>JASFAX010000027.1:8742500-11695000 GCA_030737875.1 Allium sativum | reverse complement strand
AGATCATGGGAAGATCATTTACGTTTGGCCGAATTCTCATATAACAACAGCTACCAGGCGAGCCTGAAAATGTCTCCATTCGAAGAATTGTATGGTAGACCATGCTGATCCCCTGCTTGTTGGGTAGAACCTGGTAATAGACTCGTATTGGGATCTGATATGATTCGCGAAGCTGCGGACAAAGTCGATTTCGTTAAGAAACTATTACTAGCTGCTCAAAGCCGACAGAAAAGCTATGCAGATAAGAGAAGAAGAGATATATCATTTGTTGTTGGCGACAATGTGTATCTGAGGGTTTCTCCTATGAGAGGAGTAATCCGGTTCGGTAAAACAGGGAAATTGGCGCCCAAATTCATTGGTTCGTTTCCTATTCTTGAACGGATTGGAACTCTCGCATATAGGGTTCAATTGCCCGATTGATTGCCTGGAGTACATAATGTGTTTCACGTATCTCAACTTCGAAAGCATGTGCATGATCCAGATCTCGTTGTAGAAGAAGCCGCATAACAGGATTTTGAAATCACTCCAGAATTGGAAGTTAGGAGAGAGCCGATGAAGATCATTGGCAAAGAAACCAAAGAGCCGAGGAACAAAAAGGTTCACTTAGTCAAAGTGCAATGGAGTGGAGATCTGCGAGATAGTACTTGGGAAACTGAGGAGAGCATCAAGAAAGCTTATCCTAAGTGCAGGGTGGATGTCTTTGATTGACTCTGGTGCAAGGTACATCTACCATATTTTGCATTTCCATTCTGTTCTTCACTTTGTTGTTGTTTTCTTTACATTGATGTAAACCTTTTAATTATATAGTCTGATTAATTTAAAAGAGTATATGAATAAATTGGTATATTTTTGAAAAGTTAAAGACAAATCGATTGTTGTTTGTGTTACGTGATTGAGAACTTGATTAATTAAATTATTCGAATGATAGTTAATTTAATCAATAAGAGAATGAATGGTAGAATTTATTCGATTAAAACACACCTTAAACTGATGAGAAAATAGATAGGAATATATACATGTGCATTATATATGTCTGAATAGGTAAATGGATTAGCTGTTGAGTAAAGAAATTATTTGCGTGCCCGACAAATAGGTAAACCTTAATGAGTTGGTTGCGCGATTTTATTATTATATCAACTCCTATGAATGCCATTGGATGCAGAGTGCTGGTTGTTCTGTGTGTAATAATAAATGTTGCCATAGGATAGTAACAATTAATTTTGAACTACACTACATGTCATACTTCTTGAAGATAGGCATACTTCATCATATACCACATAAGCATTTGGAGCTTGTGTGACGAGGTAGAAGATTTACCATACGAGCGAGAGGCTTGTATGGCGATGACTATAATTTACAAGTTGAACTGATGACTGATATGGACCATGTAAAATGTAACGGTAAATTTCCAAATTAATAAAAACCCTACACGGGTCTGGAGATGACAATAAACACGTCTCTCTGGTCATTAAGGCACAAAAACCATTTATAGGGTGATGAGAATTTATTCTCTAGAGTTATGATCTATACACACTCCCCTGTGTACACCGGAATATATCACTACAAATATGTGCATGCTTATTAGGATTTATTGGGTGCCTAATACGGCCCAATAAATTTCCAAACCCCTCCCCGTACAAAGGAGGTTATGGCGAAATTTTTCGAAAATTTCGGGTGTTAGCCAAATTTTTGAAGAATTTGAAAATTCTTAGAAACTAAAAAGTTGGAGAATGGAAGCCAGATTGAAAGTTGAGTTGGTTAAGTAAACCACTTTTGACTTGGTTCCTTTTCGGGGACGAAAAGTTTTAATTGGGGGAGATTGTAACAACCCGGAAAATCTGAGCCAGTTTAAAATTTTAATTTGGCTATTTTTGTGGATTTTAGATATTTAAAATAAATTATTTTAAATAACAACGACGAAAAGTACGTTGGAATCGATGTTTGAAAATAAATTTGATTATTTTAAATTATAAACAAGGCCTGAAATGGCGCGACAGTTTCAAAATTTGAATTCAAACTTTGACTGACTGTACCGGGTGCAAAATAAAATGGATTTTAGTGAAACCAAAAATATTTAAAACTATTAGTGAATATCTTTCTAACGAATCTGAAAAATCGAAGTTTCATAGCGGGGATTAAAAGTTATGGCCAAATGAATTTTCAGAAAGGTCGTTATAGAGAATATATCACCCTTTAATATAGACATTTTGCAAACGACCTCGAAATTTGACAAAACCACTTTAGTTGGATCTGGGATGTCAAATTATTGTTAGGTTTCAAATTTCATAATTTTTAAAGTTAAAATGTGAGCGTGGCGAAGGAAAATGTGTTTGGTCAATTACCGTTAAATTGGATCGACCAGAAAATAGCCATTTTCCAAACGGTCTCAGAATTTGACGAAACTAGTTTTGTTGGGACCGTATCGTTAAAACATAGCTAGATTAATTTTTCGGGAATTTTTAGAATCAGTATATGGCCCCGACAAATTGAAATGTATGTTCAAATTAAATATTGAATGTTCTATATTTTAATTTGAAGAGAAACTGACTGAAACAGTCGAATGGGCCTACGAAACATATCCCATTATGTTCGGGAGGGGGTTATTTAGCTAGGGACGACAATCGTTGGGTCTGGATCGGAGTTCGTGTGTGAAAGAGGTCATTTTTGAAATTAAAGAAATTAAAAATAATTATTTAAAACCCCGGCCAATCACTTTCTTCCAAATCACCTTCTCTCTCCCCGATTCTTCAGCGCACGAAGCGGAAACCGCCTTCCAAACATCTCTCCTCCCTAACTCCTCCACCACGCCACGATATACCCTGCCATCACCCACGTTTTAAAGCCCTCCTTCCCCTCTTTAAATCCATACCACTCTCAACCTCCAGCGTTGTGTCTTTGTTGAGATCTAAGGCCAGAAAGTCGCCGCCTTCCGACCTGCCTCCCTGACGCCGACGAGCTGGCCGTTCCTGGTAGCGCCGGAGAGCCCTTTCAGAGCTCTGTCGCATTGTGCAAGCTGATCTGAGCATCGTGCTTCGGTTTGGAAGAAATCGCGCGAACTAGTTTTGAACGAAATAGTAAGGTATCGGCTTTGTTTATTTTGAATTGATTTTAACATTTAAAAGTGTTGCAAACTTGTAAAAATCATATCTTTCTCATTTGTTGACGAAATCCAGTGAAACAAGAGACAGTGGACTCGTGAGGACGTCTTCTACATTTTAGAAGTGACCGCATATTTTTTTGAGCCTTCTGCAATTTTTGGTGGAGTGGAACCCAATGTGAGATTTCTAATTTATAAACGATATGGAGAACAACAATGTATAAATTATATAGTCGATGTATGACATGTATAAGCGTTGTACACCTCATGTATAAGCATTGTATAAGTTGAATGTTCGATATATAAGTTATATATGCGTTGTAAAAATTATATATGCGTTGAAATGATTGAAATAAAGTGGAATTAAATTGAAATATATTTATATATGAATATATATATATATACACTCCCCTCGTCCACAGACCATGGATGATATTTATTGGTTGTGATATTCTTTGGATTATTGGTTGATGTGAAATTTGGTGAAAATCATTATTGATTGTGGTTGAAAAATAACTGTTTGTGGTTGAGAATTATTTTGGATGAAATCCCATTAGGATTAGTATATGGGAAAATTCGCCTGCATGCGAACTAGATATTGAAAATCCCCATTGTCAAAAACCGCGAGGTTTAAAGGTAGAGCGAGAAGTCGTACTAGGGACGGTCCCGGTTTTAACTACCCTGCTGTTATGCTGCCGAAATTTTCAATAATATTCTTGTGTTAGAATTATTTTCATGTGTTGAAACTATATTTGTGTGTTGAATAGAAATTCATATGTTGAATGAGTTCATGTGTTGAGTAAATTATTTCAAAGATAAAATCACATTTTTATTATATATATAGCCTATATAAAATATTAGTATTTTAAATAAATTGTTTTAACACCAAAAATAACATTTTTACCTTATGTATAGACTATATAAAATAATCGCGTTTTGAAATAAATTGTTTTACAATAAAAATCACATTTTTATTATATATATAGCCTATATAAAATATTAGTATTTTAAATAAATTATTTTAACACCAAAAATAACATTTTTACTTTATGTATAGACTATATAAAATAATCGTGTTTTGAAATAAATTGTTTTACAATAAAAATCACATTTTTATTATATATATAGCCTATATAAAATATTAGTATTTTAACACAAAAAATAACATTTTTACCTTATGTATAGACTATATAAAATAATCTTGTTTTGAAATAAATTGTTTTACAATAAAAATCACATTTTTATTATATATATCAACTATAGAAAATATTCATGTGTTGAATAAAGGACTAGAATAATAAAAATCATATTTTATCATATGTGTGAAGTCGAAAACGTTCATGTGTTGAATATATAGATTGAACAATAAAATCTACATTTTTATTGTGAATATGAAGTGTTAAAAATGGTGATGTGTGGAATAAATATTTTTGATCATAAAAATATCATTTTTATCAAATATATAAAGTGGATATGGTTTTGAAATCGAAGAAAGAATTATATTTATATAAATATAATTAAAATAAATCGATTAACGAAGCTGCAGTTCGTGTTTTGAAGCCGTGATTTCAAACGATTAGTGCGGGAGATCCGACCATCGGATTTTCCCAAAACCGAAACCGTTGGGTTCGCTTTGGAAATATCTTTCCAACGACACCCACTTTGTGAAGATCCAACGGTGGGATTGTCCAGAATGTTTAATTCAAATCTGAAGAAAAACAGCGCCAGAATCGATTATATATATATATATATAATTAAATTAAATCAAATCGAATAACGACGCTGTAGTTCGTATTTTGAAATCGTAACTTCAAACGATTAGTGCGGGAGATCCGACCGTTGGATTTTCCCAAAACTGAAACCGTTGGATTCGTTTTGAAAAGATCTTTCTAACAATATAAATTTTATGAAGATCCAACGGTTAGATTTTCAGATATGCGTAAATCAAATCGGAAGAAAAACAGTGCCACGGCCGCGTTATGGCCTAAAGCGTCGTTTGAATGAATTGGCTATTTTTAAATTAAAAAAAATAGCGGTAAATCATGATAAAATATTATAAACGATATGGAATGGAAATAAACTGAATTTGTTCGGTTTATGTGATATTTGATGGTTGAATGTTTTTGGTGTGAAAGTTACATTAAAGAACAGAATTAATGATATCGAATAATTTAACCATTGAAATGAATTGATTTGAAATTCTAAATATACGTGAATTATTTGAAAAGGCAGAGTTAATTCTCATTTCAAATAATTGTTTGACGAGTGAAAGTCGAAGATATGAAGACGGTGCAAGACCGATGATCTTCACGTCGAAGGGAGGGGTGCTACTGATGCTCATGATAGGAGTAGCTACCTTGTAGGGGTTGAAGTGGTAGCCGTCCGGACATACTTGTTGATTGTACGGATATGCGAGGTATTGAGTGCCTCCGGTTTCGTTCAGACCCAGAACGAACGTGTAAATGTACTGTGTGTCTGACATTGGATTTTGTTCTGTGCTGATTGATCTCTATTAAATATATATCTGTTTGGCGGCGGAGAATTTATTCTCTTGGTTAACGCCCTTCCCTGAGACGTACGAGCTCATAGGTTATATATCGATAAAAATCAATCGCATGGAGTGAATTGCCTGTGTGGCATGCCTAAGTGGCAGATGATCAAGGCTTCTGTTGAAAAGCAATGTCTTATGGTTGATGATCAAAGCACGACCTGTGTGGCATAGCTTTGTGTATAGCGTTGTTTCGCGAGCCTGAAACCTCGGTATGAGCCAGAAACGGGAGAGGACATCAGGGAGGACATGCGTTTCCTTCTAGCTAGGAGTGGTGCTTTGGGTTTTGCACGCCCGGGTATTTTACTTATGTGGATGATGGAAAGCGAGGCCTCGGTTTGCTTCGGTCTCTTCGGAGCCGATGGTGTGGTCAGATATGACCAGTGACGCCCCATAGGGTAGGGAAACGCAGTGTTCAGGCATTTTAATCCACATCGGTGGACCGGCCTTAACGATCCAAGGGTCGATGCGTTCTGATCCTGAGACACGGGGTAGAGCGTCTCGAATCGGTAAGGACTATCTTTTTCCTTGGTTCATGATGGAAATCCAATTTCCAAATACGACACCGTGCGGTTTTGATTGTATATATATATGGCGACATGATATATGGTACCCATGCCGTCTATGATTGATAGTTATGATTGAATTTGTTTTTAAAACATATAAACACTAGCAATAATATCAAATACTTTTGTTTTGTTCGTATCAAGCATATTTTGGCCATTATAAGGTAAAACTCTATCCTCCGGTTTGTGTTGCATTGTGTGATGGGAACTGAGTCTTATAATGACTTCATTTTTATAAAAAGCATTGCGATGTTTAAGAGATTTACTTGTTTTAAAGCACTGAAAATCCAATGGAGGAAACCCATTCCACGAAAGTGGCGTGGTCCTGTGATTAGCCATATTGTAAAGTGTGTTAAGTAGATTTCTCATACCAGTCCCATGACTGACTCGTAGTTTGTTTCACTTGCAAAATCGGGTGCCCCTTTTTTCTACATGGGCAGCCTTGTATTCAGGTTTTAGCAGGCTCTTTCTGGATAGCTGGAGCTGGAGATGGATTCTATCATTTATCTCTTTTTATGTTGTTCAGCTCCTGTTGTACTATTATATTTTCTTTTCCGCTGTAGACATTTATGTATAGTTGAACGGTATTTTGTACTTAGTATGATCCTGTATTCTGTGTAACTCTGATGATTATGTTTATCCAGTGTATTCTATTGTACATTATCTGGTGTATTTATTTATTTCTGTTCTACTGTTATCTGTTTATGTGTTATATTCCAAAGATTACCCTTGCACCATCTTATCGAGGTTTGGGGTCCTCACATTTTCCGAATTGACAAGCATCGAATAAGTTATTAACTTTGAATTTTATTTTGGGTAATCCTCTAACCGAATCTAATTTAGGAATTCTAGAGATATGTTTGAAATTTGTATGACCGAATCTCTTATGCTAAATCCAGGGATCGCTTGTATTAGCCATAAGACATAAATTATCATTGGAAATTTTCATACTTAATATATAAATATTTTTCTTTCTATCTCCTTCGAATATAACTTTTGAATTCCTATCTTCTATGAAACATTTATTCTTTTCAAATTTTATTTTATATCCTTTATTGCAAAGTTGACTTATACTTAGTAAATTGTGTTTTAAATTCCTTTTTAATAAAACATCAGAAATAGTAGGAGTTTCAGAGTTACCGACGTTGCCTATTCCAATGATGTATCCTTTAGAATTATCTCCGAAGTTTACCAATCCACCGTCTTCATACTTCAGATTATTGAGTAACTCCGGATTTCCAGTCATACGTCTCAAACAGCCACTATCCAGCATCCATTTGTCCTTTTTCATTTCAACCGGTTGCTTTCTAGAATTTGAATTTTCAATAGCCATGTAACACACCAGTTCAAGTTTTGAATTTCCAATAGCCACCTTTTCAGAATTTGAATTTCCAATAGCCACTCCACCCATCTTTTCAACTTTTGAGTTTTCAAAAGTCATTGGACTCATCCTTTTCTATATTGAACAATATTTCAGTAGATCATATGCTTCTTTAACATTAACATATGCAGACTCTTTTAACATTGATGAAATGCATGAATTGATACTAGTATTATCAGAGATTCCAAAATTTGCCATTTTACCAAATTTTCAAAAATCATATTATGAACTTTTTAAAGACCTTGCTCTAATACCAATTGTTAGGGACTGCGGAATAGATCGCTTAGGCAAAGCAAACACTAGAGGGGGATGAATAGTGTTTGTAAGAATTCAAACAAGACTAAAAACTAGAGAGAATCATGGGATGAATCAAACACCACAAACACAATCGCAAACACAGATTCAAACACAAATGCAAAATAAACAGAAATAAAAGTGCAGAAAAGGAAAGAACACACCAGATTTTATACTGGTTCGGATCACTCCTACGTCCAGTCCTGTACAACGCTGGATTGTGCAGAGTTTTATTACTATTTTAAAATAGCCAAATACAACTGTAACGACAACACATTTTGCCCAACCTTAATCGATCGATAGATCGACTAAAATCGTTCAAAACCCGCATACGTTAACTTTGGGAATACAATACATTAGAACAATAACAGCAAACTTTTATTACATCATGATAATATAACATCAGAGTACATAATATCAGAGTACATCGATAAATAAAATACAACGGAAGACTTATAACAATAAATTAATACAATACACAGCGGAAGACTTTCTATGCTCTGGACACAGCTTTAGGCTTCAATCCAGAATCCTGCTCAAGAGATAAATATCTGCAAAAAGCTACTCGACTGCCCATGTGGAAAAGAGGGCACCCGAGTTTGCAAGTGAAACAAACTACAGGTCAGTCATGGGACCGGTACGAGAAATCTTAACTTAACTAATCTAATAATAAGGCTAACCACAGGACCACGCCGCTAACGTGGGACAGGTTCACTCCATTGGATTTCCAGTGCATAAAATAAAGTAGATCGTTAAAACAACGCAATGCTTTTTAGAAAAATGAAACCATTATAAGACTCAAGTCCCATCACACAATGCAACACAAACCGGAGGATAGAGTTTTACCTTATAATGGTCAGAAGATGCTTGATACGATAAAATGGATTTGATATTATTATTAGTGTATATATATGTTTCAAAAACTTTTTCAATCATAATGTATCAATCATAGACGGCGATACCATATATCATGTCGCCATACTAGTTCTACAATCAAAACCGCATGGTGTCGTATTGGAAGTTGGGTTTCCATCATGAGATTGAGGCTAGGGATCATCCTCTCCGATTCGAGACACTCTAGCAAATGCCTCAGGATCACACCTATGGGCAACCCTTGGATCTTTAGGGTCGGTCCTCACCTTATGGTAGTGGATTAGTTATGCCTAGGGCTGTCAATTTCCTACACGACCCGTGACCCGACCCTAAACCCACACGGAAATTAGCAGGTTAACCCGGCCCGTTTAGTTAGTGGGTCATTTTCAAATCCACCCGAATTTGACCCGTTTATAAACGGGTGGGTTTAGAGTTGACCCGCTAACCCGATTTTGACCCACCAAACCCGATTATATGCTGTATCTCTTCTATACTATTAGTCTTTTATGTATACTATTAGTGTTAATCTTTTATGTATGCAGTAATCTGTATGCTCGTATACGTAAGCTGTTATATTTTACTAATTTATTCTTGTATGTTTTTAGTTATATTTTACTTATAACAACTATATCTCTTCCATACTGGTAGTCCTTAATTTATGCAGTACGAGAATATATACTTATGCATAGAAATTATTTTTGGGTATGTTGATTTCATGCTTTATATGTGTTGTCTGTTGGTGACCTTGCAACTTGTTGCATGTTGGTGATTACATAACAGTGTGCATGTTGGTGATTTGGCTCTTTTGTTGCTTATATTAGTAGGCAGTACCTATCAATGGGTCAAACGGGTAAACCCGACCTAACACGACCCATTTAGTTAAACGGGTTACACGGGTCGGGTCGGGTCAACCCGTTTATAAACGGGTCGGGTTAGGTTTGAGAAAATATGACCCGTTTAATAAACAGGTTGACCCGACCCGTTTATAAATCAACCCGAACCCGACTTGACCCGACCCGAACCCAACCCGACACGACCCATTGACAATCCTAGTTATGACTGAACACACGTTTCCCGGTTCCTTTGAACCTCCATATGGCACTAACAACCTATAAATCCGAGGTACCTCAATCCATTATCCACCTAAGTAAAATGTCAGCCAGTTTAAGCACTGACACTACTCCTAGCTAGAAAGAAACGTGTGTACTCACTGCAGTCCTAATCCTGTTTTTGACTCATACCGGGGTGCGAGGCTCGCGAAGTCACGCTATACACAAAGCTACGTCTAAACAGACTATGCTTTGATCATCCCACAAGGCCCTGCTTTTCAACGAAAGCCTTGATCCACATATCTTGGCATGCCACCTTGTCAATCCATACCATACCATTGATTTCTACCAATATATAACCTCTAAGCTCGTATGTCTCAAAGAAGGGTGTTAGCCATCAAACAGATATATATTTAGTAGAGATCAACAAATATAGCATAAAGGAATACAACGTCAGACATACAATCCATTTACAAGTTCGTTCTGGGTCTGAACAAAACCGGAGGCACCTTATACCTCGCATATCCGAACAATCAACAATACGTCCGGACGGCTACCCCTGACTCCCCTTCAAGGTAGCTACTCCAATCATAGGCCTCAGTAGCAACACATCCATTCGATGTGAAAATCGTCGGTCTTCAATCACCATCTTAAACTCTTCGACTTAGATCGTCGTATAATCATTTCAAATGAGATTGAACTCGGGCTTTTCAAATGATCCTCGCATATATATATATAATTTAAAATCATTTCATATCGTTTTTTGTATTTAGTAACGATTTATCACTATTTTTATTTATATAAAAATAGCTTAATCTAGTTCAACGACGCTTCGGGTTAATGGGCGGCCCTGGCGCTTATTTTATCAAAATTTGATTTACACTTATCTCGAAATCTAACCGTTGGATTTTAACAAAATTTATATCATTGGAAAGATCTTCCCAAAACAGTCCTAAAGGTTCCAGTTTTGGGAAAATCCAACGGTCGGATCTTTCGGTATAATCGTTCAAAGTTACGATTGCCAAAACGCTAACTACTGTGCGCGTTTCATTTTATTTTAATTTATATTTATATATAAATATAAATATAATTCATTCGCTCGTCGTTTTCAAATTATTTATTCTTTAAATAATTTTATACACCTCGTATTTAAGTTTTTTTTTAACAGAAGTCCTTTTCAAATCATGTACATTTTCTTCTTTCCTTATATGACAATAAAAATGTAAATTTTTATTGTTTATCATTTCTATTTCAAATGATGTACATTTTTCTATATCCTTTATTTATATTTCACTAAAAATGTGATTTCTAATGATAACATGTTTTTATAACCTGACATTTTCCTATTTCTTAACATTTTCCTATCCGTTTATATTTCCTCAAAAATGTGACTTTTCTATTCTTTTAATTACATTGAAAGAAATGCAATCTTTTTATTTCATCTTTAATTACATTACGAATGTAATCTTTTTATTTCATCTTTAATTACATTAAGAATGTAAATCTTTTGTTTTATCTCTAATTACATTGAAAAATGTAATTTTAAAATCTATTATCATTATCGCATCTAAAATGACGATAACAATATTACTTTTATTTCTACTCATTTTATCGCATCTAAAATTGACGATAAAATATTCTTTTAATTCCATACTTTTTATTGGATATAAAATGTCAATAAAAATATTGCTCTAAATCTACTCTTTAATCTACCCATTTATTTACATCTAAAATGTAAATAAAGATGTAACTTCAAATTTATTATTTTTATCTACATCTAAAAATGTAAATAAAGGTGTTACTTTAATTCCATTCTTTTTATTTACATCTAAAATGTAAATAAAGATACCACTTTATTTCTATTCTTTTCATTTACATCTAAAATGTAAATGAAGATGTACTTTAATTCTATTCTTCTTATTTACATCTAAAATGTAGATAATAATGTACTTTTCATATCCATGTTTTTATTTACATCTAAAATGTAAATAAAAATGCACTTTTTAATTCAAGTTTTTATTTTCATGTTTTTATTTATATCTAAAATATAAATAAAAATATCCTTTTCAATTCGTGTTTTTATTTATATTTTAAATTATAAATAAAATGTCAACCTTTTTATAATCATGTTTTTATTTACATCTAAAATATAAATAAAAACGTACTTTATATCTTCATGTTTTTATTTGCATATTAAAAGGCAAAAAAATGTACTTCTTTTTCTTATGTTTTTATTTGCAAATATTTGCAAACAAAATTGTACTTTTAAATTTCATGCTTTTTTATTCACATCTAGAATGTGAATGAGATATTCTTTATAAATTCATGTCTCTCTAATATCATGTAAAATAATATTTTATGTTAACATTCCTAATCTTTCATATTAACATAAAAAGGATATTTTTATGTTAAGTCAATTCTATCATTTCAACAAAAACAAATAAAAAGGATAACTTTGTTTTGTTGACAATTCTATTTCTACCAAAAACACATAAAAGTGATATATTTGTTTTTGGTCGACCACTGTAATTCGAAAAAACATATAAAGGTGATATTTTTGTTTTGTCGACAACTCTAATTCAACAAAACAAACAAAAAGTGGTATTTTAATCAACTCAACATTTCATAACTAAAATGTTATTTTTCTTAATATCTTAACATTTTACTATAAATTCTAATATCATATAAATGAATATTTCCTATGTTAACATTTTTCTATAAACTTTAATATCATATAAATGAATATTTTCTATGTTAACATTTTTTTATAAACTTTAATATCATATAAATGAATATTTCCTATGTTAACATTTTTCTATAAACTTTAATATCATATAAATGAATATTTTCTATGCTAACATTTTTCTATAAACTTTAATATCATATAAATGAATATTTCCTATGTTAACATTTTTCTATCCTTTCATATTAACATAAAAAGGATACTTTTATGTTAAATCAATTCTAACATTTCAACAAAAACAAATAAAAAGGATAACTTTGTTTTTGTTGACAATTCTATTTCTACTAAAAACATATAACGGTGATATATTTGTTTTGTAGCAAATTCTAACAACAAAACAAATATAAAGTGATATTTTTATCAACTCAACATTTCATAACAAAAATGTTATTTTTATTCAACTTTAACATTTTATATGTTAACAAATTTTCCATGAATTCTAATGTCATACAAAAAAAATTGTTCACATAACATATTTTAATGTTTAACATGGCAAATAGAAGAACACTTTATTTGCATACATTCTTCTATGTTTTACATTTCTAATGACAAACAAAAGTGAATTTTATTTGTCAAAATCAAGTTTACATTCCAAATGAAAAATAAAGAAAATTTATTTGTCATAACATGTTTTTACATTCCTAATCCAATCTTGATAAGCAAAAATGATATATTTGTTTTCCAACAATTTTATAATCACAAGATACATATTTGTTTTCATCCAAACATAATACACACAATTTAGTTCAGTGATTCATCACGACCATAAAACAATCAATATTTTAACAAATATATACACAACATCAGCATGAATTTAATATGAATATAAGTTTCACAATGAAATAAATAATTTATTTTATTTTAAAAATAGAAATCTCACCAAACAATTCTGATCTGAAATTTCTTGAATTTCCGAAGTGTCCGGTTTCAGATCTAGAAAGTTCCATCGTGAAGCTCTCATTTTTCTGATTTCAGTGAATCTGAAATCGTTCCGTTCTGACAAGAAATGAATAAGTTATTGATATTTTAAGTTAAACTAGGCCTCTAACCCTTTCTTCTTCAACCGTTCATTATTGAAATGAGGAACCCACTTCCATCGATTCAAATCCATCATTGCTGCCCCTCACATCATTGACCGGAGGCCGATCCATCAGCACCTCGGCGAAGCCTGTGCTACCTCCTCCCAGCGCCTCCCTGATTTCAATTTTTAAAAATTTTCGAATTAATATGTGAGCGTGGCAAAGGAAAACGTGTTTTTTCAATTTTAGTCAAATTTAATCGAGTGGAAAATGGACATTTTTCAAACAGTCTCGTAATTTGACGAAATTAGTTTTGTTAGGACCGTATCGTCAAAACATAACTAGAAATAATTTTTCTGAAAATTTTAGAGCTCGTATGTGGCCCCGGTCAATTTAAATGTAAGATCGTATTAACTTAATAAATGATTTAAATATTAAATTAAATAAAATAGGCCACAAACAGCCGTTTGGGCTGACGGGACCTAGCCCATTGCATCCGGAACGCGGGGTTTTGGCTAAGGACAACTTTTGTTGGGCTATAATTGGAGTTCATAAGAGTTAACGGGCTTTTTCCTTGAATTAATAAATTAAATACTATTATATATACCTAGTATATATGGTCCAATACAGTAAACCCTAGAACCTTTTTACAGCCGCCATCTTCTTGTTCGATGGCTGTAAAACTCCCGAATTGATCCCCTTAAAACTTCAAAATCTACACAACAATTTTAAAACAATCAAAGGGGGAAATCGAAGTACAAGATGAGGACTTTAATTTGTGCGGTCATGATCGAAAATAGAGGATCGGTTTTCTCGATATTGGTGTTGAAACACAGGGGACTTTGGGCTAGTCGTGGGGCCGACCTGGGCCACCGAGATGGCGGCGCTGCCTGGTGTTGGTAGAGGGCTCGAAGCCCTTTGGTGCGGCGCGTTCTGATTGGGTTTAGGTGGTGGCGATTGGGTGCGATTCAAGAAAGAGGGATGGAGCAAAATGGGTTTGGCAGGGGTCGAGTTAAAACGATGAAGAAGGTGTTTTAAATTATTTAATTAACTTAATTATTTTATTTAAAATGTTAACAATGTAAAATAATTTGTATCTTATTCAAACGTGGTCAGAATTCAGCGATTTTCGAACTGTTGGAATCGCAGAAACGATATCTTTGCTTCAGAACTAACTAGGATGGATTCTGAGCAGATCCAATTCTTAGGAAAATTCAAATCTGAACTGCTCAAACAAATCGAGGTGAGAACTCTATTTCCTCTTAAATAATTAAAATAAATTAATTATAATTGTGTTATTATTCCTCTACTGTTAAATTCAGTATATGATTGTTCGTGATTTGATAGTAATTACGATTGTCGCTGTTAAGATGATCTGATTAATTCTATTGATTATTGTATTAAGATTAAATTATCATATTGGTTGAAATTGAATAGACATAACCAAATTATCATATTGGTTGATTTGTTGATTGTGAATCTCATATTTGTTAGAGGTAATATTATGTTATTGTAAAATTATCGCAGACATATAGATCAATAGTGTGTTATTTTATAATTGTCATGAACAAGTGGATCATTTCGTTTGAATAGATTGTTATAGCAAAAATGAACCTTTTTGTTGAATAAAACATTTTTACCATTTTTGTTGAATTAGAACTTTCAACAAAACCAAGTTATCATTTTTTATGTTAACACTAGAAAAGGATCATCGTTATGTATAAAATGTTGACATAAGAGAAATCTCATTTTTATGTATTAATGTTAACAGAACAAAAATCACATTTTTGTTAACAGAATTTGTGTCATTTTCTAAATAGGATAAAAAGATCATTTATGTTAGAAATGTCAAATTAGAATAAAAAGTAGTAGCGACAAAATTTACTTTTTGTCAATAAATGGTTGTAGCGATGAAAATAAACATTTTTGTCAATTAGAAAGGCTGAAACAAAAATAAACTAGAATTGCCAATTGATTAAAGGAACCACTTTTAAATGAGATATTAGAAATAGAAATTATATTTTATGTAAAATGAGACATTAGAATTAAAAATTACATTTTATGTAAAATGTGAGAATAGACAATAAAAATTACATTTTTATTGTAACATGACTCATTAGAAAAGAGATGACAATAAAAATTACATTTTTATTGTAATGTGAATCAATAGAAAAGAAATGTTTATATGTAAAACACTATTTTATATGATATTAGAATTCGCACAAAATGTTTTACAAATAAAATATTATGATATATGATATTAGAATAACATAGAAAATTGATTACCAATAAATGACCATTTATATGTTATTAGAAGTCATAGAAAAATGTAAGGAAATAAATGTGTCATATTAGTGAAACCAAAAATATACATTTTTGGTCAATTAAAAAGAATGGGACAAAATATATATTTTTGTCAACTGAAAAAAAGAGTGAAACTAAAAATACACATTGTTGGTCATTGAATAGGATTAAACCAAAATATACATCTTTGGCAGCAAAAAGGGATTAAACCAAGATAAACATTTTTGTTTATTAAAAAGGATCAAACAAAAATAGACATTTTTGTTTATAAAAATGGTTTAAGACAAATATACATTGTTGTCATGAAAAAGTACATTTTTATTCACATTATAGATGTGATTAAAAACTTAGAATTAGAAAGCACCTTTTTATTTACATTCTTGTTGTAAATAAAACCCATGACTATAGAAAATATTATTTTTATTTACATATTAGATGTAAATAAAAACATAATATGAAAAAGGAACATTTTTAGCATTATTCTCTTTTGAGAATAAAAAATCATATTTTCAATGTAATGTTAGAACGAATTTTGGATTCGTGTTTTATTAGGGAATCGTGTTTTACATTAAAAATACATTTTTATGTAATATGAGAAATATAGAGAAAAGTAATATTTTTTTTTATTTGCAAATAAAAACATGAATAGGGAAAGGCACATTTTGTATGTGTGAACATGATTAGAAAAAAATAGAAGTATATTTTTATTTGCCTTTTTATATGCAAATAAAACCATAGAAAAGGAAGTACATTTTTATTGGCAAATTTATTGCAAATAAAAAGAAACATGAATGTATGGAGATATAAAGTACATTTTTCATTTGCAATTTAGTTGTAAATAAAAACATGATTATAAAAAGTTGACATTTTTATTTATATTTTAGATATAGATAAAAACATGAATTGAAAAAGGATATTTTTATTTATGTTTTAGATATAAATAAAACATGAAGATAAAAAGTACATTTTTATTCACATTTTAGATGTGAATAAAAACTTGAAATAAAAACTGCATTTCATTTACATTTTAGATGTAAATAAGAATAAGAATATGAAAAGTACATTTTTATTTACGTTGTAGATGTGGATAAAAAAATATGAATTGAAAAAGTGCATTTTATTTACATTCTCGATGTAAATAAAAACATAGAAATAAAAAGTATATTTTTATTTTACATTCTAGATGCAAAATAAAAACATGGGAATAAAAAGCATATTTTATTTACATTTTAGATGTAAGTAAAAACATAGAAATAAAAGTGACATTCTAATTTACGTTTTAGATGTAATCACAAAGATAGAATTTAATGTTCTGTTTTTATGGTCAGAATAGAGACAATAAAAGGATTAGTATTAAAAAGTTATATTTTTATTTACCTTTTGAGCCAAATGGAAAGAATAAATGTAAAGTAATATCTTTATTTACATTTTAAGTGTAAACAAAAAGGATAAATGTAAAGTGACATTTTTATTGATATTTTATTCAATAAAAAGATTAGAATTAAAAGAAGTATTTTTATTGTCGTTCTAAGGACAATAAAAAGAGTAGAAATAAAAGTGACATTTTTATCGTCATTTTAGATGCGATAAAAAGAATTGATCTTAATAGTTGAAATCGCCAAACGATTTACATTATATATATAAAAATATAAATTAAAATTGAATGAATCGCGCTGCTGCAGTTCGCGTTTCGAAGTCGTAACTTCAAACGATTATACCGAAAGATCCGACCGTCGGAGTTTCCCAAAACTAGAACCGTTAGGACCGCTTCGGCAAGATCTTTCCAACGATATAAATTTTGTTAAAATCCAACGGTTAGATTTCAAGATAAGTGTAAACCAAATTTTGGTAAAAGCAGTGCCAGGGCCGCCCATTGACCCGAAGCGTCGTTGAACTAGATTGAGCTATTTTTATATAAATGAAAATAGTGATAAATCGCTACTAAATACTAATAATGATATGAAATGATTTTAAATTATATATATATGCGAGGATCATTTGAAGAGCCCAAGTTCAATCTCATTTCAAATGATTATACGACGATCTAAGTCGAAGAGTTGAAGACGATGATTGAAGACCGACGATCTTCACATCGAATGGATGTGTTGCTACTGAGGCCCATGATTAGAGTAGCTACCATGAAGGGGAGTCAGGGGTAGTCGTTCGTACGTATTGTTGGTTGTTCGGATATGCGAGGTATAAGGTGCCTCCGGTTTCGTTCAGACCCAGAACGAACTTGAAAATGGATCGTATGTCTGACATTGTATTCCTTTATACTGTATTCGTTGATCTCTACTAAATATATATATGTTTGGTGGTTAACACCCTTCTCTAAGACATATGAGCTTAGAGGTTATATATTGGTAGAAATCAATGGTATGGTATGGATTAACAAGGTGGTATGCCAAGATGCATGGATCAAGGATTTCGTTGAAAAGCAGGGCCTTGTGGGATGATCAAAGCATAGTCTGTTTAGACGTTACTTTGTGTATAGCGTGACTTCGCGAGCCTCACATCCCTGTATGAGTCAAAAACGGGATTAGGACCACAGGGAGTGCATACGTTTCTTTCTAGCTAGAAGTAGTGTCAGTGCTTAAACTGGCTGACATTTTGCTTATGTGGATGATGGATTGAGGTACCTCGGATTTATTGGCTATTAGTGGTCATATGGAGGTTCAAAGGAACCGGGAAACGTGTGTTCAGGCATGACTAATCCACTACCGTAAGGTGGGGACCGGCCCTGAATATCCAAGGGTTGCCCATAGGTGTGATCCTGAGGCATTTGCTAGAGTGTCTCGAATCGGAGAGGATGATCCCTAGCCTCGATCTCATGATGGAAACCCAACTTCCAATACGACACCATGCGGTTTTGATTGTAGAAATAGCATGGCGACATGATATATGGTACCCATGCCGTCTATGATTGATACATTATGATTTAAAATGTTTTTGAAACATATATATACACTAATAATAATATCAAATCCGTTTTATCGTATCAAACATCTTTTGACCATTATAAGGTAAAACTCTATCCTCCGGTTTGCATTGCATTGTGTGATGTGACTTGAGTCTTATAATGGTTCATTTTTCTAAAAAGCATTGCATTGTTTTAACGATTTACTTTATTTTATGCACTGGCAATCCAATGGAGTAAACCCATTCCGTGTTAGCGGCGTGGTCCTGTGATTAGCCTTATTATTAGATTAGTTAAGTTAGATTTCTCATATTAGTCCCATGACTGACCTGTAGTTTGTTTCACTGGCAAACTCGGGTGCCCATATTTTCCACACGGGCAGTCGAGTAGCTTGTTTTGCAGATATTTATCTCTTGAGCAGGATTCTGGATCGAAGCTTAAAGCTGTGTCAAGAGCATAGAAAGTGTTCCGCTGTGTATTGTATTAAATTTATTGTAATAATTCTTCCGCTGTATTTTATTTATCGATGTACTCTGACATTCTATACTCTGATGTAACATTATTGTAATGTTTATAAAAGTCTGATGTTATGTGTTCTAATGTGTTGTATTCCCAAGGTTAACATATGCAGGAATTGAACCACCTTGGTCGATTTTGCGATCGATTAAGTCCGGGAAAAATCCATGTCGTTACAACAACCTCCCTGATTTCACGGGTCAACAAGGAGACAGCGACTCCTATCCCTTGATTCACGGCGCAACAAGGGCATACCGACTCCTATTCCTTGATTTCACGGCTACAAGGATACACCAATTACTCTTTGACTTACAAACAGGGTTTATTCAACCCAAGCAATTACAAAACAGCCCTATAACTCTTCAATAGAACTTGATTCAAAGAGTAGAGAGTAGAGAGTGTAGAGAGAAGAAGTTTGATCAAATCAAAAGTGAATTCGGCAGAGTATAAGTGTAAAAACCATAAAAATAATTAAGAATAATGGTAGGATGAAAGAGGATGAAGATGGAGAAGAAGAGATGTTAAAAATTTGGTTTTAACCTCTTTTTATAAAGTATGAAGGGTTGAAATGGTACTGAAGTGTTTCGAATAGTGAAAAGACACTTCCCTTCAAAATTAGAAAAATAGTCGTTATATGTCGACATACATATTTTGCTATGTCGACATAGTCATATGTAATTCTCATTTTCAAAGCATTTTTCAAGTATTTTGATATAAAATTAATTCTGAAAATTCTTGAGTAAAATTCTAATGTTGTAAATCAATATTATATGATAGAAAAACATATGAAAACATATTGTTAAACTATATTGTGACGGCAAGGAATTTCGCTCGGTCCGAACCAGTCGCTAAACCGATCTAGACCGTTCGAAACGCCCTATCGTTTGAGAACACGACAAAACAGAACGCATACAGAAGAACATTTCATTGTATATTACAACAATGCATCAGATTACAAGAATATACAGAGTATGAATGAATATTACACAGAAATATCAGAGATTTAAATTACATTCAAATACATAGCAGCGGAAAAATAATACAATACACAACTAGAATGAGATATACGGATACAAAGCTTTCCGGATATCGTTCCAGCTGTAAACCAGGATCCTGTGAATATAAATCTGCAAAACCAAAACTACTAGCTGCCCGTGTCAAAATAAGGGCACCCAGAGTTTAGGTTAAAACAATAAACTCCAGGTCAGTCATGTGACTGGTGTGAGAACTAAAACAGTTATAAATTTTTATTTTCAAAGCTAGGTAAATCAAGGGACCACGCCGTATAACACGGAACGGGTTTCCTCCCAAGAATACCAGTGCATAAAACCAGCAGCGCAATGCTAAATAAAGAAAAATGAAGCTGTTATAAGACCCAGGTCCCATCACACAATGCAACGCAGCCGAGGATAGGGTTTTCCCTTATAACAGCCAAACATGCTTGATACGTTTAAAACAAATCATTTGATACTATAATAAGTGTATAGTGTCAAAACAACTTCAATCATAAATATAAATCATAGACGGCATGAGTGCCCCATCCCACTATGTCGCCATACTAGGCTCTACAAATAAAGCCGAAATACACGTATCGGAAATTGGATTTCCATCATGGTGGCTCCTGATTCGAAAGATCGCTCGCGTAGTACAAATCACCGCGGCTTACGTCTCAGCGAGAGAAAACACCGCTATGCACATCCGCACTTTTGGGGACTCAAGTATCACCGCGGCTTACGTCCCAGCAAGAGAAAACACCGCTTACTCTATCCCTCCGAGCACGAAGCTCAATATCGGTCGACCGAATCCACTACACTAAAAAAAATGTATACTGATCAAACCATCAGTTTACCACCATCCCGGGCTGTGAGGCTCGCGGATCAACGCTATACACAAAGCCATGCTATATCAGCTGCGCTTTGATCATCAACCACCAAACTTTGCTTTTCAACAAAAGTTTGGATCACTGCATCTCAGTATGCCACACTATCAATCCATATCGTACCACTGATTTCTGCCAATATATAACCTCTGAGCTCATATGTCTCAGAGAAGGGCGTTAAGCAAGAGAATAAATTCTCCGCCGCCAAACAGATATATATTTAGCAGAGATCAACAAATACAATATAAAGGAATACAATGTCAGACACACCATCCATTTACAAGTCCGTTCTGGGTCTGAACGAAACCGGAGGCACCTAGTACCCCGCATATCCATCGATCTCCAAGTACGTCTGGACGATCACTAACTGTTTCCATCTTCTTGGGTGTACAGCCCAATCAAGATCATCAGTTATCACCCAAACGACGTGAAGACCTCCGGTCTTCGACCATCGTCTTCATCTTCGACTTATCGTCGTATCAGTTATTCAGAATGGGATAAACCCGGTCTTTCCGAATAACTCGCGTATATTTAAATAAGTGTTACACAAACACAACATACGCCTCATTCCAATTCATCAGTCACTAACCGTAAATTAATCAAGAGAATAATTCCCCAAACATTAACCCCGAAGGCCGAAACCAACATCAGATCAATATCCAGAAAACCATTCTGCTTGGCTAACCGACAGTTAGTTTCTAAATTTCACATTCATAGGGAAAGGTTCCCATTAGTTTTATCAAAGATAAATTCTTTAAAATTTATTCTTTAATCTATTTTTGAATATCAATTCAAACTAGTCGGGATTAGCGAACCACACCGAAGTAATCATTTATTTTATTTCCCAATCCCAACCTATTCATCCCATGAAGTAAAACTGGTAATACTTCATATCTAACACCACAGTGTTATCGGTAAATTCAATTACCATTTCACGTTCAAATCTAATTAAAGATTTAACTATCGCCTGGAGCAAAACTGGTGATACTCCATTTCGATTATTTCAATCTAATTAAAGATTCATTAAAACTCCACTTAGTTTTAATCGTTAACTGGGTTAAAGAATCAGTGTCATTTAAAACATGGTTCACGGTAAACCCAAAATATCATTCCATTAATTATCGGGTTAAAGAACAAGTGTTATTTAAAACACTGTCCACGATAAACCCAAAAATCAATATCAATTCAATTCCAATTAAATATTATTTAATTGGTACCTTTCATTAAATCTAAATAAAAAGATTTAATCATTTCTCAATTGGGTTCAAGAACAGTGTTAGTGAAGACACCATTCACGACAAACCCAAATCACATTCGATATTCAATACAAGGCTCTGAATAGAAAATATATCGGCTTATATTCAATATCAAATCCTACGACTAACAAATGTCGTATTGGAAATAACGATATAAATATATATCTTTCAAATTTCCATAACAACACCTGTATAATCACGAATTCCAACATCGAAATATTCCGAAGACAATTTCGATTCAAATCCACTCCAATGCAATCATTGGATATTCTGGTTATTTTTAAAACCCTTTTTAAATTCAATTTATTTATTTAAAAATAAATAGAATTATAATTCTAGTTCAAAACTAGTTCATTTCGATAAAAATCTATTTTTATCTTTTCAAATATGGAGTTTTTCATCCCAATTCTTTCTAAATCATTTCTTATGATTTTACATAAATTATTACTATTTTTAATAATTTTATCAAGGCCTGTACAGTCGATTTCCATCAACGGTCATCGAACTGCACTTACAGCGACCTTTTTCGAATTTGATTTGGACGTATCTCCAAATCCAACCGTTAGATTTCAAATTTCTAACCTTCATTAGAAAGCTCTTTTCGATACGAACCCAACGGTTCCGGTTTTAGGAGAATCCGACGGTCGGATCTCCCGTAATGTCCGTTTGAAATAAATGGTCGAAATTCACGAACTGCCGCTGCGCGGCGCGTTCTATTCAGGCCATTATATTATATATAATATATATAATATATATTTCGTCGATTTCTATTTAAAACGAATTATATAAACAGTTTTAAATTCGTTTCAAAAGCAATTTCAACTTCCATTTCAATTCAAATCAAAATTGAATTCATCTTTATAAATTCGTTTTAAAATTCATTTCTATTCAATTCAAATTTCAATTCAATTTGAATTCGTTTTCAATTCAATTCATTTCGAAATCGTTTTCAATTCAATTCATTTCGAAACCGTTTTCAATTCAATTCATTTCGAAATCGTTTTCAATTCAATTCATTTCGAAATCGTTTTCAATTCAATTCATTTCGAAATCGTTTTCAATTCAATTCATTTCGAAATCGTTTTCAATTCAATTCATTTCGAAATCGTTATATATTCAATTCATTTCGAAATCGTTTTCAATTCAATTCATTTCGAAATCACTTTCAATTCAATTCATTTCGAAATCACTTTCAATTCAATTCATTTCAAAATGAATAAAACCGATATAAATATCGTTCACGTCAAAATGGCGTCAAACTAATCAACACGGCTTCATAAATTTCTATTTTCAAATATTCTATTTCAAATATTTCTTTTTCAAAAATAGTTGTTATTATCAAAATATTTCGTTCAACACATGACCAATCTCAATGGATGAGTACTGTCAACACATGAACCTTTATTTTATATTGATAAAGATGTAAATTTTATTACTAAAATATTTCGTTCAACACATGACCAATCTCAATGGATGAGTACTGTCAACACATGAACTTTTATTTTATAATATTGATAAAGATGTAAATTTTATTACTAAAATATTTTGTTCAACACATGACCAATCTCGATGGATGAGTACTGTCAACACATGAACTTTTATTTTATAATATTCTTTACTTTTCAAATTGGAATGAGGCCCAATCAATTACCATATAAAGTTAATTATATGGATTTTCATACAACACATGTATAATAGCATGGAAAAATAATCAACCATCAACCAAAGTGCACTACACTGTATAAGCATCAAATATAGATATTCAACGCTTATAACAGCCTGTCAATCAATCGATCGACATATTTAATCAATCAGGATGAGTGAACTTCAAATTTCATCCCAACACCCGTGTGGGGTTTCAAACAATCAAACACCTATTTTATTTGTGCTGTTGGGCGATGTGTAAAATTTATCGACCCAATCAATGTCCTTCAAATAAGTGTACATAAACAAACCGTCTGGTTTGTAAATGAATATTTATTTTATTCACTTTCACTATATTCATATTCACGTTTAAATTTTTTTTTTTTTTAACGATAAAACATTTTATTTCAACATATGAATTTCTGTTATTCATTTACACAAATAAAATGATATTTTTATTTTCTAACATATTTTAGAAAATTTCGGCGGCATAACGGCACGATACTAGAAACGGGACAAGGCCTAGCCTTTTACCCGGTCTAGTGAAGGCCCACGCCATTCACACATCATCAAATCAATTCATTTCACCACACAATTCAATTTCAATCAAACAATCTCTAATCTATGCAACCAAACAAACAAGTCCATGGTCTGTGGACGGTTGTGTCGGGTGCTACTAAGCACCGTCTGCATCCTAGTATATATATAAAACTAGAAAAGAAATTGAAAGGTGAGAAATTCTCACATATAGCTATCCTAGCTCCACGACACTTCATTTGCAGAAGCCTTCGTCGCCATCGCATCTTCGTTGCTGTAACCACTACATATGTAAAAATCGAATTTTTACTTCACTATTCAATATATAAAAAAATCGAATTTTTATCTCGACTTTCAATATATAAAAATATGATTTTTATCTCGACTTTCAATATATAAAAATCGACTTTTCTATCGCTATGTCAAATAGATAAAAATTATATTTTTATCACGCTATTTTCCACATAAAGATTTCGCCTTTTCTAAGATAAAGATTTAGCCTTTTCAAAAATAAAGTTTTCGCCTTTATAAAAATAAAGTTTTCTTCTTATAAAAATCACCACTTTATCTCAACGTATATAAAATAAAAATCAGATTTTTATTTCGTTACATACACAAAGATGATATCTTTATATTCTCTATCCTATAAAGATTATATTTTCAATACTTTAAAAATATAAAAATCATATTTTTAATACTTTAAAAATATAAAGATCATATTTTTACAAAAATATAGATCCCGCTTTTTCCATTTTAAAGATCAAATCTTTTCTTTTACCTTTTCAAGTATAAATCTTTTCTCCTTTTAAAATCAAAATCTTTAATCAGTTTTTAAATGCTAATAAAAAATCAAAACAGTTTTAAATTACTAATTAAAATTCAGTTTTTAAATGCTAATTAAAAAATCAAAACAGTTTTAAATTACTAATTAAAATTCAGTTTTTAAATGCTAATTAAAAAAATCAAAACAGTTTTAAATTACTAATTAAAATTCAGTTTTTAGATGCTAATTAAAAAAATCAAAACAGTTTTAAATTACTTATTAAAAATAAAAACAGTTTTAAATGCTAATTAAAAAATCAAAACAGTTTTAAATTACTTATTAAAAATAAAAACAGTTTTAAATGCTAATTAAAAAATCAAAACAGTTTTAAATTACTTATTAAAAATAAAAACAGTTTATATAATAAATTAAATTCAGAAAAACTTACCAGGGGGGGGGGGACTCGTGGCAGAGGCGTCGGAGGTGGGGGTTCAGGAGAGGCGCGCGAGGGGGGTCGCGGGTGGTCGCAGGCGGTGGGGACGGCTGGTGAAGTCGAGGGGGGGGGGGTCTGTAAGGGGAGAGGAACGGCGAGAAGAGGGGGGGAGATGGCTTTGGTGGAGCTCCGGCGATGGGGGGGGGGTCACCTTCGATGGCGGCGGCGGCAGCGACTGGGGGGGGGGGGCGACGCGATTTAGAATTAGGTTTTTTTTTCTCTTTTCTGATTTATGAAGTTCGAACGGGGGGCAGCGTATAATATGGGAGAAAGAAGATATTTTTTTATTTTATTTTATTTTAATCTCCATAGTTGACTTTTCTTTCGAAGTCGAAACGAGACCCACCGACTGTCGCCCATAGCGTTTTACCCCCATTCCGAACACAATGGGATATGTATCACAAGCTGATTTGATCGTTACAATCAGTTTCCTTTTGAATTTTCATTTAATTCATTATATTGAATTTTAAACGCACATTTCAAATTACCGGGGTCACATACTAACTAGAAAAATTCCAGAAAAATATTTTCTAGCTTCGTATTGACGATACGGTCCTAACAAAACTAGTTTCGTCGAATTCTGAGACCGTATGAAAAATGGCCAATTTCCAGTCGATTAAAATCAACTGAAACTGGTCAAACGCGTTTTCCTTTGCCACGCTCACATATTGATTCGAAAAATTATGAAATTTAAAACCTAGCAATAATTTAACATCACGGATCCAACAAAACTGGTTTCGTCGAAATCCGAGGTCATTTGCAAAATGTCCATTTTTTAAGGGCCTGAATTCCATAGCGACTATTCAGAATTTTCAACTGGACATATCTTTTGATTCCTGCCATCAAATTTCGATTTTTCGAATTCGTTGGAAAGATATTATCAATTAGATCCTAATGTTTTTGGTTTCACTAAAATCCGGAATGTTTTGCACCCGGTACATTCAATTGAAATTTGAAATCGAATTATCGAACTACCGCGCCATTTTCAATTCCATTTATAAATATATATAAATTTTTATATTCTAACGACGACGCGTAAAATATATACGTTCGAATTATATTCAAAATAAATTTCTCGTCGATATTATTTAAAATAATTCATTTTAAATAATCAAAATTCGCTAAAATTGCCAAAATAAAAAATTTAAACTGGCCCAGATTTTGCGGGTTGTTACAATCTCCCCCA
Organism: Allium sativum; assembly: GCA_030737875.1. NCBI lineage: Eukaryota > Viridiplantae > Streptophyta > Magnoliopsida > Asparagales > Amaryllidaceae > Allium > Allium sativum. Next base: position 11,667,935 of record JASFAX010000027.1, on the reverse strand, counting down.
CTTAAAACTTTTCGTCCCCGAAAAGGAACAAAGTCGAAAGTGGTTTGATTATTCAGCTCTACATTCGATCGGGCTTCCATTCTCCAACTCTTTAGTTTCTGAGAATTTTCAAAATTTCAAAAATTTGGCTAACACCCTAAATTTTTGAAAAATTTCGCCATAACCTCCCCTGCACCGGGAGCATCGGGGAATTTCAAATAGCTTCCCCGGTCCTTCAGATCTCAAAAAGAAAAAGATAAAGCCAAGCGGCTAGCCAATAGGCTCACAAAATCATCATCACCCAAACAAAACAGTAAATTATGTAGTAAACATGTACCTATTTGTCGGGCAAACAAATTTTATTCTCTGGCTCTACCCTCCTTGCTATGACCTGTTCAATGATATATATGTATATGCAAGCAAATGCGACCAATTTTTAATATAATCCAATATTTGATGCTATTAGGCAAAACGGTTCAACATTAGCAAACAAATAGGCAAACCATGCAAACATCAATCAATTAGTGGATTATCTTTTCAAATTCATAACTTTGATACATAGTCAAAAATCAGATTTTTGATGCCAAATCACAACAATGTATTCTAGCTATATTAGTTTTGGTTCTCACACCAGTCTAATGGAAATATATAGAAAATCACACCTTCGAAACTCGAATACCAATTCTGATGATGTCTAGACTATCATCAGAATCGTCTCCGGGCGACTAGAGTGTGACTCTATATCTATCCAGTATATTAAAACTTTGAATATACGTTTGCAAGGCGTATATGCAAATTCTTTATATACTGAACTGTCCAAATCAATACTAATCAATAATCAAATACGAATGATTGATTTAGATTCTCAAAACAAAATTTGTTTTCACTTTAAAAATATACTCTTCACACTCGTTCTAGGATACTACTGATCCTATCTCTAACGAGTCATTCTCATTGGATATAGCTAATCCAATATCTGATGAATTCTTTCGTATGGTTCTAATGTGCCTTGTTCTCTGAGCTTTGTAAACCAAAGCTCTGATACCAACTGTGACGGCAAGGAATTTCGCTCGGTCCGAACCAGTCGCTAAACCGATCTAGACCGTTCGAAACGCCCTATCGTTTGAGAACACGACAAAACAGAACGCATACAGAAGAACATTTCATTGTATATTACAACAATGCATCAGATTACAAGAATATACAGAGTATGAATGAATATTACACAGAAATATCAGAGATTTAAATTACATTCAAATACATAGCAGCGGAAAAATAATACAATACACAACTAGAATGAGATATACGGATACAAAGCTTTCCGGATATCGTTCCAGCTGTAAACCAGGATCCTGTGAATATAAATCTGCAAAACCAAAACTACTAGCTGCCCGTGTCAAAATAAGGGCACCCAGAGTTTAGGTTAAAACAATAAACTCCAGGTCAGTCATGTGACTGGTGTGAGAACTAAAACAGTTATAAATCTTTATTTTCAAAGCTAGGTAAATCAAGGGACCACGCCGTATAACACGGAACGGGTTTCCTCCCAAGAATACCAGTACATAAAACCAGCAGCGCAATGCTAAATAAAGAAAAATGAAGCTGTTATAAGACCCAGGTCCCATCACACAATGCAACGCAGCCGAGGATAGGGTTTTCCCTTATAATAGCCAAACATGCTTGATACGTTTAAAACAAATCATTTGATACTATAATAAGTGTATAGTGTCAAAACAACTTCAATCATAAATATAAATCATAGACGGCATGAGTGCCCCATCCCACTATGTCGCCATACTAGGCTCTACAAATAAAGCCGAAATACACGTATCGGAAATTGGATTTCCATCATGGTGGCTCCTGATTCGAAAGATCGCTCGCGTAGTACAAATCACCGCGGCTTACGTCTCAGCGAGAGAAAACACCGCTATGCACATCCGCACTTTTGGGGACTCAAGTATCACCGCGGCTTACGTCCCAGCAAGAGAAAACACCGCTTACTCTATCCCTCCGAGCACGAAGCTCAATATCGGTCGACCGAATCCACTACACTAAAAAAAATGTATACTGATCAAACCATCAGTTTACCACCATCCCGGGCTGTGAGGCTCGCGGATCAACGCTATACACAAAGCCATGCTATATCAGCTGCGCTTTGATCATCAACCACCAAACTTTGCTTTTCAACAAAAGTTTGGATCACTGCATCTCAGTATGCCACACTATCAATCCATATCGTACCACTGATTTCTGCCAATATATAACCTCTGAGCTCATATGTCTCAGAGAAGGGCGTTAAGCAAGAGAATAAATTCTCCGCCGCCAAACAGATATATATTTAGCAGAGATCAACAAATACAATATAAAGGAATACAATGTCAGACACACCATCCATTTACAAGTCCGTTCTGGGTCTGAACGAAACCGGAGGCACCTAGTACCCCGCATATCCATCGATCTCCAAGTACGTCTGGACGATCACTAACTGTTTCCATCTTCTTGGGTGTACAGCCCAATCAAGATCATCAGTTATCACCCTAACGACGTGAAGACCTCCGGTCTTCGACCATCGTCTTCATCTTCGACTTATCGTCGTATCAGTTATTCAGAATGGGATAAACCCGGTCTTTCCGAATAACTCGCGTATATTTAAATAAGTGTTACACAAACACAACATACGCCTCATTCCAATTCATCAGTCACTAACCGTAAATTAATCAAGAGAATAATTCCCCAAACATTAACCCCGAAGGCCGAAACCAACATCAGATCAATATCCAGAAAACCATTCTGCTTGGCTAACCGACAGTTAGTTTCTAAATTTCACATTCATAGGGAAAGGTTCCCATTAGTTTTATCAAAGATAAATTCTTTAAAATTTATTCTTTAATCTATTTTTGAATATCAATTCAAACTAGTCGGGATTAGCGAACCACACCGAAGTAATCATTTATTTTATTTCCCAATCCCAACCTATTCATCCCATGAAGTAAAACTGGTAATACTTCATATCTAACACCACAGTGTTATCGGTAAATTCAATTACCATTTCACGTTCAAATCTAATTAAAGATTTAACTATCGCCTGGAGTAAAACTGGTGATACTCCATTTCGATTATTTCAATCTAATTAAAGATTCATTAAAACTCCACTTAGTTTTAATCGTTAACTGGGTTAAAGAATCAGTGTCATTTAAAACACGGTTCACGGTAAACCCAAAATATCATTCCATTAATTATCGGGTTAAAGAACAAGTGTTATTTAAAACACTGTCCACGATAAACCCAAAAATCAATATCAATTCAATTCCAATTAAATATTATTTAATTGGTACCTTTCATTAAATCTAAATAAAAAGATTTAATCATTTCTCAATTGGGTTCAATAACAGTGTTAGTGAAGACACCATTCACGACAAACCCAAATCACATTCGATATTCAATACAAGGCTCTGAATAGAAAATATATCGGCTTATATTCAATATCAAATCCTACGACTAACAAATGTCGTATTGGAAATAACGATATAAATATATATCTTTCAAATTTCCATAACAACACCTGTATAATCACGAATTCCAACATCGAAATATTCCGAAGACAATTTCGATTCAAATCCACTCCAATGCAATCATTGGATATTCTGGTTATTTTTAAAACCCTTTTTAAATTCAATTTATTTATTTAAAAATAAATAGAATTATAATTCTAGTTCAAAACTAGTTCATTTCGATAAAAATCTATTTTTATCTTTTCAAATATGGAGTTTTTCATCCCAATTCTTTCTAAATCATTTCTTATGATTTTACATAAATTATTACTATTTTTAATAATTTTATCAAGGCCTGTACAGTCGATTTCCATCAACGCTCATCGAACTGCACTTACAGCGACCTTTTTCGAATTTGATTTGGACGTATCTCCAAATCCAACCGTTAGATTTCAAATTTCTAACCTTCATTAGAAAGCTCTTTTCGATACGAACCCAACGGTTCCGGTTTTAGGAGAATCCGACGGTCGGATCTCCCGTAATGTCCGTTTGAAATAAATGGTCGAAATTCACGAACTGCCGCTGCGCGGCGCGTTCTATTCAGGCCATTATATTATATATAATATATATAATATATATTTCGTCGATTTCTATTTAAAACGAATTATATAAACAGTTTTAAATTCGTTTCAAAAGCAATTTCAACTTCCATTTCAATTCAAATCAAAATTGAATTCATCTTTATAAATTCGTTTTAAAATTCATTTCTATACAATTCAAATTTCAATTCAATTTGAATTCGTTTTCAATTCAATTCATTTCGAAATTGTTTTCAATTCAATTCATTTCGAAATCGTTTTCAATTCAATTCATTTCGAAATCGTTTTCAATTCAATTCATTTCGAAATCGTTTTCAATTCAATTCATTTCGAAATCGTTTTCAATTCAATTCATTTCGAAATCGTTTTCAATTCAATTCATTTCGAAATCGTTTTCAATTCAATTCATTTCGAAATCGTTTTCAATTCAATTCATTTCGAAATCGTTTTCAATTCAATTCATTTCGAAATCGTTATATATTCAATTCATTTCGAAATCGTTTTCAATTCAATTCATTTCGAAATCACTTTCAATTCAATTCATTTCGAAATCACTTTCAATTCAATTCATTTCAAAATGAATAAAACCGATATAAATATCGTTCACGTCAAAATGGCGTCAAACTAATCAACACGGCTTCATAAATTTCTATTTTCAAATATTCTATTTCAAATATTTCTTTTTCAAAAATAGTTGTTATTATCAAAATATTTCGTTCAACACATGACCAATCTCAATGGATGAGTACTGTCAACACATGAACCTTTATTTTATATTGATAAAGATGTAAATTTTATTACTAAAATATTTCGTTCAACACATGACCAATCTCAATGGATGAGTACTGTCAACACATGAACTTTTATTTTATAATATTGATAAAGATGTAAATTTTATTACTAAAATATTTCGTTCAACACATGACCAATCTCGATGGATGAGTACTGTCAACACATGAACTTTTATTTTATAATATTCTTTACTTTTCAAATTGGAATGAGGCCCAATCAATTACCATATAAAGTTAATTATATGGATTTTCATACAACACATGTATAATAGCATGGAAAAATAATCAACCATCAACCCAAGTGCACTACACTGTATAAGCATCAAATATAGATATTCAACGCTTATAACAGCCTGTCAATCAATCGATCGACATATTTAATCAATCAGGATGAGTGAACTTCAAATTTCATCCCAACACCTGTGTGGGGTTTCAAACAATCAAACACCTATTTTATTTGTGCTGTTGGGCGATGTGTAAAATTTATCGACCCAATCAATGTCCTTCAAATAAGTGTACATAAACAAACCGTCTGGTTTGTAAATGAATATTTATTTTATTCACTTTCACTATATTCATATTCACGTTAAAAATTATTATTATTATTATTATTATTATTATTTTTTAACGATAAAACATTTTATTTCAACATATGAATTTCTGTTATTCATTTACACAAATAAAATGATATTTTTATTTTCTAACATATTTTAGAAAATTTCGGCGGCATAACGGCACGATACTAGAAACGGGACAAGGCCTAGCCTTATCCCCGGTCTAGTGAAGGCCCACGCCATTCACACATCATCAAATCAATTCATTTCACCACACAATTCAATTTCAATCAAACAATCTCTAATCTATGCAACCAAACAAACAAGTCCATGGTCTGTGGACGGTTGTGTCGGGTGCTACTAAGCACCGTCTGCATCCTAGTATATATATAAAACTAGAAAAGAAATTGAAAGGTGAGAAATTCTCACATATAGCTATCCTAGCTCCACGGCACTTCATTTGCAGAAGCCTTCGTCGCCATCGCATCTTCGTTGCTGTAACCACTACATATGTAAAAATCGAATTTTTACTTCACTATTCAATATATAAAAAAATCGAATTTTTATCTCGACTTTCAATATATAAAAATATGATTTTTATCTCGACTTTCAATATATAAAAATCGACTTTTCTATCGCTATGTCAAATAGATAAAAATTATATTTTTATCACGCTATTTTCCACATAAAGATTTCGCCTTTTCTAAGATAAAGATTTAGCCTTTTCAAAAATAAAGTTTTCGCCTTTATAAAAATAAAGTTTTCTTCTTATAAAAATCACCACTTTATCTCAACGTATATAAAATAAAAATCAGATTTTTATTTCGTTACATACACAAAGATGATATCTTTATATTCTCTATCCTATAAAGATTATATTTTCAATACTTTAAAAATATAAAAATCATATTTTTAATACTTTAAAAATATAAAGATCATATTTTTACAAAAATATAGATCCCGCTTTTTCCATTTTAAAGATCAAATCTTTTCTTTTACCTTTTCAAGTATAAATCTTTTCTCCTTTTAAAATCAAAATCTTTAATCAGTTTTTAAATGCTAATAAAAAATCAAAACAGTTTTAAATTACTAATTAAAATTCAGTTTTTAAATGCTAATTAAAAAATCAAAACAGTTTTAAATTACTAATTAAAATTCAGTTTTTAAATGCTAATTAAAAAAATCAAAACAGTTTTAAATTACTAATTAAAATTCAGTTTTTAAATGCTAATTAAAAAAATCAAAACAGTTTTAAATTACTTATTAAAAATAAAAACAGTTTTAAATGCTAATTAAAAAATCAAAACAGTTTTAAATTACTTATTAAAAATAAAAACAGTTTTAAATGCTAATTAAAAAATCAAAACAGTTTTAAATTACTTATTAAAAATAAAAACAGTTTATATAATAAATTAAATTCAGAAAAACTTACCAGGGGGGGGGGGGGACTCGTGGCAGAGGCGTCGGAGGTGGGGGTTCAGGAGAGGCGCGCGAGGGGGGTCGCGGGTGGTCGCAGGCGGTGGGGACGGCTGGTGAAGTCGAGGGGGGGGGCTGTAAGGGGAGAGGAACGGCGAGAAGAGGGGGGGGGGAGATGGCTTTGGTGGAGCTCCGGCGAGGGGGGGGGGTCACCTTCGATGGCGGCGGCGGCAGCGACTGGGGGGGGGGGGCGACGCGATTTAGAATTAGGTTTTTTTTTTCTCTTTTCTGATTTATGAAGTTCGAACGGGGGGCAGCGTATAATATGGGAGAAAGAAGATATTTTTTTATTTTATTTTATTTTATTTTATTTTAATCTCCATAGTTGACTTTTCTTTCGAAGTCGAAACGAGACCCACCGACTGTCGCCCATAGCGTTTTACCCCCATTCCGAACACAATGGGATATGTATCGCAAGCTGATTTGATCGTTACAATCAGTTTCCTTTTGAATTTTCATTTAAATCATTATATTGAATTTTAAACGCACATTTCAAATTACCGGGGTCACATACTAACTAGAAAAATTCCAGAAAAATATTTTCTAGCTTCGTATTGACGATACGGTCCTAACAAAACTAGTTTCGTCGAATTTTGAGACCGTATGAAAAATGGCCAATTTCCAGTCGATTAAAATCAACTGAAACTGGTCAAACGCGTTTTCCTTTGCCACGCTCACATATTGATTCGAAAAATTATGAAATTTAAAACCTAGCAATAATTTAACATCACGGATCCAACAAAACTGGTTTCGTCGAAATCCGAGGTCATTTGCAAAATGTCCATTTTTTACGGGCCTGAATTCCATAGCGACTATTCAGAATTTTCAACTGGACATATCTTTTGATTCCTGCCATCAAATTTCGATTTTTCAAATTCGTTGGAAAGATATTATCAATTAGATCCTAATGTTTTTGGTTTCACTAAAATCTGGAATGTTTTGCACCCGGTACATTCAATTGAAATTTGAAATCGAATTATCGAACTACCGCGCCATTTTCAATTCCATTTATAATTATATATAAATTTTTATATTCTAACGACGACGCGTAAAATATATACGTTCGAATTATATTCAAAATAAATTTCTCGTCGATATTATTTAAAATAATTCATTTTAAATAATCAAAATTCGCTAAAATTGCCAAAATAAAAATTTTAAACTGGCCCAGATTTTGCGGGTTGTTACATATATAAATATATTTATAAAATTATAAGGTTTTAAACTATATAAAATATAAATAAAGTATATATAAAAACTTAAGTTTGAAAAACGAAGAAGAATAATAAATAGAAACACATATAAAAAAATAGAGAGGATTGAGAATAAAATAGAAAAACAAAATAGAGTGGATTGAGAGAAGAACTGAAAAATCGGAATTTGAATTTGGATTTGAACCTGGAGTGCTATTTAGAGTCTTATAAAATCTAGACTCTATAATTATATTAATCTTGAACTCTTAGAATCTTGATTACTCATGAGTCTTGAATCTACTATGAATTCTGAATCTCTAAAAGCTCTTAAACTCTACAGTCTTCAGTAATAATTCCTGTATACAAATCCTGCATATGTATATGTATATATGAAAGAACCCGTAACTTCCCCGTGAAGGAAAGCACGAATACTTTGAGAACAACACACAAAAGGACGCATACGGAAGAACATTTCATTGTTATTACAACAATTCCATCAGATACAAGAATATACAGAGTATAAACAAATAAATTACATTCAACAAATATCAGAGATTACAATAAATTACATAGCAGCGGAAAATATACAAAACATAACTGAAAGTGATACACGGATACAGAGCTTTCCGAGCATCGTTTCAGCTGTAAATCAGGACCCTATGAATATAAATCTGCAAAACCAAAACTACTAGCTGCCCGTGTGGAAAATAGGGGCACCCAGAGTTTAGGTTAAAACAATAAACTCCAGGTCAGTCATGAGACTGGTGTGAGAACTAAAACAGTTATTTAAAACTTTACTTTAAAAGAGAGTAATTCAAGGGACCACGCCGTATAACACGGAACGGGTTTCCTCCCAAGAATACTAGTGCATATAACAAAACAACGCAATGCTTTTTGGAAAAATGAAGCTATTATAAGACCCAGGTCCCATCACACAATGCAACGCAAGCCGAAGGATAGGGTTTTCCCTTATAACAGCCAAAGCATGCTTGATACGTTCAAAACACATTATTTGATACTATTATAGGTGTATAGTGTCAAAACAATTTCAATCATAAATATCAATCATAGGCGGCATGAATGACCCATACCACTATGTCGCCATACTAGGTTCTACAAATAAAACCGCACTATCACGTATTGGAAATTGGATTTCCGTCATGAGCCGAGGCAAGGGGCAAGCTCCTCTCCGCGTTCGAGACACTCTAGCAAATGCCTCAGGACCCCACTATGATCCTTGGATCTTCAGGGCCGGTCCTCTCTTACTTTTGAGGATTAGTTATTCCTGAACACACGTTTCCCGGTCCTTACAGACCTATATCCGAGGCGCCTCGCATTCCAACAACCACACAGGTGAAAAGTATATAAATGTCAGGGCTGGTAGGTCACTGACACCACCCTAGCTAGAAAGAAACGTCGTGCTCTCCCTGCAGTCACTATCCCGTTTTTGACTCATACCGAGGTGTGAGGCTCGCGAATTCACGTTATACACAAAGCTACGCCACACAGGCCGTGCTTTGATCATCAACCACAAGACTTTGCTTTTCAACAGAAGCCCTGATCAATTGCCACTTACGCGTGCCACATTGGCAATTCACTCCATGCGACTGATGTCCATCGATATACAACCTCTGAGCTCGTACGTCTCAGAGAAAGGCGTTAAGCAAGAGAATAAATTCTCTACCGCCAAACAGATGTATATTTAATAGAGATCAATCAACACAGAATAAAATCCAATGTCAGACACACAATCCATTTACAAGTTCGTTCTGGGTCTGAACGAAACCGGAGGCACTTTCCTCGCATATCCATCCATCTCCAAGTACGTCTGGACGATCACCAACTGATTCCCTCATCCTGGGTGTACAGCCCAATCAAGATCATCAGTAATCACCCAAACGATGTGAAGACTTCCGGTCTTCAACCACCGTCTTCATCTTCGACATCTCGTCGAATCGGTTATTCAGAATGGGTATAAACCCGGCCTTTCTGAATAACCCACGTATATAATAAACGAATGTTACACAAACACAACAAACGCCTCATTCCAATTCAGAATATTCTTTTATTCACAAAAACACATTCTTAGGGAAATGTTCCCATTAATTTTATCCAAGATAAATTCTTCTAAATTTATTCTATAATCTTCCTTTGGGTATCATTTCAAACTAGTCGGGATTAGCGAACCACACCGAAGTAATTATTTATTTTATTTCCCAATCCCAACCTATATATCCCATGGAGCAAAACTGGTGATACTCCATTCCTAACACCACGGTGTTATCGGTAAAATTAATTACCATTTCACGTTCAAATCTAATTAAAGATTTAACTATCGCTTTGGAGCAAAACTGGTGATACTCCACGCTCGATCATTTTTCAGATTTGATAATTTAAATTGTCAATTCACTTTTTAATCTAATTAAAGATTCATTAAAACTCCATTTAGTTTTAATCTTCTCAAAAATCAATATTATGTCTTTAACTAGGTTAAAGAACCAATGTCTTCTAAAACACGATTCACGACAAACCCAAATCACATTTGATATTAAATACAAGGCTTTGAATAGAAAATATATCGGCTTATATTCAATATCAAATTCTGAAACCAACATATATCGTATTGGAAATAACGATATAAAATATATCTTTCAAATCCCCATAACAATATTGGTATAGTCACGAAATCCAACATCGAAATATCCCGAAGATAATTTCGATTCAACTCCACTTCCACTTCACCTATTGGGAATATTGATTATTTTTTTTAAAATCACTTTCAAATTCAATTTATTTATTTCAAAAATAAATTGATTTTAATTCTAGTTCAAAACTAGTTTATTTCGATAAAAATCTATTTTTACCTTTTCACATGTGGAATTCTTCAGCCCAATTTTTCACAAATCATTTCTTATGATTTTACACAAATTATAGATATTTTTAATAATGTTATCAAGGCCCGTACAGTCGATTTCCATCTACGGCCATCGAACTGCACTTACAGCGACCTTTTTCGAATTTGATTTGGACATAACTCCAAATCCAACCATTAGATTTCAAAGTTCTAATATTCATTGGAAAGCTCTTTTCGATACGAACCCAACGGTTCCGGTTTTAGGAGAATCCGACGGTCGGATCTCCCGCAATGTCAATTCGAAGTCAATGGTCGAAATTCACGAACTGCCGCGGAGCGGCGCGTTCTATTCAGGCCATTATATATATAATATATATATATTATATATATTTCGTCAATTTCCTTTTAAAACGTATTTTATAAATCGTTTTAACTTCGTTTCAAAACCATTGCAACACTATTTCCATTTCAAATCAAAATTGAATATTTCATATCATTACTATATAAATGATAATATTTTCAAAACGTTATATTTTGAAATCACTTCTTTCCTATATTCATTATAAAAATGAATATAATCGATATAAATATCGTTCACGTCAAAATGGCGCAACTCTAATCAACACGGCTTTATATATTTCAATAAATTCGTTATCTTATTCAACAAATGAATATTTATTCTATTCAACACATGAATCTATATTTCTTTCAACACACGAATAATCTCAACACATGAGTACTGTCAACACATCACTAATTTTTGTTATGTAAAATATTTTATAAAACTATGGTATCTATCGTTTGATTTTTAATTAGACTTCTACTAGGAAGTAGTTCTAATTTTAAATATGATAAAGATGTAAATTTCATTGTATAAAATATTTCACTCAACACATGAACATCGTCAACACATGACTATTTTTATATTCAACACATGAATTTTCTTTTATAATATTCATTATTTTCCCGATTGGAATGAGGCCCAATCAATCACCATATAACGTTAATTATATGGATACCATACAACACATGTATATAATAACATTGATAAGCAATCAACCATCATCCAAAGTGCACTACACTGTATAAGCATCAAATATAGATATCTTACGCTTATAACAGTCTGTCAATCAATCGATCGACATAATTAAATAATTGGGATTAGTGTACGCCAAATATCATCCCAACACCCGTGTGGGGTTTCAAATCAACAAACACATATTTTTGTTTGTGCAGTTGGGCGATGTGTAAAATTTATCGACCCAATCAATATCAGTCAAATCAGTGTATATAAACAAATCGGTCGATTTGTTTATAAATATTTATTTATTCACATTCACGTTGAAATTTATATTTTTAACGATAAAATATTTTATTTCAACACATGAATTCCTATTCAGTTCATTTACACAATAAAAATGATATTTTCATTTTTCTAACATATTTTAGAAAATTTCGGCGGCATAACGGCACGATACTAGAAACGGGACGAGGCCTAACCTTATCCCCGGTCTAGTGAAGGCCCACGCCATTCACACATCAATCAAATCCATTTAATTCACCAAATAATTCAATTCAAACCAATAATCTAACCAACTACACAACCAAACAATTTAACAAACAAGCCATCCATGGTCTGTGGATGACGGGTGTCGGGTGCTACTAAGCACCGTCTGCATCCTAGTATATATATATATAACAAGAAAAAGAAGTTTAGAGTGAGAAGTTCTCACAAATAGCTATCCAACTTCACGTCACTTCTTTTATAGAAATCTTCTTCATTCTCGCCTTTTATCATCTTCGTTGCCCGTAGTCACTACATATATAAAAATCACACATTTTTATATTTTGATGTCTTTAAAATAAAAGTCACATTTTTATTTGTTCACTCTTAATTTAAAAATCATATTTTTATAATCACTTCATATATTTAAAAATCGAATTTTTACTTCGTTGTTTAATATATAAAAGTCGAATTTTTACTTTCACGCTATATGGATAAAAATGCTATTTTTACACCGCTATTCTATATATAAAGATCTCGCCTTTTCAACTATAAAGATTTCATCTTTATAAAAATCACCACTTTATTTCAACGTATATATAATAAAAATCCGATTTTTATTTCGCTACATATATAAAGACGATATTTTTATATTCTCTATCCTATAAAGATTATATTTTTATCACGCCATTCCTCATATAAAGATTTCGCCTTTCCAAAAATAAAGACTTCGCCTTTTCAAAAATAAAGACTTCGCCTTTTCAATTTTTAAAATATCGTCTTTTTATTTCTAAAGATTTTACTTTTTCAATTTCATCCCTATAGAAATCACATTTTATTTTGCTACCTATAAAAAGATGATATTTTTTAATATTCCTAACATGTAAAAATTATATTTTTAATTCCTTAAAAATATAAAAATCATATTTTTACATCTTCTATATAGTAAAGACTATATTTTTAATACTTTAAAAAATATAAAAACCATATTTTTATTACTTTAAAAATCCTATTTTTATGTATTCAACTTTGCCATAAAAATCGTATATTTTATTTTTTTATTTAACCTCATGAACATCATATAAAAATCCGACCTTTAACCAAGGCTTTTAATTTATATAAATCAAACTAAATTGAATTATATTGTTAATCAAAACAGAAAAGGAAGGAGGGAGCTCACTGGTTTTCAGCGAAGGGAGGTGTCGGAGATGGGGGTTCTGGTCGGAGCAGCGGGCGCCGGATGTTGTTGGAGCTCGCGGTGTCCAAATCGCAGTGGGGGGGGGGGGGGGTTTCTGCCTGCGGCGGCGCCAGGGGAAGGGGAGGAGGAGATGAAGCAGCGGCGGCGGTTGCTGGGGGGTGGCGCGCACCTCGCGCGGCGGCGCGATGGGGCTCCGTCGCCCTCCCTTTTTTTTTCTTTTTTTTTTCGTTTCTGAAATGAATCGGGAGAGAAGAAGTAAGGGGGGGGGCTTTTATAAAATTTATATTATTTAATTTATTTATTTTTAATTGCAAAAAGTTGACTTTCACAAACGACCTCTAAACGAGGTCCACCGCCTGTCATCCTTAGCGTATTACCCCCATTCCGAACACAATGGGATATGTATCGCAAGCTGATTCGGCTGTTTCGATTAGTTTTCGTCAAAATCAACATATAACTCTATATATTGAATTTGAACGCGCATTTCAATTTACCGGGGTCACATACTAACTCTAAAAATTACAGAAAAATATTTTCTAGCTTCGTATTAAAGATACGGTCCTAACAAAACTAGTTTCGTCGAATTCTGAGACCGTTGGAAAAATGGCCATTTTCCAGTCGATTAAATCAACTGAAACTGGTCAAACGCGTTTTCCTTTGCCACACTCACATATTGATTCGAAAAATTATGAAATTTGGAATCTAACTATAATTTGACACTGCGGATCCAACAGAAGTGGTTTCGTCGAAATCCGAGGTCATTTGCAAAATGTCCATTTTTAAGGGCCTGAATTCCATAGCGACTATTCAGAATTTTCAACTGGACATATCTTTTGATTCCCGCTATGAAATTTCGATTTTTCGGATTCGTTGGAAAGATATTCACGAATAGATTCTAATATTTTTGGTTTCGCTAAAATCCGGTTTATTTTGCACCCGGTACATTCAATTGAAGTTTGAAATCGAATTATCGAACTACCGCGCCATTTTCAATTCTATTTATAATTATATATAATTATTATATTCTAACGATGACGTATATAATATATACGTCGAATTCCATTCAAAATAAATTTCACGTCGATATTATTTAAAATAATCCATTTTAAATATTCAAAATTCGCTAAAATTGCAAAAATAAAAAATTTCAAACTGGCCCAGATTTTCCGGGTTATTACAATCTCCCCCACTTAAAACTTTTCGTCCCCGAAAAGGAACAAAGTCGAAAGTTGTTTGATTAATCTACTCTAAGTTCGATTTGGCTTCCATTCTTCAAATTTTCAGTTTCTGAAAGTTTTCAAATTCTTCAAAAATTTGGCTAACACCCTAAATTTTCGAAAAATTTCGCCATAACCTCCCCTGCAATTGGAGCATCGGGGAATTTCAAATAGCTTCCCCGGTCCTTCTAATCTCAAAAAGAAAAAGAAAAAGCCAAGCGGCTAGCCAATAGGCTCATAAAATCATCATCACCCAAACAAAACAGTAAATTATGTAGTAAACATGTACCTATTTGTCGGGCAAACAAATTTTATTCTCTGCTCTAGACTCCTTGCTATGACCTGTTCAATGTAAGTACACGTATATGCATGCAAATGCGACCAATTTTCAATATAATTCAATATTTGGTTCAATTAGGCATAATGGTTCAAAATTATCAAACAAATGAACAAACAACACAAACATCAATCAATTAGTGAATTAGAGTTCAAAATCATAATTTTGATATATACAAAAAATCTTGTTTTTGATGCCAATTCACAACAAAGTGTTCTAACTATATTAGTTTTGGTTCTCACACCAGTCTAATGGAAATATATAGATATCACACCTTCGAAACTCGAATATGAATACTGATGATGATGCACCATCATCAGAATCATCCCCGGATATCTAGAATGTGATTCTATATCTACCCAGTATATTAAAACTTCGAATATACGTTCATGACGCGTATACGCGAAATCTATATATACTCGATTGTCCAAATTTAAAATAAATAAATATTCAAATACGTTTAAAGCGATTTAAATTTTCAAAACAAAATTGTTTTCATTTGAAAAATATACTCTTTACACTCGTTCTAGGATACTACTGATCCTATCTCTAACGAGTCATTCTAATTGGATATTTCTAATCCAATATCTGATGAATTCTTTCGTATGGTTCTAATGTGTCTTGTTCTCGAGCTCTGTAAACCAAAGCTCTGATACCACTATAAGAACCCGTAACTTCCCCGTGAAGGAAAGCACAAATACTTTGAGAACAACACACAAAAGGACGCATACGGAAGAACATTTCATTGTTATTACAACAATTCCATCAGATACAAGAATATACAGAGTATAAACAAATAAATTACATTCAACAAATATCAGAGATTACAATAAATTACATAGCAGCGGAAAATATACAAAACATAACTGAAAGTGATACACGGATACAGAGCTTTCCGAGCATCGTTTCAGCTGTAAATCAGGACCTTGTGAATATAAATCTGCAAAACCAAAACTACTAGCTGCCCGTGTGGAAAATAGGGGCACCCAGAGTTTAGGTTAAAACAATAAACTCCAGGTCAGTCATGGGACTGGTGTAAGAACTAAAACAGTTATTTAAAACTTTACTTTAAAAGAGAGTAATTCAAGGGACCACGCCGTATAACACGGAACGGGTTTCCTCCCAAGAATACTAGTGCATATAACAAAACAACGCAATGCTTTTTGGAAAAATGAAGCTATTATAAGACCCAGGTCCCATCACACAATGCAACGCAAGCCGGAGGATAGGGTTTTCCCTTATAACAGCCAAAGCATGCTTGATACGTTTAAAACACATTATTTGATACTATTATAGGTGTATAGTGTCAAAACAATTTCAATCATAAATATCAATCATAGGCGGCATGAATGACCCATACCACTATGTCGCCATACTAGGTTCTACAAATAAAACCGCACTATCACGTATTGGAAATTGGATTTCCGTCATGAGCCGAGGCAAGGGGCAAGCTCCTCTCCGCGTTCGAGACACTCTAGCAAATGCCTCAGGACCCCACTATGATCCTTGGATCTTCAGGGCCGGTCCTCTCTTACTTTTGAGGATTAGTTATTCCTGAACACACGTTTCCCGGTCCTTACAGACCTATATCCGAGGCGCCTCGCATTCCAACAACCACACAGGTGAAAAGTATATAAATGTCAGGGCTGGTAGGTCACTGACACCACCCTAGCTAGAAAGAAACGTCGTGCTCTCCCTGCAGTCACTATCCCGTTTTTGACTCATACCGAGGTGTGAGGCTCGCGAATTCACGTTATACACAAAGCTACGCCACACAGGCCGTGCTTTGATCATCAACCACAAGACTTTGCTTTTCAACAGAAGCCCTGATCAATTGCCACTTACGCGTGCCACATTGGCAATTCACTCCATGCGACTGATGTCCATCGATATACAACCTCTGAGCTCGTACGTCTCAGAGAAGGGCGTTAAGCAAGAGAATAAATTCTCTGCCGCCAAACAGATGTATATTTAATAGAGATCAATCAACACAGAATAAAATCCAATGTCAGACACACAATCCATTTACAAGTTCGTTCTGGGTCTGAACGAAACCGGAGGCAGTTTCCTCGCATATCCATCCATCTCCAAGTACGTCTGGACGATCACCAACTGATTCCCTCATCCTGGGTGTACAGCCCAATCAAGATCATCAGTAATCACCCAAACGATGTGAAGACTTCCGGTCTTCAACCACCGTCTTCATCTTCGACATCTCGTCGAATCGGTTATTCAGAATGGGTATAAACCCGGCCTTTCTGAATAACCCACGTATATAATAAACGAAAGTTACACAAACACAACAAACGCCTCATTCCAATTCAGAATATTCTTTTATTCACAAAAACACATTCTTAGGGAAATGTTCCCATTAATTTTATCCAAGATAAATTCTTCTAAATTTATTCTATAATCTTCCTTTGGATATCATTTCAAACTAGTCGGGATTAGCGAACCACACTGAAGTAATTATTTATTTTATTTCCCAATCCCAACCTATATATCCCATGGAGCAAAACTGGTGATACTCCATTCCTAACACCACGGTGTTATCGGTAAAATTAATTACCGTTTCACGTTCAAATCTAATTAAAGATTTAACTATCGCTTTGGAGCAAAACTGGTGATACTCCACGCTCGATCATTTTTCAGATTTGATAATTTAAATTGTCAATTCACTTTTTAATCTAATTAAAGATTCATTAAAACTCCATTTAGTTTTATTGTTCTCAAAAATCAATATTATGTCTTTAACTGGGTTAAAGAACCAATGTCTTCTAAAACACGATTCACGACAAACCCAAATCACATTTGATATTAAATACAAGGCTTTGAATAGAAAATATATCGGCTTATATTCAATATCAAATTCTGAAACCAACATATATCGTATTGGAAATAACGATATAAAATATATCTTTCAATTCCCCATAACAATATTGGTATAGTCACGAAATCCAACATCGAAATATCCCGAAGATAATTTCGATTCAACTCCACTTCCACTTCACCTATTGGGAATATTGATTTTTTTTTTAAAAAAATCACTTTCAAATTCAATTTATTTATTTCAAAAATAAATTGATTTTATTTCTAGTTCAAAACTAGTTTATTTCGATAAAAATCTATTTTTACCTTTTCACATGTGGAATTCTTCAGCCCAATTTTTCACAAATCATTTCTTATGATTTTACACAAATTATAGATATTTTTAATAATGTTATCAAGGCCCGTACAGTCGATTTCCATCTACGGCCATCGAACTGCACTTACAGCGACCTTTTTCGAATTTGATTTGGACATAACTCCAAATCCAACCGTTAGATTTCAAAGTTCTAATATTCATTGGAAAGCTCTTTTCGATACGAACCCAACGGTTCCGGTTTTAGGAGAATCCGACGGTCGGATCTCCCGCAATGTCAATTTGAAGTCAATGGTCGAAATTCACGAACTGCCGCGGAGCGTCGCGTTCTATTCAGGCCATTATATATATAATATATATATATTATATATATTTCGTCAATTTCCTTTTAAAACGTATTTTATAAATCGTTTTAACTTCGTTTCAAAACCATTGCAACACTATTTCCATTTCAAATCAAAATTGAATATTTCATATCATTACTATATAAATGATAATATTTTCAAAACGTTATATTTTGAAATCACTTCTTTCCTATATTCATTATAAAAACGAATATAATCGATATAAATATCGTTCACGTCAAAATGGCGCAACTCTAATCAACACGGCTTTATATATTTCAATAAATTCGTTATCTTATTCAACAAATGAATATTTATTCTATTCAACACATGAATCTATATTTCTTTCAACACACGAATAATCTCAACACATGAGTACTGTCAACACATCACTAATTTTTGTTATGTAAAATATTTTATAAAACTATGGTATCTATCGTTTGATTTTTAATTAGACTTCTACTAGGAAGTAGTTCTAATTTTAAATATGATAAAGATGTAAATTTCATTGTATAAAATATTTCACTCAACACATGAACATCGTCAACACATGACTATTTTTATATTCAACACATGAATTTTCTTTTATAATATTCATTATTTTCCCGATTGGAATGAGGCCCAATCAATCACCATATAACGTTAATTATATGGATACCATACAACACATGTATATAATAACATTGATAAGCAATCAACCATCATCCAAAGTGCACTACACTGTATAAGCATCAAATATAGATATCTTACGCTTATAACAGTCTGTCAATCAATCGATCGACATAATTAAATAATTGGGATTAGTGTACGCCAAATATCATCCCAACACCCGTGTAGGGTTTCAAATCAACAAACACATATTTTTGTTTGTGCAGTTGGGCGATGTGTAAAATTTATCGACCCAATCAATATCAGTCAAATCAGTGTATATAAACAAATCGGTCGATTTGTTTATAAATATTTATTTATTCACATTCACGTTGAAATTTATATTTTTAACGATAAAATATTTTATTTCAACACATGAATTCCTATTCAGTTCATTTACACAATAAAAATGATATTTTCATTTTTCTAACATATTTTAGAAAATTTCGGCGGCATAACGGCACGATACTAGAAACGGGACGAGGCCTAACCTTATCCCCGGTCTAGTGAAGGCCCACGCCATTCACACATCAATCAAATCCATTTAATTCACCAAATAATTCAATTCAAACCAATAATCTAACCAACTACACAACCAAACAATTTAACAAACAAGCCATCCATGGTCTGTGGATGACGGGTGTCGGGTGCTACTAAGCACCGTCTGCATCCTAGTATATATATATATAACAAGAAAAAGAAGTTTAGAGTGAGAAGTTCTCACAAATAGCTATCCAACTTCACGTCACTTCTTTTATAGAAATCTTCTTCATTCTCGCCTTTTATCATCTTCGTTGCCCGTAGTCACTACATATATAAAAATCACACATTTTTATATTTTGATGTCTTTAAAATAAAAGTCACATTTTTATTTGTTCACTCTTAATTTAAAAATCATATTTTTATAATCACTTCATATATTTAAAAATCGAATTTTTACTTCGTTGTTTAATATATAAAAGTCGAATTTTTACTTTCACGCTATATGGATAAAAATGCTATTTTTACACCGCTATTCTATATATAAAGATCTCGCCTTTTCAACTATAAAGATTTCATCTTTATAAAAATCACCACTTTATTTCAACGTATATATAATAAAAATCCGATTTTTATTTCGCTACATATATAAAGACGATATTTTTATATTCTCTATCCTATAAAGATTATATTTTTATCACACCATTCCTCATATAAAGATTTCGCCTTTCCAAAAATAAAGACTTCGCCTTTTCAAAAATAAAGACTTCGCCTTTTCAATTTTTAAAATATCGTCTTTTTATTTCTAAAGATTTTACTTTTTCAATTTCATCCCTATAGAAATCACATTTTATTTTGCTACCTATAAAAAGATGATATTTTTTAATATTCCTAACATGTAAAAATTATATTTTTAATTCCTTAAAAATATAAAAATCATATTTTTACATCTTCTATATAGTAAAGACTATATTTTTAATACTTTAAAAAATATAAAAACCATATTTTTATTACTTTAAAAATCCTATTTTTATGTATTCAACTTTGCCATAAAAATCGTATATTTTATTTTTTTATTTAACCTCATGAACATCATATAAAAATCCGACCTTTAACCAAGGCTTTTAATTTATATAAATCAAACTAAATTGAATTAAAATATATATTGTTAATCAAAACAGAAAAGGAAGGAGGGAGCTCACTGGTTTTCAGCGAAGGGAGGTGTCGGAGATGGGGGTTCTGGTCGGAGCAGCGGGCGCCGGATGTTGGTGGAGCTCGCGGTGTCCAAATCGCAGTGGGGGGGGGGGGGGGGGTTTCTGCCTGCGGCGGCGCCAGGGGAAGGGGAGGAGGAGATGAAGCAGCGGTTGCTGGGGGGGGGGGGGGGGGCGCACCTCGCGCGGCGGCGCGATGGGGCTCCGTCGCCCTCCCTTTTTCTTCTTTTTTTTTTCGTTTCTGAAATGAATCGGGAGAGAAGAAGTAAGGGGGGCTTTTATAAAATTTATATTATTTAATTTATTTATTTTTAATTGCAAAAAGTTGACTTTCACAAACGACCTCTAAACGAGGTCCACCGCCTGTCGTCCTTAGCGTATTACCCCCATTCCGAACACAATGGGATATGTATCGCAAGCTGATTCGGCTGTTTCGATTAGTTTTCGTCAAAATCAACATATAACTCTATATATTGAATTTGAACGCGCATTTCAATTTACCGGGGTCACATACTAACTCTAAAAATTGCAGAAAAATATTTTCTAGCTTCGTATTAAAGATACGGTCCTAACAAAACTAGTTTCGTCGAATTCTAAGACCGTTGGAAAAATGGCCATTTTCCAGTCGATTAAATCAACTGAAACTGGTCAAACGCGTTTTCCTTTGCCACGCTCACATATTGATTCGAAAAATTATGAAATTTGGAATCTAACTATAATTTGACACTGCGGATCCAACAAAAGTGGTTTCGTCGAAATCCGAGGTCATTTGCAAAATGTCCATTTTTAAGGGCCTGAATTCCATAGCGACTATTCAGAATTTTCAACTGGACATATCTTTTGATTCCCGCTATGAAATTTCGATTTTTCGGATTCCTTGGAAAGATATTCACGAATAGATTCTAATATTTTTGGTTTCGCTAAAATCCGGTTTATTTTGCACCCGGTACATTCAATTGAAGTTTGAAATCGAATTATCGAACTACCGCGCCATTTTCAATTCTATTTATAATTATATATAATTATTATATTCTAACGACGACGTATATAATATATACGTCGAATTCCATTCAAAATAAATTTCACATCGATATTATTTAAAATAATCCATTTTAAATATTCAAAATTCGCTAAAATTGCAAAAATAAAAAAATTCAAACTGGCCCAGATTTTCCGGGTTATTACAATATATATATTCTAGATAAACATGTTAGTATATATTTTATAATCAATGATAATTGAAATAAGGTCGTTGTCATCAAAACTCTATTCTCCAACATCCATATGCCATACAACGAAACGTAACTAGGCCCGTCGAGCTGTGCAGGGTACTCGACCATACAATCGGTATTTTAAGCGTCCCTATTATACCCCTGCTTTGAGTTCGCTAGAACCTACATCAGCGATAATTTCTCAGCCTTCGATATCTCTTGTCATCTAGCCTAATGACTATTCATAAGCTCAAGTTCAACTCCCGAGCAACCATTATCCACGAACTCACCCCCTAGAGTCGTCTTCACATTCGTTGCTTTACGACGATCAACAAACACATAACATCACTTCGACATTCTCCTTTGAATTCACTTTGAAGTCACAACCATCATCGAGCCAAAAACATACATCATTTGGTCAATATTCGATTTATAGTGTTTCGACCCGACTTAATAGTTCACCAACGACAAAATTCTCGGGTCACCCAACGACCCGACTTTATGATTCACCAACGACCTAACTTCCCGGGGCACCCAACGATCCGACTTTATGGGTCACCCATGACCTAACTAGCCGGGTCACCCAACGACCCGACTTTATGGGTCACCAACGACCTAACTTCCCGGGTTACCCAACGACCCGACTTTATGGGACACCAACGACCTAAGCTTGGACGACCTGAACACGAGCGACCCATAGAAGCCAATTGTGACGACCCTAAACCCCCGTTTCCACGATGGCAAGGGTAATCTTTAAAATATAACACATAAACAAATAACAGCAGAACATAAATATATAAATACACCAGATAATGTACAACAGAATACACTGGATAAATATAAACATCAGAGTTACACAGTATACAGGATCATACTTAGTACAAAATACAGTTCAGCTTTACATAAAATGTCTGCAGCGGAATCAAAACATAATATGTACAATAGGATCTGAACAGCATAAAAAAAAGAAAGATAGAATCCATCTACAGCTCCATGGCTATCCAGAAAGAGCCTGCTAAAACCTGAATACAAGGCTGCCCATGTAGAAAATAGGGGGCCCGAGTTTGCAAGTGAAACAAACTACGAGTCAGTCATGGGACTGGTATGAGAAATCTACTAAACTTATTTTAATAATAAGGCCAATCATAGGACCACGCCGCTATCGCTGAACGGGTTTACTCCATTGGATTGCTAGTGCTTAAAATAAGTAAATCATTTAAACATTGCAATGGTTTTTACAAAATGAAGCCATTATAGGACTCAGTTCCCATCACACAACGCAACGCAAATCGGAGGATAAAGTTTTACCTTATAATGGCCAAAATATGCTTGATACGAATAAAACAAAAGCATTTGATATTATTACTAGTGTATATTTGTTTCAAAAACAATTTCAATCATAAGTATCAATCATAGACGACATAAGTGTCCCATACCACTATGTCGCCATATATAGGTATACAATCAAAACCGCACGATGTCATATTTGGAAATTGGATTTCCATCATGAACCTAGGCAAGGGATCGTCCTTACCGCTTCGAGACTCTCTAGCCCAAGCCTCAGGCAAGCACGCAGACAAGCCTTGGATCGTCAGGGCCGGTTCACACAGAGTGGATTAAAATGCCTGAACACTGCATTTCCCCGCCCTATGGGGCGTAAACTGGTCATATCTTGACCAAACCATCGACCCCGTAATGACCGATATAACCGAGGCGCCTCGCTATCCATTATCCATATAAGTAAAAGGTCCGGGCGTGTAAAACCCAAAACACCACTCCTAGCTAGAAGGAAACGCATGTCCTCCCTGATGTCCTCTCTCGTTTCTAGCTCATATCGGGGTGTGAGGCCCGCAAATCAACGTTAAACACAAACCTAGCTATTTAAAGCCCTGCTTTGAGCATCAACCACAAGGCTTTGCTTTTCAAAAAAAGCCTTGATCACTGCATCTCAGCATGCCACACAGGCAATTCACGCCATGCAACTGACGTATATCAATCACACAAAATGAAATCCAATGTTGGACACATAATCCATTTACAAGTCCGTTCTGGGTCTGAATGAAACCGAAGGCACCTTATTCCTCGTCCCATATATCCAATTCAGGATAGAGGTCCTCGCTCATCCGGTTGATCTCCAAGTACGTATGGATGACCACCACTTATTACCTTGTCTTGGGATGCCTCCGAATCAAGACATCAGCAATCATCCAAACGATGTGAAGAACTCTAGTCTTCAACCATCGTCTTCATCGTCGATTTCTAATCGTCGATCAATTATTTGAAAGAATTAACTTGGCCTTTTCAAATAATTCATGTATATTTAGAATTCAGATCAATTCATCTCTATGGTTACATTATTTGACATCCATAATTCCGTTCATTATTGTAATTCTCCTGTCAAACACATTCAACCATCAAATATCCAATAAACCGGGTAAATTTGGTTTATTTCCATTCCATATCGTTCATAATATTTTATACCGATTTATCGTTATTTTTATTTATTTAAAAATAGCCTATTTATTTAAAATGATGCTTCAGGCCATAACACGGCCATAGCGCTGTTTTTCTTCAGATTTGATTTAGACATATCTGAAAATCAAACCATTGGATCTTTACAAATTTTACATCATTGGAAAGATATTTTCAAAGCGGACCCAACTGTTCCAATTTTTGGAAAATCCGACGGTCGGATTTCCCGGTACAATTGTTTAAAGGTACGATTTCAAAATACGAACTGCAGCATCGTTATTCGTTTTATTTTATTTATATTTATATATATAAATATAATCCATTCTGGCACTTTTTTTATTTAGATTTGAATTAAACATTTCACACAATCTAACCGTTGGATCTTTACAAATTTTGTATCGTTGGAAGGATATTTTCAAAGCGAACCCAACGGTTTCAGTTTCGGGAAAATCCGACGGTTGAATCTCCCGGTACAATCGTTTAAAGTTACAATTTCAAAATACGAACTACAGCATCGTTATTCGTTTTATTTTAATTATAATTATATATATAAATAAATATAATCCATTCTTCGATTTCCAAACTATTTTCATTTCATATATTTGATAAAAATAATATTTTTACCCAACACATATCTATTTCAACACATGACTATTTTTACCACTTCATATATATAATAAAAATGTGATTTTTATTGTCAAAACAACTTATTTCAAACACGAATTTTTTTAGCGATTCATATATAATATAAAAATGTGATTTTTATTGTTTAAACAATTTATGTCAAAAGTGAATATTTTTAGCGATTCATATATATTATAAAAATGTGAATTTTATTGTCAAAACAATTTATTTCAAACATAATTATTTTATATACATCATATAGATTATAAAAATGTGATTTTTATTGTCAAAACAATTTATTTCAAAAATGAATATTTTAGCGGTTCATATATATTATAAAAATGTGATTTTTATTGTTAAAACAATTTATTTCAAACATGAATATTTTATATACTTTGTACATACAATAAAAATGTTATTTTTATCGTTCAAACAATTTATTTCGAAAATGAATATTTGTCCAACACATGAATATATTTCAACACATGAATAATAATCATACACATGAATATTTCAGAAAATTTCGGCAGCATAACAGCAGGGTAGTTAAACCGGCACCGTCCTGAGTACGGCTCCTCGCTCTACCATAAAGACTCGCAGCTTTTGACAAGGGGGATTTCGATAGTCTAGTTCGTACGCAAACGAATTTTCCCACAAACTAATCCTATTTGTTTTCAACCACAAATAACCATTATCAACCATTCGCATTTTCAACCAAATTTCACGTCAACCAAAATCCAGACAATCACAACCAATATATACCGTCCATGGTCTGTGGACGAGGGGAGTGTATATATATATAGATATACGTATATAAATATATTTCCATTTCATTTCAACTCCATTCAACTCACATATGATTTTTACAACACATATATAACTTATACATCGCACATTTAATTTATACAACACATATACATGAGGTGTACAACGCTTATATAACTTATACATCGATTATATAATTCATATATCGCCATTCCAAATTGTTCATAATTTTGAAATCTCACATTGGGTTCCACTCCCTCAAAATTGTAGGAGCTCCAAAAATTCTCCGGTCTCTTCTAGAATGTGGAAGACGTCCACACGAGTCCAATGTCTCTTGTTTCACTGAATTTTGACCACATAGCAAAAAGATATGATTTTTATAAGTTTGACTAACTTTGCGACGGTTTTAAAGTGTTTAAAACCCTTTAAATTATGAAACCGTATACCT
Source organism: Allium sativum (assembly GCA_030737875.1). Taxonomy (NCBI): domain Eukaryota; kingdom Viridiplantae; phylum Streptophyta; class Magnoliopsida; order Asparagales; family Amaryllidaceae; genus Allium; species Allium sativum. The sequence goes on along the minus strand of JASFAX010000027.1, from coordinate 11,641,397 downwards.
CTCTGAAAGGTTCAAAATTCGGTCAGGATTTTGCACAAAATCCGTGAAGCTTTGCGTCGATCGGTCGGCGCCACGAGGCAGGGCTTCGAAATCAGCGCCAGGGGGTCCCCCCCGCTGTCAACTCGAACTGGGGAGGGAGGAGCTTTGGCGCTTCAAACGGAGGAACTTCAGAGGGGTGATTCTCCTCCGATACTCGACGATAGTTGGCAAAACGGTCTTTGTAACACCCCTTATTTCTGTTAACACTAAAGTAGCTAATACAAAAATAAATGTGTAAAGGGGAGATGTATCTAATGTGGATACAAGAATAATAATAAATGTGTAAAGGGGAGATGTATCTAATGTGCATACAAAAATAATAATAAATGTGTAAAGGGGAGATGTATCTAATGCGTACGTATTTATATGGATTGACAAATAATAGTAAATGTATATTAAGAAAGAAATGGTGAACATAATTGGCTTCTCTTTACAACGGACGGCTCTGGTTAACCCTAGCTTCATCGACGGCTCAAATTAACTTGCAACTCTATAAAAAGACCCTAGGTCTCAAACTAAAAATTCACAAAAAAAAGAATAAGAATTGGAGCCACCATGCTGTCTGCTGAGAACCAGAGGGATCCTCCACTTGAAAGAGACGAACAACATAGCGAATACAAACTAAAAGATTAAAAAGCAACAACAAATTAGAATCAAAGCAACGTCTTCCCAAAGGAAAGCTTTGCAAATTCAGAATTTTAGAACTCAGAAAACAAGACCGTCTACGATTGTAAGTTTAGCTACATTTTTAGAATGCGAATTAATATGAATATCATGTGTTGCGATGAAATGATAATAGTACGATACTCGTTATGTTATTAATATACGTTTGTGATTTGATTCTATTATCATGTTGAATTGAGAATTATTAAGTATGATGTTTATTATGTTTTATATTATTAATCTATGCCAGTGACTTGATTCTATTATCATGTTAAATTTGGGATTATTGGATTAGATTATTTGTATAAGCATGGACTTGGATTGTAACATCTTATGAGAATTGTGTAGTTTATTATGCAAGTTTATGTAGTGAAGTTATGCGACCAATTGTCAAATCTATATGTTCATGTTTATGCAAAACTTATGCCATGTTCACACTTATCATATGTTGGGATTAATTTGCAAGTATGTTTAAATCTATGTTACTAATTAACACATGTGTATGTTGATTAGCCTATGTTGCTAACTCACATATACGTATGTTGATTTGCCTATGTTGCAAATTAACATATGTATATGGATTAGTTCATATGGCTAATTCTCATGTATGTTGTTAATATGGCCTATGTTAAAAACACATATATGTTGAGTCAGCCTATAAGTGCAAGTTCATAACTATGACATTATAACGTTTATGTTAGTCTTTTTGCAAGTTTGTACCTATGACATTATAATGTTCATGTTAGTTATTTTGCAAGTTCACCCCTAAAATGTTCATGTTAGTTATTTTGCAAGTACACCCTATTATGTTCATATTGATTATGCCATCAATACCAAAGTTATACCCTTGTCATGTTTATGCTAATTTATGCCAATTTTCGTATATTAAATTAGGCTAAGTTTTTAGCCTAATACTTTACACCAAAAATCATGCGAACGTAAATTAGGCTGAGATGGTTAGGCTAATATTGGATGGGGTAACATTGGGTTAAAATGATAATTTTAGGAAAACTTGCCATAAATTGGTCATTAATCACATAAGTGATTTATGGCATAAAAAATGCATTAAATACTTTAATTAATGAGATTAATTGGAAATGAATGTGACAGTAATTTGAATTTGAATAATTTACATAATTAAAATGTAAATTAGAAAATACGAACGCGCTTAACCCGAGGTTGGATTGAGTTGTGACGTAAACCCGCCCGGACCCACCCGGCTGTCCAGTTGTCACAACAATAGCTATCCAATGTGAGAGGTTAAGGCATGGGGCCCAATAAAGACCCGAGGTTAAACTGAGTTATGGCGTAAGACTGCCCGGACCCAACCGGCATACAGGCAGCCACAACAATATCTGTCTAATCTGAGAGGTTGGTGCTCTAATAAGACAATTAGAGCTGAGTTAGGACTGATAGGGTTAAGTCAATTTAATAAATACTTAACCAAATTCAACATGTTAAATAATTTGGATGGGTAGGGGTTAGGTTCATTTAGACACTTAACCACTTAACATGTTTGACTAGAAAACCTAGTAACGGGGACCCGTTTCAGCAGTAACCCAATTAGGTATCATGGTACCTTGAACTAGGCAGGGTGGGGCACGATTACTGGGCTGATTGTAAGCGGTCAAAAGCGACGGCGGTTGGTGCACGGTGTGGGTTCTAACAGAGTGTGGGCGTGCACACACTTTGGAGCAGACAAGTCAGGGCACTGGAGCATCAGTAGTATACCCTATGCATGCTAGAATTGTGTCGGGGCCGTCACCATGGGACTTGATACACCCCATGGTGGGACCAACATAGGTATCTACCATATAGGGCCCTAGGACACATGTGAATATACGAGTAGGAGCCGATCTTTTAAAGAAAGCGAAAGGGATCACTTCACCTCAATCGCGGGGTGCCTGTTGGTATAAGAATTAGTAGGCGCAGAGATAGAGATTTAAAATAGGGTGCGAAGGGATGTTTGTTTTAGGACATCTTATCTAGTTCTAGGATAGTCTATTATCCTGATATCGTCCTGTTCTCACTTTATGCAAGTCATGATCTTTTTTATTATTAACATTCTAGGAATATAGCTAGACTTACCAGACTTATGTATAACCCATTTTCCTTTCATCTTCTTTTCTTCCGTTCCCCCCTAGGTCCACAGGGAGGAAACACCGCAGCTTAGTTAGTTTTTCATCCAGCTTGAAGAGAGAGAATGTATTGCTTGGATTTCTTTCATTTAGACAATGGCTTTGGATATCATTTATGGGGATTATGCAGCTTTATTTATGTTTCATGCTTCTTTAACTTTTAAAATCAAGACAGTATTATGGTTGTAATAATTGGAAGTTTGTTTCGAGACAATGTTGGAAATGTTCTGTATGAACACGTATTTATGATAATAAAAGTCTGTTGGTTTTTCCGTTGCTTATTTATATGTGTTTAAATCTGTCTTGTGTTTTATCTATGTCTTTTACTTATAAACCTCCACCAAAATTAAGGCATTCCCTTTGTGAGTGACCTTAATGGAGGTGGGGTGTTTCACTTGGTATCAGAGCATAGGTTTACCAGACCAGATATTTTTTTTTTGAAACTATATTCAAATTAAAATTTAAAGAAGCATTTGTCAAGAAAAAGAATTGTTTTATAGTTTTAGAAAGGCATAATCCCCCAAAGCCATGTGAATTATCTATCCTTCGTTTTGTATCTTTCCTTTTTCGTTTCAGCATGTCGGGAGAATTTAACCTTCCAGAAGGTGTGACTGTACCTGGTTGGTTTAGAAGGTACTTGGAAGCTAGGGCCAATGAGGCGGGCTCAGCGAATCTTCCTCCTCCAGCTGCAGCAATTCCTCCTCCTCCTCCTCCCCCAGTTGCTGAAATTCCCCCTCCTCCTTCTCCTCCTCCGAGAGGAAATGCTTTTGCCAAGACTTGTAGAGATTTTAAAGCTATGGGTGGGAAAGACTTTCATGGAACCGAGTCCTTCGTAGCAGCCAGGAACTGGCTGAAAGAGACCGAAGATCTTTTCATTATCTTCGAGGTAGAAGACAGGCATAAGGTAAGACTGGCAGTGTGGTTGCTCAAAGGAGAGGCTTCCTACTGGTGGGAAGTCACCAATGCAGAAAGACCAGTAGAAACGTGGGAAGATTTCAGATTTAGATTTGAGCTGAAGTTCCTTTCATAAGTTGAGAGAAGTCTTCAAATGGAGAGGTTCCTATCCCTTAAGCAAGGAAGTATGACCGTCAAAGAGTACGTCAACCAGTTTGATCAGCTGGCTAGGTTCGGACTGGACCTAGTCAATACCCAACACAAGAAGGCTCTCCGCTTTGTCAAGGGACTGAATGAGCCGCTTCATAGCCTGGCCATGACCCATATACCTATGGGAGCTACATATGAAAGGCTGGTACAGATGGCGTTACTACATGAGGAGGATAAAGGCAAGAAGGAGACAAAGGTGGAAGGGTCTCAGAGAAAGAAAGAAGCTTTACAACCTAAGAAAACAGACATTAAGAAGGGCAGGAAAAACAACAAAGCTCGCGAAACAAGAAAGTGTAATTTCTGTGGTGTGGTTGGACATGTGGTGAAAGACTGCAGGAAGAAGAAGGCAAAAATGAATGGTGGTTGCTTTCATTGTGGAGAAACATGACACATAGCTAAGGACTGCCCTAAGAGGCGAGGGCAGGCGCAGAAAGCTGCATCCACTTCGGGTGGACAAGTTCATGCACTGGAGGCACCTCCTCTGCAACAGCGAGGTAGAAATACTTCTATAGAAAGTGTAGTTTATCTTTATGATCACCCAATTCGCACTTTATTTGATTCTGGTGCATCACACTCCTTTATTTCATCTACTTTAGTAGAATCTCTGCACCTAGAAACTAGTATGGTAGAGGATCCCTTTGTTGTCTCCAATCCAATTGGAGGCCCAGCTTATTTGTCAATGATCTGTATGAATTTGAAAATCTCTATTCTAAGTGTAGAATTTAGATATAGTACCTTTGTTTTGGGCTTCTCGGGGTATGGATTGATTTTGGGCATGGACTGGATATCCAGTAATGGTGCCATCCTTGATTGTGGGAAAAGAGTGGTTAGGCTCTTAACCCAACTCGGTAACACTCTGGAAATTACTTATAATCCCTCGAATGTGGTTATGCTTAGTTATCTTGAATCGCTTGACGCTTCTGTTGAGAATTTGCAGTCAGTTAAGGTTGTCCGAGAATATTCGGATGTCTTTGATGAGGTGAAAGGCTTACCTCTGAAACAGGAAATAAACTTCCGCATCTATCTTGTTGACAATGCGAAGCCCGTTGCTTTGCCTGTTAGGCACATGGCTCCTAGGGAAAGGAAAGAGCTCAGTAAGCAGATTAAAGAGCTTTTAGAAAAGGGGTTCATTAGGCGGGGCATTTCAGAATGGGGCGCTCCAGTGGTGTTCGCTACAAAGGCGGATGGTTCACTCCGTCTATGTGTTGACTATAGGGAGCTAAACAAGCTGACTAAAAAGAATAGGCACCCTCTTCCCAGAATTAACAATTTGTTTGACCAGCTTGTAGGAGCGTCAGTTTTCTCCCAACTTGATTTGGCGACCAGATTTCATTAGCTAAGGGTAGCTGATGATGGCATCGATAAGACAGCCTTCAGAACCCCAGACGGATTCTTTGAGTGGCTTGTCATGCCTTTTGGCTTGACAAACGCACCCGCTTACTTCGTGGACCTAATGAGTAGGGTGTTCAGAGATTTCCTCAATAAATTCGTGGTGGTCTATGCAGACGATATTTTGATCTTCTCAAAAAATGAGGAAGAGCATGCTTAGCACCTAAAGGCAATCACGGAGACTCTTAGAACACATCAGTTAAAAGCTAAATTCTCCAAGTGCCACTTTTGGAGAGAAGAAGTGAGATTTCTTGGGCATATAGTGTCCGAAGAGGGGTTAGCTGTAGACCCCGCAAAAGTAGTAGCGGTGCAAGATTGGAAGGCACCAAGGAATGCAACCGAGGTCCGAAGCTTCCTCGGGCTTGCAGGCTTTTATCGGAAGTTCATCAGAGATTTTGCAAAAATCTCAGCTCCTCTTACAAGTCTAACAAAGAAAAATCTAGTTTTCTCTTGGGATTTGGATTGCGAGTTTGTTTTCCAATGCTTAAAAAGGGCTCTTACAACAGCCCCAGTTCTGACCTTGCCGGATGGAAGCAAAATGTTTACAGTATACACGGATGCATGCGGGACAGGGACTAGGCGTTGTCCTAATGCAAGAAGGAAGGGTAGTGGCTTATGGCGGAAGACAGTTGAAAGTTCATGAAAGGAACTACCCAACCCACGACCTTAAGTTGGCCGCCATCGTCTTTGCGCTTAAGTCTTGGCGCCACTATCTCCTAGGTGAGAAATTTGAACTGTATACTGACCATAAATCTTTGAAGTATCTCTTCTAGCAGAAGGACCTTAACTTCAGGCAACAAAGGTGGATGGAGTTTCTTGCCTCGTATGATTTTGAGATTTCCTACACTCCTGGCAAGGGTAACGTCGTCGCAGATGCCTTGAGTAGAAAGAAGCTAACGTTGAGCCCGCTATTTGTTGAAAGGCGAAGCCTAGAGTTTATAGCCAGTTTTGACATTAGGCCCTCCTCTGATTTTGTACCAGGTCTGTTAGCATCGCTAGAAGTGCGGCCCACTCTCTTAGACTCAATCGGGACCGCACAACGAGAAGACCCTCAACTTGTAGAAGTGTTTGATAAGCTCGTTAGGGGTGAGACTTCTAGTCACCTCGATAGATACACCATCGAAGATAAAGGGTGGTTAAGACGGGATGGAAGACTATGCGTTCCACAGGCAAAGGAGTTGGTGAAGAAAGTTCTTGAGGAGGCACATCATTCCAAGATGACAATACATCCAGGCGAGGACAAAATGTACAAGGACTTAAAGAGAGTTTTCTTTTGGGGTGGCATAAAGAAGGACGTGGCAGATTTTGTTTCTAAGTGCATGATTTGCCAACAAGTCAAGGCGGAGCAGAGGAAGCCTGGCGGTCTGCTCCATCCTCTAGAGGTCCCACAGTGGAAGTGGGATAACATTTCAATGGACTTCATTGATGGACTGCCTAGGTCTAGAAGAGGCAACACTAGCATTTGGGTAATAGTGAATAGGCTTACTAGAAGAGCCCACTTTTTACCTTTCAAGAGTAGAAGGACTGCCTCGTCTCTAGCATCTCATTATCTTAAGGAGATAGTTCGACTTCATGGAATACCTTCCAGCATTATTAGCGACAGAGATCCTATCTTCACAAGCGAATTTTGGCGGAGTCTGCAAGAAGCTGTAGGCACACATTTATGTTTGAGCACGGCCTATCACCCCCAAACCGATGGTCAGACGTAAAGGGTGAACAGGATTTTGGAAGACCTTTTGAGACTTTGCATCCTTGACTTTGGAGGGACTTGGGAGGACCATCTTCCTTTGGTGGAATTTGCCTACAACAACAGCTACCAAGCCACCATCGGAATGGCGCCCTTCGAAACTTTATATGGAAGACCGTGTCGATCACCCACTTTTTGGTGGGAGTCTACTGACAAGCTCATACTTGGACCAGATATGATCCGAGAGACTTCAGAGAAAGTAGACTTAATACGGAGAAGAATGAAGACAGCCCAAGACAGACAAAAATCCTACGCAGACAAGAGAAGGACCGACCTTGAATTTGAGGTTGGGGACATGATTTTCCTTAAGGTATCTCCTTTAAGGAACGCCGTTCGCTTTGGATCCACAGGGAAGCTAGCACCAAGATTTGTAGGGCCGTTTCCTATCATCGAGAAGATTGGGAAGATTGCCTATAGGTTAGAGTTACCCGAGAGATTGGCCGGAGTTCACAACGTCTTTCATGTTTCTCACCTCCGGAAGTATCTACATGAGTTAGCGGAAGTGGTAGAGCCAAACATTCTAGAAGAAGCTAAAGTAGAACGCGAAGCAACTGTGAGGAAAGTTCCAACTCGCATCTTAGGAACTGAAGTGAAAAAGCTACGCAACCGTGAAGTCAAACTCGTCAAAGTTCAGTGGAGCGACGCCGAGGAAGACATGACTTGGGAAACTGAGGATAGAATACGCGCAGCCTACCCTTTTCTTTTTGAGGGTACATTTTTGATCTCTCTTTTTCCTTAAAGTCATGTTAGTATCTATCTTTTTAGGTATATCTCCCCGACCTTACCCTTTTATCCTTAGGTGGAAACCCCTTTGTATGTAAACATGTAATTGAAACATGTTATGGATGATGGTTGCAAGTGGTTGCAAATGTTTGCTAGTGGTTGCTCGTGGATGCATATACACATGCAATATAGGGTTTTAGATCGGCTCAATCACTTCATATTGCATATGCATATATGTGTTTATGTTTGTATATGGTTGAAGCTTAATATGTTTTCATATGGATGTCGCATTTGTTTGAATGATTGCGCACTCATGTAGAATTATGAATAGGAAAAAGTTTGCATACATAATGGATTCATGACACTTATATAATTTGCATTAAGGAGGTCAACTGAATCAGTAGACCGCTTGATTTTTGCATTAGATAAGGACATGTACTCACACGATGCATATGATCATGAAGCATTAGAAGTCTTTTAAGGACAATGGACGCTCATGTTTGATGATTGAGTAGATGGACATTTGGATGGTAGGATATATGTTCTCCTAGACTTGGAGATTTCGGGGACGAAATCCTTTAAGGAGGGGAGAATGTAACACCCCGTATTTCTGTTAACACTAAAGTAGCTAATACAAAAATAAATGAGTAAAGGGGAGATGTATCTAATGTGCATACAAGAATAATAATAAATGTGTAAAGGGGAGATGTATCTAATGTGCATACAAAAATAATAATAAATGTGTAAAGGGGAGATGTATCTAATGCGTACGTATTTATACGGATTGACAAATAATAGTAAATGTACATTAAGAAAGAAATGGTGAACATAATTGGCCTCTCTTTACAACGGACGGCTCTGGTTAACCCTAGCTTCATCGACGGCTCAAATTAACTTGCAACTCTATAAAAAGACCCTAGGTCTCAAACTAAAAATTCACAAAAAAAAAAGAATAAGAATCGGAGCCACCATGCTGTCTGCTGAGAACTAGAGGGAGCCTCCACTTGAAAGAGACGAACAACATAGCGAATACAAACTAAAAGATTAAAAAGAAACAACGAATTAGAATCAAAGCAACGTCTTCCCAAAGGAAAGCTTTGCAAATTCAGAATTTCAGAACTCAGAAAACAAGACCGTCTACGATTGTAAGTTTAGCTACATTTTTTGAATGCGAATTAATATGAATATCATGTGTTGCGATGAAATGATAATAGTACGATACTCGGTATGTTATTAATATACGTTTGTGATTTGATTCTATTATCATGTTGAATTGAGAATTATTAAGTATGATGTTTATTATGTTTTATAATATTAATCTATGCCAGTGACTTGATTCTATTATCATGTTAAATTTGGGATTATTGGATTAGATTATTTGTATAAGCATGGACTTGGATTGTAACATCTTATGAGAATTGTGTAGTTTATTATGCAAGTTTATGTAGTGAAGTTATGCGACCAATTGTCAAATCTATATGTTCATGTTTATGCAAAACTTATGCCATGTTCACACTTATCATATGTTGGGATTAATTTGCAAGTATGTTTAAATCTATGTTACTAATTAACACATGTGTATGTTGATTAGCCTATGTTGCTAACTCACATATACGTATGTTGATTTGCCTATGTTGCAAATTAACATATGTATATGGATTAGTTCATATTGCTAATTCCCATGTATGTTGTTAATATGGCCTATGTTAAAAACACATATATGTTGAGTCAGCCTATAAGTGCAAGTTCATACCTATGACATTATAATGTTTATGTTAGTCTTTTTGCAAGTTTGTACCTATGACATTATAATGTTCATGTTAGTTATTTTGCAAGTTCACCCCTAAAATGTTCATGTTAGTTATTTTGCAAGTACACCCTACTATGTTCATATTGATTATGCCATCAATACCAAAGTTATACCCTTGTCATGTTTATGCTAATTTATGCCAATTTTCGTATATTAAATTAGGCTAAGTTTTTAGCCTAATACTTTACAACAAAATCATGCGAACGTAAATTAGGCTGAGATGGTTAGCCTAATATTGGACGGGGTAACGTTGGGTTAAAATGTTAATTTTAGGAAAACTTGCCATAAATTGGTCATTAATCACATAAGTGATTTATGGCATAAAAAATGCATTAATTACCTTAATTAATGAGACTAATTGGAAATGAATGTGACAGTAATTTGAATTTGAATAATTTACATAATTAAAATGTAAATTAGAAAATACGAACGCGCTTAACCCGAGGTTGGATTGAGTTGTGACGTAAACCCGCCCGGCTGTCCAGTTGTCACAACAATAGCTATCCAATGTGAGAGGTTAAGGCATGGGGCCCAATAAAGACCCGAGGTTAAACTGAGTTATGGCGTAAGACTGCCCGGACCCAACCGACATACATGCAACCACAACAATATCTGTCTAATCTGAGAGGTTGGTGCTCTAATAAGACAATTAGAGCTGAGTTAGGACTGATAAGGTTAAGTCAATTTAATAAATACTTAACCAAATTCAACATGTTAAATAATTTGGATGGGTAGGGGTTAGGTTCATTTAGACACTTAACCACTTAACATGTTTGACTAGAAAATCTAGTAACGGGGACCCGTTTCAGCAGTAACCCAATTAGGTATCATGGTACCCTGAACTAGGCAGGGTGGGGCACGATTACTGGGCTGATTGTAAGCGGTCAAAAGCGACGGCGGTTGGTGCACAGTGTGGGTTCTAACAGAGTGCGGGCGTGCATACACTCTGGAGCAGACAATTCAGGGCGCTGGAGCATCAGTAGTACACCCTATGCATGCTAGAATTGTGTCGGGGCCATCACCATGGGACTTGATACACCCTATGGTGGGACCAACATAGGTATCTACCATATAGGGACGTAGGACACATGTGAATATACGAGTAGGAGCCGATCTTTTAAAGAAAGCGAAAGGGATCACTTCACCCCAATCACGGGGTGCCTGTTGGTATAAGAATTAGTAGGTGCAGAGATAGAGATTTAAAATAGGGTGCGAAGGGATGTTTGTTTTAGGACACCTTATCTAGTTCTAGGATAGTCTATTATCCTGATATCGTCCTGTTCTCACTTTATGCAAGTCATGATCTTTTTTATTATTAACATTCTAGGAATATAGCTAGACTTACCAGACTTATGTATGACCCAATTTTCCTTTCGTCTTCTTTTCTTCCGTTCCCCCCCCCCAGGTCCATAGGGAGGAAACACTGCAGCTTAGTCAGTTTTTCATCCAGCTTGAAGAGAGAGAATGTATTGCTTGAATTTCTTTCATTTGGACAATGGCTTTGGATATCATTTATGGGGATTATGCAGCTTTATTTATGTTTCATGCTTCTTTAACTTTTAAAATCAAGACAGTATTATGGTTGTAATAATTGGAAGTTTGTTTTGAGACAATGTTGGAAATGTTCTGTATGAACACGTATTTATGATAATAAAAGTCTGTTGGTTTTTCCGCTGCTTATTTATATGTGTTTAAATCTGTCTTGTGTTTTATCTGTGTCTTTTACTTATAAATCTCCACCAAAATTAAGGCATTCCCTTTGTGAGTGACCTTAACGGAGGTGGGGTGTTTCACTTGGTATCAGAGCATAGGTTTACCAGACCAGATAAAAAGTTTTTGAAACTATATTAAAATTAAAATTTAAAGAAGCATTTTTCAAGAAAAAGAATTGTTTTATAGTTTTAGAAAGGCATAATCCCTCAAAGCCATGTGAATTATCTATCCTTCGTTTTGAATCTTTCCTTTTTCGTTTCAGCATGTCGGGAGAATTTAACCTTCCAGAAGGTGTGACTGTACCTGGTTGGTTTAGAAGGTACTTGGAAGCTAGGGCCAATGAGGCGGGCCCAGCGAATCTTCCTCCCCCAGCTGCAGCAATTCCTCCTCCTCCTCCTCCCCAGTTGCTGAAATTCCCCCTCCTCCTCCTCCTCCTCCGAGAGGAAATGCTTTTGCCAAGACTTGTAGAGATTTTAAAGCTATGGGTGGGAAAGACTTTCATGGAACCGAGTCCTTTGTAGCAGCCAGGAACTGGCTGAAAGAGACCGAAGATCTTTTCATTATCTTCGAGGTAGAAGACAGGCAGAAGGTAAGACTGGCAGTGCGGTTGCTCAAAGGAGAGGCTTCCTACTGGTGGGAAGTCACCAATGCAGAAAGACCAGTAGAAACGTGGGAAGATTTCAGATTTATATTTGAGCTGAAGTTCCTTTCAGAAGCTGAGAGAAGTCTTCAAATGGAGAGGTTCCTATCCCTTAAGCAAGGAAGTATGACCGTCAAAGAGTACGTCAACCAGTTTGATCAGCTGGCTAGGTTCGGACTGGACCTAGTCAACATCCAATACGAGAAGGCTCTCCGCTTTGTTAAGGGACTGAATGAGCCGCTTCATAGCCTGGCCATGACCCATATACCTATGGGAGCTACATATGAAAGGCTGGTACATATGGCGTTACTACATGAGGAGGATAAAGGCAAGAAGGAGACAAAGGCGGAAGGGTCTCAGGGAAAGAAAGAAGCTTTACAGCCTAAGAAAATAGACTTTAAGAAAGGCAGGAAAAACAACAAAGCTCGCGAAACAAGAAAGTGTAATTTCTGTGGTGTGGTTGGACATGTGGTGAAAGACTGCAGGAAGAAGAAGGCAATGATGAATGGTGGTTGCTTTCATTGTGGAGAAACAGGACACATAGCTAAGGACTGCCCTAAGAGGCGAGGGCAGGCGCAGAAAGCTGCATCCACTTCGGGTGGACAAGTTCATGCACTGGAGGCTCCTCCTCTGCAACAGCGAGGTAGAAATACTTATGTAGAAAGTGTAGTTTATCTTTATGACCACCCAATTCGCACTTTATTTGATTCTGGTGCATCACACTCCTTTATTTCATCTGCTTTAGTAGAATCTCTGCACCTAGAAACTAGTATGGTAGAGGATCCCTTGGTTGTCTCCAATCCAATTGGAGGCCCAGCTTATTTGTCAATGATCTGTATGAATTTGAAAATCTCTATTCTAAGTGTAGAATTTAGATGTAGTACCTTTGTTTTGGGCTTCTCGGGGTATGGATTGATTTTGGGCATGGACTGGCTATCCAGTAATGGTGCCATCCTTGATTGTGAGAAAAGAGTGGTTAGGCTCTTAACCTAACCCGGTAACACTCTGGAAATTACTTATAATCCCTCGAATGTGGTTATGCTTAGTTATCTTGAATCGCTTGACGCTTCCGTTGAGAATTTGCAGTCAGTTAAGGTGGTCCGAGAATATTCGGATGTCTTTGATGAGGTGAAAGGCTTACCTCTGAAACGGGAAATAGACTTCCGCATCTATCTTGTTGACAATGCGAAGCCCGTTGCTTTGCCTGTTAGGCACATGGCTCCTAGGGAAAGGAAAGAGCTTAGTAAGCAGATTAAAGAGCTTTTCGAAAAGGGGTTCATTAGGCGAAGCATTTCAGAATGGGGCGCTCTGTGGTGTTCGCTACAAAGGCGGATGGTTCACTCCGTCTATGTGCTGACTATAGGGAGCTAAATAAGCTGACTAAAAAGAATAGGCACCCTCTCCCCAGAATTGACGATTTGTTTGACCAGCTTGTAGGAGCGTCGGTTTTCTCCCAACTTGATTTGGCGACCGGATTTCATTAGCTAAGGGTAGCTGATGATGGCATCGATAAGACAGCCTTTAGAACCCCAGACGGATTCTTTGAGTGGCTTTTCATGCCTTTTGGCTTGACAAACGCACCCGCTTACTTCGTGGACCTAATGAGTAGGGTGTTCAGAGATTTCCTCAATAAATTCGTGGTGGTCTTCGTAGACGATATTTTGATCTTCTCAAAAAATGAGGAAGAGCATGCTCAGCAGCTAAAGGCAATCATGGAGACTCTTAGAACACATCAGTTAAAAGCTAAATTCTCCAAGTGCCACTTTTGGAGAGAAGAAGTGAGATTTCTTGGGCATATAGTGTCCGAAGAGGGGTTAGCTGTAGACCCCGCAAAAGTAGTAGCGGTGCAAGATTGGAAGGTACCAAGGAATGCAACCGAGGTCCGAAGCTTCCTCGGGCTTGCAGGCTTTTATCGGAAGTTCATCAGAGATTTTGCAAAAATCTCAGCTCCTCTTACAAGTCTAACAAAGAAGAATCTAGTTTTCTCTTGGGATTTGGATTGCGAGTTTGCTTTCCAACGCTTAAAAAGGGCTCTTACAACAGCCCCAGTTCCGACCTTGCCGGATGGAAGCAAAATGTTTACAGTATACACGGATGCATGCGGGACAGGGACTAGGCGCTGTCCTAATGCAAGAAGGAAGGGTAGTGGCTTATGGCGGAAGATAGTTGAAAGTTCATGAAAGGAACTACCCAACCCACGACCTTGAGTTGGCCGCCATCGTCTTTGCGCTTAAGTCTTGGCCCCACTATCTCCTAGGTGAGAAATTTGAACTGTATACTGACCATAAATCTTTGAAGTATCTCTTCTAGCAGAAGGACCTTAACTTAAGGCAACAAAGGTGGATGGAGTTTCTTGCCTCGTATGATTTCGAAATTTCCTACACTCCTGGCAAGGGTAACGTAGTCGCAGATGCCTTGAGTAGAAAGAAGCTAACGTTGAGCCCGCTATTTGTTGAAAGGCGAAGCCTAGAGTTTATAGCCAGTTTTGACATTAGGCCCTCCTCTGATTTTGTACCCGGTCTGTTAGCATCGCTAGAAGTGCGGCCCACTCTCTTAGACTCAATAGGGACCGCACAACGAGAAGACCCTCAACTTGTAGAAGTGTTTGATAAGCTTGTTAGCGGTGAGACTTCTAGTCACCTCGATAGATACACCATCGACGATAAAGGGTGGTTAAGATGGGATGGAAGACTATGCGTCCCACAGGCAAAGGAGTTGGTGAAGAAAGTTCTTGAGGAGGCACATCATTCCAAGATGACAATACATCCAGGCGAGGACAAAATGTACAAGGACTTAAAGAGAGTTTTCTTTTGGGGTGGCATAAAGAAGGACGTGGCAGATTTTGTTTCTAAGTGCATGATTTGCCAACAAGTCAAGGCGGAGCAGACGAAGCTTGGCGGTCTGCTCCATCCTCTAGAGGTCCCACAGTGGAAGTGGGATAACATTTCAATGGACTTCATTGATGGACTGCCTAGGTCTAGAAGAGGCAACACTAGCATTTGGGTAATAGTGGATAGGCTTACTAGAAGAGCCCACTTTTTACCTTTCAAGAGTAGAAGGACTGCCTCGTCTCTAGCATCTCTTTATCTTAAGGAGATAGTTCGACTCCATGGAATACCTTCCAGCATTATTAGCGACAGAGATCCTATCTTCACAAGCGAATTTTGGAGGAGTCTGCAAGAAGCTGTAGGCACACAGTTATGTTTGAGCACGGCCTATCACCCCCAAACCGATGGTCAGACGGAAAGGGTGAACAGGATTTTGGAAGACCTTTTGAGACTTTGCGTCCTTGACTTTGGAGGGACTTGGGAGGACCATCTTCCTTTGGTGGAATTTGCCTACAACAACAGCTACCAAGCCACCATCGGAATGGCGCCCTTCGAAGCTTTATATGGAAGACCGTGTCGATCACCCACTTTTTGGTGGGAGTCTACTGACAAGCTCATACTTGGACCAGATATGATCCGAGAGACTTCAGAGAAAGTAGACTTAATACGGAGAAGAATGAAGACAGCCCAAGACAGACAAAAATCCTACGTAGACAAGAGAAGGACCGACCTTGAATTTGAGGTTGGGGACATGATTTTCCTTAAGGTATCTCCTTTAAGGAACGCCGTTCGCTTTGGATCCACAGGGAAGCTAGCACCAAGATTTGTAGGGCCGTTTCCTATCATCGAGAAGATTGGGAAGATGGCCTACAGGTTAGAGTTACCCGAGAGATTGGCCGGAGTTCACAACGTCTTTCATGTTTCTCACCTCCGGAAGTATCTACATGAGTTAGCGGAAGTGGTAGAGCCAAACATTCTAGAAGAAGCTAAAGTAGAACGCGAAGCAACTGTGAGGAAAGTTCCAACTCGCATATTAGGAACTGAAGTGAAAAAGCAACGCAACCGCGAAGTCAAACTCGTCAAAGTTCAGTGGAGCGACGCCGAGGAAGACATGACTTGGGAAACTGAGGATAGAATACGCGCAGCCTACCCTTTTCTTTTTGAGGGTACATTTTTGATCTCTCTTTTTCCTTAAAGTCATGTTAGTATCTATCTTTTTAGGTATATCTCCCCGACCTTACCCTTTTATCCTTAGGTGGAAACCCCTTTGGATGTAAACATGTAATTGAAACATGTTATGGATGATGGTTGCAAGTGGTTGCAAATGTTTGCTAGTGGTTGCTCGTGGATGCATATACACACGCAATCTAGGGTTTTAGATCGGCTCAGTCACTTCATATTGCATATGCATATATGTGTTTATGTTTGTATATGGTTGAAGCTTAATATGTTTTCATATGGATGTCGCATTTGTTTGAATGATTGCGCACTCATGTAGAATTATAAATAGGAAAAAGTTTGCATACATAATGGATTCATGACACTTATATAATTTGCATTAAGGAGGTCAACTGAATCAGTAGACCGCCTGATTTTTGCATTAGATAAGGACATGTACACACACGATGCATATGATCATGAAGCATTAGAAGTCTTTTAAGGACAATGGACGCTCGTGTTTGATGATTGAGTAGATGGACATTTGGATGGTAGGATATATGTTCTCCTAGACTTGGAGATTTCGGGGACGAAATCCTTTAAGGAGGGGAGAATGTAACACCCCGTATTTCTGTTAACACTAAAGTAGCTAATACAAAAATAAATGAGTAAAGGGGAGATGTGTCTAATGTGCATACAAGAATAATAATAAATGTGTAAAGGGGAGATGTATCTAATGTGCATACAAAAATAATAATAAATGTGTAAAGGGGAGATGTATCTAATGCATACGTATTTATATGGATTGACAAATAATAGTAAATGTACATTAAAAAGAAATGGTGAACATAATTGGATTCTCTTTACAACGGACGGCTCTGGTTAACCCTAGCTTCATCGACGGCTCAAATTAACTTGCAACTCTATAAAAAGACCCTAGGTCTCAAACTAAAAATTCACAAAAAAAAAAGAATAAGAATTGGAGTCACCATGCTGTCTGCTGAGAACTAGAGGGAGCCTCCACTTGAAAGAGACGAACAACATAGCGAATACAAACTAAAAGATTAAAAAGCAACAACAAATTATAATCAAAGCAACGTCTTCCCAAAGGAAAGCTTTGCAAATTCAGAATTTCAGAACCCAGAAAACAAGACCGTCTACGATTGTAAGTTTAGCTACATTTTTAGAATGCGAATTAATATGAATATCATGTGTTGCGATGAAATGATAATAGTACGATACTCGTTATGTTATTAATTTACGTTTGTGATTTGATTCTATTATCATGTTGAATTGAGAATTATTAAGTATGATGTTTATTATGTTTTATAATATTAATCTATGCCAGTGACTTGATTCTATTATCATGTTAAATTTGGGATTGTTGGATTAGATTATTTGTATAAGCATGGACTTGGATTGTAACATCATATGAGAATTGTGTAGTTTATTATGCAAGTTTATGTAGTGAAGTTATGCGACCAATTTTCAAATCTATATGTTCATGTTTATGCAAAACTTATGCCATGTTCACACTTATCATATGTTGGGATTAATTTGCAAGTATGTTTAAATCTATGTTACTAATTAACACATGTGTATGTTGATTAGCCTATGTTGCTAATTCACATATACGTACGTTGATTTGCCTATGTTGCAAAACAACATATGTATATGGATTAGTTCATATTGCTAATTCTCATGTATGTTGTTAATATGGCCTATGTTAAAAACACATATATGTTGAGTCAGCCTATAAGTGCAAGTTCATACCTATGACATTATAATGTTTATGTTAGTCTTTTTGCAAGTTTGTACCTATGACATTATAATGTTCATGTTAGTTATTTTGCAAGTTCACCCCTAAAATGTTCATGTTAGTTATTTTGCAAGTACACCCTATTATGTTCATATTGATTATGCCATCAATACCAAAGTTATACCCTTGTCATGTTTATGCTAATTTATGCCAATTAGCGTATATTTAATTAGGCTAAGTTTTTAGCCTAATACTTTACACCAAAAATCATGCGAACGTAAATTAGGCTGAGATGGTTAGCCTAATATTGGACGGGGTAACGTTGGGTTAAAATGATAATTTTAGGAAAACTTGCCATAAATTGGTCATTAATCACATAAGTGATTTATTGTAAAGACCCGAAAAATAGAACACTTAATCTTCGAATATCGTAACAATTTGTAATATTGTTAAATGTTATAAATGTGATTTTATAACCTTGTAAAATATCATTTAACAAGTAATTAATGATACTAGACTCATTTTAGAAAAATGCTTTCAAAAATATATTTTTGATAGTATATTGATAAAATGGCCAAAAATCGTTTTATCGATAAATGGCTATTTTCTCAATAAAAGTTGTTGAAAATTTTAGTGGATATCTAATTATTCATTAGGAAAGTAATTAGTAAATAAAAGTATTTTTCCATATTTATGGCTAACTATATTGATGATGTCATCATTTTAAAAAATGAGCATTTAAGGAAAGTTTTTGTATTTTGGGTATTTAAATATTCAAATAAGTATTTTATAATTTGAATATGCTTGTTTTAATTGTTTAAAAAAGTTAATGAATTTATTTTCAAGTTTTGTTTACTTGAATAAATCATTTGATAAAGAATGTAACGACCCAGAAAATCTGAACCAATTTAAAAATTTTAAATTGGCTAAAATAATGGATTTTAAATATTTAAAATAAATATTTTAAATAATGGCGATGAAAACTGAGTTTGAATCGACAATTGAAAACGAATATAATTAATTATAATTATAAACAAGGCCTGAAATGGCGCTGCAGTTTCAAAAATTGAATTCAAACTTTGTCGGACTGTACCGGGTGCAGAACAATCCGGATTTTAGTGAAACCAAAAATATTTAGATCTGTTAGTGAATACCTTTCTAACGAATCTGAAAAATTGAAATTTGATAGCGGGAGTCAAAAGATATGTCCAGTTGAAAATTCTGAATAGTCGCTATGGAATTCAGGCACTTAAAAATGGACATTTTGCAAACGACCTCGGATATCGACGAAACCACTGTTGTTAGATCCGTAGTGTCAAGTTATTGCTAGGTTTCAAATTTCATAATTTTTCGAATCAATATGTGAGCGTGGCAAAGGAAAACACATTTGACCGGTTACAGTTGATTTTAATCGACGGGAAATTGGCCATTTTTCGAACGATCTCAGAATTCGACGAAACTAGTTTTGATAGGACCGTACCGTCAATACGAAGCTAGAAAATATTTTTCTGGAATTTTTCTAGTTAGTATGTGACCCCGGTAATTTGAAATGTACGTTTAAAATTCAATATAGTGATTTAAATGTAAATTCAACGGAAACTGATCAAAACGTGCGAATCAGCTTACGATACATATCCCATTGTGTTCGAAATGGGGGTAGAACGCTAGGGACGACAGTCGGTGGCTCCCATTTCGACTTCGAATAAAAAGTCAACTTTTAAATAGAAATTAAATAAAATAAATAATTAAATCCCCATATATTCTCTCCCTCCCCTTTCCTTCTTGGTCAACCGACAGTCAAACGAATAAAAGAAAAAAAAACCCTAAATCTAAATCGTGTCGTGCCTCTTGGGAGCCACCACCACGCCGTCGCCGTCCAACCCTCCCCGCGCCTCCATCTCCTCCCTTCCGATCCTTCTCCTCCCTCCTTGCCCTCTCCGCTCGACGAACACGAACCCCAAACACCCCAGACCCGACACTACCGTTCGCCCCACCACCGCGGGGAACTCCAGCCACCACCAGTGAAGGCGCCACCTCCCCGCCCTGCTGACATCCGCCACCGCTCTATCCTCGACCTTGACAGCCCTCCACCGAACGCAAAGACCCTCCTCCTCCTCAAAATGATGTAAGTTTTTATTAAATTATTATTTAATGTAATTAGGGTTTTTGTAGTAATAAAAATTAGATTTTTATGATTGGAAAAATCTGATTTTTCCTTTAGAGGAGGTTTACATTTTTGTTTAGGGAAAATGATGATTTTTGGGAAGATAAAGTTTAGATTTTTATAACAATAAAAAAAATTGGATTTTTTTTTATGAGGAAGATGAGATTTTTTAATATGAGGAATGAAATAAAAATATGAACTTTATTTTTATCGTGAAGTAGAGCTTATAAAAATATAATTTTTATATGTTGTAGAGAATAAAAATATAATTTTTATTATTCAAAATAGCGTAATAAAAATACAATCTTTTTGATGTATAGCGGTGTAAAAATATAATCTTTATATTATATAATGCGAGATAAAAATATAATCTTTATATTATATAATGCGAGATAAAAATATAATCTTTATATTATATAATGCGAGATAAAAATATAATCTTTATATTATATAATGCGAGATAAAAATATACTTTGTTTTTAACATGAACGGTGTGAAACAGAGTGCAAGGGAACCAATTGAAAGCACGGCGAAGGTGTTCTACATAAGAAGAGTCGCGGCGTGTGGTTTAGCAATTGGTGAGAATTTCTCACTCTTCAATTTCTTTTACTATATATATATATGTGTTGAAATAAAAGTGAATTGCTATATATATATATATATATACATATATATATACGCCCCTCGTCCACAAACCATGGACGATATTTATTGGTTGAAATTTTTGTGAAAACTGATTGATAGCGAATGATTGTTTGGGATTGTTATTGATTGATTGTGGTTGAAAAATACCCATTTGTGGTTGAGAAATATTTGGTTGAAACCACGTAGGATTAGTTTGTGGAAATGAAATAAATATATACATGCCACCTGCGTGCGAACTAGATGCATGATCCCCATTGTCAAAAATCGCGAGGTTTTAAGGTAGAGCGAGGAGCCGTACTAGGGACGGTCCCGGTTTTAATTACCCTGCCGTTATGCTGCCGAAATTTTGAATAATATTCGTGTGTTTGAATTATTTTCATCTGCTTAAACTATATTTATTCATTGAATAGAAAACCTTCATGTGTTGAATTGATATTCATTCGTTGATTTGAAATTCATGTGTTGAATGGTATTCATATTTTGAAATAAATTGTTTGATAATAAAAAAAATCACCTTTTATCGACTATATGAACTGTGTAAAATAATCTCGTTTTAAAAGAAATTGTTTTATGACAAAAATCCTATTTTTGTCACCTATTTGAACTATATAGAAAAATAGTGTTTTGAAATGAATTGTTTTACAATAAAAATCACATTTTTATTGTATGCATGAATCGTTGAAATGTGAAGTGTTAAAAATAGCCACTTGTTCAAAATAAACATATATGAGTTGAAATATTCATTAATTAGCTAATGAAATGATTTGCACCTATGTATGTAACATTAGAATGAATGGTGTTTTTAAACCAAATAGAAATCAAATATGAAGTTGAATAGAAAATGATAAATGATAAGAACTGTATATATATGTACATGCATATCCATTGAACAGGTTATAGCAAAGGGGCTAGAGAAGTGGAATAAAATTTTGTGCCCGACAAATAGGTACACATTTACTGTTTTGTCTGAGTGATGATTTTATGAGCCTGTTGGCTAGCTGCTTGACTTTTTCTTTTTCTTTTTTAGATTAGAAGGACCGGGAAAGCTATTTGCGATTTCCCGATGCTCCCGGTGCAGGGGAGGTTATGGCGAAATTTTCCAAAATTTTAAGGCGTTAGTGAAATATTTAAAGTGAAAACGATATTGAAATCATTGAATGAACTATATTTATATAAATATATAAATATAAATAAAATTAAAACGAAACGAGGCCGTGCAGTTCGTATTTTGAAACCGTGATTTCAAACAACTAATACGGGAAATCCGACCATTGGATTTTCCCGAAAACTCAACCGTCGGGTTCGCCTTGGAAATATCTTCCCAACGGCACCAACTTTGTAAAAATCCAACGGTTGGATTGTCTGGAATGTTTAATTCAAATCTGAAGAAAAACAGCGCCAGAAACGATTATATTTATATATAAATATAAATATAATTTTAATTAATCGAATAACGACGCTGCAGTTCGTATTTTGAAATCGAAACTTCAAACGATTGTACCGGGAGATCCGACCGTCGGATTTTCCCGAAACTGGAACCGTTGGATTCGTTTTGAAAAGACCTTTCTAATGATGAAAATTTTGTGAAGATCCAACGGTTAGATTTTCAGATATGTGTAAATCAATTCTGAAGAAAAACAGCGCCACGGCCGCGTTATGGCCCGAAGCGTCGTTTTGAATAAATTGGCTATTTTAAAATAAATAAAAATAGCGATAAATCGTTATAAAATATCACAAATGATATGGAATAGAAATAAACTGAATTTTCTCGATTTATGTTGTATTTGATGGTTGAATGTGTTTGGTGTAAAAATTACATTAAAGGACAATATTGGTGTTGTCGAATAATTTAACCATTGAAATAAATTGATTTGAAATTCTAAATATACGTGAATTATTTGAAAAGGCCGAGTTAATTCTCATTTCGAATAATTGACCGACGATTGAAATTCGAAGATGAAGACGATGGTCGAAGACCGGAGATCTTCACCTCGTTTGGATGGTAACCGAGGTCCTGATTGGGAGGCATCCCGAAATATGGATAATGAGTGGTGATCGTCCAGACGTACGTGGTGATCGATGGGTTTGCGAGGTATTTAGTGCCTCCGGTTTCGTTCAGACCCAGAACGGACTTGTAAATGGACTATGTGTCTGACATTGGATTTTATTCTGTGTTGATTGATCTCTATTAAATATACATCTGTTTGGCGGCGGAGAATTTATTCTTTCGCTTAACGCCCTTCTCTGAGACGCACGAGCTCAGAGGTTGTATATCGATGGACATCCGTCGCATGACATGAATTGCCTGTGTGGCACGCTAAGATGCAGTGATCAGGGCTTCTGTTGAAAAGCAAAGTCTTGTGGTGATGATCAAAGCACCGCCTGTGTGGCGTAGCTTTGTGTATAACGTGAATTCGCGAGCCTCACACCTCGGTATGAACCAGAAATGGGAGCAGGACCTCAGGGGGGACGTGCGTTTTCTTTCTAGCTAGGGTGGTGTCAGTGACCTACCAGCCCTGACATTTATATACTTTTCACCTATGTGGTTGTTGCTGTTGCGAGGCGCCTCGGTTTGATCGGACGATCCGGGTCCGATGGAGTCATTCGTTGGCTCATTTACACCCCAAAGGGTGGAGAAACGCATTGTTCAGGCATTATAATCCACTTCGTGTGGACCAGCCCTGACGATCCAAGGTACGGTTGCGGCTGTGCCTGAGGGGCGGGCTAGAGCGTCTCGAATTCGGTAAGGACTATCTTTTGCCTTGGTTCATGACGGAAATCCAATTTCCAAATACGACATCGTGCGGTTTCAATTGTATATATATATATTTGGCGACATAGTGGCATGGGACGCTCATGTCGTCTATGATTGATAGTTATGATTTGAAATTGTTTTCAAAAACATATAGACACTAGCAATAATATCAAATGCCTTTGTTTTATTCGTATCAAGCATATTTTGGCCATTATAAGGTAAAACTCTATCCTCCGGTTTGCGTTGCATTGTGTGATGGGAACTGAGTCTTATAACGGCTTCATTTTTACAAAAAGCATAGCGATGTTTAAAAGAAAGATTTGTTTTAAAGCACTGGCAATCCAATGGAGTAAACCCGTTCCACGAAAGTGGCGTGGTCCTGTGATTTGCCATATTATATATGTGTTGAGTAGATTTCTCATACCAGTCTCACGACTGACTCGTAGTTTGTTTCACTTTCAAACTCGGGTGCCCCTTTTTTCTACACGGGCAACCTTGTATTCAGGTTTAGCTGGTTCTTTCGGGATAGCTGGAGCTGAAGATGGATTCTATCATTTATTTCTTTTTATGCTGTTCAGCTCCTATTGTACATATTTTGTTTGTTTTCCGCTGTAGACATTTATGTATAGCTGAACTGTATTTGTACTAAGTAAGATCCTGTATACTGTGTAACTCTGATGATTATTTTTATCCAGTATATTCTATTGTTCATTATCTGGTGTAATTATTTAATTTTTGTTCTGCTATTATCTGTTTCTGTGTTATATTCCAAAAGATAACCCTAGTCTCCGTCTGAACGGGATTTCGGGTCGTCTCAAAGAACCAATAATATGATCGAGATTCAACTTCCAGATTCGCATCCTATCGTTGAATAGAAGTTGTTTCATATCGTTGCAACGTTGTATGATATATATGTACATACATGCTTATACACATAAATGTATGCATAATTAGTCACATCAAGGTTTATAAAATATCCTAAGTGTATGCATATAAGCTTCTTATATGTATACAAATGAATGCTTACTTTTTAAGCTTTGAAAAAGCAAACTTACCATCTCTTACACACCTTTCACTTCTCTTACACACCTTTCACTTCTTTCATGAGTATGTTTAGGGTTTTAAGGGCATTTTGGTCTTTT
Organism: Allium sativum; assembly: GCA_030737875.1. NCBI lineage: Eukaryota > Viridiplantae > Streptophyta > Magnoliopsida > Asparagales > Amaryllidaceae > Allium > Allium sativum. The sequence continues at coordinate 11,616,980 of JASFAX010000027.1, read as the reverse complement.
CCCATCCACCTTCTTTTTCCTATATAAGGAGGAGTATACCTCCTTCTTTCTTACACAAAATTCCTAAGCAAAAGTGAAGCTTTTAATGGCTTATCTTCATCTTCTTCCTCTTCCTTACTAACTTTCTCAAAGTACACTCAAATGAACTTCAAATCAAGCCAAACTTTGAGTGAAGCCTTCCTACACCATTACAAGATCTTCTAGCTAGTTAGAAGTTGAAAAATCGAAGAACCTCTCCATTCTCTATTTTAGGCCGTGAGCTATATACAAGAAGGAAGCAAAGAAAAGCAAGGAAAGGAAGGAAAGAAAGGAGGTTGCTAGTTTGGATCATGGTTCTTATTCTTGGAGCTAGGATTTGCTAAGGATTAAGGTGAGTTTACTCACTATTTAGGACAGCAAACATAAACTCTTTTGCATGTTTTTAACTATGCTTAAAGTTGCTTGAATGTTGGTAACTTATGTTAAAAATGTTGTCTTGATTCTTACTTTAAAAGTAAGCGACATATGTGATCCATGTTAATGGATTGGAATGGACTTGAATGGACTTGGAATTGGACTTGAATTGACTTGTATAACAAGTGGAATGGACTTGAAACAAAGCACATAAGGATTAGTAGGGAATTGACATATTGTGGACTTGAACTTGAAAGTGCACTTATAGCGATAGTCGCTATATATGCAGTTTTAATTGTTGTGTTTTCAATACATTGTATGGAACTTTGTAATGACGTCCTTAGTGATTTCTTATCATATTAAAATGGTGTTTAACTTATATGTTAAAATTGAAGTAAGTTTGAAAGTGTGTAAAGCTAGAATAGTCATATAAGTGCACTTGCTAATTACTTGTTTATTGAATATCATGATTATTGTGCTTAATTCTAATAAGCCGATGAGTAGGTTATCTATCTGTGAGTGTCAAGAATGGGGTGTCTAGGCAAGGGGTGATATGCAACCAGTGCTCTAACTTACCTGGTCTCACTCTTGACCGAGGGATAGTTAAGTTGATAATGTCGGAAACGAGTTAAGTGCACGAAGTGTGATTTCTATAAGCATAAAATGGTTTTGGGTTTGTCGTGACAATGTGTTAATTACATTAGTCTTTAACCCTCTCAGATTATATCATGGAAGTAAATATAATTGAATCTTTAAACAAACATTTGAAGATAAATTATAAAGGATTGTTTTGGGTTTGTTGTAAACATTGTTTTAGCAACACTTGTTTTGAACCCTTGGAATGTAGTTAAACTGGAATATACGGTTTAATGGTTTTGAATATACTTAGATCTTTAATAATTTATTTTAAAGATAGAAACAAGTATAGAAATCTTTCAGAATAAAGATATTGAATAAGATGTTTAACTTATAAAAGAGAAGAGGTTCTTTATTAAACAAATGTTTTAACCTCTCTGGTTATATTTTAAGAAAAATCTTATAAATTGATTATGGTTATACTTATACCGGAGGGATAAGTATATGAATACGTTTTGTAGTATTGAAGTTATAGAGGGAATCTTAGAAGTGAATTATGGATATACTTATACCGGAGGGATAACTATATGAATACGATTTTAAGTATTCAAGACTATAAAGTGATAGTGAATTAGTAGAATATATACATATACACCTTTTATATGTACAAGTTGAATATATACGCAAGTATATAAAGGAATATTAATCGAGTATGAGTTATTGATTAATAAGCAAAGTCTTGTTAGACAAATGTAGTTTTAATAGATAAAAGAAGTTTACTAATAAGGGAATATTAATCGAGTATGAGTTATTGATTAATAAGGAAGTCTAGTTAGACAAATGAAGTTTTATTAGTTAAAAGAAGTTATACTAATAAAGGAATATTAATCGAGTATGAGTTATTGATTAATAAGCGAAGTCGTATTTGACAAATGAAGTTTTATTAGTTAAAAGAAGTTATACTAATAAAGGAATATTAATCGAGTATGAGTTATTGATTAATAAGCGAAGTCGTATTTGACAAATGAAGTTTTATTAGATAAAAGGAGTTTTACTAATAACAGAAGTTTTAATTAATGAAAGGTTAATTAAATGGGAATGGGATTAGAAGCCGTTTATATGAGTTAACCGTGCTTCAACTGTTTATCATGCTATGTGAATTGATAGTGATTTGATTGTTTAACACGCTTTGTAACCTTGATAGTGCCTTGGATGTTTAATCAATTGTTATGGAAATTAAGCGAGGCTGTTTTCCATATACAATCGTCTATTGTGTGAATTGTAGTCAGTTAATTGACTATAGAACTTGACCTTAAATCTAGCGGCTAGTTTTGAGGAGACCGGGATTGGTAAGTGTTCTACTTATCGAAAACCACTTCAAAACTAGTATACGGGTTCTATGTTTTGGAAGCGGCTAGGAAGTGAAGGCTATGTGGTGATTCGAGATCTAATTAGATGCTCGAACACATATAGTGATTCTAAGGTCTATGAAAGAATCTATGTGTGATTCCAAGATCTGTTGATGTATTGGAATCCATGTGTGATTCCGAGATCTGTGAAGAAATCTATGTGTGATTCCAAGATCTATTGAGCTATGGAATTCCAACTGGGAATTCTTGTTCTGTTCGAGTGGTGAAGATTCATGTGAACGATGCTGAACGAAACCTCGACATCGGAAATGGCTAAAAACAGAGTAGGAGCACAATCTGGGGTTTTGCTAACCTACGGCAGGATATATTGACTCCATATCTAGTGTATGCTTATTATCGAATCGTTGCGGGAGCTCTTTGAAGTTGCGCGCGGGAGTTGGGTATATTTGGTTCCACGTGGTGCACTCCGGTGTTTTCGTGCGTGGGCCAGTTGTGTTTACCTTATGGTATATTTCATCTAGAGATATACGACGCTCGGAGGTACTTTCTGACCCTTGTGCATGGAGTTCAGATCTATATTGAGAGATCTCCGATGGAAATTCCAATATGCGAACGTGCCTTATCGGTTTTGTTTGTACACTTGATAGTTGTTGAATGTAACCAATGTAACCATTCCTTCTATGTGAATTTATTTATATTCTACACCCTAGACATTATTTATAATACAACTATACTTCTCATAATAAATGGTTGGTTTCAATTGAGGGGAAAACCGAAGCGGTAATCTGCACAGTTCCCTCAGTGTTGTTACATGCAATATGTATCTTGAGTTTCTCATACCAGACTGATGTCTGACGCTTAGTTTCTGTTTTCCCTAAAACCCTCACGTACTCCTTCGAGTAGACTGAGTATAGCAGGTTTTACTTTGGATGCTTTGGAGCTTCTGGAAGAGAGTTGGAGTTCAACTTACCGTACTTTTTATATCCGCTGCATTATATGTTGTACATCAACAGTGATGAGGATGGGTTGTTATAACTATCCACGTTGATGATACGTTAGTCTTCTCTGATAGTTGTAATCATACAGTTTTATTTGGTAAAGATCATTCATTATATTATATGTTACCGTTCCGTTGTGAGATTCTGATATTGTGTCCTCTTCTTCCTCAGTCTATTTTCTTTTTATTTAATTTCACCCTAACTTTTCGTCTTTTCGGCACTTGGGTGCTCGGCACATGAATACCGTGGATGTATTAGTGTCGACATTCGAGGGTCGAAAAGTCGGGTTGTTACATTTATGGCATAAAAAAGGCATTAATTACCTTAATTAATGAGATTAATCGGAAATGAATGTGACAGTAATTTGAATTTGAATAATTTACATAATTAAAATGTAAATTAGAAAATACTAACGCGCTTAACCCGAGGTTGGATTGAGTTGTGACGTAAACCCGCCCGGACCCGCCCGGCTGTCCAGTTGTCACAACAATAGCTATCCAATGTGAGAGGTTAAGGCATGGGGCCCAATAAAGACCCGAGGTTAAACTGAGTTGTGGCGTAAGACTGCCCGGACCCAACCGGCATACGGGCAGCCACAACAATATCTGTCTAATTTAAGAGGTTGGTGCTCTAATAAGACAATTAGAGCTGAGTTAGGACTGATATGGTTAAGTCAATTTAATAAATACTTAACCAAATTCAACATGTTAAATAATTTGGATGGGTGGGGGTTAGGTTCATTCAGGCACTTAACCACTTAACATGTTTGACTAGAAAACCTAGTAACGGGGACCCGTTTCAGCAGGTAACCCAATTAGGTATCATGGTACCCTGAACTAGGCAGGGTGGGACACGATTACTGGGCGGATTGTAAGCGGTCAAAAGCGACGACGGTTGGTGCACAATGTGGGTTCTAACAGAGTGCGGGCGTGCACACACTCTGGAGCAGACAAGTCAGGGCACTGGAGCATCAGTAGTATACCCTATGCATGCTAGAATTGTGTCGGGGCCGCCACCATGGAACTTGATACACCCCATGGTGGGACCAGCATATTTATCTACCATATAGGGCCGTAGGACACATGTGAATATACGAGTAGGAGCCGATCTCTTAAAGAAAGAGAAAGGGATCATTTCACCCCAATCACGGGGTGCCTGTCAGTATAAGAATTAGTAGGTGCAGCAATAGGGATTTAAAATAGGGTGCGAAGGGATGTTCGTTTAGGACACCTTATCTAGTTCTAGGATAGTCTATTATCCTGTTCTCACTTTATGCAAGTCATGATCTTTTTTATTATTAACATTCTAGGAATATAGCTAGACTTACCAGACTTATGTCTGACCCATTTTCCTTTCGTCTTCTTTTCTTCCGTCCCCCCCACCCCCTAGGTCCATAGGGAGGAAACACCGCAGCGTAGTCAGTTTTTCATCCAGCTTGAAGAGGGAGAATGTATTGCTTGGAATTCTTTCATTTGGACCATGGCTTTGGATATCATTTATGGGGATTATGCAGCTTTATTTATGTTTCATGCTTCTTTAACTTTTAAAATCAAGACAGTATTATGGTTGTAATAATTGGAAGTTTGTTTTGAGACAATGTTGGAAATGTTCTGTATGAACACGTATTTATGATAATAAAATTCTATTGGTTTTTCCGCTGCTTATTTATATGTGTTTATATCTGTCTTGTGTTTTATCTGTGTCTTTTACTTATAAACCTCCACCAAAATTAAGGCATTCCCTTTGTGAGTGACCTTAACGGGGGTGGGGTGTTTCAGTCTTGATTTGAAGCTGACGAGGAGATCTTCAAAAACCCTAACTGGAGCTAGTGATTTTGGTGAGTGGATTGAGCGTTAGAGAGGAGAGAAGGAGCGGATCGGTTTCCGTCATTTGTTTCTGAAGAGAAGCGGGTTTCGGTTTTGTGAACGATGAATTCTTATTGGGTGTCCATTTATATTTTAATATTTAATTTATTTAATTCGGAAAATACCCACAAATTCATACGAACTCCAATTCGAACCCAACGACTGTTGTTCCTAGGTAATTACCTTCATTCTGAACACGATGGAATATGTTTCATAGGCCCATTCGACTGTTTCAGTCAGTTTGTCTTCAAACTAAAATATAAAACATTCAATATTTGATTTGAACGTACATTTCAATTTGCCGGGGCCACATACTGATCCCAAAAATTCCAAAAAAATAAATCTAGCTATGTTTGGACGATACGGTCCCAAAAAAACTTGTTTCGTCGAATATGGAGACCGTTTGAAAAATGGTCATTTTCTGGTCGATCGAAATTGACTGAAATTAACCAAACACGTTTTACTTTGCCATGCTCACGTATTAACTCCAAAAATTATGGAATTTGAAACCTAGCAATAATATGACATTCCGGATCCAACAAAAGTGGTTTCGTCGAAAACGAAGGTCGTTTGCAAAATGTCTCTTCTCACGGGCTATATTAATTCCAAAGCGACCTTTCTGAAAATTCATTTGGCCATAACTTTTGATTCCTGCTATGAAATTTCGATTTTTCAGATTCTTACAAAGATATTCATAAATAGATTTAAATATTTTTGGTTTCACTAAAATTCTATTTATTTTGCATCCTGTACATTTAGTCAAAGTTCGAATTCAAAATTTCAAACTGCCGCGCCATTTCAGGCCTTGTTTTATGATTAAAATAAATTATTTATTTTCCAACATCGATTCAAAAGAACTTTTAGTCATTATTATTTAAAATAATTTACTTTAAATATTCAAAACTCCTTAAAATAGCCAAATTAAAATTTTTAAATTGGTTCTGATTTTCCGGGTTGTTACAATCTCCTGCACTTAAAATCTTTTCGTCCTCGAAAAGGAATGAAGCTAAAAGTTGTATAACTAACCAACTTAACTTTCATTCTGGCTTCCATTCTTCAATTTTTCAGTTTCTAAGAATTTTCAATTTCTTCAAAAATTTGGCTAACACCCTAAATTTTTGAATTTTTTTGCCATAACCTCCTTTATACGGGGAGGGTTTTGGAAATTTATTTGGCCGTATTAGGTACCCAATAAATCCTAAAAAGCATACACATATTTATAGTGATATATTTCGTTGTCCACAGGGGAGTGTGTATAGATCATAACTCCAGAGAATAAATTCTCGTCACCCTATAAATGGTTTTTGTGCCTTAATGACCAGAGAGACGTGTTTATTGTCATCTTCAGACCCGTGTGGGTTTTTTTATTAATCTGGAAATTTACCATTACATTTTATATAGTCCATATCATTCTTCGGTTCAACTTGTAATATAGTCATCGCCATACAAGCCTCTCGCTTGTATGGTAAATCTTCAACCTCGTCACATAAGCTCCGAATGCTTATGTGGTATATGATAAAGTACGCTATCTTCACGTAGTATGACATGTAGTGTAGTTCAAAATTAACTATTACTATCCTATGGCGACGTTTATTATTTCACACAGAATAACCAGCACTCCGCATCCAATGACATCCACAGGAGTTTATATAATAATAAAATTGCGCATCCAACTCATTAAGGTTTACCTATTTGTCGGGCACGCAAATAAATTCTTTTCTCAACAGCAAATCCATTTACCTGTTCAAACATATATAATGTACATGCATGTATTTCTATCAATTTTCAAATCAGTTAAGTATTTGATTCACTTGGCATAAATTTACACTTCATTCTCTTATTGATTTTATTATTCCAATATTTTGATTAGTCTAATTCATAATCGCATAACACAAACGGCAATCAATTTGTTGATTAACTTTTAAAAAATATACTAATTAATTCATATATTCTTTTAAAATCATTCAGACTATATAATTGAAAATTTTACATTTATGAAGAGGAAATAACAGCTAAGTATAAAACAATACGAAAATGCAAAATAGGGTAAATGTACCTTGCACCGGAGTTAATCAGAGACATCCACTCTGCAATTGGGATAGGCTTGCTTAATGCTCTTCTCAGTTTCCCAAGTACAGTCTCGCGGATCTCCACTCCATTGCACTTTGACTAAGTGAACCTTCTTGTTCCTCAGCTCTTTAGTCTCTTTGCCAATAATCTTTATCGGCTCTCTCCTCACAGCTAATTCTGGAGTAATTTCCAAATCTCGTTGCGCGGCTTCTTCCACAGCCAAGTCTGGATCATGTACATGCTTTCAAAGTTGAGATATGTGAAACACATCATGTACTCCAGGCAACCAATCAGGCAATTGAACTCTATAAGCGAGAGTCCCAATCTGTTCGAGCACAGGAAATGGGCCAATAAATCTGGGCGCCAACTTCCCTGTTTTGCCGAATCGGACTACTCCTCTCATCAGAGAAACCCTCAAATACACATAGTCACCAACAGAAAATGACAGATCTCTTCTTCTCGAATCTGCATAGCTCTTCTGTCGGCTTTGAGCCTCTAGTAATCGTTTCTTAATGAAATCGACATTATCCATAGCTTCACGGATCATATCTGGTCCCAATACCAGTCTATTGCCAGGTTCTACCTAACAAGAGGGAGATCTACACGGTCTACCATACAGTGCTTCGAATGGTGACATTTCCAGGCTCGCTTGGTAACTGTTGTTGTATGAGAACTCGGCCAAATGCAAATGTTCTTCCCATGATCACAATAAATCTTCTAGTATATAGTTCGCCCTCTTAGTTTGGCCATCTATTTGAGGATGATAAGCGGTGCTCGAGTCCAGTTTCGTTCCCAATTCTGCTTGGAATGCTTCCCAGAATTTACTAGCAAATATTGGGTCACGATCACTAACGATACTCATGGGAACTCCATGCAGTTTAATAATCTCTTTGAAATAAATCTGCGCCAGACTCTGAGAGATTCTATTTGATCTGACAGGTACGAAATGGGTGGTCTTCGTGAAATGAACTACGATCACCAAAATACTTTCATTTCCCCTCCGGGTTCTGGGCAAACCATCTATGAAATCCATAGAAATTTGTTCCTACTTCCAACCTGGAATTTCCAAAGGTTGCAACAATCCGACGAGTTTTTGTTGATCGCTCTTGACTTATTGACAAGTAGAACACCTACCAACATATATAGAAATGTCTCTTTTCATCGCCTTCCACCAGAATGTTCGCTTGAGGTCCTTATACATTTTACTAAACCCTGGATGGATACTCAGCTTGGACTTGTGACACTCGTCCATTACTTCTCTTTTGAGCTCAAGGATGTCAGGAACACAAATTCTTCCTTTCAATCTTAGAACTCCTGTGCTATCCACTTGGAAAATGGAGACTTCACCCCTTTGAATTCTTTTGATCATCTCTTTAACAAAACTATCGTCTTTCTGAAGAATAGATATTTTATCAATCAACGATGGTGTAATGGTAAGATTTGCGATGATCACATTCTTCCTGCTGAGCGCATCAGCCACAACATTGGCTTTCCCTAGAGTGTACAAAATTTCAAGATCATATGCTGCGAGAAATTCTAGCCAACGCTGCTGCCTCATATTCAGATCTTTCTGGGTGAATAAATACTTCAATGATTGATGATCAATATATAATTCGAACTTCTCACCCTATAGATAATGTCTCCAAATTTTCATAGCAAACACGATGGCTAACAATTCAAGATCGTGAGTTGCATAATTCTTCTCATGCGGCTTCAACTGACGGCTAGCATAAGCGACTACTTGGCCTCTTTGCATTAATACTGCACTAAGACCTTCTTTAGAAGCATATGTCCAGACTTTCAAGTATTGATTGCCATCGATAATTCTTAACACTGGAGCAGTTGTCAATCTTAACTTCAGCTCTTGGAAAGCTGTCTCACATTCTGGAGTCCAATTGAACCTTGAATGTTTCTTTGTAAGCTTTGTTAAGGAACTAGATATCTTCGAAAAATCTTTAACGAACTTCCGATAATAACTAGCCAATCCTAGAAAACTTCGGACTACTGTGGGTGTAGTTGGCTGCTTCCAATTTTGAATAGCTGTGATCTTACCGGGATCCACAGAAATTCCCTCTTTTGATACAACGTGGCCAAGAAACTTGACTTCTTCTTGCCATAATATACATTTGGAAAATTTGGCTTTAAAAACATTCTTTCTGAGAATTTCGAACACTTGTTCCAAATGTTTTTCATCCTCGCTTTCTGACTTAGAGAAGATCAATATGTCATCAATGAAAACCAAAACAAATTTATTCAATACTTCTCTGAATACTCTGTTCATTAGATCGACAAAATAAGATGGAGCGTTACATAAGCCGAACGGCATTACTAACCACTCGTAGAATAATTCTGGACCTCTGAATGCTGTCAAAGGAACACATTCTTTGGCAATACGAAGCTGATGGAAACCTGTAGCTAGGTCTATTCTTGAAAATATTTATGCGCCATTCAATCGATCCAATAAATCATAAATTCGCGGCAATGGATATTTATTCTTTAATGTCTGCTTATTCAAGTCACGACAATTCATACATAGTCTGAGAATACCGTCTGACTTTTGGACAAACACCATTGTTGCTCCCCAATCAGAGAAACTAGGCCTGATCAGACCCTTCCATACAAGTTGTCGAGTTTGATTGTCTAACTCTTCTTTTTCCTTCAAGGTCATTCTTCGAATAGCGTGAACTACTGGACTTGCATTCGGAATTAAAGAGATTTTAAAATCGATTTCCCTACGCGGAGGTAAGCTAACAACTTCTTCAAACACATCCGCATAATTCTTGACTACAGGGATATTTTATATGTCGACCGGAATATTCTCTATAACGACAGGAATCTTTTCTATTTGAGCAGGAGAAACATCAAGAGCTGACCAAAAGTCTTTTCTATCCAAATTCGGACCTTCACATGGAATGATTATATAATTCCCTGATTTAATCTTCGCCCTTACGACTCCGTCGGCGCATTTAACCTCAGCTTTATATTTGGTTAACCAATCCAATCCCAAAATAAGATCAAACTCTGTAAAATTCATGACGATCGAGATGGTAGGGAATCGATAGTAGGAAAAAGAAATAGGCACCCCACAAATCCAACTAAGATCGAGGAACCCCAACCGGATTATGGACAGTCATGGGTGTTTTGAGACTTTTCAGTTTCAAATCCAGTTTCTTAACCGCATTACTTACAATAAAGCTTCGCGACGCACCTGTATTAAACAGTATTTTAACGGGAATATTTTTGACAGTAAGCGTGCCCTCTAAAACATCTGGCCTAACTTGACTGACAGAGGGTGTCGGGACTTCTGCCACTTCATACACCTGTGCCACTTTGGTCACTTTCAACAGCCGGCAGTCTCGCTTTATATGACCAGCCTGATGGCAGAGATTGCACTCTCTAGTCTCTTGAAACTTCTTATTAGGCTTAGATCTATCCTTTCTTTATTTCCTTAGAGATCTGCAACTTTTCGACAAATGTCCTTGCTTATTGCAGTTAGAGCATGTAGCCGTCGTTATTGGCTCTTTCTCAGATATAAACTTTTTCCTATTGACTCTAGGCTTCTTTCTGACCCCAGACGCCGTACTTGCCTCAGGCTGTGTACTTGTCTCTAGGCTATCCGTTTCAAATTTCCTTTTGTTGCTAGAACTACATTCCTCTTCGTTGCCCAAAAGACCTTGCTTATCCAGATCTTCATACTGGTGAGCCTTGTATATCATTTAAGAAAAAGGAAGTTGCACATGCGCAGTTACACTACTTTGGTACTTTCTTTGGAGCCCGTTAATAAACCTCATATTCTTCCTCTTAGGATTTTGAATTAGATGCGAGGTAAAACGATAAAGTTCATTGAATTTCTTACGATATTCCGGAATGGTCATATCTCCTTGTATCAGATAGTAGAATTCATCACTTAACCGCTCAGTTTCTTCTAGAGGAATAAATCTTTCATTGAAATTTTTTTTAAATCTATCCTAGGTAATATTACCTTCTGGATTATCCTTAATAACTGTATCCCACCAGATTAAAGCTTCGTCTTTGAGTGCCCAAGATGCCAGTAATCTTTTCTGATCATCTCTCAACTTTGAACCTTCAAAAATTTTCTCAGTAGAGCGCATCCATGCTCGTGTTTGAATAATGGATTCATTGCCCGAGAATGGTACTCCACCCAGATTTCGATACTTCTTTAATAGAGCTTCAATATATGGTTCTGACCTACCTTTTCTACTTCTGCCACTCATTTTCTATGTCTGCAAATAGCAGACAAAGTGTTAGGCCAACAAAAAAGGTATTTTAAAGCATAGAGACATATACTTGAATGTAAATGTGTCTATAGGGGTGTATTTCATTCTGCTACACTCATTCTAGGATATTACTGATCCTATCTGAAATTAGTTATTCGTCATAGAATACTTCTGATTCTATTTCTGACAAGTTCGTTAATATTCTATATTCCAAAACTAAGCTTAACCAAAGCTCTGATACCACGTGTGACGACCCCAAACCCCCATTCCACGGTGGCAAGGGTAATCTTTGGAATATAACACATAAACAAATAACAGCAGAACAGAAATATATAAATACACCAGATAATGTACAACAGAATAAACTAGATAAATATAAACATTAGAGTTACACAGTATACAGGATCATACTTAGTACAAAATACAGTTCAGCTTTACATAAAATGTCTGTAGCGGAATCAAAACATAATATGTAAAACAGGAGCTGAACATCATAAAAAGAAAGAAATGATAGAATCCATCTTTAGCTCCATAGCTATCCAGAAAGAGCCTGCTAAAACCTGAATACAAGGCTGCCCGTGTAGAAAATAGGGCACCCGAGTTTGCAAGTGAAACAAACTACGAGTCAGTCATGGGACTGTTATGAGAAATCTACTTAACTTATTTTAATAATAAGGCTAATCATAGGACCTCGCCGCTAACGCGGAACGGGTTTACTCCATTGGATTGCCAGTGCTTAAAACAAGTAAATCATTTAAACATCGCAATGCTTTTTACAAAATGAAGCCATCAAAAGACTCAGTTCCCATCACACAATGCAACGCAAACCGGAGAATAAAATTTTACCTTATAATAGCCAAAATATGCTTGATACGAATAAAACAAAAGCATTTGATATTATACTAGTGTTTATATGTTTCAAAAACAATTTCAATCATCAGTATCAGTCATAGACGGCATAAGTGCCGCATACCACTATGTCCCCATATATAGATATACAATCAAAACCGCACGATGTCGTATTTAGAAATTGGATTTCTGTCATGAACCAAGGCAAGGGATCGTCCTTACCTCTTCGAGACTCTCTAGCCCGAGCCTCAGGCAAGCTCGCAGACAAGCCTTGGATCTCAGGGCTGGTTCACACGGAGTGGATTGAAATGCCTGAACACCACGTTTCCTTGCCCTATGGGGCGTAAACTGGTCATATCCCGACCAAACCATCGACCCTGTAACGACCGATATAACCGAGGTGCCTTGCTATCCATCATCCACATAAGTAAAATGTCCGGGCATGTAAAACCCAAAACACCACTCCTAGCTAGAAAGAAACGCATGTCCTCCCTGATGTCCTCTCCCTTTTCTGGCTCATACCGGGGTGTGAGGCCCGCGAATCAATGCTAAACACAAAGCTAGCTATTTAAAGCCTTGCTTTGATAATCAACCACGAGGCTCTGCTTTTCAACAAAAACCTTGATCACTGCATCTTAGCTTGCCACACAGGCAATTCACGCCATGCAAATGACATATATCATCACACAGAATGAAATCCAATGTCGGACACACAATCCATTTACAAGTCCATTCTGGGTCTGAACGAAACCGGAGGCATCTTATTGCTCGTCCCATATGTCCAGTATAAGAGAGAGGTCCTCGCTCATCCGGTCGATATCCAAGTACGTATGGACGACCACCACATATTACCTTGTCCTGGGATGCCTCCCAATCAAGACATCAGCAATCATTTAAACGATGTGAAGAACTCCGGTCTTTAACCATCGTCTTAATCGTCGGTCGATTATTTGAAATGAGATTTAACTCGGCTTTTTCAAATAATTCACGTATATTTTGAATTCAAATCAATTCATCTCCATGGTTACATTATTTGACATCCATAATTCAGTTCATTATTGTAATTCTCCTATCAAACACATTCAACCATCAAATATCCAATAAACCGGTAAATTCGATTTATTTTCATTCCATATCATTCATAATGATTTATCGCCATTTTTATTTATTTAAAAATAGCCCATTTATTTAAAACGACGCTTCACGCCATAACGCGACCGTAGCGTTGTTTTTCTTCAAATTTGATTTACACATATCTGAAAATCTAACCGTTGGATCTTTACATATTTTACATCGTTGGAAAGATCTTTTCAAAGCGGACCCAACGGTTCCAATTTCTGGAAAATCCGATGGTCGGATCTCCTAGTACAATTGTTTAAAGTTACGATTCCAAAATACGAACTGCAGCGTCGTTATTCGTTTTATTTTAATTATATATATATATATATATATATAATCCATTCTGGCGCTGTTTATATTTAGATTTGAATTAAACATTTCACACAATCTAACCGTTGGATCTTTACAAATTTGGTATCGTTGGAAAAATATTTTCAAAGCGAACCCAACGGTTTCGGTATCAGTTTCGAGAAAATCCGACGGTCGGATCTCCCGGTACAATCGTTTAAAGTTATGATATCAAAATACGAACTGCAGCGTCGTTATTCATTTTATTTTAATAATGTATATATATATAATCCAATCTTTGATTTCCAAACTATTTTCATTTCATATATTTGATAAAAATAATTTTTTACCCACTACATATCTATTTCAACACATGTCTATTTTTACCACTTCATATATATAATAAAAATGTGATTTTTATTGCCAAAACAACTTATTTCAAACATGATTTTTTTTAGTGATTCATATATATTATAAAAATGGTATTTTTATTGTTTAAACAATTTATTTCAAAAGTGAATATTTTTGGCGATTCATATATATTATGAAAATGTGATTTTTATTGTCAAAACAATTTATTTCAAACATGATTATTTTATATACTTCATATAGAATATAAAAATGTGATTTTTATTGTCAAAAAAATTTATTTCAAAAATGAATATTTTAGCAATTCTTATATATTATAAAAATATGATTTTTATTGTTAAAACAATTTATTTCAAACATGAATATTTAATGTACTTCGTACATACAATAAAAATGTTATTTTTATCGTTCAAACAATTTATTTTAAAAATGAATATTTTTCCAACACATGAATATATTTCAACACATGAATACTAATCAAACACATGAATATTTCAGAAAATATTGGCATCATAACGGCAAAGTAGTTAAACCGACATCGTCCCGAGTATGGCTCCTCGCTCTACCTTAAAGCCTCGCAGCTTTTGACAAGGGGGATTTCAATAATCTAGTTCGTACGCAGACGAATTTTCCCACAAACTAATCCTATTTGTTTTCAACAACAAACAACCATTATCAACCATTCGCATTTATCAACCAAATTTCATGTCAACCAAAATCCAAACAGTCACAACCAATATATATCGTTCATGGTCTGTGGAAGAGGAGAGTGTATATATATATATATATATATATATAATAAAATCCCTTAGTTAGACAAACAGCAGACAAAGAGTAGCTGTGATTCAATTGTACATCAAACATCCGACCGACATAATTTTGCCACATCTGCTCTAATTACACCATAATAAAATTTCTGTTACATTCCATATAGTTTTCCACGTTTCCACGTACGCTTCCTCCACTTTCCCTTATATCTCTCTTCGTTTCTTCGTCTTCCAACAACATCTCCTTCAGACCGAAATTTTCTACTCCACGCAAAATCATTTCCGCTAATCAGGTCAGTTTTTTATGCTATTTGTTTCATCTCCCTGCATCGACTTCTCTATCTCTGAATTGATTCTCTCTCTATTTTCTGCTTTTAGTTCTTTGCACTCATAAATTAGAACCCATCTTTAAAATTGCATCAAGTTTGAATACGAGATTTAAATCTGCTAATAGAAGATTTGGGTTCGTTGATTATAGTTTGTATATTTTTTTATCCTGCAGAGAATGCACAATTTATATTTGGGCTGAGATCAACTCTTTGTAATATAGAGGCCATCGACAGCAAGTGTTTTTCGACGGGTTTTCTTTTCGAAGAAAGGCAATCATTCAAAAAAATTATGCATTTTTTGTTTAAAAAATTAGCGAATGACTTATATAAGGTCAGCTCTATTTTTATGCGTTTGAATATTCTGATTCATTTTGGTTTCTTTCCATTTTTCTGTGTACCAATGTAAGTTTGTTCAGAATTTGGTTCTTCATTTTGACCGAAACTGGCAAAGATTAGTTTTAGGAGTTTTTTTTTTATTTTTTGGTTATACATGTGATTCGCCTGCTTTGTTTACTGCTACCTTTCTGTGATTATATCATTGTAAATGCTTTAACTATGCAAGAAGCATAAGTGATCTCCAATTATTATGTTTGTTTTCAAGTTATTTCAGAAATGATTTGTAAGTTAAGGTTCCATTTAACCTCAATCTATATTGTGTCCAGATGTTGTTTGCGGTCATGATAAATACAAAAGATAAGTCTTCATAGAATAGAAATGGTGCTATATATAAAAGTAGAATAATTATGCAATATGAATATTTGTAAAAATTACTTGATGTAAATGCATCTGTTAGACATGATTAAAACTAACATTGTTGCTGTAATTTTTTTATTTTGCGGCTGGTATCTTCAACTTGATTATTTTCTGTTTTGACTAAGTAATAGTAATTTTTTATGTTCAGTTCTTGATTGATGTTACAGGTCGACACATCATTCGTATGATGGAAATTAATACCATATGATGTACTATTGTTTTTTCATATAGTGGCAGGAAAGATGATGCTTAGATTTGGGTTTTCACCAGATATGGTTACATGACGACATTTATGGGAGAAAACCTCACTAGCAATTGTTACTATAGCATGCAGATGATAAATAGAAATGCAATATTTATAATTAAGGTATATGTGTAGGAACTTATTTATGATGGTAAGAGGCAAAAATATATTTCGTATCGTATTTATTGGCTAAAGAGCAAAAGGTGGGGGTAGTAAGAAACTTATTTACAGTCTGACATTTCTTTCGTGCTCTAGGATACTAATCGTATAACATAACATGTTTGCTAACTCATCAAAAGTCTGCATCCGCCGGTATAACCTTTTGACATAGGTATCCTTTCCACTATAGTGGAATATACAGGAGTAATATGATACGTTATACATTGTTAGATATATTATTTGTTATGTTTCATATGTATGAAATATGTAATTTTTCTAACTATACAAATGTTTTATTCTACATAAAAGTTATATATATCAACAAATATCATTGATAGTAGCATCTAATAGAGCCATGTGGGTAAATATGAATTCCATCATAGCATTGATTTACCCTGACTAATTAAATTAAATGCCTATTATGGACATTGTTACCCTTTGCGGTAAGCATAAATGTCAACCATCATATTTATTAACTAAAAGACAAAAGAAATTACCTTATATACGTATCATGTTCCACAACATAGACTATTTAGATTCTAATATGTTCTTTTATGGCATATATTAAGTTTTGCCTTTTGTTTTAGTGAGAGCATTGCTAATTTCTTTTTATCATAACCTCTTGGAGTAGTATTATGTTAATGAAATTAAGTAATAAATGGCATCTTATCAAATTATGTCTTTCTTATTTTAACCCTTGAAGAATACTGCTATTTTAGCCATTAACATAGGGAATGAATGATACCACAAAAGTTATATAAATAAATTTGTTGTTGTCCATATTAAAAAGCATGAGTCAGTAATACTCTATCTTAGTGTAATATAAGGATGACTAATAGGTCGATATATGACAGTTACCATACTTGCATCATAATTTCTTCATAAAGCAGCATTGATTCTTTCCTATTTTATAGACACATGGATGTAAAAATTATAATAAATATGCTATTATTATAATATTTTTATGTTACATCCTACCATAGAGACGTTGTTTTAGAAGAGACCATAGTTCAAATTATCGTATTACCCATCTGAATTACTCCAACTTCCTATGGTATTTTGGAAAAAAAATATTTTTTTCATAGTAACAAAACTCAAGTTTAAGTTATTCTTATTTCAATCATCTTTCACATATTCGTTGCTACTACCTTTTTAAGTGTTGTAATTTTCGAAAATCGACAAATCTGTGGAGCTCAACTAAATTATTTTAGAAATATTTTAGTTGGAGAGTTACATCTTGCCCTTTTATTCTTGATCTTTCATATGTATTTTTAATGTGTAAAAGTTTATGTATTTAACTGCAATACTTATTCGTACTTGCAGCTTAAGTTGCATTCGGCGTGTTGGAGTGCGAACGTGGTCATCGACAACTACACATTTTTACGTGTACTCAAACAAATGTTTAATTGCTGAAATGTTTATGCATTTCATGAAAATTAAGCTTTTTTTGTTGACCATGTGTTGTTATTGCTATGTAATTATTATTCGTATGCATTACATTTTGCTTTTACTTATTCGGTGCATACTTTATGTGTTGGGCTAATTATGTAATTATTAACAATTGGATTATGAAAACCTTTATGGTAAGGGATAAAACATCTTATAAACTATTTTACTACAATATGAAACTGACAATCAACTAAGAAAATGTGACTTTAATAATACAACTTCAAGTTTATATTTCATATGTAAAGACTTTGAAGAGCTGTAGGTTTGCATTTGCATAACTTCACATGTATAGATGAGCGTTAATTGAAGTATGACCAAAATATATGTTTTATATGATTAATTTAATGCTCTCATTATCTAAATGATTGAAAGTGATCTTCAGTCGTGACTCGACTTCAAAAGTGAAATTTTTTCCTGTAGTCTGCATAAGGTAAGTTTTATATATGTTTGAATTTGTAAAGCAATAATTGCAGTTATATGCTTACCTACAAATCTATCAACTTCATGAATTGGTTTAACATGAATTGATAATGAATGAACTTTATCTTTCCATGCAGTTACGACGGAAAGAAATTTGTCAACTCGAAATATCACATCAGCAATTTTAAATATCTTGTTTTCATGTTAGTATGCATTAAATTCTTTTACTACCAATTTAATGTAACTGACAAATAACTTTAAATGCTATAAGAGAAGGATGGACTGATGCTATAAGAGAAGGATGGACATTTAAAAGTCTATGCTCCCGTGCAACGCACGGGTTTCCACTCGTGTGTGTATATATGGTATTGGTGGCATGTAACATTGGGTGCGTGGATTGAATGGGAGAATTGTCCCACATCGCAAGATATTAAGAAAGATTATGGTATATATATGGTATTGGTGGCATGTAACATTGGGGATTCCTTTTGTTACAACAAGTGCTTGCCAATACCGAATTATATGCCCGATAGGAGGCGATGGGGGATGTTCAATTGGGACACCGGCATGAGAGACTTCGACCGTTGACTCCGATAGACACGGTGAAGCGCGTACGGTACGCAGGGAATGCCGAAACTCAACATGGTATCAGAGCTCCATGGTTCGAGGGGACCAGTATGTGTAGCATGACCAAAGCATGACTCCAAAGAGGCTTGAGCATGGGATGCTTGTCAAGGTGGAGATACGGTTATAAGCAGTCCGCTCCCCTACTGCTTATGAGAACTCGGGGTAGCAGCCTAGCCAACTGTGAAGAGGAATCAAGGTGTAACTCCAAGGTGACTTGGGAAATGCTCGCCAAGATGGAGATTGTTAGGTGTGGCTCGCATTGAAATGGAGTGGGTGCATGGATTGAACGGGAGAATTGTCCCACATTGCAAGATATTAAAAAAGATCGTGGTATATATATATGGTATTGGTGGCATGTAACATTGGGAATTCCTTTTGTTACAACAAGTGCTTGCCAATACCAAATTATATGCTCGATGGGAGGCGATGGGGGATGTTCAATCAGGACGCCGGCATGAGAGACTTCGACTGTTGACTCCGATATACACGGTGAAGCGCGTACGATACGCAGGAAATGCCGAAACTCAACAACTATTAGCGTTCATAAATATGATCTATATTAACTAAGCATTGATGTTTAATTTCATCTCCTCACGTTCACAAATAATGTTTAGTGGTCTAGTGGAATTTTGTCAATTGTCTGTAAGCACACATTTTTTCCCCACATAAGTTATGATATCTATTTAAAACATTCAAAATTGACATTTCTGTTCAGCTTTTAAAAAATGATTTTTTAACTATATATTTTCACAGAATGAAGTAGTGGATATGATTGCATATATTACATTTAAAGTCTTTTGGAGCACCAAAAGAAAAGAAAAAAGATTCTCACCCACTTTGACTTTTGAACAAGTATTACCTAAAAATATCAAATAATTTCTACACGTGAAGAGAAATCAAACATTATCTAGCAGGAAAAGCTAATGAATGAAATGTTCAATCAGGCAGTAAAAAAGATTTATGTTGTCCTTTTCCATGAAATAATTATAACGGGGCTATACTTAAAAATGAAAATCCAAAATTTAGTGCTTTTTTATATGTAATCCATAGAAATTTAGTTTCATAATGGTGAGAGTTATGTTCCCACATATGCTCTTATTACTTTGGTACTCTTATATTCTTCAAGTCTAAGCTATCTTTTAAATAAGGTTTAAAAATGGAAAACCTAAGCATATACACAATGTAAAGGATGATGATTTCAGAATAATCCATCCTAGAGATGAGTTGCCTTTGGCTAAACCAAATCAATTCATTTTGGTTTGGTTTAAAAAGTAAATTAGTTAGCTTGTGAAGAAATTTAGTTTGGTTATCGATTTAAGCAAAACTAAACTTTATTAGATTGCCAAGGTTACTAATGTCAAAAAAGATTTAAGATTAGTTTAGCAATCTAAATAAATAATACTTATCATATATTTGTCAACATTATTATCAGAAAACATAAGAATGCTAAATAAAAATACTTTTATCTTATTTTTATATTTTATTCCAGATTACAATAAATATTCCAGACATAAAACATGAATTGTTATTAGTTCGAATAAAATGGATAACCATCCAAACCAACTAAACTTGTTGATTTGGGTTTTGTTTCTTGGTTTTAGTTTGGTTTTACAATCTTATCATCATTGAATAAACCAAGTTATCCAAATTTTCAAGTCTAATTCATCCTACCCATAGCCAGGAGCGGTTTGTATATAAACGTTTTCAATTAATGGGATTGTAAAGATAATTATTATTAATGGTACAAATGACCATTTTAGAACATGCTGATCGAATGCATAACATGCTCTCTAACCAACATATGCAACCACATAAATATGTACTTCTGTAGATTGTGATGTCGTCGTTGTTGAATTCTCTTCTTTATGTTTATCAAATCCTTTTATTTGTCCACAGTCCGCTAGCGTTATAGAAATCCTTTTGTCCTCCTCCTTTAGCAATGGAATGTACCAAACCACTCCAAGGATATGTTTTCAAAAAATACACCCACATCTATATAGTTGCACAATTATGAGAATATACACTTTTTGGTTGGCCAGCGGGCTACTCTTAAAACGGTTCATGTTTTTATTTTAAATTTGTACTAATTTAATATTCTAACTTGCACAGCCCAAAGGAAAGTATTTGATTCTAGGGAAATAGGCTAAATTAATTTTAGTATAAAGTTCTCATCTTAGGTAACTAAGGAAGTATTTTATGTGAACTTTTAGTTCTCCATGTTCAGTGTTTGGAAAGGTAACCCCTCTATTGTCTAAATACGTGCTCACATACATACACATATATAAACACGCATGCTCGCACGCGTACACACACACGCACACGCGCACACACACACACACACACACACATATATATATATATATATAGACACACACACATGTATGTATGTAAATGTGTGCATGTACACACAAATATAAAGAAATTATACCAATGTCGCAGTGGAGTTTTTCTTGTTCCAAAATTACCCATAAATGTTATGTAATGGAATTTATAAAACACAGTAACCAATAAGAGCATGTCTAACAGAGTGCCTGATTTCAGAATGAGGATCTGATAATTAAATGTTCCAAATACCCACTCGGACAACAACGAGTGGGACGTTTTTTTAATCATATCCTATAAAAGGGTTCTACCGTTTAGACATTTTTTCTCTCGCTATAAACGTTAAATAAATCACCATCTATAGCAGTAGCAACATATAAAATGTTGTTTAATCTATAAATGGAATTTTGTTTCCCATTCTCGTTTTATTCTGTTTTTCATGCTTGAAACGCCACTGTTAAAGCGTGAGGAAACAAAAAAATGGTGATGCATCCCATTTTGGAGCATCTCCACTGCTAGAGATGTCCTAACCATTTAAAATGCCACAACTCTCCTTTTTCACTATCTCCAAACATGTGTTGTTTATATGCTTGATATCTTTTTTGTAATAAACATAATGTTTATATTTTAAAACTAAAATATCTTATGTTCACTTCTTAACAGTTTTGAAGCGCTTGATTAAATGCGGAAGAAGAGTGGAGTTTTGATGAAGAATCTACACTAGCCATTTCAATAGCGATATAATAAATAATTCTGCTACATTTATTTGGTTGTAGAATTTGGATATCTTGGATGATCTGTTATGCCACCAAACCAAAGGAAATGTAAAATTTTGTTATTTCCATTGATTATTTAAATTATTACAAGTGAATTTGGGTATTTTTGAGTCATTAGGATTTTTGAGAACATCACACCAAACTATTAGATATAGTTTATTTCTTACTGTGAGCAAAAGCTCATTTTTCTATTTATTTTATATGATATTGGATTGTGTTGATTATATTGATGTCGATTCTTATTACCTCTGTTTCTCAAATGAGGTATATTTGTTTACTTGTGTATTGTTGTTTCCTCGGGCTAGTCCCTAGTGAGTGGAAAGAAGTCAAGAACCCATCGACTAAGGCAACCTACTCAATATGTGCACACAAGTTAGATTTTTCTTTTTGCTTTTTTTGTATGTAAATAGTTTTTTATAAGTATATTTTATATTGTGTAATGGTTGAGTGGTAAGCAATTAGAAAATTTTGGTTGTCCATCCGGATAAAATAATCCAAATTCATGTTTTTCACATTAAAACTGTTGAAGTATGCGATACTAAGTGTTAGATTGAGGAGGAAATTTCGGATCTGGAGGATATTCCGAGATATTTCAGATATTTAGGATCTGGAGGATATTTCGGGATATTTTGAATATTTAGGATCTGGAGGATATTTTCAGATCTGGAGAATATTTACAATCTGGAGGATATTTAGGATCTAGAGGATATTTCTGATCTAGAGGAAAATTTAGGAAATTTCCATATACTTACCTATGTCTATATAAGCTACATCGGATCCAAAAGGAGGAGGTACAACAACAAAATCAAGAGATTAGATCAAGGTTTATTCTAATTAGGGTTTAGGCAATCCTAATCTTCTTCAATTCCTTTCTCCACAAAATAAAAATTTTTTCTAGTAAATTTGATCACTGTATTCAATTTCTGTACTCTTCTATTGATATTAATTAAGGTTTCTCTCTCAAAGTGGACATACACTGACAAGACGTCGGTGGAACCACTATAAATCCCTGTGTGATTTAGTTTCTCGCTATTGCTCTATTATTTCCATTGTTTGGTGATTGTGATTGGCTTGGATAAGATTGAGATTGTTCGATTGGTTGTTTTTGCACTATTACCACGATCTCGTTTTCCGCGGTGTTGGGGATTTTTTTTGATTTGAGTGGTTTTGAATCCAAAATTTCTCCACAACATTTGGTATTAGAGCATTGGTATTGGTAGATAGTTGTAAAAATGCCGGAATTAGGTTCAAATAATCCATCAACATTTGGTCCAAGTGGTGTAGCTCCTTATGTACGTGGGTCGTATGCAGCTACTAGTTCACAATTGGTTATCGACAAGTGGAATGGCGATAATGATTTCGAAAAATGGCAATGGAAGATGAAAGCAGTTCTTAGGCGGAATCGGGTACATCTAATGGTGTTTGATACACATTTATTGCCAGAGGACATCTCAGATGTGGAGAGAGAAGAAATGGAAGAGTGGGCATTCACTACAATTCAACTTGCCATGGGGGAGAATGTTATTTCCGAAATTAGTGGTGAGACGACTGCTAAAGGTATTTGGAACAAGTTGGAGGAGTTGTATATGAAGAAGTCACTCACAAATCGACTGATCTTGTTGCGGGCTTTGTTTACCTACAAGATGAAGGAAGGAACTTCTCTAAAGGCGCACTTAAATGTGTTTGATGATTTGCTAATGAAGATGAAGGCAGTAGATTTGAAGATTGAGGAAAAGCAGAAGGCGATGATATTGTTATGTTCATTGCCAGAGCATTATACTGGGTTCTCAAACAGTTTGATCTATGGCCGGGATACATTGACTCTAAATGATGTCATGACGGGTCTTCTTAGTGAGGAATTGCGAGATCAGATGAAGGAGCTGAGTGATGGTAGTAGTGGTGCTGGTAATGGTCAAGCTTTATTTGCAGAGAAAGAAAAGTCAGAGAAGAAAAGAAACCGGGGGCATTCTAAGTCTGAGAAGCCCGGTGGAAGAGGAAAGTCAAAGGAAAGAAATGGCAAGTGCTTTATATGCAAGAAACCTGGTCACTGGAAGAATGATTGTCCAGACAAGGGGAAGAAGGAAGTAGCATCTTCATCAGTTGCGGTGGAGAGAGATGTTAATGAGGGAGATGTAGATGTTTTTTTGGCAGTAGCATCAGATGTTTCGGGCAGCGATTGGGTGCTTGATTCGGGGGCTTCATATGACATGACGCCTAATAGGAATTGTTTTTCTTCTTATGTTGAATGGGAAGGAAAATCAATTGTTATGGGAAATGGTGCAGTTTGCAAGTCGAAGGGCATTGGATCTGTGAAAATTCGGATGTTTGACGGGGCGGTTCGTACTATCACTAATGTGCGCTATGTTCTAGGACAATGGAAGTCACTTATCTCTTTGGGGCAGTTGGATTCTTTAGGTTGTAAGATCACCATTGAGAGTGATAGCTTGAGGGTTTCGAAGGGTGCGCTTGTGGTTATGAAGGGTGCTAAAACTAATGGTATCTATTTGCTTCAAGGAGTGACCGTGGAAGGCGAAACTTGTGTCAGTGTTGATAGTTCTCATGGCTTAAATGCTACACGGCTATGGCATTTGAGATTGGGTCATGTCTCGGAGAAGAGTTTAGATGTTCTGCGTTGAAGGGAGATGATTGATGGTGAGAGTTTCAGCAAGTTGGAGTTTTGCGAGGAATGTGTCATGGGGAAGCAAACTAGAGTATCATTCGGTGAAGGAAAACATGATTCAAGAGGGATTCTTGAGTATGTGCACACGGATGTTTGGGGACCAGCGCCTATAGCTTCTTTGGGAGGAGCAAGATATTATATTTCTTTTATTGATGATTTTTCTCGGAAGGTTTGGGTGTATGTAATAAAGGCCAAGTCGGAGGCATTTGCAAGATTAAAAAATGGAAGGCTCTTGTTGAGAATGAGAGTGGAAAGACTTTGAAGGTTCTTAGGTCCGATAATGGCGGCGAATATGTTTCTGGAGAATTTCTAAATTTTGCAAGCATCATGGTATTTGGAGGCATTTTACTACACCGGGAGATCCGCAATCTAATGGAGTGGCGGAGATAATGAGCCGAACTCTACTAGAGAAAGCTCGACGCTTGAGATTAATATCGAGTTTGTCTAAGGGATTTTGGGCCGAAGCTTTGTCGCAGTGCATATTATTAATCGAATTTCATGCTCGGTTATTGATAAAAAAATTCCGGAGGAAGTGTGGAAGGCAAAGAGCATTGACTTGAGTTATCTTCGTGTATTTGGCAGTCCTATTTATGTGCATGATCCGGGGAATGATAAGCTCTCACCTAGAGCTTTCAAAGGGATTTTTCTTGGTTATATGGATGGTGTCAAAGGTTATCGGATTTGGAATCCGGAAACGAAGAAGGCTATGGTTTCTCTTCATGTTACTTTTGATGAGTCGGCTATGTTCAAGGAGAACGAAGGCTCATCGGATGTTCCGGATTTGGTTCGTGGTGAATCAAAGGAGAAGGAAGTTATTCCCACTTTCAGGCCTAGAGAGAGTAGAATTGTTGGAGGTGCTTGTGAGGTGAATGCGGTTGATGTTACATCACATAGTCCACAAGGTTCCTCTAGTAATGTTGGTGATGTGCACGAGTCTAGAGAATATTCAGTTCAAGGTGGAGCTGACGGAAGACCGGGTAATGGTATTGCTACTCGGGTAGGTCGTCGTGCTATAAGGCCACCCGAAAGATATGGTGATTGGAACTATCTTAGCTTTTGTGAGAATTTGAACTATGCTCTTCATGTAGTCCAAGATGAGCCGATGGACCTTGATGACGACATGGATTCGAGTGATAGCTCGAAGTGGATTTGCGCCATGGAGGAAGAGATGCAATTGTTGATAAAGAACCAGACTTGGGAGTTGGTTCCACTTCCCCAAGGAAACCATGCTATTGGGTGCAAATGGATATATAAGGTGAAGGATGATGGAAGATACAAAACTAGGCTAGTGGTTAAGGGGTTTGCACAGAGGAAAGGAAAGGAGTATGATGAGATCTTCACACCAGTTGTGAGGCATACTTCTATCTGGATATTACTTGCATTAGTTGTTATTTATGACTTGGAGTTGGAGCAACTAGATGTGAAAACCGCCTTCTTGCATAGAGACTTGGATGAAGACTCCTACATGGAGCAACCAAAAGGGTTTGTTGTAGAAGGTAAATTAGAACTAGTTTGCAAGTTGAATATATCACTATATGGTTTGAAGCTATCACCTAGGCAATGGTACAAGAGATTTGATCATTTCATGCTTGAAAGTGGCTTCCATCGAAGCATCAAGGATGCTTGCGTTTATTTTAAGAGGTTAGGAAATGATTGTTGGGTGTATTTACTCTTGTATGTGGACGATATGCTCAATGCTTCTAAGGACAAGGCAGAAATCAACAAGTTGAAAGAGAAAATAAAGGCGTAGTTCAAAATGAAAGACCTTGGAGAAGCAAAGAAGATTTTAGGCATGGAAATTGAAAGAGATTGAAAGCATTTTAAGTTGAAATTAACTCAAAAGAAGTACATTAAGAAAGTGCTTTGCCGGTTTAGCATGGAGGATGCAAAGGCGTCAAATACACCTTTACCTTTGCATATAAAGCTTTCGAATAAGGGATCATCTATCGAGGAGAAAGACAAGGCTTATATGGCAAAGGTGCCATATGCTAGTGCGGTTGGAAGTTTGATGTATGTCATGGTGTGTACAAGACCCGATATTGCAAATGTTGTCAGGGTGGTTGGTCGGTATATGGCTAATCCGAGGAAATCGCATTAGGAAGCTGTGAAGGCTATATTGAGATTCTTGAAAGGCACAACATCTCATGGTCTTGTTTTTAGTGGTAGTGATGGATTGAGTTGCAAGTTAGTTGGTTATTGTGACTCGGACTACGTCGGTGATAGGGATTGGAGGAAATCAACTTCCGAGTATGTCTTCACACTTGGTGGTATGACCAATTGTTGGAGATCGAGATTGCAAACCGTAGTTGCTTTATCCACTACGGAGGCAGAGTTTATAGCCGCTGTGGAAGCGGCAAAGGAGGCACTCTATTTGAAGCGACTATTGTGTGACTTGGGTTTCGAACATGAGAGTATTGATGTTCGATGTGATAGCCAAAGTGCTATACGTTTGGCAGAGAATTTGGCATTTAGCTCACGAACAAAGCATATTGAAGTGAGAGAGTCATGTCTAGTAGCTATGGATAAAGACAAGCAAGTACACCTTCGGAAAGTGCACACAAAGGATAACGCAGCAGACATGTTCATTAAGGCATTGTCGATTGGAAAGTTCGAGCATTGCTCGAACTTAATTCGCTTGGAGAGATGCTAGGTGCCACGTGGTGGCACAGTTGAGAAAGAAACTTGGATGTAGAAGAGTATTGGTGAGAGGTTGGTGTTCTCTCTTCATGGTAAGTACTCGTTTTCACTTCCGAGTACATTGTCTTTTGGTGAGACTGATTTAGGAGTTAGATGTTTCAACACTTCATTGACGAGTGGGGGCTATGCCTGAACTCGTTAGTGAAGTGCAATGGGCGGTGGCTATGCCGAAGTTCATTGGGGAAACATTCAAGCTTTCTTGATTGAAGATAGAAGGAAATGCTTGGGTTTATTGAAGTTTGTGATGTAGATGGATATAGTATCGAGGTGGAGTGTTGAAGTATGCGATACTATGTTTTAGATTGAGGAGGAAATTTCGGATCTGCAGGATATTTCAGGATATTTCGAATATTTAGGATCTGGAGGATATTTCGGGATATTTCGAATATTTAGGCTCTGGAGGATATTTTCAGATCTGGAGAATATTTAGGATTTGGAGGATATTTAGGATCTGGAGGATGTTTCGGATCCAAAGGAAATTTTGGGAATTTCCATATACTTCCCTATGTCTATATAAGCTACATCGGATCCAAAAGGAGGAGGTACAACAACAAAATCAAGAGATTAGATCAAGGTTTATTCTAATTAGGGTTTAGGCAATCCTAATCTTCTTCAATTCCTTTCTCCACAAAATCAAATTTTTTCTAGTAAATTTGATCATTGTAATCAATCTCTTGTACTCTTCTATTGATATTAATAAAGGTTTCTCTCTCAAAGTGGACGCACACTGACAAGACGTTGGTGGAACCACCATAAATCCCTGTGTGATTTAGTTTCTCGTTATTGCTCTATTGTTTCCATTGTTTGGTGATTGTGATTGACTTGGATAAGATTGAGATTGTTCGATTGGTTGTTTTTGCACTATTACCACGATCTCGTTTTCCGTGGCGTTGGGGATTTTTTTTTTCATTTAAGCGGTCTTGAATCAAAATTTCTCCACAACAAAAACTTCTGTTGCTTCAAAAGTTTGGATCAGGGCAACAAAACAATGGAGCTAGCACTGTGTGTTGTGTGCATCTGTGATGTAACTTGAGTTTCTATTTTTAATAAAAGTCAGTAGGTATACTCATACAAATTTGTTCTATAATACTTTTTTAACAATGTTATGGTCTTTTACTGTTTGCATGATACACAGTTGGCTTTACAACATATTATTGTGTATCTGGCAATGGCACTTCACAAATTTCTTCTTGTTAATTATTTATATCATTCTTTCAAATTCATGGATTAGTTTAGATTCTTATTAAGTTATCGGTGATCTAAGCATGCTTCTCCAAAGAAGTGCGCAGCCATACTCCAGTATGGTTTCCCTAAATGCAGCAAACACCATTCCTATAAATAAAGTTATTTTAACTTCTATATGTATTGTGAATATTAAGCGGTATCATTAAAATAAAACTTATAGTGTGTTTGGCGCATGCGGAAGCGGAAAATTTGAGCGGAGAATCTTAGCGGAGAATTGTAGTTAGCAGAGAATGTGTTTGACATGTTAAGCGGAGAATTTGAGCGGTGTATTTTTTATTTTGTAATTTAATTATTTAATAATTAAAACTTAACAATATGATTAATGCAAAATAACACACTTAACCAAACATATCATTTCAGTACATAATAATATTCCATAACAGTTCAGTACATAACAAAAAAATGAAAACATTCAACAAACTACTGGTGTCTGCGGAACCTTGTAAGATGATGACCTATGTACCCCACCAACTCCATATCGGGTAAGGTCTCCAACACCTCCAAGATAGAACGATCGAGGCGAAAAATCTCAATGATCTCCCACTTGTCGACACTAATGATGGGCGAGAGAAGGTCATAGCATCGGTCCACCGCCATGGAGAAACGCTCTGTCTGAACGAAGGTCGGTTCCAGAGGAGGTGCCCTACTAGATGTGACATGCGTTGACTGCCTCCGTGCAGACTAAACCGGCAGTGGACTATCTGCTTCGGCCGAGGCGAAGGGCCGTGGACCAGGGGGAATTTGATAACTGCATGTACCTGTGCTAATGAAGCCCCCAAAAAGCTGGTCTTCCTCCTAAACTTCAGAGGAGGCTGTCTCCTAAACCTCTGGTACGTGCGTGCAGCCCCATGCCACCAATCGTCTGATCCATTCAAGCGGTCCTGCAAAGAATCCCAATAACCACCAGGTATCTGTAACAAAGCATTCCAAGAAGTCCTGAAGGAAGCAGAAGCAGGGAGAAGAAGTGAGGAAAAGGAAGAAAGGGGGAGGGGATTTAAAGAATGAAAGCCAACAGCGTCGAGAGCCAACGACTAGAATTTGAGTCGTTGGCTCAACAGTCCGTTTTGGACCATTGGCTCAACGGTCCATTTTGGACCGTTGAGTAACGGACGCGTCCGACGCGTTCGTTGACCCAACGGTCTGTTCCCCGCCAACGAATACACCCTTAATTCAAAGGGGATCCCTTTCTAAATTTCAATGTAAAGCGAGTTTCTATTTTACTATAGAAATGTAATTTCACAAAATTTTGTGCTACTGCGAAAGATGTTGCTAAAATGTATACACTTATTGTGAAAAAATGTTGACATATCAGCAATTATTCCATAGCTCATAGCTAAATGGAAAATAAGTCGTTGAAAAGTGTATACTTAGTTTGAAAAATGTCGACATATAAGTCATTATTTCATAGTATATTGCGTAATGGAAAATAAGTTGCTGAAATGTCTAAAATTATTTGTGAATAAATGCTGACATACCCACAAAAATCCCCTACTATATTATAAACATATTTCATTGTATCAAAAAATTGCAGACATGTCTGAACTTTTTTATAGTTGTTATTTCTGCAATTTTATTGAAGTAATACATTTTCCATTCGTACGCAATGCTCATCATTTTGTGATGTTTTTTTGCAGCAATATGATATTTGAATAAGTGTGGGCATTGAATTTGAAAGTTTAAAGAAAGCAGCAAAAATTACATAAAAACATGCAACATTTTAATATTATTCCTGTGATGTCTATAATTTTTCAAAAAATTATAGAATTTCTTGCATTTTCGTTGAAATATTAAAAAAAGTCGAAACATTTTTTTATACTTTTTTACATAAATATTATTAGGGGTTGAGATGATGGTGATGATGGTTTTTTAATTATTATTAGTATAAAATATATACTGACACTTTTATCATATATATTGAAATTGATATATATATATATATATATATATATATATTATACAGATACTGAATATTGAAGACTGTATAGTTTAGAGATTCAAAGGTTACAAAGAAGAAGAATTCAAAATTGAAGACTCAGGAGTGACAGGAGTTCAAGAAAACATGATAAGTTATAGAGATTAGAATTTTTTAAAACTCCGTAATAGCACTAAATCTCTATTTCAAATCTCTTATCATTTCTATCTTATAATTTTCTTGATTTCAAAATTGCTTACTATTTAAAAAATATATATCTTTCAATATTTAAACTTATTTCTTGGATTTTAAAATCTAACTCCTAATTTGAATATTCTAGATTTGATTACTTATACCTTAATTTTAACTAATTCAAATATTTACTTACTTATATTTTAGTTTTAATATATATTCTACTTAAGTTTCAATTTCCTTATATTTATAGTTATAGTTTTGTATATCTTTGTTTCAAACCATTTATTATATAGTTATATTTATATATTATATAAGTTTTAAATATCCATTATATATATATATCATAATTATATGTTTTGAACTTATATTTTTGCTCTATTATACTATTTACTTATATGGAACAATAGTATATTTAAACTCCAGAAATACCTTGAATTATTTCGATATTACTTACATTGTTTTTAAAAAATTCAAATTTCAAACATTCTCTAAGGCACGTCGACATGTACTACCCCCCATGTCGACATGGTGGTTGATAATTTTTAAATTTAAATTTCAAATTTTGTGTCTATTGGTATAAATCTCTTTCTAAAAGGATATGACTGTTGAACCACTATAAATTGGCTTCTAAATTCGAAATTTTATAACTACTTTCATTTTTCTTCTTCTCTCTTTCTCTTCTCCATTTTTACACTTAAAATTTCAAGTTAGTATAATCAAACTTTGCCAAAATTCAGAGAGAATCAAACCAGATCATCTCTAGTTTCATTATCTATCATCCTCTCTCAAATATCCAAGTATTATTCAGAGTTATTGGAGTTTCTATAATCAAAGATCGCAAGAGCATATCAAGTATTTCTTCCAAACTTACTTGCAAATGTGTGGTTGTAGTCTATACAAATCAACTGTGTGTGATTGCAGCCCGAAAATCAATTGAGTCTCACTGTACTCCATAGAAGAAAGTGAAGAAGTTCAAGAAAATAGAGTAGTTATTTTCCTCTCATCATGGTGTTTCTTCTGGATAGTAGTGACGAGATCATAGTCCCAAAAAAGTCATATTTTGATGTGGTCTTCTAGCCTGTCTTTTAGTGTGGTCTTTTATTAGTCTTATATAGGTCAATAATTGTCTTCACATTTTACTTCTTTAGTTTGTGCAATATATTTCAGTATGAGTGAGTTTTCAGAGTGAGTAGTCTGTCACTTGTATGAAATTGTACAACTATGGATGTAAAATTATATGTATATATATAGTAATAAAGTAACAATTTTCTTGAACATGGGGACTAGTGTTTCCATTACCGCCTCCAATTTCTTCTTCTTCTTTTTTCCCACCGCCTTCATATCTTCAGATTACATCTCTCTTCCTGTAATTGCCCAGATTTTTTAGTCGTTTAATTCTAAACATTTAAATTTATTTTAAATGTTGTATTAGAAAATAAATGGAAATTTGTATGGAATTTATTAAACAAACGACATTTGAATATATAATTTGTAATTTAACTATAAACAAGATCTTAACGTCGCGGCAGTTCGTAATATTACGATTTGAAGTTCAATTGAATATACAGAATTCAATATGAGTCAAATTTCTTTGAAACAAGAAACGTTCGAATCCATTGAACTATAGTTTTCTATTAGAAGTGAAAAATAGAGATTTTATCTTATATATTTTGAGTTATGTCCAAATCGAATTTTCAAATAGTCGTTATGGAATTGTTTATAATTTTTAACGATTTATTATATAAATAAATCGATTTTCCATAATCCGAATGTCGTTTTAGTTTGAACTATCGAGTTCAAAATCCAGATATGTTTACTTTAGAGCTATATAATGTTCTATTCGGATATATACAATAATAATTTACTATTATTAAATTGAATTGTTTTTGAATTTATTATATTTTAATTGATTTATTTAAGCCTTGAAAACAACCTTTTGCGAACGACCTCCGTTTTCGATGAAATCAGTTTCATTAGATATGTAATGTTAAATTATTGTATGAGAATAAATTTCGTTACAATTCGATATCGTGTGTGGCTATGGCAACCATAAAAGCCAAGATTTTTATTTAATCATTTTATCGATTTAATATGAAATATTTAGAATAACCAATTTTGAAATGAACTTAATTTCTAACCAAACCAATTTTATAAAATCCGTAATGGTTAATTATTATAAGATTTCCAGTTTAGAGTCGATTGAAGTTGTTTTGTGAACATACGCGATATAAACACATATCAATTTACGTTTTGAAGTAAAAATAGGAGTTTTCCAAGCATTGTCGGAATTCGACAAAACCAGTTCTGTCCTGTCCAGAATATTAAGTTATTGCACAATTTCATATTTCGTCCCAATCTGTAACAACCCGGAAAATCAGAACAAATTTAAAATTTTATTTTAAAGGAATTTTGTTAGAAAATGCGTCAGAATTAAAAAAAAATATTCCATTATTAGATTAAATTATTGGATTTAAAAAGTTTTTTTTTAAATTACACAAATAATTTTTTCTATCCATTCACATTTCATACAAGTTTTCTTTTCTTTCCTATTCCTTTTCTAATTTCCTCATATTCAGTGCTTCTTTCTCTCCACTCTATTTCTCCGTTAATGTAGCATTCATTGTTTCCTATTTAATGCATACATTACCCATTTCTATTTAGATATAATAAAAATATGCTAAAACAAATAAATGGGGAGAAAGTTTCTTTATTTGAATTACACCTTTCTCCCTTCTCTTTCATTTATTTCTTAATGTTACAATTCTTAAATAAATAAATAAATAAAAACAATAAGAAAAAAAAAACATGAAGAGTTAATGAACCCTCTACCCATTCTAATTCCTTTCTCTTTCTTCTATTTATTCTTATGTCACTCCTCTTACCTTCCATTCAACTTTCACATATTATTCCTTCCTTTTTCTTCATTAAGTGCACATTTATTTCTTTCCTTACTTTTACATTCATGCATCTTATTTCATTTGCATGTTCTCATTCAATATATTTTCATCCCCTTATTCTCCTTTCCCATTTTTCTTTCTTGTTATCTTTTTCTTTAAAACACAAACAATCCTCTCTCTCTCTCTCTCTCTCACACACACACACACACACACACATATATATATATATATATATATATATATATATTATTTTCTTCTATATCTATTCTTGTTTACATTATCTTTATGTATTAATAGACATTTTTGTTGCCTTATTCTTGTCTGTGCAATTTAATATGTTCCCTACAATTATTATGTTATATGTTTTGAAATTAAAGAGGACACACAAATTTATAACGATTAGCATCAAACAATTTCTTAAGCATTCATTTTCTTTGTTTTCTCTTTCTCCTTGCGGCTTATTTTTGAATTTTGAATATGAGATAAATATTGCCATCTCAGCCTTAATAAACCACGTTTAATTTAGTTATAACTTACCTAATACAAAAGGGAATCTTAGTTAAATAAATCATGTATATATCTTTTCATTTCTCATTCTCTATCAGAAAACTATAATTCTCCTAGATCTACATCTCAAAAATTCACGGAGAAATTTTTTCCTCAAAATCCATTTGCAAATGAAGAATCAAGGAAAACAAATCCTATATTCCTCTCTCTCTCTCTCTCTCTCTCTTATCATCTCCTCTCTAAAATCCATGCCATATTTTCAACAACTTAATTAATGGAAATTAAAGAGATTCTCCTGCTCTTTATTTGTATACGAACATGATGAATTTTTGTAGCCTGCTCTACTCGCAATTGCCACTCAAAGCCGCTATCTTTACAGTGTTTTCGGGTGAGGCTGGGTCCAACGAGTTGGGGACGGCGCTGGGTGCGGGAAGGAGTCGGACCGGCGCTGGAGCCGTTGGGATGGAAGATTTCAAGTCGACGGGTTTTTGGTTCTTCCGAAGAAGAAAACAATGAAGGGGAATTTGATGAAACCGACCAAATCAAAACGGAGCATGTTGGAAATTCAGACAAACCAATGTGAGAATCTTTGATTTTCACAATCTAATTTATTTAATTAATTATTTTGTCGATGTTGAATGATTACTTGTCTGTCATCTATTTAGATCTGTGTGTAATTGTTGTTCTGATGAGTGGTTTGTATTGTATTGTATTGAATTGAATTGTTTAGATCCGTTCTTGTTACTATAGATCTGTATAAATTCAACCAAGATCATCGATATTGTTGAATTAGATTAGAATAGGATTTTTAATCTAAATTAAAATATCATGTAGTTTATTTTTATTTTATGAATATAAAATTTTATATCATATTGAACATAGTGTTGTATGAAATCAAGTTGTCAAATAAAAACAAGAACGGTTAAACATATTTTTATTTGCGAATAAAAAGTTAAGATTTGTAAATACATTTTTATTTGCGATTTTATGTGTGAATCAAAATAAAGTTAAGATTTGTAAATGTACTTTTATTTGCATTTTATTTGCGAATAAAAGAACAAAATGGTTAGACATATTTTTATTTTCTGTTCTTTTGTAAATAAAAGAACAGTTTAGAAACATATTTTTTTTATTTACATTTCATTTGTAAATAAAAAGGCTTATTTAGAATTTACATTATTATTTACATCTTATTTGTAAATAAAAAGAAATAATTGGAAAGCACATTCTGTTTACACTTTATTTTATTGTTAAATGGATACGATGACCAGTCTTGATCCAACTAATTATATTTTATTGTTAAATGGTTACAATAAAAAGAATTTAACATTTTTTATTGTTGAATGGGTCAATAAAGGACAAAATTAATATTTTTGTTTAATTAGATTATAAAGGACAAAATAATATTTTTGTATTGAAATTATCATCTTTATTGAAATGAGAACCGACAAAATTAAATTGTCATTTTATTGAAATTGATATTTTGTTGAATTGGAATGGACATTATAAAAATGTCATTTATGAGTAATTATTTTATGTTAATTATTAAAATGTGATTTAGGTTAATTATTAAAATGTTATTTATGTTCATAATAAAATTATCATTTATGTTCATTTGAAATTGTCAAAAATAAAGGTCATTATATAAATGTCATTATATTAGAAAGGTCCTTAGTATAGAAATACCATTTTTGTCATGAAATGTCATATTAATAGAAAAATGTCCTTTTGTTATGAAATGTATATTGGCATAAATTGTCATTTTAGTTATAAATATCATTTTAGTTATAAAATGCCATTTTTGTCAAAAATATCACCTTAGAATAAGAATACCATTTTGTAGAAATGTCATCTTAAAAATAAGAAATGTCCCTTTTTATTAGAATTGGAAAAAGAGAAAAAAATGTCATATTTTAATTTATTAAAATTATCAAGAATATAAATATCATTTATGTTCATATAAAATTGTCAAAAATGATGTATCATTTATATTCATCTAGAGATGTCGTTTATGTTCATGTAGGATTGTCGAAGATAAGAGTATCTTTTCTATATGTCATTTAGATTAGAACATATTTGGCAAATAAATTTGTCATTTAGATTGAATCCTATTTTATAAATAAAATATGTCATTTATATAAAATATGTCATTTATATAGAATATGTCATTTACATAGAAAATGTCATGTTAAGATTGAAACACCATTTTTGGGTTAAAAATGTACATTAGAATAGAAACATCACTTTTGATTAGAAATGTACATTAGAATAGAAACATCACTTTTGATTAGGAATGTACATTAGAATAAAAATATCATTTCTGTTAGAAATGTCCCATTAGATTGAAAGTGTCATTTTATGTTAGTATTTAAAATGTGAATCATGTTATGTTACATTGAAAATGCCACATATTTAGATTATGTCATGTTACATTAAAAATGTCTTATATTTAGATTATGACATGGTCTATTAAATTATATGTTTGTTGAAATCAAATTATAAATATTTATTAATAATTTAAAACAGTGGGAATTGGTTAAATTTATTAACCAATAGTCTATTTGGATGAAATGTTGTTGTTTGAAAACCCCACACGGGTGTTGGGATGACAAACACTAGTCCCAATATTTAACTGTATGTCAATCGATGGATTGACAATTTGTGAGCGTTATTATTTATTAATTTTAATGCTCACACAATTATAAATCTCACTATGGATGTGAATGGATTGTTGTGTGTTTATTTATCATTATTGTCATTGTAACACCCCGTGTATTCTATAACAGTGAAATTCACAAATTAAAGTATAACTAATTTCAAATCAAAGAATTAAGGGAAACGGGATACGCCATTGCGTTCGTCTCGGAATTTTGCTTGAGATAGAGTCCGAGTTTACATAAAACGGACTCCGTATGAGGGAGATATGGCCTCTGGAAGTTTCAGAATTCAGTTTAAAATTCAAACAGATAGAAACAGCTCAGAAATCAGATTCGAATTTCAAAAATCAGGCCAGATTGGCCAGGACGGGAATTTTCCCGCCTAAGGCACCCAGCTCGACTGGATAGTCGACCTGGGGCACCTAGGTCGACTACCAAGTCGACACGGGGGTCGACTGGGGAGTCGACCTGGCCCTTGAGCCAGGTCGAACCCAGCCCCTCTTGCTGGCCTGGTCTGTGCTTGGCCGAATTTCTGAGTCTTGCCCTGTCACTAGGGCTAGGTGTCAGCTCCTGATTGGTCTCTCCTTCAAACGAACGGCTAATATTAATCCAAGCTCCATCGACAGTCCTAATCAATTCACAAACTCTATAAAAAGGACCTAAGACTCCACCTAATTCATACAAATAAAAATTAGAATGAGACCGTCATGCTGCTGAGGAAAGACTAGGAATAGCCGTCAAAATTGAGAGACGATTAGGAGACAATTCAAAAGCCTAAAGCAACAACAACTAAATCAAAACAACGCCTACAACAAAGGATAGCATCTCCAAATTCAGAATTACGAAACCTGAATTGAAGATTCGTCATACGTTGCAAGTAGAGTCCTATTCCGATATGAATGAATAATTGTGTTTTGATTTGTGTAAATGAGAAATGGAATTGTACTTAGTTTGTGGTGATGATAATTCATAATTGTATGTTGCTATGATTCTAATCGATTTGGGATGTTGTGGTATAACGATTGGATAATTGCAAGTATATGATTCATGTTGAAAGTTAACGACTATATGTTTGTGGTAGTTTATTTGAGATTCATGCAAGTATATGGTTCACTATTATGCCAACATGATGTATATTTTTTATAATCACTTTTAGTGTAGTTGGATCCATTTGGGTATTATGACTCATATGAATTTATGTTGGAATTGGCATCATGATTCAAGTGTAAAACCATACTTTTGTATTAGAGACAAAAGTAAGCATCTTTGTAAACTTATGTTGACTCTATGAACATGACTAAACTATGTTTGGTGTTATGCCTAATTGAAAACATGTTTTAGGCCTATGTTGTTATCAAAATCATATGATAATATACGTGACACATAATTAAGTTAGATTTACATTCCAATTGCAAGTTTACATGAATAGATTGAAAACCATGATTCATGTTTAGGTATGTTTATGCCATGATTATATGAATAGAATGATTCATGTTTAGGTATGTTTATGCCATGATTATATGCTATTACAATGCAAGTTCACAAGTGCCTAATTCATGTTAATTAGATCGTTATGTTGCAAGTTCATGCGTTCACACTCCCCTTTTGATGTTACTTAGAATATATAAACACCATGTTCTAAGCCTCCTCTTTTTCATGTGGCTAAGTTGGGTTTAAATGTTAAACCCAACATATGTTGTAGCGAACGTATAAAACGGGGGTAATGACGTTTGGGTTAAAATATAAACATATGTGTTGGCATGTTTGACGCATGCCAACGACCTTGAAAACAATTAAGTGGTATAAGTTAATTTTACCCAATAAAGATGGAATTTGAATAATGGGTCGCAAATATTTACATATAAAAACAAAAGAGACAAAATATGTAAATTTAGAAAATACGATGTGTTTAACCCGAGGTTGGATTGAGTTGTGATGTAAACCTGCCCGGACCCGCCCGGCTGTCCAGTAGTCACAACAATACCTATCCAATGTGGGTGGTTAAACATTGAGCCCAATAAAGACCCAAGGTTAGACTGAGTTGTGACGTAAGACTGCCCGGAACCAACCAGCAACAGGCAGTCACAACAATACCTGTCTAATGTGAGAGGTCGAGGCTTTAATAAGACAATTAAGGCTGAGTCAGGATTGATAGGATTAAGTAAACTGAATTAATACTTAATCAAAATGGAACATGCTAAACTATACAGACTGATTGGGGGTTAGGTTTACAAAACAACTTAACCAACTTAGCATGTTGGCTAGAAATAGAAAACCTAGTAGCGGGGGACCCTTTTCAGCAGTAACCCTACAAGGTGTATCAGGATACCCTGATCTAGGCAGGGTGGGGCACGATTACTGGGCTGACTGTAAGAGGTCAAATCGACGGCGGTGGTGCAGCAGTGTAGGTTCTAACGGGGTGCGGGCGTGCACACACTCCGGCGCAGAAAAATAAGGCACTGGGCACCAGTAGTATACCTGTGCATTCTAGAATTGTGTCGGGCCGCTACCTTGGGACTTGATACACCCCATGGTGGGACCAGCATAGGTAACTACAACATCGGGGGCCGTAAGACACATGTAACTATGCGAGTAGGAGCCGATCATTAGAAATGGATCACTTCACCCTGATTTTGGGTGCCTGTTGGGAACTAGTTTATAGGGGTGCAGAGATTAATATGGGGTACGATAGTATATTCGACTCTAGACAACTTAACTTAGTTTATGGTGCTTTCCCATTTCCAGTTTATTCTTATCATGCCCAATTCTTTATTCATAGACTGAATAGTCCTAGACTTACTCAGGCTTTATGTCTGACCCTACTTTTCTTTCGTCTTCTTTTCTTTCGTTTCCCCCCGAGGTCCACAGGGAGGGAATACCGCAGCTTGACCAGTTTTACATCCAGCTTGAAGAGAAAGAATGTATTGCTTGGATCTCTTTTGTTTTGGACTATGGCTTTGGACATCAATTATGGGACATATGCAGTTTACTTATGTTTTTATGCTTCTTTAAAATAATGAAATCAAGACAGTTATGAAAATGTAATGGTTTTGGAAGTATTGTAAGACAATTATGGCAGGGTTTGTGTAAACACGTATTTTGATGAAATAAAAGTGCTGTTGTTTTCCGCTATTCAAAAATATGTGTATTTATATCTATCTTGTGTATCTGTGACTTATACTTATAAACCTCCACCAAAATTAGGGCATTCCCTTTGAGAGTGACCCTAACGGAGGTGGGGTGATTCACTTGGTATTAGAGCATAGGTTTACCAGATAAGATAAAAAGTTTTGAAAATTCATTTCCAAAAAGAAAATTTAAAGAAGCATTTTTTAAAGATAAAATGTTATTTTATTTTAAAAAGGCAAAGTCCCCCAAAGCCATAGGTACTATCTTTTATCCTTCGTTTTGAATCTATCCTTTTTGTTTCAGCTTGTCCGAAGAACTTAACTTGCCAGAGGGTATACCAATACCTGGTTGGTTCAGCCGGTTCTTAGAAGCAAGGGCCAATCAGCCAGGTCCCACTGTTCCTCCTCCCCCAGCTGCAGGAAATCATCCAGCTGCAGCAGCACCTCTTCCTCCACCTCCTCTGCGTGGTAATACTTTTGCTAAGATATGTAAAGATTTTAAAGCTATGGGAGGAAAGGACTTTCATGGAACTGAGTCTTCGTGGCAGCTAGGAATTGGCTGAAGGAAACCGAGGACTTATTCGTCATCTTTGAGGTAGAAGACAGGCAGATGGTACAACTGGCAGTATGGCTACTTAAAGGCGAGGCTTCCTACTGGTGGGAAGTCACCAATGCAGAAAGACCAGTGGAAACATGGGAGGACTTTAGGGCAAGGTTTGAGGCTAAAATTCTCTCTTAAGCTGAAAGGAGTCTTCAGTTGGAAAAATTCTTATTTCTTAAGCAAGGGAATATGACAGTCAAAGAGTATGTTAATCAGTTCGATCAGCTGGCTAGGTTCGGACTGGACCTAGTCAACACTCCGCACAAGAAGGATCTCCGCTTTGTCAAGGGATTGAATGAGCCATTACACAGTTTGGCCATGACATATATACCCATGGGAGCTACGTATGAAAGGTTGGTGCAGATGGCATTGCTGAACGAAGAGGATAAGGGCAAGAAGGAGACAAAGGCAAAAAGCTCTCAAGGGAAGAAAGAGGGTTTACAGCCTAAGAAGACAGACTTTAAGAAGGGCGGGAAATACAACAAAGAGAAGAGGAAGTGTAATTTCTGTGGCAAAGTGGGGGCACTTAGTGAAATATTGCCGGAAAAAGAAGGCCAAGATGAATGGTGGGTGCTTTTCTTGCGGTGAGACAGGCCACCTGGCTAAGGATTGCCCAAAGAAACGAGGGCAGGGGCAGAGGGCTGGATCCACCTCAGGGGCACAGGTTCATGTGCTAGAAGCGCCACCTCTGCAACAACGAGGTATAAATACTTCTGTAGAAAGTGTAGTTTATCTTTATGATCACCCAGTTCGCACTTTATTTGATTCTGGCGCATCACACTCCTTTATTTCATCTGCTTTAGTAGAATCTCTGCACCTAGAAACTAGTATGGTAGAGGACCCCTTAATTGTTTCAAATCCAATTGGGGGCCCAGCTCATCTGTCTATGATCTGTGTGGGATTGAAAATTTCTATTCTAAGCGTAGAATTTAGATGTAGTGCCTTTGTTTTGGGCTTCTCAGGATATGGTTTGATTTTGGGCATGGATTCGGTATCCAGTAATGGTTCCATCCTTGATTGTGAGAAAAGGGTGGTTAGGCTTCTGACCCAACTCGGTAACACTCTGGAAATTACTTGTAATCACTCGTATGCGGTTATGCTTAGTTATCTCGAATCGCTAGATGCTTCTGTTGAAAGTTTGCAATCGGTTAGAGTGGTCCGGGAATATCCGGATATCTTCGAAGAGATGAAGGGCTTACCTCCGAAGCGGGAGATAGACTTCCGCATATATCTTATAGATAATGCAAAACCCGTTGTGTTGCCTGTTAGACACATGGATCTACGGGAAAGGAAAGAACTCATTAAACAGATTAAAGAGCTTCTAGAGACGGGGTTCATTAGAAGGAGCATTTCAGAAAGGGGCGCTCCAGTGGTGTTCTCCACAAAGGCGGATGGTTCACTCCGTCTATGTGT
This sequence comes from Allium sativum, assembly GCA_030737875.1. Lineage (NCBI taxonomy): Eukaryota > Viridiplantae > Streptophyta > Magnoliopsida > Asparagales > Amaryllidaceae > Allium > Allium sativum. The sequence continues at coordinate 11,575,067 of JASFAX010000027.1, read as the reverse complement.
TGACTATAGGGAGCTCAACAAGCTAACGAAAAAGAATAGGCACCCTCTCCCCAGAATTGACGATCAGTTTGATCAGCTTGTAGGAGCGTCTGTTTTCTCCCAACTCGATTTGGCGACTGGATTTCATCAGCTAAGGGTAGCCGATGATAGCATCGATAAGACAGCATTCAGAACCCCAGACGGCTTCTTTGAATGGCTTGTCATGCCCTTCGTCTTGACAAACGCACCCGCTTACTTCGTGGACCTAATGAGTAGGGTGTTCAGAGAATTCCTCAACAAGTTCGTAGTGGTCTTCGTAGACGATATCTTGATCTTCTCAAAGAGTGAAGAAGAACATGCTCAGCACTTAAGGGCAATCATGGAAAATCTGCGAGTCCATCAGCTAAAAGCCAAATTCTCCAAATGCCACTTTTGGAGAGAGGAAGTGAGGTTCCTCGGGCACATAGTATCCAAAGAAGGGTTAGCTGTGGACCCTGCTAAGGTAGTAGCGGTACAGGATTGGAAGACACCAAGGAATGCAACAGAAGTCCGAAGCTTCTGTTGGATCTAGAATAACCCTAGAGGGGGGGTGAATAGGGTTTTTACAGTTTTTAAATAGAATTGAAAAACTGACAGGATATTAAAATAATAAACAGATCACAGAATATAGCAGAAACAGAAATGCAGAAAATAAATCACACACAGATATACCCAGCTTCGGCAAAACCCTGCCTACTGCTGCATTTCTAAGGTTTCTACTAGGTGATAGAACAGATCCCACATACAAGACCATGTACACTCGCAAACCCTGCTCCTATTCTAACCCTATGCTCAAATCCCTAGACTGATTCAAACCCCTGAATCAGATTTTCCCCAGATTACAAACCCGTAACCTGTATTCTTAGATTTTACAGATTCTAGTACTGTCAGTTAACTCCTAACTGAAACTCCCCTAGAGTTTTACAGACTCTATAAACTGTTCAGAATGTTTTACAGAACAAAATGAAACGACACTAAAAAATAAAGACAATTAAAACTAAAACAATAAGAAAAACCCTAGGATTTAAAACAAAAGGGGTCACTCCCTTTAACACTTCAAACATAGGCCGGCCATTTTGTTAATTGGTCCACTCCTTTTCCTTTTAGCCCGGTCTCTTTGCTTCTGAGAATTGAAAATGGCGGCGGCTTCTCAAACTAGGGTTTTCTCCAATCCCAAATCTCGATCGTTATCTTCTGGAATCAAATCTCTGATGCTTTGAGTCTGTGGATGCTCTTGAATGTATTCTCGTGACCGATTTGGGATGAGAGTGATCGAAACTCTTAGAAGATTTGTGAGTTTTTCTGATTTAGATCTTTATCCATTTTTGCTTTGGAATTCTTGAATTGATTTGTGTGGGTTTCGATTTCAATTGCTTGGGTTTTCCTGCAATTTGCCAGTGATGAAATGCGTGTACATATAGGGTTAGAAATAGAAAACCCTAAATCACTGATTTCATATATGACCCGATTTATTCTGTTGCTTTCCTCCTTTGGTTACTCGGCTTAAATGATTTTGCTCTTGTATTTTGCGGTTTCTCCTTTTGAAATTCTCGGCTTTGAAAAAAAAAATCAGCGTGAATTTGGTGCCTTGATTTTTGCTTGTGAATCTGGTCTTCAATGGCCTTTGATGATTTCATAAATGGCTCGACTGATTTGAATTCGATTTCCACAGCTTTGAAATCCATGCTTGATTTTTGGAAATAGTAATTTGCTGTCTAATTGAAATGTTGCCAGATTTGAGTGATTTCTGCAATCTTTCTGTTCATTTCTGAGATTAAAACTTGCCCAAATAAAATTCCCATTTCTGGAAATAACTTATCACTTGCCCAAAAGTGTTTTCGATTTTCCTTGAATCTTTAGAACAAAACCCATGTATATTCATACAATACTGAAACATTTAAAACTTGCCAGATTTAATTTTTGGAGTCAATGCTGCATCTTGAATTTGCTTCTCTGAAAATGTTTGTTGCCTGATATATCACTTTGCTGACTTTTGAAATGCTGGTTTCAAAAAAAACTTCTTCCTTAGTTGCTTGTCGAATTAAAAAAGCTTCCCAAACATGTTGAGTAATTATAGTACTGAAATTAAATTGTTTGCCAAAAAAAAGAGAAACAATTTCATGTTGTTTTCAGGACATGCTTTTTTTAAAAACTTTTATGTCCAAAAAAAATATTCGAGCTTCTTGCCTTGTTTGTAAAACCAAAATTGCTTTGAGCATATTTGAACTAGTGCCGTGTTGAACCAGTATTCTTGAACCTGTTTGTATATGTTTGTTTCAGTGTGTTATTTGAATTGAACCCATGTTCTTGCACCAGTTAGCTTGAAGTTGAGCTGCCTTGACTTGTTTAATTTGAATATCTTGCTGTGTATACTACTTGACTTTGTTCATGCTATAATGTTGTTGTGCCATGATAAGCTCTTGTTCTTCCTTGACCATGCTGCATGTATACTTGAATGCTCATCATCTATGCACCATGTCTTGTGCACTTGTATCCTTCACCATGGAATATATATATGTTGTACCATGCTTGAAAATGCACTGTGTATTTCACACTTGTGTTTTCTGACTTCTTTTGTGCATGGCTTGATGTTGTGTCTTTGTACTTGTTGAGCTGTTTTGACTATGTCTCGACCATTTGCATCATTGTTGATCTGCCAGGTTTCTTTTACTTGATCATGTATGTTGGCTATGTTACTCTGTTCACTGAAAGTACCTTGGGCTCAACTGAGCTGCACCACCACTATGTTGTACACTTGCCATTTGATCTGGCTTGGCACTTGCTCTTATTTTCAAACACTGATCTGCTTTGTTGTTCCACCATGTATAGCTGCATGATGTTATATCATTCTTGACCCATACATGCTGTTTTGAACTTGTATTAGCATGCTTCACTTGATTCACCATTTTGCTGTTGAGCTGTTCATGTTTGCTCGACCACTTTCTGTCCATTCTAATCCTTGCTGCATTGCCCTGTCTTGATCCATGCACCACTTGATCATTGCTTTGGCTGCACCATAACTTGAGTTTATGCTGAAAATATTTTGGCTCAGCCATTTTCTTTGAGCTGCACTTGTATCACCATTGTTAACACTGCTATCATGTATGTGTACACACACACACACACACGCTATGTTACACCATTTTGCTGAGTCATCATGTTCACACCACCATTGCTGACCTGAGATTTTCGCACTCTCATTTATATTGAGCAGTTTGTCTCTTTGCTGATTTTATTTGTTTTCCATTTCTCCTTTGACCTGTCTTTGTGTTGATTTTGACATTTGTGTTTATATATATATATCAGCAGACTAGTCACACTAGTTGAGGCTGATCAAAAATCAGCAAACTAGTGTGATTATGTCGAGGTTGATCAAATCAGATCGAGTCAGAAAAAATGATGAGAAACACACCAGCAATCTGAGGCAAATAAAAATTTTTAAAAATAAAATTTATATTCGCATATGTTCAGTTTAAATTCTATTGCAGTGTACTGTGTGTGTGTTTCATTGTGACAGGTATGAAGAAGATGACTGGACTGACAGTGAAGATGCTGTGAAGACAAAAGTCTGAAGACAAGAACAGTGTGAGAAAGTGTATATGTATACGAGCCTATGTAAAAGAATGAATGAGTGAAATTGTGACTGAAAGATAGAGTGTTGTAGTTGATATGTAATACAGTGATGTTCAAATAGTGGAGTTAAAAATTTTGTACTGTTTGAATATTGAAATAAAATATTATATTTAAATAAAACACTGTGAATATTTGAATTTCTGTACAGTCGTATTTTATTTAAATATAAATATTATATTCCTGTCTGTAATGTGATATAACAGTACAATAACAAACACATTCAAAATAATATATGCTTGTTTGTTATCATCAAACAAAAATCATATAATTGTGTATACAACATTGTTATATACAACAATCTCCCCCTTTTGATGATGACAAACAAATAAAAGATTTTGAATATAATAAACGTGTTTGTTCGTGAATATTTGAACTCCCCCTATTTAAATGCTCCCCCTACAACAGAAAGCTCCCCCTATAACTGTGCTTGAGTGAAGAAACATGAAAATTGAATGAATTTTCAAAATTGAAAATATTTATAAAATATTCACTCATGAAACACCCCACCTCCGTTAGGGTCACTCTCAAAGGGAATGCCCTAATTTTGGTGGAGGTTTATAAGTACAAGTCACAGATATACAAGACAGATATAAGAACACATATTTGCAAACAGCGGAAGAACAACAAACTTTATTTCATCAAGTCAAATACGTGTTACAACAACATCCTTTCCAAAAACATAACATAACACTTTCATAATCTGTCTTGAGTACATTATTTTTAAAGAAGCATAAATAAAACATAGATAAACTGCAAAAGCCCCATAGTGGATTGTCCAAAGCCATAGTTCAAAACAGGAAAGTCCAAGCAATACATTTCTCTTCTTCAAGCTGGATGTTGAGGTTGGTCAAGCTGCTGTGTTCCCTCCCTGAGGACCTGGGGGGGGGGGGAAACGGAAGAAAGAAGACGAAAGAAAAGTAGAGTCAGACATAAAGCCTGAGTAAGTCTAGTACTATTTTGTCTATGAATAAAGAACTGAGTATGATAAGTATAAACAAGAAGTGGGCATGCACTATAAACTTGGTTAAGTTGTCTAGGGTCGAATATACTATCGTACCCCATGTTAATCTCTGAACCCATATAAACTAGTTTCCAATTTGCACCCCATAATCAGGGTGATGTGATCCATTCCATGATGATCGGCTCCTACTCGCATAGTTACATGTGTCTTACGGCCCCCAATGTCTGTAGTTACCTATGCTGGTCCCACCATGGGGTGTATCAAGTCCCATAGTGGCAACCCGACACAACCTTAGAGTGCACAGGTATGCTACTGGTGTCCAGTGCCTTATTTTTCTGCGCCGGAGTGTGTGCACGCCCGCACTCCGTTAGAACCTACACTGCTACACCACCGCCGTCGATTTGACCTCTTACAATCAGCCCAGTAATCGTGCCCCACCCTGCCTAGTTTCAGGGTATCCTGATACTCTTTTTAGGGTTACTGCTGAAAAGGGTCCCCCGTTACTAGGTTTTCTATCTCTAGCCAACATGCTAAGTTGGTTAAGTGTTTCCTAACCTAACCCCACCAGTCCGTTTAGTTTAGCATGTTCCATTTTGATTAAGTCTTTAGTTCACTTAATCCTAACAATCCTGACTCAGCCTTAATTGTCTTATTAAGGCCCTGACCTCTCACATTAGACAGGTATTGTTGTGGCTGCCTGTTGCCGGTTGGTTCCGGGCAGTCTTACGCCACAACTCAGTCTAACCTCGGGTCCTTGCTGGGCTCCATGTTTAACCACCCACATTGGATAGGTATTGTTGTGACTACTGGACAGCCGGGCGGTTCCGGGCAGGTTTACATCACAACTCAATCCAACCTCGGGTTAAACACATCGTATGTTCTACATTTACATATCTTGTCATTCTTCTTTATTTCTTATATGTAAATATTTGCGGCCCATTATTAAGTTAATGATGTAAAGGTTACACCAATCACGGGCCCAACCCATACTTGAATTTGGGCCCTTCTATTTTATATTTTCATTAATTAATTAATTTTAACCCAACGTTATTTTCCCCTGTTTTACACATCCGTTTATATATATTGGGCTTAGCCTTTTAAAGCCCAATTTAGCCATGCGAAAAGGGGAGGCTTATGGCGTATACACAAAGAGGGGAAGGTGAGCGCATGAACTTGCAATACGACGTTGGAAATACAAAATAGAAATTGGTGTACTTGCATAGTGGTAACATAGGTGACATAAGTCAAGGCATGTGAACTTGCATAGGTTTAACTGCAACATGATCCTATATTCTTATTTATGCATAATGTCAAACATAAGCATGGCATAAATATTTCTAGCATAAGCATGGCATAATGTCAAACATAAGCATGGCATAAATATTTCTAGCATAAGCATGGCATAATGTCAAACATAAGCATGGCATAAATACTTCTAGCATAAACATGGCATAATGTCAAACATAAGCATGGCATAAATATTCCTAATCATTGTTTGCTTTAAACTTGCAAAAAGGGATTTTTGAGTCTAACCTAGCCATGTCTCACATATGTCATCATATAATTCTTTTAAACAAGATGGATTTCAATTATGCCAAATATCATTCATAGCCTAGCCATATTCATAAGTTTTGCAAAAGCATGACTTAATACATGGATTATGGTGTCAAAATTCCAACATAGTTTCATATGAACTATAACAACCAAACTTGTTTCAATTACTTGCAAAATGATTTATGCACAAAAATATACATCATGATGGCATAATAACAAAGCCCCAAACTTGCATGAATTTCAATCAACTACATACATGTAGCTTCAACATAGATTACATAATTTGCGCAATATTCCAAACGTATACTTGCATAGAACTACCGCATGTAGTTCTTTATAACATGAATAACATAATCCATAAATATCCAAACGTATATAATATTTCAAATTGATAAGAACGCACAAATATGAATAACTTTCTTGCCACAATTCAAGCATACAAACTAACACAATTGTTTATTCATACCAAAGTAATACTCTACTTACAATGGTTGCGACGAATCCTCTAATTAAGAGGTATGATTCCTATGTTGAATTGATTGGCTTTAGGTTGCTTGAATTGCTTTAGGCTTTAGAACTTTCTTCCTAATTCCCTCTCTAGTTGGCGGCTACTCTTTGTCGTTCCTCAGCAACATGGCGGCTATGTTTTTAATTTTGAATGAATAGATTAGGGTTTAGTCTAGGGTTGTTTATATAGAGGTTAGGAACTAATTAGGACCCTTGATATTGCTAGGTTAGATCGTAGCCATTCATTCGATAGAGAGACCAATAAAAACTTGCCACCTAGCCCTAGTGACAAAGCAGACCACAGAAAATCGGAGGAACACAGACCTGGCCAGCCAGGTTGACTGGGCTCGACCAGGTCGATACCCCTGTCGACAGGGCTGTCGACAGCCCTGTCGACATGGGTAGCCCAGGTCGACAGTCCAGTCGACCTGGGTGGCTAGGCGGGTGTTTATCTGCCCTGGCCCACTGGGCCCTATATTTTAATTATTTTATTCTGTTTGAATTTTAAATTTAATTCAAAACTTCCGAAGGCCATATCTTCTTCATACGGACTCCGTTTTTCGAAAACTCGGACTCTATTTCGCGTATTTTTCCGAGACGAACACAATGGCGTATCCCGTTTCCCTTAGTTCTTTGATTTCAGATTAATTATACTTTAATTTGCTAATTTCACAGTTATAGAATTTTCGGGGTGTTACATTCTCCCCCACTTAAAAGGATTTCGTCCCCGAAATCTTCAAGTTAGGAGGAACGTATATCCTAACATCCAAACATCCATCTACTCATCCATCAAACACGAGCATCCATTGTCCTTAAAAGACTTCTAATGCTTCATGATCATATGCGAAGTGTGTGTGTATATGAACTTATCTAATGCAAAATCAGGCGGTCTACTGATTCAGTTGACCTCCTTAATGCGAATTATGTAAGTGCCATGAATCCATTATGTATGCAAATTTTCCTATTCATGATTCTACATGAGTGCACAATCATTCAATACAAATGCAACATCCACATGACAACACATTATAGTTCAACCACATACGAAAGCAAACATATATGCATATGCAATATGAAGTGACTGAGCCGATCTAAAACCTAGATTGTGTGTGTATATGCAACCACGAGCAACCACTAGCAATCACTTGCAACCACTTGCAACCATCATCCATAACATGTTTCAACTACATGTTTTCATCCAAAAAGATTCTACCTAAAAGATACGGTCGAGAAAATATACCTAAAAAGATAGATAAAAGCGCAACTTAAGGAAAAAGAAAGATCAAGGATGTACCCTCGAACAGAAAAGGGTAGGCTGTACGGATTCTAGCTTCAGTTTCCCAAGTCGCGTCTCCCTCGGCGTCGCTCCACTGAACTTTGACGAGCTTGACTTCGCGGTTGCATAGCTTCTTCACTTCCGTTCCTAAGATGCGGGTTGGAACTCTTCTTATGGTTGCTTCGCGTTCCACTTCGGCCTCTTCGAGTATATTTGGCTCTACCACTTCAGCTGATTCCATCCAATCTTTCGGGTAGCTCTAATCTATAGGACATTTTTTTCCCAATTGTTCCTATCTAAAGGTATAGTCGAATGATAGAAGCAAGTAAAAACTTTTGTGCCCATTAGGCAATGTCAAAACTGAAAACCTATGCCACATATATATTGATTAGGAGAAGAACTCTCTAAGCATCAGCCCCGAAGACCGAAATCAACATCAGACTGATACCCAAAGAGTTACTCAACCAAACCACCATATATGATTCTAGGAAACTAAGCATGATGGACTCCTTTTAGGTCATAAGGGAGTCCCTTCCTAAGACCAATCTGTATCCTATAAAACCCAAAAACTTTAGTCAAACCAATGAACACCCTCGAGCCCCAACATGTGTTACTAACAGGTGAGTCATACTCCCTATGGGGTTTGCAACAGAAATTGGATTGAGAATGGGACCGAGAGGATATACTCTTAAGAAGAGACATTATGTACGAATCTAGTCTTCAATCTTCTAAGTCGCATTTCTTGAGCTTAACTCCATTATGCTTTGTCCGTTTTTAACTTCACAATTTCGTAGCTTCTTAATTCTTGTTTCCAAAATATGAGTTGGAACCTATTTCTCGTTCCTCTTTCACTTATTCTCCTTCTAGTATACTTGGCTCACGCCTAACTGCGTACTCATGGTTCCATGCAAGCTTTCCAAAATTCACTAGTGAATCTTGGATCTTGTTCACTTACTAGAAGGTATCCCACATAGATGAATTATCTCTTGAAAATAAACAATTGTCAACATCGTGAGCGGAGCTGAGATTTTCGCAAAATCCCTTATAAACTTTCGATAGAAACCTACTAGTCCTAGAAAGCTTCGGACCTCAGTTGCATTCCTTGGTGTCTTCCAATCCTGTACCGCCATTACCTTAGCGGGGTCCACCGCTAACCCTTGTTTGGATACTATGGGCCCAAGGAACCTCACCTCTTCCCTCCAAAAGTGGCATTTGGAGAACTTGGCTTTTAGTTGATGGACTCGCAAAGTTTCCATGATTGCCCTTAAGTGTTGGGCATGTTCCTCTTCACTCTTTGAGAAGATAAGGATATCATCTACGAAGACCACTACGAATTTGTTGAGGAAATCTCTAAATACCCTACTCATCAGGTCCACGAAGTAAGCAGGTGCATTTGTCAAGCCAAAAGGCATGACAAGCCATTCAAAGAAGCCGTCTGGGGTTCTGAACGCCGTTTTATCGATGCTATCTTCAGCCACCCTTAGCTGATGAAAACCGGTTGCTAAATCGAGTTGGGAGAAAACAGACGCTCCTACAAGCTGGTCAAATAAATCGTCAATTCTAGGGAGAGGGTGCCTATTCTTTTTCGTTAGCTTGTTGAGCTCCCTATAGTCAACACATAGATGGAGTGAACCATCCGCCTTTGTAGCGAACACCACCGGAGCGCCCCATTCTGAAATACTCCTCCTAATGAACCCCTTTTCTAGAAGCTCTTTAATCTGTTTACTGAGCTCTTTCCTTTCTCGTGGAGCCATATGTCTAACGGGCAACGCAACGGGCTTTGCATTATCTACAAGATATATGCGGAAGTCTATTTCCCGCTTCGGAGGCAAGCCCTTCACCTCTTCAAAGACATCCGGATATTCCCGGACCACTCTAACTGATTGCAAATTTTCAACAGAGGCATCTAGCGATTCAAGATAACTAAGCATAACCGCATACGAGGGATTACAAGAAATTTCCAAAGTATTACCGAGCTGGGTTAGGAGCCTAACAACCCTTTTCTCACAATCAAGGATGGCCCCATTACTGGATAGCCAATCCATACCCAAAATCAAACCATACCCCGAAAAGCCCAAAACAAAGGCACTACACTGAAATTCTACACTTAGGATAGAAATTTTCAAATCCAAACAGATCATAGACAAATGAGCTGGGCCCCCAATTGGGTTTGAAACAATTAAGGGGTCCTCTACCATACTAGTTTTTAGGTGCAGAGATTCTACTAAAGCAGACGAGATAAAGGAGTGTGATGCGCCAGAATCAAATAAAGTGCGAACGGGGTGATCATAAAGATAAACTACACTTTCTACAGAAGTGTTTGTACCTCACTGTTGCAAAGGTGGCGCTTCCAGCACATGAACCTGTGCCCCTGGGGTGGATCCAGTGCCCTGCCCCTGTCCTCGTTTCCTTGGACAGTCCTTAGCCCTGTGGCCTGTCTGACCGCACGAAAAGCACCCACCATTCTCCTTGGCCTTCTTCTTCCGGTAGTCCTTTACTAAGTGCCCCACTTTGCCACAGAAATTGCACTTCCTCTTCTCCTTGTTGCCTTTCCCGCCCTTCTTAAAGTCTGTCTTCTTGGGCTGCAAACCCTCTTTCTTCCCTTGAGAGCTTTCTGCTTTTGTCTCCTTCTTGCCCTTATCCTCTTCATTCAGCAATGCCATTTGCACCAACCTTTCATACGTGGCTCCCATGGGTATATGAGTCATGGCCAAATTGTGTAATGGCTCATTTAACCCTTTGACGAAACGGAGAGCCTTCTTGTGCGGGGTGTTGACTAGGTCAAGCCCAAACCTAGCCAGCTCATCGAACTGATTCACATATTCTCTGACAGTCTTGTCTCCTTGCTTAAGAAATAAGAATTTTTCCAACTGCAAACTTCTTTCTGCATCTGAGAGAAATTTAGTCTCAAACCTTGCCCTAAAGTCCTCCCAAGTCTCCACTGGTCTTTCAGCATTAGTGACTTCCCACCAGTAGGAAGCCTCGCCCTTCAATAGCCACACCGCCAATTGTACTTTTTGTCTATCTTCTACCTCAAAGATGATGAATAGGTCCTCCATTTCTTTCAGCCAATTTCTAGCTGCCACGAAGGACTCAGTTCCATGGAAATCCCTTCCTCCCATAGCTTTAAAATCTTTACATATCTTAGCGAAAGTGTTTCCCCGAGGAGGAGGTGGAGGGAAAGGTGCTGCTGCAGCTGGATGATTTCTTTCAGCTGGAGGAGGTGGAACGGTAGGACCTGGCTGAGTGGCCCTTGCCTCTAAGGACCGTCTAAACCAACCAGGTATGGGCACCCCTTCAGGCAAGTTAAGATCTTGGGACATGCTGAAACAAAAAGGATAGATTCAAAACGAAGGATAAGAGATAATACCTATGGCTTTGGGGAGTGGACTTTGCCTTTTTAAAATAAAATAATAATTTTCTTTTAAAAATGCTTCTTTAAATTTTCTTTTTGAAAATAAATTTTCAAAACTTTTTATCTTATCCGGTAAACCTATGCTCTGATACCAAGTGAAACACCCCACCTCCGTTAGGGTCACTCTCAAAGGGAATGCCCTAATTTTGGTGGAGGTTTATAAGTACAAGTCACAGATATACAAGACAGATATAAGAACACATATTTGCAAACAGCGGAAGAACAACAAACTTTATTTCATCAAGTCAAATACGTGTTACAACAACATCCTTTCCAAAAACATAACATAACACTTTCATAATCTGTCTTGAGTACATTATTTTTAAAGAAGCATAAATAAAACATAGATAAACTGCAAAAGCCCCATAGTGGATTGTCCAAAGCCATAGTTCAAAACAGGAAAGTCCAAGCAATACATTTCTCTTCTTCAAGCTGGATGTTGAGGTTGGTCAAGCTGCTGTGTTCCCTCCCTGAGGACCTGGGGGGGGGGGGGGAAACAGAAGAAAGAAGACGAAAGAAAAGTAGAGTCAGACGTAAAGCCTGAGTAAGTCTAGTACTATTTTGTCTATGAATAAAGAACTGAGTATGATAAGTATAAACAAGAAGTGGGCATGCACTATAAACTTGGTTAAGTTGTCTAGGGTCGAATATACTATCGTACCCCATGTTAATCTCTGAACCCATATAAACTAGTTTCCAATTTGCACCCCATAATCAGGGTGATGTGATCCATTCCATGATGATCGGCTCCTACTCGCATAGTTACATGTGTCTTACGGCCCCCAATGTCTGTAGTTACCTATGCTGGTCCCACCATGGGTTGTATCAAGTCCCATAGTGGCAACCCGACACAACCTTAGAGTGCACAGGTATGCTACTGGTGTCCAGTGCCTTATTTTTCTGCGCCGGAGTGTGTGCACGCCCGCACTCCGTTAGAACCTACACTGCTACACCACCGCCGTCGATTTGACCTCTTACAATCAGCCCAGTAATCGTGCCCCACCCTGCCTAGTTTCAGGGTATCCTGATACTCTTTTTAGGGTTACTGCTGAAAAGGGTCCCCCGTTACTAGGTTTTCTATCTCTAGCCAACATGCTAAGTTGGTTAAGTGTTTCCTAACCTAACCCCACCAGTCCGTTTAGTTTAGCATGTTCCATTTTGATTAAGTCTTTAGTTCACTTAATCCTAACAATCCTGACTCAGCCTTAATTGTCTTATTAAGGCCCTGACCTCTCACATTAGACAGGTATTGTTGTGGCTGCCTGTTGCCGGTTGGTTCCGGGCAGTCTTACGCCACAACTCAGTCTAACCTCGGGTCCTTGCTGGGCTCCATGTTTAACCACCCACATTGGATAGGTATTGTTGTGACTACTGGACAGCCGGGCGGTTCCGGGCAGGTTTACATCACAACTCAATCCAACCTCGGGTTAAACACATCGTATGTTCTACATTTACATATCTTGTCATTCTTCTTTATTTCTTATATGTAAATATTTGCGGCCCATTATTAAGTTAATGATGTAAAGGTTACACCAATCACGGGCCCAACCCATACTTGAATTTGGGCCCTTCTATTTTATATTTTCATTCATTAATTAATTTTAACCCAACGTTATTTTCCCCCGTTTTACACATCCGTTTATATATATTGGGCTTAGCCTTTTAAAGCCCAATTTAGCCATGCGAAACGGGGAGGCTTATGGCGTATACACAAAGAGGGGAAGGTGAGCGCATGAACTTGCAATACGACGTTGGAAATACAAAATAGAAATTGGTGTACTTGCATAGTGGTAACATAGGTGACATAAGTCAAGGCATGTGAACTTGCATAGGTTTAACTGCAACATGATCCTATATTCTTATTTATGCATAATGTCAAACATAAGCATGGCATAAATATTTCTAGCATAAGCATGGCATAATGTCAAACATAAGCATGGCATAAATATTTCTAGCATAAGCATGGCATAATGTCAAACATAAGCATGGCATAAATACTTCTAGCATAAACATGGCATAATGTCAAACATAAGCATGGCATAAATATTCCTAATCATGGTGTTTGCTTTAAACTTGCAAAAAGGGATTTTTGAGTCTAACCTAGCCATGTCTCACATATGTCATCATATAATTCTTTTAAACAAGATGGATTTCAATTATGCCAAATATCATTCATAGCCTAGCCATATTCATAAGTTTTGCAAAAGCATGACTTAATACATGGATTATGGTGTCAAAATTCCAACATAGTTTCATATGAACTATAACAACCAAACTTGTTTCAATTACTTGCAAAATGATTTATGCACAAAAATATACATCATGATGGCATAATAACAAAGCCCCAAACTTGCATGAATTTCAATCAACTACATACATGTAGCTTCAACATAGATTACATAATTTGCGCAATATTCCAAACGTATACTTGCATAGAACTACCGCATGTAGTTCTTTATAACATGAATAACATAATCCATAAATATCCAAACGTATATAATATTTCAAATTGATAAGAACGCACAAATATGAATAACTTTCTTGCCACAATTCAAGCATACAAACTAACACAATTGTTTATTCATACCAAAGTAATACTCTACTTACAATGGTTGCGACGAATCCTCTAATTAAGAGGTATGATTCCTATGTTGAATTGATTGGCTTTAGGTTGCTTGAATTGCTTTAGGCTTTAGAACTTTCTTCCTAATTCCCTCTCTAGTTGGCGGCTACTCTTTGTCGTTCCTCAGCAACATGGCGGCTATGTTTTTAATTTTGAATGAATAGATTAGGGTTTAGTCTAGGGTTGTTTATATAGAGGTTAGGAACTAATTAGGACCCTTGATGTTGCTAGGTTAGATCGTAGCCATTCATTCGATAGAGAGACCAATAAAAACTTGCCACCTAGCCCTAGTGACAAAGCAGACCACAGAAAATCGGAGGAACACAGACCTGGCCAGCCAGGTTGACTGGGCTCGACCAGGTCGATACCCCTGTCGACAGGGCTGTCGACAGCCCTGTCGACATGGGTAGCCCAGGTCGACAGCCCAGTCGACCTGGGTGGCTAGGCGGGTGTTTATCTGCCCTGGCCCACTGGGCCCGATATTTTAATTATTTTATTCTGTTTGAATTTTAAATTTAATTCAAAACTTCCGAAGGCCATATCTTCTTCATACGGACTCCGTTTTTCGAAAACTCGGACTCTATTTCGCGTATTTTTCCGAGACGAACGCAATGGCGTATCCCGTTTCAATTAGTTCTTTGATTTCAGATTAATTATACTTTAATTTGCTAATTTCACAGTTATAGAATTTTCGGGGTGTTACAACTCATAAATCAAAATCTCAACCCATTCTCCCCCTTTTGTTATCATCAAAAAGGATACAGAAATTAAAATACAGATGAAAAATTGACTAAAAGTATAATTCAGCATAAGAGGAAGAATGATCATCATAAACCTCAATCAGTCAAACAAAAATCATAATAAACTGAGAACTAGTGGCATATTTCACATTGCAGAAAATGAGCGATTTACGACGAAATTTATATAAATGAGGAGAGTTATATAAAAAAAATGAATTTCAATTAATTTCCAAACGAATCTTTTATAAAAATAAGGCAAAAAAAAAACAGTGATGGATTTGGATTATAATTATAATTCAATTTAAGTGACAAGATCGAATAATCTCAAATCCCAATACCTATTAATCAACAAATCATAATACGTCATAAAATTTCAACACATTTCACAGATTAGAAAGTGGATAGATAGGCTGGTTTTTATAAACACCAAGGAGAATTTCAAATTAATTTCAATTTATAGCACAATTTTCCTTTTTCTTCTTATTTTATTTAAGAGCACACTGACCACGCATAACCAGAGCTTGGATTTTTAAATGAAGTCAATCGCAGCTTAAATTATAAGTTGTCTCTTAACCATTCATGACCAGAGCTTGGATTTTTAAATGAGGTTAGAGACACACTTATATATTAATTATATTTTCATCATTTTCAGCTTTAACTAGAAGAACTCCTCGGTATATACAACCAATATGAATGACAGAAATGTGGTAAGTACAGAGATGGACTATGAAATAAATTTCTAAATTAATTATATTATGAAATATGATCAACTGTACCGAGATAATTGAAAATTCTCAATTTCACTAATTCTGAATATAACATAACCACAATTCCATCACAAATATTTTCACTGTTTATTCAATATGATTTTTTTAAAAAAAAATTAAACTCTCCACATTTTAAAAAAAAATTATCATGGATGGCAGAATGATGATAGATAATGAGGATGGTTGTGAAATAATTGCCAGTTCAAAGATATTATAATAAATATTCAACCATCATGAAAATCCAAATAAAATCTCCTCTTGTTGTGAAATATATTGCAGTCATAATTCATCACAATTTCAAATTCTGATATATTTTGATGAATTATAAATACAGGATATTGATTTCAATTTCTGAATGAATAATTAATAAATAATTTAAAATTGAAAATCAAATACAAGAGAAATATACTGATCTATACACGACAAGAGGGAAAAATGTGTACAAGACAAAAAGAGTGTGTGTATTTATACATGGTGAAGATTTGAAACTAAGTACAGATGGGTGAGACAAAATATAAGGCGCTTCTGATACCACTTGGTGTCTCTATTTACGAGGAATCTTAACATGATACTAAACAAGAATGTCATAGACAAAAAAAATAAAAAAAAATTATTAAGTACTAAGCCCAAACAGACGAGATAATAGATTATGCACATGTATCAGAGCAGCAAGCAAGTGATTCCAGAACAAACATTTTTCAAAAATAGTATCAGAGCAACACAGAAAAAAATAATATCACAACAGACTTGCTAGACGATGTTTCTGAAGGTCACAAAAAAAACAATATAATCTATGATCCATGATTATAAAATTTAGTTTATTTTAAATCATTTGAAGAAATGTGAATATATCAGGATTTAATGAATCAATCACACAATATTATATTTCAGATTCAAGATATGTGTGCGATTCAATAAATCAATAATTTCAAATGACTTTAAACAAACATATATTAAAATCAAATAACCATGAAATAATAGAGAATTTTAAGACCAAATTTTCAAGGAAATTTTCACAAGTATTTCTGACAAACCCAAAAAAAAAAAAAAAAAAAAACATTTACATCAGGTTTGATAGATATTCATGATCCGAAATAATTTATTTGAAATCACTTGAATCAATGTCACGTTTTGAAATATAATGAATCAGTCACACAAGGTTTGATAATTTCAAATTTAGGAGGTGTGTGATTATTCAAAATATTAATAATTTCAGATGATTTCAAACAAACAAATTCTACCCCTGATGATCATAAATAACAATGATTTTCAAGATGTATCACTAAGATTCTAGATAATTTAAAATTTCCAAGCCAATCTGAAAAATAATGAAAATATCACTGCTGATAAATAATAGAGGGCTGTAATGAGTGTAATATTTCAAGCTTTTCTAAAAATGAATTAGAAGAATCTCAAAACAGCAACGATGTGTGAATTTCCATTAAACTTTCAGATCTTCAAAAATTTAGAATTCAAATTAACAGTGTTCAAGATATGACAAGAATACATCAACACTGTTATGAATTCAGAAATAAAAAAATCTCAAAAACAATTGCAGATATTTACAAGATTAAATTCAGGATATGGAAATGATTAACACACGATGATTTTATACAAATAAAGCATATTTCCAAAAAGATCATGAATTCTGCAACTGGAAGTTTAAGAAGTACAGACAAAGAAGAATATGGCAGTGTCAAATCAAAAACAAAAAACAGAAGGAGATAGAGGAAGGAATAAAAACAGACAATAAAAACAAAGAGAATATACAAAGGTGAGTTTAGAGATCATACCAGAATCCAATGTAAAGCAGAATCTCTAACTCAACAAATGTTGGCCTAAGGAACTGTAAATGACACAGAATTATAGACAATCTTGATTTCAAATTTCTTTTCAGCACAGCAGTTCCTCAGCCTTCACTGGTACCTAGCAGTTGAGTGAGTTAAGTGGTCTAACAAAATTTGTAAAACCACTCTGAAATACGTTTACCACTTTTGGTACCCAAACCTGTTTGTATAACAAACCATCAGAATTAACCTTTGTACCCTTTGGAACCCAAATCTGTTTGAATTTAGTCAAAGTCGTTTTATTTTTATTCGGAATCCAAGATTGTTTAAATGGTTTATTATAAAACGTTTTCTCATCACAATTTCGATTCAAAAAAACTTTGAAATTTTCAGAGTTCAAATTTTCAACGTAGTTCTTTCCAAAGCAATTTGAGGGATTTTTCAAATCATTTGAATTTTGTTTTCCAAAAACATTATTCTTCCCAAAACCAAGACCACGTTTATTTCCAACAGAAAGTTGGTTTTTCAACAACATATCCAAAGATTTTTCACCGTTTGAAAATTTAGATAAAATTGTTTCAAGTTGTTGGATTTCAGTTTTAAGATCATCGTTTTCTTTTATTAAATCTGAACAACGACTTTTAGTGATCTTACATCTTTCAAACTCAGATTTCAAAACCAAATTTTCACCATTAAGCAATTTGATTTTGGTTTGGGACTTAGCCATTTCAGAATCAAAATATTTTCGACTTTCAGATTCAAGTTTCTTCCAATTTTCAATTTCGATTTCAAGCTCTTTCAAAATCAGATCTGTTTTCAACAAACTATCATTTTCAGCGTTTTCATGTTTGGAATTTTTGATAGCCTTGAAATTTATAGATTCCTTTTGTAAACAATTGTTTGCATCTTTCAGCTCAATCTCGTTATCTTTTAAAATTAAGATTTCTTCTTCAAGCCTTCGAATATTATTATTGAAATGAACGAGATCAGTTTTTAATTTCAAACAATTTTCACAATTAGAATTTTCAAATTTCACGACATTTGACAATTTCGATTCCAAACAATTTATCTTGTTGGTCAACTCAGAATTTATAGATTTCAGAGATTTATTTTTCGATTGGAGTTTGTCAACAGATTTGGTTAAATCAACACAAAAATAAACCAGATCTTCATATGAAAAATTTCTTATCTCATCATCTGTTGAGTCTTCATCAGCTGATTCATCTGTTGAACAAAGATCTGAATCTGAATTGACAGTTGAGGGTTTTGAGAAGTTGCTGTCGTTTCCATATCTTGTAGTTAGAGCTGTCCAAATTTCCTGCGCAGTTAAACAATGAGAAATCAGACTGTATTGATTATCATCAAGGTGAGAATACAGAATATGTGTAGCAAGAGAATTAGAAGCTTTATCTACAATGTCAAACCCATTGATAACAACATCCCAACATTTAATATCAACAGATTTTAAATAAAATTCCATTTCGGATTTCCAATTTAAAAAATCTGTTCCAGTGAAAATAGTTGGAGATGAGCTGGACTGACTCTCTGTGGACTGACAGCAAGGGTTACCCATGACTCTAGAGTTAATGAAATTACCAGGCTCTGATACCACTGTTGGATCTAGAATAACCCTAGAGGGGGGGTGAATAGGGTTTTTACAGTTTTTAAATAGAATTGAAAAACTGACAGGATATTAAAATAATAAACAGATCAGAGAATATAGCAGAAACAGAAATGCAGAAAATAAATCACACACAGATATACCCAGCTTCGGCAAAACCCTGCCTACTGCTGCATTTCTAAGGTTTCTACTAGGTGATAGAACAGATCCCGCATACAAGACCATGTACACTCGCAAACCCTGCTCCTATTCTAACCCTACGCTCAAATCCCTAGACTGATTCAAACCCCTGAATCAGATTTTCCCCAGATTACAAACCCGTAACGTGTATTCTTAGATTTTACAGATTCTAGTACTGTCAGTTAACTCCTAACTGAAACTCCCCTAGAGTTTTACAGACTCTATAAACTGTTCAGAATGTTTTACAGAACAAAATGAAACGACACTAAAAAATAAAGACAATTAAAACTAAAACAATAAGAAAAACCCTAGGATTTAAAACAAAAGGGGTCACTCCCTTTAACACTTCAAACATAGGCCGGCCATTTTGTTAATTGGTCCACTCCTTTTCCTTTTAGCCCGGTCTCTTTGCTTCTGAGAATTGAAAATGGCGGCGGCTTCTCAAACTAGGGTTTTCTCCAATCCCAAATCTCGATCGTTATCTTCTGGAATCAAATCTCTGATGCTTTGAGTCTGTGGATGCTCTTGAATGTATTCTCGTGACCGATTTGGGATGAGAGTGATCGAAACTCTTAGAAGATTTGTGAGTTTTTCTGATTTAGATCTTTATCCATTTTTGCTTTGGAATTCTTGAATTGATTTGTGTGGGTTTCGATTTCAATTGCTTGGGTTTTCCTGCAATTTGCCAGTGATGAAATGCGTGTACATATAGGGTTAGAAATAGAAAACCCTAAATCACTGATTTCATATATGACCTGATTTGATTCTGTTGCTTTCCTCCTTTGGTTACTCGGCTTAAATGATTTTGCTCTTGTATTTTGCGGTTTCTCCTTTTGAAATTCTCGGCTTTGAAAAAAAAATCAGCGTGAATTTGGTGCCTTGATTTTTGCTTGTGAATCTGGTCTTCAATGGCCTTTGATGATTTCATAAATGGCTCGACTGATTTGAATTCGATTTCCACAGCTTTGAAATCCATGCTTGATTTTTGGAAATAGTAATTTGCTGTCTAATTGAAATGTTGCCAGATTTGAGTGATTTCTGCAATCTTTCTGTGCATTTCTGAGATTAAAACTTGCCCAAATAAAATTCCCATTTCTGGAAATAACTTATCACTTGCCCAAAAGTGTTTTCGATTTTCCTTGAATCTTTAGAACAAAACCCATGTATATTCATACAATACTGAAACATTTAAAACTTGCCAGATTTAATTTTAGGAGTCAATGCTGCATCTTGAATTTGCTTCTCTGAAAATGTTTGTTGCCTGATATATCACTTTGCTGACTTTTGAAATGTTGGTTTCAAAAAAAACTTCTTCCTTAGTTGCTTGTCGAATTAAAAAAGCTTCCCAAACATGTTGAGTAATTATAGTACTGAAATTAAATTGTTTGCCAAAAAAAAAGAGAAACAATTTCATGTTGTTTTCAGGACATGCTTTTTTTAAAAACTTTTATGTCCAAAAAAAATATTCGAGCTTCTTGCCTTGTTTGTAAAACCAAAATTGCTTTGAGCATATTTGAACTAGTGCCGTGTTGAACCAGTATTCTTGAACCTGTTTGTATATGTTTGTTTCAGTGTGTTATTTGAATTGAACCCATGTTCTTGCACCAGTTAGCTTGAAGTTGAGCTGCCTTGACTTGTTTAATTTGAATATCTTGCTGTGTATACTACTTGACTTTGTTCATGCTATAATGTTGTTGTGCCATGATAAACTCTTGTTCTTCCTTGACCATGCTGCATGTATACTTGAATGCTCATCATCTATGCACCATGTCTTGTGCACTTGTATCCTTCACCATGGAATATATATATGTTGTACCATGCTTGAAAATGCACTGTGTATTTCACACTTGTGTTTTCTGACTTCTTTTGTGCATGGCTTGATGTTGTGTCTTTGTACTTGTTGAGCTGTTTTGACTATGTCTCGACCATTTGCATCATTGTTGATCTGCCAGGTTTCTTTTACTTGATCATGTATGTTGGCTATGTTACTCTGTTCACTGAAAGTACCTTGGGCTCAACTGAGCTGCACCACCACTATGTTGTACACTTGCCATTTGATCTGGCTTGGCACTTGCTCTTATTTTCAAACACTGATCTGCTTTGTTGTTCCACCATGTATAGCTGCATGATGTTATATCATTCTTGACCCATACATGCTGTTTTGAACTTGTATTAGCATGCTTCACTTGATTCACCATTTTGCTGTTGAGCTGTTCATGTTTGCTCGACCACTTTCTGTCCATTCTAATCCTTGCTGCATTGCCCTGTCTTGATCCATGCACCACTTGATCATTGCTTTGGCTGCACCATAACTTGAGTTTATGCTGAAAATATTTTGGCTCGGCCATTTTCTTTGAGCTGCACTTGTATCACCATTGTTAACACTGCTATCATGTATGTGTTCACACACACACACACGCTATGTTACACCATTATGCTGAGTCATCATGTTCACACCACCATTGCTGACCTGAGATTTTCGCACTCTCATTTATATTGAGCAGTTTGTCTCTTTGCTGATTTTATTTGTTTTCCATTTCTCCTTTGACCTGTCTTTGTGTTGATTTTGACATTTGTGTTTATATATATATATCAGCAGACTAGTCACACTAGTTGAGGCTGATCAAAAATCAGCAAACTAGTGTGATTATGTCGAGGCTGATCAAATCAGATCGAGTCAGAAAAAATGATGAGAAACACACCAGCAATCTGAGGCAAATAAAAATTTTTAAAAATAAAATTTATATTCGCATATGTTCAGTTTAAATTCTATTGCAGTGTACTGTGTGTGTGTTTCATTGTGACAGGTATGAAGAAGATGACTGGACTGACAGTGAAGATGCTGTGAAGACAAAAGACTGAAGACAAGAACAGTGTGAGAAAGTGTATATGTATACGAGCCTATGTAAAAGAATGAATGAGTGAAATTGTGACTGAAAGATAGAGTGTTGTAGTTGATATGTAATACAGTGATTTTCAAATAGTGGAGTTAAAATTTTTGTACTGTTTGAATATTGAAATAAAATATTATATTTAAATAAAACACTGTGAATATTTGAATTTCTGTATAGTCGTATTTTATTTAAATATAAATATTATATTCCTGTCTGTAATGTGATATAACAGTACAATAACAAACACATTCAAAATAATATATACTTGTTTGTTATCATCAAACAAAAATCATATAATTGTGTATACAACATTGTTATATACAACAGCTTCCTCGGGCTAGCAGGCTTCTATCGAAAATTCATCAGTGACTTTGCAAAAATATCAGCTCCACTCACAAGGCTGACAAAGAAGAATCTAGTGTTCAATTGGGACTTGGATTGCGAGTTTGCTTTCCAACGACTAAAAAGGGCTCTTACAACAGCCCCAGTTCTGACGTTGCCAGATGGAAGCAAGATGTTCACAGTTTATACAGATGCATGTGGGATAGGACTAGGCGCTGTCTTCATGCAATAAGGAAGGGTAGTAGCTTATGGCGAACTACCCGACCCACGATCTTGAGTTAGCTGCCATCGTCTTTGCACTCAAGTCTTGGCGACACTATCTCCTAGGTGAGAAGTTCGAACTTTACACTGAACATAAATCGTTGAAATATCTTTTCTTGCAGAAAGATCTTAACTTGAGGCAACAGAGATGGATGGAGTTTCTTGCCTCGTACGTTTTCGAGATCTCCTACACTCCGGGCAAAGGCAACGTAGTGGCAGATGCGTTGAGCCGAAAGAAACTGACCCTAAGCCCGCTGTTTGTTGAAAGACAAAGCCTAGAGTTTATAGCCAGCTTTTACTTTAGGCCCTCCTCCGATTTTGTACCGGGCTTGCTAGCATCTCTCGAAGTACGCCCGACTTTAGTGGACTCAATAGGGACAGCACAACGCGAAGACCCTCAGCTTGTGGAAACGATTGATAGGCTAATTAGGGGTGAGACTTCAAGTCACCTCAGCAGATACTCCATCGACGATAAGGGTTGGCTAAGGCGAGACGGAAGACTATGCGTCCCATAGACAAGGGATTTAGTAAAGAAGGTTCTCGAGGAAGCACATCACTCCAAGATGACGATACATCCAGGCGGAGATAAAATGTACAAGGACATAAAGAGAACTCTCTTTTGGAACGGCATGAAGAAGGACGTGGAAGAATTCGTTTCAAAGTGTATGGTTTGCTAACAAGTTATGGCGGAACAGAAGAAACCTGGCGGTCTTCTCCATCCTCTAGATGTCCCACAGTGGAAGTGGGATAGCATCTCAATGGACTTCATTGATGGGCTGCCTAGGTCTAGAAGAGGCAACACTAGCATTTGGGTAATAGTGGATAGGCTTACTAAAAGCGCCCACTTTTTACCTGTCAAGAGTAAAAGAACTGCCTCATCCCTAGCATCTCTTTATCTCAAGGAAATTGTTCGACTCCATGGAATACCATCCAGCATTGTTAGTGACCGAGACCCTACCTTCACAAGTGAGTTTTGGCAGAGTCTGCAAGAAGCGGTAGGCACACAGTTATGCTTGAGCACAGCCTATCATCCCCAAACCGACGGCCAAACAGAAAGAGTGAACAGAGTTTTGGAGGACCTTTTAAGACTGTGCGTCCTTGACTTCGGAGGGACGTGGGAAGACCATCTTCCTTTGGTGGAATTTGCCTACAACAACAGCTACCAAGCCACCATCGGAATGGCGCCCTTCGAAGCTTTATATGGAAGACCGTGTCGATCACCCACTTGTTGGTGGGAGTCTACTGATAAGCTCATACTTGGGCCAGATATGATCATAGAGACTTCAGAGAAAGTAGTCTTGATACGAAGAAGGATGAAGACAGCCCAAGACAAATAGAAATCCTACGCCGATAAGAGGAGGACCGACCTTGAATTTGAGGTTGGGGAAAGAGTTTTTCTTAAGGTATCTCCGCTAAGGAACGTAGTTCGTTTTGGATCCACAGGGAAGCTAGCACCAAGATTCGTAGGGCCGTTTCCTATTATCGAGAAAATTGGGAAAATGGCCTATAGATTAGAGCTACCTGAAAAACTAGCCGGAGTTCACAACGTTTTTCATGTTTCGCACCTCCGAAAACGTCTACATGAATCTGCTGAAGTGGTAGAGCCAAACATCCTAGAAGAAGGTGAAGTGGAACGCGAAGCAACCATGAGGAAAGTTCCAACACGCATCTTAGGAACTGAAGTGAAAAAGCTACGCAACCGCGAAGTCAAGCTCGTCAAAGTTCAGTGGAGCGACGCCGAGGAAGACGCGACTTGGGAAACTAAGGCTAGAATACGTGCAGCATACCCTTTTCTTTTCGAGGGTACATCTTTGATCGTTCTTTTTCCTTAATTTGCGCTTTTATCTATCTTTTTAGGTATATCTCCCCGACCTTATCTTTTAGGTAGAAACCCTTTGGATGAAAACATGTAATTGAAACATGTTATGGATGATGGTTGCAAGTGGTTGCAAGTGGTTGCTAGTGGTTGCTCGTGGTTGCATATACACACACAATCTAGGTTTTAGATCGGCTCAGTCACTTCATATTGCATATGCATATATGTATTTACATTTTATATGGTTGAAGTTTAATGTGTTGTCATATGGATGTTGCATTTATATATGAATGATTGTGCACTCATGTAGAATCATGAATAGGAAAATTTGCATACATAATGGATTCATGACACTTACATAATTTGCATTAAGGAGGTCAACTGAATCAGTGGACCGACTGATTTTGCATTAGATAAGTACATGAACACACACTTTGCATATGATCATGAAGCATTAGAAGTCTTTTAAGGACCGTGGACGCTCGTGTTTGATGGATTAGTAGATGGACGTTTGGATGTTAGGATATACATTATTCCTGAACTTGAAGATTTCGGGGACGAAATCCTTTTAAGTGGGGGAGAATGTAACACCCCGTGTATTCTATAACATTGAAATTCACAAATTAAAGTATAACTAATTTCAAATCGAAGAATTAAGGGAAACGGGATACGCCATTGCGTTCGTCTCGGAATTCTGCTTGAGATAGAGTCCGAGTTTGGGTAAAACAGACTCCGTGGAGATATGGCCTCCGGAAGTTTCAGAATTCAGTTTAAATTCAAACAGACAGAAACAGCTCAGAAATCAGATTCGAATTTCAAAAATCGGGCCAGATTGGCCAGGGCGGGAATTTTCCCGCCCAAGGCACCCAGGTCGACTGGGTAGTCGACCTGGGCTACCCAGGTCGACTGGGTAGTCGACCTGGGGCACCCAGGTCGACTACCAAGTCGACACGGGGGTCGACTAAGGAGTCGACCTGGCCCCTGAGCAAGGTCGAACCCAGCCCCCCTAGCTGGCCTGGTCTGCGCTGGGCCGAATTTCTTAGCCTTGCCTTGTCACTAGGGCTAGGTGTCAGCTCCTGATTGGTCTCTCCTTCAAACGAACGGCTAATATTAATCTAAGCTCCATCGACGGTCCTAATCAATTCACAAACTCTATAAAAAGGACCTAAGACTCCACCTAATTCATACAAATAAAAATTAGAATGAGACCGTAATGCTGCTGAGGAAAGACTAGGAATAGCCGTCAAAATTGAGAGACGATAAGGAGACAATTCAAAAGCCTAAAGCAACGACAACTAAATCAAAACAACGCCTACAACAAAGGATAGCATCTCCAAATTCAGAAACCTGAATTGAAGATTCGTCATACGTTGTAAGTAGAGTGCTATTCCGATATGAATGAATAATTGTGTTTTGATTTGTGTAAATGAGAAATGGAATTGTACTTAGTTTGTGGTGATGATAATTCATAATTGTATGTTGCTATGATTCTAATCGATTTGGGATGTTGTGGTATAACGATTGGATAATTGCAAGTATATGATTCATGTTGAAAGTTAACGACTATATGTTTGTGGTAGTTTATTTGAGATTCATGCAAGTATATGGTTCACTATTATGCCAACATGATGTATATTTTTTATAATCACTTTTAGTGTAGTTGGATCCATTTGGGTATTATGACTCATATGAATTTATGTTGGAATTGGCATCATGATTCAAGTGTAAAACCATACTTTTGTATTAGAGGCAAAAGTAAGCATCTTTGTAAACTTATGTTGACTCTATGAACATGACTAAACTATGTTTGGTGTTATGCCTAATTGAAAACATGTTTTAGGCCTATGTTGTTATCAAAATCATATGATAATATACGTGACACATAATTAAGTTAGATTTACATTCCAATTGCAAGTTTACATGAATAGATTAAAAACCATGATTCATGTTTAGGTATGTTTATGCCACGATTATATGAATAGAATGATTCATGTTTAGGTATGTTTATGCCATGATTATATGCTATTACAATGCAAGTTCACAAGTGCCTAATTCATGTTAATTAGATCGTTATGTTGCAAGTTCATGCGTTCACACTCCCCTTTTGATGTTACTTAGAATATATAAACACCATGTTCTAAGCCTCCCCTTTTTCATGTGGCTAAGTTGGGTTTAAATGTTAAACCCAACATATGTTATATTGTAGCGAACGTATAAAACGGGGGTAATGACGTTTGGGTTAAAATATAAACATATGTGTTGGCATGTTTGACGCATGCCAACGACCTTGAAAACAATTAAGTGGTATAAGTTAATTTTACCCAATAAAGATGGAATTTGAATAATGGGCCGCAAATATTTACATATAAAAACAAAAGAGACAAAATATGTAAATTTAGAAAATACGATGTGTTTAACCCGAGGTTGGATTGTGTTGTGATGTAAACCTGCCCGGAACCGCCCGGCTGTCCAGAAGTCACAACAATACCTATCCAATGTGGGTGGTTAAACATTGAGCCCAATAAAGACCCGAGGTTAGACTAAGTTGTGACGTAAGACTGCCCGGAACCAACCGGCAGCAGGTAGTCACAACAATACCTGTCTAATGTGAGAGGTCGAGGCTTTAATAAGACAATTAAGGCTGAGTCAGGATTGATATGATTAAGTAAACTGAATTAATACTTAATCAAAATGGAACATGCTAAACTATACAGACTGATTGGGGGTTAGGTTTACAAAACAACTTAACCAACTTAGCATGTTGGCTAGAAATAGAAAACCTAGTAGCGGGGGACCCTTTTCAGCAGTAACCCTACAAGGTGTATCAGGATACCCTGAACTAGGCAGGGTGGGGCACGATTACTGGGCTGACTGTAAGAGGTCAAATCGACGCCGGTGGTGCAGCAGTGTAGGTTCTAACGGGGTGCGGGTGTGCACACACTCCGGCGCAGAAAAATAAGGCACTGGGCACCAGTAGTATACCTGTGCATTCTAGAATTGTGTCGGGCCGCTACCCTGGGACTTGATACCCCCCAGGGTGGGACCAGCATAGGTAACTACAACATCGGGGGCCGTAAGACACATGTAACTATGCGAGTAGGAGCCGATCATTAGAAATGGATCACTTCACCCTGATTTTGGGTGCCTGTTGGGAACTAGTTTATAGGGGTGCAGAGATTAATATGGCGTACGATAGTATATTCGACTCTAGACAACTTAACTTAGTTTATGGTGCTTTCCCATTTCCAGTTTATTCTTATCATGCCCAATTCTTTATTCATAGACTGAATAGTCCTAGACTTACTCAGGCTTTATGTCTGACCCTACTTTTCTTTCGTCTTCTTTTCTTTCGTTTCCCCCCCAGGTCCACAGGGAGGGAATACCGCGGCTTGACCAGTTTTACATCCAGCTTGAAGAGAAAGAATGTATTGCTTGGATCTCTTTCGTTTTGGACTATGGCTTTGGACATCAATTATGGGACATATGCAGTTTACTTATGTTTTTATGCTTCTTTAAAATAATGAAATCAAGACAGTTATGAAAATGTAATGGTTTTGGAAGTATTGTAAGACAATTATGGCAGGGTTTGTGTAAACACGTATTTTGATGAAATAAAAGTGCAGTTGTTTTCCGCTGTTCAAAAATATGTGTATTTATATCTGTCTTGTGTATCTGTGACTTATATTTATAAACCTCCACCAAAATTAGGGCATTCCCTTTGAGAGTGACCCTAACGGAGGTGGGGTGTTTCAGTCATATACATGCAATGGATGAAATCCATGTATTTGAAATTACATGGTGATTGATTGAGTCACATTCCAATAAAGAATATTCTAGAAAAAGAATATTTTAGGAAAAAGAATATTTTTAAATAAAAATATTTTAGATAAATAATGGTTTATAATAATGAATGGTTTACAATGTAAAATTTACAATTATAAATTATAATTGCGCTTTAGACCCGAGGTTAAGCCCAACTTATGGGATAAGTCTGCCCGGAACCAACCGGCATATCCAGCATCCATAAGTCGCAGGCTTAATGTAGGAGGTCTGGCCCAGTATAAAATATGAATGAATATTAAAAAGAAGTGATTTGTAAATTTAATATGATAAGTAAATAGAATATTCATTTTTGACTTTAAATTGGAAATGAAGTTAAAACCGTCTTAAAGCGAATTTATAAATATTTTATAAAGTACGTTTTAAATGAAAATCGACGATATAATATATATAAATATATTTATTTAATGGCCTGAATAGAACGCACCGCGCAGCGACCGTTCGCGAATTTTGACCATTAACTTTAAATGGACGTAACGGGAGATCCGACCGTCGGATTCTCCTAAAACCGGAACCATTAGGTTCGTATCGAAAAGAGCTTTTCAATGAATATAAGAGTTTTAAAATCTAACGGTTGGATTTGGAATTATGTCCAAATCAAATTTAGAAAAGGTCGCTATGGATGCAGTTCGGTGGCCGTTATTGGAAACCGACTGTACGAGCGAAAATAAAATTATTAAAAATATGGGAATATTATGTAAAATCATAATAAATGATTTAAAAGGAATTTAGATGAAAATTTCCAATAGTGAAGAGATAAAAATATATTTTATCGATATGAACTAGTTACTAACTAGAATAAATCTTATAATTAAGATTTAATAAAGTTTTCCAATAAGTTAATATTTACTTGGAATTAAATAGAATAAATTGGATTTTTGGGTCTTAAATAACATTGTTATTAACCCCAGTTGAGCAAAGAATAAATCTTTTAATTAAGATTTTCAAAGTTTCAATCATATTTGATAATTGGAATAAAATGAAATGTAAATTGGATTTATCGTGAACAGTGTTTTAAACGACACTTATTCTTTAACCCAGTTTGCAGTGAAATATAATTTGGGATTAATGAATCTTTTATTTAGATTTAAAATGGAATATTTTCCCAGAGTAAAGTTTTCCAATTTAATATATTAATTTGGGATTGAATGGAATTTGATTTAATAATATTCGAGATGAGCTTCTGTAAAAGAAGGCCGTTAATATATATGGAATTTAAAAGGCTTTGCCGTTATTCCATTTATATTAATAACCCGATACAGAAATTCATATCGATTATACATTGGTCTGATTTCTATGAAAATCCCATATTTAATGGGAGATGAATTTGAGTTTATCGTGAACAATGTTTTAAATGACATTAGTTCTTTAACTCAAATAAGGATAAGATTAATTTCTTAAAATTAAATAATCATTAAATAATGATTTTGATATTTAAAACCAAATTGAAGTTTTTAATAAATCGTTAAAAGAAAAGATTTAAGAATAAACTTAAAGGATTTACCTTTGATAGAATAATACGAATATTTTATTAGAAGAATATTCTGAATTGGAATGTGGCGTTGGATGTGTTTTTATAGTACTTGATTTTTAATTATAAAATACGTGAGTTATTCGGGAAGACCGGGTTTAACCCATTCCGAATAATTACTACGACGATGAAGAATCGAAGATGAAGACGGTGGTTGAAGATCGACGATCTTCACATCGGATGGATGTGTGGCTACAGAGACCCATGATGGGAGTAGCTACTGTAATAACCCGAAAATTCTGAGCCAGTTTAAAATTTTTATTTTGGCAATTTTTGTGAATTTTGAATATTTAAAATGAATAATTTTAAATAATATCGACGAGAAATTTATTTTGAATAGAATATAACGTATATATTATATACGTCGTCGTTAGAATATAAATAATTATATATAATTATAAAAGGAATTGAAAATGGCGCGGTAGTTCGATAATTCGATTTCAAACTTCAATTGAATGTACCGGGTGCAAAACAAACCGGATTTTAGTGAAACCAAAAACATTAGGATCTAATTGATAATATCTTTCCAACGAATCCGAAAAATTGGGATTTCATAGCGGGAATCAAAAGATATGTCCAGTTGAAAATTCTGAATAGTCGCTATGGAATTCAGGCCCTTAAAAATGGGACATTTTGCAAACGACCTCGGATTTCGACGAAACCACTTTTGTTGGGTCCGTGATGTCCAATTATTGCTAGATTCCAAATTTCATAATTTTTCGAATCAATATGTGAGCGTGGCAAAGGAAAACGCGTTTGACCAGTTTTAGTTGATTTTAATCGACTGGAAAATGGCCATTTTTCCAACGGTCTCAGAATTCGACGAAACTAGTTTTGTTAGGACCGTATCGTCAACACGAAGCTAGAAAATATTTTTCTGCAATTTTTCGAGTTAGTATGTGACCCCAGTAAATTGAAATGCGCGTTCTAATTCAATATATAGAGTTATATGTTGATTTTAACGGAAACTGATCGAAACGATCGAATTGGCTTACGATACAAATCCCATTGTGTTCGGAATAGGGGTAATTAGTTATGGACGACAGGCGGTGGGCCTCATTTAGAGGTCGTATGAAAAAGTCAACTTTTTGAAACTAAATAATTAAATAATAAAATAAAATAAAAACTCCTCTCTCTCCTATACCCTCTGGCCCCCCTTTTTCTTCAGAATCGATCTCAGAAAAAAAAAAGCCTCAGCACGGCAGCGCCGAGCCCCCCACCGTCGATGAGCCGCCGCCCCCTCTTCTTCTTCTTCCCCAACCTCCTCCTCTCCCCCTTCCCCCATCTCACGTTCAACCTCCATCGCACCCTCTTCGAACACCCCGCCGCCCCTCTAAACCCTAAGCCGCCGCAGCAGCCCCCCCTCGCCTGACCTCCGCCCGCTTCCAGCTCCTCCCCTACCCCCGAAGCCGACTGTTGCACCCCATCCTCCGATCAAAGTAAGTTTTAATTACTAATCTAATTTTATTTTCAGTTTTAATTAAAATTAGCATAGGTAAAAACTGATTTTCTTATATGAATTTGCCTTGAGTTTAATTTCGGTTTTTTTTTTAATATTTTTAAAACGAAGAAAGAATAGATTTTTAAACCAAGAAAGCTTTGATTTTTAAACAAGTAAGATTTGAATTTTATTTGGTTCGAGTAGCGGTGAAAAGATTAGATTTTTAAAATAGCAAAGATTAGATTTTTAAAATAGAAAAGGTTAGATTTTTGAAATTGAAAAGGCGAAATTTTTATATTTGAAAAGGCGAAATCTTTATGTTTGAAAAGGCGAAATCTTTATGTTTGAAAAGGCGAAATCGTTATATTTGAAAACGCGAGATTTTTATATATTGAATAGCGAAGTAAAAATTCGATTTTTATATATTGAATAGCGAAGTAAAAATTCGATTTTCATATATTGAATAGCGAAGTAAAAATTCGATTTTTATATATTGAATAACGAATTAAAAATTCGATTTTTATATATTGAATAGCGTAGTAAAAATTAGATTTTTATATATTGAACAGCGAGGTAAAAATTCGATTTTTATATATTGAACAGCGAGGTAAAAATTCGATTTTTATATATGAATAGCGAAGTAAAAATTCGATTTTTACATATGTAGTGACTACGGGCAACGAAAGTGACAAAAGGCGAGCACGGTGAAGATGTTCTACATAGGGAGTGCCGTGGAGTTAGGATAGCTACCGGTGAGAATTTCTCACTCTTTAATTTCTTTTTCTAGTTATATATATATATACTAGGATGCAGACGGTGTTTAGTAGCACCCGACACCATCGTCCACAGACCATGGACTTGTTTGTTTGGTTGTGTAGTTGGTTAGATTATTTGGTTTGAATTGGATTGTTTGGTGAAATGGAATGGATTTGATTGATGTGTGAATGGTGTGGGCCTTCACTAGACCGGGGATAAAGCTAGGCCTTGTCCCGTTTCTAGTATCGTGCCGTTATGCCACCGAAATTTTCTAAAATAAGTTAGAAAAATAAAAATATCATTTTTATTTTGTAAATGAACTGAATAAAAATTCATGTGTTAAAATAAAATATTTTATCGTTAAAAATATAATTTTTAACGTGAATGTGTATAAATAAATATTCATTTACAAACCGGACGGTTTGTTTATGTACACCTATTTGAAGGACATTGATTGAGACGATAAATTTTACACATCGCCCAACTGCACAAATAAAATCTGTGTTTGATTGTTTGAAACCCCACCCGGGTATTGGGATAAAATACGGCATACACTAATCCCAATAATTAGTTGTATGTCGATCGATTGATTGACAGGCTGTTATAAGCGTTAGATATCTATATTTGATGCTTATACAGTGTAGTGCACTTTGGATGATGGTTGATTATGTATCGTTGCTATTATATACATGTGTTGAATGGAATCCATATAATTAACTTTATATGGTAATTGATTGGGCCTCATTCCAATTTAGAAAATAAAGAATTTTATAAAATAAAGGTTCATGTGTTGACAGTACTCATCCGTTGAGATTAGTCATGTGTTAAACGAAATATTTTAACAATCAAATTTACATCTTTATTATATATAGAATTAGAAACTAACTGGAAAATAGATAAGATGAGTGGTCTCCTGGATATTGATCTGATGTTGGTTTCGGCCTTTGGGGTTAATATTTAGGGAATCGTTCTCTTACTAGTTTACGGATGGAGTCTGATTTGAAATCAAACGATAGATACCATAATTTTTATAAAATATATTAAATAACAAAAATAGTCACACGTGGACAGTACTCATTCATTGAGATTAGTCATGTGTTAACGAAAATAAATATTCATTTGTTGAATAGAATAACGGGATTATTGAAATATATATAAAGCCGTGTTGATTAGAGATGCGCCATTTTGACGCGAACGATATTTATATCGATTATATTCGTTTTTATAATTGAATTGAATATATAACGAAATTGAATTGAATTGAATATATAACGAATTCGAATTGAATTGAATAGAAAATGAACTCAAATTGAATTGAAATTTGAATTGAATTTAAATGAATTTTAAAACGAATCTATAAGGAAAAATTCAATTTTGATTTGAATTGGAAATAGAAGTTGAAATGTTTTGAAACGAATTTAAAACTATTTATAAAATTCGTTTTAAATAGTAATCGATGAAATATATATTATATATTATATATATATAATATAATGGCCTGAATAGAACGCGCCGCGCCGCGGCAGTTCGCGAATTTCGACCATTGACTTCGAACGGATATTACGGGAGATCCAACCGTCGGATTCTCCTAAAACCGGAACCGTTGGGTTCGTGTCGTAAAGAGCTTTCTAACGAATATTAAAAATTTGAAATCTAACGGTTGGATTTGGAGATACGTCCAAATCAAATTTGAAAAAGGTCGATGTAAGTGCAGTTCGATGGCCGTTGATGGAAATCGACTGTACGGGCCTTGATAAAATTATTAAAAATAGTAATAATTTGGGTAAAATCATAAGAAATGATTTGGGGAAAATTGGGATGAAAAACTCCATATTTGAAAAGATAAAAATAGATTTTTATCGAAATGAACTAGTTTTGAACTGAAATTAAAACCCATTAATTTTTAAATAAATAAATTGGATTTGAAGTGGGTTTTACATAGAATTGATTAGTGGGTTTATCGTGAAGGGTGTTTTAAATAACACTTGATCATTAACCCGATAATAAATAGAACGCGATTTGGGTTTATCGTGAACTGTGTTTTAAATGACATTAGTTCTTTAACCCAGAAAAAGGAGTTTTAAGGAATCTGCAATTAGATTGAAATGTGAATTGATAATTTAAATTATCAAATTTAGAAAATGAGCGAGAATGGAGTATCACCAGTTTTACTCCAAAGCGATAGTTAAATCTTTAATTAGATTTGAACGTTGAATGGTAATAAATTTTACCGACAACACTGTTGTGTTAGATATGGAGTATTACCAGTTTTGCTTCATGGGATGAATAGGTTGGGAATGGGAAATAAAATAAATAATTACTTCGGTGTGGTTCGCTAATCTCGACTGTTTTGGAAAACCATAATTTGGTTTGATATGACATCCAATGGAAGATTAAAGAATAAATTTAAAGAATTTATCTTGGATAAAATTAATGGGAACCTTTCCCTAAGAATATGAAATTTAGAAACTAGCTGTAGGTTAGCTAAGAAGAATGGTTTCCTGGGTATTGATCTGATGTTGGTTTCGGCCTTCGAGGTTAATATTTGGGAAATTGTTCTCTTGTTGATTTACGGTTAGTAGCTACAGAATTGGAATGAAGCGTATGTTGTGTTTGTGTAACATTTGTTTTTTATATACGCGGGTTGTTCGGAAAGGCCGGGTTTATACCCATTCTGAATAACCGATTCGACGATATGTCGAAGATGAAGACGGTGGTTGAAGACCGGAAGTCTTCACATCGTTTGGGTGATTACTGATGATCTTGATTGGGCTGTACACCCAAGATGAGGGAATCAGTTGGTGGTCGTCCAGACGTACTTGGAGATAGATGGATATGCGAGGAAAGTGCCTCCGGTTTCGTTCAGACCCAGAACGAACTTGTAAATGGATTGTGTGTCTGACATTGGACTTTATTCTGTGTTGATTGATCTCTATTAAATATACATCTGTTTGGCGGTGGAGAATTTATTCTCTTGCTTAACGCCCTTCTCTGAGACGTACGAGCTCAGAGGTTGTATATCGATGGACATCAGTCGCATGGCATGAATTGCCTGTGTGGCACGCTGAGTTGCATGGATCAAGGCTTCTGTTGAAAAGCAAAGTCTTGTGGTTGATGATCAAAGCACGGCCTTTGTGGCATAGCTTTGTGTATAACGTGAATTCGCGAGCCTCACACCTCGGTATGAGTTAAAAACGGGATAAGGACTGCAGGGAGAGCATGACGTTTCTTTCTAGCTTTGGTGGTGTCAGTGACTTACCAGCCCTGACATTTATATACTTTTCACCTATGTGGTTGTTGGATGAGGCGCCTCGATTTTAGGTCTGTAAGGAGCGGGAAACGTGTGTTCAGGAATTGCCAATCCTCAAACGTAAGAGAGGACCGGCCCTGAAGATCCAAGGGTTACCCAGAGTGTGTAGTCCTGAGGCATTTGCTAGAGTGTCTCGAAGCGGAGAGGAGCTTGCCCCTTGCCTCGACTCATGACGGAAATCCAATTTCCAATACGTGTATTTCGGTTTTATTTGTAGAGCCTAGTATGGCGACATGATAGATGGTACCCATGCCGCCTAGGATTGTTATTTATGATTGAAAATATTTTGACACTATACACTTATTATAGTATCAAATGATTTGTTTTAAACGTACCAAGCATGTTTGGCTATTATAAGGGAAAACCCTATCCTCCGGCTTGCGTTGCATTGTGTGATGGGACCTGGGTCTTATAATAGCTTCATTTTTCGAAAAAGCATTGCGTTGTCTTTTCTATGCACTGGTATTCTTGGGAGGAAACCCGTTCCATGTTATACGGCGTGGTCCCTTGAATTACTCTTTTTTAAAGTAAAGTTTTAAATAACTGTTTTAGTTCTCACACCAGTCACATGACTGACCTGGATTTTATCGTTTTAACCTAAACTCTGGGTGCCCTTATTTTCTACACGGGCAACTAGCAATTTTGGTTTTGTAGATTTATATTCACAGGATCCTGATTTACAGCTGGAACGATGCTCGGAAAGCTCTGTATCCATGCATTACTTTCAGTTGTGTTTTATATTGTTTTTCCGCTGCAATGTATTTAAATGTAATTTAAATCTCTGATATTTGTTGAATGTAATTTATTCATTTATACTCTGTATATTCTTGTATCTGATGGAATTTTTGTAATAACTATGAAATGTTCTTCTGTTTGCCTTCCAATTTGTCCTGTTCTCAAAACGATCAGGGGTTTCGAACGGTCTAGATCGGTTTAACGACTGATGCAGATCGAGCGAAATTCCCGGCCGTCACAGCTACCTTGAAGGGGCTTCAGTGGTGGCCGTCCGGACTATTGTTGATTGTTCGGATTTGGTTTTCGCTCAGACCCAGAGCATAAGCTAGTAAATGGATGCGTTGTCTGACATTGGATTTCATTCCATGTGAATTAAATCGATTTCTGTTAATTTATGTCTGTTTGGTGGTGGAGGATTTATTCTCCACTTAACACCCTGGTATATATTAATAGTGATTGATCGCATGGCGTGAATTGTCAATGTGGCATGCCAAGATGCAAATGATCAAGGCTTTTGTTGAAAAGCAGGGCCTTGTAGGATGATCAAAGCATAGGCTATTACGGGATAGCTTTGTGTATATCGTGACTTCGCGAGCCTCACGCCCCAATATGAGTCAAAAACGGGATATGGACCGTAGGGAGTGCACACGTTTCTTTCTAGCTAGTGGTAGTGTCAGTGCTTTAGCACCGCCTGGCATTTTAATTATGTGGATGATGGATTTTGAGGCACCTCGGATTTTTATAGACCGATAGTGGTCATATTATAGGTTCAAAGGAACCAGGAAATGTTGTTCAGGCATAACCAATCCGCTGCCGATAGGCGGGGACCGGCCCTACCGCATCCAAGGGTTCACTACGGGGGATCCTGAGGCATTTGCTAGAGTGTCTCGAATCAGAGAGGAGCTTGCCCCTAGCCTCGACTCATGATGGAAATCCAATTTCCAATACAACCTTGCGGTTTTGAATGTAGAACTAGTATGGCGACATGATATATGGTACCCATGCCGTCTATGATTAATTCATTATGATTGAAATGTTTTTATTAGAATATATACACACTAATACTAAATCCGTTTACCGTATCAAGCATCTTTTGACCATTATGAGGTAAAACCCTCTCCTCCGGTTTGCGTTGCATTGTGTGATGGGACTTGGGTCTTATAATGGTTTCATTTTTCTAAAAAGCATAGCGTTATTTGAACGATTTACTTTACTTATGCACTGGCAACCAATGGAGTAAACCCGTTCCGCGTTAGCGGCGTGGTCCTGTGATTAGCCTTATCATTAGATTAGTTTAGTTAAGATTTCTCATACCAGTCCCATGACTGACCTGTAGTTTGTTTCACTGGCAAACTCGGGTGCCCATATTTTTCCACACGGGCAGTCGAGTAGCTTGTTTTGCAGATATCTATTCTTTTAGCAGGATCCTGGATTGAAGCTTAAAGTTGTGTCCAGAGTATTTATAGTCTTCCGCTGTGTATTATATTTATGTATTGTAATTTAACTTCCGCTGTATCATTCCTTTAATTGATGTACTCTGATATTCTATACTCTGATGTAACATTATTGTAATGTCTA
The DNA here is from genome assembly GCA_030737875.1 of Allium sativum. Taxonomy (NCBI): domain Eukaryota; kingdom Viridiplantae; phylum Streptophyta; class Magnoliopsida; order Asparagales; family Amaryllidaceae; genus Allium; species Allium sativum. Next base: position 11,537,481 of record JASFAX010000027.1, on the reverse strand, counting down.
TAAAAGTCTATTGTTATTTGTTCTTATGAATTGTATTCCCAAAGTTAACGTATGCGAGTTTTGAACGGTCTTGGTCGATTTTGCGATCGATTAGGTCCGGGCAAAATCCGTGCCGTTACACAATCGGAGATAGTATGTGGTCGTAGGAACCGAAAACATTAAGTGATGAATAATACGCGAATTTGGTGTCAACTGAAGTGGTGCGAAGGGAGAAAATAAGGTCGAAGTGTGGTGGTTTTTGGTTTACTCTGGTAAACTAGTGGGGAATCGGTCAAGATGTTTTAGGCGAAGGTAGTGGAATGGATGACGCTCCTTTTGGAGGTGGTTGGCTGAATGATGCTGAAGTGTGGTCAGAGAATGGTGAAGATGGTCAGAAATCTGGGAAAGTGGGAGCTAAAGGCCACCGGAATAGATGGAGTCAGTCTGGTATTGATGCTTAGGCGCTGGTGGTCAGAGCAGTGTTAGGCGAATGACTTATGGTGAACTGGTGGTGGCACAATATGTGGTTGAACGAGGGACTTTTTTCAGTGATATTTTCGAAGTGGGTTCGTTCTTTTGTGACGTGGGAGTTTTGTAGGCTGCCAGAGGGATTGGGGTTCATCGGAGGTGGGAGGTCAGGCGACGACGATCGACGTGGAGGGGGTTTTGTATGGTCCGATGATCACCAGGTGGTGCAGTGAGATAATGTATGAATTGGTGGTTTCGTTCTACTGCAATGAAGGGATCAATTATCCTTGATTCGATCTGGTACGAGGTTTGGTTGTGATTAAGGGTATATTTAACTTAATTAATTATATAAATTAATAAACTTGATGTTTAAATTAATTAAATACTTGTAATGTCCGTATATATTTCATTCATGAACAGAATTGGACGAAACACGAACCGTTGGGTTCGTAATCAAGAAGCCTACGTGTACGAGCTAGAATGGGATGAATCAGAGCTCACTGGAATTTTATGTAGTTTCAAACACTTGTTTAAAACTATATATAACAACTAGAATCTTCGATCAAGATAAAATGTGAGTTAATTCTAATGCTTTCTTAAATACTATGATGTGTTAAATTCATACATATCGTTGATTAGATAAATTGTGTGATTGGATGAATTAGACGGTTTATTTATTGATTGGTTGATTGCATTTTGGTTGATATTTATCATGTTCTATATTTAATGATTTGAAATATATTTTCTATTTCATATGAAGTTATATAATGATATCATAAGCTGTGATGCAGGGAAGAACAAGTTGGAGGCATCCAACCGGATTCCTCAAAATAAATCATATATTACTTTTTTTTAAATCTTACATATGAATTGTTATTTCAAGTAATACAAAATCCTGTTTGGATGTTATGGTTGAATTGGATGTTGATTATTGATTTGGAGTCAATGGATTGACAATGATTGGCCTGAAATCCTTTTTTTCAAAAGACGTTATTTGCCTTTAGGCGAGTTGATTAAGTTTGAAGTTATAAACTTTATTTTTATAACTGAAGAAATGTTTTGACTTGTATTTTTATAAACTAATGAAATTAGCATTTTTAAGAATAAATCGATATTTATAAAAAAAATATTTTATAAATCAAATTCTTATGTTTAATAAACGAGTAAGTCAGAAAATTAGCCTACGGTTTAATAATTGGGAATAATTTTTCTATGAAGCAATTAAGTGATTTTGTTGAATTAATTTTATTTTTAATTAATTCGTAGGAAAGGAATTAGTTGAAATCAGTTAACGAGTTAACTGATGATTTTCAAGTTGACAAGTCAGCTGTTTTGAATTGAGTTTGGTTATTAGATTAATTTGTTTAAAATTAATCTAATAGTAATGGTTTTGATGAACAATTATTCAAACTTAATGAATATTCTTAAATGTTAACGAATCTTTTAAGTAATGTTTTTTAAAGTAATCATTGAATTGGTAATTATTAATTAAGTTAATTATTATTTAAATAACACTTTAAAGTGATTAACTATTCTATTTTTAGTTGATCAAGAAGTTAACTACTTTGTTGTAGTTAATATTTAAATTAAATATTATTTTTAATTAATAATAATTAAAGTGATTACTTTTTGAAAATTATCTGGTTATAATGAGTTATTAATCGAAGTTTGCGAAAAGTTTTGCATAGGGATTTGATAATAAATCCAAACTTATAAACTAGGGTTATAAAAGGAAATAAAAGCCGATGTAATGGTTTAAGTGGATTTTTTTAAACTGAATTAAGTAAAACGACTAAAACTGAAAAGAGATTTCAAATTGCCAAGGAAGAATGTCAGAAGGATTTTTGTAAAAGTTGTGGTAAATGGAGTGTTTAATTGAAGCCAAGCCAATTTAATTTATAATATGTTACTAAAAGGAATTTAGGCACGAATTCGATAAAAGAATTTTATAAGAAAAACCAAGATAAGGAAATAAAAGAGGTTTTATGAATACACATATATGGATATTTCCAAAGTAAAGGAAGTAAGACTGGGTTTGTAATAATATAATGATATTCTCGAGGTAAAGGAAAACAAAAGGTTTTTGTAAGAGATAAGTGAATGAATATTGTTTCCAAAGTAATGAAAAAAAGAGATTTGTGAATATTCTTATCCAACTGAGATAAGTATATGAAATAGATTTGTAAGAATCGATGAAAATTTTTTTAATGAATAGTTTTGATTGAGAAGTAGCTTGAGCTGCCAATATATTTATTTGTACTTTTTTGACTGGATGATTAAAAACTCAACTATTAATGATGTTATAATTTTGGACCTTTGATGTGTTAGTTCAAAGAGACCGGGATGGGAACAAGACCCAAAACCACTTCGAACCAACTTTGCGTTCTAAAACTAATATTACAAGGATATTATGGAATGATTTGAAGACATAGATCTTCGTAGTGAGAGGATTACTCGTTGATGTCTCCGATTAATTACCGAGATTAGACTCGTGGCAGTAAACCTCTTGTTCTGAGGTATACTCAGTGCGTTCAGTCCCAGAACGAACTGGTATGGACGGATATCTGACAGAGTATTTCTTAAGATCATGTATGTGGATTTTTACAAATATACGAAGTTTGGTGGCGGAGAATTTATTCTCTTAGCTTAACACCCATAGTGTATTTGTGGACGTCAATTAATGATTTGACAGATCTGACGATGTGGCATTCAAAAATGGAATGTGTTGTCCTGAAAGATTTCTTGACCTCAAGCCTCATCAACAGGGAAATGATAGAAATCGGGCAGGCATTATGACCAATTGGGTCATTCCTATTAGAGGTATTATCGCCTGATCTAGAGAAATTTCATTTTCTTCTTATTCTATTCACTGTTGTATGATTTCGGTAATGGTTGCTGATCACAACCTTGGGTGATAATATGCTCGGTACACTTAAGTTGATTGAGTGGCCAATCATGTGTGGCTGGGTTGAAAGATGTTCTTGTTGAACCCTAGTGTATTCCCTCTAGAGGACACTGATCGGAAGGTGGTCACATACTTTATCATGTTGGAAATACAATCTCCAATAAGTGTCATGCGGTTTTTGATTATATACTAAATATGTGGAGCATGAGATGCAAGCGTTTTACTAGATGGTTATTTATCTATGGTTTGATAGACATTGTTATAGTATCACCAAATTTAGTTATAAAAAATGTTTTGGGTTATCGTAAGGTTAAAACCGTCCGTATTTATGTATGGACTTGTCTTACGATTATCCTTTTATTTCAAAGGATTTTCAAAAGTTAAGCAAGTTATTTGTTATGTGTTTATCACTGAAAGTATTCTAGAGTGATCCAGGTGAATTTTTCTTTTCTTCAAATGTGCTCAGGTCAGACCGAGTATATTTCCAGGTTATGTATTATTTGGAGCTTCATAGAAGGAGCTTGTAAGCACCAGTAACTTCCCCGCGAAGGAAAGCGCGGATACTTTGAGAACAACACAAAATAGAACGCAGACGGAAGAACATTTCATTGTTATTACAACAATTCCATCAGATACAAGAATATACAGAGTATAAATGAATAACTTACATTCAACAAATATCAGAGATTACAATAAATTACATAGCAGCGGAAAAATATACAAAACACAACTAGAAGTGATACACGGATACAGAGCTTTCCGAGCATCGTTCCAGCTGTTAATCAGGACCCTGTGAATATAAATCTGCAAAACCAAAACTACTAGCTGCCCGTGTGGAAAATAGGGGCACCCAGAGTTTAGGTTAAAACAATAAACTCCAGGTCAGTCATGTGACTGGTGTGAGAACTAAAACAGTTATAATTCTTGGTTTTAAAGTTAGGTAAATCAAGGGACCACGCCGTATAACACGGAACGGGTTTCCTCCCAAGAATACCAGTGCATAGAACAAACAGCGCAATGCTAAATAAAGAAAAATGAAGCTGTTATAAGACCCAGGTCCCATCACACAATGCAACGCAAGCCGGAGGATAGGGTTTTCCCTTATAACAGCCAAAGCATGCTTGATACGTTTAAAACACATTATTTGATACTATTATAAGTGTATAGTGTCAAAACAATTTCAATCATAAATATCAATCATAGGCGGCATGGGTACCATCTATCATGTCGCCATACTAGTTCTACAATTAAAACCGCAATATCACGTATTGGAAATTGGATTCCGTCATGAGCCGAGGCAAGGGGCAAGCTCCTCTCCGCGTTCGAGACACTCTAGCAATGCCTCAGGACCCCACTCTGATCCTTTGGAACCTCCAAGGCCGGTCCTCTCTTACTTTTGAGGATTAATTATTCCTGAACACACGTTTCCCGGTCCTTACAGACCTATATCCGAGGCGCCTCGTATCCAACAACCACACAGGTGAAAAGTATATAAATGTCAGGGCTGGTAGGTCACTGACACCACCCTAGCTAGAAAGAAACGTCGTGCACTCCTTGGGTCCGTATCCCGTTTTTGACTCATACCGAGGTGTGAGGCTCGCGAATTCACGTTATACACAAAGCTATGCCACACAGGCCGTGCTTTGATCATCAACTACAAGACTTTGCTTTTCAACAGAAGCCTTGATCAATTGCCACTTACACATGCCACATTGGCAATTCACTCCATGCGACTGATGTCCATCGATATACAACCTCTGAGCTCGTACGTCTCAGAGAAGGGCGTTAAGCAAGAGAATAAATTCTCCGCCGCCAAACAGATGTATATTTAATAGAGATCAATCAACACAGAATAAAATCCAATGTCAGACACACAATCCATTTACAAGTTCGTTCTGGGTCTGAACGAAACCGGAGGCACTTTCCTCGCATATCCATCGATCTCCAAGTACGTCTGGACGATCACCAACTGTTTCCCTCATCTTGGGTGTACAGCCCAATCAAGATCATCAGTAATCACCCAAACGATGTGAAGACTTCCGGTCTTCAACCACCGTCTTCATCTTCGACATCTCGTCGAATCGGTTATTCAGAATGGGTATAACCCAGCCTTTCTGAATGACCCACGTATATAATAAACGAATGTTACACAAGCACAACAAACGCCTCATTCCAATTCAGAATATTCTTTTATTCACAAAATCACATTTTTAGGGAAATGTTCCCATTAATTTTATCCAAGATAAATTCTTCTAAATTTATTCTTTAATCCTCCTTTGGATATCATTTCAAACTAGTCGGGATTAGCGAACCACACCGAAGTAATTATTTATTTTATTTCCCAATCCCAACCTATATATCCCATGGAGAAAACTGGTAATACTCCACATCTAACACCACGGTGTTATCGGTAAAATTAATTACCATTTCACGTTTAAATCTGATTAAAGATTTAACTATCGCTTTGGAGCAAAACTGGTGATACTCCACTCTCGATCACTTTTCAGATTTGATAATTTAAATTATCAATTCACATTTTAATCTAATTAAAGATTCATTAAAACTCCACTTAGTTTTAATCTTTTCAAAAATCAACATCTTGCCTTTAACTTGGTTAAAGAACCAATGTCTTCTAAAACACGATTCACGATAAACCCAAATCACATTTGATATTAAATACAAGGCTCTGAATAGAAAATATATCGGCTTATATTCAATATCAAATTCTGAAACCAACATATATCGTATTGGAAATAACGATATGAGATATATCTTTCAAATTCCCATAACAATATCTGTATAGTCCCGAAATCCAACATCGAAATATCCCGAAGATAATTTCGATTCAACTCCAGTCTAATCCACGTATTGGGAATATGGATTATTTTTAAAATCACTTTCAAATTCAATTTATTTATTTCAAAAATAAATTGATTTTAATTCTAGTTCAAAACTAGTTCATTTCGACAAAAATCTATTTTTATCTTTTCAAATGTGGAGTTTTTCACCCCAGTTTTTCCCAAATCATTTCTTATGATTTTACACAAATTATAGATATTTTTGATAATTTTATCAAGGCCCGTACAGTCGATTTCCATCTACGGCCATCGAACTGCACTTACAGCGACCTTTTCTGAAATTGATTTGGACATAATTCCAAATCCAACCGTGAGATTTCAAATTTCTAATATTCATTGGAAAGCTCTTTTCGATACGAACCCAACGGTTCCGGTTTTAGGAGAATCCGACGGTCGGATCTCCCGAAATGTCCGTTTGAAATAAATGGTCGAAATTCACGAACAGCCGCGGCGCGGCGCGTTCTTTTCAGGCCATTATATTATATATATAATATATATAATATATATTTCGTCGATTTCTATTTAAAACGAATTTTATAAATCGTTTCTAAAACAATTCGTTTCTAAAACAATTCAACTTCTATATTCAATTTCAAATCGATTTGATCTCAATTCAACTCGAATTCCTTTCCATTTTATTTAATTCGAATTCAAATTCGTTTCAATTCAATTCAACTTCAAATTCGTTTCAATTCAAATTAATTTCAATTTAATTTCGATTCGAATTCAATTAAATTTCAGTTCATTTTCAATTCAACTTGAATTTGTTTTATATTCAATTCCATTCGAAGTCCTTTTTTATTCAATTCAAATTCGTTTTCTTTTCAATTCGAATTCGCTATAATATTCATTTCAATTTGAATAAAATCGATATAAATACCGTTCACGTCAAAATGGCGCAAAACTAATCAACACGGCTTTATATTTTTCACAACTTCTTTATTCTATTCAACAAATGAATATTTATCCCATTCAACACATGAATCTATATTTCTTTCAACACACGACTAATCTCAACACATGAGTACTGTCAACACATCACTATTTTTGTTATGTAAAATATTTTATAAAACTAAGGTATCTATCGTTTGATTTTTAATTAGACTTCTACTGGGAAATAGTTCTAATTTTAAATATGATAAAGATGTAAATTTCATTGTATAAAATATTTCACTCAACACATGGACATCGTCAACACATGACTTTTTTTATATTCAACACATGAATTTTCTTTTATAATATTCATTATTTTCCCGATTGGAATGAGGCCCAATCAATCACCATATAACGTTAATTATATGGATTCCATACAACACATGTATATAATAACATTGATAAACAATCAACCATCATCCAAAGTGCACCACACAACTGCATAAGCATCAAATATAAATAATCGACGCTTACACAGTCTGTCGACCAATCGATCGACAATAATTAAGTAATTGGGATTAGTGTACGCCAAACATCATCCCAACACCTGTGTGGGGTTTCAAATCAACAAACACACATTTTTGTTTGTGCAGTTGGGCGATGTGTAAAATTTATCATCCCAATCAATTTCAGTCAAATCAGTGTATATAAACAAATCGGCCGATTTGTTTATAAATTTTCATTTATTCACTTTCACGTTAAAAATTATATTTTTAACGATAAAACATTTTATTTTAACACATGAATTTCTATTCAGTTCATTTATTCAATAAAATGATATTTTTATTTTTCTAATATATTTTAGAAAATTTCGGCGGCATAACGGCACGATACTAGAAACGGGACGAGGCCTAGCCTTATCCCCGGTCTAGTGAAGGCCCACGCCATTCACACATCTATCAAATCCATTTCAATTCACCAAACAATTCAATTTCAATCCAATAATCTAACTAATCTATGCAACCAAACAAACAAGTCCATGGTCTGTGGACGATTGTGTCGGGTGCTACTAAGCACCGTCTGCATCCTAGTATATATATATAACTAGAAAAGAAATTGAAGAGTGAGAAATTCTCACCTTTGGGTTCCACTCCGCCATCTCATTTCTGAACGGTTCGGATTTGCTCGACATTCCAACTCAACCATTTCACGCTGTTCACAATAAAAATCACATTTTTATCTAACTAGAAATCATATTTTTCTATCGTTCATTTCATAACAAAGAATATATTTTTATATCGTTCATTTCATAACAAAGAATATATTTTTGTATCGTTCATTTCATAACAAAGAATATATTTTTATATCGCTCATTTCATAACAAAGAATATATTTTTATACTTATACTATAATAAAAATTATATTTTTAATACTCTCATACTTCATAATAAAAATCGAAACTTTATTAATATACAAATCATAGCTTTCATGTTTATAAATCCTAACTTTTAAATAAACAAATAAAAATCAGTATTACAACTAAGTAAAAGTCAATTTTTTTTTCCTAATCAAAGCTCCGACCTTTCACCTTATAAAAATTCGAACTTTCATCTCATAAAAATTCAAACTTTTTATTTAAAATCTAATTTGTTTATTCTTTAACCAAAAATCTAACCTTTTTCATGTATACAATTCATAATTTATAAAAATTAGGAATTTAAAACAATTTTTAAATTAAATAAACCAAGAGAACGTACTGTCGAAGAGGGGCCGACGGGAGCGGCGCGTCGGAGGTGGTCACTGGGCTTGCAGGGGCTGCGGCGGTCGAGCACAGGTGGACGGTGGTGGTCAGCAGGGCGCGACTGTCGATAGGTTGTGGGGCTTCGTGGTCTTCAAAATCGAGAAGGGGGGCTCGTAGATAGGAGGGAGGAGCGGAGGCTGGAGGGCGGTGGCCGGACTTCGGTGGGGTTGCGATGGGGAGGCGAGGCTGCTGGGCGATTTGGGGTTCAGAGATGAGAGCGTCGAGAGCAGAGAGAAGCGGAGAAGGAGGAGGATCGGGAAGGGAGGGGAGGAGCGGAGAGAAGGAGGTGGCTGCGCCTGTGGCGCGGCGGTCGGAGCGTCAGGGGAGATTCGATCGGTTGCCCCTTTTTTTTTTTTCTGAAATAACGAATGGAATAGGGGGGCCAAAGCGGGTTAAAGGGGAGGGTTTTATTTATTTATTTTATTTTTTTTAATTTAATTATTTTATTTTCATCGAAAAGCAATTTTTATTTTCGACCTCAAAACGAGGCCCACCGCCTGTCGTCCTCAGCGTATTACCCCCATTCCGAACACAATGGGATATGTATCGTTGGCTGAATCGATCGTTTGAATCAGTTTCCGTTGAATTTACATTTAAATCACTTTATTGAATTTTAAACGTACATTTCAATTTACCGGGGTCACATACTAATTCTAAAAATTACAGAAAAATATTTTCTAGCCTCGTATTGACGATACGGTCCTAACAAAACTAGTTTCGTCGAATTCTGAGACCGTTGGAAAAATGGCCATTTTCCAGTCGATTAAAATCAACTAAAACTGGAAAAACGCGTTTTCCTTTGCAACGCTCACATATTGATTCGAAAAATTATGAAATTTGAAACCTAGCAATAACTTGACACTCCGGATCCAACAAAACTGGTTTCGTCGAAATCCGAAGTCATTTGCAAAATGTCTATTTTTAAGGGCCTGAATTCCATAGCGACTATTCAGAATTTTCAACTGGACATATCTTTTGATTCTTGCTACGAAATTTTGATTTTTCGGATTCGTTGGAAAGATATCCACAATTAGATTCCATTATTTTTGGTTTCACTAAAATCCGGATTGTTTTGCACCCGGTACATTCAATTGAAGTTTGAAATCGAATTATCGAACTACCGCGCCATTTTCAATTCTATTTATAATTATATATAAATATTTATATTCTAAAGACGGCGTATATAATATATACGTTTGAATTCTATTCAAAATAAATTTCTCATCGATATTATTTAAAATAATTCATTTTAAATATTCAAAACCCGTTAAAATTGCTAAAATAAAAATTTTAAACTGGCCCAGATTTTCGGGTTATTACAATCTCTCCCACTTAAAACTTTTCGTCCCCTAAAAGGAACAAAGTCGAAAGTGGTTTGATTAATCAACTCTACGTTCAATCTGGCTTCCATTCTCCAACTTTTCAGTTTTTGAGAATTTTCAAATTTTCAAAAATTTGGCTAACACCCTAAATTTTCGAAAAATTTCGCCATAACCTCCCCTGCACCGGGAGCATCGGGGAATTTCAAATAGCTTCCCCGGTCCTTCAGATCTCAAAAAGAAAAAGAAAAAGCCAAGCGGCTAGCCAATAGGCTCACAAAATCATCATCACCCAAACAAAACAGGAAATTATGTAGTAAACATGTACCTATTTGTCGGGCAAACAAATTTTATTCTCTGCTCTAGCCTCCTTGCTATGACCTGTTCAATGTAAGTATATGTATATGCAAGCAAATGCGACCAATTTTCAATATAACTCAATATTTGGTTCAATTAGACATAAATGGTTAAAAATTAGCAAACAATTAAACAAACAACCCAAACATCAATCAATTAGTGAATTAGAGTTTCAAATTCATAATTTTGATACATATATACAAAAAAAAATCATGTTTTTGATGCCAATTCACAACAATGTGTTCTAACTATATTGGTTTTGGTTCTCACACCAGCCTAATGGAAATATATCGATATCACACCTTCGTTACTCGAACATGAATACTAATGACAACTAGTCAATCATCAGAATCATCTTCGGGCCACTAGAGTATGATTCTATATCTATCCAGTATATTAAAACTTCGAATATACGTTCATGACGCGTATACGTGAAATCTTTATATACTCGATTGTCCATATTCAAAACAAATAAATATTCAAATACGTATAAACGATTTAAATTTTCAAAACAAAATTGTTTTCATTTGAAAAATATACTCTTCACACTCGTTCTAGGATACTACTGATCCTATCTCTAACGAGTCATTCTAATTGGATATTGCTAATCCAATATCTGATGAATTCTTTCGTATGGTTCTAATGTGTCTTGTTCTCGAGCTCTGTAAACCAAAGCTCTGATACCACTGTAAGCACCAGTAACTTCCCCGCGAAGGAAAGCGCGGATACTTTGAGAACAACACAAAATAGAACGCAGACGGAAGAACATTTCATTGTTATTACAACAATTCCATCAGATACAAGAATATACAGAGTATAAATGAATAACTTACATTCAACAAATATCAGAGATTACAATAAATTACGTAGCAGCGGAAAAATATACAAAACACAACTAGAAGTGATACACGGATACAGAGCTTTCCGAGCATCGTTCCAGCTGTTAATCAGGACCCTGTGAATATAAATCTGCAAAACCAAAACTACTAGCTGCCCGTGTGGAAAATAGGGGCACCCAGAGTTTAGGTTAAAACAATAAACTCCAGGTCAGTCATGTGACTGGTGTGAGAACTAAAACAATTATAATTCTTGGTTTTAAAGTTAGGTAAATCAAGGGACCACGCCGTATAACACGGAACGGGTTTCCTCCCAAGAATACCAGTGCATAGAACAAACAACGCAATGCTAAATAAAGAAAAATGAAGCTGTTATAAGACCCAGGTCCCATCACACAATGCAACGCAAGCCGGAGGATAGGGTTTTCCCTTATAACAGCCAAAGCATGCTTGATACGTTTAAAACACATTATTTGATACTATTATAAGTGTATAGCGTCAAAATAATTTCAATCATAAATATCAATCATAGGCGGCATGGGTACCATCTATCATGTCGCCATACTAGTTCTACAATTAAAACCGCAATATCACGTATTGGAAATTGGATTCCATCACGAGCCGAGGCAAGGGGCAAGCTCCTCTCCGCGTTCGAGACACTCTAGCAATGCCTCAGGACCCCACTCTGATCCTTTGGAACCTCCAAGGCTGGTCCTCTCTTACTTTTGAGGATTAATTATTCCTGAACACACGTTTCCCGGTCCTTACAGACCTATATCCGAGGCGCCTCGTATCCAACAACCACACAGGTGAAAAGTATATAAATGTCAGGGCTGGTAGGTCACTGACACCACCCTAGCTAGAAAGAAACGTCGTGCACTCCTTGGGTCCGTATCCCGTTTTTGACTCATACCGAGGTGTGAGGCTCGCGAATTCACGTTATACACAAAGCTATGCCACACAGGCCGTGCTTTGATCATCAACCACAAGACTTTGCTTTTCAACAGAAGCCTTGATCAATTGCCACTTACGCATGCCACATTGGCAATTCACTCCATGCGACTGATGTCCATCGATATACAACCTCTGAGCTCGTACGTCTCAGAGAAGGGCGTTAAGCAAGAGAATAAATTCTCCGCCGCCAAACAGATGTATATTTAATAGAGATCAATCAACACAGAATAAAATCCAATGTCAGACACACAATCCATTTACAAGTTCGTTCTGGGTCTGAACGAAACCGGAGGCACTTTCCTCGCATATCCATCGATCTCCAAGTACGTCTGGACGATCACCAACTGTTTCCCTCATCTTGGGTGTACAGCCCAATCAAGATCATCAGTAATCACCCAAACGATGTGAAGACTTCCGGTCTTCAACCACCGTCTTCATCTTCGACATCTCGTCGAATCGGTTATTCAGAATGGGTATAACCCGGCCTTTCTGAATGACCCACGTATATAATAAACGAATGTTACACAAGCACAACAAACGCCTCATTCCAATTCAGAATATATTTTTATTCACAAAATCACATTTTTAGGGAAATGTTCCCATTAATTTTATCCAAGATAAATTCTTCTAAATTTATTCTTTAATCCTCCTTTGGATATCATTTCAAACTAGTCGGGATTAGCGAACCACACCGAAGTAATTATTTATTTTATTTCCCAATCCCAACCTATATATCCCATGGAGAAAACTGGTAATACTCCACATCTAACACCACGGTGTTATCGGTAAAATTAATTACCATTTCACGTTCAAATCTGATTAAAGATTTAACTATCGCTTTGGAGCAAAACTGGTGATACTCCACTCTCGATCACTTTTCAGATTTGATAATTTAAATTATCAATTCACATTTTAATCTAATTAAAGATTCATTAAAACTCCACTTAGTTTTAATCTTTTCAAAAATCAACATCTTGCCTTTAACTGGGTTAAAGAACCAATGTCTTCTAAAACACGATTCACGATAAACCCAAATCACATTTGATATTAAATACAAGGCTCTGAATGGAAAATATATCGGCTTATATTCAATATCAAATTCTGAAACCAACATATATCGTATTGGAAATAACGATATGAGATATATCTTTCAAATTCCCATAACAATATCTGTATAGTCCCGAAATCCAACATCGAAATATCCCGAAGATAATTTCGATTCAACTCCAGTCCAATCAACGTATTGGGAATATGGATTATTTTTAAAATCACTTTCAAATTCAATTTATTTATTTCAAAAATAAATTGATTTTAATTCTAGTTCAAAACTAGTTCATTTCGACAAAAATCTATTTTTATCTTTTCAAATGTGGAGTTTTTCACCCCAGTTTTTCCCAAATCATTTCTTATGATTTTACACAAATTATAGATATTTTTGATAATTTTATCAAGGCCCGTACAGTCGATTTCCATCTACGGCCATCGAACTGCACTTACAGCGACCTTTTCTGAAATTGATTTGGACATAATTCCAAATCCAACCGTTAGATTTCAAATTTCTAATATTCATTGGAAAGCTCTTTTCGATACGAACCCAACGGTTCCGGTTTTAGGAGAATCCGACGGTCGGATCTCCCGAAATGTCCGTTTGAAAGAAATGGTCGAAATTCACGAACTGCCGCGGCGCGGCGCGTTCTATTCAGGCCATTATATTATATATATAATATATATAATATATATTTCGTCGATTTCTATTTAAAACGAATTTTATAAATCGTTTCTAAAACAATTCGTTTCTAAAACAATTCAACTTCTATATTCAATTTCAAATCGATTTGATCTCAATTCAACTCGAATTCCTTTCCATTTTATTTAATTCGAATTCAAATTCGTTTCAATTCAATTCAACTTCAAATTCGTTTCAATTCAAATTAATTTCAATTTAATTTCGATTCGAATTCAATTAAATTTCAGTTCGTTTTCAGTTCAACTTGAATTTGTTTTATATTCAATTCCATTCGAAGTCCTTTTTTATTCAATTCAAATTCGTTTTCTTTTCAATTCGAATTCGCTATAATATTCATTTCAATTTGAATAAAATCGATATAAATACCGTTCACGTCAAAATGGCGCAAAACTAATCAACACGGCTTTATATTTTTCACAACTTCTTTATTCTATTCAACAAATGAATCTTTATCCCATTCAACACATGAATCTATATTTCTTTCAACACACGACTAATCTCAACACATGAGTACTGTCAACACATCACTATTTTTGTTATGTAAAATATTTTATAAAACTAAGGTATCTATCGTTTGATTTTTAATTAGACTTCTACTGGGAAATAGTTCTAATTTTAAATATGATAAAGATGTAAATTTCATTGTATAAAATATTTCACTCAACACATGGACATCGTCAACACATGACTTTTTTTTATATTCAACACATGAATTTTCTTTTATAATATTCATTATTTTCCCGATTGGAATGAGGCCCAATCAATCACCATATAACGTTAATTATATGGATTCCATACAACACATGTATATAATAACATTGATAAACAATCATCCAAAGTGCACCACACAACTGCATAAGCATCAAATATAAATAATCGACGCTTACACAGTCTGTTGACCAATCGATCGACAATAATTAAGTAATTGGGATTAGTGTACGCCAAACATCATCCCAACACCCGTGTGGGGTTTCAAATCAACAAACACACATTTTTGTTTGTGCAGTTGGGCGATGTGTAAAATTTATCATCCCAATCAATTTCAGTCAAATCAGTGTATATAAACAAATCGGCCGATTTGTTTATAAATTTTCATTTATTCACTTTCACGTCAAAAATTATATTTTTAACGATAAAACATTTTATTTTAACACATGAATTTCTATTCAGTTCATTTATTCAATAAAATAATATTTTTATTTTTCTAATATATTTTAGAAAATTTCGACGGCATAACGGCACGATACTAGAAACGGGACGAGGCCTAGCCTTATCCCCGGTCTAGTGAAGGCCCACGCCATTCACACATCTATCAAATCCATTTCAATTCACCAAACAATTCAATTTCAATCAAATAATCTAACTAATCTATGCAACCAAACAAACAAGTCCATGGTCTGTGGACGATTGTGTCGGGTGCTACTAAGCACCGTCTGCATCCTAGTATATATATATAACTAGAAAAGAAATTGAAGAGTGAGAAATTCTCACCTTTGGGTTCCACTCCGCCATCTCATTTCTGAACGGTTCGGATTTGCTCGACATTCCAACTCAACCATTTCACGCTGTTCACAATAAAAATCACATTTTTATCTAACTAGAAATCATATTTTTCTATCGTTCATTTCATAACAAAGAATATATTTTTATATCGTTCATTTCATAACAAAGAATATATTTTTGTATCGTTCATTTCATAACAAAGAATATATTTTTATATCGCTCATTTCATAACAAAGAATATATTTTTATACTTATACTATAATAAAAATTATATTTTTAATACTCTCATACTTCATAATAAAAATCGAAACTTTATTAATATACAAATCATAGCTTTCATGTTTATAAATCCTAACTTTTAAATAAACAAATAAAAATCAGTATTACAACTAAGTAAAAGTCAATTTTTTTTCCTAATCAAAGCTCCGACCTTTCACCTTATAAAAATTCGAACTTTCATCTCATAAAAATTCAAACTTTTTATTTAAAATCTAATTTGTTTATTCTTTAACCAAAAATCTAACCTTTTTCATGTATACAATTCATAATTTATAAAAATTAGGAATTTAAAACAATTTTTAAATTAAATAAACCAAGAGAACGTACTGTCGAAGAGGGGCCGACGGGAGCGGCGCGTCGGAGGTGGTCACTGGGCTTGCAGGGGCTGCGGCGGTCGAGCACAGGTGGACGGTGGTGGTCAGCAGGGCGCGACTGTCGATAGGTTGTGGGGCTTCGTGGTCTTCAAAATCGAGAAGGGGGGGCTCGTCGATAGGAGGGAGGAGCAGAGGCTGGAGGGCGGTGGCCGGACTTCGGTGGGGTTGCGATGGGGAGGCGAGGCTGCTGGGCGATTTGGGGTTCAGAGAAGAGAGCGTCGAGAGCAGAGAGAAGCGGAGAAGGAGGAGGATCGGGAAGGGAGGGGAGGAGCGGAGAGAAGGAGGTCGGCTGCGCCTGTGGCGCGGCGGTCGGAGCGTCAGGGGAGATTCGATCGGTTGCCCCTTTTTTTTTTCTGAAATAACGAATGGAATAGGGGGGGCCAAAGCGGGTTAAAGGGGAGGGTTTTAAATTTTTTTTTTTAATTTAATTATTTTATTTTCATCGAAAAGCAACTTTTATTTTCGACCTCAAAACGAGGCCCACCGCCTGTCGTCCTCAGCGTATTACCCCCATTCCGAACACAATGGGATATGTATCGTTGGCTGAATCGATCGTTTGAATCAGTTTCCGTTGAATTTACATTTAAATCACTTTATTGAATTTTAAACGTACATTTCAATTTACCGGGGTCACATACTAATTCTAAAAATTACAGAAAAATATTTTCTAGCCTCGTATTGACGATACGGTCCTAACAAAACTAGTTTCGTCGAATTCTGAGACCGTTGGAAAAATGGCCATTTTCCAGTCGATTAAAATCAACTGAAACTGGTCAAACGCGTTTTCCTTTGCCACGCTCACATATTGATTCGAAAAATTATGAAATTTGAAACCTAGCAATAACTTGACACTGCGGATCCAACAAAACTGGTTTCGTCGAAATCCGAAGTCATTTGCAAAATGTCTATTTTTAAGGGCCTGAATTCCATAGCGACTATTCAGAATTTTCAACTGGACATATCTTTTGATTCTTGCTACAAAATTTTGATTTTTCGGATTGGTTGGAAAGATATCCACAATTAGATTCCATTATTTTTGGTTTCACTAAAATCCGGATTGTTTTGCACCCGGTACATTCAATTGAAGTTTGAAATCGAATTATCGAACTACCGCGCCATTTTCAATTCTATTTATAATTATATATAAATATTTATATTCTAACGACGGCGTATATAATATATACGTTTGAATTCTATTCAAAATAAATTTCTCATCGATATTATTTAAAATAATTCATTTTAAATATTCAAAACCCGTTAAAATTGCTAAAATAAAAATTTTAAACTGGCCCAGATTTTTGGGTTATTACAGAGCTGAAGGCGAGATGTACTACCATATTTTTTTGTATTAATTTATTTCCGCTGTGTGAGATGTATGTGGCATATACTCTGATGTTGTATCATATAAATACAGATTTCTCTTTGTGTAAGGAGGTTTGATATATTATATTTTATTCGTTCCGCCGTGAGATTCTGATCTTCTTATTCTTCTATTATAACATTTCTTTCTTCTTCTCATCCTCTAATTTTTTTTATTATCAATCCGATTTTCCATGCTTTTGAGTTGGACATGAGTAGTTAAATGTCGACTTAAACCGTACGGAAAAGTTGGGTCGTTACAAAGTGGTATCAATGCTTAAGGTTGAGTAAGTAACCTTAGCTCTGTGGAGTAACTTAATAGAGATGGGGTTAGTAATACCCTATTGAGTTTGAGAGTGTGTGTGTGTGTGTGTCTATATATATACATATATGAGAGAGAGCGTACTTGTCACTATTATAAAAATTGTTTTTTATTGTGTTGATTGACCTGTTGAGTGGTATATGAATTCCATATTGATGTTAAGCCGACGTGGTCCATAGGGATTTATAAACACTTGAATGAGGCAATTCAACATGATATTGTTTTAAAGTGGGTAAATAATATAATTTTACCCAGAATTAAAGTTTTGATATAAAGAAATAATTTTTTGAAATTATTGAATGTGTTTGATTGTTATTATAATCCAAGAGGATCATATTATTGAGATGGTTATATATAACCACATAGAATTTATATAAGTGTGAGATATAAAAATGAGCTTAATTAAATTTGGATCCAGACTAGAATTTGAAATTTAAATCCTGAATGTTTAGAAATATTTTCTGGAGTTTTACAAAGTAACATAACATTACTTTCAAGGTATTTTGAAAAAAGAACCAATTTTAAATGAATTTTAAAAATGATTAAGCATTGAAATCACTTCAATGGCGAGAAAACAATTCTGATAATGGATGGCGACATTATCGGTATTCATTTTCAAATTGCTGAGTAATGGATTGCTACCATAATAATGCATTAATGGAAAATTTGTTTGAAAAGAGCAAGTTGTTTTTAAAATTCGAATATTCCAAACGTGCAGATGATTATAAATCTATAGGTATAACTCTATATGATTTCAAACCAATTTGGAAATAAAAGATGGGAATTTGAATTTTGAATTTTAATTTAACTTTTGTAATGTAAATGAATTGTATACGTAAATAAAATTGATTAAAAATTTAAATAAAGTTAAATAGAATTATATTGGATTGGAAAATAAATTGAGTAGCTTATAAAGTGAAAGTGAATAAACTGATTTAAAATCAATTTGGATGAATGTGAATGTTGTATAAACATTATGAATTGGATGTGCAAATATGGATTGAAAATCATTGGAAACCAAGTGAAATGGTGTGAATTAAAGATATGAATGATTGTTAAAACATCGACTATTGAAACTTACTTGTTTAAATTGAGTAAGTACAAGTATATGGTGCAGTATGGCTTGATTTCGGCTACATGTATTGCCTATGAATTAAGCGAGTCCACTTAATGATGCTTGTATAAGGTATGCTTACGTAAAATATAGAATTGGGTTATGAATTTTGTTTTCTGGTCGTGTGGTTCGCTGTATATATATTCGTCGTTCCTATGATATGGCAGAAGTCCCTCTGTACAGGGAAAACTATGCCAAAAAATACGAAAATTTAAGGTGTTAGAAAATTTTCAAGATTTTCGAAATTTTTTGTTAATAGAAATTAATTGGTGTTTTGATTAAATGGTATCAGTTGAAAAAGGTCAGGAAGTGGAATGAGTGTTTTTAATTATGTAATAGTTAACAAGGTTGAACCGTTTTTCCTACCTTAGTAATTTCGGGGATGAAACACTTTAAGTGAGGAGGAATGTAACGACCCAGATTTTTTAGTTGTTTAATTCTGAACATTTAAATTTATTTTAAATGTTGTATTAGAGAATAAATGGTAATTTATATGGAATTTATTAATTAAACAACGTTTGAACATATAATTTATAATTTAATTATAAACGAGCTTGTAACGTCGCGGTAGTTCGTAATATTACGATTTGAACTTCAATTGAATATACAAAATTGATTATGCGTCAAATTTCTTTGAAACAAAAAAATTCAAATCTATTGAACTATATTTTTCCAATGGAAGTGAAAAATAGAGATATCATCTTATAGATTTTGAGTTATGTCCAAATCAAATTTTCAAATAGTCGTCATGGAATTTTTTATAAACTTAAACGATTTATTTATAAATAAATCAATTTTTAATAATCCAGACGTCATTTTAGTTTGAATTATCGAGTTTAAAATCCAGATATGTTTATTTTAGAGCCATATGATGTTCTATTCGGATATATACGATAATCATAATTTATTATTATAAATTGAATTGTTTTTGAATTTATTAAAATTTTAATTGATTTATTTAAGCCTTCAAAATAGCCCTTTTGCGAACGACTTCCGTTTTCGATGAAATCAGTTGCATTGGATCCGTAATGTTAAATTATTGTATGAGAATAAATTTCGTGGCAATTCGATATCGTGTGTGACCGCGGTAACCATAAACACCTTGATTTTTTACTTAATCTTTTTATCAATTTAATATGAAATATTAAGAATAACCAATTTTCAAATGAACTAGGTTTTTAACAAAACCAATTTTATAAAATCCATAATGGTTAATTATTGTAAGATTTCAAGTTTGGAGTCGACTGGAGATATTTTGTGATTGTACGCGATATTAATGCGTATCGATATACATTTCAAAGTTAAAATAGGGGTTTTTCAAACATTATCGGAATTCGAGAAACAAGTTCTATCATGTTCGGAATATTAAGTTATTACACAATTTCAGATTTCATTTCAATTGGACATAGTATGTGGTCATAGGAATCGAAAATGCTAAGTGATGAATAGTACGCGAATATTATAATATTAAAATTCTCTATAAATTCAACCAAATCTCTAGTTCATCTGTCAACATTACCATTCCTGTTCGATTACTATTCATAATCCAAACCTCTAAGTTGTGAGATATTTGAGAAAATTTTCAACATGAAAATTGTTAAGGATTGCGAGCTCTAGATGCGGGTTGAATTTGGTGTCAACCAAAGCGGTGTGAAGGGAGAAAATAGGGTCGAAGTGTGGCAGTTTTTGGCTGATTCTGGTAAAGTAGTGGGGAATCTATCAAGAGTGGTTTAGGCGAAGGTAGCAGAATGGAAGGTGCTCCTTTTGGAGGTGGTTTGGTGGACGCTGGTGAAGTGTGGTCGGAGAATGGTGAAGTTGATTGGAAATTTGGGAAGGGTCGATTTTCGAGCTCATGAGGGAGCTAAAGGCCACCATAATCGATGGGGTCGGTCTAGTATTGAAGCTTAGGCGTTGGCGGTCGGAGCGGTGTTAGGTGGATGACTTCTGGTGAACTGGTGGCGGCATAGTATGTAGTTGAATGGGGGGCTTTTTTTCCTTGATCTTTTCGAAGTGGGTCTGCTTTTATGACGTGGGAGTTTTGTAGGCTGTCAGAGGAATTGGGGTTCATCAGAGGTGGGAGGTCAGGCGACATCGATCATCGTGGAGGGGGTCTTAGTGGTCCGATGATCACTAGGCGATGTGGTGAGTTGATGTAAGGAGAACTGGTGATTTCATTCTACTGCAATGAAAGGATCGATTATCCCTAATTCGATCTGGTACGATGTTTGGTTGTGATTAAGGGTATAGTTAACTTAATTAATTATAATTTAATAAAAATGATGTTTAAATTAATTAAAAACTTGTAATGTCCGTATATATTTCATTCATAAATAGAATTTGACGAAACAAGAACCGTTGGGTTCATAATCATAAAGCCTACGTGTACGAGCTGGAATGGTATGAATCAAAGCTCACTGGAATTTTATGTAGTTTCAAACACTTTTTTGAAACTATATAAAACAATCAGAATTGTCAACCAACATAAAATGTGAGTTAATTCTCACGCTTTCTGAAATATAATGATGCGTTAAATTCATATATATCGTTGATTGCATAAATTTTGTGATTGGATGGTTTATTTTTTGATTGGTTGATAATTATCATGTTATATATTTAATGATTTAAAATAGAATTTCTATTTCATAAGTTATATAATGATATCATAAGCTATGATGCAGGGATGAATAGGTTGGAGGGATCCAACAAGATTCCTCAAATTAAATTGTATATTACATGTTTTTTCTTTAGATTTTGAATATGAATTGTTATTTCAAGTAATATAAAATCATGTTTGGATGTTAACGGTTGAACTGGATGGTTATTATTGATTTGGAGTCAATGGATTGACAATGAATGACCTAAATTCCTTTTTTTTATAAAAGACGTCGTTTACTGTTAGGCAAGTTGATTAAGTTAAAAGTTATAAAATTTATTTTTATAACTAAAGAAATATTTCAACTTATATTTTTATAAGTTATTAATTTTTCAGTTTAAAATAAATCGATATTTATAAAACAAATTAATTATAAAATATTTTGTATAGCAAATTCTTTTGTTTAATAAGCGAGTAAGTCAGGAAATTAGCCTACAATTCAATAATTGGGAATAATTGTTTTATGAAATAATTAAGTGATTTTGTTGATTTAATTATATTTTTAATTTGAAACTAGTTAACAAGTTAACTGATGACTTTCAAGTTGACAAGTCAACTGTTTTGATTTGAATTTGATTATTAGATTAATTTGTTTGAAATTAATCCAATAGTAATGGTTTTGTTGAACAATTATTCAAACTTAATGAATATTCTTAAATGTTAACCAATCTTTTAAATAATGTTGTTTAAAGTAATCATTGAATTGGTTATTATTAATTAAGATAATTATTATTTAAATAACTATTTATAGTGATTAACTTTTCAATTTTTAGTTAATTAAGAAGTTAACTACTTTTGTTGCAGTTAATATTTAAATTAAGTATTATTTTTAATTAATAATAATTAAAGTGATTACTTTTAGATAGTAGTCCGGTTATAATGAGATATTAAGTGAAGTTTGTGGAAAGTTTTGCAAAGGGATTTGATAATAAGTCCTAGCTTATAAACAAGGGTTATAAAAGGGAATAAAAGACGATGTAATGGTTTAAGTGGATATTTTCTTAAACTGAATCAAGTAAAATGACTAAAACTAAAAAGAGAATTCAAAATGCCAAGGAAGAATGTTAAAAGGATTTTTGTAAAAGATGCGGTAAATGGACTATTTAATTGAAGGAAAGCCAAGCTAAGTTACAATAAGTTACTAAAAGAGATTCGGGCAAAGATTCGATAAAAGAATTTTATAAGAGAATTCAAGATAAGGAAATAAAAGACGTTTTATGAATACAGATATAAGGATATTTCCAAAGTAAAGGAAGTTAAACAAGGTTCATGATAATATAATGACATTTAGAGGTAAAAGAAATAAAACGATTTTTGTAAGAGATACGTGACTGAATAATGTTTCCAAAGTAACGAAAATAAGAGATTTGTGAATATTCTTATCCAGCTATGATAAGTATATGAAATTGATTTGTAAGAATCAATGAAAAGATTTTAATGAATAGTTTTGATTAAAATGTGGTCTGAGCCTCCATTATATTGATCTGTACTACTTTGATTGGATGGCTGAAGACCCAACTATCAATGAAGTGATAATTTTGGACCATTGACATGTTAGTTCGAAGAGACCGGCGTGGGAACTAGACCCAAAAACCACTTCAACCCGGCTTTACGTTCGCAAACTAACATTGCAGGGATATTATGGATTGATTTGAAGATATAGATCTTCAGAGTGCTAGGATTACTCGTTGATGTATCTGGTTAATTACCAAGATTAAACTCGTGGCAGTAAACCTCTTGTTCTAAGGTATCCTTATTTAGTTCAGTCCTAGAGCGAACTGATATGGAAGGATGTTTGACAGAGTATATCCTAAGATCACGTATGTTGGTTTCTATAAATAAACCAAGTTTGGTGGCGGGGAATCTATTCTCTTAGCTTAACACCTAGATTGTATTTGTCGATTTCTATTAGTGATTTGACGGATCTGACGACGTGGCATTCAAAGATGGGATGAGTTGTTCTGAAAAATAATCGTTACCTCAAGCCTTATTAATCGGGAAATGACATAAATCGGGTAGGCAGCATGACCAAGTGGGTCATTCCCATTAGGGGTATTATCACCTGATCTAGAGAAATTTCATTTGCTCCTTATTCTATTCGCTGTTATAAGCTTTCGGTAACTGTTGCTGATCACAACCGTGTGTGATAATATGCTCGGTACACTCAAGATGAATGAGTGGCTAGTCATGTGTGGCCAGGTTGCAAGATGTTTTTGTTGAACCCCCAATGTATTCCCTCTAGAGTACATTGATTGGAAGGTGGTCCCATACCTTACTATTTTGGAAATCAAATCTCCAATAAGCGCCATGCAGTTTTTGATTATATACTAAATATGTTGAGCGTGAGATGCAAGTGTTCTGGTAGTTGGTTATTTATTTGTGGGTTGATAGACACTATTATAATATCACCGGATTTTGATATCAAAAATGATTTGGGTTATCGTAAGGTAAAAACCATCAGTATTTTTGTCTGAACTAGTCATACAATTATCCTTTCTTTTCAAAGGATTTTCTAAAGTTAAGCAACTTATTTATTATGTGAATTTATCACTGAAAGTATTCTAGACCGATCCGGGTGAATTTTTCTTTGCTTCGAATGTGCTCAGGTCAAACCGAGTATATTTTCAGGTTGAGAAGGAGCTGAAGGCCACACATATTCTCGTAATTTTTTGGTACTAATTTATTTCCGCTGCGTGAGTTGTATGTGGTGTATACTCTTATGTTGTATCGTATAAATACATATTTCTCTTTGTGTAAAGTGATTTGATATATTATATTTTATTCGTTCCGCAATGAGATTCTGTTCTTCTTATTTTTCTATTCTAACACTTCTTTTGTCTTCTCGTCCTCTATCTATTAACAATTCGGTTTTCCGTGCTGTTGGGTTGGACATGAATAGTTAAATGTCCGCTTAAACAGTACGGAAAAGTTTGGATCGTTACACTTCCTCACTCTGAAGGCTACCATTCCATCTGTGCTTACCCTAGCTTTCCTCACTTGGTGTTTTGGCTATTTGTTCCACCGTCGTACCCCCGTCCCTCTTATCGGTTTCCCTTCCAGATCTGCATTGTGAGTTTCAAATTCTTGAACACATGATGTTCCCTTAAATCGTTTCGTCGATGTTAGAATCATCTTCCCTAGTGGCTAATTTGCGACTATGGCGTTGGTCTTTTCTATCTTTTTCTGAGCCGTAACTTGCCTCAAGCCGCTAAAAGGTATGTGCATGTTCAAAAATTGGTGGTTTCATGGTACGTGTCTCTTTATTTTACTGGATTTTGGTCATTGCTGCAGCAACTGTTAGTTTTGCCGTAGGTGGAAGATAATTTTGTCGGTTGTGTGTGGCTTGGTTTTTGGTGTTTCGACTTGTGGTCATGTGGATTTGTTCCTTGTTTGTTGTGCGATCTGTAGGTAACAATGCCTTGGGGTTTTCGGTGGTATTGGTGTTGTGGACTCATCACTTTTGCAGTCCTCCTCCTCCATTTCCTGATGATCATGGCAAAAGCAAGAGCTTTGGTGATCTCTGGGGTAGCCTGGTTCTGGTATATTGTTTTTACATCATGGTCCAGTTGTTATTTTGGATGTCAAAGTTTTAGTCAGATACAGAGGTGATGGCATACCTTAGTATGCTGCTATGTGGTGTCTTAACTCTGTCAAATCATTATGTCAAGCTCAGGTATGTGATTTCCCACCTCTATCCTAATCGCTACTGTTCGGTGCTAGCTTGTACTGAAGCTTACTTCAATACTCTAGGAGTTTGGCACCTGTTTTTGATTTTTGGCTTGTAATCTTTTAATGTATAATTTGCGCACCTTTTAGTGTAGCCACTGTGTCATGTTAGCCTTTTTGGCTGCAGTATGATTATATCTAATTTGTAATGTTGTTGTTCCCTGCGTGGAGCATAGGTCAAATAGTGGACGGACCACTTTAAACTGCGACAGTGGTGGACGATCCACCTTAAAAACCGAAAGTAGTAGGTTGGTAGCTGCCAACGTCATGTATTATTTTTATTCATTATTGGTTATACTAAAAGTATTTGCGGTCACTTTAAAAACCGGTTGGATTTGCCAAAAAAGTACCAATTTTCCAAAAAAGAAAAAGATAAGTATTATTACATAAGAAGCTATGCCAATTTTTTAGATGTCCTCCATGAAAGGCAAGTATGATATATTACTTAAGAAGATAAGAATAAGGTTTAGGAGCCATAAAATCATGCAAACAAAGGTAAAAACCTGAAGAGGCAGAAGAAAAAATTGAGCTGGATCATCATGCAAGGGAGAAAAGATGAAAAGGTGGGAAGAGAAAAATCAAGACATAAGCTGGAATTGAGCACACAATCCAGTTTGCTAATATTCTACTGCATAACCAACCAACCTACAATAATTTTCTATCTCAAACCCATCAACCTAATAATTATAACCTAGCACCTATCACCACCATTTCCCACCACAACCGTTTCCCCCGTCGAGGGGGGTTGCCCTAGGTGGTCGCCTGCTCCGGCTAGCCTTGGAGTTGACCTTGGGTCCCACAAATATATTTTTGTAGCCTATTGTTTTACTTTAATATTGAAATTGATCCCCTCAACCAGCCATAGCTCATGCACAAATAATAATAGTATGCACTGCTTAATCTTCACCACTTTCTAATTACCTACTAATCACAATATACAATGATTTTCGTGCAATGTTGAATAATTATAATAAATTTTGCACTTATTTGAACATACCAAATTATACTTGTTAAAAACATCCAACCTTCCATTTAGAATGCCGTTTTCATTGAGCATGGAACTAAGCATTGATTATTTAAAAGATTCTTGCATTTTAATTGATCAAAGAATGGGACATAAAGTTATAGTAAATTAGCATGTTCCATTTGATGAGTAATATATCACAAAAATACAAATTGTAGTTACAATTCAAAAAGGGAAATATATAAGATAAAATAAAGGTCCTTATAACCAACCTGATTATGATTTTTGAGTACTGCAGGTTTTCATGTTCTTTTTGCTATTGTATTATTTTCACACTATCGCCACACAAAGTTTTTCCAAGATTCCATACTAACGGTTTTCCAGCATTCAACTATTCAAAACTAAAGAAAAAAACTGCAACTTGCAAACAAATAGATGTAGAATGAAAGATTAAACTGCTAGATATTTTGTTAATACACGATTATATTACAAATAGACAGTAACAACAATCAATGTTACTCAATTATGCCATAATTGTCATGTCAAACTGTGTTTATAGCAATGATTGAAAGCGTGACCGATTGTGCATTAGATTGGAGTGGTACAGAACCGTCACCAACAGGCAAGAAGAATATTTCAGTAATGTCCGAGTCCATAAAGGGTTCTATTTCCTTGAAACAATATTGTCGTTGTATGCACTGATTGACATAATAGAAACTTGTTTCCCAGGATAAAACGGACAAGAACCGTAGCGTAGTGCCAGCAAACAAAGCTACGACAAACTAAAGTAGATTATAGAAACTAGATCAGAGGATTACTTTGAAGAAGAAGCAATAATACAAGAAGATAAAAAAGTGATTTCTGTCTCGTTTTGGGCTATGTATTTATAGGCTGGAGGAGGTGCCTATCTGGGAATTAACAATCGTTGGAATTGGAAAAGTTGTGACCCTTTAACCACGCGGTGCATTAATATGTGTGCACATCAAAATTCAAATGGTTGTACCCATTCAGCTAAATGTAGATGGCCGATCAAATTCTGAGAAAAAAATTCTCGTTTTCAGTGCACTGGCCAAGCAGCAACCATCAGCCCATTCAATCAAGTGACCCCAAGGCCCAATCTTTGACACCTTAATATATTACTGTGTCAAGGTCTAGCCCACATTCCTCCATAACCCCTCTTCTTTTTATTTTATATAAGCTTATTAGCTTATGATATATATTAGAGGTGGTATTCATATTTTGATGATATGGGACTTTGGTTTGCTATCTTCTTTCCTTCCCAAATTCCTCTTTCTCTTGCTCACTCATTTCCAATAATCCCTCACATGAATGAGCAGTCATTCTTAGTTTCATGAACGATTTATTGCATCCATTAAAGTAGCACATGGGCCTTGAACTTTCTTAGTGATTACCTATTTGAATCACATGCAAATTAGTATACATAGACTATCCTTGAACTGTATGTCGTTTGTGTAATTTCGAAGTAGATAACACACGAAAAATGTTTCTCATAACCCTTTTGTGACACCCTACGTCCGTTAATATCACTAATAAGAGAATGCATTAAGTTTCGTGAAGCGCAATAGGTAATCATTACGGAGAATATAAAAGACAGATAAGATAAGCAACGAAAAATCATAAAGTTTATTATGGAAGAAATAAACCATAGTTTCAGAAATACATCAAAACCAGTTACAACTAGAAAATTGTCTCAAATTTGTCTCACTAAGCATCTCACAAAATTAAATATCATAGTATATAGAATTGTATCCCTCACTATAAGCCATACTAAAGTAGAGAGCAAGTCAAGATGATACATCTCAAGAAATCCAACTCCAAGCTGTGAGAGAAATCTTAGTCACTGTTGAGTGCTGCCACTCTGAGGACTTGAGGGGAGAAGGAAGAAAGAGGTAAAAGAAAATGGGTCATAAATAATGTCTGGAGAGTTCCAGTAATTTACAAATGCATGGAACAAAAATGCCAAGACAGGTAAATAAAACTGGATGAGAAAGGTACAATGTCAAGGAATGAGAACTAAGTTAAACAAAATAGCATGATGAACAAGAATTACAGGATATGATCAGGTAATTCTTCACATTTATATCTTAAAACATGTAATGTCTAAACCAATATTAGTATAACAAGTTCAACATGATTACATAACAACTAGATTAACAGCAGTATTAACAACGAAAATAAACAGTAGGATTAAACAGCAGGATTAGGCATACCTTAATTACATAACAGGATTAAGTGTTGACCTAATTACATAACAACAAGATTAGGTGTACCCTAATTACAACCCATGCGATCAGCTCCCTACTACGTGAATACTTTGTGTCAACCCTGACAGTAGGGTGTATCACTCCTTAACCCATCAACTATATAACACAGACCTATTTACTGGTGTTACCGCGTCTTATCTTCACTAGTCGGACCCATGCATGCTCATGACCCCACCTTAACGTGCCTGTACCCACCCTCATGTGAACCTCTTACTATCTAGTTCAGTAAAGCGTGCCTTGTCCCCTACCTAGTGCGGGACCCCATTAACAAGATACCTATAGGGATACTAACTAATATGGGTTCCAAACAGCAGATTGACACAAGCCAAATCCCCTAAGTTTGTGCCCCTGAATAACTAGAATTTAAGAGCCCCCAAAACCCGATACAATAGCAGATGTGGGATCTCTTAGGTTATTAATACTTATATTTAACCTAGCAGGATTAGGTTTACTAATAAGCGTGGTTGTAATATTACATATCATCATGTGTGTACAACCCATCCTCAAAATCCTGCCCAGATGTATACAATTTCACAGCATTTAGTTTATTAATCTACATATGGTACTTACCCTATTCTTAACATGTCATTTACTTAATGTCCATTTTAAGTTAAATTTAACATGTCCAATTCATAAGCATATCAACTATATTTCCAAGTTACAGGTTTATGCATAATGTCCATTTACAGCAAGTATTTACGCATTATCAGTTTACAGCAAAACATGTGTATATTTATCCTTTTTTCCAAATTATAATCAATCAGTCCAAGTAAATAACATGCCTAAATTCCTCTTTTATATCATTTATTATTGCCCCCAAACATACACATACTCTGATCGGGTATAGCCTGGGCTTCTCAAGGCCTAGGCCTGGCATAAAATAAAAAGGGAAAATAGAGGAAGAAGAATAGAATCAAATCACATAGGCATATAGGCAAGACTGGAAATATACATAGAAAATGGGAAAAAGAAGATAGATACATATAACTTTTTAATTTTCTAACATCACAGGCATATGTATAACTTGTTTAATTATCCAATATCACTAGCATGTGTATAACTGATCAGAACGACATAGGTGATTAACAATGAAAACAAACATAACATTTATTTTACTAACTCTGTAGATCCTAACTAGTTTTATTTAACTGTCACATTCAAGGCCTAAGAAATTAGATCTGTAAATAATGGAAACTCACAATGAGTCTTAGAGAAGATAAGTATATAACTCTGTGCCTTAGGAAGTCCAAGTCCAATACAAGTTGTATGTATGCAAGTCCTGATGTTATCTCTATTTGGTCCAATCTTTAGCAACATTCCCCATTATATGTTTTTATTTTTCAGAATAATTTCATGGAGGCAGAAGAAGATATGAAGAATTTGTGTGAAATAGTAATGGGAGAAGCCATTTATTTATAGAGTTAAAGAGTCAACATCATCCTTTAGATCTTAGGTTTTAAATCCAAACTGTACAATTCATGCTGAGTCAACACGAATAAAGTCACAAAATAGTCCTGGTACATTTTCTGAATTCGGCCAAATCAGGGATGGGTCGACCCACCTACCACCTGATTCGACCCTGGGGTCGACCCAGTCACCTTGGATCGACCTATGGATCGACCCATGCCAGCGTGGGTCATCTAACAACGTGTCTTATTCCCGCCTGTCCCTGCTTGCCTCTTCTTTGACTTTTCTGGAATTTTACATTTTGATTTATATTTATACACGAACTCCTTATGTGTATACAAACTTCTAGGACACTATAACTTCTTCAAACGTTGTCCGTTTTACGCAAACTTGGGACTATCTGAACCAGAATTCTAAGATGAATGCAACGGTAATGCCGAATTCGTTTAATTCTGAATATATAATTAAGTTATTCTAAATTTGTTATCTTTAAGTATGGTTATAGTGTACTACATTTTGGGATGTTACATTCTCCCATACTTAAAGGATTTCCTCCCGAAATCTCCAAGTCTATAAGAATGTAACTATCCTAACATCCATCTACAACCATCTACTCATCCATCATCCATAGACGTCCATTGTCCTTAAGAGATTTCTAATGCTTGTATGAATTTGTGCAAAGTGTTGTGTGTATATATCCTTACCCTAACGCAAAAATCAAGCGGTCGGATGATTCGGTTGACCTCCTTAATGTAATATATGTTGTGACATGAATCTAAAATATATGCAAATAGTCTTAGTATAACATGTAAACTCTATATGTGTGCACCATCATTCATCTAAATGCATCATCCATATGACTCCATTTCCATCCTTAGAAAAGCTAAAATGCACACACATCCATATGCAATATGTAAGTGATTGAGCCGATCTACTACCGAGCGTGTGTATATGCATCCACGAGCAACCACTAGCAAGCACATGCATCCACTTGCAACCATCAATCATAACATGTTTCAAACACATGTTTCCAACCATTGGATTCTATCTAAGGATCGAAAGGTTTGAACGATAGGATAAATTAACTCGAATGGTATAGCAAATGTAAAGAA
This sequence comes from Allium sativum, assembly GCA_030737875.1. Classification (NCBI taxonomy): domain Eukaryota; kingdom Viridiplantae; phylum Streptophyta; class Magnoliopsida; order Asparagales; family Amaryllidaceae; genus Allium; species Allium sativum. The sequence continues at coordinate 11,506,286 of JASFAX010000027.1, read as the reverse complement.
AAAGCTTTGGAAAGAAGTCAAGAACGTACTCTCAAAAAAGAGAGAATAAGAAGCATGAATCCTATATTCTGATTCCCACGTCGTATCTTCGCGGTCTTCTCCCCATTGCACTTTAACCAACCTGATTTCCTTGATTCATAACTTCTTGATTTCTGATCCAAGGATATAAGTAGGAACTCGTCTCACTGATGCTTCCTTCTCAACTTCCACTTCCTCAAGTGTGCTCGGCTCTACTATCTCTATCATATCATAGAGACATTTCCTCAAATGGGAAACGTGAAATACATCGTGTATGCCTACAAGTCGGTCCGACAGCTTAATCCTGTAATCTATCTATACTATCCTCTCTACTATAGGTAATGACCCTATAAATCTTGGTGCTAACTTCCCTACTAATCCAAAAAGAACTAAATTTCTTTTTCTTCAATCGGGTAAGTGGGGGTAATAACCTTGCAAAATCTTTGATAAACTTTCTATAGTAGCCCGCTAACCCTTGGAAACTTCTCATCTCCGTTGCACTCTTTGGAGCCCTTCAATATTTAATTGCAACGACTTTCGCATGGTCTACTACAATCCTATCCTTAGAGACCACATGTCCTAGGATACTTACTTCATTTCTCCAAAATAGCACTTAGAAAACTTTGCCTTGAGCTAATGTGACTTGAGGGTATGTAGAACCTCTCCTAAGTTTTGGGCATGTTACTCCTCGTTCCATGAGACGATCAGAAGGTCATCCATAAAGGCCACAATGAATTTGTTCAGAAATTTCCCAAACACCCTACTCATCAAATCTACAAATTAGGCGGGTGTATTAGTTAACCTAAAAGGCATAACTGACCATTTCGAAGAAGCCATATGGAGTTCGGAATGCAGTCTTTTCAATGCTATCCTTTGCAACTCCCAACTGATGAAACCCCATGGCCAGATCCATCTGCAAGAAAAATGATGCGCCAACTAGCTGATTAAACAGATCGTCATTCTTGGTAGCGGGTACCAATTCTTCTTAGTGAGCTTATTCAGCTCCCTATAATCTACACATAGACGAAGTGAGCCATCCGCCTTAGTTGCGAAGATGACTGGAGATCCCCATTCTAAAATGCTTATCCTAATAAAACCTTTCTCGAATAGCTCCCCTACTTGCTTGCTTAGCTCCTTTCTTTCCCTAGGAGCCATGCGGTGCACTGGTCGAGCAACTGGCTTTGCATTCTCTATCAAGTAAATTCGGAAGTCTATCTCACGCTTTGGAGGAAGTCCCTTAACCTCCTTAAACACATCCGAGTAGTCTCTAACTATGGGAATAGATCGCAAGTCATCAACAGAAGTATCAAGTAATTGTAGAAAACTGAGCATCACCGACCCCCGTGGGTCATAGGAAATTTCGAGAGTCCTACCATGTCAAGAAAGAAGTCTAACCACTCTCTTTTTGCAATCAAGGATGGCACCATACATGGGTAGCTAATCCATGCCTAAAATCAAACCATAGCCCGTAAAACCCAGCACGTATGCATTGCATTCAAACTCGACGCCTACGATAAAAATTCTCAAACCCCTACACATCATGGATAAATGAGCTGATCCTCCTATGGGATTTGAGACTATTACAAGATTAAAGACTATACTAGTATTAAGGTGTAGACTATCTACTAAAGAACTGGATATAAATGAGTGTGAAGCACTATCATCAAACAGGGTTCGAACATGATAGTCAAAAAGGGAAATTAAACCTTCAACCATGAATTTCCTACCTCGATCAGGTCCATTTGCTTCCAAAGCATGCACTTGTCCAGAAGTTCCTGTCCCTTGTCCTTGCTTTCTAGGGCATTTCTTAGTGAAGTGCACCATCTGTCCACAATTAAAGCAAGCTCCCTTTGTCTTTCTGTAGTCCTTTACAAAATGACCCATAGCCCCACAACCATGACACTTGATATCCTTCTTGATTTGAGCCTTGTTGGGTTTACCACCTTTCTTTTGTTTCTTTCCTTTCTTTGTCCACCATTTCAGTTTTTTGCCCTTGGCTTGAGTCTCCTCAGTCTTAGTCTCTTTCTTTTGTTCCTTGTCGTCCTTGTGCAAAAGCGCCATATCAACTAGCCTTTCAAACATTGTCCCCATTTGTATATGAGACAAAGCAAGCCCTTGGATAGGTTGATTCAACACTCTCGCAAATTTAAGCGCCTTCTTGTGAGGCATATTCACCAATTCTAGTCCAAACCTCGCTAGTTGGTTAAACTTGTTCACATATTCCTTACCCGGCATATCCCCTTATTTTAAATCCAAGAATCTCTCCATTTGCAATCCTTCTTCCGCATGAGATAAGAATTTCATTTCGAATCTTTACCTGAAGTCATCCCAAGTCACCACTGGTTTTCCGGCCTGGATTACTTCCCACCAGTAGGAAGCCTCATCCTAAATTCGCCATGAAACCAGTTACATCTTCCTTCGGTCATCGACCTCAAAAAGTCCAAACAAGTTTTCCGTCTCTGATAGCAAATTATGTGCTTCAACAAATATTTCGGTACATGGAATTGTTTTCATCCCATAGCGCAAAAGTCTTTGCATAACTTATAGAAGTTATCTGATCGTGGAGGTGGAGGAATAGCGGCTGTAGTTGGGGGTGGATCATCACCTTGATCTCTGGCAGGTGTCGTAGCCTCAAGATATCTATAGAGACATGTAGGTAACAGAATGCCCTCGGGAAGACTGGGTGCCCCTATATGCTGAAAAGAAAAGAAAAATGATTCAACAAGGGATCGAGAGAACATTGAATATGGCTTGAGGGGATATGTTTTTCAAAAACACATTTTAAGTTGAAAATACTTTGCTTTTTGAAAACGGTTTTAAAACTATTCCTCCGATCTTGTAACCTTCAGCTTTGATACTAAATGTGACACCCTACGTCCGTTAATGTCACTCATAAGCGAATGCATTAAATTTTGTGAAGCGCATTAGGTAATCATTACAGAGAATATACAAAACAGATAAGATAAGCAACGAAAATCTTAAAGTTTATTATGGAAGAAGTAAACCATAGTTTCAGAAATACATCAAGCCAGTTATAACTAGCAAATTGTCTTAAATCTGTCTCACTAAGCAGCTCATGAAATAAAATATCATAGTACATAAAATCGTATCCCTCGCCATAAGCCATACTAAAGTAGAGAGCAAGTCAAAACGATACATCTCAAGAAATCCAAGTCCAAGCTATGAGAGAAATCCTAGTCACTATTGAGTGTTGCCACTCTGAGGACCTGGGGGGAAGGAAGAAAGATGAAAAAGAAAAATGGTCAGATACAAAGTCTAATGAGTTCCACTGATTTACAAATATGCATGAAACAGAAATGCCAAGACAGGTAAATAAGACTGGAAGAGAAAGGTACAGTGTCAAGGAAGGAGAACTAAACTAAACATAATAGCCTGATGAACAAGATTAACAGGAATAAACTTATGATTGGGTAATGCATCAGATTTATATCTTAAAACATGTAATGCCTGCACCAATACTAGTATAACAAATTCAACATGATTACATAACAACATGATTAACAATAGATTTAATAGCAGAAATAAACAACAGGATTAAACAGCAGGATTAGGCGTACCCTAATTACATAATCGGATTAGGTATTAACCTAATTACATAACAGCAGGATTAGGTGTACCCTAATTACTACCCATGCAATCGTCTCCTTACTACGAAAATACTCTGTGTCAGCCCCAATAGTAGGGTGTATCACTCCCTAACCCAACAACTATATAACGTAGACCTATTTACTGGTGTTACAACGTCTTATCTTCCCTAGTCGCACCCATGCACGCTCATTACCTCGCCAAAACGCGCCCGTACCTACCCCCATGTGAATCTCTTACTATCCAGTTCAGTAAAGTTTTCCCTGGCCCCTACCAAGTGCTGGACCCCCGCTAATAAGATACCTACAGGGATACTGACTAATATGGGTTCCAAACAACAGATTGACACATGACAATCTCCCTAAGCTTGTGCTCCCGAATAAGTAGGATTTAAGAGTCCCCAAAACCCGATACAATAGCAGATGAGAGACCTCTTAACTTATCAATACATATATTTGACCTAGAAGGTTTAGGTTTACTAACAAGCGTGGTTGTAATATTACATATCATTATGTGTGTACAACCTTTCCACAAAACCCCTGCGCCCAGATGTATACAATTTCACAACATTTCAGTTTATTAATCTACATCTGTACTTACCCTAATCATAACATGTCATTTACTAAATGTATGTTTTAAGTTAAATTTAACATGTCCAATTCATATGCATATCAACGATATTCCTAAGTTACATGTTTTTGCATAATGTCCATTTATATAGTATCTACGCATTATTAGTTCACAACAAAACATGTGTATATTTATCCTTTTTCCCAAATTATAATCAATTAGTCCAAGTAAATAACATGCTTAAATTCCTTTTTTATATCATTCATTATTGCCCTAAACATACGCATACTCTAATCGGGTATAGCCTAGACTTCTCAAGGCCTAATCCTAGTGTAAAATAAAAATGGAAAACAAAGGAAGAAGAATAGAATCAAATCACATAGGCATAAAGGCAAAACTGGAAATAAACACAGAAAATAGGAAAAAGAATATAGATATATATAACTTATTAATTTTCCAACATCACAGGCATATGCATAAATTGTTTAATTATCCAATATCACATGAATGTGTATAATTGATCATAACGACATAGGTGATTAACAGTGAAAATAGGTATATTTATTTTAATAACACTATAGATCCTATCCAATTAAACTGCCACGTTCAAGGCATAAGAAATTAGATCTGTAAATAACGAAAACTGACAATGAGTCTTGGTGAATATAATTATATAACACTACGCCGTAGGAAGTCCAAGTCCAATACAAGTTGTATTTATGCAAATCCTGATGTTGTCTCCATTTGATCAAATCTTTAGCAGCATTCCCCTATTATATGTTTATATTTTTCAAAATAATTTTATAGAGGCAGAAAAAGATATGAAAAATTTGTGTGAATTGGGAATTGGAAAAGCCATCTATTTATAGAATTACAGAGTCAACATCGTCCTTTAGATCTAAGGTTTTAAATCTAAACCATACAAGTCATGATGATTCAGCATGAATAGAGTCATAAATAATCCAGTTACGTTTTCTGAATTCGACCAGATCGGGGTGGGTCGAACCACCTACCCCTTGGGTCGGTCTAACCACCGTCGACCTATGCCAGTGTGGGTCGTCCCACAACGGGTCTTATTCCCTCCTTCTCCCGCTCACCTCGTTTTTGACCTTTCTAGAAATTTACCTTTTGATTTATATTTATACACAAACTCCTTATGCGTATACAAACTTCTAAGGCCTATAACTTCTTCATACGTTGTCCGTTTTACGCAAACTTGGGGACTTACTAAACAAGAATTCTGAGACAGATGCAATGGTAATGCCAGATTCACTTAATTCTAAATATATAATTAAGTTATTATAAATTTATTATCTTCAATTATGGTTATAGTGTATTATATTTTGGGATGATACACCTTGGTTCTCTATATGTGTTCATTTTTTCCTTGAACACCTGCCTGGTCTCATAAGTGCTTAAAGAATTTGGCCTTATAATTCTCTTTGTAGTGGCGCCTTCGCACTTACGTAGGTGATTCTATAAAGGGTATTCTCTATTTCCTCAAATACAAACATCATTAAAAGTATTAATACTTATCCTTATTCAACATATAATGCGCGGTTTGTGCATAGCAATGCCATCAAGTTTCACTTAAACTTCATTATCCCTTTGAACCTAGATCTTGCGATCTCCAGTCAACTAGATGGGGTTTCCATTTTAGAAAAACATTTAGTCTCTAGGCTTTAGCCCCATTTCCATCGATATAGTTTGAACTCTCTCTTGGTAAGCCTTTTATAAGTGGATCCGCTATGTTATATTTCGATCGAATGTAATCTATTGTGATAACCCCGTTAGAGAGAAGTTGTCTTATTGTTTTATGTCTACGACGAATATAACTAGATTTACCATTGTATAGTGTACTATTTACTCTTCCGATAACTGATTGACTATCACAATGTATATATATTGGAGACATAGGTTTGCTCCTACCAGGAATGTCTTCCAACAACCTTCGAATCCATTCTACTTCTTTGGTAGTCTTATCTAGTGCAATAAACTTTGATTCCATCATAGATCTAGCGATACAAGTCTGTTTGAATGATTTCCATGAAATTGCTCCATTTTGTAATATGAACACATATCCACTTGTAGACTTTGTATCATGTGATCTAGTGATCCAATTTGCATCATTGTATCCTTCCACCATTGAAGGATAGTTTGTACTGTATATACCATAGCTCTGCGTATAGTTAAGATATCCTTAAACTCTAATTATCGCTTTCCAATGATGTTTACTAGGATTGCTGGTAAATCTACTTAGTTTGCTTACAGCATATTCGATATCAAGCCTAGTACAGTTCACAGCATAAATGATACTTCCTAGTATACAGAATACTCCAACTGATAGATACCATCACTAGTGTTCTTTACACAATTTTGGTTCATATCTACCAGTTATTTTGCAATAGTTACATTATATTGCTTGAGTTTTTCAAGTATTTTGGTGATGTAATGCAATTGGGATAATGCTTATCCTCTGGTGTTCTCAAAATTTTTACACCTAATATGATCACATCAGCTAGTCCTAGGTCTTTCATATCGAATCTAGAGGATAACATGTCCTTTGTAGATGTTATTATGGCCTTGTTATTTCCTAAAATAAATAGTTCATCGACATAGAGGCAGACAATGACATATCCAATATGTGTGTGTTTTATATACACAAATTTATCTGATTCATTTATCGTGAATCCATTTCACAACATAGTTTTATCAAACTTCTCATGCCACTGTTTTGGAGCTTGCTTAAGGCCATAAAGTGATTTTACCAGTTTGCAAACTTTATTCTCATTTTCTAAGCTCGGAAATCCTTCAGGTTTTTTCATATAGATTTCTTCCTCTAGCTCACATTCAAGAACACATTTTTAGCATCCATTTGATGTATTTCTAAGTCATATATGGTTGCAATTGCAATAAGCATTCTAATTGATGTTATCCTCGTTACTGGTGAATATGTATCAAAATAGTCCAGTTGTCTAAATCCTTGGACTACCAGACAGGCTTTGTACTTGTCTATTGAACCATCAGGTTTCAATTTCTTTCTAAATATCAATTCATTACCTAAGGTCTTACATACTTGAGGTAAATCAACTAATTTCTATGTATGATTGGACATAATGGATTCAATCTCATTGTTAATTGCCTCTTTCCAATAAGGCATATCGCTGGAAGACAAAACTTATTTGTATGTCAATGGAACATCTTCTAACATAAATGTATAGAAGTCTGGTCCAAAGGTTTTTAAAGTCCTTGACCTTTTACTTTTTCTTGGTTCCTCGACTTACTACTTGGCACTACATTGTTGAGTGTGATTTTGTTCAGCATCCTCAAGAGAACAAGGAACTTCATCTTCCCTTGGTCTCTTAGGTGTATGATTTATAGTACCCTGTTTCAAGGGGAATATACATTCGAAAAATTTAGCATTTCTCGACTCAATGATGGTATTTTGATGAATATCATCAATTTTAGATTTTTGTACCAAAAATCGATACGCGATACTGTTTTGTGCATATTCAATGAATACACAATCAATTATTTTTGGTCCAATTTTGACCTTCCTTGGTTTTGGTACCTCTACTTTGGCAAGACACCCCCACACTTTTAGGTATTTGTAGGATGGTTCCTATTTTTCCAATGTTCATGAGGAGATTTAGATGTTTTCTTTCGGGGTATTTTATTTAAAATATGATTTGCCGAAAGAATAGCTTCTCTCCAAAAGTTATTTGGCAAGCCAGAACCTAACAAAAAAGCATTCATCATTTCTTTAAGAGTTCTATTTTTATGTTTGGCTATACCGTTGGATTGATGTGAATATGGTGATGTAGTTTGGTGTATAATTCCATGTTCAGTGCAAAATTCTTCAAAAGGGCATTCATATTCTCATCCTCTATCACTTCCTAAAGATTTGATTTTCTTGTTGAGTTGATTCTCAACTTCCACTTTGTATTGCATAAACACATTGAATGCTTCATCCTTACTTCTAAGAAGATAAACATAACAATACCCAGTATAGTAATCAATAAAGGTAATGAAATACTTTTTTTCACCTCTAGTATGACACATTTTCAAATCACATACATCTATATGTATTATATCTAGAGGTTCAGTTTCTCATTCAACATGATGAAACGAGGTTCTTGTCAATTTTGCTTCTGCACAAATTTGACATTTATACTTAGAGTCTATGTTATACTTACGTATAAATTCTAGATTAATTAATTTTTGCAATGTATCAAAATTTACATGCTTTAATCTAGAATGCCATAAGTTAGAAGAGTCAACAATATAAGTAGAAGATTCATTTTTATTCATATTAGTGCGTGGTATAATAGTGTTTACATTTGCTTTAGTCAAACCATCACAAACATATCCTCTTCCCACATACACTCCATTCTTGGACAATACAAATTTATCATCTTCAAAGGCCAATTTGAAACCATGCTTGCTCAGTAATGATCCTGAAATCAGGTTCTTGCGAATTTCAGGAACATGGAGAACATCATTCAAAGTTAGTTCCTTTTCAAAAGTCGGTTTCAACACAAGTTTTCCTTTGCCTTTGAACATTGAAGTAGATGAATTACCCATGAAAATTTGTTCATCATCAGTTGCAGTTTTATAGGTTGTAAACATCCACTTATTAGCATATATGTGTCGAGTGGCTCCAGTGTCTACAAACCATTCCTTCGAGTTACCAACAAGGTTGCATTATGAATATACTGCACATAAATCAAGATAAGAAATTCCTTTCGAAATGTCAACCATATTTTATTTTGAATTCTTCTTTTTAGGTGCGCGACATTTGGCTACTTTGTGCCCCTTCTTTCCACAGTTGTGGCAAGTACCCAGATATTTCTTTGATTTCTTAGGAGCATTCTCCCGTTTTCTCTTGTTAGTCTTGTCTGACTCAACTACATTTGCTTTTGTAGAAATATTCTGAGAAATTTTTTGCTCAGAATTTATGTTATCTTCCTTCATGCACAACCGAACTATGAGCTCTTCCATTGTCATTTCTTTACGCTTGTGTTTAAGGTAATTCTTGAAGTCCTTCCAAGAAGGAGGCGGTTTCTCAATTGTTGCGGCAACTTGAAAAGACTTGCTAAGAGTAATTTTTTCATCTTCTAGTTGATGGATGATAAGTTGTAGTTCTTGAGTTCGACTGATCACCATCTTTGAGTCAACCATTTTGAAGTCAAGAAATTTTCCAGCAATGAATTTCTTCATGCCTACATTTTCAATTTTGTACTTCTTTTCCAGAGCCAACAAGAGTTGTTTGGTTAATGCAATAGTACAATAGACATTATAGAGGCTATCATCCAGACCATTTAGAATATAGTTTTTACACATGAAATTTGAATTTTTCCAGCTAGTAAGAGCCTCTAATTTGGTAGCATCAAGTTCGAGTTCGGCTACCACAGGAGCATCTTCAGTCAGAAACTTGACGAGGCTCAATGTTGTTAAATAAAACAACATTTTATGTTTCCAAAGCTTGAAATTAATTCCATTGAACTTCTCTGGCTTTCTCCATGGGACAGAGCCATTGTTGGAAGCATAGGTGTTGGCTGAGCGTTTGTCACTATCTAAATCGGTGCAAAATCACTGTTGCTGTTTTGCGACATCTTCGTTGTCGTCTGCAATAAACAATATTGTTTCAAGATTGTTAGATATTTTGCTAATACACGATTGTATTACAAATAGACAGTAACAACAATCAATGTTATTCAAGAATAGTTAGGATTTCCAAAATAAGATGCCATTCGTTTGATGAAAAATAAAAAGGAATATCGAAAATTCGTGTGGCTGAAGCTAAAGCAGCTACTTTCGAAGTAACAAGAAGAAAAGAAACAACTGGAATTATGCTACAATTATCACGTCAAACTGTGTTTACAGCAACGACTGAAAGCGTGACCGATTGTGCACTAGATTGGAGCGGTACTGAACTGTCACCAACAGACAGGAAGAAGCATATTTCAGTAATGTCCGAGTCTTGAAAGGATTTTGTTTCCTTGAAACAATATTGCAGTCATATGCACTGATTGACATAATAGAAACTTGTTTCCCAGGATAAAAGGACAAGCCCTGTAGTGCAGTGCCAACAAACGAAGACACGACGAACTGAAGTAAATTGTAGAAACTAGACAAGAAGACTACTTTGACCAAGAAGTAGTAATACGAGAAGATAAAAAGGTGAATTATGTCTCGCTTTGGGCAATGTATTTATAGGTTGGAGGAGGTACCTATTTCGGAATTAACGACCATTGGAATTGGAAAGGTTGCAACCCGTTAACCATGCGGTGCACTAGTGTGTGTGCGCATCGGAATTCAAATGGTCGTGCTCATTCAGCTGAACGGACATGGCCAATCAAATTCCAAGAAAAAAATTCTCCTTTTAATGCACTGGCCAAAGCAGCAACCGTCGGCCCAATCAATCAAGAGACCCGAAGAGCCCCAAGGCCTAATCTTTGTCACTTTAATATATTATTGTGTCAAGTCCTTGTTGATTCATGGGATTTTTTATTCATGACAACGAAGAAATGAAGATCGATTGAAGAGTTAGTAAATATATTTATGTGTATGTTTAGTGTGTTAGAACTTTGTTAAAACCTATCCTCATTTAATATAACACAAATGCGTAAAACACACACACACACAGATATATATATATGTGTGAAAATGGCTCAAAATTGCCATTATTGGGGTTTCTGCTCCTGAACCAGTCGACTGGTTCAGAACATACCAGTCGACAAGTAGGGTACAGAAAACCCAGTAACGACTATTTTTTGAAAATTTTCAAATATTTATACGTTTTATATTTTCTACCAGTTGACTGGTGATTTTTATACCAGTTGACTGACTCGACAATAACAACCATTTTCCTGAAAGGTCATCTCCTTTCATGAAGAGATTCCTTTTCATTTCTAATAGAAATTATCGCTTCTTTTCGATATAACTCTTCATGGAAGATGACTACTTTTCAATCATTATATATACATCAAAAACCTGTTGTTCTACAGATCATAACAACATCCTGTTTTCTTAAACTCCTGTTACTCATGAGTCTTCAATTTCAATATACATCAAAAACCTGGTGTTCTAGCCATATAAATCGATCCTACTCTAAGTCACTTGACTTTCTTCAATTGTAATCAGAGCCTGGTGTTTTAGGGATCATAACAACATCCTAGAACAAATGGCAATAAAGAAGTCTAGTCAAGGATTTAGAAAGTGGAAGAACAACAAAGCAGAATTAACGGACCAAGAGAGAAAATGTTTCATGGCTAAAGTCAAATCACAATCGGTAAGTGTAGATTCATTATATAAAGTGCTTCTGTTAGACCATAAAAAATAATCAAAGATTTTAAAATTTTGGGTAAACTTAAAACAGTTATTTGGCTAAGTCAAAAGATTGGGAGCAAGAAAATTCAAAACTAAAAAGGAAAATTAAATTTTTAATAAAATAAACTAAATAATTTGAAAATACCTTAGAAGAGCTTGCTTTTCAAAAGGATTTCCTTCACAAAGAAAATGAGCATTTAATAGATGAAAACAATGATCTTTTAAAGGTTAATAATAATATTTAAATAATTCTAGTTCTTTAATTTCAACTCTTAAAAGAGAGAATGAAGCTTTAACTGAAAAAAATTAATAATTATCTAAAGAATATGAGATTTTAAAGGTTAATAATTATATTTTGCAAAATGAAATTTCTGACTTAAAAGAAAATTTTGAAAAATCACAATCTATTTTAGATAATTCTGAATGTCAAATTTTTGGTCTTGAAATTGAGAACGGTACTTTAAAAAGGAAGAATTCTGAATTAAGTAAGGAAATTGATGATTTAAAAAATAACAAAATTTCTTTTGAAAATGTTAGTCGTGACTTTGGAATCAAATTTGAAAAATGTACAACTAAGTTCGTGAAATTTAATAAAGGTCAAAATGATTTAAATATGATTTTTTATCTAGATCTCGACCTTTATACAACAAAAGTGGCTTAGGGTATAATAAAACTAATCATAGAAATAGTACTAGATATGCCTTTATGTATTATAAAAATATCACTACTAATACTAAAGCACTAATAAGTTTAAGATTCACTTTTTGTAGAAATACGAATACTTCTATGACTAGAGATATTTCTAACTAATCTAGAAGTACGAAAAGAAATACCAATAGAAACTATTCAAGTATTTGGGTTCCTGTAAGTTCAAAAAGCAGAGAAAAATATATCAATGATTAATTTGATTTAGTAGTTAATAATAATGATTTTATTTTCAAACGTACCATTAAATCAACTTGGGTATGGTTACCTTCCATATAACCCCTGGACACTAACGGAGGAAGTGGGTACTAAAGTATATATATGTATATAATATTTGTTGCAGGTACTCCACAACAAAAAGGAAGTTGTCATAGTATCTTTGGAAACATAGCTCAAAACTAAATCAAAGAATCTTGTAATATTTTATTTTTTATCTTATTTTTAAAAAATCCAACTCATCTCCATAAGTTAAAACCCTACATTACACGTATTGGTATTTATCCTCCTTTTAATGGAAAGAAAATACAATCATATCGACAGAGGTAGGTCATATCAATAGAAAACGTACAAATATAAAGAGAAGAATGTATATTTTGTGGATTAAATCCATATTCAATCAAGACATTGTGTAACACCCCGTGAATTCTATAACTGTGCAATTCATAAATTAAAGTATAATTAATTTCAAATCAAAGAACTAAGGGAAACGGGATACGCCATTGCGTTCGTCTTGGAAAAATACGCGAAATAGAGTCCGAGTTTTCGAAAAACGGATATCGTATGAAGAAGTTATGGACGAACGAAGTTGGGCGAAAAACCGGAAAACGGGTCAGAATGCACTGGCGCACTTGGGAAGTGCGCCAGAACAAAAATGCACTGGCGCACCTGTGAAGTGCGCCAGTACATTTTTGACCTGGCGCACCTGCCAAGTGCGCCCAGGTCAAAAATGACCTGCTGGCCAGGTCTGGTCTAGCCCTGGCTGGCCAGGTCTGTGTTTGGCCGATTTTCAGAAGCTTGCTTTGTCATTAGGGCTAGGTGGCGGGTTTTTATTGGTCTCTCTTCCTAATGAATGGTTACGATCTAACCTAGCAACATCAATGGTCCTAATCAATTCCTAACCTCTATATAAACAACCCTAGACTAAACCCTAATCTATTCATTCAAATTAAGAACATAGCCGCCATGTTGCTGAGGAACGACAAAGAGTAGCCGCCAACTAGAGAGGGAATTAGGAAGAAAGTTCTAAAGCCTAAAGCAATTCAAGCAACCTAAAGCCAATCAATTCAACATAGGAATCATATCTCTTAATTAGAGAATTCGCCGCAACCATTGTAAGTAGAGTATTACTTTGGTATGAATAAACAATTGTGTAAATATGTATGCTTGAATTGTGGCAATAAAATTCATATTTGTGCGTTCTTATCAATTTATATACGTTTGGATATTCTGAATTATGTCATTCAATTATAAAGAACTACATGCGGTAGTTCTATGCAAATATACGTTTGGAATATTACGCAAATTGTGTAATCTATGTTGAAGCTACATGTATGTAGTTAATTGAAATTCATGCAAGTTTGGGGCTTTTGTTATTATGCCATCATGATGTATATTTTTGTGCATAAATCATTTTGCAAGTAATTGAAACAAGTTTGGTTATTATAGTTCATATGAAACTATGTTGGAATTTTGACACCATAATCCATGTATTAAGTCATGCCTTTGCAAACTTATGAATATGGCTAGGCTATGAATAATATTTGGCATAATTGAAAACCTATGATTAAGTCTATCTTGTTTAAAAGAATTATATGACGACATATGTGAGACATGGCTAGGTTAGACTCAAAAACCCCTTTTTGCAAGTTTAAAGCAAATACCATGATTAGGAATAATTATACCATCGTTATGTGATTAGACTTAAATCATGATTATGTTGAACTATGCTTTTGTGTTAGTAACAAAGTATCCCCTTTGTAAACATGTAGAAACCTTATGAACATGACTTGTTTGTGTTTATGCCATGTTTATGCTAGAAGTATTTATGCCATGCTTATGTTTGACATTATGCTATGTTTATGCTAGAAGTATTTATGCCATGCTTATGTTTATGTTTATGCCATGTTCATGCTAGAAGTATTTATGCCATGGTTATGCTAGAAATATTTATGCCATGCTTATGTTTGACATTATGCCTAAGTAAAAATATAGGTTCATGTGACAATAATGATATCTCAATTACAAGTTCACATGCTTTGATTCACGTCACCTATGTTACCACTATGCAAGTACACCAGTTTCTATGTTGTATTTCCAACGTCATATGCAAGTTCATGCGCTCACATTCCCCTCTTTGTGTTTGTAATCACGCTTTAAGCCTCCCCTTTTCGCATGGCTAAATTGGGCTTTAAAAGGCTAAGCCCAATATATATAAACGGACGTGTAAAACGGGGGAAAATAACGTTGGGTTAAAATTAATTAATGAATGAAAATATATAATAGAAGGGCCCAAATTCAAGTATGGGTTGGGCCCGTGATTGGTGTAACCTTTACACCATTAACTTAATAATGGGCCGCAAATATTTACATATAAGAAATAAAGAAGAATGACAAAGTATGTAAATGTAGAACATACGATGTGTTTAACCCGAGGTTAGATTGAGTTGTGATGTAAACCTGCCCGGAACCGCCCGGCTGTCCAGTAGTCACAACAATACCTATCCAATGTGGGAGGTTAAAAATGGAGCCCAGCAAGGACCCGAGGTTAGACTGAGTTGTGGCGTAAGACTGCCCGGAACCAACCGGCAACAGGCAGCCACAACAATACATGTCTAATGTGAGAGGTCAGGGCCTTAATAAGACAATTAAGGCTGAGTCAGGATTGTTAGGATTAAGTGAACTAAAGACTTAATCAAAATGGAACATGCTAAACTAAGCGGACTGGTGGGGTTAGGTTAGGAAACACTTAACCAACTTAGCATGTTGGCTAGAGATAGAAAACCTAGTAACGGGGGACCCTTTTCAGCAGTAACCCTAAAAGGTGTATCAGGATACCCTGAAGCTAGGCAGGGTGGGGCACGATTACTGGGCTGATTGTAAGAGGTCAAATCGACGGCGGTGGTGTAGCAGTGTAGGTTCTAACGGGGTGCGGGCGTGCACACACTACGGCGCAGAAAAATAAGGCACTGGACACCAGTAGCATACCTGTGCACTCTAAGGTTGTGTCGGGTTGCCACTATGGGACTTGATACACCCCATGGTGGGACCAGCATAGGTAACTACGACATCGGGGGCCGTAAGACACATGTAACTATGCGAGTAGGAGCCGATCATCGTAGAATGGATCACATCACCCTGGTTATGGGGTACCAGTTGGAAACTAGTTTATATGGGTTCAGAGATTAACATGGGGTACGATAGTATATTCGACCCTAGACAACTTAACCAAGTTTATAGTGCATGCCCACTTCTTGTTTATACTTATCATACCCAGTTCTTTATTCATAGACAAAATAGTACTAGATTTACTCAGGCTTTATGTCTGACTCTACTTTTCTTTCGTCTTCTTTCTTCCGTTTCCCCCCCCCCAGGTCCTCAGGGAGGGAACACAGCAGCTTGACCAACCTCAACATCCAGCTTGAAGAAGAGAAATGTATTGCTTGGACTTTCCTGTTTTGAACTATGGCTTTGGATAACCACTATGGGGCTTCTGCAGTTTATCTATGTTTTATTTATGCTTCTTTAAATAATGTACTCAAGACAGATTATGAAAGTGTTATGTTATGTTTTTTTGGAAAGGATGTTGTTGTAACACGTATTTGACTTAATGAAATAAAGTTTGTTGTTCTTCCGCTGTTTTACAAATATGTGTTCTTATATCTGTCTTGTATATCTGTGACTTGTACTTATAAACCTCCACCAAAATTAGGGCATTCCCTTTGAGAGTGACCCTAACGGAGGTGGGGTGTTTCACTTGGTATCAGAGCATAGGTTTACCAGATAAGATAAAAAGTTTTGAAAAATTATTTTCAAAAAGGAAATTTAAAGAAGCATTTTTAAAAGAAAAAAATGTTATTTTATTTTAAAAAGGCAAAGTCCACTCCCCAAAGCCATAGGTACTATCTCTTATCCTTCGTTTTGAATCTATCCTTTTTGTTTCAGCATGTCCCAAGATCTTAACTTGCCGGAAGGGGTGCCAATACCTGGTTGGTTTAGACGGTTCTTAGAAGCAAGGGCCACTCAGCCAGGTCCTACCGTTCCTCCTCCCCCAGCTGAAGGAAATCATCCAGCTGCAGCAGCACCTTTTCCTCCACCTCCTTCTCGGGGAAACAATTTTGCTAAGATATGTAAAGATTTTAAAGCTATGGGAGGAAGGGATTTCCATGGAACTGAGTCCTTCGTGGCAGCTAGAAATTGGCTGAAAGAAACGGAGGACCTATTCATCATCTTTGAGGTAGAAGATAGACAAAAAGTACAGTTGGCAGTGTGGCTATTGAAGGGCGAGGCTTCCTACTGGTGGGAAGTCACTAATGCTGAAAGACCAGTGGAGACATGGGAGGACTTTAGGGCAAGGTTTGAGACTAAATTTCTCTCGGATGCGGAAAGAAGTTTGCAGTTGGAAAAATTCTTATTTCTTAAACAAGGGGACAAAACAGTCAGAGAGTATGTGAATCAGTTTGATGAGCTAGCTAGGTTTGGGCTTGACCTAGTCAACACCCCGCACAAGAAGGCTCTCCGTTTCGTCAAAGGGTTGAATGAGCCATTACACAGTTTGGCCATGACCCATATACCCATGGGAGCCACATATGAAAGATTGGTGCAAATGGCATTGCTGAATGAAGAGGATAAGGGCAAGAAGGAGACAAAGGCAGAAAGCTCTCAAGGGAAGAAAGAGGGTTTGCAGCCTAAGAAGACAGACTTTAAGAAAGGCGGGGAAGGCAACAAAGAGAAGAGGACGTGTAATTTCTGTGGCAAAGTGGGGCACTTAGTAAAGGACTGCCGGAAAAAGAAGGCCAAGGAGAATGGTGGGTGCTTTTCGTGCGGTCAGACAGGCCACAGGGCTAAGGACTGCCCAAGGAAACGAGGACAAGGGCAGGGCACTGGATCCACCCCAGGGGCACAGGTTCATGTGCTAGAAGCGCCACCTTTGCAACAACGAGGTACCAATACTTCTGTAGAAAGTGTAGTTTATCTTTATGATCACCCCGTTCGTACTTTGTTTGATTCTGGCGCATCACACTCCTTTATCTCGTCTGCTTTAGTAGAATCTCTGCACCTAAAAACTAGTACGGTAGAGGACCCCTTAATTGTTTCAAACCCAATTGGGGGCCCAGCTCATTTGTCTATGATCTGTTTGGGATTGAAAATTTCCATTCTAAGTGTAGAATTTCAATGTAGTGCCTTTGTTTTGGGCTTTTCGGGGTATGGTTTGATTTTGGGTATGGACTGGCTATCCAGTAATGGGGCCATCCTTGATTGTGAGAAAAGGGTTGTTAGGCTCCTAACCCAGCTCGGTAATACTTTGGAAATTTCTTGTAATCCCTCGTATGCGGTTAGGCTTAGTTATCTTGAATCGCTAGATGCCTCTGTTGAAAATTTGAAATCAGTTAGAGTGGTCCGGGAATATCCGGATGTCTTTGAAGAGGTGAAGGGCTTGCCTCCGAAGCGGGAAATAGACTTCCGCATATATCTTGTAGATAATGCAAAGCCCGTTGCGTTGCCCGTTAGACATATGGCTCCACGAGAAAGGAAAGAGCTCGGTAAACAGATTAAAGAGCTTCTAGAAAAGGGGTTCATTAGGAGGAGCATTTCAGAATGGGGCGCTCCAGTGGTGTTCGCTACAAAGGCGGATGGTTCACTCCGTCTATGTGTTGACTATAGGGAGCTCAACAAGCTAACGAAAAAGAATAGGCACCCTCTCCCTAGAATTGACGATTTGTTTGACTAGCTTGTAGGAGCATCTGTTTTCTCCCAACTCGATTTAGCAACCGGTTTTCATCAGCTAAGGGTGGCTGAAGATAGCATCGATAAAACGGCGTTCAGAACCCCAGACGGCTTCTTTGAATGGCTTGTCATGCCTTTCGGCTTGACAAATGCACCTGCTTACTTCATGGACCTGATGAGTAGGGTATTTAGAGATTTCCTCAACAAATTCATAGTGGTCTTCGTAGATAATATCCTTATCTTTTCAAAGAGTGAAGAGGAACATGCTCAGCACTTAAGGGCAATCATGGAAACTTTGCGAGTTTGCTTTCCAACGACTGAAAAGGGCTCTTACAACAGCCCCAGTTTTGACGCTGCCAGATGGGAGCAAGATGTTCACTGTTTATACGGATGCATGTGGGACAGGGCTAGGCGCCGTCTTAATGCAAGAAGGAAGGGTAGTAGCTTATGGCGGGAGGTAGTTGAAAGTGCACGAAAAGAACTACCCGACCCACGATCTTGAGTTAGCCGCCATCGTCTTTGCACTCAAGTCTTGGCGACACTATCTCCTAGGTGAGAAGTTCGAACTTTCCACGGACCATAAATCGTTGAAATATCTTTTCTCGCAGAAGGTTCATTTCGCTTATGCATGAGTTGTGGAGAATCACCTTAGTAAGTACATTTGGCAACATGGTTGGCATTTATTTCCAAAAGATAGTTCCTTTACCTGATAATGCGTGGACGAGATCCAAGATTCACTTGTGAATTTTGGAGAGCTTGCATGGAACAATGAGTACGCAGTTAGGCTTGAGCCAAGTATATTAGAAGTAGAGTAAGTGAAAGAGGAACGAGAGGCAACAGTGAAATAGGTTCCAACCCATATTTTGGAAACAAGAATTAAGAAGCTACGAAATTGTGAAGTTAAAGACGGACAAAGCATAATGGAGTTAAGCTCAAGAAAATGCGACTTAGAAGATTGAAGACTAGATTCGTGCATCATATCTCTTCTTAAGAGTATATCTTTGATCCCTCTCTTCCTGTAGAGATTTCTTGCATGCTATCTTTTGTGTATATCCTCTCGGTCCCGTTCTCAATCCAATTTCTATTGCAAACCCCATAGGGAGTATGACTCATCTGTTAGTAACACATGTTGGGGCTTGAGGGTGTTCGTTGGATTGACCAAAGTTTTCGGGTTTTATAGGATACAAATTGGTCTTAGGAAGGGACTCCCTTGTGACCTATGCTTAGTTTCCTAGAATCATATATGGTGGTTGGGTTGAGTAATTCTTTGGGTGTCAGTCTGATGTTGATTTCGGTCTTCGGGGCTGATGCTTAGGGAGTTTTTCTCCTAATCAATATATATGTGGCATAGATTTCCAGTTTTGACATTGCCTAATGGGCACAAAGTTTTTACTTGCTTCTGTCATTAGACTATACCTTTAGGTAGGACCATTCCATATCATCGAGAAGATTGGGAAAATGACCTATAGATTAGAGCTACCCGAGAAGTTGGCCGGAGTCCACAACGTTTTTCACGTTTCACACCTTCGAAAATGTCTACATGAGACTGCTGAAGTGGTAGAGCCAAATATCCTCGAAGAGGCCGAAGTGGAATGCGAAGCAACCATAAGAAAAGTTCCAACCCGCATCTTAGGAACGGAAGTGAAGAAGCTACGCAACCGCGAAGTCAAGCTCGTCAAAGTTCAGTGGAGCGACGCCGAGGGAGACGCGACTTGGGAAACTGAAGCTAGAATACGCACTGCCTACCCTTTTCTGTTCGAGGGTACATCCTTGATCTTTCTTTTTCCTTAAGTTGCGCTTTTATCTATCTTTTTAGGTATATTTCCTCGACCGTATCTTTTAGGTAGAAACCCTTTGGATGGAAACATGTAGTTGAAACATGTTATGGATGATGGTTGCAAGTGGTTGCAAGTGATTGCTAGTGGTTGCTCGTGGTTGCATATACACACACAATCTAGGTTTTAGATCGGCTCAGTCACTTCATACTGCATGTGCATATATGTTTGCATTCGTATATGGTTGAACTCTAATGTGTTGTCAAGTGGATGTTGCATTTGTATTGAATGATTGTGCACTCATGTAGAATCATGAATAGGAAAATTTGCATACATAATGGATTCATGGCACTTACATAATTCGCATTAAGGAGGTCAACTGAATCAGTAGACCGCCTGATTTTGCATTAGATAAGTACATGTACACACACACTTCGCATATGATCATGAAGCATTAGAAGTCTTTTAAGGACAATGGATGCTCGTGTTTGATGGATGAGTAGATGGATGATTGGATGTTAGGATATACATTCCTCCTAACTTGAAGATTTCGGGGACGAAATCCTTTTAAGTGGGGGAGAATGTAACACCCCGTGAATTCTATAACTGTGCAATTCATAAATTAAAGTATAATTAATTTCAAATCAAAGAACTAAGGGAAACGGGATACGCCATTGCGTTCGTCTCGGAAAAATACGCGAAATAGAGTCCGAGTTTTCGAAAAACGGATATCGTATGAAGAAGTTATGGACGAACGAAGTTGGGCGAAAAACCGGAAAACGGGTCAGAATGCACTGGCGCACTTGGGAAGTGCGCCAGAACAAAAATGCACTGGCGCACCTGTGAAGTGCGCCAGTACATTTTTGACCTGGCGCACCTGCCAAGTGCGCCCAGGTCAAAAATGACCTGCTGGCCAGGTCTGGTCTAGCCCTGGCTGGCCAGGTCTGTGTTTGGCCGATTTTCAGAAGCTTGCTTTGTCATTAGGGCTAGGTGGCGGGTTTTTATTGGTCTCTCTTCCTAATGAATGGCTACGATCTAACCTAGCAACATCAATGGTCCTAATCAATTCCTAACCTCTATATAAACAACCCTAGACTAAACCCTAATCTATTCATTCAAATTAAGAATAGCCGCCATGTTGCTGAGGAACGACAAAGAGTAGCCGCCAACTAGAGAGGGAATTAGGAAGAAAGTTCTAAAGCCTAAAGCAATTCAAGCAACCTAAAGCAAATCAATTCAACATAGGAATCATATCTCTTAATTAGAGAATTCGCCGCAACCATTGTAAGTAGAGTATTACTTTGGTATGAATAAACAATTGTGTAAATATGTATGCTTGAATTGTGGCAATAAAATTCATATTTGTGCGTTCTTATCAATTTATATACGTTTGGATATTCTGAATTATGTCATTCAATTATAAAGAACTACATGCGGTAGTTCTATGCAAATATACGTTTGGAATATTACGCAAATTGTGTAATCTATGTTGAAGCTACATGTATGTAGTTAATTGAAATTCATGCAAGTTTGGGGCTTTTGTTATTATGCCATCATGATGTATATTTTTGTGCATAAATCATTTTGCAAGTAATTGAAACAAGTTTGGTTATTATAGTTCATATGAAACTATGTTGGAATTTTGACACCATAATCCATGTATTAAGTCATGCCTTTGCAAACTTATGAATATGGCTAGGCTATGAATAATATTTGGCATAATTGAAAACCTATGATTAAGTCTATCTTGTTTAAAAGAATTATATGACGACATATGTGAGACATAGCTAGGTTAGACTCAAAAACCCCTTTTTGCAAGTTTAAAGAAAATACCATGATTAGGAATAATTATACCATCGTTATGTGATTAGACTTAAATCATGATTATGTTGAACTATGCTTTTGTGTTAGTAACAAAGTATCCCCTTTGTAAACATGTAGAAACCTTATGAACATGACTTGTTTGTGTTTATGCCATGTTTATGCTAGAAGTATTTATGCCATGCTTATGTTTGACATTATGCTATGTTTATGCTAGAAGTATTTATGCCATGCTTATGTTTATGTTTATGCCATGTTCATGCTAGAAGTATTTATGCCATGGTTATGCTAGAAATATTTATGCCATGCTTATGTTTGACATTATGCCTAAGTAAAAATATAGGTTCATGTGACAATAATGATATCTCAATTACAAGTTCACATGCTTTGATTCACGTCACCTATGTTACCACTATGCAAGTACACCAGTTTCTATGTTGTATTTCCAACGTCATATGCAAGTTCATGCGCTCACATTCCCCTCTTTGTGTATGTAATCACGCTTTAAGCCTCCCCTTTTCGCATGGCTAAATTGGGCTTTAAAAGGCTAAGCCCAATATATATAAACGGATGTGTAAAACGGGGGAAAATAACGTTGGGTTAAAATTAATTAATTAATGAAAATATATAATAGAAGGGCCCAAATTCAAGTATGGGTTGGGCCCGTGATTGGTGTAACCTTTACACCATTAACTTAATAATGGGCCGCAAATATTTACATATAAGAAATAAAGAAGAATGACAAAGTATGTAAATGTAGAACATACGATGTGTTTAACCCGAGGTTGGATTGAGTTGTGATGTAAACCTGCCCGGAACCGCCCGGCTGTCCAGTAGTCACAACAATACCTATCCAATGTGGGAGGTTAAACATGGAGCCCAGCAAGGACCCGAGGTTAGACTGAGTTGTGGCGTAAGACTGCCCGGAACCAACCGGCAACAGGCAGCCACAACAATACCTGTCTAATGTGAGAGGTCAGGGCCTTAATAAGACAATTAAGGCTGAGTCAGGATTGTTAGGATTAAGTGAACTAAAGACTTAATCAAAATGGAACATGCTAAACTAAGCGGACTGGTGGGGTTAGGTTAGGAAACACTTAACCAACTTAGCATGTTGGCTAGAGATAGAAAACCTAGTAACGGGGGACCCTTTTCAGCAGTAACCCTAAAAGGTGTATCAGGATACCCTGAAGCTAGGCAGGGTGGGGCACGATTACTGGGCTGATTGTAAGAGGTCAAATCGACGGCGGTGGTGTAGCAGTGTAGGTTCTAACGGGGTGCGGGCGTGCACACACTCCGGCGCAGAAAAATAAGGCACTGGACACCAGTAGCATACCTGTGCACTCTAAGGTTGTGTCGGGTTGCCACTATGGGACTTGACACACCCCATGGTGGGACCAGCATAGGTAACTACGACATCGGGGGCCGTAAGACACATGTAACTATGCGAGTAGGAGCCGATCATCATAGAATGGATCACATCACCCTGGTTATCAGGTACCAGTTGGAAACTAGTTTATATGGGTTCAGAGATTAACATGGGGTACGATAGTATATTCGACCCTAGACAACTTAACCAAGTTTATAGTGCATGCCCACTTCTTGTTTATACTTATCATACCCAGTTCTTTATTCATAGACAAAATAGTACTAGACTTACTCAGGCTTTATGTCTGACTCTACTTTTCTTTCGTCTTCTTTCTTCCGTTTCCCCCCCCAGGTCCTCAGGGAGGGAACACAGCAGCTTGACCAACCTCAACATCCAGCTTGAAGAAGAGAAATGTATTGCTTGGACTTTCCTGTTTTGAACTATGGCTTTGGATAACCACTATGGGGCTTCTGCAGTTTATCTATGTTTTATTTATGCTTCTTTAAATAATGTACTCAAGACAGATTATGAAAGTGTTATGTTATGTTTTTTTGGAAAGGATGTTGTTGTAACACGTATTTGACTTAATGAAATAAAGTTTGTTGTTCTTCCGCTATTTTACAAATATGTGTTCTTATATCTGTCTTGTATATCTGTGACTTGTACTTATAAACCTCCACCAAAATTAGGGCATTCCCTTTGAGAGTGACCCTAACGGAGGTGGGGTGTTTCACATTGACTATTGCATAATACTATATTACCATTTCTATGCTATCACATGGTAACAGAAATAAAATTATTACTACATGCCATGATCTTGTTGATATTAAACTAATGATGAATCATTTACTTAATATAATCACAAGTCATGCATATATAATCAGTTCATGTATGCTTTAATTTTTTCCTATAATTTAATCCATGAACTATGCACAAACTCCTTATTTGTTACCACGTTTTATGTCGATAACAAATGGAGAACTTAGACCTATAATAGATTGTCCCCTATGAATTTTTGAACTCTCTTTGGCTTATGAACATTTAGTAGAATGAAATTATGAACTCTCTTTATGTATCATGATATATATTCTTTTTAATCGATGAAAAAGGGGGAGAAAATAGTGAATATATATATATTATGCATAACATTTTGTTGCAGAGAAGCAAAAATGGTAAGTGTATATATATATATATATATATTATATGCTAACAAATTGTTGTAAAGAAGCTTTATCTTCAGGAGGAGAAAAATTTACGCAAGCAAACATTCAGGGGGAGTAAATAAAATTTTCTACATGGCTTCAAGAGGTTGTCATCAATCAAAAAAGGGGAATAATGTTGATTCATGGGATTTTTGATTCACGACAACGAAGAAATGAAGATCGATTGAAGAATTAGTAAATATATTTATGTGTGTATTTAGTGTGTTAGAAATTTGTTAAAATCTATCCCCATATAATATAGCACAAATGCAAAAAATACGTGTATGTATGTATATATATATATATATATATATATATATGAAAATGGCTCAAAACAACCATTACTGGGGTTTCTGCCCCTGAAGCAGTCGGCCGGTTCAAAACATACAAGTCCACTGGTAGGGCACAAAAAACCCAATAACGACTATTTTTTGAAAATTTTCAAATATAACTGTGATAACCCAAACTCCTGTAGTAGTACGAAAGCAAGGATAATCATTGGAATAAAACATGTTTATAACAACAGTTGATCCCAGGTGTAACGACCCAGAAATTTGGGTGATTTGAAGTAGAAATTAGTTAAGGCTTTCACGATAAACAATTAATTTTATATTTGGATTCGAGATTTAAAATCAAAGTTTATTGGTTTGAATAAGAAATGAGTTCTATTTCTGAATGGCTAATTGAATATTAAATATGTTGTTTTGAGTATGAATTGAATTAAGAACGACTGGCCAAGAATAAAATATTATTATTGAATATTTGAGTTGAATTTGGTCGAATCATCGATTTGGATTTGAACTTCGATGGGAAAATGTAGTGTTGAATTTTAAAATAAAATAATATTGTATAAAAACAGAATTGGATTTTGATTAAATTAATTCTTGAATAGAGAACGTTAAAACGAGGGGTGTCACATTTGGAGATCGTGTCAGCAATATTAATTTAGAACGGTTAGTGGTATTTGCGGTAGAAATTAACCGTAAATAAACTTTTCCAAGATAATTATAACCTGATATATATATCCTACCCTAAATGATACCTTCCTCAGTAAATTCCTACGCTAACCTACCTCCTTAAAATACACACTACCATAAAGCCTAACGATATGACTTCGTTCTTATCCACACAATTTCCTTCTATAAAAGGAGCATCTCGTTCCCATTCCATCAAGAAAGAATCACTTTCCTCTTCTCTAAATTTGTTAAGGCTGAATCCCTAAAATCAGTCTCCATAAATTGGTAATAATGACAGCCATCACTTCTTCTTCGATGGTCACTCCACCTTCCTAAATCGCTCCACCGCTCCCCAAATTTTATCGTCCTCACAGTCTTTTCCTTCCTTTTTATTTCCTTCTTCCAATCAAGGTCAGCAAAGTTCGCTTTTCTAGATCTGAGCAACTCAGATCTACGAGGCGATGTACCTCCAAGATCGCAGCGGCAACTCAGGAGTCGTAGTCTTCATCAGCAGCGTCGAAGCCAATGTTGGCAGCCTTCACTGAGCCTTCGCCGCACCCCTTCGCTGCCGTATAGGTGAGTGTTGATTCACTCACGATTATCTTGGTTCCAAATAAATTAAATTCAATATTCCACCGAAATAATGGTTGATTTGTTTGGGTTAATATAATCATTGATACTTGGGTGCCCTTGTGGGTTGTTTTTTTTCGGCTGTTGTTGGTTGATTGGTTACGATATATATAGATGTAGATGGGTGACGTGTTTGTCAACATTTTACTTGTGACATGCTGAGTCTGATCAAAATAAATATACATAGGATTGAATTAGGCGGATGCTTAGAGAGACAAACATTTGCACTTGGATAAGTCAGATAAACTGATTTATGCTCCACTGCATTTGACTTACTGATTAAAACATATATTATATTTGGGGTTTATGTTCCTGTGCCTCATTTCATGTTGACCCATATGTATATAAGGCTTCCTACCGTTTTAGTTATGAATACTCGGCTTTTGACATATTAAGAATGGGAGGGACTACTTGTTTCACAATTTATAAAACTAAAGGCAAACTATTTGGGTTGACCATGATTTTTTTTGAACCAACATTGGAACTAATCTTTGGATTGTTGTTGATTAATTGCCACTGTTTAAAATCACCCTGTTACCTTAGGACCAACCCTAAATGGTATGATTTAAGTTCACTGACACATGTTCTTAGTAACACTTGTGACAACACTTTTGCATGAGCAAACATCCACATGTCACCTTATTTGGGAAACTTATGTACCGGGAAACATATCGGGATGTATTTGAACTTGAGAGATACATTTATGGAAACTATGTTTTGTTATGCCTTGAAATGAGTTTAACAAAGTCTGGAACACATTTGATCCTATATATATGTTTGGGCATGTATATATGATAAGTGTTCACATGTAGGAGCACACTTGTATGCACATTGTGTTGAACATCCGGTTTGATAATTGTGCCATTTGCAACAATTTCTAGCAGATATACATTTGCCATATGAATCGTAGCACCTGTTTGCCTAGTGTACCTACATACTGTTAGTTCACATTCAGTCTCTTTCTATTTGGATTACTATGATATTATGTGGCTCGGAACTGCATGCCACTTACCTTGTTATAATGTCAATACTGTGCATGTTTCAGCCCACACATACATGAACCTATATAAATGCTTTATATACACTCATTTATTATGCTGGGGTGAGTATTACCCTTACATATGTGTATTGTTTATAACCATACACCTAGTTTGAAAACTGAAACTGCATTTTGTATATCATGGTTCTCGAAATAGCTTTGTTGTTCGATATACAAAAAAAATAAAGCATACTTGTCTATGTGCATGTTATGCCATTATAGACTTGTTTGCCTCAGTGTTAAGATGAAATTACATATTGGTCTTGTATCTTATTTGAAAGCAAAACTGACGCCTAGGGATATAAGTGGGAAATAGGAATTTTTATGTGATATGTACATTCAGCTTATATAACTGAGTTCACCTATGAGTTGATGTCATTCTCACTCATATTTTGTTATCCCGGTCTTGTATATCGTATTTGGAAGCACTAACATTTATTGACCACTCTTTATTTATTGTAACATGGCTATCTTCAAATTGCTGACATATGTTTATTACCTTAGCCACAATCGCTTTATTGTTAGTATATATTTACCTTGGCCACAATGTTTATTGTTGGTTTATGATAACTTTAGCCACAATTTCCTAAACTCTTAGCACATAATTTATATGACATGTTTTCTTCATCACACACACTTATTGTTGCATCTATTATCATGCGCATGTCTTTGTCCATTTGGTGCTCCCATATTTGTTCTGTTGGCACCTGACTTGCTGTGGGCTTTTGTAGTTATGGTTTTGATTTGTATGCTTCAACATTTATACCGTTTGGGTAGCAAAATAGCTGGCTGGTACCCCTGTCCACAGTTACAAAGTTTGTAGACATATGTTGGCATTTGCTTACTGAAATGCAATATGTCGAACCTTTATTCATTGAATGAAATGTGCTGAACCCCTTCTATTTACTGAAATGAAATTGCTGAATCTATTTTGTTCACTGAAAACCATTGATGTCTCATACCCCGTTGTGCGCGTTTCTTGTCAATCTGAAGCACGATTTTTGTAAACATGTGGTGGCCAATGCATATGTGTATACATGTACTATCGTATGTATATATATGTATCATCGGCATACATGTATACATAAATATACATGTCATTTGAATTTGTTTCATTCCAAGTTGATATGCTATTATCCAGTGTTTGGTTTAGGAGGCTGAGGCCATCCACACGTGTATAAACGTGTGGATAGGCAAGCTCTTATGACCGTCGGTTCTTGAAATCAAAACCGTTATGTACCAACACTACACAATTGTTTATATTGAAGTTAGGATTAACCATTATATCTCAGTTTCTATTGAAGTTAATTTACATGAACTATGATTTAATCCTGACTCGAGTGTTTTATGTTTTTGCATCAAATGCTCGGGTCAGACCCGAGTAGTACAGAGTTTTAAAGGTTACAGCTTTGGATTTGAAGACTGATGAAGCTGGGGATTCCAGAAGACGGCGCACTCTGACGTTTTAAAAAGTAATATTTTCTTGTATTCAAATTTTTGTTTAAAACTGCTGTATGGAAATTATTGTATCAAAGATTTTAGTTATATGATAAAGTGTGTTTTGCTATTCAAGGTTATGTTATTTATTTAGTCTGTGTTGATTTTATTTTTAAACTCTGTAAGCTAAATAACGATCCGTCGATTTGAACGTTTTAGGTTGGTTACCAATTTTAAGCGGTCAAAAAGGCGGGACGTTACAAGTGGTATCAGAGCTTTGGTTTATTCAAAACATAGCTTATTGAGTTTAAAAACGGATCATGAAAATAAAAAGGTTTTGAAAAATAATTTTTTGAAGATAAATTATTTTATAAATGTCAAGTATTTTGAAACTAATACAGCGGAAGTAAAAATTTATTTTTGAGATTTGAAAATTTAATTTAATCCCCGGTCCTCAGAAGTCTTCGAATCCGGATTTGCCAGAGCTGTTCTTCGATAAGTTCTCTTAGAATTGAATCTTAAGTCTATCATCGAATGGTACATAAGGAAGATAAGTATAAGAGAATAAACAAATCGCTTTTTCTAATTGTGTATTTTAGAAATCAAGGACAATTGAAATTGATTTGAAACAAGAATTCCAATGAGAATTTGAATAAAGGGGAAATTTGAAGTCATTTGAAATAATGAAGTTTATTTCGATATTCAGAATATACATTAATGAAAATAAAATCTGAAAGGGGTTATAATTGGCAGTCGACTGCCAAATTTTATTCAGATTTTGGCAAGATAAACCAAAATTTGGTTTCAAACCAATAATGTATGACCAGATATATAAGTTGTAAGATTGTTAATTAATTAACAAGAATTAAATGGTGAACGAGAGTTATAAATGTAGTGAAACGTAAATGAGGTGAAGTGAAATATGAATGAAAAGAGATTTGAATTTATATTTGAATGGAATCAAATTAATTTGATGTGACGAGTTCAGATTTCGATAATAGAAATAATTTTACTTTTAGAAGTAAACAACGTGTGAAAGAAAAAATGTTGCAGATGAAATTGGGAATAAAGGAAATGGAGTTGACCAAGACGGTGAAATTATTTGGAAGTCCAAATTATAAATCAAATAAGATTTTCCGAAGTTCGAAATATATTATCGAATAACAGATTATTCGAAAAGAAGGTTATGCGTGGAATCAATTATGTCGAATTTCAAGAAAATACTATTTAATTTTTGTTTTACTTCAAAATTTAATAAATGGGTTATTCAGATTAAAGAATAAAGTATAATTTTAAAGTTATATATTTTGAAGGCATGGATTATGGTTACAACTAACGATTATTAAAAAAAAATCTTAAATTTAGAAGTTACAAGACTGAATGTTTTGTTGGTATTCGGAGTTGTAAACTTTATCTATTTCAAGGTTGATGATGTTGTTCAGTTAAGGTCTGAGAGGTAATTATACCCAACTTGATTGACTTCATTGTTGACTAAGAAATGGTTAAGGTTCGATATTAAGAGTTGGTAAGCTAATGAGTGTAAATGGTTAACTGGTAATAACGATGTTTTGTTTAACATCTGGTTCAATCTAAACGACGAATTTAGAAATGTTTCCCCCTGAGAGTAAAATGTACTTTCTATAGAAAATAAGGGTTCGTAAATATTGGGAAATATTTTTCCAATGGTAATAAGTGGTTTTCTAGAATTATAGAAGAAAAGTGTAATAATTTTTTTTTCAAAATGTCGGGAGAGACTAACGAGTTTTGATAAATTAGAATGGCAAGAACTGAAGAACAAAAAGCTGCACGTCGAGAACGAAGGGCAGCAGAACGTAAAAGAAGGGAAGAATTAATATTGGAATACGTGGAGAGGATTAAGGAAAAACAGACAGCTGGCCCTCATGACAATATCGTCTGTTACAGATGTCAGAAAAAGGGACATTATGCGGCTACTTGCGGAGAGAGAGACAAGGGAAGGAAGAAAGAAGGAAAAATTTACCGATCTGAGATTTTCTGTTTTAAATGTAGAGAAAGGGGACATTTCCCCAGTCGTTGTATGAAGGTGAAAAAGAAAAATACTGCCATCACTGAGAAGCCTGATGAACCAATCGTTTGTTATCATTGTAAACAAGTTGGACATATAGCTCAGAACTGTTCTGAGAGACAACAAGGAAGATAGGCAGCGTTGCGCCCCGCTAGAGAGAAAACAGTGAAATACGTAAATGAAGATTGCTCCATCTCATATTATTGTAAAAACTGCAAGGGGTGGGGTCATGTGGATGAGGAATGCACTAATCCTTTTGTGGAGGCTCCAGAATGTTAAACAAGTGAAGCAGTCGATTATCAGTCGAAAAGCAGACAATCGTCGATGACTGTGGATCCTAATTAAGTTAACTTTATCCTTTGTAATCTCCTATGTACGCATTTTAATCGATTCTATGTATAATTATTTAACTAAAATGGGTATGGAAAATTTTGATTAGTTTTTTATTCGCATTACATGAAGTTATTCGAGAATCTTGAATAGGGAAGACCATTAATTGTTTGATAAACCAAGTTGGCAAATAAGTTAATATTGATGAGATGAGTTTGTAATTAAATTTATATATAAAATAAATAAAAGAGAATGAAGGAAATTAAGAATGTAGTAAAAAAATAGAAACAGATTAGAGACTAGTTAAGATGAATAATTTCCTGAGTATTGATCTGGAGTTAGTTTCGGCCTTCGGATATTGATACTTAGGAAGTTGTCCACTTGCTAATTGATGATCGAATGATGTGAATGTGGAAAATAATAGTACTAATAATAACGTGAATGAGAATTCCAGAATTTTATAAGTGTAAAATTTTGGATTAAGTGATGAATTGAATGGTTGGGAAATTTGAGTAACTGGAAAATTGGAAGAAATTGGGATTTCTAACCAGTATGAAAATCTGAGTTTGAAAGGATATCAAATACCTGAATTAATTACGAGTTCAAATCTAAAATTTTGAAAATGAAATGAAATTTGAGGACATTCGATTTTGAATATTGGATATAGAAGTTTTCGAAACTTATATGAGAGATATTAGGGTATGGTGAATTTGAAACATCTGGAATTGGAAGGTAAGCGAGTTGAAATGAAATCTTATATAACAGAATATATATAAGAATAAGATGTTTGAGAAGACGATTTAGAAAGAAATTTTTATATATGATTATTTAGGAGGGAAATGAAGTACTATATGTACGTGGTATTATATGTTTTCAAAAGCAAAATAAGGAAAGTACCCTTCTTCTTCCTTGAATTTGAGCTTAGTTTGAGATGTGCTGCTGGTGGTAGTAGGTTGTCCGGACGTAAAACTCATGAGTTATCAGTTCCAGGAATAACACGACCGTGTAGCGTAATTCGCAGGGCTGTAGATGGCCTACGGTGGATGGATGTTTCTTGGGGGAACCAAGCGTAACCATTGTGTCTACTACGATCTACAGTCTTGATAATGGCGTAATCCGCAGAGCTATGTAAGCTTACGGGTATGGATATTTCCTGGAGGATCCATGCGTAACCATTTTATACCTGCGGTCCACATGGCATATCTACACGTGAGAGAGATGTAACCACTAGATTTACTAAAGGTAGAATGGAGCCATGTAGTGTGTAGAATATCTTAGTGATTGTAAGCCACCTGTTTGAAGCAGCAGTTAGTCTTAGTGACTTGTTTGGTCTTCGTGACCTAATTTGTCCTTGTGACTTGATTGATTCTCATGTCTTGAATTATCTCATAATTTGATAATTTGTTTCCGTGACATTGAGATAGAGCAGTCAACGCTCAATGACCTCAGATTTTTCTTGATCTTTAAATACCTTCTGTTGATCTGTCCATGACGAAATTCACAGGGAAGTGATTTCCTACAGATACAGATGTTTTCTGGGGGATCCAGACGAAACCATTGTGTATCTGCGATTCATGAACAATCAACATATCATTATCACATTGGTACTTTCCGTATCTGTTTTAAAAAAGAAATTTTGAAATATTTTCACTGGAAATTGAAGCAAGGATATTTAGTACTTGGAGATGTTATTCGTGCGTCTGGCTAGCGTATGCCTAATATCTGTGAGAACGACAGTAGACTTGTCAAACCTCGAGTTATCGATTATTTTTCAATTAAAATATAACCAAATAAGTTTAAAAAGAGATTTCGAAGTATTTTCAATTCTACAATTTTGGAATCATAATTTAAGTATTTTCTACACGAATTTCATGTTATAATAAAGATTTCGTATTTTGAAAATTTTCAAGTTAACAATTTGTAACTTGAAAAGGAGATGATATTTACGCTCTTCAATGAGTGTTGGGAATTATTAAATGGATTGAATGAAAGGAGATTGAGTTAATGATTGCAAAGCCTAGACCCATTACAGCATAACGGTGAATAAGTAAACATTGACGGATAAAGTTATAAAGGAATTTGGAATAAGTTGAAATGCAGAAATTGGAGATTCAAAATGGATTGTTTTGAAAAGGAATTATACGATTTTGAATCTTTTATAAGATTTGATGGAATGTGAAATCAGGAGATATCTCGAAATAATTTGAGATAGAAATTTGGTCTAAGAAATTTAAAGGTGGTTTAAAAAGCATGGAAATGGATAAACCCGATTCAGAAGATAAAGAAAAACGTGTTTGATCAAAATTTATCTCCAAC
Organism: Allium sativum; assembly: GCA_030737875.1. Taxonomy (NCBI): domain Eukaryota; kingdom Viridiplantae; phylum Streptophyta; class Magnoliopsida; order Asparagales; family Amaryllidaceae; genus Allium; species Allium sativum. Next base: position 11,473,193 of record JASFAX010000027.1, on the reverse strand, counting down.
TATAAGAAAGGAAATATGATTGAATATGATTGATGACTTACATATCAATATTTAATTTGGTGGTGTAAAAATTTCGCACAAATATGAAATTTGAAGTATACATTTGTATAACTTTGGAAATCTCTCCTTTTCGAGGACGAAAAGTTTTAAAGGGGGAAGATTGTAACGACCCAGAAATTTGGGTGATTTGAAGTAGAAATTAGTTAAGGCTTTCACGATAAACAATTAATTTTATATTTGGATTCGAGATTTAAAATCAAAGTTTATTGGTTTGAATAAGAAATGAGTTATATTTCTGAATGGCTAATCGAAAATCAAATATGTTGTTTTGAGTATGAATTGAATTAATAACGATTGGCTAGAAATAAAATATTATTATTGAATATTTGAGCTGAATTTGGTCGAATCATCGATTTGGATTTGAACTTCGATGGGAAAATGTAGTGTTGAATTTTAAAATAAAATAATATCATATAAAAACAAAATTGGATTTTTATTAAATTAATTCTTGAATAGAGAACGTTGGAATGAGGGGAGTTACATTTGGAGATCGTGTCAGCAATATCAATTTAGAACGGTTAGTGGTATTTGCGGTAGAAATTAACCGTAAATAAACTTTTCCCGGATAATTATACCCTAATATATATCCTACCCTAAATGATACCTTCCTCAGTAAATTCCTACGCCAACCAACCTCCTTAAAATACGCACTACCCTAAAGCCTAACGATATGACTTCATTCTTATCCGCACCAATTTCCTTCTATAAAAGGAGAATCTCGTTCCCATTCCATCAAGAAAAAATCACTTTCCTCTTCTCTAAATTTGTTAAGGCTGAATCCCTAAAATCAGTCTCCATAAATTGGTAATAATGACAGCCATCACTTCTTCTTTGATGGTCACTCCACCTTCCTAAATCGCTCCACCGCTCCTCAAATTTTATCGGCCTCACAGTCTTTTCCTTCCTTTTTATCTCCTACTTCAAATCAAGGTCAACAAAGTTCGCTTTTCCAGATCTGATCAACTCAGATCTACGAGGCGCTGTACCTCCAAGATGCAGCGGCAACTCAGGAGTCGTAATCTTCATCAGCAGCGTCAAAGCCAATGTCGCCAGCCTTCACTGAGCCTTCGCCGCGCCCCTTCGCTGCCGTATAGGTGAGTGTTGATTTACTCACGATTATCTTGGTTCCAAATAAATTAAATTCAATATTCCACTGAAATAATGGTTAATTTGTTTGGGTTAATATAATCATTGATAGTTGGGTGCCCTTGTGGGTTGTTTTTTTTCGGCTGTTGTTGGTTGATTGGTTACGATATATATAGATGTAGATGGGTGACGTGTTTGTCAACATTTTACTTGTGACATGCCGAGTCTGATCGAAATAAATATACATAGGATTGAATTAGACGGATGCTTAGAGAGACAAACATTTGCACTTGGATAAGTTGGATAAACTGATTTATGCTCCACTGCATTTGACTTACTGATTAAAACATATATTATATTTGGGGTTTATGTTCCTGTGCCTCGTTTCATGTTGACCTATATGTATATAAGGCTGCCTACCGTTTGAGTTATGAATACTCGGCTTTTGACATATTAAGAATGAGAGGGAATACTTGTTTCACAACTTATAGAAATGAAGGCAAACTATTTGGGTTGACCATGATTTTTTTTGAACCAACATTGGAACTAATCTTTGGATTGTTGTTGATTAATTGCCATTGTTTAAACTTACCCTGTAACCTTAGGACCAACCTAAATGGTAATATTTTAGTTCATTGACACATGCTCTTAGTAACGCTTGTGAAAACACTTTTGCATGAGCAAACATACACATGTCACCTTATTTGGGAAACTTATGTACCGGGAAACATATCGGGATGTATTTGAACTTGAGAGATACATTTATGGAAACTATGTTTTGTTATGCCCTGAAATGAGTTTAACAAAGTCTGGAACACATTTGATCCTATATATATGTTTGGGCATGTATATATGATAAGTGTTCACATGTAGGAGCACACTTGTATGCACATTGTGTTGAACAGCCGGTTTGATACTTGTGCCATTTGCAACAATTTCTAGCAGATATAAATTTGCCATATGAATCATAGAACCGGTTGCCTAGTGTACCTGCATACTGTTAGTTCACATTCAGTCTCTTTCTATTTGGATTACTCTGATATTATGTGGCTCGGAACTGCATGCCACTTACCTTGTTATAATGTCGATACTGTGCATGTTTCAGCCCATACATACATGAACCTATATAAATGCTTTATATACACTCATTTATTATGCTGGGGTGAGTATTACCCTTACATATGTGTATTGTTTATAACCATACACCTGATTTGAAAACTGAAACCGCATTTTGTATATCATGGTTCTCGAAATAGCTTTATTGTTGGATATACAAAATTAAATAAAGCATACTTGTCTACGTGCATGTTATGCCATTATAGACTTGTTTGCCTTGGTGTTAAGATGAAATTACATATTGGGCTTGTGTCTTATTTGAAAGCAAAACTGACGGCTAGGGATATAAGTGGGAAATATGAATTTTTATGTGATATGTACATTCAGCTTATATGACTGAGTTCACCTATGAGTTGATGTCATTCTCACTCATATTTTGTTATCCCGGTCTTGTATATCATATTTGGAAGCACTAACATTTATTGACTACTGTTTATTTATTGTAACATGGCTATCTTTAAATTGCTGACATATGTTTATTACCTTAGCCACAATCGCTTTATTGTTAGTATATATTTACCTTGGCCACAATGTTTATTGTTGGTTTATGATAACTTTAGCCACAATTTCCTAAACTCTTAGCACATAATTTATATGGCATGTTTTCTTCATCACACACACTTATTGTTGCATCTATTATCATGCGCATGTCTTTCCCTATTTGGTGCTCCCATATTTGTTCTGTTGGCACCTGACTTGCTGTGGGCTTTTGTAGTTATGGTTTTGATTTGTATGCTTCAAAATTTATACCGTTTGGGTAGCAAAATAGCTGGCTGATACCCCCTGTCCACAGTTACGAAGTTAGTAGACATATGTTGGCATTTGCTTACTGAAATGCTATATGCCGAACCTTTATTCATTGAATGAAATGTGCTGAACCCCTTCTATTTACTGAAATGAAATTGCTAAATCTATTTTGTTCACTGAAAACCATTGATGTCTCATACCCCGTTGTGCGCGTTTCTTGTCAATCCGAAGCATGATTTTTGTAAACATGTGGTGGCCAATGCATTTGTGTATACATGTACTATCGTATGTATATATACGTATCATCGGCATACGTGTATACATAAATACACATGTCATTCGAATTTGTTTCATTCCAAGTTGATATGCTACTATCCAGTGTTTGATTTGGGAAGCTGAGGCCGTCCACACGTGTATAAACGTGCGGATAGGCAAGCTCTTATGACCGTCGGTTCTTGAAATCAAAACCGTTATGTTCCAACACTACACAACTGTTTATATTGAAGTTAACATTAACCATTATATGTCAGTTTCTATTGAAGTTAATTTACTTGAACTATGATTTAATCCTGACTCGAGTGTTTTATGTTTTTGCATGAAATGCTCGGGTCAGACCCGAGTAATACAGAGTTTTAAAGGTTACAGCTTAGGATTCGAAGACTGATGAAGCTGGGGATTCCAGAAGACGGCGCACTCTGATGTTTTAGAATAGTAATATTTTCTTGTATTCAAATTTTTGTTTAAAACCGCTGTATGGAATTATTGTATCAAAGATATTAGTTATATAATAAAATGTGTTTTGTTGTTCTTGGTTATGTTATATATTTATTCTGTGTTGATTTTATTTTTAAACTCTGTAAGCTAAATAACGATCCGTCAGTTTGAATGTTTTAGGTTAGTTTAAATTCCAATTTGAAGCGGTCAAAAAGGCGGGACGTTACATTAGGTAACAACATAACACATAAATCATAGCAGCAGAAATAGAAATGTCATCAACATCACCACATCAGAGTGGCACAGTTACAGGATGCAACTTAGCGTATAGAAAGTCTCAGCAAATAGATATAAGTCTAAAACACAATCAAGTACAACATAGACCAATGATGCCTAAATGTCTCAAAGTAGGAATAAAAGATAAAAATGATCTTCATCTTCTTTCCATAAGCATACTCCATGTAACGACCCGTATTTTTATGGTATATAAACGATTTATTTAATTATTTAAATAATGGTTTGGTTATTTAAAATGACCAGAATTAAATAATAGTGAATATTTAATTAAAATAAATAATATAGTAATATATTTAATTTCTGAAATGGTCAGAAATAGTGGAATTCACAAAATGGGGTGAATTGGATCATTGATGATATTTAATTCAGTTTAGAATTGAATTAGAATAACGAATATGTTATTTGAATGACAGTTCGAACGTATAATTATATTATAATTAAAATCGAGCTCGAAATGACGCTGCAGTTCGCTATTTGGCAATTTGAACTTCAACTGAATGTACAGGGTCCATTTTAAATCGGATTTCTGTGAAACAAGAAACGTTGGGAGCTGGTGAAGTATATTTTTCTAGTGGAAGAGAAAAATCGGGATTTCATTATGTAGATTTTGATTTATGTCCAAATCAAAATTCAGAAAAGTCGCTATGGAATTCCTTAATAATTTATATCGATTTATTTATATTTTAAAATGGATTTTTAAATATAAATCGAATATCGATGTAACATTGGATTTGAAATATCGAGTTATAAATCCCAGTGTAGCAATATGATATTTTGTTGTGAATATATACGATAATATTTATTTTTAAATATTAAATTAAATGTTTTTATATATATGTATATATTTAAAAGGGTTATTTAGGGGTTTAAAAATAGCCAGTTTTTCAAACGACCTCGGAATTCGATGAAACTAATTTTGTTGGATCTGCAATATTAAATTATTACTAGATTTCAATTTCCACGATTTTTGAAGTCAGTATGTGGCCGTACGGGATTTTAATGTGAAAAACAGTCGATATTCTAACGGTTAAAAATATGTTGTGTGATCAAACGAAGTCAGGATTCGACGAAACCAGTTTTGTTGGGACCGTAATGTCAAACTGAAGCTGCATGTCCAGTTTCATGATTTTTGGGTATCATGGTGGTCACAGAAATTTTTAAACATCGTATACAAGTAGCGATTGATTAAAATAAAATAAAATATTGAATATAAAAATAATATCTTACTCCTATAAATAATCTAACACTCCTCTAAACCTAATTCAACTCATTTCCCCTGGTCAATGTAATTTATGCCACCAGTTTCTCTTCTAAAACCCAAAACGCAACTTCAAAAATATGTAGGAAATAAAAATAAATTCCTTAAATCATACTAAGTGTATTTTTAGATCCCAATCAACCTCCTCTTCTCACTCATATCAGTTTTGCTGTGTTCAGAGGAAATTCCATCCGCTGTTATTCGACAACGTGAGATTGGGGTTCATTAAATCAGGAAAATGGTGCATCGGTTCTTGAATTGGTGGGTGTATTTGTGATTAGGAGATGGAGTAGCATTTGTAGGAGAAGAATGGAAGGATTCGAGGTGTTTTATTTTCGCATGTTTGTCGCACAGTAGCCGAAGGACACTCGACGGAAATGGGATGTGTGACTCGAGTTGGATGTTGAGGAGACAGGAGGATGTGGTCTAAAAAGGGGAGGAGATTGGTGTTTCCGGTTGGTCAAATCATGGACTATGGAAGGAGAAAGGTGGATTTGAAGGATTCGAAATGGCCAGGAAGAAAGTAACGAACAGGAGGTCGCGTTTTGTTTATCTGGGGAAGAAACGTGATCGAGTTCAATATGGTGGTGATGGCGTGAGTAAGGATTCGAAGAGGATGGGGGTGGTGATAATTGTTTTTGAAGTTAGTGGAGTAAAGGAAGGACTAATGGTTTGAAGAAGTTCGGTGGTGGCATTTTGTACAGGAGCAAATCCGATTTGGGGAAGAAGGTGTGGCCTTGGCCTTTGAAATTGATGATGGGCCGGTGGGATTTAAAGGGGTAAAGCCCACTTAATGTTTTAATTAGTTAATTTAATTCTAAATTAGTATATTTAGTTATAAATGCAATAATTTGTTCATACCGTGTCAGCTTTTCGAACGGTCTGATCTGTTAGGATCGTATGGACGACGGCTACAAACTGGAACTGACTTGGAGTGGATTGGAGCTCGTTACAATTTATGGCAAAATAAATTGTCTAATCAGAATCAACTAACACAAATCGTTATTTAGCGGTTAACGCAAAATGTGAGTAAATCTCACTAACTCTACTCAATTTATATTTTTATAAAATATTTTTAGAATTTATAAATAATGGTTGTTTGCTGTGTGTTGGCCGTTTGGTTGAACTGCAAGTCAGTTGATTGAAAATATAGATAACGATATAAATATAAATCGTTAATCAAATATTGGTCCTGTTTAGCAGAATATTTCATAGTGAAATGAAATTGATGTTAATTTTATTGTTAAACATCTGTAGATGCAGGGTAATAGGTCGGAGGGACCCAACTGGGTTCCTCAACATTTATTTTACTGTTTTTTCATATATTGTGTTATATGATGTGATATGAAATTTGTTGTTCATTTTGTATGGTTGAATGATGTCGATCATTGTTCCATGGTATGTTAAATACCATAGGGAATACTGGAATGCTAAAAAGGGAATTTTCAATGTTATATTGAAAAAGAAATATTTATAAAATCAAAAGATTTTATAAAAAGAGAATATTTATTTAGAAAATAAATAGATAAAAAAGGAATACTTATTTGTTAATCAAATAGATAGAAAAGAAATATTTGTACACTATTTACAAATTGAATTGAAAGGGATATTTATTTGAGAAATAAATAGAATAGAAAGGTAAAATATGTGTGAAGGGACTAGTTAGATTATAAAAGGAATTACTTATAGAATCAATAGATTTTATAAAAAGGAAATATTTTTTTAAATAAATAGAATTATCAAAAAGGGATTTATTTTGTAAATAAATAGATTTTAAAAGTAAATACATGAAAGGTGACTAGAATTGTATAAAAGGAAAATTTTACATTTGAAAGATTTAAACCCGTGCTTCGCACACGGGTATAACATGATATGGAATTAAAGCAAAGATTTTAAATAGAATCTATTCTAACCGATGGATAGATAAGATAAATTTATAAATAATATTTTATAAATTAAATGAAATATTTATCATGGATAAATTGAATATATAAGTCGGGACTTATATAGAGAAGTAAGAATCGATTTCAACATTGGTAATTGAAACTGAATAAACGTAGAGTTAATCGGTTAGAGTTAATCAGTTAGAATTAATCAGATAGAGTTAATTAGTTAGAGTTAACCACTTAGAGTTAATTAGATAGAATTAATCGAATTAGAATTAATTGAATATTAGTTATTCAATTAGAGTTGATCGTATATAGTTATCTGAGATAGAGTTAGTCAAACATAGTTATTCTGGATGAGTTGCCATTTCGTACGACTGCTAGCGTAATTCGCAGGGCTGCAGATAGCCTACGGCGGTCGGATGTTTCCTAAGGGAATCAGGCGTAACCATTGTGACCACTGCGATCTAGAGTCAAGCAAATGGAGTTAAATCGAATATTAGCCATTCGAAATAAAGTTAAAACAGACATAGCTGTTCGAATATAAATTAATCGAATATTAGTTATTTGATAGGAGTTAAATAAGTAGAGTTAGATAAGTGGAGTTAGATAAGTTGAGTTAATCAAGTTGAGTTAATCGAGTTGAGTTAGTCAAAATGAGTTAATTCAAAGGAGTTAATCGAATATAGTTTATTCGAAAGGAGATTAATCGAATGTGAATCATTCGTAGAAAGTAAATCGAATGTTAATCATTCGAAGAGAGATTATCGAATATAGTTATTCGAAGAAAGATTTATCGAATATAGTTTATTCGAAAAGGAGCTATCGAATAGAGATTATTCGAAAAGAGAATACATTGAATTCGATTATATCGAAATTCGGGAAAGTAATATTTGCTTTCCGGTTAAATCAAGAATTACTTATTTATTTATAGATGAGTAGTTTAGTTATTGAGTTAAATTAAGGATAAAAGTAACATTTTGAAGATGGATGTTCAAGAAGAATTGAATTTTAATGCTATAGTTAAATCAATGTTTTAAAATAAAGAAGGGGATTCCTAAATAGAATCCGAGTATATAAGGAAGTGTTAAAGATGTGAAAGGTGAACTTTGTCTATTTCGAGGTTAGAAATGTTGTTCAGTTAAGGTCTGAGAGGTAATTATACCCCAACTTGATTGACTTCGTTTTTAACTGAGGGATGGGTAAGGTTCGATAGTGAAGATTGATTAAGTGCATTTAGTTAATGTGTGTAATGGTTTAAATTGGCTTAGTGATGTTTTATTTAACATCTATTTAAATCAAAAGAATACAGTTTGGAAACATTTTCCAAACATAATCAGAGATATTTTCTAATCATAGAAAATGATTTGTAAATGATAAGGAATACTGGAATGACAGTGATACGTGAAATAGAAATGGAAATGTTTTCCAATGATTGATAACGTATATTTCCTGAATTTAGAAAATAAGAAATAGTGAGTATATAGAAATGGGAAATGAATAAATACATGATTAATTTAATTAAAAGAGATAAATGTGGATTGATGATTGATCGATAGAGTTTCCATCTGGAAATAATGTCGTTGTTTGCACACCTGTTTTTCTTTGATAGTTAAATCACCGACTATCGAAGTTTTTGACCATTTTTCCGTCGTCAATACAGAGTGACCGGAACCAGATTCACTATTTGTAAACCACTCTGTATGGACGTTAGCGTTGCGATCAAATATGATGAAAATCATTGAAGATGGAGTTATGCAAGGGCTATCCTGTTTACAGAATAGTGTCTTTGGTTTGTCCAGTCCCAGGATAAACGTGAATGGACGAATGTCCGACAGAGTATATCTGACGGATCGCGTAAGCCGATCTCTTCAAACGTACTTACGTTTGCTGGCGGAGGAATTCGTTTCTCTTAGCTTTATACTCGTGGTATTTTTGAGGAAATCAATTTGTGATTTGGCGGGTAGGATGATGTGGCATTCAAAGTAAATGAATGTATGATCTTTCAAAGATACGTTATGACCTCAAGCCTCATCAACCGGGAAATGACAGAAATCGGGCAAGCAGCATGGCTAAGTGGGTCGCTCCCATTCGGGTGTATATCACCTATCTAGAGAAAATCCATTCATTCTTTATCTATGTTCGATGCTGTCCCTTTTCAGGAAGACGGTGGGTTGTTCCCAACCGTTGGTGGTATACATTCGATACACTCAAGAGAAATGAGTGGTTGGTCATGTGAGGGCCGGGTTGCAAGATGTTCTTGTTGAACCCAGTGTATTTGCCTCTAGAGATACACTATCGGCAGGTGGTCCCATACCTTGTCATAGTCAGAATCCAATCTCCAATAAGCGCCCGCGGTTTTGTTTGTATACTATATATGTGGAACGTGAGATGCAAGTTTTCTGCTAGATTTATATTTACTTGTGATTAGACATTATTATAATATCAGAGAAGTATTGATTTCCAAAAGTGTTTTGGGTTATCGTAAGGTAAAAACCATCCGTGTTTATGTGTGGATTGGTCATACGATTATATTTTCTTTTGAAAAGGATTTTGAAAAGTTAAACCAAATGATTTGAGTTTACTCACACCAGTCCCATGACTGACCCAGAGTTTATTTAGTTTTGTTTTCCCTAAACCCTTGGGTGCCCAAATTTGTACGGGCAGTCAAGCAGTTCAGGTCTTTACATATATGCTTGGACGAGCTTGAAGCAGGAGGCTTCAGGATTTTATAGCTATTGTTATTTCCACTGTGTGTAAGTGTTGAACTCTGATAATGTTATTCTATACCTATATACTGTTTTTTTTTTCAAATTTATGTTATGTATTATATTTTATTCGTTCCGCCATGAGATTCGTATTACTCTGATTCTGTTCTTTAGTGATCTTCTTCTTCTTCTATTCTAATTTTCTATCTTATCTATTCTCACTCTCTTAACTTCTTTCTATTAATGATCTGGAATGTTCGATACCTGAATAATTAACATGGGTTTTGTGTTGATTTTCTGTGTCGAAAATCGCAGTTCGTTACAGTGGTATCAGAGCCGAACGTTAAGTGGTTACCTTGGCTCTGTGGTGTGACTCAGTAGAGATGGGGTTAGTAATGCCCTAGATTGAGTTTGAGTGTATATATACGAGTGAACGTATTTGTAGATTGAATAAAAATGATTTTATATTGTGGAGATTTATTGGTTGAGTAGTTTGTGAATTCTGGTAGATCAGTTTTATCAACTATATCAATAGGAGTTTCTAAACACTTGAATACGATAAACCGACACAGTATGTTTTGAAAGAGGGTAAATGAAATAATTTTACCCAAATTATATTTGGATATAAAAGGAAATATTTATTTTTGAAGTATTATAGTATATGTGATGTGTTGGTTGATTGTTATTGAAATGGTTACGTAAATAACCAATTGGAGTTCGTATAATATGGAATTAGATGAATTAAATCTGAATTTAAATCAAGATGGAAATTAAAACCTTGGAAAATTGAATAAGTGTTTATAAATGGATGTGGATTAACTATATGAGAATTTTAAAATCCTGGGAGATTTTAAATTGTTTAGAAGTATCGTGAATGATATTTTGAAAAAGATTTCAAAATGAAAGTGTTTAATATGGTTTTGAAAGTGATATAGTATTGAACTCACTTCAATAGCTGGGAAATAACCCTGATGATGAATCGCGACATCACTTGTGTTCATTTTCGAGTTTGTAAGTGACGAATTACTACCAGAGATACTGTTTTGAATTTATTTTGTGAAAAAACAAGTTGTGTTGAATTTCAAAAGGAAAATTTGATTTTTGAAAGAGGTAAGCTATTTAAAAACTCCCAGGAAGAAAATTTTTTGAATTAAAAACAAATTTAAATTAAAATTTGTGAAAACAAATTGAGATTAAAATAAAGCCAATTAAGTGGTGACTGAATTGGATTAGAATGATATTTGGCTTGGATATAAGCAAATGGTTGTGTTGGAGATAAAAGTGATTGGAGTTTGATTGGGATGACATTGGTATATGCTGAATTAGTAGCAGATGTAAAGGATTTAATGATATGCCCAACAAAAAGGTACATGTTTATTTTTATGGATTGGTGATTTATGGGCCGATTTGGCAAGCCACTTGGCTGTTTGATTTTCTTTTGGATTGGAAAGGGCCTAGAGAGGTGAGTTGGGTTTGAACTATTGACTGGTACAAAGGAGGTGCTGGCGAAATTTTCGAAAATTTCGGGTGTTAGAAAATTTTCAGAATTTCTGAAAATTTTCGTTAATAGAAATAAATGAATATTTTAATTGAAATTAAATTGCTTCAGTTGAAATTGAGATTGGTAAGTAAAACAAATAAATTTGTACTAGTCAATAGTGTTTGGTCTCTACCTTAGCAATTTCGAGGACGAAATTATTTTAAGGGGGGAAAAATGTAACGACCCGTATTTTTATGGTATATAAATAATCTATTTAATTACTTAAATAATGGTTTGGTTATTTAAAATGAAAAGAATTAAAAAATAGTGAATATTTAATTAAAATAAATAATATAATAATATATTTAATTTCTAAAATGGTCAGAAATAGTGGAATTCACAAAATGGGGTGAATCGGATCATCGATGATATTTAATTCAGTTTAGAATTGAATTAGAATAACGAATATATTATTTGAACGACAGTTCGAACGTATAATTATATTATAATTAAAATCGAGCTCGAAATGATGCTACAGTTCGCTATTTGGCGATTTGAACTTCAACTGAATGTACAAGGTCCATTTTAAATCGGATTTCTGTGAAACAAGGAACGTTGGGAGCTGGAGAAGTATATTTTTCTAGTGGTAGAGAAAAATTGGGATTTCATTGTATATTTTGATTTATGTCCAATTCAAAATTCAGAAAAGTCGCTATGAAATTCCTTTATAATTTATATCGATTTATTTATATTTCAAAATGGATTTTTAAATATAAATCGAATATCGATGTAACAATGGATTTGAAATATCGAGTTATAAATCCCAGTGTAGCAGTATGATATTCTATTGTGAATATATACGATAATATTTATTTTTAAATTTTAAATTTAAATGTTTTTAAATATATTTATATATTTAAAGGGGTTATTTAGGGGTTTAAAATTAACCAGTTTTTCAAACGACCTCAGAATTCGACGAAACTAATTTCGTTGGATCCGCAATATTAAATTATTGCTAGATTTCAATTTCCGCGATTTTTGAAGTCAGTATGTGGCCATACGGGATTTTAATATGAAAAACAGTCGATATTCTGAAGGTTAAAAATACGCTGTGTGAGCAAACGAAGTCGGAATTCGACGAAACCAGTTTCGTTGGGACCGTAATGTCAAACTGAAGCTGCATGTCCAGTTTCGTGATTTTTGGGTATCGTGGGTGGTCACAAAAAATTTTAAATAGCGTATACAAGTAGGGATTGATTAAAATAAAATAAAATTTTGAATATAAAAATAATATCCAACTCCTATAAATAATCCTAACACTCCTCTAAACCTGATTCAACTCATTTCCCTTGGTTAATGTAATTTACGCCGCCGGTTTCTCTTCTAAACCCAAAACGCAACTTCAAAAATATGTGGGAAATCAAAATAAATTCCTTAAATCATAATAAGTGTATTTTTAGATCCCCATCGACCTCCTCTTCTCACTCATATCAGTTTTGCTGTGTTCAGAGGAAATTCCATTCGCTGTTGTTCGACAACTTGAGACTAGGGTTCATGAAATCAGGAAACTGGTGCATCCGTTCTTGAATTGGTGGGTGTATTTGTGATTAGGAGATGGAGTATGTAATAACCCGGAAAATGTGAACCGATTTAAATTTTTTAAAATTTGTTATTGTCAAAGAATTTGAATAATTGAAATAGCATATTTCAGTAAAAGAATGAATTGGGAATAGTAAGGCAGTTTGAAAATTTGAATACAAACTTTGTCTGACTGTACCGGGTAGAAAATATAACAGATTTTAGCAAAACAAAAAATATTTAAATCTATTTATGAATACCTTTCTAATGAATCTGAAAAATCGAAGTTTCATAATGGGAATCAAAAGTTACTGCCAAATGAATTTTCAGAAAGGTCGCTATATAGTATATATAGCCCTTGAAAATAGATATTTTGCATACGACCTCAGAATTCGACGAAACCACTTTTGTTCGATCCGGGATGTCAAATTATTGCCAGGTTCCAAATTTCATAATTTTTAAAGCTAGTATGTGAGCAGGGCAAAAGAAAATGTGATGGGTCAATTTCTGTTAAAATGGGTCGACCTAAAAATGGACATTTTGCATATGAGCTCAGAATTCGATGAAACTGGTTTTGTTGGGACCGTATCGTCAAAACAAACCTAGATTTATTTTTCTGGAATTTTTCGATTCAGTTTGTGGCCCTGGCAAATTGAAATGTACGTTCAAATTGAATATAAAATGTTTTATACTTTAATTTAAAAAATAACTGACTGTAACAGTCGAATTGGCCAACGAAACATATCCCATTGTGTCCGGAATGGGGGTATTTGGCTAGGGGCGACAGTCATTGGGTTGAAATTGGTGTACGTTGGCTAGAAAGGATATTATGGGAATTTAAAAATATTATATATTAGAAAATATCTCCCATTTTCTCTCTCTTCTCAAAACCGCGGTCAACCCCTGAAACGAACGACGATAATCGTTCAAATCTTTCCACTGATTTCGCCGCCGCCTCCATTTAGCAATTCCGATCGCCTTCCTCCCCTCTTCAAATCAAACCCAGCCTCGTCGAAGACCATCGCCTATCGACGTCGAATTTCATCGAGGAAGTTCGCCCCTTTGAAGCGCCGTCGTGCCATGCTGGAGCCGACGAGTTCGCTGCCACCACCGCCGATAGGAAGCCTATTCGTAGCTCTTCAACGTCGTAGGGTCTGATCAGGACATCGAGCTACGGTTTTGATTTAAATTCAAAACCTAGTTTTGAAGGTTTGCAAACCCTTCTTCTTTGAATTTCTGAATTGAAAATAACACTTTTAAGTGTTGCAAAACTTTGAAAAATCATATCTTTTTAGTGTGTTAACGAAATTCGATGAAACAGGAAACATCGGGACCGCAGGAAGGCTCTCTACCATATAGCAGAAGCCGCGGATTTTTCTGATCTTCCTACGATTTTTAGCACTACTAAAACCAATGTGAGGAATCTAAACTAAATTGTGTGAATGAAATCGTGTTGTATAAATTATATAAGCGAAGTGTAAATTATATAAGCGAAGTGTAAATTATATCCGCATTGTATACCTCATGTACATGTGTTGTATAAGTTATATTAGCGATGTATATTTTATACAAGCGTTGTATGAAACATATATGCTTTGAATTTTGATGAAATGCAAGTGAATTATAGAAATAATATATATATATATATATATATACACACTCCCCTTGTCCATAGACCATGGACGATATTTATTGCTTGTGATTGGCGTGATATTATATGGTATGACGAATGGTTGGAAATAATTGTTTGTGGTTGGTATTGTGGTTGAAAAATACCTTTGTGGTGGAAAAATACCTTTGTGGTTGAAAAATACCCTCTAGTGGTTGAAACAAATTAGAATAGGATTGTGGAAATGAAAATAAAACATGCCACCTGCGTGCGAACTAGATGCATGATCCCCATTGTCAAAAACCGCGAGGTTTTAAGGTGGAGCGAGGAGCCGTACTAGGGACGGTCCCGGTTTTAACTACCCAGCCGTTATGCTGTCGAAATTTTCTGAAATATTCATGTGTTAGAATAATTTTCATTTGTTGAAATTAATTACATATGTTGAAACCAATATTCATGTGTTGAGTTGAAATTCATTCGTTGAATCGAAATTCATGTGTTGAATATTATTCGAATTTTAAACAAATAGCTTTAGCGATAAAAATCACATTTTTATATATATACAAACTATAGAAAATATTCATGTGTTGAGTTGAAATTCATTCGTTGAATCGAAATTCATGTGTTGAATATTATTCGAATTTTAAAAAAATAGATTTAACGATAAAAATCACATTTTTATATATATACAAACTATAGAAAATATTCATGTGTTGAGTTGAAATTCATTCGTTGAATTGAAATTCATGTGTTGAATGTTATCGTATTTTAAAATAAAATGAATAGACAATAAAAACTACATTTTTATTGTGAATATGAAGTGTTAAAAACATTCACGTGTTGGATAAATATTTTTGATGATAAAAATATTTCTTTTATCATGTATACGCTTTGATAAAAATACACACGTGTTGAAATAAATACTAGTTCGTTAGAAATATTATTATTAGCTTTGTTCTGCATATATATACATGTGTTGAACAGGGAAAATGATTATCTGTAGGGTAAAAAAATTATTTGCGTGCCCGACAAATAGGTAAGCCTTGATGAGTTGGCTGCACAATTTTATTTTTATATCAACTCCTGTGAATGCCATTGGATGCGGAGTGCTGGTTATTCTGTGTGAAATAATAAACATCGCAATAGGATAGTAACAATTAATTTTGAACTACACTACATGGCAAACTCCTTGACGATAGGCATACTTCATCATATTCCACATAAGCATTTGGAGCTTGTGTGACGAGGTGGAAGATTTACCATACGAGCGAGAGGCTTGTATGGCGATGATTATATACTACAGGTTGAACTGATGACTGATATGGACTATATAAATATAACGATAAATTGCCAGATTAATAAAAACCCCACACGGGTCTGGAGTTGACAATAATCACGTCTCTCTAGTCATTAGATACGGCACATGGACCATTTATTCCCACACGGGATGAGGTGACGAGGATTTATCCTCTGGAGTAATTAAAAATACACGCTCCCTCAGGCTTGACAGGGTGACGAGAATTTATTCTCTGGAGTTATTATCTATACACGCTCCCCTGTAAACACCAGAATATATCACTATAAATATGTGGATGCTTTATAGGATTTATTGGGTACCTAACACGGCCCAATAAATTTCCAAACCCCTTCCCGTACAAAGGAGGTTATGGCGAAATTTTTCGAAATATTAAGGCGTTAGTGAAATATTTGAAGTGGAAACGATGTTAAAATAAATGAATGAACGATGTCGAAATAAATGAATGAACTATATTCGAAATAAAGGAATGAGCTATATTTATATATATATATATATAAATATAAATAGAATTGAAAGGAATCGAAGCCGTGCAGTTCGTGTTTTGGAATCGTAAATTGAAACGATTAGTACGAGAAATCCAACCATCAGATTTTCCTGAAACCACAACCGCTGGGTTCGCCTTGAAAATATCTTTCTAACGGCACCAACCTTGTAAAAATCCAACGGTTGGATTGTCTGGAATGTTTAATTCAAATCTGAAGAAAAACAGCGCCAGAATCGTTTATATTTATATATAAATATAAATATAATTAAATTAAATCGAATAACGACGCTGTAGTTCGAATTGTGAAACCATAACTTCAAACGACTAGTGTGGAAGATCCGACCGTCGGATTTTGACGAAACTGGAACCGCTGGGTTCGCTTTGGGAATATCTTCCCACTGATATAGACTTTGTAGAAATCCAACGGTTAGATTTTCCGATATGTGTAAAACAAATTGGGGGAAAAACAGTGCCATGGCACGACCTGAAACGTCGTTTAATTGAATATGGCCATTTTTAAATAAATAAAAATGGCAAAAAATCATTATAAAATATTATAAGCAACATAGATTGGAAATAAACCAATTTGGCTTGATTTGTTTGATATTTGATGGTTGTATGTGTTTGACACGAAAATTATACTAAAGAACTGAAACGTGATTGTCGAATAATATAACCATGGAAAGAATTGATTTGAATTCTAATTACGTGAATTATTTGAAAAGGCCGAGCTAACCCTCATTTCTAATAATTGATCGAGCGATTCGAATTGGAAAATACAAAGACGATTCAAGACCGATAATCTTCGTATCGGTTGGATGGGCGCTGCTGAGGTTCCTGACTGGAGTAGCTACCGTGAAGGAACGGAAGTAGTAGCCGTCTGAACGTATATGTTGATTGGACGGATATACGAGGAATTTGACGCCTCCGGTTTCGTTTAGACCCAGAACGGACTTGTAAATGGACTGTGTGTCTGACATTGGATTTTGTTCTATACTGATTGATCTCTATTAAATATATATCTGTTTGGCGGCGGAGAATTTATTCTTTTGCTTAACGCCCTTCTCTGAGATGTACGAGCTCAGAGGTTATATATCGATGGAAATCAGTCGTACGGAGTGGATTGCTTATGTGGCATGCCAAGATGCTGTGATCAAGGCTTCTGTTGCAAAGAAAAGTCTTGTGTTTGATGATCAAAGCACGGCCTACATAGCCTGGCTTTTTGTATAGCGTGGATTCGCGAGCCTCACACCTCGGTATGAGGTAAAAACGGGATAAGGACTACAGGGAGAGCACGACGTTTATTTCTAGCTATGGTGGTGTCAGTGACCTACCAGCCCTGACATTTATATCTACTTTTCACCTATGTTGTTGTTGGAATACGAGGCGCCTCGATTATAGGTCGGTAAGGACCGGGAAACGTGTGTTCAGGAATAACTAATCCTCAAACGTAAGAGAGGATCAGCCCTGAAGATCCAGGGGTTACCCAGAGTGTGTAGTCCTGAGGTATTCGCTAGAATGTCTCGAAGCGGAGAGGAGCTTGCCCCTTGCCTTGACTCATGACGGAAATCCAATTTCCAATACGAGATAACGGATTCGGTTGTAACTTATGTATGGGGACATAGTGGCATGGGACGCTCATGTCGCCTATGATTGATATTTATGATGCTATTCATTTTTGAAACATATATGCACTAGTAATAATATCAAATGATTTTGCTTTACACGTATTAAGCATATTTGGCCACTATAAGGTAAAACTCTATCCTCCGGCTTGCGTTGCATTGTATGATGGGACTTGAGTCTTATAATGGCTTCATTCTTTTTAAAAGCATTGCGTTGTTTTCAAAGAATTTACTTTGTTTTGAATGCACCAGCAATCACTGGAGAAAACCCGTTTCGCGAAAGTGGCGTGGTCCTATGATTTGCTTATTACTGTTGTTTAAACTGTTAAGTAGATTTGTCGTACCAGTCCCCATGACTGACTCGTTGTTTGTTTCACTTTGCAAACGCAGGTGCCCTTATTTTCACACGGGCAGCCTAGTTCACATGTGACAGGTTGTTTTGGCTCAGCACTGTAGTATGGAGTGCATATTTTGGCTCATGGCGAGGCTGACTTCACCGAGAGGACTTTGACATTTTCTGCCATTACTATATCTGTATTATGATTCCGCCACTGGCGATGCAGACTGCTTTACTTTCAGTACTTATTATCGTATGTATATGTACCGCCTTCGGCGATGTAGACTGATACCCTTATTATGTCTCACTGCATGTATATATTCCGCCTCCGGCGATGGTGACTGATCACTTCCCTTTTATTTACTAAGTTATATCCTACGTTGTGCTATTCTGATGTTGTTACATGTTGTGATTCCGCTGTCATATCCATGTAAAATTATTCTATTTATTGTTTTGCTATTATCTGTACTCTGCTATGATGATTGATGTGTTATATTCCAATGATTATCCTTAATACCATCACACGGATTTTGGGATCGTCACAGTTGGTATCAGAGCTTTGGTTAACCTTAGTTCTGGAGTCTAACACATTAAACACCTCGTCAGAATAGAATCAGTAGTGTTCTAAGGCGAGTAGCTCATTAGAGATAGGATTAGCAATGTCCTAGAATGAGCTAAGCAGATTAGCAAAACAATTTGATCAGTACATCATTACCTTTCCTTATGTTCCCCTGCTTTATCATATATGAAATTTATCAATTCTGTGAGCTTGACTCTTTTCTTGCTTATACAGTACTCTCTCTGATGGCTACACGAGCAGCAGCAGCCAGAGGTGGCCGTAGAGGCCGAGCAGGCATATCAGGAGGACGGGGGAATATCCCCGTAGTTGAGGAGGGCCCTATTATTCAGCCACCAACACCCCAGGACTTTGAGCTAGACAGAGTAGCAAAGAGGTATAGGAACCTGGGGGATAACCCTTTTCTGGCCTTGGTACAGTGACAGAGGCTATTGCTTGGTTGAAGACCTGTGAAAAGATTTTTGAAGGCATGGGATTGGGGACCAACAACAAAGCACGTCTAGGTATTTGGCTCTTAAAGGAAGAAGCAGAGTTGTGGTGAGATGCCATCACCTCAGAAGATGTGGCAGGTACTGTTAGGACCTGGGAGCAATTCAAGACCATGTTCAACGAGAAGTTTGTACCTGAGCAGGCCTTAGAGCGGATGCGAGGGCAGTTTGCTAATCTCCAGCAGGGAGATCTCTCTATCCAAGATTACCTCAATAAATTCACTCAGTCGTCGCGCTACGCTCCAGAGCTTATTATGACCAACAAAGCTAAGAACAAGTGGTTTATATTTGGGCTACGGCGCAAGTACCATGACAGAGCCATGAGCAACATCAAACTCTCATTCTCAGAATTAGTAGAAATGGCCTGCAATTATGAAGATATGGATGAAAGACACTCCAACCAAGACCGCGCCAAAAGCCAAGCTGGAAATAAGCGCAAAGCTTCAGCAGATCAGCCAGAGTCTAGCATTACAGCGGCCGCTACTCAGAAATCTGGAAAGATACCGAAAGGGAGCTGCTACAACTACGGGAAGACAGGACATTTTTCTAATGTATGCAAAGCCTCGAGGAAGATAAAGGCAAATCCAGACCACAGCTCAGCCGAATGCTACAACTGCCATAAGAAAGGGCACTATAGCAAGAATTGTCCTCTGAAGCAGAATGCACAAGTGGCTCATGTGTATGACGGGGAGACCCCGCCAGCTATCACCGATGGATCAGGTAAACCCGACGTCTTGGGAGGTACCCTTACCATTAAAAATATTCCAGTTTCTGTACTTTTTGATACGGGTGCATCATGTAGCTTCATTTCTAGTAACATTGTTCAAAAGTTAAAATTGAAACAAAGAAAGCTTAAAGAACCAATTAAAGTTCAAAACCCGACAGGAGGTTCTGTTAGTCTCAGTTCGTTGTGCAGAGTGCCTATCTCTTATTCATGTTACAAGTTTCCCATCCACTTAATCGTCAGGGATTTGTCTGAATTCGACGTTATTCTCGGTTTGGAATGGTTGACAAAATATAAGGCCGAAGTTAGATGTGCCGAAAGAATCGTGAAAGTTAAAACAAAATTTGGGCATATCACTATACCATGTCTCGGTTCAGAAATTAATAGAAAAGAATTTTGGTCTTCTTTAGAAGTTACTCCCCCGTCATTAGAAAAGATACCAGTCGTTAAAAACTAAGCGGACGTGTTTGAAGATGTAGAAAACTTACCGCCGCAAAGAGAAATTGAATTTAGAACAGATCTAATTCCTAACGCCCGACCAGTAGTACATCCAATTAGAAGAATGGCCCCGAAAGAAAAAGAAGAGTTAGGTAGTCAAACCTGAGAATTGCTTTGAAAATGTCTGATCAGACCGAGCTTCTCAGCTTGGGGAGCAGCAGTAGTATTTGTCCCGAGATCAGACGGCACTCTAAGACTTCGTGTTGATTACCGAGATCTCAATAAACAGACACCGAAGAACAAATATCCCTTGCCTCGGATAGACGATCTGTTAGATCAATTAAATGGGGCAACAGTATTCTCCAGGATGGACCTAGCTACAGGTTTCCACCAATTACGTATAGCCGAAGACTGTGTCCCTTTGACAGCCTTCAGGGGTCCCGATTTATTCTACAAATGGTTAGTAATGCCGTGCGGCTTGTGTAACGCTCCGGCATACTTCGTTGATCTTATGAACAGAGTGTTCCGTGGTGTATTGAATAAATTTGTTCTAGTCTTCATCGATGACATTTTAATCTACTCCAAGTCGGAAGGTGAGCATGCAAAGCATTTAGAGCAAGTGTTGAAAATTCTGAGGAGAAATGTCTTGAAAGCTAAATTTTCTAAGTGTGTCTTCTGGCAGGATGAAGTTAAGTTCCTAGGCCATGTCGTATCAAAGGAAGGGATTGTTGTGGATCCAAGCAAAATTACAGCGATTCAGAACTGGAAACAGCCTACTACCCCCACAGAAGTTCGAAGTTTCCTTGGATTGGCTAGTTACTATCGGAAATTCGTTCAGGATTTTTCAAAGATATCTGGTGTATTGACAAAGCTTACAAAGAAGCATGAGAAATTCAAATGGACTCCCGAATGTGAAGAAGCTTTCCAGGAGCTGAAACTGAAGTTGACAACTGCTCCAGTATTGACAATTATAGAAGGCAACCAAGGCTTGACTATATGGACAGATGCTTCTATTAGAGGGCTAGGCGCGGTATTAATGCAAAAAGGCCAAGTGGTCGCTTATGCCAGCCGTCAGCTGAAGCCGCATGAAAGAAACTATGCAACTCATGATCTTGAGTTATTAACTATCGTGTTTGCTTTAAGAATCTGGAGGCATTATTTATTGGGTGAGAAGTTCGAGCTGTTTACCGATCATCAATCATTGAAATATCTATTCACTCAGAAAGATCTAAACTTGAGACAACAGCGTTGGTTAGAATTCCTTGCAGCATACGATTTTGAGATTCTATACACTCCGGGGAAAGCCAATGTTGTCGCAGATGCGCTCAGAAGAAAGAATGAAATCATCGCCAGTTTTATCATTACTTCTTCCTTAGAAGATAAGATTACTATTCTGCAGAAAGACGATGAATTTATTAAAAGGATTAGCCAGCGGATCCGAGAAGGAAAACCCTCAGATTTTAGCCTAGATAGCCAAGGGGTCCTAAGATTACGAGGGCGAATTTGTGTGCCAGAAATTCCTGAGCTCAGAAGGGAAGTACTTGATGAATGTCACAAGTCTAAACTCAGTATCCATCCCGGTGTGAGAAAAATGTATAACGATATCAAACAAACCTTTTGGTGGAAGGCGATGAAAAGAGATATTTCATTATATGTTAGCAGATGCTCCACTTGTCAGCTAGTTAAGAGCGGTCAGCAGAAATTGGCTGGACTATTACAACCATTAGAAATTCCAGGATGGAAGTGGGAGCAAATTTTGATGGACTTCATTGATGGTTTGCCTCGAACTAAAAAGGGAAACGACAGTATATGGGTGATCGTAGATCGCTTCACGAATACTGCCCATTTCATACCTGTCCGATCCAACAGAACGGCTCAAAGTTTAGCACAGATTTACTTCAAAGAAATAGTTAAACAGCATGGAGTGCCGCTCAATATAGTCAGTGATAGAGATCCTCTATTTACTAGCAAATTCTGGGAAGCATTCCAGACGGAATTGGGAACCAAATTGAATCTAAGCACCGCTTATCACCCTCAGACAGACGGCCAAACTGAGAGGGTGAATAGAATTCTAGAAGATTTACTGCGGGCTTGCGTTATCGATTTTGGAGGCTCATGGGAAGATCACTTACATTTAGCTGAATTCTCTTATAACAATAACTATCAAGAAAGTTTGGGAATGTCTCCATTTGAAGCATTATACGGTAGACCGTGCAGATCTCCCGCATGTTGGGTAGAACCGGGCAACAGACTTGTGTTAGGGCCCGATATGATTCGAGAAGCATCAGATAAGGTCGATTTCATTAAGAAGCGATTGAAAACCGCACAAAGCTGACAGAAAAGTTATGCTGATGCGAGAAGAAGAGACTTATCATTTGTCGTTGGCGATTATGTTTATTTAAGAGTTTCTCCGATGCGGGGAGTAATCAGATTTGGCAAGACTGGGAAGTTGGCACCGAGATTTATTGGTCCCTTTCCTATACTTGAACGGATTGGAACTTTGGCATATAGGGTTTCATTACCTGATTGGTTGCCTGGTGTACATGATGTGTTCCACGTGTCTCAACTCAGAAAACATGTGCATGATCCGGATCTTGTTGTAGAAGAAGCAGCGCAACAGGATATAGACATAACTCCAGAATTAACGCTCAGAAGAGAGCCATTAAAGATTATTGGCAAAGAAACTAGAGAGCTAAGGAGCAAAAAGATTCATTTAGTTTAAGTGCAGTGGAGTAGTGATCCTAGAGACTGTACTTGGGAGACTGAGGAAAGCATTAAACAAGCCTACCCCAAATGCAGAGTGGACATCTCTGACTAACTCCGATGCAAGGTACCTTTACAATACTTTGCATTTACATTTTGTTTCCTACTTTGCTGTTATTTCCTTTTCGGGGACGAAAAGTTTTAAGTGGGGGAGATTGTAATAACCCGGGAAATGTGAACCAATTTAAAATTTTTAAAATTGGTTATTGTCAAAGAATTTGAATAATTGAAATAGCATATCTCAATAAAAGAATGAATTGGGAATAGTAAGGCAGTTTGAAAATTTGAATACAAACTTTGTCTGACTGTACCGGGTGGAAAATATTACATATTTTAGCGAAACTAAAAATATTTAAATCTGTTTATGAATACCTTTCTAACGAATCTGAAAAATTGAAGTTTCATAATGGGAATCAAAAGTTATGGCCAAATGAATTTTCAGAAAGGTCGCTATATAGCATATATAGCCCTTGAAAATAAATATTTTGCATACGACCTCGGAATTCGACGAAACCACTTTTGTTGAATCTGGGATGTCAAATTATTTCTAGGTTTCAAATTTCATAATTTTTGAAGCTAGTATGTGAGCGGGGCAAAAGAAAATGGGATTGGTCAATTTCTGTTAAAATGGGTCGACCTGAAAATGGACATTTTGCATATGAGCTCAGAATTCGACAAAACTGGTTTTGTTGGGACCGTAATGTCAAAACAAAGCTAGATTTATTTTTCTGGAATTTTTCGATTCAGTTTGTGGCCCTGGCAAATTGAAATGTACATTCAAATTGAATATAAAATGTTTTATAGTTTAATTTGAAAAATAACTGACTGTAACAGTCGAATTGGCCAATGAAACATATCCCATTGTGTCCGAAATGGGGGTATCTGGCTAGGGGCGACAGTCGTTGGGTTGAAATTGGTGTACGTTGGCTAGAAAGGATATTATGGGAATTTAAAAATATTATATATTAGAAAATATCTCCCATTTTCTCACTCTTCTCAAAACCGCGGTCAACCCCTGAAACGAACGACGATAATCGTTCAAATCTTTCCACCGATTTCGCCGCCGCCACAGTTAATTTCGCCGCCGCCTCCAGATAGCAATTCCGATCGCCTTCCTCCCCTCTTCAAATCAAACCCAGCCTCGTCGAAGACCATCGCCTATCGACGTCGAATTTCGCCGAGGAAGTTCGTCCCTTTGAAGCACCGCCGTGCCACACTGGTGTGACGAAAAGGAATTTTGCTCTGTCCGAACCAGTCGCTAAACCGACCCAAACCGTTCGAAACGCCCTATCATTTGAGAACACGGCAAATCAGAACGCACACGGAAGAACATTTCGTTGTATATTACAACAATGCATCAGATTACAAGAATATACAGAGTAAAAATGAATAAATATTACACAGAAATATCAGAGATTTAAATTACATTTAAATACATCGCAGCGGAAAATAATACAATACACAACTAGAAGAGATATACAGATACAAAGCTTTCCGGATATCGTTCCAGCTGTAAACCAGGATCCTGTGAATGTAAATCTGCAAAACCAAAACTACTAGCTGCCCGTGTCAAAATAAGGGCACCCAGAGTTTAGGTTAAAACAATAAACTCCAGGTCAGTCATGTGACTGGTGTGAGAACTAAAACAGTTATTAATCTTTATTTTTAAAGTTAGGCAAGTCAAGGGACCACGCCGTATAACACGGAACGGGTTTCCTCCCAAGAATACCAGTGCATAAAACAAACAGCGCAATGCTAAATAAAGAAAAATGAAGCTATTATAAGACCCAGGTCCTATCACACAATGCAACGCAAGCCGGGGGATATGGTTTTTACCTTATAATAGCCAAGAATGCTTGATACGTTTAAAACAAATCATTTGATACTATTGTAAGTGCATAGTGTATAAAACAACTTCAAATCATAAGTATCAATCATAGGCGACATGAGCGTCCCATGCCACTATGTCGCCATAAATAGTTTTACAAATAAAACCGCAAATGGCACGTATTTGGAAATTGCATTTCCATCTATGAACCGAGGCAAAAGATAGTCCTCAACCAATTCGAGACTCTCTAGCCCGAGCCTCAGGATCAGAGCTCGAGTAACCCTTGGAGCGACAGGGCCGGTCCACACGGAGTGGATTAAAATGCCCGAACTATATGCTAGTCTGCCCTATGGGGCGTAAATGAGTCCAATGACTCCATCGGTTCGAGAACGACCGATATAACCGAGGCGCCTCCAATTCCAACAACCACATGAGTCAAACTCGTCAGCCGGTTCAAGCACTGACGCCACTCCTAACTAGAAACCAGCATATGTCCATATCCCTGAAGTCCGTCTCCAGTTTTTGGTTCATACCGGGGTGTGAGGCTCGCGAATTTACGTTACTCAAAGCTGTGCCACACAGGCTGTGCTTTGATCATCACCACAAGGCTTTGCTTTTCAACAGAAGCCTTGATCATTTGCATCTTAGCATGCCACACAGGCAACCCATTCTATGCAACCGATATCAGTCACAGAGAATGAAATCCGATGTCAGACACACAGTCCATTTACAAGTCCGTTCTGGGTTTGAACGAAACCGGAGGCACCTAGTACCCCGCATATCCATCGATCTCCAAGTACGTCTGGACGATCACCAACTGTTTCCATCTTCTTGGGTGTACAGCCCAATCAAGATCATCAGTAATCACCCAAACGACGTGAAGACTTTCGGTCTTCGACCATCGTCTTCATCTTCGACTTATCGTCGTATCAGTTATTCAGAATGGGATAAACCCGGCCTTTCCGAATAACTCGCGTATATTTTAAATAAGTGTTACACAAACACAACATACGCCTCATTCCAATTCATCAATCATTAACCGTAAATTAATCAAGAGAATAATTCCCCAAATATTAACCCCGAAGGCCGAAACCAACATCAGATCAATATCCAGAAAACCATTCTGCTTGGCTAACCGACAGTTAGTTTCTAAATTTCACATTCATAGGGAAAGGTTCCCATTAATTTTATCAAAGATAAATTCCTTGAATTTATTCTTTAATCTTCTTTTGAATTTTGATTCAACTAGTCGGGATTAACGAACCTTACCGAAGTAATCCTTTGTTTTACTTTCCCAATCCCAACCTATTCATCCCATGAAGTAAAACGGGTCTTACTTCATATCTAACACCACAGTGTTATCTGTAAATTTAATTATCATTTCACGTTTAAATCTAATTAAATATTTAACTATCGCCTGGAGCAAAACTGGTGATACTCCATTCTCGATCATTTCAATCTAATTAAAGATTCATTAAAACTCCACTTAGTTTTAATCGTTAACTGGGTTAAAGAATCAGTGTCATTTTAAAACACGGTTCACGATAAACCCAAAATCACATTCCATTAATTATCGGGTTAAAGAACGAGTGTTATTTAAAACACTGCTCACGATAAACCCAAAAATCAATTCGAATTCAATTCCAATTAAATATTATTTAATTGGTACACTTCATTAAATCTAAATAAAAAGATTTAATCTTTTCTCAACTGGGTTCAAGAACAGTGTTAATGAAGACACCATTCACGACAAACCCAAATCACATTTGATATTAAATACAAGGCTCTGAATAGAAAATATACCGGCTTATATTCAATATCAAATTCTACGACGAACAAATATCGTATTGGAAATAACGATATATATATCTTTCAAATTTCCATAACAACATCTGTATAATCACGAAATCCAACATTGAAATATTCCGAAGACAATTTCGATTCAAATCCATTCCAATGCAATCATTGGAAATTCTGGTTATTTTCAAAACCATTTCAAATTCAATTTATTTCTTTAAAAATAAATAGAATTATAATTCTAGTTCAAAACTAGTTCATTTCGATAAAAATCTATTTTTATCTTTTCAAATATGGAGTTTTTCATCCCAATTTTTCCCTAATCATTTCTTATGATTTTACACAAATTATTACTATTTTTAATAATTTTATCAAGGCCCGTACAGTCGATTTCAATCAACGGCCATCGAACTGCACTTACAGCGACCTTTTTCAAATTTGATTTGGACATAATTCCAAATCCAACCGTTAGATTTCTAATTTCTAATATTCGTTAGAGAGCTCTTTTCGATACGAACCCAACGATTTTGGGTTTAGGAGAATCCGACGGTCGGATCTCCCGCAATATCCGTTCGAAGTCAATGGTCGAAATTCGCGAACTGCCGCGTCGCGGCGCGTTCTATTCAGGCCATTATATATATATATATAATATAATATATACTTCGTCGATTTCCTTTTAAAACGTGCTTTATAAATCGTTTTAAATTCGTTTTCAAAACGGTTTTCAACTTCATATTCAATTTCAAATCAAAATTGAATATTCCAATATAAATTCGTTTAAAATTCATTTCAAATCGATTTCAATTCAAATCGATTTCTAATTCAATTTCGATTTTAATTCGATTCAATTTCAATTCGGATTCATTTCTATTCCATTTCAATTCGAATTCATTTATATTCAATTTCAATTCGAATTCTTTTATATTCAATTTCAATTCGAATTTTTTTTATATTCAATTCTTTTCAAAATATTAGATTTTGAAATCACTTTCGATATTCATTATAAAATGAATAAAATCGATATAAATATCGTTCACGTCAAAATGGCGTCAATCTAATCGACAAGGCTTCATATATTTCTATTTTCAAATATTTCTATTTTCAAATATTTATATTTTCGAATATCTCTATTTTCGATTATTTATATTTTCAAATATCTCTTTTTTCGAATATTTATATTTTCAAATATCTCTATTTTCGAATATTTATATTTTCAAATATCTCTATTTTCAAATATCTCTATTTTCAAATATTTATATTTTAAAACTGGAATGAGGCCTAGTCAATTACCATATAATGTTAATTATATGGATTTTCTACAACACATGTATATATCAACAACGATGAATAATCAACCATCATCCAAAGTGCATTCTACACTGTATAAGCATCAAATATAAATATTCAACGCTTATAGCAGCCTGTCAATCAATCGATCGACATACAACTAAACAATCAGGATTAGTGTACGTCAAATATCATCCCAATACCCGTGTGGGGTTTCAAACAATCAAACACAGATTTTATTTGTGCAGTTGGGCGATGCGTAAAATTTATCGTCTCAATCAGTGTCCTTCAAATAGGTGTACATAAACAAACCGTCCGGTTTGTAAATGAATATTTATTTATTCACATTCACGTTAAAAACTATATTTTTAACGATCAAACTATTTTATTCAACCTATGAATTTTCTATTCGATTCATTTATTAAATAAAATGTTATCTTTATTTTTCTAACTTATTTTTAGAAAATTTCGACGGCAAAACGGCACGATACTAGAAACGGGACAAGGCCTAGCCTTATCCCCGGTCTAGTGAAGGCCCACGCCATTCACACATCAATCAAATCAATTCCATTTCACCAAACAATTCAAACCAAATAATCTAACCAACTACACAACCAAACAATTAAACAAACAAGCCATCCATGGTCTGTGGATGACGGGTGTCGGGTGCTACTAAACACCGTCTACATCCTAGTATATATATATATATATAACTAGAAAAAGAAATTTTGAGTGAGAAATTCTCACCAATAGCTATCCTAACTCCACGGCACTTCATTTATAGAAATCTTCGCTGTTCTTGCCTCTTGTCACTTTCGTTGTCCGCTTTCACTACATATATAAAAATCGAACTTTTACTTCGCTATTCAATATATAAAATGGAATTTTTCCTATGCTATTCAATATATAAAAATCAAATTTTTTACTATGCTATTCAATATATAAAAATCGAATTTTTACTTTGCTATTCAATATATAAAAATCAAATTTTTACTATGCTATTCAATATATAAAAATCAAAATTTTCCTATGCTATTCAATATATAAAAATCAAATTTTTCCTATGCTATTCAATATATAAAAATCGAATTTTTACTTCGCTATTCAATATATAAAAATCGAATTTTTCCTATGCTATTCAATATATAAAAATCAAATTTTTATACTCTTTACCTTATAAAAATTATATTTTTAACTTACTACGATATAAAAATTATTTTTTTATTTTTTTGTACTATATAAAAATCAGTTCTTTATCTAGATAAAAATCCTAACTTTACCTCTTCAAATAAATAACATAAAGAGGATAAATAAAATTAATCAAAAACAAAACTTATAGTAAAAATGGTAGGGTTGTGCTGCGATGTACTAGTGAAGGGGGGGGGGCGAGTTCGACGTTGGAGGGTAGCGGGAGGTGCCTGGTCTTTGGCGGTGGCCTGGTGGTCCTCCGGGTGGCGGAGAGACGTCGGTTCTGAAGTGGGTTGGGGGTTTTTGTTTTTGTTTTGGGGCTCCGTTGTTTCTACAGAGGGGAGAGAGAACGTGGGAGAGGGTCTTGTCGGAGGTGGCCATGGGGGCGGCGCTCCGGAGGCGCGGTGGTGGTCTGCGGTCCAGGCGGCGCGTTATTAGGGCACGAAGCCCCTTTTTTTTTATTCTTCTGAATGAACTCGAAACGAGGGGGGTTATATGTGATATTTATATTATTTTTATATTATTTAATTTCAAAAAGTTGATTTTTTCATTCGACCTCTAAATGAGGCCCATCGCCTGTCGTTCATAGCTAACTACCCCCATTCCGAACACAATGGGATATGTATCGCAAGCTGATTCAGTCGTTTCGATCAGTTTCCGTTAAAATCAATATATAATTTTATATATTGAATTTGAACGCGCATTTCAATTTACTGGGGTCACATACGAACCCGAAAAATTCTCGAAAAATATTTTCTAGCTTTGTATTGACGATACGGTCCTAACAAAACTAGTTTCGTCGAATTCTGAGACCGTTGGAAAAATGGCCATTTTCCAGTCGATTAAAATCAACTAAAATGGTCAAAACACGTTTTCCTTTGCCACGCTCGCATATTGATTCGAAAAGTTATGAAATTTGGAACCTAGCAATAATTTGACATCACGGACCCAACAAAAGTGGTTTCGTCGAAATCCGAGGTCGTTTGCAAAATGTCCATTTTAAGGGCCTGAATTCCATAGCGACTATTCAGAATTTTCAACTGGACATATCTTTTGATTCCCGCTATGATATTTCAATTTTTCGAATTCGTTGGAAAGATATTATCAAATAGATCCTAATGTTTTCAGTTTCGCTAAAATACGGATTGTTTTGCACCTGGTACATTCAATTGAAGTTTGAAATCGAATTATCGAACTACCGCGCCATTTTCAATTCTATTTATAATTATATATATTTATATATATTCTAACGACGACGTATATAATATATATGTTCGAATTATATTCAAAATAAATTTCTTGTCGATATTATTTAAAATAATTCATTTTAAATAATCAAAATTTGCTAAAATTGCCAAAATAAAAATTTTAAACTGGCCTAGATTTTCGGGTTGTTACAATCTCCCCCACTTAAAACTTTTCGTCCCCGAAAAGGAACAAAGTCGAAAGTGGTTTGATTAATCAACTCTACGTTCGATCTGGTTTCCATTCTCCAACTTTTCAGTTTCTGAGAATTTTCAAATTTTTCAAAAATTTGGCTAACACCCGGAATTTTCGAAAAATTTCGCCATAACCTCCCCTACACTGGGAGCCACGGGAAAATCCCGAAATTGCCATATAGGCCTTCTGATCTCAAAAAGGAAAAGAAAAAGCCAAGCGGCTAGCCAATCGGCTCATAAAATCATCATCACCCAAACAAAACAGTAAATTATATAGTAAACATGTACCTATTTGTCGGGCAAACAAATTTTATTCTCTGCTCTAGCCTCCTTGCTATGACCTGTTCAATGTAAGCACATGTATATGCAAGAAAATGCGACCAATTTTCAATATAATTCAATATGTGATTCAATTAGGCTAAATGGCTAAAAATTAGAAAACAAATAAACAAACAACATAAACATCAATCAATTAGTGAATTAGAGTTTCAAATTCATAATTTTGATACATATACAAAAATCATGTTTTTGATGCCAAATCACAACAATAGGCCCTACCTAATTTTTGGTTCTCACACCAGTAAATAGGAAATATATAGATATTACACGTTCGTCACTCGAATATAAATTATGATGATGATATATCAATCATCAGAATCACCCCCGGGTGACTAGAGTGTAACTCTATATCTATCTAATATATCAAAACTTCGAATACACGCTAGCAAGGCGTATATGCAAAATCTTTATATACTGGACTGTCCTAATCAATATAAAATAAATATTCAAATACGTATACAACGATTTAAATTTTCAAAACAAAAATTGTTTTCATTTTAAAAATATACTCTTCACACTTGTTCTAGGATACTACTGATCCTATCTCTAACGAGTCATTCTCGTTGGATATTACTAACCCAATATCTGATGAATCTTTCGTATGGTTCTAAGGTGCCTTGTTCTCTGAGCTTTGAAAACCAAAGCTCTGATACCATCTATGACGAAAAGGAATTTCGCTCGGTCCGAACCAGTCGCTAAACCGACCCAAACCGTTCGAAACGCCCTATCGTTTGAGAACACGGCAAATCAGAACGCACACGGAAGAACATTTCGTTGTATATTACAACAATGCATCAGATTACAAGAATATACAGAGTAAATATGAATAAATATTACATAGAAATATCAGAGATTTAAATTACATTTAAATACATCGCAGCGGAAAATAATACAATACACAACTAGAAGAGATATACGGATACAAAGCTTTTCGGATATCGTTCCAGCTGTAAACCAGGATCCTGTGAATATAAATCTGCAAAACCAAAACTACTAGCTGCCCGTGTCAAAATAAGGGCACCTAGAGTTTAGGTTAAAACAATAAACTCCAGGTCAGTCATGTGACTGGTGTGAGAACTATAACAGTTATTAATCTTTATTTTTAAAGTTAGGCAGGTCAAGGGACCACGCCGTATAACACGGAACGGGTTTCCTCCCAAGAATACCAGTGCATAAAACAAACAGCGCAATGCTAAATAAAGAAAAATGAAGCTATTATAAGACACAGGTCCTATCACACAATGCAATGCAAGCCGGGGGATAGGGTTTTTACCTTATAATAGCCAAGAATGCTTGATACGTTTAAAACAAATCATTTGATACTATTGTAAGTGCATAGTGTATAAAACAACTTCAAATCATAAGTATCAATCATAGGTGACATGAGCGTCCCATGCCACTATGTCGCCATAAATAGGTTTACAAATAAAACCGCAAATGGCACGTATTTGGAAATTGGATTTCCATCTATGAAACGAGGCAAAAGATAGTCCTCAACCGATTCGAGACTCTCTAGCCCGAGCCTCAGGATCAGAGCTCGAGTGACCCTTGGAGCGACAGGGCCGGTCCACATGGAGTGGATTAAAATGCCTGAACTATATGCTAGTCTTCCCTATGGGGCATAAATGAGTCCAATGACTCCATCGGTTCGAGAACGACCGATATAACTGAGGCGCCTCCAATTCCAACAACCACATGAGTCAAACTCGTCAGCCAGTTCAAGCACTGACGCCACTCCTAACTAGAAACCATCATATGTCCATATCCCTGAAGTCCGTCTCCAGTTTTTGGTTCATACCAGGGTGTGAGGCTCGCGAATTCACGTTACTCAAAGTTGTGCCACACTGGCTGTGCTTTGATCATCACCACAAGGCTTTGCTTTTCAACAGAAGCCTTGATCATTTGCATCTTAGCATGCCACACAGGCAACCCATTCTATGCAACCGATATCAGTCACAGAGAATGAAATCCGATGTCAGACACACAGTCCATTTACAAGTCCGTTCTGGGTCTGAACGAAACTGGAGGCACCTAGTACCCCGCATATCCATCGATCTCCAAGTACGTCTGGATGATCACCAACTGTTTCCATCTTCTTGGGTGTACAGCCCAATCAAGATCATCAGTAATCACCCAAACGACGTGAAGACTTCCGGTCTTCGACCATCGTCTTCATCTTCAACTTATCGTCGTATCAGTTATTCAGAATGGGATAAACCCGGCCTTTCCGAATAACTCGCGTATATTTTAAATAAGTGTTACACAAACACAACATACGCCTCATTCCAATTCATCAATCATTAACCGTAAATTAATCAAGAGAATAATTCCCCAAATATTAACCCCGAAGGCCGAAACCAACATCAGATCAATATCCAGAAAACCATTCTGCTTGGCTAACCGACAGTTAGTTTCTAAATTTCACATTCATAGGGAAAGGTTCCCATTAATTTTATCAAAGATAAATTCCTTGAATTTATTCTTTAATCTTCTTTTGAATTTTGATTCAACTAGTCGGGATTAACGAACCGTACCGAAGTAATCCTTTGTTTTAATTTCCCAATCCCAACCTATTCATCCCATGAAGTAAAACGGGTCTTACTTCATATCTAACACCACGGTGTTATCGGTAAATTTAATTATCATTTCACGTTTAAATCTAATTAAAGATTTAACTATTGCCTGGAGCAAAACTGGTGATACTCCATTCTCGATCATTTCAATCTAATTAAAGATTCATTAAAACTCCACTTAGTTTTAATCGTTAACTAGGTTAAAGAATCAGTGTCATTTTAAAACACTGTTCACGATAAACCCAAAATCACATTCCATTAATTATCGGGTTAAAGAACGAGTGTTATTTAAAACACTGCTCACGATAAACCCCAAAATCAATTCGAATTCAATTCCAATTAAATATTATTTAATTGGTACACTTCATTAAATCTAAATAAAAAGATTTAATCTTTTCTCAACTGGGTTCAAGAACAGTGTTAATGAAGACACCATTCACGACAAACCCAAATCACATTTGATATTAAATACAAGGCTCTAAATAGAAAATATACCGGCTTATATTCAATATCAAATTCTACGACGAACAAATATCGTATTGGAAATAATGATATATATATCTTTCAAATTTCCATAACAACATCTGTATAATCACGAAATCCAACATTGAAATATTCCGAAGACAATTTCGATTCAAATCCATTCCAATGCAATCATTGGAAATTCTGGTTATTTTCAAAACCATTTCAAATTCAATTTATTTCTTTAAAAATAAATAGAATTATAATTCTAGTTCAAAACTAGTTCATTTCGATAAAAATCTATTTTTATCTTTTCAAATATGGAGTTTTTCATCCCAATTTTTCCCTAATCATTTCTTATGATTTTACACAAATTATTACTATTTTTAATAATTTTATCAAGGCCCGTACAGTCGATTTCCATCAACGGCCATCGAACTGCACATACAGCGACCTTTTTCAAATTTGATTTGGACATAATTCCAAATCAAACCGTTAGATTTCTAATTTCTAATATTCGTTAGAAAGCTCTTTTCGATACGAACCCAACGGTTCCGGTTTTAGGAGAATCCGACGGTCGGATCTCCCGCAATATCCGTTCGAAGTCAATGGTCGAAATTCGCGAACTGCCGCGGCGCGACGCGTTCTATTCAGGCCATTATATATATATAATATATATAATATATACTTCGTTGATTTCCTTTTAAAACGTGCTTTATAAATCGTTTTAAATTCGTTTTCAAAACGGTTTTCAACTTCATATTCAATTTCAAATCAAAATTGAATATTCCAATATAAATTCGTTTAAAATTCATTTCAAATCGATTTCAATTCAAATCGATTTCTAATTCAATTTCGATTTTAATTCGATTCAATTTCAATTCGGATTCATTTATATTCCATTTCAATTCGAATTCATTTATATTCAATTTCAATTCGAATTCTTTTATATTCAATTTCAATTCGAAATTTTTTTATATTCAATTCTTTTCAAAATATCAGATTTTGAAATCACTTTCGGTATTCATTATAAAATGAATAAAATCGATATAAATATCGTTCACGTCAAAATGGCGTCAATCTAATCGACAAGGCTTCATATATTTCTATTTTCAAATATCTCTATTTTCGAATATTTATATTTTCAAATATCTCTAATATTTTCAAATATCTCTATTTTCGAATATTTATATTTTCAAATATCTCTAATATTTTCAAATATCTCTATTTTCGAATATTTATATATTCAAATATCTCTATTTTCAAATATCTCTATTTTCAAATATTTATATTTTAAAACTGGAATGAGGCCTAATCAATTACCATATAATGTTAATTATATGGATTTTCTACAACACATGTATATATCAACAACGATGAATAATCAACCATCATCCAAAGTGCATTCTACACTGTATAAGCATCAAATATAAATATTCAACGCTTATAGCAGCCTGTCAATCAATCGATCGACATACAACTAAACAATCGGGATTAGTGTACGTCAAATATCATCCCAATACCCGTGTGGGGTTTCAAACAATCAAACACAGATTTTATTTGTGCAGTTGGGCGATGTGTAAAATTTATCGTCCCAATTAGTGTCCTTCAAATAGGTGTACATAAACAAACCGTCCGGTTTGTAAATGAATATTTATTTATTCACCTTCACGTTAAAAACTATATTTTTAACGATCAAACTATTTTATTTAACCTATGAATTTTCTATTCGATTCATTTATTAAATAAAATGTTATCTTTATTTTTCTAACTTATTTTTAGAAAATTTCGGCGGCATAACGGCACGATACTAGAAACGGGACAAGGCCTAGCCTTATCCCCGGTCTAGTGAAGGCCCACGCCATTCACACATCAATCAAATCAATTCCATTTCACCAAACAATTCAAACCAAATAATCTAACCAACTACACAACCAAACAATTAAACAAACAAGCCATCCATGGTCTGTGGATGACGGGTGTCGGGTGCTACTAAACACCATCTACATCCTAGTATATATATATATAACTAGAAAAAGAAATTTTGAGTGAGAAATTCTCACCAATAGCTATCCTAACTCCACGGCACTTCATTTATAGAAATCTTCGCTGTTCTTGCCTCTTGTCACTTTCGTTGTCCGCTTTCACTACATATATAAAAATCGAACTTTTACTTCGCTATTCAATATATAAAAATCGAACTTTTCCTATGCTATTCAATATATGAAAATCGAATTTTTTACTATGCTATTCAATATATAAAAATCGAATTTTTACTTTGCTATTCAATATATAAAAATCAAATTTTTACTATGCTATTCAATATATAAAAAAATCAAATTTTTACTATGCTATTCAATATATAAAAATCAAATTTTTACTATGCTATTCAATATATAAAAATCATAATTTTCCTATGCTATTCAATATATAAAAATCAAATTTTTCCTATGCTATTCAATATATAAAAATCGAATTTTTACTTCGCTATTCAATATATAAAAATCGAATTTTTCCTATGCTATTCAATATATAAAAATCAAATTTTTATACTCTCTACCTTATAAAAATTATATTTTTAACTTACTACGATATAAAAATTATATTTTTATTTTTTTCTACTATAGAAAAATCAGTTCTTTATCTAGA
Source organism: Allium sativum (assembly GCA_030737875.1). Taxonomy (NCBI): domain Eukaryota; kingdom Viridiplantae; phylum Streptophyta; class Magnoliopsida; order Asparagales; family Amaryllidaceae; genus Allium; species Allium sativum. The sequence continues at coordinate 11,436,338 of JASFAX010000027.1, read as the reverse complement.
TAAAAATCCTAACTTTACCTCTTCAAATAAATAACATAAAGAGGATAAATAAAATTAATCAAAAATAAAACTTACAGTAAAAATGGTAGGGTTGTGCTGCGATGTACTAGTGAAGGGGGGGCGAGTTCGACGTTGGAGGGTAGCGGGAGGTGCCTGGTCTTCGGCGGTGGCCTGGTGGTCCTCCGGGTAGCGGAGCGACGTCGGTTCTGAAGTGGGTTGGGGTTTTTTGTTTTTGTTTTGGGGCTCCGTTGTCTCTACAGAGGGGAGAGAGAACGTGGGAGAGGGTCTTGTCGGAGGTGGCCATGGGGGCGGCGCTCCGGAGGCGCGGTGGTGGTCTGCGGTCCAGGCGGCGCGTTATTAGGGCACGAAGCCCCTTTTTTTTATTCTTCTGAATGAACTCGAAACGAGGGGGGTTATATGTGATATTTATATTATTTTTATATTATTTAATATCAAAAAGTTGATTTTTTCATTCGACTTCTAAACGAGGCCCAACGCCTGTCGTTCATAGCTAATTACCCCCATTCCGAACACAATGGGATATGTATCGCAAGCTGATTCGGTCGTTTCGATCAGTTTCCGTTAAAATCAACATATAACTTTATATATTGAATTTGAACGCGCATTTCAATTTACTGGGGTCACATACGAACCCGAAAAATTCCCGAAAAATATTTTCTAGCTTCGTATTGACGATACGGTCCTAACAAAACTAGTTTCGTGGAATTCTATGACCGTTGGAAAAATGGCCATTTTCCAGTCGATTAAAATCAACTAAAATGGTCAAAACACGTTTTCCTTTGCCACGCTCGCATATTGATTCGAAAAATTATGAAATTTGGAACCTAGCAATAATTTGACATCACCGACCCAACAAAAGTGGTTTTGTCGAAATCCGAGGTCGTTTGCAAAATGTCCATTTTTAAGGGCCTGAATTCCATAGCGACTATTCAGAATTTTCAACTGGACATATCTTTTGATTCCCGCTATGAAATTTCAATTTTTCGGATTTGTCTGAAAGATATTATCAAATAGATCCTAATGTTTTCAGTTTCGCTAAAATACGGATTGTTTTGCACCTGGTACATTCAATTGAAGTTTGAAATCGAATTATCGAACTACCGCGCCATTTTCAATTCTATTTATAATTATATATATTTATATATATTCTAACGACGACGTATATAATATATGTGTTCGAATTATATTCAAAATAAATTTCTTGTCGATATTATTTAAAATAATTCATTTTAAATAATCAAAATTTGCTAAAATTGCCAAAATAAAAATTTTAAACTGGCCCAGATTTTCGGGTTGTTACAGCTGGAGCCACCGAGTTCGCTGCCACCACCGCCGATAGGAAGCCTGTTCGTAGCTCTTCAACGTCGTAGGGTCGGATCTGGACATCGAGCTACGGTTTTGATTTAAATTCAAAACCTAGTTTTGAAGGTTTGCGAACCCTTCTGCTTTGAATTTCTGAATTGAAAATAACACTTTTAAGTGTTGCAAAACTTTGAAAAATCATATCTTTTTATTGTGTTAACGAAATTTGATGAAACAGAAAACATCGGGACCGCAGGGAGGCGCTCTACCATCTAGCAGAAGCCGCGGATTTTTCTGATCTTCCTACGATTTTTAGCACTACTAAAACCAATGTGAGGAATCTAAACTAAATTGTGTGAATGGAATCGAGTTGTATAAATTATATAAGCAAAGTGTAAATTATATACGCATTGTATACCTCATGTACATGTGTTGTATAAGTTATATTAGCGATGTATAATTTATACAAGCGTTGTATGAAACATATATGCTTTGAATTGTGATGAAATGCAAGTGAATTATAGAAATAATATATATATATATACTCCCCTCGTCCACAGACCATGGGCGATATTTATTGCTCGTGATTGGCGTGATATTATATGGTATGACGAATGGTTGGAAATAATTGTTTGTGGTTGATATTGCGGTGGAAAAATACCTTTGTGGTGGAAAAATACCTTTGTGGTTGAAAAATACCCTCTTGTGGTTGAAACAAATTAGAATAGGATTGTGGAAATGAAAATAAAACATGCCGCCTGTGTGCGAACTAGATGCATGATCCCCATTGTCAAAAACTGCGAGGTTTTAAGGTAGAGCGAGGAGCCGTACTAGGGACGGTCCCGGTTTTAACTACCCTCCCGTTATACTGTCGAAATTTTCTGAAATATACATGTGTTAGAATAATTTTCATTTTTTGAAATTAATTACATATGTTGAAACTAATATTCATGTGTTGAGTTGAAATTCATTCGTTGAATCGAAATTTATGTGTTGAATATTATTCGAATTTTAAACAAATAGCTTTAGCGATAAAAATCACATTTATATATATATACAAACTATAGAAAATATTCATGTGTTGAGTTGAAATTCATTCGTTTAATCGAAATTCATGTGTTGAATATTATTCGAATTTTAAAAAAATAGATTTAACGATAAAAATCACATTTTTATATATATACAAACTATAGAAAATATTCATGTGTTGAGTTGAAATTCATTCGTTGAATTGAAATTCATGTGTTGAATGTTATCGTATTTTAAAATAAAATGAATAGAAAATAAAAACTATATTTTTATTGTGAATATGAAGTGTTAAAAACATTCACTTGTTGGATAAATATTTTTGATCATAAAAATATTTCTTTTATCAAGTACACGCTTTGATAAAAATACACACGTGTTGAAATAAATATTAGTTCAATAGAAATATAATTATTAGATTTGTTCTGCATATATATACATGTGTTGAACAGGGAAAATGGATTAGCTGTAGAGTAAAGATATTATTTGCGTGCCCGACAAAAAGGTAAGCCTTGATGAGTTGACTACACAATTTTATTTTTATATCAACTCCTGTGAATGCCATTGGATGCGGAGTGCTGGTTATTCTGTGTGAAATAATAAACATCGCCATAGGATAGTAACAATTAATTTTGAACTACACTACATGGCATACTCCTTGACGATAGGCATACTTCATCATATTCCACATAAGCATTTGGAGCTTGTGTGACGAGGTGGAAGATTTACCATACGAGCGAGAGGCTTGTATGGCGATGATTATATACTACAGGTTGAACTGATGACTGATATGGACTATATAAAATATAACGATAAATTGCCAGATTAATAAAAACCCCACACGGGTCCGGAGTTGACAATAATCACGTCTCTCTAGTCATTAGATACGGCACATAGACCATTTATTCCCACACGGGATGAGGTGACGAGGATTTATCCTCTGGAGTAATTAAAAGTACATGCTCCCTCAGGCTTGACAGGGTGACGACAATTTATTCTCTGGAGTTATTATCTATACACGCTCCCCTGTAAACACCAGAATATATCACTTTAAATATGTGGATGCTTTATAGGATTTATTGGGTACCTAACACGGCCCAACAAATTTCCAAACCCCTTCCCGTACAAAGGAGGTTATGGCGAAATATTTCGAAATATTAAGGCGTTAGTGAAATATTTGAAGTAAAAACGATATTGAAATAAATGAATGAACGATGTCGAAATAAATGAATGAACTATATTCGAAATAAAGGAGTGAGCTATATTTATATATATATATAAATATAAATAGAATTGAAAGGAATCGAAGCCGTGCAGTTCGTGTTTTGGAATCGTAATTTGAAACGATTAGTACGAGAAATCCGACCATCGGATTTTCCCGAAACCGCAACCGCAGGGTTCTCCTTGAAAATATCTTTCTAACGGCACCAACCTTGTAAAAATCCAACGGTTGGATTGTCTGGAATGTTTAATTCAAATCTGAAGAAAAACAGCGCCAGAATCGTTTATATTTATATATAAATATAAATATAATTAAATTAAATCGAATAACGACGCTGCAGTTCGAATTTTGAAACCGTAACTTCAAACGACTAGTGTGGAAGATCCGACCGTCGGATTTTCACGAAACTGGAACCTTTGGGTTCGCTATGGGAATATCTTCCCACTGATATAAACTTTGTAGAAATCCAACGGTTAGATTTTCCGATATGTGTAAAACAAATTGGGGGAAAAACAGCGCCAGTGCCACGGCACGACCTGAAACGTCGTTTAATTGAATATGGCCATTTTTAAATAAATAAAAATGGCGAAAAATCGTTATAAAATATTATAAGCAACATAGATTGGAAATAAACCAATTTGGCTTGATTTGTTTGATATTTGATGGTTGTATGTGTTTGACACGAAAATTATACTAAAGAACTGAAACGTGATTGTCGAATAATATAACCATGGAAAGAATTGATTTGAATTTTAATTACGTGAATTATTTGAAAAGGCCGACCTAACCCTCGTTTCAAATAATTGATCGAGCGATTCGAATTGGAAAATACAAAGAAGATTCAAGACCGACGATCTTCGTATCGGTTGGATGGGCGCTGCTGAGGTTCCTGAATGGAGTAGCTACCGTGAAGGAACGGAATTAGTAGCCGTCTGAACGTATATGTTGATTGGACAGATATACGAGGAATTTGACGCCTCCGGTTTCGTTCAAACCCAGAACGGACTTGTAAATGGAATGTGTGTTTGACATTGGATTTTGTTCTATACTGATTGATCTCTGTTAAATATATATCTGTTTGGCGGCGGATAATTTATTCTTTTTCTTAACGCCCTTCTCTGAGACGTACGAGCTCAGAGGTTATATATCGATGGAAATCAGTCGTATGTAGTGGATTGCCTATGTGGCATGCCAAGATGCTGTGATCAAGGCTTTTGTTGCAAAGAAAAGTCTTGTGTTTGATGATCAAAGCACGGCCTACATAGCATGGCTTTGTGTATAGCGTGGATTCGCGAGCCTCACACCTCGGTATGAGTTAAAAACGGGATAAGGACTGCAGGGAGAGCACGACGTTTCTTTCTAGCTATGGTGGTGTCAGTGACCTACTAGCCCTGACATTTATATCTACTTTTCACCTATGTGGTTGTTGGAATGCGAGGCGCCTCGATTATAGGTCTGTAAGGACCGGGAAACGTGTGTTCAGGAATAATTAATCCTCAAACGTAAGAGAGGACCGGCCCTGAAGATCCAGGGGTTACCCAGAGTGTGTAGTCCTAAGTTATTCGCTAGAATGTCTCGAAGCGGAGAGGAGCTTGCCCCTTGCCTCGACTCATGACGGAAATCCAATTTCCAATACGAGATAATGGATTCGATTGTAACTTATGTATGGCGACATAGTGGCATGGGACGCTCATGTCGCCTATGATTGATATTTATGATGCTATTCGTTTTTGAAACATATATGCACTAGTAATAATATCAAATGATTTTGCTTTACACGTATTAAGCATATTTGGCCATTATAAGGTAAAACTCTATCCTCCAGCTTGCGTTGCATTGTATGATGGGACATGAGTCTTATAATGGCTTCATTCTTTTTAAAAGCATTGCGTTGTTTTCAAAGAATTTACTTTGTTTTGAATGCACCAGCAATCACTGGAGTAAACCCGTTCCGCGAAAGTAGCGTGGTCCTATGATTTGCTTATTACTGTTGTTCAAACTGTTAAGTAGATTTCTCATACCAGTCCCCATGACTGACTCGTTGTTTGTTTCACTTTGCAAACGCGGGTGCCCTTATTTTCACACGGGCAGCCTAGTTCACATGTGACAGGTTGTTTTGGCTCAGCACTGTAGTATAGAGTGCATATTTTGGCTCATGGAGAGGCTGGCTTCACCGAGAGGACTTTGACATTTTCCTATATTATGATTCCGCCACTGGCGATGCAGACTGCTTTACTTTCAGTACTTATTATCGTATGTATATTACCGCCTTCGGCGATGTAGACTGATACCCTTATTATGTCTCACTGCATGTATATATTCCGCCTCCGGCGATGGTGAATGATCACTTCCCTTTTATTTACTAAGTTATATCCTACGTTGTGCTATTCTGATGTTGTTACATGTTGTGATTCCGCTGTCATATCCATGTAAAGTTATTCTATTTATTGTTTTGCTATTATCTGTACTCTGCTATGATGATTGATGTGTTATATTCCAATGATTATCCTTAATACCATCACACGGATTTTGGGATCGTCACAGAGTAGCATTTGTAGGAGAAGAATGGAAGGATTCGAGGTGTTTTATTGTCGCATGTTTGTCGCGATAGTAGTTGAAGGACGCTCGACGGAAATGGGATGTTTGACACGAGTTGGATGTTGAGGAGACAGAGGGATGTGGTCTAAAAAGGGGAGGAGATTGGTGTTTCCGGTTGGTCAAATCGTGGACTATAGAAGGAGAAAGGTGGATTTGAAGGATTCGAAATGGCCAGGAAGAAAGTAACGAACAAGAGGTCGCGTTTTGTTTATCTGTGGAAGAAACGTGATCGAGTTCAATATGGTGGTGATGGCGTGAGTAAGGATTCGAAGAGGATGGGGGTGGTGATAATTGTTTTTGAAGTTGGTGGAGTAAAGGAAGGACTAATTGTTTGAAGAAGTTTGGTGATGGCGTTTTGTATAGGAGCAAATCCGATTTGGGGAAGAAGGTGCGGCCCTGGCCTTTGAAATTTGTAATAACCCGGAAATCAGAGCCAATTTAAAATTTATATTTTGGCAATTTTAGTGAATTTTGAATATTTAAAATGAAATATTTTAAATAATAACGACGATAAATTTATTTTGAATAAAATTCGAACGTATATATTTATATAAATCGTCGTTAGAATATAAATATTTATATATATAAAAGGAATTGAAAATGGCGCGGTAGTTTGAAATTTCGATTTCAAAGTTCAAATGAATGTACAGGGTTCAAAATAAACCGGAATTTAGTGGAAAAAAAAATATTTGAATCAAATTGAGAATATCTTTCCAATGAATCCGGGAAATCAAAATTTCATAGCGGGAATCAAAAGATATGTCCAGTTGAAATTTCAGAATAGTCGCTATGGAATTCTGGCCCTTAAAAATAGCAATTTTGCAAACAACCTCGATTTTCGACGAAACCACTTTTGTTGGAACCGTGATGTCAAGTTATGGCTAGATTCCAAAATTCATAGTTTTTCGGTTCGATATGTGAGCATGGCAAAGGAAAACGCGTTTGACCAGTTTCAGTTGATTTTAATCGACTGAAAAATGGCCATTTTTCAAACTGTCTTAGAATTCGACGAAATTAGTTTTGTTAGGACCGTATCGTCAATACGAAGTTAGAAAATATTTTTCGGGAATTTTTAGAGTTCGTATGTTGCCCCGTAAATTGAAATGCGCATTCAAATTCACTATATAGATTTATATTTTGATTTTGACGGAAACTGATCGAAACTGTCGAATCAGCCTTCGAAACATATCCCATTATGTTCGGAATGAGGGTAATTAGCTAGGGACGACAGTCGATGAGTTCCATTCGGGTTCGAATTTTAAAGTTACTTTTTGAAATTAAAATTAAAATAAAATATTCACCCCTTTATCCCTAAACCCCCGTACCCCCCCTTCTCAAATCAGAAACGAAACGAAAAAAGAAAAAGGAAAAAAACCTAACTAAGCCGTCGCCCCCCTCCCAGCAGCGCCGCCACAGCCACATCCTCCCATAGCCCACCTCTATCGCCTGCTCCTCCCTCTCTCCTCCTTCCTCGCACTAAAACGCGCCGAACCCGTTTAGCCCCCCCCCCCCCACCCCCCCCCCCCCCGAAACCCTCGACCACGGAAGAAAACCCAGGCCACCACGACGTCAGCCGCCACCTTAGCACCTCCCCTCCGCCTCCGATTAACCAGTGGGCACCCCTATTCGCAGAAACCAGCCCCCCTCTCAGCTCGTTGAAGACTGTAAGCCTTTTAATTTATTTTTATTTTTGTTTTTATTTCTTTCCTATCATATAAAATATTGAACTTATTTTCAGCTTTTCAAGTAGTAAGGATTTTTATTTATATCATAGAAAGTATAAAGATATGATTTTTATATCATAGAAAGTATAAAGATGTGATTTTTATATAGTAGAAATAATAAAGATGTGATCTTTATAGAAGTAGCAATGTAAAAATACGATTTTTATATTATATAGGTAGTAAAAATTTGACTTTATTTATGTAGCGAAATAAAAGTATGATTTTTATTATATATACGTTGAAATAGAAATGTGATTTTTATAGCAATGAAAAAAAAATCCGATCCTTATATTAGAAGTAGATATAAAAATATAATTTTTATATAGGAATGAGCGTTATAAAAATATTTTCTTCATTGGAAGAAGAGCGATATAAAAATATAATTTTTATATAGAGAATAGTGTTATAAAAATAGAATTTTTATCTATATAGTAGCGGTATAAAAATAGAATTTTTATCTATATAGTAGCGGTATAAAAATAGAATTTTTATCTATATAGTAGCGTTTTAAAAATATGATTTTTATATACTAGAGAATATAAAAATGTGATTTTTATATGTGTAGTGACTACGGGCAACGAAATTGAGCATGACGAAGATTTCTACATATGAAGAGTCGTGGCGCTGGGTTTAGCTTATCGGTGAGAACTCCTCACCTTTAATTTATTTCTAGTTTGAAATATATAGTAGGATGCAGACAGTGTTTAGTAGCACCCGTCATCCACAGACCATGGACGGCTTGTATGCTTGTTTGTTTGATTTTGATGTGTAGTTGATTGTGTGATGTGAAATAAAATATTCATATAGTTAAAAATATTTTATAGTTAAAAATAGAATTTTTAACGTGTATTTAAAATGAAATAAATATAAACAAATCGGACGATTGGTTTATATACACACCTTTGATTGATATTGATTGGGACAATAAATTTACACATCGCCCAACTACACAAATAAAATCTGTGTTGGATTGTTTGAAACCCCACACGGGTATTGGGATGATATATGACCTACACTAGTCCCAATAATTAGTTGTATGTCGATCAATTGATTGACAGGCTGTTATAAGCGTTAAATATTTATATTTGATGCTTATACATTGTAGAACGCACTTTGGATGATGGCTGGGTGTTTATCGTCATTGTTGTATATATGAATTTGATGAAATCCATATAACAGAAATTATATGGTAATTGACTGTGTCTGATTCCAGTTCAGAATTATTGAATAATTTAATTATAATATTCTTTGAATATTGAAATATGAAGCCGTGTTAAGTAGTTACACGCCATTTTAACATGAACGGGAATTTTTTCGATTTTATAATGAATATTGAAAGTGATTTCAAAATCGAATATTTTGAAATGAATTCAAATTAAAATTGAATAGAAATGAATTCGAATTGAAATTGAATAGAAATCAATTCGAATTGGAAGTGAATAGAAATGAATTTGAATTGAAAGTGAATAGAAATGAATTCGAATTGAAAGTGAATAGAAATGAATTCGAATTGAATTTGAATAGAAATGAATTCGAATTGAAATTGCATAGAAATGAATTCGAATTGAAATTGAATTGAAAACGAACTGAAATTGAATTAAAAATCGATTTGAATTGAAATCAATTTGAAATGAATTTAAAACGAATTTATATTGGAAAGATTCAATTTTGATTTGAATTTGAGATGGAAGTTGAAATCGTTTTGAAAACGAATTTAAAACGATTTATAAAATACGTTTTAAAAGGAAATCGATGAAATATATATATATATATATATATATATATATATATATATAATGGCCTGAATAGAACGCGCCGCGCTGCGGCAGTTCGTGAATTTCGACCATTGACTTCGAATGGATATTACGGGAGATCCGACCGTCGGATTCTCCTAAAATCGAAACCGTTGGGTTCGTATCGGAAAGAGCTTTCTAATGAATATTAGAGATTTGAAATCTAACGGTTGGATTTGGAATTATGTCCAAATCAAATTTGGAAAAGGTCGCTGTAAGTGCAGTTTGATGGCCGTTGATGGAAATCGACTGTACAAGCCTTGATAAAATTATTAAAAATAGTAATAATTTGTGTAAAATCATAAGAAATGATTTGTGAAGAATTAGGATGAAAAACTCCATATTTGAAAAGATAAAAATAGATTTTAGTTTTGAACTAGAATTATAATTCTGTTTATTTTTAAAATAAATAAAGTGGATTTGAAATGGTTTTGAAAATAAACAGAATTTCCAATAATTGAGTTGGAATGGATTGGAATCGAAATTATCTTTGGAATATTTCGATGTTGGATTTCGTGATTATACAGATATTGTTATGGAAATTTGAAAGATATATTTATATCGTTATTTCCAATACGATATTTGTTGGTCGTAGAATTTGATATTGAATATAAGCCGATATATTTTCTATTCAGAGCCTTGTATTTAATATCAAATGTGATTTTCGGTTCTCGTGAACGGTATCTTCAACAATACTGTTCTTAGACCCAACGGAGTTAAGAAAATCAGAAACTAACTGGAGATTACACTACACCAAAACAGGTGATTCCCAACGAGTATAACCGTCGCAAACAATTTCAGCAACGCTTATTAGTGTTGCTATGGGGGCGTGGCAATTTATTACCAATGCATATAAGCATTGGCGGATTTTCTCTCCCAACGCTTATAGGCGTTGGTATATTTTCATTCGCAATGCTTATAAGCGTTGGTAGATTTTCTCTCCCAACGCTTATAAGCGTTGGTATATTTTCGGTCGCAATGCTTATAAACTTTGTTATATTTTCAATTGCAACGCTTATAAGCATTGGGATATTTTTGTTTGCAACGCTTATACATGTTGCAAGATTTTCATTCACAACAAGTATTAATATTAATAGTAACAGAAATATGTATTAGTAATTCCCATATTTTAACATTAATAGTAAATTAATAACTAACATGATTATAATATAGAAGATATTTAATATGAATCCAGAACTAATATTATTCTTAATTTATAAAGTATAACTCATTGAAAACCAATAGACAACATTCATAATCAAGTAACGACATAAAGAGAATATCAGTTAACAACAGACAAGTATTAATCAAATATTAATAGCTCGAGCAACTTTTACTTGTTTTATAGAAAAAGTAGAACTAATTGCTCGACAATAATTTTTCTTCATGTCGGAACCAAAAGCTTATGCAATTGGATCATTTTCAAGATCTTCTACAGCATCATTAGAACTACCATCCAGTTTCCTCTTTTCTTCCGCTTGCAAGTGCCTGCATTCATTTATTAAAAATTTCAGTTCTTTTAAAAACAAAAAAAAACATGAGTATTATAATGATAAGCACAATTGTACCTCATACCGATAGACTTTGTTTAAACTGAGCTTGAGGGCTCAGTAAAACTGAGTTTCGGCTTAGTTTAAATGGTCATAATAAATGTATATCATAATTAAATGGTCATATGATGAGACAATATGACCACGCAACTAATCTCCGATCCAACAACCCTCAATGAATGATATAACACAGTTGAAGATATCGATCAATATATCATTACAGCTAGCACATAAATAAGAAATGAGTGAAGAAGGTTAACTAAAAATCAGTGATAGTACATCTATACTGGTTTGTTTCTTATAATCATGAATTCAATGTTTTATTTTTAACTAAAAAATAATTGTTTTATCTCAAGTATATTTTAACAGAAGTTGCGGATAGGTTTAAGATTTGGTGAAAACCAAATTTGCAATTACAATTTTTCAAAACATTGTATATACCAATTCTGGAAAGTACCATGAGTTATAAATTAATAGGCTTATAAGATATACTGATGTATTATGGATCTAGTTACCTCGTCCAATGATTCACAAATATCTATACTAGGTTGATGGATGGTGCAGACAACAGTTCTTATGGCATTTACATTATTCCTAACTGCCCTCATTACAATGTCTGTTGACCTGGCATCAAGGCCTGATGTTGGCTCATCCATGGAAATGACTGCAGGATTCGAGACAAGCTCAACAGCTACTATCAGCCTCTTCCGCTGCTCTGTTGATAAACCTGAGATTCCATGCAGCCTTACTATCATTTAGTGGAGAATTCTAATTAGAATTTTTTACTTGGATATTCTATGGCATCATCTGTCTTATCTTTGTCCAATATGTCTTCTGACATAATGGATTGTTGTCTTCCTGGAGCTATCAAAAATAGATTAGCTTAAATATAAGGTATACACCTTGGGGTTAAAAAAAGGTGCTTCTATGATGTAATAGCTTAGCAACTTACAATTAAGATAAGTGAGTGCAAGCTTAATCGAGATCCAAATCATCGCATAAGATAGCGATAAGAAAATCAACCAAGCGAGGCCTCAGCCATTACCAAAACTGGTACTGAGGAACTAAAGAGAATGATCAAAGCTCAGAGAGGAAAAATAATATCCAGCAAGCATGGATTCGTCCTAAAACTGGATCGAGACAATCTTCTAAACGAGAAGTATAATGAAACAGAAACGGCTGAAGGATAATGAATATCTTAGTCAAAACTTTCTATTAAATAATGAGGATTTTCGTTGTCACTCAAAATATCATCTGAGTTGGCAAAGTCCACGTGACAGAATATCATCCAACGGTTCACAATATTTGTATTCTGAGAATCCATATGCATCCGGCTCTAAACCTAATACGCTACCAATGACCTTGAGAAACCATCATAGTGTTAAAAGCATGATAGGTAATAACAGCTTATAAGTCAGATGAAGGACTTCTGTACTTTTTCTGGCATTAACTTTAACATTTGACTCAAAAGTAGCAAATAAGGTTAATTCATATCCAAAAAAAGCATTTCTCACGTACTTCAAATTGTGAAACCAAATTTATCACAATTTTAACTTGTCCATCAAAACATATTCAGTTTTTATTAGTCATACCTACAAATAACTAAAAGTTGCAATTCAAAATAACTTCAAGATGCTTTAACAAAAAATTGAATCCAAACGATCTCTAGGTCATAATAAACTAAATGAAGTGATGCTACTGGATACATACCTTGGAGCTGAGCTCTCATCCCTTATGTCAATTTGTAAATCTTGAAGATGACGTAAACCTTTCAAGAAATCCCTTGACATGGGCCACCACTTAACCCGGATGACAGTTCGAGTCGAGTAACATTTAAAATCATAGTATCTTCTTGCTTTATCTCCCTCATGTCATAAAATTTTTTACTCTTATATTGAATGTCCAATACCAGTTCTTATCCACGAAGATGCTACAATTTTCAAGAACCGCAACACCAAGCCTCCTGCCATCAGGTGCCTATAAATAGAATAATCATTAGTCAAGGTTCAATAAGCATGAAGGTGGCAAAGTACTTCAACAAAATGTAACAGGGATTTTTCTCAAACATAATTAAGCGATAAGTGCAGAATATTTATGACAAAAATTAACAAGTATGTTATTCAGGCACAAGGGATAAAATAACAGTTCTTCCTTGTCAAGAATTTCGCAATAATCTCCTGAACTATCTAGTTAATAAATAACTGTAAGATATAGATGCAATACTGGAACTTGAGACTTTGTTGTACGTTTGACTCTATGGCAATATATAATAAAGATTTGGTGTAGACAATTCATTTTCTTTGAATGCAGCTGCATTTTTATAATAACAAGATCCCAGTGTAAGTATTTCATGTGGCATGATGAAAGAAACATATTTTCATCCCATTTTTCTATCTGTATGCATATTTTGTGGAATAATGAACCAATGATTCCTAATGTTTTAATACACATTAAGGAATGAATGAGTCATGGCAATTTATGCGAAAAAGGGCAAGGAATTAATGGCTCACTGCACTTTTATATAAAAAGGTAGGACTCATTGCATGTTATATAAAAAGTAATGTTCTTGATCATTGAATGACAGGTATAATCTTATAAAAAAACGAAAGGAGAAAGGATTCCGTGAGTACCGCATAAGTAAATAAAGAAAGAAATCAATTCTTCATGCAAGTAAATAAAGCAAGAACATGTAAGGACAAAATACTCTTATATATAACTATTTCATGTGCCATGATACAAGAAACACATTCTTATATCTGTGTACATATTTAATGGAGTAAGGAATCAATGACGGATGACATTTTAATACACGTTAGGAATTAATGATTCATGGCACATTTATGAAAAAAAGGCAAGGAATTGATGTCTTATTGCTCATTTACCTAAAGGTAAGGATTTAATGAGTCATGACATGCTTATATAAAAGGTTAACATTCATTTTCATTGGATTTAGGTGTAATTTTATAAAAACAAAAAGATTAAAGCAAAAGTATTCTTACGTATTGCATGAGTAAACAGAGCAGCAAATTAATTCTTCATTCAAGTAAATAAAGCAAGAAATCAATTCTTCATGCAAGTAAACGAAGCAATAAATTAACTCTTCATGTTATTTTCTTATTTGTATTCATATATATGGAGTAAGGAACCAATGATTCCTAGTATGTAATACAGATCCAGGATTTAAACTAGGGAATAAAATTCAAATGGATTAAATTTTAGAATCACGGTCATCCATCATCCATCATCCATCATCCATTATCCCACTAATAAACAATAGTAGTAATATTAAAACTATAATCAAATCAAATTTATATGTTTAGCAAAGATTTAACTAAATAATTAACTTTACTGTCATCCATCATTGCTCTTTTTTTTTTCTTTTTTTTTTCTTTTTTTTTTGACAAGCAAACCTCTATTGTATTAATAAAATAAGTCTTAAACATATTCACCTTGGCATAAATTCTCTATAAATAAGAACAGCCTGCAACCATGTTCCCTTTGCCTTCTCTAGTTGACACTTCTGTAGTAGACTAGCAACTGGATGAATTCAACCTTGATGAGTTATTGTCTCCTTATAGCTCTTCTCCGACTCAACAAATTATATCAAATAATAACTCAGCTACGTCCTCTCCTCCTATACAAGATCTCAATTCTCTGCTCATACCCAACAAAATCTCGAATAAGAGATCAGTTCACAAAGAATACGAGCGTGAACGAAGAAAGAAACTTAATACTTTGTACTCTTCTCTATAAAATCTTCTTCCAAAAAAGGATCAAAATGTAAGTTTCAAGTTCAACTACATTCTTACCAAATTATCCGTTTTTCTTTCCTCTTACATGGTTGTTTGATTTATACAGAAAAAATTGAGCATTCCATGCACTGTTTCTCATGTGGTAAAATACATACCAGAGCTGCAAAAGCACATAAAAAGGCTTTCAAGCAAGAAAGAAGAGACTAGTTCAAATATGCATAAGAAATCGAAGGTTGTGAATGTTTTAGAAGGAGAAGGACTTGGAATAATGCAAAATCACACACAACTTGTGATGATAAAATTTTCTACAGTCTTCGTCTTCAGGTTAGCTTTATGACTTTTGACAAGTATTTTGAAGAAAAGGGCAAAAAGGAACCATCGGCTGCTGTAACCATGATCAAACTAAGTGGCTACAATATCAATGGTAGACAGATCTCGCTTGGAAAAAATTTCCCTTGAGGAAGCTTCTAGAATTACAAAATCGGCGTATTTTCCTAGAGTTAAACTTCCCAATTCATGATCAAGAAAACTAGCATATGTTGCTGAAATCGTGTATGAATTAATAGGATCATTCATGCTGACACGCTCGCCAGGAATCCGGGCAGTGTTTTGTCCAGGGGCTATTCTGGTTATTGAAGTTTGGATACTTCTTAATGGATTGATATCCGCCACTGGCTAATCAGAACCAAAAGCTAGAAATGCATTGCCAGCCAAGAGAGACTGAAATAAATAAGACCCCTTCAGAGCTCTAAATACACCCAGCTTCTTCACAGCAGAATTAACATCATCCAAAATATGATCCAGCGGCTCCTTCCTGACCAAAACGGACTATTAATTCTCGATTCAGATGTTGAGCGTGTTCTATCCTGAATCGTCGATCTCTATTCTCGTTAGAAAGTGCCACTGTTCTGTATAAATCAAGCATTATATTATTTGCTTTATCTCCAATTGCATGAACGACAACCTGAATTCCATATTTATCGGATGCTAGTGTTCTGTTAAAGATCTAGGCAACATCAGTTACCATCAAGCCATAATCTTGACAGTTTCATTTCATTTATTCGCAGCAATAAAACTGCCATTTATAAGTTGCATTGTTAAAACTGCAACTAAAATCAAATTTTCAACTATTTAAACAAAGATATTGTAAAATGTAAACAATCAAAATGAGCTATGTTGAAATAGTTATTTTAATAAAATACCTACATGATCAAACGCACTACAATTACATTCACAAGGTGAAGCAATACAAATTTCCACTGCATAGTACCGTAATCTTATAGGGTTCTTTCAGTATTTTTACAAGTTTCCACTGTAAGCATCCAAATATATTTACAAATAGGATAATTCAATTATATTTAAATAATGAGGTAATTACATAACTTTCCACTGCTTTCAATTGTATTTAAACGTAATAATAGCATACAAGCACTTGTATTTTTACATAACATTCATCGATAATTATATTTTCTAAGGTAATTACAAATAGTATAATTATAAATCCTATAAGATAAATTATATAATTCAAATCAAGCATTGTATATTACTGTAAGGAAAGCATAAAATTAGATCTATACTGTACTACAAGCTTCTCTCCATGTCAAGCATTCAAAGGTTATACAGTGGAAATCAAGCCTTATAAATGTTTGTATTTTTACAGTTGCAAGATCTAAAACCATCATAACAGTACCAAAGAAATGTCAAGCACACTAAAAGTTACATAACTACATACATACATGGTTCAGTTTCTACATCTCTCAAAATCAGATAATCAACAATGAGAAAAAGAATTAAATCGAATGAGAAGTAAAAAAGAATTACCTACTTGCTGGTCAAATTATTGCTATTTCGCAAAATCAATATATAGCCCGACAGCTGAAATCTGGGAAGAATAATGACGAAGATGATGAGAGTTTATATGGAATCTAAAGGGGATTCAAGGGGATAAAAAAATAATTCAGATTCAAACGATGTTATTCTAACCTGAAATCGAAATTGAAATCGGATACCTGAAATCGACAAAGCACGAACAGAATAAAATTTATACCTGAAATCGGAATTACAAATAATAGTGAAATCAATTTCTGATGTCAAATTAAAAGATTGAATGCGAGTTGTTCCCTGGAGCCAAATCGATTCTCTGACGTCGAAATTGATTGCGACCCCAAAATCTGAATCTTTGATGTCAAATTAGAGATGAACAGATTCGTCGTGATTCTGGGATTCGTAAGTTTTTTTTGGGAAATCGTGGGATTTTCTAATTTAGTCGGCCGATTCTTTTGGGAAAGCGTTGGACAAAGAAATGGGAAATGGAAATAGGGTTATGGACTATACTTTACGATTTTGCCCTCAGAAACCAGTCTTATCAACACAAATAAGCGTTGGCCATAAAAAAATTATAATTATGTATTTTCGGCAACACTTTTTTAACATAGCAACATATATTATTGTTACTACACGGCAACACAGATAAGTGTTGACAACTTGGAAAAAAAAGGGCTACCAAATGGCCATTATGGTGTAGTGTTAGTTAAGTTGAATGGTTTCTTGGGTATTGATCTGATGTTGGTTTCGGCCTCCGGGGTTAATACTTAGGGAATTGCTCACTTGCTAATTTACGGTTAAAACTTGATAGAATGGAATGTGATTTTGGGTTTATCGTGAACCGTATTTTAAATGACATTGATTCTTTAACCCAGTTGAAGATTAAAACTAAGTGGAGTTTTAATGAATCTTTAATTAGATTGAAAAGATCGAGAATGGAGTATCACCAGTTTTGCTCCAGGCGATAGTTAAATCTTTAATTAGATTTGAACGTGAAAGGGTAATTGAATTTACCGATAACACCGTGGTGTTAGATATGAAGTATTACCAGTTTTACTTCATGGGATGAATAGGTTGGGATTGGGAAATTAAAATAAATGATTACTTCGGTGTGGTTCGCTAATCCCGACTTTTGTTTATTTGTTTGCATATATAATCTCATATATGATGTGTTAGAAAACCTGAAATAAATAATTGGTTGTTTGGTGTTTAAATATCACTGGGCCTAAGTGTTAATTTATAAAAATATCCTGAAAGGGATACTTGAGATTTAAAGGGGAAATTCTATTTTTCTAAAATAGAATTTGGATTTTTAAATAGATTTGAATAGAATTTGTTTTATTATATAAAACAAGTAAATTTATAAACAAGGTTTATAAATACTGTAAATGAAATATCATGAGATAAAATTTGGAATTTTTGAATCCATGTATGAATCTAAAATAGAATTTGAAATTTGAATAGAATAAAAATATTAACTTGTTTTGAATATTTAAAACAGTTCATTTATA
The DNA here is from genome assembly GCA_030737875.1 of Allium sativum. Taxonomy (NCBI): domain Eukaryota; kingdom Viridiplantae; phylum Streptophyta; class Magnoliopsida; order Asparagales; family Amaryllidaceae; genus Allium; species Allium sativum. The sequence continues at coordinate 11,418,015 of JASFAX010000027.1, read as the reverse complement.
AACAAAGTTTATAAATGAAGGGAAATGAATTATCATTCGAAAATTCAGGAAATATAAATACAAGTGTGAATTTGAAAAGGGAAATTTACTTTTCCAAAGTAGAATATTTATTTCAAATAAAGTTGAAATCGAGACTTGTTTAAATATATATAAAACAAGTAATATAAGGTGATGTTTACAAAGAAAGGTGAAAAACCATCAATTGGATAATATGGATATTTAAATTCAAATGGGAATTTAAAAATAAGAACTTAGAATCATTTTATATAATAAACGATAGATTTTTATTCTGGAATTCGGAATATAAAATGAAGTGAGATAAATCTAAGGATTTAAAATTAGAATTTAATTATATCGAATTATATATATAATTTATAAAGGAATTAGAATGTGGTATAAAGGATGGAGTTATAAATGAAATTATAACTAATTAGTGAAATAATCGACAAATAAGGATAATCAGAAATATAACTTGAAATGAATTAGAAATGTACGGATATACATGAGACGGGTTTGAAATGAAGTGTTAGAAGAAATATAATTAGAGTGCTCGACAAAAAGCTACGTATTTAAATTGAATATGAGATTTTATGCACCGTATCAGCAAGCCGCTTGGCTTTTTGATTTTCTTTTTGAATAGAGAGGCCTATGTGGCGGTTTGGGGATTTTCCCGATGCTCCCGGTACAAAGGAGGTTATGGCGGATTTTTCCGGGAATTTAAGGAGTTAGAATATTTTTAAGAAGATTTGGTAAACTAGGAATCGATATATCGATATATATATAGAATTCGATAATGAAACGAACTTAAAAATAGAATATTATAAACGAAAAGGAATTTTATAAATAAAATCCTGGGAGATATACGTTTTAAAGTGAACGATGATTTAAAAGAAAATGATTTGCAGATTCAAAATAATCGTGTTGATGAGAAGTTAATCTAATGGAGTTAAAGAAATAGAGTTAAGCAGAATTAGAAACTGATTGGAAATTAGTTGAGTTGAACGACTTTTTGAGTATCGGTCTGATGTTGGTTTCGGCCTTCGGGGTTTATACTTAGGAAGTTGTTCTCTTACTAGTTTACTGTTAGAGTCTGATAGATGTGGAAGAATAGTGATATGTAAATATGAAATGGGAATGTTTTCCAGAGTTAATAACATATATTTTATTAATATAGAAAATAAGGAAATATGAATATATATATATATATATATATGTTTGATGATTTGATCGATAATTCCATTTGGAAATAAGATCGTTGTGCGTACACGGACATTTTTCATTTGATAGTTAAATCACCAACGATTAAAGCTTTGACCATTTAACGTTGTTAATATGGAGAGACCGGTTGGATTATTATCCGAAGAACCACTCCGTATTGGCATAAGTGTTGCGAAACAAGTATGCTGAATATATTGAAGATGGAGTAAAGTGCAAGTGTTTTTGTATAAGTCCAAGGTAAAGATTGCCTAGGATGGATGTACTGAATAGTGCCTTCGGTTTCATTCAGTCCTAGAACGAACGTATATTTACGAGTGTGTGACAGTGTATTTCCAATGATCGAATATGTTGGTCTGTATAAATATATATGGTTGCAACGGATTTATTCCCTTAGCATAATATCCAGAATATTTGTGCAGATCAATTAGTGATTAACGGATCTGATAATGTGGCATTCAAAGTGATCGTGTTATCAATGAATGGAAAGTAATCATAGCCTCAGGCCTCAACAACCGAGACATGACAAAAATCGGGCAGGCAACATGGCTATGTGGTCAGCTCCCATTAGGGTGTATCATCACCTATCTAGAGATTCATTTGATTCCTTATTCTATTCGATGCTGTCCCATTTGGGAAACGGTTGCTGATCCCAAACGTTGGTGATATACATTTGATACACTCAAGCGAAATGAGTGGTCGGTCATGTGTGGCTGAGTTGCAAGATGTTCTTGTTGAACTCGGTGTATTCTCCTCTAGAGATACACCAGCGGCAGGTGGTTCCATACCTTGTCATAGTTGGAAATCCATTACCTAATAAGTGCTTGCGGTTTTGATTGCATATTATATATGTGGAACGTGAGATGCAAACGTTCCACTAGATTCTATTTATTTGATTTAGACACTATTATAATATCAAAAGAGTTTTGATATAAATATTATCATTTTCTTTCAAAAGGATTTTGAAAGTTGAATCAAGTGTTTTGGATTCTCATAAGGGAAAAACCCATTCCATGTTATACGGCGTGGTCTTATGAGATATTGTTTGGTTTCTCAAACTGTTTTAAACTGTTAACTCATACCAGTCCCATGATTGACCCGGAGTTTATTTTGTTTTGTTTCCCTAAACTCTTGGGTGCCTAAATTTGTACGGACAGTCAAGTAGTTCAGGTGTTTATAGATATTTGGAGGAGCTTGGAGCAGGAGGCTTCAACGTTATTTATCTAGTGTTATTTACGCTGTATTGTAAGTGTTGTACTCTAATGATAATGTTATGTATATATAGTCAAATTTTGTATTTCAAAAGCTGTTATATATTATATTTTATTCCGCTGCGATGTGAGATTCTGTGTTGTGTTTCTGTTCTTCTTCTTCTATTCTAATTTTCTTTCTTTCTATTTCTCACCCTCTAACTTCTTTCTATTAATGATTCGTATTTCTGTGCAATTTGGGTTGGACGTATGTTGTATTTAGTCAGCTCAGATAGTACGGATTTGCGGGCCATTACACTTTGTATCAAGAGCTTAGGTTGAGCGAAAACCTAGGCTTGTGTGTCATGTGCTCATTAGAGATAGGGTCAGTAGTACTCTAGAATGAGTTGAGTGTATATATATACGAGAGAGCGCATTTGTTAATTGATATAAAAGTTGTTTTATATTATGTTGGCTAGTCTTTTGAGTGGATTATAAATTTTGGTCGAATCGTGGGATGCCACGAAGTCGATAGGAATTTATAAACACTTGAACAGAGAATTCGACACGATATTGTTTTAAATGGGTAGATGAAATAATTTTACTCAAAATTCAATTCTGATAGAAAAAGAATAATTTTCTTAAATTATTATAATATGTGGATGTGTTGGATGTTAATATTATAATCAAATGGGATGATAAAATTGAAATGGTTATATTTAACCAATTAGAACTTGTATATAAATGAAATATACACAAGTGAAACAAATTAAAATTTGATTTAGAACTAGAATTTGGAATTTAATCTGGGAAGTTGGAAAATATTTATGAAGTAAATATATTGATTGTTAAAATAAAAGGAATGTAAACCAAAAGTTTTGGTAGAACTAAAAGTTATAGAAATATGAAGAGTTGAGTTCTACATAAATGAGTTATGAAAAGATAATGGTTCTGAAGCATTTTTCCTAACTTAGTAATTTCGAGGACAAAATTCTTTTAAGAGGGGAAGATTGTAATGACCCAGATCTCTGTCGAGTTAATTTTAAATATTTAAAATGGATTTAAATATTTAGTTGATAATATAAATGAATTTTTATATTTATGCTATTGATTTAAATATCGATTTTGATTTAATATCGTATATATTAAATTATCATAATAAGGAATCAGTGAATAATTGAATTCGAAGTTAAAACTGATTTGAAAACAGTTCAGATAATCAATACAAACTCCTATTTAAATTAGAATAATAATATTAAATTTTTATCGAAGAATTTAATAGTTTGAAATATAATTTATATCGATTTAAATTAATATCTTATACAGATGATCGAATTGGACTTCGTGACTTATCCCAGTGTGTTCAGAATAGTGGTGTAACCCTAGGATTGTCAGTGGTTGGGTTCAAAAAGGAGTTCAGAATCAAGGTGTATTTTAATTAAAGGATACGGGTTTTAAATTAATTAAAATAAAATATAAATTCATAAGGTAAATATATCTTTTTGTGGACCTAAAAGAAACACCAAGGAGATATCCAAAGAAGGCCACACAATTGATTTAAAACTGCACACTTTACTTGGGTGAAAGGAAACCACGCGGTTCACCGTTAAACCACACCTCTCTTCTGCAAATCAATGTAGTCGCTCCCTTCTTTAAAAGCAAAATCGCGAGCCCCTCTTCTAAATCAAAAATCACTGCCGTCCTCTAAAATGATTTCACTTTTAAAGTCATCACCAACGAGATGCAGTTTAATTCATTTCCTGTTTCATTCTTCATCAGTTCAAATCAAATCGATCCCAGTAAACAAAAGAATAATAAAAAAGAGGCGATTGAACCCAGAATCAAATCGCGATCTGAAACGAAGGCGAGGCTTAGCTTGACAGTAAGAACGAAGCAAGGATCAAGGGCAAAAAGTCGAATCAAGGTGTTCGTGAACATCACTATGCTCCTTTCTGAAGCTCGATGTCGCGATAATCCACTTAGGGTTGAGTTTGAGTTCGACAAATGGTGATTGGAAGGGCGCAAATAGTGAATTTATGATGGATTTGGAGTTCGAACTGAATACTGATGAGCCGGGTGACTGCGTTGGGTTTGGGAAGTGAAGGTTCTCGTTTGAGGAAGGGCGATGTTTTCTGGGGGATGGTGACAGTGAGAAGTTGGGGTATTCAGACTATAAATGGTTGAGGATGGAAGATGATATGGAAGTGTTTGATGAAGTGTTGTAAAGGAATGGAAGGGGGTTGGAGATCGAGCCGGGGCTGAGTTCGTTACTGCAGCAGCAATCCAGGTCACCACTGTCTTGAGGGTGTGGGAGTGCTAGAGTTTGTGAAGAAATTAGCCAAATAAGAAAGTGGATTAGATGTTGTGTGATGATCCCACCTGTGACGGCCCGCCCCGCGCCAGTCGGCATTTCCTCCGAAAGTTCGTTGTACACATGCCCGACTAGCACGGAACGGTCGCCAAAGAAAGGAAAGAAGGGAATGAACTAATCAAGGAACCTGTAGAATGTCTCACAGCGCATGGAATAAAATATAATAATTATAACATACTTGACATAAAACAGGTGAGACAGTGCATAAGCTGATAACTAAAATCAACATCAACATCAGAGCAGCGGAAATCCAAATACAGCTTATTACAACTTTCCAAATTTACTGTCTCTATACAAAAGAAAGCTAAAGTAGAAGATGCACCGCTGATGCCCAAGCAGTGATCTTCAACAACACAAGGAGAATACTAGATATATATTACGTGGAAGCCTCCTGCTCGTCTCCGGATCATCTACCTGTGCATCACCAGCTTACCACATGGAGTCATGACCAAATCTTTACATATGACCCCACTTCATTGGTCTATAGTTCTTTAGTCGTACCTAGGCCATTGCAACCCTGAATCCGTTCACGTACTTACCATACATAGTGATCCAAAGTCATAGACATCGACTGCCCCATGGCACACGTCCCGCAGCAAAGTCCAACTCATGAAGTGAACTCACTGGTTCCCAACTGGATCCTGAGCTCCAACTTCCATTTGGACTACCTTTGCATCTCGGGTTTTGGTCATCATCTTCATCCGGATCGACCTCCATCATTCGGGTCGGGTCGCGCCTCCTGCATCGGATCGGGTCATGGTTCCCCAAGCGACCGGGTCGTGCTCCTCTATTTCCTCGTGAATCCAGTCTCCATCGGATCGGATCGGCCATCACTTCTAGTGCACTGGATCGGGTCGCCCTACAAGCTCTGGGTCGGATCCTGTGACTCCCTTCGGTTCGGATCGTCCTTCAGGCTTCAAACTCCAGTACGTTGCTTCGGGTTGGTTCGTGGTAAGAGGCTTGGATCGGATCGCATCATCGGATCGTGGTCTTCAAGCATCGGCGGATCGGGTCGCGCCATCGGTTCGGATCGCCTTTGCTTCCACCGATCCGGTCCGGTTCGGGTTGATTCCCTGCAGTTCTTCCAGCGAGCAGTTTACGCCATTCGACGACGTTTTTGACAAATCTAACACTTCTAATCAATCATAAAACACACCATAGAGTCGTAGCAACATGTAATAGCAACCACAAACAGCAAAACAACAATTCAAATGAATCAAAATGGATCAAAAGTGGCTAAAACCTCACATTTTCCCATAATCCCTCTTAATCATGTTTAAGCACATACTTAGTAAAATTTAATCAAATTGTCCAAATTTTCTAACAGAGGCATAAAACATCATATTCGAATTTATCAATATTTTTCCAGATTTTATTTGTGTATAAATTCGCTAATTAACGCTAATTACCCCTTAATCAACCGTAATTAGTGAGAAATCATGCAAATCACTCACCTTTGCCACAAAATAAAACACCAAATCTGAAATACTCTCTGTTTGGGTCAAATTCCTATGTATGGCCGCAGCTCCAACCTTGCTCTGTTGCTATTTGGCCTTGTTTTGATGTAGTTTAGGCTTAATCTTCACTAAAAATGTGTTTTGGAGTGGTTTTAAAGGATGGAAGCCATTACTAAGGTCTCAAGAAGGTTTGTGGCGGCTCAAAACTGAAATGAAAGTGATTTCCTAACCCTAATCAGCCCTCCTATGCCTCTAAACCCGAAATTCCCCTCTGGGCCTAGCTGCTAATCACCCAGTTAAGCCCAATTAAGCTGTTTTTCACCATCTGAAACTTGTTTCAGTCATATCTCCCAAACGGTGAGTCCGTTTGGCTAATGTGACCACTCTACGGAATTGTAAACCATCATCCGGAGTCAATGGAAGTGGTTTCAGGTCAAATTTCCTTTCCAGTCAAAAGTTATGGCCAAAACAGTACCAACTAGGGGTAAAATGGTCATTTAAAAATCGGGAAAATCATGAACATGGGAAATGACCCCAATAGTCGTCTCCCAAAGTTGCATGACCATACGACTTCGTATGTGAAAGAAATAAATATTCTACGGTCCTATGGTGCGTAGAATACGGGTCGTTACACTCTCCCCCCCTTAAGAAATTTCGTCCCCGAAATTCCTTAACCCAAAACATACAAAGGATCCCGCATGCCTAAAAACCACCTGCAACAATCAAACATGCAAAACAAGCAAACAAACCTATCCTAGCATGCGGAAAACTAAATCGAAGTCAAGATCTTACCAGGCAAAGAGTTCTGGGTGTGTCTTCCTAACGTTCTCCTTTGTCTCCCAAGTACAATCATTCTCGTCCTCGCCCCACTGAACCTTGACTAGCTTCACCGCCTTCCTTCGAAGTTGCTTCATGTCGTGCTCGACAATACGGGTCGGCTTGCGGTTCCCAATCGCCTCGGGTTCTACTTCGAAGTCCTCTAACTGATCAGGTGAAATAGTCATATCTGAGTCTTGAACGAACTTCCTTAGTTGGGAAACATGAAATACATTGTGAACTCCCGTCATCTTCTCTGGTAAGTCAATTCTATATGCCAAATTCCCGACTAGTTCAAGAACAGGGAATGGGCCAACAAACCTTGGTGCCAACTTGCCTCTCCTGCCAAATCGTATTACGCTCTTCAACGGAGAAATCTTGACAAACACCAAGTCACCAACGGAGAATTTTAGGTCTCTTCTCCTCTTATCAGCATAACTCTTCTGCCTATCTTGGGCAGCCTTCATTCGTTGTTGAATGATCTTAATCTTATCCGAAGTTTCCCTCACCACATCTAGTCCAAGCATAAACTTCTCGCCAGTCTCTATCCAACATGATGGTGAGTTGCATGGTCTTCCGTACAAAGCTTCATATGGAGCCATACCGATACTGGATTGGTAACTATTATTATATGCAAACTCTACTAGATGCAAATGGTCATCCCACGATCCACCAAGATCCAATATACATGCTCTCAAGAGATCCTCCAAAATACGATTCACCCTCTCCGTCTGATCGTCGGTCTGAGGATGATATGCGGTACTGAGATGTAACTCTGACCCTAGAGCCTCTTGTGAGCTCTTCCAAAACCCACTAGTGAACAACGGGTCTCGGTCGCTCACAATGCTCTTAGGTAGTCCATGAAATATCACTACCCACTTCTTATACAATTCTGCTAACTTAGTTGCCATTCTGGTCGATTTGACTGGTATGAATCTTGCACTCTTAGTCAATCGATCCACAATTACCCAAATGCTATCTTGTCCCGATCTAGTCCTCGGTAAACCATCGATGAAATCCATCGAGACTTGCTCCCATTTCCATTCGAGAATTTCTAATGGTTGCAATAACCCACTAGGCTTCTTTTGCTCGGCTTTAACTAGCTGGCAATTCATGCACTTGGATATAAACTTCCCAACGTCTCTTTTCAGCCCTTCCCAGTAGTAGGTCTGCTTCATATCTCGATACATCTTATTACCACCGGGGTGTATAGTCAGTTTTGAGTGATGACACTCTCTAAGCACTTCATCTCTCAATCCATTGACATTGGGTACAACAAGCTTTCCATTCTTTCTAAGCCATCCATCTTGATCAAGCCCATACTTGTTCATCTCCTCATCGATACCCATCTCTAACTTGGAGATGATTTCCAATAGGTTAGGATCGTCCCTCTGACTAGAGCCGATCCGCTCAATCAAAGTGGGTCTGATCGTCAAACTTGCTAACATTTCTGGATCCAATTCGCACTTTGGTCTGAAATCAAACCCCGCGATATACTCCAGTTGCTTCCATTCTAAAAACATAGCCCCTAAACTGGCATGTCTTCTACTCAATGCATCAGCCACCGCATTGCCCTTTCCCGGTGTATATGCGATGTCAAAATCATAGGAAGCCAAGAATTCTAACCATCTTTGTTGCCGGAGATTTAGATCCTTTTGGGAGAAGAGATACTTCAACGACTTATGATCTGTAAATAGCTCAAATCTTTCTCCCAAGAGATAGTGTCTCCACATCTTCAACGCGAAAACGATCGCTGCCAATTCCAAATCATGGGTAGGGTATCTTTTCTCGTGCGGTTTCAATTGCCGACTTGCATAAGCTACAACCCTACCGCCTTGCATCAATACAGCACCCTGTCCGGTACCACAGGCATCCGTGTATACCGTCATCTCTTCATTCCCCTTAGGAATGACTAACACTAGTGCTCTTGTCAACTTGTCCTTTAGACTCTTGAATGCATTCTCGCACCTTTCATCCCAGACAAAAGCTTGATTCTTCTTGGTCAACTGGGTCAATGGTGCTGCTATCTTGGAGAAACCTTGGATAAACTTACGATAATATCCAGCTAACCCCAAGAAACTTCTTACATCTGTTGCATTCTTGGATGTAGGCCAATCCTGTACCGTAGCCACCTTCGCCGGGTCCACGGCAATACCATTCTCTGAAACAACATGGCCCAAGAACCTCACTTCCCTCTTCCAGAAGTGACTCTTAGAAAACTTTGCCTTCAATTGGTGTTTTCTCAACACCTCCATCACTATTCTTAAATGTTCCTTGTGTTCTTCCTCTGTCCTCGAATAGACCAAAATATCATCAACGAACACAAGGACAAACTTATTCAACTGATCTCTGAATACCCTATTCATAAGATCTACAAAATATGTCGGGGCATTGGTCAGCCCGAATGGCATGACCAACCACTCATAAAATCCAGACGGCGTTCGAAATGCCGTTTTAGCTATACTCTCAGCTTCCACTCTAAGCTGATGAAAACCTGTCGCGAGGTCCAACTGAGAAAATACCCTCGCGCCACTCAACTGATCGAACAAATTATCTATCCGCGGTAGAGGATAATTATTCTTCCTCGTCACTTTATTCAACTTGCGGTAGTCTACACACAAGCGAAGGGAACCATCCGCCTTGGTAGCAAACACAACTGGTGCTCCCCATTCAGAAACACTTCTTCTGATAAATCCCTTCTTCAAAAGATCGCTGACTTGCACCTCGAGCTCTCGCTGCTCCCTTGGTACCATACGACGAAGTGGCATCACTATAGGTCTGGCATCTTTTACCAAATCAATACGGAACTCAATCTCTCGGTGTGGTGGAAGTCCGGTCACTTCTTCGAAAACATCCGGATACTGGCCAATCACGGGCAAACCTGATAACTCACTATGCGGAATGTCGAGAGAGTTTAGAAAACTAGCCAATAACCCCTCACTGGGTAGACCACCAAACACTATCCTCCGCCCATCATCCGCTCTAGTTGTCACCAAAAAGCCCTCACAGTCTACCACCACCCCGTATGTTTGGAGCAAATCTACTCCCAAAATAATGCCAAACCCAGTAAAGCCCAAAACAAAGCAATCACAAACAAACATGCATCCATGACTCGATAAGACAACATTACAACAAATCATGCTAAGGCTAGTTGAACCACCAATCGGGTTCGTCACTACTAAAGGTCTATCGACAATCTCGGGCTCCAATCCCAACCTATCTACCCGGTCACTAGATATGAAAGAACTGGAAGCTCCGGTATCAAACAAAACTCTAACAGGAACATCATAAACAGAAAGCATACCTTGAATGATGACATTCTTTCCCTTCTCCGCCGCAGTTGGGGCATTCGACGAAGAAGGAATAGCATTAAGGGCGTAGGATTTCACCATTTGCTTTTCTTTAGGGGGTTGCGGACACTTGTCCTTGTGATGTCCCATTTGGCCATAGTTGAAGCACTTCCTGTCCGCTGGCTTGGCCCGACAATTACTAGCATAATGGCCCTTCTTACCACAGCTGAAGCACTCCACATCTTGCTTATTCTTTTTCTTCTGGCCATCCTTAGTCTGATTCTGCTTTCTCTTATTCTGGGAACCACCCTTGCCTCCACCACTTGCTTGTGGTTTTGGCTCTTCCGCAGATGCAACCTCAGTTTTTGGCTTAGGGTAGAGGCTTTCTGATCTGAATGCATTCCCAACAATCGATTCAAACGTCTCATCGATGTGGTTAATAAGCCTTTCCCCCAAGTACTGATCCAAACCAGTTATGAATTTCTCATTCTTCTTCTCGGCAGTATCAATAAGGGATAACCCATATTTCGACAGAGTATCGAATTCAGCAATATACTCCGAGACAGCTCTGCCATTCTGCTTGAGCTCCAAGAATTTCTTAAACAACACTGACTTCTGAGCAGCTGGAATGAACTTCTCGCTAAAGCGAGCTTTAAACTGCTCCCAAGTAATCTGATCTTCGGGAGTAGCTGCCTTTATAGCATTCCACCAATTCATTGCCCGCCCTTGCAGCTGACGGGACGCTAGCTTTCTCTTCATCGCATCATCGATGCCCAAATCCTCGAAGATACGTTCGCAACTATCCAACCAATCCTTAACATCCGTAGCCGACTCCGTTCCGTGGAACGACTTCCCACCAAGGCTAGTATAATCCTTATTCAGCTTGGCGAAGTCGACTCTCGGCGCCTGCACTATTGGACCACTACCATTTCCACCATTGGGAGCTGCCCTTTGTACATCTCTAAGCATCTCTCTCATGAGGTCAGTAAACATCGTCCTCATGTCAGCAGCATTCCCATTATTGGCCCCTCTACCGGTACCTCTAACATATCGGCTCATCGTCAATCTGAAAAAGGAAACGATTAACGACCCCATAGTGGTGCTAGTGCAGCACGACTTCATTCTTATACTACTAATAGTATATATATATATAGCTTTTAAAAATCAAAATAATCACAAATACGCTCTCTCGTATACATATATTATCTCTCCCTGATAACTTCCCCAGGTTAACTACGCAACCTAGAGCTCTGATACCAAGTGTGACGGCCCGCCCCGCGCCAGTCGGCATTTCCTCCGAAAGTGCGTTGTACACATGCCCGACTAGCACGGAACGGTCGCCAAAGAAAGGAAAGAAGGGAATGAACTAATCAAGGAACCTGTAGAATGTCTCACAGCGCATGGAATAAAATATAATAATTATAACATACTTGACATAAAACAGGTGAGACAGTGCATAAGCTGATAACTAAAATCAACATCAACATCAGAGCAGCGGAAATCCAAATACAGCTTATTACAACTTTCCAAATTTACTGTCTCTAAACAAAAGAAAGCTAAAGTAGAAGATGCACCACTGATGCCCAAGCAGTGATCTTCAACAACACAGGGAGAATACTAGATATATATTACGTGGAAGCCTCCTGCTCGTCTCCGGATCATCTACCCATGCATCACCAGCTCACCTGTCTCTAGTCTGCTCGTGTGAGCACCCAGAGTAATAAGAGGAGACATAAAACTCTGGGTCAGACATTAAGCCTGATATGAGCGATAAGAATCTAAACAGAATAATAACAGGTATACTAAACCATACCTGAACCTGGACCTGCAACCAAAGAGTTAGTACCACATACCGTACAATACTCTAAGGTGCCATAATAAATATTGTAAATAATACGGGGTGGGGTGTGCATGTCATAATGATAGCAAACAAATCATCCATAGCAACCATCCTCACATCTCTCACTCAGTGCGTAAAGCATACGATGTCCACCACTGTCAATCACTAGACCCATCGAAGTAGTGACGGAGTTCAACTTGTACAACTACTGCTACTACCAAGCTTACCACATGAAGTCATGACCAAATCTTTACAAATGACCCCACTTCATTGGTCTATAGTCCTTTAGTCGTACCTAGGCCATTGCAGCCCTGAATACGTTCACGTACTTCCCATACATAGTGATCCAAAGTCATAGACATCGACTGCCCCTTGGCACACGTCCCGCAGCAAAGCCCAACTCATGAAGTGAACTCATTGGTTCCCAACTGGATCCTGAGCTCTAACTTCCATTTGGACTAACTTTGCATCTCGAGTTTTGGTCATCATCTTCATCCGGATCGGTCTCCATCATTCGGGTCGGGTCGCGCCTCCTGCATCGGATCGGGTCATGGTTCCCCAGGCGACCGGGTCGTGCTCCTCCATTTCCTCGTGAATCCAGTCTCCATCGAATCGGATCGGCCATCACTTCTAGTGCACCGGATCGGGTCGCCCTACAAGCTCCGGGTCGGATCGTGTGACTCCCTTCGGTTCGGATCGTCCTTCAGGCTTCAAACTCCAGTACGTTGCTTCGGGTTGGTTCGTGGTAAGAGGCTCAGATCGGATCGCATCATCGGATCGTGGTCTTCAAGCATCGGCGGATCGGGTCGCGCCATCGGTTCGGATCGCCTTTGCTTCCACCGATCCGGTCCGGTTCGGGCTGATTCCCTGCAGTTCTTCCAGCGAGCAGTTTACGCCATTCGACGGCGTTTTTGACAAATCTAACACTTCTAATCAATCATAAAACACACTATAGAGTCGTAGCAACATGTAATAGCAACCACAAGCAGCAAAACAACAATTCAAATGAATCAAAATGGATCAAAAGTGGCTAAAACCTCACATTTTCCCATAATCCCTCTTAATCATGTTTAAGCACATACTTAGTAAAATTTAATCAAATTGTCCAAATTTTCTAACAGTGGCATAAAACATCATATTCGAATTTATCAATATTTTTCCAGATTTTATTTGTGTATAAATTCGCTAATTAACGCTAATTACCCCTAAATCAACCGTAATTAGTGAGAAATCATGCAAATCACTCACATTTGCCACAAAATAAAACACCAAATCTGAAATACTCTCTGTTTGGGTCGAATTCCTATGTATGGAAGCAGCTCCAACCTTGCTCTGTTGCTATTTGGCCTTGTTTTGATGTAGTTTAGACTTAATCTTCACTAAAAATGTGTTTTGGAGTGGTTTTAGAGGATGGAAGCCATTACTAAGGTCTCAAGAAGGTTTGTGGCGGCTCAAAACTGAAATGAAAGTGATTTCCTAACCCTAATCAGCCCTCCTATGCCTCTAAACCCGAAATTCCCCTCTGGGCCTAGCTGCTAATCACCCGGTTAAGCCCAATTAAGCCCAATTAAGCTGTTTTTCACCATCTGAAACTTGGTTCAGCCATATCTCCCAAACGGTGAGTCCGTTTGGCTAATGTGACCACACGACGGAATTGTAAACCATCATCCGGAGCGAATGGAAGTGATTTCAGGTCAAAATTCCTTTCCAGTCAAAAGTTATGGCCAAAACAGTACCAACTAGCGGTAAAATGGTCATTTAGAAATCGGGAAAAATCATGAACATGGGAAATGACCCCAATAGTCGTCTCCCAAAGTTGCATAACCATACGACTTCGTATGTGAAAGAAACAAATATTCTACGGTCCTATGGTGCGTAGAATACGGGTCGTTACACTACCCTTGATCGATGTCCATATGTGTTCGATTTAAGTTCAACAAGAAGAATGAGAGGCAGTATGTTATAGGAGATGTTAAACAGGAATTAAGGTAAATTTACTAATTAATTAATTAATTCATGCATTTAATTTTATATATAAAAATTTTTATAATGCGATGTATTTAATTCATACAAGGTTGTAAAAATCATGAAGTAACGCATTTGGAGTCAATTAGAGTTGATCGGGATTTAATTTAAATCGAATAGTATTCGATTAAATTTAAATCGGAATACTCAGCAAAAATAAAAATCCTGGTGAGTAAATCTCACTCACCTGTTTATTTAGAATTATTTTTATTTCGTTAAAAATAATTGTTATTGCTTGTTTGAATGCTTTCTGATTGTTTGAAATATATTAGTTATTTAGGGTTGACTATTGTATGTATATTGGGTTGATGGTTGGATTGATTCCCGCAGTCTCATTAGCGGACGCCCGCAGTTTCATAGCGGATGATTTCCCTATGCGCCCCACAAATATATATTAGTGGATGACCTTCATACCACGATGTCCTGCCTCGAAGCAGGATGGGTATTACTATGTTGACTAACGTCTGTGGATGCAGGAAAACAGGTTGGAGGAATCCGACTGGATTCCTTAAAAATATATTATCTATTTGTTTTTTTGTTTGCATATATACTCTCATATATGATGTGTTAGAAACCTGAAATAAATAATTGGTTGTTTGGTGTTTAAATATCACTGGGCCTAAGTGTTAATCTATGAAAATATCCTGAAAGGGATACCTGAGATTTAAAGGGGAAATTCTATTTTTCTAAAATAGAATTTGGATTTTTAAATAGATTTGAATAGAATTTGTTTTATTATATAAAACAAGTAAATTTATAAACAAGGTTTATAAATATTGTAAATGAATTATCATGAGATAAAATTTGGTATTTTCGAATCCAAGTATGAATCTAAAATAGATGAAATTTGAATAGAATAAAATTATTAACTTGTTTTGAATATTTAAAACAAGTAGTTCATTTATAAACAAAGTTTATAAACGAGGGGAAATGAATTATCATTGGAAAATTCAGGAAATGTAAATAACAAGTGTGAATTTGAAAAGGGAAATTTACTTTTCCAAAGTAGAATATTTATTTCAAATGAAGTTGAAATCGAGACTTGTTTAAATATATATAAAACAAGTAATATAAGGCGATGTTTACAAAGAAAGTGAAAACCATCAATTGGATAATATGGATATTTAAATTCAAATGGGAATTTAAAAATAAGAACTTAGAATCATTTTATATAATAAACGATAGATTTTTATTCTGGAATTCGGAATATAAAATGAAGTGAGATAAATCTAAGGATTTAAAATTAGAATTTAATTATATCGAAGTATATATATAATTTATAAAGGAATTAGAATGTGGTATAAAGGATGGAGTTATAAATGAAATTATAACTAATTAGTGAAATAATCGACAAATAAGGATAATCAGAAATATAACTTGAAATGAATTAGAAATGTACGGATATACATGAGACGGGTTTGAAATGAAGTGTTAGAAGAAATATAATTAGAGTGCTCGACAAAAAGCTACGTATTTAAATTGAATATGAGATTTTATGCACCGTATCAGCAAGCCGCTTGGCTTTTTGATTTTCTTTTTGAATAGAGAGGCCTATGTGGCGGTTTGGGGATTTTCCCGATGCTCCCGGTACAAAGGAGGTTATGGCGGATTTTTCCGGGAATTTAAGGAGTTAGAATATTTTTAAGAAGATTTGGTAAACTAGGAATCGATATATCGATATATATATAGAATTCGATAATGAAACGAACTTAAAAATAGAATATTATAAACGAAAAGGAATTTTATAAATAAAATCCTGGGAGATATACATTTTAAAGTGAATGATGATTTAAAAGCAAATGATTTGCAGATTTAAAATGTTCGTGTTGATGAGAAGCTAATCAAATGGAGTTAAAGAAATAGAGTTAAGCAGAATTAGAAACTAACTGGAAATTAGTTTAGTTGAACGACTTTTTGAGTATCGATCTGATGTTGGTTTCGGCCTTCGGGGTTTATACTTAGGAAGTTGTTCTCTTACTAGTTTACAGTTAGAGTCTGATAGATGTGGAAGAATAGTGATATGTAAATATGCAATGGGAATGTTTTCCAGAGTTAATAATATATATTTTCTTAATATAGAAAATAAGGAAATATGAATATATATATATATGTTTGATGATTTAATAGATAATTCCATTTGGAAATAAGATCGTTGTGTGTACACGTACATTTTTCACTTGATAGTTAAATCACCGACTATCAAAGCTTTGACCATTTAACGTTGTTAATATGGAGAGACCGGTTAGATTATTATCCGAAGAACCACTCCGTATTGGCATAAGCGTTGCGAACCAAGTATGCTGAATATATTGAAGACAGAGTAAAGTGCAAGGGATGTTGTATAAGTCCTAGGTAGAGATTGCCTAGGATGGATGTACTGAATAACGCCTTCTGTTTCGTTCAGTCCCAGAACGAACGTATATGGATGAGTGTCTGACAGAGTATTTCTAATGATCGAATGTGTCGGTCTATATAAATATATATGGTTGCAACAGATTTATTCCCTTAGCATAATATCCAGAATATTTGTGCAGATCAATTAGTGATTAACGGATCTGATAATGTAGCATTCAAAGTGATCGTGTTATCAATGAATGGAATGTAATCGTAGCCTCAGGCCTCAACAACTGAGACATGACCAAAATCGGGCAGGCAGCATGGCTGTGTGGTTAACTCCCATTAGGGTGTACCATCGCCTATCTAGAGATTCATTTGATTCCTTATTTTATTCGATGCTAACCCATTCGGGAAACGGTTGCTGTAACAACCCAGAAAATCTAAGCCAATTTAATTTTTTTTAATTTGGCTATTTTAGTGAATTTTAAATATTTTAAATAAATATTTTAAATAATAACGACGAAAAGTAAGTTTGAATCGATATTTGAAAATAAATATAATTATTTTTAATTATAAACAAGGCCTGAAATGGCGCGGTAGTTTCAAAATTTCAATTCAAATTTTGACTGACTGTACTGGGTGCAAATTAAAATGGATTTTAGTGAAACAAAAAATATTTAAATCTGTTAGTGAATATCTTTCTAACGAATCTGAAAAATTGAAGTTCCGTAGCAGGAATCAAAAGTTATGGCCAAATGAATTTTCAGAAAGGTCGCTATAGAATTTATATAGCCTGTGAAAATAGACATTTTGCAAACGACCTCAGAATTCGACGAAACCACTTTTGTTGGATCCGAGATGTCAAATTATTGCTAGGTTTCAAATTTCATAATTTTTGAAGTTAGTATATGAGTGTGGCAAAAGAAAATGTATTTGGTCGATTTCTGTTAAACTAGATCAACCAGAAAATGGCCATTTTTCAAACGGTCTCAGAATTCGACGAAACTAGTTTTTTTGGGACCGTATCGTCAAAACATAGCTGGATTTATTTTTTTGAAATTTTTAGAATCAGTATGTGGCCCCGGCAAATTAAAATGTACGTTCAAAACAGAATTTGAATGTTTTATATTTTAATTTGAAGAATAACTGACTGTAACAGTCGAATTGGTCTATGAAACATATTCCATTGTGTTCAGAATAGGGGTATTTAGCTAGGGGCGACAGTCATTGGGTTTGGATTGGAGTTCATATGAGAAAAGGGTATTTTTGGAAATAATTAAATTTAAAATTTAAAATAAAACCATTGGCCAATCATTTTCTTCCACACATCTTCTCTTTCCCCGATGCTCTTCAACCCGACGACGGAAACATACCAGCCCCTTCTCTCTTTGTTTTCTCCCTCTACAAGCTAAATCAGCCCTCGCACCAGTTGGGGTTTTTGAAGAGCTCGATCCCCTCTCGACATCCATACCTGGTTCCCCTCCTACCATCGCTTGTACACGGAGATCCGTGCCTCCAAACTTCGACTGTTTAAAGAGCCACCTCCGTCGCTTCTTGTCGTCGAACTGAGGGGGAGGACCAGCGTCGGAGAGCCCTTTCCAAGCTCTTTCATGTGGCAGTAGACGATCGTCGTATCGTGCAACAGATTCGACGAAAAATCCAAACCCAGTTTGGAACGAAAACTGAAAGGTACGACCTTTATTTATCTAAAACAGTTTTAACACTTTAAAACAGTTACAAACTTCTAAAAATCACATCTTTTTGCTATGTGATCGAAATCCAGTGAAACAAGAGACAGTGGACTCATGCAGATGTCTTCTACCTTCTAGAAGAGACCAGATATTTTGCTGAGCCTTCTACAATTTTTGGTGGAGTGGAACCCAATGTGAGATGTCTGAAATATAAACGATATGGAATCAACAATGTTGTTAGCCTGCTTTGTGATCAGACTATCCAAAGCCCAAGAACTCTATCAAGAAGGCCACTCAGGGCTTGAGTATGAACTGGCAGAGATCAGCATCTGCTTGGACGAAGTAACAAAGGATGGGATAACTCGTATTTCTATGCATATAAGCTTTGGGTTGGATTCCACCATTTTGGATCAAGCTAAAGCGAATATTTCTGACCGACCAAACCGGATCGGGAAAACCGGATCGGGTCATCCGGATCAGGTCATCCGGATCGGGTCATCCGGATCGGGCCATCCGGATCGGGTCACTCATCCTAACCGAATTCTGGGCAGTTAAAGGCCATTTCCCCATGTTCTCCACTACTTTCGGGATTTACTCTAAAGCTGCCACGTGGCCACTCAACCCTAACCGAATTTCTACCTATAAATACACATACAACGCATCATTTTTGGGGGGTCTCGGATTTATTCTTCCATGGCCACCATGGCCAGTATTTTCCTACAGAAAACCATCTTCTTCTTCAATGAAAATCAATGAATTCGAAGGGAATAATTCATTGTATTCGAGTGATTGTGTGAATGTATTCATTGTAGCCGTAATCTACGAATGAAATGAGAATATATGAAGTGGATGTAGGCTTGTTAACGCCGAACCACTATAAATTTTGTGTGTTGATTTCTTTTCTGTGCTTTTAGATCATTATTCTCGGTTATTCAATACGAAATTTATCATATTGGGTGTTAGTGCCATTTTTTGGTCTAACAAATGTATAAATTATATAGTCGAAGTACGAATTATATAAGTGTTGTACACCACATGTATAAGCGTTGTATAAGTTGTTTGTTCGATGTATAAGTTATATATGCGTTGTAAAAATGATATGTGCGTTGAAATAAATTAAAATGATATTGAAATGAAAACAAAATATAGTTATATACGTATATATCTCTCTCTCTTTATATATATATATACACACACTCCCCTCGTCCACAGACCATGGACGATATATATTGGTTGTGATATTGTTTGGATTATTGGTTGAGGTGAATATCGTGAATGGTTGGTTTGAAATAATTGATTGTGATTGAAATCCCAATAGGATTAGTATATGGGAAAATTCATCTGCGTACGAACTAGGTATTGAAAATCCCCATTGTCAAAAGCTGCGAGGCTTTAAGGTAGAGCGAGGAGCCGTACTAGGGACGGTGCTGGTTTTAACTACCCTGCCATTATGCTGCCGAAATTTTCTGAAATATTTCTGTGTTTGATTTATATTCATGTGTTGAATGTTGAAATTAAAGTCATGTGTTGAATGTCGAAACAAAATTCATGTATTGAATAGAAATTCATGTGTTGAAATAAATTCATGTGTTGAATGGAGTTCGGGTATTGAATAAATTCTTTGAAAGATAAAAATAACATTTTTATCATATATATAGACTATATAAAATATTAGTGGTTTAAATAAATTGTTTTAACACCAAAAATAACATTTTTACCTTATATATAAAATATATAAAATAATCGTGTTTTGAAATAAATTGTTTTGCAATAAAAATCACATTTTTATTATATATATAAACTATAGAAAATATTCATGTGTTGAATGTTGAAAAAAAATCATGTGTTGAATAGAAATTCCTGTGCGGAAAAAAAATAAATAAAATTCATGTGTTGAATAGAAATTCACGTGTTGAATAGAAATTCCTGTGTGGAAATAAAATAAACAAAATTCATATGTTGAAATAAATATCTATTGGATAAAAATATCGTTTTTATCAAATATGTGAAGTGAAAATGGTTTAGAAATCGAAGAATCAATTATATATATATATATAATTAAAATATATCGAATAACGAAGTTGCAGTTCATGTTTTGAAACCGTGATTTAAAACGATTAGTGCGGGAGATCCGACCGTCGGATTTTCCCGAAACCGACACCGTTGGGTTTGCCTTGGAAATATCTTTCCAACGACACACACTTTGTGAAGATCCAACGGTTGGATTGTCTGGAATTTTTAATTCAAATCTGAAGAAAAACAGTGCCAGAATCGATTATATTTATATATATATATATATATATATATAATTATAATTATAATTAAAATAAATCGAATAACGACGCTGCAGTTCGCATTTTGAAATCGAAACTTTAAACGAGTTTACCGGGTGATCCGACCGTCGGATTTTCCCAAAACTGAAACCATTGGATTTGTTTCGAAAAGATCTTTCTAATGATATAAAATTTGTGAAGATCCAACGGTTAGATTTTCAGATATGTGTAAACGAAATCTGAAGAAAAACAGCGCCACGGCCGCGTTATGGCCTGAAGCATCGTTTGAATGAATTGGCTATTTTTAAATAAATAAAAATAGCGATAAATCGTTATAAAATATTATAAACGATATGGAATGGAAATAAACTGAATTTACCAGGTTTAGTGGATATTTGATGGTTGAATGTGTTTGGCGTGAATTGTTGTCGAATAATTTAACCATTGAAATGAATTGATTTGAAATTCTAAATATACGTGAATTATTTGAAAAGGCCGAGTTAAATCTAATTTTAAATAATTGATCGGCGATAAGAAGTCGATGATGAAGACGGTGGTTGAAGTCCGGAGATCTTCTCCTCGGTTGGATGATAACTGATGTCTTGATTGGGAGGCATCCTGAAATATAGATAATAAGTGATGATCGTCCAGACATACGTGGAGATCGATGGATATGCGAGGTATGTGGTGCCTCCGGTTTCGTTCAGACCCATAACGAACTTGTAAATGGAATGTGTGTCTGACATTGGATTTTGTTCTATGCTGATTGATCTCTATTAAATATATATTTGTTTGGCGGCGGAAAACTTATTCTCTTGCTTAACGCCCTTCTCTGAGATGTACGAGCTTAGAGGTTATATATCGATAGAAATCAGTCGCATGGAGTGAACTGCCTATGTGGCATACCTGAGTGGCAAATGATCAAGGCTTCTGTTGAAAAGCAATGTCTTGTGGTTGATGATCAAAGCACGACCTGTGTGGCATAGCTTTGTGTGTAACATTGATTCGCGAGCCTCACACCCCGGTATGAACCAGAAACGGGGGAGGACCTCAGGGAGTACATGCGTTTCTTTCTAGCTAGAGGTGGTGTCAGTGCTTAAACTGGACGACATATATATTATTTTTGTAACAACCCGTATTTTTATAACATGTTAAAGCAAGAAATCAAGGCAGAATTAAATTTTAAATTCAGAATCAGTGGAAACAGATTATGCCATTGCGTTCGTCTCGAAATTTTACAGGAAATAGAGTCTGAATTTTCGAAAATCGGAGTCCGTATGAGGGAGATATGACCCTCCGAAGTTTCAGGGATTTTCAGAATCAAAAATAGCTTGAAATTCAAATTCGAAATTCGAATTCAAACCTCGGAACAGGCTGGGCCGGAAAATTCCCGTCCAGGGACCAGGTCGACCTGGGGGTCGACCATAGTGTCGACCTCCCAGGGACCAGGTCGACCATAGTGTCGACCTGGGGGTCGACCTGCCTCCCGAACCACTTTTCTGAACCATATGCATTCTGATGTATTTAGGCTCGTTTTTTGACCAGATTGTCTACCTAATCCTATATAAACAGCCCCCTAGCCTCATTTTCTCCACACCATTTCTTTTTGTCCTTATGTTGCTTCTAAGATATCAAAATAATAAGATAAAAAGGAAGAAAAAGGACTGCACCTTCTCCATCTAGACTACGCTTAGGGATTTGCAAATTGGGGGATTTCAGTTGGAACACAATCGATCAAATAGAGATTCAACAATCAAATTATGCTTTCTAATTCTCGATCCACGCACTGTAAGTTCTAGTTGTTTTTAGATTTAAACATTTAATTATAATATGGACATGAAATAAAGTGGAATTGGATCTAAGTATGTTTATCAATTCTGATCTATTTCTGTTGCTCCTTGAATCTTTTGTTTTAGGACTTGTCTATCTTTATGTTCATGACAAGATTATGATCTATTCAGCAGTTTTCTTGATTTCTGATGACGTTATCATCAAGTTGTAATATTTATGCCTATGATGATGTTTTACTCTGATCTCATTTTTATTCAATTTCTATCTCCCCCAATTTATTTTCTTTTCATGAACCTTGGTCAATTTCGGACCTTGGCCTAAAGTCGCGATTTACGTATGATATGTATACGGGGGAATTATGGGATTATTGCCTATATGAATATGATGTAATAATTGGCAACATGAAATTGGATATTATCATTGTATTTGCAAGTTTGGGCTTGATCTGTAAATTTTGGTATAATCTTGTTATGAACAAATTTGCATAAATATTATATACATGGAATTTGGCACAAATAGGATCTATGTAATGTAACATGAAATTTGGTATATATAACATGTATGTAATTTGGCATGTAAATTAAACCACGAGTTCGGGCCTATGTAAATTAAATCAAAAGATTTGGCTTACGATTGGGCATATGTAGAATTGGGGATTTAAATATAAAAGCGATTGTAAATTTGATAATTGGCATAAATATGTATTATGAATTTGGGTAGTTGGCGTGTGTTGTAATAAAAAGATTACAATTTGGGATAACTACATCATGAATCATGATCTGGGTTTATTTGGGCATGATACATGCAATTTTGGCTAGAACTCGATATGGGTGAAATAGCATAAACTTGGCATACATGTAAATAGGCAAGAATTGGACATATGTAAACTGACTAGAATTGGGTATATATATATATATATATCCATATATATATAAAAATTGGCATGTAATTTTGGAACTTGGGCATATGTTTATTAGTATGTAAAGTTGGGAATTTGAAACATGAAAATGACTGTGTATTGGATAATTGACTTGAACACAAACATGAACATTTCTATATGTTAAACACGTGAACTGACATTGGGGTTTTGGGGGTAATACGACCATTAATGAATCTTTGACACGAGGTTAGACTCAGTTTGTGGTGTAAATCTGCCCGGAACCGCCCGGCAAATCCAGTAGCCACAAAGTGTCTGTCTAATGTGAGAGGTCAAAGGTTGAATTGTAGGCGTAATGATTTATGACACGAGGTTAGACTCAGTTTGTGGTGTAAATCTGCCCGGAACCGCCCGACAAATCCAGTGGCCACAAAGTGCACGGTCTAATGTGAGAGGTCATGATTCGTTCGTCATAATGAATGAATTAAGGAATACTGACCATAATAAGAAGTGGGTATGGTTAGAGGGTTGGGTGGGATAACATGGAAATTTGACATATAAATGTGGACCTAACCGGTATGAGCTAAGACCATGTAAAACTTACAAGTGTAGGCTTAACCAACGTAACAGTTAATCAGACCAATGGGTGGGTTAAGTAATATGACTAGACTAATGACACTTAACCAATATAACATGACACGTGGCAGGGTTAAGTCAACTGGAACATATAGATAATACTTAACCAACTTTGCATGATACGTGGGCGGGTTAAGCCATGAATTACTTGAATATACTTAACCAATTTGACACGATGATTTGACAGGGTTAAGTCATGATCCATTTGAATATACTTAACCAATTTGACACGATGATTTGATAGGGTTAAATCATGAACCACTTGAATATACTTAACCAATTTGACACGATGATTTGATGGGGTTAACTCATGAACCACTTGAATATGCTTAACAAATTTGACACGATGATTTGATAGGGTTAAGTCATGAACCATTGAATATACTTAATCAATTTGACACGACGATTTGATAGGGTTAAGTCATGAACCGCTTGAATATACTTAACCAATTTGACACGATGATTTGATAGGGTTAAGTCATGAACCGCTTGAATATACTTAACCAACTTGACAGATGATTCGTAGGGCTAAGTCATGAAATTGAACGACAACACTTAGCCAATTTAACATGACACGTAGGCGGGTTAAGTCACGAACTTGAAAGACAACACTTAACCAACTTGACATGCTATACTGATGGGGGTTAAGTCTCGAATTTAAATGACAACCCTTGACCTACTGAATGGAAATCCTAGTAGCGCGGTCCTTTTCAGCAGTAACCCAGTAGATGTATCACGGTACCCTGGAACTAGACAGGGTGGGGCACGATTACTGGGCTGATTGTAAGTGACCAGAACGACGGCTGAGTTGGTGCACCATTGTAGGTTCAGGCGGACTATGGTCGTGCACGTAGTCCGGAGTTGAAAAAGCAGGCATTGGGCACCAGTAGGTTTACACTATGCGTGCTTGATTCGTGTCGATGGTTGGCATCATAGGGCTTGATACACCCTATGGTGGACCTAGCATAGGTAACTACATTTCGTGATTAGGCCGTATGACACAGACATATGAACTGGCTAGGACTTGTAGGGAGCCGATCGATTAATAAATCGTTAAGTTGAATTCGTTAGGTAGCATAATCCCTAGTGGTCCTAGGTAGCATAAACCCTAAACGAATCTAGAAAACGTTCAATAGGTAGCATAATCCATAGTGGCCCTAGGTGGCATAAATCCTAGTTGAACACGCGATAGTTCATGATAAGGAAACCTAGACAGAACAAGGGTGGCAGTCCAAACGATTTCAAGAATGGTGGCACTACGTTGAAGTAGTATAGAAATACGTGATGAAGCCCGTACGATATACGGCAAGGGACTGTACGTATACATGGAAAGGATGATATAGGTTGGGGTACAAGTACAGTTGGTGCAGAGAGTATTGGAAATCAAAGAAAATAGTGGAATGGTGAAGCTTAGAAATCTTGCGATGTTATACTTAATAGAAATCTTACAATGTGATACTTGGTAGGAACCTTATGATGATACTCTTGATAGGAAGCATGGGATGTTATACTTGATTCATCGTGCCTGTAGCTTACCTTGTCATCATGCTTATGTTTACTTTCAGTTTATTCATGCCATGTTACCTTTACCTGTTTTTATGTTGAAAGCCACTAGGACTTACTCAGTCTTTATGACTGACCCAGTTTGTTTCGCCTCTTTTTCTTTCGTCCCCCCCCCCCCCAGGTTCGCAGGGTGGGAATACAGCTTAGTTCGGATCTTACCAACCTCCAAGGCTCTTTCATGTACTACTTGGATCTCTCTTGGCTATGGCTTGCTTTGCTGTTTTACTTGGGGAATGATTTATGACTATGGTTTTATGCTGCTTTACCATTGCAAGACATATTTCGATGTAATGGATTTAATAGCGTTTTGATGTAAAAGGATTTAGACCTTTCTAGATTTTAAAGCAATGAAATTTGGTTCTTCTTCCATTGTTTTATATGTTCTGTCTTGTAATATTTCTGTGTATGTTTACCTAGATAATTCTCCACCAAATCTAGTGCATTCCCTTTGTGAGTGACCCTAGCGGAGGTGGGGTGTGACATTTGGTATCAGAGCAGAAGGTTACCAGACTGGGGAAAAGTTTTTAAAACCTTTTGAAATTATTTTCAAAACCGTTTATAAAGAATCATTTTTCAAGAAAAATCTTGTTTTATTTAAAAGGCTATTCCCCAAAGCCATATGCACTACCCTTTGATTCTCTCCTTGAGTCTCTTCTCCTTAACTTTTTCAGCCATAGTTTGTAGGCATGCGACGCATGTCGGAGGGCAAAGTAGTGTCCAACCTCTATCTGTAGCCGTAGTAGTTTTACCAGCGACTAATCTTATCTCAAGCTTTGTAGGGTTGTCGTGCGATGGAAGTAGCTTTCAAGAAACTTTACAAGGATAGTAAGAACGAGGATAAAGAACACAAGCCTAAGGATGAGAAACTTATTAATAAGGCGTAATCCACGAAAGAGGAAAAAGTGAAAGGGAAGAGGTCAAAGTAAAAGAATAATAAAACCCATGACAAGAAAGGATATCGTTGGTATGGTAAAAAGGGACATGTAGTTAAGTATCATAGGACAAGGACAAGGGCAAAGAACAAGATCGTCGAGAGGGAAAATTGTATGCTCTCACTACTAGCATACCTAAGAAAGGTGGTAACGTTTCTGTTAAAGGTTTAGCTTCTCTTTTCTATCATACCGTGTGAACTTTGTTTTTATACATCGCATCCTTTTGATTCTGCCTCGATAGTTGAGTCTCTGCACCTTAGTACTAGCGTAGTAGAGGATCCCATTTTTGTCTCAAATCCTGTTGGGGAATCGGCTCATTTATTCATGACTTGTTTGGATTGGAGAATGTCTATGCTAAGTGTTGAGTTTAGAAGTTAAGCTTATGTTTTTGGGCTATGGGTTGATTCTAGGGATGGAGTGGTTGTCCAATAATGGTGCCCTTCTCGAGTATGAAAAGAGGGTAGTTAGACGCTTGACTTGCCTTGGTAATGCCCTCGCAGTCTATTGTAACCCTTAGGGTTCTGCCATGTTTAGTTACCTGGAATCTCTTGATACACTTATCGATCCGCTTGAGTAGTGTTCGCCACTAAGGCGGATGGTTCATTTCGCTTATGCATGAGTTATAGAAAATTACCTTAGTAAGTACACTTGGCAACATGGTTGGCATTTGTTTATTTTCAAGAGATAATTCATTTATGTGGAATACCTTCTAGTAAGTTAATGAGATCCAGGATTCACTAGTGAATTTTGGGGAGCTTGCACGAAACCATTAGTACGCAGTTATGTTTAAGCCGAGTATACTAGAAAGAATAATAAGTAAAAGTGGAACGAGAGGCAACAGTGGAATGAGTTCCAACTCATATTTTGGAAACAAGAATTAAGAAGCTACGAGAATTGTGAAGTTAAAGACGGTGAAAGCACAATGGAGTTAAGCTCAAGGAAATGCGACTCAGAAGATTGAAGACTAGATACACGTATCGTATCTTTTTTTAAGAGTATATCCTTGATCCCTCTTTTCCTGTAGAGCTTACTTGTATGCTATCTTTTAAGTATAGCCTCCCGGTCCTATTCTCAATCCTATTTCTGTTGCAAAACCCCATAGGGATCATCTGTTAGTAATACATGTTGGGGCTTGAGGGTGTCCGTTGCGTTGACTAAACTTTTTGGGTTTTATAGGATATGGGCTGGTGCTTAGGGAGTTCTTCTCCTATTCAGTATATATGTGACGTAGATTTCCAGCTTTGACATTGCCTAATGGGCACAAAGTTTTTACTTGCTTCTATCATTCGTCTATATCGTTAGGTAGGAACAATTGGGTGAAACATGTGTTTGAGACATGTTATGATTGATGGTTGCAAGTGGTTGCAAGTGGTCGCAAGTGGTTTCTTGTGGTTGCATAACACACATTAGGCACTAGATCGGTTCAGACACATTTCCATATTGCATATGCATGAGTGTTTATAATTGTTTATGGATGAAATTGGATGTGTTATCATATGGATGATGCATATGGATGGATGTTTGTGCACACATATAATGTTTATGTGGCTAGGACTATTTGCATACATGTTGGACTCATGGCACTAAACATATTTTGCATTAAGAAGATCAGTCAGGCCTGATCATTTGCATTAGATAAGGAACATATACACACACTTTCTGCATATGTTCATACAGCATTAGAAATCTCTTAAGGACAATGGATGCTTGTGATTGATGATTGATTAGATGGATGATTGGATGGTAGGACACATTCTTCTTAACTTGAAGATTTCGAGGATGAAATCCTTTAAGGAGGGGAGAATGTAACAACCCGTATTTATATAACATGTTAAAGCAAGAAATCAAGGCAGAATTAAATTTTAAATTCAGAATCAGGGCAAACGGGTTACGCCATTGCGTTCGTCTCGAAATTTTACATGAAATAGAGTCCGAGTTTTCAAAAATCGGAGTCCATATGAGGGAGGTATGAACCTCCGAAGTTTCAGGGATTTTCAGAATCAAAAACAGCTCGAAATTCGAATTCGAAATTCAAATTCAAACCCCGGAACAGGCTGGGCGGGAAAATTCCCGCCCAGGGACCAAGTCGACCTGGGAGTCGACCATAGTGTCTGCCTAACCCTATATAAACAGCCCCCTAGCCTCATTTTCTCCACACCATTTCTTTCTGTCCTTATGCTGCTTCTAAGATAATCAAAATAATAAGATAAAAAGGAAGAAAAAGGACTGCTCCTTCTCCATCAAGACTACGGTTAGGGATTTGAAAATTGGGGGTATTTCAATTGGAACACAATCGATCAAATAGAGATTCAACAATCAAATTGTGCTTTCTAATTCTCGATCCACGCACTGTAAGTTCTAGTTGTTTTTAGATTTAAACATTTAATTATAATATGGACATGAAATAAAGTGGAATTGGATCTAAGTATGTTTATCAATTCTGATCTATTTCTATTGCTCCTTGAATCTTCTGTTTTGGCACTTGTCTATCTTTATGTTCATGACAAGATTATGATCTATTCAGCAGTTTTCTTGATTTGTGATGACGTTATCATCAAGTTGTAATATTTATGCCTATGATGATGTTTTCCTCTGTTCTCATTTTTATTCAACTTCTATCTCCCCCAATTTATTTTCTTTTCATGAACCTTGGTCAATTTCGGACCTTGGCCTAAAGTCGCGATTTGCGTACGATATGTATACGAGGGAATTATGGGATTATTGCCTATATGAATATGATGTAATAATTGGCAACATGAAATTGGATATTATCATTGTATTTGCAAGTTTGGGCTTGATCTGTAAATTTTGGTATAATCTTGTTATGAACAAATTTGCATAAATATTTTATACATGGAATTTGGCACAAATAGGATCTATGTAATGTAACATGAGATTTGGTATATATAACATGTATGTAATTTGGAATGTAAATTAAACCACGAGCTCGGGCTTATGAAAATTAAATCAAAAGATTTAGCTTACGATTGGGCATATGTAGAATTGGGGATTTGAATATAAAAGCGATTGTAAATTTGATAATTGGCATAAATATGTATTATGAATTTGGGTAGTTGGCATGTGTTGTAATAAAAAGATTACAATTTGGGATAACTACATCATGAATCATGATTTGGGTTTATTTGGGCATGATACATGCAATTTTGGCTAGAACTCGATATGGGTGAAATAGCGTAAACTTGGCATACATGTAAATAGGCAAGAATTGGACATATGTAAACTGACTAGAATTGGATATATATATATCCATATATATATATATATATAAATTGGCATGTAATTTTGGAACTTGGGCATATGTTTATTAATATGTAAAGTTGGGAATTTGAAACATGAAAATGACTATGTATTGGATAATTGACTTGAACACGAACATGAACATTTCTATATGTTAAACACGTGAACTGACATTGGGGTTTGGGGGTAATATGACCATTAATGAACCTTTGACACGAGGTTAGACTCAGTTTGTGATGTAAATCTGCCCGGAACCGCCCAGCTAATCCAGTAGCCACAAAGTGTCAGTCTAATGTGAGAGGTCAAAGGTCGAATTGTAGGCGTATAGATTTATGACACGAGGTTAGACTCAGGTTGTGGTGTAAATCTGCCTGGAACCGCCCGGCAAATCCAGTGGCCACAAAGTACACGGTCTAATGTGAGAGGTCATGATTCGTTTGTCATCATGAATGAATTAAGGAATACTAACCATAATAAGACGTGGGTATGGTTAGAGGGTTAGGTGGGATAACATGAAAATTTGACATGTAAATTTGGACCTTACCGGTATGAGCAAAGACCATGTAAAACTTACAAGTGTAGGCTTAACCAACTTAACAGTTAATCAGACCAATGGGTGGGTTAAGTAATATGACTAGACTAATGACACTTAACCAATATAACATGACACGTGGCAGGGTTAAGTCAACTGGAACATATAGATAATACTTAACCAACTTTGCATGATACGTGGGCGGGTTAAGCCATGAATTACGTGAATATACTTAACCAATTTGACACGATGATTTGATAGGGTTAAGTCAAGAACCATTTGAATATACTTAACCAATTTGACATGATGATTTGATAGGGTTAAGTCATGAACCACTTGAATATACTTAACCAATTTGACACGATGATTTGATAGGGTTAAGTCACGAACCACTTGAATATACTTAACTAATTTGACACGATGATTTGATAGGGTTAAGTCATGAACCACTTGAATATTCTTAACCAATTTGACACCACGATTTGATAGGGTTAAGTCATGAACCGCTTGAATATACTTAACCAATTTGACGCGATGATTTGATAGGGTTAAGTCATGAACCGCTTGAATATACTTAACCAACTTGACAGATGATTCGTAGGGCTAAGTCATAAACTTCAACGACAACACTTAGCCAATTTAACATGACACATAGGCGGGTTATGTCACGAACTTGAATGACAACACTTAACCAACTTGACATGCTAGACTGATGGGGGTTAAGTCTCGAATTTAAATGACAACACTTAACCTACTGAACGGAAATCCTAGTTGCGCGGTCCTTTTCAGCAGTAACCCACTAGATGTATCACGGTACCCTGGAACTAGGCAGGGTGGGGCACGATTACTGGGCTGATTGTAAGCGACCAGAACGACGGCTGAGTTGGTGCACCATTGTAGGTTCAGGCGGACTATGGTCGTGCACGTAGTTCGGAGTTGAAAAAGCAGGCATTGGGCATTAGTAGGTTTACACTGCGTTCTTTATTGGTGTCGATGGTTGGCACCATAGGGCTTGATACACCCTATGGTGGACCTAGCACAGGTAACTACATTTCGTGATTGGGCCGTATGACACAGACACATGAACAAACTAGGACTTGTAGGGAGCCGATCGATTAATAAATCGTTACGTGGAATTCATTAGGTAGCGTAATCCCTAGTGGTCCTAGGTGGCATAAACCCTAAACGTATCTAGAAAACATTCAATAGGTAGCATAATCCCTAGTGGCCCTAGGTGGCATAAATCCTAGTTGAACACGCGATAGTTCATGATAAGGAAACCTAGACAGAACAAGGGTGGCAGTCCAAATGAATTCAAGAATGGTGGCACTACGTTGAAGTAGTATAGAAATACGTGATGAAGCCCGTACGATATACGGCAAGGTACTGTACGTATACATGGAAAGGATGATACGGGTTGGGGTACTAGTATAGTTGGTGCAGAGAATATAGGAAATCAAAGAAAATAGTGGAATGGTGAAGCTTAGAAATCTTGTGACGTTATACTTAATAGAAACCTTGCAATGTGATACTTGGTAGGAACCTTGTGATGATACTCTTGATAGGAAGCATGGGATGTTATACTTGATTCATCGTGCCTGTAGCTTACCTTGTCATCATGCTTGTGTTTACTTTCAGTTTATTCATGCCATGTTACCTTTACCTGTTTTTATGCTGAAAACCACTAGGACGTACTCAGTCTTTATGACTGACCCAGTTTGTTTCGCCTCTTTTTCTTTCGTTCCCCCCCACAGGTTCGTAGGGTGGGAATACAGCTTAGTTCGGATCTTACCAAGCTCCAAGGCTCTTTCATGTACTGCTTGGATCTCTCTTGGCTATGGCTTGCTTTGCTGTTTTACTTAGGGAATGATTTATGACTATGGTTTTATGCTTCTTTACCATTGCAAGACAGATTTCAATGTAATGGATTTAATAGCGTTTTGATGTAAAAGGCTTTAGAACTTTCTAGATTTTAAAGCAATGAAATTTGGTTCTTCTTCCGCTGTTTTATATGTTCTGTCTTGTAATATTTTTGTGTATGTTTACCTAGATAATGCTCCACCAAAGCTAGTGCATTCCCTTTGTGAGTGACCCTAGCGGAGGTGGGGTGTGACAATTTTCACCTGTGTGGTTGTTGCTGTTGCGAGGCGCCTCGGATGTATCGGTGACTATGTGAAGCCGATGGAGTCATTTGGCTCATTGACGCCCCAAAGGGCGGGAAAACGCAGTGTTCAGGCATTTTAATCCACATCGGTGGACCAGCCCTGTCGCTCCTAGGGTCACTCGAGCTCTGATCCTAAGACATAGGCTAGAGCGTCTCGAAGTCGGTAAGGACTATCTTTTGCCTCGGTTCATGATGGAAATCCAATTTCCAAATACGTGACTGTGCGGTTTTGATTGTATACCTATATATGGCGACATGATATATGGTACCCATGATGGCTATGATTGATACTTATTATTTCAAATTGTTTTTGAAACATATAAACACTAGTAATAATATCAAATTCTTTTGTTTTATTCGTATCAAGCATATTTCTCCATTATAAGGTAAAACTCTATCCTCCGGTTTGCGTTGCATTGTGTGATGGGAACTGAGTCTTATAATGGCTTCATTTTTATAAAAAGCATTGAGATGTTTAAAAGATTTACTTGTTTTAAAGCACTGGCTATCCAATGGAGTAAACCCATTCCACGAAAGTGGCGTGGTTCTGTGATTAACCATATTATAAAATGTGTTAAGTAGATTTCTCATACTAGTCCCATGACTAACTCGTAGTTTGTTTCACTTGCAAACTCGGGTGCCCCTTTTTCTACATGGGAAGCCTTGTATACAGGTTTTAGCAGGCTCTTTCTGGATAGCTGGAGCTGAAGATGGATTCTATCATTTATCTCTTTTTATGCTGTTCAGCTCCTTTTGTACATATTATGTTTGTTTTCCGCTGTAGACATTTATGTATAGCTGAACTGTATTTGTACTAAGTATGATCCTGTATACTGTGTAACTCTGATGATGATGTTTATCCAGTGTATTATTTGTACATTACCTGGTGTATTTATTTAATTCTGTTCTGCTATTATCTGTTTATGTGTTATATTCCACAGATTACCCTTGCCACCGTCGTACGGGCTTTTGGGGACGTCACAACGTGGTATCAGAGCTTTGGTTAAGCTTAGTTCTGGAATATAACATATGAACGAACTCGTCAGAAATAGAACCAGTAGTTTTCTAAGACGAATAACTGATTACAGATAGGATCAGTAATATCCTAGTATGAGTATAGCAGAATGAAATACACCTCGATAGACACATTTACATTCAAGTATATGTTTCTATGCTTTATAATATCTTTTCTGTTGACCTGACACTTGATCTGCTATTTGCAGAAGTACTAGAAAATGAGTGTCAGAAACAGAAGAAGGAATACCGAACCAGGTATTGAGGCTCTAGTAAAGAGGTATCGAAATCTGGGTGGATCACCATTCTTGGGCAAAGAATCCATTATGGAAACACAAGCTTGGATTCATTCTGCTGAGAAGATCTTTGAAAGTTTAAAGTTAAGAGATGACCAGAAAGGTTTACTACATCTTGGGCACTCAAAGAAGAAGCTTTGTTCTGGTGGGATTCGATTATTAAGGATAATCCAGAAGGTGATATCACCTGGGATATATTCAAAGAGGTTTTCAGTGAAAGATTTATTCCTCCTGAATCAACTGAGCCGCTATGTGATGAATTTTGTTATCTGATACAAGGAGATATGAATAACCCAGAATATCATAAGAAATTCAATGAACTTTCTCGTTTTGCCCCTTATCTATTTCAAAATCCAAAGAGGAAGAATCTGAGATTTATTAACGGGGTTCAAAGAAAGTACCAAAGTAAAGTAATGGGGCATGTGAAGCTTCCTTTCTCTGAGATGATATACATGGCTCATCAGTATGAATTTCTCCATAAGAAAGGTCTTTTGAACGACGAAGAGGAAGTCAGTTCTAGTAACAAAGAATAGTCTGAGACCGATTGTCCTGAGGCCAGTACGATGTCTGAGGCCAGTAAGAAGCCCAAAGCCAAGCGGAAACGGGTTAAATCTTAGAAAGGACCAGTAACGACCGCCATATGCAGTAATTGCAAGAAGCCAGGGCATTTGGCGATAAACTACAGACCCTTAAAGAAGTGATTAAAAGGTGGACTTCAATCTAAGAAGGGATTTCAAGAGAATAGAAAGTGCAGTTAATGCCATCAGGTCGGTCATCTTTCAAAGGCTTGCCATCTATTCAAGAAATCTGAAAAGGTTCATGTAAATGAAGTGGCAGAAACTCCATCACCCTCAACTAGTCAAGGAAGGTCTGATGTTTTGGAAGGCACGCTTAATGTCAAAAATATTCCAGTTAAAGTACTGTTTGATACAGGCGCGTCACGAAGCTTTATTGCAAAGAATGCAGTTAAGAAGTTGGATTTGAAATTGAAAAAGCTCAAAGAACCCATCACTGTCCATAATCCGGTTGGGGGTTCCCTCAATCTTAGTTGGGTTTGTGGGGTGCCTGTCTCTTTTTCCTGTTATAAGTTCCCTACTATCTCCGTCGTCATGAATTTTACTGAATTCGATCTTATTTTGGGATTGGATTGGTTAACCAAATATGAAGCAGAGGTTAAATGCGCCGAGAGAGTTGTTAAGGCAAAGGCCTAATCAGGGAACTATATAACCATACCATGTGAAGGCCCGAATTCAGATAGAAAAGAATTTTGGTCAGCTCTAGATGTTTCTCCTGCTCAAATAGAAAATATCTCTGTAGTCATAGGGAATATACAGGACCTCATAAAAGATATTCCTGTCATCAAGAATTATGCAGATGTGTTCGAAGAAGTTGTTAGCTTACCTCCGAAGAGAGAAATTGATTTCAAGATCGCTTTAATCCTGAATGCAAGGCCAGTAGTGCAAGCTATTCGGAGAATGACTCTAAAGGAGAAAGAAGAATTAGATCATCAAACTTGACAGCTTGTATGGAAGGGTCTGATCAGGCCTAGTTTCTCTGATTGGGGAGCAGCAGTGGTGTTTGTCCCAAAGTCTGACGGTACTCTGCGACTATGTATGGATTATCATGACTTGAATAAGCAGACATTGAAGAATAAATATCTATGATTTATTGGATCGTCTGAATGGAGTACAAGTATTTTCAAGGATGGACCTAGTTACAGGCTTCCATCTGCTTCGTATTGCCGAAGAGTGTGTTCCTATAACAGCATTCAGAGGTCCTGATTTGTTATATGAGTGGTTAGTATTGTCGTTCGGCTTATGTAACGCTCCAGCTTACTTCGTCGATTTAATGAATCGAGTGTTCAGAGGAGTCTTGAATTGGTTTGTTCTGGTTTTTATTGATGATATTCTAATCTTCTCTAAGTCAAAGGCCGAACATGAAAAACATTTGGAGCAACTTCTAGAAATTCTGAGAAAGAATGTATTGAAAGCTAAACTTTCCAAATGTATATTCTAGCAAGATGAAGTAAAGTTTCTTGGCCACGTCGTATCAAAAGAAGAAATTTCTGTGGATCCCGGTAAAATCATAGCTATTCAAAATTGGAAGCAGCCTAGTACTCCGACAGAAGTTCGAAGTTTTCTTGGATTGGCTAGTTATTTTCGGAAGTTCGTTAAAGATTTTTCAAAGATATCTAGTTCCTTAACAAAGCTTACGAAGAAGCACGCAAAATTCAAGTGGACTCCTGAATGTGAGGAGGCTTTTCAGAAGCTAAAATTAAGATTAACAACTGCTCCAGTGTTAATGATTATCGATGGCAATCAAGACTTGAAAGTCTGGACGGATGCCTCTAAAGAAGGCCTTGGTGCAGTCTTAATGCAAAGAGGTCAAGTGGTTGCTTATGCTAGCCGTCAGCTGAAGCCGCATGAGAAAAACTACATTACTCATGACCTTGAGTTGTTAGCCATTGTATTTGCTTTAAAAATCTGGTGGCACTATCTTTTGGGTGAGAAATTCGAACTGTTTACAGATCATCAGTAGCTAAAGTATCTGTTCACCCAAAAAGAATTGAATCTGAGGCAGCAACATTGGCTAGAGTTTCTTGCAGCATATGACTTTAGATTTTGTACACTCCAGGGAAAGCCAATGTTGTGGCCGATGCGCTAAGTAGAAAGAATGTAACGATCGCCAGTTTTATTATTATGACTTCATTGATGGATAAAATATCTGCTCTTCAAAAGGAAGATCACTTCATTTAGAGAATCAAGGAAAGAATACAGAAAGGCGAACCCTTGTGTGACGACCGCCCATAACCCCCGCACTAAACAAGAGGAATAATGCGCTGAAAGGCGTGCCAGGCTGCTATGGACGATCATCAAAGTAAGTGAACACATCGAAACCTGTCGTAGAACTCACAGCGCAAGGATAAAATATAATAGAACATATACAACAGGTGACAGTAATGAGGTATCATATAGCAAACTTTTGAAACTCTTTCAACATCCAGAAAGATTATCCAACTGATATCCAAGTTTGTACATAAGGCCTCACTACAACTCTCAAGCAACTCAAACAGCGGAAACAGAAATACTAGATAGAATAAAACTGGTACGCCAGCCTCCTGCTCGTCATCGCTCAGCTTCCTCGTATCACTAAGCTCCATTACCTGTAACCTGCCACTTAGTCTGCCCATCCACAACCGGATGAACAGCCCAAGGTAATAAGAGGAGACATAAAACCTTGAGTCAGACAATAGTCTTAGTGAGCGATAATACAGCTAACAAACTTCAACAAGAAAGCATATGAGAATGGGTAAATGAACAACTTATCTACCCACATCACCAGAGAAGAACTCAACCCTATCTTCCCCACATCGGACAGTGATAGCCTTTACACCAAGTATTTCAACCATTCATCTATAGAAACAGAACACCCATTCAATCATAGAGAACACACATATCATCCAGATTATATAAGTCTCACACAGACAACCCTAACCGAGTTTAACATTCCTCAAGTACCCTCGCCAGAGGCCTAGACCAATATCACTTAAGCACTCAAAGAACGTCTCCCTCGACTTTGGATAATCTATGTGAGATAGTACAAACAGAACAACTAATCATCCATGACTGACTCCGGCTATCACTGCCAATCCTGCTTCGAAACCATCATTATTGTATGACGGCCAACCTTGCCATATGTCAAGGGCTAATGATAACCCCAGTTCTAGCATGAACTCCATATGTCCAACCTTCACAACTAGGCCTTTCAACGATACCCATCGTACCCCTGCTTTGAGCCTGCTAGAACTTACGACAATGATGACCTCTCGGCCTTCGCATCTCTAATCGTCCAACCTTGACGATGTTTCATAGCTCAAGCAACCTTCTCGAGCAGCCATTATCCACCAACTCATGACCTTTGAGTTGTCACCGCATTCGTTGTTCCACCTTGATCAACGAACACACTCACCACTTCGAGCCTTCCTACTTGAACCACCTCGAAGTTACGTCATCACTAGAAGTGTCCGATCAGAAATTTCTACTAGAAATGCCGACCAGACCCATTCTGGACCGACCAGACCTCTTCTGGTACTTCTGGACCGATCAGACCCCCTGGACCGACCAGACCTCCCTTTGCTCCTCTTGGACCGACCAGGACCCTCCTGAGCCGACCAGAATCTCTCCTCAGCCTTCTGGACCGATCAAACCGACCAGCCCAAAGACCCAGTCAAAACCGACCATAATTGCTCCAGAACGACCAGTCAAAACCGACCAGCATTGCTCCAGAACGACCAATCAAAAATGACCAGCATTGCTCCAGAACGACCAATCAAAACCGACCAGCATTGCTCTAGAACGACCAATCAAAACCGACCCCGATGCCTCCATTCCAACCAACCAGCTCCCTGACCTGCTCCCCAAGCCATAACGTGACCGTCCACCTCAGTCCAGACCCTTCTGGACCGACCAGAGCCATCAGACCGCCTCGACCGACCCGACTAGCTCCAAAACCGACCAGAAACCTGCACAGCTCCAATTTGACTCCGATTTCGACCAAAACTTCGCCAAACGATGAATCCGACGAAACCGGCTCATCCAATTCATCCAAACGCAACCACAAACATGTTATGCAACCAACAATATCATCCATCTAACAATTTTCATCAAAACACATAAATTTCCCAAAAAAAACATGATAATTGAACATATGAACACAAATATAGATCTAACTTGTATAAACTCATGAAATAACATGAAACTTACCATTTAAATTATCTAGATCAGATCCTAAAGTGATTCACATGTAAAATAAACTTAGCATGGTGTAGATCTAAGGAATATAACATGGAAATGATGAAATTAAAAACCTAAAACCCATATACTTGCATGCATCCGAATGAGAGATGTAAATCACTCACCAATTCTCCAAAACAAAGCAAAAGCGATGAAAAAGCAATCCGGACAGCGAACACTTCGAATCAAACCCTTTAATCCGATGAATTCGCCCTCGAAACGATGTTGATCTAGCCTCGAATGGTATAGATCTTCGATTTCCCCCTTGGATTTGGAATTTTAATGCTGAAAAGGTGTTAGAGGAAGAAGGAGATCAAAGCCTCCCCATAAGAGAATGGAAAATGCCAACCTTTCTCCATATCCCTTACCCCCTATTTATAGTCTCCACCTACCCTCTAATGGGCCTTCTCCAAATCAGCCCATTAGCCTTCCAAAACCTGAACAGCCAACTGAAAAACCTTAAAACAGCGATTTCTCCCAAACCGCTGAACCAAATCCTTAATGTAACCACTCTACAGAAAGGGAATCATCAATTCCTTTCCAATGGCACAGGTCTCACCCTCTGATTCGACCTGAGTCAAAAGTTATGCCCTATACAAGACTGACAGGGGCAAAATGGTCACAAACAAAATTGGTAAAATTTATGGACATGTCTCACATCCCCATAAGCAACATACCAAAAGATGAGAATGATCCAACCCTCAGGAAATAAAATAAAAATATTTTACGATCTTCCAATACATAAAATGCGGGCTGTTACACCTTGAGTTTTCAGATTGATGACCGAGGGGTTCTAAGGCTAAAGGGTCGAATTTGTGTTCCTAACATTTCTGAGCTCTTGAGGGAGGTACGGGATGAATGCCACAAGTCAAAGCTTAGTATCCATCCGGGAGTGAACAAAATGTAAATGATATTAAGTGTACATTCTGGTGGAGGTCGATGAAGAGAGACATTTCCTTATATGTTAGCAGGTGCTCTATTTGCCAACTAGTCAAAAGCGACCAACAGAAACTTGGTGGATTGTTGCAGTCGTTGGACATTCCAGGTTGGAAGTGGGAACAAATTTCCATGGACTTCATAGATG
The DNA here is from genome assembly GCA_030737875.1 of Allium sativum. Taxonomy (NCBI): domain Eukaryota; kingdom Viridiplantae; phylum Streptophyta; class Magnoliopsida; order Asparagales; family Amaryllidaceae; genus Allium; species Allium sativum. The sequence continues at coordinate 11,378,570 of JASFAX010000027.1, read as the reverse complement.
GTTTGCCCAGAACCAGGAAAGGAAATGACAGTATTTGGGTGATCGTAGATCGCTTCACGAAGACCGCCCATTTTATACCTGTCAGATCCAATAGAACTGCTTAAAGTCTAGCACAGATTTATTTCAAAGAAATTGTTAAGCTACATGGAGTGCCGATCAGTATAGTCAGTGATAGATATCCAATATTTACTAGCAAATTCTGGGAGGCATTTCAAGTAGAACTGGGGAAAAAGATGAATCTAAGCACCGCCTATCATCCTCAGACAGATGGCCAGACTGAGAGGGTGAATCGTATTTTAGAAGATCTATTGCGGGCTTGTGTACTTGATTTTGGTGGATCATGGGAAGACCATCAAACGACCCGAAAATCGCCCTTGCAGGAAATCGCCGGATATGCTTACTTTGGGCTACAACACATCAGAACAACAACAGCAGGCTTTTATAAACATCGTAATAATGTTACATCAGAGTACAGAATATCAGAGTACATCGAATAAAATTACAGCGGAAGATAAATTACAATATTTTAATACATTGCAGTGGAAATAAAATAACTAAGGCAGCGAAAGACAACTATGCTCTGGACACAGTTTTAGGCTTCAATCCAGAATCCTGCTCGAGATAAGAACCTGTAGATAAACTACTCGACCGCCCGTGTGGAAAGAGGGCACCTGAGTTTGTAAAGGTGGAAGCAAACAACGGGTCAGTCATGGGACTGGTGTGAGAATTCTTAACTAATTTCACTAATAACAATAAGACAAATCCAAGGACCACGCCGCTAACGCGGATAGGGTTTACTCCAATGGATTGTCGTGCATAAATTAAAGTAAATCGTTAAACAACACAATGTTTTTTATAAAAATGAAACCATCATAAGACTTAAGTACCATCACACAATGCAACGCAAACCGGAGGATAGAGTTTTACTTTATAATGGTCAAAAATGCTTGATACGATAAAACGGATTTGATATTATTATTAGTGTATATATGTTTCAAAAACATTTCAAAGTAAATGTATCAATCCTAGGAAGCATAACTACCATATATTATGCCTCCATACTAGTAATACAATCAAAACCATATGAGATCGTATTGGAAATTGGGTTTCCAACATGAGTTAAGGCTAGGGAGGAGCTCCTTACCGATTCGAGACACTCTAGCTAATGTCTCAGGATCCCCCGCAGAGAACCCTTGGAAAGCTGCAGGGCTGGTCCACACTTGCGGTTTGTGGATTAGTTATTCCTAAACACATGTTTCCCGATCCTATAGGACCTATCATCCGAGGCACCTCATTCCATCATCCACATAAGTAAAATGTCAGCTAGTTTAAGCACCGGCACTACTTCTAGCTAGAAAGAAACGTGTTGCTCTCCCTGTGTTCCCTTCTCCTGTTTTAGACTCCCACCGGTTTGTGAGGATCGCGAAGTCACGCCATACACAAAGCTACGCCTAAACAGGCCGTGCTTTGATCATCAACCACAAGGTTCTGCTTTTCAACAAGAAACCTTTATCATTGCATCTTAGTATGCCACACTGTCACTCCATATCACACTACCAATCCTTTGCCGAAATATATGAAAGGGTATTAAGAAAGAGAATAAATTCTCCGCCACCAAACATTCATACATTCGACAGAAAATCAATAAATACAATATAAAGGAGTACAATGTCAGACACACATTCCATTTATAAGCTTATGCTCTGGGTCTGAGCGAAAGCTAAATCCGTACAAATCAAATCTACGTCCGGATAACTACCATCTTAGCCCTGTCTTGGGAGCAAATCAATTAAGGGCCTCAACACTAGTTACCCATTCGATGTTAAGATCGTCGGTCTTCAATCGCCGTCTTCAATTCTTCCATTTAAAAACGTCGTGTGATTATTTGAAATGAGTATAACTCGGTCTTTTCAAATAACTCGCGTGATTTAATATTAGGTGCTATACACAAACCACATCAATGCCTCATTCCAATTCAGAATATCCTTTTAATAAAGTATTTACATTATTAGGGAAAGGTTCCCATAAATTTTATCAAAGATAAATCTTTCAACTTATTCTTTAATCTTCCTTTATTCACCCTCAATCTAATTAAAGATTTATTTAAAACTTTATTAAGTTTTAGTCTTCTAAAATCATTGTTAAATGACTAATCACTTTTCTGGAATAATCTTATCTTTAATCCGGGTTTAAGAACTGATGTTATTTAAAACATAGTTCACGAGAGACCCTATTTCATGTTTCATTAATTCCCAATTTAATATATAATATTAGTCATCTCTTCTTTTAGAAAATTTCATTTAATCCTAATTCAAAGATTAATTAATAACAAATCAAAATTTCACTATTAATTTGATTTTCAAGAACTAATGTCCTTCAAAACATTGTTCACAAACAACCCATAATCAATTTCCTTTTTATTTCAATTATAATTAGTAATTGAGAATCTCATTTAAATCTAAATAAAAAGATTTTCATTATTTTTACGTATTTTAAAATGTTTATAAATTCGTTTCCAGGACGATTCCAACTTTTATTCCAACTATAATCTAAAAATTGATTATTCTATAGGTTATCCTTTTATAATAATATTATTTTCCAAAATATTAATTTTGAAATTTCTCTTTTAATATTCATTATAAAATGGATAAAATAAATCGATAAACTCGTTCGGGTTTTTAAAATGCGTTACTATTTTTTAAAACGGATTAAATAACCCAACTCATTTTCTCATCTGTTTGTATTTTATAATGGGCTAGACCACTCACATTAAGCCTACGACTTGTGGATGCTGGATGTGCCGGTCGGTTCCGGGCAGACTTATCCCACAAGTTGGGCTTAATCTCGTGTCATGGCCCGTTTCGTATTTGTGCACCTGGACCTCTCACATTAGGTTCAACATTAGTGGCTGCTGGATATGCCGGTCGGGTCCAGGCAGACTTCCACCACAAATGTTACCTAAACTCGTGTCCAAGCACAATTATAATTTATAATTATAATTAATTTTTCCAAAACATATTATTTGAAATTATCCTTTCCATTCAGGAATCTTAATTTTAAGATATACTTTATTTCTAAATATCTTGATTTCAAGTATCTTAATATAAATTGAAATTTTCCATATTCTTATAATATTAAAATAATATTTTCAAAATGTATAATTTTGAAATTCGAACTTGAAATATTAATTAGTCATTTATTGCTACATTTATTCTTATAATATTTAAAATAATATTATAATAATATTTTCAAAATGTATAATTTTGGAATTTCAAACTTCTAATATTAATTATTTATTTATTACTGCATTAACCATTCTTGATAACTTTAGAAAATTCTGCATTGGAATGAGACTCAAATCAAATACCATTAATTAATGGATTCATACAACGCATCTGTGAAATAATGATAGACATTCCTTTATCACCAAATTAACATTCCAATAACATTCAGATAACATTCACACAACATTCAAATGACATTCAAACAAAATCCAAATAATAATATATTATTTGTGCACTTGGGCGATGTGTGAAAATATCAGCCCAATCAACATATACAAGTCAGGCAACTTGTATATGGAAGTGTAACATATTTGAATTATCATAAATAATAATAAATTAACATTAATTAGCATGCTACCTATTTTCAAAATTCAAACATTGTATCACATCCAAACGTCAATTCACAACATATCATGCATGCCACAGAAATAATTCACAAACATTCACCATAGACATTTACATACATTTATGAAAATAAATAATAACCGTAAATTAAATGACGCAAACTTTACTCCCATTTTCTTAAAATTAAAGGACGCTAACTATACTTCCCTTTTTCTTAAAATTAATCCAACCTTTGTTTACTAACATGTAAATTTATAATACATGAAATTAATCCAACTTTTGTTTACTAACAAGTAAATTTATAATACATGAAATTAATCCCAATTTTTATACTCATATAAATGACATATTTTTATATTGACATAATGACAACCTTTTCTTATATTAACATAAAGACATTTTTTTATTAACATAAAGACAACCTTTTTTATACTTTCATAAATGACAACTTTTATATTAACATAATTGACATATTTATATCATAAATGACAAATTGATATTAACATAATTGACCAATTTATATCATAAACGACAAATTTGATATTAACATAATTGATGTATTTTGTTTTACATATCACCAAAGTATGACAATTTGGTTTTGTCAATTCTAAATTAACAAAATACAACAACTTGGTTTAACTCTTTTTTTTATCCTAGTTCAAATAGACGACAAATCATATTTTGTCGACAATTCTTACATCAACATGACGAACAAAAATAAGGTTTTTATTTGTTTACAATTTTATTTTTTACATGTAAAATAATGTTTTTATGTAAACAAGTCTATACACTAACAAATAAAAATAATGTTTTTTATTTGTAACAAATTCTATGACAGTAAAAATGTTTATTTTCAATTTAAATAAACATTTCTAAATAAGATAATGTTTTTGATCTAATTAAACAAGTCTAATCAAAATGATACTTTTGTTCTAGTATGGCAATTATAGCATAAAAGATATTTTTTGTAACACCCCACCTCCGCTAGGGTCACTCTTTCGGGGGCACTAGCTTCTGGGGGGCGTTAGAACTGGGTAAGCATGCATAATGATATATCAAGGCAGAACAAGAACATAAATATATATGTAAAACAGAGTAAGTGAGAATAAAACAGCGGAATATCTCAAACCATCTCAAAACAAGTCTAGTACATCATAAAGTCAACTGCCAAAATAAACATGTCTAGTACATCATAAACAGAAATACTGAAATACATAGTGCTATCCCCCAAAATAAAGATGATAAACCATAGCGAGCTCAATGTCCAGACATACATGAGCTATCCAGCAAACAAGCAAGCGATCCAAGCTAAGCACCACTATTCCCTCCCTGAGAACCTGGGGGGGGGGGGAGAAACGGAAGAAAAGAAGCGAAAGAAAACAGGTCAGTCAAAAAGACTGGTAAGCCCTACTACGATCAGTCTATAAACTAATAAAGTTAGCATCATGATGGAAACTGAGATGAACATACTGGCAATAGATAAAGGTGTCATCACATAAAGAAGATTAAGCTTTGCACCACAGTGTACTAGCAAACTAACATAACAGGTATTGATCCCTCAGCCCAAACTTTGGCCCAATAACATGAGGTGACCTTAATACAAGATCCAGCCCAACGGTCTAGTCGATCGGCTCCCTATAAACCTAACACGTCAAGTGTTTGTGTCCATACGGCCCACATAGGGTTGTAGTCAGACTGTGCTGGGTCCACCTTCGGGTGTATCAAGCCCTCGGGTGTCAACCCCAGACACCTAAGCAATAATGCACAGTCTAAACCTACTGGTACCCGTGCCTCGAGTTTGTCCAACACCGGACTACGTGCACGTCCGTAGCCCGCCTGGACCCGCACCGCTGTACCACTCAGCCGTCGCTTTGGTCGCTTACATCAGTCCAGTAATCGTGCCCCGCCCTAGCCTAGCCTCTAGGGTTGTGAATGATACCAAACTGGGATTACTAATGGAACAGACCACGTTGCTAGGGTTTTCTAAGAGGGTTAAGTGTGGTTTAACCCCTCACTAATCATGGATTAAATTAGTTAAGTGTAACCAACAGTTCACCACTTAACCCCATTTAATCCCTCGTATCCCCAAAAATTGGTTAAGTATTAGTGGGCCATGACTTAACCCTAATCATGAGGCATTAATTAATTTAATTGTGCCTTAACCTCTCACATTAGACTTTGTTGCGGTTACCTAGTTAAGCCGGTGGGTTCCGGGTAGATTTACACCACAACTTGGTCTAACCTCGGGTCTTGGCACCACATGACCAACTTCTCACATTGGATCCTATTGTTTGTAGCCACTAGTTAAGTCGGTAGGTTCCGGGTAGAATTACGCTACAAACTCAACCCAACCTCGAGTTGGCCACACTTATGTTTTCTAAGTGTCATGTCCACTTTATTTTCAAAACATAATTACAAGTTTAACAAATACTTGGGTAGACCTAACTTAATAGGTAAATTCCCAAGGGGTAGACCTAACTTAATATGTAAATTCCCAATCTTATATTTTCATGTATTTTAAGTTTTACCCAAACCCCCCAACGTCATTCTATCGCTTACATATTCGTCATAACGCATAAAGGATAGAAAGAGGGAACTTGGCACAACATACATGATGAATCTTACATATCATAATAAACATGCATAACATTTTGGACTTGCATAACTTAGCATAGTGAACTTGCATAAACATGCATAACTTGTTAAACTTGCAAATCATGGCATAGTGAACTTGCATAAACATGCATAACTTGTTAAACTTGCAAATCATGGCATAGTGAACTTGCATAAACATGCATAACTTATCAAACATGTGTAACATGGCATAGTGAACTCGCATAAGCATGCATAACTTATTAAACATGTGTAACATGGCATAGTGAACTCGCATAAGCATGCATAACTTATTAAACATGTGTAACATGGCATAGTGAACTCGTATAAGCATGCATAACTTATTAAACATGCATAAATCCCAACTTTCATCACATATTAACTTTAGAGTTTCTAAAATGAAGGTAAGAGGGCTTACAAATATTATGAAGACACAAATCTACAAGTAAAGATTGAGAAGCCCTTTATGCAAGCATAAAAACCCAAAACAAAGCTCCAATAAGAAACACCCTTAACAAAAATCCCAAAAACTCTAGCTTAGCAAATAAAACTTGCAACTTGATGATGTATGCAAGCTAATGATCATTCATACAACTTAGAAATGCTTGTATGAACATCATAATCTTCATAGGAATGATTTATGAAGAGGGTGGAGGCTAGGGTTTTTAAGTGGAGGCCATTTGAGAAATCAATTTGACATAGTTTGGTTGCTAGAATGAATAATGGGGTTTTATGTAACACCCCGTATGTTAAATAACTTGTTATAACATAAATCAGAGCAGAATTAAATTTAATATTCTGAATCAGGGGAAACGGGCTGTGCCATTGCGTTCGTCTCGGAAAAATACGCGAAATAGAGTCCGAGTTTTCGTAAATCGGAGTCCGTATGACCAAGTTATGGCCCGTCAAAGTTTCACGAAAAATCAAAAACTGCTCATGTTTTGAGGCCCGGGATGAGTTTTGGGCTGTTTTTTTTGGGCCCTAAATGGTTCCTACACTTGACTTCTTCCCCAAGACATGCTTTAAAGGCTAGGATTGGTTCTAGGGTATATCCTATGGTCCTAAAACATCTAACTAATCTATATATACACCCTAATACCCCCTTATCCTTACCAAAAAATAGATCTAAGGCCATTATGCCACCACTTAGAAAATTGGAGAGCCTCCACTAAAAATCCTAAGAGGATTTGCAAGCTAATCTACATCTTCTTCTACTTAATCATTGGGATTTGCTTCATTTAACTTGCTAATCTTGTTTTGGTGAGTTTCTATGGCTTTAATAATCAATTGTTAAATTGATTATGGTAGGATGTGATAAGACATGGCTATGTTTGTGGATGAATGTATTTATGCAAGTTTGTATGATATGTGATTTGCAAGTTTTATGTTAAATGCAAGTTAAGGCCATGTTTTATGATGCAAAACACCATGTTAAACATTTATGCATATGTGACATGTTATGCAAACTATATGTGAGAATATATGCAAGTTATATGTAACATGATATGCAAGTTATGCATGTGATTTTGTGCATGCTAAGTAGTTGGTGTTATGCATGTTAAGTATTTGATGTTATTCATGCTAAAGTATTTGACGTTATGCATGATAAGTATTTGATTGTATGCATACTAAGTATGGGGTTTTATGCATGTTAAGTGTTTGGGTTTATGCAAGTTAAGTGGTAGGTTTATGCATAATAAGTATTTGATTTTATGCATAATAAGTATTTGGTTTTATGCATAATAAGTATTTGATTTTATGCATAATAAGTATTTGATTTTATGCATAATAAGCATTTGATTTTATGCATAATAAGCATTTGATTTTATGCATAATAAGTATTTGGTTTTATGCATAATAAGTATTTGATTTTATGCATAATAAGTATTTGATTCTATGCATGATAAGTAAGTGGTTTTATGCATGCTAAGTGTTTGGTATTATGCATAAATCATGATATGCAAGTTTACCCTTTTAAATATGGTATATACATATGCAAGATGGCACTCTTATATGCTATGCATGTTTACCCTCCTTTAAGATGCAAGTCATATATGTAAGTTCGACATATTATGCAAGTTATGCTTACATGCAAGCTCAACATGTTATGTAAGTTATGTGCATATGCAAGTTATGTGTATGAGGGTATGCAAGTTGTGTGCATAGTGTTATGCAAGTTAAGTTTATGAGATTATGCAAGTTATGAGCATGATGTTATACAAGTTATGTATATGCTTAAATGCGAGCTTAATGTGATATGCAAGTATGTGAATGCTTATGCAAGTATATGAATGCCCATGCAAGTATGTGAATGCTTATGCAAGTTATGTGTATGCTTAAATGCATGTTTAACATGTTATGCAAGTTATGAGGATGCTTATATGCAAGTTTAACATGTTATGCAAGATATGTGTATGATAATATGCAAACTCATATGTCATATGTTATGCAAATCATGGGTATGATAATATGCAAGTTTGGGTTTTATGTAGTTGGGTTAATATATGTTCATATATGCAAGTTGACATCCTCTTAACCCATGACAAAGTTATATGCTAAACCCATGATATTTGTGATGGATCTTTCCCTTTATTATGTCGTGAAATGAGAACGATTTACGTGGGGAACGATGGGGTAATAAATATGTTAATAAAAGTATGATTGGGTATGATTAAGCATACCATAAAAATAAATTACCATAAGTGGGAATTTACCTATTGAGTTAGGTCTACCCCATGGGAATTTACCTATTGAGTTAGGTCTACCCATGTTATGGAAAATTTGATATTAATTAGGGATAATTAATATGGGGGTGATTAATTAGGTTTAATTAATCAACTAAGACACGAGGTTGGACCCTTTTGTAGCGGAAGTCTGCCCGGAACCGACCGGCCATCCAGCAGCTACAAATGATTGGCCCAATGTGAGAGGTCTTAGTCATAAATTAAATACATGATTAAAGTAAAGACACGAGGTTAGGCCCTTTTTATGACAGAAGTCTGCCCGGAACCAACCGGCATATCCAGCAGTCATAAAAGACGGTCTAATGTGGGAGGTCTTTATGAGGTCATGATCTTAATTAATGAATTAAGAAACACTTAACCATATTAGCATGTAGTGGGACATGAGGGGTTAAGTGGGTGCCTTGGGGTGGCATGATGAGACTAGTGGGTTGCCTTGGGTGGCAATAGAAAAATACGATTAGAATACTTAACCAAGGTGGAACATGTAATTAAACATGATAAAAGGGTTAAGTAAGTGCCATGGGTGGCATGTGAGAATACGATTAGAATACTTAACCAAGGTGGAACATGTAATTAAACATGATTAAGGGGTTAAGTAAGTGCCATGGGTGGCATGTGGGAATCTAGTGGGTGCCCTAAGTGGCAATTGAAATATGATTAAAGGACTTAACCAAGATTTATAACATATAAGGGGACATGGTTAAAGGGTTAAGTGGGATGCACTAGATTAAACGACAAGCTTAAGTAGTAGCTTGTGGGGGCCCATTTCAACCAATATCCCAAACGTATCTTTGTAGGCTCGACTCTAGTCGGGTGACGGGACACGCATATTGGGCTTGACTGTAAGAGGCCAAAACGGGTTAGCGGTGGCAACGCGGGATCAACGGGTTTCATATGCGTGTGTGGACCCGGGCTGGTTGGTAAGTCGTTGTTGCATCGTGTAGATATAAAGCCGTGCACAGTGATATTATATGGTAGCCACTTTGGGGAATGATACACCCCCTTTTGTGGGACCAGCACGGGTATCTACGGTAGGGAGCCGATCGCTTGGGGGTAGTGGGTACACCTAGTAAAAATAGGGGCAGACGGCACCTGCGTAGGGGTACAAGAAACTACCGGGTAAAAATTACTAAGTACACTTAGTGGGATCAACCTTTAAGTAGGAATTACTCTTGGTGGGTAGAACTGGTGTGGTGCAGTGTAGGAATTACCCTTGGGTGAATAAGTCTGGGGTGGTGTAATCTAATAATTATCCTTGGGAGGATAAAAGCGTCTTCTCGGTTATCTTAGTACACCCTATGTTTTGTTGGCTACTTAGTGTGGTCATTATCCCCAGAGGTACCGTACCTTATTTATGTCATACCCTAATTACTTTAATGGTTGTATTGTTAGGGTTATAGGACTCACTCAGACTTATGTCTGACCCCGTTGTTTTTATCTTTTTCCCAACCCTCAGGTCCTACGGTGGATCCTAGCGGTAGTAGAGCTTGATCGGATTTCTGTTTCCAGTCTTGAGGAGCTTGGGTAGATGTAAAGCTCCAGTTATCCAGTTATCTTTTCTTTTCTTATGGCTATTGTATGAGAGAGTGGGATTATGTACTTCTTTATTTTGATGAATATTGTACTTGACTTTTATCGTGGTTTTTATGATGTAACCAGACATGTTTATTTCCGCTGTTATGAGACGATGTTTTAAAATTTCAAGTACTATTTATACCTGTCTTGTTGTAATTTTTCTGTTCTATATTCACTAAAATACTCCACCGATGCTATGGCATTCCCTTAGTGAGTGACTATAGCGGGTGTGGGGTGTTACACGTGGTATCAGAGCAAAGGTTACCGGAACAGATAAAATTTTTAGAAAACTATTTTTCTAAAACATTTTTGGAAAGGAGTATTTTCAAAAACATGTCTTTTAAGAGAAAAGTTTTTGAAAGGAAAGCATAATCCCCAATAGCCATATCTATATCTTTCGAATTCTCCATTTTGAATCTCTTCCTTTCTCTCGTTTTGAGTTTCCCCTCCGCGTATAGATGATCTTTCTAAGATAGATAAGGATGGAAAACCACTTCAAGGGACTTAGACGTTAGTCGGATTAGAAGTTGGTTCAAGAAGGAGGAGGACTGGTAGGTATCTATTGGATAAACGATGGGAGGAAGGCTCAAATAGTTGTTTGGTTAATGAAAGATGAAACCTCATTGGTGGGAGGTTACGAGTGGAGAATAGGGAAGAAGAAGGCAAGTGGTTATCCTTTTAAGAGAAATAGGACACCTTATTAGGATTGTTCAAAGAAGCAAGGGCAAGGTATGGAATCTTCTGGAGGGTAGTTGTATTCCCTCACGACTAGGGTACCAGGTGGGGATAAGACCGTCTAGGTTGGAATTTGGATTTCTTTATTATCCAATTCAAACGTTATTTGATCCTGATATATCGAGTTCGTTTATCTCACCATTGATAGTTGAGTCACTGCACTTAGACACCAGTTTGGTAGATGATCCCTTAGTTGTTTCAAACCCAGTTGGGGCTCCATGATATGTTTGGGTTTGAAAGTTTCTATACTTAGCGTTGAGTTTAGATGTGATGCTTGTTGGGCTTCACGGGCTATGGGTTAATTTTGGGCATGAACTGGTTATCCAGTAGGAGTGTTGTTCTTCATTTTGAAGGGAGAGTTGTTAGGCTTATGGGCCGCCTAAGTAACACTCTCGAGATCTCTTGTAATCCCATAGAATCTGTTATGCTAAGGTATCTAGAATCGCCTGACACGTTGGTCTAGAGTCTGCGATCTGTTAGAGCGGTCCGGGAATACCCGGATGTGTTTGAGGAGGTGAAGGGCTTACCTCCGAAGCGGGAGATTGACTTCCGAATATATCTGGTGGATAAGGCCAAACCAGTATCTTGGCCAGTGTTCCACATGGCTCCTAGTGAGAGGAGGGAACTCCATAAGTAAGTAGGCGATTTGCTTGAGAAAGGGTTCATAAGACGAAGTATATCGGAGTGGGGCGCTCCAGTAGTTTTTGTTATGAAGGCGGATGGGTCCCTCAGACTTTGTGTAGGCTAAAGAGAACTAAAGAAACTCACAAAGAAGAATAGACACCCATTGCCAAGGATTGATGATCTCTTTGATCAGTTGGTTGGCGCCTCAGTGTTTTAGTAGTGGACTCAGCCACGGAAGTTCATCAGTTGAGAGTGGCTGAGGATAGCATAGAAAAGACTACCTTTAGGACTCCGGATGTTTTCTTTTATGAGTGGCTGGTGATGCCATTGGGTTTGACGAACGCCCCCGCATACTTTGTTGAGAAGGGTGTTCAGGGAGTACCTAAATAAGTTCGTGATGGTCTTTGTAGATGACATCTGGGTCTTTTCTAGGAGCGAAATAAGTTTTCGTATGTGCTCAATAGGCTGAGCAGGGCCAGTATAGGATAAACGACGGTTTTGGAGCGAGACTGGCGAGAACATCCAGAATTGGTCAAGGGCTTAATTATTTAGCCATTTTTACTAGTATCGTCTCACGTAGGTCGTCTGAATTCGAAGGAGGTATCCCTTGGGTGTTTGTCTGATATTGGTTTAGGCCTTTGGGGCTTGCATTTGGGGGATGCCGAATTCGACTAGGGTGGTCTGCGTGGGAGACGGTTATGATGATCTTGGATGATATTCTGGTGGAGAAGAGCATGCCCTACATCTTAGGGAAGTGTTGGAGACTCTTCGAGCGCATAGTCTTAGGACAGCAAAAGTGGATGGGATCTTTAGCATCCTATGAGTAAGGGTAACATGGTAGCAGACACCTTAAGTAGAAAAAGGTTGTCCTTGAGTTCATTGTTCGTTGAACGACGGAGCTTAGAGTTTATTTCTAAGTTTGACTTTAGACCTTCCGTTGACTTTGTACCCGGTTTGCTAGCTTCTTTGGAAGTTAGACCTACTCTTTTGGGGCGGATTGGAGAAGCACAGAGGGGCGACCCACAGTTGGTTGAGTTAGTAGAGAAGCTCATAAGGGGGGAGTCGTCCAGCCATTTGAGTAGGTACACCTTAGAGATAGAGGGTGTTTGCGTAGAGACGGTAGACTTTGTGTACCGCAGGACGAGGGTTTGAGGAAGGCTATTCTTGATGATGCACACCGTTTTAGGATGACCATTCATCCCGGTGGGGGTAAGATGTACCAAGACATGAAGAGGGCTTTCTTCTGGGCCGGTATGAAGAAAGATGTGGCCGAGCATGTCGCTCGATGCTTGGTGTGCCAACGAGTGAAGACGGAGCGAAAGAAACCGGGTGGGTTGCTTCACCCATTGGAGGTTCCGCAATGAAAGTGGGACAGCGCCTCGTTGGATTTTATTGACAGGTTACCCAGATCAAGAAAGAGTAATACAGGAATTTGGGTGGTGGTAGACAGACTTACTAAGAACACCCATTTCATACCTGTGAAGAGTAAGTGGACTGCTCCATGGCTAGCTTTTGTATATCTTCGAGAGATAGTTCGATTGCATCGGGTACCCTCCAGTATAGTGAGTGATCGAGATCCTATCTTCACTAGAGAGTTTTGGAAGAGTTTGCAAAAGGCGGTAGGGACTCAGTTGCGTTTGAGTACCGCATATCATCCTCAGACGGACGGCCAGACCGAGAGGGTGAATCATATTTTAGAAGACCTTTTGAGGCTATGTATCTTGGATTTTGGAGGTACATGGGAGGAGCATCTTCCATTGGCGGAGTTGCCCGACAGACTTAGTGATGTATTCTATGGGAGGAAGTGCCTACATGAGACCGCAGAGGTGGTAGAGCCGAGTTTGCTTAGAGAAGTGGAAGCAGAGCGTGATGCGACGATTCGACGAGCTCCTACTTGCATCCTTGGGTCAGAGATTTGGAAACTGAGAAATAGAGAGGTTCAACTAGTCAAAGTACAAAGGGGAGATGAAGAGAGTGACGCTACCTGGGAGTCGGAAGCGAAGATGCGTTCGAGGCACCCTTTTTCTTTCGGAGGGTATATCCTTTTGCTTCTCCTTCATCACATATCTTGTGCTTATCTTATCCTTAGTATGTCCACTCGTTAGTACTTTTGACCTTTAGATAGGGTAAACCTATGGTTGAAACATGTGTTTGAGACATGTTATGTATGATGGATGCAAGTGGATGCAAGTGTTTGCTAGTGGTTGCTCGTGGATGCATATACACACACTCTAGGCACTAGATCGGCTCAATCACTTCATATTGCATATTGCATAAAATTGTGTGTAGGAAGCTATATTTATGGATGTATAATGATTGTGTTATCATATGGATGATGCATTTTGGTGAATGATTGTGCACTCATGTAGATATTGTATGTGTCGATAGGGTTCCCTCGCATACATAATGGATGCATGGCACTATCATGGTTTGCATATGTTCATACATTAGATAGGGAACATATACACACACTTTTTGCATATGCTCATACATCATTAGAAATTGTTTTAAGGACAATGGATGCCAGTGTTTGATGGTTGAGTAGATGGTTGTTTGGTTGGTAGGATACGTTCTTCTTGACTTAGAGATTTCGGGGACGAAATCCTTTAAGTAGGGGAGAATGTAACACCCCGTATGTTAAATAACTTGTTATAACATAAATCAGAGCAGAATTAAATTTAATATTCTGAATCAGGGGAAACGGGCTGTGCCATTGCGTTCGTCTCGGAAAAATACGCGAAATAGAGTCCGAGTTTTCGTAAATCGGAGTCCGTATGACCAAGTTATGGCCCGTCAAAGTTTCACGAAAAATCAAAAACTGCTCATGTTTTGAGGCCCGGGATGAGTTTTGGGCTGTTTTTTTTGGGCCCTAAATGGTTCCTACACTTGACTTCTTCCCCAAGACATGCTTTAAAGGCTAGGATTGGTTCTAGGGTATATCCTATGGTCCTAAAACATCTAACTAATCTATATATACACCCTAATACCCCCTTATCCTTACCAAAAAATAGATCTAAGGCCATTATGCCACCACTTAGAAAATTGGAGAGCCTCCACTAAAAATCCTAAGAGGATTTGCAAGCTAATCTACATCTTCTTCTACTTAATCATTGGGATTTGCTTCATTTAACTTGCTAATCTTGTTTTGGTGAGTTTCTATGGCTTTAATAATCAATTGTTAAATTGATTATGGTAGGATGTGATAAGACATGGCTATGTTTGTGGATGAATGTATTTATGCAAGTTTGTATGATATGTGATTTGCAAGTTTTATGTTAAATGCAAGTTAAGGCCATGTTTTATGATGCAAAACACCATGTTAAACATTTATGCATATGTGACATGTTATGCAAACTATATGTGAGAATATATGCAAGTTATATGTAACATGATATGCAAGTTATGCATGTGATTTTGTGCATGCTAAGTAGTTGGTGTTATGCATGTTAAGTATTTGATGTTATTCATGCTAAAGTATTTGACGTTATGCATGATAAGTATTTGATTGTATGCATACTAAGTATGGGGTTTTATGCATGTTAAGTGTTTGGGTTTATGCAAGTTAAGTGGTAGGTTTATGCATAATAAGTATTTGATTTTATGCATAATAAGTATTTGATTTTATGCATAATAAGTATTTGGTTTTATGCATAATAAGTATTTGATTTTATGCATAATAAGTATTTGATTTTATGCATAATAAGTATTTGATTTTATGCATAATAAGCATTTGATTTTATGCATAATAAGCATTTGGTTTTATGCATAATAAGTATTTGATTTTATGCATAATAAGTATTTGATTCTATGCATGATAAGTAAGTGGTTTTATGCATGCTAAGTGTTTGGTATTATGCATAAATCATGATATGCAAGTTTACCCTTTTAAATATGGTATATACATATGCAAGATGGCACTCTTATATGCTATGCATGTTTACCCTCCTTTAAGATGCAAGTCATATATGTAAGTTCGACATATTATGCAAGTTATGCTTACATGCAAGCTCAACATGTTATGTAAGTTATGTGCATATGCAAGTTATGTGTATGAGGGTATGCAAGTTGTGTGCATAGTGTTATGCAAGTTAAGTTTATGAGATTATGCAATTTATGAGCATGATGTTATACAAGTTATGTATATGCTTAAATGCGAGCTTAATGTGATATGCAAGTATGTGAATGCTTATGCAAGTATATGAATGCCCATGCAAGTATGTGAATGCTTATGCAAGTTATGTGTATGCTTAAATGCATGTTTAACATGTTATGCAAGTTATGAGGATGCTTATATGCAAGTTTAACATGTTATGCAAGATATGTGTATGATAATATGCAAACTCATATGTCATATGTTATGCAAATCATGGGTATGATAATATGCAAGTTTGGGTTTTATGTAGTTGGGTTAATATATGTTCATATATGCAAGTTGACATCCTCTTAACCCATGACAAAGTTATATGCTAAACCCATGATATTTGTGATGGATCTTTCCCTTTATTATGTCGTGAAATGAGAACGATTTACGTGGGGAACGATGGGGTAATAAATATGTTAATAAAAGTATGATTGGGTATGATTAAGCATACCATAAAAATAAATTACCATAAGTGGGAATTTACCTATTGAGTTAGGTCTACCCCATGGGAATTTACCTATTGAGTTAGGTCTACCCATGTTATGGAAAATTTGATATTAATTAGGGATAATTAATATGGGGGTGATTAATTAGGTTTAATTAATCAACTAAGACACGAGGTTGGACCCTTTTGTAGCGGAAGTCTGCCCGGAACCGACCGGCCATCCAGCAGCTACAAATGATTGGCCCAATGTGAGAGGTCTTAGTCATAAATTAAATACATGATTAAAGTAAAGACACGAGGTTAGGCCCTTTTTATGACAGAAGTCTGCCCGGAACCAACCGGCATATCCAGCAGTCATAAAAGACGGTCTAATGTGGGAGGTCTTTATGAGGTCATGATCTTAATTAATGAATTAAGAAACACTTAACCATATTAGCATGTAGTGGGACATGAGGGGTTAAGTGGGTGCCTTGGGGTGGCATGATGAGACTAGTGGGTTGCCTTGGGTGGCAATAGAAAAATACGATTAGAATACTTAACCAAGGTGGAACATGTAATTAAACATGATAAAAGGGTTAAGTAAGTGCCATGGGTGGCATGTGAGAATACGATTAGAATACTTAACCAAGGTGGAACATGTAATTAAACATGATTAAGGGGTTAAGTAAGTGCCATGGGTGGCATGTGGGAATCTAGTGGGTGCCCTAAGTGGCAATTGAAATATGATTAAAGGACTTAACCAAGATTTATAACATGTAAGGGGACATGGTTAAAGGGATAAGTGGGATGCACTAGATTAAACGACAAGCTTAAGTAGTAGCTTGTGGGGGCCCATTTCAACCAATATCCCAAACGTATCTTTGTAGGCTCGACTCTAGTCGGGTGACGGGACACGCATATTGGGCTTGACTGTAAGAGGCCAAAACGGGTTAGCGGTGGCAACGCGGGATCAACGGGTTTCATATGCGTGTGTGGACCCGGGCTGGTTGGTAAGTCGTTGTTGCATCGTGTAGATATAAAGCCGTGCACAGTGATATTATATGGTAGCCACTTTGGGGAATGATACACCCCCTTTTGTGGGACCAGCACGGGTATCTACGGTAGGGAGCCGATCGCTTGGGGGTAGTGGGTACACCTAGTAAAAATAGGGGCAGACGGCACCTGCGTAGGGGTACAAGAAACTACCGGGTAAAAATTACTAAGTACACTTAGTGGGATCAACCTTTAAGTAGGAATTACTCTTGGTGGGTAGAACTGGTGTGGTGCAGTGTAGGAATTACCCTTGGGTGAATAAGTCTGGGGTGGTGTAATCTAATAATTATCCTTGGGAGGATAAAAGCGTCTTCTCGGTTATCTTAGTACACCCTATGTTTTGTTGGCTACTTAGTGTGGTCATTATCCCCAGAGGTACCGTACCTTATTTATGTCATACCCTAATTACTTTAATGGTTGTATTGTTAGGGTTATAGGACTCACTCAGACTTATGTCTGACCCCGTTGTTTTTATCTTTTTCCCAACCCTCAGGTCCTACGGTGGATCCTAGCGGTAGTAGAGCTTGATCGGATTTCTGTTTCCAGTCTTGAGGAGCTTGGGTAGATGTAAAGCTCCAGCTATCCAGTTATCTTTTCTTTTCTTATGGCTATTGTATGAGAGAGTGGGATTATGTACTTCTTTATTTTGATGAATATTGTACTTGACTTTTATCGTGGTTTTTATGATGTAACCAGACATGTTTATTTCCGCTGTTATGAGACGATGTTTTAAAATTTCAAGTACTATTTATACCTGTCTTGTTGTAATTTTTCTGTTCTATATTCACTAAAATACTCCACCGATGCTATGGCATTCCCTTAGTGAGTGACTATAGCGGGTGTGGGGTGTTACATTTTAGGGTAGGATTAGGGTCATATTTATAGAAGATTAGAGTGATATTAGCCTTAGGATTAACCCTTAGTTGAATTAGGTCCATCAGATTTAGGAATTCTCCAGAACCAAGCCACACAACCAAGCCCAGATCAGAAATGGTGCGCCAGGCAAAACTGCCCGGCCACCCCGTGTCGACAGGGCTGTCGACAGGGCAGTCGACACCCTTAGACCCCTGTCGACATGCCTGTCGACTTGGGGGGTCTTGGCGGAAGTTTTCCCGCCTGACGCCAGTTGTGCCCTAACCCTTGTTTTTAACTTAAAATTTAAATCTGTTTTTAATATGGAAATTTCTGAAAACTTCAATGGGCCTTAACTGGGTCATACGGACTCCGATTTTCGAAAAGTCGGACTCTATTTCGCGTATTTTTCCGAGACGAACGCAATAGCACAGCCCGTTTCCCCTTGATTCAGATTTTTAAATTAAATTCTGCCTCAATTTATATCTTAACAGGTTATTAAAAATACAGGTTGTTACATTCTCCCCTCCTTAAAGGATTTCGTCCCCGAAATCTTCAAGTTAGGAAGAACATATCCTACCATCCAATATCCATCTACTCAAAATATCATCCATGAGCAACCATTGTCCTTAAAAGATTCTAAATGCTGTATGAACATATGCAAAAGTGTGTGTATATGTACTTATCTAATGCAAAGATCAATGCAAAATATGTTAGTGAAATGTATCCATATGTATGCAAATCCCTAACATAATGTATAATATCTACATGCATGCTCAATCATACATCCATATGCAACATCCATGTGATAGCATACAAATTTCATCCAAGAATAAGCATAAACACTCATGCACATGCAATATGAGGAGTGTGTGAGCCGATCTAGTGCCTAATGTGTATCATGCATCCACGAGTAACCACTTGCAAACACTTGCAACCACTTGCAACCATCAAACATAACATGTCTCAAACACATGTTTCATCCAAAGGATTCTACCTAAGGTTCTCATGATAAGATAGACACGATGAACTAGATAAACTAGATAGACATGGAAATATAAGAGATTGAGAGTGTACCCTCAAAAAGGAATGGATAAAGCCTACGCATCTTCTCTTCAGTTTCCCAAGTTGCGTCTTCCTCGGCTTCACCCCGTTGAACCTTCACCAACTTGACCTCACGATTCCTTAGCTTCTTGATCTCTGTCCCCAAGATACGAATCGGAGCTCTCCTCAAGGTAGCTTCTTTCTCTACTTCCACATCTTCTAGAACACTTGGCTCAACCACCTCTGCTGACTTATGCAAACACTTCCGGAGATGCGAAACATGAAAAACATTATGCACTCCAGCTGGCTTCTCGGGCAATTCCACTCTATAGGCCATCTGCCTGATCCTCTCTACAACTGGAAACGGTCCAACAAACCTTGGTGCTAACTTTCCTACTTCTCCAAACCGAACCACATTCCGCAAAGGAGAAACCTTCACGAAAACCATATCCCCAACATCAAACTCCAAATCAGTCCTTCGCCTATCAGCATAAGATTTCTGTCTGTCTTGGGCCGCCTTCATCCGTCTTCTAATCAACTCGACCTTCTCGGATGTATATCTAATCATGTCAGGTCCAAGTATAAGCTTATCTGTAGTCTCCCACCAACATGTAGGTGACTTGCACGGTCTCCCATATAAAGCCTCAAATGGTGCCATCCCAATGCTCGCCTGATAACTGTTATTATAAGCAAATTCCACAAGAGGAAGATGGTCTTCCCAAGTACCACCAAAATCCAGAATGCAAAGCCTCAACAAGTCCTCAAGTACCCTATTCACCCTTTCTGTCTGACCGTCCGTTTGTGGGTAATAAGCCGTACTCAGGTTCAACCTCGTGCCCATAGCTTCCTGCAAACTGTTCCAGAACTGACTAGTAAAGATGGGGTCTCGGTCACTAACTATGCTAGAAGGGACTCCATGTAGTCGTACTATCTCACGAAGATATACTGATGCTAGTCCAGATGCAGTCCTTTTGCTCTTCACCGGAATGAAATGAGCACTCTTCGTAAGCCTATCCACAATGACCCATATGCTTGTATTCCCTTTTCTTGACCTTGGCAATCCGTCAACAAAGTCCATAGAAATACTCTCCCACTTCCATAGCAGGACCTCTAGAGGATGCAATAGCCCACCGGGCTTCTTCGACTCGGCTTTTACTCTCTGACAAACAACACATCTAGAGACAAACTCTGCCACATCCTTCTTCATTCCAGGCCAGAAGAAAATGCGCTTCATATCCTTATACATCTTATCTCCACCCGGATGTATAGTCAACTTGGAGCGATGTGCTTCCTCAAGAACTTTCCTCACCAAGTCTTCCACCATCGGAACACAAAGCCTTCCGTCTCTCCTCAGCCAACCCTTATCATCTATAGAATATCGAGCAAGGTGACTAGATGTCTCCCCTCGAATCAGCTTATCCATAATCTCAATCATCTGAGGGTCTTCCTTCTGCGAAGCCCCAACTTGATCCAGAAGGGTAGGCCTGAGCTCAAGAGATGCTAAAGAACCGGTCATCGACTCAACTGCCAAAGAGAAATCAAAGGTTGCCAAGAACTCTAAATTCTTCATCTCAACAAATAGAGGACTTAGTGTCAACCTTTTTCTGCTCAACGCATCCGCTACAACATTCCCCTTGCCAGGGGTATAGGCTATATCAAAATCGTAGGACGCCAAGAATTCCATCCACCTTTGCTGCCTCAAGTTCAGATCCTTCTGCGAAAAGAGATACTTCAAAGACTTATGATCAGTATACAGCTCAAATCTCTCTCCCAGAAGATAATGACGCCAAGCCTTGAGTGCATATACTATCGCTGCCAGCTCTAGATCATGAGTGGGATAATTCTTCTCATGCACCTTAAGTTGCCTACCACCAAAACATATAACTCTGCCTTCTTGCATCAGAACGGCGCCCAATCCCGTGCCACGAGCATCAGTGTACACGGTAAACATCTTACCACCATCGGGTAAAGCTAGAACTGGTGCTGAGGTAAGGGCTCTCTTGAGTCTCTGAAAAGCAAGCTCACAGTCCATATCCCAAGCAAAAACTAAGTTCTTCTTCGTCAACTTAGTAAGAGGAGCGGTTATCTTCGCGAAGTCCTTGATGAACTTCCGGTAAAAACCTGCAAGACCTAGAAAACTTCTCACTTCGGTTGCATTCCTTGGAGTCTTCCAATCCTGCACAGCAACTACTTTAGCGGGATCCACCGCCAAGCCTTGCTTAGATACTATATGCCCAAGGAACCGATCTTCCCTTCTCCAAAAGTGACACTTGGAGAACTTGGCCTTTAACTGATGCGCCCTAAGCGTATCCATCACCTCTACAAGATGCCTCGCGTGCTCTTCTTCATCCTTAGAGAAGATCGGAATATCATGCACAAAGACCACGACAAACTTGTTCAAGAACTCTCGAAACACCCTACTCATCAAGTCCACGAAATACGCGGGTGCATTCGTCAAACCGAACGGCATAACAAGCCATTCAAAGAATCTATCTGGAGTTCTGAATGCAGTCTTGTCTATACTATCTTCAGCCACTCTGAGCTGATGAAATCCAGTAGCAAGATCGAGCTGAGAGAAAACAGAAGCACCAACAAGCTGGTCAAAAAGATCATCAATCCTCGGTAATGGGTGTCTGTTCTTCTTAGTCAGCTTATTCAACTCTCTATAGTCCACACAAAGTCGAAGAGAACCATCTGCCTTAGTAGCAAACACCACAGGCGCTCCCCATTTGGATATACTTCGTCTGATGAAGTTCTTCTCAAGCAACTCCTTTACTTGCTTGCTGAGCTCCCGTCTCTCACGCGGAGCCATGTGCCGAACGGGCAAAGAAACAGGCTTAGCATTATCCACCAGATAAATGCGAAAATCAATCTCTCGTTTAGGGGGCAACCCCTTAACTTCTTCAAAAACATCTGGATAATCTCGGACCACCCTTACAGACCGAAGGGTTTCCTCTGACGAGTCGAGAGATTCGAGATAGCACAACATGACGGGATCCTTCGGATTGCATGAAATCTCTAAGGTGTTGCCAAGGCGAGTCACAAGCCTCACAACCCTATGCTCACAATCAAGAATGGCTCCATGTCTAGACAGCCAATCCATGCCCAAAATCAATCCGTATCCCCTGAAACCAAGAACATACGCACTACACAAGAACTCTACACTGAGTATAGAGATCCTCAGATCCTCACATATCATAGATAGATGAGCAGAACCCCCAATGGGATTCGAAACACAAACGGGATCATCCACTAAGCTAGTACTAAGGTGCAAACTATCAACAAGATCAGATGAAATAAAGCTATGTGATGCACCAGAATCAAACAAGGTACGAACTGGAAGATCGGAAACATAAACAAGGTTCTCAACAGAAACACTACCTCGATCGGGAACTGGAGCGGTATTGAGAGCATGAACTTGCCCTCCTGAAGGTCCAGCATGCTGAGTCTGACCCTGCCCTTTCTTCTTCGGGCATTCCTTGCTGAAGTGTCCAGTCTCACCACAGGAAAAACATCCACCACTAAGCTTCCTTTTCTTCTTCCTACAATCCTTAGCAAAGTGTCCAGGCACACCACAGTAATTGCACTTTCCCTTGCCTTTGTTGTTGTTCCCCTTCTTGTTCTTGCTCTGATTCCCCTGACTGCTTTGACCACCTTGATTGCCTTTACCCTGAGAATCAGTCTTCTTTGCTTGAGTATCACTCGACTTGACCTCTTTCTTTCCATCTCCCTGAAGTAAAGCCATATCGACCAAACTCTCAAAAGTAGCCCCATGCGGAATATGTGACATCGCCAAACCCTGCAGCGGCTCATTCAACCTTCTAGCAAGTCGAAGAGCCTTCTTCTCAGGAGTGTTCACCATATCCAAACCAAAACGGGCCAGCTGATTAAACTTGTTCACATACTCCTTGACAGACATATCACCTTGCTTTAATGCAATGAACTTCTCCATCTGTAAATTCGCCTCAGCAGAAGATAGAAACTTGGCCACAAATCTAGCCCTCAAATCGGCCCAAGTCTCGACGGGCCTCGTCCCATTGGTGACCTCCCACCAATAGGCTGCTTCATCCTTCAAAAGCCACACTGTCAATAAGATCTTCCTCTCGTCATCAATCCTAAAGATAGCAAACAAGTCCTCGGTGTCTTTCAGCCAATTCCTAGCTTCAACAAAAGATTCCGTGTCTAGGAATTCTTGCCTCCCATCGCCTTGAAGTCTTTACAAACCTTCGTGAACTCAACCTGAGGATGCTGAGGGGAAGGAGGAGGAAGAGGAGCCTCAGCAACTGGAGGAGGAGGAACAGGAACCACCGGAGGAGGGACATTAGGGGGAGGATTCTCAACTACAGGAGGAGGAGTGGGAGTAGGGTTTGCGGGGCCAGCTGCCGCCCTAGCTTCTAGAAGTCTCCTATACCAGAGTGGTACGTTTACTCCATCCGGGATGGCAAGATTCTCAGCCATACTGAAACGAAAGATAAGATAAGATTAGGTCAAGGGAACGAAGGATAACGCTAATGGCTTTTTGGGGAATAGCCTTTTAAAATACTAGACTTTTCTTTGGAAAATACTTTATACTTGTTTTGAAAATAGTTTTTCAAAAGTCTTTTAAAAACTTTTTGTTCTTTCTTGTAAACCATATGCTCTGATACCAAAATTTGTAACACCCCACCTCCGCTAGGGTCACTCTTTCGGGGGCACTAGCTTCTGGGGGGCGTTAGAACTGGGTAAGCATGCATAATGATATATCAAGGCAGAACAAGAACATAAATATATATGTAAAACAGAGTAAGTGAGAATAAAACAGCGGAATATCTCAAACCATCTCAAAACAAGTCTAGTACATCATAAAGTCAACTGCCAAAATAAACATGTCTAGTACATCATAATCAGAAATACTGAAATACATAGTGCTATCCCCCAAAATTAAGATGATAAACCATAGCGAGCTCAATGTCCATACATACATGAGCTATCCAGCAAACAAGCAAGCGACCCAAGCTAAGCACCACTATTCCCTCCCTGAGAACCTGGGGGGGGGGGGGGAGAAACGGAAGAAAAGAAGCGAAAGAAAATAGGTCAGTCAAAAAGACTGGTAAGCCCTACTACGATCAGTCTATAAACTAATAAAGTTAGCATCATGATGGAAACTGAGATGAACATACTGGCAATAGATAAAGGTGTCATGACATAAAGAAGATTAAGCTTTGCACCACAGTGTACTAGCAAACTAACATAACAGGTATTGATCCCTCAGCCCAAACTTTGGCCCAATAACATGAGGTGACCTTAATACAAGATCCATCCCAACGGTCTAGTCGATCGGCTCCCTATAAACCTAACACGTCAAGTGTTTGTGTCCATATGGCCCACATATGGTTGTAGTCAGACTGTGCTGGGTCCACCTTCGGGTGTATCAAGCCCTCGGGTGTCAACCCAGACACCTAAGCAATAATGCACAGTCTAAACCTACTGGTACCCGTGCCTCGAGTTTGTCCAACACCGGACTACGTGCACGTCCGTAGCCTGCCTGGACCCGCACCGCTGTACCACTCAGCCGTCGCTTTGGTCGCTTACATCAGTCCAGTAATCGTGCCCCGCCCTAGCCTAGCCTCTAGGGTTGTGAATGATACCAAACTGGGATTACTGCTGGAACAGACCACGTTGCTAGGGTTTTCTAAGAGGGTTAAGTGTGGTTTAACCCCTCACTAATCATGGATTAAATTAGTTAAGTGTAACCAAAAGTTCACCACTTAACCCCATTTAATCCCTCGTATCCCCAAAAATTGGTTAAGTATTAGTGGGCCATGACTTAACCTTAATCATGAGGCATTAATTAATTTAATTGTGCCTTAACCTCTCACATTAGACTTTGTTGCGGTTACCTAGTTAAGCCGGTGGGTTCCGGGTAGATTTACACCACAACTTGGTCTAACCTCGGGTCTTGGCACCACATGACCAACTTCTCACATTGGATCCTATTGTTTGTAGCCACTAGTTAAGCCGGTAGGTTCCGGGTAGAATTACGCTACAAACTCAACCCAACCTCGAGTGGCCACACTTATGTTTTCTAAGTGTCATGTCCACTTTATTTTCAAAACATAATTACAAGTTTAACAAATACTTGGGTAGACCTAACTTAATAGGTAAATTCCCAAGGGGTAGACCTAACTTAATAGGTAAATTCCCAATCTTATATTTTCATGTATTTTAAGTTTTACCCAAACCCCCCAACGTCATTCTATCGCTTACATATTCGTCATAACGCATAAAGGATAGAAAGAGGGAACTTGGCACAACATACATGATGAATCTTACATATCATAATAAACATGCATAACATTTTGGACTTGCATAACTTAGCATAGTGAACTTGCATAAACATGCATAACTTGTTAAACTTGCAAATCATGGCATAGTGAACTTGCATAAACATGCATAACTTATCAAACATGTGTAACATGGCATAGTGAACTCGCATAAGCATGCATAACTTATTAAACATGTGTAACATGGCATAGTGAACTCGCATAAGCATGCATAACTTATTAAACATGTGTAACATGGCATAGTGAACTCGCATAAGCATGCATAACTTATTAAACATGTGTAACATGGCATAGTGAACTCGCATAAGCATGCATAACTTATTAAACATGCATAATTCCCAACTTTCATCACATATTAACTTTAGAGTTTCTAAAATGAAGGTAAGAGGGCTTACAAATATTATGAAGACACAAATCTACAAGTAAAGATTGAGAAGCCCTTTATGCAAGCATAAAAACCCAAAACAAAGCTCCAATAAGAAACACCCTTAACAAAAATCCCAAAAACTCTAGCTTAGCAAATAAAACTTGCAACTTGATGATGTATGCAAGCTAATGATCATTCATACAACTTAGAAATGCTTGTATGAACATCATAATCTTCATTGGAATGATTTATGAAGAGGGTGGAGGCTAGGGTTTTTAAGTGGAGGCCATTTGAGAAATCAATTTGACATAGTTTGGTTGCTAGAATGAATAATGGGGTTTTAGGGTAGGATTAGGGTCATATTTATAGAAGATTAGAGTGATATTAGCCTTAGCATTAACCCTTAGTTGAATTAGGTCCATCAGATTTCGGAATCCTCCAGAACCAAGCCACACAACCAAGCCCAGATCAGAAATGGTGCGCCAGGCAAAACTGCCCGGCCACCCCGTGTCGACAGGGCTGTCGACAGGGCAGTCGACACCCTTAGACCCCTGTCGACATGCCTGTCGACTTGGGGGGTCTTGGAGGAAGTTTTCCCGCCTGACGCCAGTTGTGCCCTAACCCTTGTTTTTAACTTAAAATTTAAATCTGTTTTTAATATGGAAATTTCTGAAAACTTCAATGGGCCTTAACCGGGTCATACGGACTCCGATTTTCGAAAACTCAGACTCTATTTCGCGTATTTTTCGGAGACGAACGCAATGGCACAGCCCGTTTCCCCTTGATTCAGATTTTTAAATTAAATTCTGCCTCAATTTATATCTTAACAGGTTATTAAAAATACAGGTTGTTACATTTTTATTCTCATATGACAATTCTAACATAAAAATATTTTTAAATAAAATAACATGTTTTAACTAACATAACATTTGTAAATAAAATGACATGTTTAAACTAACATATCATTTCTAAATAAAATGACATGTTTTTGGTTTCAACATTTCTAATTCAATGAAATGACAAACAAATTTTATTATGTCAATTCTCAATTAACAAAAATGACAACTTTGTATTGTCAATTCTAATTTCAACAAAAAGAACAATCTTATATTGTCAATTCATATTTCAACAGAAACAAATAATTTTGCTCCACTATTTGGTTACAACAAAAATAAATAATTTTGTTTTCAATACTTTGGTCACGACAAAATGATATATTTGTTCTCAGAAAAAATGACATATTTATTCACAACTAGTTTATTATAACAACAACGATACATTTGTTTACAACTATTTTATAATAACAAAAATGACATATTTGATTCAACAATTGCACTTTAACTAGAGTGACAATTTTAATCCAATTATTATTTTTCAACAAAGATTGGTATTCTTGTTGCAATAGTTTTATTCAACGCAAACATCAACCATTTTATAATAACAAACATGTTATGTTTATCACAGCAATCATCCAATCAATAGATCTCTATACAGTGACAATTCCAAATCAAATCACGTATGACAATAAATTTGAATTTAACAACGGATCAGGAGAAAAATCAGAATCACAATTGGTTATTTTTAACTTAAATAAATAAATAAAATAAATAGATTTCTCACCTTAGTATTCGTCAGATCTAGAAATGAATTAAAAGTCAGAAGCTTGTACACAACAGATCTATGACGTTGTGTTATGTCACGTTGTTCCAAGATTGTCAAACTTGTCGGTTTCTGTATCGAATTGGATCAAACACATGTTTTTAATAATTAAAATTAAAGTTAGCAATGAAATAAAATGTTCCAAATCAATAAAATTAAAATTTATATAACCTTGAATTGTTCAAAACTTTGAATCATAATTTCTTGAGCTGTAGTTAACGGTTTTGGGTGCCATTTGTTGGAGGATGGAGGGCTTGCAGAGGTGGGTATTCGGCTGGAAGGGGGTGGGGTGTGGAGCAGCAATCGAGGCGGGGCGGAGGTTCAAAGGCAGCGGGTTTGGAGAGGTGATTCGGGAGCTCTGGTGCACGAGAATGTTTGAAACTTGTCTAGAATCGAAAAGGAGATCAAGAGCTTCGAAAAGTTTAACTATGGCTAGGTCTAATTGTGTGAGGATTAGGAGAAAGATAGGAGAGAAGGTGAGAAAGGGGAGGCGGCTGATGGGTTCAGCGTGCGTGAGTGATTTGGGAAGGAGCGTGAGTTTGTCTCGATATGTGTGCATTTAAATAATATTTTAATCCCTTAAAAGGTCCGTTTTGCAACTTTATCCAATTCAGCCCAACGACTGTCGTTCCTACCCATTAACCCCTATTCCGGATTCATCTAGCTATGTACCGCAGGCCGAAACGACTGTCTTGACCCATTTTTCTTTAATTTAAAATGTTTTCTTTAATTTTTAATTCAATCGTACGGAAAAATTCACCGGGGTCACAAATTAACTTCGATTTTCCCAAAAAATATATTTAGCTATGTTTTGACGCTGCGAACCTAGGAAAATTAATTTCGTTCAATTTTGAGCCCGTTTGAAAAATGACTATTTTCAAGTCGATTAAAATTGACCGAAATTGACAAAACTGAAATCTTTTTGCCACGGCCACAAATTAATTCTAAAAATTATGAAAAATTAAACTTAGCCATATTTTGACATTCCGGATCCAAAAAAAGAGGTTTCATCGAAAACCGAGGTCGTTTGTAAAATGACTATTTCCAAGGCGTATATATTAAATATTAAAAATACATTTTTAAACAAATAATTTTCGAAACTAAATATATAAGTGTTTATTGTTTTCCAATGCAGAAACATCATTATGAACTCAATGGAAGTGGTTTCATGTTCAAATTCCTTCGTATGCAAAAAGTAGTGTTTTTGACCTTTATAAATTTCATAGCGACCTTTCTAAATTTTTAATTTTGACACAACTTTGGATTCCCGCTATGAAATTTTGATTTTTCGGATTCTTTGGAAAGATATTTTTAAATAGATTCTAATTTTTTGGTTTCACTAAAATCCGTTTAATTTTGCATCCCGTACGGTCAGTCAAAGTTCAAGTTTGACTTTCCAAACTACCGCGCTATTTCTAACTTCTTTTATAATTAAAATTAAATTATTCATTCTAACTTCAATTTAAATCAATTTTTAATCATTATTATTCTAAATAAATTATTTTAAATATCATAAACTCATTAAAATTACTTAATATGAAAATTTAAGTTTACCCCAAAATTCAGGGTTGTTACAGTCTCCCCCACTTAAGAACTTTTCGTCCTCGAAAAGGAACGAAACTAAAAAGTGTTTAATTGTCCTACTCAAATTTTTATTCTTTATTGTTCATTTAATAATTTTATTAGTAGATTAACTTTTAAAATATATAACTTTTTCAAAAATCATATTTTCTGAAATAGATTATATATAATCACAAATACGTTAATTATAAACTGGGCACTCTCAACTCATTCTAGGGCATTGCTAACCCCATCTTTAATGAGTTTTCTCATTCTAGGATACTGCTGATCCTATCTCTAATGAGTATTCTTACTGGATATTACTAATCCAATCTCTGATGAGTCTTTTGTTCGGTTCTAATGAGTTGTATCCCAAAGATTTGAGCTAACCAAAGCTCTGATACCAAAATGAAACGACCCGAAAATCGCCCTTGCGGGAAATCGCCGGATACGCTTACTTTGGGCTACAACACATCAGAACAACAACAGACTTTTATAAACATCATAATAATGTTACATCAGAGTACAGAATATCAGAGTACATCGAATAAAATTACAGCGGAAGATAAATTACAATATTTTAATACATTGCAGCGGAAATAAAATAACTAAGCAGCGGAAGACAACTATGCTCTGGACACAGCTTTAGGCTTCAATCCAGAATCCTGCTTGAGATAAGAACCTGTAGATAAACTACTCGACTGCCCGTGCGGAAAGAGGGCACCCGAGTTTGTAAAGGTGGAAACACACAACGGGTCAGTCGTGGGACTGGTGTGAGAATTCTTAACTAATTTCACTAATAACAATAAGACAAATCCAAGGACCGCGCCGCTAATGCGGAACGGGTTTACTCCAATGGATTGCCTTGCATAAATCAAAGCAAATCGATAAACAACGCAATGTTTTTTAGAAAAATGAAACCATCATAAGACTCAAGTCCCATCACACAATGCAACGCAAACCGAAGGATAGAGTTTTACCTTATAATGGTCAAAAATGCTTGATACGATAAAACGGATTTGATATTATTATTAGTGTATATATGTTTCAAAAACATTTCAAAGTAAATGTATCAATCCTAGGAAGCATAGCTACCATATACTATGCCTCCATACTAGTAATACAATCAAAACCGTATGAGATCGTATTAGAAATTGGGTTTCCAACATGAGTCAAGGCTAGGGAGGAGCTCCTTACCGATCCGAGACACTCTAGCTAATGTCTCAGGATCCCCCGCAGAGAACCCATGGAAAGCTGCAGGGTCGATCCACACTTGCAATTTGTGGATTAGTTATTCATGAACACACGTTTCCCGATCCTATAGGACCTATCATCCGAGGCGCCTCATTCCATCATCCACATAAGTAAAATATCAGCCAGTTTAAGCACCGACACTACTTCTAGCTTGAAAGAAACGTGCTGCTCTCCATGCGTTCCCTTCTCCCGTTTTAGACTCCCACCGGGTTGTGAGGCTCGCGAAGTCACACCATACACAAAGCTACGCCTAAACAGGCTGTGCTTTGATCATCAACCACAAGGTTCTGCTTTTGAACAAGAAACTTTGATCATTGCATCTTAGTATGCCACGCTGTCACTCCATATCACACTACCAATCCTTTGTCGAAATATATGAAAGGGTGTTAAGCAAGAGAATAATTTCTCCACCACAAAACATTCATACATTCGACAGAAAATCGATAAATACAATATAAAGGAGTACAATGTCAGACACACATTCCATTTATAAGCTTATGCTCTGGGTCTGAGCGAAAGCCAAATCCGTACAAATCAACACTACGTCCGGATAACTACCATCTTAGCCCCGTCTTAGGAGCAAATCAATCAAGGGCCTCAACACTAGTTACCCATTCGATGTGAAGATCGTCGGTCTTCAATCACCGTCTTCAATTCTTCCATTTAAAAACGTCGTATGATTATTTGAAATGAGTATAACTCGGTCTTTTCAAATAACTCGCATGATTTAAAATTAGGTGCTATACATAAACCACATCAATGCCTCATTCCAATTCAGAATATCCTTTTAATAATGTATTCACATTATTAGGGAAAGGTTCCCACAAATTTTATCAAAGATAAACCTTTCAACTTATTCTTTAACCTTCCTTTATTCACCTTCAATCTAATTAAAGATTTATTTAAAACTTTATTAAGTTTTAGTCTTCTAAAATCATTGTTAAATGACTAATCACTTTTCTGGAATAATATTATCTTTAATCCGGGTTTAAGAACTGATGTTATCTAAAACATAGTTCACGAGAGACCCGTTTCATGTTTCATTAATTCCCAATTTAATATATAATATCAGGCATCTCTTCTTTTAGAAAATTTCATTTAATCTTAATTAAAATATTAATTGATAAGTGTTCATAGTTTTCTTGTCCCCAAAGTTTTTCAACAAAAAAAAATGGTTGCTGCTCCAATTCCCGCCCAATCCCATCCACCAACCCCAAACCCTATCCCTGCCGTACCTTCAGCTGTTCCTCCATCTGACAAACCGTCGTCCGTCCTTCCACCTCTACCTCAGCCAATAAAACCGCCTAACCCTGTGTCATCAACCTCCCATCCAATCATACCTACGCTTATTTCTTCTTCTGAACTCCCTACCTTAATCCAAACCTCTTTTCCTTCCTCATCGTCAACCAAATCCCTTTCGACCCCAACTTCTTTTGAACAGACTTGGACTTCCCTTTTTCAGCATCTACCCAGGAATGCAGGCAAGTACACACCTGTTCAAATGGACATAATCTTCAATGGAGATATAATGGTTCCCACCTCTGATATTGTTAAAGCTGGTGAGGAAATTTGGGGAAATTATGTCGTTGGTTTCTTCCTCGACAAACCTTTATCTTATACCATGGTCATCGAGACTGTAACACCCCGAATTTTCTATTAACACTAAAGTTGCTAAAATATTAATAAGTGTGTAAGAGAGGGGATGTATCTAATATGAATATAAAAATATTAATAAGTGTGTAAGAGAGGGGATGTATCTAATATGAATATAAAAATATTAATAAGTGTGTAAGAGAGGGGATGTATCTAATATGAATATAAAAATATTAATAAGTGTGTGAGAGAGGGGATGTATCTAATATGTATATAAAAACAATAATAAGTAAAGGGGGATGTATCTAATATGTACATTGTAGAAAAAATATATATATTTATGACATGAATAGAAGTTTATTAATATGCTGAGTGTTTGCTGAGTCACTTCTGACTCATTGCTGAGTCAACAAGATAAACCCCATCTTGTCTGAACGGCTGCGGTTATTTCTAGGTTAAATCTAATGGCCTAAATGAATTCTAAAATCTATAAATAAGTGGGTAGACCCTAGACCTAAATCACTTGTAAAATTAGAGAAGCTACCGTCATGCTGCTGCCATGGAGTTCAGCATAGCCGTCACAAACTAAGAAGAGGAAGCCTAATCATCTACAACTAAATCTACACAAATCAAATCAAAAGATCTCTCTTTCTCTAATTCTTTTCTTTTGTTGGTGAGTATGATGATTCTCACAAGACTATTACAAACTAATTTGACTCAGTTATGAATGGATCACAAGAAAGTGATGTGATTTGTAATTGTAAATTCTATATATTGTGGATTCTCTTATTATGTTATTGTGTTGTCGTATGATGTAAATTATATATGCTATGTCATGCTATGTTGTAAATTCTCTTATGCTATGTCGTGCTATGTTGAGAATCATGTCAAGCTATGTTATACTATCATACTATGCCATGTTATAAATTATGCTATATTATGTTGAAAAATCATGATGTTGTTGGATCATGCTTAAAGTTATGTTTTTTTTCTTAATTTAAATGGATCTTGTTTATGGGAATTTGCCTATTAGGTTAGGTGTACCCATAAACTTGAAACTATAATTAAATAAAACTTGATTATGGGAATTTACCTATTGAGTTAGGTGTACCCATATAAAACCATGTTGTTAAAAAATTAGATGATGTTGATTCACACATGTTCATATGTAAGTTTATGAAAATTGATTGAGATTATATTAGGTGAATTTTGAACAAGTTGACACCTTTAGGTCCATGACATGTATAATCTATGCAAGTTGGACATATGCAAGTTTCACCCCTTATTATGATTCATTTGGTCACATATACATGTTGTTATTATGATAATCTCTTTTATGCTATGAGTTAGGCTATTCGAGTCTAACATATATTTTGCGAATAAACGTTCAAACGTGGGGTAGGGGTAATATTAGGAATTAATAAATTGGGTGCAATTTTGTAAGATTTTGCATACCATGAATAGATGTCCATAATTGAGTCAATTATGGACATTGTTAAAAATTGGAAGTAATTAATAATTCAAGTAGGGAATTATTAAAATTGGGGGAAAGTGGATTATTATTAATAATCAATGCTTAGGACACGAGGTTGGACCCGTTTGTGATGTAAACCTGCCCGGACCCGCCCGACAAATCCAGTAGTCACAAATGTCGGCCCAATGTGAGAGGTCCTAGGCCCAAACTAAAGCATAATGGTTGTAAAGACACGAGGTTAGACTCTTTTATGGTGTAAGACTGCCCGGACCCGCCCGGCAAATCCAGCTGCCATAAATACCAGTCTAATGTGAGAGGTCTTTATGAGGTTATGGCCTTAATGAACTAAGAAATACTTAACCAGATAATCATGTAAGGTGGGACATGGGGGTTAAGTAGGTGCCTTGGGTGGCATGAGGAATCTGGTGGTTGCCTTTAGAGGCATTTGAAATACGATTAGACTTAACCAAACACACATGTAAATGAACATGACTAAGTGGGTTAAGTGGGATGGACTAATGGGGACAAGCTTAGGTGGAATGCTTGTGGTAAATAGTGGGGGCCCATTTCAACCAGTATCCCAAAACGTATCTTTGTGGGCTCGACCCAAGTCGAGGACGGGACACGCATACTGGGTTTGACTATAAGAGGCCAAAACAGGGAGCGGTGGCAACGCAAGTCCAACGGGTTTCATATGCGTGTGTGGACCCGAGCTGGTAGGTAAGACGTTGTTGCATCGTGTAGGTATAAGCCGTGCATGTCCGTTGTATCAGGTTGCCACTTTAGGGGAGTGATACACCCCACTGTGGGGCCAGCACGGGTATCTACGAGTTAGGGAGCCGATCGAATAATGGGAATTAGGGTACACCTAGTGGAGATAGGGGCAGGCGGCACCTATGTAGTCAGCTAGGGGTACGTAAAGCCATTGGGAAAGTTTCTAAGTGAAGCTAAGTGGGATGAATCTTTAGGGTGACTGGTGTGGTGCAGTATAGTGTTTATCCTTTAGTATTTAGGAGTGCCTATAACGTTGCCTTTAGCGATTGTCTATGTCCTTAATCTGCTCTTCATAGACATTTTCTTGTTTTCCAGCTTATGCCTTAGTCCAGTTATTTTGGTAATAGTATTGTAGAATTATCATATTCACCAGACTTTATGTCTGACCCCCTCTTTTCCATCCTTTTTCTCCCTTCAGGTCCGCAGGTTGGGCCAAGTTCTAGTGGAGTCTAGTTGGATCGCTTATCTTCTGGAAAGCTTGGACTGCTGAAGTAAAGTCCAGCTTGTTATCTTTCTTTTTAATGGCTATTCATGTAATGGTATTATGTACTTGTTTTATCAAGATAGATATTGTACTTGACATTGAATGTGGTGTTATGATGTAATCAAACATGTTTTGACTTCTGCTACAATGAAATAAAGTTTTTGAATTTCCAAGTACTATTTTATATCTGTCTTGTTGTAATTTTACTGTTCTATATTCACTTAAAACCTCCATGGAAGTTAATGCATTCCCTTTGTGAGTGACATTAATGGACGTGGGGTGTTACACGTGGTATTAGAGCATAATGTTACCAGAACAGATAAAAAAAATTTTTAGAAAAATATTTTTTTTCTAAAGTATTTTTGGAAGAAGTGCTTTCAAAAAAAAACATGTTATTTAAAGAGAGTTTTTATGAAAAACATAATCCCAAATAGCCACATCCTTATCATTATCTTTCGAATTCTCCATTTTGAATCTTTCCTTTTTCGTTTCAGCATGGCTGAAGATCTTAATCTCCCAGAAGGTGTGACGATTCCAGGGTGGTTTAGGAGATACTTGGAGGCTAGGGCCACCACTGCAGGCCCAGCGGATACTCCTCCACCCCTAGTTGCACCCATTCCTCCCCCTCCTCCTCCTCCTCGTGTTGACACTTTTGCAAAGACGTGCAAGGAATTCAAGGTTATGGGAGGAAAAACTTTTCAAGGGACTGAGACGTTTGTGGAGGCCAGAGATTGGCTTAAGGAGACTGAGGAATTGTTGGATATCTTTGAAGTGGAAGATGGGAGGAAAGTCCGTTTAGCTGCTTGGTTAATGAAGGGAGAGGCCTCGTTTTGGTGGGAGGTCACTAACGGGGAACGTCCAGTTGATTCATGGGCGGATTTCAGACGAAGGTTTGAGGCAAAGTTTCTTTCAAGGGCAGAGGAGAACTTAAATATGGAAAAATTCCTGGCACTAAAGCAAGGGAGCTCATCAGTAAAGGAATATGTCAATAAATTTAATCAGTTAGCAAGGTTTGGCTTGGAGTTGGTGAACACGCCAGAGAAGAAAGCTTTGAGGTTCGTTAGAGGCTTGAATGAACCGTTGCAAGGGTTGGCTATGACCCACATCCCTATGGGAGCCACCTTTGAAAAGCTAGTAGAAATGGCACTTATGCATGAGGATAAGGCAGTTGAAAAGAAAGGGGATCAGAAGAAACCCCAACAGCAAAATAAGAAGGGTGGTAAAAACAATAATGGCAAAGGGAAGAAGAAATGCTTCAATTGTCGGACGCCTGGCCATCTCAGCAAAGATTGTAGAAAGAAAAAGAAGACTGGTTGTTTTCATTGTGGAGATGCGGGACATTTAGTGAAGGACTGTCCAAAGAAGGGGCAGAGGGCAGGGTCTACCTCGGGAGGACAGGTGCAGGCTCTTATGGCACCAGGGCAGGCAAGGGGGCAAGTTCAGGTTATTGCGGCCCCACCGCTGCAAGAAAGAGGTAGAACAATTTCTGTTGAAAGCTTAGTTTTTCTGTTTGATCATCCTGTCCGTACCTTATTCGATTCTGGCGCATCTCATTCGTTTATCTCTGCATCATTAGTTGAATCACTGCACTTGAACACCAGTTTAGTAGAGGATCCCTTGGTCGTTTCAAATCCAATTGGGGGTTCGGCTCATTTGACCATGATATGTTTGGATTTGAAAATCTCTATACTTAGCGTTGAATTTAGATGTGATGCTTATGTATTGGGCTTCACGGGCTATGGGCTAATTTTAGGAATGGATTAGTTGTCTAGAAATAGGGCCATTCTTGATTGTGAAAGGAGAGTAGTTAGGCTTGTGACTCGCCTTGGTAATGCTCTCGACATCTTTTGTAATCCCATAAATTCCGTTATGCTAAGTTATCTTGAATCGCTTGACGCGTCTGTAGAGAACCTACGATCGGTAGAAGTGGTCCGGGAATATCCGGATGTGTTTGAGGAGGTGAAGGGCTTACCTCCAAAGCGGGAGATAGACTTTCGAATTTATCTTGTGGATAATGCTAAACCCGTATCTTTGCCAGTGCGCCACATGGCTCCTCGTGAAAGGAGGGAACTCAATAAGCAAGTAAAGGAGTTGCTTGAGAAGGGGTTCATAAGACGTAGTATATCGGAGTGGGGTGCTCCAGTAGTTTTTCCCACAAAGGCGGATGGGTCTCTTAGACTTTGTATGGATTATAGAGAACTAAACAAGCTTACTAAAAAGAACCGACACCCACTGCCGAGGATTGACGATCTCTTTGATCAGTTAGTTGGCGCCTCAGTGTTTTCGCAGTTGGACTTAGCCACTGGCTTTCAACAACTGAGAGTGGCTGAGGATAGTATAGATAAGACTGCTTTTAGGACTCCTGACGGATTCTATGAATGGCTAGTGATGCCCTTTGGTTTGACAAACGCCCCTGCATATTTTGTTGATTTGATGAGTAGGGTGTTTAGGGAATACCTTAACAAATTCGTGGTAGTCTTTGTGGATGACATCTTAGCCTTTTCTAAGAATAAAGAAGAGCACTCCCTACATCTTAGGGAAGTGTTGGAAACCCTTCGAGCGCATAACCTTAAGGCAAAATTTTCTAAGTGTCACTTCTGGAGGAAGGAAGTACGGTTCTTAGGGCACGTGGTTTCCAAAGAAGGGATAGCAGTGGATCCCGCAAAGGTGGTGGCCATCCAAAATTGGAAGGTCCCTAAAAATGCAACCGAAGTAAGAAGTTTCTTGGGGTTGGCTGGCTATTATAGGAAGTTTATCAAAGACTTCGCAAAAATATCAGCTCCATTAACACGGTTAACGAAGAAGAACCTGGTTTTTACGTGGGACAAAGATTGCGATGATGCGTTCCAACGTTTAAAGAGAGCCTTAACTTCAGCCCCAGTCTTAGTGCTGCCAGACGGGAATAAACCGTTTACCATCTATACTGATGCTTGTGGGACGGGACTTGGCGCGGTCCTCATGCAAGAGGGAAGAGTAATAGCCTATGGTGGAAGGCAGTTGAGGGTTCATGAAAAGAATTACCCCACGCATGACTTAGAGCTAGCCGCAATTGTTTTCGCGCTTAAGTCTTGGCGTCACTATCTTCTTGGTGAGAAATTCGAACTGTTCACTGACCACAAATCATTAAAATACTTATTCTCTCAGAAGGATTTGAATTTAAGGCAGCAACGGTGGATGGAATTCTTAGCCTCCTACGATTTTGAAATAGCATATACCCCGGGCAAGGGTAACGTGGTGGCAGACGCCTTAAGTAGGAAAAGGTTGTCCTTGAGTCCATTGTTTGTTGAACGACAAAGCTTAGAATTCATCTCTATGTTTGACTTTAGACCCTCCGTTGACTTAGTACCCGGTCTGTTAGCATCCTTGGAGGTTAGACCTACACTTCTAGGACGGGTTGGTGAGGCACACCGAGACGACCCACAGTTGGTTGAGATAGTAGAAAAGCTCAAAGGGGGGGAGTCGTCAAGCCATCTTCGTAGGTATACCCTAGACGATAAGGGTTGGTTACGAAGGGATAATAGACTTTGTGTACCACAAGACGAAGACTTAAGGAAGGCCATTCTTGATGATGCTCATCGCTCAAAAATGACCATTCATCCCGGCGGGGATAAGATGTACAAAGATACGAAGCGGGTTTTCTTTTGGGCCGGTATGAAAAAGGATGTGGCCGAGTACGTCGCTAGATGCTTGGTGTGCCAATGAGTTAAAGCAGAACAAAAGAAACCCGGTGGGTTGCTTCACCCATTAGAAGTTCCACTATGGAAATGGGAAAGCATCTCAATGGATTTTGTGGATGGATTACCAAGATCAAGGAAGGGTAACACGGGGATTTGGGTTATAGTAGATAGACTTACTAAAAGCGCCCATTTTATTCCCGTGAAAAGTAAGAGGACTGCTCCGTGGTTGGCTTCTGTATACATTAAGGAGATAGTTCGTTTGCACGGTATTCCTTCTAGTATAGTAAGCGACCGTGACCCCATCTTTACTAGCGAATTTTGGAAGAGTTTACAAGAGGCGGTAGGGACTCAGCTATGTTTGAGCACCGCATATCATCCTCAGACAGACGGCCAGACCGAGAGGGTGAATCGCATTCTAGAGGATCTTTTAAGGCTTTGTATCCTAGACTTTGGGGGTACATGGGAAGAGCACCTTCCGTTAGTAGAATTCGCATATAACAATAGCTTTCAGTCTAGTATTGGCATGGCACCTTTCGAAGCTCTTTATGGAAGGCCTTGCCGTTCGCCTACATGTTGGTGGGAATCTACCGATAAAGTCCTACTTGGGCCCGATATGGTTAGGGAAACCTCGGAGAAGATTGAGTTGATTCGAAGGAGGATGAAAGCAGCACAAGATAGGCAGAAATCGTATGCTGATAAGAGGAGGACAGATCTTGAGTTTGACATTGGGGACATGGTTTTTATCAAAGTATCTCCGTTACAGAATGTTGTTCGCTTTGGGTCCATGGGGAAATTAGCACCAAGGTTTGTAGGGCCGTTTCCTGTAAAAGACAGGATTGGGAAGATGGCATATAGGGTGGAGTTTCCTGAGAAACTTAGTGGAGTACACGACGTATTCCATGTATCACATTTGAGGAAGTGTTTGCACAAGACCGCGGAGGTGGTAGAGCCGAGCTTGCTTAAAGAGGTGGAAATAGAGCGTGATGCAACAATTAGACGAGCTCCTACATGCATTCTTGGGTCGGAGATCAAAAATTTGAGGAATCGAGAGGTCAGACTGGTTAAAGTGCAATGGGGAGATGATGAGAGCAACGCAACTTGGGAGACAGAAGAGAAGATGCGTTCGTTGTACCCTTTTCTTTTTGAGGGTATGTCTTTTAATTTCTTCTTTATCGCTTAGCTTATCTTATCTTATCTTTAGTATGTCCTCTCATTAGTATCTTTGACCTTTAGTTAGGATAATCCTATGGTTGAAACATGTGTTTGAGACATGTTATGTATGATGGATGCAAAATGGATGCAAGTGTTTGCTAGTGGTTGCTCGTGGATGCATATATACACACACTTTAGGCACTAGATCGGCTCAGTCACTTCATATTGCATATTGCATATATATGGATGTATTTAGTATAATGGATGTATAATGGTTGTACCATCATATGGATGCTGCATTCGGTTGAATGGGTGTGCACGCATATAGAAGTAGTATGTAAGCAATTAGGATCTTTTGCATACATAATGGATTCATGACACTTACATAATTTGCATTAAGGAGGTCAACTGAATCAGTAGACCGCCTGATTTCGCATTAGGTAAGGACATGTACACACACTTTGCATATGATCATAAAGCATTAGAAGTCTTTTAAGGACAATGGATGCCTGTGTATGATGGATGAGTAGATGGACGTTTGGATGGTAGGATATACATTCTTCCAGACTTGAAGATTTCGGGGACGAAATCCTAAAAGGAGGGGAGAATGTAACACCCCGAATTTTCTATTAACACTAAAGTTGCTAAAATATTAATAAGTGTGTAAGAGAGGGGATGTATCTAATATGAATATAAAAATATTAATAAGTGTGTAAGAGAGGGGATGTATATAATATGAATATAAAATATTAATAAGTGTGTAAGAGAGGGGATGTATCTAATATGAATATAAAAATATTAATAAGTGTGTGAGAGAGGGGATGTATCTAATATGTATATAAAAACAATAATAAGTAAAGGGGGATGTATCTAATATGTACATTGTAGAAAATATATATATATTTATGACATGAATAGAAGTTTATTAATATGCTGAGTGTTTGCTGAGTCACTTCTGACTCATTGCTGAGTCAACAAGATAAACCCCATCTTGTCTGAACGGCTGCGGTTATTTCTAGGTTAAATCTAATGGCCTAAATGAATTCTAAAATCTATAAATAAGTGGGTAGACCCTAGACCTAAATCACTTGTAAAATTAGAGAAGCTACCGTCATGCTGCTGCCATGGAGTTCAGCATAGCCGTCACAAACTAAGAAGAGGAAGCCTAATCATCTACAACTAAATCTACACAAATCAAATCAAAAGATCTCTCTTTCTCTAATTCTTTTCTTTTGTTGGTGAGTATGATGATTCTCACAAGACTATTACAAACTAATTCGACTCAGTTATGAATGGATCACAAGAAAGTGATGTGATTTGTAATTGTAAATTCTATATATTGTGGATTCTCTTATTATGTTATTATGTTGTCGTATGATGTAAATTATATATGCTATGTCATGCTATGTTGTAAATTCTCTTATGCTATGTCGTGCTATGTTGAGAATCATGTCAAGCTATGTTATACTATCATACTATGCCATGTTATAAATTATGCTATATTATGTTGAAAAATCATGATGTTGTTGGATCATGCTTAAAGTTATGTTTTTTTTTCTTAATTTAAATGGATCTTGTTTATGGGAATTTGCCTATTAGGTTAGGTGTACCCATAAACTTGAAACTATAATTAAATAAAACTTGATTACGGGAATTTGCCTATTGAGTTAGGTGTACCCATATAAAACCATGTTGTTAAAAAATTAGATGATGTTGATTCACACATGTTCATATGTAAGTTTATGAAAATTGATTGAGATTATATTAGGTGAATTTTGAACAAGTTGACACCTTTAGGCCCATGACATGTATAATCTATGCAAGTTGGACATATGCAAGTTTCACCCCTTATTATGATTCATTTGGTCACATATACATGTTGTTATTATGATAATCTCTTTTATGCTATGAGTTAGGCTATTCGAGTCTAACATATATTTTGCGAATAAACGTTCAAACGTGGGGTAGGGGTAATATTAGGAATTAATAAATTGGGTGCAATTTTGTAAGATTTTGCATACCATGAATGGATGTCCATAATTGAGTCAATTATGGACATTGTTAAAAATTGGAAGTAATTAATAATTCAAGAAGGGAATTATTAAAATTGGGGGAAAGTGGATTATTATTAATAATCAATGCTTAGGACACGAGGTTGGACCCGTTTGTGATGTAAACCTGCCCGGACCCGCCCGGCAAATCCAGTAGTCACAAATGTCGGCCCAATGTGAGAGGTCCTAGGCCCAAACTAAAGCATAACAGTTGTAAAGACACGAGGTTAGACTCTTTTATGGTGTAAGACTGCCCGGACCCGCCCGGCAAATCCAGCTGCCATAAATGCCAGTCTAATGTGAGAGGTCTTTATGAGGTTATGGCCTTAATGAACTAAGAAATACTTAACCAGATAATCATGTAAGGTGGGACATGGGGGTTAAGTAGGTGCCTTGGGTGGCATGAGGAATCTGGTGGTTGCCTTTAGAGGCATTTGAAATACGATTAGACTTAACCAAACACACATGTAAATGAACATGACTAAGTGGGTTAAGTGGGATGGACTAATGGGGACAAGCTTAGGTGGAATGCTTGTGGTAAATAGTGGGGGCCCATTTCAACCAGTATCCCAAAACGTATCTTTGTGGGCTCGACCCAAGTCGAGGACGGGACACACATACTGGGTTTGACTATAAGAGGCCAAAACAGGGAGCGGTGGCAACGCAAGTCCAACGGGTTTCATATGCGTGTGTGGACCCGGGCTGGTAGGTAAGACGTTGTTGCATCGTGTAGGTATAAGCCGTGCATGTCCGTTGTATCAGGTTGCCACTTTAGGGGAGTGATACACCCCACTGTGGGGCCAGCACGGGTATCTACGAGTTAGGGAGCCGATCGAATAATGGGAAGTAGGGTACACCTAGTGGAGATAGGGGCAGGCGGCACCTATGTAGTCAGCTAGGGGTACGTAAAGCCATTGGGAAAGTTTCTAAGTGAAGCTAAGTGGGATGAATCTTTAGGGTGACTGGTGTGGTGCAGTATAGTGTTTATCCTTTAGTATTTAGGAGCGCCTATAACGTTGCCTTTAGCGATTGTCTATGTCCTTAATCTGCTCTTCATAGACATTTTCTTGTTTTCCAGCTTATGCCTTAGTCCAGTTATTTTGGTAATAGTATTGTAGAATTATCATATTCACCAGACTTTATGTCTGACCCCCTCTTTTCCATCCTTTTTCTCCCTTCAGGTCCGCAGGTTGGGCCAAGTTCTAGTGGAGTCTAGTTGGATCGCTTATCTTCTGGAAAGATTGGACTGCTGAAGTAAAGTCCAGCTTGTTATCTTTCTTTTTAATGGCTATTCATGTAATGGGATTATGTACTTGTTTTATCAAGATAGATATTGTACTTGACATTGAATGTGGTGTTATGATGTAATCAAACATGTTTTGACTTCTGCTACAATGAAATAAAGTTTTTGAATTTCCAAGTACTATTTTATATCTGTCTTGTTGTAATTTTACTGTTCTATATTCACTTAAAACCTCCATGGAAGTTAATGCATTCCCTTTGTGAGTGCCATTAATGGACGTGGGGTGTTACAGAGACTCTTAAAGCCAGATGGAAATTGAGAGGTAGAGTAAAGGTTAAATCCGATGGTACGCTATTTCTATTCTTATTCTCAGATGCTAAAGATAAAGAGAGAGTAATCAGTGGAGATCCCATAGTAATGAAGAACAAGCTGTTTATTATAAAAAGGTGGGATCCAAACGTCAGCAACGTGTGTGGTCTGATAAAGGCAGTACCGGTTTGGGTAAGATTAACAAATATCCCCATTTATTTGTGGTCGAATACAGGCCTTAATCGGCTATCAAATGGAATTGGAAAGCTGATTTGTTTTGACAGTACTACGGAGTCTATGGCCTATATTCAAGTAGTTAAGTGTTTAATTGAAAAAACCCCTTTTGAAGAGTTACTTGAAGAGTTTCCGTTGCAAAACCCTGATGGATCTACGCAAATGATTCATGTAACGTATGTTTGGAAGCCTGACTTGTGTGTTCAATGTAGTGTATTCGGTCATAAAACACTAGATTGCAAGAAGAAGGATAATTTTGGAAGAGAATCAAATGCTAATGAAAGCAAGAAAAAACAAAACGAGGAAATGCCGAGAAGCTTTGCTTATAATATCAGTAAAAATGCAAATACATCGCACACCAGTTCATGGACCAGAGTTGCAACAAATAATAGCAATGGCAAATTTTTAAATAGAGGTGATACAAGCAAAAGCAAGGAAATCGTGTGTGATGCTCTTGCAAAAGCAAAAGAGAGAAAAACAATGGAAAAAACTAGACATACTACCACTGCAAAAAACAAATATGTACAAAAGGGAAAGCAAAATGACATTAACAGATTTGAGGTATTGAAAGAAATAGAAGAAGGCGAAATTGAGGACTATGATGAGGATGACAATATAGAAGTGGAGAATGATAATGTAGCTGTCAATGAAGTGCACAAACAAAATGATGATGTTCTAATTGATCGGGTAGTAGAGACAAACAAAAATGAATGGAAACAAGGAAAGAAAAAGAAGAACAACAGAAAAACAGAAGACAAAAAGAAAGGTGGCAATTTGAAAAAGCATGGTAGTGTCTCTCAAAATGCATGCACTAATTCTGTTGTGCATGGCAACATAAATGGTGCTCACCAACCTCCTCAAATCATTGTGATTAATAAACTTCCTCACGACAAATCTCTCCATAAATCAAATCTTCCCCCCATCTTACCAAA
The DNA here is from genome assembly GCA_030737875.1 of Allium sativum. Taxonomy (NCBI): domain Eukaryota; kingdom Viridiplantae; phylum Streptophyta; class Magnoliopsida; order Asparagales; family Amaryllidaceae; genus Allium; species Allium sativum. Next base: position 11,334,050 of record JASFAX010000027.1, on the reverse strand, counting down.
ACAATCAGCCTTTGTGGCTCCTACTCCAATTGTTTCACCACATTCTCGTGATGATTCAATCTTGCCCTCTTCCCTTAATGACATTATCATAAATCCAACACCTGACCTTACCAAAGACCAGTCCTCAAACCCATCATCCCCCCATTGCCTTTGATTTGCAAAAGACACTCCAAGAAAGGAGGAAAGATGGTGATCATTAGAATTTCGGATATAAAAGCAAAAAAGAAGAGGAAAAAAGCAAAAAAGCAGAGGTGTTTGTCTCCAAATCCCTCCTCCATTGTTTCTCCTATCTCTTCTACATTGATGACACCTTTGGAATCAGATGATGATTCAGAGGATTTCCTCTCAATGCCAAAAAAAAACCCATCTTCTCCTAGAAGAACTAGAAGCTCTGTGAAATCTCCAACCAGTTTTAAATGATTCACAATGTTGCTGCATGGAATATTCGTGGTGCACATAAAAAATCAAAACTTGATCAAGTTAAAAACCTTATCCGTGATCGTCACCTATCTCTCATCTCTATCTCTGAAACAAAACTGAATACTCATCAATCTCAGATTGCCTCCAAGTATATAAATCCATCTTGGCTCTTCCTAACCAATATTCAACATGCTCCTTACGGCAGATTGCTGATTTTATATGATCCTTCCATTTTCTCTTTAATCCCAATCCTTTTCGACTATCAATTCATTCATTCCCATATCACCCACTTACCATCCTCCACCTCCTTCTATATAACCTTCATCTATGCGAGCAATTGCCAAATTGGAAGACAAAAACTTCATAACTACTTGCCTCATTTCTTTCAAAGCTCTCACCCCTGGTTGCTTTTGGGAGATTTTAACTGCTCCTTTAAATCCGAACACAAAAGTGGTGGCAATCCCTTGTCAGTATCGGACATGCCCCCCTTGAATAATGCTATGCACCTCTCTGGCTTAATTGAAATCCCATCTTCTGGCTGTGCTTTCACATGGAGCAATAAGAGCCTCTCCAAACCTTGAACTCTAACTAAGATAGACCATGGTATGATGAATCCCATATCCCTCTCCTGTTGGCCCTCCATTCATATCCAAATTCCTATGCCTTTACTCTCTGACCATTGCCCTCTCATTCTCAGCTTTGGAGCAGCAAACATTTTTAAACAAGTAAATTTTAAATTTTTTGATGAATGGATAAATAATGCTGACATGTTTCAAGTTGTCCAAAAGGCTTGGAGCTTTCACACGTATGGCAATCCTATGTACAACCTGCAAAAGAAATTAAAGAACACCAAAGAAGCTCTGAAGATTTGGTCTCGGAATTTCTATGGGAAAGGAAACAAATTATCTTCCGTATTAGCAAAAGAGCTTGAACAGGTACAAAGCAAAAACTTCACTACTGGAGCTGATCTCAACTCATATATTTGGAGAAAGAAATTACCGATAATCTGGATCGTGCATTGCAGTCCGAAGCTAGAATGATGCAGCAAAAATTAAAGCAGAATTGGTCTACTCTTGGTGATAGAAACTCAAAAATTTTCCATGCTTCCCTCAAAATCAAACAATCAAAATCCCTTATCCATTCCATATATGATATGCATGGCCGTCTGCATGACACCCCTAACCAGATCGATGATGCCTTCCTTGCTTACTATACTTCCCTTATAGGCAAACAACCTGATCATCAAGACCTATCCTTCACCTCTGGTTTGACAATACCATCCTTAACCCCTAGTATGCGACAAGCTATCATAATCCCTGTTAGTGATGAAGAAATTAAAAACTCCATATTTTCCATGCGGAAATCGGCTTCTCCAGGGCCAGATGGATTCACGGCTTCCTTCTTTATTCATTGTTGGCAAATAGTATCTAAGGATGTGTTAAAAGCGGTTCATAATTTTTTTGATAAAAATAAGATGTTGTCATCCGTCAACTCGACAAACCTAGCCTTAATTCCGAAAGTTACAAATCCTCTCGATGTATCTCATTTTAGACCGATAGCGTGTTGTAATGTCATATTCAAAGCTATATCTAGAATCCTTGCAACATGACTCAAACTTGCTTTAGAGCCGTTAATATCTCTTAATCAAGCGGCTTTTTTACCCAATAGGAGCATTGTGGATAACATCTTATTGACCCATGAATTATTGAATGGGTACTCCAGGAAATACATATCTCCTCAGGCTCTGTTGAAAATTGACATAAGAAAGGCTTTTGATACCGTAAATTGGAACACAATCATTCACATCATGGAAAGGATGAATTTTCCGAGCAAATTTGTAAATTGGATATACTTATGCATCTCAACTGTTAGATACTCGCTGGTATTTAATGCTCGTACGGTGGGTTATTTCAAGGGATGCAACGGATTCCGGCAAGGAGATCCGGTTTCTCCCTACCTCTTCATTCTAGTTATGGAGACACTTAATCTTGAGATAGAGAGGCAGGTGACCTTAAAGAACTTCACATTGCATCCCATGTGCAGGAATCCTCGTGTTACTTCTCTGGTATTTGCCGATGACCTAATGATCTTCACCAAACCCACTGTAAAATCTCTACAAACCATAATGAAAACCCTTGTATCTTTCCATTCATTCTCCGGCCTCAAAATAAATACAGACAAATCTCAAATCCTCCTCGCAGGATTAGATTCAGAGCAAATTCAGGTTTTTCTGAACATCACCATGATGACGAGAATGAATAGCTCTATGTCTTACCTCGGTATCCCTCTTGCCACCAAAAGAATTTCGATAGCACAATGTATTCCGCTTTACGAAAAGATCACAGCTGTTATGTCTCGATGGGAAAATAGGTATATGTCTCATCCTGGAAGGCTAGTCATCATCAACTCTCTTATATTCTCTATGACAGTCTATTGGTGTAGAACTTTCATTCTGCCGAAGAAATTGCTAACTATGATAAGATCGGCAATGCGTAATTTCCTATGGACCGGGTCCATGCATTCTAGAAAATTGTCTCCAATAGCTTTTAAAAAACTGGAAAAACCAAAACAGAAAGGTGGCCTTGGCATCAAAAATATAAGCATATGGAACTATGCTGCATTATCCATTCTTTTTGAGAAAATCGTCGTACGATCGAAGTCTATATGGGTCGACCGGTGCATCAGCCACAATCTGAAATCTGAAAATATATGGATTGTTGCTCCAAAACCGACGTGTAGTTGGGTGTGGAAGACTGTGCTGAAAGTGAGAGACAAGTTATTACCATTCTCATGTATTCTATTATCCCAAGACAGTAGAGATAAATTCTGGAATACGCCATGGTTGAGAACTGGTATGCTGCTTAGTAAAACATTTATGTACGATTCCATAATGCAAAGTAGTATACCTTTGAATGCGCGTGCGATGTCCTACATTGTTGATGGATTCATCAGTATTCCGGTCTGTGGTAATAATGCTATTGATGTAGTGTTGCAACGCTTCAATGGAAGGAGATACCAAATGAACCAGCATGCTACATATGGTTGGACTGATTTACACCTAAAGCACAGTACTGATGTGGTTTACTCTGAGCTATCTGCTGTAGCGAGCATGCCAAAACTTAAATGGTACAAGAGGATATGGGATAAAAATGCGTCGGAACGGTTAAACTTTCACTGTTGGAGGGTTTACCACAATGCAATACACACTCGCGCTAATCTTCGTGCTAAGGGGATTAATGTTCCCGATGTTTGCGTCTTCTGCTGGTCTGCCGAGGAGAATCACCACCACCTCTACTTCAATTGCTCCTTTACTTATGTGTTATGGTCAAAGATCCGTAAAAGAGGTGGTTTCATGGGTCCTAAAAGAAACAGTGAGGAGGAATGGTATAGTATTTACAAAGCAACAAGATGGAAGTAGAGCATCACATATGAATTGTTGATAATGTTCAAAGTTACATTGTCTGCAATCTGGAAGGAAAGAAATGAACGAGTATTTAATGCTCTCACAAAAACAAGACTGCAATAGTTTCATGAGATCAGCTCTAGTATAAGCAAAGAGATCACCATGTCCTCTTACTCTTTCGATCCGGAAGTGCTTCTTAGATGGTCTTAGCTTTCTCCTATCTTCTGTTCTTTTCTATCTCTTGTATTTTTGTTTCTTGTATCCCCGTATTTATATTGTAAGCTCTATCTTATTATATAAATAATATGGTAGGGGCGATTCAACCCCGCTGGCTTTGCCAAAAAAATATATTAATTGATAACAAATCAAAATTTCACTATTGATTTGAGTTTCAAGAACTAATTTCCTTCAAAACATTGTTCACAAACAACCCATAATCAATTTCCTTTTTATTTCAATTATAATTAATAATTGAGAATCTCATTTAAATCTAAATAAAAAGATTTTCCTTATTTTTACGTATTTTAAACGTTTATAAATTCGTTTCCAAGACGATTCCAACTATAATCTAAAAATTGATTATTCTATAGGTTATCCTTTTATAATAATATTATTTCCCAAAATATTAATTATGAAATTTCTCTTTTAATATTCATTATAAAATGGATAAAATAAATCAATAAACTCGTTCAGGTTTTTAAAATGCGTTACTATTTTTTAAAACGGATTAAATAGCCCAACTCATTTTCTCATCTGTTTGTATTTTATAATGGGCTAGACCACTCACATTAAGCCTACGACTTGTGGATGCTGGATGTGCCGGTCGGTTCCGGGCAGACTTATCCCACAAGTTGGGCTTAACCTCGTGTCATGGCCCGTTTCGTATTTGTGCACCAGGACCTCTCACGTTAGGTTCAACATTAGTGGCTGCTGGATATGCCGGTCGGGTCCAGGCAGACTTCCACCGCAAATGTTACCTAAACTCGTGTCCAAGCACAATTATAATTTATAATTATAATTAATTTTTCCAAAACATATTATTTGAAATTATCCTTTCCATTCAGGAATCTTAATTTTAAGATATTCTTTATTTCTAAATATCTTGATTTCAAGTATCTTAATATAAATTGAAATTTTCCATATTCTTATAATATTAAAATAATATTTTCAAAATGTATAATTTTGAAATTCGAACTTGAAATATTAATTAGTCATTTATTGCTACATTTATTCTTATAATATTTAAAATAATATTATAATAATATTTTCAAAATGTATAATTTTTGAATTTCAAACTTCCAATATTAATTAATTATTTATTACTGCATTAACCATTCTTGATAACTTCAAAAAATTCTGCATTGGAATGAGACTCAAATCAAATACCATTAATTAATTGATTCATACAACGCATCTGCGAAATAATGATAGACATTCCTTTATCACCAAATTAACATTCCAATAACATTCAAATAACATTCACACAACATTCAAATGACATTCAAACAAAATCCAAATAATAATATATTATTTGTGCACTTGGGCGATGTGTGAAAATATCAGCCCAATCAACATATACAAGTTAGGCAACTTGTATATGGCAGTGTAACATATTTGAATTATCATAAATAATAATAAATTAACATTAATTAGCATGCTACCTATTTTCAAAATTCAAACATTGTATCACATCCAAACGTCAATTTACAACATATCATGCATGCCACAGAAATAATTCACAAACATTCACTACAGACATTTATATACATTTATGAAAATAAATAATAACCGTAAATTAAATGACGCTAACTTTACTCCCATTTTCTTAAAATTAAATGACGCTAACTTTACTTCCTTTTTTCTTAAAATTAATCCAACTTTTGTTTACTAACATGTAAATTTATAATACATGAATTTAATCCAACTTTTGTTTACTAACATGTAAATTTATAATACATGAAATTAATCCAACTTTTTATACTCATATAAATGACATATTTTTATATTAACATAATGACAACATTTTCTTATATTAACATAAAGACAATTTTTTTTATTAACATAAAGTCAACCTTTTTTATACTTTCATAAATGACAACTTTTATATTAACATAATTGACATATTTATATCATAAATGACAAATTGATATTAACATAATTGACCAATTTATATCATAAACGACAAATTTGATATTAATATAATTGATGTATTTTGTTTTACATATCACCAAAGTATGACAATTTGGTTTTGTCAATTCTAAATTAACAAAATACGACAACTTGGTTTAACTCTTTTTTTTATCCTAGTTCAAATAGACGACAAATCATATTTTGTCGACAATTCTTACATCAACATGGCGAACAAAAATAAGGTTTTTATTTTTTATAATTTTATTTTTTAAATGTAAAATAATGTTTTTATGTAAACAAGTCTATACACTAAAAAATAAAAATAATGTTTTTATTTGTAACAAATTCTATGACAGTAAAAATGTTTATTTTCAATTTAAATAAACATTTCTAAATAAGATGATGTTTTTGATCTAATTAAACAAGTCTAATCAAAATGATACTTTTGTTCTAGTTTGACAATTATAGCATAAAAGATATTTTTATTCTCATATGACAATTCTAACATAAAAGATATTTCTAAATAAAATAACATGTTTTAACTAACATAACATTTCGAAATAAAAGGACATGTTTAAACTAACATATCATTTCTATATAAAATGACATGTTTTTGGTTTCAACATTTCTAATTCAATGAAATGATAAACAAATTTTATTATGTCAGTTCTCAATTAACAAAAATGACAATTTTGTATTGTCAATTCTAATTTCAATGAAAAGAACAATCTTATATTGTCAATTCATATTTCAACAGAAACAAATAATTTTGCTCCACTATTTGGTTACAACAAAAATTAATAATTTTGTTTTCGATACTTTGGTCATGACAAAATGATATATTTGTTCTCAACAAAAATGACATATTTATTCACAACTAGTTAATTATAACAACAATGATACATTTGTTTACAACTATTTTATAATAACAAAAAATGACATATTTGATTCAACAATTGCACTTTAACTAGAGCGACAATTTTAATCTGATTATTCTTTTTCAACAAAGATTGGTATTCTTACTGCAATAGTTTTATTCGATGCAAACATCAACCATTTTATAATAACAAACATGTTATGTTTATCACAGCAATCATCCAATCAATAGATCTCTATACAGTGACAGTTCCAAATCAAATCACGTATGATAATAAATTTGAATTTAACAACAGATCAGGAGAAAAATCACAATCACAATTGGTTATTTTTAACTTAAATATATAAATAAAATAAATAGAATTCTCACCTTTGTATTCGTCAGATCTAGAAACGAATTAAAAGTCGGAAGCTTGTACACAACAGATCTATGACGTTGTGTTATGTCACGTTGTTCCAAGATTGTCAAACTTTTCGGTTTCTGTATCGAATTGGATCAAATACATGTTTTTAATAATTAAAATTAAAGTTAGCAATGAAATAAAATGTTGCAAATCAATAAAATTAAAATTTATATAATCTTGAATTGTTCAAAACTTTGAATCATAATTTCTGGAGCTGTAGTTAACGGTTTTGGGTGTCGTTTGTTGGAGGATGGAGGGCTTGCAGAGGTGGGTATTCGGCTGGAAGGGGGTGGGGTGCGGCGCAGCAATCGAGGCGGGGCGGAGGTTCAAAGGCAGCGGGTTTGGAGAGGTGATTCGGGAGCTCCGGTGCACGAGAAGGTTTGAAACTTGTCTAGAATCGAAAAGGAGATCAAGAGCTTCAAAAAGTTTAACTATGGCTAGGTCTAATTGTGTGCGGATTAGTAGAAAGAGAGGAGAGAAGGTGAGAAAGGGGAGGCGGCTGATGGGTTCAATGTGACGGCCCGCCCCACACCGACCGACATTTACTCCAAAAGTGCGCTGTACACATGTCCATTTAGCACAGAACGGTCGCCAAAGAAAGGAAAGAAGGGAATGAACTAATCAAGGAACCTGTAGAATGTCTCACAGCGCATGGAATAAAATATAATAATAATAACGTACTGGACATAAAACAGGTGAGACGGTGCATAAGCTAATAACTAAAATCAACATCAATCATCAGAGCAGCGGAAATCCAATTACAGCTTATTACAACTATCCAAATTTATTGTCTCTAAACAAAAGAAAGCTAAAGTAGAAGATGCACAACCAATGCCCAAGCAGTGATCTTCAACAACACGGGGAGAATACTATATATATATATATTACGTGGAAGCCTCCTGCTCGTCTCCGGATCATCTACCCGTGCATCACCAGCTAACCTGTCTCTAGTCTGCTCGTGTGAGCACCCAGAGTAATAAGAGGAGACATAAAACTCTGGGTCAGACATAAAGCCTGGTATGAGCGATAAGCATCTAAACAGAATAATAACAGGTATACTAAACCATACCTGAACCTGGACCTGCAACCAAAGAGTTAGTACCACATACCGTACAATACTCTAAGGTGCCATAATAAATAGTGCAAGAATACGGGGGTGGGGTGTGCATGTCAACATGATAGCAAATAAACCACCCATAGCAATCATCCTCACATTTCTCACTCAGTGCGTAAAGCATACGATATCCACCACTTTGGAACACTAGACAAATTGAGGTAACGACGAATCCCGACTTGTAGAAACCCTGCTATGACCAAGCAAAACACATGGAGTCATGACCAAACATTTCAATGACCCACCACATTGGTCGTAGCCCTTGGTCCTACCAATGCCATAATGGCCCTGAATCCGCCTTCGTACCTCCTACCATAGTGGTCCAAAGCTATAGACATCGATAACCCCTTAACACCCGTCCCGTAGCAAAGCCAAATCATGAAGCGAACTCGTTGATTCCCATCTGGATCTTGAGCTCTAGCTTCTCATTTGGACTTCCTTTGCATCTCGGGTTTGGCCGAATTGGAGTGGGTCTTCAGAAGAGTTGTCTTGCAGTAGCAGCCCTAGAATTCGGTTCGGTTCGGTAGTCATTACCCTCGTCGGTTCGGGTCGGTCCTCCTTCCTTGTCATCTTTCCATTCGGTTCGGGTCGGATACTTCACATCGGGTCGGGTCGGTGTCCTCCTCCGGGTCGGGTCGGGTCGCTGTCTTCCTTCCAGTTCATGCTCCTTCTCTGATCAGCTCCCTCGTTTTCCATCTACTCCGATCCGATCCCTTCGCCTTACTCCAGTTGTAGCCTTCCATTCTTAAGTCGATCTGATCTGGCCTCCATTATTCTTCCGATCCGATCTGGCCTCCATTATTCTTCCTATCTGATCCCCTTGTCCACTCCAAGTCTAAGCAAACGGCCTTCCTTTTTGCCAAGTTTCTTATGTGCCAAACTCCAGTCCGGGTCGGGTTTTCTTGCCCAGTTCACATATCCGATCCGAGCCCTCATCCGATCCGATCTGAAGCCCTGCACAACTTTCTGCAACTTTTTCCAGCAACTTGTTTACGCCATTCGACGACGTTTTCGACAAATCTAACACTTCAAATCAATCATAAAACACACCATAGAGTCATAGCAACACGTAATAGCAACCACAAACAGCAAACAACAGTTCAAATGAATCAAAATGGATCAAAAGTGGCTAAAACTTCATATTTTCCCATAATCCCTCTTAATCATGTTTAAGCGCATACTTAGTAAAACTTTATCAAATCGTCTAAATTTTCTAATAGAGGTATGAAATATTATTTAAGAATTTCTAAACATTTTTCCAGAATTTATTTATGTATAAATTCGCTAATCTTCACTAATTACCCTTAATTACCGTAATTAGTGCAAAAACTATGCAAATCACTCACCTTGGCAACAAAATAAAACACCAAATCTGAAATACTCTCTGTTTGGGTCGAATTCCTATGTATAGCAGCAGCTCCAACCTTGCTTTGTCGCTATTTGGCCTTGCTTTGATGTAGTTTAGGCTTAATCTTCACTAAAAATGTGTTTTGGAGTGGTTTTAGAGGATGGAAGTCATTACTAAGGTCTCAAGAAGGTTTGTGGCGGCTCAAAACTGAAATGAAAGTGATTTCCCAACCCTAATCAGTCCTCCTATACCTCTAAACCCGAAATTCCCCTTTGGGCCTAGCTGCTAATCACCCGGTTAAGCCCAATTAAGCTGTTTTTCACCATCTGAAACTTGTTTCAGCCATATCTCCCAAACGGTGAGTCCGTTTGGCTAATGTGACCACTCTATGGAAAGAGAAACCATCATCCGGAGCTAATAGAAGTGGTTTCAGGTCAAAATTTCTTTCCAGTCAAAAGATATGGCCAAAACAGTGCCGACTAGGGGTAAAATGGTCATTTAAAAATCGGGAAAAATCATGAACATGGGAAATGACCCCAATAGTCGTCTCCCAAAGTTGCATGACCATACGACTTGAAAGAAATAAATATACTACGATCCTATGATGCGTAGAATACGGGTCGTTACATTCTCCCCCTCATAAGAAATTTCGTCCCCGAAATTCCTTAACCCAAAACATACAAAGGATCCCGCATGCCTAACAACCACATACAACAATCAAACATGCAAAACAAGCAAACAAGCCTATCCTAGCATGCAGAAAACTAAATCGAAGTCAAAATCTTACCAGGCAAAGAGTTCTGGGTGTGTCTTCCTAATGTTCTCCTCTGTCTCCCAAGTACAATCATTCTCGTCCTCGCCCCACTGAACCTTGACTAGCTTCACCGCCTTTCTTCGAAGTTGCTTCATGTCGTGCTCGACAATACGGGCCGGCTTGCGGTTCCCAACCGCCTCGGGTTCTACTTTGAAGTCCTCTAACTGATCAGGTGAAATAGTCATATCTGAGTCGTGAACGAACTTCCTTAGTTGGGAAACATGAAATACGTCGTGAACTCCCGCCATCTTCTCCGGTAAGTCAATTCTGTATGCTAAATTCCCGACTAGTTCAAGAATAGGGAATGGGCCAACAAATCTTGGTGCCAACTTGCCTCTCCTGCCAAATCGTATTACGCTCTTCAACGGAGAAATCTTGACAAACACCAAATCACCAACGGAGAATTTTAGGTCTCTTCTCCTCTTATCAGCATAACTCTTCTGCCTATCTTGGGCAGCCTTCATTCGTTGTTGAATGATCTTGATCTTATCTGAAGTTTCCCTCACCACATCTGGTCCAAGCATAAACTTCTCGCCAGTCTCTATCCAACATGATGGTGAGTTGCACGGTCTTCCGTACAAAGCTTCAAACGGAGCCATACCGATACTGGATTGGTAGCTATTATTATATGCAAACTCTACTAGATGCAAATGGTCATCCCATGATCCACCAAAATCCAATATACACGCTCTCAGGAGATCTTCCAAAATACGGTTCACCCTCTTCGTCTGACCGTCGGTCTGAGGATGATATGCGGTACTGAGATGTAACTCTGACCCTAGAGCCTCTGGTAAGCTCTTCCAAAACCCACTAGTGAACAACGGGTCTCGGTCACTCACAATGCTTTTAGGTACTCCATGAAATCTCACTACCCACTTCATATACAATTCTGCTAACTTAGCTGCCGTTCTGGTCGATTTGACTAGTATAAATCTTGCACTTTTAGTCAGTCGATCCACAACTACCCAAATGCTATCATGTCCCGATCTAGTCCTTGGTAAACCATCAATGAAATCCATCGAGACTTGCTCCCATTTCCATTTGGGAATTTCTAAGGGCTGTAACAACCCACTAGGCTTCTTTTGCTCGGCTTTAACTAGCTGGCAATTCATGCACTTGGATATAAACTTCCCAACGTCTCTTTTCATCTCTTCCCAGTAGTAGGTCTGCTTCATATCTCGAAACATCTTGTTACCACCGGGGTGTATAGTCAGCTTTGAGTGATGACATTCTCTAAGCACTTCATCTCTCAATCCATTGACATTGGGTACAACAAGCTTTCCATTCGTTCTAAGCCATCCATCTCGATCAAGCCCATACTTGTTCATCTCCCCATCGATACCCATCTCTAACTTGGAGATGATTTCCAATAGGTTAGGATCGTCCCTCTGACTAGAGCCAATCCGCTCAATCAAAGTGGGTCTGATCGTCAAACTTGCTAACATTTCTGGATCCAATTCGCACTTTGGTCTGAAATCAAACCACGCGATATACTCTAGTTGCTTCCATTCTAAAAACATAGCCCTTAAACTTGCATGTCTTCTACTCAATGCATCAGCCACCGCATTGCCCTTTCCTGGTGTATATGCGATGTCAAAATCATAGGAAGCCAAGAATTCTAACCATCTTTGTTGCCGGAGATTTAGATCCTTCTGGGAGAAGAGATACTTCAACGACTAATGATCTGTAAACAGCTCAAATCTTTCTCCCAAGAGATAATGTCTCCACATCTTTAACGCGAACACGATCGCTGCCAATTCTAAATCATGGGTAGGGTATCATCTCTCGTGCGGTTTCAATTGCCGACTTCCATAAGCTACAACCCTACCGCCTTGCATCAATACAGCGCCCAGTCCGGTACCACAGGCATCCGTGTATACCGTCATCTCTTCATCCCCCTTAGGAATGACTAACACTGGTGCGCTCGTCAACTTGTCCTTTAGACTCTTGAATGCATTCTCGCACCTTTCATCCCAGACAAAAGCTTGATTCTTCTTGGTCAACTGGGTCAATGGTGCTGCTAACTGGGAGAAACCTTGGATAAACTTACGATAATATCCAGCTAACCCCAAGAAACTTCTTACATCCGTTGCATTCTTGGGCGTAGGCCAATCTTGTACCGTAGCCACCTTCGCCGGGTCCACGGCAATACCATTCTCTGATACAACATGGCCCAAGAACCTCACTTCCCTCTTCCAGAAGTGACACTTAGAAAACTTTGCTTTCAATTGGTGTTTTCTCAACACCTCCATCACTACTCTTAAATGTTCCTTGTATTCTTCCTCTGTCCTCGAATGGACCAAAATATCATCAATGAACACAAGGACAAACTTATTCAACTGATCTCTGAATACCCTATTCATAAGATCCACAAAATATGCTGGGGCATTGGTCAGCCCGAATGGCATGACCAACCACTCATAAAATCCAGACGGCGTTCGAAATGCCGTTTTAGCTATACTCTCAGCTTCCACTCTAAGCTGATGAAAACCTGTCGCGAGATCCAACTGAGAAAATTCTCTAGCGCCACTCAACTGATCGAACAAATCATCTATCCGCGGTAGAGGATACTTGTTCTTCCTCGTCACTTTATTCAATTCGCGGTAGTCTACACACAAACGAAGGGAACCATCCGCCTTGGTAGCAAACACAACTGGTGCTCCCCATTCAGAAACACTCCTTCTGATAAATCCCTTCTTCAAAAGACCGCTGACTTGCACCTCGAGCTCTCGCTGTTCCCTTGGTGCCATACGACGAAGTGGCATCACTATAGGTCTGGCATCCTTTACCAAATCAATACGAAACTCAATCCCTCGGTGTGGTGGAAGCCCGGTCACTTCTTCGAAAACATCCGGATACTGGCCAACCACGGGCAAACCTGACAACTCACTATGCGGAATGTCGAGGGAGTTTAGAAAACTAGCCAATACCCCCTTACTGGGTAGACCACCAAACACTATCCTCCGCCCATCATCCGCTCTAGCTGTCACTAAAAAGCCCTCACAGTCTACCACCACCACGTATCTTTGGAGCCAATCTACTCCCAAAATAATGCCAAACCCAGTAAAGCCCAAAACAAAGCAATCACAAACAAACATGCATCCATGACTTGATAGGACCACATTACGACAAATCATGCTAAGGCTAGTTGAACCACCAATCGGGTTCGTCACTACTAAAGGTCTATCAACAATCTCGGGCTCCAATCCCAACCTATCTACCAGGTCACTAGATATGAAAGAACTGGAAGCTCCGGTATCAAATAAAACTCTAACAGGAACGTCATAAACAGAAAGCATACCTTGAATGACGACATTCTTTCCCTTCTCTGCCGCTGTTGGGGCATTCGACGAAGAAGGAATAGCATTAAGGGCATAGGCTTTCACTATTTGCTTTTCTTTAGGGGGTTGCGGACACTTGTCCTTGTGATGTCCCATTTGGCCACAGTTGAAGCACTTCCTATCCGCTGGCTTGGCCCGACAATTACTAGCATAATGGCCCTTCTTACCACAGTTGAAGCACTCAACATCTTGCTTATTCTTTTTCTTCTGGCCCTCCTTAGTCTGACTCTGCTTTCTCTTATTCTGGGAACCACCCTTGCCTCCACCACTTGCTTGTGGCTTTGGCTCATCTGCGGATGCAACCTCAGTCTTCGGCTTAGGGTAGAGACTTTCTGATCTTAATGCTTTCCCCACAATTGATTCAAATGTCTCATCGATGTGGTTAATAAGTCTTTCCCCCAAGTACTGATCCAAACCAGTTTTGAATTTCTCATTCTTTTTCTCGGCGGTATCAATAAGAGATAACCCATATTTTGACAGAGTGTCAAATTCAGCAATATACTCCGAGACAGCTCTACCATTCTGCTTGAGCTCTAAGAATTTCTTAAACAACACTGACTTCTGAGCAGCTGGAATGAACTTCTCGCTAAAGCGAGCCTTAAACTGCTCCCAAGTAATCTGATCTTCGGGAGTAGCTGCCTTTATAGCATTCCACCAATTCATTGCCCGCCCTTGCAGCTGACGGGATGCTAGCTTTCTCTTCATTGCATCCTCGATACCCAAATCCTCAAAGATACGTTCGCAACTATCCAACCAATCCTGAACATCCGTGGCCGACTCCGTTCCATGGAACGGCTTCCCACCAAGACTAGTATAATCCTTATTCAGCTTGGCGAAGTCGACTCTTGGCGCCTGCACTATTGGACCACCACCATTTCCACCATAAAGAGCTGCCCTCTGTACATCTCTAAGCACCTCTCTCATGAGGTCAGTAAACATCGTCCTCATGTCAGCAGCATTCCCATTATTGGCCCCTCTACCGGTACCTCTAACATATCGGCTCATCGTCAATCTGAAAAAGGAAACGATTAACGACCCCATAGTGGTGCTAGTGCAGTACGACTTCATCCTTATACTAGTAATAGTATATATATATATATAGATTTTAAAAACCAAAGTAATCACAAATACGCTCTCTCGTATACGTATATTATCTCTCCCTGATAACTTCCCTAGGTGAACTACGCAACCTAGAGCTCTGATACCAAGTGTGACGGCCCGCCCCGCACCGACCGACATTTACTCCAAAAGTGCGCTGTACACATGTCCAGTTAGCACGGAACGGTCGCCAAAGAAAGGAAAGAAGGGAATGAACTAATCAAGGAACCTGTAGAATGTCTCACAGCGCATGGAATAAAATATAATAATAATAACGTACTGGACATAAAACAGGTGAGACAGTGCATAAGCTGATAACTAAAATCAACATCAATCGTCAGAGCAGCGGAAATCCAATTACAACTTATTACAACTTTCCAAATTTACTGTCTCTAAACAAAAGAAAGCTAAAGTAGAAGATGCACCACCAATGCCCAAGCAATGATCTTCAACAACACAGGGAGAATACTATATATATATATTACGTGGAAGCCTCCTGCTCGTCTCCGGATCATCTACCCGTGCATCACCAGCTAACCTGTCTCTAGTCTGCTCGTGTGAGCACCCAGAGTAATAAGAGGATACATAAAACTCTGGGTCAGACATAAAGCCTGGTTTGAGCGATAAGCATCTAAACAGAATAATAACAGGTATACTAAACCATACCTGAACCTGGACCTGCAACCAAAGAGTTAGTACCACATACCGTACAATACTCTAAGGTGCCATAATAAATAGTGCAAGAATACGGGGGTGGGGTGTGCATGTCAACATGATAGCAAATAAACCACCCATAGCAATCATCCTCACATTTCTCAATCAGTGCGTAAAGCATACGATATCCACCACTTTGGAACACTAGACAAATTGAGGTAACGACGAATCCCGACTTGTAGAAACCCTGCTATGACCAAGCTAAACACATGGAGTCATGACCAAACATTTCAATGACCCACCAAATTGGTCGAAGCCCTTGGTCCTACCAATGCCATAATGGCCCTGAATCCGCCTTCGTACCTCCTACCATAGTGGTCCAAAGCTATAGACATCGATAACCCCTTAACACGCGTCCCGCAGCAAAGCCCAATCATGAAGCGAACTCGTTGATTCCCATCTGGATCTTAAGCTCTAGCTTCTCATTTAGACTTCCTTTGCATCTCGGGTTTGGCCGAATTGGAGTGGGTCTTCAGAAGAGTTGTCTTGCAGTAGCAGCCCTAGAATTCGGTTCGGTTCGGTAGTCATTACCCTCGTCAGTTCGGGTCGGTCCTCCTTCCTTGTCATCTTTCCATTCGGTTCGGGTCGGGTACTTCACTTCGGGTCGGGTCGGTGTCCTCCTCCGGGTCGGGTCGGGTCGCTGTCTTCCTTCCAGTTCATGCTCCTTCTCCGATCAGCTCCCTCGTTTTCCATCTACTCCGATCCGATCCCTTCGCCTTACTCCAGTTGTAGCCTTCCATTCTTTAGTCGATCCGATCTGGCCTCCATTATTCTTCCGATCCGATCTGGCCTCCATTATTCTTCCGATCCGATCCCCTTGTCCACTCCAACTCTAAGCAAACGGCCTTCCTTTTTGCCAAGTTTCTTATGTGCCAAACTCCAGTCCGGGTCGGGTTTTCTTGCCCAGTTCACATATCCGATCTGAGCCCTCATCCGATCCGAAGCCCTGCACAACTTTCTGCAACTTTTTCCAGCAACTTGTTTACGCCATTCGACGACATTTTCGACAAATCTAACACTTCTAATCAATCATAAAACACACCATAGAGTCATAGCAACACGTAATAGCAACCACAAACAGCAAACAACAATTCAAATGAATCAAAATGGATCAAAAGTGACTAAAACTTCATATTTTCCCATAATCCCTCTTAATCATGTTTAAGCGCATACTTAGTAAAACTTAATCAAATCGTCTAAATTTTCTAACAGAGGTATGAAATATTGTTTAAGAATTTCTAAACATTTTTCCAGAATTTATTAGTGTATAAATTCGCTAATCTTCACTAATTACCCTTAATTACCGTAATTAGTGCAAAAACTATGCAAATCACTCACCTTGGCAACAAAATAAAACACCAAATCTGAAATACTCTCTGTTTGGGTCGAATTCCTATGTATAGCAGCAGCTCCAACCTTGCTTTGTCGCTATTTGGCCTTTCTTTGATGTAGTTTAGGCTTAATCTTCACTAAAACTGTGTTTTGGAGTGGTTTTAGAGGATGGAAGCCATTACTAAGGTCTCAAGAAGGTTTGTGGCGGCTCAAAACTGAAATGAAAATGATTTCCCAACCCTAGTCAGTCCTCCTATACCTCTAAACCCGAAATTCCACTTTGGGCCTAGCTGCTAATCACCCGGTTAAGCCCAATTAAGCTGTTTTTCACCATCTGAAACTTGTTTCAGCCATATCTCCCAAACGGTGAGTCCGTTTGGCTAATGTGACCACTCTACGGAAAGAGAAACCATCATCCGGAGCTAATGGAAGTGGTTTCAGGTCAAAATTTCTTTCCACTCAAAAGTTATGGCCAAAACAGTGCCAACTAGGGGTAAAATGCATGGGAAATGACCCCAATAGTCGTCTCCCAAAGTTGCATGACCATACGACTTCGTATATGAAAGAAATGAATATCCTACGATCCTATGATGCGTAGAATATGAGTCGTTACATTCAACGTGCGTGAGTGATTTGGGAAGAAGGAGCGTGAGTTTGTCTCGATATGTGTGCATTTAAATAATATTTTAATCCCTTAAAAGGCCCGTTTTGCAACTTTGTCCAATTTCAGCCCAACGACTGTCGTTCCCACTCATTAACCCCTATTCCGGATTCATCTAGCTATGTACCACAGGCCCAGATGACTGTTTTGACCCATTTTTCTTTAATTTAAAATATTTTCTTTAATTTTTAATTCAATCGTACGGAAAAATTAACCGGGGTCACAAATTAACTTCAAAATTTCCCAAAAAATACATTTAGCTATGTTTTGACGCTGCGGACCTAGGAAAATTAATTTCATTCAATTTTGAGCCCGTTTGAAAAATGACTATTTTCAAGTCGATTAAAATTGACCGAAATTGATAAAACTGAAATCCTTTTGCCACGGCCACAAATTAATTCTAAAAATTATGAAAAATTAAACATAGCCATATTTTGACATTCCGGACCCAATAAAAGTGGTTTCGTTGAAAACCGAGGTCGTTTGTAAAATGACTATTTCCAAGGCGCATATATTAAATATTAAAAATACATTTTTAAACAAATAATTTTCGAAACTCGAAATATATAAGTGTTTACTATTTTTCAATGCAGAAAGATCATTATGAACTCAATGGAAGTGGTTTCGAGTTCAAATTCCTTCGTATGCAAAAAGTAGTGTTTTTGACCTTTATAAATTTCGTAGCGACCTTTCTAAATTTTTAATTTTGACATAACTTTTGATTCCCGCTATGAAATTTTGATTTTTCGGATTCGTTGGAAAGAAATTTTTAAATAGATTCTAATATTTTTTGTTTCACTAAAATCCGTTTAATTTTGCATCCCGTACGGTCAGTCAAAGTTCAAGTTTGACTTTCCAAACTACTGCGCTATTTCTAACTCCTTTTATAATTAAAATTAAATTATTCATTCTAACTTCAATTTAAATCAATTTTCAATCATTATTATTCTAAATAAATCATTTTAAATATCATAAACTCATTAAAATTACTTAATATAAAATTTTAAATTTACCCCAAAATTCAGGGTTGTTACAGTCCATTTACATTTGGCTGAGTTCTCATACAACAACAGCTACCAAGCGAGCCTGACAATGTCACCATTCGAAGCATTGTATGGTAGACCGTGCCGATCTCCTGCTTGTTGGGTTGAACCTGGTAATAGACTTGTATTGGGACCTGATATGATCCATGAAGCTGCAGACAAAGTTGATTTCGTTAAGAAACGATTACTTGCCTCTCAAAGCCGACAGAAGAGCTATGCTGATTCGAGAAGAAGAGATTTGGCTTTTTATGTTGGTGATTATGTGTATCTAAGGGTTTCTCCGATGAGAGGAGTGATTCGATTTGGCAAAACTGGGAAGTTGGCGCCCAGATTTATTGGTCTATTCCCTATTCTTGAATGGGTTGGAACTCTCGCTTATAGAGTTCAATTACCTGATTGGTTGCCTGGAGTGCATGATGTATTTCACGTATCTCAACTTCGAAAGCATGTTCATGATCCAGACTTGGTTGTGGAAGAAGCCGCACAATAGGATATAGAAATTACTCCAGAATTGGCTTTGAGAAGAGAGTCGCTAAAGATTATTGGCAAAGAAACCAAAGAACCGAGGAAAAAGAAGGTTCACTTAGTCAAAGTGCAATAGAGTGGAGATCCGCGAGATTGTACTTGGGAAACAGATGAAAGCATTAAGAAAGCCTATCCTAAGTGCAGGGTGGATATCTCTGATTGACTCTGGTGCAAGGTACATTTACCATATTTTGAAATTTCCATTATGTTCTCTACTTTGTTGTTATTTTCTTTTCATGGATGTAAACTTTTAATTCTATAGTCTGATTATTTTAAATGAGTATATGAATCGATTAGTATATTTTTGAAAAGTTAAAAACAAATTGATTGTTGTTTGTGTTGTGTGATAGTGGATATGATTAATTAAATTATTAGAATGATAGTTAATTTAATCAAGAAGAGAATGATGGTAAATTTATGAAATTAAATCAAGTATTGAACTGATTTAAAAATAGATAGAAATATATACATGTGCATTATATATGTTTGAACAGGTAAAAGGATTAGCTGTTGAGTAAAGAATGCATTTGCATGCCCGACAAATAGGTAAACCTTAATGAGTTGGATGCACAAATTTATTATTATATCAACTCCTGTGAATGTCATTGGATGCGGTGTGCTGGTTGTTCTTTATGTAATAATAAACATCGCCATAGGACAGTAACAATTAATTTTGAACTACACTACATGGCATACTTCTTGAAGAAAGGCATACTTCATCATATACCACATAAGCATTTGGAGCTTGTGTGACGAGGTTGAAGATTTACCATACGAGCGAGAGGCTTGTATGGCGATGACTATATATTACAGGTTGAACTTATGACTGATATGGACCATATAAAATGTAATGGTAAATTGCTAGATTAATAAAAAAAACCCACATGGGTCTGGAGATGACAATAAACATGTCTCTCTGGTCATTAAGGCACAAAAACCATTTATAGGGTGACGAGAATTTATTCTCTGGAGTTATGATCTATACACACTCCCCTGTGGACACCGGAATATATCACTATAAAAATGTGCATGCATATTAGGATTTATTGGGTACCCAATACGGCCCAATAAACTTCCAAACCCCTCCCCGTACAAAGGAGGTTATGGCGAAATTTTTCGAAAATTTAGGGTGTTAGCCAAATTTTTGAAGAATTTGAAAATTCTCAAAAACTGAAAAGTTGGAGAATGGAAGCCAGATTGAAAGTAGAGTTGGTTAATTAAACCAATTTCGACTTCGTTCCTTTTGGAGGATGAAAAATTTTAAGTGGGGGAGATTGTAACAACCTGGAAAATCTGAGCCAATTTAAAATTTTTAATTTGGCTATTTTAGTGAATTTTAAATATTTAAAATAAATATTTTAAATAATAACGACGAAAAGTAAGTTCGAATCGATGTTTGAAAATAAATATAATTATTTTTAATTATAAACAAGGCCTGAAATGGCGCGGTAGTTTCAAAATTTCAATTCAAACTTTGACTGACTTTACCGGGTGCAAATTAAAATGGATTTTAGTGAAACCAAAAATATTTAAATCTGTTAGTGAATATTTTTCTAACGAATCTGAAAAATCGAAGTTTCGTAGCGGGAATCAAAAGTTATGGCCAAATGAATTTTCAGAAAGGTCGCTATAGAATTTATATAGCCAGTGAAAATAGACAATATGCAAAGGACCTCAGAATTCGAAGAAACCACTTTTGTTGGATCCGGGATGTCAGATTATTTCTAGGTTTCAAATTTCATAATTTTTGAAGTTAGTATTTGAGCGTGGCAAAAGAAAATGTGTTTGGTCGATTTCTATTAAATTGGATCGACCAGTAAATGGCCATTTTTCAAACGGTCTCAGAATTCGACGAAACTAGTCTTGTTGGGACTGTATCATCAAAACATAGCTGAATTTATTTTTCTGGAATTTTTAGAATAAATATGTGGCCCCGACAAATTAAAATGTACGTTCAAAACAGAATTTGAATGTTTTATATTTTAATTTGAAGAATAACTAACTGTAACAGTCGAATTGGTCTATGAAACATATTCCATTTTGTTCGGAATGGGGGTATTTAGCTAGGGGCGACAGTCGTTGGGTTTGGATTGGAGTTCGTATGAGAAAAGGGTATTTTTGGAAATAATTAAATTAAAATTTTAAAATAAAACCATTGGCCAATCATTTTCTTCCACACATCTTCTCTTTCCCCGATGCTCTTCAACCCGACGACGGAAACATACCAGCCCCTTCTCTCTTCATTTTCTCCCTCTACAAGCCAAATCATCCCTAGCTTCTGTTGGGGTTTTTGAAGAGCTCGATCCCCTCTCCACATCCATAACTGGTTCACCTCCTACCATCACTTGTACGCGGAGATCCGTGCCTCCAAACCTCGACTGTTTAAAGCGCCACAGCCGTCGTTGCTTGCCGTCGAACTGAGAAGGAGGACCAGCGTCGGAGAGCCCTTTCCAAGCTCTTCCATGTGGCAGTGGCCGATCGTCGTATCGTGCAACGGATTCGAGAAAAAATCCATACCTAGTTTGGAACGAAAACTGAAAGGTACGACCTTTATTTATTTAAAACAGTTTTAACACTTTAAAACCGTTGCAAACTTCTAAAAATCACATCTTTTTGCTATGTGATCGAAATCCAGTGAAACAAGAGACAGTGGACTCGTGCGGGCGTCTTTTACGTTCTAGAAGAGACCAGATATTTTTCCGAGCCTTCAACAATTTTTGGTGGAGTGAAACCCAATGTGAGATTTCTGAACTATAAACAATATGGAATCAACGATGTATAAATTATATAGTCGAAGTACGAGTTATATAAGCGTTGTACACCACATGTATAAGCGTTGTATAGGTTGTATGTTCGATGTATAAGTTATATATGCATTGTAAAAATGATATGTGCGTTGAAATAAATTAAAATGATATTGAAATGAAAACGAAATATAGTTATATATGTATATATATATATATTTATACTCCCCTCGTCCACAGACCATGGACGATATACATTGGTTGTGATATTGTTTGGATTATTGGTTGTGGTGAAAATTTGGTGAATATCATGAATGGTTGGTTTGAAATAATTGATTGTGATTGAAATCCCAATTGGATTAGCATATGGGAAAATTCGTCTGCGTACGAACTAGATATTGAAAATCCCCATTGTCAAAAGCTGCGAGGCTTTAAGGTAGAGCGAGGAGCCGTACTAGGGACGGTGCCGGTTTTAACTACCCTGCCGTTATGCTGCCGAAATTTTCTGAAATATTTCTGTGTTTGATTTATATTCATGTGTTGAATGTTGAAATTAAAGTCATGTGTTGAATGTTGAAACAAAATTCATTTATTGAATAGAAATTCGTGTGTTGAAATGAATTCATGTGTTGAATGGAGTTCGGGTATTGAATAAATTCTTTAAAAGATAAAAATAACATTTTTATCATATATATAGACTATATAAAATATTAGTGGTTTAAATAAATTGTTTTAACACCAAAAAAATACCTTATATATAAAATATATAAAATAATCGTGTTTTGAAATAAATTGTTTTGCAATAAAAATCACATATTTATTATAAATATAAACTATAGAAAATATTCATGTGTTGAATGTTGAAATAAAATTCATGTGTTGAATAGAAATTCATGTGTTGAATAGAAATTCCTATGTGGAAATAAAATAAATAAAATTCATGTGTTGAATAGAAATTCATGTGTTGAATAGAAATTCCTGTGTGGAAATAAAATCAAAAAAATTCATGTGTTGAAATAAATATCTGTTGGATAAAAATATGGTTTTTATCAAATATGCGAAGTGAAAATGGTTTAGAAGTCGAAGAATCGATTATATATATATAATTAAAATATATCGAATAACGAAGCTGCAGTTCGTGTTTTGAAACCATGATTTCAAATGATTAGTGCGAGAGATCCGACCGTCGGATTTTCCTGAAATCGAAACCGTTGGGTTCGCCTTGGAAATATCTTTCCAACGACACCTACTTTGTGAAGATCCAACGGTTGGATTGTCTGGAATGTTTAATTCAAATCTGAAGAAAAAAAGCGCCAGAATCGATTATATTTATATATATATATATATATATAATTAAAGTAAATCGAATAACGACGTTGCAGTTCCTATTTTGAAATTGAAATTTCAAACGTGTGTACCGGGAGATCCGACCATCAGATTTTCCCAAAACTGAAACCGTTGGATTCGTTTCGAAAAGATCTTTCTATTGATATAAAATTTGTGAATATCCAATGTTAGATTTCCAGATATGTGTAAATCAAATCTGAAGAAAAACAGCGCCACGGCCACGTTATGGTCTAAAGCGTCGTTTGAATGAATTGGCTATTTTTAAATAAATAAAAATAGCGATAAATCGTTATAAAATATTATAAACAATATGGAATGGAAATAAACCGAATTTACCCGGTTTAGTGGATATTTGATGGTTGAATGTGTTTGGCGTGAATTTTTGTCGAATAATTTAACAATTGAAATTAATTGATTTGAAATTCTAAATATACGTATATTATTTGAAAAGGCCGAGTTAAATCTCATTTCAAATAATCGATCGGCAATAAGAAGTTGATGATGAAGACGGTGGTTGAAGAACGGAGATCTTCACCTCGGTTGGATGATAACTGATGTCTTGATTAGGAGGCATCCCGAAATATAGATAATAAGTGGTGATCGTCCAGAAGTACGTGGAGATCGATGGATATGCGAGGTATGTGGTGCCTCCGGTTTCATTCAGACCCAGAACGAACTTGTAAATGGACTGTGTGTCTGACATGGGATTTTGTTCTGTGCTGATTGATCTCTATTAAATATATATCTGTTTGGCGGCGGAGAATTTATACTCTTGCTTAACGCCCTTCTCTGAGACGTACGAGCTCAGAGGTTATATATCGATAGAAATCGGTCGCATGGAGTGAACTGACTCTGTGGCATGCCTGAGTGGCAAATGATCAAGGCTTCTGTTGAAAAGCAAAGTCATGTGGTTGATGATCAAAGCACGGCCTGTGTGGCATAGCTTTGTGTGTAACGTTGATTCACGAGCCTCACACCCCGGTATGAACCAGAAACGGCAGAGGACCTCAGGGAGGACATGCGTTTCTTTCTAGCTAGAGGTGGTGTCAGTGCTTAAACTGGCTGACATATATATTATTTTCACCTGTGTGGTTGTTGCTGTTGCGAGGCGCCTTGGATGTATCGGTGACTATGTGAAGCCGATGGAGTCATTTGGCTCATTGACACCCCAAAGGGCGGGGAAACGCAGTGTTCAGGCATTTTAATCCACATCGGTGGACCGGCCCTGTCGCTCCTAGGGTCACTCGAGCGCTGATCCTGAGACACGGACTAGAGCGTCTCAAAGTCGGTAAGGACTATCTTTTGCCTTGGTTCATGATGGAAATCCAATTTCCAAATACGTGACTGTGCTGTTTTGATTGTATACCTATATATGGCGACATGATATATGGTACCCATGCTGTCTATGATTGATACTTATGATTTGAAATCGTTTTTGAAACATATAAACACTAGTAATAATATCAAATTCTTTTGTTTTATTTGTGTCAAGCATATTTTGGCCATTATAAGGTAAAACTCTATCCTCCGGTTTGCGTTGCATTGTGTGATGGGAACTGAGTCTTATAATGGCTTCATTTTTATAAAAAGCATTGCGATGTTTAAAAGATTTACTTGTTTTAAAGCACTGGCAATCCAATGGAGTAAACCCGTTATGCGAAAGTGGCGTGATCCTGTGATTAGCCATATTATAAAATGTATTAAGTAGATTTCTCATACCAGTCCCATGACTGACTCGTAGTTTGTTTCACTTGCAAAATCGGGTGCCCCTTTTTCTACACGGGCAGCCTTGTATACAGGTTTTAGCAGGCTCTTTCTGGATAGCTGGAGCTGAAGACGGATTCTATCATTTATCTCTTTTTATGCTGTTCAGCTCCTTTTGTACATATTATGTTTGTTTTCCGCTGTAGACATTTATGTATAGCTGAACTGTATTTGTACTAAGTATGATACTATATACTGTGTAACTCTGATGATGATGTTTATCCAGTGTATTATTTGTACATTATCTAGTGTATTTATTTAATTCTGTTCTGCTATTATCTGTTTATGTGTTATATTCAAGATTACCCTTGCCACCATCGTACGGGGTTTTGGGGACGTCATAGTTGCTGATCCCAACCGTTGGTGATATACATTCGATACACTCAAGCGAAATGTGTGATCGGTCATGTGTGGCTGAGTTGCAGGATGTTCTTGTTGAACTTGGTGTATTCTCCTCTACAGATACACCAGCGGCAAGTGGTTCCATACCTTATCATAGTTGGAAATCCATTACCCAATAAGTGGTTGCTGTTTTGATTGTATATTATATATGTGGAACGTGAGATGCAAACATTGCACTAGATTCTATTTATTTGATTTAGACACTATTATAATATCAAAAGAGTTTTGATATAAAGATTATCGTTTTCTTTCAAAAGGATTTTGAAAGTTGAATCAAGTGTTTTGGATTCTCATAAGGGAAAAACCTGTTCTGTGTTATATGGCGTGGTCTTATGAGATATCGTTTGGTTTCTCAAACTATTTTAAACTGTTTACTCATACCAGTCCCATGACTGACCCAGAGTTTATTTGGTTTTGTTTCCCTAAACTCTTGGGTGCCTAAATTTGTACGGGCAGTCAAGTAGTTTAGGTGTTTACAGATATTTGGAGGAGCTTGGAGCAGGAGGCTTCAACGTTATTTATCTAGTGTTATTTCCACTGTATTGTAAGTGTTGTACTCTGATGATAATGTTATGTATATACAGTCAAATTTTGTATTTCAAAAGCCGATATATATTATATTTTATTCCGCTGCGATGTGAGATTCTGTGTTGTGTTTCTGTTCTTCTTCTTCTATTCTAATTTTATTTCTTTCTATTTCTCACCCTCTAACTTCTTTCTATTAATGATTCGTATTTCTGTGCAATTTAGGTTGGACGTATGTTGTATTTAGTCAACTCAGATAGTACGGATTTGCGGGCCATTACAGAATTTAAGGGTGGAAGAGAGGAGTTGTTTTGGCCATTGATAGAAGGGTGGAAGAGAGGAGCTATTCTGGCCATTGATAGAAGGGAGGCGGCAGCTTTAGAATAGGGATTAGGGTTTGGTTATTAGATATTTATAATAAAATATTATTAAATCTCTTAATTATTAGTTTT
Organism: Allium sativum; assembly: GCA_030737875.1. Lineage (NCBI taxonomy): Eukaryota > Viridiplantae > Streptophyta > Magnoliopsida > Asparagales > Amaryllidaceae > Allium > Allium sativum. The sequence goes on along the minus strand of JASFAX010000027.1, from coordinate 11,307,593 downwards.
AAGCCTGTTAACCCTTTACAGCTCCAAATTCAGCCCAACGAGAGTTATTCCTCCCCAAATGCCCCCGTTCCAGACACAATGGGCTAGATCCATCAGCTCAATCGATCGTTTTCAGTCTGTTTTCTTTAATTTAAAGTAGAAATCATTTATTTATTTAATTTGATTGTACATTTAAATTTACCGGGGCTACATACGGACTCCCTAAATTTCTGAAAATTATATCTAGCTATATTTTGATGATACGGTCCTAACAAAATTAATTTCGTCGAATTTGGAGAACGTTTGAAAATAGCCTTTTTAACGGTCAATTAAATTCAATAGAAATTATTGAACACAGTTTAATTTATCACGCTCATATATCTATTCCAAAAATTATGAAAAATTAAATTTAGCAATAATTTGACATTCCGGATCCGACAAAAATGGTTTCATCGAAAACGAAGGTCGTTTGTTACATGACTATTTTTAATAGCTTTAATATTATTTAAAAATGGAATTTTTAAATTTTGGCACATTTTCCAACAAAATTCCTTAAAATAATTTTTTTAAATTGGTTCTGATTTTCTGGGTTGTTACAATCTCCCCCACTTAAAAACTTTTCGTCCCCGTAAAGGAAACAATAGTAAAGTAGGAAACAAAATGGAAAATGCAAAATATTGTAAATGTACCTCAACACAAGAGCTACTCGAAGATATTCACTCTGCACTTAGGATAAGCCTATTTGATGCTATCCTTAGTCTCCCGTGTACAGTCTCTAGGATCCCCGCTCCACTGCACTTTGACTAAGTGGATCCTCTTGTCCCTCAGAACTTTGGTCTCCTTGCCAATAATTTTCACTCTCTCCCCTCTTACTGATAAGCTCGGGGTAATCTCCAAATCTTTTTATGCTGCTTCCTCCACAATCAAGTTTGGATCTTGTACAAGCTTCTGGAGTTGAGACACATGGAATACATCACGCACCCCTGGCAACCAGTCAGGCAGCTGAACCCGGTAAGCGAGAGTTCCAACCCTTTCAAGAATATGAAATGGACCAATGAATCTCGGCGCCAACTTCCCAGTCTTCCCAAAATGAACTACACTACTTAATGGTGAAACCCTCAAGTACACATAATCGCAAACAGTGAATTCCAAATCCCTTCTTCGTGAGTCAGCGTAGCTCTTCTGTCGACTCTGAGCAGCCAGTAGTCGCTTTTTAATGAAATTGACTTTATCCACTGCTTCACGAATCATGTCGAAACCCAATACTAACCAATTTCTTGGTTCCCCCAACATGCGGGAGATCTGCATGGCCTGCCATATAATGCTTCAAATGGAGACATCTGCAAGCTTGCTTGGTAACTGTTATTATAAGATAACTCAGCCAAATGCAAGTGATCTTCCCATGACCCGCCAAAATCAAGAATGCATGCTCGCAACAAGTCTTCAAGTATACGGTTCACCCTCTCAGTCTAGCCATCTGTCTGAGGATGATAAGTGGTGCTTAGATTCTACTTTGTCTCTAGCTCTTCTTGGAATGCTCCTAAGAATTTACTAGCAAATATCGGATCACAATCACTAACAATGCTACTGATAACTCCATGCAGTCTGACAATCTCTCTGAAATACAGTTGCGTCAGACTTCGAGTTGTTCTATTAGATTAGACAGGAATAAAATGGGCGATCTTCGTGAAACGATCTACAATCACACATATACTGTCATTGCCTTTTCTGGTTCAGGGCAAGCCATCAATGAAATCTATAGAAATTTGGACCCACTTCCCACTTGGAACCTCTAGTGGTTGCAACAATCCTGCAAGCTTCTGTTGATTGCTTTTAACTTGTTGGCAAGTGGAACATCTGCTAACATATATGGAAATGTCCCTCTTCATAGATCTCCACCAAAATGTGCGCTTGAGGTCATGATACATCTTACTCACTCCTGGATGAATACTAAGCTTAGATTTGTGACATTCATCCATTACTTTCCTTCTGAGATCAAGAAGGTTCGTAACACAAATTCGGCCTAATAGCCTCAGAACCCCTTTGTTGTCAATCTGGAAACTCGTGGCTTCGCCTTCCCGAACTCTCTAGCTAATTATCTGAATGAATTCATCATTCTTCTGAAGAGCAGAGATCTTACCAATCAAGGAAGGTGTAATGACGAGATTGGCGACGACCACATTCTTTCTGCTAAGTGCATCCGCCATAACATTGGCTTTTCCAGGAGTATACAAGATGTCCAGATCATAGGCCACAAGAAATTCTAACCAACGTTGCTGCCTCAAATTCAAGTCCCTTTGGATGAACAGGTACTTCAAGGATTTATGATCCGTATATAATTTGAACTTCTCACCCAAAGATAGTTCCTCCATAACTTTAAAACAAACACGATGGCCATCAACTCAAGATCATGAGTGGGGGTATCTCTTCTCATGCGGTTTAAACTGACGGCTATCATAAGCAACTACTTTGCCTCTTTGCATTAACACTGCTCCAATACCTTCAATAGAAGCATCAGTATAGATTGTCAAATCTTAATTGCTATCAATAATGGTCAACACGGGAGCAGTGGTCAACCTTAATTTCAACTCTTGGAAGGCTTCCTCACATTCGGGTGTCCAATTAATCTTTTATGCTTCTTAGTAAGCTTCGTCAATGGATAAGATAGTTTCAAAAAATCTTTAATGAATTTCCGATAATAGCCAACCAATCCTAGGAAACTTCTAACTTCTGTAGGAATGCTAGGCTACTTCCAATCTTGAATGGCTGAGATCTTGCCTGGGTCTACTGAAATGCCTTTCTTTGATACAATGTGACCGAGGAACTTTACTTCTTCTTGCCATAATATGCATTTAGAGAATTTAGCTTTCAACACATTCTTTCTTAGAATTTCCAAAACTTCTTTTAGATGCTTTTCATGCCTAGTAGTGGATTTAGAGAAAATTAAGATGTCGTCGATGAAAACCAGCACAAATTTAATCAAGACATCTCGGAATACTTTGTTCATAAGATCGACAAAGTAGGCAGGAGCGTTACACAAACAGAATGGCATTACTATCCACTCATAGAATAAGTCTGGACCTTTGAAAGCTATCGAAGTAACACATTCTTCGGCAATGCGCAATTGATCGAAACTCGTAGCTAGGTCCATTCTAGAGAATACTTGCGCTCCATTCAAGCGCTCTAATAGATCATCAATACACATCAATTGATATATGTTTTTCAGTGTTTACTTGTTGAGGTCACGGTAGTCCACACACGATCAGAGAGTACCGTCTGACTTTGGGACAAACACCACCGCTGCACCCCAATTTGAGAAGCTAGGCCTGATCAGACCTTTCCACAAAAGCTGTTTAGTTTGATTGCTCAGCTCTTCTTTTTCTTTCAGCGTCATCCTACGAATAGTGTGCACCACGGGCCTTGCATTCATAACTAAGTCAATCCTGAAGTCAATTTCTCTTCGCAAAGGTAAGCTATCGACTTCTTCAAACACATTTGCATAATCTTTGACAACAGAAATATCCTCAATAGAAGCAAGAGTAACTTCTAGAGAAGACCATAATTATTTCCTATCAGTTACTGAGTCGTGGCATGGTACAACAATACCCTCTCCAAATTTGGTTTTAATTTTGACTATTCTTTTAGTGCATAGTACCTCAGCCTCATACTTTGTTAGCCAATCCAGTCCAAGTATGATATCATATCTGGAAAAACTCATAATGATCAAGTCAAAAGGGAACCAGAAATAAGAATAAGAAACAAGCACTCTACAATACTAATCGAGAATAAGAGAACCTCCTATCGGATTATGGGCTCTAATCGATTCTTTAAGTTTCCTTAGTTTTAGTTTTAACTTTTTAATTGTGTCACTAGAAATGAAACTTTGTGATGCACCAATGTCAAACAATATGTTAACAGGAATACTCTTAATGGTAAGGGTACCTTCCAAGACATTTGGTTTACCTGCTCCTTCAGAAGAAGCTAGTGCAGCCACTCCATCGTATACATGAGCCACCTCAGATTTCTTTAGCAGTGGACAATTCTTGATAAGATGCCCTGACTTGTGGAAATTAAAGCATTCCCTGGTGTCACGAGAATTCTGGTTGGGCCTTGACTCATTTCTCCTTTGCCATTTTGGAGCTCTACATTCGTAATCAAAGTGTCCCATCTTCTGGCAGTTAAAGCACCTGACTTTGGCTTTCTTACTTCCTTGAGGCTTGGCGGCCGAAGAGCTGTTCGCCTCCGGATTCTTGTCAGATCGCTTCCTCTTGTTGTTGGTTTGATTCTTCTCTCGATCTTGCTGAGAATTCCTGTCATTTTCTTCATATTGACAAGCCATCTCAACCACCTCGTTAAATGAAAGCTTAATATGTGCTGTCACTCTGTTAAGATACTTCCTAGAAAGGCCATTAATGAATCTCTTATTCTTCTGGATGGGGTCCTGAATTAATTCGGGAGCATATCGTGAAAGCTCCTCAAATTTCCGCGCATAGTCTGAAACAGTCTTATCTCCTTGTTGTAAGTTAGCAAACTGATCGTGAAGATGTTCGACTTCTTGCCAAGGAATGAATTTCTCGTTAAAGAGCTTCTTGAATTTTTTCCAAGACATGTCGGCTTCAGTACCTCCAATTGTAACAGTCTCCCACCAATTCTGATCCTCATCCTTCAGTAGCCACGATGCCATGAATCGCTTACGGTGGTCTTCAAGTTCCAAGCCTCCAAATATCTTCTCACATGTCTTGAGCCATGCCTAAGCTTCCATCCTTACTCTCGGCTTGTGAACGACACGCCACCCAAATTCCCGAACTTCTTAGCTACCTTGTCCAGGTCAAAAGGCTGTGGGGGTGGAGGTGGTGGTGGTGCTACAGCCTCAGGATTGGGCTGATCCTGAAAAGTGGGGGTTTCACCCCTTCCCGGTCCTCTGCCTCTGGCTCTCGATCTTGTGCTCATTTTCAGTCAGTTTTGTACCATCAAGGAAAGAGTCAGACCAACAGAAATGATAATTTTTAAGGAATGGTAAGAGTAAGGACTTATGGAAAGATGATGATGTAATGACTAATTAATATATTCTATTCTGCTGTGCTCATTCTAGGACATTACTAATCTTATCTCTAATGAGCTATTCGCCTTAGAATACTACTGATTCTATCTAGACGAATTGTTTTAAATATGTTATACTTCGAAGCTACGGTTACCCATTAGCTCTGATACCAACTGTGATAACCCTAAACTCTCGTAGTACGAAAGCAAGGATAATCAACGGAATAACATATTTACAACAACAGCAGATCTCAGGTAACAACATAACACATAAATCATAGCAGCGGAAATAGAAATGCCATCAACATCACAACATCAGAACATCAGAGTGGCACAGTTACAGGATACAACTTAGCATATAGAAAGTCTCAACAAATAGAAATAAGTCTAAAACACCATCAAGTACAACATAGATCAATGATGTCTAAATGTCTCAAAGTAGGAATAAAAGATAAAAATGATCTTCGTCTTCTGTCTATAAGCATACTCCAATCCAGCACATATGCAAAATAACCTGAACCTGTCACTTGGCTGCCCGTGTGAAAAGAGGGCACCCGAGTTTGCAAAAAGAAACAAACTACGAGTCAGTCATGGGACTGGTATGAGAAATCTTTCCTAACTTATCTAACAATATGGATAATCATAGGACCACGCCGCTAATGTGGAACGGGTTTACTCCATCGGATTGCCAGTGCATGAATTTAATAAATTTTTATTCAAAACAACGCAATGCTTTTTAGAAAAATGAAATCATTATAAGACTCAAGTCCCATCACACAATGCAACACAAACCGGAGGATAGAGTTTTACCTTATAATGATCAAACATGCTTGATACGTATAAAATAATATTATTATTAGTGTCTAATCAGTTTTAAAATACTGTCAAAGTAAATGTATCAATCCTAGATGGCATAGCTACCATACACTATGTCGCCATATATAGGTTTACAATTAAAACCAAAATGTCATATTGGAAATTGGGTTTCCATCATGAGTCAAGGCTAGGGATGATCTCCTTACCGATTCGAGACACTCTAGCAAATGTCTCATGATTCGGACGCTGGCGAACCCTTGGATCCTGTTGGGTCGGTCCACAAATATTTTAGTGGATTGGCAATTCCTGAACACATGCTTCCCGGTCCTATTGGACCTATCAATTGGCCACTATCGACCAATATAACCAAGGCCTCATAATCCATCATCCACCTAAGTAAAAATGTCTGCGCTCCATACCATGACACCACTTCTCAGAGAAGGGTGTTAAGCAAGAGAATAAATTCTCCGCCACCAAACAGATATATATTAAATAGAAATCAGTTTACATGGAATGAAATCCAATGTCAGACACATATCCATTTACAAGTCCGTTCTGGGTCTGAACGAAACCGGAGACACCTTATTCCTTGTCCCGCACGTCCAATACAGAATAAAGGTGCTCGCTAACCCGGACAAACAACAAGTAGGTCCGGATAACTACCACTTTAACCCTTTACTGGGAGCTACCTAATGTCGAGCATCAGCAGTCGTCCATTCGATGTAAAGATCGCCGGTCTTCAATCACCGTCTTCAACATCTTCGATTTAAGTCACCGTATAATTATTTGAAATGAGATTGAACTCAGTCTTCTCAAATAATTCTTGTATATATATAATTTAAATCATTTCATATCGTTAATATTATTTTGTAATGATTTATCGCTATTTTTATTTATATAAAAATAACCCAATTTAATTTAACGACGCATCGGATCAGTAGGCAGCTCTGGGACTGTTTTTACCCAAATTTGATTTACACATTCCTCGAAATCTAACCGTTGGATTTTAATAAATTTTAAATCGTTGGAAAGATATTCCCAAAGCGGTCCTAACGGTTCCAGTTTTGGGAAAATCCGACGGTCGGATCTTTCGGTATAAACGTTTAAAGTTACAATTCCGAAACGCGAACTACCATGCACGATTTTTTTAATTTTAATTTATATTATATATATAATTATATATAAATATAAATCATTCGACGATTCTACTAACGTGTTTAACATGCCAAATAAAAGCGTGTTTTATTTGCATAACATATCTACATGTTTATAATGTTAAATAAATATGTATTTTATTTACATGAATTCACTACATGTTTCTAATGTCAAATAAAATGTAATTAATTTACATGACATTTTCTACAATTCTAATGTCAAATAAAAATGTAATTTATTTCCATTACATTGCCAACGTTTCTAATGTCAAATAAAAATGTAATTTATTTACATTACATTGTAGCTAATGACAAATAAAAAATATTTTTTATTATCATTATTTCTATTTCTATTTTTAGCTTTAACAAATAAAAAGAAATATTTTTATTTATACATAATTTAAATGTATAACATGTCACACAAAAATATTTATTTTTATTTGCATACAAATTCTAATGTATAATTTTGACAATAAAAATGTTTCTTTAATTCGTACACAAATCCTAATGTGTAATTTGACAATAAAAATGTCACTTTAATTTGTACACAAATTCTAATGTATAATTTGACAATAAAAATGTCACTTAAATTTGTACACAGATTCTAATGTGTAATTTGACGATAAAAATGTCCTTTAAACTTGTACAACAAATTCTAATGTGTATTTTGACAATAAAAATGTCACTTAAATTTATACAAAAATTCTAATGTTTATTCTAACAATAAAAATGTCACTTAAATTTATACAAAAATTCTAATGTGTATCTTGACAATAAAAATGTCACTTAAATTTATACACAAATTCTTATGTGTATTTTGGCAATAAAAATGTCACTTAAATTTATACACAAATCCTAATGTGTAACTCAACAATAAAAATATCCTTTAAATTTATACACAAATTCTAATGTGTGATTTAACAATAAAAATGTCCTTTAAATTTATACACAAATTCTAATGTGTAATTTAACAATAAAAATGTCCTTTAAATTTGAACACAAATTATAATGTGTAATTTAACAATAAAAATGTCCTTTAAATTTGTACACAAATTCTAATGTCTATTTTGACAATAAAAATGTCACTTTATACACAAATTCTGATGTGTATTTTGACAATAAAAATGTCACTTAAATTTATACGCAAATTCTAATGTGTAATTTAACAATAAAAATGTCTTTTAAATTTGTACACAAATTATAATATGTAATTTGTTAAATTTGTACACAAATTCTAATGTGTAATTTAATAATAAAAATGTCCTTTAAATTTATACACAAATTCTAATGTGTAATTTAACAATAAAAATGTCCTTTAAATTTGTACACAAATTATAATGTGTAATTTAACTATAAAAATGTCCTTTAAATTTGTACGCAAATTCTAATTTGTAATTTAACAATAAAAACGTTGTAACAACCCGGAAAATCTGAACCAATTTAAAAATTTTATTTTGGCAATTTTGATGAATTTTGAATATTTAAAATGATTTATTGTAACAACCCGTAAAATCTGAGCCGGTTTAAAATTTTTATTTTGGCAATTTTAGTGAATTTTGAATATTTAAAATAGATTATTTTAAATAATAACGATGAAAATTTATTTTGAATTGAATTCGAATTGAATAAAATAGAAAATGAATTTAAATTGAATAGAAATTGAAGTCGAATAGAATAAAATAAAAAATGAATTTAAATTGAATAAAATAGAAATTGAATTCGAATTGAATAAAATAGAAATTGAATTTAAATTGAATAAAATAGAAATTGAATTCGAATTGAATAAAATAGAAATTGAATTCGAATTGAATAAAATAGAAATTGAATTCGAATTGAATAGAATAGAAATTGAATTCGAATTGAATAGAATAGAAAATGAATTCGAATTGAATAGAATAGAAATTGAATTCAAATTGAATAGAATAGAAATTGAATTCGAATTGAATAAAATAGAAATTGAAGTCGAATTGAATAGAATAGAAATTGAATTCGAATTGAATAGAGTAGAAATTGAATTCGAATTGAATAGAAATTGAATTCGAATTGAATAAAATAGAAATTGAATTCGAATTGAATAGAATAGAAATTGAATTCGAATGAATAGAATAGAAATTGAATTCGAATTGAATAGAATAGAAATTGAATTCGAATTGAATAGAATAGAAATTGAATTCGAATTGAATAGAATAGAAATTGAATTCGAATTGAATAGAATAGAAATTGAAATCGAATTGAATAGAAATTGAAATCGAATTTGAATTGAATTGAAATGAATTTAAAACGAACTTATAAGGAAAAATTGAACTTTGATTCGAAATTGAAAAAGAATTTGAAATTGTTTTTGAAACGAATTTAAACAATTTATAAAATTCGTTTTAAATAGAAATCGATGAAATATATATTATATATATATATAATATAATGGCCTGAATAGAACGCGCCGCGCCGCAGCAGTTCGAGAATTTCGACCATTGACTTCGAACGGACATTACGGGAGATCCGTCCGTCGGATTCTCCTCAAACCGGAACCGTTGGGTTCGTATCGAAAGGAGCGTTCCAATGAATATTAGAAATTTGAAATCTAACGGTTGGATTTGGAATTATGTCCAAATCAAATTTGGAAAAAGTCGTTGTAAGTGCAGTTCGATGGCCGTAGGTGGAAATCGACTGTACGGGCCTTGATAAAATAATTAAAAATATCTATAATTTGTGTAAAATCAAAAGAAATGATTTGGGAAAAATTGGGATGAAAAACTCCATATTTGAAAAGATAAAAATAAATTTTTATCGAAATGAACTAGTTTTGAACTAGAATTAAAATCAATTTATTTTTGAAATAAACAAATTGAATTTGAAATGGGTTTTAAATAACCAGAATTTCTAATATATTTAATTGGAATTGAAATAGAATGTGATTTGGGTTTATCGTGGACTGTGTTTTAAATGACATTAGCTCTTTAACCCAGTAAAAGGAGTTTTAATGAATCTTTAATTCGATTGAAATGTGGATTGATAATTTAAATTATCAAAATTGGGAAATGATCGAAAGGGGAGTATCTCCAGTTTTACTCCTAGCAATAGTTAAATCTTTAATTTGATTTGAACGTGAAATGGTAATTAACTTTATCGATAAACCGTGGTGTTAGTTATGGGGTAATAACAGTTTTGCTCCATGGGATAAATAGGCTGGGATTGGGAAATAAAATAAATAATTACTTCGGTGTGGTCCGCTAATCCCGACTAGTTTGGAAAACCATGATATGGTTTGAAATGATATCCAGAGGAAGATTAAAGAATAAATTTAAAAGAATTTATCTTTGATAAAATTAATGGGAATCTTTTCCCTAGGAGGGTGAATATCTGAATAAAAGAATATTCTGAATTGGAATGAGGCGTATATTGTGTTTTATAGCACTTGTTGATTAAGATACGCGAGTTATTCAGAAAGTCCGGGTATAACCCATTTTGAATAACTGATTCGACGACGAGTCGAAGAGATTGAAGACGGTGCAAGGCCGACGATCTTCACATCGAATGGATGGGTGCTAATGATGCTCACGATAGGAGTAGCTACCTTGAAGGGGGCTAAAGTAGTAGTCGTCCGGACGTGCTTGGAGGTCGACGGATATGCGAGGAAAGTGCCTCCGGTTTCGTTCAGACCTAGAACAGACTTGTAAATGGATGGTGTGTCATTGTATTCCTTTATATTGTATTCGTTGATCTCTGCTAAATATATATCTGTTTGGCGGCGGAGAATTTATTCTCTTGCTTAACGCCCTTCTCTGGGACAAACGAGCTCAGAGGTTATATATTGGCAGAAATCAGTGGTACGATATGGATTGATAGTGTGACATGCTGAGATGCAGTGATCCAGACTTTTGTTGAAAAGAAAAGTTTGGTGGATGATGATCAAAGCGTAGCTTTGATATAGCACGGCTTTGTGTATAGCGTTGATTCGCGAGCCTCACACCCCGGTATGGTGGTAAACTGATGGTTTGATCAGTATGCTTTTTAGTGGATGGGCACCCTAGTGGTGTCATGGATTCGGTCGACCGAGATGAGCTTAGTGCTCAAAGGGATAGGGTAAGCGGTGTTTTCTCTCGTCGAAGCGTAAGCCGCAGTGATACTCGATTTCCCAAAAGTGCGGATGTGCATTAGGTGTTTTCTCTAGCTGAGACGTAAGCCGTTGAGATGGCACTACGCGATCGATCTTTCGAATCAGGAGCCACCATGATGGAAATCCAATTTCCAAATATGACATTTTGCGGTTTTGATTGTAGAGCCTAGTATTGGCGACATGATATATGGTACCCATGTCGTCTATGATTGATACATTTATATTTCAAGTTGTTTTCTTCACTTATAGTAATAATATAAGATGAAATTTCGCGTATCAAGCATATTTGGCTATTATAAGGGAAAACCCTATCCTCTGGTTTGCGTTGCATTGTGTGATGGGACCTGGGTCTTATAATAGCTTCATTTTTCTTTATTTAGCATTGCGCTGTTTGTTTTCTGCACTGGTATTCTTGGGAGGAAACCTGTTCCGTGTTATACGGCGTGGTCCCTTGATTTACCTAACTTTAAAAACAAAGATTAATAACTGTTTTAGTTCTCACACCAGTCACATGACTGACCTGGAGTTTATTGTTTTAACCTAAACTCTGGGTGCCCCTATTTTCCACACGGGCAGCTAGTAGTTTTGGTTTTGCAGATTTATATTCACAGGATCCTGATTTACAGCTGGAACGATGTTCGGAAAGCTCTGTATCCGTGCATTATTTTCAGTTGTGTTTTAAATTGTTTTTCCGCTGCTATGTAATTTGTTGTAATCTCTGATATTTATCGAATGTAATTTATTCATTTATACTCTGTATATTCTTGTATTTTGATGGAATTGTTGTAATAAACAATGAAATGTTCTTCTGTCTGCGTTCTATTTTGTCGTGTTCTCAAAACAATCAGGCGTTTCGAAAGGTCTAGATCGGTTTAGCGACTGATTCAGATCGAGCGAAATTCCTTGTTGTCACATTTATTTTAAATAATTACGACGATAAATTTATTTTGAATAGAATTAAAACGTATATATTTATTTGAATTGAAGTTAGAATATAAATATTTAATTTTAATTATAAAACGAATTGGAAATGGCGCGGTAGTTTGAAAATTCGATTTCAAATTTCAAATGAATGTACAGTTCAAAATAAATCGGATTTTAGTGAAACCAAAAATATTAGAATCTATTTGAAAATATCTTTCCAACAAATTTGAAAAATTGAAATTTCTTAGCGGGATTAAAATTATGTCCAGTTGAAAATTCAAAATAGTTGCTATGGAAATATAGCCCTTAAAAATAGCCATTTTGCAAACGACCTCTGTTTTCGACGAAACCACTTTTTTTTTATCCGGGATGTCAAATTATTGCTAGATTCCAATTTTCATAATTATTGAAATCAATATGTGAGTGTGGCAAAAGAAAACGTGTTGTAACAATTTCAGTCAATTTGGATCGACTAGAAAATGGCCATTTTTCAAACGGTCTTCAAATTCGACGAAATTAGTTTTGTTGGGACCGTATCATCAAATCATAGCCAGATTTATTTTTCTGGAATTTTTGGAGTCTGTTTGTGGCCCCAATAAATTGAAATGTACGTATAAATTCAATATATAGATTTATATTTTAATTTAAAGCAAACTGATTGAAACAGTCATTATATTTGGTATCAGAGCTTTGGTTTACAGAGCTTGAGAACAAGACACATTAGAACCGAACGAGAGAATTCATCAGAGATTGGATTAGTAATATCCAGTGGGAATGAGTCGTTAGAGATAGGATCAGTAGTATCCTAGAACGAGTGTGAAGAGTATATTTTTAAAATAAAAATGAAAACAAATATTGTTTTGAAAATTTAAACCTTATTCAGTGTATTCGAATATTTATTTGTATTGATTTGGTCAATCCAATATATAAATATTTTGCATATACGCCTTGCAAACATATATTCGAAGTTTTAATATACTGGATATATATAAAATCACACTCTAGTCGCCTGGACATGATCCTGATGATGAAGTATACCATCACCAGTATTTATTTTCGAGTTTTGAAAAGTGGGAAATCTATATGATTCCAATTGACTGGTGTGGGAACGAAAACTAGATAGGGTTACTTGTTGTGAATTGGCAACAAAAACATGATTTTCTGTATATGTATCAAAATTATGAATTTGAAACGTTAATTCACTAATCGATTGATGGTTGTCTTGTATGATTATTTGTTATCTAATAAAACAATTATGTGAATGTAAGGTAAATTTAGCCAAATTGTATCAATGTTGAACTAAATTGAAAATGATTGCCATTGCATGCATATACATTGAACAAGTCATTGCAAGGAGGCTAGAGAAGAGGAATAAAATTGTATTCCCGACAAATAGGTACATCTTTACTAATTTATTGGGTTTGGATAATTTTATGAGCCGATTGGCTAGACGCTTGGCTTTTTCTTTTTCCTTTTGAGATGAGAGGGCCTGTATGGTGGTTTTGGGATTTTCTCGGTGCTCCCCGTACAAAGGAGGTTATGGCGAAATTTTTCGAATATTTAGGATGTTAGCCAAATGTAACAACCCGAATTTTAATAACATGTTAAAACAAGAAATCAAGGTATAATTAATTTTTAAAATGAGAATCAAGGGAAACGGGTTACGCCATTGCGTTCGTCTCGAAATTTTACATGAAATAGAGTCTGAGTTTTCGAAAATCGGAGTCCGGATGAAGAAGTTATGGCCTGTAGAAGATTCAATAGATTTTAGGCAGCACAGGACCAGGCAGGTCGACCTACCCCCAGGTCGACCATGTGGTCGACCTCCCTCCCTTACAGGTCGACTTGGTCTGCCTGTTTTGACCTAGAACTCATTTTTGAAGCCTGAGACGTGTTTGATGGTCCGAATTGATTCTAGGGTTAATCTAGGGGACTAAACTAGTTGCTACACCTATAAAAATACCCTTAGACCTAACCTAATTTATATCAAATCATTCTTACACCATTATGCTACTAAAATACCTCTTGAACCATGGCCGCCGTCTCCAAATCAAAGTACAAACATTCAAACTGAAATCAATTCAAAGAACAAGGCTTCTACAATGATTCAAGACAATAAATTAACAATTCCACGACATTTTTACAACAAATTCAGTTCTTAATTCATTAGCCATGCTCTGTAAGTTCTAGTTGTTTTTAGATTTAAACATTTAATTATAATATGGCCATGGAATAAAGTGGAATTGGATTTAAGTATGTTTATTGATTCAGATCTATTTCTATTGCTTCTTGAATCTTGAGTTTTGGGACTTTTCTATGTTCGTTCTCATGTCAAGCTTATGATCTATTCAGCCTGTTGTAAATCAGTTTTTCTTGATTCATATTGATATTATTGTCAAGATCTATCTTTTTATGCCAGAGATGATGTTTTTATGCCAGTTTTTCCTCTCTATACTGATTGTTATACAAATTCTACCTTCCCTAATTTATTTTCTTTCAATGAACCTAGGTAAATTTCGGACCTAGGCCTGAACCGCGATTTGCGTACGATTGAATACGGGGAAATATGGGAATGTTTTCTATATTGGAAATATATGTATGTTTGGTGGAATTGACGGCATAACATGAAATGGGGATATGAGTATTATCGCTATAATTATAGATTGTAAGTTTGGATAAAATGGTGTAAACATGGAATACATGTAGTTTGGTATGAAACTCGACCTATGTAAAATGGCAAAAATATTGATATATGTAAATGGCATGAAACTTGGTATTTTTGTAAATTAGTATAAAATTTGCATACATGTGAAATGGCATGAATTAAACATATGTAAATTTGGTATGAATTGGTCATATGTAAAAACTAACATGTAATCTAGAACTTGGGCGTATGTTAATTATGTAAATTTTGGAGTTGGAACATATATGAAAATTTATGACCTGGTAGAGGTTTAATATGAACGCACCTAAGTTGGGTTTTGGGTAGTTGGCATGTATTGTAAATAAAAGGCTATAACTTGGCACAACCTTATAGTGAATTATGATAATAATTTGGGAATACGTTTTGAGGCAAAAACGTGAATTATGAACTTGATAATTGACATATAACTAGAAATATGAACGTGGTTGGAACATAAACATTTCTATATGTTAAACAAATGAACTGATATTGGTGTTTTGTGTGGAATACGACCATTAATGAACCTTTGACATGAGGTTAGACTCAGTTTGTGGTGTAAATCTGCCCGGGACCGCTCGGCAACTCCAGTAGCCACAAAGTGTCAGTCTAATGTGAGAGGTCGAAGGCCAAATTGTAGGCGTAACGGTTTATGACATGAGGTTAGACCCAGTTTGTGGTGTAAATCTGCCCGGAACCGCCCGGCAAATCAAGTGGCCACAAAATGCACGGTCTAATGTGAGAGGTCATGATTCGTTCGTCATAATGAATGAATTAAGGAATACTAACCATAATAAGACGTGGGTATGGTTAGAGGGTTAGGTGGGATGACATGGAAATTTGACATGTAAATGTGGACCTAACCGGTATGAGTTAAGAACATGTAAAACTTACAAATGTAGGCTTAACCAACATAATAGTTAATCAGACCAAAGGGTGGGTTAAGTAATATGACTAGACTAATGACACTTAACCAATATAACATGACACGTGGCTAGGTTAAGTCAACTTGAACATATAGATAATACTTAACCAACTTAGCATGATACGTGGGCGGGTTAAGTCATGAACTACTTGAAAATACTTAACCAATTTGATATGCTAAGATAGCAGGGTAAAGTTATAAATCACTAGACAGCACTTAACCAACTTGACATGATACGTGGGCGGGTTAAGACATGAATTATTTGAATATACTTAACCAATTTGACACGATGATTTGATTGGGTTAAGTCATGAACCGCTTGGATATACTTAACCAATTTGACACGATGATTTGATTGGGTTAATTCATGAACCGCTTGAATATACTTAACCAATTGGACACGATGATTTGATAGGGTTAAGCCATGAACCGCTTGAATATACTTAACCAATTGGACACGATGATTTGATAGGGTTAAGTCATGAACCGCTTGAATATGCTTAACCAATTTGACACGATGATTTGATAGGGTTAAGTCATGGACCTATTGAATATACTTAACCAACTTGACAGATGATTCGTAGGGCTAAGTCATGAACTTGAACGACAACACTTAGCCAATTTGACATGACATGTAGGCGGGTTAAGTCACGAACTTGAATGACAATACTTAACCAACTTGACATGCTAGACTGATGGGGTTAAGTCTCGAATTTAAATGACAACACTTAACCTACTGGACGGAAACCCTAGTTGCGCGGTCCTTTTCAGCAGTAACCCACTACATGTATCACGGTACCCTGGAACTAGGCAGGGTGGGGCACGATTACTGGGCTGATTGTAAGCGACCAGAACGACGGCTGAGTTGGTGCGACATTGTTGGTTCAGGCGGAATATGGTTGCGTAGTCCTTTTCAGCAGTGACCCACTAGATGTATCACGGTACCTTGGAACTAGGCAGGGTGGGGCACGATTACTGGCTGATTGTAAGCGACCAGAACGATGGCTGAGTTGGTGCGCCATTGTAGGTTCAGGCGGACTATGGTCGTGCATGTAGTCCGGTGTTGAAAAAGCAGGCATTGGGCACCGGTAGGTTTGCACTGTGCGTGCTTGATTCGTGTCGGTGGTTAGCACCCTCGGGCTTGATACACCCTATGGTGGACCTAGCATAGGTAACTACATTTGTGATAGGGCCGTATGACACAGACACATGACGAGCTAGAACTTGTAGGGAGACGATCGATTAATAGATCGTTTCGTGGGACCAAGTAATGGGTCATTTCATGACATTGGGCAAGGGATCATTTTATAGTCAGCACATGACACGGGTTGGGATACTAGTACGGGTGGTGCAGAGATAAATAGATATCATAGAAATATTTTAATGGTGAAACAGAGAAATCTTGCGATCTTGCGAAATTACACTTAGTTCATCTTGAATGGGAACCCCGCAATGTTATACATGACAAAAGTCATATGATGTTATTCTTAGGTATCGTGCCTGTAGCTTACCTTGTCATCATGCTTATGTTTACTTTTAGTTTATTCACGCCATATTATCTTCACCTGTTTTTATGCTGAAAGCCACTAGGACTTACATAGTCTTTATGACTGACCCAGTTTGTTTCGTCTCTTTTTCTTTTGTTTCCCCCTCCAGGTTCGCAGGGTGGGAATACAGCTTAGTTCGGATCTTACCAAGCTCCAAGGCTCTTTCATGTACTGCTTGGATTTCTCTTGGCTATGACTTGCTTTGCTTTATTGGGGAATACTACAATTTATTTTCATGCTTCTTTGTTTTTGAGCAAGACAGATACTTTGGCTATGTAATTGGGTATTGGAAGTTGATGGGCTTTTATTGTAAACAATTATATTTAATAAATGATTTGAAGTACATCCACTTTACTTTCCGTTGATTTATATATGTCTGTCTTGTAATATTTCTGTTCCAGTACCCATGATGATCCACTGAAGTTAAGGCATTCCCTTTGTGAGTGCCTTAACAGATGTGGGTTGTTACATTTGCTATCTGAGCTGAAGGTTACCAGACTGGGCGAAAGCTTTTAAAAACCTTCTAAAATTATTTTCAAAACATTTACAAAGAAGCATTTTTCTAAGAAAAGTTTTGTTTTACGAAAGGCATATTCCCCAAAGCCATATGCACTATCTTTTGATTCTCTCTTTGAATCTCTTCTTCCTCTCTTTTCACCATGGTTTGTAGGCATACAACGCATGTAGGAGGGCAACGAAGTGCCCAACCTTCATCAAGAGCCGTAGTAGTTCAATTTGCGACTAATCTTATTTCAAGCTTTGTAGGGTTGCCATGCGATGGAGGTAGCTTTCGAGAAACTTGTTAACAAGCTATACAAGGATAGCAAGAACGAGGATAAAAGAACACAAGACTAAGGATGAGAAACTTGTTGATATGGCTTAATCCATGAAGGAGGAAATGGTGAAAGGAAAGAGGCCAAAGTGAAAGAATAATAAAACCCACGACAAGAGAAAGTATCTTTAGTATGGTAAAAAGGGCAAAGGACAAGATCGTCGAGAGGGCAAATGTATGCTCTCACTACTACCGTACCTGAGAAGAGGTGGTAACGTTTCTGTTAAAAGTTTAGCTTTTCTTTTCTATCATACCATGGGAATTTTGTTTTTGTACATCGCATCCTTTTGATTCTGCTTCGATAGTTGGAGTCTCTGCACCTAAGTACTAGCATAGTTGAGGATCCCGTTTTTGTCTCAAATCCTGTGGGGAATCGGCTCATTTATTCATGACTTGTTTGGATTTGAGAATGTCTATGCTAAGTGTTGAGTTTAGAAGCAATGCTTATGTTTTTGGGCAATGGGTTGATTCTAGGGATGGAGTGGTTTTCCAAAAATGATACCATTCTCGAGTATGAAAAGAGGATAGTTAGACTCTTGACTTTCCTTGGTAATACCCTCGAAGTCTAGTGTAACCCTTAGGGTTCTGCCATGCTTAGTTACCTAGAATCTCTTGATACATTTATCAATCAGCTCGAGTAGTGTTCGCCACTAAGGCGGATGGTTCATTTCACTTATGCATGAGTTATAGAAAATCACCTTAGTAAGTACACTTGGCAACATGGTTGGCATTTGTTTATTTTCGAGAGATAATTCATTTATGTGGAATAACTTTTAGTAAGTGAACGAGATCCGAGATTCACTAGTGAATTTTGGAGAGCTTGCATGAAACCATGAGTACGCAGTTATGTTTAAACCGAGTATACTAGAAAAAGAATAAGTGAAAATGGAATGAGAGGCGACAGCGAAATGAGTTCCAACTCATATTTTGGAAATAGGAATTAATAAGCTACGGAATTGTGAAGTTAAAGACGGTCAAAGCACAATGGAGTTAAGCTCAAGGAAATGCGGCTTAGAAGATTGAAGACTAGATACGCACATCATATCTCTTTTTTAGAGTATATCCTTGATCCCTCTTTTCCTGAAGAGCTTACTTGCATGCTATCTTTTAAGTATTACCTCTCGGTCCTTTTCTCAATCCTATTTCTGTTGCAAACCCCATAGGGAGTACGACTCATCTGTTAATAATACATGTAGGGGCTTGAGGGTGTCCGTTGGGTTGACTAAACTTTTTGGGTTTTATAGGATATGGGTTGGTCTTAGGAAGGGATTTCTTGTGACAAAAAAGGAGTCCATTATGCTTAGTTTCCTAGAAACATATATATTGGTTGGTCAATTCTTTGGGTATCAGTCTGATATTGATTTCGGTCTTCGGGGCTGGTGCTTAGGGAGTTCTTCTCCTAATCAGTATATATGTGACATAGATTTCCAGTTCTGACATTGCCTAATGGGCACAAAGTTTTTACTTGCTTCTATCGTTCGACTATATCTTTAGGTAGGAACAATTGGGTGTAAACATGTGTTTGAGACATGTTATGGTTGATGGTTGCAAGTGGTTGCAAGTGGTTGCTAGTTGTTGCTTGTGGATGCATGAACACACATTAGACACTAAATCGGCTCCGTCACCTTTCATATTGCATATGCATGAGTGTTTATACTTGTTTATGGATGAAATTAAATGTGTTATCATGTGGATGTTGCATATGGATGGATGTTTGTGCACACATATAGTGTTTATGCGACTAGGACTATTTGCATACATGTTGGATTCATGGCACTAAACATATTTCGCATTAAGAAGATCAATCAGGCCTGATCATTTACATTAGATAAGGAACATATACACACATTTTCTGCATATGTTCATACAGCATTAGAAATCTCTTTAGGACAATGGATGCCTGTGATTGATGATTGAGTAGATGGATGATTGGATGGTAGGACACATTCTTCTTAACTTGAAGATTTCGGGGACGAAATCCTTTAAGGAGGGGAGAATGTAACAATCCGAATTTTAATAACATGTTAAAATAAGAAATCAAGGTATAATTAATTTTTAAAATGAGAATCAAGGGGAACGGGTTATGCCATTGCGTTCGTATCGAAATTTTACATGAAACAGAGTTCGAGCTTTCGAAAATCAGAGTCCTGATGAAGAAGTTATGGCCTGTAGAAGATTCAGCAGATTTTAGGCAGCACAAGACCAGGCAGGTCGACCTGGGGGTCGACCTAGAGGCTAGGTCGACCATGTGGTCGACCTTAGGGTCGACCTACCCCCTAGGTCGACCATGTGGTCGACCGTCCCCCCTTATAGGTCGACCTGGTCGGCCTGTTTTGACCCAGAACTCATTTTTGAAGCCTGAGACGTGTTTTGATGGTCCGGATTGATTCTAGGGTTAATCTAAGGGCCTAAACTAGTTGCTACACCTATAAAAACACCCTTAGACGTAGCCTAATTCATGTAAAATCATTCTTACACCATTATGCTGCTAAAATACCTCTTGAACCATGGCCGGTGTCTCCAAATCAAAGTAGAAACATTCAAACTCAAATCAATTCAAAGAACAAGGCTTCTACAATGATTCAAGAAAATAAATTAACAATGCCGCGACATTTTTACAACAAATTCAGTTCTTAATTCATTAGCCATGCCCTGTAAGTTCTAGTTGTTTTTAGATTTAAACATTTAATTTTAATATGACCATGGAATAAAGTGGAATTGGATTTAAGTATGTTTATTGATTCAGATCTATTTCTGTTGCTTCTTGAATCTTGAGTTTTGGGACTTTTCTATGTTCGTTCTCATGTCAAGCTTATGATCTATTCAGCCTATTGTAAATCAGTTTTTCTTGATTCATATTGATATTATTGTCAATATCTATCTTTTATGCCAAAGATGATGTTTTTATGCCAGTTTTTCCTCTCTATACTGATTGTTATACAAATTCTACCTTCCTCTATTTATTTTCTTTCAATGAACCTAGGTCAATTTCGGACCTAGGCTTGAACTGCGATTTGCGTACGATTGAATACAGGGAAATATGGGAATGTTGTCTATATTGGATATATATATATATATGTTTGGTGGAATTAACGGCATAACATGAAATGGGGATATGAGTATTATCGCTATAATTAAAGATTGTAAGTTTGGATAAAATGGTGTAAACATGGAATACATGTAGTTTGGTATGAAACTCGACCAATGTAATATGGCTACAATATTGATATATGTAAACGGCATGAAACTTGGTATTTGTGCAAATTGGTATAAACTTTGCATACATGTGAAATGGCGTGAATTAAACATATGTAAATTTGGTACGAATTGGGCATATGTAAAAACTAACATGTAATCTAGAACTTGGGCGTATGTTAATTATGTAAATTTTGGAGTTGGAACATATATGAAAATTTATGACTTGGTAGAGGTTTAATATGAACGCGCCTAAGTTGGGTTTTGGGTAGTTGGCATGTATTGTAAATAAAAGGCTATAACTTGGCATAAACTTATAGTGAATTATGATAATAATTTGGGAATACCTTTTAGGGCAAAAACGTGAATTATGAACTTGATAATTGGCATATAACTAGAAATATGAACGTGGTTGGAACATGAACATTTTTATATGTTAAACACATGAACTGATATTGAGGTTTTGGGTGGAATACAACCATTAATGAACCTTTGACACGAGGTTCGACTCGGTTTGTGGTGTAAATCTGCCCAGAACCGCCCGGCAAATCCAGTAGCCACAAAGTGTCAATCTAATGTGAGAGGTCGAAGGCCAAATTGTAGGTGTAGTGGTTTATGACACGAGGTTAGACCCAGTTTGTGGTGTAAATCTGCCCGGAACCGCCCGACAAATCCAGTGGCCACAAAATGCACGGTCTAATGTGAGAGGTCATGGTTCGTTCGTCATAATGAATGAATTAAGGAATACTAACCATAATAGGACGTGGGTATGGTTAGAGGGTTAGGTGGGATGACATGAAAATTTGACATGTAAATGTGGACCTAACCGGTATGAGTTAAGAACATGTAAAACTTACAAATGTAGGCTTAACCAACATAATAGTTAATCAGACAAATGGGTGGGTTAAGTAATATGACTAGACTAATGACACTTAACCAATATAACATGACACGTGGCAGTGTTAAGTCAACTTGAACATATAGATAATACTTAACCAACTTAGCATGATACGTGGGCGGGTTAAGTCATGAACTACTTGAAAATACTTAACCAATTTGATATGCTAAGATAGCAGGGTTAAGTTATAAATCACTAGACAGCACTTAACCAACTTGACATGATACGTGGGCGGGTTAAGCCATGAATTATTTGAATATACTTAACCAATTTGACACGATGATTCGATAGGGTTAAGTCATGAACCGCTTGAATATACTTAACCAATTTGACATGATGATTTGATAGGGTTAAGTCATGAACCGCTTGAATATACTTAACCAATTGGACACGATGATTTGATAGAGTTAAGTCATGAACCGCTTGAATATACTTAACCAATTGGACACGATGATTTGATAGGGTGAGGTCATGAACCGCTTGAATATACTTAACCAATTTGATACGATGATTTGATAGGGTTAAGTCATGAACCGATTGAATATACTTAACCAACTTGACAGATGATTCGAAGGGCTAAGTCATGAACTTGAACAACAAAACTTAGCCAATTTGACATGACACGTAGGCGGGTTAAGTCACGAACTTGAATGACAACACGTAACCAACTTGACATGCTAGACTGATGAGGTTATGTCTCGAATTTAAATGACAACACTTAACCTACTGGACGGAAACCCTAGTTAAGCGGTCCTTTTCAGCAGTAACCCACTAGATGTATCACGGTACCCAGGAACTAGGAAGGGTGGGGCGCGATTACTGGGCTGATTGTAAGCGACCAGAACGACGGCTGAGTTGGTGCGCCATTGTAGGTTCAGGCGGACTATGGTCGTGCACGTAGTCCGGAGTTGAAAAAGCAGGCATTGGGCACCGGTAGGTTTACACTGTGCGTGCTTGATTCGTGTTGGTGGTTGGCACCCTAGGGCTTGATACACCCTATGGTGGACCTAGCACAGGTAACTACATTCGTGATAGGGCCGTATGACACAGACACATGATGAGCTAGAACTTGTAGGGAGCCGATCGATTAATAGATCGTTCCGTGGGACCAAGTAATGGGTCATTTCTTGACATTGGGCAAGGGATCATTTTATAGTCAACACATGACTCAGGTTGGGATACTAGTACGCGTGGTGCAGAGCAAATAGATATCATAGAAATATTTTAATGGTGAAACAGAGAAATCTTGCGTTCTTGCGAAATTACACTTAGTTCATCTTGAATGGGAACCTCGCAATGTTATACATGACAAAAGTCATATGATGTTATTCTTAGTTATCGTGCCTGTAGCTTACCTTGTCATCATGCTTATGTTTACTTTCAGTTTATTCATGCCATATTATCTTCACCTGTTTTTATGCTGAAAGCCACTAGGACTTACTCAGTCTTTATGACTGACCCAGTTTGTTTCGCCTCTTTTTCTTTCGTTTCCCCCCCAGGTTCGCAAGGTGGGAATACAGCTTAGTTCGGATCTTACCAAGCCCCGAGACTCTTTCATGTACTGCTTGGATTTTTCTTGGCTATGGCTTGCTTTGCTTTATTGGGGAATGCTACAATTTATTTTCATGCTTCTTTGTTTTTGAGCAAGACAAATATTTTGGCTGCGTAATTGGGTATTGGAAGTTGATGGGCTTTTATTGTAAACAATAATATTTAATAAATGATTTGAAGTACTTCCACTTTACTTTCCATTGTTTTATATATGTCTGTCTTATAATATTTATGTTCCAGTACCCATAATGCTCCACTGAAGTTAAGGCATTCCCTTTTTGAGTGACCTTAACGGATGTGGGGTGTTATACCAAATTTTTTGAAAAATTAGTAATTCTTAGAAACTGAAAATTTGAAGAATGAAAGCCATACTGAAATTTGAGTTGGTTAGTTAAACAACTTTCAGCTCCGTTCCTTTTCGAGGACAACTAGATTTTAGGTAGGGGAGATTTTAACAACCCAGAAAATCTGAACCAATTAAATAATTTTATTTTGGCAATTTTGATAAATTTTGAATATTTAAAATGATTTATTTTAAATAATTATGATGAGAAATTTATTTTGATTATAATTAAAACGTATATATTTATTTGAATCGAAGTTAGAATATAAACATTTTATTATAATTATAAAAGGAATTGGAAATGGCGCGGTAGTTTGAAAATTTGATTTCAAATTTCAAATGAATGTACAGGATTCAAAATAAATCAGATTTTAGTGAAACAAAAAATATTAGATTCTATTTGAAAATATCTTTCCAACGAATCCGAATAACTGAAATTTCATAGTGGGAATTAAAAATTATGCCCAGTTGAAAATTCAGAATAGTTACTATGGAAATATAGCCCTTAAAAATAGCCATTTTGCAAACGACCTCTGTTTTTGACGAAACCACTTTTGTTGGATCCGGAATGTTAAATTATTGCTAGAATCCAAATTTAATAATTATTGGAATCAATGTGTGAGCGTGGCAAAAGAAAACGTGTTTTAACAGTTTCAGTCAATTGGATTGACCAGAAAATGGCCATTTTTCAAACGGTCTTCAAATTCGATGAAATTAGTTTTCTTGGGACCGTATCGTCAAAACATAGCCAGATTTATTTTGTTGGAATTTTTGGAGTCCGTATGTGGCCCCAATAAATTGAAATGTACGTATAAATTCAATATATATATATTTATATTTTAATTTAAAGAAAAACTGATCGAAACAGTTGTTATAAATGTCCTTTAAATTTATACACAAATTCTAATGTGTAATTTAATAATAAAAATGCCCATTAAATTTGTACACAAATTCTAGTGTACAATTTAACAATAAAAATGTCCTTTAAATTTGCACACAAATTCTAAATCTAAAAATAATTGATAATTTTATTTTGTCGACCATTCTATTTCAACAACATGAAAAAAAATGTTATTTCTATTTTGTTATCAATTTCATTTCAACAAAATGATTAAAAATCATTCTCTCATTTTTGTTGACAATTCTATTTCAACAAAATGAATAAAAGTGATTCTTCCATTTTTCTTGACAATTCTATTTCAACAAAATGATTAAAAGTGATTTATGCATTTTTGTTGAAAATTCTATTTCAACAAAATGATTAAAAATGATTTATTCATTTTTGTTGACAATTCTATTTCAACAAAATGATCAAAAATGATTTATTCATTTTTGTTGACACTATTTCAACAAAATGATTAAAAAAGATAACTTCATATTGTTAACAATTCTAATTTAGCAAAATGAATAAAGGTGATATTTCATATTGTTAACAATTCTAATTTTAACAAGATGAATATTTTTGTTGTAACACAAATCTTTTTAACAAAAATGTTATTTTTTTTAACCACAAATCTACTTAACAAAAATGTTATTTGTGCTTTGACACAAATCTATTTAACAAAAATGTAATTTTTGTTTTAACTCAAATCTAATTAACAAAAATGTAATTTTTGTTTCAACTCAAATCAAATTAACAAAAATGTAATTTCTGTTTTAACTCAAATGTAATTAACAAAAATGTAATTTTTTGTTTTAACTCAAATCTAATTAACAAAAATGTAATTTTTGTTTTAACTCAAATCTAATTAACAGAAATGTAATTTTTGTAATTTTTGTTTTAAATCCAATCTAATTAACAAAAATGTAATTTTTGTTTTAACTCAAATCTAATTAACAAAAATGTAATTTTTGTTTCCAACCATTATATTTTGACAAAAATGACAATTTTGTCCCAACAATTACATTTTGACAAAAATGACAATTTTGTTTTAACAATTATAATTTGACAAAAATGGCAATTTTGTTTCAACAATTTTTGTTTTACAAAATTTTGATATTTTTGTTTCAGCTATTTTGTTCAACAAAATTTTGATATTTTTGTTTCAACTAAAATTGATATTTTTGTTTCACTATTTTATTCAACAAAAGTTGATATTTTTGTTTCACTATTTTATTCAACAAAAATTGATATTTTTGTTTCACTATTTTATTCAACACAATAATCATCAAATTAATAGATCTTCATAATAACATCAATCCCAGATCAAATCACGTATAACAATCAATAGAATTTATAGTGTATTGGTAATAACACAATTATAATTAATTAATTTTATTTATATATATAAAAAAAATAGAATTCTCACAGTGATTTTTAATTCTGTATAATTCAGAATTGAAATTTGCCCAAAATCCGATTTGCTCCAAATTCGTTCTAATCTATCCAGAAATGTAGATCTCTGATTCATGATCCCAACGGTTCTGAAATTGTTCAATTCTGTATCCATATGAATAAGATACGGATCTACTTGTGTAAATAACATTTTAAATTAATTAATTAATTAAGTTAGAAAGTACCCTTTCTTCTTCCTTTAGGAACACGGTCGCAAGTTTTCCACTTTTGTTCAATTCTAGGTTTACAGTTTTCGATCCAACCTCTCAGTATCTCGACGATCCAACATCACAGCGTCGAAGAGGAGCGGTAGGCGCTCTAGGTGGACCCCACGGTGGTGGGTACGATCGTGGCTAGGCGGGTGGGCGGCGGTGCAAACCCGATGACTTCGGGGTGCAAATTCGATCCCAATACACCATAGTTTTTGATATGAAATTCTCTACAATAAAGTCAAAAGGAGGAGGGAATTTTATAGTATGGATCAAGAGAATTTAAGGGTGGAAGAGAGGAGTTATTCTGGCCATTGATAGAAGGGTGGCGGTGGCTTTATAATAGGGATAAGGGTTTGGTTATTAGATATAATAAAATATTATTAAATCTCTTAATTATTAGTTTTAGCCCCGTTAACCCTTTACACTCCAAATTCAGCCGAACGAGAGTTTTTCCTATGCAAATGCTTCCGTTTTTGACACAATGTGCTAGGTCCCGTCAGCCTAATCGATCGTTTTCAGTCTGTTTTCTTTAAATTAAAGTATAAATCATTTATTTATTTAATTTGATCGTACATTTAAATTTATCGGGGCCACATACGGACTCCAAAATTCCTGAAAAATAAACCTAGCTATGTTTTGATGATACGATCCTAACAAAATTAATTTCGTTGAATTCGGAGACCGTTTGAAAAATGGCCTTTTTAACGGTCAATTAAATTCAACAAAAATTATTGAACACAATTTAATTTATCACAATCACATATTAATTCCAAAAATTATGGAAAATTAAACTTAGCAATAATTTGTCATTTCGGATCCGACAAAAATTATTTTGTCGAAAACGGAGGTCGTTTGTAAACTGACTATTTTTAATAGCTTTAGTATTATTTAAAAATTGAATTTTTAAATTCTGAAACATTTTCCAACAAAATTTCTAAAAATAAATTTTTTAAATTGGTTCTGATTTTACGGGTTGTTACAGTATATACGTTTTATATTTTCTACCAATTTACTAATGATTTTTATACCAATAGACTGACCCGACAATAATAATAATTTCCCTGAAAGGTCATCTCCTTTCATGAAGATATTCCTTTTCATTTCTAATAGAAATGATCACTTTTTTTTCGATATTACTCTTCATGAAAGATTACTACTCTTCAATCATTATGTATACATCAAAAACCAGAGTTACAAATCACAAATTCTTATAATTTCTAATTCTGTTTTTTGATCTTAAATTCTGAATTCTCTTGCATTCTAAAAGCTTACTCTAATATTTAAATTGCTTTTGAATCATTGAATTTATTTCAAATATCTCAATTCAATAAGCAATATACTTCCTTAAAATCTTCACAAATGTGTTATATACTTGAGGATAAGATTATTGGAAAGGTGTACTCAAACTATTGGCAACTCAACGGTATTCAAGGAAACAATCAAAGTTAAACTCTTGTTGTATTGTTGAAAGCCCTGTTCAGTTGCTCAAGCAGAGAAAATCCCATTTAGTTGCTCAGTGTGTTATGAACCTGTTCCTCTAGGTGAAGTGAGGGTAATGATAGTTGATTTCAGAAGGAGTCTGGGACTGGATGTAGTACGGTGCCCCGAACCAGTATAAAAATCCCTGGTGTCATTTTTATTTACAGCATTACTTATATGTGATATCTTATATTATTTTGTATTTACTTGCACAACTATTGTATAAGATATGTTAGATTATCATATACACTTCCACATATTCCATATAAGTCAATCCTACTTTAAGTCACTTGACTTTCCTTCAATTATCCTACTCTAAGTCACTTGACTTTCTTCAGGCCTAGCCCACATTCCTCTACAAGCCCTCTTCTTCTTATTTTATATAAGCCTATTGGCTTATGATATATGAGAGAGGTGGGTTTCATATTTTGATGATGTGGGACTTTGGTTTGTTATCCTCACCCCTTCCCAAATTCCTCTTTCTCTTGCTTATTCATTTCCAACATAAACCACATCAAAGAAAACTAAAATTAAACCACATCAAACAAATCCTAAAACTTAAATCAAATTGTTACATGAATAAAGCTCAATAATTAGATAATATTTTGATTATCTCCAACTAAAAGAAGTCCAATAGTTAATGAGAAAATTTATTAAGAAACTTATAATATGTATTGAATTTCGGGGTCGAGATCTGTAGGTTGAAATTAAAAGAACAACCAAATTTGTAAAAATAAAGAGAAAACCAAAAAATCAATGGATTTTTTTTAAAACTTTCAAATTATATCCTATTACTTTTCAAATAAGCTAAAGTTTCATTGTATAACAGTAAGAAGATGAAATAAAAGGAATAAGCATTGATCCTAATAAATCGTACAAGGAACATAGTTGACATTTATCCAGAATCTTGTAAGATATTAAACTGCATCAAATAGATCCTAAAACTTAAATCGAAAAGTGATACAAATAAGTTTTAGTTAATTGATAATAATATTATAATGAATACCTCAATTATCCCAAACTAAAAAAAATCCACATATTCAGTGGGAACATTTAATAACAAACTTGTAATACGTATTGAATTTGCATGTTAGAAATCCGTATAGGCTGGAATCAAAATAATAATCAAATCATGAAAAATTAAAGCACTAAAACAAAAAAAATCGATGTAAAAAAGGCTTGTTGGACTATCAAGTTTCTCCATATCTAGATAATAGGGTTCTTCCTTTAAGTGACGTCGTTGGCGAAAGAACAAAGGCGCAGGGATCAAAAGTATGGAGATGATTGTTAACAACATGATTGGCAGCTGGTTGTCAAAGATAAAGGCGAGTAAGAGTGAGAAACAATGGATTTGTGATAAGATTCAAATTGAGCATGGATGTTTATCAAGTCACTTGTCTATGATTCTTATTATTCAAATTCTTCATCTGACTCCCTTTTTGATAATTTTAGCTAGAAACTGTCAAACGGAATTATCGAAGAAAAAGGAGCTGGATGAAGAATTTAAATAATAAGAATCAGAGAGGAATTAGGAGCAAGCGATAAATGGAGAGAAACAGGGTGTGTAGAATACGAAGGAGAAAGCAAACATATGATTTTTGCTTTAAAGGAAATATTTACAGTGATAATAGAAAAATCTTCCTAACGATCAGTTTGATGTTCTGTAGTGACAACAAGCAAACATATCTATCTGTCTATTTGACCTTTTATTGTTTCTTGTCCTTCTACAGTTTGTTTTAATTTCTTTCCGAGTTATACGAACTCATATTTGAAATATTAAAGTCAAAATAATAAAACTTGCAAATAAATGCAAATTTACAACAGTCATGTTTTCCTAGTTAATGAAAACCCATATTAGAAATTTCAAAATTAATCTAATTTAATAAATATTGCAACAAAATGCAAACCTAAAATAGAACATTCACGTTTTCGTTTTAAATATAACCTTAGACATACTTCCTTTCATACTTTTAATTGGATCTTAAAGATGGTATTTACCAAATTATCATATTATTCAAGTAATTTTGTTACGAGCAAAGGGTAAATAAAACTTCTCTTAGCTTTTGGCTTCATTGAACTTCTCTAGCTTTTGGCTTCTCTATCTTTCAAAGTAAAGCTCTTTAAAGGTATTTTGTTTTTAGCTTCTCTCCCGTTTGACTTATGATATAATCGGTGTTTTCCTATCTTTACTACCGAGTATATTGATCTGGATTTTTCACTACAACAAAACGATTCTATTACAATTGTAATTTTACAACTGTCACAAAATGTTAGTTGTAATAGAGGTTTTTTACAACTGCTTTACTCAGAAAGTTGTAGTAGATTAGTTTTCAACAACTTTTTTATTTTACAAGTTGTAATAGATGACTGTTTTTAACAACTTTTCTTGTTTGCCAGTTGTAATAGTAATCAATTACAACTCTTTTTGTTAGTTGTAGAAGATATCTATTTTTAACACTTCTTTTTTGCTAGTTATAATATATGTCTATTACATCTATTTTTATCAGTCGTAGAAGATGTTTATTTTTAGATACTCTTATTTTTCCAGTTTTAATATTTACCTATCTATTTTATTCTATTAATTAATTTATAATTTGTATTTAAAAGAGGTACTTTTGTTAATTAATTAGATGTTTGTTATACTAATCGTTGATATTATTGTTTTAATTTATTTTATGTATTTTCGAATATATATTAAATTATTACTTAAAATTAAAAATTAAGATTAATATTTAATTCAATAATTTAAGTTAATATAAAATTTTAAATGAATGGCTAAATTTTAAATGAATGGCTTAATTGTTTAGTAAAATTAAATACAATAAAAAGTAAGCTAGTTCAAAATGTTTATCAATGTTACATCTCAGATGTATTTGAATAAATATTTGTATATAGTATTCTATTTTTGAAAAAGTGTTCAGCTTGGTTACTAATATTCCAAATGGTGACTTTTTTATTCATTTGATAGCCTGGTTCAAGACTCATAAAACCATTCAAGACTCAACTTTAAGTCATACTAAACAAGTTTTGGCTCCGAACGTTAAATTTTTGCCTCTAAACATTAAATTTTTGGCTCTGTTTTCTTAAATCTTCGGCTCCAGCATATATATTATTATATCTAGAATTTTCGCTATAACACTCCTCAAAACCAGATCCCTAAATTAATTTCCAAACCCATGGGATAATTCAACGATCCAATTCCACAACCTATTCCCTAAAATCGAACTCGAAATCGAAGAGGGAACAGCCAATTTGAACTCGAAAGAGGTCAGGAGATGGTACGCGACCGATGGATAAAGGAATGTGGTCGCCTAAGGAAGCATCGACTGGATCCCAGCTGGATTAGCCATCGAACAAACCATGTAAGTTATGGTTGTTACTCCAGACACTTGAAAAGCAGTTTGGAAAAAAATTTGAATATGTAAACTAGGATGTACTTTACGAGTAAACTGCGCAGTGTATCAATTGGCATCCTAGCCTAGCGCAGGTTGATTCAATTAGTCATCCCGCAATTTTTTGCTGAAATCAGCTATTTTCTTCTTTCTTTATTCGAGTGTTAGTCCTATTTGACTAAGGATTCGAATTTCTATCTTCGTTCAGGCTTTTTGTAAAAAAAATATCAGCATCTACTCTATGTTTTCCACTTATTCTATCTTCATGCTTCTTACGTACCACTTATATTGTAACATCCCAAGATTTTGCGATAATTTAAAATATTAAATTTAATGTGATTTTGAACAAAATCGTTTTAAATATTAAAATTAATGTTTTATATCATAGATATTTGAAATATGAACTTAACCTGATTATTTGAGAATTTATTTGCAATGGCTACGTATGATAATGACAGTGGTTGATAATCCAGTTATAATGGAATTTGAAATTTATATTGAATTATTTGGATTTAATAAACTTAATAAATTTATAATTTAAGTTTAATTATTGAAATTGCATAAATGTTTGAGGGAAACTTAAATAGATTGTTTAAGTAATTAAGTTTAATTTATTTTGATAATATTAACGTGTATTGGTTGTAGATAAGTTTGTGATTTTATTTATATCGATTAACAGTGAAAGACAGAATTTGATATTAATATATTGAATAAAATTGATTTGGGTAATTTATAATTGAAATAAAATTTGTATGTGTAAATATTGAAATTTGTTCACAATAAACAAAAATTGATTTATTAATTTATCTGAATTTTATTTTGATTTGAATAGAAGTTATAAACCTTTGAATTTAATTTAAAGGTAAATAAACGAAAAATGAATATTTTATTATGTTAATGAACTGGTCAAAATTGTCATTTTGCAAACGATCTCAGAATTCTATGAAATTAATTTTATTGGATCCGGAATTGTAAACTATTATACGATCTAAAATTTCATAGCCAATGAAGTTATCGTTTGATCGTAAGAATTTAAATCTTGTAGAACTTGTGTGTATAATTTAATTAAATAATCGAGTTTAGAAGAAACTGCTAGAGCTTTGGAATTGGGCTTTGAACCTATTCCATTGTGTTCAAAAGGCGTCAAAACCTATTGTTAGCAATAAGCAGGCCTGATTTGGACACAGGCCCGTTTTAGCTTTAAATACAGGCAAAAAGATGAAAATAATTTTATTTTATTCTTTTCGGAACCTTAATTTCTAAGCCGCCTCTTCTTATATTTCGATGGCCATATACTTCCAAACTTCCTTCTAAAAAAAATCTTATAATCCATTCAATGAAATCAGAATTTCTAAAACAAAACTTGTAGATCGTTGCAAGATCTTCAAATCTTTCGGTTATGATCTCGATCTGTGTTGTGGTTGAGGAGAAATTGACCCATGTTCAAGACAGCGTTGGACTCGGTTTCCGAAGTAAAGGGGCAGCCGAGTTTGGAATTTTTTTGATCGGTGATGAAGTTTGGATAGGCGCACGTAGTGGTGACATTGGATCGTGATTCGGAGGCTTGTGGGATGGTGCGTGTATTAGGCTTCAATCGAATTTTGGGTTACAGACGTTTGTTTCTTGAGTGTACGTCGTGAATCAAGAAGATGCAGTGATGGGCGGGTAATGCTATGCCGACATGGCGCCTAGTTATAGGGTGAGACTTTATTTTATATTATTTTATATAATTTAAATTCATAATGGTAAAACACATATAATTCTTCATATGAGCTCCAATTGACACATAGTTTGTTGCGTTAGAATCATATTGGCGAGCTCTTCGCGATGGCATTGATTTGGACTGATTCTAAGATAGTTAAATTTCGAGGCTTATTTTGGATTTTAAACGCATTCAGAACCAAAGCTGAGTGATTAAATCCACTCACATCTAACTAAAATATTTGATTGTTAGTTAAATTAAATTTATGTTATGATACGATTGTATTGTTTGCTGTTTGACTGTTTAAATTGATTATTTATGTTAATCTGCATATACAATATAATTTAATTTAACTGTTATTATAATTTGTACAATTAGAATTTAATTTCTAGTTTAAAACCTCATACCTAATGACTAGCAGACTGATATTATGTTGAACTATTTAGATGTGTTGTTTTATATGGATGCCTTGATTTATATATTTAATGTATCGATGTGTAGTTCATCTTGTTATTGATATTGCTTAGATATGCTCATTGATTTTATTGATTTATCCCAACCATTGCCCTAGATGTTGCGGGCATCAAATAAATCCGGGATTAATCATTAATATTAATTAAGAACGTAGGTTGAAATGATAAATACCTATGATCCTGATTTGGATTGAAATGATATATATCCTTTCCCAAAATACTAAAACTAAAATTTAAGTATTACTTGGCCATGTAACAACCCGGAATTTCAGAACCAATTTAAAATTTTAATTTAAGCTATTTTTATGAATTTTGGATATTTAAAATGACTTATTTTAAATAATAATGACTGAAAAATTATTTTAATTAAAGTTAGAACTTATAAATTTATATTAATTATATTACGAGCCTGAAAAGGCGTGGTAGTTTGAAATTTCAATTTTTAAACTTTGAATAAATATATAAAATTCATTATAAGTCAGAATTGGACGAAACGAGAAACGCTAGGATCATATTGACGATATCTTTTTAATGAATTTAAGAAATTGAGATTTCGGATTATAAATTGTAAGTTATGACAAAATTAAAATTTCAGAAAAACGCTATGGAATTTATATATATAATATATATGGCCCAAAAAGCTACTTTTTGCATACGAAGGAATTTGGACTCGAAACCACTTCCATTGAGTTCAAAATGACGTTTCTGAATTCAAAAAGTACAAACACTGATATATTTCGAGATTCGAAATTTATTTATATAAATATTTTTTTAATATAATATATACACACCTTAAAAAGTGAATTTTTGCAAACGACCTCCGAATGTGATTCTACTTTTTTTTTGGATTCTTATCGTTAAATAATGATAAGATTCCAAGTTTCATGATTTTTAGAATCAGTATGTGATCATAATTGATTTTTCAGTGTAAATAATCAATATTCTGACTTTAAATATTCACTATTTGTGCATACGGACTCAGAATTCGATAAGACCGGTTTCTTTGGATCTGTAATGTCAAAGAATGGCTACATGTCAATTTTTATTAAGAATGGACACTACACCAGAAAATACTTTTGGTAGCGTTGAAAAAACACTACCATAACTTGTAGTAGCGTTTTAAAGAACGCTGCGATACGACATGCAACTAAAATCTGAATTTTTTGTTGAATTGTGGTAAACGCTACCAAAAATAACCATGTTGTAGCGTTTTTAACATGCAACTAAAGTGTTTTCTGTAGCGTTTTTTATATGCAACTATATAATTTTTTATGTTACTTTACATTCATTTCTGTAGCATTTTTAAAACGCTACTAAAAGTTATTGGTTGTGTAACAATATATTTTAATGCTATTATTTACGATTAATAACTTGTTCCATTTCCAATAGTCGCTTACATAATATTTATACTAAAGTAAGTGATCAATCACATGATTTTCATAGTCAAGCCAATAATTAAACAACATAAATAACATAAACAAACAATCAGTCATATCATTATCACATTCAAATAATTTAAAAAACACACAAATCACACAATCAAATTTAATATTTATAATCAATTCGATTGTAGTTTTCAAAAATATGTCGCATACCACAAGCATTCACGATCAAATTATACAAATAGTACTAACAAAATATGACAACATATATAACAATCAAAGCTTTGTTCATTGCTTGATTACCAATAATTCTTTGTACATGTCTTTTTGGTGCGTCCTTTAGACCCTAGAGAGCAAAAAACAATGACATTAATAGATTTATGATAACAGGTATCTAATTATTAATACTGAATCATAGCAGGTATTTTAACTTTCTAACACTTAAAAAAATTCTTAAGGCAAGTGGTCATTAATCAAATGTTAGTGTATGTCATGTTTCTGTACAATAAGACAACTAAAATAACACCAGTTATTTTCCGAGTTATTTCGAGTTTTATTACAACTATCCAGCAAATAGTGTGAGCGAACGACATTCAGTTAAATGATGTAGAAGAAAGTGCCTAATTAATAGAATCAAGGTTAAGAATAAGATGCTATTTCAAAAGAAAGTTACCTTTATCAGATTCAAAAGGCAAACAAGATAGTGACCTTGGAATGCTCCTTCCATCAAATGTAGTTTTTGCGCTACTGTCTTTGCATTTGTGAACTAATTTTTTTCTACTGTGCCATTAGTCCCTACAAAATACTACAAGATGAAAAAAATACTAGAACATGAACATCTATTTCAGAGACAACTTAGAAGAACTGTCAACATTTCATATGTGATGATAAATTATTAAAATGTGTGATATTTCAAAATAAGCATATGTTTTTTTGAACACTTGGATAACAGTTTATAGACAACTTGATTTTCATACTCTTTTGGAAGAATCTTTCAGAAGTGATGACATGAATGTAAACTACATATCGATCATGCAGGACTAAATCAAGAGCACGGGCAAGGACGCTCCAACAACCATACATGATAGCATTGCCTACCTTATTCAATATGCAATAGTAAACTTATGCACTGAATGTTTAAGCTTTAAATGGACTATCACACACCAGTTGTACTAGCTCCTGAAACCATTAAATTGTAGAAAAATGTGTGTTTGGTTAAGGAGTATTAAGATCTTACGTAGTCGATTAGAGCTCCACCGTTGCAAGACACTCTTCCTCCTGCAATTTAGTCAAGCAGAAGTCAATGATAAAATAATATAGCAAACAGTTGGATGATGAGCAACTTCAACATTTCGTGAGATTGAAGAACCCTGTCAAATGCTGAAATATGGTAAGAATTCAATCATATAACATTACATACCTCAAAAATTCAATCATATAACATTACATACCTCAAAAAGTGAATCCTTCCTAATGATTAAACCAATAACACGAGAAAGACGAGGGACAACATATATATGCCTCGGGCCTAGCTGTCTGAAGAGATTATATACCTGTAAACAATTGGCACATATAAGTAACAGTTTAAGCTCAGATACATTATTAACAATTGAAAAGGTTGATAGTATAGCCCACCTTGGACAAGGACATACCTTCCGGCACTATATAACTAGCATCTAAATACATTTCCTTTTCATCATCCACTCCACTCTCCCTCTCAGCAACACATCCCATAATTTCTCAGAACCCATTTGTTAACATATATCACCTCAATAACTACCCATGCACTTCTGGTCTACCAATAGAACACGCATTTAACTCCTATCCAATGACAGACAATTAGATTATACTGCCAGTAAATTAACAATGAGCCCATACGAAGATTGATAGCACTCTTTGGCTTCTTGTGCTGGTCTCATGCAAAATCATGACCCATATGCATATTTAATGGACGTAGCATGGAACTATATAAATATGAAGATTGGATACGAATAAAATCCATAACTAAATTTTCTCACTTAGAAGCCATGTAAAAAAACAATGGCATCATCATCATCATCATCTATTTCTGAAGCTGCAATTCTGAGTTATCTTTGTTGCAACACCCAAACCCAGTGAAATCATTTTATATGAAACTAGCTAGATGAGACACGACATATTCTTGAAGCATTCTGCAATAATTGCTTACACATAACAGTATTTCAGTGTGTAAGCTTTAATACAAGTCCAGACACGCTAGTTGTATCATCTGAAATCATCGCTGTTCACACTTCACCAACAAACAGAATATGCCAAGCTCCAACAGACTTCCCAGTGACACAGCTAGTTTGGCAGCAAAAGATAATTAGTTCATAACTAAATCAAAGTAATTCACAACCACACACTACAAGCGCTACATGTTAGAATTGAAGAGGAGGAGGACAACTAAATTTTCTTGCAATACTTCTTACAATATTTCTTGCATTTCCTTAATACAAAATGACCACATATATATATAGTGGACCTCATGACCTTACAAATAGATACAATTCTAATAGACACAACACTTCATCGAATAGACATGACATTTCACCTTAATAGACATGACTCTTGAACTTCAATAGATGCGAACTTTCAACCGAATAGACATGCTTCATTATTTCTAACAACCCCCCTTAAACTTGATATGCTAACAACAAGTTTACAAAGCATCGAACTGCGGGTTTTTTCATCTTTTTTTCATCATCTTCTGTTGACAAACTTGCTCACAACTTTCATCTGTATCTGGTTGGGAATGCTCAACTATTTCAGTTGATTGGTTCTTCTGACCATCAACAACTACACTCTTGGTTTCTTCATCGACCTCTCCACTCGGGTCGTCTCCCGATACTTCTGTATCTGTCTTTCTCCGAACAAGCTAGAGTTGCGACTCTTTTTCTTTTGCTTGTTGGATAAAACCAAGTATGCTTCACTCACACCTACTTCACTTATAGGCAAACACCTATTTTCTAATCGGTATTTCAACAAACAGTTCTCGAGCATTAACAAATATCCAACCACATTACCGTCATCGTCCGCAGCTAATGTTCAACGAAACATCTTCTTCTATTCGACGTCGTTTTCACTAAAGCACTTCACTGCAAGCTGTCCAATATAATCCTCAAATAAAATATTTTGGATTGATCTATTCACTATAAGTACCAAGTGGTGTCACTGTTGTCCTTGAAAACTCCAAGTGAAACCGCCACCTTGCAGCAAGAACATGCGTTCCCATGGCCATCTCCCCAAGCTTCTCCTCCGAATTCCCTGCTTCCCAGGCAAACACAATCAGAGAGAAACTCATTATCACCATCAGGATTACATCTAACACTTTGTTTGGATACTCCGGCAACTGCAATGCCTTCATCAATCATCAGCAGTCAACAGACCACTACACCGGAAGAGTGGTTGCTGCAGGTCGCTACTTTCTTTCATAGCTCCACTTGATCACTTTACAGTGAACAACCAAATTATCTCAATAAAACAGCATATTTTGTTGATCTGAAAAGGTCACCAGAGTCGTGTTAATTGACTTCTCCTATTTTAAGCGACCCGGCGGACGACAACCGTGTTTCGGTGGCTTCCGCCGCCGGTAGATAACACCCCAGATCAGAAAACTCTTATGAGTATTACGGCTCTGATACCACTTGTTAGGAGAAAAAAAGGAGAATATTTTCTTAATTTCTTTCTTTTATTATTCCACTCTTCGAAATTTTCTTTTGTGAGAACGAACGACGAGAAAAATAACATTGCCATAGTTTCAACCTAACGCTCTGATACCAATTGTTAGAATTGAAGAGGAGGAGGATAACTAAATTTTCTTGCAATACTTCTTACAATATTTCTTGCATTTCCTTAATACAAAATGACCATATATATATATATATATATATATATATATATATATATATATATATAGTGGACCTCATGACCTTACAAATAGATACAATTCTAATAGACACAACACTTCATCGAATAGACATGACATTTCACCTTAACAGACATGACTCTTGAACTTCAATAGATGCGACCTTTCAACCGAATAGACATGCTTCATTATTTCTAACACTACAGACACCACTTCAGGTGTTCTCCAGCTTCGATTATTGCTTTGACATAGTTAAATTTCTAATTTCAAACTTCATTTAAACTAAGATCCCTCTAACATTCATGCTACAGATCATTATCTTGCAAACTACTACTAACTCAAAAACAGAATTGATTTTCAAGTTTTAATCTTTAGCATGTTTTAAGCTTTAACACCAAATTGCCTTCCTGCTTAAGTAAGAAGTCTGAACTTCTCTACATATAAATCACTTTAATCAGAATTGCACTCAATTTCTTAGCTTCATCGCTTACATGAAGGAAATTGTTTGTCTCAAGGACCATCGTCCGACGACTGGTGGGGGCTGCAGACGAAGCTGGATCTTTGGAAACTACCAGCGCCTGAAAAGAGTCCACCAACGACAAGAGGGACTGATCGGATGGGGCCGACGCTTGCGAACAGATTGACCCAGCAGCAATAATATCTGAGACAACATCTTTAGAAAAATCAGAAGCAAGTGCACAAAGATGCACACCTGGAGAAGTAGAGAAATGCATGGACGAAGCCAAATCAGCAATATTAAGAAGGCCAGAAACAACTAGAAGAGCTTCAGCGGCAGGACGCTAAGAAGGAATGGAAGCATTGATCACATCGTCAAGATCATTACCAGAATCCAGCGTGAGAGTGCTCGCATGTGAAGCCGTAGAGAGCCCAGCCGCTGAGCGGGCAGGAGCATGTGGGATCAACGTATCATCGGAGGGTCCAACAACAAGTGCAATATCCTTAAAAGAAAATAATAAACTCATGATGCATTCAACTACTCAGTATGTGGCAGAAGGTACTAAATCAAAGGTTGATGATTTACAAAGGTGTGCTACCTGATCAATTCTAGCTATCATCAGTCCAAGGTTGGCAACTTCTTGAGGTGGATGTGCAAAGTACATAGATTCATATAGTTCTGCTAAAAGAGTTATTAACTGGGCATAATATATATATGACAAAATAAACTACAAACTACCATAAGCCTTGAGTAATAAGATTTACATAATATATATGTGAAAAAATTATTTAAGGTATAAAATCACTTGATGAGGAATACGACTTTTGAGTGACAAACGAAGATGAAGATTTTGGCATGTGCGCGCACCACACATGCTTTAGCAAGATAATGCAAGGATGTGAAAATTGACCGAGTTTATGGTCCATGTACTAGCAAGAAGACGAAGATTTTCTTGTTACTGCCAAACGTTTTCTAGCTGCTGTAAGCAAACTTATCTTAAAATTACATTATTTGATGCAAAAGTGAATGGATAAATAAGTTGGAATTTGATGCAATGTAGTTGTAAAAGATAAAATAATTCATATGTAAACAACTTTTTTCAATCATTTACCAACTTTTAAGCATGTTTGTATCTTCTTCATTGGTCGTTATTGAACAATCCAAGGGGCACACCCTTCTTGCTATGGACAAATTGGGTTACTGCTCGTTGCACAACTTTTTGAAGGGCCTATCAGCTATTATTTATTTATTTATTTATTTATTTTAACTATTAAATAATGCATTTCACATAATTGGAGCAGTTTCCTCACTTAACATCATGTGGGTCCACTGTACAATATATTATCAAACCACAAAATTAACAACTTTAAACTGGACAAATAATTAGAATGCAGTGTATTGTTAAATTGGGAGATGTAACATGTAACATTTCGTCAGACAGTCTCCCTTGAATTGCTCCTCAATTTGTTCTGGAAGTATTAGCATGCTTGTTATCAAAACTGGAAACTGACATTATATTCAGTTTATTTTGAAATAGTTACATTTAAAACTTGCATTATCAGAATTGCAAAGAAGTTAATGAAATGCAGGTTAATCATGACAGCAGTGCTCACACATTTCACACAAAATAATATTTAGCAATGCAATATAGCAAAACGTGGCTATGATAACTTGAAATTGAGGTTCAACTAAAAACATGTGTTATTGCAGATCGTACATAGTACTGACAACATGAAGTTGTATAAACTTACATTGCTAAATTCATCTCGATTTCAATTGGTTGAGTACATCAATGAGATGGGTCAAAAAAATAGTCATATACCCGACTTCAAAACATTGCTGAAAACAAAAGTGGTTGTGAAATTTAACTTCATTTTAGATGAGGTTGTATATATTCAAATGAGAACAGACACATGACACTTGCAATTCTATTAGTTTAATGATAGGCTCCTATTGTTTCAAGTAACAAATATTTTAGAAGAACCAAACAATTATTTGCTCAGTCCAAAAGAGGTATAACAATGCATTATGTTCAAAAGGGCCTATCAGCTTGTGTGTATGCGTTCATGTCTAACTAAACGATGTTTGGATAATGAAGTTGTGTGTGTGCGCACCAACATCATTTCCGAATTTTGATAGAATTTGTAATGGATAATGAAGGTACGTATACCAAACAGTTAATTTTAAACTGATCAGTTAGAAATTTCAGATAAAATACATAAAGTGTAGTCAAACAATAAAACTTTGAGATGAGGATCATAAACAAAACCCATGGACATGACTACCAAACATAGGCACAGAGTTATCAAAAGCTTCTATAACTATCATGTTTTAAAGTTTAGATGCTAAAATGTGCCTTTAAACACATGATAATGTCGCTTTATAAGCAAATCTACATGGATGATGGTGCTTACTAAAGTAACATTTTAATTTTAATATTATAAAAAACACGCATGCATTGGGAAGTAATACAAATTTTTATTTATAGCACCGATTCTATTTCTATATACCCTACTTGAAATGCAAAAAATAATCATATGCTCGCTCTCGATTACAACCACATTTTCACGTTTCAAGCCCCTAATTTTTCATAATAAAAAATGATCTGGAAATAACATAAATTCTATTTAAAATGGCTATAAGAGAATAAACCCAATTATATATAAAACGAAGACTGACCTGAGCCCATTGGCATAATTTTGTCCCTAGCATCAAGTCTAGTGCGGCATCTTGCTAGTCTCTAGTGCGTCATCTTGTTGTTCAAACAAATGACAACTGGAAATTATTTTTAAATAGATACAAATTAATTTTAAATTACTGTTGTCCTCGTTGATACATGAATTGGTGCATTCCAAATTCACATTTTCATAAACTATAGAGTATGTCTTACATATAGTCTATTGCGTTGAACGTACACATTACCTCAAAATTGTTGAACCATCAAATATAATCCATGAATCAAGAAAATAACAAACAACCATAATACTGATGTAGAACAGGTGATAAAGCTATATAAAATACCTATTTTGTGTCCTCCTTCTCTACTTCAGCAGCTTTTTTTAACTCTTCTATGATGCTTGTTGGTTAGTTCAAGATAAAGATTCTGATCTTCACAAAATGATATCACTTTCCTGTTGACTTTCACAGGTCAGTAGCAGGTTCTCGAAGGTAATGAGCATGAATGCTCCTTTGACTTTAGCTACTGATGCAAGCTTCTGAGACCTAATGGGTGTCATCTATTAATAATAAGCATTGTACTTTTTATAGCTATGTCATTTGGCACATATCATAAATATATCAAAGTAACTGCAAATCCCTTGCAAATTCGCTGAAGTATTTTGCAATACATGTTTCCCTGTTGTTTCAAGCATACATAGGCTGGAAATGTTGATTGTCGTTTGTTAATTAACCTCAGCCATTGTGAAGCTGCTGTAGAGGATAGTGGCATTTTTCATTTCGACATGCTTGATTTCTACATGACGTGATTAGTATCGGTATTGGTTGTTAGCATCAATATTATTTCTTTCAATAATGCTAAACGGTCCAACAGTGTTTCTATCTAATAATGCGACAACGAACAAAAAATAGGGGGAC
The DNA here is from genome assembly GCA_030737875.1 of Allium sativum. Lineage (NCBI taxonomy): Eukaryota > Viridiplantae > Streptophyta > Magnoliopsida > Asparagales > Amaryllidaceae > Allium > Allium sativum. Next base: position 11,264,680 of record JASFAX010000027.1, on the reverse strand, counting down.
TCAGTAAAATTTACCAAAGTACCCACCTGTATTATGTGATTTCACCTAATTTAAGATGTTTCGCACTAATCGACCGAATATCCTTCGGTTCAAGTAGCACAGTCCTATTTCTTTTGAAACTATTGAAAACCAAATTCGTGCTACTTTTGGAATCTTATTCTATTTACAAAGTTTAAAAATCTAATATTCATATCTCTTTACGGGATTTCTTCCAATTCAACCTACTTTTTAAAATTAATTATGCAATTTTGTCACTTTCAAACAATTTACAAATTTATGTCATTTTTGCTCATATCAGCGTCATACTGATAAAATTGTACTTGCTACCATTCAAGTGACGCCAGTAATATTTATATAAAAAAACGTATGCACATTTCATAGGTCGTCCGTTGCTTGGAATGTAAATATGAGCTACTTTTCAAATTGTCCGATTTACTGGACCCTGTATAGCAAACGACGTCGACGCATTTTTGATAGCGTGAGTAGCATAACTAAAAATAGTATATATTTGTAAATAACTTTACTGCAAATTTAATTTTTAAAAATGGTCCAAGTTAATTAAAAAAAATCCACTTTTCAAAATGTTTCCTGTGTTTTCAATCATAGAGCAAGATTTTTTCCCCCTTGAAACAATCTCATTTCTGAAATGTCCAGATTGTATAAATATTTTTTGCTTTAGTTCTAACTGATGATACAACCATCATAACTACATTTCAAGAGAGACATTCAGTTGTACAGCTGCTACTGTGCGCTAACTTGATCTGTAATTTTGGTTGTGCGACTTCTGTTCTACCTATTTATGATCCTATCAACCTTGGCTACCAGTCTTTTTTTTTCTTTCCATGTATTGACGAATAAATTGTATCTAAATGTGAATCAGAACCAAACAAAGATTAAAAGAGGTACTGTTCCACCGATTCAGTTTGTTTGGTCATTAAAACATCAAAACCGTAGGTGGTGTTTGATTTTACCTTTCTTAGTTTTGGATTTTTACCCATATAGAAATACGAACAACGCATGCATATAATGAAAAACGACCGTTTTAGAAAACGAAATCAACACATAAACTTGAAAACAACTTTTAATTATTTTTCATGTTTTGAAAAATAATTAAAGAACAAGAGACCACTAATCACTTTGTCATTACTTCATCCCGTCTGTCGTTACTTCCATCGTTCTTTCATTCCATCCGTCATTTCTCAACCTTTCTTATTTTTTGTAATTAATGTTGTTAACTCAAATCTCAAAACAATATATAAATTAAACACCACTTTATATTTTTAGTTGCCACCGACCTGATCAGCATAACTGCATACCATGGTCCCTATTTTATAATGGAATTACGCAAACTGAACCTTTTATAGTTATGTCTTGTGTCACGTATCTTTTGAGGCCATTCCTAAATATCAAAGTAACTGCAAATCTCTTACAAATCATCGAAGTTTTTAACTATATAAGTTTCCATGTTTTTTACACCTTTCGTCGATAGGAAACATTGATTGGCTGTTAATCTTAAGGTGTGTTATGGAAGAGAGTTGAGTGCCTTATGAAAAAAATACATCCAAAAGCTCCTCTTGAGACAGTGAATATAGCATTACATCATTTCTAAATTCTACTAGTCCATTTGATTTATGCATAATAAGGAAAAAAAGATGACATGATCATCAACCCAACCAAAACAAGTACATTAAATCAGGAACAAGGTTGCTATAACGTTTTTTCCTTTCGACATTTCCTACGTCCCTCTTTGGAAAATGGATACTATATTAAAACAAATTTTTTCTAATATTTCATCAAATGATCATGCCATATTAACAACAAAATGCTTGAATGCAAATTTAGAAGTAGGGAAATGGCACCTCTAAAATGTTCTCTAGCATCCCAACTAATTGTCCAACTCCATTCTTTCCAGATAAGCATCCATCAGAAGGATTATCATATCTCAAATAAGTGTCCGTGAATTTAAATCCATCAAGATTTAAATTAGCATCTGATCTATCTTCTATTGTCTGATCAATTGCTTGACTGGTCTTTCTGAAGTCTTCAAGAAGAAATTCCCTTGACACTAGCAATGCCTTAATAAATTCAATTGCTCTAGAACCTATACCTTGTTGCAGTAACTGGATCACAGAACAACATTTTCTCCGACATTAGTATAGATCCAATCGTGCATCACATTAAAATTAAACCATTGTATGATACACGTACCCCCAAACCAACCTCTCCGCCAACAAAAGCCTAACATTCATACGACAAATAATTCATTAAAAGGACCGATTAACGCTACATATAAAAAGATTAAAACAGAAATGCATGTAATTACCACATTAAGGGTTTGAAAGAGGCGGTTCAAAGGAGTCGTGGTGGAGGTGGAAGGAGAAGGGAAGGGACTAAAGGGAGGCGCGGTGATTTAAGAAGAGTGAGGCTGAAGCAACATCGGCATCTCAAAAATGACGGTGACAAGCGATGTTTCCGACCAAGGAGCAGCCTAAGGCGGGCTAAATTAATTTTGGGGATCTGAAATTGAAAAATTTTAGGACTAATTTTTTAATCAGAGATTTGAGAAGAGAGTTGGAATGGGAAGCGAGAACGGAAAGCGGGAGCGAAAAAAATTAGGTCTACGTAATAGAACAAATGTTACGTGGAATGAAAAGGTAAGCGGGAATGAAAAGAATTGAAAGCCCACCCGTAACTTATCTAAAGCCAAAACGCTGCCAGAATTACAAGGCCAAAGGAATAGTCGCATTTAGCATTCAAACGCCGCTATTTGATGTAACTAAAAGACGAATTTCTTGTAGTGGGAATCCGTAGGTGACCATACGGATTTTTAAACCATGAAAAAGGACCGAAATTGAATAAAATTAACTACATGAGGGGTGAAAGATAATATAATTAAAAAGATTAAAATATACAAGGGGTTAAAACAAAAGTTCTCTCACTTATATAATATCCTAAACTCCACCCTAACCCTAACACAAACCTAATTCTTCGTCCTTTTCTAATTCATTATTTCCCTCTTCCCCTTTTTCTTTCAAAAAAACCAATTAATGGCCTTCTCCTCCAATTCACCGCTGCCGCCGCCCCTCCTCCCTCCTCCAGCCGCCGATTAGTCCCCCTTCTCCTCTCCTTCTCCTCTTCTCCTTCCTTCTCTCTTTTCCTCCTCCTCCTCTTCTCCTTCCTTCTTTCTTTCTTTTTCCCTCTTTGAAAACGCTTGAACTAAAAGCCACCGCCACCGCCACCATGGACCCCACCGCCGCACCACCACCCCCGCGTCTTCCCCACCTCCAGCCAGGCCTACCGCTGCCTCAGTACCACCCATCTCTGGCTGTGGGCCCCGCTTCATAAGAAATCACCTTTTTCACAAAATACCCGATTTGCCAATAACCCTCTGTCCTTCTTTCCTCAATAACGTTCAAACCGTGCATTTCTGGCCAAAACTCCTCAAGACCAAAGTTGTAGTTCATGATTTTCTCTTCGATTTGAATATATGGAGGTCGAATTTTGAAGTTCGGAGCTGCTCGGAAAATGCGATTTACAACAGCAGACCTGCTGCGAAGATTCACGATTTCCGGCGAATCAGAGCATTTTTGAAAGAAAGCCCATTAGGCGAAATTTGTCCCAAATGGTGTGTTTGGTGAAGATTGGATTTCATTTGTAGAGGTTAGAGCCAAAACAGTGAAACAGTGCGAAAAGCAACAAAATGGCGAGCGCGACGAAAATCAAAGACTAACGGAGTAGAAACAAAGGTGAGAACTCTTTCTCACTATATCTTTTATACGTTTATTTACTTTTATAACTGAATGTACATTAATTATCTGCGATTGAAATATTTGTTGTTGATTATCTATCATATGGATGATTGTTGATTTGGATGTTATGTTATAATTGAGATTGGGAGTATTTTACATGTAAAATAAGGTTAATATATTTATGATAATTTAAATATGATTACACTTCCATTTACAAGTTACCTGACTTGTTGATGTGATTGGGACGATAATTTTCACACATCGCCCAAGTGCACAAATAATAATCTATTATTTTGTTATGTGTTGGTTGAAACCCCACACGGGTCTTGGGATGATATTTTAATCACACATCTCTCTTGTGATTAGTTGTAAAATGCACTCTGGTTGTTATTTAGATGTTTCATCATTATTATAGAATACATGCGATGTATGAAATCCATATAATTAAAATTACATGGTAATTGATTGGGTCTCATTCAAATTTAGGATTATATGAATGATTTTTTAATAAAATATTCAGTTAAAGAATCAAAACATGGTTTTTGAAAATAATTAAGTGAATGAAGCCGATTTAAGTAGATTTGCGTCATTTTTACTTGAGCGGTGTTTTAATCAATTTTATCAAAAGACTATATTTCAAAATTAGACCTTTTCAAAAGATTATTATCATGATATTATAATAATATGTAAAGTTCATCTTTTTATCGTCATTTAGGAACATAAAATGATTTACAATTAAAGTTCATATTTTTATCGTCATTTAGGAACATAAAATGATTTACAATTAAAGTTCATCTTTTTGTTGTCATTTAAGAACATAAAATGATTTACAATTAAAGTTCATCTTTTTATTGTCATTTAGAAACATGTCTATTATCATATTTTGATTAACAAATAAAATTAATCTTTTTATTGTCATTTAGAAACATGTTTATTGTCATATTTTGATTAACAATAAAAATTTTCTTTCAAAGTAGAAACATAAAATTATAATAATATGATTTACAATAAAACTAGTCTTTTTATTGTATGTAGAAACATTTTAATAATTAAAATTTTATTTGCAATAAAAATCATTATTTTTATTATATACAGGAACATGAAAATTATCAAAATTTGATTTACAATAAATATTATCTTTTTATTGTATTTATGAACATAGGAATTTTCGATAATGGTTTTACAATAAAAAATTACTATTATTGTGTGTGTGTATATATATATATGTATGTATATGTATGAATCACAAATTTAGGCATGTTTTAAAAATTAAAATTGATAATTTTAATGTACATTTAGAATTATTATTAAAAAGAACATGTTAGTGAAATCGTCTAATGATTTATATATATATATATATAATATGTATATAGATTAAAATTAAAAGAATGGCGCGCGGCAGTTCGCATTTCGGAATCGTAACTTTAAACGATTATAACAAAAGATCCAACCGTCGGATTTTTCCAAAACTGAAACCGTTAGGTTCTTTTTGGAAAGATCTTTCCATCGATATTTAATTTGTTAAGATCCATCGGTTAGATTTTGTGAAATTTTAAATTCAAATTTTAATAAAAATAGTGCCAGTGCAGTTAAATGACCTGAAACGTCATTTAATTGAATAGGCCTATTTTTAAACAACTAAAAATGGGAAAAATTATGTAAAATCATAATAAATGATTTAAAAAGAGTTTTGGATGAAAAATTCCAAGTTTATTAAAATAAACGATATTTTTATCATAGTGAGTGATTTATTTATTTTTATAAATAAATAAAAGGATTTAAAATGGTTTTAATATAACCAAGAATTTCAAATGAATAAATTGGACTGGAATTTGATATTGAATATGTTTCGACATGAATTCTATTCAAAGCCTGATTTTAAATATCAAAATAAATTTTGGGTTTGTCGTGAATCGTGTCTTAAATAACACTATCCTTAAACCCAGTCGAGAAAAGAGTAAATCTTTTAATTAAGATTTAAATGACATTTTACACCTAATAAACATAATTAAAATTAAGTGGAAGTTGATTTTGGGTTGATTGTGAACAATGTTTTAAATGGCGTTAGTTCTTAAAACCCAATTAACGGTGAAATTATGATTTGCAATTTATTAATCTTTTAACTAAGTTTAATGGAATTTTCTAAAGAGAAGTTTTCCAATTTAGTACATTAAATTGAGGTTAAATGGAATAGGATTTTGGGTTTATAGTGAACTATGTTTTTAACTGACATTTGTTCTTTGACCCAGTGAAAGACAAGATTAGCTTCTTAAACTTGAATAATCAATAAGTTTAGAAGAGTAAAACTAAATGGGGTTTTAATAAATATATAATTAGATTAAATGGGAATAAAGTAATTTAATTTACTGAAATTAAGAAGTTACCGAGAAAGGATTACCACCAGTTTTACTCCATGCGATAGTTGAATCTTTAATTAGATTTGAACGACAAAACGACAATTAAATTAACCGATAACACATTGGGTGTTAGACATGGAGTACCACCAGTTTTACTCCATGGGATGAATAGGTTGGGACTGGGATAGTAAAATAAATGATTAAGTTCGACAAAGCGTTATTCCGGACTAGTTGGATGAACCTTAATTCGGTTTAGGTTGAGAAAAGATAAAATAAAATCCTTTAAAAATGATATTCAAAGGAAATTAAACTATAAGTTTAAAAGGATTTATCTTTGATAAAATTAATGGGAACACTTGCCAGAGAAAAGAACATTTAAATAAATGAATATTCTTGATTGGAATGAGGCGTATGATGTGTTTTTATAGCACTTGATTATTAATTATAAAATACGTGAATTATTCGGAAAGACCGGGTTTAACCCATTCTGAAGAATTTCTACGACGATTAAGAGTCAAAGATGAAGATGGTGGTTGAAGAACGGAGTTCTTCACATCGTTTGGGTGATTACTGATGTCTTGATTGGGCCGTACACCCAAGACAAGGTAATAAGTGGTGATCGTCCAAACGTACTTGGAGATCGATAGATATGCGAGGGCCTCTCTCCTGTATTGGACATATGGGACGAGGAATAAGGTACCTCCAGTTTTGTTCAGACCTAGAACGGACATGTAAATGGATGGTATGTTTGACGTTGTATTCCTTTATGCTGTATTCGTTGTTCTCCACTAAATATACATCTGTTTGATGGCGAAGAATTTATTCTCTTGCTTAACACCCTTCTCTGGGACGTACGAGCTTAGAGGTTATATATTGGCAGAAATCAATGGTATGGTATGGACTAACAATGTAGCATGCTTAGATGCAAATGATCAAGGATTTTATTGAAAAGCAGAGCCTTGTGGTTGATGATCAAAGCAAAGCTTATTTAGGCATAGCTTTGTGCATAGCGATAATTTGCGAGCCTCACACCCCGATATGAACCAGAAATGGGAGAAGGATCCAGGGAGAACATACGTTTCTTTCTAGCTAGAAGTGATGTCATGGTATGGAGCCCAGACATTTTACTTATGTTGATGTTGGAATGAGGCGCCTCGGATTTGAGTCCCTAGTGGCTCTTTATTTACGCCCCATAGGGCGGGGAAACGTATTATTCGGGAATTTATATATAATCCACTAACGTAAGTTGTGGACCGGCCCTGTGGCTCCTAGGGTCACTTGAGCTCTAATCCTGAGACATGGGCTAGATTGTCTCGAATTCGGTAAGGACAATCCCTTGACTTGGTTCATGATGGAAATCCAACTTCCAATGCGACATCTTGCTGTTTTGATTGTAGAACTAGTATGGCGACATGATATATGGTACCCCGTGCCGTCTATGATTGATACATTTATATTTGATGTTGTTTTTGATACTATCCACTTATAGTAATAATAATAAAAGATGAAATTTCGTGTATCAAGCATATTTGGCTATTATAAGGGAAAACTCTATCCTCTGGCTTGCGTTGCATTGTGTGATGGGACCTGAGTCTTATAGTAGCTTCATTTTTCCATAAAGCATTGCGTTGTTTTATTTTAAACTAAGATTCGTGTAGAGTAAACCCGTTCTGCGTTATACGGTGTGATCTCGTGATTCTCAAATTTAAATTTTAAGATTAATAACTGTTTTGAGTTCTCATACCAGTCCCATGACTGACCTGGAGTTTATTGTTTTAACCTAAACTCTGGGTGCCCCTAATTTCCACACGGGCAGCTAGTAGTTTTGGGTTTTGCAGATGTTATATTTACAGGATCCTGGTTTACCGATAAAGCTACATTCGAAAAGCTCTATAACCGTGTATTTTCTTCAGTTGTATTATGTATTATTATTTTTCTGCTGCTTTGTAATTTAAATCTCTGATATTGTATTACCAATGTGTAATATTTATTCGTACTCTGATATATTCTCGTACTCTGACGTAATTGTTGTAATAAGCAATGAAATATTCTTCTATTTGTGTTCTGATTTATCGTGTTCTCAATTCAATCCGGACTTTCCCGTAAGGGTGAGTTTGGGTCATTTCATTTGGTATTAGAGCTTTGGTTTACAGAGCTCGAGAACAAGACACATTAGAACTGAACAAAAGAATTCATCAACGATTGGATTAGTAATATCCAATGAGAATAACTCGTTAGAGATGGGATCAGTAGTATCCTAGAATGAGTGTGAAGGGTATTAATTTTTAAAATGAAAATGAAAACAAATATAGTTTTGAAAATTTAATCTAATAATACGTATTTGAGTATATTATTTTATTTTGGACAAACGAGTATATGAAGATTTGGAATATACGTGTAACTAACGTGTATTCAAAGCCACAGATACTAGATAAATATAGAATCACACTCTAGTCGCCCGGAGATGATTTTGATGATGAGGCATCATCATCGGCGATTATGTTCGAGTTTCTAAAGTGGTATATCTATATGTTTCCAATTGGCTGGTATGAGAACCAAAACTTAGATAGGTCTATTGTTTGGAATTGGCAACAAAAACATGATTTTTGAGTATAAAAAATTATTATGAAATTGAAAAGATAATCACCTAATAGATTGCTGGTTGTGATGTTTGATTATTAGTTTAAGTAACAAAATTATTGGAATGATAATTAATTTAACTAATATATAAAAGAATGATAAATTTAGCTAAATCGAATTTAATATTGAATTGAATTGAAAATTGATTAGAATGGAAAGTTGAGTTGGTTAGTTAAACAACTTTCAGCTCCGTTCCTTTTTTAGGACGAAAAGATACATTGTGTGGGAGATTGTAACAACCCGGAATTTCAGAACCAATTTAAAATTTTATTTTATGCTATTTTAATGAATTTTGGATACTTAAAATGATTTATTTTAAATAATAACGACGAAAAATTTATTTTAATTAAAGTTAGAACTTATAAATTTATATTAATTATATAATGAGCCTGAAAAGGCGCGGTAGTTTGAAATTTCAATTTTTAAACTTTGAATAAATATATAAAATTCATTATAAGTCAGAATTGGACGAAACGAGAAACGCTAGGATCGTATTGATGATATCTTTTTAATTAATTTAAAAAATTGAGATTTCGAATTACAAATTGTAAGTTATGACAAAATTAAAATTTCAGAAAAACACAAAGGAATATATATATATAATATATATGGCCCAAAAAGCTACTTTTTGCATACGAAGGAATTTGGACTCTAAAACACTTCCATTGAGTTCAAAATGATGTTTCTGAATTCGAAAAGTATAAACACTGATATATTTCAAGATTCGGAATTTACTTATATAAATATATATTTTTAATATAATATATATAGGCCTTAAAAAGTGAATTTTTACAAATGGCCTCCGAATGCAATTCTACTTTTTTTCTAGATTCGTATCGTCAAATAATGATAAGATTCCAAGTTTCAAGATTTTTGGAATCAGTATGTGATCGTAATTGATTTTTCAGTGTAAAACAGTCAATATTCTGACTTTAAATATTCACTATGTGTGCATACAGACTCGAAATTCGACGAGACTGGTTTCATTGGATCCGTAATATCAAAAAATGGCTACACGTCAATTTTTATCGAGAATAGAATCGGTAGGTGACCATATGGATTTTTAAACCATGAAAACGGACCGAAATTGAATAAAATTAACTACATAAGGGGTTAAAGATAATATAATTAAAAAGATTAAAATATACATGGGGTTAAAACAAAAATTCTCTCTCCTATATAATATCCTAAACTCCACCCTAACCCTAACATAAATCTAATTCTTCCTCCTTTTCTAATTCATTATTTCCTTCTTCCTCTTTTTCTTTTAAAAAAAACAATTAATGGCCTCCTCCTCTAATTCACCACTCTCGTCGCCCTCCTCCCTCCTCCGGCCGCCGATTAGACCTCCTCTCCTTCTCCTCTTCTCCTTCCTTCTCTCTTTTCCTCCTCCTCCTACCTTCTCTCTTTCTTTTTCCCTCTTTGAAAACCCTAGAACTAAAAGCCGCCGCCGCCGCCACCACGGGCCCCACTACTGCACCACGACCACCCCCGTGCCTTTCGATCCTCCAGTCAAGCCTGCCACCGCCTCAGCACCACCCCTTTCCGGCCGTGGGCCCCGCTTCATCAAAAATCCCCTTTTTCACAAAATTCCCAATTTGAAAATAATCCCCGTCCTTCTTTCCTCAATAACTTTCAAACTGTGCATTTCTGGGCAAAACTTCTTAAGGCCAAAGTTGTAGTTCACAATTTTCTCATCGATTTGAGTATATGGAAGTCGAATTTTGGAGTTCAGAGCTGCTCGGAAAATGTTATTTACGACAACAGAACTGCTGCGAAGATTCACGATTTTCGGCGAATCAGAGCACTTTTGGAAATTCCAACTAGGTGAAAGTTGTCCGAAATGGTGTGTTTGTGCTAGAAAAAGAGTTTGGTGAAGATTGGAGTTCATTTGCAGAAGTTAGAGCCAAAACAGTGAAACCGAGTGCGAAAAGCGACAAAATGGCGAGCGCGACGAAAATCAAAGACTAACGGAGTAGAAACAAAGATGAGAACTCTTTCTCATTCAATCTTTTATACAGTTATTTATTTTTATAACTAAATGTACATTAATTATCCGCGATTCAAATATTTTGCAACAACCCGGAAAATCTAAACCAATTTAAAAAATTTATGTTGCCTAGCTTTTGGACCAAGCCACCAAGGCTCACACACAAAGGAAATATGAAGCCTCGCATGTCAAAACCCTTAAACACTCGATCGTGGTCACATTGTCCTCCCCGACTCGTGGCGCCCATCAACGATCGTGACTCCTTATCGCGATCCGATCCCTCCATGCTAGCATTCCACGATCCGATCCTAGAAGCCAAAACATGAAGGATAGGACTAAGTCTACCACGATCCGCGAATGCAGGATCTAACGACACCTGTCCATAACGGCCATATTGACTCTTTCTCCATCATGCCACGAACCAGTCCGAGATCCTCGGGATTTGTGCCAAGTGTAACCATGATCCACCTGCAGATATCAGCTATAAATAGCCCTGTGCTTGACATTTTCAGGATCTTTTGGCAGCTCTAAGTACTGTTTCCATCAGTATTGTTATCTGGCAATTTCTTATCAGTCTTTGCCTGACGTTATTGAGTGAATCATCATTGTACAAGTGAGATTGAGAGAAAAATCATTGGTTATACTCGAATCTAACGTACAATCTTAGATATAAAGTGGACGTAGGCTCGTTAACGCCAAACCACTATAAATCTTGTGTGTTTTCTGCGTTTTCTTGAATTTATAAATATAAATCTCTGCATATTCAGATAATTTGGGTGTTAGACCCACTTTTGGATCTAACATTTTGGTGCTTTCACTGAGAACGAAGTCTTAGCATATTGGATTGTTGCTCTATTGTTTGGATAGTCAGGTCCGAAGAAAACAGTCCAAAACCCCACTATTCCGATTTTCGAAGATTTCAGCAAATCGAAAGTATTATAGCTGGAAAGAAGTCCAAGAATATACGAGCTTCATAGGCCGACGAACTAACAAATGAAGCTCGTGATGACATCATTTAGGATCGGGTCGAGGTTGATTCTCCGAATTGTGACGTGGAGGGGGCGATCCGACCCGCTGAAGGTACCACGAACCATGTGACTGAGGGAATAACGACCCGTTCTCAAGATAATGCCACCCTCCTTCCTGCCAATGCTCCCACGATCCGAACCCAGGGGACCACCATGAACTGACGCCAAGAGGGTACCACGAGCCATCAGCCTAGGGGGACCACGATCCGAAATGACAATCAGACCACTACTCGACCTGGGAAGGAGACTATGGCTCGTTTCGCTCATGCTGGTACTTCTTCTCGACCTGGCTCGAGTTCCTTGCATATAAGAGAAGATGATGATGACCAGTTCAACCCTTCTGCCCCAACTAAGGAAGGAGATCTCTCTCGCATAATTCAAGCATTGGACAAACAAAATGATGAATTGGCTGCTCAAAGGCGGGAGAGCTCGTTGCTGCGTCAAAATATTACTGCCCTAGGAAGATGAATTGATGATATCCAGAGGCAGGTTTCGCCACCGCCAGCTCACCCTCTTTCCCCGGAACACACATCCTCGTATGAAGAACCTCGAAGAAACCGACGATGGCCTCCGTTAGAAAGGGCGGAGAATATAGAGCAGCTTCAATTTGGGACACTTCCTTCTCTAGAAGAAGAGGCGCTTAATCAGGGAACTAATAATCGTAACTTAAATGAGCCCGTCCTACCACCTAGGAATGGAGACGTCATTGACCCTGCTCAAAATCAACCCATTCCTCTTGCTCGTCGCGTGACTAGCCGTGGCAATAGGGGGCAAAAGAGTTCTGCTCAGGCCCCAGACCTTGCAGCAGCACGTCATAGAAATGCTGGAGAGGCCCGCAGGGCAAGAAGTGCTGATCCCAAATCCACCCTGACCCATGCAAATGTTGAGGCCATGATTAGACAAGTGATGGTAGAAAACCCCGGACAAAGAAATGAGGATTGGTGTATAGGCCGCAGTCATACGCCCTTCACGGATGACATATTAGAGGTTCGATTCCCCAGGAAATTCAACATGCCACCTATAAACCGCTATGTAGGAAGGGAGGATCCAGTCCAGCACCTAATGAGATATTCATGGTACATGAATCAGCTGTTGCCTCTGATACTGTAAAATATAAGGCATTCTCGATATTTCTGGAGGATATGGCGCTAACGTGGTTTACTCGTTTGCCAGCACGATCGATCTCCAATTTCAGGGAGTTAAGCGAACAGTTCGTGAATTAGTTCCGGCTGCATACTCAGAGATCTAAGAATGTCATCGAATTATCCCTCATTAAGCAACGTCCGGACGAATCTTTGAGGTCCTATCTAGATCGCTTCAATCTAGCAATCACGGAGGTTAGAGATCCCCATGAACAAACTGTTTTGATGGCCTTGATTGACGGAGTGGATAAGGATACTGAGTTTGGAAGATACCAAGCCGGTAAACCACCGTTGACCAGAGAAATATTTTACGAGAAGGCCAACATCCGCCTGCGTCGAGAGGAAATTTACGCCAATCGAAAGACGAAGGCTGCTGATAAGGAGGATATCCAAAGTAATGTGGCCATCAAGCAGACGGGAGATAGCTCAGGAAAGGTTGAAGTTAATGTTGGGAACAAGAATCAAGGTAATGGTCGCCAATCGGGGAATAATAATAAAAATAATCAGAAGAGAAATCGAAGGAATGACTCTCAGAGAAGATCTCGGCCTAGGCCATTTGAGAGTTTTACACAGTTAAACGATACATTAGAGAATATCTTCCTGGATACGTACAATGTCCTCCAGTATAAGAGGCCTCCTCCAAGAAATTCGACAGAAAAGGAACGTGAGACTGGGAAATTTTGCCTTTTCCACCAGACTCATGGCCATGCCACGAATGAATGTCGTCATCTAAGAGATGTGGTTGAAAAGCTACTCCGGGAAGGAAAACTCGATGAGTATAAGGTGAAACCCAGAGATAGAGGGCAAGCCGCACAAGCCCCGAACCAAAGCTAGCCTGCTGCCAAACCAACAGCTCAGCAAAACGGAAAAAATATCGTTATCAATACCATAGTTGGTGGGCTTCATCTGGTAGGGGACAGTTTCAGGGATATGGATCAGTACGTGAATGCGGCTAAACAGCATTTTGAAGTGGGGGAATGTAGCAATCCCGAGGATAATGCCCCGATTAAGCAACAAAAGACGATGTATGATGACGTCATATTTTGTGACCGAGAGTATATTGGAGTCCACTCCCCAACTGAAGACCAATTAGTGATCACCGTCACTATCGGTCCAGCTATTGTCCATAAAGTTCTAGAGGATAACGGGAGTTCGGTTAACATTCTGTTTAAGAAAACATTCGACCAAATGAAACTTGAGCCAAAGGATTTGAAACCATGCGACGGTTGGATACGTTGATTTAATGGAGCCTCAATCGCTCCGATGGGATACATAGAGCTGTCAGTAACCCTTGGGGAAGGAGAACGCCAGAAAGTGAGGATCCTCCCCTTTGTTGTTCTGGATATTGATTCGCCGTACAATGCCTTCTTGGGCCGACTGACCCTAGCCAAATTCAGGGCCTACATCGCACCCTGGTTCTTATTGCTGAAGTTCCTAACGGATGCCAGTTTAGGTATATTCAGAGGAGATCAAGTTGTGGCATGAGCATGCTACATAGCGGAGCTGAAGTTGCTCCACAAAGGAAGAGATGTAGAAACAAAGGGCGCTTCTTCCCCTACAAGAGAGGAAACGTCATAGCAACTAAAGAAAGTAACTCTGGGAGAGTCACCCAGAGAGTTGCCCGAGGATATAGATCCCACAGAGGATGAAGAGCCTGGGGACAGAATGGCGACTCCCAAAACGTACCAATCGACGATAGTGACCCAGAGAAGGTCCTGAAGATTGGATCCCAGTTGGACCCTGTTCGAGCCAAGGAATTAACAAATTTCTTGAAAGCTCACTTGGATGTATTCTCCCGGACCCATGCGGACATGTGTGGAATATCTCCCTCGATTATGAGTCATTCATTAAGCATCAACCTGAAGCATCCCCCCGTCAAACAGAAAAGCGAATGCTTGGCCCAGAGAGGTTCGCTGCCTTGAAGGAAGAAGTTGAAAAGCTGAGAAGTAATGGGTTCATTAAAGATTCAACATACCCTGACTGGATTTCAAACCCGGTTCTGGTAAAGAAGGCCAATGGAAAGTGGCGCAAATGTATTGGCTTTTCAGGTCTAAACAAAGCTTACCCAAAGGATAGTTTTCCGTTACCTAGAATCGATCAGCTGGTGGATTCAATGGCTGGATATGAGCTTCTTTCTTTTATGGATGCCTACTCAGGGTACAACCAAATCCCCATGCACATCCCGGACCTAGAGCATACAAGCTTCATTACAGATCTGGGATTATACTGTTACGTAGTGATGCCTTTCGGTCTTAAGAATGCTGGTGCTACGTATCATAGATTGGTGAATAGGATGTTCTATAACCAAATTGGGAAAACGTTGGAGGTATACGTCGAAGACATGTTGGTAAAGTCCAGACAATCATCCGACCATACGGCCGATTTAGCAAAAATGTTTGAGATTCTCCGGAAATATGGGATGAAACTAAATCCTTTGAAATGCTCATTTGGGGTAGCATCTGGAAAATTCCTAAGGTTCGTTGTCAGCTCACGTGGGATCGAGATCAACCCAGATCAAATTGCGGCAATCAGAGACATTCAGTAACCAAGACAAATCGAAGATGTGCAAAGCCTCATAGGGAAAGTAGCTGCGCTAAGCAGATTCATCTCCAAAGCTACGGACAAATGTATTCCTTTCTTTGAATTAATAAAACGAGGAAAGAACAATTTCGAATGGACTCCTAATTGTGTAGAAGCATTTCAAAACCTTCTGAATCATCTGGAAAGACCCCTAATACTGTCTAAGCCCGTGGATCACGAGGATTTGTTTGTGTACTTAACAGTGTCATCCCATGCGATCAGTTCAGGCTTAGTGAGAGAGGAAGATAAGGTGCAGAGACCAGTGTACTATGTGAGCAAGAAATTTGCGGCAGCCGAGCGAAACTACCCAAGAATAGAAAAGCTTATGTATAGCTTGCTGATCACATTTAGGAAACTTCGCCATTATTTCCAGGCTCATCCCATTACTGTGTACACTGATCAACCACTCAAACAAGTCCTGCAAATGCCAAAATCATCAGGAAGACTGCTCAAGTGGAACATTGAGCTAAGTCAGTTCGATTTGAGCTTCCAACCCCGACGATCGATAAGGGTGCAAGTACTTGCAGACTTCATAGCAGAGTTTACCATCCTAGAAGATGATGTAATAAGTAAAGAAGCTGACCTACCAAAACTACTCCTTGACACCAGTGCCTGGAAATTGTACACTGACAGAGATAAGAACGACAGACGATCTGGTGGCAGAGTGGTGCTTGAAACTCCAGAGAAACGGCTAACATACTATGCTCTTAGATTGGAGTTCCACGTCACTAATAACGACTCCGAATACGAAGCTCTAGTTGTCGGGCTAAAGCTCGCAAAGGAGTTTGAGATCACAAAGATGGACATCTTTTGCGATTCCAAGATAGTTGTGAACCAAGTCGCTGGAAAGTTTCAGGCCAAGATTCCAAGGCCGATATCATTTTTGGAAAAAGTGAAGAAGTTGCTGGATGGTTTCAATCACCATAGCATATCTCATATTCCTTGAATGGAGCATCAAAAGGCAGACAAGTTAGCGAAGATGGCTAGCTCTGATAATCCTGAAAATACAGAGCTAGTCCCGATTGAAGTGCTACATTCCCCTAGTAAAGATCAGATGGAAATTGATCCGGTGCTAGAGATTGAATCCGAGAGGGAGTCATGGATGACCCCTCTAAATAATTTTTTGATGAATGGAATGCTTCCAACAAAGAAAAATGAGAGACGTGTAGTTATCCGGAAGGCTTCCCGATACGTGTTGCAAGGCGAAGTCCTGTATAGATAGGGTTTCTCGATGCCCCTCCTTCAGCGCATTGCCCATGATGACATCAAGCCTGTACTGGAAGAGGTCCACGAAGGTGAATTTGGCGACCACATTAGAGGGAAAACACTGGCAAAGAAGATATTGCAATATGGCTATTTTTGGCCCACCATAAATAAGGATGCAGCCAAGTATGCGCGACGTTGTGATGCGTGTCAGAAGTTTTCCAAGATTCCTAGGGCACCTCCTAGCCAGTTGAAGATGACGATGAGCCCATGGCCTTTTGCTGTTTAGGGAATCGATATTATTGGAAGCCTCCCCATAGTTAAGGGCGGACCAAAATTAGCCATTGTGGCCATGGATTACTTCACCAAATGGGTCGAGGTTGAGCCATTGACCACGATCAGAACCAAGAGAGTGATCAACTTTGTCGTTATGAACATTATATGCCAATTCGGGATTCCAAGAGTCGTCATAACCGATAATGGAACTCAGTTTAATAGCACCGAGTTTCGAGATTTCTGCCAGAAGTATCATATCGAGAAAAGATACACCTCCGTGGCACATCCGCAACCGAACGGGCAGGTCGAGGCGGCGAACAAAGTGATTAAGTCTATTCTGAAGAAAAGATTGAAGCGAGCCAAACCATGTGGGTTGATGAATTACCCTTAGCGTTATGGGCCTATAGGACAACATACAAGTCAGCAACAGGTCACCCACCCTTTTCCCTCGCATTTGTAGCCGAAGCGGTCATCCTGGTTGAGTTAAAAGTACCATCTCATCGAATCACTTATTATGACCCAATGACCAACAATGAGCTGCTCCTTGAGTCTCTGAATGTGGTTGAAGAAAAGAGAGACGAAGACGATCTACGCGCCTTGAGACGCAAGCAACAGGTCGCTCGATATTACAACAAAAAAGTCTGAGCTAGAACCTTTGAACCCGGAGATTTGGTTCTGTAACGCGTCTTTCCACCCCAGTATATATGGGTCCGAAATGGGAAGGACCGTACTGCATTTTACAAAGCCTTGATAATGGAATCTTCAAGCTAGCAACCGTAGATGGAGATGAAATCACGAGAGTGTGGAATGCCCAGCATCTGCGGCCTTATCTGACGTGAAATTGTCAGTTTTACTCTTTTGTTTTTAGGACCATGTAAAAAGGCATGACTTTCCTAGAACAGGCTGGTTACTTAAGCAAAAGATTATAAAGTGGACGTAGGTCATGATTCGACCGAACCACTACAAAAATATCGTGTGTCATTTACCTTTATTGCACCATTTCTTATCTGCTCTTTTATTTTTAACTAACATCAATCATTATCATTTCGGGATTTTTTATAAACTATGCAGCAATTTTGAAACACCTAATTCAAAGTTCCACCTATCAAATTGGAAGGCTAGCGATAACCAAAGTTCCAAAAGGCGCAGCGAGGTAAATCACACTACTACTTGCACTATAACTCTCGAGATCGGAGAGAGAGTATAAAGTACGCAGAGATAACGTCCCTATGGCGTGAAGGAGCACCATGATAAAACCGCCTTGATAACACTCTAACCCGCTGAAGGATCGAGAGAGTATAAAGGCGCTAGAGACTTAGCGCCCCCAGAACTTCTTCCCCACTGAAGGATCGGTGAGCAGACTAAGAACCGAGCTCGAACTCTAACCCGCTGAAGGATCGGGAGAGTATAAAGGTGCTAGAGACTTAGCGCCACGAGAATTCCTATCCCAACCAAAGGATCGGGAAAGTATAAAGGCGCAACAACATATTCCGCCAAATGACTCGAACCCCTCATTTCTGAAAATGAGGGACAACGCACACATGACCCTAATCAATCCTCAATGAGCCCTGGTCGGGCATCATATTAATGATTGATTGGGGCATATATGCACACATATTTGTGCAGTCACATAAATTTTGAAATTTTTTGTTGCTTGAAGTTTTTGTTGCAATTCTTCATGGTTCGATTTTAACTTAGTTAGGATCTAAAGGTTTATGACTAAGTATAGTAAGTTAAACTTGCAGGTACACAATGGTGCAAAAGAAACAAATTTGCATTCACTAAGAGCAAGTTTACAAGACCAAGAAGCTAAACAAAAGTGAGGGCCATTCTCACAACTACATTTCTTGGCCAGTGGAAAGCCTATAAGGAAAAATTTGAGCTAATAAGTGCATCCTATTTACGCTTAGGAGACGATTTTGATTTCTTCTCCTTCCTATGTTTCTCCAACTCCTCCTTTTCAGCATCAGAGCGGTCACCCTTCTTCCTCTTCCTCTTATCAACAAGAGACTCCTGGGGAGAATTAGGAGGCTGGGAGGCAAGTTGTGTAGTTATTGATTTGGAAGAGAATCTTATAACCAACCCAGTTTTGGGATAGACTTCTGAGATAGGAGGCACATATAGAGGGTCCTTCCCCTCCTTCTTCAAAGCCAATTGTTTCTCTCTCCTAGGCTGCATACCAGCCAAGGTCTCGTTATCGTCATCCCTGATTTCTTCTGTGATGACTACGTCATCCTCTTCATCTCCATGACCACCATCGGTGTCTTGCAAATTCCCAATGACTTCGGCATCTGCAGGAGTATCAGTGCTAGATGCCATAATAGCCTTCTCACTTGTTGTATCCTTGGTTTGCTTTGAAACCTCAGAGACTTTAGCACTAGCACTTGAGGGGACACTAACTTTCTCTGCCTATGCTTTCTCTTCCGCATCCTTCTCGATCGGCTTGCCACCTATGTCATGTGAAGAAAATGTTAGTGATTTTGGAGATAATGTGGTCGTCTCAGTTATCTGTCCCGCGATACGATGACAAGTTATAACTGCTTTGATGAACTGTGGAGAGAATATGGAGATACCTTCAGCCAACTCCTTGCCCAGATTCGTGATAACAACTCCGAAAACTGAAGGGGTGGGAGCCAAGGGAATCAACGGATCATCAGGATTGTATTCCTCGATTTCGGAGGCCTTGGGTTCCACAACCGAGCTAAAGCCTTCCACAATTTTATCCTTGCCCTTGAGTTTTGTTCTCTCTTTCTCGATTTCCTCTTGGATCAAACGTCTACCTATCTCCAAAGCCTCAGGCTCTTCACCTTTGAGATAAGTCTGTATGAGCTATTTTTCATCAACACCTATTTTCAATCGACGCTTTTCGCCTTCAACGATTATATACCACACATTGGCCAGAGTAAGGTGATAATCTTGAATCCACGAGATGTCTTGGGTCTTAATAACTTGGCCAAATAAGTCGAACAGCAGTTCTTCAAAACCCTCTATCTCTTTTTTGGTTGTTGCAAGCTCATCAGCAGTCGCAGAGGCCGATTCAAGAGCATTGTTAGCATTACTTCCAGCGAGAGTTGCACGCTCTTCGGCGTGGACAAGGCGATCATTCGATGCCGCTTTCTCTTTTTCAACAAGAGCGAGACTGTCCTTTAAGCTTGCTTTCTCTTTCTCCCAGGAAGCCTTCTCAGCGACAAAATGTTCATGTGTTGTCTTCAATTCATTATTGATTGTCCTGAGATCCTCCGCTTCCTTTTCCAAAGCCAAACGTTCTTGGAAATTTGAGTTGAGCTCAATGTGAAAATGCTTCCTAGCACTCTCTAGCTCTGATTTGTAATTTTCCGCATCCCGACGAGTTAAAGCGAGCTGAGCTTGTGAATCCTCTAGTTCCTTTTCCATTCTGCACCTGGCCCTACCATCATTATCAATCTTAACTCTGGTTCTGGCTGTTTCCGTCTCTAGGTGGCAGATGGCAGCAGAAAGAGTGGCTTCATGCTTCTTCATTGCCCTATATTGTTTGGCCACATGACTGATCTGCCCTGTGACTTCTACATCCCAGTCCTTGGCAACCGGTTCAAGATCTGGAACAAACATCATCCTTTCGAAGAAAATATCAGGAAACTGCTTCCGAAAACGCTCCAGCTTGACCTGATTCTTAGAAGTGTATACAACATCCTACATAGCGGCAGTATCCAAATCGCGCTGGCTAGAGGGGACAATAGCTATTTTGTCCTTTTCTAAATCCTTGTTCGGATCTTTGCTTTTATCTTTCGGCTCATGGTGTTTCTTGGAAGACTTGCAATGAGAGGGTGTACTTTTCGGAGGAGTCAAATCTTTGGGAAGTTGCTTACCCCCCGCCGGTGGCACTGGACGACTATGGCACTTTCCAGCATCTTGCCTTGATGGAGAACGAGACCATGTAGAATGAGTTTGATAAGAATCACGGGGTCGATGACTATCTCTACCCCGGCTATCACGGCAAGCATGCTTAGAAGTAAAAAGAAGCCTCGGTGTGCTTGCTCGGAGGGAGCGATAAGAATAGGTGTAATGTCCCGTATTTTCTGACCATTTAATTGAAATATTTTATATAAATATTGATTTGAATTTAAATGATGGGATTTGACCATTTTATGTTGAATATTTAAATTATATTAATAATATAAAAGTATTTTATTTTCAGGGTATTGGGAAGATGTTGAATTTGCTGTATAATATGAACGAACGGTTTAAAGTGGTTTAAATATTTAATAAGGTATGGGACATCGTTATGTTTACATTCTTACAGTGAGTTTGAGTGTGTTTAACTATAACACTAAATAACTAAACTAAAGGTTACAATGGTTTATGAAATTTCATGCCATCATTAGTTATAATATCAACATTTAAAATAATGTAAGTATTAATTGGATTGAATTAAACATATTGGTAGACCACTGTAACAAAATAGATTATTAATTGGTTTATTAACTGTAGCGCCCCGTTATTTAATATTGAATAACTAATATTACTAATATATCAGACCAAATGTATTTATTGTTATAACATACGTCCAGTTATTTAATATCTCGGAATCCCTGAGATTTTGAATTTAATGTAAGAATTACAACAATTACCGTTTAATCCGATTTTTGGAAACAGCCGTAAATTATAACACTCAAACTCAAACCCAGGTAGTGGTTTGAAGTAGGTTATATTGAAAGTATACCAGATAATCAATAAGCCTTACAACATAATTCCAAATATGGTTCATATACGAAATTCACTGTTGAAATGTTTTAAAAGAATAGAATAAAAAAAAGATAAAAAAGATCAAATCTACAATACAATTTCAAAACTCTCAAATGAAATGAACAAGCCAATGGCTACACCAGATCTATCTCTGATCACTCCAGTACATGGAAGCCCAACCAAGTCTTCACTTTCATTTGCTAAGCATCACGCAACAAGATTCTATCACCAATACCACAGGGGATCATAGCTGTAATAAAGAAAGAAAGAAAATAGTAAGACACAACAGCAAATATACGACAGATTGTATAATCAGAAAACAGTGACTAAACTATTATAGGACAGTAAGAAACAACTAAGAGAGAATATATTCACCATCAAATCTATTAAAATCCTTTTTTTCAAATTAAAGTACAGAAGGCCATGTTCTTCCCTGAAAAGAAAACAGTAGAAAATCCAATAAAAATCTACATATATATTCATATATATTCAGAAAATCTGGTAGAAAATCCCGTCTACCACATATATACATCAATTCTAAATCTGAAAACCCAAACAAACCATTCAATGGTTACACAGACAACTCAATGCAAATTTCAAATCTGAGCAGACAATACATAGCCTAACCTAATTTATATAGGGACACAGTTCGGTTGTGTATATATGAGTAGTAACAATTCATGAAAATCGAACTGAAAATCGTCACATTTCACTGTTAAATGTCACATAAAGACCAAGTCCATCACAAACACTTCAGTGGGATGCATCTAAGCAGGATCGCACATGGTAAAATCAAACAAAATCTGCTAAGTAAACCCTCAACTCTCGACTTGTCAATCACCATAAATTCGATCATAACAGCTGGAAATGAATGGAATTACCTAGGATCTAAACACAGCTAAATCTACATAGGATGTAACAATTCGAGAGGTACAGTGATCATTTACTAGTATAAATACATGATGTGCTCTACCACAAACCCAAACCTAACTTAGTTTCGAAATGAACAAAACCCTATTCAAACCGCCGAGAATTCAAAACAGAGAAATATCAAAGCCAAAACAGAAATTAAAATTTGGAAAATACTTATCTGTAGTGGTGACGAGTTTCTCGAAATAAGGATCAGTCTTCGGCTTCGCTCTTCGAGGGTCTCGTCTTCGTAGCTAACGGTGGGTCGACGGGCTAGGAAGAGGAGCGACAGAAGTAGAAGGGTCGGAGGAGGGTTTGCTTCGTCAGGGAAGGGATTTGGTTTCGATCGATGATAGGAGGGTTTCCATTTTTCTCTGGAATGTTGGAGGCGGCTACGGTTTGAGAAATGATAAGGGATCCGATGTTTTGAGGGTTTTAAGTGGATGAGGGGTGCAGGTTTGGGCTCATTCGGGTTGGGCTGGATGAAGCCCAAGCTTTTCTATGGTAAGCCCGAGTTTAATTAAAGTTTTAAAATTCAAGTATCTTATAACATTGAATATTAATTTAAAATGCAAACGTGGACAAAATTCGATGAAACAAAAAGCATCGGAACCGTGACGACGAGTACTATACGATATAAGAGGAACGGGTAGGGCAGACAGCAGCTGGATTTCTCGGTCAAATTAAACATCTTAAACCTGTATTTTTGAATAAAAGTTTGTAAAAAGGAAATAAATATTTATTATTTATGAATTGAGCTATAATTGGGTTTTTAAATGATTTTATAAAGTAGCTTTCTGATATTTACCAGATTGATAAAGGTATGAGCAGAAATTTATTTAATAGATTTGAATAATCATTTGGAGAGATAAAAAAGGGAGTTCTAAGTAAATGCGAGAGTTAAATTAAGTAAAAAGGAAAGTGATAATAAAGGGTTTATGTTGAACCATGATTTATAAACGAAGTTATGAAAAGGGAAATGAGGTATAAAAAATGTTACTTAATGAGGGAATTTAATAAAGTTTATAAAGTAAGACTCTAAGCGAAAGGTTAAAAGGTAAATGTGGTAAAGGAGTAAGTAACAGGATTTTACCACAAATCCAAGTAGAAAAAGGTATCGTTTAGAGAAGTAAAAGAGAATGGGATATTTTATAAATGATTTTCTTAATCAATGAATTAAGAATGATGGTTATATTTGAGATGGAAGATTTCAAAGATAAGAAATTTCATAAGTATATTATAAATAAAATAGAAAAATGAGGTGTATTTGATATTAAAATAAATTGGGTTTTTGACTTTCAACTAATGTCTATCTAAAGATAAGACAGTGGTTAATCAAGGTCTGAGAGGTAAATAAATACCCTAACTTGAAAGACCTCAGAATAATCTAAGGATGATCTTAGTTTGTAATGTGAAAGGAGAGAAATAATTTATTATTTTCATATGGGAAATAATAACGGGATGTAAAGGAAAGGGTTGAGAATCTATAATGAGATTTTTCCCAAGTGACGGAAGTGGAAGAATTTGGCATTTATATAAAATGTCCAAAGTAAAGGAGGAAAAAGGGAGGTGGTGGAAAGTTAAATTGATACTTTCGTGGTGAAAGGAAATTGGAAAGTGAAGTTGGGTAATAGACTCTTTCTACAGGAACGAGTCTGGATTAACGTATGCGAGTAATGAAACCAAATAGATTTAAACTTATAAATGATAAGTCGAGAGGGTTTTTCCAACATAAGTAACAAGTAATAGTAAATGGGTTTGAAACGATAGTAAATTAAAGAATTGAATATGATAACGTGAAACAGTTTGAAATAATAACCTTATGTCAATTTAGTTATATTGAAATATTTAAGATTTACTATTGATAATCGTTTAATTTAAAAGGGCGATGTAGTGCTGGTACTGAACTGGTAAACCCATGTATTCTCACAATTATTTATTTGATAGTTAAATCACCGACTATCAAACCTGACCATATGATCATTGGTACGGAAAGACCGGGATCGAATTTATTTTCGAAAACCATTCTGATCAGCGAATACGTGAAAGGAGATTATTGAAGATGGAGCAATTGAAGACCGTTGATCTTCATGAGCGGAATAACTACTGATTGAATTTCTCAGGTTTAGCGGCCGGAGATATTTCAACAGTGATTCTGTCGTGAGTGAAATCTACAGATTGCAAGGACTTTTCGCTACTGATCTTTAGGGTGATTCCTGGGATGCAGTAGGAGGGTGCCTTCGGTTCATCCTGTTCCTGGATGACTTGTATGGACGAATGTCTGACAGAGTATTTCCAAAGGGGTCACGTACGTTGATTTCTTCAAACGTATCATAGTTGGGTCACTCCTTACCAGGATATTTTTGTGGAATGTCAGTTAGTGATATCCGGCAGACCTGATGATGTGGCATTCAAAGTGAATGGTGGTGTGCTATCAGAAAAGAAATTCAGACCTCAAGCCTCATCAACTGGGAGATGACAAAAAATCGGGCAGGCAGCATGGCTATGTGGGTCGCTCCCTTTAGGGTGTATAATCACCTATCTAGAGAAAATCCATTTCATTCTTTAATCTATTTCGATGCTGTCCCTTTTTGGGAAACGATGGTTTGAGCCCAACAGTTGGTGATATACACTCGATATACTCAAGCGAAATGAGTGGTCGGTCATGTGAGGGTTGCAAGACGTTCTTGTTGGACCCAGTGTATTCGCCTCTAAAGATACACAATCGAAAGGTGGTCCCATACCTTGTCATGGTCGGAAATCCAATCCCCAATAAGCGTTCGCGGTTTTTGATTGTATACTATATATATGTGGAGCGTGAGATGCAAGCGTTCCACTAGATTGTTATTTACTTGTATTTAGACATTATTATAATATCGAAAATGATATTGGTTCCAAAACTGTTTTGGTTTATCGTAAGGTAAAAACCGTCCGTGTTTATGTGTGGATTTGGTCTTACGATTATCCTTTTCTTTTAAAAGGATTTTGGACTTTAAAATCATGATTGGATGATTTACCCTTAATACTGTGCGAGTTTATCTCACTCTGGTTCACCAGACTGACCCGGTGTTTTGTAAATGCTCGGGTTAGCCCAGAGTGTACAGGTTCAGGTTATCGAATGCTGTGAAGAGACGGCCTGGAAGTGTTCAGATGTATGATATTATTCCGCTGTGTTGTATATAAGGGCAGATTATTAAAACTGTACAGATGTGTTCATGTACTCTGATGTTGTAAGTTATAAAGATTTATTTCTATAATATATTTTGTTCCGCTGTGATATGAGACTCTGTGTCGTGTTGACTCTTCTTCTTCTTCTATTCTTATATTTCTTTCTCACCCTCTAATTTCTTTCTATAAACATTCCAGTATTTTTGGTGTTTTAGGAGGTCGGCATGAGATACAGTTAGGGTATTTATGTCGATTTTCGAGGCCGGAAACCCTGGGTCGTTACAGTGGTATCAGAGCTATTGGTTTTGTGATAACCTTGGCTCTATGGCGTAACTCGATAGAGATGGGGTAAGTAACACCCTAGATTGAGTTTGAGTGTATATATATGAGAGCGTATATGTAAATTTTATATACAAATATCTTGTATTGTGTTGTTTGGTCGGTTCAAGTGTTGGAAAGCACTGAACTGGTAATGAACACAATATTGTTTTGGAAAGAGGGTAAACGAAATAATTTTACCCAAAATATATTTATTGTATAGAAAGGAAATAATTTTATGGAATTATTGGGATATCGTGTGAATGGAATTCAAAATGTGGTTTAGATTTTAAATTGAAACTTAACTGGGTTAAGTAAATCGAATTAAATCATTAATAATGATATTGAAAATAAATTAAGAAATGGTGTTGAAATTAAATAAAAATTATTTGAATTTGGAAATTTAATGAATAGTAGTTAAATAGAAATCAATCGAATATTAATTGGTTAATATTTGAATATGTTGTAGGTGAATTGAGTTGATTTGATTGGGTTGTTGTGCCTTGATTGCGGACTGATTGTTGGATGCTTGTTAGATTGGCTGAATAAAATTTATCCATGGTTTAACGAAGAGTTGAATAAACTGAAACCCAGAAAATGAAGTGGTAATTAAATATCTCATATATGTGTTACTTATATGATGGATTGAGTTAAGTACAAAGGCCAGAGGTCTATGAGAATTGAGTTTGGTTGCGTAGATAGAACGCAAATTGAGTAGAAGACTCAACCGCGCTCGAAAAAGGTACGCCTACGCGAAAATATAAGATTTTGGGTTTTGGGTTTTTGTTTTCCGACCGTGTGAGCCAATATTATTTGTTTCTGCAATATCGCAGAAGTTCCTCCGTGCAGAGGAGACTCTGCTGAATTTTTCTGAGAATAATATTTTCGATAATTTTTCCAAAATTTTGTTCATCATAATAAATTGGTTTTGTTTTGAAATAAAATATATTTTAAAGTTAATGGGATTTGCAATCTTTTTCTTACCTTAGCAATTTCGAGGACGAAATTATTTTAAGGGAGGAAGAATCTAATGTCCCGTATTTTCTGACCATTTATTTGAAATATTTTATCTAAAATATTGATTTGAATTTAAATGATGGGATTTGACCATTTTAAATTGAATATTTAAATTATATTAATAATATAAAAGTATTTTATTTTCAGGGTATTGGGAAGATGTTGAATTTGCTGTATAATATGAACGAACGATTTAAAATGGTTTAAATATTTAATATGGTATGGGACATCGTTATATTTACATTCTTACAGTGAGTTTGAGTGTGTTTAACTATAACATTAAATAACTAAACTAAAGGTTACAATGGTTTATGAAATTTCATGCCATCATTAGTTATAATATCAATATTTAAAATAATGTAAGTATTAATTGGATTGAATTAAACATACTGGTAGACCACTATAACAAAAAAGATTATTGATTGGTTTATTAACTGTAGCACCCCGTTATTTAATATTGAATAACTAACATTACTAATATATCAGACCAAATGTATTTATTGTTATAACATCCGTCCAGTTATTTGATATCTTGGAATCCCTGATATTTTGAATTTAATGTAAGAATTACAACATTTACCGTTTAATCCAATTTTTGGAAACAGCCGTAAATTATAACACTCAAACTCAAACCCAGGTAGTGGTTTGAAGTAGGTTATATTGAAAGTATACCAGGTAATCAATAAGCCTTACAACATAATTCCAAATATGGTTCATTTACAAAATTCACTGCTGAAATGTTTTTAAAGAATAGAATAAAAAAAAGATAAAAAAAGATCAAATCTACAATACAATTTCGAAACTCTCAAATGAAATGAACAAGCCAATGGCTACACCAGATCTATCTCTGATCACTCCATTGCATGGAAGCCCAACCAAGTCTTCACTTTCATTTGCTAAGCATCACGCAACAAGATTCCATCACCAATACCACAGGGGATCATAGCTGTAATAAAGAAAGAAAAAAAAGAGTAAGACACAACAGCAAATATACGGCAGATTGTAGAATCAGAAAACAGTGAATAAACTATTATAGGATAGTAAGAAACAGCTAAGAGAGAATATATTCACCATCAAGTCTATTAAAATCCTTTTTTTTCAAATTGAAGTACAGAAGGCCATGTTCTTCCCTGAAAAGAAAACAGTAGAAAATCCAATAAAAATCTACATATATATTCGTATATATTCAGAAAATCTGGTTGACAATCCCATCTACCACATATATATACATCAATTCTAAATCTGAAAACCCAAATAAACCATTCAATGGTTAGACAGACAACTCAATGCAAATTTCAAATTTGAGCAGACAATACATAGCCTAACCTAATTAATATAGGGACACAGTTCGGTTGTGTATATATGAGTAGTAACAAATCATGAAAATCCAACTGAAAATCGTCACATTTCACTGTTAAATGTCACACAAAAACTAGGTCCATCACAAACAGTTCAGTGGGATGCATCCAAGCAAGATCGCACATGGTAAAATCGAACAAAATCTGCTAAGTAAACCCACAACTGTCGACTTGTCAATCACCATAAATTCGATCATAACAGCTGGAAATGAATGGAATTACCTAGGATGTAAACACAGCTAAATCTACCTAGGATGTAACAATTCAAGAGGTACAGTGATCATTTACTAGTATAAATACACGGTGTGCTTAACCACAAACCCAAACCCAACTCAGTTTCGAAATGAACAAAACCCAATTCAAATCACCGAGAATTCAAAACAGAAAAATATCAAAACCAAAACAGAAATTAAAATTTGGAAAATACTTATTTGTAGTGGTTACGAGTTGCTCGAAATAAGAATCGGTCTTCGGCTTTGCTCTTCGAGGGTCTCATCTTCGTGGGTAACGGTGGGTCGACGGGCTAGGAAGAGGAGCGACAGAAGTAGAAGGGACGGAGGAGGGTTTGCTTCGTCAGGGAAGGGATTTGGTTTCAATCGATGGCAGGAGGGTTTCCATTTTTCTCTGGAATGTTGGAGGCAGCTACGGTTTGAGAAATGATAAGGTATCCGATGTTTTGAGGGTTTTAAGTGGATGAGGGGTGCGGGTTTAGGCTCATTCGGGTTGGGCTGGACGAAGCCCAAGTTTTTTTATGGTAAGCCCAAGTTTAATTAAATTTTTAAAATTCAAATATCTTATAACTTTGAATATTAATTTAAAATGAAAACGTGGACATAATTTGATGAAACAAAAAGCATCGGAACCGTGACGACGAGTACTATACGATAGAAGAGGACCGGGTAGGGCAGACAGCAGCTGGATTTCTCGGTCAAATTAAACATCTTAAACCTGTATTTTTGAATAAAAGTTTGTAAAAAGGAAATAAATATTTATTATTTATGAATTGAGCTATAATTGGGTTTTTAAATGATTTTATAAAGGAGCTTTCTGATATTTATCAGATTGATAAAGGTATGAGCAGAAATTTATTTAATAGATTTGAATAATCGTTTGGAAAGATAAAAAAGGGAGTTCTAAGTAAATGCGAGAGTTAAATTAAGTAAAAAGGAAAGTGATAATAAAGGGTTTATGTTGAACCATGATTTATAAACGAAGTTATGAAAAGGGAAATGAGGTAAAAAAAAATGTTACTTATTGAGGGAATTAAGTAAAGTTTATAAAGTAAGACTCTAAGCGAAAGGTTAAAAGGTGAATGTGGTAAAGGAGTAAGTAATAGGATTTTACCACAAATCCAAGTAGAAAAAGGTATCGTTTAGAGAAGTAAAAGAGAATGGGATATTTTATAAATGATTTTCTTAATCAATGAATTAAGAATGATGGTTATATTTGAGATGGAAGATTTCAAAGGTAAGAAGTTTCATAAGTATATTATAAATAAAATAGCAAAATGAGGTGTATTTGATTTTAAAATAAATTGGGTTTTCGACTTTCAACTAATGTCTATCTAAAGATAAAACTGTGGTTAATCAAGGTCTGAGAGGTAAATAAATACCCCAACTTGAACGACCTCGGAATTATCTAAGGATGATCTTAGTTTGTAATGTGAAAGGAGAGAAATAATTTATTGTTTTCATATGGGAAATAATAACGGGATGCAAAGGAAAGGGTTGAGAATCTATAATGAGATTTTTCCAAGTGACGGAAGTGGAAGAATTTGGCATTTATATAAAATGTCCAAAGTAAAGGAGGAAAAAGGGAGGTGGTGGAAAGTTAAGTTGATATTTTCGTGGTGAAAGGAAATTGGAAAGTGAAGTTGGAAAATAGACTCTTTCTACAGGAATGAGTATGGATTAACGTATGTGAGTAATGAAACCAAATAGATATAAACTTATAAATGATAAGTCGAGAGGGTTTTTCCAACATAAGTAACAAGTAATAGTTAATGGGTTTGAAACGATAGTAAATTAAAGAATTGAATATGATAACGTGAAATAGTTTGAAATAATAACCTTATGTGAATTTAGTTATATTGAAATATTTAAGATTTACTATTGATAATCGTTTAATTTAAAAAGGCCATGTAGTGCTGGTACTGAACTGGTAAACCCATGTATTCTCACAATTATTTATTTGATAGTTAAATCACTGACTATCAAACCTGACCATACGATCGTTGGTACGGAAAGACCGGGATCGAATTTATATTCGAAAACCATTCCGATCAGCGAATACGTGAAAGGAGATTATTGAAGATGGAGCAATTGAAGACCATTGATCTTCATGAGCGGAAGAACTACTAATTGAATTTCTCTGGTTTAGTGGCCGGAGATATTTCAACAGTGATTCTGTCGTGAGTGAAATCTACGGATTGCAAGGACTTTTCTCTACTGATCTTTAGGGTGATTCCTGGGATGCAGTAGGAGGGTGCCTTCAGTTCATCCTGTTCCTGGATGACTTGTTTGGACGAATGTCTGATAGAGTATTTCCAAAGGGGTCACGTACGTTGATTTCGTCAAACGTATCATAGTTGGGTCGCTCCCGACCAGGTTATTTTTGTGAAATGTCAATTAGTGATATCCGGCGGACCTGATGATGTGGCATTCAAAGTGAACGGTGGTGTGCTATCAGAAAAGAAATTCAGACCTCAAGCCTTATCAACCGGGAGATGAAAAAAAATCGGGCAGGCAGCATGGCTATGTGGGTCGCTTCCATTAGGGTGCATAATCACCTATCTAGAGAAAATCCATTTCATTCTTTAATCTATTTCGATGCTGTCCCTTTTCGGGAAACAGTGGTTTGAGCCCAACCGTTGGTGATACACATTCGATACACTCAAGCGAAATGAGTGGTCGGTCATGTGAGGGCCGGGTTGCAAGACGTTCTTGTTGAACCCAGTGTATTCGCCTCTAGAGATACACGATCGGAAGGCGGTCCCATACCTTGTCATGGTCGGAAATCCAATCCCCAATAAGCGTTCGCGATTTTTGATTGTATACTATATACATGTGGAGCGTGAGATGCAAGCGTTCCACTAGATTGTTATTTACTTGTATTTAGACATTATTATAATATCAGAAAAGATATTGGTTCCAAAACTATTTTGGTTTATCGTAAGGTAAAAACCGTCCGTGTTTATGTATGGATTTGGTCTTCCAATTATCCTTTTCTTTTGAAAGGATTTTGAACTTTAAAATCACGATTGGATGATTTACCCTTAATACTGTGCGAGTTTATCTCACTCTGGTTCACAAGACCGACCTAGTGTTTTGTAAATGCTCGGGTTAGCCCGGAGTGTACAGGTTCAGGTTATCGAATGCTGTGAAGAGACGGCCTAGAAGAGTTCAGATGTATGATATTGTTCCGCTGTGTTGTATATAAGGGCAGATTATTAAAAATATCCAGATGTGTTCATGTACTCTGATGTTGTAAGTTATAAAGATTTATTTCTATAATATATTTTGTTCCGCTGTGATATGATACTTTGTGTCGTGTTGACTCTTCTTCTTCTATTCTTATATTTCTTTCTTTCTCACCCTCTAATTTCTTTCTATAAACGTTCCAGTATTTTCGGTGTTTTAGAAGGTCGGCATGAGATACAGTTAGAGTATTTATGTCGATTTTCGAGGCCGAAAACCCTGGGTCGTTACAATAGGATTGTATACGAGGCATTTTTCCTGCAAAGAAAACAAATGCGTATCGTGTAGAAGTGTTGTGACGAGTGGTGCAAATGATTCGTGCATCCCGTATAGTCCCCCTTAACAGACCAAGGCCCAGAGTCTAGCTCGTCTGTGTGTTTTCTTTTTCCCCAACTGGAATATTCACTTCCTCAGAGTTGGGAAAGAATGGTTCCCCTTTGAAGTCTTCTTGTGTGTAAATGTCATCTGGTAGAGGAATCTTGCTTAGTTCCCCGAATATCTATTCCTCTGTTAATTCATCATGAGTAGGAGGCTTAGCTGGTGGTGAAATCCTTAAGGGAGATTGCCCCGCAGAGTCTGGGACTTCCTTTGGCTCATCGGCTCGGACCTCGTCTCATTTATATACATTCAAATCCTCATTATCCTGATCTATTATTGGTGAGGGGCTCTTACGAAGTTCAGTGGTTTTCGTGACCCCCGAGGTCCCTTCACCTTCAGTCGGGGGCACATATTTATAAGGAATACCACCCGCACCAAGTCTGAACCTTATATCCAGAAGACGGCGCTTGTGAAGATTCTCGTCTGTGATACATTTCTTGATTTTTAAGAAGTTTGATTTGCTCTTAAGAAGGCGGGACAGTCGATCATCATATACCGAGCCTTCCATTTTTGGGAAGCTATAATCTGTATAGAGAAAAGAAACATGTCATTGTTTTGGTTGCGTAATCAGGTCACACATCTAGAGGCTTAAAGCTTACTTTATTTTAGCCACTTCCTTGCACACCCGGCTTGGTGTTTTATATAGAACCAATCGGCTTTGGGATCCCGTATGCTGCTGTGACCCTCCGATAAAACCTTCCTATTGGCTACCGATTTAAAGAAAGAGAAGCTTGGAGTAGCCGTGGAACGGTGTTTGAAGGGATAATAGTATTTAAAATCTTTGAAAGTGAGCTCAGTCTGCAGAATCTCCACATACACAATGCATAAAGTATACAAGGCTGCATAAGCATTAGGATGAAGCTGCATTGGGGCAATGCGCAATCGTATTAAGGTCTCAACAACGATTGGTGGAAAGGGAGGAATAGCGCCTACCTAGCACATTAGCCTACTAATGGTCATGTACCTTTACGGGGCAGAATGAGGCATGTCCTCACTTCCTGGAGTCTTAACATCGTCCCAGGGGATCACGTGTCTTATGCATATTTTCTTAAGCTTTATATCATCTAACTTGGAAGCCAGGGAATCACTAAGCTTCTCCTCCTCCACTTTCTCAACACCTGGGATCTTGTCACGAGCCCGATCATCTTCTTCTTCCTCGTCTTCAAGAGATGTACATTCAGAAGTCATCGATTCAATATCGGTGTCGGTCTCATATTCGGGGTCGAAATTTTCCCAGTCTGAATCTGTGGGAAGCATATCGGGATCATAATGCTTTGATGACTCAGATTATGTATCTCTCTCTGACATTTTGGTTGACTGCTTATCTGACATAACTGCATTAGCGAGAAAACGTGAGAAGTTAGAATACAATTACCCGTTCCATATGTGTGTAAGTGCAAGTGTGTGCCTATGCATACATTAAAGAAAAACATGAAGTTAGTTAGATAAACGGGATATTGGTCGTTGTATGTTGTTGAATTATGTTGTTGTCCAGTTCAAGAGGTTCATCTCAAAGGCTCTAACCTAACTGTCTATTGGTATATCACAATTACATTGTATTTTCTAGTCAACATGTATATTGGATCGTTGGTCAAGCTGGCTCGTGAGACAGGGTTTGGCTCATGATACATCATTGGTTCGTGAAGAAAGTCTTGGTTCGTAGGGAAGCATCAGCTCGTGGAAAGGCATCGGATCATGGGACACTTAAGTTCTTGACCCATTCCACTTTACTTGATCAGATCGTGAAAGACCCCCCATGATCCACTCTACTTCCTGTTTCCACAAACCGATGATCCCCTAATACTACGACCCGATTCGTTCTCCATAACAACACTACAACTTCCTCCTTGGTCCCTTCATCTCACTGTTGCCACGAACCAAGTCATCATCTTATCCACAAATCGACCTGCTCAAACTTGTCTTCCTACTCATACACCCTTTTCTTCCACCTAAAGACTGCACCCTCCTTCTGAATCAAACCTAGCCACATCTCGACCTGGCGACTGAGGGCGACGATTCTAACCACAATGTCCGACTCCGGCGACAACGCTAGTGGCGCGCTCACAACTCATGGTGGCGGAAAACCAATCAAAAACCGGATTTAAGTCATGCTAAAAAAGGATAAGATAAATAAGATTCGAATTACTACTTATTTGTAGTGGTTGGATAATCTCAAAAGTATAAGGGAAACCATGATTTAGGGTTTGTAAAGGAAAGAAGCGACTGCAGTGTAAAAAGGAGAAGGAGGGGAACGGAGGAGAGAGCCCAGCTTATATATCCATCGAAGTGACTCTTGGTCTCCCCCTTCTTGTCGGGACTTGGTCCACGAAGATCCAGGGGCCACGAGTGTTTGTGAAGGCCCATCGAAGCTTAGATGGCGATCGTCTCACCTGATTGGTCCGTGACACGTACCACGGTCATGAACTGTATGGAATTCCAAAGACCCGGACTCGAGAACGATGGCTAAATAAGAGAAATGGAAATACTTATAAAGATCTAAAAACTTACTCAGCTGAATGATCGCAATATTTTCTGGAATTTTGATAGATGGGAATCAGTCGACGAATAAAGAAGTGATTGAAGGATTAATTTAATATTTATACTTCTCAAGAGGTGTAACCATTTGAAACAGTGCGACGCTATAAATGGATGTGACTATTGATTCATATTGTGTCGTGAAAAGGACCATTCAGAATCTTCGAAGCATGTTCCATCCTTGATAAAACATACTTCGAGGGGGCAAAATGTTGGCTAGCTTTTTGATTAAGCCACCAAGGTTCACACACAAAAGAATATGAAGCCTCGCATGTCAAAACCCTTAAACACTCGATCGTGGTCACATTGTCCTCCCCAACTCGTGGTTCCCATCAACGATCGTGACTCCTTATCGCGATCCGATCCCTCCACGCCAGCTTTCCACGATCTGATCCCAGAAGCCAAAACATGAAGGATTGGACTAAATCTACCATGATCCGCGAATGCAGGGTCTAACAACACCTGTCCATAACGGCCATATTGACTATTTCTCCACTAAGACACGAACCAGTCCGAGATCCTCGGGATTTGTGTCACGTGTGACCACGATCCACCTGTAGATATCAACTATAAATAGCCTTGTGCTTGATATTTCAGGATCTTTTGGCAGCTCTAAGTACTTTTTCCGCCATTATTGTTATCTGGCAATTTCTTATCAGTCTTAGCCCGACATTATTGAGTGAATCATCATTGTACAAGTGAGATTGAGAGAAAAATCATTGATTGTACTCGAATCTAACATATAATCATAGATATAAAGTGGACGTAGGCTTGTTAACGCCAAATCACTATAAATCTTGTGTGTTTTCTGTGTTTTATTGAATTTATAAATATAAATCTCTGCCTATTCAGATAATTTGGTTGTTAGACCCACTTTTGAATCTAACATTTTATTTTGGCAATTTTAATGAATTTTGGATATTTAAAATGAATTAGTTTAAATAATAATGATGAGAAATTTATTTTGAATAGAATTAGAACGTATATATTTATTTGAATCGTCGATACAATATAAGTATTTATTTTAATTATAAAAGGAATGGAAAATGGCGCGGTAGTTTGAAAATTCGATTTCAAATTTCAAATGAATGTACATGATTCAAAATAAATCGGATTTTAGCGAAACCAAAAATATTTGAATCTATTTAAAAATATCTTCCCAACGAATCCGAAAAATTAAAACTTCATAGCGGGAATAAAAAGTTATGCCCAATTGAAAATTCAGAATAGTCACTATGGAAAATATAGCCCTTAAAAATGGAAATTTTGCAAACGACCTCCGTTTTCGACGAAACCAATTTTGTTGGATCCGGGATATGAAGTTATTTCTAGATTCCAAATTTCGTAATTTTTGAAACCAATATGTGAGCGTGGCAAAGGAAAACGTGTTTTGACAATTTCAGTCAATTTGGATCGACTAGAAAATGGCCATTTTTCAAACGGTCTCCAAATTTGATGAAACTAGTTTTGCTAGAATTGTATTGTCAATATGAAGCTAGAAAATATTTTTCGGGAATTTTTAGAGTCCGTATGTGGCCCCGGTAAATTGAAATGTGCGTTCAAATTCAATATATAGATTTATATTTTGATTTTGATGGAAACTGATCGAAACAGCCAAACTGGCTTAAGATACATATCCCATTGTGTTCGGAATGGGGGTAATTATTTATGGATGACAGTCGGTGGGTCTTGTTTGGAGGTCAAAATAAAAAGTTACGTTTTGAAATTAAAAATAATAAAATATATATTAAATAATTCACTATCTCTCCCTTATCCCCCAGTCAACCCCCCTGGTCATTTATTCAAAATCGAAAATGAAAAAAAAGGAGATCGTGCCCCCCAGCGTCGCCTCAGGCGTGCCTCCACCGGCGGTTCTCTTCCTCCCCCCCCCGCGTTGCTTCTCCTTCTCTCCTCCTTCCCTCTCGCGCAGTCGCCCCTCGAACCCCGCAACCCCAAGCAACGAAAGACCGCTGCCGACGCCAAGACCCCTCTCCCCTAGACCACCGCAGCAGCTCGGACTTCCCCTCTCTCTCCCTCTTCCCTTGACAACAGAAAACCGCCCCTTCCTCCTCCTTAATCCGATGAACCTCTTTCTCCGATTCCTTGACGCAGCAAAACACCCTTTTCGGCGATTCGTTGTAAGCAAATTCATTTTGAATTTTATTTCAGATTTATTTTATTTTATTTATTAGAACATTATAATAATCCAATTTTTATATATATTAGAGAATTCAAAATATAGTCTTCATTTAGTTAAAGTTATAATCTTTGTTTAGTTAAAAATATAAATTCGCATCGATTATTCTCTGATTTTTCTTTGAACAAAGTTTTGATTTTTAAAGTGAACGAAGTTTTGATTATTAAAGTGAATGAAGTTTTGAGTTTTAAAGTGAATGAAGTTTTGATTTTCAAAGTGAACAAGGTTTTGAATTTTAAAGTGAACAAGATTTGACTTTTTTTGAAATAAAAAGATTAGATTTTTATTATGAAAAAGATTAGATTTTTATTTTGAGAAAGATTAGATTTTTGTAGGAAGATAAGATTTTTAGTCGCATAAAAATATAATTTTTATATATGAAGTAGTGGTATAAAGATGTGAATTTTATACATATAGCGTTATCATAAAAATGTGATTTTTATATGTATAACATAAGGATAAAGATATGACTTGTATTTTAGAAAAAGTATGGTTTTTAAAAATAAAAAGATAGGATTTTTAACGCCATAAAGATTTGATTTTTATGATATGCACATCGCTATAAAAGTTTGATTTTTATAAATATAGCGAAGTAATAAAAATGTGATTTTTGTAGATAAAAAAATTCGATTTATATAATGTTTTCATTATGATAAAGATACGATCTTTATATGGATATCATTGAAATAAAAATTTGATCTTTATATAAGAGGTAGAAATATAAAAATATAATTTTTATATAGAAAGAAGCGTTGTAAAAATATATAGAGTAGAAATAAAAACATGATTTTTATTTATTGGAATGAAGCGATAAAAATATGATTTTTATATATGAACATCGGGAAAAGATCGCATTGGAATTTTGGGCAAATCCAAACCGTTCAGAGATAAGGACCGGCGGAGTGGATCCCAAATGTGAGAATTTCTCACTTTTATTTTATTTTTCTAGTTAAAATATATACTAGGATGCAGATGGTGCTTAGCAGCACCCGACACCCGTCGTCCACAGACCATGGATGACTTGTTTGTTTGATTGATGTGTTGTGAAAATTGATTGTGTGATGTGGAATGGAATAAATATTTTATTGTTAAAAATATAATTTTTAACGTGTATATGAATAAAATAAATATTTATAAATAAATCAGACGATTTGTTTATGTACACACATTTGACAGATATTGATTGGGACGATAAATTTTACACATCACCCAACTGCACAAATAAAATTCATTATTTGTTGGTTGAAAACCCCACACGGGTATTGGGATGATATTGGACATACACTAGTCCCAATAGTTAGTTGTATGTTGATCGATTGATTGATAGGCTATGTAAACTTTGAATATTTACATTTGATGCTTATGCAGTGTTGAATGCACTTTGGATGATGGTTGAATGCGTTTGATTGTTGTTGTGTGCATGTACTGTATGAAATCCATATAAATCAAATTATATGGTAATTGACTGTGTCTGATTCCAATTCAGAAAGAGTGAATATTTTGAAATAATGTTTTTTAAAAGAATGAATATTTTAAAATAATATTTAGTAAAAGATCAAAATATAATTTTGATGTCCGATTTGGGATGGGCACGAATATATTCAAATATATAAAGCCGTGTTGATTAGATTAACGCCATTTTGACGTGAACGATATTTATATCGATTTTATTCATTGTTATAATGAATATCGAAAAAGAAATGATTTCGAAATATAATGTTTTGAAAATATTATCATTTATATATATCGATGGTATGGAATATTCAATTTTGATTTGAAATTGAATATGAAGTTGAAATCGTTTTGAAAACGAATTTAAAACAATTTATAAAATACGTTTTAGATGGAAATCGATGAATAATATATTATATATATATATATTATGTATATAATGGCCTGAATAGAACGCGCTGTGGTAGTTCGCTAATTTCGACCATTGACTTCGAACGGACATTACCGGAGATCCGACCGTCGGATCTCTTAAAGCTGGAACCGTTGGGTTCGTATCGAAAAGAGATTTCTAACGAATATTAGAGATTTTAAATCTAATGGTTGGATTCGGAATTATGTCCAAATCAAATTTGGAAAAGGTCGTTGTAAGTGAAGTTCGATGGCCGTTTATGGAAATCGACTGTACGGGCCTTGATAAAATTATTAAATATATCAATAATTTGTGCAAAATCATAATAAATGATTTGGAAAAAATTAAGATGAAAAATTCCATATTTGAAAAGATAAAAATATATTTTTATCGGGATGAACTAGTTTTGAAATAGAATAATAAATCTGGTATTTTTAAAATAAATAAAGTGGATTTGAAATGGTTTTAAAAATAACCAGGATTTCCAATGTATGAATTGGAAAAGATTTGAATCGAAATTATCTTCGGAATATTTCGATATTGGATTCCGTGATTATACGAATATTGTGGAGGAATTTGGAAGATATATATATATATATATATATCGTTATTCCAATATGATATTTGTTGGTTTCAGAATTTGATATTGAATATAAGCCGATATATTTTCTCTTCAGAGCCTTGTATTTAATATCAAATTGGATTTTGGGTTTGTCGTGAATGGTATCTTTAATAATACTATTCTTAAACCCAATGGAGTTAAGAAAATTAGAAACTGGCTGGAGATTAGTTAAGTTGAATGGTTTCCTGGGTATTGATCTGATGTTGGTTTCGACCTTCGAGGTTAATACTTAGTGAATTGTTCTCTTACTAATTTACGGTTAGAGACTGGTGTGATTTTAGGTTTGTCGCGGATATTGTCTTCATTAACATTGTTCTTAAACCCAGTTGAGAAAAGATTAAATCTTTTTATGTAGATTTAATAAAGTATACCATTTAATTGATATTTAATTGGAAGTGAATTGAAATTGATCTTTGGGTTTATCGTGAACAGTGTTTTAAATAACACTTGTTCTTTAACCCGATTACCAATGGAATGAGATTTTGGGTTGTCATGAATGGTATCTTTAATAATACTGTTCTTAAACCCAATGGTGTTAAGAAAATTAGAAACTGACTGGAGATTAGTTAAGTTAAATGGTTTCCTGGGTATTGATCTGATGTCGGTTTCGGCCTTTGGGGTTAATACTTAGGGAATTGTTCACTTGCTAATTTAGGGTTAGAGGCTGATGGAATAGAATGTGATTTTGGGTTTATCGTGAACCGTGTTATAAATGCCGTTGGTTATTTAACCCAATTAAAGGCAGGATATGGTTTTCCAAGTTAAATAATCACTAATATTGATTTTTGGGAAGATTAAAACCAAGTGGAGTTTTAATGAATCTTTAATTAGATTGAAATGATCGA
This sequence comes from Allium sativum, assembly GCA_030737875.1. Taxonomy (NCBI): domain Eukaryota; kingdom Viridiplantae; phylum Streptophyta; class Magnoliopsida; order Asparagales; family Amaryllidaceae; genus Allium; species Allium sativum. The sequence goes on along the minus strand of JASFAX010000027.1, from coordinate 11,224,309 downwards.
GAATGGAGTATCGCCAAAGAAAGATTAAAGAATAAATTTTAAAGAATTTATCTTTGATAACATTAATGGGAACCTTTCCTGAAGTAAATGAATATTTGAATAAAAGAGCATTCAGAATTGGAATGAGGCACATGTTATGTTTTCATAGCACTTGTTTATTATATACGCGATTTATTCATAAAGGCTGGGTTTATACCCATTCTGAATAACTGATTCGACGATGTCGACGATGAAGATGGTGGTTGAAGACCGGAGGTCTTCACATCGTTTGGATGATTACTGATGTCTTGATTGGGCTGTACACACAAGATGAGGTAATAAGTGGTGATCATCCAGACGTACTTGGAGATCGACGGATATGCGAGGACCTCTCTCCTGTATTGGACATATGAGAGAGGAATAAGGTGCCTCCGGTTTCGTTCAGACCCAGAACGGACTTATAAAGGGATTGTATGTCTGACATTAGATTTTATTCTGTGCTGATTGATTTCTATTAAATATATATTTGTTTGGCAGCGGAGAATTTATTCTCTTGCTTAACGCCCTTCTCTGAGACGTACGAGCTCAGAGGTTATATATCGATAGATTTCAGTCGCACGGCATGAACTGCCTGTGTGGCATGTTGAGATGCGGTTATCAAGGCTTTTGTTGAAAAGCAGAGTCTTGTGGTTGATGATCAAAGCATGGCTTTAAAACAGCGTAGCTTTGCGTATAGCGTTGATTCGCGAGCCTTACACCTCGGTATGAGTTAAAAATGGAATAAGGACCGTTGGGAGAACATGACGTTTCTTCCAAGCTATGGGTGGTGTCAGCGTTTTACTAGCCCTGACATCGTAGATTATTATACCTTTGTGGATGTTGGAATGCAAGGCACCTCGGATATATCGGTCTCTTTGGAGCCGATGGATAGGTCTGATAGGAATGGGAAACGTGTGTTCAGGAATTGCCAATCCACTAACGTAAGTGTGGACCGGCCCAGCCGATTCCAAGGGTTCTCTGTGGGGAATCCTGAGGCATTTGCTAGAGTGTCTCGAAGCCGGTAAGGAGCTTGCCCCATGCCTCGACTCATGACGGAAATCCAATTTCCAATACATGACATTTCAGCTTTATTTGTAGAGCCTAGTATGGCGACATAGTAGCATGGGATACTATGCCGTCTATGATTGATACATTTATATTTGAAGCTGTTTTCATACACTATACACTATAATAGTATCAAAATGATTTGGTTTAAACGTATTAAGCATTATTTCGCTATTATAAGGTAAAACTCTATCCTCCGGATTGCGTTGCATTGTGTGATGAGACGTGAGTCTTATAATCGCTTCATTTTTTTAAAAAGCATTGCGCTGTTTATTCTATGCACTAGTATTCTTGGGAGGAAACCCATTCCGTGTTATACGGCGTGGTCCCTTGCATTACTCTCTTTTAAAGAAACGTTTTAAATAACTGTTTTAGTTCTCAACCAGTCACATGACTGACCTGGAGTTTATTGTTTTAACCTAAGCTCTGGGTGCCCCTATTTTCCACACGGGCAGCTAGTAGTTGGGTTTTGCATATATTATATTCACAGGATCCTGGTTTATAGCTGAAGCGATATTCGGAAAGCTCTGTATCAGTGTATTTCTTTTAGTTATGTTTTGTATTATTTTTCCGTTGCAGCAATGTATTTAAATCTCTGATAATTATCAAATTTGTAATATTTATTCATTCTCTGTATATTCTTGTACTCTGATGGAATTGTCGTAATAAGCAATGAAATGTTCTTCTGTTTGTGGCCTGATTCGTCTTGTCCTCAAAGCAATCCGGTCTTTCTCTTCTGTTTGGAGACCGGGGAAGTTCGGGTCGTTTCAGGTGGTATTAGAGCTCTAGTTTACAGAGCTCGAGAACAAGACACATTAGAACCATACGAAAGAATTCATCAGAGATTGGATTAGTAACATCCAATAAGAATGACTTGCTAGAGATGGGATCAGTAGTATCTTAGAATGAGTGTGAGGAGTACATTTTTAAAATGAAAAAAATATTGTTTAGAAAATTTAAATCATTTCATACGTATTTGAATATTTAGTTGTATTGAATTTGGGAAATCCAATATATAAAGATTTTGCATATACACCTTGCAAATGTGTATTCGAGTTTTATTATACTGGATAGATATAGAGTCACACTCTAGTCGCCCAGAGATAATTCTGGTAATGCGGCCGCATTATCAGTATTTGTGTTCGAGTTTCAAAGGTGTGATATTTATATATTTCCAATTGACTGTGTGAGAAACAAAACTAGATAGGGTTATTATTGTGACTTGGCATCAAAAATATGATTTTCTGTATATGTATCAAAATTATGAATTTGAAAGGTTAATTCACTAATTGATTTATAGTTGTGTTGTATGATTATTTGTTATCTAATAAAACCATTATGTGAAAGAATGGTAAATTTAGCCAAATGGTACCAGATATTGAACTGTATTGAAAATTGTTTGAAATTGCATGCATATACATGTGTATCCATTGAACGGGTCATTGCAAAAAGGCTAGAGCAGAAGAATAAAATTGCCGACAAATAGTTACATGTTTATTGTATTTCTTGGGTTTTGGATGATTTTATGAGCCGATTGGGTAGCCGCTTGGCTGTTTCTTTTTGGATTGGAGAGGCCTGTATGGTGATTTTAGGATTTTCCTATTGCTCCTGTGTAGGGGAGGTTATGGCGAATTTTTTCGAAAATTTAGGGTGGTAGCAAAAATTTTGAAGAATTGGAAATTTCTTAGAAACTGAAAAGTTGAAGAATGAAAGCCAAACTGAAAGTTGAGTTAGTTTGTAAAACAAATTTTCGCTCCGTTCCTTTTGAAGGACAAAAAATTTTTAAGTGGGGGAGATTCTAACAACCCGGAAATCAGAACCAATTTAAATATTTTATTTTGGCAATTTTAATGAATTTTGGATATTAAAAATGAATTATTTTAAATAATAATGTTGAGAAATTTATTTTGAATAGAATTAGAATGTATATATTTATTTGAATCGTCGATAGAATATAAATATTTATTTTAATTATAAAAGGAATGGAAAATGGCGCGGTAGTTTGAAAATTCGATTTCAAATTTCATATGAATGTACAATATTCAAAATAAACCGGATTTTAGCAAAACCAAAAATATTTGAATCTATTTGAAAATATCTTCCCAAGGAATCCGAAAAATTGAAATTTAATAGCGGGAATAAAAAGTTATCCCTAATTGAAAATTCAGAATAGTTGCTATGGAAAATATAGCCCTTAAAAATGGAAATTTTGCAAACGACCTCCGTTTTTGACGATCCCACTTTTGTTGGATCCGGGGTGTCAAGTTATTGCTTGATTCCAAAATTCATAATTTTTGAAACCAATATGTGAGCATGGTAAAGGAAAACGTATTTTGACAGTTTCAGTCAATTGGGATCGACCAGAAAATGGCCATTTTTCAAAAGGGCTCCAAATTTGATGAAACTAGTTTTGCAAGAACCGTGTCATCAATACGAAGCTAGAAAATATTTTTGGGAATTTTTAGAGTCTGTATGTGGCCCCGGTAAATTGAAATGAGCGTTCAAATTCAATATATAGATTTATATTTTGATTTTGATGGAAACCGATCGAAAAAGCCAAACTGGCTTACAATACATATCCCATTATGTTCGGAATGGGGGTAATTAGTTATGGACGACAGTCGGCGGGTCTCGTTTGGAGGTCGAAATAAAAAGTTACTTTTTGAAATTAAAAATAATAAAATATATATTAAATAATTCACTCTCTCTCCCTTATCCCTCTGTCACCCCCTCCCCCCGGTCATTTATTCAAAATTGAAAAAAAGAAGATCGCGCCCCCCAGCGCCGCCTCAGGCATGCCTCCACCGGCGGTTCTCCCCATCCCCCCTGCGTTGCTTCTCCTTCTCTCCTCCCTCACTCTCGCGCAGTCGCCCCTCGAAGCCCGCAACCCCAAGCCATAGAAGACCCCTGCCGATGCCAAGAAACCCCCCTCCCCTAGACCACCGCAGCAGCTCCGACTTCCCCACTCTCCCTCTTCCCTCGGCAACAGAAAACCGCCCCTTCCTCCTCCTGAATCCGACGAACCCCTTTCTCCGATTCCTTGAAGCAGAAAAACCCCCTTTTTGGCGATTCGATGTAAGTAAATTCAATTTGGATTTTATTTCAATTTTTTTTATTTATCTATTAGAACAATATAAAAATCCAATTTTTATATATATTAGCGAATTAAAAATATAATTTTCCTTTAGTTAAAATTATAATCTTGTTTAGTTAAAAAAAAAATCGCAACGATTATTCTCAGATTTTTTTTGAACTAAGTTTTGATTTTAAAGTGAACGAAGTTTGGATTTTTAAGTGAGCGAAGTTTTGATTTTTAAAGTGAACAAAGCTTTTATTTTTAAACTGAACAAGATTTGATTTTTTTTGAAATAAAATATTAGATTTTTATTATGAAAAAGATTAGATTTTTGTTTTGAAAAAGATTAGATTTTTAATCGTAGGAAGATAAGATTTTTAGTCGCATAAAAAAATAATTTTTATATATGAAGTAGCGTATAAAGATGTGATTTTTATACATATAGCGTTATCATAAAAATGTGATTTTTATATGTATAACATAAGGAAAAAGATATGATTTTTATTTTAGAAAAAATATGGTTTTTAAAAATAAAAAGATAGGATTTTTAGCGCCATTAAGATTTGATTTTTATGATATGAACGTCGCTAAAAAAATTTGGTTTTTATAAATATTGTGAAGTAATAAAAATGTGATTTTTATAGACAAAAAATAATAATACGATTTTTATAATGTTTTCATTATGATAAAGATACAATCTTTATATGGATATCATTGAAATTAAAATTCGATCTTTATATAAGAGGTAGAAATATAAAAATATAATTTTTATATAGAAAGAAGCGTTGTAGAATGCACTCTGGATGATGGTTGAATGCGTTTGATTGTTGCTGTGTACATGTATTGTATGAAATCCATACAAATCGAATTATATGGTAATTGACTGTGTCTGATTCCAGTTCAGAAAGAATGAATATTTTAAAATAACGATTATTTTAAAAGAATGAATATTTTAAAATAATATTCAGTAAAAGATCAAAATATAATTTTGATGTCCGATTTGGGATGGATACGAATATATTTAAATATATAAAGCTGTGTTGATTAGATTAACGCCATTTATACGCGAACGATATTTATATTGATTTTATTCATTGTTTTAATGAATATCGAAAAGGAAATGATTTCAAAATATAATGTTTTGGGAATATTATCATTTATATATATCGATGATATGGAATATTCAATTTTGATTTGAAATTTAATATGAAGTTGAAATCGTTTTGAAAATGAATTTAAAACGATTTATAAAATACATTTTAAATGGAAATCGAAGAAATATAATATATATATATATACATATATATATATATTATATAATGGCTTGAATAGAACGCACCGTGGTAGTTCGCAAATTTCGACCATTGACTTCGAACGGACATTACGGGAGATCCGACCATCGGATTCTCCTAAAGCCGGAACCATTGGGTTCGTATCGAAAAGAGCTTTCTAATGAATATTAGAGATTTGAAATCTAACGGTTGGATTTGGAATTATGTCCAAATAAAATTTGGAAAAGGTCGCTCTAAGTGTAGTTCGACGGCCATTTATGGATATCGACTGTACGGGCCTTGATAAAATTATTAAAAATATCAATCATTTGTGTAAAATCATAATAAATGATTTGGAAAGAATTGGGATGAAAAATTCCATATTTGAAAAGATAATAATATATGTTTATCGAGATGAACTAGTTTTGAAATAGAATAATAAATCCAATATTTTTAAAATAAATAAAGTGGATTTGAAATGGTTTTAAAAATAACCAGGATTTCCAATATATGAATTCGAATGGATTTGAATCAAAATTATCTTTGGAATATTTCGATTTCGGATTCTGTGATTATACGGATATTGTGGAGGAATTTGGAAGATATATATATCGTTATTCCAATACGATATTTGTTGGTTTTAGAATTTGATATTGAATATAAGCCGATATATTTTCTCTTTAGAGCCTTGTATTTAATACCAAATTGGGTTTTGGCTTTGTCGTGAATGGTATCTTTAATAATACTGTTCTTAAACCCGATGGAGTTAAGAAAATTAGAAATTGACTGGAGATTAGTTAAGTTGAATGGTTTCCTAGGTATTGATCTGATGTTGGTTTCGGCCTTCGGGGTTAATACTTAGGGAATTGTTCTCTTACTAATTTACGGTTAGAGACTGATGTGATTTTGGGTTTGTCGTGGATGGTGTCTTCATTAACACTGTTCTTAAACCCAGTTGAGAAAAGATTAAATCTTTTTATTTATATTTAATAAAGTATACCAATTAATTGATATTTAATTGGAATTGAATTGAAATTGATCTTTGGGTTTATCGTGAATGGTGTTTTAAATAACACTTGTTCTTTAACCCGATTAACAATGGAATGAGATTTTGGGTTGTCGTGAATGGTATCTTTAATAGTACTGTTCTTAAACCCAATGGAGTTAAGAAAAATTTAAATTGACTGAAGATTAGTTAAGTTGAATGGTTTCCTGAGTATTGATCTGATGTTGGTTTCGGCCTTCGGGGTTAATACTTAGGGAATTGTTCACTTGCTAACTTACGGTTAGAGGCTGATGGAATGGAATGTGAGTTTGGGTTTATCGTGAACCGTGTTTTAAATGAAATTGGTTCTCTAACCCAGTTAAATGCAGGATTTGGTTTCCCAAGTTAAATAATCACTAATATTGATTTTTGGGAAGATTAAAACCAAGTGGAGTTTTAATGAATCTTTAATTAGATTGAAATAATCGAGAATGGAGTATCGCCAAAGTAAGACTAAAGAATAAATTTTAAAGAATTTATCTTTGATAAAATTAATGGGAACATTTCCCAAAGTATATGAATATTTGAATAAAAGAGCATTCAGAATTGGAATGAGGCGTATGTTGTGTTTTCATAGCACTTGTTTATTATATATGAGAGTTATTCGGAAAGGCCGGGTTTATACCCATTCTTAATAACTGATTCGACGATGTCGATGATGAAGACTGTGGTTGAAGACCGAAGGTCTTCACATCGTTTGGATGATTACTGATGTCTTGATTGGGCTATACACCCAAGACGAGGTAATAAGTGGTGATCGTCCAGACGTACTTGGAGATTGACGGATATGCGAGGACCTCTCTCCGGTATTGGACATACGGGGGAGGAATAAGGTGCCTCCGGTTTCGTTCAGACACAAAACGGACTTATAAAGGGATTGTGTGTCTGACATTGGAATTTATTCTGTGCTGATTGATTTCTATTAAATATATATATCTGTTTGGCGGTGGAGAATTTATTCTCTTTCTTAACGCCCTTCTCTGAGAAGTACGAGCTCAGAGGTTATATATCGATAGATATCAGTCGCATGGCATGAACTGCCTGTGTGGCATGCTGAGATGCAGTTATCAAGGATTTTGTTGAAAAGCAGAGTCTTGTGGGTTATGATCAAAGCCTGGCTTTAATACAGCGTAGCTTTGTGTATAGCGTTGATTCGTGAGCCTCACACCTGGGTATGAGTTGAAAACGGGATAACGACCGCTGGGAGAACATGACGTTTCTTTCTAGCTATGGTTGGTGTCGGCATTTTACTTGCCCTAACATCATTGATTATTATACCTTTGTGGATGTTGGAATGCGAGGCACCTCGGATATATCGGTCTCTTCGGAGCCGACGGATAGGTCCGATAGGACCGGGAAACGTGTGTTCAGGAATTGCCAATCCACTAATGTAAGTGTGGACCGGCCCAGCCGATTCCAAAGGTTCTCTGCGGAAAATCTTGAGGCATTTGCTAGAGTGTCTCGAAGCTAGTGAGGAGCTTGCCCCTGGCCTCGACTCATGACAGAAATCCAATTTCCAATACGTGACATTTCGGTTTTATTCGTAGAGCCTAGTATGGGGACATAGTAGCATGGGATACTATGCCGTCTTTGATTGATACATTTATATTTGAAGTTGTTTTCATACACTTTACACTATAATAGTATCAAAATGATTTGTTTTAAACGTATCAAGCATTATTTGGCTATTATAAGGTAAAACTTTATCCTCCGTCTTGCATTGCATTGTGTGATGGGACCTAAGTCTTATAACAACTTCATTATTCCAAAAGAATTGCGCTGTTTATTCTATGCACTAGTATTCTTGGGAGGAAACCCGTTCCGTGTTATACGGCGTGGTCCCTTGAATTACTCTCTTTTAATGAAAGGTTTTAAATAACTCTTTTAGTTCACACACCAGTCATATGACTGACCCGAAGTTTATTATTTTAACCTAAACTCTGGGTGCCCCTATTTTCCACACGGGCAGCTAGTAGTTGGGTTTTGCATATATTATATTCATAGGATCCTTGTTTATAGCTGAAGTGATATTCGGAAAGCTCTGTATCCGTGTATTTCTTTCAGTTATGTTTTGTATTATTTTTCCGTTGCAGCAATGTATTTTAATCTCTGATAATTATCATATGTGTAATATTTATACTATGTGTATTCTTGTATTCTAATGGAATTGTTGTAATAAGCAATGAAATGTTCTTCTGTTTGTGTCCTGATTCGTCTTGTCCTCAAACTAACCCAGTCTTTCTCTTCTCTTCGGAGACCGGGGAAGTTCGGGTTGTTTCGGGTGGTATCAAAGCTCGGGTTTACAGAGCTTGAGAACAAGACACATTAGAACCATATGAAAGAATTCATCAGAGATTGGATTAGTAATATCCAATAAGAATGACTCGTTAGAGATGGGATCAGTAGTATTGAAACGACCCGCAAATCCGTGCTATCTGAATTGACTAATAACACCACACGTCCAACCCAAATTGCACAGAAATACGAATCATTATTAGAAAGAAGTTAGAGGGTGAGAATAGATGAGATAGAAACTTAGAATAGAAGAAGAAGAAGAACATAAACACAACACAGAACCTCACATCGCGGCGGAATAAAATATAATATATAGAATAGCTTCTGAAATACAAATTTTTGACTGTATATACATACATCATTATCAGAGTACATACTTACAATACAGCGGAAATAACACTAGATAACTAACGCTGAAGCCTCCTGCTCCAAGCTCCTCCAAATGAATCTGTGAAATCCCGACTACTTGACTGCCCGTACAAATTTGGGCACCCAAGAGTTTAGGGAAAACAAAACAAAATAAATTCTGGGTCAGTCATGGGACTGGTGTGAGTAAACTCCAACCACTTGTTTAACTTTAAAAATCCTTTCAAAGAAAAGATAATAGTAAGACCAGCCCACACATGAACATGGACGGTTTTTACCTTACTATAACCCAAAACACTTTGATACGAAAATCTAGTGATATTATAATAATGTCTACATCAAGTAAATAACCAAATAGCAGAACGCTTGCATCTCACGCTCCACATATATAGTATAAAATCAAAAACCGCATGGCGCTTATTGGAGATTGGATTTCCAACATGACAAGGTATGGAACCACCTTCCGACTGTGTATCTCTAGAGAGGAATACACTGGGTTCAACAAGAACATCTTGTAACCCGGCCCACACATGACCGACCACTCATTTCGCTTGAGTGTATCGAATGTATATCACCAACGGTTGGACTCAAACCACCGTTTCCCGAATGGGCAGAATCGATAGATTTAGAAACAAAAGGAATTTCTCTAGATAGGTGATTATACACCCTAATGGGTGCGACCCACATAGCCATGCTGCCTGCCCGATTTTTGTCCTTTCCCGGTTGTTGAGGCCTGAGGCTACGCATACTTACCATTCATCGATAACACAATCACTTTGAATGCCACATCGTCAGATCCGTTAATCACTAGTTGAGTTTGCACAAATATTCTGGATGTTATGCTAAGGGATAAATCCGTTGCAACCATATATATTCATACAGACCAACCCATTTGATCATTGGAAATACTTTGTCAGACATTCGTCCATTTACGTTCGTTCTGGGATTGAACGAAACCGAAGGCACAATTTCTATTAATAGAAAAGCCCTTGCACTTTACTCCGTCTTCAATATATTCAGCATACTTGGTTCGCAACGCTTATGCCGATACGGAGTGGTTCTTCGGATAATAATCCAACCGGTCTCTCCATATTGACATCGATGGTCAAAACTTCGATAGTCTGTGATTTAACTATCGAATAAAAACAAGTGTTCATCCAAACATATCAAACAAATCACTGGGCTCTTAAATTAATATTTCATTAATTTAATCTCTTCTCCATTTCCTTATCAATATTTGTTTACCAAATATTTCAATAATCAATCTTGGCCCTTTACGCTATTCTTGATTTCATTTCCTTATCGAATTCTATATATATCGATATATAGATTTCTAATTGTCAAATTCCTTAAAAATATTCTAACTCTTTAAATTTCCGGAAAAAATTCGCCATAACCTCCCCTGTATCGGGAGCATCGGGAAATTTCAAATAGCTTTCCCGGTCCTTCTAATCGAAAAGAAAAAGGAAAAGCCAAGCGGTTTGCCGATACGGCGCATAAAATTTCATATATGAATTAAACATGTACCTTTTTGTCGAGCACATAAATTTAAATCTTCATATACTTCATATCAACCTGCTTACACATGTTCACCTGTTTTGCAATTCAATTCAATACCATCTAATCGTTTAAATTCAGTTTCGCCCGTTTATTCTTTAAATCGGCCATTTTGCCTATTTTACTCCTTTAATGAACATAACATGTTCGAACAAAATATTTAACTCGTTCATAACCAAATCGAATTTCGATTTCAATTCTAGTTTCCTTTTCTATTTCGAATATAAATTTTCAAATCGAACTCACTTATTTAAGGCCCAATATCCCTTCGAAAACTCATTAACTAATTTCTATTCAATTTAGTTAATTCTATTCAATAAATCAAAATCTGGTTTCTGTTTCAAAAATCATATTCATTTACACAACTTGAATTCGCATATATTTTACAACTCAACTCTGAAATTTTCTAACTAGAAATTCGGATTTTTATTTGCTTAAAATCCTTTTATAACATTAAATAAACCATTATGGTTTTAAAACGATTCTGGCGCTGCTTTTCTGAAAATTTAATTTTGACATAACTCAAAATCTATACGACGAAATTCAGATTTTTCTCTTTTATTAGAAAACTATTATCAAATCGGTCCTGACGTTTCTTGTTTCAAAGAATTCCGACTTCAATTGGGTTCTGTATATTCAATTGAAGTTCGAATCGCCAATTTACGAACTGCAGCGCTGCGGCGAGTTCGTTTTAATTATATTTATAAATATAAATGTTAAACTTCGTTTAAAATGAATTCAACTCCACTCAAACTTCATTTTCACTTTTATTTGAACTCTATATTCAAATTCAAATTTCACTTCTATTGAATCCTATATTCAAATTCCATATTTCAAATTCCGTTTGAATTATATAGCTAAAAACCCATAGTTTAAAATTCCATTTGAATGCTATATTCAAACTCTATAATTTAAATTCCATTTGAATTCCTTTTTGAATTCTACATTCAAATTCCCTATTCAATTCTCTTCGAATTCAAATTCTATATTTATTCTATTTGAATTTCAAATATCCAAACTCCGATTCAATCCTATTTTGAAATTTCAAATATTCAACCTCTTTTTAATTTTATCATTCAAATCCTCTTATTTGAATCCTATTTCAAATCTAGTTTCAAAACTCCATTTGAATTTCTATATTCAAATCTATTTTCAAAACTTCATTTGAATTTCTATATTCAAATCTCATAGATTAAATCCTATTTGAATTCAATTTGAATCTCTTATATTCAAATTTCATTTTTCCATTTCCCTTTGAATCCTAATATTCAAATTCATTTCCAACACCATTTGAATTTCTAATATTCAAACTTATTTTTAACACCATTTGAATTTCTTCACTCAAATCCATTTGAATTCCCTTGAATTCAAATTCCATTTCAAAACCATTTGGATTTCCTATTTTGAAATCCTATTTGAAATTCTATTTCCAATTCTACTTTGAAAATCCTATTTCAAAGTTTATTTCAAATTCTATTTTGAAATCTCATATTCAAATTTCTACTTGAATTTCGGTATTCAATTCCATGTTCAAATTCAATACTCGAATTTCTATTTCAAATCTCTATTCAAATTTCATATTTAAATTCCATTCAAATCTCTATTCAAATTTCACATTTGAATCCTTCTTTGAAATACTATATTTCAAATTCTATTCAATCCTTCTTTGAAATTCTATATTCAAATTCTATTTTGAAATTCTACATTCAAATCTCTATTTGAATTTCTTTATTCGAATTCCTTTGAATTCAAATTTTATTTTAATTCCTTGAATTCAAATTCTATTTTGCATTCTAATTTCATCTATTCAAGTTCTATTTGAACTTCTATTTGAATTTCTAATATTCAATCTCCTCTTAAAATTCAAATATTTAAACTCCTTTTAAAATTCAAATGTTATACTCAAATTTTATTTATATATTTAAAAATCCCATTTCAAATCTTATTTAAATTTTCTTCTGAATTTCAAATATTCCAACTCCTTTCTAATATTTAAATCCTATTTAAATTTCCACTTAAAAATTCTATTTCAAGTTCTATTTTGAAATTTCATTTCAAAATTCTATTTTGAAATTTTTATTTCAATATTCCATTTGAAATTCTATATTTTCAAATTCTACTTGAATTTCAAATTCTATTTGGGAAAAATAGAATTTTCTTTTAAACCTCAAATATCTTTCTCATGATATTTTAATAAATTAACACTTGGCCCAGTGATATTTAAAGCAATCAAATCACTCCATTTTTCAATCATTTGATTTTTAACACGTCATATATTAATATATGAAATCAAGCAAACAACAAACAACACAGCAGATAATATATTTTTGAGGAATCCAGTCGGATTCCTCCAACCTGTTTTCCTGCATCCACAGATGTTAGCACATAAATAATACCCATTCTGCTTCGTGGCAGAATATCGCGGTATAGAAGGTCATCCACTAATCATAGCGTGGGGCGTATAGGGTAATCATCCGCTATGAAACTGCGGGCATCCGCTAATGAGACTGCGGGAATCCAACCAATCAAACAACCCAATATATATATAATAGCCTAAATAACTAACATATATATAAAACAAGCAGAAAAATCCAAACGAGCAACAACAATTATTTTTAACGAAATAAAAATAATTATAAATAAAAGGTGAGTGAGATTTACTCACCTGATTTTCCATTTGTCGAATATCCGTTTTAAATCCCATATCTCGCTCTATAAATCATCTTAAATGAAATTTACCTAGCACATACGATTATTCAATTTAATTTAACGATTAAACGGTTACTCATTTAAATTAACTTCTACCAAATAAATAAATAAATTCTGGTGTTTATATTTTATAAAATGTATACCCTAAATCCTGAAGCCAATCTCGGAAAAATCATTGGTTTCACTCTACTTGAACATCCTAAGATTTTACCCATTTCCTACTTCGACTTTTCATCGACCATCTTTCCGACAATCCACCATTCCTCGACATCACCCACCACCACTGCCACTACATCCAAACTACTGCACCTGGTTACCTCTGAAATGCCTTAAAACCCATCAACTATGTTGACCCGACCAACTCCTTCTCCCTCTACAGACAACATCCTCTCAGCCTTCGAAAATGCCGAGATCAACAACATCGATCCTCTGAAATTGTGATACCTGAATACGTCAACATCCCCTCCTACGAGCACATTTCAACGCACGGCGACCTCTCATCAACCTCGCGCCCCCTTATAGACATCGCGACCCCCTTCTGGCCACCCACGTGATGAATCCGAACCCCTAAATCCCCAAACCATCGTCGCCTTTTCTACCGCTGATCGAAACCTCTGCAAAATCGCATCCACAACTTCGAGCGCCTTCAATTTGGTGTCGAGCTTCCGATTTCGAGCTTCAGATGGCTCAAGGTTCCATCGCGGTTTCATCAGTGAGATCCCTCCTTTTATATATATATATATATATATGGTGGAACTGATTTCCAATTGGAAAAATGATGAGGAAAGGCTCGAATTGGTTTTGGGGTTCAGAATGAAAATAACGATGGCCGATGGTGATATATATTTACATACGAATAGGAGACAATTGGTACGAGGCCATTGATTTCTTTGTTCAGCTTTGCGTTGAAGGTTAGGGACAAAAATTGGTGCTCGAGAAGAATAATAGGTCTGCTGAATGAAACAGAGGTCGGCTGATGTAATATAGGGTGGCGCCATTAAAACTTGTCTTCCTTGACTGTGAGAGAACGAACAAAAGGTACAAGAAAATTTCAGAGGTATGTCTGCGTTAAAAGGAAATATAGGTCTGCGATGTAAAAATTTAGAGGTCAGCTGAAAAGAATTTGAAAAGATTTTGATGTAATAATATAATATTCACAAAATATTTGTGGTCCCTAATTCACAAATTTTGAACCGCTATTCAGTCGTAACGAACGACGTTATAAGATTATTACGCTATTCTGAATTAAACTGAACATATTTTGATATTTTAAATTTTCAACGATATATATTAAATTAATATAATATAATATAAATTTCAGGACAAACCAAATATTCAAACAGAATTTATACCGGTCCTCTGGATTGTTTTGACTTAGTTTAAATCTCAAATTGAATTATTTCAGTTCTCGTATTTCGATAGTATTCGAAATAAATCGTATATCGATTATAAATCGATAATTCAATTTAGAAATCCTCTTATATTATTAATTCAATATTTAAACGATACTAAATATTTAAAATAAACCGACCAAAAATCCGGGTCGTTACATTCTTTCCCCCTTAAAATAATTTCGTCCTCGAAATTGCTAAGTTAGGAAAATGGTACAAATCCATTACTTTTTATACTTGTTGAAACTCACCTCTTCATATTTTAACAAATTTAATTCCACCAAAACTTTTGGTCTTCCTTCATTTGATTCGAATGATCTACGATCAATCCATTTATATCTAATCTATATTCTATTAAACCAATTCAAATTGATTTTAATCAATTCATTCACTTCGACCCATTTAACTTGTTTAAGTTAAAATTTAATTCCAGAATTCAAATCCTTGGGTTTCTTTTCAAATTCTTTTGAAATCCCATAAGTATATACATATATTCATTTCTATAACAAATTCAAAACATTTGAAATTTCAAACAAATTTCCAACAAAATTTTCTAAGGTAGCAATCCATCACTTAGAAACTCGAAAATGAACACTGATGATGTTGCAATCATCATCAGAATTATTTCCCAGCCACTGAAGTGAGTTCAGTTCCTTATTATTTCAAAATCCATGATTTTCTTTCAAATCCTTTAAAACAAATCTATATTATTTTAATATACTTCGAAAAATATTTTCAACTTCCCAGGATTTAGAATCCTTAACTCTGGTTTGAATTTTATTCTAATTCATCCCATTTGTATATTTAATTCATATACAAATTCTATTTTGGTTATAAATAACCATTCCAATTTTATAATCTCATCTGACTATAATGATATCAATCAACACATCCATATAATAATAATTCTAGAAAATTATTCTTTCTATATCAAAATAGAAATTTTGGGTAAAATTATTTCATTTACCCACTAAAAAAACAATATCATGTCATATTTTCTGTTCAAGTGTTTAGAAATCCCTATCGACTTCGTGGCGTCCCACGATTCCACCAGAATTCATAAACTACTCACCAGACAAGCCAACACAATATAAAACAATTTTTATATCAATTTAAAAATACGCTCTCTCGTATATATACACTCAACTCATTCTAGGGTACTACTGACCCTATCTCTAATGAGCACATGCCACACAAGCCTAGGTGTTCGCTCAACCTAAGCTCTGATACCAACTGAAACGACCCGCAAATCCGTGCTATCTGAATTGACTAATAACACCACACGTCCAACCCAAATTGCACAGAAATACGAATCATTATTAGAAAGAAGTTAGAGGGTGAGAATAGATGAGATAGAAACTTAGAATAGAAGAAGAAGAAGAACATAAACACAACACAGAACCTCACATCGCGGCGGAATAAAATATAATATATAGAATAGCTTCTGAAATACAAATTTTTGACTGTATATACATACATCATTATCAGAGTACATACTTACAATACAGCGGAAATAACACTAGATAACTAACGCTGAAGCCTCCTGCTCCAAGCTCCTCCAAATGAATCTGTGAAATCCCGACTACTTGACTGCCCGTACAAATTTGGGCACCCAAGAGTTTAGGGAAAACAAAACAAAATAAATTCTGGGTCAGTCATGGGACTGGTGTGAGTAAACTCCAACCACTTGTTTAACTTTAAAAATCCTTTCAAAGAAAAGATAATAGTAAGACCAGCCCACACATGAACATGGACGGTTTTTACCTTACTATAACCCAAAACACTTTGATACGAAAATCTAGTGATATTATAATAATGTCTACATCAAGTAAATAACCAAATAGCAGAACGCTTGCATCTCACGCTCCACATATATAGTATAAAATCAAAAACCGCATGGCGCTTATTGGAGATTGGATTTCCAACATGACAAGGTATGGAACCACCTTCCGACTGTGTATCTCTAGAGAGGAATACACTGGGTTCAACAAGAACATCTTGTAACCCGGCCCACACATGACCGACCACTCATTTCGCTTGAGTGTATCGAATGTATATCACCAACGGTTGGACTCAAACCACCGTTTCCCGAATGGGCAGAATCGATAGATTTAGAAACAAAAGGAATTTCTCTAGATAGGTGATTATACACCCTAATGGGTGCGACCCACATAGCCATGCTGCCTGCCCGATTTTTGTCCTTTCCCGGTTGTTGAGGCCTGAGGCTACGCATACTTACCATTCATCGATAACACAATCACTTTGAATGCCACATCGTCAGATCCGTTAATCACTAGTTGAGTTTGCACAAATATTCTGGATGTTATGCTAAGGGATAAATCCGTTGCAACCATATATATTCATACAGACCAACCCATTTGATCATTGGAAATACTTTGTCAGACATTCGTCCATTTACGTTCGTTCTGGGATTGAACGAAACCGAAGGCACAATTTCTATTAATAGAAAAGCCCTTGCACTTTACTCCGTCTTCAATATATTCAGCATACTTGGTTCGCAACGCTTATGCCGATACGGAGTGGTTCTTCGGATAATAATCCAACCGGTCTCTCCATATTGACATCGATGGTCAAAACTTCGATAGTCTGTGATTTAACTATCGAATAAAAACAAGTGTTCATCCAAACATATCAAACAAATCACTGGGCTCTTAAATTAATATTTCATTAATTTAATCTCTTCTCCATTTCCTTATCAATATTTGTTTACCAAATATTTCAATAATCAATCTTGGCCCTTTACGCTATTCTTGATTTCATTTCCTTATCGAATTCTATATATATCGATATATAGATTTCTAATTGTCAAATTCCTTAAAAATATTCTAACTCTTTAAATTTCCGGAAAAAATTCGCCATAACCTCCCCTGTATCGGGAGCATCGGGAAATTTCAAATAGCTTTCCCGGTCCTTCTAATCGAAAAGAAAAAGGAAAAGCCAAGCGGTTTGCCGATACGGCGCATAAAATTTCATATATGAATTAAACATGTACCTTTTTGTCGAGCACATAAATTTAAATCTTCATATACTTCATATCAACCTGCTTACACATGTTCACCTGTTTTGCAATTCAATTCAATACCATCTAATCGTTTAAATTCAGTTTCGCCCGTTTATTCTTTAAATCGGCCATTTTGCCTATTTTACTCCTTTGTTGAACATAACATGTTCGAACAAAATATTTAACTCGTTCATAACCAAATCGAATTTCGATTTCAATTCTAGTTTCCTTTTCTATTTCGAATATAAATTTTCAAATCGAACTCACTTATTTAAGGCCCAATATCCCTTCGAAAACTCATTAACTAATTTCTATTCAATTTAGTTAATTCTATTCAATAAATCAAAATCTGGTTTCTGTTTCAAAAATCATATTCATTTACACAACTTGAATTCGCATATATTTTACAACTCAACTCTGAAATTTTCTAACTAGAAATTCGGATTTTTATTTGCTTAAAATCCTTTTATAACATTAAATAAACCATTATGGTTTTAAAACGATTCTGGCGCTACTTTTCTGAAAATTTGATTTTGACATAACTCAAAATCTATACGACGAAATTCAGATTTTTCTCTTTTATTAGAAAACTATTATCAAATCGGTCCTGACGTTTCTTGTTTCAAAGAATTCCGACTTCAATTGGGTTCTGTATATTCAATTGAAGTTCGAATCGCCAATTTACGAACTGCAGCGCTGCGGCGAGTTCGTTTTAATTATATTTATAAATATAAACGTTAAACTTCGTTTAAAATGAATTCAACTCCACTCAAACTTCATTTTCACTTTTATTTGAACTCTATATTCAAATTCAAATTTCACTTCTATTGAATCCTATATTCAAATTCCATATTTCAAATTCCGTTTGAATTATATAGCTAAAAACCCATAGTTTAAAATTCCATTTGAATGCTATATTCAAACTCTATAATTTAAATTCCATTTGAATTCCTTTTTGAATTCTACATTCAAATTCCCTATTCAATTCTCTTCGAATTCAAATTCTATATTTATTCTATTTGAATTTCAAATATCCAAACTCCGATTCAATTCTATTTTGAAATTTCAAATATTCAACCTCTTTTTAATTTTATCATTCAAATCCTCTTATTTGAATCCTATTTCAAATCTAGTTTCAAAACTCCATTTGAATTTCTATATTCAAATCTATTTTCAAAACTTCATTTGAATTTCTATATTCAAATCTCATAGATTAAATCCTATTTGAATTCAATTTGAATCTCTTATATTCAAATTTCATTTTTCCATTTCCCTTTGAATCCTAATATTCAAATTCATTTCCAACACCATTTGAATTTCTAATATTCAAACTTATTTTTAACACCATTTGAATTTCTTCACTCAAATCCATTTGAATTCCCTTGAATTCAAATTCCATTTCAAAACCATTTGGATTTCCTATTTTGAAATCCTATTTGAAATTCTATTTCCAATTCTACTTTGAAAATCCTATTTCAAAGTTTATTTCAAATTCTATTTTGAAATCTCATATTCAAATTTCTACTTGAATTTCGGTATTCAATTCCATGTTCAAATTCAATACTCAAATTTCTATTTCAAATCTCTATTCAAATTTCATATTTAAATTCCATTCAAATCTCTATTCAAATTTCACATTTGAATCCTTCTTTGAAATACTATATTTCAAATTCTATTCAATCCTTCTTTGAAATTCTATATTCAAATTCTATTGTGAAATTCTACATTCAAATCTCTATTTGAATTTCTTTATTCGAATTCCTTTGAATTCAAATTTTATTTTAATTCCTTGAATTCAAATTCTATTTTGCATTCTAATTTCATCTATTCAAGTTCTATTTGAACTTCTATTTGAATTTCTAATATTCAATCTCCTCTTAAAATTCAAATATTTAAACTCCTTTTAAAATTCAAATGTTATACTCAAATTTTATTTACATATTTAAAAATCCCATTTCAAATCTTATTTAAATTTTCTTCTGAATTTCAAATATTCCAACTCCTTTCTAATATTTAAATCCTATTTAAATTTCCACTTAAAAATTCTATTTCAAGTTCTATTTTGAAATTTCATTTCAAAATTCTATTTTGAAATTTTTATTTCAATATTCCATTTGAAATTCTATATTTTCAAATTCTACTTGAATTTCAAATTCTATTTGGGAAAAATAGAATTTTCTTTTAAACCTCAAATATCTTTCTCATGATATTTTAATAAATTAACACTTGGCCCAGTGATATTTGAAGCAATCAAATCACTCCATTTTTCAATCATTTGATTTTTAACACGTCATATATTAATATATGAAATCAAGCAAACAACAAACAACACAGCAGATAATATATTTTTGAGGAATCCAGTCGGATTCCTCCAACCTGTTTTCCTGCATCCACAGATGTTAGCACATAAATAATACCCATTCTGCTTCGTGGCAGAATATCGCGGTATAGAAGGTCATCCACTAATCATAGCGTGGGGCGTATAGGGTAATCATCCGCTATGAAACTGCGGGCATCCGCTAACGAGACTGCGGGAATCCAACCAATCAAACAACCCAATATATATATAATAGCCTAAATAACTAACATATATATAAAACAAGCAGAAAAATCCAAACGAGCAACAACAATTATTTTTAACGAAATAAAAATAATTATAAATAAAAGGTGAGTGAGATTTACTCACCTGATTTTCCATTTGTCGAATATCCGTTTTAAATCCCATATCTCGCTCTATAAATCATCTTAAATGAAATTTACCTAGCACATACGATTATTCAATTTAATTTAACGATTAAACGGTTACTCATTTAAATTAACTTCTACCAAATAAATAAATAAATTATGGTGTTTATATTTTATAAAATGTATACCCTAAATCCTGAAGCCAATCTCGGAAAAATCATTGGTTTCATTCTACTTGAACATCCCAAGATTTTACCCATTTCCTACTTCGACTTTTCATCGACCATCTTTCCGACAATCCACCATTCCTCGACATCACCCACCACCACTGCCACTACATCCAAAATACTGCACCTGGTTACCTCTGAAATGCCTTAAAACCCATCAACTATGTTGACCCGACCAACTCCTTCTCCCTCTACAGACAACATCCTCTCAGCCTTCGAAAATGCCGAGATCAACAACATCGATCCTCTGAAATTGTGATACCTGAATACGTCAACATCCCCTCCTGCGAGCACATTTCAACGCACGGCGACCTCTCATCAACCTCGCGCCCCCTTATAGACATCGCGACCCCCTTCTGGCCACCCACGTGATGAATCCGAACCCCTAAATCCCCAAACCATCGTCGCCTTTTCTACCGCTGATCGAAACCTCTGCAAAATCGCATCCACAACTTCGAGCGCCTTCAATTTGGTGTCGAGCTTCCGATTTCGAGCTTCAGATGGCTCAAGGTTCCATCGCGGTTTCATCAGTGTGATCCCTCTTTTTATATATATATATATATGTGGTGGAACTGATTTCCAATTGGAAAAATGATGAGGAAAGGCTCGAATTGGTTTTGGGGTTCAGAATGAAAATAACAATGGCCGATGGTGATATATATTTACATACGAAGAGGAGACAATTGGTACGAGGCCATTGATTTCTTTGTTCAGCTTTGCGTTGAAGGTTAGGGACAAAAATTGGTGCTCGAGAAGAATAATAGGTCTGCTGAATGAAACAGAGGTCGGCTGATGTAATATAGGGTGGCGCCATTAAAACTTGTCTTCCTTGATTGTGAGAGAACGAACAAAAGGTACAAGAAAATTTCAGAGGTATGTCTGCGTTAAAAGGAAATATAGGTCTGCGATGTAAAAATTTAGAGGTCGGCTGAAAAGAATTTGAAAAGATTTTGATGTAATAATATAATATTCCCAAAATATTTATGGTCCCTAATTCACAAATTTTGAACCGCTATTCAGTCGTAACGAACGACGTTATAAGATTATTACGCTATTCTGAATTAAACTGAACATATTTTGATATTTTAAATTTTCAACGATATATATTAAATTAATATAATATAATATAAATTTCAGGACAAACCAAATATTCAAACAGAATTTATACCGGTCCTCTGGATTGTTTTGACTTAGTTTAAATCTCAAATTGAATTATTTCAGTTCTCGTATTTCGATAGTATTCGAAATAAATCGTATATCGATTATAAATCGATAATTCAATATAGAAATCCTCTTATATTATTAATTCAATATTTAAACGATACTAAATATTTAAAATAAACCGACCAAAAATCCGGGTCGTTACAAGTATCCTAGAACGAGTGTGAAGAGTATATTTTTAAAATGAAAACAAATATTGTGTTGAAAATTTAAATCATTTCATACGTATTTGAATATTTATTTGTACTGAATTTGGGCAATCCAATATATAAAGATTTTTCATATAAGCCTTGCAAACGTGTATTCGAAGTTTTAGTATACTGGATAGATATAGAATCACACTCTAGTTGCCCGGAGATAATTCTGATAATGCGACCGCATTATCAGTATTTGTGTTCGAGTTTCGAAGGTGTGATATTTATATATTTCAAATTGACTGGTATGAGAACCAAAACTAGATAGGGTTATTATTGTGACTTGGCATCAAAAACATGATTTTCTGTATATGTATCAAAATTATGAATTTGAAATATTAATTCACTAATTAATTGATTGTTGTGTTGTATGATTATTTGTTATCTAGTAAAACTATTATGTGGAAGAACGGTAAATTTAGCCAAATGGTACCAAATATTGAACTGTATTGAAAATTGTTTGAAATTGCATGTATATACATGTGTATCCATTGAACAGGTCATTGCAAAGAGGCTAGAGTAGAAGAATAAAATTGTTTGCCCCACAAATAGGATCATGTTTATTGTATTTCTTGGGTTTTGGATGATTTTATAAGTCGATTGGGTAGCCGCTTGGCTGTTTCTTTTTGGATTGTAGAGGCCTGTATGGAGATTTCGGGATTTCCACGGTGCTCCCGTACAGAGGAGGTTATGGCGAAATTTTTCGAAAATTTAGGGTGTTAGCCTAATTTTTGAAGAATTGGAAAATTCTTAAAACTGAAAAATTGAAGAATGAAAGCCAAACTGAAAGTTGAGTTCGTTTGTAAAACAACTTTCAGCTTCGTTCCTTATCGAGGGCGAAAAGATTTTAAGTGAGGGAGATTGTAACAGCCCGAAAATCTGAACCAATTTAAAATTTTTATTTTGGCAATTTTAATGAATTTTGGATATTTAAAATGAATTATTTTAAATTATAACGATGAGAAATTTATTTTGAATAGAATTAGAATGTATATATTTATTTGAATCGTCCATAGAATATAAGTATTTATTTTAATTATAAAAGGAATGGAAAATGGCACGGTAGTTTGAAAATTCGATTTCAAATTTCAAATGAATGTACAGGATTCTAAATAAACTGGATTTTAGCAAAACCAAAAATATTTCAATCTATTTGAAAATATCTTCCCAACGAATCCGAAAAATTGAAATTTCATAGCGGGAATAAAAAGTTATGCCCAGTTGAAAATTCAGAATAGTCGCTATGGAAAATATAGCCCTTAAAAATGGAAATTTTGCAAACTACCTCCTCTTTTTACTAAACCACTTTTGTTGGATTCGGGATGTCAAGTTATTGCTAGACTCCAAAATTCGTAATTTTTGAAACCAATATGTGAGCGTGGCAAAGGAAAACTTGTTTTGATAGTTTCAGTCAATTTGGATCGACCAAAAATGGCCATTTTTCAAACGGTCTCCAAATTTGACGAAACTAGTTTTTCTAGAACCGTATTGTCAATACGAAACTAGAAAATATTTTTTTGGAATTTTTAGAGTCCATATGCGGCCCCGGTAAATTGAAATGTGCATTCAAATTCAATATATAAATTTATATTTCTCTTCTCTTCGGAGACCGAGGAAGTTTAGGTCGTTTCATATTTGGTGTTGATTATCTATCGTATGGATGATTGTTGATTTGGATGTTATGTTATGATTGAGATTGGGAGTATTTAACATGTACAATAAGGTTAATTTAAATATGATTACACTTCTATTTACAAGTTACCTGACTTGTTTATGTGATTGGGACGATAATTTTCACACATCGCCCAAGTGCACAAATAATAATCTATTATTTTGTTATGTGTTGGTTGAAACCCCACACGGGTCTTGGGATGATATTCTAATCACACATCTCCCTTGTGATTAGTTGTAAAATGCACTCTGGTTGTTAATTGGATGTTTCATCATTATTATAAAATACATGCGATGTATGAAATCCATATAATTAAGCTTATATGGTAATTGATTGGGTCTCATTCCAAATTACAATTATATGAATGTTTTTTTATAAAATATTCAGTTAAAGAATTAAAACATGGGTTTTGAAAATAATTAAGTGAACGAAGCCGATTTAAGTTGATTTACATCATTTTTACTCGAGCGAACGTTTTAATCAATTTTATCAAAAGATTAGATTTCAAAATTAGAACTTTTGAAAAGATTATTATTATGATACTCTAATTATATGTAAATTTCATCTTTTTATTGTCATTTAGGAACATAAAATGATTTACAATTAAAGTTCATCTTTTTATTATCATTTAGGAACATAAAATGATATACAATTAAAGTTCATCTTTTTATTGTCATTTAGGAACATAAAATGATTTACAATTAAAGTCCATCTTTTTATTGTCATTTAGGAACATAAAACGATTTACAATTAAAGTTCATCTTTTTATTGTCATTTAGGAACATAAAATGATTTACAATTAAAGTTCATCTTTTTATTGTCACTTAGGAACGTAAAATTATTTACTATTAAAGTTCATCTTTTTATTGTCGTTTAGAAACATGTTTATTATCATATTTTGATTAACAAACAAAATCATTTTTATTGTCAAAGTAGGAACATAAAATTATAATAATACGATTTGCAATAAAATTAGCCTTTTTATTGTATGTAGAAACATGTTATTGATTAACCTTTTTTTTTTTTTGCAGAGCAAGCGGGGTTAAATGGCCCCTACCATATTTTATTAAAAACCAAAATATAACAAAACACCAACAAAAGACATCAAATACTACTTGTAATAAACCGGACCATTACATGTTTAGAATTGGCATCACTACTAAACACCCTAATGTTCCATTCCATCCACAAGGAATAAAGAGTCTTCTTCAGTACCCGAAGAAGCAAGATGCCTCTAATAGATTTCCATCTTGATGTCTTGAAAATAATGTACCATTCAATGGAAGAGACACCATCCGGGGAGTGTAAACCGAAGTGCATAAGAACATTTTTCCAAACAAACAGCGAGTACTGACATTCAAAGAATAGATAAGGAACCGTTTCAGAATGTTGGCCGCATAGTACACAAGCATCGTCATGTATAATCCCATATTCTCTTAATTTACTTTTCGTTTGCAGACCATTCATCACCACTCTCCATAGGAACAGGTTGTCTCTAAGTAGGGAAAAAGAATCCCATATTCTTGAGTGCCAAATAAACAATTGCCAATCCAATGTCTGCACTAACCCATAATACACGTTTCCAATTGAATGGCACTTGTTATTCCAAAAAGCATGCAACGTATCAAGTACCAGCGGAGTATTCTTGAGGGTGTACCATACCGAGTTGACAATGCCAGAGCTGCTACGCGGTAGATTCAGCGAGCCATCAGTAATTACACTAACCAACGAAGCCCTGTCATTAATACCAGTCATCGATCTCATATTAAAGTCAATAAGATCCGCCAGAATTACCCCTTTGGCTGACCAAGGATCATACAAAAAGATATGTTGTTCATATATTTACGACCACATTAATACATCGGCAAGAAACTGGGTCTATGCTTTAAAATGTTTCTCCACGACCAAATACAGTCGAGTGGAATATCCGTGCACCAAAAGAAGCGATCTTTAATTAAATTTTCTCTACACCATGAAGACCAGATATTAGAAGAACCACTTAGCAGCTTATCAATCCTAGAAGACAAAGCCGCCGTATTCCAAACTTTCAAGTTCATTATCCTGAGACCACCATTCGCATAGGGACAGCAAATAATATTGAAAGAAATTAGGACAAGCTTCCTAGAGAAAGGGTTGCCGTGCCACAAAAAATGATTAAGCGCGGAGTTAACCATGTCAATAACTTTGATCGGCAGTACAAAGATTCTTGCATAGTATATGCTCATAGCTAATGCGACCGACTTTACGATGACAAGCCTGCCCGCCATCGAGAATTTGGATGAAGGCCACGCTGAAATTTTAGCGATAACATTTTCAACCAACGACAAGCATTGCGAGGACGTAATTCGGGATGAACATAGAGGAACACCAAGGTACAACTCATCTTCAAGAAAAGGGGTTATGTAACACCCCGTGTATTCTATAACAGTAAAATTCACAAATTAAAGTATAATTAATTTCAAATCAAAGAATTAAGGGAAACGGGATACGCCATTGTGTTCGTCTCGGAAAAATACGCGAAATAGAGTCCGAGTTTTCGAAAAACGGAGTCCGTATGAAGAAGATATGGCCTGCGGAAGTTTCAGAATTCAGTTTAAAATTCAAAACAGAAGAAAACAGCTCAGAAAAACAAGTTTAAAATTCAAAATCGGGCCCAATTGGCCAGGGCGGGAAAATTCCCGCCTAAGGCACCCAGGTCGACTTAGCAGTCGACCTGGGCTAGCCAGGTCGACTGGGCTGTCGACTGCCAAGTCGACACGGTGTCGACTGGGCTGTCGACCTGGCCCTAGAGCCAGGTCGAACCAAGCCCACCCTGGCTGGCCTGGTCTATGTTTAGTCGATTTTCTGAGCCTTGCCTTGTCACTAGGGCTAGGTGTCAGCTCCGTATTGGCCTCTCCTTCAAACGAACGGCTATTAATGAATCAAGCTCCATCGACGGTCTAAAATAACTCACAAACATTATAAAAAGGACCTAAGACCTAGCCTAAATCATACTATCTCATTTTGGCCTCAGGCCGCCGCCATTAAACCTAGAACTCTGAATTAAAAATACAAAGAATAAAATTATAGAAGATAGAGGATGATTCTTGAAGGCTACAACTAGAAGCTCCAACAACTACGACGCTTTAGACAACGAATTTGGGACTATTTGATTTGGGATTTTTATTTGGGTTATTTGCTTCATATTGTAAGTTCTATGTTACTTTTTAGGCAAAAACGCTAAAACAATATGGACATGCCATGAATTGAAACCGGATTTAGGAACTATTGTTAATCCATTGTTTATATTGTTTATCTTTGAATTATAATTTGGGGATATTGCTATGGCAACGTTGCAAGTTAAACTTGTCATGATTTTGATGTTGTTATGAATCACTTGGGCTTAATTGTTTGGCAAGTTGGACTAATACATGTCCATGGAATCGCTATGTTTATTGAAATCTTTATGTTGATTAAACCATGCCTATGGTGCTAATTAAACCATGGCTATGACTATTGATGGAATTATGCGTGTGATGTTAATATACCCATCATGATTAATGAAAAATTGGGTATTGCTAGGTTGTGATGAAAATTTGGAATTATTATGTTAAAAACGCTAAATTGGAATCATTATGTCTATAATGTTAGTTGAGAATTATTATGTTAAAAATGCTAAATTGGAACCATTATGTTTATAATGTTAGTTGAGAATCATTATGTTAAAAACGCTAAATTGGAATCATTATGTCTATAATGTTAGTTGAGAATCATTATGTTAAAAATGCTAAGTTGGAACCATTATGTTTATAATGTTAGATGAGAATCATTATGATAAATTGGAATCATTATGTCTATGAGAATTATTATGTTAAAGATGCTAAATTGGAATCCACTATGCCTATTAGGATTACTATGCCTTTAATGTTTCATGTTTATAATAAAATTATTATTATGCCCGCAATGATTATTATGCCTATGATGTAAAGTTGAAATCATCATGTTAAATCAAGTTGGAATCATTACTATGCCAAGTTATCATCATACTAGTATTGCAACCATGTGATATGTTATAGCCTGTTTATTATGCAAGTGATGTTGGAATTGTCACATATGCCTATCACATGTTTGGTGTTATTCCCCCTTTATCTCTTGAATTGTTTATGCTTGTGAATGAAGTACGTTTATTTACGTTGGGGATACGATTGGGTAGAATAGGCAAAACTTGAATTAATTATAAGCATAAACTGTGAAATTTGGCATAAGTAGAACATGAAATATGGCATGAAAACTTGACTTGAACAAGCCATAACTTGACTTTAAACATGCCTTAGTTGGGCACGAAGTTGATATATGAACATGATGTGGAAATAGCAAAATCTGATAAGAACATGGGCATGACTTTAGAAAACAAGAAGGTGGCCAACTCGAGGTTGGGTTGAGTTTGTAGTGTAAATCTGCCTGAAACCGCCCGGCAAATCCAGTTGCTACAAACAATAGGATCCAATGTGGGTAGTTGGTCACATCGCGCTCGAAACCCGAGGTTGGGTTGAGTTCGTAGCGTAAACCTGCCCGGAACCGCCCGACAAATCCAGTGGCTACGAACAACAGGATCCAATGTGAGTGGTTCGGTGCATTAACGAATCAATTAATGCCAATTAGGGTTAAGTCATGAACATGAAAAGACAACTTAACCAACTTGAACACGGTTTGTAGGGCTAAGTCATGAACTTGAAAACGACAACACTTAGCCAACTTGACATGACACGTAGGATGGTTAAGTCACGAACTGAAATGACATACTTAACCATCTTGACATGACTAGACTAGAAAAGGATTAAGTCACGAATTACATGACTTAATCTGTTAGGCAGGTTAGGTCACGAATTACATGACCTAATCTATTAGGCGAAAACCCTAGACACGACCCCTTTCAGCAGTAACCCTCTAGAAGTATCAAGGTACCCTGGGGCTAGGCCGGATGGGGCACGATTACTGGGCTGATTGTAAGAGGTGAACGACGGCAGTAGGGTACGCCAATGTAGGTTCGGCGGACTACGATCGTGCACGTATCCGGGGCAGACACTGGGTATCCGTAGATTTATCTGTGCATCTTGAATCGTGTCAGGGGTTGACACCCTAGGGCTGATACACCCGAAGGTGGACCCAGCACAGGTGACTACATTCGTGATTAGCCGTATGACACGGACACTTGACGAGCTAGAACTTGTAGGTAGCCGATCGACTAGATAATCGCTCCGTAGGACCCCGTACTTGGGTCAGACCCCGTTTCAGGGTCATTTCATGACATTGGGCCGTGGGATTTATTTCGTGATTAACTTGTGATATGGGCTTAGTATACTAGTACAGTCGATGCAACGAATCTCGAACATGTGATGCTTTACTTGACTTGTCTTGACTTATCCTGGTCACCTTAGTCTATCTTGTTCACCTTGACACCATTCTTAAGTTTAGTTCCAGTTCATACATGACAGGTTGTTTTAACCGTTTCTACACTGAAAGTTACTAGAACTTACTCAGTCTTTATGACTGACCCTCTTCCTTTCGCCTCTTTTTCTTTTGTTTCCCCCCCCCCCCCCCCCAGGTTCTCAAGGAGGGAATACCGCAGCTTGATCAGTTTTCACATCCAGCTTGAAGAGGAAGAATGTATTGCTTGGATCTTTTCCGTTTTGGACTATGGCTTTGGACAGCAATTAGGGGACTTTTGCAGTTTATTTATGTTTTCTTCATGCTTCTTTAAATAATGTAATCAAGACACTTATGATTTTGGGAAGTATTATGGCATGGTTTGTGTAACACGTATTTTGAAGAAATAAAAGTTGTTGTTTTCCGCTGTTCAAAAATATGTGTTATTATATCTGTCTTGTATATCGGTGACTTATACTTATAAACCTCCACCAAAATTAGGGCATTCCCTTTGAGAGTGACCCTAACGGAGGTGGGGTGTTTCACTTGGTATCAGATCATAGGTTTACCAGATAAGATAAAAAGTTTTGAAAATTTATTTTCAAAAATGAAATTTAAAGAAGCATTTTTAAAAAGATAAAATATTATTTTATTTTAAAAAGGCAAAGTCCCCCAAAGCCATAGGTACTATCTCTTATCCTTTGTTTTGAATCTATCCTTCTTGTTTCAGCATGTCCGAAGAACTTAACTTGCCAGAGGGTGTAACAATACCTGGTTGGTTTAGACGATTCTTAGAAGCAAGGGCCACCCAGCCAGGTCCTACCATTCCTCCTCCCCCAGCTGCAGGAAATCATCCAGCTGCAGCAGCACCTCTTCCTCCACCTCCTCCACGGGGAAACACTTTTGCTAAGATATGTAAATATTTTAAGGCTATGGGAGGAAAGGACTTTCATGGAACGGAGTCCTTCGTGGCAGCTAGAAATTGGCTGAAAGAAACCGAGGACTTATTCGTCATCTTTGAGGTAGAAGATAGGCAGAAAGTACAACTGGCAGTGTGGCTACTAAAGGGCGAGGCTTCCTACTGGTGGGAAGTCACTAATGCAGAAAGACCTGTGGAAACATGGGAGGACTTTAGGGTAAGGTTTGAGGCTAAATTTCTCTCAAAAGCCGAAAGGAGTTTGCAGTTGGAGAAATTTTTATTTCTTAAGCAAGGAAATATGACAGTCAAAGAGTACGTTAATCAGTTCGACGAGCTGGCTAGGTTCGGACTAGACCTAGTCAACACCCCGCACAAAAAGGCTCTCCGCTTTGTCAAAGGGTTGAATGAGCCATTACACAGTTTGGCCATGACCCATATACCCATGGGAGCTACGTACGAAAGGTTGGTGCAGATTGCATTGCTGAACGAGGAAGATAAGGGCAAGAAGGAGACAGAGGCAGAAAACTCTCAAGTGAAGAAAGAGGTCAAGCCTAACGATTCTAAGAATAAGAAGGTAGACTCCGAGAAGGGAGGCAAGAACAACAACTCACGCGATAAAAGGAAATGCAATTACTGTGGTACGGAAGGGCACATAGCCAAGGATTGTAGAAAGAGGAAGAGAAAGCAAGGTGAATGTTTTCATTGTGGGAAGACTGGACACATCAGCAAAGACTGCCCTGAGAAGCAGACCGGACCTTCTGGCGGTACATCGTTAACCTATTCTAGATGCTTTGTTTTATCTTATTTCTCTCCTCGATCCTATCTTGAGAACCATAGTTAGAATCTTTTTGGATGTAAACATGTAATTGAAACATGTTATGATTGCGAAATGGTTGCAAGTGGTCGCAAGTGGTTGCTCGTGGATGCATGAATACACATTAGGCACTAGATCGGCTCAGACACATTTTCATGTTGCATATGCATGAGTGTTTATTTTAGAAACTTGGTTGTGCCATCATTTGGTTGTTGCATATGATTGAATGTTCGAGCACTCATGTAGAAATTATGAATTATAATAGGAAAAAAAATTGCTTACATATTGGATTCATTTCACTAAACATATTTTGCATTTAGAAGATCAATCAGGCCTGATCATTAGCATTAGCTAAGGAACATATACACACACTTCGCATATGATCATAAAGCATTAGAAGTCTTTTAAGGACAATGGATACTCGTGTTTGGTGGATGAGTAGATGGATGTTTGGATGTTAGGATATATATATTTTTCCTAAACTTGAAGATTTCGGGGACGAAATCCTTTTAAGTGGGGGAGAATGTAACACCCCGTGTATTCTATAACAGTAAAATTCACAAATTAAAGTATAATTAATTTCAAATCAAAGAATTAAGGGAAACGGGATAAGCCATGGTGTTCGTCTCAGAAAAATACGCGAAATAGAGTCCGAGTTTTCGAAAAACGGAGTCCGTATGAAGAAGATATGGCCTCCGGAAGTTTCAGAATTCAGTTTAAAATTCAAAACAGAAGAAAACAGCTCAGAAAAACAAGTTTAAAATTCAAAATCGGGCCCAATTGGCCAGGGCGGGAAAATTCCCGCCTAAGGCACCCAGGTCAACTTGGCAGTCGACCTGGGCTAGCCAGGTCGACTGGGCTGTCGACTGCCAAGTCGACACGGTGTCGACTGGGCTGTCGACCTGGCCCCAGAGCCAGGTCGAACCCAGCCCACCCTGGCTGGCCTGGTCTATGTTTAGTCGATTTTCTGAGCCTTGCCTTGTTACTAGGGCTAGGTGTCAGCTCCGGATTGGCCTCTCCTTCAAACGAACGGCTATTATTGAATCAAGCTCCATCGACGGTCTAAAACAACTCACAAACATTATAAAAAGGACCTAAGACCTAGCCTAAATCATACTATCTCATTTTGGCCTCAGGCCGCCGCCATTAAACCTAGAACTCTGAATTAAAAATACAAAGAATAAAATTATAGAAGATAGAGGACGATTCTTGAAGGCTACAACTAGAAGCTACAACAACTACGACGCTTTAGACAACGAATTTGGGACTATTTGATTTGGGATTTTAATTTGGGTTATTTGCTTCATATTGTAAGTTCTATGTTACTTTTTAGGCAAAAACGCTAAAACAATATGGACATGCCATGAATTGAAACTGGATTTAGGAACTATTGTTAATCCATTGTTTATATTGTTTATCTTTGAATTATAATTTGGGGATATTGCTATGGCAACGTTGCAAGTTAAACTTGTCATGATTTTGATGTTGTTATGAATCACTTGGGCTTAATTGTTTGGCAAGTTGGACTAATACATGTCCATGGAATCGCTATGTTTATTGAAATCTTTATGTTGATTAAACCATGCCTATGGTGCTAATTAAACCATGGCTATGACTATTGATGGAATTATGCGTGTGATGTTAATATACCCATCATGATTAATGAAAAATTGGGTATTGCTAGGTTATGATGAAAAGTTGGAATTATTATGTTAAAAACGCTAAATTGGAATCATTATGTCTATAATGTTAGTTGAGAATTATTATGTTAAAAATGCTAAATTGGAACCATTATGTTTATAATGTTAGTTGAGAATCATTATGTTAAAAACGCTAAATTGGAATCATTATGTCTATAATGTTAGTTGAGAATCATTATGTTAAAAATGCTAAGTTGGAACCATTATGTTTATAATGTTAGATGAGAATCATTATGATAAATTGGAATCATTATGTCTATGAGAATTATTATGTTAAAGATGCTAAATTGGAATCCACTATGCCTATTAGGATTACTATGCCTTTAATGTTTCATGTTTATAATAAAATTATTATTATGCCCGCAATGATTATTATGCCTATGATGTAAAGTTGAAATCATCATGTTAAATCAAGTTGGAATCATTACTATGCCAAGTTATCATCATACTAGTATTGCAACCATGTGATATGTTATAGCCTGTTTATTATGCAAGTGATGTTGGAATTGTCACATATGCCTATCACATGTTTGGTGTTATTCCCCCTTTATCTCTTGAATTGTTTATGCTTGTGAACGAAGTACGTTTATATACGTTGGGGATACGATTGGGTAGAATAGGCAAAACTTGAATTAATTATAAGCATAAACTGTGAAATTTGGCATAAGTAGAACATGAAATATGGCACGAAAACTTGACTTGAACATGCCATAACTTGACTTTAAACATGCCTTAGTTGGGCACGAAGTTGACATATGAACACGATGTGGAAATAGCAAAATCTGATAAGAACATGGGCATGACTTTAGAAAACAAGAAGGTGGCCAACTCGAGGTTGGGTTGAGTTTGTAGTGTAAATCTGCCCGGAACCGCCCGGCAAATCCAGTTGCTACAAACAATAGAATCCAATGTGGGTTGTTGGTCACATCGCGCTCGAAACCCGAGGTTGGGTTGAGTTCGTAGCGTAAACCTGCCCGGAACCGCCCGACAAATCCAGTGGCTACGAACAACAGGATCCAATGTGAGTGGTTCGGTGCATTAACGAATCAATTAATGCCAATTAGGGTTAAGTCATGAACATGAAAAGACAACTTAACCAACTTGAACACGGTTTGTAGGGCTAAGTCATGAACTTGAAAACGACAACACTTAGCCAACTTGACATGACACGTAGGCGGGTTAAGTCGCGAACTGAAATGACATACTTAACCATCTTGACATAACTAGACTAGAAAAGGATTAAGTCACGAATTACATGACTTAATCTGTTAGGCAGGTTAGGTCACGAATTACATGACCTAATCTATTAGGCGAAAACCCTAGACACGACCCCTTTCAGCGGTAACCCTCTAGAAGTATCAAGGTACCCTGGGGCTAGGCCGGGTGGGGCACGATTACTGGGCTGATTGTAAGAGGTGAACGACGACAGTAGGGTACGCCAGTGTAGGTTCGGCGGACTACGATCGTGCACGTATCCGGGGCAGACACTGGGTATCCGTAGATTTATCTGTGCATCTTGAATCGTGTCAGGGGTTGACACCCTAGGGCTGATACACCCGAAGGTGGACCCAGCACAGGTGACTACATTCGTGATTAGCCGTATGACACGGACACTTGACGAGCTAGAACTTGTAGGGAGCCGATCGACTAGATAATCGCTCCGTAGGACCCCGTACTTGGGCCAGACCCCGTTTCAGGGTCATTTCATGACATTGGGCCGTGGGATTTATTTCGTGATTATCTTGTGATATGGGCTTAGTATACTAGTACAGTTGATGCAACGAATCTCGAACATGTGATGCTTTACTTGACTTGTCTTGACTTATCCTGGTCACCTTAGTCTATCTTGTTCACCTTGACACCATTCTTAAGTTTAGTTCCAGTTCATACATGACAGGTTGTTTTAACCGTTTCTACACTGAAAGTCACTAGAACTTACTCAGTCTTTATGACTGACCCTTTTCCTTTCGCCTCTTTTTCTTTCGTTCACCCCCCCCCCCCCCAGGTTCTCAAGGAGGGAATACCGCAGCTTGATCAGTTTTCACATCCAGCTTGAAGAGGAAGAATGTATTGCTTGGATCTTTTCCGTTTTGGACTATGGCTTTGGACAGCAATTAGGGGACTTTTGCAGTTTATTTATGTTTTCTTCATGCTTCTTTAAATAATGTAATCAAGACAGTTATGATTTTGGGAAGTATTATGGCATGGTTTGTGTAACACGTATTTTGAAGAAATAAAAGTTGTTGTTTTCCGCTGTTCAAAAATATGTGTTATTATATCTGTCTTGTATATCGGTGACTTATACTTATAAACCTCCACCAAAATTAGGGCATTCCCTTTGAGAGTGACCCTAACGGAGGTGGGGTGTTTCA
The DNA here is from genome assembly GCA_030737875.1 of Allium sativum. Classification (NCBI taxonomy): domain Eukaryota; kingdom Viridiplantae; phylum Streptophyta; class Magnoliopsida; order Asparagales; family Amaryllidaceae; genus Allium; species Allium sativum. Next base: position 11,189,284 of record JASFAX010000027.1, on the reverse strand, counting down.
GGTTAAGCCAGTGAAAGTATACAAAGAGTCTTTAACCTGGTTGGGAACCCCTGCAATCTTAATTTTAGATTTGTATTTGTTAATTGACATCCCCGTAAGTTCCCTGAAGGCCTCCAGAACTGATTGAATACCGTTCATCGACTTCATATTAGGCTTGGAAAATAATAAGAGATCATCGGCAAAGAGTAGAGATGTAATATCAGTTGTCTTGCAGCAAGGATGATAGTCCACCTGTTTATCTAAGACAGCACGCCTGGTTAATATAGTAAATACTTCCATAACACAAACAAAAATGTACGGCGAAATGGGGTCCCCCTGTCTAATGCCATGCACAGCCGTAAAGTATCCAAAAGAAGAACTGTTGATACTAAGTGAATAGTGGGTTGTATAGATACAAGAGTATATCCAACAAAGAAAAGGAATCGGGAAATTCATATTATTAAGGATATAAATGATGGATTCCCAAGTAACCATATCATACGCCTTCTGAATATCAAGTTTTAATACACATCTTGGAGATACAGACGCACGATCATATCCTCGCATTAATTCTGTCGCAAGCAATATATTATCCGATACATCTCTATTATGAATAAACGCACTTTGGTTAGGGGAGATAAGAATATCAATCATCGATCTAATTCTCTCAATCACGACTTTGGAAATACATTTATATAGGACATTACAACATGCGATTGGTCTAAACTGAGTGACAGATGAAGGATGAACAGTTTTTGGTATTAATGCAAGCTTAGTCGCATTTATCCCACCCAACATAGAACAGTGCAAGAAGAAATTTTTAATCGCTTTAATGACTTCCTTACCAACCACTGGCCAGCAGACTTTAAAGAAATGCGCATTAAAACCGTCGGGACTGGGAGAGCCGGACGATTTCAAAGAGAACATAGCACTTTTAATTTCCTCATCTGTAACCTCCTTAATCATATTAGTTTTCTACTCTTCAGGAATTGAGGGGAAATTAATATGTGAGAAAGACGACAACTGAACAGGAGTGTATGCACTATCACCAAACAAGGAGGTGAAGTAATCTAAGAAGGCTACCTGAATAGTGTCTGGAGTTGTGCAGCAATAATCATCCTTGTCGTTAATAGTAGTAATATTAGATGAGGATTGCTGGATCTTCAATGTTTTGTGGAAAGTAGCATTGTTTTTATCTCCAGAAATTTTCCATTTGTTTTTAATCTTTTGCTTTGCCATCTTCGATTCTTCTAACAAAGCTTTAGACAGATCTTTTGCGAGAGAAAGTTCTTGCGATGAAAGATCCCGCAACATAGAATCATCTTGGCAAGTCTGAATTGTATTATGAATTTGAAGGAGTTGGTCTCTTATAGAATTGGAGAGGCTTACATCATTTCCAAAATTCACTTTTGCCTACATCTTCAAAGCATACTTCAATTTCTTGAGTTTGTCCTGCACAATGAACATTGGATTCCCATGCACATGGTGATTCCAACTATTAGTAACAGTTGATAAAAAAAGTAGGGTGCTCAGTCCAGTTATTAAAAAATGAAAATGAGGGATGTTTTCTCATGATATTCTTGCCCCAATCCAACACTATAGGGGAATGGTAAGACAAGGAAGGTGGAGGGATAAAAGAGCACAGTTTTGGCCAATTTGACACAGCCGAGAAGTTCTGGAAGGCCCTATCCAGCTTGCAAAAAGTTCTAACTCCAGTTCTGGACGAATTGTTCCACGTATAAAAAGTGCCAGAAGCAGGGATAGGAAGTAAGTTAGCTTCATGTATTGCATTGTTTAGAGGCCTTGTTTGTCTAAATGTTAACGGGGAGCCCCCTTGTTTGTCAGACGAATGAATCATACAGTTCCAGTCTCCAATACAAATCCAAGGCAGGGATGAGTGTTGAAGGGAGGGAAGGAGATCAAGGAAAGGTTTCCTGTTGGCAGCGTTATTATCGGCGTAAACAAACGTCATAAGAAAAGACGTGTTAGATGCGATGTGAGTAATTTGAGAATGGATAAACTGTCTATGAACATTGATGGGGTTGAGGGAGAAAACAGACGAATTCCAAAGAATGAGAAGCCTACCAAACTGTGCTTGAGAAAGGTTGTGTAAGGAGTTCCATGAAGGATTTATGTTATGAAGAGCTTTAGCAGTGGTGTTATGGTCTAATTTTGTTTCAGATATGGCCATGAGTTCAATATTGAAGCGAGAGATGAGGTTTGCAATTTCAAGTTGTTTCGCCAATGGGTTGGCACCTCTAACATTCCAAAAACCAATCTTGTCTATCATTAAGAAATAATGTGAGAGGCAAATCTGGTTGTAAAAGTAGATGAAGAAGCTTTAGATGCTTTGTGAGAAGGCAAAGTCAAAATAGATTGCTCATAAGAGAATCAACAGGTTTATCAAGATCAGAATCTTCAGAAATAAGATTCTTAGGTCTACCCCTTCTTTTTTTGATCTCGGAAATTGATATAGAGGGAGATGAGGCAGATTTGGATATAGCCGATGAAGAGAAAACACACTAATTTTGAGGAGGAGAGGACACTGAAGATTCATGGCTGTTTAAATTTCCAAAAATGTGGACAGGAAGTGAAAGAGACTTGTATGGTGAAGAGAAAAGGAAAGGATTCATACAAGCTGTGGCTGTGGCTGTGGCAATGTTAGAGGGAGAGTGCACATCAGAGAAAACATGCACCTGGAAGGCAATATCAGGAGGAAGAGTAGAAGGATTTGGCACTTGAGAAGCTTTGATAAATCGACACCGGCTAACATGAGGTTTGTAGGATGAGACGAATTAAGGATTGGCGAGTCAACAGGAGAAACAATGGTAGAGTTATCAGGAACAGCTATCAGCATGCAAGAAGAGACAATAGTTTCCTCTCCATCTATTTCCCCATCCTCTTCATTTGTTGTTTCTTTTATTGCTTCAAAAACATTTGTTGTAACTACATTTCCTGTGATATTCCTTTGGACATAATTATCATTTTGCACTAAATTACTTCCATTTTGACCATCTTTTGCAACCATTTTCCAATATTTTTGATGGTTTCTTGACCTCTTTCGTCGAACTAATGTAAACCCTCTTTATATTTCATGTTCTTGTTCCACCTTTTCTACCTCATTTACTTTTCCTTCTTGTGTTGCATCAGCTACTTTTCTTTTCACTCCCTCATCAACTTCATTTATTTCCTTATGTTTCTCAAACTGTTTTGTCGCATGGCCAAAGATGTTACAATGTGTACATATCATTGGTCTCCAAGTGTATTTAACCACTACGTCCGGACACATTGGATCTCCTATAACAAGAAATTCAGGAAGTTCTTTGTCCGGGATTAATTCAATTAAACATTTAGCGTATTCAAAACGCTTCATTTTCTCTGTATTCTCATCGTAGCATAAATCCTTCCCAACATGACAAGCAATCCAATTTATACCCAAAAGAGACCATAGCATTATTGGTATGCGGTAAAAGTGTACCAAAATAGGAACAGATCTTACCGATGCTTGAACAGATGAAAGTGAGGGTGTCCAGTTAGCAATAACAAACATTTGGCCCCGGATAAACATCGGATCCCTCTTCAAAACTTCCATTCTATCCCTCTTCAAAACATCGGATCCCTCTTCAAAACTTCCAAGTTTATTAAAATAAAAGATATTTGATCATAGTGAGTGATTTATTTATTTTTATAAATAAATAAAAGGATTTAAAATGGTTTTAATATAGCCAAAAATTTCAAATGAATAAATTGGATTGGAATTTGATATTGAATATGTTTCGACATGAATTCTATTCAAAGCATGATATTAAATATCAAATTGAATTTTGGGTTTGTCGTGAATCGTGTCTTAAATAACACAGTCCTTAAACTCAGTCGAGAAAAGAGTAAATCTTTAATTAAGATTTAAATGAGATTTTCCAATTAATAATCATAATTAAAATTAAGTGGAAGTTGATTTTAGGTTCATTGTGAACAATGTTTTAAATGACATTAGTTCTTAAAACCCGATTAATGGTGAAATTATGATTTGCAATTTATTAATCATTTAACTAAGTTTAATGGAATTTTATAAAGAGAAGTTTTCCAGTTTAATACATTACAATGAGGTTGAATGGAATAGGATTTTGGGTTTATAGTGAACTATGTTTTTAAGTGACATTTGTTCTTTAACCCAGTAAAAGACAGGATTAACTTCTTAAACATGAATAATCAATAAGTTTAGAAGAGTAAAACTAAATGTGGTTTTAATAAATCTTTAATTAGATTAAATGGGAATAATGTAATTAAATTTACTGAATTTAAGAAGTGACCGAGAATGGAGTACCACCAGTTTTACTCCATGCGATAGTTGAATCTTTAATTAGATTTGAACGAAAACGATAATTAAATTAACCGATAACACATTGGGTGTTTGATATGGAGTACCACCATTTTTACTCCATAGGATGAATAGGTTGGGACTAGGATAATAAAATAAATTATTACATCGGTAAGGCATTATTCTCGATTAGTTGGATGAACCTTAACTTGGTTTAGGCTGAGAAAAAGATAAAATAAAATCTTTTAAAAATGATATTCAAAGGAGAATTAAACTATAAGTTTAAAAGGATTTATCTTTGATAAAATTAATAGGAACACTTCCCAGAGAAAAGAACATTTAATAAATGAATATTCTTGATTGGAATGAGGTGTATGATGTGTTTTTATAGCACTTGATTATTAATTATAAAATACGCGAATTATTCGGAAAGACTGGGTTTAACCCATTCTGAATAACTTCTACGACGATTAAGAGTCGAAGATGAAGATGGTGGTTGAAAAACTGTAACACCCCACCTCTGTTAAGGTCACTCACAAAGGGAATGCCTTAACTTTGGTGGAGTGTTTTAGTAAACAGAACAGAAAATTTCAAGACAGATAAACAATACTTGAAATATTATAACTTTATTACAGCGGAAAACAGAAACCAATATGGTTACATATTTACCAAAAAATCGAGTACATAAATATATTAGCCTTGTTCAAAACCATTAGAGTACAAAACTTTTAAAATCATAATCCCCACAGAACAGAAGCTATAAAGAGCCAAGCCATACTTCAAGTACTTCAAGCAGAAGGAATCCAGATCAAGATAAAGTATTCCATCCTTGGATAACCTGGGGGAAACGGAAGAAAAGAGGCGAAACAAACTAGGTCAGACATACGTCTGGTGAGTCCAGTAACTTTTAGCCAGTAAATAAATAAGGGTAAACATGGCAGGCATACAAAGTGGATAAGAAGATTCACGGTACAGATGGCAGGTATGACGGGACAAATAAGGTAAGATGTATGCTTCACTACAAACTACTCTACACTATTACTAGTATAACAGGATTAGGTGTTACCCTAATGTCTAAATAGAAACAGAAACAGAATAATGGGCCTTTACCACCCTAACAGAGACAAAGACGAAAACAGAATAATCCCTACAGAAACAGAATGTTAGAATTAGGTGCACACTAGTAAATGGGCCTTTACCACCCCAACAGACGATACCACGCAGAAACTAACAGGTGTTACCATCCAACAGAAACAGACGGTACCCCACATAACAGATAGAACTAAGTGTACCCTAAATCCTACCCCACGCGATCGGCTCCCTAATACATAAATACACTGTGCCAGCCCCACAGAAGGGTGTATCACTCCCTAAAGTGGAAACCTTTGAATGACACAGACCTATTTACAGATGTCACGACGTCTTACATCCTCAGAGGCAGACCGGGATCCATGCACGCACATGACCCGGTTGGAACGCACCATCAATACCCCTCGCCATTATCAGAATAAACCGCTTATAATTAGTTCAGTAAGCGTGCCCGGACCCTACCTATTGTTGGGTCATAGTTTTGATACCAGAAAGGGTTACTGACTAATATGGGTCCCACACAACAGATGACACAAGTAATTACCCATCCTATCCTTGTGTCCCCAGACTAACAGATTTCAGATTAACTTGTTTACAAGTTTCAGACATACAGAGTTCTGATTTACTAGTTCACAGATCAGACAATCAAGTTAACAAGTTTTCAGACTAATAGGTCAGATGTACAGATTTAACAGACTTACAGATTGTCTAACTTTGTATTGGGCCTACAGATTCACGAAACGGGTTGCAAAATTCATCAGTCCAGTTGGTTTAACCCTATCCACCCAACACGTTTTAGACATCATATTTATCTCAAATTTGCATTAATTAATTATTGAAATATCTAATCGTATTTCACATGCCACCCCAGGCACCCACTTAATTCCACATGCCACCCAAGGCACCTACTTAACCCCCTCATTTCCCTCTACATGCTTATCTGGTTAAGTGTTTCATAATTCATTAAGGCCGTAACCTTATAAAGACCTCTCACATTAGACTGGCATTTGTGGCAGCTGGATTTGCCGGGCGGGTCCGGGAAGTCTTACACCACAAAAGAGTCTAACCTCGTGTCTTTACAACTGTCACGTATTTAATTTATGCCTAAGACCTCCCACATTATACTGGCATTTGTGGCAGCTGGATTTGTCGGGCGAGTTCGAGCAGTCTTTCACCACAAAAGAGCCTAACCTCATGTCTTAGACGATAAATTACTCCTAATTAATCTTTCCCCAATTTGAATTTCTTTCCCTATTCAAATTATCAATCAATTCCAAATTTAACGATGTCCATAATTGACTCAATTATGTCCATCCATTTATGGTATGTAAAATCATACCAATATTCACCACAATTATATTTTATGCCTTTTAAGGCATTTGTGCCAATTAAATCTGTTTAAATCTTCAGACTTTAATTGCTTAAACATTCCTCTTTTGATTAATTAAATTAATTAATCCTTTCCTCTTTTTATAGGTGTCAATACCTATCTTATTAACAATTTGAATTTCCTATCCATAAATGGTCATATTCAAATTGTACCATTTTTACTCAATGTTACCTATGTCATAATAGGTTATTATCTATTTGTTTCCCTACTAGAATCATGTGTCCAATTTACATGATCAATATGTAAATTATACCTATTTCAAATTCCCCCTTTTCCCCGTTTCTTAACTAGTGTAACCGTTTGCGTTTTGGCGTCATCGAGGCTACTAAAAAGTCTCGCCATAACAATAAAATAAAGGGAATGACAAGGTGATCGTTTTCAGTACAATTTTTGGCATAAGCATGTCAACTAGGTAAAATGACATGATAACTTCGCATATAATTATGATTCACAACATAATTAACAACTTGCATAGATTCATAACAACTTGCATAGGTTCATGAATTAACAACTAACATAGGTTCATGATTCTCATCATAGTACTTATATAGGTACAAGATTCACAATATAACAACTTGCATAATTCATAACATAACTTCTTACATAGGTGACTTACATAGGTTCATGATCCACAACATAACAACTAGCATAGGTTCATGAATTCATCACACAATAACTTGCATAGGAAACTTGCATGATCTCATAATGATTTGCATAGATTCATGATAACAACTTGCATAATAACGACTTGCATAGATTCATGATAGCAACTTGCATTGATTCATAACAACCACTTGCATAGATTCATGATAACGACTTGCATAGATTCATCATAGTGACTTGCATAGATTCATAGTTTCTCAACATAATAACTTGCATCATATCATGATTCACAACAATAATAAACTTGCATCATATCATGATTCACAACAATAATAAAATTGCATCATATCATGATCACAACAATAATAAACTTGCATAACTACAAACAACATATACCCAAATCATGGTCTACCACAATTCACTTTTATTTATTTAAACCTAAAAGTGACTAGAACTCACCGAATAAGGGGTCTTGAGTTCTGGGTTCTGAATTCTGTAATTGATTAGCGTTCCCTTGTTGTAGACAATTACGTTGTAGTAGTTTTAGGCTTGATTTGATTTGTATTTAGTTGCTTTACTTTGCTTCTAGTTGGTGGCGGCTACTCTAGGGTTTGGAGTGACAACATGACGGCTACTGATCTAATTTTTGATTTGATTCTAGGGTTTGGGTCTACACATGTTTATATAGAATTTCTACTTAATTATAGCCGTCGGATGATCTTAGGGTTAATCAAAACTACTCAGTCCAGATTAGAACTATCCAGAAACCCTAATGACTCAGCACTGACTCACCGTTCGAACCAGAAGGCTGTGCAGGTTTTCCCTCGGCTTGGGCGCACTTGGGAAGTGTGCCAATGCAAATTTGTACTGGCGCACTTCCCAAGTGCGCCAGTGCATTTTTTTCAAACTTCGTTCATCCATATCTTCTTCATACGATATCCACTTTACGCAAACTCAGACTCTATCTCAAGCAAAATTCCGAGACGAACGCAATGGAACGAGCCGTTTCCCTTAATTCCCACATTTGAAATTAAGTATTCTTAAATTTAGTTAATCTGATTATTCAAAAATTCGGGGTGTTACCAAAATAGAGTTTTTCACATCGTTTGGGTGATTACTGATGTTTTGATTGGGCCGTACACCCAAGATAAGGTAATAAGTGGTGGTCGTCCAAACGTACTTGGAGATCGACGGCTATGCGAGGACCTCTCTCCTGTATTGGACATATGGGACGAGGAATAAGGTGCCTCCGGTTTCGTTCAGACCTAGACCGGACTTGTAAATGGATGGTATTTCTGACGTTTTATTCCTTTAGGCTGTATTCGTTGATCTCGGCTAAATATATATCTATTTGGTGGCGGAGAAATTATTCTCGTGCTTAACACCCTTCTCTGAGACGTACGAGCTTAGAGGTTATATATTGGCAGAAAGCAATGGTATGGTATGGACTAACAATGTGGCATGCTAAAATGCAAATGATCAAGGCCTTTGTTGAAAAGCAGACCCTTATGGTTGATGATCAAAGCACAGCTTATTTGGGCATAACTTTGTGTATAGCGATACCTCGCGAGCCTCACACCCTAGTATGAACCAGAAATGGGAGAAGGATCCAGGAAGAACATACGTTTCTTTCTAGCTAGAAGTGGTGTCATGGTATGGAGACCAGAAATTTTACTTATGTGGATGACAGAATGAGGCGCCTCAGACTTGATTCCCTAGTGGCTCTTTATTTACGCCCCATAGAGTGGGGAAACGTATTGTTCAAGAATTTATATATAATCCACTAATGTAAGTTGTGGACCGGCCATGTGGCTCCTTGGGTCACTCGAGCTCTAATCCCGAGACATGGGCTAGATTGTCTTGAATTCGGTAAGGACGATCCCTTGCCTTGGTTCATGATGGAAATCCAACTTCCAATATGATATCTTGCGGTTTTGATTGTAGAACTAGTATGGCGACATGATATATAGTACCCATGCCGTCTATGATTGATACATTTATATTTGAAGTTGGTTTTGACACTATACACTTATAGTAATAATAAAAGATGAAATTTCGCATATCAAGCATATTTGGCTATTATAAGGGAAAATTCTATCCTCCGGCTTGCGTTGCATTGTGTGATGGGACCTGAGTCTTATAATAGCTTCATTTTTTCAAAAAGCATTGCGTTGTTTTATTTTAAACTAAGAATCATGTGGAGTGAACCCGTTCCATGTTATACGGCGTGGTCCCATGATTCCCAACTTTAAATTTTAAGATTAATAACTGTTTTGAGTTCTCATACCAGTCCCATGACTAACCTGGAGTTTATTGTTTTAACCTAAACTCTAGGTGCCCCTGATTTCCACACGGGAAGCTAGTAGTTATAGGTTTTGCAGATATTATATTTACAGGATCTTGGTTTACAACTGAAGCTATATTCGGAAAGCTTTGTACCCGTGTGTTTCCTTCAGTTGTGTTATGTATTTTTTTTCCGCTGCTTTGTAATTTAGATATTTGTATTTCCAATGTGTAATATTTATACATACTCTGATATATTATCATACTTTGATGTAATTGTTGTAATAAGAAATGAAATATTCTTCTGTATATGTTCTTATTTGTCATGTTCTCAATTCAATCCGGACTTTCTCGTAAGGCCGAGTTTGGGTCGTTTCAGGCCATATGATAGAAAATTATATACGGACACCGGTTGGTTAAATAAAAATTGTTTTTAACCTAGAAATTTGGAATATTGTTTTAAAGACAAAATAAATGACATTATTAATAAATTTTCTTTAAAGTTGAACTTTGAGCTTTGAAATTTAAAAATTTAATTTTAAAGAATTCGTAAATGTGGATAACTGATGTTAAAAACTGAATTGAATATGAATTAAATTTATCGAAATTGAATTTTTTATCCATCTTTGATATTTACTTTAAATTAACGTGATTTATAGTAATAATTGAATTGTGAACTCGAGATTTTTATAAACGAATAATTCAAAGTGAGAATTATAATTGAAATTCAATTATTTGAATCGAATTGTTTTAAATCGAAATATTGAATCGAATTTAAATATAATTGGGAAGTCAAATCCTTTTAAATTAAGATATCGAAATTAGTCGAATTAATTTGAAACTGGAATATGATTTCAAGTTTGTTTAAATTTTGAAAAACGATTCTAATTCCAACTATAGTATTCTAAACCAATTTATAAACTATTTTTGTACTAATTATTTTCTTTATAAACTATTTACCTTATAACTATTTTATTTTATTAACTTATTTTAAATAAACCATTTTAATAATTAACTATTTATTTTATAAACTATTTTAATATTTTAACTATAGATTTTACTACATTTGAAATTTCCATTTTAAATATGAATTATTTATTTCCAAAATATTTCAATTATACATCTAGACTATTTTAAATATATTTTAACTATTTTAATATTTAAATTATTTTAAAGTTGGAATTGTTTCAAAATTTTAAGTTAGGTTTTAAATGGAGACTTTATTATGAAATACTCTATCTTGACTATTGAAACTAGTTTAAAGAAAAATCTAATATTATGATATGAAGTATGAATCTCTTTGAAATGTAAAAGAACTGACAGGTGTAAAAAATGTAAACGTTTGGTTGTTAAAGAGACCGGGACCGAATATTGTCATACTCTCTTCTAATACTAAAAACCACTTTAACAACTGTGTATGGGGTGGAGTTCCAGGATGATGCAGGTTGGTTTGCTGAACGCTACTAGAATGAAGTAAGAGAACGATGATGGATGTCCTTGACCTTCGGGTCATAATTAAAATGAATAAAACAGGGCTGTACCGGACCAAGTGGGGTTAGCAACCTCCACTGGCAACACTTCTTCCTTTATTACTATAGTCCCTCGGTTTGATTGATTTGATTTGATGCGCATCTGTGATTTGAGAGTGTTGTCCGAGGTGGGCGGTAGTCGCGGCTATGCATTACCACTAGTCCTGGAGTGCAACTAGTATATTTCTACTTTGGGCATTCCTCGTGTGCCTTGTCATATTATCTTGATCGAGCCCCCTACGATTTTGATTTAACGTTGTCGTATCACGGCGCATCCCTATCCGTCGACGTACTGGTGTATTATATGCAAACTGTACGACAATGTTATAAACAGTGTAAGGGTAATAATGGTAATCCCACTTACGCTATTTTAATATTTTATATTAAACCATAGACACTATTATAATAGCGTATCATATTATATAGTATCTTGTTTAACGGATCCTTAGGAGATGGAAATTCCTGTAACATCTCTTAAGCTATTGCACTCATATTATCGCATGAATTTGATTTAACTAATGTGAGAATATTTGTTTTGATCCGAGTATTTTTGTCTTTCCATTTGTGCTCGGGTCAGCCTGAGTTTCATTTATCCAAGACACTATTTTGAAGATGAAGATGGATCTTGCTAGAAGTATTATTATTTATTTCCGCTGCATATATTGTTATGTTATACCTTAATTAACTCTGATAATCTTTGCAAATGTAAAATCAAATGTATGTTTTAACAACTCCATGAACTGTTGTTTAATTATTATATCTTATCCTTCTGCTATGAGATTCTGTGTTTGTTTTTCTTCTTTCTTCTTTTTCTTATATAAATGACATAACTATCTGTATTTTTGATTTGTTTAAGTCGACATTGAGGACCATTGTCGATTTGAACAGTCAAAATATATGATGTTACATTTGGTATCAGAGCATTGGTTTAGCGAAAACCTTGGCTCTATTTGGGATTAACTCATTAGAGATAGGGTAGTAATACCTTAGAATGAGTTTGAGTGTATATGAGAGAGCGTACTTGTAATTTCAATATAAATACTGTTTTGTATTGTGTTGATTTGTTCTATTGAGTATTTATAAATTTCGATCCGTACTTGGGACGCTAATGCATCGATAGGGATTTCCAAACACTTAAATAGGACTTATTGACATAATATTGCTTTGAATTATATTTTTTATATATAAAGAATTATTTGAAAACCTATGAATTTTAGTTTTTGTTGATTATCATCATTTGTTATTCGATTAATTAATAATTAAAACTATTGATTACTGCATGGTTTAAGAAAAACGAAATGTTGAAATCTAATTGATAATGAAATAAGAAAATATTGAAAATAGAATTAAAGATTTGAATTCGGGTGCTTTCAAAGTACTGATTTGCAAATGGTTTAAAATAATCATTATATTTTAAAAGCTGTTTCATATGTAAATTGTGTAACGACCCGGGGAAAAATTCAATGCTCGAATTTTCGACAACAATACATAAACCCCTTATTACTTGCTAAAATCCCAAGTATCGAACCCCAGATTGTCAATAGAAAGAAATTAGAGGGTGAGAAAAAAAAGAAAGAATATTAGAATAGAAGAAAGAAGAAGAACACCACATCAGAATCTCACATCGCAACAGATAAAATATAATAGAACAAATCTTTTTATACAAAAGAACTGTATACACATACCAACTATCAGAGTACAACATATATCAGACACAACGTAATAATAACTTTATATAACTAGTGGCAAAGCCTCCTGCTTCCCGCTCCTGAAACTCCAAGCAAAACCTGACCTGGAAATATACTCGGTCTGACCCGAGCACATTTGAAGCAAAGCAAAATTCACCGGATCAGTCTGGAATACTTTCAGTGATAAATTCACGACACAAACAATTTGTTTAACTTTGGGAAAATTCCTTATGAAATAAAAGGATAATAGTAAGACCAGCCCACACCTAAACACGGAAGGTTTTTACCTTATTATAACCCAAAACGTTCTTGAAATCATAACTTATTCTAATATTATCATAATGTCTAAATACAAATAAATAACAATCTAGCGGAACGCTTGCATCTCACGCTGCACATATATATTATACAATCGAAAACCGCGGGCACTTATTGGATATTGGAGTACAACCATGGCGAGGTATGGGACCACCTATCGATTGTGTATCTCTAGAGGCGAATACACTGGGTTCAAAAAGAACGTCTTGCAACCCGGTCCACACATGACCGACCACTCATTTCGCTTGAGTGTATCGAATGTATATCACCAACGTTTGGGATCAACAATCGCCTCCCGAAAAGGGACAGCATCGAATATAGATTAAAGAAACAAATGGAATTTCTCTAGATAGGTGACTATACACCCTAATGGAGCCACTCACATAGCCATGCTGCCTGCTCGATTTTTTTCATTTCCCGGTTGATGAGGTTTGAGGATAGAATTTTATCTTTAGAACACCTCGTCATCATTCACTTTGAATGCCACATTGTCAGATCCTCTGGATATCACTAATTGACGTCCACAAAAATATCCTAGTTGGGAGCTAACCAACTATGACACATTTGAAGAAATCAATATACGTGGCCCATTGGAAATACTCTGTCAGACATTCGTCCATACCAGTCATCCTGGAACAGGATGAACCGAAGGCACCCTCCTACCGCATCCTTATATAGGAATCGCCCCAAGGATAAGTAGCGAGTTGTCCTTGCAATCCGCAAAATCTCAACCACGACCGAATCACGTCAGAATATATCTACATTGCAACATAGGAATATTCGTCAAGTAATCCTTCCGCTTATGAAGATCCACGGTCTTCAATTGCTCCATCTTCAATTAGCATCTTCACGTATTTGTTGGTCGGAATGGTATTCGAATATAAATTCGATCCCGGTCTTTCCATACCAACAATCGTATTGGTCAAGTTTTGATAGTCGGTGATTTAACTATTAAATAACAATAGTGTGAATGGGTTTATAGATTCGGTTCTTGGCATGACTTGGCCTATTTAAAATATATTTAACAAATTTGTTGATAACTTCTAAATCTTCCCCTGAAATATAAACACCATATTTATCCTTATTTTATTATAACAAAACTATTTTATACATTTCAGAATATGAAATTCTTAACTTTCCATTCCCTTTCATATTGGGTATATCATTATAAAAAATATTTTTCCCCTTTCATAAATTATGGCATCACAATATATTCATATATGCATTATAATTAATAGTATATAACAAATTATCGATTCTTGATATGGCAAAGCAAACGCCAAACTACCAAATACTTCTATTTACATTGTAACTAACATTTTATTATTTATTTATTTTTCAAAATCTCACACTCATGTTCCATATTCTTCTCGTATGGGATATCACATCAATTACCACTCTCTTTACTCTTCCAAACTAATACCATTCCTCGAAAATAATGAAGCCGTTCAAGTTGGGGTATTTTATTTACCTCTCAGACCTTGATCGACAACGTTCTTATCTCAGAATGAATACCAGTTTGTAACTTAAACCCTTATAGAACTTTTTTACCATCTCGATTTCAAATCTGGTTTTATAAACCGTTGTTATATTTGAAATCCTCGTTCAAAACTCTCTTTACTCAATTCCTTTAATTAAGTCGATATTCACTAAAAGACCTCCTTTAACTTAAATCATTATTTCGCTCATAACATTTTGATTTATAATCAAAATCTCCAGTCAAATAATTTACTTCAATCTATTGGCATTCTTAATATAGACCTTGGTCTTGGATTTCATAACTAATGACTATTTACCCCCTTCTTTAATATAATTCAATCCAATTTGGTTCTCTTTACTTAATATAACAATTAAGTAAAATCGTATTTAAATCCCTGCAATTCACTTACCAATTCTATTTACATTTCTCGTTTGGAAACTTAGATTATAAATTCCTTAACAAACCACTTATCGCTCCTTCTTTAATCAAACACTTAATCACTTTCTACGTTGAATCCCAATTACAAGTTATCACCTTAATTATTATAAAATGATAATTAACTTTAATATTAACTATATTGCTGATTTTTCCTTGCCATTTCCCCTTTTTTATAGCTTAATTAATTTAAAAATAATCACTATTTAATTGTTTAAACCAAACACTTATTACATTTTACAACCCGTAGGTATATTTGCTCGCTTTCTGTATTTAGAACATGTACAAATCTTAAACCTTTTTAAATAATTTCTTTTATAAACTCAAAAAAATATTTATTTCTAAATTTCTAATTTAGTTATCTATATAAATAACTAAAGACTACAGTTTAGTTATAAAAAATTTATACTTAAAATCTACGTCAATTCGCCTGATGGCAGAATGACGGTTAAAAACAGTACAATTTAGGACATTTAATGCCAACCACTTAATCAATATTGTCGATTAATTTTAAACACAACACAAGTGAATATTTATTCAACCATCACACTCAAAACAGGTTTTACTACCATATGGGGTTCAATCAGTTCATATATCAATAATATAAACAAACAAACAACATATATAATATTTGAGGAATCCGGTCGGATCCCTCCAACCTGTTCTGCCCTGCATCACAGCTCGTTACACATTCCATAATAATATATGAAATAAATTTCATATGATCTACTAATTTAAAACGATTAAATATAAATAACAGCAACCAATCAAACAATAATAGCCAATAGCAACCAATCAACCAATTTATATTTTTAAATGGTAAATTATATTTTAATACGAATTTACTACATCATAGGATTCCAGAAGGTGTGAGAATTAACTCACCATATTTATTCGGTTGACGGTTGACGCGTTTGTTCTTTTTAATTTGAAACAAACATTCCAAATTATCTGAAATTTCAACTGCGTCAGATCAGTGCCTAGTCAGTGCCATCGTCTAGAGCTCGTCCCTGCGATTCCAACGGATCCAGATTCACTGAATTTCGGTAACGTACAAAAAAGTTATGATCGATTAAAGTTTGTATAAATTAAACAGTTATTAAAATAAAACTTAATATATTAATTAATTATATTAATTACCTTAATTACCTTTTAATTAGGCCAGTCATCCTCAAACTAAACAAAATGCGTTTTCCCTTTTCTCCCCAGCCTCAAACCCATTCTTCCTCTTCTGACCTCGCTTGAAAAAAACACTGTGACACCAATCCCTTACCCCCGCATCTACTGATGCCCTGACACCACTTCGACCATTGCACCTGAACACCGCCACCCTACAGTGCCATCGCCAGTGATGCCGAGGCCCAGATTAACTCCGACAGCCGTGATTTCTCCTTTCCCCCAATTCCTATCAAACACCAAACTCTCCGACCATAAGCAACGTCGACCACCCAAACCACCACCAGATCCTCCGCCTTCCATCACCGCTTCGATCACCTTCACAGACCCCCACCTGACACTGACCAGAACCGCCGGAAATAACTTAAATCTGACCGCCACTCCCAAAACCGAACCCAAAATAAAATGCTCCGTTCAACTCAACCCCACGGCCACCACACAACGTTTTAGATTACAAGACAACCACCAATCGATAGCCCTGTCTCCCCTCTTTCATTTGCCACCGACCCCCTACCTGAAACTCCTCCAGCGTCGGGTATTTTGCCATAAACCGAAACTCAGATCTGGCCTTTCTTTGTCGATTCCGGCCACCTCAGTCACCGGATCACCCCCAATTTTTCTCAGCAAGTAGATACGGTCCCAATCTACAACTTCACTTCAGATTCCCATGGCAAATTCATTACATATTTCAAGATATAAATTATTTTGTAAATTGGACTTTTTTTGTAAAAATTTCTGGACGTAAAAATGAAGATGGGTTGGTAAATTCCGATTATAGGTGTTTATATAGTGTGGAACTAATATATTTTAAGTTGACGTGATAAGCGATGTTGACTAACGATTTTTATTTCGTGTCTATCATAATTTCTAAACACTGTTTATTGTCCCCGTGCTCACGTACAAACCCCTTTGTGATGCGAATGGACGGCATGGTATAATTTGACGTTACGGTCCTAATGAAACCTGTTTCATCAAATTCCGAGTTTATTTGCTCAAACGGCGCCCGTTCACGTCCAAATGGTCGTTTTATTTGCATTTTATTTTGCCACGCTCACAAATTAACCCCGATTGATGCGCCACTTGAAATCTAGGAATAATTTGTTGTTGTGGTCCCAATAAAATTTGTTTCGTCGAAACAGAGGTCGTTTGAATAAAGTCCCTTTTATAACTGCCCAATCCAAATAAAATAAACCAATTTTAAAATACCTCAATATAATAATATTAAAATATTAAAATTGGCCATACACAACCGGAATTTCATATACTTCCATAATGAAATAGCTAGGGTTGAGTTTGAAGCCAAATCGATATTATAAATATTAAAAAACCCTTTATTTCATATAAATAAACGTTATAATTTATAAAGGAATTCCACAACGACTATTTTAAAATTTGATTTGGACATAAAACAAAATCTACAATACAAAAACCCAAATTTTCTCTTTCATTTGAAAAATATTACCTAACAGATTCGGACGTTTCTTATTTCGAGAAAATCCAACTCATATTGGTCCCTGTACAGCCATTTAAAGTTCAAAACGCCAGATTATGAACTGCCAAGCCGCTGCAGCTCGTTTTATATTTAAATTATAAAATAAATGTTCTAACATCGTTTTTAATAACGAATATATTTATATAATTCAATATAAGCCATATTAAACCAGTTTAAATCGCTCATTCACATTATACGGCAAAATCAACATTTTCCCCAAATTTTCTGAAAATAAAATATTATTATAAATAAATATCCACAGCAAATGGTTACATTATTTAAACCCAAATCAATAATTAAAATATTGCAAATAAATGGTCAGAAAATACGGGACATTACATTCCTTCCCCCTTAAAATAATTTCGTCCTCGAAATTGCTAAGGCAGAAAGAACGTTACAACCCATTATCTTTATAAAAATAATAAATTTAAAACTCAATTTTATTTCCAAAACTAATCTAATTGGTTTTAAAACCCATTTATTTCAAATAACAGAATTTTCCAAAAATCTTCAAAAAAATTCTAACACCTTAAATTTTGGAAATATTTTGGCAGAGTCTCCCCTGTACGGAGGACATTGCAATATCGTAGATTCAAGAAATAAATATACATCGACCAACAGGGTCGGAAAAATCCAAAAACCAAACTCAAAACCCATATAAAAACCAAAATATCATATTGTAGGCATACCTTTTTTGCGAGCATTATTATGCGATAAGCGATATATTATACTTGAGCTTGCTTAATTATTATGCAACTCTATTCAAACTGGATTCGATTAACTCCAAAATTTTCTCTTTGATGGATTTTAAAGCTGAATTGGCACTTCTGCACCTATTTCTCAACTCAAATGAATTCATCAGTCATCACAACAATGCCAATTAGGTTCAAAATACCCATATCATTCATATCAACCAATTATACACACAATTCAATCCACACAAGATTATAACCACGTCTTAGCAATTCATTTATCTCTATAATTATTCATTCGAATTTATTAGATTTGGATTGATTCATCCAAATTTATTTATTTCGTATTGGTTTTTCAACCAACTCTATCCAATTTCAGATTTATATTTAAGAAATCAACAACACAATCCAAACATATCATTCAAATCAACATTAACAAATCAATTGATTTGCCCATATCATAATAATTTGTGAAAATCCTTACTTTTATTATTTTATAAAATAAATTGGTCAAAAATAAATTTGAAAGTAATTTTATATCAAATTACAAATACGCGCTCTCATATATACACTCAAACTCAATCTAGGGTATTGCTAACTCCATCTCTATTGAGTTACGCCACACAGCCAAGGTTATCAAAAACCAATAGCTCTGATACCATTGTAACGGCCCGAGATAAATTCGACGCTCGAATTTTCGAAAACAATACATAAACCTGTATTACTTGCCAAAAACCCGAGTATCGAACCCTAGATTGTCAATAGAAAGAAATTAGAGGGTGAGAAAAGAAAGAAAGAATATTAGAATAGAAGAAAGAAGAAGAATACCACATCAGAATCTTACAGCGGAACAGATAAAATACAATATAACAAATCTTTTTATACAAAAGAACTGTATACATATACCAACTATCAGAGTACAACATATATCAGACACAGTGGAATAATAACTTTATATAAACATAAATCCACACATAAAGGGTTTATATTAAACCTGGAATTTATAAACAAGGTTTATAAATGGAATGTGAATTAAAGCGTTGTTTTTAAATTGGAAATACTTAATAATGGTATTAAGTTAAATCAACGGGTTTAAAAGGGAATTTCCTGAAAGAAAAGGGGATTGAGAAAAAACACTGTAACGACCCAGGAATTTTCGGCCCCGAAAATCGACATAAATACCCTTATCGTATCTTATGCCGACCTTCCAAACACCGAAAACACTGGAACATTTATAGAAAGAAATTAGAGGGTGAGATAAGAAAGAAATATTAGAATAGAATAAGAAGAACCAATACAATACAGAGTCTCACATCGCATCATAACAAAATATAATATAGAAATAAATCTTTATTGAGAGCTTTGAAAAACATACTAACAATATCAGAGTACATCACATCTCTGGACAGTTATAATAATCTGTCCTCATATATAATCACACAGAGGAATACATACTAGAGATCATTCGTCTGAACATCTCCATCTCCTCTTTAGACTTCGCAATACCTGATAACTTGAACCTGTACACCCCGGGCTAACCTGAGCATTTACAAAACACCGGGTCAGTCTGGTGAACCAGAGTGAGAAAAAACTCGCACAGTATTAAGGATATAACACAACTTGATTTTAAAGTTAAAATCTTTTCAAAAGAAAAGGATAATCGTAAGACCAAATCCACACATAAATATGGATGGTTTTTACCTTACGATAACCTAAAACATTTTTTCGAAATCAATGTCTTTTCTGATATTATAATAATGTCTAAACACAAGTAAATATCAATCAAGTGCAAAGCTTGCATCTCACGCTCCACGTATTTATATACAAACAAAACCGTGGGCGCTTATTGGAGATTGGATTCCAATTATGCCAAGGTATGGGACCACCTGCCGATCGTGTATCTCTAGAGGCGAATACACTGGGTTCAACAAGAACGTCTTGCAACCCGGCCCTCACACGACCGACCACTCATTAACATCCTAGATTTTTCGGCCATTTAAATTCGAATATTTAAATTTGTTTACATATTATATTTGAAATATAATGGATTTTTAATCGAATTTATTTATTTAAAATAGAGTTCGAATATATATATTTATATATTAATTAAAACAAGCTCGGAACGTCGCGGTAGTTTGAAATTTTCGATTTGAACTTTAACTGAATATACATGATCCAATATAAGTCGGATTTCTGTGAAATAAGAAACGTTTGAACCGATTTGATTATATTTTTCTAATTAAAGAGAAAAAATCGAAATTTCAGCTTTTAGATTTCAATTTACGTCTAATTCAAATTTCTAAATAATCGCTATGGAATTCGTTTTTAAATTATAACGATTTAATTATTTATATTAAACAATTTTATATAGTTGGGATATTATTTAAAACTAGAATTTTAATATTAAGCTTGAATTCTATACTGTTGAGGTTAAGATGTTGTTTAATAAATATGATGACATTTATTTATTTATTTACTTTAAATTTAGTTTTCTTGAATTTAGTATATATATATTCATTAACGTTTCCGCTTGGTTTGGCGAAAACGAATAAAACCGAACGCTTATATTCATTACACTCGTACAACGAACCAAATCCACAAATTAGGAATTGATCAATACAAGAAACGATATACACAATATATATTGTCGTCGATACAAAACAATATGTATAGTAGGAATTCATTTTAAGTCCGAGTGTCATGCCTGTTTCTTTCATGAGATAGTGAAATGAAAACAAAACAAATTTTAGAACTGTCTGTATAAGCGCAAATACCAAGAAAACAAAACATATACACACTATGAACCCTAACACAATACTAGTCATTTGTAAATTTACAATTCATCATGTATTGTCGCAAAACAGCTGGAAAGAAATAGCAAAACATTACATGAACAGCAAAGGAAAGCATATTTATATGGTTTTTGTACAAATGCAAAACACACTCCAACCAAAACAAGCTCATTTCTCTTCACCAACATTTACTCGGCTCGAGAACTACCCAATTTGCCAAAAGAGCTCGAATCATCAGTTTGATCTGAAAAAGAAAACAAAAAACCTATTAGTTTAAGAAAAATAATAACATATAAATATACAATCAACAAGCATAGTGGAACGACTAAAGTGAACAAACAATATATATATATTATTTCTCCCCAAACAATTAAAGGTTCACATACAAAATCAGTGAACAACATGGATACATTGAAGCAAAATATAGCTGAGCAGCTATATGTGTATAATATGTACAATTATAAGCAGATCAATGAACAAAATATATGTATATCTTTATATACATACGAGCTGATTGAACAATACAGTGGACAGCACAAGAAATGGTCAGTGATAAGCTAAGCAACCTGAAACCATAAAATAACAGCACATGTACAGCTAAGAAGAAAGGACTGATATGAGTACACCAAACCTTGAACAGTTAATTCACATGCATACAGTTTATCTCTGAAGCAAATTAACTGTGCTATGTATTTAAAAATGGTACATAAAATCTAATAATACAGTTTCAAAAATCTCTGATTTGAATTGAAAATTCATAGCTTCACTGCCACCTAACTTATACCAGTGCTAACAGAATGTCCCATTTCAAACAAATCAACATCACAAAGCCATCAAAGGGTCATCAACAGTACATGGGAAGCTGAAAAGAAATCTACTAACATACAGTCGAAATCGCTGAATTGAATAGACAATTCAATTCCTCAATCACCTAAGCTATTCACCTACATTGAGCTACGGATGGACATGATCCTTATCTAAAATCAAACCGCAAGTATAAATACGCTAGCACGCAGTAGTATTCATCAACCAATTCGCAAAAACACAGTAAACAAAAAAAAAATCCCATTCGAAAAAACCAGAAAATCAAATCAAGATAATTCTGTAATATCAAAATAGAGTAAGAAAACTTAGCTTTCGGTGTTGGGCTGATTTCTGTTGAAGTCGTTCACGATGGAGGCTCGGGAACGCTTGGGTAAATCAGAAAAGCCGATTGAGGTCTGGACGGAATTTTTGAGGATGTATCACCGGAAGAAGGAGAGCGAAGGGAAGATGGAAGTGGAGGGGCGCGAGAAGAGGGTTGCAACGCCATCGAGCAAAAGGGGATTAGGGTTTGATTTTTCATCTTAGGGTTTGATTTGGGAAAATGATGGAGGCGGCTGATTGAATGAGAAAGGGGATCGGATGTAAGGGTTTTAAGATGAAGCGGGTTGGGTTGGATCGGTTGTTGAAGGTAAGAGGCCCATTTCCAAATTTTAAATCCATGTTTTTAAAATGTAATTAGTTTATAAAATTCGTAATACGATTTCTCACTCGTACGATATCAGATTTACGCACAGTCAGTTGCGTTGGGACCGTGGAGACGAGAACTTGGAGATGGAGCAGTTCTTGTTCGGATCTGAAGTAACTGGAATTTTTATTCGAATTAAACGTCAGTTTAATTTGACTAAAATAGACTGTTTATCGACGGATTTAAACCAAGGTGAGTTAAACTCACTCATCTATTCCCATTTATATTTTATATAAATTGGGTTTTTATCCTGCGTGTTCTGATTGTTAGTGGTTGACCGTTTGTTGGTTATATATTTTTATTATTGATTCAATAAATGAAATTAAACGGTCGTTTAATTTCAGTAAAACACCAATCGTGTTGATTTGAACCAAATAAAGTAATTTCCCTTGATTGGTCACGTTTATAAACGTGTTTGAAATTGTTTGAATTGTTTGAATGATCTGTTAATTGATTGATGAGCGTTATATAAATTTTCAGTCAAATAAAAAGGAATGATTGATTGTTGTTGACTGTTGAACCATGTTTCAACATTTGTTCTGATGGGTAGTGTAGTTGGGAAATTGGCATCATTTGGTCTATAAATCAATCGATTTATAAAATATGGGTTTTATCGACAGTGAATAGATAATATTTAAGTTATAAATATATTTTATAACGAAAATAGATTTTGAAAGTTATTACATTGAAAGGTTTTGTAAAAAGGAAATAAATATTTAATTATTTATTTATTTAAAGTTTATAAGGAATTATGAAATGATTTTATAAACCAAATTCTTATGTTGATAAGAATTATAAACAAAAGAGCAAGTGATAACCTAGGGGTTAAGTATTTCATTAATCACGTCAAGTGAACTAATAAATTAATTATATTTTAATTAATTTAAAGAAGGAATTAACTGGAGTTGGTTAAAGAAAATAGCATGTTTTGAATTGACCAAGTCGACCATTCTAACAAAGTTAGACCTTTTTATTAGTCTGCTATTAATAAACTAAAATAAATGACCTAGCGGAAAATTGGTTAATTTTAAGAAGATTTTAAAGAGATTTTATTATTAATTTATTTTGTAAATAAAGCATTTAACTGATGCTACAATAGTAAATATAAAGGTAAATTCTTTGTTTAAATTACTTCTTAAATGAAAAATATTTAAGTAACTAATGTCTTTAGAAATGGAATATAATTGGGTTTTGAGAAGAAGTGTGAACAAGTGTATATTTGAACTCGAATGTTATAGTAAAGCAATAAAAAGATTTAAGCAAATACATAGCTTAAATGAAAGGTCAACCTCAAGTTTGAATTAAGTAGAGAGAGATGGAGATATAAAGGGTTTAAACCTGGAATTTATGAACAAGGTTTATAAATGGAATGTGAATTAAAGCTTTGTTTTTAAATTGGAAATACTTAATAATGGTATTAAGTTAAATCAACGGGTTTAAAAGGGAATTTCTTGAAAGAAAAGGGGATTGAGAGAAAAAGATTTAATTTGAGCTTGGTAAACAAGGTTGGAAATAGAATTTGTAATTCAGTTTGTGAAACAAAGTCATTTGAATAAGTCAAGAGTAAATAAAGTGATATTTAGTAAGAAATTATTTAATTAAGCGATATTAATTATATTTAAAGAGAAATTTCCAAAAGATAAAGAGTACTGTAAAGCGGTATTTTAACTAGTGGGATGTGTTTAATATCGGTTCTTGAATTACAACTCGTATTTACCTGATGATAAGAACATTGTTGATCAAGGTCTGAGAGGTAATTAAAATACCTCATCTTGAACGGCTTCGGGACTATCCAAGGGTAATACTAGTTGGTAATGGCAAGAATGTATGTTAAGATTTCCAAAGTAGCGGAAATGATATGAGATGATATTTTACCTGGTAACGGAATTAAAAGGAGATTGGGCGATAAATTTTAAAAGCCAAGTGATGCTAAGTACCAGACCAACGAATCTATTTTATGATTTCATGGATGTTTATTTGATATTTAAATAACCAACTATCAAATTTGACTTTTACGATTATCGGTATGGAAAGGCCGGGATCGAATGTATATTCGAAAACCATTTCGACCAACAAATACGAAATATATAGGAGATATTTGACGACGATCGAGATGGAGCATATGAAGACCATAGATCTTCATAAAGCGGAAGAACCACTTACAATCTCTGATTCGACCCGGAGATACTGGGGTTCTGAAACGACCCGAAATCCCCTTTACGGAAAATCACGGATTGAGTTGAGAAAAAGCCATATCAGAACACATACATAAGAACCTTTCATTGTTAATTACAATAATTCCATCAGAATACAAGAATATACAGAGTACAAATAAATATTACACAGAAAATACCAGAGATTTACAAATTACAATGCAGCGGAAAAATAATACAAAACACAACTGAAGGAGATATACGGATACAGAGCTTTCCGGATATCATTCCAGCTGTAAATCAGGATCCTGTGAATATAAATCTGCAAAACCAAAACTACTAGCTGCCCGTGTCAAAATAAGGGCACCCAGAGTTTAGGTTAAAACAATAAACTCCAGGTCAGTCATGTGACTGGTGTAAGAACTAAAACAGTTATTTAAAACTTTACTTTAAATCAGATATATCAAGGAACCACGCTGTAACAACCCGAAAATCTGGGCCAGTTTAAAATTTTTATTTTGGCGATTTTAGCGAATTTTGAACATTTAAAATAGATTATTTTAAATAATATCGACGAGAAATCTATTTTGAATATAATTCGACGTATATATTATACGCGTCGTCGTTAGAATATATAATAATTATATATAATTATAAATAGAATTGAAAATGGCGCGGTAGTTCGATAATTCGATTTCAAACTTCAATTGAACATACCGGGTGCAAAACAATCCGGATTTTAGTGAAACCAAAAACATTAGGATCTAATTGACGATATCTTTCCAACGAAGTTAACAAATTGAGATTTCATGGCGGGAATCAAAAGATATGTCCAGTTGAAAATTCTGAATAGTCGCTATGGAATTCAGGCCCTTAAAAATGGACATTTTGCAAATGACCTCGGATTTCGACGAAACCACTTTTGTTGGGTCCGTGATGTCAAGTTATTGCTAGATTCCCAATTTCATAATTTTTCGAATCAATATGTGAGCGTGGCAAAGGAAAACGTGTTTTGACCATTTAAGTTGATTTTAATCGACTGGAAATTGGCCATTTTTCCAACGGTCTCAGAATTCGATGAAACTAGTTTTGTTAGGACCGTATCGTCAATACGAAGCTAGAAAATATTTTTCGAGAATTTTTAGAGTTAGTATGTGGCCCCGGTAATTCGAAATGTACGTTTAAAATTGAATAAAGTGATTTAAATGTAAATTTAACGGAAACTGATTGTAACAGCCGAATCAGCCTACGATACATTTCCCATTGTGTTCGGAATGGGGGTAAAACGCTATGGACGACAGGCGGTGGGCCTCGTTACGAGGTCGTATGTAAAAGTCAACTTTTTGGAATATAAATTAATTAAAATAATAATAAAAAAATTATATGAACCCCCCCTCTCGTTTTCGTTCAGAAACGAAATAAATAAAAAAAAAAGAAGAAAGGGCGAACGACGGGGGGACCAAAGTCTCCACCGCCGCTGCCACCAGGGCCGCCGCGCCCTGGCGCCGACCCCCCCTCCTATCCTCCGCCCCTCTTCCTGCTTCTCCTCCGCTTGCTTCTCTCTCCCGCGATCCTCTTTTCTCCTCCTCGCCGAATCCACCTCGAGCCCCCCCCCTAAAACCCACCGCGCCACCCACCTGAGGACCCGCCTCCGACGAACGCCCTCTCGCCTCACCCTCGAGACAGCGAAACCCCCCCTCCGCCTTCGATTTTTTTTCTGTAAGTGTTTTTTTTATTTTTATTTTTATTTTTGTTTTCAATTCTGATTTTATTTATTTATTTTAAAACTGATTTTTTTAAGAATTTAAAACTGATTTTAAAAAGAATTTGAAATAGAAAAGGTTTGAATTTTAAATGGAAAAAGATTAGAACTTTAAAAGGTGAAAAGATAGGATTTTTATTTGGTAAAAGGTATGATCTTTATATTTTTAAAGTGATAAAAATATGATTTTTATATTTTTAAGGTATTAAAAATATAATCTTTACTATATAGAAATATTAAAAATATGATTTTTATATTTTTAAAGTATTAAAAATATAATCTTTATAGGATAGAGAATATAAAAATATAATCTTTGTATATGTAGCGAAATAAAAATCTGATTTTTATTTTATATACGTTGAAATAAAGTGGTGATTTTCATAACGATGAAAACTTTATTTTTATAAAGGCGAAAACTTTATTTAAAAAGGTAAAATCTTTAAATTTAAAAAGGTGAAATCTTTAAATTTAAAAAGGTGAAATCTTTAAATTTAAAAAGGCGAAATCTTTATATAGAAATAGCGTGATAAAAATATAATTTTTATCTATATAGCATAGTGAAAAATTCGATTTTTAAAGATATGAAGTGATTATAAAAATATGATTTTTAAATTGAAAGTGAACAAATAAAAATGTGATTTTTATTTTAAAGACATCAAAATATGAAAATGTGTGATTTTTACATATGTAGTGGCTACGGACAAAGAAGATGATAAAAAGGAGAGGACAAAGAAGATTTCTATAGATGAAGTGCCGTGGAGATTGGATAGCTATCGGTGAGAACTTCTCACTCTAAATTCTCTTTTTCTAGTTATATATATATATACTAGGATGTAGACGGTGCTTAGTAGCACCCGACACCCGTCATCCACAGACCATGGATGGCTTGTTTATAAAATTGTTTGGTTGTGTAGTTGGATAGATTAATTGGTTTGAATTGAATTGTTTGGTAAATTGAAATGGATTTGATTGATGAGTGAATGGCGTGGGCCTTCACTAGACCGGGGATAAGGCTAGGCCTTGTCCCGTTTCTAGTATCGTGCCGTTATGCCGCCGAAATTTTCTAAAATAAATTAGAAAAATAGAAATATCATTTTATTGATAAATGAAATGAATAGAAATTCATGTGTTAAAATAAAATGTTTTATCGTTAAAAATATAATTTTTAACGTGAAAGTGAATAAATAAATATTTATAAACAAATCGGCCGATTTGTTTATATACACTGATTTGACTGATATCGATTGGGTCGATAAATTTTACATGTCGCCCAACTGCACAAATAAAATCTGTGTTTGATTGTTTGAAACCCCACACGGGTGTTGGGATGAAATTTGAAGTTCACTCATCCTGATTGATTAAATATGTTGATCGATTGATTGACAGGCTGTTACAAGCGTTAGATATTTATATTTGATGCTTATACAGTGTAGTGCACTTTGGTTGATGGTTGATTGTTTATCAATGCTAGTATATACATGTGTTGTATGGAATCCATATAATTAAGATTATATGGTGATTGATTGGGCCTCATTCCAATCGGGAAAACAATGAATATTATAAAAGAAAATTCATGTGTTGAATATAAAAATAAGTCATGTGTGGACGATGATCATGTGTAGAAACTATTCATGTGTTGAGTAAAATATTTTAAATAAAATAAATTACATCTTTATCATATTTAAGATTATAACTACTTCTCAGTAGAAGTCTAATTAAAATCAAACGATAGATACCTTAGTTTTATAAAATATTTTACATAACAAAAATAGTGAGGTGTTGACAGTACTCATGTGTTGAGATTAGTCGTGTGTTGAAAGAAATATAGATTCATGTGTTGAATAGAACAAATATTCATTTGTTGAATAGAATAACGAATTATTGAAATATAAATCCGTGTTGATTAGAGATGCGTTATTTTGACGCGAACGATATTTATATCGATTTTATTCGTTTTATAATGAATATTGAAAAGTGATTTCAAAATTAAATATTTTGAAATGAAATTCAAATTGAATTAGATTAAAAATTGAAATTGAAATTCTATTGAATCAATTTGAAATGAATTCGAATCGAATAGAAAATGAATTCGATTCGAATTGAATAGAAAGTGAATTTGAATTCGAGTAAAATAGAAATGAATTCAAATTGAATTAGATTAAAAATTGAAATTGAAATTCTATTGAATCAATTTGAAATGAATTCGAATCGAATAGAAAATGAATTCGATTCGAATTGAATAGAAAGTGAATTTGAATTCGAGTAAAATAGAAATGAATTCAAATTGAATTAGATTGAAATTGAAATTTAAAACGAACTGAAAGTGAATTGAAATCAATTTGAAACGAATTCGAATTAGATCAAATAGAAAGTAAATTCGAATTGAATTGAATTGAAACGAATTTGAATTTGAATTTGAATTGAATTGAAACGAGTTAGAATTTGAATTGAATTGAAATGAACTCGAATTGAATTGAAATCAAATCGATTTGAAATTGAATGTAGTGTTGAAAGGGTTTTGAAAACGAATTTAAAACGATTTATAAAATTCGTTTTAAAAGGAAATCGACGAAATATATATTATATATATAATATAATGGCCTGAATAGAACGCGCCGCGCCGCGGTAGTTCGTGAATTTCGACCATTTATTTCAAACGGACATTGCGGGAGATCCGACCGTCGGATTCTCCTAAAACCGGAACCGTTGGGTTCGTATCGAAAAGAGCTTTCCAATGAATATTAGAAATTTGAAATCTAACGGTTGGGTTTGGAATTATGTCCAAATCAAATTCGAAAAAGGTCGCTGTAAGTGCAGTTCGATGGCCGTTGTTGGAAATCGACTGTACGGGCCTTGATAAAATTATTAAAAATATCTATAATTTGTGTAAAATTATAATATGTGAATTGGAAAGATTTGGGCTGGAAAATTCCACATTTGAAAAGATAAAAATAGATTTTTATCGAAATGAACTAGTTTTGAACTAGAATTGAAATCAATTTATTTTTAAAATAAATAAATTGAATTTGAAAGTGATTTTGAAAATAATCGATAATTTCCAATACGTGGATTGGACTGGAGCTGAATCGAAATTATCTTCGGGATATTTCGATGTTGGATTTCGTGACTATACAAATATTGTTATGGGGATTTGAAAGATATTTTATATCGTTATTTCCAATACGATATTCGTTGGTTTCAGAATTTGATATTGAATATAAGCCGATATATTTTCTATTCAGAGCCTTGTATTTAATATCAAATGTGATTTGGTTTGTCGTGAATCGTGTTTTTGATGACATTGGTTCTTTAACCCAGTTAAAGGCAGGATATTGATTTTTGAAAAGATTAAAACTAAGTGGAGTTTTAATGAATCTTTAATTAGATTAAAATGTGAATTGATAATTTAAATTATCAAATCTGAAAGGTGATCGAGAATGGAGTACCACCAGTTTTGCTCCAAAGCGATAGTTAAATCTTTAATTAGATTTGAACGTGAAATGGTAATTAATTTTACCGATAACACCGTGGTGTTAGATATGGAGTATCGCCGGTTTTTCTCCATGGGATATATAGGTTGGGATTGGGAAATAAACTAAATAATTACTTCGGTGTGGTTCGTTAATCCCGACTAGTTTGAAATGATATCCAAAGGAGGATTAAAGAATAAATTTAGAAGAATTTATCTTGGATAAAATTAATGGGAACATTTCCCTAAGAATGTGATTTTGTGAATAAAAGAATATTCTGAATTGGAATGAGGCGTTTGTTGTGTTTGTGTAACATTTGTTTACTATATACGTGGGTTATTCAGAAAGGCCGGGTTTATACCCATTCTGAATAACCGATTCGACGAGATGTCGAAGATGAAGACGGTGGTTGAAGACCGGAAGTCTTCACATCGTTTGGGTGATTACTGATGATCTTGATTGGGTTGTACACCCAGGATGAGGGAATCAGTTGGTGATCTTCCAGACGTACTTGGAGATGGATGGATATGCGAGGAAAGTGCCTCCGGTTTCGTTCAGACCCAGAACGAACTTGTAAATGGATTGTGTGTCTGACATTGGATTTTATTCTGTGTTAATTGATATCTATTAAATATACATCTGTTTGGCGGCGGAGAATTTATTCTCTTGCTTAACGCCCTTCTCTGAGACGTACGAGCTCAGAGGTTGTATATCGATGGACATCAGTCGCATGGAGTGAATTGCCAATGTGGCACGCGTAAGTGGCAATTGATCAAGGCTTCTGTTGAAAAGCAAAGTCTTGTGGTTGATGATCAAAGCACAGCTTGTGTGGCATAGCTTTGTGTATAACGTGAATTCGCGAGCCTCACACCTCGGTATGAGTCAAAAACGGGATACGGACCCAAGGAGTGCACGACGTTTCTTTCTAGCTAGGGTGGTGTCAGTGACCTACCAGCCCTGACATTTATATACTTTTCACCTGTGTGGTTGTTGGATACGAGGCGCCTCGGATATAGGTCTGTAAGGACCGGGAACGTGTGTTCAGGAATAATTAATCCTCAAAAGTAAGAGAGGACCGGCCTTGGAGGTTCCAAAGGATCAGAGTGGGGTCCTGAGGCATTGCTAGAGTGTCTCGAACGCGGAGAGGAGCTTGCCCCTTGCCTCGGCTCATGACGGAATCCAATTTCCAATACGTGATATTGCGGTTTTAATTGTAGAACTAGTATGGCGACATGATAGATGGTACCCATGCCGCCTATGATTGATATTTATGATTTGAATTTTTTTGACACTGTACACTTATTATATTATCAAATAATGTGTTTTAAACGTATCAAGCATGCTTTGGCTGTTATAAGGGAAAACCCTATCCTCCGGCTTGTGTTGCATTGTGTGATGGGACCTGGGTCTTATAACAGCTTCATTTTTCTTTATTTAGCATTGCGCTGTTTATTTTATGCACTGGTATTCTTGGGAGGAAACCCGTTCCGTGTTATACGGCGTGGTCCCTTGATTTACCGAACTCTAAAATAAAGAATTATAACTGTTTTAGTTCTCACACCAGTCACATGACTGACCTGGAGTTTATTGTTTTAACCTAAACTCTGGGTGCCCCTATTTTCCGCACGGGCAGCTAGTAGTTTTGGTTTTGCAGATTTATATCCACAGGGTCCTGATTTACAGCTGGAACGATGCTCGGAAAGCTCTGTATCCGTGTATCACTTCTAGTTGTGATTTTGTATTATTTCCCGCTGCTATGTAATTTATTGTAATCTCTGATATTTATCGAATGTAATTTATTCATTTATACTCTGTATATTCTTGTATCTGATGGAATTGTTGTAATAGCAATGAAATGTTCTTCCGTATGCGCTCATTTGTGTGTTGTTCTCAAAGTATTCGTGCTTGCCTTCACGGGGAAGTTACGGGTTCTTTCAGTTTGGTATCAGAGCTTTGGTTTACAGAGCTCGAGAACAAGACACATTAGAACCATACGAAAGAATTCATCAGATATTGGATTAGTAATATCCAATTAGATTGACTCGTTAGAGATAGGATCAGTAGTATCCTAGAACGAGTGTGAAGAGTATATTTTTCAAATGAAAACAATTTTGTTTTGAAATTTAAATCATTTTATACGTATTTGATTATTTATTTATTTTGAATATGGACAATCCAATATATAAAGGTTTTGCATATACGCGTCATGAACGTATATTCGAAATTTTAATATACTGGATAGATATAGGGTTACACTCTAGTCGCTCGGAGATGATATTGATGATAGCGATCGCATCATCAATATTTATGTTCGTGTTACGAAGGTGTGATTTTCTATATATTTCCATTAGACTGGTGTGAGAACCAAAACTTATATAGATAGACTCAGTTGTTGTGAATTGGCACCAAAAACATGATTTTTTGTATATGTATCAAAATTATGAATTTGAAACTCTAATTCACTAATTAATTGATGTTTGTGTTGTTTGTTTACTTGTTTGCTAATTTTAACCATTTATGCCTAATTAAACTAATAATTGAATTGTATTGAAAATTGGTCGCATATGCATGCATACATATACTTACATTGAACAGGTCATAGCAAGGAGGCTAGAGCCGAAGAATAAAATTTGTTTGCCCGACAAATAGGTACATGTTTACTACATAATTTACTTTTTTGTTTGGGTGATGATGATTTTGTGAGCCTATTGGCTAGCCGCTTGGCTTTTTCTTTTTCTTTTTGAGATCTGAAGGACCGGGGAAGCTATTTGAAATTCCCCGATGCTCCCGGTGCAGGGGAGGTTATGGCGAAATTTTTCAAAAATTTAGGGTGTTAGCCAAATTTTTGAAAATTTGAGAATTCTCAGAAACTGAAAAGTTGGAGAAGGCAAGCCAGATCGAACATAGTGTTGATTAATCAAACCACTTTCGACTTTGTTCCTTTTCGGGGACGAAAAGTTTTAAGTGGGGGAGACTGTAACAACCCGAAAATCTGGGCCAGTTTAAAATTTTTATTTTGGCGATTTTAGCGAATTTTGAACATTTAAAATAGATTATTTTAAATAATATCGACGAGAAATCTTTTTGAATATAATTCGACGTATATATTATACGCGTCGTCGTTAGAATATATAATAATTATATATAATTATAAATAGAATTGAAAATGGCGCGGTAGTTCGATAATTCGATTTCAAACTTCAATTGAACATACCGGGTGCAAAACAATCCGGATTTTAGTGAAATCAAAAACATTAGGATCTAATTGACGATATCTTTCCAACGAAGTTAACAAATTGAGATTTCATGGCGGGAATCAAAAGATATGTCCAGTTGAAAATTCTGAATAGTCGCTATGGAATTCAGGCCCTTAAAAATGGACATTTTGCAAATGACCTCGGATTTCAACGAAACCACTTTTGTTGGGTCCGTGATGTCAAGTTATTGCTAGATTCCCAATTTCATAATTTTTCGAATCAATATGTGAGCGTGGCAAAGGAAAACGTGTTTTGACCATTTCAGTTGATTTTAATCGACTGGAAATTGGCCATTTTTACAACGGTCTCAGAATTCGACGAAACTAGTTTTGTTAGGACCGTATCGTCAATACGAAGCTAGAAAATATTTTTCGAGAATTTTTAGAGTTAGTATGTGGCCCCGGTAATTCGAAATGTACGTTTAAAATTGAATAAAGTGATTTAAATGTAAATTTAACGGAAACTGATTGTAACAGCCGAATCAGCCTACGATACATTTCCCATTGTGTTCGGAATGGGGGTAAAACGCTATAGACGACAGGCGGTGGGCCTCGTTACGAGGTCGTATGTAAAAGTCAACTTTTTGGAATATAAATTAATTAAAATAATAATAAAAAAATTATATGACCCCCCCCTCTCGTTTTCGTTCAGAAACGAAATAAAAAAAAAAGAAGAAAGGGCGAACGACGGGGGGACCAAAGTCGCCACCGCCGCTGCCACCAGGGCCGCCGCGCCCTGGCGCCGACCCCCCCCTCCGATCCTCCGCCCCTCTTCCTGCTTCTCCTCCGCTTGCTTCTCTCTCCCGCGATCCTCTCTTCTCCTCCTCGCCGAATCCACCTCGAGCCCCCCCTAAAACCCACCGCGCCACCCACCTGAGGACCCGCCTCCGACGAACGCCCTCTCGCCTCACCCTCGAGACAGCGAAACCCCCCCTCCGCCTTCGATTTTTTTTCTGTAAGTGTTTTTTTTATTTTTATTTTTATTTTTGTTTTCAATTCTGATTTTATTTATTTATTTTAAAACTGATTTTTTTTAAGAATTTAAAACTGATTTTAAAAAGAATTTGAAATAGAAAAGGTTTGAATTTTAAATGGAAAAAGATTAGAACTTTAAAAGGTGAAAAGATAGGATTTTTATTTGGTAAAAGGTATGATCTTTATATTTTTAAAGTGATAAAAATATGATTTTTATATTTTTAAGGTATTAAAAATATAATCTTTACTATATAGAAATATTAAAAATATGATTTTTATATTTTTAAAGTATTAAAAATATAATCTTTATAGGATAGAGAATATAAAAATATAATCTTTGTATATGTAGCGAAATAAAAATCTGATTTTTATTTTATATACGTTGAAATAAAGTGGTGATTTTCATAACGATGAAAACTTTATTTTTATAAAGGCGAAAACTTTATTTAAAAAGGTAAAATCTTTAAATTTAAAAAGGTGAAATCTTTAAATTTAAAAAGGTGAAATCTTTAAATTTAAAAAGGCGAAATCTTTATATAGAAATAGCGTGATAAAAATATAATTTTTATCTATATAGCATAGTGAAAAATTCGATTTTTAAAGATATGAAGTGATTATAAAAATATGATTTTTAAATTGAAAGTGAACAAATAAAAATGTGATTTTTATTTTAAAGACATCAAAATATGAAAATGTGTGATTTTTACATATGTAGTGGCTACGGACAAAGAAGATGATAAAAAGGAGAGGACAAAGAAGATTTCTATAGATGAAGTGCCGTGGAGATTGGATAGCTATCGGTGAGAACTTCTCACTCTAAATTCTCTTTTTCTAGTTATATATATATATATACTAGGATGTAGACGGTGCTTAGTAGCACCCGACACACGTCATCCACAGACCATGGATGGCTTGTTTATAAAATTGTTTGGTTGTGTAGTTGGATAGATTAATTGGTTTGAATTGAATTGTTTGGTAAATTGAAATGGATTTGATTGATGAGTGAATGGCGTGGGCCTTCACTAGACCGGGGATAAGGCTAGGCCTTGTCCCGTTTCTAGTATCGTGCCGTTATGCCGCCGAAATTTTCTAAAATAAATTAGAAAAATAGAAATATCATTTTATTGATAAATGAAATGAATAGAAATTCATGTGTTAAAATAAAATGTTTTATCGTTAAAAATATAATTTTTAACGTGAAAGTGAATAAATAAATATTTATAAACAAATCGGCCGATTTGTTTATATACACTGATTTGACTGATATCGATTGGGTCGATAAATTTTACACGTCGCCCAACTGCACAAATAAAATCTGTGTTTGATTGTTTGAAACCCCACACGGGTGTTGGGATGAAATTTGAAGTTCACTCATCCTGATTGATTAAATATGTTGATCGATTGATTGACAGGCTGTTACAAGCATTAGATATTTATATTTGATGCTTATACAGTGTAGTGCACTTTGGTTGATGGTTGATTGTTTATCAATGCTAGTATATACATGTGTTGTATGGAATCCATATAATTAACATTATATGGTGATTGATTGGGCCTCATTCCAATCGGGAAAACAATGAATATTATAAAAGAAAATTCATGTGTTGAATATAAAAATAAGTCATGTGTGGACGATGATCATGTGTAGAAACTATTCATGTGTTGAGTAAAATATTTTAAATAAAATAAATTACATCTTTATCATATTTAAGATTAGAACTACTTCTCAGTAGAAGTCTAATTAAAATCAAACGATAGATACCTTAGTTTTATAAAATATTTTACATAACAAAAATAGTGAGGTGTTGACAGTACTCATGTGTTGAGATTAGTCGTGTATTGAAAGAAATATAGATTCATGTGTTGAATAGAACAAATATTCATTTGTTGAATAGAATAACGAATTATTGAAATATAAATCCGTGTTGATTAGAGATGCGTTATTTTGACGCGAACGATATTTATATCGATTTTATTCGTTTTATAATGAATATTGAAAAGTGATTTCAAAATTAAATATTTTGAAATGAAATTCAAATTGAATTAGATTAAAAATTGAAATTGAAATTCTATTGAATCAATTTGAAATGAATTCGAATCGAATAGAAAATGAATTCGATTCGAATTGAATAGAAAGTGAATTTGAATTCGAGTAAAATAGAAATGAATTCAAATTGAATTAGATTAAAAATTGAAATTGAAATTCTATTGAATCAATTTGAAATGAATTCGAATCGAATAGAAAATGAATTCGATTCGAATTGAATAGAAAGTGAATTTGAATTCGAGTAAAATAGAAATGAATTCAAATTGAATTAGATTGAAATTGAAATTTAAAACGAACTAAAAGTGAATTGAAATCAATTTGAAACGAATTCGAATTAGATCAAATAGAAAGTTAATTCGAATTGAATTGAATTGAAACGAATTTGAATTTGAATTTGAATTGAATTGAAACGAGTTAGAATTTGAATTGAATTGAAATGAACTCGAATTGAATTGAAATCAAATCGATTTGAAATTGAATGTAGTGTTGAAAGGGTTTTGAAAACGAATTTAAAACGATTTATAAAATTCGTTTTAAAAGGAAATCGACGAAATATATATTATATATATTATATATATAATATAATGGCCTGAATAGAACGCGCCGCGCCGCGGTAGTTCGTGAATTTCGACCATTTATTTCAAACGGACATTGCGGGAGATCCGACCGTCGGATTCTCCTAAAACCGGAACCGTTGGGTTCGTATCGAAAAGAGCTTTCCAATGAATATTAGAAATTTGAAATCTAACGGTTGGGTTTGGAATTATGTCCAAATCAAATTCGAAAAAGGTCGCTGTAAGTGCAGTTCGATGGCCGTTGTTGGAAATCGACTGTACGGGCCTTGATAAAATTATTAAAAATATCTATAATTTGTGTAAAATTATAATATGTGAATTGGAAAGATTTGGGCTGGAAAATTCCACATTTGAAAAGATAAAAATAGATTTTTGTCGAAATGAACTAGTTTTGAACTAGAATTGAAATCAATTTATTTTTAAAATAAATAAATTGAATTTGAAAGTGATTTTGAAAATAATCGATAATTTCCAATACGTGGATTGGACTGGAGCTGAATCGAAATTATCTTCGGGATATTTCGATGTTGGATTTCGTGACTATACAAATATTGTTATGGGGATTTGAAAGATATTTTATATCGTTATTTCCAATACGATATTCGTTGGTTTCAGAATTTGATATTGAATATAAGCCGATATATTTTCTATTCAGAGCCTTGTATTTAATATCAAATGTGATTTGGTTTGTCGTGAATCGTGTTTTTGATGACATTGGTTCTTTAACCCAGTTAAAGGCAGGATATTGATTTTTGAAAAGATTAAAACTAAGTGGAGTTTTAATGAATCTTTAATTAGATTAAAATGTGAATTGATAATTTAAATTATCAAATCTGAAAGGTGATCGAGAATGGAGTACCACCAGTTTTGCTCCAAAGCGATAGTTAAATCTTTAATTAGATTTGAACGTGAAATGGTAATTAATTTTACCGATAACACCGTGGTGTTAGATATGGAGTATCGCCAGTTTTGCTCCATGGGATATATAGGTTGGGATTGGGAAATAAACTAAATAATTACTTCGGTGTGGTTCGTTAATCCCGACTAGTTTGAAATGATATCCAAAGGAGGATTAAAGAATAAATTTAGAAGAATTTATCTTGGATAAAATTAATGGGAACATTTCCCTAAGAATGTGATTTTGTGAATAAAAGAATATTCTGAATTGGAATGAGGCGTTTGTTGTGTTTGTGTAACATTTGTTTACTATATACGTGGGTTATTCAGAAAGGCCGGGTTTATACCCATTCTGAATAACCGATTCGACGAGATGTCGAAGATGAAGACGGTGGTTGAAGACCGGAAGTCTTCACATCGTTTGGGTGATTACTGATGATCTTGATTGGGCTGTACACCCAGGATGAGGGAATCAGTTGGTGATCTTCCAGACGTACTTGGAGATGGATGGAT
The DNA here is from genome assembly GCA_030737875.1 of Allium sativum. NCBI lineage: Eukaryota > Viridiplantae > Streptophyta > Magnoliopsida > Asparagales > Amaryllidaceae > Allium > Allium sativum. Next base: position 11,150,862 of record JASFAX010000027.1, on the reverse strand, counting down.
ATGCGAGGAAAGTGCCTCCGATTTCGTTCAGACCCAGAACGAACTTGTAAATGGATTGTGTGTCTGACATTGGATTTTATTCTGTGTTGATTGATCTCTATTAAATATACATCTGTTTGGCGGCGGAGAATTTATTCTCTTGCTTAACGCCCTTCTCTGAGACGTACGAGCTCAGAGGTTGTATATCGATGGACATCAGTCGCATGGAGTGAATTGCCAATGTGGCACGCGTAAGTGGCAATTGATCAAGGCTTCTGTTGAAAAGCAAAGTCTTGTGGTTGATGATCAAAGCACGGCCTGTGTGGCATAGCTTTGTGTATAACGTGAATTCGCGAGCCTCACACCTCGGTATGAGTCAAAAACGGGATACGGACCCAAGGAGTGCACGACGTTTCTTTCTAGCTAGGGTGGTGTCAGTGACCTACCAGCCCTAACATTTATATACTTTTCACCTGTGTGGTTGTTGGATACGAGGCGCCTCAGATATAGGTCTGTAAGGACCGGGAAACGTGTGTTCAGGAATAATTAATCCTCAAAAGTAAGAGAGGACCGGCCTTGGAGGTTCCAAAGGATCAGAGTGGGGTCCTGAGGCATTGCTAGAGTGTCTCAAACGCGGAGAGGAGCTTGCCCCTTGCCTCGGCTCATGACGGAATCCAATTTCCAATACGTGATATTGCGGTTTTAATTGTAGAACTAGTATGGCGACATGATAGATGGTACCCATGCCGCCTATGATTGATATTTATGATTTGAATTGTTTTGACACTGTACACTTATTATAGTATCAAATAATGTGTTTTAAACGTATCAAGCATGCTTTGGCTGTTATAAGGGAAAACCCTATCCTCCGGCTTGCGTTGCATTGTGTGATGGGACCTGGGTCTTATAACAGCTTCATTTTTCTTTATTTAGCATTGCGCTGTTTATTTTATGCACTGGTATTCTTGGGAGGAAACCCGTTCCGTGTTATACGGCGTGGTCCCTTGATTTACCGAACTCTAAAATAAAGAATTATAACTGTTTTAGTTCTCACACCAGTCACATGACTGACCTGGAGTTTATTGTTTTAACCTAAACTCTGGGTGCCCCTATTTTCCGCACGGGCAGCTAGTAGTTTTGGTTTTGCAGATTTATATCCACAGGGTCCTGATTTACAGCTGGAACGATGCTCGGAAAGCTCTGTATCCGTGTATCACTTCTAGTTGTGATTTTGTATTATTTCCCGCTGCTATGTAATTTATTGTAATCTCTGATATTTATCGAATGTAATTTATTCATTTATACTCTGTATATTCTTGTATCTGATGGAATTGTTGTAATAGCAATGAAATGTTCTTCCGTATGCGCTCATTTGTGTGTTGTTCTCAAAGTATTCGTGCTTGCCTTCACGGGGAAGTTACGGGTTCTTTCACACGCCGTATAACACAGAACAAGTTTCCTCCCAAGAATAACAGTGCATATAACAAAATAGCGCAATGCTTTTTGGAAAAATGAAGCTATTATAAGACCCAGGTCCTATCACACAATGCAACGCAAGCCGGGGGATAGGGTTTTCCCTTATAATAGCCAAACATGCTTAGTACGTTTAAAACAAATCACTTGATACTATTATAAGTGCATAGTGTATAAAACAACTTCAAATCATAAGTATCAATCATAGGCGGGGTGGGTACCATATATCATGTCGCTAATACTAGGCTCTACAAATAAAACCGCAAAGTCGCGTATTGGAAATTGGATTTCCATCTATGAACCGAGGCCAGGGATCGTCCTCTACCGATTCGAGACTGTCTAGCCCGAGCCTCAAGACCCAGACACAGGTGAGCCCTTGGATCGTCAGGGCCAGTCCACCGATGTGGATTAAAATGCCTGAACACTGCGTTTCCCCGCCCTTTAGGGTGTAAATGAGCAAACGAATTACTCCATCGGACCCGAATCGTCCGATCAAACCAAGGAGCCTCGCAACAGCAACAACCACACAGGTGAAAATAATATAAATGTCATCCAGTTTAAGCACTGACACCACCTCTAGCTAGAAAGAAACACATGTCCTCCTTGAGGTCCTCTCCCGTTTCTGGTTCACAACTGGGGTGTGAGGCTAGCGAATCAACGTTACACAAAGCCATGCCACACAGGCGGTACTTTGATCATCAACCACAAGACTTTGCTTTTCAACAGAAGCCTTGATCAATTGCCACTTAGGCATGCCATACAGGCAATTCACTCCATGCGATTGATATCCATCAATATATAACCCCTGAGCTCGTACGTCTCAGAGAAGGGCATTAAGCAAGAGAATAAATTATCCGCCGCCAAACAGATATATATTTAATAGAAATCAATCACACAGAATAAAATCCAATGTCAGACACACAGTCCATTTACAAGTCCGTTCTAGGTCTGAACGAAACCGGAGGCACCTTGTACCTCGCATGTCCATCGATCTCCAAGTACGTCTAGACGATCACCAACTGATTCCCTCCTCTTGGGTGTACAGCCCAATCAAGATCATCAGTAATCACCCAAACGACGTGAAGACCTCCAGTCTTCAACCACCGTCTTCCTCTTTGACACCACGTCGAATCAGTTATCCAGAATGGGATAAACCCGGTCTTTCTGAATAAATCGCGTATATAATAAACAAGTGTTACACAAACACAACATATGCCTCATTCCAATTCATCAGTCACTAACCGTAAATTAGCAAGAGAATAATTCCCTAAACATTAACCCCGAAGGCCGAAACCAACATCAGATCAATACCCAGGAAACCAATCTTCTTAGCTAAACTACAGTTAGTTTCTAAATTTCACATTCTTAGGGAAAGGTTCCCATTAATTTTATCAAAGATAAATTCTTTAAATTTATTCTTTAATCTTCTTTGAATATCAATTCATACTAGTCGGGATTAGAGAAACACACCGAAGTAATTATTTATTTTATTTCCCAATTCTAACCTATTTAGCCCATGAAGTAAAACTGGCCATACTTCACATCTAACACCACGGTGTTATCGGTAAATTCAATTACCATTTCACGTTCAAAACTAATTAAAGATTTAACTATCGCCTGGAGCAAAACTGGTGATACACCATTCTCGATCATTTCAATCTAGTTAAAGATTCATTAAAACTTCACTTAGTTTTAATCTTTAACTGGGTTAAAGAATCAATGTCATTTAAAACATAGTTCACGATAAACCAAAAATCACATTCCATTCTATCAGCTTTTAACTGTAAAATAGCAAGTGAACAATTCCGTAAGTATTAACCCCGAAGGCCGAAACCAACATCACATCAATACCCAAGAAACCATTCAACTTAACTAATCTCCAGTTAGTTTCTGATTTTCTTAACTCAATTGGGTCTAAGAACAGTATTATTGAAGATACCGTTCACGACAACCCAAAATCATATTCCATTAATTATCGGGTTAAAGAACAAGTGTTATTTAAAACACCGTCCACGATAAACCCAAAATCACATTTGATATTAAATACAAGGCTCTGAATAGAAAATATATCGGTTTATATTCAATATCAAATTCTACGACCAACAATTATCGTATTGGAAATAACGATATAAATCTATCTTTCAAATTTCCGTAACGCTATCTGTATATTCACGAAATCCAACATCGAAATATTTCAAAGGCAATTTCGATTAAAATCCATTCTAATTCAATTATTGGAAATTTTGTTACTTTTAAAACCCTTTTTCAAATTCAATTTATTTATTTCAAAAATAAATTGATTTTAATTCTAGTTGAAAACTAGTTCATTTCGATAAAAATCTATTTTTATCTTTTCAAATATGGAGATTTTCATCCAGGTTCTTCACAATTCATTTCTTATGATTTTACACAAATTATTACTATTTTTAATAATTTTATCAAGGCCCGTACAGTCGATTTCCATCAACGGCCATCGAACTGCACTTACAACGACCTTTGCCAAATTAGATTTGGACATAGTTCCAAATCCAACCATTATATTTCTAATTTCTAATATTCGTTAGAAAGCTCTTTTCGATACGAACCCAATGGTTCCGGTTTTAGGAGAATCCGACAGTCGGATCTCCCGTAATATCCATTCGAAGTCAATAGTCGAAATTCACGAACTGCCGCAGCGTGGCGCGTTCTATTCAGGCCATTATATATATATATATATATTATATATATTTCATCGATTTCCTTTTAAAATGTATTTTATAAATCGTTTTAAATTCGTTTTCAAAACGATTTCAACTTCCATCTCAAATTCAAGTAAAAATTGAATCTTTCCAATATAAACTCGTTTTAAATTCATTTCAACTCGATTTCAATTCAAATCCATTTCAATTCAAATCGGTTTCAATTCAAATCGATTTCAGTTCAATTTCAATACGTTTTCAAATTCAATTCAAAATGATTTCTATTCTATTTCAATCTAATTCGAATTTCAATTTATTTCAATTTAATTCGAATTTCAATTCATTTCAATTTAATTCAAATTTCAATTCAATTCAACTTAATTAGAATTTTAATTCATTTCAAAATATCAGATTTTGAAATAACTTTCGATATTCATTGTAAAATGAATAAAATCGACAAAATTCCCATTCGTGTTAAAATGGCGTTTAACTACTTAACACGGCTTCACATTTCAATATTCACTGAATATTATTTTAAAATACTCGATAATTCTGAACTAGAATCAGACACAGTCAATTACCATATAATTTGATTATATGGATTTCACACAACAAATGTGTATAACAATAATGAAAACAGCAATCCATCATCCAGAGTGCATTCTATACTGTATAGGCATTGAATATAAATATTCAACGCTTACACAGCCTGTCAATCAATCGATCGACATACAACTAATTATTGGGATTAGTGTATGTCATATTTCATCCCAATACCCGTGTGGGGTTTTCAAACAACAAACATAGGTTCTATTTGTGCAGTTGGGCGATGTGTAAAATTTATCATCCCAATCAATATCAGTCAAATCAGTGTATATAAACAAAACGTCCGATTTGTTTATAAATATTTATTTTATATACACATTAAAAATTATATTTTTAACTATAAAATATTTTCCAGTATAAAATATTTTATTTCATTCCACATCACATAATTAAATTTCACAACATAGCAACCAAACAAACAAGTCATCCATGGTCTGTGGACGACGGGTGTCGGGTACTGCTAAGCACCGTCTGCATCCTAGTATATATTTCAACTAGAAATTAAAATAAAAGAGAGGAGTTCTCACCTTAGGGTTCCACTCCGTCTTTCTTTAATTCTGAACGGTTCGAATTTGTTCGAAATTCCAATGCCTCCTTTTCACGCTGTTCATATTAAAAATCACAATTTTATTATCACTACATGTACATAAAAATCATATTTTTATTTCCACTTCACATATATAAAAATCGAATTTTATCACAACTTTATATATATATATATAAATCGAATTTTTATCGCTACTTTTTATATATAAAAATCGAATTTTTTTCAAACATCATTTCTTTGAAAATCACATTTTTATTTCGCTCTACACACTATAAAAATCTCATTTTTGCTCATATCCCGTTCATATAAAATCATCTCTTTTCTATGATAAAAATCTCTACTTTATATTATATATTTCATAATAAAAATCAAAACTTTATATTATATACTTCATAATAAAAATCAAAACTTTATATTATATACTTCATAATAAAAATCAAAACTTTATATACGATAAAAATTAAAATTTTGTGCAAATAAGAAAGGTCAGATTTTTCTTATAATTAAAATCGGATTTTCCTATAATGTATAAATTTAAAAACTCACTGTGATTCGGTTTTTGGGTGGTTGGAGGAATTCGTGGTGGCGGCGGACGACCTCAGGTGGTGCCGCAGGAGGCTGGGTGGTCGGAGAAAGGTCCAGGCGGCGGCGGCGTGGGTGCATTGGCCGGGGCGGTCTGGTTTTGGGGAAAGGGCTTAAGGTCTCGATTTTTTTTACTGGAGAGAGGGAGAGGATAGAGAGAAGAGGAGAAGGAGGTGATCGAAGTGGACGGCGGACGGCGTTGGGCGACGGTGGCAGAGGCGTAGGGGCGGCGGCTGCGATAGGAGGGAGCGACGGGAGCTGAATGTCGGGTTTGGGGTAATGGGATTTGGGGTTGGGTAGGGGAGTATTTATATTTTATTATTTTATATTACTTTTCTCTAAAGAAAGTTACTTTTTTATTTGCACTCGAAATCAAACCCACTGACTGCTCCCTAGCTAATTACCCCCATTCCGAGCCCAATGGGATATGTTTCGCAAGCCAACTCGGCTATTACGATCAGTTTTCATCAAAATTAAAATATAAATCAGTATATATTCAATTTGAACATACATTTCAATTTACTAGGGCCACGTACGGACTCTAAAAATTCCCAAAAAATATTTTCTAGCTTCGTATTGACGATAAGGTCCTAACAAAACTAGTTTCGTCCAATTCCGAGAACGTTTGAAAAATGGCCATTTTCAGGTCGATCAAAATTGACTTAAACTGTCAAAACACGTTTTCCTTCGCCACGCTCACATATTGATTCGAAAAATTACGAATTTTGAAACCTAGCCATAACTTGACATCACGGATCCAACAAAAGTGGTTTCATCGAAAACCGAGGTCGTTTGCAAAATTTCCATTTTTAAGGGCCAGAATTCCATAGCGACTATTATGAATTTTCAACTGGACGTAACTTTTGATTCCCGCTATGAAATTACAATTTTTTCTGATTCGTTGTAAAGATATTCTCAAATAGATTCTAATATTTTTGGTTTCGCTAAAATTCGGTTCATTTTGAATCCTGTACATTCATTTGAACTTTGGAAACAAATTATCGAACAACCGCGCCAATTTCAATTCCTTTTATAATAAAAAAATAAATATTTATATTCTAACGACGATTCAAATAAATATATACGTTCTAATTCTATTCAAAATAAATTTTTTGTCATCATTATTTAAAATACATCATTTCAAATATTGAAAATTCATCAAAATTGCCAAAATAAAATTTTTAAATTGGCTTAGAGTTTTCGGGTTGTTACAATCTCCCCCACTTAAAACTTTTCATCCAAAGCTGAAAGTTGTTTAACTAATCAACTCAACTTTTATTATTTTCATTACGGTTTAAGTTCTTTAACTTTTCAGTTTCTAAGAACTTTTCAAATTTTTCAAAAATTTGGCTAACACCCTAAATTTTCGAAAAATTTCGCCATAACCTCCCCTGCACCGGGGACTTCGAGATATTTCATATAGCCTCCCATGGCCTTCTTCAATCCAAAAGAAAAAGAAAACGCCAAGCAGCTAGCCAATCGGCTCATAAAATCATCATCACCCAAACAAAACAGTAAATTATGGTAAACATGTACCTATTTTTTGAGAAAACAATTTTATTCCTCTTCTCCAGCCTCCTTGCTATGACCTGTTCACACGTATATATGTACATGCATGCATTTGTAATCAATTTTCAATACAGTTCAATATTTGGTTCAATTTGGCCTATATTCACCTTTCATTCACATAATGGTTTAAAGGAATAATCATACAACACAATCAACAATCAATTAGTGAATTAGCTTTTAAAATTCATAACTTCGATACGTAGTAAAAAAAAATTCACATTTTTGATGCCAAATCACAACAATAAGCCCTATCTAGTTTTGGTTCTCACACCAGTCAATTGGAATCATATAGAAATCCCACTTTCGTCACTCGAATATAAATGCTGATGATGAGGCCTCATCATCAGAATCATCTCCGGGCGACTAGAGTGTGATTCTATATCTATCAAATATATTTAAGGCTTCAATACACGTTGATCAGATGTATATTAAAAATCTCTATATACTTGATTGCCCAAATCAATATAAATAAATAATCAAATATGTATAATTGATTTAAATTTTCAAAACAAAAATTCATTTTCATTTCAAAAATATACTCTTCACACTCGTTCTAGAATATTGCTGATCCTATCTCTAACGAGTCATTCCCATTGGATATTACTAATCCAATCTCTGATGAATTCTTTCGTTTGGTTCTAACGTGTCTTGTTCTCTGAGCTTTGTAAACCAAAGCTCTGATACAACGATGAAACGACCCGAAATCCCCTTACGGGAAATCATGGATTGAGTTGGAACAAGCCATATCAGAACACATACATAAGAACCTTTCATTGTTAATTACAACAATTCCATCAGAATACAAGAATATACAAAGTACGAATAAATATTATATAGAAAATGCTAGAGATTTACAAATTACAATGCAGCGGAAAAATAATACAAAACACAACTGAAGGAGATATACGGATACAGAGCTATCCGGATATCATTCCAGCTGTAAATCAGGATCCTATGAATATAAATCTGCAAAACCAAAACTACTAGCTGCCCGTGTCAAAATAAGGGCACCTAGAGTTTAGGTTAAAACAATAAACTCCAGGTCAGTCATGTGACTGGTGTGAGAACTAAAACGGTTATTTAAAAATTTACTTTAAATCAGATATATCAAGGGACCACGCCGTATAACACGGAACTCCCAGGAATACCAGTGCATATAACAAAACAGCGCAATGCTTTTTGAAAAAATGAAGCTATTATAAGACCAAGGTCCTATCACACAATGCAACGCAAGCCGGGGGATAGGGTTTTCCCTAATAATAGACAACATGCTTAGTAGATTTAAAACAAATCATTTGATACTATTATAAGTGCATATTGTGTAAAACAACTTCAAATCATAAGTATCAATCATAGGCGGCATGGGTACCATATATCATGTCGCCAATACTAGGCTCTACAAATAAAACTGCAAAGTCACGTATTAGAAATTGGATTTCCATCTATGAATCGAGGCCAGGGATCGTCCTCTACCGATTCAAGACTATCTAGCCCGAGCCTCAGGACCCAGACACAGGTGAGCCCTTGGATCGTCAGGGCCGGCCCACCGATGTGGATTAAAATGCCTGAACACTGCGTTTCCCCGCCGTTTGGGGCATAAATGAGCCAAAGAATGACTCCATCGGACCTGAATAGCCCGATCAAACCGAGGCGCCTTGCAACAGCAACAACCACACAGGTGAAAATAATATAAATGTCAGCCAGTTTAAGCACTGACACCGCCTCTAGCTAGGAAGAAACGCATGTCCTCCCTGAGGTCCTCTCCCGTTTCTGGTTCACAACCAGGGTGTGAGGCTCGCGAATCAATGTTACACAAAGCTATGCCACACAGGCGGTGCTTTGATCATCAACCACAAGACTTTGCTTTTCAACAAAAGCCTTGATCAATTACCACTTAGGCATGCCACACAGGCAATTCACTCCATGCGATTGATATCCATCAATATATAACTCCTGAGCTCGTACGTCTCAGAGAAGGGCGTTAAGCAAGAGAATAAATTCTCCGCTGCCAAACAAATATATATTTAATAGAAATCAATCACACAGAATAAAATCGAATGTCAGACACACAGTCCTTTTACAAGTCCGTTTTGGGTCTGAACGAAACCGGAGGCACCTTGTACCTAGCATATCCATCGATCTCCAAGTACGTCTGGATGATCACCAACTGATTCCCTCCTCTTGGGTGTACAGCCCAATTAAGATCATTAGCAATCACCCAAACAACGTGAAGACCTCCGGTCTTCAACCACCATCTTCCTCTTTGACACCACGTCGAATCAGTTATTCAGAATGGGATAAACCCAGTCTTTCTGAATAACTCGCGTATATAATAAACAAGTGTTACACAAACACAACATAAGCTTCATTCCAATTCATCAGTCACTAACCGTAAATTAGCTAGAGAATAATTCCCCAAACATTAACCCCGAAGGCCGAAACCAACATCAGATCAATACCCAGGAAACCATTCTTCTTAGCTAACCTACAGTTACTTTCTAAATTTCACATTCTTAGGGAAAGGTTCCCATTAATTTTATCAAAGATAAATTCTTTAAATTTTTTCTTTAATCTTCTTTGAATATCAATTCAAACTAGTCGGGATTAGCGAACCACACCGAAGTAATTATTTTTTTCATTTCCCAATCCCAACCTATTCATCCTATGAAGTAAAACTGGTCATACTTCATGTCTAACACCACGGTGTTATCGGTAAATTCAATTACCATTTCATGTTCAAATCTAATTAATGATTTAACTATCGCCTGGATCAAAACTGGTGATACTCCATTCTCGATCATTTCAATCTAATTAAAGATTCATTTAAACTTCACTTAGTTTTAATCTTTAACTAGGTTAAAGAATCAATGTCATTTAAAACACGGTTCACGATAAACCCAAAATCACATTCCATTCTATCAGCTTTTAACTGTAAAATAGCAAGTGAACAGTTCCCTAAGTATTAACCCCGAAGTCCGAAACCAACATCAGATCAATACCCAAGAAACCATTCAACTTAACTAATCTCCAGTTAGTTTCTGATTTTCTTAACTCAATTGGGTCTAAGAACAGTATTATTGAAGATACCGTTCACGACAACCCAAAATCACATTCCATTAATATCGGGTTAAAGAACAAGTGTTATTTAAAACACCATCCACGATAAACCCAAAATCACATTTGATATTAAATACAAGGCACTGAATAGAAAATATATCGGCTTATATTCAATATCAAATTCTACGACCAACAAATATCGTATTGGAAATAACAATATAAATCTATCTTTCAAATTTCAATAACGCTATCTGTATAATCACGAAATCCAACATCGAAATATTCCAAAGACAATTTCGATTCAAATCCATTCCAATTCAATTATTGGAAATTCTGGTTACTTTTAAAACCCTTTTTCAAATTCAATTTATTTATTACAAAAATAAATTGCTTTTAATTCTAGTTCAAAACTAGTTCATTTCGATAAAAATCTATTTTTATCTTTTCAAATATGGAGATTTTCATCCCAATTCTTCACAAATCATTTCTTATGATTTTACACAAATTATTACTATTTTTAATAATTTATCCAGGCCCGTACAGTCGATTTCCATCAACGGCCATCGAACTGCACATACAATGACCTTTTCCAAATTTGATTTGGACATAATTCAAAATCCAACCGTTAGATTTCTAATTTCTAATATTATTTAGAAAGATCTTTTCGATACGAACCCAACGGTTCCGGTTTTAGGAGAATCCGACGGTCGGATCTCCCGTAATATCCATTCGAAGTCAATGGTCGAAATTCACGAACTACCGCAGCGCGGTGCGTTCTATTCAGGCCATTATATATATAATATATATTATATATATTTCGTCGATTCCCTTTTGAAACATATTTTATAAATCTTTTTAAATTCGTTTTCAAAACGATTTCAACTTCCATCCCAAACTCAAATAAAAATTGAATCATTCCAATATAAATTCGTTTTAAATTCATTTCAACTCGATTTCAATTCAAATCCATTTCAATTCAAATCGGTTTCAATTCAAATCGATTTCAGTTCAATTTCAATACGTTTTTAAATTCAATTCAAAACGATTTCTATTCTATTTCAATCTAATTTGAATTTCAATTTATTTCAATTTAATTCGAATTTCAATTCATTTCAATTTAATTCGAATTTCAATTCAATTCAATTTAATTCGAATTTCAATTCATTTCAAAATATCGGATTTTGAAATCACTTTCTATATTCATTGTAAAATGAATAAAATCGACAAAATTCTTGTTCGCGTTAAAATGGCGTTTAACTACTTAACACGGCTTCACATTTCAATATTCACTGAATATTATTTTAAAATATTCGATAATTCTGAACTGGAATCAGACACAGTCAATTACCATATAATGTGATTATATGGATTTCACACAACAAATGTGTATAACAATAATGAAAACAGCAATCCATCATCCAGAGTGCATTCTACACTGTATAAGCATTGAATATAAATATTCAATGCTTACACAGCCTGTCAATCAATCGATCGACATACAACTAATTATTGGGATTAGTGTATGTCATATTTCATCCCAATACCCGTGTGGGGTTTTCAAACAACAAACAAAGGTTCTATTTGTGCAGTTGGGCGATGTGTAAAATTTATCGTCCCAATCAATATCAGTCAAATCAGTGTATATAAACAAATTATTCGATTTGTTTATAAATATTTATTTTATATACACGTTAAAAATTATATTTTTAACTATAAAATATTTTTCACTATAAAATATTTAATTTCATTCCACATCACATAATTAAATTTCACAACATAGCAACCAAACAAACAAGTCATCCATGGTCTGTGGATGACGGGTGTCGGGTGCTGCTAAGCACCGTCTGCATCCTAGTATATATTTCAACTGGAAATTAAAATAAAATTGAGGAGTTCTCACCTTGGGGTTCCACTCCGTTTTTCTTTAATTCTGAACGGTTTGAATTTGTTCGAAATTCCAACGCCTCCTTTTCATGATGTTCATATTAAAAATCACATTTTTATTATCACTACATGTACATAAAAATCATATTTTTATTTCCACTTCATATATATAAAAATTGAATTTTTATCGCTACTATATATATATATATATCGAATTTTTATCGCTACTTTATATATATAAAAATCGAATTTTTATTCAAACATCATTTCTAAGAAAATCACATTTTTACTTCGCTCTACACACTATAAAAATCTCATTTTTGCTCATATCCCGTTCAAATAAAAATCATCTCTTTTCTATGATAAAAATCTCTACTTTATATTATATATTTCATAATAAAAATCAAAACTTTATATTATATACTTCATAATAAAAATCAAAACTTTATATTATATACTTCATAATAAAAATTAAAACTTTATATATAATAAAAATTAAAACTTTGTGCAAATAAGAAAGGTCAGATTTTTCTTATAATTAAAATCGGATTTTCCTATAATTTACAAATTTAAAAACTCACTGTGATTCGGTTTTTGGGTGGTTGGAGGAACTCGTGGTGGCGGCGGACGACCTGAGGTGGTGGCACAGGAGCCTGGGTGGTCGGAGAAAGGTCCAGGCGGCGGCGTGGGTGCATTGGCTGGGGCAGTCTGGTTTTGGGGAAAGGGCTTAGGGTCTCGATTTTTTTTCCTGGAGAGAGGGAGGGATAGAGAGAAGAGGAGAAGGGGGTGATCGAAGTGGGCGGCGGTGGCAGAGGCATAGGGGCGGTGATTGCGATAGGAGGGAGCGACGGGAGCTAAATGTCGGGTTTGGGGTAATGGGATTTAGGGTTGGGTAGGGGAGTATTTATATTTTATTATTTTATTTTGTTTTTCTCTAAAGAAAGTTACTTTTTTATTTGCACTCGAAATCAAACCCACTGACTATTGCCCCTAGCTAATCACCCCCATTCCGAACCCAGTGGGAAATGTTTAGCAAGCCAACTCGGCTGTTACGACCAGTTTATATCAAAATTAAAATATAAATTAGTATATATTCAATTTGAACGTACATTTCAATTTACTGGGGCCACATACGGACTCTAAAAATTCCCAAAAAATATTTTCTAGCTTCGTATTGATGACACGGTCCTAACAAAACTAGTTTTGTCCAATTCCGAGACCGTTTGAAAAATGGCCATTTTCAAGTCGATCGAAATTGACTGAAACTGTCAAAACATGTTTTACTTCGCCATGCTCACATATTGATTCAAAAAATTACGAATTTTGAAACCTAGCCATAACTTGACATCACGGATCCAACAAAAGTGGTTTCGTCGAAAACCGAGGTCGTTTGTAAAATTTCCATTTTTAGGGGCTAGAATTCCATAGCGACTATTCTGAATTATCAACTGGACGTAACTTTTGATTCCCGCTATGAAATTTCAATTTTTCTGATTCGTTGGAAAGATATTCTCAAATAGATTCTAATATTTTTGGTTTCGCTAAAATCCAGTTTATTTCGAATCTTGTACATTCATTTGAACTTTGGAAACAAATTATCGAACTACCGCGCCAATTTCAATTCCGTTTATAATAAAAAAATAAATATTTATATTCTAACGACGATTCAAATAAATATATACTTTCTAATTCTGTTCAAAATAAATTTTTCGTCGTCATTATTTAAACTATATCATTTTAAATATTCAAAATTCATCAAAATTGCCAAAATAAAAATTTTAAATTGGCTTAGAATTTCCGGGTTGTTACAGGTTTTGTCGTGGTTGGAACCTGTGGATTGCAAGGACTACTCGCTACTGAGCTATGGGGTGATTCCTATATTGGATGGAGTAGGAGAGTACCTTCAGTTCATCCTGTTCCTGGATGACTTGTATGGACGGATGTCTGACAGAGTATTTCTTAAGAGTCACGTACATTGACTTTTACAAATGTATCTCTGTTAGTGGCGGAGAGGGGCACCTCCCTAGCTTAACGACCATAATATTTTTATGGACATCAATTAGTGATTTGGCGGATCTGACGATGTGGCATTCAAAGTGTATGATGACCAGATGTTCTGACCTCAAGCCTCATCAACCGGGAAATGACAAAAATCGGGCAGGCAGCATGGCTATGCGGGTCACTCCCATTAGTGTGTATAATCACCTATCTAGAGAAAATCCATTTCATTCTTTAATCTATTTTGATGCTGTCCCTTTCCGAGAAATGGTGGTTTGAGTCCAACCGTTGGTGAGATACATTCGATACACTAAAGCGAAATGAGTGGTCGGTCATGTGAGGGCCGGATTGCAAGACGTTCTTGTTGAACCCAGTGTATTCGCCTCTAGAGATACACGATCGGCAGGTGGTCCCATAACTTATCATAATTGGAATCCAATCTCCTATAAGCGCCCACGGTTTTGTTTGTATATATATACATGGAGCGTGAGATGCAAACGTTCCACTAGATTGATATTTACTTGTATTTAGACATTATTATAATATCAGAAAAGGTATTGATTTTGAAAAACTGTTTTGGGTTATCGTAAGGTAAAAACCGTATGTATTTATGTATGAATTTGGTCTTACGATTATCCTTTTCTTTCGAAAAGATTTTAACTTTAAAATCAAGTTGTGTGATACCCTTAATGCTATGCGAGTTTTTTCTCACTCTGGTTCACCAGACTGACCTGTTGTTTTGTAAATGCTCCGGTTAGCCCGGGGTGTACAAGTTCAGATTATCAGGTATTGCGAAGTCCAGAGACGAGATAGAGATGTTAAGACGAATGATATCTAGTATGTATTCCGCTGTGTGATTATACATGAGGACATATTATTATAACTGTCCAGAGATGTGATGTACTCTGATATTGTAAGTATTTTTTTCAAAGCTCTCAATAAAGATTTATTTCTGTATTATATTTTGTTCTGCTGCGATGTGAGACTCTGTATTGTATTTGTTGTTCTTCTTCTTCTTCTATTCTAATATTTCTTTCTTATCTCACCCTCTAATTTCTTTCTATAAACGTTCCAGTGTTTTCGGTGTTTGGAAGGTCGGCATAAGATACGATAAGGGTATTTATGTCGATTTTCGGGGCCGAAAATTCCTGGGTCGTTACAATGGTATTAGAGCTATTGGTTGAGTAGTAACCTTAGCTCTATGGCGTAACTCAATAGAGATGGGGTTAGTAACACCCTAGATTGAGTTGAGTGTATATATATAAGAGCGTGTTTGTGAAATTTTATATATAAATGTTTTGTATTGTGTTATTTGACTGGTTCAAGTGTTGAGAAGCACTGAACTAGTGAATTGACACAATATTCTTTTACAAAGAGGGTAAATAAAATAATTTTACCCAAGGTATATTTTTATATATAAAAGGAAATTATTTTCTATATTATAGTAATAGGGGTTGATTGTTTGTTCTGATTTATTTGATTTGAAATCAAATTTGAATTATAAAATAAAGTTGAACTAATTAGAAATAAATTAGTTAACTGAATCGAAAATGAAAATAAAACTGAACCTGGTTAAGTGGAATTAATTTAAGAATGATATGAACTTAAATAAATTGGGGTTTGAAATTTTAAAGAATAAATATTAGGAATTAACTTGATATTAATCAATCGATATTAATGGATTTTATACCAAAGCAGAAGCAAACGAGATATTGAATATTAATTGAATTTAACCAGTTCGGTTAATAGGGAATTGTATGGATAGCAAGAGATAAACCCCGGTAGAGTGGATTGGAAACAAGATTGGTTGTGAAGTGGAAACAAAATTATTTAACCCAGATTATTACTTGCACTATAAGTGGAATAAGTGCAGAATGTTGAAGGCTATGGAGATGATTTGGTTATACAGACTGCAAATGTAGACAATGAGCAGCTACTTGATACACTTTGGAAGATGGGGATTTGAATTGGAATGTCGACAAATAGGTAAACCTTATATTATGGGTTAAGCAATTTATGTATACCCTAATTGGATTGCCATTTGGATTTGAATTTTCTTTTCGAAGAAATTGAGGCCCAGAGTGGCAGTGGTAGTCGTACCAATCGAGCCATGTAGAGGAGATGCTGGCAAAATTTCAGAAAATTTTTAGAGTTCGAATTTATTTTGGAATTTAATGCAAAGGTAATAATTTTTAAATAATATGGTTTAGAATATTCTTCCTACTTTGCAATTTCGAGGACGAAATTATTCTAAGGGGGGAGAATGTAACATCCCAGATTTTTCGGCCATTTAAATTCGAATATTTAAATTTGTTTACATATTATATTTGAAATATAATGGATTTTTAATCGAATTTATTTATTTGAAATAGAGTTCGAATATATATATATTTTTTTATTTATATTAATTAAAACAAGCTCGAAACGTCACGGTAGTTTGAAATTTTTTATTAGAACTTTAACAGAATATACAGGATCCAATATAAGTCGGATTTCTGTGAAATAAGAAACGTTTGAACCGATTCGATTATATTTTTCTAGTGAATGAGAAAAAATAGAAAATTCAGCTTATAGATTTCAAGTTACGTCCAATTCAAATTTCTAAATAATCGCGATGGAATTCATTTTTAAATTATAACGATTTAATTATTTATATTAAACAATTTTATATGGTTGGGATATTTTTTAAAACTAGAATTTTAATACTAAGCTTGAATTCTATACTGTTGAGGTTAAGATGTTGCTTAATAAATATGATGACATTTATTTATTTATTTTCGTTAAATTTAGTTTTCTTGAATTTAATATATCTATATTCAATAACGTTTTCGCTTGGTTTGGCGAAAACGAATAAAATCGAACGCATATATTCATTACACTTGTACAACGAACCAAATCCACAAATTAGGATTTGATCAATACAAGAAACGATATACACAATATATATTGTCGATACAAAACAATATGTACAGTAGGAATTCATTTTAAGTCTAAGTGTCATGCCTGTTTCTTTCATGAGATAGTGAAATGAAAACAAAACAAATTTTAGAACTGTCTGTATAAGCGCAAATACCAAGAAAACAAAACATATACACAATATGAACCCGAGAACAATACTAGTCATTTGTAAATTTACAATTCATCATGTATTGTCGCAAAACAGCTGGAAAGAAATAGTAAAACATTACATGAACAGCAAAGGAAAGCATATTTATATGGTTGCTGCACAAATGCAAAACACACTCCAACCAAAACAAGCTCATTTCTCTTCACCAACATTTACTCGGCTCGAGAACTACCCAGTTCGCCAAAAGAACTCGAATCATCAGTTTGATCTAAAAAAGAAATCAGAAAATCTATTAATTTAAGAATAATAATAATAATAATATATAAATATATCTTCAACCAGCACAGTGGAAGGGATAAAATGAACAAACAATATATATATATATATTAATTTTCCACAAACAATTAAAGGTTCACATACAAAATCAGTGAATAACATGGATACAATGAAGCAAAATATAGCCGAGCAGCTATATGTGTATAATATGTACAACTATAAGCAGATCAATGAACAAAATATATGTATATCATTATATACATATGAGCTGATTGAACAATACAGTAGACAGCAGAAGAAATGGTCAATGAAAAGATAAGCAACCTGAAACCGTAAAAGAACAACACATGTACAGCTAAGAAGAAAGGACTGAAATGAGTACCCCAAACCTTGAACAGTTAATTCACATGCATACAGTAAATCTCTGAAGCAAATTCACTGTGCTATGCATTTAAAAATTGTACATAAAATCTAACAATACAGTTTCAAAAATCTCTGATTTGAATTGAAAATTCATAGCTTCACTATCACCTAACTTATAACAGTGCTAACAGAATGTCCCATTTCAAACAAATCAACATCACAAATCCATCAAAGGGTCATCAACAGTACGTGGGAAGCTGAAAAGAAATCTACAAACATACAGTCGAAATCTCTGAATTGAATAGACAATTCAATTCCTCAATCACCTAAGCTATTCACCTACATTAAGCTACGGATGGACATGATCCTTATCTAAAATCAAACCGCAAGTATAAATACGCTAGCACGCAGTAGTGTTCATCAACCAATTCGCAAAAACACAGTAAACCAGAAAAAAAATCTGTATTGACCCGCATTTTCAGTGATATAATAATTAATTAATTTAATTATTTAAAAGGTGATTAAAAGGATTTAATGGTCATTGAATTAAATAATTGTGAATATTTAATTAAAATAATAAATTAAATAATATATTTAATTCTGAAATAATCAGAATTGGCTGAAATGGCGATATGGCATGAATTGAGGATTTCAAAATATATATATCAGTTTGAAATTGAATTTGAATAACGAATATATTATCTGAACGAAGTTTGAATCTATAATTATATTATAATTGAAATCGAGCTTGAAATGGCGCTGTAGTTCGTAATTTGGCGATTTGAACTTCAACTGAATGTATGTAACGACCCAGAAAATCTGAACCAATTTAATTTTTTTTTAATTGGCTAAAATAATGGATTTTAAATATTTAAAATAAATATTTTAAATAATGGCAATGGAAAGTGAGTTTGAATCGACAATTGAAAACGAATATAATTAATTATAATTATAAATAAGGCCTGAAATGGCGCTGCAGTTTCAAAAATTGAATTCAAACTTTGTCGGACAGTACCGGGTGCAAAACAAAACAGATTTTAGCGAATCCAAAAATATTTAAATCTGTTAGTGAATACCTTTCTAACGAATCTGAAAAATCAAATTTCCATAGCGGAAAGCAAAAGTTATGGCCGAATGAATTTTCAGAAAGGTCGCAATGGAATTTATATAGCCCATGAAATTGGCAATTTTTCATACGACCTCGGAATTCGACGAAACCACTTTTGCTGGATCCGGGATGCGAAGTTATTGCTAGGTTTCAAATTTCATAATTTTTGAAGCTAGTATGTGAGCGTGGCAAAGGAAAACGTGTTTTGGTCAATTATAGTTAAATTGGATCGACCAAAAATGGGCCTTTTTGCAAACGACCTCAGAATTCGACGAAACTAGTTTTGTTGGGACCGTATCGTCAAAACATAGCTAGATTTATTTTTCTAGAACTTTTCGAATCAGTTTATGGCCCTGACAAATTGAAATGTACGTTCAAATCGAATATTAAATGTTATATATTTTAATTTGAAGGAAAACTGGCTGAAACAGTCGAATGGGCCTTCTAAACATATCCCATTGTGTTCGGAATGGGGGTAAAACGCTAGGGACGACAGTCGTTGGGTTTAGATTGGTGGTCGCGTCAGAAAACCCCTTATAAAATCTCCCGGCCAATCAGAATTTAATAAAAAAAAAGGAAAATATGGTTTTCTCTCTCCCCGACGAATGACGGAAACACGTTAGAAACTTCCCGTCCACTTTCCGATCAATCCACGCAAAATTAGCCCCTCCTCCAGTTGAAGATTTTGTAGAGCTCCTCGAGATCTTCAAATCCATACCTAGTTTCGATTTTTTCATTGTGTATTTTGGGAGAACGGACGCCGAGAAGTCGCCGCCTTCACTTAGCCGTCGCGCCTGATTCCGACCACCGAGCTCGCCGCCGTTCAAGGCTTAGGCGCGCCTCTCCTAGCTCTTCGAGATGGCACATGCCGATCGTCATATAGTTGCACGGATTTGAAGAAAATTCGAAACCTAGTTTTGAAGAATTCAGAGAGGTATCGGCCAGTTTTATTTTCAACTGTTTTATCACTTTTAAACCGTTGCAAACTTTGAAAAATCGTATCTTTTTCGTTCGTTAACGAAATTCGATGAAACAGGAAACATCGTGACCGTGTGGACGCCTTTTACATTTTAGAAGAGACCGCATATTTTTCTGAGCCTTCTGCTATTTTTGGTGGAGTGGAACCCAATGTGAGATTTCTAATTTATAAACGATATGGAAAACGACGATGTATAATTTATATAGTCGATGTATGAGTTATATAAGCGTTGTACACCTCATGTATAAGCGTTGTATAAGTTGTACGTTCGATGTATAAGTTGTATATGCGTTGTAAAAATTTTATATGTGTTGAAATAGAAGTGAATTGCTATATATAAATATATATATATATATATATATATATATATATATATATATATATACACGCCCCTCGTCCAGAAACCATGGACGATATTTATTGGTTGTGATTGATGTGAAAATTGATTGATAGCGAATGGTTGGTTGGAATTGTTTGTGGTTGATATTGATTGATTGTGGTTGAAAAATACCCGTTTGTGGTTGAGAAATATTTGGTTGAAACCACGTAGGATTAGTTTGTGGAAATGAAATAAATATATACATGCCGCCTGCGTGCGAACTAGATGCATGATCCCCATTGTCAAAAACCGCGAGGTTTTAAGGTAGAGCGAGGAGCCGTACTAGGGACGGACCCGGTTTTAACTACCCTGCCGTTATGCTACCGAAATTTTGAATAATATTCATGTGTTTGAATTATTTTCATTTGCTGAAACTATATTTATTCATTGAATAGAAAACCTTCAAGTGTTGAATCGATATTCATTCGTTGATTAGAAATTCATGTGTTGAATGGTATTCGTGTTTTAAATATAAAACTCACATTTTTATCTATATATAAAAACTATAGAAAACCGTCATGTGTTGAATCGATATTCATTCGTTGAATTGAAATTCATGTGTTGAATGGTATTCATATTTTGAAATAAATTGTTTCATAATAAAAATCACCTTTTATCAACTATATGTACTATGTAAAATAATCTCGTTTTAAAAGAAATTGTTTTATAATAAAAATCCTATTTCTATCACCTATATAAACTATATAAAATAATAGTGTTTTGAAATGAATTGTTTTACAATAAAAATCACATTTTTGTTATATACATGAGTTGTTGAAATGTGAAGTGTTAAAAATAGCCACTCGTTCAAATAAATATATATGAGTTGAAATATTCATTAATTAGCTAATGATATTATTTTTTCCTATACATGCAACATTAGAATGAACGGTGTTTTTAAACCAAATGGAATCAAATATGAAGTTGAATGGAAAAGGATAAGTGATAAGAACTATATATATGTACATGCATATTCATTGAACAGGTTATAGCAAAGTGGCTAGAGAAGAGGAATAAAATTTTGTGCCCGAAAAATAGGAATAACATTTACTGTTTTGTTTGGGTGATGATTTTATGAGCCTGTTGGCTAGCCGCTTGGCTTTTTCTTTTTCTTTTCGACATGAGACGCCCGTGTGGCTATTTGGGAATTTTCCCAGCCCCTCCCGTACAAAGGAGGTTAGGGCAAAGTTTTCCAAAATTTAAAGGCGTTAGTGAAATATTTGAAGTGAAAACGATATTGAAATTGTTGAATGAACTATATTTATATAAATATATAAATATAAATAAAATTAAAACGAAACGTGGCCGTGCAGTTCGTGTTTTGAAACCGTGATTTCAAACAACTAGTGCGGGAAATCCGACCATCGGATTTTCCCGAAATCGCAACCGTTGGGTTCGCTTTGGAAAAACCTTTCCAACGGCACCAGCTTTGTAAAAATCCAACGGTTGGATTGTCTGGAATGTTTAATTCAAATCTGAAGAAAAACAGCGCCAGAAATGATTATATTTATATATATATAAATATAATTATATTAAATCGAATAACGACGCTGCAGTTCGTATTTTGAAATCGAAACTTCAAACGATTGTACCGGGAGATCCGACCATCGGATTTTCCCGAAACTGGAACCGTTGGATTCGTTTTGAAAAGAACTTTCTAATGATGTAAATTTTGTGAAGATCCAACGGTTAGATTTTCAGATATGTGTAAATCAAATCTGAAGAAAAACAGCGCCACGGCCGCGTTATGGCCCGAAGCGTCGTTTTGAATAAATTGGCTATTTTAAAATAAATAAAAATAGCGATAAATTGTTATAAAATATCATAAACGATATGGAATGGAAATAAACTGAATTTGCTCGATTTATGTGGTATTTGATGGTCGAATGTGTTTGGTGTGAAAATTACATTAAAGAACAAAATTGGTGTTGTCGAATGATTTAACCAATGAAATAAATTGATTTAAAATTCTAAATATACGTGAATTATTTGAAAAGGCCGAGTTAATTCTCATTTCAAATAATTAACTGACGATTGAAAATCGAAGATGAAGATGATGGTCGAAGACCGGAGAGATTCACCTCGTTTGGATGGCAACCGAGGTCCTGATTGGGAGGCATCCCGAAATATGGATAATGAGTGGTGATCGTCCAGACGTACGTGGTGATCGATGGGTTTGCGAGGTATTTAGTGCCTCCGGTTTCGTTCAGACCCTGAACGGACTTATAAATGGACTGTGTGTCTGACATTGGATTTTATTTTGTGTTGATTGATCTCTATTAAATATACATCTGTTTGGCGGCGGAGAATTTATTCTTTTGCTTAACGCCCTTCTCTGAGACGCACGAGCTCAGATGTTGTATATCGATGGACATCAGTCGCATGGCATGAATTGCCTGTGTGGCATGCTAAGATGAAGTGATCAGGGCTTCTGTTGGAAAGCAAAGTCTTGTGGTGATGATCAAAGCACCGCCGGCGTGGCGTAGCATTGTGTATAACTTAAAATCGCGAGCCTCACACCCCGGTATGAACCAGAAACGGGAGAAGGACCTCAGGGAGGGCATGTGTTTCTTTCTAACTAGGGTGGTGTCAGTGACCTACCAGCCCTGACATTTATATACTTTTCACCTATGTGGTTGTTGCTGTTGCGAGGCGCCTCAGTTTGATCGGACGATCCCGGTCCGATGGAGTCATTCGTTGGCTCGTTTACGCCCCAAAGGGCGGGGAAACGTATTGTTCAGGCATTTTAATCCACATCGGTGGACCGACCCTGTCGCTCCAAGGGCTTGACTGAGTACTTGCCTGAGACATGGGCTAGATTGTCTCGAATTCGGTAAGGACTATCTTTGGCCTTGGTTCACGACGGAAATCCAATTTCCAAATATGACATCGTGCGGTTTTGATTATATATATATGGCGACATGATACATGGTACCCATGCCGTCTATGATTGATAGTTATGATTTGAAATTGTTTTCGAAACATATAAACACTAGCAATAATATCAATTGCCTTTGTTTTATTTGTATCAAGCATATTTTGGCCGTTATAAGGTAAAACTCTATCCTCTGGTTTGCGTTGCATTGTGTGATGGGAACTGAGTCTTATAATGGCTTCATTTTTACAAAATGCATTGCGTTGTTTAAAAGAAAGATTTGTTTTAAAGCACTGGCAATCCAATGGAGTAAACCCATTCCACGAAAGTGGCGTGGTCCTGTGATTAGCCAATTATATATGTGTTGTGTGGATTTCTCATACCAGTCCCATGACTGACTCGTAGTTTGTTTCACTTTCAAACTCGGGTGCCCCTTTTTCTACACGGGCGGCCTTGTATTCAGGTTTAGCTGGTTCTTTCTGGATCGCTGGAGCTGAAGATGGTACCTATCATTTATCTCTTTTTATGCTATTCAGCTCCTATTATACATATTTTGTTTATTTCCGCTGTAGACATTTATGTATAGCTAAACTGTATTTGTACTAAGTAAGATCCTATATACTGTGTAACTCTGATGATTACTTTTATCCAGTATATTTTATTGTTCATTATCTGGTGTATTTATTTAATTCTATTCTGCGGTTATCTGTTTATGTGTTATATTCCACGGATTACCCTTGCCACCGTCAGTACGGGGTTTGGGGTCGTCTCAATGTATAGGATTCGTTTTAAGCGAGATTTCTGTGAAACAAGAAATGTGTGTAGCTGGTGGAGTATATCTTTCTAGTGGAAGCGAAAAATCTAGATTTCGTCGAGGAGATTTTGATTTATGTCCAAATCAAATTTTAGGAAAGTCGCTGTGGAATTCCTTTATAATTTATAATGGTTTATTTATATTTTAAAAAGGAATTTCATTATAAATCGAATATCGATTTAATCGGGATTTGAAATATCAAGCTAGAAATTCACATAGGAATATTCTAGAGCTGTATTATATTCTATGTGAATATATACGATAATATTTATTTATAAATATTTAATTAAATTGTTTTTAAATATATTTATATATTTAAAGAGGAAATTTAGAGCTTTAAAAATAGCCAGTTTGCAAACGACCTCAGAATTCGACGAAGCTAATTTTGTTGGATCTGCAATGTTAAATTATTGTTAGATTTCAATTTCCGTGATTTTGAAGTCATTATGTGGTCGTACGGATTTTTAATGTGAGAAATAGTCGATATTTCGACAATTAAAAATACGCTGTGTGAGCAAACGAAGTCGAAATTTGACGAAACCAGTTTTGTTGGGACCGTAATGTCGAACTATAGCTGCATGTCCAGTTTCGCGTTTTTTGGGTACGGTATGAGATCGTACCGATTTTTAGAAGGCGAATATATTAAAGCGTAATGGAAAAAATCAATAAAATAATAAATAAAAAAATCCTAAATTTCTATCTGATCAAAAACCAGTCTACGTCTCCTATACTCACAGCCACACACTCAAATGATTTAAAACACAAGAACACCTCTCGTTCCCCAGAAAACAAAACACAGTAAAAAGATGGATCCTTTGAAAATCAAAATATATATATTCAAAGAAAAACCTATAAATCAAAATACAGTTGTTTTTAACTTCTTGCGATGGGGTTCTTCATTTTCATATGGGTTTCAGTAAGATCGACGCCTGTTGTTCTCGAGGGTTTTCATCTCCGTGAGCCTAGGGTTCAAGTATTGGTGAAACTCGAGCTTTAATTCAAGTTTTTGTTCTTAGATTTGGATTAAGGGGGTAAAACCACGCTTGTATGGATTTTTTTGGGTAATTTTGGAAGCAAAAATGTTTGGTACTTTCACGAGGTGCGTGGATCTGCTGTAAACGATGGAAAGTGGATGGGGGAGCAAGTTCGATGTCTTGGTGATGAAGTTGAAGTGTTTGCGAAGGGGAGTTCAATGGTGGTCTCGATGCTTGAAATCATGGAAGGATGGACGAGATGGGAGTAAAGGAATTCACGGTAATGGGGAAAAGGGAAAATATTGGAGTCGCGTTTTGCAAAGAGGAAGGAGAAGGAGTGAGGTCGGGTTGGGTCTGAACGGGAATTGGCCAGGTTTGTTAAAAGTGGATAGGCCCGATAAAAAAAATATAGTTTAAGTTTATTTTTATTTAAAAAAATTTAAAATCTTGTAATCGTCATAACTTTATCATGCGTGATCGAAATTCAGCAAAACAAGATCCGACAAGATCGTATGGACGGACACTAGCCAATGGAACTGACTGGGAGTGGAGTGGAGCTCGTTTGAATTTATGGCGAAATAAATTGTTTGATTCTAATCAAACAAACAATTTGTCGTTCTTTAACGATGAACTGCCAATGTGAGTAAAACTCACCAACTCTGAACAATTATATTTTTATAAGGTATTTTTAGAACTGTTAATCATCTGTTGATTGCTGTGTGTTGATTGTTTGATTGAACTGCAAGTCAGTTAGTTGAATTTCTATATTGATTCTATTTAACAGAATATATCATATGGAACTGAAAGTGATGTTGATTTTATTGTGTAACATCTGTGGATGCAGGGAACCAGGTTGGAGGAATCCGACTGGATTCCTCAACAGCTATTTTATTATTTTCAAATATTGTGATATATGACATGGTTTATAATATGTTGTTGATTATATGTGTATGGACGATATTTGACATCATGACTTGATATGTTAAACACCATAACATACCGGAATGTGAAAAAGGGGAATTTTCAAATGGTATTTGAAAATAAAGTATTTATAAAATCAAAAGGGTTTTATAAATGAAATGTTTATAAATGAAATAGTTATAAACGAAATATTTATAAATAGAAATCTTTATAGGTGAAATTATATAGAAAGGGGAAATCTTTATAAATGAAATATTTATAAATAGAAATCTTTATAGGTGAAATTATATAGAAAGGGAAATATTTATAAATGAAATATTTACAAAGAAAAGGGAATAATTATAAAATCATAAGATTTTATAAATGAGATATTTATTGGTTAAATAAATAGGAGATGTTAAACGAGATACTTATTTGTTAAGTAAATAAGTTATAAAAGAGATATTGACCTAGGAAACAGAATAAGTTGTTAAAAGGGTTATTTATTTGTTAAATAAATAGAACAAGAAAAGAAGATATTTATTTGTTAAATAAATAAGATATTAAAAAAGGAAATACTTAGGATAAACAAATAAGGTTAATAAAGGGAATATTTGCAAATAGAATTTGAAAAGGAAATATTTGTAAACCATTTACAAATAGGATTAAAAAGGAAATATTGGTAATGGCATTTAGAAATAAATAGATTATAAAGGAAATATTGGTAAAGGCATTTAGAAATAAATAGATTATAAAGGAAATATTTATCTTGGATAAATAGATATATATATATAAGTCAGGACTTATATATGGAGAAAATTGATAAAAGGAGCAGATTGATTTATAAATGATATTTATTAATTAAGTTAAATATTTACCATTTGGATAAATAGAATATATAAGTCAGGACTTATATAAAGAAGTAAAAATCGATTTCAACATCGATGTTTGAAACTGAATAAGGACAAAGAGTTAATCAGTTAGGGCTAACCAGTTAGAGTAAAACCATTAGGGTTAATCAGTTAGAGTTAATCGATAGAGTTAAATCGAACTAGAGTTATTGAATAGAGTTAAATCGAACTAGAGTTATTCAAATGGAGTTAATAAAATTTATTTTATTTGAATAGAGTTGAAGTGAGATAATCGAATAGTAGATATTCGAAGTCAGATAATCGAATAGTAGATATTTGAAGTGAGATAATCGAATCAGAGATATTCGAAGTGAGATAATCGAATCAGAAATATTCGGAGTGAGTTGATTGAATCTATTTATTCGACTGGAGTTCAATTGAATAAGATTTATTCGAAGAAAGAGATTATCGAATATAAGTATTCGAAAGTAAGCAAATCGAATATAAGTTATTCGGATGTAAGTTATTTGAATAAAAGTTAATCCAGTAGGAATTAAATAGAGTCAAAGTTAATCGAATAAGAGTTATTAGATTGGAGTTATTCGAATAAGAGTTATTAGATTGGAGTTATTCGAATAAGAGTTATAGAATAAGAGTTATAGAATAAGAGTTAACCAAATAGGAGTTGATAAATTAGTTGTTCATTATTTATTTGAGTTAGAAATAAGAGTTAGATTAAAGTTATTATATTTCAGAAGCCGGAGATTATAACACCACTATTATAATCAAATGATTCTGTAAAGGAGTTGGACTCGTAAATTATATCCGGAAGTTACGTAAGGAAGTGTTAAAGAGTTAAAAGATGAACTTACCCTATTTCGAGATTTGAAATGTTGTTCAGTTAAGGTCTGAGAGGTAGTTATACCCCAACTTGATTGGCTTTGTTTTTAATTTAGAAATGGTTAAGGTTCGAGAGTGAAAGTGGTTAAGTGATTTTAGTAAATAAGTATAGTGGTTTA
Organism: Allium sativum; assembly: GCA_030737875.1. Taxonomy (NCBI): domain Eukaryota; kingdom Viridiplantae; phylum Streptophyta; class Magnoliopsida; order Asparagales; family Amaryllidaceae; genus Allium; species Allium sativum. The sequence continues at coordinate 11,122,884 of JASFAX010000027.1, read as the reverse complement.
AGTTTTTGTCGCGATGTTGATTTAAACATCTGTTTAAATCCAAGTAAAGAAGATTTGAAAATGTTTTCCAAATAGAATCAGAAACATAATCAAATATTGAAATTTGAAATATGAATTAGAAAAGGAAGTGTTCATGTATAAGGAATTAAGAAATGGAGTTAAGCTAAATCAGAATTTGACTGGAGACTTGTTAAGTTGAATGGTTTCCGAAGTGTCTATCTGATGTTGGTTTCGACCTTCGGGATTGGTACTTAGGGAATTGTTCTTATACTAGTTTACAAACCAGAGACTGATAGTTGTAGAAGAATAGTGATACGTAAATAAGTTATGGAAATGTTTTCCAGCGTTAACATATATTTTCTAAACATAGAAAATAAGGAACATATGAATATATATCTATATAGATATATATATGATTGATGATTGATTTGATACAATTTCCATCTGGAAATAATATCATTGTTTGCACACGTATTTCTCTTTGATAGTTAGCTCACCGACTATTGAAGTTTTTGACCATTTTAACGTTGTTAATATGGAGAGACCGGTTGGATAATTATCCAAAGAACCACTCTGTATTGGCATAAGCGTTGCGAGTCATATATGCCAAAGATAATTTAAGAAGGAGTAAAGTGCAAGGGCTATTGTATAAGTCTTAGATAACAGTGCCTAAGATGGATGTACTGAATAGTTCCTTCGGTTCATCCTACTCCTGGATGAATGTCTGACAGAGTATTTCCAGAAAGGTCACGTACACTGATTTCTTCAACCGTACCAAGAGTGGAAGCGGAGAAGGAAACTTCTTTAGCTAACACGTAATGTACTGTTGTAGACGTCAATTATTGATTTTCGATGGATCTGACAATGTGGCATTCGAAGAGAATCTGATGTGATGATAAAGCGTAACCTCAAGCCTCATCAACCGGGAAATGACAAAAATCGGGCAGGCAGCATGGCTATGTAGGTAGCACCTACTAGGGTGTATAATCACCTGATCTAGAGTTTCATTTACTTCTAAAAATCTATTGTTGATGCTGTCCTATTCGGGAAACGGTTGCTGATCCCAACCGTTGGTGATATACATTCGATACACTCAAGCGAAATGAGTGGTCGGTCATGTGTGGCCGGGTTGCAAGATGTTCTTGTTGAACTCAGTGTATTCCTTTCTAGAGGTACACTAGCCAAAGGTGGTTTCATACCTTGTCATGGTTGGAAATCCATTACCCAATACGTGCTTGCGGTTTTGATTGTATACTATATATGTAGAAAGTGAGATGAAAGCGTTTCTCCTAGATGATTATTATATTGTGGTTGATAGACTTTATTATAATATCAAAAGGTTTTTGATATAAGGATATTTTGTATTCTCATAAGGGAAAAACATGTTCCGTTATACAGCGTGGTCTTATGAGATATTGTTTACTTGTTCAAACTGTTTTACACTGTTTTACTCACACCAGTCCCATGACTGACCCGGAGTTTGTTTTGTTTTGTTTTCCCTAAACTCTTGGGTGCCCAATTTTGTATGGGCAGTCAAGTAGTCGGGATTTACAAATACTTGAAGAGCTGGAGCAGGAGGCTTCAGGATTATATAGCTATTATTATTCCGCTGTGTTGTAAGTGCTGTACTTTGACAATGATGTATATTCAAGTACAGATGTATATTTCAAAGTTATGTTATATATTATATGTTATTCATTCCGCTGTGAGGTTCGTGTTACTCTGATGTTGTGTTCTTCTTCTTCTTCTATTCTAAATTTTTATCTTATCTTTCCTCACCCTCTAATTTCTTTCATTAACCATCCAGTATTTTTGATCCTTGGATGTTCGATATGTGTCGTATATCGGATAACCAAGATCGCAAATTTCCGGGTTGTTACAATTGGTATCAGAGCAAAGTTTAAGTATTACCTTGGATCTGTGGCATGACTCGGTAGAGATAGGGTTAGTAATGCCCTAGATTGAGTTGAGTGTATATATACGAGTGAACGTGTTTGTTATTGATATAAAAATTGTTTTATATTGTGGAGATTTATTGATTGAGTTGTTTATGGATTCTGGTCGATCAGTTTGATCCACTGTATCAGTAGAAGTTTATAAACACTTGAATACGATGGGTCGACACAATATGTTTTGAAAAGAGGGTAAATGAAATAATTTTTCCCAAAGTATATTTGTTATTATAATCGAGTAAGATTATAATGGAGATGGTTATATATATAACCAAATAAAAATTCGTATTAGTATTACGAAGTGAATTAGATCTGAAATTTAAATCAGGATTGGATTAAAACCCTGGAAATTTGGAACAGAGTTTGTAAATAGACTTGGATTAAATATATGTAATTTTTAAGATCCTGGGAGATTTTAAATTGTATTCCAAGCATTTGTGAATGATATTTTGAACTGATTTCAAAATAAAAGTGTTTAAGAATGATTTTGAAAGTGATATAGTATTGAACTCACTTTTATAGCTGGGAAATAACCCCGATGATGAGCTAGACATCATCGGTGTTCATTTTCGAGTTGCTGAGTGACAGATTACTACCAAAGGAATTTGTTTTTGGATTGTTTTGAGAAAAACAAAGCTGTTTAGAACTCCTAGAATTCGATTTATTTAATTTAGGATAAAATTAAATTGGAATTTGTAAAAGCAAATTGGAGTTAAAGCAAAGCCAGTTAAGTGGTAGTAGAAATTGATTTGAAATAATATTGTGTTGGTGAGTTAAGAATTCGGGATCAAGAACGAAACTTGAGTTTGAAATGAAAATTTGGCTTGGTAAAAAGAGAATGGTTGTGTTGGAGATAAAAATGATTTCAGAATTTGATTGGGATAACTTTGGTATATGCTGAGTTGATAGCATATGGAAGTGATAGAGTTGATATGCCCGACAAAAGGGTACAAGTTTATATTTCATATGGTATGAGATTTTGATGAGCCGAATTGGCAAGCCGCTTGGCTATTTGATTTTCTTTTGGATTGGAGACGGCCCAGAGAGGCGAGTCGGAGTTTGACCTATTAACCAATACAAAGGAGGTGCTGGCAAAAAATTTCGAAAAGTTAAGGTGTTCGAAAATTTTCAGGATTTTTGAAAATTTTCGTTGATAAGAATTAATTAATAATTTAATTAAAATTAAATTGGTTCAGTGGAAACTGAAGATAAGAAGTGAATGAATAAGTTCTAACCAGTGAATAGGGTTTGTTTTCTACCTTAGCAATTTCGAGGACGAAATTATTTTAAGTGGGGAAGAATGTAATGACCCGCATTTTCAGCGATATAATAATTAATTTATTTAATTATTTAAAAGGTGATTAAAAGGATTTAATGGTCATTGAATTAAATAATGGTGAATATTTAATTAAAATAATAAATTAAATAATATATTTAATTCTGAAATAATCAGAATTGGCTGAAATGGCGATATGGTGTGAATTAAGGAAATCAAAATATATATATCAGTTTGAAATTGAATTTGAATAACGAATATATTATCTGAACGAAGTTTGAACGTATAATTATATTATAATTGAAATCGAGCTTAAAATGGCGCTGCAGTTTGTAATTTGGAGATTTGAACTTCAACTGAATGTACATGATTCGTTTTAAGCCGGATTTATATGAAACAAGAAATGTGTGGAGCTTGTGGAGTATATCTTTCTAGTGGATGAGAAAAATCTAGATTTCGTTGGGTAGATTTTGATTTATGTCCAAATCAAATTTTAGAAAAGTCGTTGTGGAATTCCTTTATAATTTATAACGGTTTATTTATATTTTAAAAAGGAATTTCATTATAAATCGAATATCGATTTAATCGGGATTTGAAATATCAAGCTAGAAATTCACATAGGAATATTCTAGAGCCTTATTATATTCTGTGTGAATATATACGATAATATTTATTTATAAATATTCAATTAAATTGTTTTTAAATATATTTATATATTTAAAGGGGATATTTAGAGCTTTAAAAATAGTCAACTTTGCAAACAACCTCAGAATTCGACGAAACTAATTTTGTTGGATCCGCAATGTTAAATTATTGTTAGATTTCAATTTCCGTGATTTTTGGAGTCATAATGTGGCCGTACGGATTTTTAATGTGAGAAATAGTCGATATTTCGACAGTTAAAAATACGCTGTGTGAGCAACAAAGTCGAAATTCGATGAAACCAGTTTCGTTGGGACCGTAATGTCGAACTGTAGCTGCATGTCCAGTTTCGTGATTTTTGGGTACCGTATGTGATCGTACCGATTTTTAGAAGGCAGATATATTAAAGCGTAATGGAAAAAAATCAATAAAATAATAAATAAATAAAATATCCTAAATTTCTATCTGATCAAAAACCACTCCACGTCTCATATACTCACAGCCACACACTCAAATGATTTAAAACACAAGAACACCTCTCATTCCCCAGAAAACAAAACACAGAAAAAAGATGGATCCTTTGAAAATCAAAATATATTCATAGAAAAACCCATAAATCGAAATACAATTGTTTTTAAGTTCCTGCGATGGGGTTCTTCATTTTCATATGGGTTTTAGTAAGATCGACGCCTGTTGTTCTCGAGGGTTTTCATCACCGTGAGCCTAGGGTTCAAGTACTGGTGAAACTCAAGCTTTAATTCAAGTTTTTGTTCTTAGATTTGGATTGAGGAGGTAAAACCATGCTTGTGTGGATTTTTTTGGGAAATTTTGGAAGCAAAAATGTTCGGTACTTTCACGAGGTGCGTGGATCTGCTGTGAACGACGGAAAGTGGATGGGGGGAGCGAGTTCAATGACTTGGTGATGAAGTTGAAGTGTTTGCGAAGGGGATTTCAATGGTGGTCTCGATGCTTGAAATCATGGAAGGATGGAGGAGATGGGAGTAAAGGAATTCACGGTAATGGTGAAAAGGGAAAATACCGGAGTCGCATTTTACAAAGAGGAAGGAGAAGGAGTGAGGTTGGGTTGGGTCTGAACGGGAATGGGCCAGATTTGTTAAAAGTGGTGAGGTCCGATAAAAAAATATAGTTTAAGTTTATTTTTATTTAAAATTGTTTAAAAGCTTGTAATCGTCATAACTTTATAATACCTGATCGAAATTCAGCAAAACAAGATCCGACAAGATCGTATGGACGGACACTAGCCAATGGAACTGACTGGGAGTGGAGTGGAGCTCGTTTGAATTTATGGCGAAATAAATTGTTTGATTCTAATCAAACAAACAGTTTGTCGTTCTTTAACGATGAACTGCCAATGTGAGTAAAACTCACCAACTCTGAACAGTTATATTTTTATAACGTATTTTTAGAACTGTTAATCATCTGTTGATTGTTGTGTGTTGATTGTTTGATTGAACTGCAAGTCAGTTAGTTGAATTTCTATATTGATTCTATTTAACAGAATATATCATATGGAACTGAAAGTGATGTTGATTTTATTGTGTAACATCTGTGGATGCAGGGAACCAGGTTGGAGGAATCTGACTGGATTCCTCAACAGCTATTTTATTATTTTCAAATATTGTGATATATGACATGGTTTATAATATGTTGTTGATTATATGTGTATGGACGATATTTGACATCATGACTTGATATGTTAAACACCATAACATACCGGAATGTGAAAAAGGGGAATTTTCAAATGGTATTTGAAAATAAAGTATTTATAAAATCAAAAGGGTTTTATAAATGAAATGTTTATAAATGAAATAGTTATAAACGAAATATTTATAAATAGAAATCTTTATAGGTGAAATTATATAGAAAGGGGAAATCTTTATAAAAGAAATATTTATAAATAGAAATCTTTATAGGTGAAATTATATAGAAAGGGAAATATTTATAAATGAAATATTTATAAAGAAAAGGGACTAATTATAAAATCATAAGATTTTATAAATGAGATGTTTATTGGTTAAATAAATAGGAGATGTTAAACGAGATACTTATTTGTTAAGTAAATAAGTTATAAAAGAGATATTGACTTAGGAAACAGTATAAGTTATTAAAAGGGATATTTATTTGTTAAATAAATAGAATAAGAAAAGGAGATATTTATTTTAAATAAATAAAATATTAAAAAAGGAAATACTTAGGATAAACAAATAAGGTTAATAAAGGTAATATTTGCAAATAGAATTTGAAAAGGAAATATTTGTAAACCATTTACAAATAGGATTAAAAATGAAATATTGGTAAAGGCATTTAGAAATAAATAGATTATAAATGAAATATTGGTAAAGGCATTTAGAAATAAATAGATTATAAAGGAAATATTTATCTTGGATAAATATATATATATATATATATATATATATAGTAGTCAGGACTTATATATGGAGAAAACAGATAAAAGGAGCAGATTGATTTATAAATGATATTTATAAATTAAGTTAAATATTTACCATTTGGATAAATAGAATATACAAGTCAGGACTTATATAAAGAAGTAAAAATCGATTTCAACATCGATGTTTGAAACAGAATAAGGACAAAGAGTTAATCAGTTAGGGTTAACCAGCTAGAGTATAACCATTAGGGTTAATCAGTTAGAGTTAATCATAGAGTTAAATCGAACTATAGTTATTGAATAGAGTTAATCGAAATATAGTTATTCAAATGGAGTTAATCGAATTTAGTTTATTCGAATAGACTTGAAGTGAGATAATCGAATAGTAGATATTCGAAGTGAGATAATCGAATAGTAGATATTCGAAGTGAGATAATCGAATTAGAGATATTCGAAGTGAGATAATCGAATTAGAAATATTCGAAGTGAGTTAATCGAATCTAGTTATTCGACAGGAGTTAAATCGAATAAGATTTATTCAAAGAAAGAGATTATCGAATATAAGTATTCGAAAGTAAGCAAATCGAATATAAGTTATTCAGATGTAAGTTATTCGAATAAAAGTCAATCCAGTAAGAATTAAATAGAGTTAAAGTTAATCGAATAAGAGTTATTAGATTGGAGTTATTCGAATAAGAGTTAATAGATTGGAGTTACTCGAATAAGAGGTATTAGATTGGAGTTATTCGAATAAGAGTTATAGAATAAGAGTTAACCAAATAGGAGTTGATAAATTAGTTGTTTGTTATTTATTCGAGTTAGAAATAAGAGTTAGGTTAAAGTTATTATATTTCAGAAGCAAGAGATTATAACACCACTGTTATAATCAAATGATTCTGTAAAGGAGTTGGACTCGTAAATTATATCCGAAGGTTACGTAAGGAAGTGTTAAAGAGTTAAAAGATGAACTTACCCTATTTCGAGATTTGAAATGCTGTTCAGTTAAGGTCTGATAGGTAGTTATACCCCAACTTGATTGGCTTCGTTTTTAATTTAGAAATGGTTAAGGTTCGAGAGTGAAAGTGGTTAAGTGATTTTAGTAAATAAGTATAGTGGTTTAAGTTTTCGTCGCGATGTTGATTTAAACATCTGTTTAAATCCAAGTAAAGAAGATTTGGAAATGTTTTCCAAATAGAATCAGAAACGTAATCAAATATTGAAATTTGAAATATGAATTAGAAAAGGAAGTGTTCATGTATAAGGAATTAAGAAATGGAGTTAAGCTAAAACAGAATTTGACTGGAGACTTGTTAAGTTGAATGGTTTCCTAAGTGTCTATCTGATGTTGGTTTCGACCTTCGGGATTGGTACTTAGGGAATTGTTCTTATACTAGTTTACAAATCAGAGACTGATAGTTGTAGAAGAATAGTGATACGTAAATTAGTTATAGAAATGGTTTCCAGCGTTAACGTATATTTTCTAAACATAAAAAATAGGGAGCATATGAATATATATCTATATAGATATATATATGATTGATGATTGATTTGATATAATTTCCATCTGGAAATAATATCATTGTTTGCACACGTATTTTTCTTTGATAGTTAGCTCACCGACTATTGAAGTTTTTGACCATTTTAACGTTGTTAATATGGAGAGACCGGTTGGATAATTATCCAAAGAACCACTCTGTATTGGCATAAGCGTTGCGAGTCATATATGCCAAAGATAATTGAAGAAGGAGTAAAGTGCAAGGGTTATTGTATAAGTCTTAGATAACAGTGTCTAAGATGGATGTACTGAATAGTTCCTTCGGTTCATCCTGCTCCTGGATGAATGTCTGATAGAGTATTTCCAGAAAGGTCACGTACATTGATTTCTTCAACCGTACCAAGAGTGGAAGCGGAGAAGGAAACTTCTTTAGCTAACACGTAATGTACTGTTGTAGACGTCAATTAATGATTTTCGATGGATTTGACATTGTGGCATTCGAAGAGAATCTGATGTGATGATAAAGCGTAACCTCAAGCCTCATCAACCGGAAAATGACAAAAATCGGGCAGGCGGCGTGGCTATGCAGGTCGCACCTATTAGGATGTATAATCACCTGATCTAGAGTTTCATTTACTTCTAAAAATCTATTGTTAATTCTGTCCCATTCGGGAAACGGTTGTTGATCCCAACCGTTGGTGATATACATTCGATACACTTAAGCAAAATGAGTGGTCGGTCATGTGTGGCCGGGTTGCAAGATGTTCTTGTTGAACCCAGTGTTCCTTTCTAGAGGTACACTAGCGAAAGGTGGTTCCTTACCTTGTCATAGTTGGAAATCCATTACCCAATACGTGCTTGCGGTTTTGATTGTATACTATATATGTAGAACGTGAGATGAAACCGTTTCTGCTAGATGATTATTATATTGTGGTTGATTGACATTATTATGATATAAAAAGGTTTTTGATATAAAGATATTTTGGATTCTCATAAGGGAAAAACCCGTTCCTTTATACGGCATGGTCTTATGATATATCGTTTACTTGTTCAAACTGTTTTACTCACACCAGTCCCATGTGTAACACCCCACCTCCGCTAGGGTCACTCACAAAGGGAATGCACTAGCTTTGGTGGAGAATTATCTTGGTAAACATACACAGAAATATTACAAGACAGAACATATAAAACAGCGGAAGAAAAACCAAATTTCATTTCTTTAAAATCTAGTAAGGTGTAAAGCCTTTTACATCAAAATGCCATTAAATCCATTACACTGAAATCTTCCTTGCAATAGTAAAGAAGCATAAAACCATGGTCATAAATCATTCCCCAAGTAAAACAGTAAAGAAGCCATAGCTAAGAAAGGTCCAAGCCATATATGATGATCTTGAAGCAGAAAGAAGTCCAAACTAAGTCGTAGTGTTTCCTCCCTGAGAAACCGGGGGGAAACGGCAGAAAAAGAGGCGAAATAAAATGGGTCAGTCATACAGACTAGTAAGTCCTGGTGACTTTCAGCAAAGAAACAAGTAAAGGTAACATGACATGTATAAACTGAATGTAAACATAAGGATGATGACAAGATAGGCAAGTTAAACTTAGATAACAAGATAAACTACGGTAACAAGATAAACAACGTATAGCATCGCATGTTTAACATGTTCTGCACCAACTGTACTAGCACCCCAACCCGTATCATCCTTTCCATGTATATGTACAGTCCCTTTCCGTATATCGTACGGGTTTCATTACGTATTTCTATACTACTTCAACGTAGTGCCACCATTCTTGAAATCGTTTGGACTGCCACCCTTGTTCTGGCTATATCCTTATCATGAACTATCGCGTGTTCAACTAGGATTTATGCCACGTAGGACCACTAGGGATTATGCTACCTATTGAACGTTTTCTAGATTCGATTAGGGTTTGTGCCACCGAGGACCACTAGGGATTATGCTACCTAACGAACAACACCCTTTTTCCACGTAACGATCTATTAATCGATCGGCTCCCTACAAGTTCTAGCTCGTTCATGTGTCTGTGTCATACGGCCCAATCACGAAATGTAGTCACCTGTGCTTGGTCCACCATAGGGTGTATCAAGCCTTAGGGTGCCAACCACCGACACGAATCAAGCACGCACAGTGTAAACCTACCGGTGCCCAATGCTTGATTTTTCAACTCCGGACTACTTGGACGACCGTAGTCCGCCTGAACCTACAATGGCGCACCAACTCAGCCATCGTTCTGGTTGCTTACAATCAGCCCAGTAATCGTGCCCCACCCTGCCTAGTTCCAGGGTACCATGATACATCTAGTGGGTTACTGCTGAAAAGGACCGTGCAACTAGGGTTTCCGTCCAGCAGGTTAAGTATTGTCATTTAAATTCGAGACTTAACCCCATTAGTCTAGCATGTCAAGTTGGTTAAGTGTGGTCATTCAAGTTCGTGACTTAACCCGTCTACGTGCCATGTCAAATTGGCTAAGTGTTGTCGTTCAAGTTCATGACTTAGCCCTACGAATCATGTGTTAAGTAGGTTAAGTATGTTCAAGCGGTTCATTACTTAACCCTGTCAAATCATCATGTCAAATTGGTTAAGTATATTCAAGCAGTTCATGACTTAACCCTATCAAATCATCGTGTCAAATTGGTTAATTATATTCAAGCGGTTCATTACTTAACCCTATCAAATCATCATGTCAAATTGGTTAAGTATATTCAAGCAGTTCATGACTTAACCCTATCAAATCATTGTGTCAAATTGGTTAAGTATATTCAAGCGTTTCATGACTTAACCCTATCAAATCATCGTGTCAAATTGGTTAAGTATACTCAAGCGGTTCATCACTTAACCCTATCAAATCATCGTGTCAAATTGGTTAAGTATATTCAAGGAGTTCATGACTTAACCCTATCAAATCATCGTGTCAAATTGGTTAAGTATATTCAAGCAGTTCATGACTTAACCCTATCATGTGGCATTAAATAAATTAATGCACCCCAACCTCTCACATTAGACTTGTGGTTGTGGTCACTGGATGTGTCGGGCGGTTCGGGGCAGATTTACACCACAACCTAGTCTAACCTCGGGTTTTAAGCGCGATATGACCAACTACCCACATTGGATCCTATTGCTTGCAGTTACTGGATTCGCGGGGTGGTTCCGGGCAAGTTTATACTGCAAACTCAACCCAACCTCAAGTTGGCCATGTTCAAATTTCGTGTCAAATTTCATGTCAGGTTTCATGTCAAATTCAAGTCAGTTCGGGTCCATATCCAGGTTCAAGTTATAACAACGTTCATGTTTCAAGTTCATAACCAATTCATGTTTCAAGTTCATAAGCATGTTTACGCGCCTTCTAGATGTCAATTATCAACTATCAAGTCACAGTCAATTTTGTGTTCAAGTTATTCCCATCGTATCAATTTCGTGCTATTTGTCGAATTCCATAATTACCTAAGAACGTGGTTTGACCAACAGATTCTATTTTCTCTAATTATGTTCCTAGGATCTTAACAGCATATCCGATTTCCAAGTTCACAATTCATGTTCATGTCAATTATCAAGTTTACAATCACTTTTGTGTTCAAGTTATGCCAATTCATGTCCAAGCTAATTCATGTCAATTACCAATTCATGTCTAAGTGAATCTTCATGTTTTGACCGATATCCCCAAATCGTATTCCCACCGTACACGTATTGAGATTAAAAAAAAGATAAACAAGGAAATCATGACAAAAATAGGCATGTGAATAGGCATGAGATTATAATCCAAATCATATGTTCGACAGAATTGGTGTATAATAGTTTAACACATCATGGGCATGTGAATAGGATCTAGAACAATATGTAAATCAAGGTTTAAGAACATAGATAGACTTGCATTAATCCAAATTCAAGATTCAAGAGAGAATAGGGTGAAAACTGAATTAAAAAGTCTTATCATCAAGTCAAGGTCCAGGAATTCATATTACAATCTAGCGTTTAAATAATAAACTAGGTCCAACAACATGAATGGGCATGATTCAATCGATAAGAAATAACCCAAAATCCTAGATTCAAGAAGAGACAAGAACAGATCTAAATAGATAGTCAAGCTTAGGTCCAATTTCATTTTATTCCATGTCCATTTTAAATTTAACAAGTTTAAATCTAAAAGTAACTAGAACTTACAGATCATGGTCTAAGAAATTGAGATGCAGAAGTTGAATCTAGAAACTAGTCATCGATTGGTTGATTCGATGGATTCTGATTTGATAGCAGAAGCAAGCCCCCAATATGCAATTCCTAGCTGTAGTCTTCAAGAATTAGTCTTCATGTTTTGCTTTAATTTATTTATTTGATTTTCTCAGAGGAAGCATAAGGACAGAAAGAATTTTTGTAGAGAAAATGAGGCTAGGAGGCTGTTTATATAGGTTTAGAGTCACGAATCTAGTCAGAAAACTGGTCCAAATACATCAGAATGAACCCAGGCTGAAAACCAGGTTTTGGCACCAGGCCGACCATAGGGTCGACCTGGTCCCTGGGAGGTCGACCATAGTGTCGACCCCCAGGTCGACCTGGTCCTGGGTGGGAAATTTCCCGCCCAGTCTGCCCTGGGGTTTGAATTTGAATTTCGAATTCAAATTTCGAGCTGTTTTTGATCCTGAAAATTCCTGAAACTTCAGAGGGCCATAACTTGGTCATACGGACTCCGTTTTTCGAAAACTCGGTCTCTTTTCAAGCAGAATTTCGAGACGAACGCAATGGCGCAACCCGTTTCCCTTGATTCTTATTTTAAAATTTAATTCTGCCTTGATTTATGGTTTTCACATGTTATTAAAATACGGGTTGTTACATTCTCCCCTCCTTAAAGGATTTTGTCCCCGAAATCTCTAAGTTAGGAAGTATGTATTCTACCATCCATCATCCATCTACTCAAAACATCATCCACAAGAAATCATTGTCCTTAAAAGATTCCTAATGCTGTATGTATATATGCGAAAAGTGTGTGTATATGTAATTATCTAATGCAAAAGATCAGGCGGTTACTGATTGAGTAAACCTCCTTAATGCAAAGTATGCTAGTGCGATAAGTCCAACATGTATGCAAATTCCTATTACATTTCACAATTTCTACATAAGTGCCCAATCATTCATTCATATGCAACATCCAAATGATAGCATATCAAGCTTCCATCCATGTACAAGTACAAACATTCATGCATATGCAATATGAGATGTGACTGAGCTGATCTAGTGCCTAATGTGAGTTATGCAACCACGAGCAACCGCTAGCAACCACTTGCAATCATCAACCATAAAATGTCTCAAACACATGTTTACATCCATTAGTTCCTACCTTAAGGTATAGTCGAATGATAGAAGCAAGTAAAGAAAAACTTTGTACTCATTAGGCAATTTCAAAACTGGGAATCTTCCTTATATATATACCGATTAGGAGAATAACTCCCCTAAACACCAGCCCCGAAGACCGAAATCAACATCAGACTGATATCCAGAGAATTTCTTAACCCAGCCAATGTATCTGATTCTAGGAAACTAAGCATGATAAACTCCTTTTTAGGTTGCAAGAAATCCCTTCCTAAAACCAACCCATATCCTATAAAGACCAAAAAGTTTAGTCAACCTAACGAACACCCTCTAGCCCCAACATGTATTACTAACAGATGAGTCATACTCCCTATGGGTTTGCAATAGAAATAGGATTGAGAAATAGGACCGAGAGGATATACATAAAAGATAGCATGCAAGTAAGCTCTATAGAAAAACAGGGATCAAGGATATACTCTTAAAAAGAGATATGATGCGCGTATCTAGTCTTCAATCTTCTAAGTTGCATTCCCTTGAGCTTAACTCCATTGTGCTCTGACCGTATTTAACTTCATAATTTCATAGCTTCTTAATTCTTGTTTCCAAAATTTGAGTTGGAACTCATTTCACTGTTGTATTTCGTCCCACTTTCACTTATCCTCCTTCTAGTATACTCAGCTCAAACATAACTGCTTACTCATGGTTTCATGCAAGCTCTCCAAAATTCACTAGTGAATCTTGGATCTCGTTTACTCACTATAAGGTATTCCACGCAGAAGAACTATCTCTTGAAAATAAACAGATGCCAGCCATGTTGCCAAATTTACTTACTAAGGTGATTTCCTATAACTCATGCATAAGCGAATTGAACCATCCGCCTTAGTGGTGAACACTACTCGAGCGGATCAACAAATGTATCAAGAGATTCTAGGTAACTAAGCATGACAGAATCCTAAGGGTTACACTAGACTTCGAGGGCATTACCGAGGCAAGTCAAGAGTCTAACTACCCTCTTTTCATACTCGAGAATGGTACCATTTCTGGATAACCACCCCATCCCTAGAATCAAACCATGGCCTAAAAACATAAGCATTTCTTCTAAACTCAACGCTTAGCATAGACATTTTCAAATCCAAACAAGTCATGAATAAATGAGCCGATTCCCCAACAGGATTTGAGACAAAAATGGGATCCTCTACTACGCTAGTACTAAGGTGCAGAGACTCAACTATCGAAGCAGAATTAAAAGGATGCGATGAACAAAAACAAAGTCCTAACGGGATGATAGAAAAGAAAAACTAAACCTTTAACAGAAACGTTACCACCTCTCTTGGGTATGCTAGTAGTGAGAGCATACAATTTCCCTCTCGACGATCTTGTCCTTTGGCCTTGTCCTTGTCCTATAACACTTAACTACATGTCCCTTTTTACCATACTAACAATACTCTTTCTTGTCATGGGTTTTATTATTCTTTCACTTTGGCCTCTTCCTTTTCACCTTTTCCTCCTTCGTGGATTAAGCCATATCAACAAGTTTCTTATCCTTAGGCTTGTATTCTTTTATCCTCGTTCTTACTATCCTTGTATAGCTTGTTGACCAGTTTCTCGAAAGCTACCTCCATCGCACGGCAACCCTACAAAGCTTGAAATAAGATTAGTCGCAGATGGAACTACTGCGGCTCTTGATGGAGGTTAGGCACTTCTTTGCCCTCCTATTTGCGTTGTATGCCTACAAACTATGGTGAAAAATAAAGAGAGAAGAGACTCAAGGAGAGAATCAAAAGATAGTGCATATGGCTTTGGGGAATATGCCTTTCGTAAAACAAAACTTTTCTTAGAAAAATGCTTCTTTGTAAACATTTTGGAAATAATTTCAGAAGATTTTTAAAAGATTTTGCCCAATCTGGTAACCTTCTTCTCTGATACCAAATGTAACACCCCACCTCCGCTAGGGTCACTCACAAAGGGAATGCACTAGCTTTGGTGGAGAATTATCTAGGTAAACATACACAGAAATATTACAAGACAGAACATATAAAACAGGGGAAGAAAAACCAAATTTCATTTCTTTAAAATCTAGTAAGGTCTAAAGCCTTTTACATCAAAATGCCATTAAATCCATTACACCGAAATCTGCCTTGCAATAGTAAAGAAGCATAAAACCATGGTCATAAATCATTCCCCAAGTAAAACAGTAAAGCATCCATAGCCAAGAAAGGTCCAAGCCATATATGATGATCTTGAAGCAGAAAGAAGTCCAAACTAAGTCGTAGTGTTTCCTCCCTGAGAACCTGGGGGGGGGGGGGGGGAACGGAAGAAGAAGAGGCGAAACAAAACGGGCAGTCATACAGATTGGTAAGTCCTAGTGACTTTCAACATAGAAACAAGTAAAGGTAATATGACATGTATAAACTGAAAGTAAACATAAGAATGATGAAAAGATAGGCAAGTTAAACTAAGATAACAAGATAAACTACGTATAGCATCGCATGTTTAACATTCTCTGCACCAACTGTACTAGCACCCTGTTAGATCGAAATTTGGACCTAACACCCAAATTGTTATGAATGTTATAGAATTTCAAATGAAGAACGAGGAAAAAGAAAATAACACTCAGAATTTATAGTGGTTCGGCGTTAACGAGCCTACGTCCACTTTATATATTATTGATTATGCTTTAAAAGCTAATACAACAAGGATTTCTCTCAATATTTCAGTAGTTTGACAACAATGGCGGATTCTGTACTCAATATTGCCAAAAAGACCCCGAAAAATGCCAAGCTCTGGGCTATTTATAGCTGATTTTGTCAGGCGGGTCGTGATAACACGTGGCACAAATCCCGAGAACATCGGATCGCATCGCCACCGTTGAGGAAATGGTCAAATTAGCCGTTGTGGACAGGTGTCGCGATCTGCTTGAAAATCGGATCGTGAAGATGGGGAGAATTGGTCTAGATGACGGTTAGGGACACGTGTCGCCAGATCCGTGCGATTCGGATCGCTGAAGACCAGCTCGCGCTTGAATGGGTCAGAGGGTTCGCCATGCACCAAGGGATCAGATCGGTTCGCTCTGGGCAACAATATAAGTTCGGATCGGATCGCCTGGACATGCCGTTTGCTGATGAGATGGGGGCGATCCGTTTCTGGGCGAGTCGATAGAGTGCGATCCGTTCCTTCATATTCTTGGGGAACGTGGTTTCTTGCTTTCCTCTTACGAATGATCCTGGGTGGCTTGGTCAAAAAGCGAGCCAACATTTTTCCCCCTCGAAGTATGTTTTATCGATGATGGAACATGCTTCGAAGATTCTGATCTACCTTTTCCTGAAAGGACGCAAATCAACAGTCGCATTGGTTCAAATCAACGTATGCATGAATCGGATCGCCATAGAGCGCCACGGTCCGAGTGGTCACGTGCTCGTCTCGAGCTGAGTATCTAGGCTTTTGTGCGAGACGCGGCAGACTTTTCTTCGAGCCGTGTCGGGCTTCGAGCTTGGTGGGCCATCGTCTGAGGCGGTCCGTGAGCTTCTATGCGACACAAGCTTTGGATCGTGGCCTGCATGGTGTTTCGTGGACCGAATAGGACAAGGAAAGGGATACAAACGGTCGCCCTCTTTGCCTATATAAGCCGACCTCCTCCTCTTCATTCTCCTTCTTCTTTCTTCCTGCCGAATCGTTTCGCCTGCACTATCGAAGAACGAACCCAAATTTTTCAAACCTTCGAAAATCCGAGCATTCTCTCAATCTTTAGAAAGGTAACTCCACAAAAAGTATTCTTATTCGTGAACGCCACTCTTTCACGAACTTTCTCGACTAGAAACGATGGAAATTTGTGCTTTTCTGACGAAATCATCAAAACGCCATGGCCAACTGACATAGAGCTCGGAGTTCGAGGATGGAAAGGAGAGGAGGAAAACGAAGGAGGAAGAAGGAGAAGAAGGAAGGCCGGTTCGGGTCGTGGTCAAGAAGAGAAAACGAAAGCGAGTGGCGAGACGAAAGATCGTGGTGGCAGCAAAGGGACATATCGTGGGGGTCGCAACGGTTCGTGAAGGAGCGATCCCTTCGCCCGGCGATTCGATGGGCGGCGATTCCTCTGCCCTGCGATCCGAAAGGGGCGATCCCTCTGCCATGCGATCCGAAAGGGGGCGATCCCTCTGCCCTACGGTCCGACTTATAGCTGACGATACGAAGAAATTTCAGACTTTAATCAATGCCTTGTCACCATAAAACTCTGAACAGTTAGGCTAGAGCCTTGACGTTGGACTTTCTGGACCTAATGACCTCATAATTTGACTGCATATGACGACTAATGCTTCTGATAATCTTGATTGCTTTCATACTTTATTTTCAATGCGCACACACAATCACACACACCGACACTTGCACACACGGGGGACGGGTAGTGTTAATCTTATTGTTCACATTTTCTCGTCTTAGCAGCAATGTCGAATGAAAACTCTTCTTCAAGATCCGTAGCAGAAGCGGAATCCGAGACTCCTGAACAGTACAATCCTGTAATTCCTCCAATCAATGCGGGGGGTGAAGATTCTGGATCTGAGTACGAAGCCACAGAATCAGATCCGACAGAAAGTACTTCATCCAGCAACGATTCTGAGACTGATGAGCGAGCTCCTGATGAGGTCCCAGGCACACTCGGGATAGATAAATTTTCTGATTCTTTAGCATCCAAGCTTGACGAGATAAAACTTAAAAGAATCTGCTTAAGACACGGCATTCCTTGGGATGATGTCTTGACGCCTGGAAGCGAAGATAGACCCCACCTAGCACCGGAAGGGTATATGGCGATTAGTCGAACAATGTGTCTAGTAGGAGCTATCCCTCCGTTTCCCCCGATTGCCATCGAAACTTTAAGACGACTTGGCATTGCTCCGATGCAGCTTCATCCAAATGCCTACGCATCTCTATACTCACTATATGTTGCATATGCGGAGATCCTGCATGCCAAACTTAAATTCAGAGATCTGGTATTCTTCTTTCTTTTCAAGCACCGCTCTTCGGCAACTCCAAACTTTTCTTTCTTCGAATCAGTGGCGAACAGAAAGGTTCTGTACGACGGGTATAGCAATATAGGGGACCCTAAATCTGATTGGTTTTATATAAGGAAACAGGCCGGATGCTCACGAAGATGGCTCAAATCAAGTAAACTTCGATATTCTAATCGAATATCTTGCTCAAGGAGTCTAAGTATTAACATTTTTCCGCCTTTTTCTTTGTCTTAAACAGATCATATCTTCCCGAAAACGGAGGGTCCGTTATATAACCATCGATTATCCATTCTTTCACAGAGCAGATCCGACTTTCTAAGGATCAAAAAATGCATTACTGATGACAATCTTCACAAGCATCGTCTTCTAGACAGAAGATTTGGACTTGGCACTGGCGGCAAACCTTATAAGTACGTGCCCCCAACGGAGGGAGAGGGAACTTCGCAAGCGGCTGAAACAACTAAGTTTCGCAAGAGTCCTTCTCCGATAGTCATCCAAGACGATGAAGACTTGAACATATACAGAGGGGATGAGGCCCGCGGTGACATGTCAAAGGAAATTCCTATCTCCGCTCCAATAGAAACTGTTGCTGCTGACGATTTGACAGAAGAGCAGTTATTTGACGAGCTGAATAAAATCCCTCTACCCGATGATGTATATACGGAGAAAGACTTCGGAGAGGGGCCTTTATTCTCTGCTTCCGAAGAGGCGATCGCTTCAACTAGGGAACGAGAAACTGGTCAGATGAGCCTGTCTTCAGGCCCGGGTCTGTTAGGGGGAATTATATGGGATGCACACATCACACACACTGTCTGACCCTGCACTCTAATTTCGCGGGTATTCAAAGTTTTAATATACTCTTTTCTTTTTTTGCAGGAACGATGTCCCGCAGGAAATCTTATTCGTATCGTTCTCTCCGCGAGGGCACACCCAGCCTTCGCCCGGATACTGAGCGCTCTCGCGGTCCTTCTCATAGGCCGAGTTCCTCGCAACCTCGATCTCCACCCAAATCAACCTCTACCAGGCCTTCGAGTCATCTGAAAATTCCGACAGGGGGAAAGAAACTTCCAAAAGAGTTGACTCCTCCAAAGAGTGCACCTTCCCACAGTCGGTCGTCAAAAAGGCATCACGAATCTAAAGATAGGGACAAAGATTCATCCAAAGAAACTGAGAAAGAGAGAAGTGACATTGTTCCCACCAGCCAACCAGAGTTAGCTGCCCCCGGGTCACGGGATTACGTCCATGGTCCCGAGATCCAAGGTAGGCTGGAAATGCTGCGGGAACAATTTCCAGGCATGTTCTTTGACAGGATGGTATTTGTTCCTGCCTTGGAACCGGTCCCTAAAAATTGGGATAATGAAGTTATCGGGCACATCCAGCACGCAGCCAGGCAATATGAGATGATGAAAAAACACGCAGTTAACCTTTCGGAAGTCATCCGAACACTCGAAATAGAAGCACACAGGTCTAAAGAAAAACTTGAAAATAACGAAAGGGCTAGGACAAAATTGGAAAAGGACCTGGAAGATGCTCAGTCCCAGCTTGCTTTAGCACGGAGGGACGCTGAAAATTATAAGACTGAATTAGAGAATGCCAAGAAGTGCTTTCATTCAGAACTGGACTCCAATAGCCAAGAGAAAATGGCTTTAAAGAAGGAGGTTGAAGATCTCAAAATGGCCAACATCGAGTTGAAAACAGCACAAGGCCATTTTGAAGCTGAGAAGGCTACTTGGGAGGCGGAAAAAGCGAGTTTAAAAGAAAGTTTGGCTCTGGCAAAAGCAGAAAAGGTGATTTTGAACGACTAGGTCTCAGACGTGGAGAGGAGGGCAGCCCTAGCCGAAAAGAATGTTGAAAGTGCCATCGAGTTGGCCACTGCTTCTAACAACAAGCTCCTCGAAAGAGAGAAAGAAATCGAGGGGTTTGAGGAGATGATTTTCGATTTCCTTGGCCAGGTTCTCAAGACTCGCAACATCTCGTGGATCCCGGATTACCATGTTACTTTGGCCAATTTATGGGATGCCATTGTGGAGGGAGAAAAGCATAGATTGGGAGTCAAAGAGATCGATGAGGATGAACTGATGAAGAGCATCTTAAGAGACAATGAACCTGAGGACCTGGCAGAAGGTCGTCGCTTGATTCTGGCGGAGATGGAAAAGGAGAAAACCTTGGCTAAAGGTAAAAGCAAAATTGATGAAGGTTCCAGTTCCGCCGTGGGGCCTAAAACCTCCGGAGTGGAGGAGTACCATCCTGATGATCCGCTAATCCCTTTTGGGCTTAACTCCCGCTATTGTTGGAGCTCCTACGACAATCCAAGAAGGAGGGTCTGCGGAAGGTATCTCCCTTTTCTCCCCGCAATTTGTCAAAGCAATTGTGAATTGTCGTCGTTTGGTGGAACAACCACTTGAGTTAGTAACATGTGCTCCTCGAAATACAGGTGGCGAGCCCGCTGACATGGGTGCTGGAAAAGGAAAGGAAGTGGAGAAGGAGGCGGTCTTGCCAGGTGCTGGTATTGGTGTACCAAAGCAGGCAGAGGTCACAACAACAGAAAAAAGCATCCCGGCATCTAGCACTGATGCGCCCAAAGATGCTGTGACCATCGAAGCCTTAAGAGACATGGATTGGCGCCATGTAGATGATGAAGAAGACACTGTTGGAACCAAAAAGGCCGATGATGATGACGAGGAAACCTTGGCCAGCCGAAAAGCCAGGCAGGAGAAAGAGTCGGCTTCGAGGAAGGTGGGAGATGAGGCTTTGGACGTAGTCCCTCTTGCAGAATTCGATCCCAAAACTGGGATGATTGTGAAAATCCAGCCCAAATCCATCAGCCGACAACTTCACTTCGCAAACCCCGATGACTTCCCGGCTTCCCTCTCTAGTAGAAGCAAGAGAAAAGAGGTGGAAGAGGAGACTTCAGAGGAGTCGGACGTTCCCCTCGTAGACAAGCGGAAGAGGAAAAAAGGGGATCCATCTGAAGCCGACAAGGAGAGGCTGGAGAGGCAGAAGCAAGAGAAGAGGTCAAAGCGTAAATAGGATGTTTGTTGTTTGTTGATATTTTGTCTTTAGGCTTCCCACTGGCCAGGAAGTGTAATTGTGAGACTGGCCCTCACTTTTGTTTCTAGGATGTTTTTCACTTCTTTGATTTGCAGTATATAAACAAAAGTTTATCTCTCCATGCATCATTGTGTACCTGTATTCAGATAAACTTTCCATGTTTAGTCATTAGCTAACTAATAATAACTACAAATCAGTCAATCAACAGGAAGAAGAATTTTCATGCTATGTTACACTGCTGTATCAAAGTTTAGTGTATGTATACGAGTGTATGTGCCCCCAATCGGTTGTTATCATAGCGCATGACGGGGGGTTTATTAAGAATCGGATAGCCTTGTGGGCAGGTTACCCCCTATTTCTGAATATGGGGGACTTAGAAGATTTCATAGGATAATTGTTCTTATGGCACCGAATTCCTGACACCTTTCTCAATGCTTAATTATAGACTTCTTTGTACTCTCCTGACGGTTGTCAAGGTTAGAGCTTGAATTCGGTAGTTCAGCTGGTCTCCGATCCTTCAGCAGGGAAGGAGATCTTTCTCAGCGCTCAATCGGAGACGCTTTTATACTCTCTCTCTCTCTGGAGAGTTAGAGTCCGAGCTCAGCGATTCATTCTCTCCCCGATCCTTCAGCGGGGAAGGAGCTCTTTCTCAGCGCTCAATCGGAGACGCTTTTATACTCTCTCTCTCTCTGGAGAGTTAGAGTTCGAGCTCAGCGATTCATTCTCTCCCCGATCCTCCAGCGGGGAAGGAGCTCTTTCTCAGCGCTCAATCAGAGACGCTTTTATACTCTCTCTCTCTCTGGAGAGTTAGAGTTCGAGCTCAGCGATTCATTCTCTCCCCGATCCTTCAGCGGGGAAGGAGCTCTTTCTCAGCGCTCAATCGGAGACGCTTTTATACTCTCTCTCTCTCTCTGGAGAGTTAGAGTTTTCGCTTGGGCAGCTCCGATCATGGTACACCGCCGTTATTGTGAATGTCATCTTCGTGTCTTTTATACTCTCTCTCTACTCTGGAGAGTTAGAGTCACGGATCAAGCAATCTGCAATCATGCATGCTCATCAAACTCATCTTAGGTGTATACTTTAACCCATGCTCCGTGGGTTAAAACTAGTCGAACAAGCAGTTGGAGCCTTTGCCAAGGCTTTGGGTTCCTTTGATTAGTCTATGGGAGGAACAGTTGGCACCGGACTTCGGGTACCTGCATTATTCACACTGATTTTCATAAAATAAACAGGCAAATAAACAAAGATGCAATAAAGGCAAACGACACACAGTATTTTTATAGTGGTTCGGTCGAATCATGATCTACGTCCACTTTGGTCATCTCTTGCTTTAAGGAATCAGACTATTCTAGGCAAGTCATGCCCTGTACATAGTTTTTAAACAAAGCAAAAGAATAAATTTGAAACTCTCATGTTAAATATGGCCGTAAATGTTGGGCATTCCACACTCTGGGGATTTCCTGTCCATCTACGGTTGCCAGCTTGAAGGTTCCATTATCAAGCTTGCTCAGGATGGAGTACGGTCCTTCCCACTTCGCTCCCATATGAGTTGGGGGTGGGAAGACACGCTTCAGGACCAAGTCTCCGGGTTCCCATGTTCGGGCTCGAACCTTTTTGTTGTAATATCGGGCGACCTGTTGTTTGCATCTCAAGGCACGCAGGTCTGCTTCA
The DNA here is from genome assembly GCA_030737875.1 of Allium sativum. Classification (NCBI taxonomy): domain Eukaryota; kingdom Viridiplantae; phylum Streptophyta; class Magnoliopsida; order Asparagales; family Amaryllidaceae; genus Allium; species Allium sativum. The sequence continues at coordinate 11,100,069 of JASFAX010000027.1, read as the reverse complement.
TCCCTCTTTTCTTCGATCATATCCAGGGACCCAAGGAGCAATTCATTATTAGTCATTGGATCATAATAAGTCACCCGATGAGAAGGTACCTTTATCTCAACCGGGATGACCGCTTCCGTTCCAAAAGCAAGGGAGAACGGGGTATGTCCTGTTGCCGATTTATATGTTGTCCTGTAGGCCCATAGTGCCAAGGGCAATTCATCAGCCCACATGGCTCTAGCCCACTTCATTCTTCTTTTCAGAATGGACTTAATACTTTATTTGCCGCCTCGACTTGTCCATTCGATTGTGGGTGCGCCACAGAGGTGTACCGATTCTCGATGTGGTATTTTTGGCAGAAGTTTCTGAATTCAGCACTATCGAACTGAGTTCCGTTGTCAGTTATTACAATCTTTGGAATCCCAAATCGACAGATGATGTTTCTCACAATGAAGTTGACACTCGTTTAGTTGTGATTGTAGTTAGTGGTTCAGCCTCGACCCACTTAGTGAAATAATCTACGGCCGCAATAGCGAACTTTGCTCCGCCCCTTGCTATGGGGAGACTTCCTATGATATCAATTCCCCACATAGCAAAAGGCCATGGACTCATCATTGTTTTTAACTGACTTGGAGGCGCTCTAGGTATCTTTGAAAATCTCTGGCACGCATCACATCGTCGTGCATATCTTACTGCATCCTTGTTTATGGTGGGCCAGAAATAACCATGCCGCAATACCTTTTTTCCCAAAGTTTGCCCTCCAGTGTGGTCGCCACATTCGCCTTCGTGGACTTCTTGCAGCACACGTTTAATGTCATCGTGGGCTACACACAGAAGGAGGGGCATTGAGAACCCTTGTCTGTAAAGAACTCCGCCTTGCAGAACGTATCGGGCGGCTTTACGAATCACTTTACGCCTCTCGCTTTTCTTAGTCGGAAGCGTTCCATCCATTAGGAAATTCTTTATAGGGGTTATCCAGGACTCCCTTTCTGGTTCCGTCCCTAGTACTAGGTCGATTTCCATCTGATCTATGCTAGGGGACCGAAGTACTTCAACGGGGGCTAGCCCAGTCACTTCAGGATCGTCAGAACTAGCCATCTTTGCCAACTTGTCTGCCTGCTGATTCTCTGACCGCGGAATATGAGATATGCTGTAGTGATCAAAATCATTCAGCAGTTCTTTCGCCTTCTTTAAGTATAAAATCAATCTTGCACTTTTAGCTTGGAATCTTCCAGTGACTTGATTCACAACTAACTTGGAGTCGCAGAAGATGTTCAGCTTTGTGACTTCTAGTTCCTTTGCAATCTTTAATCCGGCTATCAGAGCTTCATATTCGGAATCGTTGTTAGTGGCATGAAACTCCATTCGGATTGCATAGGTTATCAATCGTTTCTCGGGGGTTTCAAGCACTATTCCAGCGCCGGATCTTTCGTCGTTCCTAGCACCATCAGTATACAATCTCCAGGCATTAGGATCGAAAAGTAACTTTGAAGGATCAACTTCCTCGTTTGCTATATCTTCCTCAGGGACAGTGAACTCTGCTATGAAGTCAGCTATCACTTGCCCCCGAATTGATCGTCTGGGCTGAAAGTTCCAATCAAATTGACTTAACTCAATATTCCATTTGAGTAACCTTCCAGATGCCTCCGGTCTCTGTAGAACCTGCTTGAGTGGATGATCGGTGTATATGGTGATAGGATGTGCTTGGAAATAGTGTCGAAGTTTTCTAGAGGCGATCAGTAAACTATACGCCAACTTTTCTATCCGTGGATAATTACGCTCTGCTGCTGTCAATTTTTTGCTCACATAATACACAGGTCTTTGGACCTTATCCTCTTCTCTTACCAATGCTGAGCTGATCGCATGGGATGACACTGCCAAATACACGAATAAATCCTCGTGATCTATTGGCTTAGATAGAATCGGAGGTTTTTCCAAGTGCCTGAGCAAATTCTGAAATGCTTCTACGCAGTCAGGTGTCCATTTAAAGTGGCGTTTTCCTCGCTTTATTAATTCAAAGAATGGGATGCACTTATCCGTAGCCCTAGAGCTAAATCTGCTTAGCGCGGCCACTTTTCCAGCAAGGCTTTGCACATCCCTAATCTGCCTAGGTTCCTGAATGTTCCTGATTGCCGCGATCTGGTCTGGATTAATCTCAATACCACGGGAACTGACAATGAATCCCAAGAATTTTCAAGAAGCAACACCCAACGAACATTTGGTCGGATTGAGTTTCATTCCGTACTTTCGAAGAATGCCGAACATCTCTGCCAAGTCAGTAGTGTGTTGAGAAGATTGCTTGGACTTAACCAACATATCGTCGACGTATACTTCCATTGTTTTCCCGATCTGGTTATAAAACATCCTGTTGACAAAACGCTGATATGTAGCGCCCGCATTCTTCAAGCCAAAGGGCATCACCACATAACAATATAATCCCAGATCAGTGATAAAACTAGTGTGCTCTTGATCTGGAACATGCATCGGAATCTGGTTGTATCCTGAATAAGCATCCATAAATGAGAGAAGCTCGTGACCTGCCGTCGAGTCTACCAGCTGGTCAATCCGAGGTAACGGGAAACTATCTTTTGGACAGGCTTTGTTCAAATCCGAGAAGTCGATACACGTTCGCCACTTCCCGTTGGCCTTCTTTACTAGGACTGGATTCGAAATCCAGTCTGGGTAGGTCGAATCTCTGATAAATCCATTACTCTTTAGCTTTCCAACCTCTTCTTTCAAGGCAGCGGACCTCTCTGGGCCCAGCATTCGCCTTTTCTGCTTTACTGGAGGATGTTTAGGGTCAATGCTAAAGGAATGGCTCATGATTGATGGGGATATCCCACACATGTCCGCATGGGTCCAAGCAAATACATCCAAATTGTTCTTTAAGAAATCCGTCAATTCTTTAGCAAGATTCGGACCTAACTGGGATCCGATCTTAAGGACCTTCTCCGGGTCACTGTCATCGATCGGTACATCCACGGTTGTCTCGTTGGGAGTCGCCATTCTGCCCCCGGGTTCTTGATCCTCTCTGGGATCTATATCCACGGGCATCTCTCTGGGCGACTCTCCAACGATTATCCTCTTTGATTGTTATAAGGTCTCTGTCCCCAAAGGGGGAGAGGTGCCTTTAGTTTCGAATTTCCCTCCATTGCGAAGTAACTTTAGTTCGGCAACATAACATGCTCGCGCAGCAACTTGATCCCCTCTGACGATACCAATGCCAGCTTCTGTGGGGAATTTCAATAACAAGCACCAGGGGGCTATGCAGGCTCTGAACTTTGCGAGGGTCGGTCGGCCCAAGAAGGCATTGTAGGGCGATTCCACATCCAAAACCACAAAGGGAAGGATTCTCACTCTCTGGCGTTCTCCTTCCCCAAGTGTGACTGGTGACTCTACATAACCCATTGGAGAGGTGGATGCTCCGTTGAATCCACGGATCCACCCTTGGCAGGGCTTCAAGTCTTTTATTTCGAGATTCATCTGGTCAAAAGCCTTCTTGAAAAGAATATTAACGGAACTCCCGTTGTCCACCAGAACCTTATGAACAGTGGCTGGCCCAATGGGTATCGTAATTACAAGTGGATCTTCAGTTGGAGCATGGACTCCGATGCTTTCGCGTTCTCGGAAAACAACATCATCGGTCATCATCTTCTGCTGCTTCACCGGGGTACTGTCCTCGGGGTTGCTACATTCCCCTACCTCGAGGTGTTGTTTGGCCGCGCTGACGTATTGATCCAACGCTTTGGAGCTGTGCCCAGCGAGATAAAGTCCTCCGATCACGGTATTGATAACAGTATTCTTTCCTTTCTGCTGAGCAGTCGGCCTAGCAGCAAGTTGATTTTGGTTCTGATTCGGGGCCTGCACTGCTTGCCCCCTGTCCCTGGGCGTTACTCTGTATTAATCTAACTTTCCTTCTCGAAGCAGCCTTTCGACTACATCCCTTAAGTGATGACATTCATTCGTCGAATGGCCGTGAATCTGGTGAAATAGACAAAACATCCCTGTTTCACGCTCTTTCTCTGTCGACTCTCTAGGAGGTGGCCTCTTATTCTGGAGGACTTCATACGCATCCAGGAAGATATTTTCTAGAGTATCACTTATTGGTGTATAACTTTCAAAGGCCCTGGGACGAGTCCTTCTCTGGGAGTCGTTCCCTCGGTTCCTCTTCCGGTTATTGCCGTTACCATTGTTATTGTTGTTACCTGGCTGGCGACCACCCTGATTCTGATTCCCGACGTTAACTTCAACTTTCCCCGAGCTGTCTCCAGTCTGTTTGATGGCGACATTGCTCTGAATTTCCTCCTTATCAGTTGTTTTAACCTTTCGGTTCGCATATACCTCTTCCCGGCGTAGATGTACGTTGGCTTTCTCGTAGAATAATTCTCTAGTGTGGGGCGGTTTGCCTGCCAGGTACCTCCCGAATTCAGTGTCCTTATCTACTCCGTCAATCAGTGTTGTGACAATGGTCGGTTCATGAGGATCTTTAACCTCAGTAGCGGCCAAATTGAAACGATCCAGGTACATCTTTAAACTCTCGCCTGGTCGCTGTTTGACAAGGAACAAATCGATAACACTTTTTGTCTTCTGTGCGTAGATACGGAATTGTTCTACGAAATTCTCGCTCAGCTCCCTGAAGCTAGAAATCGACCTCGCCGGCAGGCGAGTAAACCATAACAAAGCCACGTCCTCCAGGAATATGGGAAATGCTTTGCACTTAACCGCGTCAGAGGCTGCGGCAGCGGTCATCGACCAAGAGTATCTCATTAGGTGCTGGACAGGATCAGATCTTCCCGCATATCGGTTCATTTGTGGCATGTTGAAACGCCTTGGAAAAGTTGCATCCAAAATATCGTCAGTAAAAGGAGTATGACTGAGGTCGATCCCCCAGTCTTCGTTCCGCTGTCCACGGCTGTCTGCCAGAATCTGGTGGACCATGGCTGCAACATTTGCACTGGTCAAAGGAGGTTCAGGGTCAGTACCTCTGGCCCGACGAGGTTCTCTGATCACTCTTCGGGAAGCAGTCATAAAATCCGGGGCTTGGACAGGGCTTCGCTGCCCCCTGTTATCATGAGTATGCGTGCGGCGACGGGGCTGAGGTGGTCTGTTATGCAAAGGACTGTTCACCTCTCGAGTCCTGAGAGCCGTTGCTTGACCATTCACATTATAGTTTGAGGGTCCCGCCCCTAGCTCTTCTTCTTCCTGTGAGGGCAGGGTTCCGAACCGAAGCTGTTCTATGTTTTCGGCTCTCTCATACGGTCGCCGCGGAGGTCTCGGCGATTCTTCAGACGAAGAAGAATATACTGGGGTGAGTGGACGAACCGGCGATGTTCTTTGCCTTGCTAGCTCATCAAGTCTTCTATCCATAGCCGTCAAATTTTGCCGCAGGATGGAACTTTCCTACCTTTGGGCAGCCAACTCATCAAACAACCTATCCCACATTTCGGCAAAGCGAGAGAGATCCCCCTCAGTGACAGGAGCAGCAGGATCATATTGGTCATCATCACTCTCTCTTATGCGCAAAGAGCTCGAACCGGGTCGAGCAGAGGTTCCAGGACGACAGGAGCGGGTCATAGGTTCCTTTCCAGGTCGAGTTGTAGTTTGATCATCAATTCAGATAGCTGCGGTTCGTGGATGGCGACTCGCTGCGCCCCCCTGAGGTCGACTCGTGGTCATGGTACGCGGAGGCTGTGAGGCGTTACCTCGGGATCGGGTAACAACCCCTTCAGCGGCCTGATTCGTCTCGTTCTCATCGACTCGGAACGTGGTGTCTTCATCGGATCGGTTCGCCCCCTGCGCTCCGCGATCCAGAGTTTCTTCGTTGCCCAGTTCGTGCACACTCTCCTCAATCGTTTCGTTGGTCTGTGAAGCTTTAGATCTTTTTCCAGCCATGATATCCGAATCGCTGGAATCCTCAAGGAAGCGAATAGTGAAACTTTAGGACTGAGTTTCTCAGTGAAAGCACCAAAAATGTTAGATCGAAATTTGGACCTAACACCCAAATTGTTATGAATGTTATAGAATTTCAAATGAAGAACGAGGAAAAAGAAAATAACACTCAGAATTTATAGTGGTTCGGCGTTAACGAGCCTACGTCCACTTTATATATTATTGATTATGCTTTAAAAGCTAATACAACAAGGATTTCTCTCAATATTTCAGTAGTTTGACAACAATGGCGGATTCTGTACTCAATATTGCCAAAAAGATCCCGAAAAATGCCAAGCTCTGGGCTATTTATAGCTGATTTTGTCAGGCGGGTCGTGATAACACGTGGCACAAATCCCGAGAACATCGGATCGCATCGCCACCGTTGAGGAAATGGTCAAATTAGCCGTTGTGGACAGGTGTCGCGATCTGCTTGAAAATCGGATCGTGAAGATGGGGAGAATTGGTCCAGATGATGGTTAGGGACACGTGTCGCCAAATCCGTGTGATTCGGATCGCTGAAGACCAGCTCGCGCTTGAATGGGTCAGAGGGTTCTCCATGCACCAAGGGATCAGATCGGTTCGCTCTGGGCAACAATATAAGTTCGGATCGGATCGCCTGGACGTGCCGTTTGCTGATGAGATGGGGGCGATCCGTTTCTGGGCGAGTCGATAGAGTGCGATCCGTTCCTTCATATTCTTGGGGAACGTGGTTTCTTGCTTTCCTCTTACGAATGATCCTGGGTGGCTTGGTCAAAAAGCGAGCCAACACACCCCAACCCGTATCATCCTTTCCATGTATATGTACAGTCACTTGCTGTATATCGTACGGGTTTCATTACGTATTTCTATACTACTTCAGCGTAGTGCCACCATTCTTGAAATCGTTTGGACTGCCACCCTTGTTCTGGCTATTTCCTTATCATGAACTATCGCGTGTTCAACTAGGATTTATGCCACCTAGGACCACTAGGGATTATGCTACCTATTGAACGTTTTCAAGATTCGATTAGGGTTTATGCCATCTAGGACCACTAGGGATTATGCTACCAAATGAACAACACTCTTTTTCCACGTAATGATCTATTAATCGATCGGCTCCCTACAAGTCCTAGCTCGTTCATGTGTCTGTGTCATACGGCCCAATCATGAAATGTAGTCACCTGTGCTAGGTCCACCATAGGGTGTATCAAGCCCTAGGGTGCCAACCACCGACACGAATCAAGCACGCACAGTGCAAACCTACCGGTGCCCAATGCCTGCTTTTTCAACTCCGGACTACGTGCACGACCATAGTCTGCCTGAACCTACAATGGCGCACCAACTCAGCCGTCGTTCTGGTCGCTTACAATCATCCCAGTAATCGTGCCCCACCCTGCCTAGTTCCAGGGTACCATGATACATCTAGTGGGTTACCGCTGAAAAGGACCGCGTTACTAGGGTTTCCGTCCAGTAGGTTAAGTGTTGTCATTTAAATTTGAGACTTAACCCCATCAGTCTAGCATGTCAAGTTGGTTAAGTGTGGTCATTCAAGTTTGTGACTTAACCCGTCTACGTGTCGTGTCAAATTGGCTAAGTGTTGTCGTTCAAGTTCACGACTTAGCCCTACGAATCATGTGTCAAGTTGGTTAAGTATGTTCAAGCGGTTCATTACTTAACCATATCAAATCATCGTGTCAAATTGGTTAAGTATATTCAAGCAGTTCATGACTTAACCTTATCAAATCATCGTGTCAAATTGGTTAAGTATATTCAAGCGGTTCATTACTTAACCCTATCAAATCATCGTGTCAAATTGGTTAAGTATATTCAAGTTGTTCATGACTTAACCCTATCAAATCATCGTGTCAAACTGGTTAAGTATATTCAAGCGGTTCGTGACTTAACCCTATCAAATCATCGTGTCAAATTGGTTAAGTATATTCAAGCGGTTCATTACTTAACCCTATCAAATCATCGTGTCAAATTGGTTAAGTATATTCAAGTGGTTCATTACTTTACCCTATCAAATCATCGTGTCAAATTGGTTAAGTATATACAAGCAGTTCATGACTTAACCCTATCATGTGGCATTAAATAAATTAATGCACCCCAACCTCTCACATTAGAATTGTGGTTGTGGTCACTGGATGTGCCGGCGGTTCCGGGCAGATTTACACCACAACCTAGTCTAACCTCGGATTTTAAGCGCGATATGACCAACTACCCACATTGGATCCTATTGTTTGCAGTTACTGGATTCGCCGGGTGGTTCCGGGCAGGTTTATACTGCAAACTCAACCCAACCTCGAGTTGGCCATGTTCAAGTTTATTCTAAGTGTCTTGTCCGTGTCCAAATTTCGTGTCAAATTTCATGTCGAGTTTCATGTCAAATTCATGTCAAGTTCGGGTCCATATCCAGGTTCAAGTTATAACAACTTTCATGTTTCAAGTTCATAAGCATGTTTACGTGCCTTCTAGATGTCAATTATCAACTATCAAGTCACAGTCAATTTTGTGTTCAAGTTATTCCCATCGTACCAATTTCGTGCTATTTGTCGAGTTCCTTAATTACCTAAGAACGTGGTTTGCCCAACAGATTCTATTTTCTCTAATTATGTTCCTAGGATCAAAACAGCATATCCGATTTCCAAGTTCACAATTCACGTTCATGTCAATTATCAAGTTTAAAATCACTTTCGTGTTCAAGTTATGCCAATTCATGTCCAAGCTAATTCATGTCAATTACCAATTCATGTCTAAGTGAATCTTCATGTTTTGTCTGATATCCCCAAATTGTATTCCCACCGTACGCGTATCGAGATTAAAAAAAGATAAACAAGGAAATCATGACAAAAATGGGCATATGAATAGGCATGAGATTATAATCCAAATCATATGTTCAACAGAATTGGTGTATAATAGTTTAACACATCATGGGCATGTGAATAGGATCTAGAACAATATGTAAATCAAGGTTTAAGAACATAGATAGACTTACATTAATCCAAATTCAAGATTCAAGAGAGAATAGGGTGAAAACTAAATTGAAAAGTCTTATCATCAAGTCAAGGTCCAAGAATTCATATTACAATCTAGCGTTTGAATAATAAACTAGGTCCAAAAACATGAATGGGCATGATTCAATCGATAAGAAATAACCCAAAATCCTAGATTCAAGAAGAGACAAGAACAGATCTAAATAAATAGTCAAGCTTAGGTCCAATTTCATTTTATTCCATGTCCATATTAAATTTAACAAGTTTAAATCTCAAAGTAACTAGAACTTACAGATCACGGTCTAAGAAATTGAGATGCAGAAGTTGAATCTAGAAACTAGTCGTCGATTGGTTGATTCGATGGATTCTGATTTGATAGCAGAAGCAAGCCACCAATACGCAATTCCTAGCCGTAGTCTTTAAGAATTAGCCTTCGTGTTTTGCTTTAATTTATTTATTTGATTTTCTCAGAGGCAGCATAAGGACAGAAAGAATTAGTGTAGAGAAAATGAGGCTAGGAGGCTGTTTAAATAGGTTTAGAGTCACGAATCTAGTCAGAAAATTGGTCCAAATACATCAGAATGAACCCAGGCTGAAAACCAGGTTTTGGCACCAGGTCGACCACAGGGTCGACCTGGTCCCTGGGAGGTCGACCATAGTGTCGACCCCCAAGTCGACCTGGTCCTGGGCGGGAAATTTCTCGCCCAGTCTGCCCTGGGGTTTCAATTTGAATTTCGAATTCAAATTTCGAGCTGTTTTTTATTCTGAAAATTTCTGAAACTTCGGAGGGCCATAACTTGGTCGTATGGACTCAGAGTTTATTTTGTTTTGTTTTCCCTAAACTCTTGGGTGCCCAATTTTGTACGGGCAGTCAAGTAGTCGGGATTTACAGATACTTGAAGAGCTGGAGCAGGAGGCTTCAGGATTATATAGCTATTATTATTCCGTTGTGTTGTAAGTGTTGTACTTTGACAATGATATATATTCAAGTACAGATGTATATTTCAAAGTTATGTTATATATTATATGTTATTCGTTCTGCTATGAGGTTTGTGTTACTCTGATGTTGTATTCTTCTTCTTCTATTCTAAGTTTCTATCTTATCTTTCCTCACCCTCTAATTTCTTTCATTAACCATCCGGTATTTTCGATCCTTTGATGTTCGATATGTGTCGTATATCGGATAACCAAGATCGCAAATTTCCGGGTCATTACAAAATCCCATTCGAAAAAACCAGAAAATCAAATCAAAATAATTCAATAATATAAAAATAGAGTAAGAAAACTTAGCTTTCGGTGTTGGGCTGATTTCTGTTGAAGTCGTTCACGATGGAGTCTCGGGTAAATCAGCAAAGCCGATTGAGGTCTGGACGGAAGGTTTGAGGATGGATCGTCGGAAGAAGGAGAGCGAAAGGAAGATGGAAGTGGAGGGGCGCGAGAAGAGGGTTGCGACGCCATCGAGCAGAAGTGGATTAGGTTTTGATTTTTCGGCTTAGGGTTTGATTTGGGAAAATGATGGAGGTGGCTAATTGAATGAGAAAGGGGATCGGATGTAAGGGTTTTAAGGTAAAGCGAGTTGGGTTGGATCGGTTGTTGAAGGTAAGAGGCCCATTTCCAAATTTTAAATCCATGTTTTTAAAATTTAATTAGTTTATAAAATTCGTAATACGATTTCTCACTCGTACGATATCAGATTTATGCACGGTCAGTTGTGTTGGGACCGTGGAGACGAGAACTTCGTGATGGAGCAGGTCTAGTTTCGATCTGAAGTAACTGGAATTTTTATTTGAATTAAACGTTAGTTTAATTTGATAAAACAGACTGTTTATCGACGGATTTAAACCAAGGTGAGTTAAACTCACTCAGCTCTTCCCATTTATATTTTATATAAATTGGGTTTTTATCCTTCGTGTTCTGATTGCTAGTGGTTGACCGTTTGTTGGTTATATATATTTATTATTGATTCAATAAATGAAAATAAATGGTCATTTAATTTCCATAAAACACCAATCGTGTTGATTTGACCCAAATAAAGTAATTTCCCTTGATTGGTCACGTTTATAAACGTGTTTGAAATCGTTTGAATTGTTTGAATGATCTGTTAATTGATTGATGATCGTTATAGAAATTTTCAGTCAAATAAAAAGGAATGATTGATTGTTGTTGATTGTTGAACCATGTTTCAACATTTGTTCTGATGGGTAGTGTAGTTGGGAATTGGCATCACCTGGTGTAACGACCAAGAATTTCGCTCGATCCGAATCGATCGCTAAACCGACCAAGACCGTTCGAAACCCCTGATTGTTTTGAGAACACGACAAATTGGAACGCAAACAGAAGAACATTTCATTGTTTATTACAACAATTACATCAGAATACAAGAAAATACAGAGTATGATTCAATATTACACATTCACTAAATATAAGAGATTACAATACATTACATAGCAGCGGAAAAATAATACAAAACACAACTGAAAGTAATACACGGATACAGAGCTTTCCGAGTATAGTTCTAGCTGTAAACCAGGTTTCTGTGGATATAAATATGCAAAACCAAAACTACTAGCTGCCCATGTCAAAATAAGGGCACCCAGAGTTTAGGTTAAAACAATAAACTCCAGGTCAGTCATGTGACTGGTGTGAGAACTAAAACAGTTATTAATCTTTATTTTAAAGTTAGGTAAATCAAGGGACCACGCCGTATAATACGGAACAAGTTTCCTCCCAAGAATACCAGTGCATAAAATAACAGCGCAATGCTAAATAAAGAATAATGAAGCTATTATAAGACCCAGGTCCCATCACACAATGCAACGTAAGCCGGAGTATAGGGTTTTTACCTTATAATAGCCAAGAATGTTTGGTACGTGAAATTTCATGTTTTATTATTACTATAAGTGTATAGTGTCAAAACAATTTCAAATCATAAGTATCAATCATAGACGGCATAAGTGCCTCATACCACTATGTCGCCATACTAGCCTCTACAAATAAAACCGCAAAGTCACGTATTGGAAGCTGGATTTCCATCTGCGAACCGAGGCAAAAGATTGTCTTCACCGAATTCGAGACTCTCTAGCCCGAGCCTCAGGATCAGAGCTCGAGTGACCCTTGGAGCGATAGGGCCGGTCCAGCGATGTGGATTAAAATGCCTGAACACTGCGTTTCCCCACCCTTTGGGGCGTAAATGAGCCAAATGACTCCATCAGCTCCACACAGTCACTGATATATCCGAGGCGCCTCGCAACAGGAACAACCACGCAGGTAAAAATAATATAATCCGAGGCGCCTTGCAACAGCAACAACCACGCAGGTAAAAATAATATAAATGTCAGGGCTAGTAGGTCACTGACACCACCCTAGCTAGAAGGAAACGCATGCCCTCCCTGAGGTCCTCTCCTATTTCTGGTTCACAACCGGGGTGTGAGGCTCGTGAATCAACGTTACACAAAGCTATGCCACACAGGCGGTGCTTTGATCATCAACCACAAGACTTTGCTTTTCAACAGAAGCCAGGATCAATTGCCGCTTAGGCATGCCACACAGGCAATTCACACCATGCGACTGATGTCTATCCATATACAACCTCTGGTCCCGTACGTCTCAGAGAAGGGTGAAGTAAGGGAATGAATTCCCCTTCACTAGGCAGATGTATGTTTAATAGAGATCAATCAACACAGAGCAAAATCCAATGTCAGACACACAGTCCATACAAGTCCGTTCTGGGTCTGAATGAAACCGGAGGCACCTTGTACCTCGCATATCCATCGATCTCCAAGTACGTCTGGACGATCACCAACTGATTCCCTCCTCTTGGGTGTACAACCCAATCAAGACCATCAGTAATCACCCAAACGATGTGAAGACCTCCGGTCTTCGACCACCGTCTTCATCCTCGACACCACGTCGAATCAGTTATTCAGAATGGGATAAATCCGGTCTTTCTGAATAACTCGCGTATATAATAAACAAGTGTTACACAAACAAAACATACACCTCATTCCAATTCAGAATATTCTTTTATTCAAATATTCTTATACTTTGGGAAAGGTTCCCATTAATTTTATCAAAGATAAATTCTTTAAATTTATTCTTTAATCTTCTTTTGAATATTAATTCAAACTAGTCGGGATTAGCGAACCACACCGAAGTAATCATTTATTTTATTTCCCAATCCCAACCTATTCATCCCATGAAGTAAAACTGGTCATACTTCATATCTTACACCACGGTGTTATCGGTAAATTCAATTACCATTTCACATTCAAATCCAATTACAGATTTAACTATCGCTTGGAGCAAAACTGGTGATACTCAATTCTCGATCATTTCAATCTAATTAAAGATTCATTAAAACTTCACTTAGTTTTAATCTTCCCAAAAATCAATATTAATGACTGTTTAACTTGGGAAATCATATCCTGTCTTTAACTGGGTTAAAGAATCAATGTCATTTAAAACACAGTTCACGATAGACCCAAAATCACATTCCAATTTAATTATTGGAAATTCTGGTTACTTTTAATACCATTTCAAATCTAATCCATTTATTTTAAAAATAAATGGATTATAATTCTAGTTCAAAACTAGTTCATTTCGATAAAAATCTATTTTTATCTTTTCAAATATGGAATTTTTCATCCCAGTTCTTTTCAAATCATTTCTTATGATTTTACACTAATTATTGATATTTTTAATAATTTTATCATGGCCCGTACAGTCGATTTCCATCAGCGGCCATCGAACTGCACTTACAGCGACCTTTTCCAAATTTGATTTGGACATAATTCCAAATCCAAACGTTAGATTTTCTATTATTCGTTAGAAAGCTCTTTTTGATACGAACCCAACGGTTCCTATTTTAGGAGAATCCGACGGCCAGATCTCCCGTAGTATCCATTCGAAGTCAATGGTCGAAATTTGCGAACTGTTGCAGCGTGGCGCGTTTTATTAAGGCCATTATAAATATAATATATATATTATATATATTTCATCAATTTCCTTTTAAAACATGTTTTATAAATCGTTTTAAATTCATTTTCGAAACGATTTCAACTTCATATTCAATTTCGAATCAAAATTGAATATTCCACATCATCGATATACAAATGATAATATTTTCAAAACGTTATATTTTGAAATCACTTCCTTTCCTATATTCATTATAAAAATGAATAAAATCGGTATAAATATCATTCGCATCAAAATGGCGCATATCTAACCAACACGGCTTTATATATTTCAATAACTTCGTTATTCTATTCAACAAATGAATATTTTCTTCAATACATGAATATTTATTTCTATTCAACACATGAATTTTAATTCTATTCAACACATGAATTTATATTTCTATTCAACACATGAATTTATATTTCTATTCAACACATGAATATTAATTCTATTCAACACGTGAATTTATATTTCTATTCAATGCATGAATTTATATTTCTATTTTCCAAATTGGAATGAGGCCCGATCAATTACCATATAACGTTAATTATATGGATTCCCTACAACACATGTATATAACAGCAACGATAAATCATCAACCATCATCCAGAGTGCATTCTACACTGTATAAGCATCAAATATAAATATTCAACGCTTATAACAGTCTGTCAATCAATCGATCGACAAACAGCTAATTATTGGGATTAATGTATGTCCAATCTCATCCCATCACCCGTGCGGGGTTTCAAACAATCAAACATAGATTTTATTTGTGCAGTTGGGCGATATGTAAAATTTATCGTCCCAATCAATATCAGTCAAATCGGTGTACATAAACAAATCGTTCGACTTGTAAATGAATATATATTTTATTTCAACACATGAAATTATTTTATTTCAACACATGAAATTATTTTATTCCAACACATGAAATTATTTTATTTAAACACATGAAATTATTTTATTTCAATACATGAAATTATTTTATTTCAACACATGAAATTATTTTATTTCAACACATGAAATTATTTTTCTTTCAACCTATGAATATATACTTTTCACATCACAATCAACAGTCAAATTTCACAACACAAACAATCACACAAGTCGTCCATCGTCTGTGGACAATGGGGTGTCGGGTGCTGCTAAGCACCGTTTGCATCCTAGTATATATTTCCACTAGAAAACAAATTAAAAGTGAGGAGTTCTCACCTAGGGTTCCACTCCTCCATTCTATTTCTAAAATTTAGAATATCTGGATCTGGCCGTACTTCCAACGCAGTCTTCTCCACGCTGCCCATATTAAAATCGCATTTTTAATATGATGTTCTATACATTAAAAATAATATAAAAAATCATATTTTTATTCTTTCTATAATATAAAAATCATATTTTTATTCTTTCTATAATATAAAAATCATATTTTTATTCTATAAAAATCCCGCCTTTCTTTATATAAAAATCTAGTCTTTCTTATTTCTAAAAATCTAGTCTTTTTATTTCTAAAAATCTAATCTTTTTGTTTCCAAAAATATAGTCTTTTTATTTCTAAAAATCTTGTCTTTTTGTTTCTAAAAATCTAGTCTTTTTGTTTGATAAAGATCTTAACTTGTATATGATAAAAATCTAAACTTATGTTTTTAATTTTAAAACTGATTTTAAACTTATGTTTTTTATTTTAAATTAGCTAAACTAACAATAAATAAATAGAAAAAAAACTCACTGTATGTTTATCTGGTCGTTTTCAAAGGGGAGCCGCCACCTAGGGTTCCTCCCTGCCTCGCCATTGCTGCACCGGAGAGCGATCGCCAGAGCTCACGAGAACCACCTTCGAAAGCCACCCATCCTCCAGCGATCCCGGTGAACTCGGCCTCTTCCTGGAGGCGGAAATCAAGGGCGAGTGGCGCCTCTTTGATGGCCGAGATCTCGTCGACGACGCAACAAGGAGGGCTGATCTCGGAGAGTATACGGGGAGAAATTGATGTTTTCCATCGTTCATTGAAGGATTTCGGAGAGTATACGGGGAGAGAGAAAGTGAGGGAGGGGGTGTGTGTTATTATATATAATTATATTATTTTACTCTTGTTTTTAATTCTAAAAAGTAACTTTAAATTTCTACTTCAAAATCGAACCCACCAACTGTTTTCCCTAGCTAATTACCCCCATTCCGAACACAATGGGATATGTTTTGTAAGCCAGCTCAGCCGTTTCGATCAGTTTTCGTCAAAACCAAAATATAACTCTATATATTGAATTTGAACTCACATTTCAATTTACCGGGGTCACATATGGACTCTAAAAATTCTCGAAAAATATTTTCTGGCTTCGTATTGATGATACGGTCCTAACAAAACTAATTTTGTCAACTTCTGAGACCGTTCGGAAAATGACCATTTTCTGGTCGATCGAAGTTGACTGAAACTGTCAAAACATGTTTTACTTCGCCACACTTACATATTGATTCAGAAAATTAGAATTTTGGAATCTAGCAATAACTTGACATCGCGGATCCAACAAAAGTGGTTTCGTCGAAAACAGAGGTCGTTTGCAAAATTTCCATTTTTAAGGGCCAAAATTCCATGGCGACTATTTTGAATTTTTCAACTGGACGTAACTTTTGATTCCCGCAATGAAATTCTGATTTTTCGAATTCGTTGGAAAGATATTCCCAACTAGATTCTAATATTTTTGGTTTTGCCAAAATCCGATTTATTTTGAATCCTGTACATTCATTTGAACTTTGAAATTAAATTTTCGAACTACCGCGCCATTTTCAATTCCTTTAATAATTAAAATAAAATATTTATATTCTAACGACGATTCAAATAAATATATTCACTCTAATTCTATTCAAAATAAATTTCTCGTCATTTTTATTTAAAATAATTCATTTTAAATAATCAAAATTCATCAAAATTGCCAAAATAAAATTTTTTAATTGCCTCAGATTTCCGGGTTATTACAATCTCCCCCACTTAAAACTTTTCGTCCCCGAAAAGGAACGAAGCCGAAAGTTGTTTTACAAACCAACTCTACTTTTATTATTTTCCTTATGGCCTAAGTTCTTCAACTTTTCAGTTTCTAAGAACTTTTCAAATTTTTCAAAAATTTGGCTAACACCCTAAATTTTTGAAAAATTTCGCCATAACCTCCCCTACACCGGGAGCTTCGGGATATTTCAAATAGCCTCCCATGGCCCTTACCAATCCAAAAGAAAAAGAAAAAGCCAAGCGGCCAGCCAATCGACTCATAAAATCATCCAAACCCAAAGAAATACAATAAACATGTACCTATTTGTTGGGCAAACAATTTTATTCCTCTTCTCTAGCCTCCTTGCTATGACCTTTCAATGTAAGTACATGTACATGCATGCAAATGTGACAAATTTTCAATACAATTCGCTATTTGGTTCCATTTGGCTAATGGTTCAACATTCAATTAATCAAATAGTAATCAAACAACACAATCAACAATCAATTTGTTGATTATCATTTCAAATTCATAGCTTTGATACATAGTAAAAAAATCAAATTTTTGATGCCAAATCACAATAATACGCCCTATCAAGTTTTGGTTCTCACACAGTCAATTGAAAATATACAGAAATCCCACTTTTGAAACTCTAATATAAATTCTGATGATGTACGTACTATAGCGATCATCGGAACCATCTCCGGGCGACTAGAGTGTGATTCTATATCTATCCAGTATATTAAAACTTCGAATACACGTGGATCAGACGTATATGCAAAATCTTTATATACTGGATTGCCCAAATTCAATACAAATATTCAAATATGTTGAATATGGTTTAAATTTTGAAAACAAAATTTGTTTTTATTTAAAAAAATATACTCTTCACACTCGTTCTAGGATACTACTGATCCTGTCTCTAACGAGTCATTCCTGTTGGATATTACTAATCCAACCTCTGATGAATTCTTTCATTTGGTTCTAACATGTCTTGTTCTCGAGCTTTGTAAAACCAAAGCTCTGATACTAAGATGTAACGACCAAGAATTTCGCTCGATACGAATCGATCGCTAAACCGACCAAGACCGTTCGAAACCCCTGATTGTTTTGAGAACACGACAAATTGGAACGCAAACAGAAGAACATTTCATTGTTTATTACAACAATTACATAAGAATATAAGAATATACAGAGTATGAATCAATATTAAACATTCACTAAATATCAGAGATTATAATACATTACATAGTAGCGAAAAAATAGTACAAAACACAACTGAAAGTAATACACGGATACAGAGCTTTCCGAGTATCGTTCCAGCTGTAAACCAGGTTCCTGTGGATATAAATCTGCAAAACCAAAACTACTAGCTGCCCATGCCAAAATATGGGCACACAGAGTTTAGGTTAAAACAATAAACTCCAGGTCAGTCATGTGATTGGTGTGAGAACTAAAACAATTATTAATCTTTATTTTAAAGTTAGGTAAATCAAGGGACCACGCCGTATAACACGGAATGGGTTTCCTCCCAAGAATACCAGTGCATAAAACAATAGCGCAATGCTAATTAAAGAATAATGAAGCTATTATAAGACCCAGGTCCCATCACACAATGCAAGCCGGAGGATAGGTTTTTTATCTTATAATAGCCAAGAATGCTTGGTACGTGAAATTTCATGTTTTATTATTATTACTATAAGTGTATAGTGTCAAAACAATTTCAAATCATAAGTATCAATCATAGACGGCATAAGTGCCCCATACCACTATGTCGCCATACTAGCCTCTACAAATAAAACCGCAAAGTCACGTATTGGAAGCTGGATTTCCATTTGCGAACCGAGGCAAAAGACAGTCCTCACCGAATTCGAGACTCTCTAGCCCAAGCCTCAGGATCAGAGCTCGAGTGACCCTTGGAGCGACAGGGCCGGTCCACCGATGTGGATTAAAATGCCTGAACACTGCGTTTCCCCACCCTTTGGGGCGTAAATGAGCCAAATGACTCCATCGGCTCCACACAGTCACCGATATTTCTGAGGCGCCTCGCAACAGCAACAACCACACCGGTGAAAATAATATAAATGTCAGGGATGGTAGGTCACTGACACCACCCTAGCTAGAAGGAAACGCATGCCCTCCCTGAGGTCCTCTGTAATAACCCGGAAATCCGAGCCAATTTAAAATTTTTATTTTGGCAATTTTATTGAATTTTGAATATTTAAAATGAATTATTTTAAATGATAACAACAAGAAATTTATTTTGAATAGAATTAGAACGTATATTTTTATTTGAATCGACGTTAGAATATACTATTTTATTTTAATTTTAAAAGGAATTGAAAATTGCGCGGTAGTTCGAAAATTCGATTTCAAAGTTCAAATGAATGTGCAAGATTCAAAATAAACCGGATTTTAGTGAAACCAAAAATATTAGAATCTATTTGAGAATATCTTTTCAATGAATCCGAAAAATCGAAATTTCATAGCGGGATAAAAAGTTATATCTAGTTGAAAATTCAGAATAGTCGCTATGGAATTCTGCCCTTTAAAAAAATGGAAATTTTGCAAACGACCTCTGTTTTCGACGAAACCACTTTTGTTGGATCTGTGATGTCAAGTTATTGCTAAGTTTCAAAATTCGTAATTTTCTGAATCAATATGTGAGCATGGCAAAGGAAAACGCGTTTGACCAGTTTTAGTTGATTTTAATCGACCAGAAAATGGCCATTTTTCAAACGGTCTCAGAATTGGATGAAATTAGTTTTGTTAAGACAGTATCGTCAATACGAAGCTAGAAATAATTTTTCGGGAATTTTTAGAGTCCGTTTGTGGCCTCGGTAAATTGAAATGTACGTTTAAAATTGAATATATATATTTTAATTTTGATGAAAACTGATCGAAACGGCCGAACTGGCTTACGATACATGTCCCATTGTGATCGGAATGGGGGTAATTAACTATGGACGACAGTCGGTGAGTTCGATTTGGGGTTCAAATGGAATGCGTACTTTTTATGGAAAATAAATGAATAAAATAATAATTAAAATTTATAATATTCCCTCCACTCCCTTTATCCCTTTCCCGTTTGTCACCCCCCCCTCTTCTATCATTTTACTGAAACGGTTAATAAAAGAAAAAAAACCTACGATCGATCTCGCGATCGAGTCCGTTGCCCCATCGTCGGAGCCGCCGTGCCACCACCGCCATGTGCTAGCCAACCCTTCCGCCGTTTCCCCCTTTGGCCTCTCTCCTCCATCGCGTGAACCACCGAAGCCTAGATCCATGAAGAAACCCTAGTCACCGCCCAATGCTCCATCACCTCCAATCGCCACCACCTGCGTGACCACCCACGACCTTCCTCCGCCGCCTGAGACCCCTCTGCGCCATTCCCCAGTCCCTAAAAACCCACTGTAAGTTTTACTTATTTATTTCTTTTTATTAATTTAAAGAAATCGGTTTTAAAGAGAGGAAAAAATTCGGTTTGTTTCCCTTTTATATCATAGCAAGGTAAAGGTATATTTTTATATAAATATTAGGATTAAAAATATAATTTTTATATGATGTAAAGATTAAAAATATAATTTTTATATGATGTAAAGATTAAAAATATAATTTTTATATAGTAGAGACAACAAAAATATAATTTTTATATAGTAGAGAATATAAAAATATAATTTTTATATATGTAGCGAATTAAAAATATGCTTTCTAGTTAAAGAAAAATATAATTTTTATCATGTGAATGTTATTGATGAAAATCAATCGTGTAGGATAACGAGTTCGCTTGAGTGGTCGGTGTGACATTTGTCTTCTTCATTTTGAAAGAACGGCGGAGTGGAACCCCAAGGTGAGAACTCCTCACTTTTAATTTATTTTCTAGTTGAAATATATACTAGGATGCAGACGGTGCTTAGTAACACCCGACACCCGTCGTCCACAGACCATGGACGACTTATTTGATTTTGTGTGTTCTGAAAATTGATTGTGATATGGAATGAAATAAAATATATATTCATGTGCTGAATAGAATAAAATTAATGTGTTGAAGTAAAATAAACATTCATTTACAAATCGAACGATTTGTTTATGTACACCGATTTGACTGATATTGATTGGGAAGATAAATTTTACACATCGCCCAACTGCACAAATAAAATATGTGTTTGATTGATTGAAACCCCACACGGGTGTTGGGATGATATTTGACGTACACTAATCCCGATTGTTTAGTTGTATGTCAATCGATGGGTTGACAGACTATGTAAGCATAAATTATTTATATTTAATGCTTATGCAGTTGTGTGGTGCACTCTGGATGATGGTTGATTATTTATCATTGCTATTATACACATGTGTTGTATGGAATCCATATAATTAACATTATATGGAAATTGATTGGGCCTCATTCCAATTTGGAAAATAAGTAATATTATAAAAGAAAATTCATGTGTTGAATAGAAAGAAAATTCATGTGTTGAATAGAAATAAAATACATGTGTTGAATAGAAATATATATATATATTCATGTGTTGAATAGAAAGAAAATTCATGTGTTGAATAGAATAAATATTCATGTGTTGAATAAAAATATATATTCATGTGTTGAAGAAAATATTCATTTGTTGAATAGAATAACGAAGTTACTGAAATATATAAAGCCGTGTTGGTTAGATATGCGCCAGTTTGACGCGAACGATATTTATATCGATTATATTCGTTTTTATAATGAATATAGAAAAGAAAGTGATTTCAAAATATAACGTTTTGAAAATATTATCATTTATAGATTAATGATATGAAATATTCAATTTTGACTAGAAATTGAATATGAAGTTGAAATCGTTTTGAAAACGAATTTAAAACGATTTATAAAATACTTTTTGAAAGGAAATCAACAATATAATATATATATATATATATATATATATATATATATATATATATATTATATATATAATGGCCTGAATAGAACGCGCCGCGCTGCGGTAGTTCGTGAATTTCGACCATTGACTTCGAATGGACATTACGGGAGATCCGACCGTCGGATTCTCCTAAAACCGGAACCGTTGGGTTCGTATCGAAATAAGATTTCTAACAAATATTAGAGATTTGAAATCTAATGGTTGGATTTGGAATTATGTCCAAATCAAATTTGGAAAAGGTCGCTGTAAGTGTAGTTCGATGGCCGTTGATGGAAATCGACTGTACGGGCCTTGATAAAATTATTAAAAATAGTAATAATTTATGTAAGATCATAAGAAATGATTTGTGATAATTGAGATGAAAAATTCCAAATTTGGAAAGATAAAAATAGATTTTTATCTTTCCAAATGAACTAGTTTTGAACTAGAATAATAATTTATTTATTTTTAAATAAATAAAGTGGATTTGAAATGGTTTTGAAAATAACCAGAATTTCCAATAATTGAATTGGAATGGATTTGAATCGAAATTATCTTTGGAATATTTCGATGTTGGATTTCGTGATGATACAGATATTGTTATGGGAATTTGAAAGATATATTAATATTGTTATTTCCGATACGATATTTGTTGGTCGTAGAATTTGGTATTGAATATAAGCCGATATATTTTCTATTCAGAGTCTTGTATTTAATATCAAATGGGATTGTCGTGAATGGTGTCTTCATTAACACTGTTCTTAAGCCCAGTTGAGAAAAAGATTAAATCTTTTATTTAGATTTAATGCAGTGTACCAATTAAATGGTATTTAATTGGAATTGAATTTGAATTGATTTTTGGATTTATTGTGAACGGTGTTTTAAATAACACTTGTTCTTTAACCCGATAATTAATGGAATATGATTTTGGGTTTATAGTGAACCGTGTTTTAAATGGCATTGGCTCTTTAAGCCAGTTAAAGACAGGATATGATTTCCCAAGTTAAACAATCATTAATGTTGATTTTTGGGAAGATTAAAACCAAGTGGAGTTTTAATGGATCTTTAATTAGATTGAAATTATCGAGAATGGGGTATCACTAGTTTTGCTCAAGGCGATAGTTAAATCTTTAATTAGATTTGAACGTGAAATGGTAATTGAATTTACCGATAACACTGTGGTGTTAGATATGAAGTATGACCAGTTCTACTTCATGGGATAAATAGGTTGGGGTTGGGAAATTTAACAGGTGATTACTTCGGTAAGGTTCGTTAACCCCGACTAGTTTGGATAAACCACAATTTGGTTTGAATTGACATTCAAACCAAGATTAAAGAATAAATTTAAAGAATTTATCTTTGATAAAATTTATGGGAACCTTACCCAAAGTATAAGAATATTTGAATAAAAGAATATTCTGAATTGGAATGAGGCATATGTTGTGTTTGTGTAACACTTGTTTATTGTATACGCGAATTATTCAGAAAGACCGGGTTTATCCCATTCTGAATAACTGATTCAACGATGTGTCGAGGATGAAGACGGTGGTCGAAGACCGGAGGTCCTCACATTGTTTGGGTGATTACTGATGATTTTGATTGGGATGTACACCCAAAAGGAGGGAATCAGTTGGTGATCGTCCAGACGTACTTGGAGATCGATGGATATGCGAGGTACAAGGTGCCTCCGGTTTCGTTCAGACGCAGAACGAACTTGTAAATGGACTGTGTGTCTGACATTGGATTTTATTCTGTGTGATTGATTTCTATTAAATATATATATCTGTTTGGCGGCGGAGAATTTATTCTCTTGCTTAACTCCCTTCTCTGAGACGTACGAGCTCAGGGGTTATATATTGATGGATATCAATCGCATGGAGTGAATTGCCTGTGTGGCATGCCTAAGTGGCAATTGATCAAGGCTTCTGTTGAAAAGCAAAGTCTTGTGGTTGATGATCAAAGCACCGCCTGTGTGGCATAGCTTTGTGTAAATTTGATTCGCGAGCCTCACACCCCGGTTGTGAACCAGAAACGGTAGAGGACATCAGGGAGGGCATGCATTTCCTTCTAGCTAGAAGTGGCGTCAGTGGTTTTACATGCCCTGATGAGTTTGACTTATGTGGTTGTTGGATTGCGAGGCCCCTAGGATATATCGGTGACTGTGTGGAGCCGATGGAGTCATAGGACTCATTTACGGCCCCAAAGGGCGGGGAAACGCAGTGTTCTGGAATTTTAATCCACATCGGTGGACCGGCCCTGACGATCCAAAGGCTTGACTGAGTACTTGCCTGAGACTCGGGCTAGACAGTCTCGAATTCGGTAAGACTATTTTTTGCCTTGGTTCACAGATGGAAATCCAGCTTCCAATATGTGACAATTGCGGTTTTGATTGTATACCTATATATGGCGACATAGTGGTATAGGGAACTTATGCCGCCTATGATTGATACTTATGATTGAAATTGTTTTGACACTATACGCTTATAATAATAATAAAACATGAAATTTCACATATCAAGCATTCTTGGCTATTATAAGGTAAAAACCCTATCCTCCAGCTTGCGTTGCATTGTGTGATGGGACCTGGGTCTTATAATAGCTTCATTATTCTTTATTTAGCATTGCGCTGTTGTTTTATGCACTGGTATTCTTGGGTGGAAACCCGTTCCATGTTACACGGCGTGGTCCCTTGATTTATCTAACTTTAAAATAAAGATTAATAACTGTTTTAGTTCTTACACCAGTCACATGACTGACCTGGAGTTTATTGTTTTAACCTAAACTCTGGGTGCCCTTATTTTGACACCGCCAGCTAGTAGTTTTGGTTTTGTAGATTTTTATTTACAGGATCTTGATTTACAGCTGGATCGATATCCGGAAAGCTCTGTATCTGTATATCCCTTTTAGTTGTGTAGTGTATTATTTTCCGGTCCAGTAATGTATTTAAATCTCTTATATTTTCTGATGTATAATATTTAATCATACTCTGCATATTCTTTTATTCTGATGGAATTGTTGTAATAGGCAATGAAATGTTCTTCTGTTTGCGTTCCGATGTGGCTTGTTCTCGCTTCAATCCGGGCTTTCCTTACCGGGGAAGTTTGGGTCGTTTCATTTTGGTATCAGAGCTTTGGTTTACAAAGCTCGAGAACAAGACACATTATAACCGTACGAAAGAATTCATCAGATATTGGATTAGTAATATCAAATAAGAATGACTAATTAGAGATGGGATCAGTAGTATCCTAGAACGAGTGTGAAGAGTGATATTTTGAAAATAAAATTGAAAACAAGTTTTGTTTTGAAAATTTAATTCAATTATTTGTATTTGAATATTTATTTGTATTGATTTGGACAATCCAATATATAAAGATTTTGCATATACATCTGATCCGCGTGTATTTGAAGTTTTAATATACTAGATAGATATAGAATCATACTGGAGTCGCCCAGAGACGATCCTGATGATTACTATAGTATCATCAGTATATGTGTTCGAGTTTCGAAGGTGTGATATTTATATATTTCCATTAGACTGGTGTGAGAAACAAAACCACATAGGGCTTATTGTTGTGATTCTAGCTGCTTCCTGTTTCTGCTTGGTATATCAGAGTTCCATTTTTGCTGGTGTATGCCTCTTTTCTCCTTCTGGCTTGGTTTCATAAAGTAATCTGTTTCAACTTGCGCTGCTGCTGGTTTGCAAAGTATTTGAAGTCTTCACGCATCTGCCCTTTGAGATATATTTAGTCTTGTAATATTCTGGGTATTATGTATCTGAATGTATTTGTATAGTAGCTGATCACACCCTGCGTGGTGCTTGATTACAATTATTATATCGTAATTGTGTTAGTATGTCTGTAGCAGATAAGCGATTTGCTTATCTCCTGTCTTATTTTGTACTCATTACTTGCTATAATGAAAAAGTGGTACGGTCCACAATAAAAACTGGATGGCTTTGCCAAAAAAATTCTAATTTTTTGACTATGTATCAAAGATACGAATTTGAAACGTTAATCAACTAATTGATTGCTGACTGTATTGTTTGATTATTGGTTGATTTATTAAAATTTGAACCATATAGCCAAATTGACCAAAGAGTGAGTTGTATTGAAAATTTATCGCATTTGCATACATATACATGTACTTACATTGAACAGGTCATAGCAAGGAGGCTAGAGAAGAGGAATAGAATTGTTTGCCTGACAAATAGGTACATGTTTACTAATTTCTTGGGTTTTGGATGATTTTATTTCTTGGGTATTGGATAATTTTATGAGCCGATTGGCTGTTTCTTTTTCTTTTTGGATTGATGAGGGCCATGGGAGGCTATTTGAAATATCCCGAAGTCCCCAATGAAGGGGAGGTTATGGCGAAATTTTTCGAAAATTTAGGGTGTTAGCCAAATTTTTGAAAAATTTGAAAAGTTCTTAGAAACTAAAAAGTTGAAGAACTTAAGCCGTAATGAAAATAATGGAAGTTGAGTTGATTTGTGAAACAACTTTCAGCTTCGTTCCTTTTCGGGGACGAAAAGTTTTAAGTGGGGGAGATTGTAATAACCCAGAAATCCGAGCCAATTTAAAATTTTTATTTTGGCAATTTTATTGAATTTTGAATATTAAAAATGAATTATTTTAAACAATAACGACAAGAGATTTATTTTGAATAGAACTAGAATGTATATATTTATTTGAATCGTCGTTAGAATATAATATTTTATTTTAATTATAAAAGGAATTGAAAATGGCGCGGTAGTTCAAAAATTCGATTTCAAACTTCAAATGAATGTGCAGGATTCAAAATAAACCGTATTTTAGTGAAACCAAAAATATTAGAATCTATTTGAGAATATCTTTTCAACGAATTCCAAAAATCGAAATTTCATTGCGGGGATAAAAAGTTACGTCCAGTTGAAAATTCAGAATAGTCACTATGGAATTCTAGACCTTAAAAAAATGGAAATTTTGCAAAACGACCTCTGTTTTCGACGAAACCACTTTTGTTGGATCCGTGATGTCAAGTTATTGCTAGGTTTCAAAATTCGTAATTTTCTGAATCAATATGAGAGCGTGGCAAAGGAAAACGCGTTTGACCAGTTTAAGTTGATTTTAATCGACCAGAAAATGGCCATTTTTCAAACGGTCTCAGAATTTGACGAAATTAGTTTGTTAGAACCATATCGTCAATACGAAGCTAGAAATAATTTTTCGGGAATTTTTAGAGACCGTATGTGGCCCCGGTAAATTGAAATGTACGTTTAAAATTGAATATATAGATTTATATTTTAATTTTGATGAAAACAGATTGAAACGGCCGAACTGGCTTACAATACTTGTCCCATTGTGATCGGAATGGGGATAATTAGCTATGGACGACAATCGGTGAGTTCGATTTGGGGTTCAAATGGAAGGCATAATTTTTATGGAAAATAAATGAATAAAATAATAATTAAACTTTATAATATTCCTTCCACTCCCTTTATCCCATTCCCGTTGGTCAACACCTTACCCCCACCTCTTCTATTGTTTTACAGAAACGATTAATAAAAAAAAAAAAAAAAAAACCCTACGATCGATCTCGCGATCGAGCCTGTCGCCCCATCGTCGGAGTCGCCGTGCCACCGCCGCCATGGGCTAGCCAACCCTTCCGCCCTTTTCCCCTTTGGCCTCTCTCCTCCATCGCGTGAACCACCGAAGCCGAGATCCACAAAGAAACCCTAGCCACCGCCCAATGCTCCATCACCTCCAATCGCCACCACCTACGTGACCACCCACGACCTTCCTCCGCCGCCTGAGACCCCTCTGCGCCATTCCCCAGTCCCAAAAAAACCACTGTAAGTTTTACTTATTTATTTTATTTATTTATTTAATGAAATTGGTGTTAAAGAGAGGAAAAAAATTCATTTTGTTTCCCTTTTTATATCATAGCAAGATAAAGATATGTTTTTATATAAATATTAGGATTAAAAATATAATTTTTGTATGATGTAAAGGTTAAAAATATAATTTTTATATGATGTAAAGATTAAAAATATAATTTTTATATGATGTAAAGATTAAAAATATAATTTTTATATGATGTAAAGATTAAAAATATAATTTTGTTATAGTAGAGACAATAAAAAAATAATTTTGTATAGTAGAGAATATAAAAATATAATTTTTATATATGTAGCGAATTAAAAATATGATTTCTAGTTAGAGAAAAATATAATTTTTATCGTGTGAATGTTATTGATTGAAATCAATCGTGTAGGATATCGAGTTCGCTTAAGTGGTCGGTGTGACATTTGTCTTCTTCATTTTGAAAGAATGGCGGAGTGGAAACCCAAGGTGAGAACTCCTCACTTTTAATTTATTTTCTAGTTGAAATATATACTAGGATGCAGATGGTGCTTAGTAGCACCCGACACCCGTCGTCCACAGACCATGGACGACTTATTTGATTTTGTGTGTTCTGAAAATTGATTGTGATATGGAATGAAATAAAATATATATTCACGTGCTGAATAGAATAAAATTAATGTGTTGAAGTAAAATAAACATTCATTTACAAATCGAACGATTTGTTTATGTACACCGATTTGACTAATATTGATTAGGAGGATAAATTTTACACATCGCCCAACTGCACAAATAAAATATGTGTTTGATTGATTGAAACCCCACACGGGTGTTTAATAGAAAAATATATATATTCATGTGTTGAATAGAAATATATATATATATATATATTCATGTGTTGAATAGAAAGAAAATTCATGTGTTGAATAGAATAAATATTCATGTGTTGAATAAAAATATATATTCATGTGTTGAAGAAAATATTCATTTGTTGAATAGAATAACAAAGTTATTGAAATATATAAAGCCGTGTTGGTTAGATATGCGCCAGTTTGACGCAAACGATATTTATATCGATTATATTCGTTTTTATAATGAATATAGAAAACAAAGTGATTTCAAAATATAACGTTTTGAAAATATTATCATTTATAGATTAATGACATGAAATATTCAATTTTGACTAGAAATTGAATATGAAGTTGAAATCCTTTTGAAAACGAATTTAAAAGGATTTATAAAATATGTTTTGAAAGGAAATCAACGATATATAATATATATATATATATATAAATTATATATATAATGGCCTGAATAGAACGCGCCGCGCTGCGGCAGTTCGCGAATTTCGACCATTGACTTTGAATGGACGTTACGGGAGATCCGACCGTCGAATTCTTCTAAAACCGGAACCGTTGGGTTCATATCGAAAAGCGCTTTCTAACGAATATTAGAGATTTTAAATCTAATGGTTGGATTTGGAATTATGTCCAAATAAAATTTGGAAAAGGTCGTTGTAAGTGCAGTTCGATGGCCGTTGATGGAAATCGACTGTACGGGCCTTGATAAAATTATTAAAAATAGTAATAATTTATGTAAAATCATAAGAAATGATTTGTGAAGAATTGAGACGAAAAATTCCAAATTTGAAATGATAAAAATAATTTTTTATCGAAATGAACTAGTTTTGAACTAGAATAATAATTTATTTATTTTTAAATAAATAAAGTGGATTTGAAATGGTTTTGAAAATAACCGGAATTTCCAATAATTGAATTGGAATGGATTTGAATCAAAATTATATTTGGAATATTTCGATGTTGGATTTCGTGATGATACAGAAATTGTTATGGGAATTTGAAAGATATATTAATATCGTTATTTCCAATATGATATTTGTTGGTCATAGAATTTGATATTGAATATAAGCTGATATATTTTCTATTCAGAGCCTTGTATTTAATATCAAATGGGATTTGGGTTTGTCGTGAATGGTGTCTTCATTAACACTATTCTTAATCCCAATTGAGAAAAAGATTAAATCTTTTTATCTAGATTTAATGAAGTATACCAATTAAATGGTATTTAATTGGAATTGAATTTGAATTGATTTTTGGGTTTATCGTGAACGGTGTTTTAAATAACACTTGTTCTTTAACCCCATAATTAATGGAATGTGATTTTGGGTTTATAGTGAACCATGTTTTAAATGGAATTGGCTCTTTTACCCAGTTAAAGACAGGATATGATTTCCCAAGTTAAACAATCATTAATATTGATTTTTGGGAAGATTAAAACCAAGTTGAGTTATAATGAATCTTTAATTTGATTGAAATGATCGAAAATGGGGTATCACCAGTTTTGCTCCAGGCGATAGTTAAATCTTTAATTAGATTTGAACGTGAAATGGTAATTGAATTTACCGATAACACCTTGGTGTTAGATATGAAGTATGACCAGTTCTACTTCATGGGATAAATAGGTTGGGGTTGGGAAATTTGACAAGTTATTACTTCGGTAAGGTTCGTTAACCCCGACTAGTTTGGATAAACCATAATTTGGTTTGAATTGATATTCAAAGGAAGATTAAAGAATAAATTTAAAGAATTTATCTTTGATAAAATTAATGGGAACCTTTCCCAAAGTATAAGAATATTGAATAAAAGAATATTCTGAATTGGAATGAGGTGTATGTTGTGTTTGTGTAACACTTTTTTATTATATACGCGAGTTATTCAGAAAGACCGGGTTTATCCCATTCTGAATAACTGATTCGACGATGTGTCGAGGATGAAGACGGTGGTCGAAGACCAGAGGTCTTCACATCGTTTGGGTGATTACTGATGATCTTGATTGGGCTGTACACCCAAGAGGAGGGAATCAGTTGGTGATCGTCCAGACGTACTTGGAGATCGATGATATGCGAGGTACAAGGTGCCTCCGGTTTTGTTCAGACCCAGAACGAACTTGTAAATGGACTGTGTGTCTGACATTGGATTTTATTCTGTGTGATTGAATTCTATTAAATATAAATCTGTTTGGCGGCGGAGAATTTATTCTCTTGCTTAACGCCCTTCTCTGAGATGTACGAGCTCAGGGGTTATACATTGATGGATATCAATCGCATGGAGTGAATTGCCTGTGTGGCATGCCTAAGTGGCAATTGATCAAGGCTTCTGTTGAAAAGCAAAGTCTTGTGGTTGATGATCAAGGCACCTTCTGTGTGGCATAGCTTTGTGTAACGTTGATTTGCGAGCCTCACACCGCGATTGTGAACCAAAAACGGGAGAGGACATCAGGAGGGCATGCGTTTCCTGCTAGCTAGAAGTGTCGTCAGTGGTTTTACACGCCCTGACATGTTTGACTCATGTGGTTGTTGGATGGCGAGGCGCCTCAGATTTATCGGTGACTGTGTGGAGCCGATGGAGTCATAGCACTCATTTATGCCCCAAAGGGCGGGGAAATGTAGTGTTCAAGAATTTTAATCCACATCTGTGGACCGACCCTGACGATCCCAAGGCTTGACTGAGTACTTTCCTAAGACTCGGGCTAGACAGTCTCGAATTCGGTAAGGACTATCTTTTTCCTTGGTTCATAGATGGAAATCCCGCTTCCAATACATGACAATTGCGGTTTTGATTGTATACCTATATATGGCGACATAGTGGTATGGGGCACTTATGCCGCCTATGATTGATACTTATGATTGAAATTATTTTGACACTATACACTTATAGTAATAATAAAACATGAAATTTCACGTATCAAGCATTCTTGGCTATTATAAGGTAAAAACCCTATCCTCCGGCTTGCGTTGCATTGTGTGATGGGACCTGGGTCTTATAATAGCTTCATTATTCTTTATTTAGCATTGCGCTGTTATTTTATGCACTGGTATTCTTGGGAGGAAACTTGTTCCGTATTATACGGCGTGGTCCCTTGATTTACCTAACTTTAAAATAAAGATTAATAACTGTTTTAGTTCTCACACCAGTCACATGACTGACCTGGAGTTTATTGTTTTAACCTAAACTCTGGGTGCCCTTATTTTGATAAGGGTAGCTAGTAGTTTTGGTTTTGCAGATTTATATTAATAGGATCCTGATTTACAGCTGGATCGATATCCGAAAAGCTCTGTATCCGTATATCCCTTCCAGTTGTGTATTATATTATTTTCCGCTGAAGTAATGTATTTAAATCTCTGATATTTTCTGCTGTATAATATTTATCCATACTCTGTATATTCTTGTACTCTGATGGAATTGTTGTAATAGGCAATGAAATGTTATTCTATTTGCATTCCGATGTGGATTGTTCTAGCTTCAATCTGGGCTTTCCTTACCGGGGAAGTTCGGGTCGTTTCATCCTCTCCCGGTTCTGGTTCACAACCGGGGTGTGAGGCTCGTGAATCAACGTTACACAAAGCTATGCCACACAGGCGGTGCTTTGATCATCAACCACAGGACTTTGCTTTTCAACAGAAGCCTTGATCAATTTCCACTTAGGCATGCCACATAGGCAATTCACTCCATGCGACTGATGTCTATCGATATACAACCTCTGATCCCGTACGTCTCAGAGAAGGCTGAAGTAAGGGAATGAATTCCCCTTCACCAGGCAGATGTATATTTAATAGAGATCAATCAACACAGAGCAAAATCCAATGTCAGACACACAGTCCATACAAGTCCGTTATGGGTCTGAACGAAACCGAAGGCACCTTGTACCTCGCATATCCATCGATCTCCAAGTACATCTGGACGATCACCAACTGATTCCCTCCTCTTGGGTGTACAGCCTAATCAAGACCATCAGTAATCACCCAAACGATGTGAAGACCTCCGGTCTTCGACCACCGTCTTCATCCTCGACACCACGTCAAATCAGTTATTCAGAATGGGATAAACCCGTTCTTTCTGAATAACTGGCGTATATAATAAACAAGTGTTACACAAACACAACATATGCCTCATTCCAATTCAGAGTGTTCTTTTATTCAAATATTCTTATACTTTGGGAAAGGTTCCCATTAATTTTATCAAAGATAAATTCTTTAAATTTATTCTTTAAACTTCTTTTGAATATCAATTCAAACTAGTCGGGATTAGCGAACCACACCGAAGTAATCATTTATTTTATTTCCCAATCCCAACCTATTTATCCCATGAAGTAAAACTGGTCATACTTTATATCTAACACCACGGTGTTATCGGTAAATTCAGTTACCATTTCACGTTCAAAATCCAATTACAGATTTAACTATCTCCTGGAGCAAAACTGGTGATACTCTATTCTCGATCATTTCAATCTAATTAAAGATTCATTAAAGCTTCACTTAGTTTTAATCTTCCAAAAAATCAATATTAATGATTGTTTAACTTGGGAAATCATATCCTGTCTTTAACTGGGTTAAAGAATCAATGTCATTTAAAACACGGTTCACGATAAACCCAAAATCACATTCCAATTCAATTATTGGAAATTCTGGTTACTTTTAAAACCATTTCAAATCTAATCAATTTATTTTAAAAATAAATGGATTATAATTTTAGTTCCAAACTAGTTCATTTCGATAAAAATCTATTTTTATCTTTTCAAATAGTGAATTTTTCATCCCAGTTCTTTTCAAATCATTTGTTATGATTTTACACTAATTATTGATATTTTTTATAATTTTATCAAGGCCCGTACAGTCGATTTCCATCAACGGCCTTCGAACTGCACTTATAGCGACCTTTTCCAAATTTGATTTGGACATAATTCCAAATCCAACCATTTGATTTCTAATTTCTAATATTCGTTAGAAAGCTCTTTTCGATACGAACCCAACGGTTCCAGTTTTAGGAGAATCCGACAGTCGGATCTCCCGTAATATCCATTCGAAGTCAATGGTCGAAATTCGCGAACTGTCGCAGCGCGGCTCGTTCTATTCAGGCCATTACATATATATAATATATATATTATATATATTTCGTCGATTAGCTTTTAAAACATATTTTATAAATCGTTTTAAATTCGTTATTGAAATGATTTCAACTTCATAATCAATTTCGAATCAAAATTGAATATTCCAGATCATCGATATACAAATGATAATATTCTCAAAATGTTATATTTTGAAATCACTTCCTTTTCTATATTCATTATAAAAATGAATAAAATCGGTATAAATATCGTTCGTGTCAAAATGGCGCATATCTTACCAACACGGCTTTATATATTTCAATAACTTCGTTATTCTATTCAACAAATGAATATTTTCTTCAACACATGAATATATATTTCTATTCAACACATGAATTTTTATTCTATTCAACACATGAATTTATATTTCTATTCAACACA
Source organism: Allium sativum (assembly GCA_030737875.1). Lineage (NCBI taxonomy): Eukaryota > Viridiplantae > Streptophyta > Magnoliopsida > Asparagales > Amaryllidaceae > Allium > Allium sativum. The sequence goes on along the minus strand of JASFAX010000027.1, from coordinate 11,066,169 downwards.
TGAATTTATATTTCTATTCAACACATGAATATTTATTTCTATTCAACACATGAATATTTATTCTATTCAACACATGAATTTATATTCTATTCAACACATGAATTTATATTTTCCAAATTGGAATGAGGCCCAATCAATTACCATATTACGTTAATTATATGGATTCCCTACAACACATGTATATAACAGCAATGATAAATCATCAACCATAATCCAGAGTGCATTCTACACTGTATAAGCATCAAATATAAATATTCAATGCTTATAACAGCCTGTCAATCAATCGATCGACATACAGCTAATTATTGGGATTAGTGTATGTCCAATCTCATCCCAACACCTGTGTGGGGTTTCAAACAATCAAACACAGATTTTATTTGTGCAGTTGGGCGATATGTAAAATTTAACGTCCCAATCAATATCAGTCAAATCGGTGTACATAAACAAATCGTTCAACTTGTAAATGAATATATATTTTATTTCAACACATGAAATTATTTTATTTCAACACATGAAATTATTTTATTCCAACACATGAAATTATTTTATTCCAACACATGAAATTATTTCATTTCAACACATGAAATTATTTTATTTCAACACATGAAATTATTTTATTTCAACGCATGAAATTATTATATTTCAACACACGAAATTATTTTATTTCAACACATGAAATTATTTTATTTCAACACACGAAATTATTTTTCTTTCAACACATGAATATATACTTTTCACATCACAATCAACAATCAAATTTCACAACACAAACAATCACACAAGTCGTCCGTGGTCTGTGGACAACAGGTGTCGGGTGCTGCTAAGCACCGTCTGCATCCTAGTATATATTTCCACCAGAAAACAAATTAAAAGTGAGGAGTTCTCACCGAGGGTTCCACTCCTCCATTCTATTTCTGAAATTCAAAATATCTAGATCTGGCCGTACTTCCAATGCAGTCTTCTCCACGCTGTTCATATTAAAATCACATTTTTAATATGATGTTCTATACATTAAAAATCAAATTTTTATTCTTTCTATAATATAAAAATCATATTTTTATTCTTCCTATAATATAAAAATCATATTTTTATTCATAAAAATCCCGCCTTTCTTTATATAAAAATCTAGTCTTTCTTATTTCTAAAAATCTAGTCTTTTTGTTTCTAAAAATTAGTCTTTTTGTTTCTAAAAATCTAGTCTTTTTGTTTGATAAAGATCTTAAATTTTATATGATAAAAATCTAAACTTATGTTTTTTATTTTAAATTAGCTAAACTAACAATAAATAAATAGAAAAAACTCACTGTATATTTATCTGGACGTTTTCAAATGGGAGCCACCACCTAGTGTTCCTCCCTGCCTCGCCATTGCTGCACCGGAGGGCCATCGCCGGAGCTCACGAGAACAACCTTCAAAAGCCACCCCTCCTCCAGCGATCCCGGTGAACTTGGCCTCTTCCTAGTGGCGGATATCAAGGGTGAGCGGAGCCTCTTTGATGGCCGAGATCTCGTCGACAACGCAACAAGGAGGGCTGATCTCGGTCTTGATTTGAAGTGGGGGAAGAGTTCTACCAAATCCCTAACGGGGTCCTTTGATTTTATTGAGTAACTCGAGAGAAAATAGGGAGGGAAGCAATCGACGTTTTCCGTCGTTCACTGAAGGGCTTCGGAGCTGATACAGGGAGAGAGAAAGTGAGGGAGGGGGTGTGTGTTATTATATATAATTATATTATTTTATTCTTATTTTTGATTCTAAAAAGTAACTTTAAATTTCGACCTCAAAATCGAACCCACCGACTGTCGGCCCTAGCTAATTACCCCCATTCCGAACACAATGGGATATGTTTCGTAAGCCAGTTCGGCCATTTCGATCAGTTTTCGTCAAAATCATAATATAACTCTATATATTGAATTTGAACGCACATTTCAATTTACCGGGGTTACATACGGACTCTAAAAATACCCAAAAAATGTTTTCTAGCTTCGTATTGACGATACGGTCCTAACAAAACTAATTTCGAAAAATTCTGAGACCGTTCGAAAAATGACCATTTTCTGGTCGATCGAAGTTGACTAAAACTGTCTAAACACGTTTTACTTCGCCATACTCACATATTAATTCTAAAAATTACGAATTTTGGAATCTAGCAATAACTTGACATCGTGGATCCAACAAAAGTGGTATCGTCGAAAATAGAGGTCATTTGCAAAATTTTCATTTTTAAGGGCCAAAATTCCATAGCGACTATTTGGAATTTTCAACTGGACATAACTTCTGATTCCCGCTATGAAATTCTGATTTTTCGAATTCGTTGGAAAGATAGTCTCAATTAGATTCTAATATTTTTGGTTTCGCCAAAATCCGGATTATTTTGAATCCTATACATTCATTTGAACTTTGAAATCGAATTTTCGAACTACCGCACCATTTTCAATTCCTTTTATAATTAAAATAAAATATTTATATTCCAATGATGATTCAAATAAATATATTCATTCTAATTCTATTCAAAATAAATTTCTCATTGTTTTTATTTAAAATAATTCATTTTAAATAATCAAAATTCATCAAAATTGCCAAAATAAAAAAATTAAATTGGCTCAGATTTCCGGGTTATTACACCTCGTCTATAAATCAATCGATTTATAAAATATGGGTTTTATCGACAATGAATCGATAATATTTAAGTTATAAATATATTTTATAACGAAAATAGATTTTGAAAGTCATTACATTGAAAGGTTTTTTAAAAAGGAAATAAATATTTATTTATTTATTTTTTAAAGTTTATAAGGAATTATGAAATGGTTTTATAAACTAAATTCTTATGTTGATAAGAATTATAAACAAATGAGCAAGTGATAACCTTGGGGTTAAGTATTTCATTAATCACGTCAAGTGAACAATTAAATTAATTATATTTTAATTAATTTAAAGAAGGAATTAACTGGAGTTGGTTAAAGAAAATATCATGTTTTGAATTGACCAAGTCAACCATTCTAACAAAGTTAGACCTTTTTATTAGTCTGTTGTTAATAGACTAAAATAAATGACCTGATAGAAAATTGGTTAATTTTAAGAAGATTTTAAAGAGATTTTATTATTTATTTATTTTGTAAATAAAGCATTTAATGATGCTACACTAGTAAATATAAAGGTAAATTCTTGTTTAAATTACTTCTTAAATGAAAAATATTTAAGTAAGTAACGACTTTAGAAATGGAATATAATTGGGTTTGAGAAGAAGTTTGAAGAAGTGTATATTTGAACTCAAATGTTTTCGTAAAGCAATAAAAAGATTTAAGCAAATACATAGCTTAAATGAAAGTTCAACCTGACGTTTAAATTAAGTAAAGAGAGATGGAGATATAAAGGGTTTATATTAAACCTGGAATTTATAAACAAGGTTTATAAATGGAATGTGAATTAAAGCATTGTTTTTAAATTGGAAATACTTAATAATGGTATTAAGTTAAATCAACGGGTTTAAAAGGGAATTTCTGAAAGAAAAGGGGATTGAGAAAAAAGATTTAATTTAAGCTTGGTAAACAAGGTTGGAAATAGGATTTGTAATTCAGTTTGTGAAACATAGTCATTTGAATAAGTCAAAAGTAAATAAAGTGATGTTTAGTAAGAAATTATTTAATTAAGCGATGTTAATTATATTTAAAGTGTAACAACCCGTATTTTTGAATAACATGTTATAACATAAATCAAGGCAGAATTAAACTGTAAAATCTGAATCAAGGGAAACGGGTTGTGCCATTGCATTCATCTCGGAAAAATACGCGAAATAGAGTCCGAGTTTTCGAAAATCGGAGTCCGTATGACCAAGTTATGGCCCGTCAAAGTTTTCAGAAAATTACAAGTTGAAAAACAGTTCAAATTTGAATTTAGAATTCAAATTCAGCCAAAACAGACTGGGCGGGAAAACTCCCGCCCAGACAGGTCGATTGGGGGGTCGACACTAGGGTCGACCTCCCCCCCAACCAGGTCGACACTAGAGTCGACCTCGGGGTCGACCTGGGGGTCGACCTCCCTGGTCGGCCAGGTCGGCCTGGTGCACTTAATTGGGATGTTTGGACCTGGTTTGGAGGCGTGTGACGTGATTTGATGGCTCGGATTGGATCTAGGGTTAATCCTATGGCTAATACTATCCTAATCTTCTATAAAAGGACCCCTAAGCCTAGCCTAAATCACCATTATTCAACCCTACAACTAAACTATGCCAAATTGGTTCCTCTCATGGCCTCCACCCTCATGCTAAAATTCCTAAGTTTATTTATATGAGAGATTTTGAGTTCATACAAGTGTTTTCAAGCTTGTATGAGTGTTCTTAGTTTGCATTCAAGTCAAGTTGCAACATTTCTATTACAAAGCAAGGGTTTTTATTGATTTGGCTCAAGGGTTTTTTTCATTTGGAGCTTTCATATTTGGGTATTTGGGTGATTGCATAAGGGCTTCGTCTCAATCTTTATAATAAATATTCATTTGTGTCTTCATAGCATTGTAAGCCCTTTTCTACTTTCATTTTTGAACCGTAAAGTTAAATGAATGATGCAAGTTTGGGTTGATCATTATGATATGCAAGTTTGGTTGACCATTATGTTATGCAAGTTGGGTTAATCATTATGTATGACACATGTTGCTATGTTATGCAAGTTTGGGTTGATCATTATACACATGTTATCATGTTATGCAAGTTGAACTTGAGTTTGTGAGCTTAAAGCTTCAAGCTTTATATTAAAGGTTGCATTTTGGCAACATGGAAGTTATCATATCCCTTATGATAACTTTCATGTGAGGCTAAATGCGAACTTCTAGCAACTTCTACATGTCGTTTATCACCATGTATCACTTATATGCTAAGTTTGGTTTTATGCATACTTTTGAAGCCTAATAATGGAATATGCAAGTATATGAACATATGTACATTTCATATGCCACCATGTTAACTAGTGGCTTCAACACCTTTTCGTCATGATTATGCCAAGTTCCCTATTTTATCCTTTATGCGTTGTTACGATTATGTAAACGATGGGATTACGTTGGGGTTGGGTAACATTATGACATGAACATGATTTTTATAACATGACGTGATATGTTAGCTTGTAATTATGTTTTGGAAACATAATGGACATGACACTTAGAAAATATAAGTGTGGCCAACTCGAGGTTGGGTTGAGTTTGTAGCATAAATCTACCCGGACCCGCCCGGCTTAACTAGTGGCAACAAACAATAGGGCCCAATGTGAGAAGTTGGTCATGTTGTGCTCGAACCCGAGGTTAGACCAAGTTGTGGTGTAAAGCTACCCGGACCCGCCCGGCTTAACTAGTAACCACAACAAGGTCTAATGTGAGAGGTTAAAGCACATTGAGTTAATTAATGCCTCCTGATTAGGGTTAAGTCATGGTCCACTTAATACTTAACCAATTTGGGCTTGATGGGTTAATCGGGGTTAAGTCATGAACCTTGGGTACACTTAACCAATTTAATCCACGTTTGGATCGGGTTAACCACATTTAACCCGTTAAGAAACCCTAGTTGCGTGGTCCTTTTCAGCAGTAACCCTCTTGATAGTATCATGATACCCTAGGGACTAGGCTAGGGTGGGGCACGATTACTGGGCTGACATGTAAGCGACCAAAACGACGGCTGAGTAGGTACGCCGGTGTAGGTCCAGGCGGACTATGGTCGTGCACATAGTCTGGAGTTGGAAAATCAGGCACGGGTACCAGTAGATCTAGACTGTGCATACTTGATTGGTGTCCGAGGTTGACACCCTAGGACTTGATACACCCTAGGGTGGACCTAGCACAATTTAACTACATTGCATGTTTGGGCCGTATGACACCGACACTTGACAAGTTAGGCTTATAGGGAGCCAATCAACTAGACCGTGTAGTTGGACCTTGATTTAGGTCACCTCATGATGTTGGGCCAAGCTTGGGCCAAGGGATCAATTCTTGTTTTTACTTGACATGTTAGAATGCTAGTACACCCGTGGTGCAAAACTTAACCTTGATTATGCGATGACACCTTTATCTATCTTGTTAGTTAATCATCATGTCAGTATGTTGTTATCCTTATGTTCATCTTAGCTTCTCATGCCAGTTAACTTTACTAGTTCATGAACTGATAGTAGTTAGGGCTTACCAGTCTTCTTGACTGACCTGTTATCTTTCGCCTCTTTTCTTCCGTTTCCCCCTCCTCAGGTCCTCAGGGTGGGAACATTGGAGCTTAGCTTGGATCTTTATAGCTTGCTTACTGGATTTGCTTATGTACGGTTTTGGACATTGAGCTAGCTATGGTTTATCACTTCACTTTCGGGATAGTACTTTATGTATTTCAGTTTTTCAGTTTATGCTTTTCTCTAGACTTTGTTTGTTGGAAAATAATGATCAAGTACTTTGTTGTGACGTGACTATGGTTTTTAAATGCTAGTTTAATCCGTTGCTTTGTTTACTCTGTTTTACTTATATGTTCTGTCTTGTGATATCTGCATGCATGTTTACCTCGTCTAACGCCCCTCCAAAGCTAGTGTCCTTGCAAGAGTGGCACTGGCGGAGGTGGGGTGTTACATTTGGTATCAGAGCATAAGGTTTACAAGATTTGAGCAAAAGTGTTTTTGAAACTTACCTTTTGAAAAACTATTTTCAAAACCAATTAAGTATTTTCCAAGAAAAGTCTAGTTATTTTAAAAAAAGGCTATTCCCCAAAAGCCATAGCACTATCCTTCGTTTCTTCGTTCTGAATCTATCTTTTTCCTTTTTCAGTATGGCCGATCTTAACCTTCCCGAGGGAGTGACCATTCCCGGATGGTTCCGGAGGTACTTGGAAGCTAGGTCCAACGATGTGGGCCCAGCAAATACCCCCAATATAACTGAGGTTCCTCCTCCTCCTCCTCATAATCCGCAAGCAGATTTCACTAAGATTTGCAAAGACTTTAAGGCGATGGGTGGCAAGAACTTTATTGGGACGGAGACTTTTGTGGAGGCAAGAAATTGGTTGAAAGAAACTGAAGATCTCTTCGCCATCTTTGATGTGCAAGATCATAGAAAGGTTTTATTGGCAGCATGGTTATTAAAAGAAGAAGCTGCTTATTGGTGGGAGGTCACCAATGCTACGAGGCCTATAGAGACATGGGCCGACTTTAGGACAAGATTTGGGCTTAAGTTTCTATCATCAGCCGAGGCAAATCTGCAATTGGAGAAGTTTATATCTTTGAAGCAAAGGGACATGACAGTGAGGGAGTATGTGAATGAGTTTAACAAGCTCGCCCGATTCGGTTTGGACATGGTTAATACTCCCCAGAAGAAGGCTTTACGCTTTGCACGAGTGTTGAACGAGCCATTACAAGGTTTAGCCCTATCTCATATACCCATGGGAGCCACTTTTGAAGGCCTAGTGGACATGGCATTGCTTCAAGGAGACGATAAGAATGGCAAGAAGGAAGTCAAGGCTAATGATACTCAAGCCAAGAAGACAGACTCCAAGTGGGGAGGGGATCAGAGCAATCAGAACAACAAGAACAACAAGGGCAACAAGGCCAAGGCAAAGGACCCAAGAAAATGCAACTACTGTGGGATTGTTGGGCACATAGCTAAAGACTGTAGGAAGAAGAAGAGGAAGTTGGGCGAATGCTTTCATTGTGGAGAGACTGGACATTTTAGCAAGGATTGCCCCAAGAAGCAAGGGCAGAATCAGCGTACAGGACCTTCTGGAGGGCAAGTACACGCTCTCAACGCTGCTCTAGTTCAGGATCGAGGTAGTATTTCTGTAGAAAGTCTTGTTTATATTTCTGATTATCCTATTCGCACCTTATTTGATTCTGGCGCATCGCATAGTTTTATTTCTTCTGACATTGTTGAAAGTTTGCACCTAAGTACTAGTCTAGTTGAGGATCCCGTTTGTGTTTCAAATCCAATTGGGGGTTCCGCCCATCTATCTATGATTTGTGTGGATTTGAAGATTTCTATCTTGACCGTAGAATTCACGTGTAATGCTTATGTTCTCGGGTTCACGGGATACGGGTTGATCTTGGGCATGGATTGGTTGTCCAGTTATGGAGCCATCCTCGATTGTGAGCATAGGGTGGTGAGGCTCATGACTCGCCTCGGTAATACCCTAGAAATTTCTTGTAACACTAGAGGTCCCGTCTTGTTATGTTAATTTGAATCTCTTGACTCGTCCATCGATGATCTGTAATCTGTAAGGGTAGTCCGAGACTATCCTGATGTCTTTGAAGAAGTTAAGGGGTTACCCCCTAAACGAGAAATAGATTTCTGCATTTATCTAGTCGATAATGCCAAGCCAGTATCATTGCCTGTTAGGCACATGGCCCCACGAGAAAGAAGAGAGCTCAGTAAGCAAATCAAGGAGCTGCTTGAGAAGAATTTTATTAGACGAAGCATTTCTGAATGGGGTGCTCCGGTGGTATTCGCTACTAAGGCGGATGGTTCGCTTCGCCTATGTGTTGATTATCGAGAGTTGAACAAACTGACAAAGAAGAATAGGCACCCGTTACCGAGGATTGATGATCTCTTTGACCAGCTGGTTGGTGCTTCTGTTTTCTCTCAGCTCGATCTAGCCACCGGATTCCATCAGCTTAGAGTAGCTGAGGATAGCATTGATAAAACTGCGTTTACAACTCCAGATGGATTCTTTGAATGGCTTGTCATGCCATTCGGTTTGACTAATGCACCCGCCTACTTCGTAGATTTGATGAGTAGGGCGTTCAGGGAGTTCCTTAACAAGTTTGTTGTTGTCTTCGTGGATGATATTCTGATCTTCTCAAAGGATGAGGAAGAGCATGCTAGGCATCTCAAGGAAGCAATGGATACGCTTAGAGCGCATCAGTTGAAAGCCAAGTTCTCCAAATGTCATTTCTGGAGAAGGGAAGTTCGGTTTCTTGGACATATAGTTTCTAAGCAAGGCATAGCGGTGGATCCCGCGAAAGTGGTTGTGGTTCAAGACTGGAAGACTCCTAGGAATGCAACCGAAGTAAGAAGTTTTCTCGGTCTGGCGGGCTACTACAGGAAGTTCATAAGGGACTTCGCTAAGATTTCGGCCCCTCTTACTAAGTTGACGAAGAAGAACTTAGTCTTTGCATGGGACTTGGAGTGTGAGCTTGCTTTTCAAAAGCTCAAAAGAGCCCTTACCTCAGCTCCGGTTTTGGCATTACCCGATAGTGGTAAGATATTTACCGTGTACACAGATGCATGTGGCATGGGGTTAGGTGCTGTTCTGATGCAAGAGGGAAGAGTGATATGTTATGGGGGTAGGCAACTTAAAGTTCATGAGAAGAACTATCCCACTCATGATTTGGAGTTAGCAGCGATCGTCTTTGCACTCAAATCCTGGCGCCACTATCTTCTAGGCGAAAGGTTTGAGTTGTATACTGATCACAAGTCACTCAAATACCTCTTCTCGCAAAAAGATCTGAATCTAAGGCAGCAAAGGTGGATGGAATTCTTGGCATCTTATGACTTCGAGATAGCTTACACCCCTGGCAAGGGTAATGTTGTGGCTGATGCATTAAGCAGAAGGAGGTTGACTTTGAGTCCCTTGTTTATTGAGATGAAGAACTTAGAATTCTTGGCAACCTTTGATTTCACGACGACTGTTGAGTCGATGACGGGTTAATTAGCATCCCTTGAGCTTAGAACCACACTTCTTGATCAAGTTGGGGCTTCACAGAAGGAAGATCCGCAAATAGTCGAGGTCATGGATAAATTGATTCGTGGTGAGACGTCTAATCACCTTGCTAGATATACTATTAATGACAAGGGTTGGCTAAGGCGTGATGGAAGGCTATGCATTCCACAAGTAGAAGACTTGGTGCATAAAGTTCTTGAAGAAGCACATCACTCGAGGATGACTATACATCCGGGAGGAGATAAGATGTATAGAGATATGAAGCGCATTTTCTTTTGGGATGGAATGAAGAGGGATGTGGCAGAGTATGTTTCAAAGTGCATGGTGTGCCAACAAGTGAAAGCCGAGTCAAAGAAACCAGGTGGGCTATTACATCCATTGGAGGTCCCGCAATGGAAGTGGGAGAGTATTTCTATGGATTTTGTGGATGGATTGCCTAGGTCAAGGAGAGGGAACACGAGCATATGGGTCATAGTTGATAGACTTACGAAGAGTGCTCATTTTATTCCTGTAAAGAGCAAGAGGACCGCATCATGGCTAGCATCTATTTATCTTCGTGAGATAGTGCGGTCGCATGGAGTTCCTTCTAGCATAGTTAGCGATCGTGACCCAATTTTCACTAGCCAGTTCTGGAATAGTTTGCAAGAAGCGATGGGTACGCGATTGAATCTGAGTACAGCCTACCACCCCCAGACGGATGGCCAAAACGGAAGGGTGAATAGAGTGCTAGAAGATCTCTTGAGGCTTTTTGTTCTCGACTTCGGTGGTACTTGGGAAGACCACCTTCCTCTTGTAGAGTTTGCTTATAATAATAGCTATCAAGCCAGCATAGGGATGGCACCATTTGAAGCTTTGTATGGGAGGCCGTGTAGGTCACCATCTTGTTGGTGGGAGACAACAGATAGGCTTATACTTGGGCCCGATATGATACGGGACACATCCGAGAAAGTTGAATTAGTGAGAAGAAGGATGAAAGCGGCCCAAGATAGACAGAAATCCTATGCTGACAAGCGAAGGGCAGATTTGGAATTTGAAGTGGGAGACATGGTTTTCGTGAAGGTTTCTCCTTTGCGTAATGTGGTACGTTTTGGAGCAGTTGGGAAGCTGGCACCAAGGTTCGTAGGACCCTTCCCTATCATAGAGAGAATTGGAAAGATGGCCTATAAGGTGGAATTGCCCGAGAAGCTAGCCGGAGTGCATAATGTCTTTCATGTCTCGCATCTCCGAAAGTGCCTGCATGAGTCCGCTGAGGTGGTTGAACCAAGCATTCTGGAAGACGTGGAGGTAGAGAAAGAGGCAACCTTGAGGAGAGCGCCGATTCGTATCTTGGAAACAGAGATCAAGAAACTAAGGAATCGGGAAGTCAAATTGGTGAAGGTTCAGTGGAGTGAAGCCGATGAAGACGCAACTTGGGAAACCGAGGAGAAGATGCGTGGGCTTTATCCATTCCTTTTTGAGGGTACATTCTCGACCTCTTTCCTAATTAGCATATCTTTCTTTTTATCCGTGTTTATCCTGTTTATCTTATTATCTCGTTAAACTTGTCATGAGAACCTTAGGTAGAAACCCTTTGGATGAAACATGTATTTGAAACATGTTATGCTTGATGGTTGCAAGTGGTTGCAAGTGTTTGCAAGTGGATACTCGTGGATGCATGATACCCATTAGGCACTAAGATCGGCTCACACACTTTCATACTGCATATGCATGAGTGTCTATGCTTATTCATGGATGAAACTTGTTATGCTATCACGTGGATGTTGCATATGGATGAATGTTATGTGCACTCATGTAGAGACTATGAGTTATGTTAGGAATTTGCATACAAATGGACTCATTTCACTAACATACTTTGCATTAAGGAGGTTTACTGTATCAGTAACCGCCTGATTTTTGCATTAGATAAGTACATATACACACACCTTTGCATATGATCATGCAGCATTTAGAATCCTTTAAGGACAATGACTGCACGTGGATGATGTTTTGAGTAGATGAATGATGGATGGTAGGATACGTTCTTCCTAACTTGGAGATTTCGGGGACGAAATCCTTTAAGGAGGGGAGAATGTAACAACCCGTAATTTTGAATAACATGTTATAACATAAATCAAGGCAGAATTAAACTATAAAATATGAATCAAGGGAAACGGGCTATGCCATTGCGTTCTTCTCGGAAAAATACGCGAAATAGAGTCCGAGTTTTCGAAAATCGGAGTCCGTATGACCAAGTTATGGCCCGTCAAAGTTTTCAGAAAATTACAAGTTCAAAAACAGTTCAAATTTGAATTTAGAATTCAAATTCAGCCAAAACAGACTGGGCGGGAAAACTCCCGCCCAGACAGGTCGACTGGGGGGTCGACACTAGGGTCGACCTCCCCCCCAACCAGGTCGACGCTAGAGTCGACCTGGGGGTCGACCTCCCTGGTCGGCCAGGTCGGCCTGGTGCACTTAATTGGGCTGTTTGGACCTGTTTTGGAGGCTTGTGACGTGATTTGATGGCTCGGATTGGATCTAGGGTTAATCCTATGGCTAATACTATCCTAATCTTCTATAAAAGGACCCCTAAGCCTAGCCTAAATCACCATTATTCAACCCTACAACTAAACTATGCCAAATTTGTTCCTCTTATGGCCTCCACCCTCATGCTAAAATTCCTAAGTTTATTTATATGAGAGATTTTGAGTTCATACAAGTGTTTTCAAGCTTGTATGAGTGTTCTTAGTTTGCATTCAAGTCAAGTTGCAACATTTCTATTACAAAGCAAGGGTTTTTATTGATTTGGCTCAAGGGTTTTTCCTTTGGAGCTTTCATATTTGGGTATTTGGGTGATTGCATAAGTGCTTCGTCTCAATCTTTATAATAAATATTCATTTGTGTCTTCATAGCATTGTAAGCCCTTTTCTACTTTCATTTTTGAACCATAAAGTAAAATGAATGATGCAAGTTTGGGTTGATCATTATGATATGCAAGTTTGGTTGACCATTATGTTATGCAAGTTGGGTTAATCATTATGTATGACACATGTTGCTATGTTATGCAAGTTTGGGTTGATCATTATACACATGTTATCATGTTATGCAAGTTGAACTTGAGTTTGTGAGCTTAAAGCTTCAAGCTTTATATTAAAGGTTGCATTTTGGCAACATGGAAGTTATCATATCCCTTATGATAACTTGCATGTGAGGCTAAATGCGAACTTCTAGCAACTTCTACATGTCATTTATTACCATGTATCACTTATATGCTAAGTTTGGTTTTATGCATACTTTTGAAGCCTAATAATGCACTATGCAAGTGTATGAACATATGTACATTTCATATGCCACCATGTTAACTTGTGGCTTCAACACCTTTTCGTCATGATTATGCCAAGTTCCCTATTTTATCCTTTATGCGTTGTTACGATTATGTAAACGATGGGATTACGTTGGGGTTGGGTAACATTATGACATGAACATGATTTTTATAACATGACGTGATATGTTAGCTTGTAATTATGTTTTGGAAACATAATGGACATGACACTTAGAAAATATAAGTGTGGCCAACTCGAGGTTGGGTTGAGTTTGTAGCATAAATCTACCCGGACCCGCCCGGCTTAACTAGTGGCTACAAACAATAGGACCCAATGTGAGAAGTTGGTCATGTTGTGCTCCAACCCGAGGATAGACCAAGTTGTGGTGTAAAGCTACCCGGACCCGCCCGGCTTAACTAGTAACCACAACAAGGTCTAATGTGAGAGGTTAAAGCACATTAAGTTAATTAATGCCTCCTGATTAGGGTTAAGTCATGGTCCACATAATACTTAACCAATTTGGGCTTGATGGGTTAACGGGGTTAAGTCATGAACCTTGGGTACACTTAACCAATTTAATCCACGTTTGGATCGGGTTAACCACATTTAACCTGTTAAGAAACCCTAGTTGCGTGGTCCTTTTCAGCAGTAACCCTCTTGATAGTATCATGATACCCTAGGGACTAGGCTAGGGTGGGGCACGATTACTGGGCTGACATGTAAGCGACCAAAACGACGGCTGAGTAGGTACGTCGGTGTAGGTCCAGGCGGACTATGGTCGTGCACATAGTCCGGAGTTGGAAAATCAGGCACGGGTACCAGTAGATCTAGACTGTGCATACTTGATTGGTGTCCGAGGTTGACACCCTAGGCCTTGATACACTCTAGGGTGGACCTAGCGCAGTTTAACTACACTGCATGTTTGGGCCGTATGACACCGACACTTGACGAGTTAGGCTTATAGGGAGCTGACCAACTAGACCGTGTAGTTGGACCTTGATTTAGGTCACCTCATGATGTTGGGCCAAGCTTGGGCCAAGGGATCAATTCTTGTTTTTACTTGACATGTTAGAATGCTAGTACACTCGTGGTGCAAAACTTAACCTTGATTATGCGACAACACCTTTATCTATCTTGTTAGTTAATCATCATGTCAGTATGTTGTTATCCTTATGGTCATCTCAGCTTCTCATGCCAGTTAACTTTACTAGTTCATGAACTGATAGTAGTTAGGGCTTACAAGTCTTTGTGACTGACCTGTTTTATTTCGCCTCTTTTCTTCCGTTCCCCCCCCCCCTCAGGTCCTCAGGGTGGGAACATTGGAGCTTAGCTTGGATCTTTATAGCTTGCTTACTGGATTTGCTCATGTACGGTTTTGGACATTGAGCTAGCTATGGTTTATCACTTCACTTTGGGGATAGTACTTTATGTATTTCGGTTTTTTAGTTTATGCTTTTCTCTAGACTTTGTTTGTTGGAAAATAATGATCAAGTACTTTGTTGTAACGTGACTATGGTTTTGAAATGCTAGTTTAATCCGCTGCTTTATTTACTCTGTTTTACTTATATGTTCTGTCTTGTGATATCTGCATGCATGTTTACCTCGTCTAACGCCCCTCCAAAGCTAGTGTCCTTGCAAGAGTGGCACTGGCGGAGGTGGGGTGTTACATAAAGAGAATTTTCCAAAAGATAAAGAGTACTGTAAAGCGATATTTTAACTAGTGGGAAATGTTTAATATCGGTTCTTGAATTACAACTCGTATTTACCTGATGATAAGAACGTTGTTGATCAAGGTCTGAGAGGTAATTAAAATACCCCGACTTAAACGACTTCAGGACTGTCCAAGGGTAATACTAGTTGGTAATGGCAAGAATGTATGTTAAGATTTCCAAAGTAGTGGAAATGATATGAGATGATATTTTACCTAGTAACGGAATTAAAAGGAGAATGGGCGATAAATTTTAAAAGCCAAGTGATGCTGAGTACCAGACAAGTAAATCTAATTTATGATTTCATGGATGTTTATTTGATAGTTAAATAACCGACTATCAAATTTGACTTTTACGATTGTTGGTATGGAAAGGCCGGGATCGAATGTATATTCGAAAACCATTCCGACCAACAAATATGAAATATATAGGAGATATCAGACGACGTTCGAGATGGAGCATGTGAAGACCATAGATCTTCATAAAGAGGAAGAACCACTTACAATCTCTGATTCGACTCGGAGATACTGGGGTTCTTTCGTGGTTGGAATCTGTGGATTGCAAGGACTACTCGCTACTGATCCATGGGGTGATTCCTATATTGGATGCAGTAGGAAAGCACCTTCGGTTCATCCTGTTCCTGGATGACTTGTATGGACGGATGTCTGACAGAGTATTTCTTAAGAGTCACGTACGTTGACTTTTACAAATGTATCTCTGTTAGTGGCAGAGAGGGGCACCTCCCTAGCTTAATGACCAGAATATTTTTGTGGACGTCAATTAGTGATTTGGCGGATCTGATGATGTGGCATTGAAAGTGTATGATGACCAGATGTGTTCTGACCTCAAGCCTCATCAACCGGGAAATGACAAAAATCGGGCAGGCAGCATGGGTATGTGGGTCGCTCCCATTAGGGTGTATAATCACCTATCTAGAGAAAATCCATTTCATTCTTTAATCTATTTTGATGTTGTCCCCTTCGGGGAAACAGTGGTTTGAGTCCAACCGTTGGTGAGATACATTCGATACACTCAAGCGAAATGAGTGGTCGGTCATGTGAGGGCCGGGTTGCAAGACGTTCTTGTTGAACCCAGTGTATTCGCCTCTAGAGATACACGATCGGCAGGTGGTCCCATACCTTGTCATAATTGGAATCCAATCTCCAATAAGTGCCCACGGTTTTGTTTGTATATAAATACATGGAGCGTGAGATGCAAGCGTTCCACTAGATTGATATTTACTTGTATTTAGACATTATTATAATATTAGAAAAGATATTGATTTCGAAAAACTGTTTTAGGTTATCGTAAGGTAAAAACCGTCCGTATTTATGTGTGGATTTGGTCTTACGATTATCCTTTTCTTTCGAAAAGATTTTAACTTTAAAATCAAGTTGTGTGATACCCTTAATACTGTGCGAGTTTTTCTCACTCTGGTTCACCAGACTGGCCCGGTGTTTTGTAAATGCTCGGGTTAGCCCGGGGTGTACAGGTTCAGGTTATCAGGTATTGCAAAGTCCAGAGACGAGATGGAGATGTTCAGATGAATGATATCTAGTATGTATTCCGCTGTGTGATTATATATGAGGACAGATTATTATAACTGTCCAGAGATGTGATGTACTCTGATATTGTAAGTATTTTTTCAAAGCTCTCAATAAAGATTTATTTTTGTATTATATTTTGTTCTACTGCGATGTGAGACTCTGTATTGTATTGGTTCTTCTTCTTCTATTCTAATATTTCTTTCTTTTTTATCTCACCCTCTAATTTCTTTCTATAAATGTTCCAGTGTTTTCGGTGTTTGGAAGGTCGGCATAAGATACGATAAGGGTATTTATGTCGATTTTCGGGGTCGAAAATTCCTAAGTCGTTACAATAGCTAGCGGTGAGGCCTCCTGCTTCCAGCTCTTGAAACTCCAAGCGAAACCTGACCTGGAAATATACTCGGTCGGACCTGAGCACATTTGAAGCAAAGCAAAATTCATCGGGTCAGTCTGGAACACTTTCAGTGATAAATTCACAACACAAACAATTTTTTTAACTTTGGAAAAATCCCTAATGAAATCA
The DNA here is from genome assembly GCA_030737875.1 of Allium sativum. NCBI lineage: Eukaryota > Viridiplantae > Streptophyta > Magnoliopsida > Asparagales > Amaryllidaceae > Allium > Allium sativum. The sequence continues at coordinate 11,049,433 of JASFAX010000027.1, read as the reverse complement.
AAGGATAATAGTAGACTAGCCTACACCTAAACACGGATGGTTTTTACCTTACTATAACCCAAAACGTTTTTGAAATCATAACTTATTCTGATATTATCATAATGTCTAAATACAAATAAATAACAATCTAGCGGAACGCTTGCATCTCACGCTCCACATATATATTATACAATCGAAAACTGTGGGCGCTTGTTGGATATTGGATTACAGCCATGATGAGGTATGGGACCACCTGCCGATAGTGTATCTCTAGAGGAGAATACACTAGGTTCAACAAGAACGTCTTGCAACCTGGCCCACACATGACCGACAACTCATTTCGCTTGAGTGTATCGAATGTATATCACCGACGGTTGGGATCAGCAATCGCCTCCCGAAAAGGGACAGCATCGAATATAGATTAAAGAAGAAAATAGAATTTCTCTGGATAGGTGACTATACACCCTAATGGGAGCGACCCACATAGCCATGCTACCTGCCCGATTTTTGTCATTTCCCGGTTGATGAGGTTTGAGGCTAGAATTTTATCTTTAGAACACCTTATCGTCATTCACTTTGAATGCCACATTGTCAGATCCTCTGGATATCACTAATTGACGTCCACAAAAATATCCCAGTTGGGAGCTAACCAACTATGACACGTTTGAAGAAATCAACGTACGTGGCCCATTGGAAATACTCTATCATACATTTGTCCATACCAGTCATCCAGGAACAGGATGAACCGATGGCACCCTCCTACCGCATCCTTATATAGGAATCATCCCAAGGATCAGTAGCGAGTAGTCCTTGCAATCCGCAAAATCTCAACCATGACCGAATCACGTCAAAATATCTCTGCGTTGCAACATAGCAATATTCGTCAAGTAATCCTTCTGCTTATGAAGATCCATGGTCTGTAATTGCTCCATATTCAATCAACATCTTCACGCATTTGTTGGTCGGAATGGTATTCGAATATAAATTCGATCCCGGTCTTTCCATACCAACAATCGTATTGGTCAGGTTTTGATAGCCGGTGACTTAACTATCAAATAACAATAGTGTGAATGGGTTTATTGATTCGGTTCTTGGCATGACTTGGCCTGTTTAAAATATATTTAACAAATTTGTTGATAACTTCTAAATCTTCCCCTAAAATATAAACACCGTATTTATCCTTATTTTATTATAACAAAACTATTTTATACATTTCAGAATATGAAATGCTTAACTTTCCATTCCCTTTCATATTGGGTATATCATTATAAAAAATCTTTTTCCCTTTTCTTAAATTATGGCATCACAATATATTCATATATGCATTATAATTAATAGTATATAACAAATTATCGATTCTTGATATGGCAAAGCAAACGCCAAACTACCAAACACTTCTATTTACGTTGTAACTAACATTTTAGTATTTATTTATATTTCAAAATCTCGCACTCATGTTCCATATTCTTCTCGTATGGGATATCATATCAATTACCACTCTCTTTACTCGTTCCAAACTAATACCATTCCTCAAAAATAATGAAGCCGTTCAAGTTGGGGTATTTTATTTACCTCTCAGACCTTGATCGGCAATGTTCTTATCTCAGAATGAATACCGGTTTGTAACTTAAACCCTTATAAAACTTGTTTACCATTCCGATTTCAAATCTGGTTTTATAAACCGTTTGTTATATTTGAAATCCTCGTTCAAAACTCTCTTTGCTCAATTCCTTTAATTAAGTTGATATTCACTAAAACACCTCCTTTAACTTAAATCATTATTTCGCTCATAACATTTTTAATGAAAATCTCTGGTCAAATAATTTACTTCAATCTGTTGGCATTCTTAATATAGACCTTGGTCTTGGATTTCATAACTAATGACTATTTACCCCCTTCTTTAATATAATTCAATCCAATTTGGTTCTCTTTACTTAATATAACAATTAAGTAAAATCGTTTTTAAATCACTCCAATTCACTTACCAATTCTATTTACATTTATCGTTTGGAAAATTAGATTATAAATTCCTTTATAAACCACTTATAGCTCCCTCTTTAATCAAACACTTAATCACTTTCTACATTGAATCCCAATTACAAGTTATCACCTTAATTATTATAAAATAATAATTAACTTTAATATTAACTATATTACTGATTTTTCCTTGTCATTTCCCCTTTTTTATAGCTTAATTAATTTTAAAAAAATTACTATTTAATTGTTTAAACCAAACACTTATTACATTTTAAAACCCGTAGGTATATTTGCTGGCTTTCTGTATTTAGAACATGTACAAATCAAAAACCTTTTTAAATAATTTCTTTCATAAATTCAAAAAATATATTTATTTATAAATTTCTAATTTAATTATCTATATAAATAACTAAGGACTCCAGTTTAGTAATAAAAATTTTATACTTAAAATCTACGTCAATTCGCCTGACGGTAGAAAGACGGTTAAAAAAAGTACAATTTAGGCCATTCAATGCCAACCACTCAATCAATACTGCCGATTGATTTTAAACACAACACAGGTGAATATTTATTCAGCCATCACGCTCAAAACAGGTTTTACTACCGTATGGGGTTCAATCGGTTCATATATCAACTATATAAACAAACAAACAAACAAACAAACAACATATATAATATTTGAGGAATCTAGTCGGATCCCTCCAACCTGTTCTGCCCTGCATCACAGCTCGTTACACATTCCAAAATAATATATGAAATAAATTTCATATGATCTACTAATTTAAAACGATTAAATATAAATAACAGCAACCAATCAAACAATAACAGCCAATAGCAACCAGTCAACCAATTTATACTTTTAAATGGTAAATTATATTTTAATATGAATTTACCACATCACAAGATTCCAGAAGGTGTGAGAATTAACTCACCAGATTTATTCGGTTGACGGTTGGCGCGTTTGTTCTCTTTAAGTTGAAACGAACGTTCCAAATTATCTGAAATTTCAACTGCGTCATCAAATCAGTGCCTAGTCAGTGCCATCGTCTAGAGCTCATCCCTGCGATTCCAACAGATCTAGTTTCACTGAATTTCGTTAACGTACGAAAAAGTTATGATCGATTAAAGTTTGTATAAATTAAATGGTTATTAAAATAAAACTTAATATATTAATTAATTATATTAATTACCTTAATTACCTTTTAATTAAGCCACGTCATCCTCAAACTAAAAAAATGCGTTTTCCCTTTTCTCCCCAGCCTCAAACCCGTTCTTCCTCTTCTGACCTTGCCTGAAAAAACACCGTGCCACCAATCCCTTACCCCCGCGCCTACTGATGCCCTGATGCCACTTCGGCCATTGAACCTGAACGCCGCCACCCTCCAGTGCCATCGCCAGTGATGCCGAGGCCTAGATCAACTCCGACAGCCGTGATTTCTCATTTCCCCCAATTCCGTTCAAACACCAAACTCTCCAACCACAAGCAACGTCAACCCCCCAAACCACCACCAGATCCTTCGCCTTCCATCACCGCTTCGATCACCTTCACAGACACCCACTTGACACTGACCAGAACCGCCGGAAATCACTTAAATCTGACTGACACTCCCAAAACTGAACCGAAAATAAAAAGCTCCGTTCAACTCAACCCCACGACCACCACACAACGTTTCAGACCACCTGACAACGACCAATTGATAGCCATGTCTCCCTATTTCATTTGCCGCCGACCCCCTTACTTGAAACTCCTCCAGTGTCGGGAATTTTTCCATAAACCGAAAATCAGATCTGGCTTTTCTTCGTCGATTCGGCCACCTCAATCACCCGATCACCCCTAATTTTTCTCAGCAAGTAGATACGGTACCGATCTACAACTTCACTTCAGATTCCCATGGCAAATTCGTTACATATTTCAAGATATAAATTATTTTGTAAACTGGACTTTTTTTGTAAAATTTCTGGATAGAAAAATGAAGATGGGTTGGTAAATTCTGATTATAGGTGTTTATATAGTGTGGAAATAATATATTTTAAGTTGAGGTGACAAGCGATGTTGACTAACGATTTTTATTTCGTATCTATCGCAATTTCTGAACGCTTTTTATAGTCCATGTGCTCACGTACAAACCCCGTTTGTGATGCGAATGGACGGCATAGTATAATTTGACGTTACTGTCCTAATGAAACTTGTTTCGTCGAATTCTGAGTCTGTTTGCTCAAACGGCACTAGTTCACGTCCAAATGGTCGTTTTATTTTGTCGCGCTCACAAATTAACCCCGATTGACGCGCCACTTGAAATCTGGCAATAATTTGTTGTTGCGGTCCCAATAAAATTTGTTTCGTCGAAAACAGAGGTCGTTTGAATAAAGTCCCTTTTATAAATGCCCAATCCAAATAAAATAAACCAATTTTAAAATACCTCAATATAATAATATTAAAATATTAAAATTGGCCATACACGACCAGAATTTCATATACTGCCACAATAAAATAGCTCGGGTTGAGTTTGAAGCCAAATCGATATTATAAATATTTAAAAACCCTTTATTTCATATAAATAAACGTTATAATTTATAAAGGGAATTCCACAGCGACTATTTTAAAATTTGATTTGGGCATAAAACAAAATCTACAACACGAAAACTCAAATGTTCTCTTTCATTAGAAAAATATTACCTAACAGATACAGACGTTTCTTGTTTCGAGAAAATCCGACTCATATTGGGCCCTGTACAGCCGTTTAAAGATCAAAACGCCAAATTACGCCACGCCGCTGCAGCTCGTTTTATATTTAAATTATAAAATAAACGTTCTAACATCATTTTTAATAACGAATATATTTATATAATTCAATATAAACGATATTAAACCACTTTAAATCGCTCGTTTACATTATACGGCAAAATCAACATTTTTCCCAAATATTCTGAAAATAAAATATTATTACAAATAAATATCCACAGCAAATGGTTAAAATTCCATTATTTAAATCCAAATCAATATTTCAAGTATTTCAAATAAATGGTTAGAAAATACGGGACATTACAAATTGTTTTCAAATGAAATTTTGAACTAAGTGTATAATCCCTTCGTATCTTCAGGAAATGATTTCGGTGATGAGTGCACGCATCATCGATGTTTATTTTCGAGAATTTGAGTGGGGTGACACTTAGAAACTTTTATATTTTGTTTGAAATTCGGATTTCATTCGAATCTTTTATATTATGGTTTGATATATAGATATTATATGTATTATTTTGAAGTTGTTTTGGAAATGAACCTGGAGTTTGAATTCTTAAATTCTTGAATAACTAATCATTTTCAAATTATTGAAATGAACTAAAACTTGAAATTTAGAAATTTCTGAACTTTATAATGAAAAAATGAACCTAAGAGAGTTATAATTAAACAAAACTCTTAAGTGTTTGAAATAATGAATTGAAACGAATTGTAACCATTGAACTTGTAAAATAATCAATTCTTTTCTATAACATATACAACTTGCCAAAATATATAAGAAGTTGAAGTGTTCAGATAATTAGAGATAACTTAAATAGGAGAAGTAAAATGTATAAATTATACATTATTATCGTATAGGTGAAATATGATTTTAAGCTATATAATTGTTATAGATGATAAGGAATACTTAAGTAATGGAAATATTTGATGACTATAACTTGTTGTGCTTTGGTTGAACTAAATGAATAAAACAACTTGTGTAATATTAAGTTTTATTCAAAATACTAATATAACTTACCTAATTATTAAAAGTTAAAGTGTTATAAGAATGAGAGACAAGATACTGCATATGTGGAAAAAATGCTCATCTGGTTACGAAAAAAAAAAGTAGGCACTTTAAATGAGTAGAATAATGGGTATATGTAACAATATAGATCTAATTACTATACATAAGTGGAACTAACAAATAAAATATAAGTAAATAATATATAGTTATTTGCAAATTAGTAACTTATGTTTTGTCATTGTTGGATGTCCTATTGTTGTTTGTTGCTATTGTTGTGTCTTACTTGGCTAAAATTGTTACGTCATGTGTGAACTAATTTATGTCATGTATGTTTGTTGCTTATATATTGGATTATTCCCTATATATTTGTGTGTTATTATTTGTTGTTGAGTTTTGTAGCAGACGTCGATGGAATCCACTCGCTTAGAGGACGCTTACGCTTCGTACTTCGCTTTTGCTCGCTTAAATTAAAGGTAAGATTCTAAGGAAAAAACAATGAAAATAATGAAAGGTGCGTATAACGGTTTTTATATTATGTTTGGATATTATATATTATTCCCCATATAACGACCCACATTTTTGACCGTTCAAAATCGACAATAAACCACACATGTCAACCCAAACAAATCTCAAATATAGGTATTAATGGGGAAAAGAAGAAAGAGAAGAAGACAAAACAGAGTTCTCACAGCGGAAGGACAACATATAATAATTAAATAACAGTTTAAAGAAGTTGAAAAATACATATAGCTATAACATACAATGATTATCAGAGTTATACATATACAGGTATACGTACATGACAGCGATACAAAGTGCAGCGAAAAAATATTATATATAGTAGATATATACCAACTTCGTCTTCCTGCTCCTGGGAAGGAAAATCTTCTCTAGCTGCAACATCTTCTGACCTGAGCGTATTGCATAAAAAGAAAACACAACAAACACTCGGATCAGCACTAAATCATTCTCATATTAGTCAAATCAAAATATGAAATAACTTGAGTGTCATGGGTGCAGTAAATCAAGAGATGTTATGGGATTTCTCCATCTATCGAGGATCCGTTAAACTAATACATACATAGTATAATACGCTATTATGATAATGTCTATCCAGTAAAGTAAATATCATAAAAATAGCGTAAGCGGGATTACCATATTACCCTTACGCCGTTTACAGGCACCAACAGTCTATATAGTACCGTAAATTCACCGTACTGGTGTTATCAGAGGTCACTCCATAAAAGGCAATGCTAAATCAAAATCGTAGGGCTCGATATGGATAAATATGACAAGGCACTCGAGGCAATGCCCAGGGTAGGATTCTACCAATTGCACTCCCGGACCGGTGGTAACGTATAGCAGCTAATACCGCCCACCTCGGAACACACTCCCAAAGTCATAAATGGGCCTAAATCATCATCATCATAATAGTCATAGAGATAGTATCGAAGAAGTGTGCCCGATCAAAGGTGCTACCTCAATTAGTCACAGTATAGCTTCTGTTTTAGTCATTTCAATTCTGACCCGAAGGTCAAGGCTATTTCGTCATCGTTCGTCTCCTTCGATTCAATAATCGCCTCCAAGTCATCATACATCATTCTGGATACATCGTAATGTTCACAGTTGTCAAAGTTGTATCGACACTGACAGAGAGTATGCCTTATGTTGACACCGGTCTCCTTAACAACCAACGCTTACATCTTTCACATCGGTTGGTTCTTTTATATTTCATAAAGGTTCGCCTTCATATTAGATTATCATATTCTGTTTCAAACTAAATTTATATTCAAATAGAATATAATTCCATATCATTATATCATAATCATACCAAACCGATTATATTCTAAATTAGAATATATTTCCATATCCTTCTATTTTAACCATATAATATTTAAAAACCGACTTATATTCAAATAGAATATACCTCATCTCAAAGATTTTAAATTATTCCAAATCGATTAATGTTTGAAATCCATTCCTGTTCAAATAAAATATATACTTTCACTTCACTTATTTCAATCCCTTAGGAGATAAATGTATATTCAAGTAGAAATCCACATTTCCATATTTAAAGATCGGTTAAGAAATCGATTCATATTCAAAAGGATATAACTTATCTCAACTCCATTTGAACAATGGTTTAGATCCAAACATTTCCCATTCGGAAGGAATTTACAATTCATAACAATATAATTAGGAAATAAATGCTTATAAAGTAAAATCTTATATAAATATATATATATAGAAAATAATAGTTGGAATAAAATAAGATAAATTAAATTGCTATTTGCATACATAAAATATAAGTTTACTGAATAATTTTTAAGACATAGAAGATAGGGAAACTCATTTATAACAAAATAATTTACAGGTTAAAAGTTTAATAAATATACTTTGGAAAAGAATAGTTTATTTAAAAACAAGCAGGCTATATACATATATAATCTTAAGAATAAAATCTTTTAAACCGTAATTGTTCCTTTCTTTCAAATTTCAAATACTTGAATCTATAGCCCAGTCTAAATGGAGTTCGTTTAGTTCCATATCTCATTCAAACATCATTCAAAACTACCGTTCGAATTCAAATCTACATCCTAAACTGAGTTAAAACAACTCAAAATACCTCGATTTCCCTTATTCCAAAATTTAATTCAATAAGAATTTATTTCCTTCAAACCTACCCCATAAATTTGAATAGTTTCCAAATCATATTCAAATACCAATTTAAAAAATTTCCACTTTGTTTTGGGATAATTTCCTTAAACCTTTTTAATAAACATCCCAAGTTCAGAATCTTTAAAGGATTCGATTTATCGAGTATCGGCACATTCTTCTAAACAAAAATTTTATCAGTTAAAATTTCCAAATATTTAAAAATCATTTAACCAACCGATGTCTGTATATAAATTTTTCTATCCTATGGCCAAGTGATATAAAATTTTAATTTCTCGATATTTCAGGGATGGATCTATCATTTCAATCCAAATCAAGGTCACAGAGATTTATCATTTCACTCTGTATTCTTAATTTATTATATCGACAAATCCTAAGTTTATTTGATGCCCGTAACATCCAGGGTGAAAGGAATAGGATTCATCGTCAAACATGAGCATACATCATTCATCTACTGAATAAAGGGACATTTCAAACAGCATTCATTCAGTAATTCAATCAACCAAGGCATCCATCACACAACATTTTATTCCATGGTAAATGTTAAATCATTTCACTAATTCCAGGTGTTCAGATTTTCTAACTAGAAATTTAAATAACTAATTATCGATTTTCGTTGCATGTAACACACTTCATGTCAAATTTTAGCAACCATTCGCCAATCAAACGCAACCATGCAGCCAACTTATTTCGCGGTTTAATTTGATAAATATGGGAAAAATTTAGTCATTCGTGAGCGAAGAATTACTCACCTTTTGGTCTTTAATCAGAAGAACGTACAACCATAGCCCAAAAATTTTCTCTCCCCAAATGTAGTTTAACCAGGGCTAGAACGTCAGCAATTTTACCACGATCGCAATGCAACGAACCGCGCTCAAATCCGGCCTCGCATGTGAAATTTATTCACGTTTAACCATTTGGATTTTGAATATATATATAAAGATTATTAAAATAAATAAAATAATTCCCTCACCCTATCCGAGATTGACACGTCAGCCTCCATTCCAAAGAATCCCGCTCCTTCCTTCTCACGTGAACAGTAACCGACGCGATGAACCCAAAAACCATATAGCTTTGACTGGCCATGGCCACCAACTTCGGCCACCGTTCGATGAACCCTCACCACCGAAGTGAAGCACACTCCAACGCGCACCCTACCAAGGTAGAGCCACCACCGGTGGCCTGAACTACTGCCATCGATTTGATGAACGGAAAAGGGTTTTTACCCTTCAACGACAAATTCCAGCCTCCTACTCGACTATAAATAGAACAAATAACATCATTGAATTCGTATGACTACTCTTTACAAAACCCAGATGCCAGATTCTTCGATTAACCTCCGAATCAAAAACCCCCAAAATGCATGCTAGGTTTTCGCGATTCCGAACTTTTGACCGTGAATTCTGGCAATTCCGCGCACTGCATTTTGAAACAAACCATACCCGTAGCTTTCTGTCGACAAGAGCTTCGATTGGACATATAATTTGCTATGTTTTGAGGAGGTTTGATTTTGAAGTTGAATTTTTTCTATTTGCTTGGGTTGAAAATTTTGTTTTTGCCATTAGAAAGATGAAGTAGACAAAAATGAACGTACAGAAATGAGGAGAATAACTTATGGGCTGGTTAGGTGGGTAGGGAATTTATTTTCCTAAGTATAGAAGGCCCAATATGATCACCACACTGTTATCTTACACTGATTCTCTTTCACTTTTTCTCCCGTACGATCAAACGGTTAGTCAGATTGTAGTGCAAACTGAAATCCTGTCATAATTCATCGTTCCGGATCTAATGGCGCCAGTTTCGCCGAATTCCGAGACAGTCACCAAAACAGTTAAATTTCATTGTCAATTAATTATTAAAATATTCAATTATTTGATTAACTGTTTAAATTCAAATTTAAATATCTATACATTTCCATTTAATCTAATTATGACTTAAACAAATTTTATAAATAAATTTCACACATTCAAGATCCCAAATTTGATTATTTGAAATTTTGATTTGAGTTTTAAATTATAAATTATAAATAACAACTTAAAATTCTCCATTTCAAATTAAATTTGTATTCTCAATTTAAACTAAACATCTCAAATTTATTTAATTTTATAAATATTAAATTTCAAATTACAGCCTTTCTAAATAAAAACTATATTTGGAAAAAAATCTATTTACTCACTTCAAACAATCATAATCAAAAAATCAACAAAATTTGATTTTCCCCTAATATTATTCATTTTATCTATTTTAAATCGAAATTTAAAAATATATAGAAATATGGGATGTTATACCCCATGTTTTGGGATGCCTCATCACTGAGATGGGATGTATATTTGTGATATTATATATATTATTATTTTCCGGATCCCTTCATACAAAGAAGACTCTGCTGTGAAATCAATGCTTGGAAAATTTTGTGAAATTTGTTTTTCAAACTCATGCTTTCTATATATTTAAGTAAATGTTTTCTTAGTTTGGTAGAAATTTTATATTTTACTTATATTTTGTCACTTCATTACTACGTTCCTTTTCAAGGACGAAAAGTTTAAGTTGGGGAAAGTGTAACATCTCGAGATTTTGCGATAATTTAAAATATTAAATTTAAAGTGATTTTGAACAAAAATGTTTTAAATATTAAAATTAATGTTTTATGTCATAGATTTATGAAATAAGAACTTAACATGATTATTTGAGAATTTACTTTCAATGGCTATGTATGATAATGATAGCGTTTGATGATCCATTTATAATGGAATTTGAAATTTATATTGAATTATTTTAATTTAATTAAGTCAATAAATTTATAATTTAACTTTAATTTTTGAAATTGCATAAACGTATGAGGGAAACTTAAATAGATTGTTTAAGTAATTATGTTTAACTTATTTTGATAATATTAACGTGTATTGGTTGTAGATAAGTATGTGATTTTGTTTATATCAATTAACATGAAAGACAGAATTTGATATTAATATATTAAATAAAATTGATTTGTGTAATTTATAATAAAAATAAAATTTGAATTTTTAATTATTGAAATTTGTTCACAATAAACAATAATTGATTTATAAATTTATCTGAATTTTATTTTGATTTGAATACAAGTTATAAACCTTTGAATTTAATTTAAAGGCAAATAAATGAAAAATGAATATTTTATTATGTTAATGAACTGGTTAAAATTGTCATTTTGCAAACGATCTCAGAATTCGATGAAATTAATTTTATTGGATCCGGAATTGTAAATTATTATATGATCTAAAATTTCATAGCCAATGGAGTTATCGTTTGATCGTAAGAATTTAAATCGTGTAGAACTTGTGTGTATAATTTAATTAAATAATCGAGTTTAGAAGAAACTGCTAGAGACTTTGGAATTGGACTTTGCAACCTATTCCATTATGTTTAGAAGGCGTCAAAACCTATTGTTAGGCTGTAAGAAAGCCTGATTTAAAGGCAGGCCCATTTTGGCTTTATATAAACGCAAAACGAAGAAAATAATATTATTTTATTCTTTTCGGAACCCTAATTTCTGAGAAACCTCTTCTTATATTTCGATGGCCATAAACTTCAAAAATTCCTTTCCAGAAATCTTACAATCCGTTCAATGAAAACAGAAATTTCCAGAACAAAAATTGTAGATCGTCGCAAGATCTTCAAATCTAACGGTTATGATCTCAATTAGTGTTGTGGTTGAGAAGAATTTGACCGACGTTCAAGGTAGCGTTTGTAATAACCTCAATTTTAAGTATATTTTATTTAATGATTTAATTCAAATTTTGTTTTATTTATTTTATTTGTTTGGATTTTTTTTTCCTTTTATTTTGTTTATTATTTATTTGATCTACAAAAATATGTATATTGTTTCCTTTATTTGCAAACAATGATTACCTTTTTACTATTCAACGTCCGTTCCTTAGTATTAATGTTTTCCTTACATGTTTATTTTTTTCAAAATTTAAACCGTTCATTCCTTAATGTTATAATCCATTCGTTTCCTTTTATCTTAAAAATGTTTTCAATTGGTAAATGAAATTTGCAAACTATTTAGTTCTTGTTTCTATTTTTAACCGCACCATTAGTTTTGAAATTTAAACAAAATGATTGTTATGAATGGAAAGCATAAATTCCATATGTTTATTATTCCTAAAGAACCATTCAATTCTTTCCAAAACACGCATGGGAAATTTAATATAAACCATGTCAGTTTCTTTTTGTTTTCTTCCTATATATTTATACATCAGCAGCTTTTCGTATATATAAATAAAATTTTAGACTGTCTCCATTTCTCAAAACCATCGCTTCATTTCTCTTTCACACCCTTTTTTAGTAGACTCTTCTTCATTTTATTGTTTCCATTTTTTTGTTTGTCTAGCATCCGTCCACTTAAATTTTCTAATATTACACATTTCGAGCAGCGTTCCTGATTTTTTTTCCATGCGTTCACTTATGTTTCCAATGGGAAGTTTTTATTTCCAAAATAGTCTTGTGTGTTTTGAATTTTGAAACTTTTATTTTATTTATTTATTTATTGCTAAGCGTAATTAAGCATTAAATGCCAATAGACACATTTTTCTGCATGCATTACGTTTCCATATATTTTTGAATCCATCTTTATCCATTTATTCCCATCACCATATTTGTCTACATTCCCATTCCTTGTTTAAAGCTCTCCATCCCATCTATTTATTCTTCATGTTTCTCCCTTTTATCCCTTTTATTTCCCATCTATTCGCGGACAAAAGAAAAATGGGCATAGTAGCTCCAATTTATACCCACGCCAGTTTTCTTCTACCATTCTCCACGTTTGTACCCTTCACCAAGTTTTCCTTGCTTATCGTCATTGCCTCTCCTCACTCAGACACAAGACCTCTGCTCCCTCACAACCCCAATCGATCAAACTCATGCCTACAACCTGCCAGCGCCACATCACTAGACCAAGCTCAAACCGTAGCTGCACCCGCATGAAGCCTACGCCAAAGCCAAGCCTCGCCTCTCCTTTTTCACATACTGACCTCGCCATTTACCCCAACATGCGCCTTTTAGCGACACCACCACTTTTTCTTCCTTGTGAGAATATTTCTGTTTTATTATTATATTTTGTATTTGTGTGTGTATTTGGTTAGTTTATGGGAGTACCGTGTTGATATTTGTGTGTGCTTTGTATTTGTTTGTGTGGGCGCGTGAGTGATTTTATTTGTGTGTGAAAATTTATAAATTTATATTTATGTATATAGGAAATATATATATATATATATGAGGGTAAATTTATGTGTGGTTTTTATGTGAGTTGCTTTGAAAATAGTTTGGTACGAATATAATTTATGATAGCAAATATATTTGCACTTCCAAAAATCTAAATTGAGTTTATTCATTTTGATTCGAAATTTATTCTATTTCAGATTAACGTTAAATTAGTAGATAATATAATGATAAATTATTGATTTCGGAGCGTTTATACATATTTTATAACATCAAATGTTTTGCAGTGTTGACTGTGTGTGTTTATAATATGTATTTATGTATGTAATTATGTTTGTGTGTGTTGTGTGTGTAATGCCTGTTCCATGCGTGTGTGTGTATTGATTGTGTGGTGTCTTGGGTGATGTTTGTATGTGTATTTTAAATTTTATAATATATATAATAGTTTTGTGTGTGTTGATTTATATATATATATATTAGATTTCAAAAAGGTGGCGGTGTGTGTTGATTTTTAAATAAATAAATATGTATTTTCAGTGTGTGTATGTGTATGTATATATATATATGAATATATATATATATATATATATTTGTTGAATTTTTATTTTGTTATTAATATGTATGTATATATATTTTTAACGATTATCTATATATAATATATAGTTTGCGAAGGTGTATATATATATATATTTATTTATTTAATTGATTTTTTGTATTGTTTTGTGTGTGTAGCGTAGTGTATTGTGTTTGTGCATTCCTATTTGTGTGCATGTGTGGGTTATTTGTAGTGTTTTTTTCTAGTGTGTGGTGCGTGAGTCATACTGTATGCGTATAGTTATTGTAATGAGTGTGTATTTTATAATATTGTGTGTAGCTGCATTTGTATTCTTATGTATGTAATAAAAATTTATATTTTATAATAATAAATGTATTGTTTTGAATCTATTTGTTTTTAAGGAAAATTTATTTATATGTATATATGTTATATATAATCTATAATATACAAGCTTTAGGTATGTTTTCTTGTGTGTGAAACAGTGTGGACACTGCGTTGTGTGTGTGTATTTGTGCTGAGTTTGTTTTTAAAATTTATTTGTTAAAAAAATGTGTATATATATATTTATTTCAATGTTTATACATGCGTACAATGGTTTCAATGTATTTTGTGTGTGAGTTAGCATTGTATATTTATTTTATATATATAGTTTTTAGTGTGTTATATAATATATAAATTTATAAAATCTTCTGGTGTGTGTTGAACTTGAATTATATATATGTTATGATTTTACCATTCATATCTGTATATATATAAATATATATAAAATTTGTAAAAGTAAATGTTGTGTTTATATTTTAAGTCGGTTTGGTGTTGAGTTTAAAGACTGTTCTGAAACCCAATAGCCTTACCGATCCTTTGAGACATTCCCTAGCCTCCTCTTATGAAATAATAATAATAATATTGAGCGATCATCGAGCTGAAATTATTCAGAATCATGCATGGAACTTATCGTTTCAATTCTGCATAAATCCATATATTGTCTTTAATCTAGGCCACGAAAGGTGAGTTTATCGCACACCTGACTCACATTCTTTCATAGATGTTAGATGAACTAAATGAATTGTTATGAAATGTATAGGATTGCCAGTAAAAATTGTTTGTTTAAAATGTAACCACCCGAAAAATCTGAACCAATTCAAAAAATTTAATTTGGCTATATTAGTGGATTTTAATTATTTGAAATAAATTATTTTAAATAATAACAACGAAAAGTATGTTTGAATCGATGTTTGAAAATAAATATAATTATTTTTAATTATAAACAAGGCTTGAAATGGCGCGACAGTTTTAAAATTTGAATTTGAACTTTGACGGACTGTACCGGGTGCAAAATAAAATGGATTTTAGTGAAATCAAAAATATTTAAATCTGTTTATGATTATCTTTCTAACGAATCTGAAAAATCGAAGTTTCATAGCGGGAATCTAAAGTTATAGCCTAGTGAATTTTCAGAAAGGTCGCTATAGAAGTTATATAGCCCTTGAAAATAGCCATTTTTTGCAAACGAACTCAGAATTTGACGAAACCACTTTTGTTGGGTCCGGTATGTCAAATTATTGCTAGGTTTCAAATTCCATAATTTTTGAAGTTAATATGTGATTGTGGCGAAGGAAAATGTGTTTGGTTGATTTCTATTAAATTAGATTGACTAGAAAATGGCCATTTTTCAAACGGTCTCCGAATTCGACGAAACTGGTTTTGTTGGGACCGTATCATCAAAATATAGCTAGATTTATTTTTCGGGAATTTTTGGGATCAGTATGTGGCCCCGGCAAATTGAAATGTACGTTCAAATCAAACATTGAATGTTTTATATTTTAATTTGAAGGAAAACTGATTGAAACAGTCGAATGGGCGTACGAACCAAATCCCATTGTGTTCAGAATGGGGGTATTTAGCTAGGGACGACAGTCGTTGGGATTGTATTGGAGTTCGTGCGAGAAAACCCTAATTTTTAAATTATTATGAATATCGACCAATCACGTTTTTTCTTTCATAAAATAAAAAAATTAACAGCCGCCTTTCTCTCTCCCCGACGTCGATCAAGGGTGGAAATCCTTCACCGGCTTCCCAGCCCCTTTCCTGCTCCTACAAGCAAAATTACACCGCCCTCCTGTAGGGAAATTTGTAGCCCTCTCCACCACCTTCAAATCCATATAAGGAGCATCACCTATCATCGCGCCTACATCGAGAATCACCTCCCTGAAGTCCGGGACTTCAACCCGCCACCGCCGCCACCTAGGTGGTTCGAACTCAGCCCCCCTTCGGGCGCTGGTGCGCCCCCCTAACCCTACGTCGTGGCACCTCCGATCGTCCAACCGTTACACCATTTGTAACACCCCACTCCCACTATGATCACTCACTAAGGGAATGCCATAGCATCGGTGGAGTATTTTAGTGAATATAGAACAGAAAAATTACAACAAGACAGATATAAATAGTACTTGAAATTTAAAACATCATCTCATAACAGCGGAAATAAAACATGTCTGGTTACATCATAAAACCACAATAAAAGTCAAGTACAATATCCATCAAAATAAAGAAGTACATAATCCCACTCTCATACAATAGCCATGACAAAAGAAAAGATAACTGGGTAACTGGAGCTTTACATCTATCCAAGCTCCTAAAGACTGGAACAGCAATCCGATCAAGCTCCACTACTGCTAGGATCCACCGTAGGACCTGAGGGTTGGGAAAAAGATAAAAATAACGGGGTCAGACATAAGTCTGAGCGAGTCCTATAACTTTAACAATACAATCGTTAAAGTAACCAGAGAAGACATAAACTGATATACGGTAACTAATGGGGATGAATGGCTACACTAAGCAGTCAACTAAACTAAGATAAAAGATAAAGACGCATCTACCCTTCCAAAGGTAAATTTACTAAACTGCACCACACCAGTCATTCCTTACTTAAAGGTTGATCCCACCCATGGACTTATAAAATTAACTTAATAGTTCTCGCGTACCCCTGGTGACTAAGTAGACGCCACGGGGCCCTACAATCCACTAGGTGTACACACTACTCCCCATTCGATCGGCTCCCTAACGTAGATACCCGTGCTGGCCCCACCGTAGGGTGTACCATTCCCCAACGTGGCAACCTGATAAAATTAACGGTGCACGGCTTATATCTACACGATGCAACAACGTCTTATTTACCAGCCCGGGTCCACACACGCATATGAAACCCGTTGGTCATGCGTTGCCACCGCTAACCCATTTTGGCCTCTTATAGTCAAGCCCAATATGCGTGTCCCGTCACTCGACTAGAGTCGAGCCCACTAAGATACGTTTGGGATATTGGTTGAAATGGGCCCCCACAAGCTACCACCTAAGCTTGTTATTTTATCTAGTGTATCCCACTTAACCCCTTTTATAATCATGCCCACCTACATGTTAAGGTTTGGTTAAGTCATCTAATCATATTTCAATTGCCACTTAAGGCACCCACTAGATTTCCACATGCCACCCAAAGCACTTACTTAACCCTTTACCCATGTTTAATTACATGTTCCACTTTGGTTAAGTATTCTAATCGTATTTTCTATTGCCAACCAAGGCAACCCACTAGATTTCCACATGCCACCCAAGGCACCCACTTAACCCCTCATGTCCCTCTACATGCTAATATGGTTAAGTGTTTCTTAATTAATTAAGATCATGACCTCATAAAGACCTCTCACATTAGACCATCTTTTATGACTGCTGGATATGCCGGTTGGTTCCGGGCAGACTTCTGTCATAAAAAGGTCTAACCTCGTGTCTTTACTTTAATCACGTATTTAATTTATGACTAAGACCTCTCACATTGGGCCAATCATTTGTAGCTGCTGGATGGCCGGTCGGTTCCGGGCAGACTTCCGCTACAAAAGGGTCCAACCTCGTGTCTTAGTTGATTAATTACACCTAATTAATCACCCCCATAATTTGAATTAATTTTGCCTAATTAATTACACATTTTTAAGAATATGGGTAGACCTAACTCAATAGGTAAATTCCCAATTCCATAGTATGGGTAGACCTAACTTAATAGGTAAATTCCCAACTCCATAATATGGGTAGACCTAACTTAATAGGTAAATTCCCAATTACGTCCATTTAATTTGTGGTATGATTAATCATACCCATTTCACATCATTTTATTAACATGCATATTAACCCCATCGTTCCCCACGTAGTTCGTTCTCATAACACGACATAATAAAGGGAAGATTCATCACAAAGGTCATGGGTTTAGCCAACATAGCATGTAACTTTATCATGGGTTCAAAAGGTGTCAACTTGCATATATGAACATACATTAAACCCAACTAGTATTTAACCCAAACTTGCATTATGCATATCATAAAAGAGACAACTTGCATATGAACTTGCACATAAACTTGCGTATGAACTTGCATCATAACTTGCATATGAACTTGCATCATAACTTGCATATGAACATGTATCATAACTTGCATATGAACTTGCATCATAACTTGCATATGAACTTGCATCATAACTTGCATATGAACTTGCATCATAACTTGCATATGAACATGTATCATAACTTGCATATGAACTTTCACATAAACTTGCATATGAACTTACATAACATGTCATACATAGAGGCAAACTTGCATATGTTATGCATATTATTTAAAAAGGGTAAACTTGCATATCATAATGCATGCATAAAACCAAACACTTAGCATGCATAAAATCAAATACTTAGCATGCATAAAACCAAACACTTAGCATGCATAAAATCAAATACTTAGCATGCATAAAATCAAATACTTAGCATGCATAAAACCAAACACTTAGCATGCATAAAATCAAATACTTAGCATGCATCAAATCAAATACTTAGCATGCATAAAACCCAATGCTTAGCATGCATAAAACCCATCACTTAACTTGCATAAACCCACATACTTAACTTGCATAAACATAGGGTTAACATTAAACATAGATTAGCAAACTAACATCATATCATATGACTTAAAACCCACAAATCCGCATACAAAACCGCATGATCTCATCATATCTCATCTACTTAATTTAGCAATTGGTTATTAAAGTGATAGAAACTCACCAAAACCAAGATTAGCAAACTTATGTAGTAGAACTAGTTGCTATACAAGAAGAAGATGATGATTAAAGGTTGACTAGCTTGCAACTTTCTTCATAAACTAGTGGAGGTTCCTCTCAAGTTTGATTTTGGCGGCATGGTGGCATCATTTCTATTTTTAGTATGAATTAGGGTAGTATTAGGGTATATTTATAGATTAGGCAAGTGTTTTAGGCCATTAGATTAACCCTAAATTAGATTAGGACCCTTAGATTTCGGAACCTTCCAGAAACCAGCCCTAAGACCAAGCCCAAACCCCAAACTGGTGCACCCAACCACAGAACTCTCTAGAAACTGTGCAGGTTTCCTGTCCCAACATGGGCGCACTTCCCAAGTGCGCCAGTGTAAAAATGTGTTGGCGCACTTCACAAGTGCGCCAGTGCATTTTTGTGTTGGCACACTTCACAAGTGCGCCAGTGCATTCTTGCTTGTTTTCGGTTTTTCTGCCTAACTTCGTTCGTCCATATCTCTTTCATACGGTACCCGTTTTACGCAAACTCGGACTCTATTTCGCGTATTTTTCCGAGACGAACGCAATGACGCAGCCCGTTTCCCCTGATTCTCACATCTGAGATTAATTATACTTTAATTACTAACCATTAGTGCTAATTGAAATTCGGGGTGTTACATTCTCCCCTACTTAAAGGATTTCATCCTCGAAATCTCCAAGCTAGGGAGAATGCATATCCTACCATCCAAACAACCATCTACTCAATCCATCAAACACGGGCATCCATTGTCCTTAAAACAGTTTCTAATGATGTATGAGCATATGCAAAAAGTGTGTGTATATGTTCCCTATCTAATGTATGAACATATGCAAACCATGATAGTGCCATGCATCCATTATGTATGCGAGAGAACCCTATCGACACATATAATATCTACATGAGTGCACAATCATTCACCAAAATGCATCATCCATATGATAACACAATCATTATACATTCATAAATATAGTTTCCTACACACAATTTTATGCAATATGCCATATGAAGTGATTGAGCCGATCTAGTGTCTAGAGTGTGTGTATATGCATCCACGAGCAACCACTAGCAACCACTTGCATCCACACGCATCCATCAAACATAACATGTCTCAAACACATGTTTCAACCATAGATTTACCCTATCTAAAGGTCAAAGGTATTAATGAGAGGACATACTAAAGATAAGATAAGCACTAGACAAACGAAAAGGAGACGTTCAAAGGACATACCCTCAAAAAGAAATGGGTACAAAGAACGCATCTTCGCTTCCGTCTCCCAAGTAGCATTGCTTTCGTCATCTCCCCATTGCACTTTAACTAGCTGAACTTCTCTGTTCCTCAACTTCCTAGTTTCTGACCCAAGGATGCGAGTAGGAGCTCGTCTAATAGTCGCATCACGCTCTACTTCCTCTTCTCTAAGCAAGCTCGGCTCTACCACCTTTGCGGTCTCATATAAGCACTTCCTCAAATGTGATACATGGAATACATCATGAACACCACTAAGTCTGTCGGGCAACTCCACCCTATATGCCATCCGTCCAATCCTTTCCTTAATAGGAAACGGCCCAACAAACCTCGGTGCTAACTTCCCAACGGACCCAAAGCGAACAACATTTCTCAACGTAGATACTTTGACAAAAACCATGTCCCCAACCTCAAACTCAAGATCCGTCCTTCTCCGATCCGCATAAGATTTCTGTCTATCTTGCGCTGCTTTCATCCTTCTTCGAATCAAATCAATCTTCTCTGAAGTCTCTCTAACCATATCAGGCCCAAGCAAGATCTTATCCATAGATTCCCACCAACATGTAGGTGATCGACAAGGCCTTCCATAAAGAGCTTCAAAAGGAGCCATACCAATACTGGACTGAAAGCTGTTATTATATGCGAACTCCACCAATGGAAGATGCTCTTCCCATGTACCACCAAAATCTAAGATACAAAGCCTCAAAAGGTCTTCTAGGACACGATTCACCCTCTCAGTCTGGCCGTCCGTCTGAGGATGATATGCGGTGCTCAAACACAACTGAGTCCCTACCGCCTCTTGCAAACTTCTCCAAAACTCACTAGTGAAGATAGGATCTCGATCACTCACAATGCTGGATGATACGCCATGCAATCTAACAATCTCTCTAACATAGACTGAAGTAAGCCATGGAGCGGTCCTCTTACTCTTCACGGGTATAAAATGGGCACTCTTGGTAAGTCTGTCTACCACAACCCAAATTCCCGTATTGCCCTTCCTCGATCTCGGTAACCCATCGATTAAATCCATCGAGACACTATCCCACTTCCATTGCGGAACTTCCAATGGGTGTAGCAACCCACCGGGTTTCCTTTGCTCCGCTTTAACTTGTTGGCACACTAAGCATCTAGCCACATACTCGGCCACATCTTTCTTCATACCGGCCCAGAAGAAAACTCTCTTCATGTCTTGGTACATCTTGTCCCTACCAGGATGAATGGTCATATTCGAACGATGTGCATCATCAAGTATAGCCTTCCTCAACCCTCGTCTTGCGGTACACAAAGTCTACCGTCTCTATGCAACCACCCTTTACCATCTAGGGTGTACCTACCCAAATGGCTGGACGACTCCCCCCCTTATGAGCTTTTCTACTAACTCAACCAACTGTGGGTCGTCTCGCCGTGCCTCGCCAATCCACCCCAAAAGAGTAGGCCTAACCTCCAAGGAGGCTAGCAAACCGGGTACAAAGTCAACGGAAGGTCTAAAGTCAAACATAGAATTAAACTCCAAGCTTCGCCATTCCACGAACAATGGACTCAAAGACAGCCTTTTTCTGCTTAAGGCGTCTGCCACCACGTTACCCTTGCCAGGGGTATACGCTATCTCAAACTCATAGGATGCTAAGAATTCCATCCTCCTTTGTTGTCTTAAGACAATGCGCTCAAAGAGTCTCCAACACTTCCCTAAGATGTAGGGCATGCTTTTCTCCACTTCTAGAGAAAATCAGGATATTCTCCCATGCAAAATCGTCACAACTATCCATCTCTCACGCAGACCACCCTAGTCGAACTCGACATCCCCCAAATGCAAGCCCCAAAGGCCTAAACCAATATCAGACAAACACCCAAGGGATACCTCCTTCGAATTCAGACGACCTACGTGAGATGATACTAGTAAAAATGGCTAAATAATTAAGCCCTTGTCCAATTCTGGATGTCCTTGCCAGTCTCGCTCCAAAACCACCGTTTATCCCATAACTGGCTTTGCTCAACCTATTGAGCACATACGAAAACTTATTTCGCCCCTAGAAAAGACCAAGATGTCATCCACCAAGATCATCACGAACTTATTTAGGTACTCCCTGAACACCCTTCTCATCAAATCAACAAAGTATGCGGAGGCGTTCGTCTAACCAAATGGCATCACCAGCCACTCATAAAACCATCCGGAGTCCTAAAGGCAATCTTCTTTATACTATCCTCAGCCACTCTCAACTGACGAAACCCCGTGGCTGAGTCCAACTTGCGAAAATACTGAGGCGCCAACCAACTGATCAAAGAGATCATCAATCCTCGGCAATGGGTGTCTATTCTTCTTTGTGAGTTTATTTAGCTCTCTTTAGCCTACACAAAGTCTGAGGGACCCATCCGCCTTCGTAGCAAAAACTACTGGAGCACCCCACTCCGATATACTTTGTCTTATGGACCCCTTCTCAAGCAACTCCCCTACTTGCTTATGGAGTTCCCTCCTCTCGCGAGGAGCCATGTGGCGCATTGGTAAAGATACAGGTTTAGCATTGTCTACCAGATATATTCGGATGTCAATCTCCCGCTCTGGAGGTAAGCCCTTCACCTCCTCAAACACATCCGAGTATTCCCGGACCACTCTAACAGATCGCAAACTCTCGACCGACGTGTCAAGCGATTCTAGATAACTTAGCATAACAGATTCCATGGGATTACAAGAGATCTCGAGAGTGTTACCCAAGCGGGTCATAAGCCTAACAACTCTCCCTTCAAAATCAAGAACGGCACCCCTACTGGATAACCAGTCCATGCCCAAACTAACCCATAGCCCGTGAAGCCCAAAAAAGCATCACATCTAAACTCAACGCTAAGTATAGAAACTTTCAAACCCAAACACATCATGGAGCCCCAATTGGGTTTGAAACAACTAAGGGATCATCTACCAAACTGGTGTCTAAGTGCAGTGACTCAACTAACAATGATGAGATAAACGAACTCGATGCGTCAGAATCTAATAAAGTTCGAACCGGTTAATAAAGAAATCCAAATTCCAACCTAGACGGTCCTATCCCCATCTGGTACACTAGCCGCGAGGGAATACAACTACCCTCCAGGAGATTCCATACCTTGCCCATGCCCCTTTGGACAATCCTAATACGGTGTCCCATTCCTCCAAAAGGATAACTACTCGCCTTCTTCTTCCCATTCTCCACTCGTAACCTCCCACCAATGAAGTTTCATCCTTCATTAACCAAACAACTATTTGAGCCTTCCTCCCATCGTCTATCCAATAGATACCTACCAGTCCTCCTCCTTCTTGAACCAACTTCTAATCCGACTAATGTCTAAGTCCCTTGAAGTGGTTTTCCGTTCTTATCTATCTTAGAAAGGTCATCTATACGCGGAGGGGAAACTCAAAACGAGAGACGAAGAGATTCAAAACGGAGAATTCGAAAGATATAGATATGGCTATTGGGGATTATGCTTTTCTTTCAAAAACTTTTCTCTTAAAAGACATGTTTTTGAAAATACTCCTTTCAAAAATATTCTTAGAAAATAGTTTTTCTAAAAATTTTATCTGTTCTGGTAACCTGGCTCTGATACCACGTGTAACACCCCACTCCCACTATGATCACTCACTAAGGGAATGCCATAGCATCGGTGGAGTATTTTAGTGAATATAGAACAGAAAAATTACAACAAGACAGATATAAATAGTACTTGAAATTTAAAACATCATCTCATGACAGCGGAAGTAAAACATGTCTGGTTACATCATAAAACCACAATAAAAGTCAAGTACAATATCCATCAAAATAAAGAAGTACATAATCCCACTCTCATACAATAGCCATGACAAAAGAAAAGATAACTGGGTAACTGGAGCTTTACATCTATCCAAGCTCCTAAAGACTGGAACAGCAATCCGATCAAGCTCCACTACTGCTAGGATCCACCGTAGGACCTGAGGGTTGGGAAAAAGATAAAAATAACGGGGTCAGACATAAGTCTGAGCGAGTGCTATAACTTTAACAATACAATCGTTAAAGTAACCAGAGAAGACATAAACTGATATACGGTAACTAATGGGGATGAATGGCTACACTAAGCAGTCAACTAAACTAAGATAAAAGATAAAGACGCATCTACCCTTCCAAAGGTAAATTTACTAAACTGCACCACACCAGTCATTCCTTACTTAAAGGTTGATCCCACCCATGGACTTATAAAATTAACTTAATAGTTCTCGCGTACCCCTGGTGACTAAGTAGACGCCACGGGGCCCTACAATCCACTAGGTGTACACACTACTCCCCATTCGATCGGCTCCCTAACGTAGATACCCGTGCTGGCCCCACCGTGGGGTGTACCATTCCCCAACGTGGCAACCTGATAAAATTAACGGTGCACGGCTTATATCTACACGATGCAACAACGTCTTATTTACCAGCCCGGGTCCACACACGCATATGAAACCCGTTGGTCATGCGTTGCCACCGCTAACCCATTTTGGCCTCTTATAGTCAAGCCCAATATGCGTGTCCCGTCACTCGACTAGAGTCGAGCCCACTAAGATACGTTTGGGATATTGGTTGAAATGGGCCCCCACAAGCTACCACCTAAGCTTGTTATTTTATCTAGTGTATCCCACTTAACCCCTTTTATAATCATGCCCACCTACATGTTAAGGTTTGGTTAAGTCATCTATTCATATTTCAATTGCCACTTAAGGCACCCACTAGATTTCCACATGCCACCCAAAGCACTTACTTAACCCTTTACCCATGTTTAATTACATGTTCCACTTTGGTTAAGTATTCTAATCGTATTTTCTATTGCCAACCAAGGCAACCCACTAGATTTCCACATGCCACCCAAGGCACCCACTTAACCCCTCATGTCCCTCTACATGCTAATATGGTTAAGTGTTTCTTAATTAATTAAGATCATGACCTCATAAAGACCTCTCACATTAGACCATCTTTTATGACTGCTGGATATGCCGGTTGGTTCCGGGCAGACTTCTGTCATAAAAAGGTCTAACCTCGTGTCTTTACTTTAATCACGTATTTAATTTATGACTAAGACCTCTCACATTGGGCCAATCATTTGTAGCTGCTGGATGGCCGGTCGGTTCCGGGCAGACTTCTGCTACAAAAGGGTCCAACCTCGTGTCTTAGTTGATTAATTACACCTAATTAATCACCCCCATAATTTGAATTAATTTTGCCTAATTAATTACACATTTTTAAGAATATGGGTAGACCTAACTCAATAGGTAAATTCCCAATTCCATAGTATGGGTAGACCTAACTTAATAGGTAAATTCCCAACTCCATAATATGGGTAGACCTAACTTAATAGGTAAATTCCCAATTACGTCCATTTAATTGGTGGTATGATTAATCATACCCATTTCACATCATTTTATTAACATGCATATTAACCCCATCGTTCCCCCACGTAGTTCATTCTCATAACACGACATAATAAAGGGAAGATTCATCACAAAGGTCATGGGTTTAGCCAACATAGCATGTAACTTTATCATGGGTTCAAAAGGTGTCAACTTGCATATATGAACATACATTAAACCCAACAAGTATTTAACCCAAACTTGCATTATGCATACCATAAAAGAGACAACTTGCATATGAACTTGCACATAAACTTGCGTATGAACTTGCATCATAACTTGCATATGAACTTGCATCATAACTTGCATATGAACATGTATCATAACTTGCATATGAACTTGCATCATAACTTGCATATGAACATGTATCATAACTTGCATATGAACTTTCACATAAACTTGCATATGAACTTACATAACATGTCATACATAGAGGCAAACTTGCATATGTTATGCATATTATTTAAAAAGGGTAAACTTGCATATCATAATGCATGCATAAAACCAAACACTTAGCATGCATAAAATCAAATACTTAGCATGCATAAAACCAAACACTTAGCATGCATAAAATCAAATACTTAGCATGCATAAAATCAAATACTTAGCATGCATAAAATCAAATACTTAGCATGCATAAAACCAAACACTTAGCATGCATAAAATCAAATACTTAGCATGCATAAAATCAAATACTTAGCATGCATAAAACCCAATGCTTAGCATGCATAAAACCCATCACTTAACTTGCATAAACCCACATACTTAACTTGCATAAACATAGGGTTAACATTAAACATAGATTAGCAAACTAACATCATATCATATGACTTAAAACCCACAAATCCGCATAGAAAACCGCATGATCTCATCATATCTCATCTACTTAATTTAGCAATTGGTTATTAAAGTGATAGAAACTCACCAAAACCAAGATTAGCAAACTTATGTAGTAGAACTAGTTGCTATACAAGAAGAAGATGATGATTAGAGGTTGATTAGCTTGCAACTTTCTTCATAAACTAGTGGAGGTTCCTCTCAAGATTGATTTTGGCGGCATGGTGGCATCATTTCTATTTTTAGTATGAATTAGGGTAGTATTAGGGTATATTTATAGATTAGGCAAGTGTTTTAGGCCATTAGATTAACCCTAAATTAGATTAGGACCCTTAGATTTCGGAACCTTCCAGAAACCAGCCCTAAGACCAAGCCCAAACCCCAAACTGGTGCACCCAACCACAGAACTCTCTAGAAACTGTGCAGGTTTCCTGTCCCAACATGGGCGCACTTCCCAAGTGCGCCAGTGTAAAAATGTGTTGGCGCACTTCACAAGTGCGCCAGTGCATTTTTGTGTTGGCGCACTTCACAAGTGCGCCAGTGCATTCTTGCTTGTTTTCGGTTTTTCTGCCTAACTTCGTTCGTCCATATCTCTTTCATACGGTACCCGTTTTACGCAAACTCGGACTCTATTTCGCGTATTTTTCCGAGACGAACGCAATGACGCAGCCCGTTTCCCCTGATTCTCACATCTGAGATTAATTATACTTTAATTACTAACCATTAGTGTTAATTGAAATTCGGGGTGTTCCACCATTTGATCGCAAAATCGTGACCTAGTTTTGAATGATTCATTGAGCTATACAGCTGATTATTTTTAAACTGATTTCAACATATAAAAGTGTCGCAAAGTTGATTAATCTTTTAAAATCATATCTTTTTGCTATGTTGTCGAAATCCAGTGAAACCGAAGACATTGGACTCGTGGCGACATCTTCTACATTGTAAAAGAGACCGGATATTTTTCTGAGCTTCCTGCTATTTTTGGAGGAGTGGAACCCAATGTGAGATTTCTGAATTATAAACGATATGGAAATGACGATGTATAAATTATATAGTCGATGTATGAGTTATATAAGCATTGTACACCTCATGTATAAGTGTTGTATAAGTTGTATGTTCGATGTATAAGTTATATATGCGTTGTAAAAATGATATATGCATTGAAATGAATTGAAATGATATTGAAATGAAATCGAAATATAGTTATATGCGTATATCTATATCTATATATATACACACACTCCCCTCGTCAGCAGACCATGGACGATCTATATTGGTTGTGATATTGTTTGGATTATTGGTTGATGTGAAATTTGGTGAATATCATGAATGGTTGATTGTGGTTGAAATCCCAATAGGATTAGTATATGGGAAAATTCGTCTGTGTACGAACTAGATATGGAAAATTTTCATTGTCAAAAGCTGCGAGGCTTTAAGGTAGAGCGAGGAGCCGTACTCGGGACGGTGCCGGTTTTAACTACCCCGTTGTTATGCTGCCGAAATTTTCTGAAATATTTCTGTGTTTGATTTATTTTCATGTGTTGAAACTATATTCATATGCTGACTAAAAATTCATGTGTTGAACAAAATTCATGTGTGGAATGACATTCATGTATTGAATAAATTCTTTAAAAGATAAAAGTAACATTTTTATCATATATTTAGACTATATAAAATATTAGTGTTTGAAATAAATAGTTTTAACACTAATAATAACATTTTTATCATCTATATGAACTATATAAAATAATCGTGTTTTGAAATAAATTGTTTTACAATAAAAATCATATTTTTATCATCTATATGAACTATATAAAATAATCGTGTTTTGAAATAAATTGTTTTACAACAAAAATCACATTTTTACCTTATATATGAACTATATAAAATAATCGTGTTTTAAAATAAATTGTTTTACAACAAAAATCACATTTTTACCTTATATACGAACTATATAAAATAATCACGTTTTGAAATAAATTGTTAGGCAATAAAAATCACATTTTTATTATATATATGAATGGTTAAAAATAGTAATGCGTTGAAATAAATATATGTTTGATAAAAATATCATTTTTATCAAATATATGAAATAAATATGATTTTGAAATCGAAGAATGGATTATATTTATATATATATATATATAAATATAATTAAAATAAATTGAATAATGAAGATGTATTTCGTGTTTTGAAACCGTGATTTCAAACGATTATTGCGGTAGATCCGACCTTCGGATTTTCCCGAAACCGAAACCGTTGGGTTCGCTTTGGAAATATCTTTCCAACGATATTAACTTTGTAAAGATCCAACGGTTGGATTGTCTGGAATGTTTAATTCAAATCTGAAGAAAAATAGCGCCAGAATCGATTATATTTATATATATATAATTAAAATAAATCGAATAACGATGCTGTAGTTCGTATTTTGAAATCGTAACTTCAAATGATTGTACCGGGAGTTCCAACCGTCGGATTTTCCCAAAACTGGAACCGTTGGATTCGTTTTGAAAAGATCTTTCTAAAGATATAAATTTTGTAAAGATCCAACGGTTGGATTTTCAGATATGTGTAAATCAAATCTGAAGAAAAACAGCGTCGCGGCCGCGTTATGGCCTAAAGCGTCGTTTGAATGAATTGGCTATTTTTAAATAAATAAAAACAGCGATAAATCGTGATAAACTAGTATAAACGATATGGAATGGAAATAAACACAATTTGCTCAGTTTATTGGATATTTGATGGTTGGATGTGTTTGACATGAAAATTACATTAATGAATTGAATTATTGGTGTCGAATAATTTAACCATTAAAATGAATTGATTTGAAATTCTAAATATACGTGAATTATTTGAAAAGGACGAGTTAATTCTCCTTTCAAATAATTGATCGACCATTAAAGGTTGAAGATATGAAGACGGTGCAAGACCGATGATCTTCACGTCAAATGGAGGGGTGCTACTGATGCTCATGATAGGAGTAGCTACCTTGAAGGGGCTAAAGTAGTAGCCGTCCGGACGTACTTGTTGATTGTACGGATGTGCGAGGTATAAGGTGCCTCCGGTTTCGTTCAGACCCAGAAAGAACTTGTAAATGGACTGTGTGTTTGACATTGGATTTTGTTCTGTGCTGATTGATCTCTATTGAATATATATCTGTTCGGCGGCGGAGAATTTATTCTCTTGCTTAACGCCCTTCTCTGAGATGTACGAGCTCAGAGGTTATATATCGATAGAAATCAGTCGCATGGAGTGAATTGCCTGTGTGACATGCCTAAGTGGCAGATGATCAAGGCTTCTGTTGAAAAGCAAAGTCTTGTGGTTGATGATCAAAGCAAGGCCTGTGTGGCATAGCTTTGTGTATAACGTTAATTCGTGAGCCTCACACCCCAGTATGAACCAGAAACGGGAGAGGACATCAGGGAGGGCATGTGTTTCCTTCTAGCTAGGCTGGTGTCAGTGACCTACCAGCCCTGCCATTTATATTATTTTCACCTGTGTGGTTGTTGGATTGCGAGGCGCCTCGGATATATCGGTGACTATGTGCAGCCGATGGAGTCACAGGACTCATTTACGCCCCAAAGGGAGGGGAAACGCAGTGTTCAGGCATTTTAATCCACATCGAGTGGACCGGCCCTGATGATCCAAGGGTCACTTGAGCTCTGATCCTGAGGCTCGGGCTAGACAGTCTAGAATTCGGTAAGGACTATCTTTTGCGTTGGTTCATGACGGAAATCCAATTTCCAAATACGACATCGTGCGGTTTTGATTGTATATCTTTATATGGCGACATGATATATGGTACCCATGCCGTCTATGATTTCTACTTATGATTGAAATTGTTTTTGAAACATATAAACACTAGTAATGATATCAAATGATTTTGTTTTATTCGTATCAAGCATATTTTGTCCATTATAATGTAAAACTCTATCCTCCGATTTGTGTTGCATTGTGTGATGGGAACTGAGTCTTATAATGGCTTCATTTTTATGAAAAGCATTGCGATGTTTATAAGATTTACTTGTTTTAAAGAACTGGCAATCCAATGGAGTAAACCCATTCTGCGATTGGTTCTGTGATTGGCCATATATTAAAGTAAGTTAAGTAGATTTCTCATACCAGTCCCATGACTGACTCGTAGTTTGTTTCACTTGCAAACTCGGGTGCTCCTTTTTCTACACGGGCGGCCTTGTATTCAGGTTTTAGCAGGCTCTTTCTGTATAGCTATGGAGCTGAAGATAGATTCTATCATTTATCTCTTTTTATGCTGTTCAACTCCTATTGTACATATTATGTTTTGTTTCCGCTGTAGACCTTTTATGTAAAGCTGAACTATATTTTGTACTTATTATGATCCTGTATACTGTGTAACTCTAATGATTATGTTTATCCAGTGTCTTATATTGTACATTATCTTGTGTATTTATTTATTTCTGTTTTGATGTTATCTGTTTGTGTTATATTCCAAAGATTACACTTGCCACCGTGGAACGGGGTTTGGGGTCGTCACATAAAATATGCACTTTCATATGTGACACGATATTCATTTGACATGTATGTACACTGAATATATATGACTATGATGTGATTGATGATATGTGATGATTTGTTATGTTGTATATACCTCTAGTTTAGGAAAAATCACTAAAGGTTGAAATGATACATACCCGAACGGACATTAGATTAGGGAAAAGTCTTTATGGTTTGAAATGATAGACCTGAACGATTATTACTGAATTTGGGATTTCGGGTTGAAATGATAAACCCAAAGAAATTTTATAAATTGCGGGTTGAAATGATAAATATCCGTATCACTTGACCATAGGGTAGAAAACTATATACGGACACCGTTGGTCGTGTTATCGAATTAAAATGATTTGGAAAATTGATTGTATATAATATTTATAACTAAATTTTGTAAATTTTAAATTACATGTTTTAAAATGATTTTATGAGTAAAAATGTATTTAAATGCTTGTTTAGGATTTTGCTTATAATTCATTTATTATAAACTGTATAATTTAATCATATATGTATTTTTACTTTAAATTGATATATTATAATAAATTATTCTTTTTAAACCTATTTCTATTATTTTAAACCTATATATGCTTATAAAGCTATTTTCTTTATAAATTTATAACTTATAAATATATTTTCAATGCTTATTTTATATATATTTTATAAACTTTATTAATAAACTCAGTGGATAAGTTTTGATTTTGCGATTTAAATTCAAGGTATAAAGATTTAAATGTATATAATGATACTTGATTCAATGAATTTGATTTTAATTCAACTAAATGTGAATTTTGAATTAACTTAAATATTGAACTTTATAGGAAATGAACGTGAACTGCGTAGTTTATTGAATTTGAATTCATAATTGATATGAATATATGAATTCAATTATAAATTGACTGGATATGAATTGGAATAATTTTTATATATGGAATTGATTCATAAACTATTTGGTTTGAATTAAAGAACTTTCTTAAATCAATTTATTTCAAGATATGATTTTATTAAAATGGCCACGGTGTGAAAAATGTAAATGTTTGGTTGTTAAAGAGACCGGGATCGGATATTGTCATACTCTCTGCCAATACCGAAAACCACTTTAACAACTGTGTATGCGGTGGAGTTCAAGAATGAAGTAGGATGGATCTGGAGGGGATTACTAGATTTGAAGAAAGAGAACGATGATGGATAGCCTTGACCTTCGGGTCA
This sequence comes from Allium sativum, assembly GCA_030737875.1. Taxonomy (NCBI): domain Eukaryota; kingdom Viridiplantae; phylum Streptophyta; class Magnoliopsida; order Asparagales; family Amaryllidaceae; genus Allium; species Allium sativum. The sequence continues at coordinate 11,016,980 of JASFAX010000027.1, read as the reverse complement.
TAATTAAAACGACTAAAACAGGAGCCATACCCAGGTTAATGTGAGCTAGCTCCTCTTAGAAGACATGCTTCTTCGATACCATATATAATACTTTGTGATTGATTGGCGCCTTTGATTTTGGGAGTATTGTCTGGGGTGGGCGGTAGTCGCAGCTATGCGTTACCACCGGCCTGGGTCTGCACTCTGATAGAATCCTACTGATAGATATTGCCTCGATGCCTTTTCATATTTATCCTGATCAGCCCCTACGATTTTGATTTGACGTTGTCGTATAGCTTCGCATCCCTATCCACCGACCGTTACTGGTGTTTTATATGTAATGTTTACGACAATGTTTATAAACAATGTAAGGGTAAAAATGTAATCCCGCTTACGCTATTTTAATATGTTATATTTAACCACAGACACTATTATAATAGTGTATTGTATTATATGATATTAGTTTGACGGATCCTTAGAGGATGATGATCCCAAACATCCTTTAAGTTACTGAAGCATTTCATTTAACATTTCATTTGAGTTGATTAACTTCCATGAGAATGTTAGCCCGGATCTGAGTTGTTTTGTTCTTCATTATTGCTCGGGTCTGATCGAGTATTGCAGTGTTGAGATTTCACCTTTTGAAGCTGGAGACTGCTGAAGACATCACCTCTACCTGTTGATTCTGGTTAATTCTCCTTTATATCAAAAATTCTTGTATTTAGACTTCCGCTGTTTTTAATTTTGTAGCTCTGATATTATGTATAAATTTCGTTTTTATTTAGTAGCTTCATGAACTACTATTGTATAATTTATTTATTCGGCTGCGAGATATTCTGTTTTCCTGTGTTTGAGATTCTGTGATTTATTCTATTTAACTCAGAAGCTAATAGCATTCTGTCACTTCGAACAGTTTGAGTTGGTTTAATTACCAGCTTGAAGTGGACGAAAGACAGTATGTTACATTTGGTGTCAGAGCTTTGGTTTATCAAAACTTTTGCCTATGGGGTAAAAGCTCATTAGAGATAGGGTAGTGATACCCTAGAACGAGTGGAATCAGTCGCAAAATCCTTCTTGAGAGAGAGCTATTTTTAAAGTATAAGTAGTTTTTAATGGTTTTAAAATGTTTTAAACAAATATTTTTGGATATAAAATTTTGTTTAGTATTTAAATCCTTTTTGAAATCTCCCTTTCATTTGAATCCATCTTCCTTCCTAGATCCTCTTTGATTAGCTTCTTTTGGTCGTTCAATTTTTAACTCAAATTTCATAATTTATCCTTGTCTATAAAAGGTAGGAAGTAGAAGAAGAGTATAAGACTTCTAGCGAGTCCATTCTTATGTAATTTTGATTTGAAATTAGTATTTTGAAAGGTATTATAATATAAGTTTTATTAAGGCAATTTTGTAAATAACATTTTGTTTTGGTAATACCAATATTTTGGAAATAATTGATGTTTATACTTTAAGATTTTATAAACTATATATTTTGAATAAGATATAAAGATGTAGATTTTGTAAGAAATTGATTTTATCTTGATTGTATAATATTTTTTTATTTGATTTAATAATAATATTGTCTGTATATTTATTATGGATTGAGGTTGAATTTTAATAAATGAGTAGGGGAGACATATAATTTTCCCTACTTAAAATTTCAGTTCTTATGATTTGATATATATTATTTATAATAAATGATTGAAAATTTGGTATATATATTATTTAAATATAGAAAAATGTTTTGAGTATTTGTTTGACGTTAAAATTGGCCTATCGAGTACTTAGTGATTTGGGTATATGTCTGATCAACGTACATGTTAAATTCTATGTGTATTAGATAGATATAGAGTCACACTCTAGTCGCTTGAAAATGATTCTAATGATGACCGCGGCATCATCGATATCTATTTTCAGATTACGAAAGGGGGATAAATATATTTAGCCAATTGAGACGTCGAATGAATACATAAAACTATTATGAAATGTTTGGAGAAAAATTGATTTATATATATATTTCTAAATATATATAGGTATGAAGATAAATACGAACCATTTAGTTTAAATATAATAATTATTAGTTACAATTTTCCTACCTCGTTCCTTTTCGGGGACGAAAAGGTTTGAGTTGGGGAGATTGTAACAACCTCAATTTCAAGTATATTTTATTTAATGATTTAATTTAAATTTTGTTTTATTTATTTGGATTTTTTTTCCTTTTATTTTGTTTATTATTTATTTGATTTGCAAAAATATGTATAGTGTTTCCGTTATTTGCAAACATTGATTACCTTTTTACTATTCAACGTCCATTCCTTAGTATAAATGTTTTCCTTACATGTTTATTTTTTTCAAAATTTAAATTGTTCATTCCTTAATGTAGTAATCCATTCGTTTCCTTTTATCTTAAAAATGTTTTCAATTGGTAAATGAAATTTGCAAACTATTTAATTCTTGTTTCTATTTTTAACCGCACCATTAGTTTTGAAATTTAAACAAAATGATTGTTATGAATGGAAAGAATAAATTCCATATATTTATTATTCCTAAAGAACCATTTAATTCATTCCAAAACACGCATGGGAAATTTAATATAAACCATGTCAGTTTCTTTTTGCTTTCTTCCTATATATTTATACATCAGCAGCTTTTCGTATATATAAATAAAATTTTAGACTGTCTCCATTTCCCAAAACCATCGCTTCGTTTCTCTTTCACACCCTTTTTTTAGAATACTCTTCTTCATTTTATTGTTTCAATTTTTTTGTATGTCTAGTATCCGTCCACTTAAATTTTCTAATATTGCACATTTCGAGCAGCGTTCCTGATTTTTTTTGTTTCCAATGGGAAGTTTTTATTTCCAAAATAGTCTTGTGTGTTTTGAATTTTGAAACTTTTGTTTTATTTATTTACTTATTTCTAAGCGTTATTAAGCATTAAATGCCAATAGACACCTTTTTCTGCATGCACTACGTTTCCATATATTTTTGAATCCATCTTTATCCATTTATTCCCATCACCAAATTTGTCTACATTTCCATTTTTGTTTAAAGCTCTCCATCCCATCTATTTATTATTCATGTTTCTCCCTTTTATCCCTTTTATTTCCCATCTATTCGCAGACAAAAGAAAAATGGGCAAAGTAGCTCCAATTTATACCCATGCCAGTTTTCTTCTACCATTCTCCACGTTTGTACCCTTCACCAAGTTTTCCCTGCTTACCGCCATTGCCTCTCTTCACTCAGACACAAGACTTCTGCTCCCTCACAACCCCAATCGATCAAACTCGTGCCTACAACCTGCCAGCGCCACATCACTAGACCAAGCTCAAACCGTAGCTGCACCCGCATGAAGCCTACGCCAAAGCCAAGCCTCGCCTCTCCTTTTTCACATACTGACCTGGCCATTTACCCCAACATGTGCCTTTCAGAGACACCACCACTTTTTCTTCCTTGTGAGAGTATTTCCGTTTTATTATTATATTTTATATTAGTGTGTGTATTTTGTTAGTGTATGGGAGTACTATGTTGATATTTGTGTGTGCTTTGTATTTGTTTGTGTGGGCGCGTGAGTGATTTTATTTGTGTGTGAGAATTTATAAATTTATATTTATGTATATAGGAAATATATATATATATATTTGAGGGTAAATTTATGTATGGTTTTTATGTGAGTTGCTTTGAAAATAGCTTGGTACGAATATAATTTATGATAGCAAATATATTTGTACTTCCAAAAATCTAAATCGAGTTTATTCATTTTGATTTGAAATTTATTCTACTTCAGATTAAAGTTAAATTAGTAGATAATATAATGATAAATTATTGATTTCGGAGCGTTTATACATATTTTAAAACATCAAATGTTTTGGAGTGTTGATAGTGTGTGTTAGTGTGTGTTTATAATATATATTTATGTATGTAATTGTGTTTGTGTGTGTTGTGTGTGTAATGCCTGTTCCATGCGTGTGTGTGTGTGTATTGATTGTGTGGTGTCTTGGGTGATGTTTGTATGTGTATTTTAAATTTTATAATATATATAATAGTTTTATGTGTGTTGATTTATATATATATTTGATTTTGAAATGGTGGTGCGTGTGTGTTGATTTTTAAATAAATAAATATGTATTTTCAGTGTGTGTGTGTGTATATATATGAATATATATATTTGTTGAATTTTTATTTTATTATTAATATGTATGTATATATATTTTAACGAATGTCTATATGTAATATATAGTTTGCGAAGGTGTATATATATATTTAATTTATTTTGTCTATTGTTTTGTGTGTGTAGCATAGTGTATTGTGTATGTGCATTCCTGTTTGTGTGCATGTGTGGGTTATGTGTAGTGTTTTTTTCTAGTGTGTGGTGCGTGAGTCATACTGTATGCGTATATTTATTGTAATGAGTGTGTATTTTATAATACTGTGTGTAGTGGCATATGTATTTGTGTGTATGTAATAAAAATTTATATTTTATAATAACAAATGTATTGTTTAGATTCTATTTGTTTTGAAGGAAAATTTATTTGTATGTATATATGTTATACATAATCTATAATATACAAGCTTTAGGTGTGTTTTCTTGCGTGTGAAATGGTGTGGGTACCGCATTGTGTGTGTGTGTATTTGTGCAAAGTTTGTTTTTAAAATTTATTTGTTAAAAAAAATGTGTATATATATATATATTTGTTTCAATGTTTATATATGCGTACAATGGTTTCAATGTATTTTATGTGTGAGTTTACATTGTATATTTATTTTTTATATATAGTTTTAGTGTGTTATATAATATATAAATTTATAAAATCTTTTGGTGTGTGTTGAACTTGAATTATATATATATGTTATGATTTTACCATTCATATCTATATATATATAAATAGATATAATATTTGTATAAGTAAATGTTGTGTTTACATTTTAAGTTGGTTTGGTGTTGAGTTTAAAAACTGTTCTGAAACCCAGTAGCCTTACCGATCCTTTGAGACATTCCCTAGCCTCCTCTTATGAAAAAATGATAATATTGAGCGATCATCGAGTTGAAATTATTCTGAGTCATGCATGGAAGTCATCGTTTCAATTCTGCATAAATCCATCTAGCATCTTTAATCTACGCCACGACAGGTGAGTTTATCTCACACCTGACTCACATTCTTTCATAGATGTTAGATGAACTAAATGAATTTTTATGAAATGGATAGGATTCCCAGTAAAAATTGTTTGTTTAAAATATGCACTTTCTTATGTGACACGATATTCATTTGACATGTATGTACACTGAATATATATGACTATGATGTGATTGATGATATGTGATGATTTGTTATGTTGTATATACCTCTAGTTTAGGAAAAATCACTAAGGGTTGATATGATACATACCCGAACGGGCATTAGATTAGGGAAAAATCGTTATGGGTTGAAATGATAGACCTGAATGATTATTACTGAATTTGGGATTTCGGGTTGAAACGATAAACCCGAAGAAATTTTATAAATTGCGGGTTGAAATGATAAATATTCGTATCACTTGACCATAGGGTAGAAAACTATATACGGACACCGTTGGTCATGTTATCGAATTAAAATGATTTGGAAAAATTGATTGTAATAGTATTAATTTAAGATCTTATATTTTATAATATTTATAATTAAATTTTGTAAATTTTAAATTACATGTTTTAAAATGATTTTATGAGTAAAAATGTATTTAAATGCTTATTTAGGATTTTGCTTATAATTTATTTTAAATTGTATAATTTAATCGTACATGTATTTTTACTTTAAATTAATATATTATAATAAATTATTCTTTTTAAACCTATTTCTATTATTTTAAACCTACATATGCTTATAAAGCTATTTTCTATATAAATTTATAACTTATAAATATATTTTCAATGCTTATTTTATATATATTTTATAAACTTTAATAATAAACTCAGTGGATAAGTTTTGATTTTGTGATTTAAATTCAAGGTATAAAGATTTAAATGTATATAACGATACTTGATTCAATGAATTTGATTTTAATTCAACTATGTGAATTTTGAATTAACTTAAATATTGAACTTTATAGGAAATGAAGTTGAATTGTGCAATTTATTGAATTTGAATTTATAATTGATATGAATATATGAATTCAATTATAAATTGACTGGATATGAATTGGAATAATTTTTATATATGGAATTGATTCACAAACTGTTTGGTTTGAATTAAAGAACTTTCTTAAGTCAATTTATTTCAAGATATGATTTTATTAAAATGGCCACGGTGTGAAAAATGTAAACGTTTGGTTGTTAAAGAGACCGGGATCGGATATTGTCATACTCTCTTCCAATACCGAAAACCACTTGAACAACTGTGTACGCGGTGGAGTTCCAGAATGAAGTAGAATGGATCTGGAGGGGATTACTAGATTTGAAGAAATGGAACGATGATGGATAGCCTTGACCTTCGGGTCATAATTAAAATGACTAAAACAAGAGCCATACCCAGGTTAATGTGAGCTCTCCTCTTAGCAGACATGCTTCTTCGATACCATATATATTACTTTGTGATTGATTGGCATCTTTGATTTTGGGAGTATTGTCTGGGGTGGGCGGTAGTCGCGGCTATGCATTACCACCAGCCTGGGTCTGCAATTCGGTAGAATCCTACTGATGGGTATTGCCTCGATGCCTTGTCATATTTATCCTGATCGAGCCCCTACGATTTTGATTTGACGTTGTCGTATAGCGGCGCACCCCTGTCCACCGACAGTTACTGGTGTTTTATATGCAATGTTTACACAATGTTTATAAATAGTGTAAGGGTAAAAATGTAATCCCGCTTACGCTATTTTAATATGTTATATTTAACCATAGACACTATTATAATAGCGTATTATATTATATGATATTAGTTTAATGAATCCTTAGAGGATGGTGATCTCTAACATCCTTTAAGTTACTGATGCATTTCATTTGAGTTGATTTACTTCCATGAGAATGTTAGTCCTGATCCGAGTTGTTTTGTTCTGCATTATTGCTCGGGTCAGATCGAGAATTGCAATGTTGAGATTTCACCTTTTGAAGCTGGAGACTGCTGAAGACATCACCTCTATCTGTTGATTCTGGTTAATTCTCCTTTGTATCAAAAATACTTGTATTTAGACTTCCGCTGTTTTTAATTTTGTAACTCTGATATTATGTATAAATTTTGTTTTTATTTAGTAGCTTCATGAACTATTATTGTATAATTTATTTATTCGGCTATGAGATATTCTGTTTTTCTGTGATTCTGTGATTTATTCTATTTACCTCAGAAGCTAATAGCATTCTGTCACTTCGAACAGTTTGAGTTGGTTTAATTACCAGCTTGAAGTGGACGAAAGACAGTATGTTACAGCGTTGGACTCTGTTTTCGAAGTAAAGGGGCTGCTGAGTTTGGAGTTCTTCTGGCCGGTGATGGATTTTGGATAGGCGCACGTAGTGGTTACATTGGATCGTCGTTCAGAGGCTTGTGGGATGGTGCGTCTATTAGGGTTCAATCGAATTTTGGGTTACATGCGTTCGTTTCTGGAGTGTACGTCATGAATGAAGAAGATGCAGTGATGGGCGGGTAATGCTATGCTGACGTGGCACCTAGTTATGGGGTGAGACTTTATTTTATATTATTTTATATAATTTAAACTCATAATGGTAAAACATGTATAACTTCTTCATACGAGTTCCAGTTGATACGCGATTTGTTGTGCTGGAATCATATGGACGAGCTCTTCGTGATGACACTGATTAGGAAAGATTTTGAGACATTTAAATTTTGGGGATTATTTTGAATTTCAAATGCGTTCAGAACTGAAGGTGAGTGATTAAACTCATTCACACCTAACTAAAATATTTGACTGTTAGTTGAATTAAATTTATGTTATGATATGATTGTATTGTTTGCTATTTGACTGTTTCAATTGATTATTTATGTTAATCTGCATAGACAGTATAATTTAATTTAACTGTTACTATAATTTGTATAGTTAGAATTTAATTTCTGGTTTAAAACCTCATACCTAATGATTAGTAGACTGATATTATATTGAACCGTTTAGATGTACTGTTTTTGATGGATGCCTTGGATTTATATATTTAATGTATCGATGTGTAATTCATCTTGTTATTGATATTGCTTAGATATGCTCATTGATTTTGTTGATTTATCCCAACCATTACCCTAGATGTTACGGGCATCAAATAAACCCGGGATTAATAATTAAATGAATTAAGAACGTAGGTTGAAATGATAAATACCTATGACCCTGATTTGGATTGAAATGATATATATTCTTTCCTAAAATACTAAAATTAAATTTTAAGTATTACTTGGCCATAGGATAGGAAATTATATATGGACACCGGTTGGTTAAATAAAAATTATTTTTGACCTTGAATTTTGGAATATTGTTTTAAAGATAAAATAAATGATATTATTAATCGATTTTCTTTAAATTTGAAATTTGAGCTTTGAAATTTAAAAATCTGATTTTAAAGAATTCGTAAATGTGATAAATGAAGTTAAAAACTGAATTGAATATGAACTAAATTTTTCAAAATTGAATTGTTTATCCATCTTTGATATTTACTTTAAATTAACTTGAATTATAGTAATAATTGAATTGTGAACTCGAGATTTTTATAAATGAATAATTCAAAGTGAGAATTATAATTGAAATTCAATTATTTGAATGGAATTATTAAATCGAATTATTGAATCAAATTAAAATATAAATGGGAAGTCAAATCCTTTTCAATTAAGATATCAAAATTTAGTCGAATTAATTTGAAACTGGAATATGATTTCCAGTTTGGTTAAATTTTGAAGAAACAATTCTAATTCCAACCATAGTATTTTAAACCATTTTATAAACTATTTATATAATAATTATTTACTTTATAAACTATTTACATTATAACTATTTTATTTTATTACTAATTTTATATAAACCATTTTAATAACTAACTATTTATTCTATAAACTATTTTAATATTTTAACTATAGATTTTACTAAATATGAAATTTCTATTTTGCATACAAATTATTTATTTCCAAAATATTCCAACTATATATCTAAAACATTTTAAATATATTTTAACTATTTTAATATTCAAATTATTTTAAAGTTCGAATTGCTTCAAGATTTTAAGTTTGGTTTTAGACGGAGATTTTGTTATGAAATATTCTATCTTCACTATTGAAACGAGTTTAAAGAAAAATATGATATTTTGATATGAAATATGAATCTCTTTGAAATGTAAAAGACCCGACCGGTGTGAAAAATGTAAACGTTTTGGTTGTCAAAGAGATCGGGATCGGATATTGTCATACTCTCTACCAATACTGAAAACCAATTTAACAACTGTGTACGCGGTGGAGTTCCAGAATGAAGTAGGTTGGTTTGGCGAACGCTAATAGAATGAAGTAAGAGAACGATGATGGATGTCTTTGACCTTCGGGACATAATTAAAATGACTAAAACAGGGCTATACCGGAACAAGTGGGGTTAGCTACATCCATCGGCAAAACTTCTTCCTTTATTACTATAGTCCCCCGGTTTGATTGATTTGATTTGATGTGCATCTGTGATTTGAGAGTGTTGTTCGAGGTGGGTGCTAGCCGCGACTATGCGTTACCACCACTCCGTGCGTGCAACTAGTATATTCCTGTTCTGGGCATTCCTCATGCGCCTTGTCATATTATCCTGGTCGAGTCCCCTACGATTTTGATTTAACATTGTTGTATCACGGCGCATCCCTATCCGCCGACGTACTAGTGTGTTATATGAAAACTGTACAACAACGGTATAAACGGTGTAAGGGTAATCTTGCTTACGCTATTTTAATATTTTATATTTAACCATAGACACTATTATAACAGTGTATTATATTATATAGTATCAAGTTTAACGGATCCTTAGGAGACGGAAATTCTCGTAACATCTCTTAAGTTATTGCACTCATATTATCAAATGAATTTGATTTAGCTAATATGTGAATATTTTATTTTTGATCTGAGTATTTTTGTCTTCCCATTTGTGATCGGGTCAGCCTGAGTTTCAGTTATCGAAGACACTGTTTTGAAGATGAAGATGTAGTTAGCTAGAAGTATTATTATTTATTTTCGCTGCATATATTAGTATGTTGTACATTAATTAACTCTGATAATCTTTGCAAATGTAAAATAAAATGTATGTTTTAACATCTTCATGAACTGTTATTTAATTATTATATTTTTTCCTTCCAAACTGTGAGATTCTATGTTTGTTATTCTTCTTTCTTCTTTTTCTTATAAACCCCAATAACTATCTGTATTTTTGATTTGTTTAAGTCGACATTGAGGATCATTGTCGATTTGAATGGTCAAAAATATAGGATATTACATATATAAAGCTTTTACAGTTTGGAGAGGATATGCTTGACAAGAGTTGCATTAAAACATATATCCTTAGCTGATCTTCATTGAAAGACATTCAAATTTAGGGGAGTTTCAATGTCTCAACATACTCTAAGTTGGTTTATATTTTATTCACGAAATTAACCCCTAGACTCTAGTATCATTTAGTTTTTAGTCCGAATTAATAAGTATACACCCATAAAGAAGTAATAGATAAAAAAGTCGAGCATGTTACATTGATTGATGTTGTCAAACATAAATGCAAGGCTCAATGTTGTTCATAAAATAAAATGACGTTAGCTTTGTATAAGGAACTTCAAAAGTCAAAGTTGGCCAATATGAAATGTAATACTGTTTATTTTTGATACAAATGTGTTATTGTAATGCAAACCATGCATGTTCTCAAAGTATAGATTACCTCATGCAGCAATTTAAGATTCTCTAATGTTTTGCTCGAATTCCTCACGCACACTTCTTTGCAAAAGAGGGGGATGCATCCTCAAGTAATACCAAAGACTGTTAATAATTAAGCAAAAAATATTTCGATGTCCAATGTTATAGATAAAAGCTATGAAAGATCATACTTTGTCATCGGATATTAATGTAACAACCTAGAAAATCCGTACCAATTTAAAAAATTTATTTCGGTAATTTTGATGAATTTTGAATATTTAAAATGAATTATTTTAAATAATGACGACGAGAAATTTATTTTGAATAGAATTAGTGTAACAACCCGGAAAATACGAGCCAATTTAAAATTTTTAAATTGGTTATTTTAAAGAAATTTGAACAATTGAAATAGAATATTTCAATAAAATAATGAGTTAGAAATGGTGCTGCAGTTTGAAAATTTGAATACAAACTTTGATTGACTATACCGGGTGCAAAATAAAATGGATTTTAGTGAAACCAAAAATATTTAAATCTGTTTATGAATATCTTTCTAACGAATCTGAAAAATCGAAATTTCATAGCGGGAATCAAAAGTTATGGCCAAATGAATTTTCAGAACGCTATAGAGAATATATAGCCCTTGAAAATAGTCATTTTGCAAATGACCTCGGAATTCGAAGAAACCACTTTTTTGGATCCGGGATGTAAAATTATTGCTAGGTTTCAAATTTCATAATTTTTGAAGCAAATATGTGAGCGTGACAAAAGAAAACGTGTTTGGTTGATTTCTGTTAAATTGGATCGACCAGAAAATGGCCATTTTTCAAATGGCCTCAAAATTCGACGAAACTATTTTTGTTGGGACCGTAGAGTCAAAACATAGCTAGAATTATTTTTCTGGAATTTTTGAAATCAGTTTGTGGCCCTGGCAAATTGAAATGTACGTTCAAATCGAATATAAAATGTTTTATACTTTAATTTGTAAAATAACTGACTGTAACAGCCGAATGGGCCTACAAAACATATCCCATTGTGTTCGTAATGGGGTTATTTAGCTAGGGGCGACAGTCGTTGGGTTTGAATAGGTGTTCATTTGGAGAAACACTATTTTAAAAATTAAATAAAGCATCGACCAATAGAAGTTTTCCATTCATAAATTTAAAAATAAAAATAACTTCAGAACCCCCCCCCCCCCCCCGCGACTTCGATGGAAACGATTTTTCCCCGCTCTTGGCCATTTTCCGACCGCCACAGCCACCATTAGCCTCACCCCCAATTCAACTTTTTGTTGCTCTCTTCCTCCTCTTCAAATCAATACCTGTTAGGCCCCCTATAGCTGCGCCATCGAGGAGAACGAGCTCCCCGAAGTTCCGAACTTCATCGCGCCGCGCCGCCTAAACCCGACCATCGAGTTCACCACGCCGCAACCCTTAGGCGCACCCCTCTTCCCTCTTTCACGTGGTGTACTCTGATCGGCTTCAGGTTGCACGGATTGAAAGATAAATCCAAACCTAGTTTGGAACGATTTGCTGAGAGGTACGGCTGAATTATTTTAAACTATTTAATAGCACTTTAAAGCGCTACAGTTTATGATTTTACAATAAAAAGCGTATCTTTATCATATGTTAACGAAATTCGATGAAACAGGAAACATCGAGACCGTGTCGACGCTCTCTACAGCCTATAAGTGTCCGGGGATTTTTCTGAGCTTGCTAGGATTTTTAGAAAAGCAACAACCAATGTGAGATTTCTAAACTGAAATGTGAATGGACATGTGTTGTATAAGTTATATAAGAAAAATATAAATTATATACGTGTTGTATACCTCATGTACATGCGTTGTATAAGTTATACGAGCGAAGTATGAATTATACATGCATTGTGTAAATCATATGTGTGTTGGAATGGAAATAAAATATATTTATATACATACATACATACATATATATATACACACACTCCCCTCGTCCACAAACCATGGGCGATATTTATTGATTGTGAATTGGTGTGAAAAATTTGGTGAATAATGCGAATGGTTGATGGGATTGTTTGTGGTTGATATTGTTTGGATTGTGGTTGAAAAATAACATTGTGGTCGAAAAATACCCATTTGTGTTTGAAACAAAATTTGAATAAATTGTGGAAAAGAAAAACATACTCGCCGGCGTGCGAATTAGATGTATGAAATCCCCATTGTCAAAAACCACGAGGTTTTAAGGTAGAGCGAGGAGTCGTACTCGGGACAGTGCCAGTTTTAAATACCCTGTCGTTATGCTGCCGAAATTTTCAATAATATTCATGTGTTAGAATTATTTTCATATGTTGAAATTATACTCATGTGTTAGAACTATATTCATGTGTTGAAACCATATTCATGTGTTGAATAGAAATTCATGTGTTGAAACCATATTCATGTGTTGAATAGAAATTCATGTGTTGAATAGAAATTCATGTGATGAACAAAATTCTTTAAAGAAAACAAAATAACATTTTATCACATATATAAACTATATAAACTATTCGTGTTTTAAATAAATTGTTTTAACACTAAAAATCACATTTTTATTATATATATATATAAAAACTATAGAAAATATTCATGTGTTGAATAATGGATTAGAACGATAAAAATCATATTTTTATCGTATGTGTGAAGTGGATAATATTCATGTGTTGAATATATAGATTGAACAATAAAATTTACATTTTGATTGTGAATATGAAGTGCTAAAAATGTTCATATGTTGAATAAATATTTTGGATGATAAAAATATCATTTTTATCATGTAAACGACTCGCTAAAAATATACAAGTGTTGAAACAAATATTTGTTTGCTATGAATATTATTTTTAACATGTATATGAACTAAATAAAATAGTCATGTGTTGGAATATATTTTTGTTCGCTAAAAATATCATTTTTATGCGAAATATGAAGTGTTAAAAATAACCACTTGTTCAATAAATATACGTGGATTGAAAATATTATTTTTAACATGTGTAGGTAGTGTTAAAAATAATCATAGTTGGAAATAAACCCTCGTTCGCTAGAAATATTATTTTAGCTTAGTTTTGCACATATATATACATGTATTGAACAGGAAAATGGATTAGCTGTTGAGTAAAGAATTTATTTGCATGCCTGACAAATAGGTAAACCTTAATGAGTTAGATGTGCAGTTTTATTATTATATCAACTCCTGTGAATGCCATTGGATGCGGAGTGCTGGTTGTTCTGTGTGTAATAATAAACGTCGCCATAGGATAGTAACAATTAGTTTTGAACTATACTACATGGAATACTTCTTGGAGATGGGCATACTTCATTATATCTCACATAAGCATTTGGAGCTTGTGTGACGAGGTTGAAGATTTACCATACGAGCGAGAGGCTTGTATGGCGATCACTATATATTACAGGTTGAACTGATGACTGATCTGGACTATATCTATTGTAACGGTAAATTGCAAGACTAATAAAAACCCCACACGGGTCTGGAGATGACAATAAACACGTCTCTCTAGGCATTAAGGCACAAAAACAATTTATAGGGTGACGATGTGAAAACCCGTAACTTCCCCGTAAAGGAAAGCGTCGGATAGTTCGAGAACAAGCCACAACAGAACGCAGACAGAAGAACATTTCATTGTATATTACAACAATGCACCAGAATACAAGAATATACAGAGTATAAATGAATAAATATTACACAGAAATATCAGAAATTTAAATTACACTTTAAATACATCGCAGCGGAAAATAATACAATACACAATTAGAAGAGATATACGGATACAAAGCTTTCCGGATATCATTCCAGCTGTAAACCAGGATCCTGTGAATATAAATCTGCAAAACCAAAACTACTAGCTGCCCGTGTCAAAATAAGGGCACCCAGAGTTTAGGTTAAAACAATAAACTCCAGGTCAGTCATGGGACTGGTGTGAGAACTAAAACAGTTATTTATCTTTATTTTCAAAGTTAGGTAAATCAAGGGACCACGCCGTATAACACGGAACGGGTTTCCTCCCAAGAATACCAGTGCATAAAACAAACAGCGCAATGCTAAATAAAGAAAAATGAAGCTGTTATAAGACCCAGGTCCCATCACACAATGCAACGCAGCCGAGGATAGGGTTTTCCCTTATAACAGCCAAAGAATGCTTGATACGTTTAAAACAAATCATTTGATACTACTATAAGTGCATAGTGTATAAAACAACTTCAAATCATAAGTATCAATCATAGGCGGCATGAATGCCCCATAACACTATGTCGCCATATATAAGTTTACAATCAAAACCGCAAGACGTCGTATGGAAGTTGGGTTATCATTTATGGTATGAACCGAGGCTAGGGGAAAGATCCTCACCGATTCGAGACAATCTAGCCCATGTCTCAGGACCCAGACTCAGGTGGGCCTTGGATCGTCAGGGCCGGTCCACCGATGTGGATTATTATGCCTGAACACTACGTTTCTCCGCCCTTTGGGGCGTAAGCCTGGCCCGTCAGCCGACCAGAAGCATCGGCCGAAACCGATATCACGAGGCGCCTCGCTTTTCAGCAAGTAATAATGAGCAACATCCACATGAGTCAAACTCGTCAGCCAGTTCAAGCACTGACGCCACTCCTAACTAGAAAGAAACATATGTCCTCCCTGATGTCCGTCTCCCGTTTTTGATTCATACCGGGTGTGATACTCGCGAATCCACGTTACACAAAGCTACGCCACAAAGGCCGTGCTTCGATCATCAACCACAAGACTTTTCTTTTCAACAGAAGCCTTGATCATTTGCATCTTAGCATTCCACACAGGCAATTCACTCCATGCGATTGATATCCATCAATATATAACCCCTGAGCTCGTACGTCTCAGAGAAGGGCGTTAAGCAAGAGAATAAATTCTCCGCCGCCAAACAGATATATATTTAATAGAGATCAATCACACGGACTAAAATCCAATGTCAGACACACAGTCCATTTACAAGTCCGTTCTGGGTCTGAACGAAACCGGAGGCACCTAGTACCCAGCATATCCATCGATCTCCAAGTATGTCTGGACGATCACCGACTGTTTCCATCTTCTTGGGTGTACAGCCCAATCAAGATCATCAGTAATCACCCAAACGACGTGAAGACCTCCGGTCTTCGACCATCGTCTTCATCTTCGACTTATCGTCGTATCAGTTATTCAGAATGGGATAAACCCGGTCTTCCCGAATAACTCGCGTATATTTTAAATAAGTGTTACACAAACACAACATACGCCTCATTCCAATTCATCGGTCACTAACCGTAAATTAATCAAGAGAATAATTCCCCAAATATTAATCCCGAAGGCCGAGACCAACATCAGATCAATATCCAGAAAATCATTCTGCTTAGCTAACCGACAGTTAGTTTCTAAATTTCACATTCATAGGGAAAGGTTCCCATTAATTTTATCCAAGGTAAATTTCTTGAATTTATTCTTTAATCTATTTTTGAATATCAATTCAAAACTAGTCGGGATTAGCGAACCTTACCGAAGTAATCATTTGTTTTAATTTCCCAATCCCAACCTATTCATCCAATGAAGTAAAACTGGTAGTACTTCATATCTAACACCACCGTGTTATCGGTAAATTCAATTACCATTTCACGTTCAAATCTAATTAAAGATTTAACTATCGCCTGGAGCAAAACTGGTGATACTCCATTCTCGATCATCTCAATCTAATTAAAGATTCATTAAAACTCCACTTAGTTTTAATCGTTAACTGGGTTAAAGAATCCGTGTCATTTAATAACACGGTTCACGATAAACCCAAAGTCACATTCCATTAATTATCGGGTTAAAGAATGAGTGTTATTTAAAACACTGTTCACGATAAACCCAAAAATCAATATTAATTCAATTCCAATTAAATATTATTTAATTGGTACACTTCATTAAATCTAAATAAACAGATTTAATCTTTTCTCAACTGGGTTCAAGAACAGTGTTAATGAAGACACCATTCACGACAAACCCAAATCACATTTGATATTAAATACAAGGCTCTGAATAGAAAATATCCCGGCTTATATTCGATATCAAATTCTACGATTAACAAATGTCGTATTGGAAATAACGATATAAATATATATATCTTTCAAATTTCCATAACAACATCTGTATAATCCCGAATTCCAACATCGAAATATTCCGAAGACAATTTCGATTCAAATCCACTCCAATGCAATCATTGGAAATTCTGGTTATTTTCAAAACCATTTCAAATCCAATTTATTTATTTAAAAATAAATAGAATTATATTTCTAGTTCAAAACTAGTTCATTTCGATAAAAATCTATTTTTACCTTTTCAAATATGGAGTTTTTCATCCCAATTCTTTCTAAATCATTTCTTGTGATTTTACATAAATTATTACTATTTTTAATAATTTTATCAAGGCCCGTACAGTCGATTTCCATCAATGGCCATCGAACTGCACTTACAGCGACCTTTTTCGAATTTGATTTGGACATAATTCCAAATCCAACCGTTAGATTTCTAATTTCTAATATTCTTTAGAAAGATCTTTTCGATACGAACCCAACGGTTCCGGTTTTAGGAGAATCCGACGGTCGGATCTCCCGTAATGTCCGTTTGAAATAAATGGTCGAAATTCACGAACTGCCGCGGCGCGGCGCGTTCTATTCAGGCCATTATATTATATATATATAATATATATAATATATATTTCGTCGATTTCTATTTAAAAAGAATTATATAAATAGTTTTAAATTCGTTTCAAAAGCAATTTCAACTTCCATTTCAATTCAAATCAAAATTGAATTCTTCTTTATAAATTCGGTTTAAAATTCATTTCTATTCAACTCAAGCTTCAATTCAATTTGAATTCATTTCACTTCGTTTTAAATTCAATTCGAATTCGTTTTCAATTCGATTCAATTCAAAGTGGTTTTCTATTTGATTCAAATTCGTTATATATTTCAATTGAAATCAAATTCGTTTTCTATTCAAATCAAATTTCAATTCAATTTGATTTCACTTCAATTCGTTTTCAATTCGAATTCGAATTGGTTTTATATTCAATTCATTTCGAAATCGTTTTATATTCTATTCATTTCGAAATCGTTTTTATATTCTATTCATTTCGAAATCGTTTTATATTCAATTCATTTCAAAATGAATAAAATCGATATAAATATCGTTCACGTCAAAATGGCGTCACTCTAATCAGCACGGCTTCATATATTCCTATTTTCAAATATTCTATTTCAAATATTTCTATTTCAAATATAATTCGTTCAACACATGACTAATCTCAACGGATGAGTACTGTCAACACATGAACCTTTATTTTATATTGATAAAGATGCAAATTTTATTATTAAAATATTTCGTTCAACACATGACTAATCTCAACGGATGAGTACTGTCAACACATGAACCTTTATTTTTTATTATTCTTTATTTTTCAAATTGGAATGAGGCCCAATCAATTACCATATAAAGTTAATTATATGAATTCCATACAACACATGTATATAATAGCATTGAAAAATAATCAACCATCAACCAAAGTGCACTACACTGTATAAGCATCAAATATAGATATATAACGCTTATAACAGCCTGTCAATCAATCGATCGACATATTTAATCAATCAGGATGAGTGAACTTCAAATTTCATCCCAACACCCGTGTGGGGTTTCAAACAATCTAACACAGATTTTATTTGTGCAGTTGGGCGATGTGTAAAATTTATCGTCCCAATCAATATCAGTCAAATCAGTGTATATAAACAAATCGGCCGATTTGTTTATAAATATCTATTTATTCACTTTCTCGTTAAAATTTATATTTTTACCGATAAAACATTTTATTTTAACACATGAGTTTCTATTCAGTTCATTTACACAATAAAAGTGATACTTTTATTTTTCTAACATATTTTAGGAAATTTCGGCGGCATAACGGCACGATACTAGAAACGGGACAAGGCCTAGCCTTATCCCCGGTCTAGTGAAGGCCCACGCCATTCACACATCAATCAAATCCATTTATTTCACCAAACAATTCAATTTCAAATCAAATCATCTAACTAATTTATTCAACCAAGCAAACAAGTCCATGGTCTATGGACGATTGTGTCGGGTGCTTCTAAGCACCGTCAGCATCCTAGTATATATATATAACTAGAAAAAGAAATTGAAGAGTGAGAAATTCTCACAAATAGCTATCCTAGCTCCACGGCTCTTCATTTGCAGAAGTCTTCGTCGTTTCGCCTTTTTGTCACCTTCGTTGACCGTAGCCACTACATATATAAAAATCGAATTTTTACTTCGCTATTCAAAATATAAAAATCGAATTTTTACTTTCAAAACAAATCTATTACTATTTTTACTTTATACATTTTATAAAATCAACTTCATAAATATTTTATAAAAACAACTTTTTGTGTTTTTTTTTCAAATCCAAGTATTCTACATAAAAATTCATAGCAAAGTATTTTATATTTTTCAAAGCAAACTATTTTATATAAAAAATCATACACTTCTAATTTCGTAAATAAAATAAACTAAGTAAATAAAAATAAAAATAAAAATTTACGTTGCCTGGTCTTCTTCTATTTTTAAAAAACAAAGATGTTCTTCTATTTAAAAAAAGAAAACATCTTCTTATATATTTTATATAAAAACAACTTCATATAAAAATCTGAATTTAAAACAATATTTACTTATATAAAAAAAATATGAATTTAAACTAACTGTTTTTTTTTTATTTACCTTTCTTCCTCACGAAAGCTTCAGGAACCCTTCTTCACTAATACCCTCCTGGACATCGCGCAAGCTCTCTCATGACATAGGGCTTCTTCTTGCCCGCTCCACGAGGCATCGTTCCTCGATCCGATATTGCCACTTCGACTGACCTTGAAGCCCCCACCGACGCCTTGAACATGGTGGAACTCGGAGCTCCGATCAGCCCCAAAAGCGAGTGCGACTGGCGCTGCTTCCAGCTCGAATTGCGATCAGTTCAACCCATTAGAGATGATCACTGATTGGATTTTTCGAAAATGGGAGGAAGAAATCGGAGTATTTCTGTCGTTCGAGACCTGATGGTGGCGGCTCAAGGAATTGGGAATTAAATTAGGGTTATGGATAAGGAGAGAGTATATTTATAATATTTAATAATTATTTTATTTCGCTAATTTTGCTTCTTAAGGAAATTTTACGTCCGGACTCCAAACGAACTTCAACGACTGTCGCCCCTAGCTAATTACCCGCATTTCGAACACAATGGGATATGTATCACAAGCTGATTCGACTGTTACGATAGGTTTTCATCAAAATTAAAATATAAATCTGTATATATTTAATTTGAACGCACATTTCAATTTACCGGGGCCACATACTAACTCTAAAAATTCTCGAAAAATATTTTCTAGCTTCGTATTGACGATACGGTCCTAACAAAACTAGTTTCGTCGAATTCTGAGACCGTTAGAAAAATGGCCATTTTCCAGTCGATTAAAATCAACTAAAATTGGTCAAACGCGTTTTCCTTTGCCACACTCACATATTGATTCGAAAAATTATGAAAATCGGAATCTAGCAATTATTCGACACTGCAGATCCAACAAAAGTGGTTTCGTCGAAATCCGAGGTCGTTTGCAAAATGTCCATTTTTAAGGGCCTGAATTCCATAGCGACTATTCAGAATTTTCAACTGGACATATCTTTTGATTCCCGCTATGAAATTTCGATTTTTCGAATTCGTTGGAAAGATATTCACAATTAGATTCCATTATTTTTGGTTTCACTAAAATTCGGATTGTTTTGCACCCGGTACATTCAATTGAAGTTTGAAATCGAATTATCGAACTACCGCGCCATTTTCAATTCCATTTATAATTATATATAATTATATATATTCTAACGACGACGTATATAATATATACGTTCTAATTATATTCAAAATAAATTTCTCGTCGATTTTATTTAAAATAATTCATTTTAAATAATCAAAATTCGCTAAAATTGCCAAAATAAAATTTTTAAACTGGCCCAGATTTTCGGGTTGTTACAGACGAGAATTTATTCTCTGGAGTTATGATCTATACACACTCCCCTGTGGACACCGGAATATATCACTATAAATATGTGCATGCTTATTAGGGTTTATTGGGTACCTAATACGGCACAATAAATTTCCAAACCCCTTCCCGTATAAAGGAGGTTATGGCGAAATTTTTCGAAATATAAAGATGTTGTCAAATATTTGAAGTGAAAACGATATTGAAATCGCCGAATGAATTATATATATATATATATATATATATTAAAATAAAATGAATCGAGCCCCTGCAGTTCGCGTTTTGAAATCGTAACTTCGAACGATTATACCGAAAGATCCGACCATCGGATTTTCACGAAACTGGAACCGTTGGGTTCGCTTTGGGAATATCTTTCCAATGATATAAACTTTGTTGAAAATCCAACGGTTAGATTTTCAGATATGTGTAAAACAAATTTAGGGGAAAACAGCGCCAGTGCCTCGGCACAACCTAAAACGTCGTTTAATTAAATATGTCCGTTTTTAAATAAATAAAAATGGCGATGTATCGTTATAAAATATTATAAACGATATGGAATGAAAATAAACCGACTCTGCTTGGTTTGCTTGATATTTGGTGGTTGAAAGTGTTTGACATGAAAATTATACTAAAGAACTGAAATGTGAACGTCGAATGATTTAACCATGTGAAGAATTGATTTGAAAATCTAAATATACGTGGATTATTTGAAAAGGCTGAGTTAATTCTCATTTCAAATAATCAATCGACGGTTAGAAGTCGAAGAGTTGAAGATGGTTCAAGACCGACGATCTTCACATTGCATAGATGGGCGCTACTGATGCTCATGATTAGAGTAGCTACCATGAAGGAGCTGAAGTGATAGCCGTCCGGACGTATTGTTGATTGTACGGATATGCGAGGAATTTGGTGCCCCGGCTTCATTTAAACCCAGAACAAACTTGTAAATGGACCGTGTGTCTGACATTGGATTTTGTTCTGTGCTGATTGATCTCTATTAAATATATATCTGTTTGGCGGCGGAGAATTTATTCTCTTGCTTAACGCCCTTCTCTGAGACGTACGAGCTCAGAGGTTATATATTGATAGAAATCAGTTGCATGGAGTGAATTGCCTGTGTGGCACGCCAAAGTGGCATATGATCAATGCTTTTGTTGCAAAGCAAAGTCTTGTGGTTGATGATCAAAGCACAGCCTGTGTGGCGTAGCTTTGTGTATAGCATTGATTCGCGAGCCTCACACCTCGGTATGAGTCAAAAACGGGATAGTGACCACTGGGAGAACACGATGTTTCTTTCTAGCTATGGTGGTGTTTGTGACTTACCAACCCTGACATTTATATATAATTTTCACTTGTGTGGTTGTTGGAATGCGAGGCGCCTCGATTATAGGTTTGTAAGGACCGAGAAACGTGTGTTCAGGAATGACTAATCCTCAAAAGTAAGAGAGGAACGGCCCAGCCCATTCCAAGGACCGCTGCGTGCGATCCTAAGACATTTGCTAGAGTGTCTCGAACGAAGAGGAGCTTGCCCCTTGCCTCGACTCATGATGGAATCCAATTTCCAATACGAAATTGTGGATTTGATTGTATTACTAGTATTGCGACATGATATATGGTATCCATGCCGTCTATGATTGATATTTATGATTAAAAATTGTTTTTAAACATATATGCACTAATAATAATATCAAACACTTTTGTTTTATACGTATGAAGCATCTCTTGGCCATTATAAGGTAAAACTCTATCCTCCAGCTTGCGTTGCATTGTGTAATGGGACCTGAGTCTTATAATGGCTTCATTTTTTATAAAAAGCATTGCGATGATTTAATAATTTACTTTATTTCATGCACTAGCAATCATTGGAGTAAACCCGTTCCGCGAAAGTGGCATGGTCCTTTGATTTTCCTTATTATTGTTGTTAATTAGTTAAGTAGATTTCTCATACCAGTCCCATGACTGACTCGTAGTTTGTTTCACCTTGCAAACTCGGGTGCCCTTATTTTCACATGGGTAGCCTAGTATCAGGTAGCTGGCGTATTTTGGCGTTGCACCGCAGTAGAGGTCCACCTTTTCGCTCATGGCGAGGCTTGACTACAAAGTGTTGACTACTGATTTTTTCGCCATTACTGTATATGTATATGATTCCGCCTCGGCTGATGTAGACTGATGATGTATCTTTATGCACTAAGTTGTATCCCGCACTGTGCTCTCTGATGTTGTGATATGCATACGATTCCGCTGTCATATTTGTGTAAATTATTCTATTTCCTACTTATGTTATTATCTCTACTCTGCTAATGATGATTAATGTGTTATATTCCAATGATTATCCTTAACGCCGTAGCATGGTGTTTTGCGATCATCACAATTAGAAAGTATATATTTATTTGAATCGACATTAGAATATAAATATTGATTTTTAATTATAAAAGGAATTGAAAATGGCGCGGTAGTTTGAAATTCAATTTCAAATTTCAAATGAATGTACAAGATTCAAAATAAATCGGATTTTAGTGAAACCAAAAATATTAGAATCTATTTGAGAATATATTTTCAATGAATCCGAAAAATTGAAATTTCATAGTGGGAATAAAAAGTTATTCCCAATTGAAAATTCAGAATAGTCGCTATAGAAAATATAGCCCTTCAAAATATCCATTTTGCTAATGACCTCCGTTTTTGATGAAACCACTTTTGTTGGATACAGAATGTCAAATTATTGCTAGACTCCAATTTTCATAATTTTTGGAATCAATATGCGAGCGTGGCACAAGAAAATGTGTTTTTACAGTTTCAGTCAATTTGGATCGACCAGAAAATGGCCATTTTTTAAATGGTCTCCAAATTTGATGAAATTAGTTCTGTTAGGACCGTATCGCCAAAACATAGCTAGATTTATTTTTCTGGGATTTTTAGAGTCAGTATGCGGCCCCGGTAAATTGAAATGTGCATTTAAAAGTTGAATATATAGATATTTAAATTTAACGGAAACTGATTGAAATGATAGAATTGGCTAACAGGACATATCCCATTACGTTCGGAATGGGGGTAATTAGTTATGGACGACAGTCAGTGGGTCTCGTTTAGAGTTTAAATAAAAAGTCAACTTAAATGGAAACTAATAATAATAATATATTAATATTTTATATATATATAAAATACTCCCTCCTTTCGCTTAGCCCCCTCCCCTTTTCTTTTATTTTCCACGCTCAGAATAAAAACCCCAAATCACGTTCGTCATTCACCACCCCCTTCCAACCTCCGTCGTTTACCGCCTCCCACTGCCAACCTCTACCTCGTGAGACGTCGACCCCTCCCCCTGCGCATAACCTCGCCCTTTTTCTCTGATCCACCGCCCCATCTAGGCCACACCCACCTCTCTCCACCACCGTCGTCAGCCACCACCAGACCGCCTCCGTCCATCCCCCGACCTCTCTCCTTCCCTCTCACTCCCCTCTTCCACTCGCGGATCGCCAGCCCTAGTTGATCGAAGACAACGACCTCCATGAGGCCAGAAACCGGCATGTCACCTCCTCATGTTGCCTCTGGTCAAGCGAGCTACCCCCCTCCCCTTCGACACCGCGAGCAAGACCACGATTCCCGATTACAATTCGAATAGCAGAACACTAGAAAATGGTGAGATTTCTGATTTTTTTAATTCTTTGATTAAAATATGATGTTAAGTTATATAAAAATAGGGTTCTTTCTTTTTGAAGTTTAAGAATTAATTTGTATAAGGTATAGATTTTTAAATACTGAACAGAAAAATAAGATTTTTATGTAGGAAAAGTTTAGATTTATATATATATATAGCGAATAAAAAGTTATGTTTTTAAATAAAAATATGATTTTTATATTATAGAGATAGTAAAAATATGATTCTTATATTATAGTGCTAATAAAATTATGATTTTTATATAGTAACGAAGTTAAAATTTGATCTTTATATATGTTCCGATAGAGTAAAAATATGATTTTTAAATATGAAGCAGAGATGTAAAAATATAATTTTTTATATAGAAAGTAGCGTTATACAAATATAATTTTTATAACGAAGCAACGATGTAAAAATATGATTTTTATATAAAACTGAATAATAAAAATATGATTTTTGCTATGAACACCGTGAAAAGGAGTGCGATGGAACAGGTTGAAATCAAAACAAAGTCCAAACCATTCAGAAATAGAGAAAGGAGGAGTGGAACCCAAAGGTGAGAACTCCTCACCATATTTTCTTATACAGTTATTTATTTTTATAACTGCATATATGAACTGTTCCCCATTGTCCACATACTATGGACGACTTGCTTGTTTGTTTGGTTATGTTGTGAAAATTGATTGTGTGATGTGGAATGGAATAAAATATTTTATAGTTGAAAATATTTTATAGTTAAAAATATAATTTTTAATGTGTATATGAATAAAATAAATATTCATAAACAAATCGGACGATTTGTTTATGTACACTGATTTGACTGATATTGATTGGGACGATAAATTTTACACATCGCCCAACTGCACAAATAAATCTGTGTTTGTTGTTTGAAAACCCCGCACGGGTATTAGGATGATATTGGACATACATTAATCCCAATATTTAGTTTTATGTCGGTCGATTGATTGACAGGCTGTTGTAAGTGTCAAATATTTGTATTTGATGCTTATGCAGTGTAGAATGCACTCTAGATGATGGTTGACTATGCTTGATTGTTGTTGTATACACGTGTTGTATGAAATCCATATAATCAAATCGTATGGTAATTGGCTATGTCTGATTCCAGTTCTGAAAGGATGAATATTTTAAAATAACGAATATTCTAAAATAATGAATATTTTAAAATAATATTCAGTAATGGATCAAAAATGTGATTTTGATGTCCGATTTGGGATGGACACGAATATATTTAAATATATATAGCCGTGTTGATCAGATAATGCCATTTTGATGTGAATGATATTTATATCAATTTTATTCATTTCTATAATGAATATCGAAAAGGAATTGATTTCAAAATAAAATGTTTTGAAAATACTATCATTTATATATCAATGATATGGAATATTCAATTTTGATTTGAAATTGAATATGAAGTTGAAATCGTTTTGAAAATGAATTTAAAACGATTTGTAAAATACGTTTTAAATAGAAATTGACGAAAATATGTATAATATATATTATATATATAATGGCCTGAATAGAACGCGCTGCGCTGCGGCATTTCGCGAATTTCGACCATTGACTTCGAATGGACATTACGGAAGATCCGACCGTCAGATCATCCTAAAACCGGAACTGTTGGGTTCGGATCGAAAAGAGCTTTCTAACGAATATTAGATATTTTAAATCTAACGGTTGGATTAGGAATTAAGTCCAAATCAAATTTGGAAAAGATCGATGTAAGTGCAGTTTGATGGCCGTTTATGGAAATCGACTGTACAGGCCTTGATAAAATTATTAAAAATATCAATAATTTGTGTTAAATCATAAAAAATGATTTGGAAAGAATTAGGATGAAAATTCCCATATTTGAAAAGATAAAAATATATTTTTGTCGAAATGAACTAGTTTTGAACTAGAATTAAAAATCCAATATTTTTAAATAAATAAATTGGATTTGAAATGGTTTTAAAAATAACCAGGGTTTGCAATATATGAATTGGAATGGATTTAAATGAAATTATCTTTGGAATATTTCAATATTGGATTCCGTGATTATACGGATATTGTGGAGGAATTTGGAAGATATAGATATATCGTTATTCCAATACGATATTTGTTGATTTCAGAATTTGATATTGAACATAAGCTGATATATTTTCTATTCAGAGCATTGTATTTAATATCAAATTGGACTTTGGGTTTGTCGTGAATGGTATCATTAATAATACTGTTCTTAAACCCAATGAAGTTAAGAAAATTAGAAACTGACTGGAGATTTGTGAAGTTGAATGGTTTCCTGGGTATTGATCTGATGTTGGTTTCGGCCTTTGGGGTTAACACTTAGGGATTTGTTCTCTTACTAATTTATGGTTAGAGACTGATGGAATGTAAACTGAGTTTGTTGTGAACTGTGTTTTAGCGACATTCGTTCTTTAACCCGATTTACAGTGAAATGGGATTTGGAATTTATAAATCTTTTGTTAAGATTTAAAGGAGATTTTCCAACGTAAAGTTTTCCAATTTAACATATTGAATTGGAATTGAATGGAATTCTATTTGGTAATAATCGAAGTAAGCTTCTATAGAGGAAGGCGGTTAATATATATGGAGTTTAAAAGGCCTTGCCGTTATTCCATTGATATTATTGGTTGGATATGGAAGTTTATATCGATTATATATATCGATTTGTTTTCCATGAAGATTCCATTGTTAATGGAATGTGATTTTGGGTTGTTGTGAATGGTATCTTTAATAATACTGTTCTTAGACCTAATGGAGTTAAGAAAATCAGAAACTAAGTGGAGATTAGTTAAGTTGAATGGTTTCCTAGGTATTGATCTAATGTTAGTTTCGGCCTTCAGGGTTAATACTTAGGGAATTGTTCACTTGCTAATTTACTGTTAAAGGCTGATGGAAGGGAATGTGATTTTGGGTTTATAGTGAACCGTGTTTTGAATGACATTGGTTCTTTAACCCAGTTAAAGACAGGATATGATTTCATAAGTTAAACAATCATTAATATTGATTTTTGGGAAGATTAAAACCAAGTGGATTTTTAATGAATATTTAATTAGATTGAAATGATCGAGAATGGAGTATCACCAGTTTTGCTCCAGGCGATAGTCAAATCTTTAATTAGATTTGAACGTGAAATGGTAATTGAATTTACCGATAACACCATGGTGTTAGATATGAAGTATAACCAGTTTTGCTTCATGGGATGAATAGGTTGGGATTGGGAAATTAAACAAATGATTACTTCGGTAAGGTTCACTAATCCCGACTAGTTTCGATAAACCTTAATATGATTTTGATTGATATCCAAAGGAAGATTAGAGAATAAATTTAAAGAATTTATCTTTGATAAAATTAATGGGAACCTTTCCCGAAGTATATGAATATTTGGATAAAGGAATATTCTGGATTGGAATGAGGCGTACGTTGTGTGTTTATAGCACTTGTTTATTATAT
This sequence comes from Allium sativum, assembly GCA_030737875.1. NCBI lineage: Eukaryota > Viridiplantae > Streptophyta > Magnoliopsida > Asparagales > Amaryllidaceae > Allium > Allium sativum. The sequence continues at coordinate 10,988,956 of JASFAX010000027.1, read as the reverse complement.
ACGTGAGTTATTCAGAAAGACCAGGTTTACCCCAATCTGAATAACTGATTCGACGATGTGTCGAGGATGAAGACGGTGGTCGAAGATCGGAGGTCTTCATATCATTTGGATGATTACAGATGTCTTGATTGGGTTGTACACCCAAGACAAGGTAATAAGTGGTGATCGTCTAGACATACTTGGAGATCGACCGGATATGCGAGGACCTATCCCTTATATTGGACAAATAGGGGAGGAATAAGGTTCCTCTGGTTTCGTTCAGACCCAAAACGAACTTATAAATGGATGTGTGTCTGACATCGGATTTCATTCTGTGTGATTGATAGACATCGGTTGCATAGCGTGAATTGCCTGTGTGGCATGCTGGGATGCAAATGATCAAGGCTTCTATTGAAAAGTAGAGTCTTGTGATTGATGATCAAAGCACGGCTTTAATATGGCGTAGCTATGCGTAGCATTAATTCGCGAGCGTCACACCCCGGTGTGAACTAGAAACGGGAGAGGACTTCAGAGAGGACATGCGTTTCTTTCTAGCTAGGAGTGGTGTCACCGTTTTACTAGCCTTGACATTTTACTTATGTGGATGATGGATTGCGAGGAGCCTCGGTTTTATCATTCGTTCCGGGGTTGATAATTTTGTTGGGATATGACCAGTTTACGCCCCATAGGGTGGGGAAACACAGTGTTCAAGTATTTTAATCCACATCGAGTGGACCGGCCCTGACGATCTAAAGGCTTGACAGAGTACTTGCCTAAGGCTCGGGCTAGACAGTCTCGACGCGGTAAGGACGATCCCTTGCCTTGGTTCACAGATGGAAATCCAACTTCCAATACGTGACATTTGCGGTTTTGATTATAGAGCCTAGTATTGGCGACATGATATATGGTACCCATGCCGTCTAGGATTGATACATTTATATTTGAAGTTGTTTTATGCACTATGCACTTATAATAGTATCAAATGATTTGTTTTAACGTACTAAGCATGTTTGGCTATTATAAGGGAAACCCCTATCCCCCGGCTTGCGTTGCATTGTGTGATAGGACCTGGGTCTTATAATAGCTTCATTTTTCCAAAAAGCATTGCGATGTTTTGTTATATGCACTGATATTCTTAGGAGGAAACCCGTTCCGTGTTATACGGCGTGGTCCCTTGATATATCTGATTTAAAGTAAAGTTTTAAATAACAGTTTTAGTTCTCACACTAGTCACATGACTGACCTGGAGCTTATTGTTTTAATGTAAACTCTGGGTGCCCCTATTTTCCACACGGGCAACTAGTAGTTTTGGTTTTGCAGATTTATATTCACAGGATCCTGGTTTACAGCTGGAATGATACTTGGAAAGCTCTGTATCCGTATATTCTTTTTAGCTGTGTTTTGTATTATTTTTCCGCTGCATTTTAACTTGTAAATCTCTGATATTTAGTAAATGTGTAATAATTATTCATACTCTGCAATATTCTTGTATTCTGATGAAATTGTTGTAATAAGCAATGAAATGTTCTTCTGTTAGTGTTCTGATTCATCTTGTCCTCAATTCAATCCGGGATTTCCCGTAAGGTGGGTTTCGGGTCGTTTCATTTTGGTATCAGAACTTTGGTTTACAAAGCTGGAGAACAAGTCACATTAGAACCGAACGAAAGAATTCATCAAGGATTGGATTAGTAATATCCAATGAGAATGACTCGTTAGAGATAGGATCAGTAGCATCCTAGAACGTGTGTGAAGAGTAGTGTTTTTAAAATAAGAAAGAAAACAAATTTTGTTTTGAAAATTTAAACCATTTTATACGTATTTGAATATTTATTTGTATTAAATTTGGATAATCCAATATATGAAGATTTTGCATATACGCCTTGCAAATGTATATTCGAAGTTTTAATATACTGGATAGATATAGAATCACACTCTAGTCCCCCGGGGATAATTCTGATGATGATGCATCATCATCAATGTTTGTGTTCGAGTTTCGAAAGTGGGATTTCTATATATTTCCAATTGACTGGTGTGAGAACCGAAACTAGATAGGGTCTATTGCTGTGAATTGGCATCAAAAATCTGATTTTTGGTGAAACGACCTGAAATCCCCCTTACGGGAAATCACGGATTGAGTTGGGGACAAGCTACATCGGAACACAAACAGAAGAACATTTCATTGCTTATTACAGCAATTCCATCAGAATACAAGAATATTACAGAGTATGAATAAATATTACACAGAAAATATCAGAGATTTAAATTACATTTAAATACATCGTAGCGGGAAAATAATACAAAGCACAACTAAAAACAGATACATGGATACAGAGCTTTCAGAATACCGCTTCAGCTGTAAATCAGGATCTTGTGAATATAAATCTGCAAAACCAAAACTACTAGCTGCCCGTGCGGAAAATAAGGGCACCCAGAGTTTAGGTTAAAACAATAAACTCCAGGTCAGTCATGTGACTAGTGTGAGAACTAAAACAGTTATCAATCTTTATTTTAAAGTTCGGTAAATCAAGGGACCACGCCGTATAACACGGAACGGGTTTCCTCCCAAGAATACCAGTGCATAAAACAACAATGCAATGCTAAATAAAGAACAATGAGGCTATTATAAGACCAGGTCCCATCACACAATGCAACGCAAGCCGGAGGATAGGGTTTTACCTTATAATAGCCAAGAATGCTTGGTACGTGAAATTTCATCTTTTATTATTACTATAAGTGTATAGTGTCAAAAAAAATTCAATCATAAGTATCAATCATAGACGACATAGGTGCCCCATACCACTATATCGCCATACTAGGCTCTATAATCAAAACCGCAAATATCACGTATTGGGAGTTGGGTTTCCATTTGTGAACCGAGGCAAAAGATAGTCCTCTACCGATTCGAGACGCTCTATCCCGCCCCTCTGGACCCAGACTCAGGTGGGCCGTTGGATCGTAAGGGTCGGTCCACCGATGTGGATTAAAATGCCTGAACACTGCGTTTCCCCACCCTATGGGGTGTCAATGAGTCCACTGACTCCATCGGCTCCACATAGTCACCGATATATCCGAGGCACCTCACAATCCAATAACCACATAAGTCAAACTCGTCAGGGCGTGTAAAACCACTGATGCCACTTCTAGCTAGAAAGAAACGCATGTCCTCCCTGAGGTCCTTCTCCCGTTTCTGGTTCACAACCGGGGTGTGAGGCTCGCGAATCAACGCTACACAAATCTATGCCATACAAGTCGTGCTTTGATCATCAACCACAAGACTTTGCTTTTCAATAGAAGCCTTGATCATTTTCCACTTAGGCATGCCACACAGGCAATTCACTCCATGCAATTGATATCCATCAACATATAACCCCTGAGCTCGTACGTCTCAGAGAAGGACGTTAAGAAAGAGAATAAATTCACCGCCGCCAAATAGATATATATTTAATAGAAATCAATCACACAAAATAAAATCCAATGTCTGACCCACAGTCCATTTACAAGTTCGTTCTGGGTCTAAACGAAACTGGCGGCACCTTGTACCTCGCATATCCATCGATCTCCAAGTACGTCTGGATGATCACCAACTTATTCCCTCCTTCTGGGTGTACGGCCCAATCAAGATCACCAGGAATCATCCAAACGACGTGAAGACCTCCGGTCTTTGACCACCGTCTTCATCCTCGACACATCGTCGAATCCGTTATTCAGAATGGAATAAACCCGGTCTTTCTGAATAACTTGCGTATATAATAAACAAGTGTTGCACAAACACAACATACGCTCCATTCCAATTCAGAATATTCTTTTATACAAATATTCTTATACTTTGGGAAGGGTTCCCATTAATTTTATCAAAGATAAATTCCCTAAATTTATTCTTTAATCTTCTTTTGAATATCAATTCAAATTAGTCGGGATTAGCGAACCACACCGAAGTAATCTTTTATTTTAATTTCCCAATCCCAACCTATTCATCCCATGAAGTAAAACTGGTCATACTTCATATCTAACACCACTTTGTTGTCGGTAAATTCAATTACCGTTTCACTTTCAAATCTAATTAAAGATTTAACTATCGCCTGGAGTAAAACAGGTGATACTCCATTCTCGATCATTTCAATCTAATTAAAGATTCATTAAGACTCCACTTGGTTTTAATCTTCCCAAAAATCAATATTAATGATTGTTTAACATAGGAAACCATAACCTGTCTTTAACTGGGTTAAAGAACCAATGTCATTTAAAACACGGTTCACTATAAACCCAAAATCACATTCCATTCCAATTCAATTATTGAAACTTCTGGTTTCTTTTAAAACCCATTCAAATCCAACTTATTTATTTAAAAATAAATAAATTATTATTCTAGTTCAAAACTAGTTCATTTTGATAAAAAAACTATTTTTATCTTTTCAAATTTGGAATTTTTCATCTCAATTCTTCACAATTCATTTCTTATGATTTTACACAAATTATTACTATTTTTAATAATTTTATCAAGGCCCGTATAGTCGAATTCCATCAACGGCCATCGAACTGCACTTACAGCGACCTTTTTCAAATTTGATTTGGACATTATTCCAAATCCAACCATTAGATTTCTAATTTGTAATATTCGTTAGAAAGCTCTTTTCAATACGAACCCAACGGTTTTGGTTTTAGGAGAATCCGACGGTCGGATCTCCCGTAATATCCATTCGAAGTCAATGGTCGAAATTCGCGAACTACAGCGGCGCGGCGCGGCGCGTTCTATTCAGGCCATTATATATATATATATTATATATATTATATCGTCAATTTCCTTTCAAAACGTATTTTATAAATCGTTTTAAATTCGTTTTCGAAACGATTTCAACTTCGTATTCAATTTCTAGTCAAAATTGAATATTCATATCATCTATATATAAATGATAATATTTTCAAAATGTTATATTTTGAAATCACTTCCTTTTCTATATTCATTATAAAAATGAATAAAATCGATATAAATATCGTTCGCGTCAAAATGGCAAATCTCTAATCAACACGGCTTTATATATTTCAATAACTTCGTTATTCTATTCGACAAATGAATATTTATTATATTCGACACATGAATCTATATTTCTTTCAACACATGAATATTCTCAACATATGAGTATTGTCAACATATGACTATTTTTTTATTTAATATATTTTATAAAATTATGATAAAGATGTAAATTTTATTGTTTAAAATATTTTACTCAACACATGAATATTTTCAACACACGAATATATATATTTTATTCAACACATGAATATATATTTTATTCTATTCAACACATGAATATATATTTTATTCTATTCAACACATGAATATATTTTTGATTTCTACACATGAATATATACTTTATTTCAACACATGAATATATATTTTATTTCACAACCAACAGTCAATTTTCACAACACAAACAATCACACAAGTCGTCCATGGTCTGTGGACGATGGAGAGCAGTTTATATATGCAGTTATAAAATAAATAACTGAATAGAAAATTTTAGTGAGTACTTCTCACCCATAATCTAAACCAAACGCCACGACTTTTTATATGTAGGAATTCTTCATCGTGCTTCCAACGCAGTCTGTTTCACGAAGTATATGTTAAAAATTATATTTTAACAATGCTACTTCCTGTATCAAGATTATATTTTTATATCGCCACTCATATAAAAATCAAATTTTTATATTCTCTAGTATATAAAGATTATATTTTCAATTCGCTACATATAAAAATCATATTTATTTCAAATCTTTTTGTATTTCAAAATCATATCTTTTTATTGTTATTCATACGATAAAAATTATATTTTTACATAACAAAAACCATTTCTTTATATTGCTTTCATATTCATGAAAATCTAATCTTTCATTACATGAAGCTATAATATTTTCACATATAAAAATATAATCGTTTCACATATAAAAATATACTCTTTACTTCTTTGAAAATCATATTTTTATTATCTACATTATATAAAAATCATATTTTTATTATCTCTATTATATAATAATCATATTTTTATCCGATTAAAAATCATATCTTTATACGATGAAAATTAATAGCTTTATTCGAATAAAAATCCTACCTTATCACGATAAAAATCTAATCTTTGCTAATGCTATTACATTTATATAAGAATCCCACTTTCCTTATATAAAGATCTCATCAAAGTCTCATTTTCCTTATATAAAAATTTCATTTTTTTTATCACATCAAAAATCTCCTTTTATCACATTATACAAAAACTGATTTTTAAATTAAAATAAAAATAAAAACAAGGAACAACAAAAACTCACTGTTCGCAATAAGGAGAGGGGGAGTTGTAGCTCGCGGATTGGAGAGGTGGTGGCCGTCTGGTGCGCGTCAGGGTAGAGGTTGGCTGAGCGCGGCTTCGCGAGGGAAGGAGGGGGGCTCGCGAGATCGGGGGTGGAGATGATGGTCGGAGGCGGGGCTTCGAAATGGGAAGGAGGGGGTGCTAGCGCCATCGACTGGAAGGAAGTGGAGGAGACGGAGCGAGATGGTGAGGGAGCGACGAACGATGGTGGGCACCGCCATTTTTTCCGATCGTGAGGATTTGGGGAGGAAGGATGTCGGGCTAAAGAAATAAAGTGGGGATGGGGCATATGTAAAGGGGCGTTGACCGAAGGACATAAGGGAAGGGTATTATATATTTGAATAATTATTTAATTTATATCTTCAAAAAGTCACTTTCTTGTTCAGACCCCAAATCTAACCCCAACGACTGTCGTCCCTAGCCAGTTACCCCTATTCCGAACATAATGGGACATGTATCGTAAGCTGGTTCGACTGTTTCGACCAGTTTCCATCAAAATCAAAATATAAATCTATACATTGAATTTGAACGCAAATTTCAATTTACCGGGGCCACATACAAATTCCAAAAATTCCCAAAAAATATTTTCTAACTTCATATTGACGATATGGTCCTAACAAAACTAATTTCGTCAAATTCCGAGACCATTTGAAAAATGGTCATTTTCCAGTCGATTAAAATCAACGAAAACTGGTCGAACGCGTTTTCCTTTGCCACGCTCACATGTTGATTCGAAAAATTATGAATTTTGGAATCTAGCAATAATTTGACATCCCGGATCCAACAAAATTGGCTTCGTCGAAAACCGAGGTCGTTTGCAAAATTCCCATTTTTAAGGGCCAGAATTCCATAGCGACTATTCTGAATTTTCAACTCGGCATAACTTTTTATTCCCGCTATGAAATTTCAATTTTTCGGATTCGTTGGAAAGATATTCTCGGATATATTCAAATATTTTTGGTTTCGCTAAAATCCGGTTTATTTTGAATCCTGTACATTCATTTGAACTTTGAAATTGAAATTTCAAACTACCGCACCATTTTCAATTCCTTTTATAATTAAAAATAAATATTTATATTCTATCGACGACTTATATAAATATATACGTTCTAATTCTATTCAAAATAAATTTCTCATCGTTATTATTTAAAATAATTCATTTTAAATATTCAAAATTCAATAAAATTGCCAAATAAAAATTTTAAATTGGCTCAGATTTCCAGGTTATTACATTTAGACTATGTATCAAAGTTATGAATTTGAAAAGCTAATCAACTAATTGATTGCTGATTGTTGATTGTGTTGTATGATTATTCCTTTAAAACCATTATGCGAAAGAACGATACATATAACCAAATTATATCAAATATTGAACTGTATTGAAATTTGTTAGAATTGCATACATGTAGATGTATATACATTGAACAGGTCATAGCAAGGAGGCTAGAGAAGAGGAATAAAAAATTTTGCCCGACAAATAGGTACATGTTTATTGTATATCTTGGGGTTTTTGATGATTTTATGAGCCGATTGGCTAGCCGCTTAGCTGTTTCTTTTTCTTTTTGATTGGAGAGGCATGTGCGGCGGTTTGGGGATTTTCCCAGTGATCCCGTACAAAGGAGATTACGACAAAATTTTTGGAAATTTTAGAGTGTTAGTCAAATTTTTGAAAAATTTGAAAAGTTCTTAGAAACAGAAAATTGAAGAACTTAAGCCATAATGAAAGTTGAGTTGATTAGTAAAAACAACTTTCAGCTCCGTTCCTTTTCGAGGACGAAAAGATTTTAAGTGGGGGAGATTGTAACAAGCCGGAAAACCGAACCAATTTAAAATTTTTATTTTGGCAATTTTGATGAATTTTGAATATTTAAAATGAATTACTTTATATAATGATGACGAGAAATTTATTTTGAATAGAATTAGAACGTATATATTTATTTGAATCGAAGTCAGAATATAAATATTTATTTTTAATTAGAAAAGGAATTGAAAATGGCGCAGTAGTTTGAAAATTCGATTTCAAATAAATGTACAAGATACAAAATCAACCGAATATTAGTGAAACCAAAAATATTAGAATCTATTTGAGAATATCTTTTCAACAAATCCGAAAAATTGAAATTTCATGGCAGGAATAAAAAGTTATGCCCAGTTGAAAATTCAGAATAGTCGCTATGGAAAATATAGCCCTTAAAAATGACCATTTTGCAAACGACCTCCGTTTTTGATGAAACCACTTTTCTTTGATCCGGAATGTCAAATTATTGCTAAATTCCAATTTTCATAATTTTTGGAATCAATATGTGAGTGTGGCACAAAAAAAAGTGTTTTGATAGCTTTAGTCAATTTGGATCGACCAGAAAATGGCCATTTTTCAAACGGTCTCCAAATTTGAAGAAATTAGTTTTGTTAGGGCCGTATCGTCAAAACATAGCCAGATTTATTTTCGTGGAATTTTTAGAGTCAGTATGTGGCACCGGTAAATTGAAATGTGCATTTAAAAGTTGAATATATAGATTTATATTTAAATTTAATGGAAACTGATCGAAATGATAGAATTGGCTAACGGGACATATCCCATTGCGTTTGGAATGGGGGTAATTAGTTATGGACGACAGTCAGTGGGTCTCGTTTGGGGTTCAAATGAAAAGTCAACTTAAATGGAAAATAATAATAATAATATATTAATATTTTTATATATAGAAAATACTCCCTTCTTTCCCTTAACCCCCTCCCCTTTTCTTTTATTTTCCACAATCAGAAAAAAAAACCCAAATTTCGTCCGTTGTTCATCGCCCCCCTCTTCCAACCTCCGTCGTTCACCGCCTCCCCCTGCCAACCTCCACCTCGCGAGATATCGACCCCCCCCCCCCCGTGTACAGCCTTGCCCTTTTTCTATGATTCACGTCCCCATCCAGACCACGCCCACCTCGCTCCACCACCATCTTCAGCCACCGCCAGACCGCCTCCGTCCATCCCCCGACCTCTCTCCTTCCTTCTCACTCCCCTCTTCCACTCGTGGATCGCCATCCCTAGTAGATCGAAGACGACGACCGCCACGAGGCCAGGAACCGGGTCGCCACCTCCTCCTGCTGCCACTGGTCAAGCGAGCTACCCCCTCCCCTTCGACACCGCGAGCAGCACCACGACTCCCCCTTCCAATTCAAATAATAGAACCCTAGAAAATGGTGAGCTTTCTGATTTTTTTAATTCTTTGATTAAAATTCTGATGTTAAGTTATATAAAAATCGGACTCTTTCTATTTGAAGTTTAAGATTTTATTTGTATAAGGTACAGATTTTTTAAATACTGAAAAGCATAGTTTGTTTTTTTATACAGAAAAGATAAGATTTTTAAGTAGGAAAAGTTTATATATATATATATATAGCAAATAAAAAGTTATGTTTTTAAATAAAAATATGATTTTTATATTATAGAGATAATAAAAATATGATTTTTATATTATAGAGATAATAAAAATATGATTTTTGCATAGTAATGAAGTAAAAATTTGATCTTTATATATGTAGCGATAAAGTAAAAATACGATTTTTAAATATGAAGTAGAGATGTAAAAATATAATTTTTATATAGAAAGTAGCGTTATAAAAATATAATTTTTATAATGAAGCAACGATGTAACAATATGATTTTTATATAAAAATGAATAATAAAAATATAATTTTTACTATGAGCAGCATGAAAAGGAGTGCGATGGAACAGGCTGAAATCAAAACAAAGTCCGAACCGTTCAGAAATAGAGAAACGAGGAGTGGAACCCAAAGGTGATTACTCCTCACCATATTTTCTTATATAGTTATTTATTGTTATAACTGCATATATGAACTGTTCCCCATTGTCCACAGACCATGGACGACTTGTCTGTTTGTTTGGTTATGTTGTGAAAATTGATTGTGTGATGTGGAATGGAATAAAATATTTTGTAGTAAAAAAAATAAATTTTAACGTGTATATGAATAAAATAAATATTCATAAACAAATCGGACGATTTGTTTATGTACACTGATTTGATTGATATTGATTGGGACGATAAATTTTACACATTGCCCAACTGTACAAATAAATCTGTATTTGTTGTTTGAAAACCCCACACGGGTATTGGGTTGATATTGGACATACACTAATCCCAATATGTAGTTGTATGTCGGTCGATTGATTGACAGGTTGTTGTAAGCGCCAAGTATTTGTATTTGATGCTTATGCAGTGTAGAATGCACTTTGGATGATGGTTGACTGTGTTTGATTGTTATTGTATACACGTGTTGTATGAAATCCATATAATCAAGTCATATGGCAATTGGCTGCGTCTGATTCCAGTTCGGAAAGGATGAATATTTTAAAATAACGAATATTTTAAAATAATGAATATTTTAAAATAATATTTAGTAATGGATCAAAAATGTGATTTTGATGTCCGATTTGGGATGGACACGAATATATTTAAATATATATAGCCGTGTTGATTAGATAACGCCATTTTGACGTGAACGATATTATATCGATTTTATTCATTTCTATAATGAATATCGTAAAGGAATTGATTTCAAAATATAATGTTTTGGAAATACTATCATTTATATATCGATGATATATATTCAGTTTTGATTTGAAATTGAATATGAAGTTGAAATCGTTTTGAAAATGAATTTAAAACGATTTATAAAATACGTTTTATATAGAAATCGACGAAATATAAAATATTTATATATTATATATAATGGCCTGAATAGAACGCGTCGCGTTGCGGCAATTCGCGAATTTTGATCATTGACTTCGAATGGACATTACGGGAGATCCGACCGTCGGATTCGCCTAAAACCGGAACCGTTGGGTTCGTATCGAAAAGAGATTTCTAACGAATATTAGATATTTGAAATCTAACGGTTGGATTTGGAATTATGTCTAAATCATATTTGGAAAAGGTCGCTGTAAGTGTAGTTCGATGGCCGTTTATGGAAAACGACTATACAGGCCTTCATAAATTTTTTAAAAATATCAATATTTTGTGTAAAATCGTGATAAATGATTTGGAAAGAGTTAGGATGAAAAATCCCATATTTGTAAACATAAAAATATATTTTGTCGAAATGAACTGGTTTTGAACTATAATTAAAAATCCAATATTTTTAAATAAATAAATTGGATTTGAAATTGTTTTAAAAATAACCAGGATTTCCAATATATGAATTGGAATGGATTTAAATCGAAATTATCTTCGGAATATTTCGATATTAGATTCCGTATTATACGGATATTGTGGAGGAATTTGGAAGATATATATGTAGTTATTCCAATACGATATTTGTTGATTTCAAAATTTGATATTGAATATAAGCCGATATATTTTCTATTCAGAGCCTTGTATTTAATATCAAATAGGATTTTGGGTTTGTTGTGAATGGTATCTTTTATAATACTGTTCTTATACCCAATGGAGTTAAGAAAATTAGAAACTGACTAGAGATTAGTTAAGTTGAATGGTTTCCTGGGTATTGATTTGATGTTGGTTTCGGCCTTCGGAGTTAACACTTAGGGAATTGTTCTCTTACTAATTTACGGTTAGAGACTGATGGAATGTGAATTGGGTTTTGTTGTGGATTTGTTTTCACGACATTCGTTCCTTAACCCGATTTATAGTGAAATGGAATTTGGAATTTATAAATCATTTGTTAAGATTTAAAGGAGATTTTCCAAAGTAAAGTTTTCCAATTTAACATATTAAATTGGAATTGAATGGAATTCGATTCAGTAATAATTGAAGTAAGCTTCTGTAGAGGAAGGCGGTTAATATATGGAATTTAAAAGGCCTTGTCGTTATTCCATTGATATTATCGGTTGGATATGGAAGTTTATATCGATTATATATCAATTTGTTTTCCATGAAGATTCCATTGTTAACGGAATGTGATTTTGGGTTGTCGTGAATGGTATCTTGAATAATACTGTTCTTAGACCCAACGGAGTTAAGAAAATCAGAAACTAAATGGAGATTAGTTAAGTTGAATGGTTTCCTGGGTATTGATCTAAAGTTGGTTTCGGCCTTTGGGGTTAATACTTAGGGAATTGTTCACTTGCTAATTTACAGTTAAAGGCTGATGGAATGGAATGTGATTTTGGGTTTATAGTGAACCATGTTTTAAATGACATTGGTACTTTAACCCAGTTAAAAACAGGATATGATTTCCCAAGTTAAACAATCGTTAATATTGATTTTTGGGAAGATTAAAACTAAGTGGAGTTTTAATGAATCTTTAATTAGATTGAAATGATCGAGAATGGAGTATTACCAGTTTTGCTCCAGGCGATAGTCAAATCTTTAATTAGATTTGAACATGAAATTGTAATTGAAATTACCGATAACACCGTGGTGTTAGATATGAAGTATTACCAGTTTTGCTTCAAGGGATGAATAGGTTGGGATTGGGAAATTAAGCAAATGATTACTTCGGTAAGGTTCGCTAATCCCGACTAGTTTGGATAAACCTTAATATGATTTGGATTGATATCCAAAGGAAGATTAAAGAATAAATTTAAAGAATTTATATTTGACAAAATTAATAGGAACCTTTCCTGAAGTATATGAATATTTGGATAAAGGAATATTCTGGATTGGAATGAGGCGTATGTTGTGTTTTTATAGCGCTTGTTTATTATATACGCGAGTTATTTAGAAAGACCGGGTTTACCCCATTCTGAATAACTGATTCGACGATTTGTCAAGGATGAAGACGGTGGTCGAAGACCGGAGGTCTTCACATTGTTTGAATGATTACTGATGTCTTGATTAGGGTGTACACCCAAGACAAGGTAATAAGTGGTGATCGTTCAGACGTACTTGGAGATCGACCGGATATGCGAGGACCTCTCCCCTGTATTGGACATATGGGAGAGGAATAAGGTGCCTTCGGTTTCGTTCAGACCCAGAACGAACTTGTAAATAGATGTGTATCTGACATCGGATTTCATTCTGTGTGATTGATAGACGTCGGTTGCATAGTGTGAATTGCCTGTGTGGCATGCTGAGATGCAAATGATCAAGGCTTCTGTTGAAAAGCAGAGTCTTATGGTTAATGATCAAAACACGGCTTTAATGTAGCGTAGCTTTGTGTCGCGTTAAATTGTGAGCCTCACACCCCGGTGTGAACCAGAAACGGGAGTGGACTTCAGGGAGAACATGCGTTTCTTTCTACCTAAGACTGGTGTCAGCGTTTTACTAGCCGTGACATTTTACTTATATGGATGATGGATTGCGAGGCACCTCGGTTTCATCGGTCATTCCGGGGCCGATATTTTGGTCGGGATATGACCAGTTTACTCCCATAGGGCAGGGAAACGCGGTGTTCAGGCATTTGAATCCACATCGAGTGGACCGGCCCTGACAATCTAAAGGCTTGACAGAGTACTTGCCTAAGGCTCGGGCTAGACAGTCTCGAAGCGGTAAGGACGATCTCTTGCCTTGGTTCACAAATGGAAATCCAAATTCCAATACGTGACATTTTCGGTTTTGATCGTAGAGCCTAGTATTGGCGACATGATATATGGTACCCATGCTGTCTCGGATTGATATATTTATATTTGAAGCTGTTTTGTACACTATGCACTTATAATAATATCGAATGATTTATTTTAATGTACCAAGCATGTTTGGCTATTATACGGGAAAACCCTATCCCCCGGCTTGCGTTCATTGTGTGATAGGACCTGGTACTTATAATAGCTTCATTTTTTCAAAAAGCATTGCGATGTTTTGTTATATGCACTGGTATTCTTGGGAGGAAACCCGTTATGTGTTGTACGGCGTGGTCCCTTGATATATCTGATTTAAAGTAAAGTTTTAAATAACTGTTTTAGTTCTCACACCAGTCACATGACTGGCCTAGAGCTTATTGTTTTAACCTAAACTCTGGTTGCCCCTATTTTCCACATGGGCAGCTAGTAGATTCGGTTTTGTAGATTTATATTCGCAGGATCTTGGTTTACAGCTGGAATGATATTAGGTGTGACGGCCCGCCCCGCACCAGCCTGCATTTCCTCCAAAAGTGCGCTGTACACATGCCCGACTAGCACAAGACGGTCGTCATAAGAAAGGGAAGAAGGGAATGAACTAATCAAAGAACCTGTAGAATGTCTCACAGCGCATGGAATAAAATATAATAATAATAATGTACTTGACATAAAACAGGCGAGACAGTGCATAAGCTGATAACTAAAACCAACATCAATCTCAAAGCAGCGGAAATCCAAATACAGCTTATTACAACTTTTCAAAATCTACTGTCTCTAAACAAAAGAAAACCAAAATAGAAGATACACCACCAATGCCCAAGCAGTGATCTTCAACAACATAGGGAGAATACTATATATATGTTACGTGGAAGCCTCCTGCTCGTCTCCGGATCATCTACCCGTGCATCACCAGCTAACCTGTCTCTAGTCTGCTCGTGTGAGAACCCAGAGTAATAAGAGGAGACATAAAACTCTGGGTCAGACATAAAGCCTGGTATGAGCGATAAGCATCTAAACAGAATAATAACAGGTATACCAAACCATACCTGAACCTGGACCTGCAACCAAAGAGTTAGTACCACATACCGTACAATACTCCAAGGTACCATAATAAATAGTGTAAAAATACGGGGGTGGGGTGTGCATGTCACAATGATAGCAAGCAAATCATCCATAGCAACCATCCTCACATCTCTCACTCAGTGCGTAAAGCATACGACATCTACCACTTTGGAACACTAGACAAACTGAGGTAACGACGAATCCCGACTTGTAGGAACCCTGCTGTGACCAAGCCAAACACATGGAGTCATGACCAAACATTTCAATGACCCACTTCATTGGTCGTAGCCCTTGGTTCTACCGATGCCATAATGGCCCTGAATCCGCCTTCGTACCTCCTACCATAGTGGTTCAAAGCTATAGACGTCGATAACTCCTTGGCACGCGTCCCGCAGCAAAGCCCAACCATGAAGTGAACTCGTCGATTCCCATCTGAATCTTAAGCTCTAACTTCTCATTTGGACTTCCTTTGCATCTCGGGTTTGGTCGACTTGGAGTGGGTCTTCAGAAGAGTTGTCGCACATTAACAGTCCTAGAATTCGGTTCGGTTCGGTAGTCATCACCTTCATCGGTTCGGGTCGGGAGTCATCACCTTCATCGGTTCGGGTCGGTCCTCCTTCCTTGTCATCTTTCCATTCGGTTCGGGTCGGGTATTCCACTTCGGGTCGGGTCGGTATCTTCCTCCGGGTCGGGTCGGGTCACTGTCTTCCTTCCAGTTTTCTCCGATCAGCTCCCTCGTTTTCCATCTACTCTGATCCGATCCGCTCCCGTTCTTCATCTGCCTTGATCCGATCCGCTCCCTTCGCCTTGCTCCAGTCGTGGCCTTCCATTCTTGAGCCGATCCGATCTGGTCTCCATTTTCCTTCCGATCCGATCCCCTTTGTCCACTCCAACTCTAAGTAAACGGCCTTCCTTCTCGCCAAGTCCCCTGTGTGCCAAACTCCGGTTCGGGTCGGGTTTCTTGCCCAGTTCACATTTCCGATCCGAGCCCCCCCCCATCCGATCCGATCCGGTTAGGAACCTGCACATTTCTGCAACTTTCCAGCGAGCTTTCTACGCCATTCGACGACGTTTTCGAGCAATTTAACTATTCTAATCAATCATAAAACATACCATAGAGTCATAGCAACATGTAATAGCAATCACAAACAGCAAACAACAATTCAAATGAATCAAAAGGGATCAAAAGTGACTAAAACTTCATATTTTCCCATAGTCCCTCTTAATCATGTTTAAGTACATACATAGTAAAACTTAACCAAATCGTCTAAATTTTATAACAGAGGCATGAAATATTATTTAAGAATTTCTAAACATTTTTCCAGAATTTATTGGCGTATAAATTCGCTAATCTTCACTAATCACCCTTAATTAACTGTAATTAGTGTCAAAAGGATGCTACCACTCACCTTGGCCACAAATGAAACACCAAATCTGAAGTACTCTCTGTTTGGGTCGAATTCCTATGTATAGCAGCAGCTCCAACCTTGCTTTGTTGCTATTTGGTCTTGCTTTGATGTAGTTTAGGCTTAATCTTCACTAAAAATGTGTTTTGGAGTGGTTTTAGAGGATGGAGGCCATTACTAAGGTCTCAAGAAGGTTTGTGGCGGCTCAAACCTGAAATGAAAGTGATAACCTAACCCTAATCAGTCCTCCTATACCTCTAAACCCGAAATTCCCCTTGGGCCTAGCTGCTAATCACCCGGTTAAGCCCAATTAAGCTGTTTTTCACCATCTGAAACTTGTTTCAGCCATATCTCCCAAACGGTAAGTCCGTTTGGCTAATGTGACCACTCTACGGAAAGAGAAACCATCATCCGAAGCCAATGGAAGTGGTTTCAGGTCAAAATTCCTTTCCAGTCAAAAGTTATGTCCAAAACAGTGCCAACTAGGGGTAAAATGGTCATTTAAAAATCGAGAAAAATCATGAACATGGGAAATGATCCCAATAGTCGTCTCCCAAAGTTACATGACCATACGACTTCGTATGTGAAAGAAATAAATATCCTACGATCCTATGATGCGTAGAATACGGGTCGTTACACTCTCCCCCCCTTAAGAAATTTCGTCCCCGAAATTCCTTAACCCAAAACATACAAGGGATCCCGCATGCCTAACAACCATATACAACATTCAAATATGCAAAACAAGCAAACAAGCCTATCCTAGCATGCGGAAAACTAAATCGAAGTCAAAATCTTACCAGGTAAAGAGTTCTGGGTGTGTCTTCCTAATGCTCTCTTCTGTCTCCCAAGTACAGTCATTCTCGTCCTCGCCCCACTGAACCTTGACTAGCTTCACCGCCTTTCTTCGAAGTTGCTTCATGTCGTGCTCAACAATACGGGCCGGCTTACGGTTCCCAACCGCCTCGGGTTCTACTTCGAAGTCCTCTAACTGATCAGGTGAAATAGTCATATTTGAGTCGTGAACGAACTTCCTTAGTTGGGAAACATGAAATACGTTATGAACTCCCGCCATCTTCTCTGGTAAGTCAATTCTATATGCCAAATTCCCGACTAGTTCAAGAACAGGGAATGGGCCAACAAACCTTGGTGCTAACTTGCCTCTCCTGCCAAATCGTATTACGCTTTTCAACGGAGAAATCTTGACAAACACCAAGTCGCCAACGGAGAATTTTAAGTCTCTTCTCCTCTTATCAGCATAACTCTTCTGCCTATCTTGGGCAGCCTTCATTCGTTGTTGAATGATCTTGATCTTATCTGAAGTTTCCCTCACCACATCTGGTCCAAGCATGAACTTCTCGCCAGTCTCTATCCAACATGATGGTGAGTTGCACGGTCTTCCATACAAAGCTTCAAATGGAGCCATACCAATACTGGATTGGTAACTATTATTATATGCAAACTCTACTAGATGCAAATGGTCATCCCATGATCCACCAAAATCCAATATACATGCTCTCAAGAGATCTTCCAAAATACGATTCACCCTTTCCGTCTGACCGTCGGTCTGAGGATGATATGCGGTACTGAGATGTAACTCTGACCCTAGAGCCTCTTGTAAGCTCTTCCAAAACCCACTAGTGAACAACGGGTCTCGGTCGCTCACAATGCTTTTAGGTACTCCATGAAATCTCACTATCCACTTCATATACAATTCTGCTAACTTAGCTGCCGTTCTAGTCGATTTGACTGGTATAAACCTTGCACTTTTAGTCAGTCGATCTACAATTACCCAAATGCTGTCATATCCCGATCTAGTCCTTGGTAAACCATCGATGAAATCCATCGAGACTTGCTCCCATTTCCATTCGGGAATTTCTAATGGTTGCAACAACCCACTAGGCTTCTTTTGCTCGGCTTTAACTAGCTGGCAATTCATGCACTTGGATATAAACATCCCAACGTCTCTTTTCATCCCTTCCCAGTAGTAAGTCTGCTTCATATCTCGATACATCTTATTACCACCGGGGTGTATAGTTAGCTTTGAGTGATGACATTCTCTAAGCACTTCATCTCTCAATCCATTGTCATTGGGTACAACAAGCTTTCCATTCTTTCTAAGCCATCTATCTCGATCAAGCCCATACTTGTTCATCTCCTCATCGATACCCATCTCTAACTTGGAGATGATTTCCAATAGGTTAGGATCGTCCCTCTGACTAGAGCCGATCCGTTCAATCAAAGTGGGTCTGATCGTCAAACTTGCTAACATTTCTGGATCCAATTCGCACTTTGGTCTGAAATCAAACCCCACGATAAACTCCAGTTGCTTCCATTCAAGGAACATAGCCCCTAAGCTGGCATGTCTTCTACTCAATGCATCAGCCACCGCATTGCCCTTTCCCGGTGTATATGCGATGTCAAAATCATAGGAAGCTAAGAACTCTAACCATCTCTGCTGACGGAGATTCAGATCTTTCTGAGAGAAGAGATACTTTAACGACTTATGATCTGTAAAAAACTCAAATCTTTCTCCCAAGAGATAGTGTCTCCACATCTTTAACGCGAACACGATCGCTGCCAATTCTAAATCATGGGTAGGGTATCTTCTCTCGTGCGGTTTCAACTGCCGACTTGCGTAAGCTACAACCCTACCGCCTTGCATCAATACAGCACCCAGTCCGGTACCACAGGCATCCGTGTATACCGTCATCTCTTCATCCCCCTTAGGAATGACTAGCACTGGTGCGCTTGTCAACTTGTCCTTTAGACTCTTGAATGCATTCTCGCACCTTTCATCCCAAACAAAAGCTTGATTCTTCTTTGTCAACTGAGTCAACGGTGCTGCTATCTCGGAGAAGCCTTGGATAAACTTACGATAATATCCCGCTAATCCCAAGAAACTTCTTACATCTGTTGCGTTCTTGGGCGTAGGCCAATCCTGTACCGTAGCCACCTTTGCCGGGTCCACGGCAATACCATTCTCTGATACAACATGGCCCAAGAACCTCACTTCCCTCTTCCAGAAGTGACACTTAGAAAACTTTGCTTTCAATTGGTGTTTTCTCAACACCTCCATCACTACTCTTAAATGTTCCTTGTGCTCTTCCTCTGTCCTCGAATAGACCAAAATATCATCCACGAACACAAGAACAAACTTATTCAACTGATCTCTGAATACCCTATTCATAAGATCCACAAAATATGCCGGGGCATTAGTCAGCCCAAATGGCATAACCAACCATTCATAAAATCCAGACGGCGTTCGAAATGCCGTTTTAGCAATACTCTCAGCTTCCACTCTAAGCTGATGAAAACCTGTCGCGAGATCCAACTGAGAAAATATTCTCGCGCCACTCAACTGATCGAACAAATCATCTATCCGCGGTAGAGGATACTTGTTCTTCCTCGTCACTTTATTCAACTCACGGTAGTCTACACACAAACGAAGGGAACCATCTGCCTTGGTAGCAAACACAACTGGTGCTCCCCATTCAGAAACACTCCTTCTGATAAATCCCTTCTTCAAAAGATCGCTGACTTGCACCTCGAGCTCACGCTGCTCTCTTGGTGCCATACGACGAAGTGGCATCACTATAGGTCTGGCATCTTTTACCAAATCAATACGGAACTCAATCTCTCGGTGTGGTGGAAGTCCGATCACTTCTTTGAAAACATCCAGATACTGGCCAACCACGGGCAAACCTGACAACTCACTATGCGGAATGTCGAGGGAGTTTAGAAAACTAGCCAATACCCCCTTACTGGGTAGACCACCAAACACTATCCTCCGCCCATCATCCGCTCTAGCTGTCACCAACAAGCCCTCACAGTCTACCACCACCCCGTATCTTTGGAGCCAATCTACTCCCAAAATAATGCCAAACCCAGTAAAGCCCAAAACAAAGCAATCACAAACAAACATGCATCCATGACTCGATAAGACCACATTACGACAAATCATGCTAAGGCTAGTCGAACCACCAATCGGGTTCGTCACTATTAAAGGTCTATCGACAATTTCGGGCTCCAATCCCAACCTATCTACCAGGTCACTAGATATGAAAGAACTGGAAGCTCCGGTATCAAACAAAACTCTAACAGGAACATCATAAACAGAAAGCATACCTTGAATGACGACATTCTTTCCCTTCTCCGCCGCAGTTGGGGCATTCGACGAAGAAGGAATAGCATTAAGGGCATATGCTTTCACCATTTTCTTTTCTTTAGGGGGCTGTGGACACTTGTCCTTGTGATGTCCCATTTGGCCACAGTTGAAGCACTTCCTATCCGCTGGCTTGGCCCGACAATTACTAGCATAATGGCCCTTCTTACCACAGCTGAAGCACTCCACATCTTGCTTATTCTTTTTCTTCTGGCCATCCTTAGCCTGATTCTGCTTTCTCTTATTCTGAGAACCACCTTTGCCTCCACCACTAGCTTGTGGCTTTGGCTCCTCTGCGGATGCAACCTCAGTCTTCGACTTAGGGTAGAGGCTCTCTGATCTTAATGCTTTCCCCACAATCGATTCAAATGTCTCATCGATGTGGTTAATAAGTTTTTCCCCCAAGTACTGATCCAAACCAGTTATGAATTTCTCATTCTTTTTCTCGGCAGTATCAATAAGAGATAACCCATATTTTGACAAAGTGTCAAATTCAGCAATATACTCCGAGACAGCTCTGCCATTCTGCTTGAGCTCCAAGAACTTCTTAAACAACATTGACTTCTGAGCAGCTGGAATGAACTTCTCACTAAAGCGAGCCTTAAACTGCTCCCAAGTAATCTGGTCTTCGGGAGTAGCTGCCTTTATAGCATTCCACCAATTCATTGCCCGCCCTTGCAGCTGACGGGACGCTAGCTTTCTCTTCATCGCATCCTCGATACCCAAATCCTCGAAGATACGTTCGCAACTATCCACCCAATCCTGAACATCCGTAGCCGACTCCGTTCCGTGGAACGGCTTCCCACCAAGGCTAGTATAATCCTTATTCAGCTTGGCGAAGTCGACTCTTGGCGCCTGCACCATTGGACCACCACCATTTCCACCATTGGGAGCTGCCCTCTGTACATCTCTAAGCATCTCTCTCATGAGGTCAGTAAGTAAACATCGTCCTCATGTCAGCAGCATTCCCATTATTGGCTCCCCTACCAGCACCTCTAGTATATCGGCTCATCGTCAATCTGAAAAAGGAAACGATTAACGACTCCATAGTGGTGCTAGTGCAGTACGACTTCATCCTTATACTACTAATAGTATATATATATATATATATAGCTTTTAAAAACCAAAGTAATCACAAATACGCTCTCTCGTATACGTGTATTATCTCTCCCTGATAACTTCCCTAGGTTAACTACGCAACCTAGAGCTCTGATACCAAGTGTGACGGCCCGCCCCGCACCAGCCTGCATTTCCTCCATAAGTGCGCTGTACACATGCCCGACTAGCACAAGACGGTCGTCATAAGAAAGGGAAGAAGGGAATGAACTAATCAAAGAACCTGTAGAATGTCTCACAGCGCATGGAATAAAATATAATAATAATAATGTACTTGACATAAAACAGGCGAGACAGTGCATAAGCTGATAACTAAAACCAACATAAATCTCAAAGCAGCGGAAATCCAAATACAGCTTATTACAACTTTTCAAAATCTACTGTCTCTAAACAAAAGAAAACCAAAATAGAAGATACACCACCAATGCCCAAGCAGTGATCTTCAACAACATAGGGAGAATACTATATATATGTTACGTGGAAGCCTCCTGCTCGTCTCCGGATCATCTACCCGTGCATCACCAGCTAACCTGTCTCTAGTCTGCTCGTGTGAGCACCCAGAGTAATAAGAGGAGACATAAAACTCTGGGTCAGACATAAAGCCTGGTATGAGCGATAAGCATCTAAACAGAATAATAACAGGTATACCAAACCATACCTGAACCTGGACCTGCAACCAAAGAGTTAGTACCACATACCGTACAATACTCCAAGGTACCATAATAAATAGTGTAAAAATACGGGGGTGGGGTGTGCATGTCACAATGATAGCAAGCAAATCATCCATAACAACCATCCTCACATCTCTCACTCAGTGCGTAAAGCATACGACATCTACCACTTTGGAACACTAGACAAACTGAGGTAACGACGAATCCCGACTTGTAGGAACCCTGCTGTGACCAAGCCAAACACTTGGAGTCATGACCAAACATTTCAATGACCCACTTCATTGGTCGTAGCCCTTGGTTCTACCGATGCCATAATGGCCCTGAATCCGCCTTCGTACCTCCTACCATAGTGGTTCAAAGCTATAGACGTCGATAACTCCTTGGCACTCGTCCCGCAGCAAAGCCCAACCATGAAGTGAACTCGTCGATTCCCATCTGAATCTTAAGCTCTAACTTCTCATTTGGACTTCCTTTGCATCTCGGGTTTGGTCGAATTGGAGTGGGTCTTC
Source organism: Allium sativum (assembly GCA_030737875.1). NCBI lineage: Eukaryota > Viridiplantae > Streptophyta > Magnoliopsida > Asparagales > Amaryllidaceae > Allium > Allium sativum. The sequence goes on along the minus strand of JASFAX010000027.1, from coordinate 10,966,168 downwards.
AGAAGAGTTGTCGCACATTAACAGTCCTAGAATTCGGTTCGGTTCGGTAGTCATCACCTTCATCGGTTCGGGTCGGGAGTCATCACCTTCATCGGTTCGGGTCGGTCCTCCTTCCTTGTCATCTTTCCATTCGGTTCGGGTCGGGTACTCCACTTCGGGTCGGGTCGGTATCTTCCTCCGGGTCGGGTCGGGTCACTGTCTTCCTTCCAGTTTTCTCCGATCAGCTCCCTCGTTTTCCATCTACTCTAATCCGATCCGCTCCCGTTCTTCATCTGCCTTGATCCGATCCGCTCCCTTCGCCTTGCTCCAGTCGTGGCCTTCCATTCTTGAGCCGATCCGATCTGGTCTCAATTTTCCTTCCGATCCGATCCCCTTTGTCCACTCCAACTCTAAGTAAACGGCCTTCCTTCTCGCCAAGTCCCCTGTGTGCCAAAATCCGGTTCGGGTCGGGTTTCTTGCCCAGTTCACATTTCCGATGCGAGCCCCCCCCCATCCGATCCGATCCGGTTAGAAACCTGCACATTTCTGCAACTTTCCAACGAGCTTTCTACGCCATTCGACGACGTTTTCGAGCAATTTAACTATTCTAATCAATCATAAAACATACCATAGAGTCATAGCAACATGTAATAGCAATCACAAACAGCAAACAACAATTCAAATGAATCAAAAGGGATCAAAAGTGACTAAAACTTCATATTTTCCCATAGTCCCTCTTAATCATGTTTAAGTACATACTTAGTAAAACTTAACCAAATCGTCTAAATTTTATAACAGAGGCATGAAATATTATTTAAGAATTTCTAAACATTTTTCCAGAATTTATTGGCGTATAAATTCGCTAATCTTCACTAATCACCCTTAATTAACTGTAATTAGTGTCAAAAGGATGCTACCACTCACCTTGGCCACAAATGAAACACCAAATCTGAAGTACTCTCTGTTTGGGTCGAATTCCTATGTATAGCAGCAGCTCCAACCTTGCTTTGTTGCTATTTGGTCTTGCTTTGATGTAGTTTAGGCTTAATCTTCACTAAAAATGTGTTTTGGAGTGGTTTTAGAGGATGGAGGCCATTACTAAGGTCTCAAGAAGGTTTGTGGCGGCTCAAACCTGAAATGAAAGTGATAACCTAACCCTAATCAGTCCTCCTATACCTCTAAACCCGAAATTCCCCTTGGGCCTAGCTGCTAATCACCCGGTTAAGCCCAATTAAGCTGTTTTTCACCATCTGAAACTTGTTTCAGCCATATCTCCCAAACGGTAAGTCCGTTTGGCTAATGTGACCACTCTACGGAAAGAGAAACCATTATCCGAAGCCAATGGAAGTGGTTTCAGGTCAAAATTCCTTTCCAGTCAAAAGTTATGTCCAAAACAGTGCCAACTAGGGGTAAAATGGTCATTTAAAAATCGAGAAAAATCATGAACATGGGAAATGATCCCAATAGTCGTCTCCCAAAGTTACATGACCATACGACTTCGTATGTGAAAGAAATAAATATCCTACGATCCTATGATGCGTAGAATACGGGTCGTTACATTAGGAAAGCTCTATATCTGTATATTCTTTTCAGTTGTGTTTTGTATTATTTTTCCGCTGCATGTAACTTGTAAATCTCTGATATTTAGTAAATGTGTAATATTTATTCATACTCTGAAATATTCTTGTATTCTGATGAAATTGTTGTAATAAGCAATGAAATGTTCTTCGGTTTGTGTTCTGATTCGTCTTGTCCTCAATTCAATCCAGGATTTCCTGTAAGGGGATTTCGGGTCGTTTCAATTAACAACTTATTCGATGGTATTTGTAAGCGACGAAATAGCTGCAAAACACACATAGAAGGGAATTAACAATCATTGACTCGTAAACAAGTTCAAAATGAACACACACACACACACACACATATATATATATATATATATATATAGAGAGAGAGAGTATATGTTTTGAAAAGTGTCTGAATCGAAAAAAATGGTAGTTCATACAATATATAGCATCATTGAAAGTTCTAGCTACCCGAAAAGAATATTAACATTGTTTTGGAACAGTTGGGGCAAATATATATAATAGATCAACCTATTCATATGTCAATTTGGTCCCATCAAGCCTAAAACCTGTCCCATCTCACCTAATTTATCAACAAATTCTATTAAACTGTGCACATTTTCACTTGCATTTCAACTTTCTATGTCAAGATTTGCCTGGATAGACCAAACTGAGTGGAATTTAATAATGCACTCAAGCCATTTTTAAATAAACTAACTATTTGCTAGTTTATGTGATTATCTAGCTACTCATTAAAATATCATTCATTTCTTGTATATAAATGAAGTATCATTACATGGGCCAACGAATTAATCAATATCTGTGTGCATCTAGTATTCATTTGCGATGTCAGTAGAAAGTCTTATTCTTTGCATTAATATGTAGAATACAAACGTTTCTGTTAATAAAGGATGCATGTAACTTCAACTGCATATTTTTTGCAGTTATACCGTGTCAAATTACAAAACGAAGCAAGTGATATATTTGTGTGTATATATGAGCTGATGTGGACCTTTTGAAAAATGACACCCATATTTTTTGTAGTCTAGTCCCTAGTTCACTAAGATTAGTTCAATTTTGAATAGCCCTAAATTCGACTCCAACAGCTATTCATATGAATCAGATTAGTTAAGAAAAATAGTTGTCAAAATTTAGTCGCTTTCCATCACTCAGCTTGCTCAAATATGTACGCCTCTGTACTGCTGTCATAGGCTCACTGGGTTATTTTGTTTAGCAGATAATATTCATTATATATCCACTATTCTGGGGATTCTTGTTTTGTTTAGCATATAGTATTCATTAGATTGCTTAAAACCATCTGGCGAGATGTCTACAAACGATACCATTCTGTTGAAAGATGAAGAGGTAGGGTACCTATTCTTGGTGTGTGTACTTACAATGCTTGCTCTATTTTGTTGTTCCTTTATCTTAGCAATGCTTCCTGTTAGAAATTGGAGAATATCAAATGTGCGAGCAAGGTAAATTTATTTTGGCACTTGCTTACAATGGCGATTATGTATTTTAATTGATAATATCTATAGTAATTTACAGTCGATTCTTGTGTGATTGTATATGTAGATATAAAAGGATTCGTTTGTTAAGAATTTGTTCGGACTGAAAACCACTAGTAGAACTGATTCTATATTTTAATCGGCAACAACTACATCTGGGTATTATAATAAGGCAATGGAAGCCGGTAGAATAATACGAGTTGAAGATTCTAGACTCGTCGGCCTAAGTTTATCCTTTTTGATTAGTACGCATATGTTGTTTTATTGACATATGTTGTGAATTTAGTTATGTTTTGTGGTAGAGTTATGAATTCAAATATAATGTAAATGTAACAACCCATAATTTTCAGTATATTTAAATTTAGATTTAAAATAAATAAATGGAATAATATTAGAAGAAATCAAATTTTGTTGATTTTTATGATGATGATTAGTTGAATTGAGTATAAATAGATTTTTCAAATTTAGTTTTATTTAGGAATGTTGTAATTTGGGATTTAATACTTAAATGATTAAACGAAATTTAAGTTGTGTAAATTAAATTCAAAATTCAAATTTAAATTCAAATTTAAATTCAAATAATCAAATTTGGAAACTTTAAATTAGTGGAATTGATTTGTAAACTTTATTTAAGTTATAATTAGATTTAAATGGAATTCAATGAATATTTAAATTGAATTAAAAACAGTTAAATGAATAATTGAATATTTTATTAATTAATTAACTGTGAAATTTAACTGTTTTGGTAACTGTCTCGGAATCTGATGAAACTAGTTTCATTGGATCCATAACAGTGGATTATGGTAGGATTACAAATTGCGTTACAATCAGACTTGTCGTTTGATCGTACGAGATAAAATGTGAAAGGATTCAAGATAATTGGATAATTGGGTGTTTCTCATATTTGGCCTTATATATATATATATATATATATATATATATATATATATATATATATATGTAGAGAGAGAGAGAGAGATAAAATTCCTTTAACCCTAACAGCCCATTTCTTACTTCACATATATTTCCTTCAGCAAATATTTATCTCTAGTGGCTGAAAACAAATCTCCAAACCCTAGAAATAAAAATACAAGCTTGAAAATCACATCTCCCCAAAACCTAGCAAATTATATACCAAATAGAAAGCCTCGACGATATGAAGCTACAGGTAACCTCTATTTCGACATGCAATAGCTGAATTGACCGGAATTCGCGGTCAAAGGTGCAGATTTAGAAAACCCTAAGCTATGATTTGGGGGTTTTCAATTCGGCAATCAATCGAAGATTTGAGCTTCTGGGTATTGTAGAGGAGCTTCACACGAGTTCATGGGTGGTAGTTGGAGGTTGTATAGTCGTGTATCGTGGGAATTTGGTGATTTAGGGTTTTTGAACCCGGGTTTTTATGGCGATTGCACGCACGGTGGGGGACGCCGGACGGGCGGTGCTTGGTGCTGGAGATGCGCCTGGGGAAGGGCATTCGAACGTCTGTGGTATCGAAGCAAATGGTGGCAGGAGTTAAAAGTAATTGATGGTCAAAGTAATGGCGCGTTGGGTCTTTCCGTCGTATGGCACTATACATGCATGAAGAAAGAGGAGCGGGTAGAAGAGTGGGGTACTGAATATTTTAATTATATATATATATATATATATATATTTAAATTCAAATGGTAAAACATGCATAACTTCTTCATAAGACCTCGGATTGACGCGCGGTTTGTTACGTTAGGATCATGGCGGAATCATGGACGTTTTGGTATGGGTTTGGCTATGTTTGGAGACAGTAAAATTTTGGGCCCTGGTTGGACATTCGACCGATTAAAGACCCAAAGGTGAGTGATTTTCTCAATCACACCTAACTGAATTGTTCCCATGTTTATTAAATTAAATTATGAAATAAGATTGGTTGCATAGTTGTGATTGATTGTGAATGGTTGCTAAAAAATTTACATGCAAGTGTGTTAACATGCAAATTTAGGTCGATAATTAGTTATTTAATTAAATTAAATTTCTAGTTGGAAATTCCGATCCTTGCTAATCCGTGAAACAGTTTAATACTGATCAATTGGATGGAATGGTTGTTGTTAGACCAAAAATTGGGCCTAACACCCAAATGCAGACCGCAGATCACAAAATGCAGAAAAGAGTAAATAAAGAGGAGACACACAAGGTTTTTATAGTGGTTCGGCTGTAGATGTAGCCTACGTCCACTTTATAATCTTATTGTTATACTGACAGATTACAAGAATCAGTTACATGTAGACACATAATTCGTGTGTTAATTGGCTTGAAAAGATAAGAATTTGAGTGTATGAAGGTGCAAAGTCCTTGCACTTCAGTAATGGTGGAAGCAGTGAAGAAGAATGGCCAAAAGATCCCTGAAAATGCCTTCAAATGGTGTATTTAAAGCTGTTTCCTGAAGGCAGTTCATGGGACACATGGCACGCATCCCAAAAATCTCGAAATGTGGTGGAAAACGTCCAGACATCATCTCCAAATCGTCATGTGACATGTGTAATTAGATCCATGCAAGTTGGAGTGAAAATAGCCTTGAGAATAGGTCAGAACAAGCTGCACAGGAGCAGGTGCGGGGATCGGATCGTGGTGGGGTGCGTGGCACACGATCCAGGATAATAGGAGCAAGATGTGGCATGAGAATAGGTCAAAACAGGGATCGTATCTGTAGGTCGGAAGTTCAGCTCGCGATCATGGGGTCGGATCGTGGTCATGGGTCGGATCGTGATATGGCTATCACGAGCCGAGTCTGGTCGTGAGCGGCATAGTGAAGCTGGAGTGAAGTGCTGGCGATCGGGTCGGATCGTGAGATGTACCACGGGTGGTTCGTGGTCTGAGGAGGGCGATCCGATGAGGGACGCTCCGAGGGTGCGTGATCCATACTTCGATCGTGTGCTGCTTCGTTGCTTTATCCAGGAAATTGCCAGTTTACACCAGTTTACGGAAACGGGCATAACTTTCAAACCGTAAGTCCGATTGAGCCAAACCGAAGCTCAAACTGAAGCTAACTCAGAGATCTACAAAAGTTACAGAGCTTAGATTTGTAATCGCTGTTTTCGGGCCCAAAAGAGGTCGTTTGATAGGAGTTTCGGGCTTGTTTATGTTGAGGATGTGATTTTGACCAAATCTCTCAATGTCTTCTGACGTCGTTTCCATTGCTCGAGCGTGTTATCATTCAGGAATTCCATGTGTGACGGCTTTTGCCAAAAAATGTGTCAACACGTTTGCCCCCCAGAACATATCTTGCTGGTTGAAGGATGATGTGTTCTGGATAATCTGAAAAATCCAAATTCAGAATGCGACGATCACGCCGGATCGTATTAAGGCCAGAGAAATCCAAGAAGACTAGGAGTTTGTACCTACAAGAAGATAAAACAAACAATGCAAGAATGTTTCCTAGATGGCCTTACCGGAGTAAACCATCCGGGGAGATGTTAGAGGGGTTCCAAGACGGCCTTACCGGAGTAAGACGACCAAGGAAAAGCAACGAAGGTTCCAAGACGGCCTTACCGGAGTAAGACGACCAAGGAAATGCCATGAAAGTTCCAAGACGGCCTTACCGGAGTAAGACGACCAAGGAAAAGCACATGAATGCTCCAAGACGGCCTTACCGGAGTAAGACGACCAGGGAAAAGCACATGAAGGTTCCAAGACGGCCTTACCGGAGTAAGACGACCAAGGAAAGGCACATGAAGATTTGTTTATACTGGACGGATCCAGTTAGGAGCCGGAGCCCATGTTCATACTGGACGGATCCAGTTGGGAGCCGGAGCTCAATGCTTATTGCTAATTCATGAAAATGCAGCAGTCATTTGCCGGACACGACTGGAGACCACAAGTAGGTTCCGTGCGTGTGGGCTGATGTGACGGCTCTTATTACATGCAGCGAAAACAAAGGAGGGCGAGAAGTCGCCTAAAAACCTAAAAACATGAACTGTGAACCGGAGTTCAGCAAACTGAAGAGATCCGCTGAGTGGGATCAGCGAATGATAATCCCGCGATTGCTCGATCCAGGAACGTTCCCTCTCTGGGGAATAGGTGGTGGCAGCGCAGGTGTAGGCGTTGTTGGTCGAGTGACATATTCGGGTAGCTCTCCTCGTCTGACCCGATCCTCAATAAGATCTCGCAGATGTCTGCAGTCATCAGTGTTGTGACCGTCTATGTCATGAAATATGCAATGTCTGCCAGAATTGCGTTGTGCTAGCGTGGACTCCCTCTTGGGAGGTCTTGGATAGGAGGCAGCACCTCCTGTATCCATGTATATGTTGCTCAGAGTATTATTCAGTTCAGTGTATTTGTCGTATCTGGACCCTCTCCGGGGTGGAGCATTACGATCATTTGTAGCAGGGGTCTTTCCTTTACCCTTGTCATTGCCTTTTCCAGGATTGGGCGGTTCTCCATCCCCGAGCATGTTGACTTCGAGGGTTTTCTTCTCGGAAGTTGCATCTTCTTCCCGCAGAAATCTATCTGCTTCAAGGTAGAATTCGCCGAGATTTCGTGGTGGATCTCTGTACAAAGACTTTTTGAACTCCGAGTTATCTGGAACGCCGGATACTGCTGCCATCAGTACCATCGATGGTTCAGGACGATCAACTGATGCTGCTGCAACGTTAAATCTTTCCAGGAATGAACGCAGAGTTTCTCTGGGCCTCTACTTGATTGTGGTGAGTGACATGACGTTCTTGGGTCGTGCGATGTGGACACAAAATTGTTCAATGAAGCGTGCGACCAACATGTTCCAACTGCTGATCGATTCTGTTGCCAGCTGCCAAATCCACATGGCAGCTATGTCAGTCAGAAAGAGGGGAAAACATTTAGCCATGACGTTTTCTGATGCCGATTGAACTTCCATATGCCGTTTGTAATGCATCAGATGCATGGTAGGATCTGTCCTGCCGTTGTAGGGCTCCAGTTGTGGAAGTTTGAAATCTAAGGGATTGCGTGAATTCCTGATTTCCTGAGTGAACGGATTGTGATTGACGTCGTCCACGTCATTCTGATAGGTGCGGCCTCTCGAGAGGCGTTGAATGAGATCAGCGAGTCGATTGCCCTCAAAAAGCTGTTGTAAACTACCAAAATCAGAGCTGGTGCCCCCAGCGTTGAATGCAGGAGAAGACGGAAGTTGGTGGGCTATCGCCTGGGGATCGCGGCTCGCGGATCGTGGATCGAGGGGAGCGACCCGACCCGGTTCGAGGGGGATGGTTCGTGAGGTAGGTTCGTGAAGTCCAGCTCGTGAGGCCGGATCATGGAGTAGGGGGGCGATCCGACTGGGTCCAGGAGGTAGGTCACGAACTGGTTGTTGTTGAGCAGGCGGGAGCGAGTTGTTGGGATCGGTTCGTGAGCCTAGTAGTGTTCCACGATCCGGGTCGCGATGCAGAGGTGTATCACGAGACGAGTTCTGCTGTTGAATGGGGGGGTTGCCCCCGAGTCCGGGTGATACTCGAGCAGCGTCAATGGCTTCGTTTCCAGTGATTTGGGCGTTGCTCGGCCTTCCATCCATCCGAGCGAAGAATTGGTTGATCATTTCCTGTTGTTTCTGGAGGAGATCGTCCTGCCTTGCCATCTGGGTCCTCAATTCAGCGAGAACTCCATCCATCTCGTCTCTAGTCAGGTATGCTGATGGGTCTTCATGAGAGGAAGCTTCCTGGCTTGCCTCGTTCCTTGTGCCTTCAGAATCAGCATCATCGGCATGAGAAGAAGTTCCAGTCTTCTTCCTTTTGTTCGCCATTGAGTTTCCTTTCAAGCTAGAAGTTGAAGTTTTTGTGTGCCCCCCTTCCTGGCGCGCCAAAATGTTAGACCAAAAATTGGGCCTAACACCCAAATGCAGATCGCAGATCACAAAATGCAGAAAAGAGTAAATAAAGAGGAGACACACAAGGTGTTTATAGTGGTTCGGCTGTAGATGTAGCCTACGTCCACTTTATAATCTTATTGTTATACTGACAGATTACAAGAATCAGTTACATGTAGACACACAATTCGTGTGTTAATTGGCTTGAAAAGATAAGAATTTGAGTGTATGAAGGTGCAAAGTCCTTGCACTTCAGTAATGGTGGAAGCAGTGAAGAAGAATGGCCAAAAGATCCCTGAAAATGCCTTCAAATGGTGTATTTATAGCTGTTTCCTGAAGGCGGTTCATGGGACACATGGCACGCATCCCAAAAATCTCGAAATGTGGTGGAAAACGTCCAGACATCATATCCAAATCGTCATGTGACATGTGTAATTAGATCCATGCAAGTTGGAGTGAAAATAGCCTTGAGAATAGGTCAGAACAAGCTGCGCAGAAGCAGGTGCGGGGATCGGATCGTGGTGGGGTGCGTGGCACACGATCCAAGATAATAGGAGCAAGATGTGGCATGAGAATAGGTCAAAACATAGATCGTATCTACAGGTCGGAAGTTCGGATCGCGATCATGGGGTCGGATCGTGGTCATGGGTCGGATCGTGATATGGCTATCACGAGCCGAGTCTGGTCGTGAGCGGCATAGTGAAGCTGGAGTGAAGTGCTGGCGATCGGGTCGGATCGTGAGATGTACCACGGGCGGTTCGTGGTCTGAGGAGGGCGATCCGATGAGGGACGATCCGAGGGTGCGTGATCCATACTTCGATCGTGTGCTGCTTCGTTGCTTTATCCAGGAAATTGCCAGTTTACACCAGTTTACGGAAACGGGCATAACTTTCAAACCGTAAGTCCGATTGAGCCAAACCGAAGCTCAAACTGAAGCTAACTCAGAGATCTACAAAAGTTACAGAGCATAGCTCTGTAATCGCTGTTTTCGGGCCCAAAAGAGGTCGTCTGATAGGAGTTTAGGGCCTGTTTATGTTGAGGATGTGATTTTGACCAAATCTCTCAATGTCTTCTGACGTCGTTTCCATTGCTCGAGCGTGTTATCATTCAGGAATTCCATGTGTGACGGCTTTTGCCAAAAAATGTGTCAACAGTTGTGATGGATGTTTGATTGAAATTTTACCGAGTTGATCTTGACACTGCTAATGCCCATATTCAGTATAATGTATTGCATGTTTATTATGACGATTAATCCCTTTTACCCTTGATGTTGCGGGCATCGAATAAACCCAGGATTAATTGATTAAAATAAATTAAAAACACAGATTGAAATGATAGATGTCCGTGATCCTGATTTGGATTGAAATGATAGATCCATCCCTGAAATACTGAGAAATTAAATTTAATATAACTTGGCCATCGGATAGAAAATTATATACGGACATCGGTTGGTTAAATGATTTTTTATATTCGAGAATTTTCTACTCGATGGAAATTTCATTTAAAAGGAATGCGCCGATACTCGATAAATTTGTTTTCCTTAACGATCTGAACCTTGAATGCTTATCGAAAATGGTTAAGGAATTGTCCCAAACAAATTGGAAATTCTTAAATTGGGATTTGTATATGATTTGGAATTTTCAAATTAAGGGTGTAGATTTGAATGGAATGAATTCTCATTGAATTTAATTTTGGAATAAAGGAAATCGAGGGTACTCAAAGTATTTTAACTCAATGTGAATATGGATTTGATCCTTTAAATCAAATGATTGGTTGTTTGAAAACGAGAAGTGGAAACTAAATGAATCCCATTGAGACTGGAATGTAGATTTCAATGTAAGGAATTTGGGAGAAGAAACAATCATGGTTTAAAAATTTATTTTATTAAAACTATGCATATTCGTTTATTTTACAAACGAAGTATATTCTATTATTTAAAAACTATTTTGTAAAATTTTGTGAATTATACACTATTTGTTTATAAATAAATTTTAATATATGTTATTATTTAAATTGTTTTAATAAAGTTTATATATATATGCATAATGGTTTAAATTAGCTTATTATACTCTAACTATTTTATTACATACAAATTTTATGAAAAGGTTTTATTTTATAATCGTCTATTTTTCTAGTTATGTTACATGATTATGAATTCTTCCTAAATGGTAATTGTGTTGATTTGAACCATGATTCAAATGGAGTTTTGATATGAAGTTATATTCTATTTGAATATAAATCGATTGTAAACGATTATAACATTTCAATGTAAAATATATTCTAATGGAATATGAACGGGAGCGTCGAAATGATGAAAATGAGTTGATATGGAAATATATATTCTATTTGAATATGAATGGATTTCCGAACATAAGTCGATTTTGAAATAAGTATGATCTTTGATATGAAATATATTCTACTCGAATATAAGTCGATTTTTGAAATATTATATGATTATAATGTAATGATATGGAAATATATTCTGGTTTAAAATATAATCGTTTTTGGAATGATTGAGATATTTTGATATGAAATTATATTCTATTTGGGATATAAATTGGGTTTGAAACAAACATGATATTTTGATACGAAAGCGAACCTTTGTGAAAAGTAAAAGAACTGACCGATGTAGGAAATGTATGCGTTGGTTGTTAAAGAGTCCGGAGTCGGTAATTGGCATCCTCTCTGTCAGTGTCGATACCACTTTAACAACTATGTACGTTGCGACGTATCCAGAATGAAATATGATGACTTGGAGGCAATTATTGGATTGAAGAAGATGAACGAAAATGAAATGGCCTCGACCTTCGGGTCATAATTGAAATGACTAAAACAAGAGCTATACCGTGACTAATTGAGGTAGCACCTCTGATCGGACGCACTCCTATGATACTATTTATATGACTATGATGATGATTTGGGCCCTTTGACTTAGGGGTTGAGGGATGGTTGAAAAGCCTACCGAAATCGCCAGTTCATTATAGTTGGTATCAGAGCCCAAGTTAGCGATAACCTAGGCTTTATTTGGGAATTAACTCATTTGAGATTTGGATTAGTATTGCCCTATAATGAGTTTGAGAGTACAAATGAGAGAGCGTATTTATACTTTTGATATAAGAATGGTTTTATATTGTGTTGATTGGTTCTGTTGAATATTTATAACTTCTAGTCGATATATGGGATGCCATGGAATAGATAGGAATTTCTAAATAATCGAACAGAATGCATCGACATAATATGGTTTTTGATTATATTTTATATATATGAAATATATTATTGGTTTGAAGTGTATAGGCACTCGTTATTGGTAGGTAAAAATATTAAGTTATTATCAATTATGGTTGATAAATAATAAATCTAATGGGAAAATTTAAATGGTTCGGGAAATAACATATTTTGCAAAATAAAATGGTAATGAAATTGAGAACTCGATTCTGGTGCTTTTGAAAAATAGTTTGCCAAAGTTTGAAATAATATCGTATCATAAGTATTTTCGCAAGGAAATGGTTCTAAAGGATTTTAAACAAAATAAGTGTAATCCCTTCTTGGACCTTAGGATAATTCGGCAATGAGTGCACGCATTATCGATGTTTATTGTGAAGAGTCCGAGTGGGGGAGAGACCACTCAATGATTATTATAACTTATGGACAGAGGATTTTGGATTTAATTCCATATAGCATAAATTTTATATAAGAGTATTAGTATATGTTATTTAAAGTTGAATTTAAATTAAACCGGAATTGAAAATTTCTACGTTCTTTGTTAATTAAGGATTTGGATTTAAAATTTTATATGGTATGATTTTCTATGAAATAGTACAAGTACATATATTATTTAAACTTGGTTATAAACCCAAAATCAAGTATTTAAGTTCATCTTAACTAATGATATTGATTTATGTATTAAGGTAACTCGATTCATTAGAATCTTAGATTTTGAAACCTGAAAATTGGCTTAAGTACTAAGAGAAAGGGAAATAGTCATTTAAGACTCTTAAGCAGGGCGATAATAAGGTTCAACAAGTTCTAGTTTGGTCGATAAGTGTGCTAGAGGAAATCAACAATATTAGGTATGTAACAAAACTTAATTGAAGTCGACTAAAATGAATTGAAGAATCTGGTTGTGTAATAAAAATGGCAACAACTTATGACTTGGAATAGTTAATAAGTATGTGAATTTAGTCGTAAAGGAGTTGATAAGAATTTATGTTGTTGATAAAATATTGATTGTCGATAAGTTAAAATGGAAGAAATTAAATGTGAATTAGAATGTATGTGAAATGAAGGCATAAAAATCTAAATAGGGGTAAACCTCATTAGGACAATATATCGAATGTAAATCATTTTTTCGAGAGGAATATAATTTAATGTGAGTAGAGGAATCGGTTTAAATAAAGTTTACTTAGGAAATCGAATAAGAATGGTTTGAAAACTAAGTATAAGATCTGAGTGATGAACGGTCCTTAATTCAATTTACGATCTGTCGAATAAATAAATTTAGTTAATGGAATAAGATTTAATTTAAAATGAAAATGAGAATTAGTTAATAAGGAATGGTTATAATGAAGACAAATGTCAAAATAAGAGAAAATGAGAAGCAAATATCAATTTGGCTTATTCGGGATAAGATAATAGTTAAACGAATTCTAAATTGGGAATTGGAGATATTGAAATGAGATGTAAAATAAAACTTAACCTTAGTTGAATGGACTTAATGAAATGAAAGCAATTTAGAGAAATTTAATAAGTCAATTTAGAATTAATATAGACAATTGGATTTAGTAAGTATAATTTGATTCATACGAACAACTAAAGGTAAATCGTCGAATAAGTAAGTGATAACCAAATCTAATGGTCGGAGTTTGCTAAGGTTTTGAAATCTCAAGGTTTGAAACTCCAATTTAAATAAATCGGAGCTTAAGGAAAATTTGGCAAATTGATTCATGGTAATGAATTAAAGATCTAATACAATCGAGTTGGTTGGAAAGTAAAATGAATTAATGTTTCAACTAGAATTTGATGCTTGGAATGAAACGGGAAAACGGATAGAAAGTATACCGGAATGGAGTAAACAAATTGAATGCAAATCCTTTTCTCGAGTAATGAAATGATAACAAATTTTAGAGTGTTAAAGAATTACCAAATTTTTGGAATCGAAAGATTGAAACTTCAAATAAAATAAATCGACATTTACGAAAAAACTGAAATATTCGATGAGCTGAAGTAAAACAGCCATAACTTTTGATGGAATGATCGGAATTCGATGATTCCAAACTTTTTGGAAACCTTAGAGACTGAACTAAAACTTTTGCTAATGGGGCCTTGTCTAATTTTCATGTTTACTAGGTTAAAATCTGATTGTTAGTCGTTGCAATATGCATAGAAAATTAAAACTGAAGCGTATATCAATATTGTTTTGGCCATAACTTCCAAACGGAGCGTTGGATTTTGATGTGCTTGTACAATTCGGAAAGCTCAGAATGTAAGCTAGAACTTTTTCTTAATATGCTAGGTAAAATTTTGTTGTTTAAAGGGTTAAAAACTGGGTTGAACAACTCAGACCTGCATTTTTCATTGTGTGGCCTGAAGCATTCGCTCTCGCTATAACGGCATAACTTTTGAACGAATTATCCGAATTCGACGAATCCAGACAATTCGGAAAGCCTGAAATGAATGCAACAACTTTTCTTGTGTGTTTTAGTCATATTCCATCGTTTATAGGGTGATAATCGATGATTTGTTCGCCGGCCTGATATGTGTATTGTGGTTTAGTAGTTGAAATGTTGGATTTATGTTGTGTAAGTTATATGCCTTTGTTACGTATTATATATATGCTTAATTCTTATGCGTATGTGAGTATGTAGCAGGTGTAAGGAAGTCATGCTATGCTTTGGAGCTCGCTTGCGCTAAATACTAAAGTGCTAAGGTAAATAAATCCGCAAATAAACGCTAAAGGAAGTACGTATTTGGGTTATTTAGTTGTGTGGTTACGTATATATGTGTTTTCCCCATTTTTGGGATGCTTCATCGGATGATGAGATGTCTATATGAATTTTGAATATGTTGTGATTTTTCCGGACCTCTCCGTACAAAGGAGATGCTGCCGAAATTTACCATGATTTCGGAAGTTAGAAAATTTTATGAGAGTTTACAATTACCTAACTTATTTTATAAATGCCATTTTATAAGTATGGGTTTGATACATAAATATAAATATATATACGTGTGTGTGTGTGCTCAATATCGTATTTCGTTCTCTTTCCGAGGACAAAAAGATTTTAAGTGGGGGAGAATGTAACCCACAATTTTCAGTATATTTAAATTAAGATTTAAAATAAATAAATGGAATAATATAAGAAAAATCAAATTTTGTTGATTTTTGTGATGATGATTAGTTGAATTGAGTATAAATAGATTTTTCAAATTTAGTTTTATTTAGAAATGTTGTATTTTGGGATTTAATATTTAAATGATTAAATGGAATTTAAGTTGTTTAAATTAAATTCAAAATTCAAATTTAAATTTAAATTCAAATAATCAAATTTGGGAACTTTAATTTATGGAATCGATTTGTAAAATTTACTTAAGTTATAATTAGATTTAAATGGAATTTAACGAATATTTAAATTGAAATAAAAACAGGTAAATGAATAATTGAATATTTTATTAATTAATTAAATATGAAATTTGACTGTTTTGGTAACTATCTCGGAATCTGACGAAACCAGTTTCATTGGATCCGTAACAGTGGATTATGGTAAGATTTCAAATTGTGTTACAATCGGACTTGTCGTTTGATCGTATGGGATAAAATGTGAAAGGATTCGAGATAATTGGATAATTGGGTGTTTATCATATTTGGCCTTATATATATAGATAAAATTCCTTTAACCCCATCAGCCCATTTCTTAATTCACGTATATTTCCTTCAGCAAATATTTATCTCCAATGGCTGAAAACAAATCTCCAAACCCTAGAAATAAAAATACAAGCTTAAAAATCAAATCTCTCCAAAACCTAGCAAATTATAAACCAAATCAAAGGCCTCGACGATACGAAGCTACAAGTACCCTCTATTACGACATGCAGTAGCTGAATTGGCCGTAATTCGTAGTCAAAGGTGCAGATTTCGAAAACCCTAAGCTATGATTTGGGGGTTTTCAATCCGGCAATCAATCGAAGATTTGAGCTTCTAGGTATTGTATAGGAGCTTTACACGAGTTCATCGGTGGTAGATGGAGGTTGTATAGTCATGTGTATCGTGGGAATTTGGTGATTTAGGTTTTTCGAACCCAGGTTTTTATGGCAGTGGGATGCACGGTGGGGACGCCGGACGGGCGATGCTGGAGATGCGCCTGGGGAAGGGTGTTCGAACGCCTGTGGTATCGGAGCAAATGTGTAACGACCCAGAAAATCTGAACTAATTTAAAAAATTTTAAATTGGCTAAAATAATGGATTTTAAATATTTAAAATAAATATTTTAGATAATGGCGATGAAAACTGAGTTTGAATCGACATTTGAAAACGAATATAATTAATTATAATTATATATAGAATTGAAAATGGCGCGGTAGTTCGATAATTCGATTTCAAACTTCAATTGAATATACCGGATGCAAAACAATCCGGATTTTAGTGAAACCAAAAATAATGGAATCTAATTGATAATATCTTTCTAGCGAATCCGACCCATCGAAATTTGATAGCGGGAATCAAAAGATATGTCCAGTTGAAAATTCTGAATAGTCGCTACGAAATTCAGGCCCTTAAAAATGGACATTTTGCAAATGACCTCGGATTTCGACGAAACCACTTTTGTTGGGTCCGTAGTGTCAAGTTATTGTTAGGTTTCAAATTTCATAATTTTTCGAATCAATATGTGAACGTGGCAAAGGAAAACGCGTTTGACCGATTTCAGTTGATTTTAATCGACTGGAAATTGGCCATTTTTCAAACGGTCTCAGAATTCGACGAAACTAGTTTTGTTAGGACCGTATCGTCAATACGAAGCTAGAAAATATTTTTCTGGAATTTTTAGTGTTAGTATGTGACCCCGGTAATTTGAAATGTGCGTTTAAAATTCAATATAGTGATTTAAATGAAAATTCAAAAGGAAACTGATTATAACGATCAAACCAGCTTGCGATACATATCCCATTGTGTTCGGAATGGGGGTTAAACGCTATGGACGACAGGCGGTGGGCCTCGTTTCGAGGTCGTATGTAAAAGTCAACTTTTTGAATAAATAAATAATAAAAATATATATATATATATATTTTTATTCCCTCCCTCCCTCTTATCTTCTGCTTGCCCCCCCCCCCCCCCCGTTCGTTTTAATTCTAAACAGAAAAAGAAAAAAAAAACCCTAAGTATCGAGCAGCCGCCCCCCCCTAGAGCGAACGCCGCCCTCCTCCGTCAGCCTCCACCTCCTTCCCAGATCGCGACGCCACCAGACCCAAGCCGCTCCCCCCCTCCATCGATCGAAGACGACGAAGCAGCCCCCCTGAAGCGCCGCCTTGCCGCCGAGCCGCCGACGAAGGCGAGTCGCCCCCTCCCCCTTCGCAGGTACGTTATTTGTTTTATTTCATTTTTATTTTTAATCAAAACAAAAAAAAATCGATTTTTAAACAGAGAATAAAAACTGATTTGTTTTTTTTAAAGAAATAAAACTGTTTTTGAAATAAAGAATAAAAACAGATTTTATAAAAGAAAAAAAAACTGATTTGTTAAAAACTTTAAAACTGAATTTTTAAAAGATTTTAAAAAACTGTTTTTTTAAAAAAGAAACTAAAAACTGTTTTTTTAAAAAGAAACTAAAAACTGCATTTTTAAAAAAGAAAAAAAACATGTTTTTATATGTTGAAAGCAAAAGTAAAAAACATATTTTTATATGTTGAAAGCAAAAGAAAAAAAACATATTTTTATATGTTGAAAGCAAAAGTAAAAAAAACATATTTTTTATATGTTGAAAGCAAAAGTAAAAAACATATTTTTATATGTTGAAAGCAAAAGTAAAAAATCATATTTTTAGATGTTGAAAGCAAAAGTAAAAATCATATTTTTGTATATTGAATAGCGAAGTCAAAATTCGATTTTTATATATTGAATAGCATAGTAAAAATTCTATTTTTACATATGCAGAGAATACGGGTGAAAGCGACAAATAGGCGAAGATTTCTATAAGGAAGTGTCGTGCAGTTGGATAGCTATTGGTGAGATTTCTGATTTAAAATTTATATATATACGTGTGAAGTAAAAGTGAATTGCTATATATAAATATATATATATATATATATACGCCCCTCGTCCACAAACCATGGACGATATTTATTGGTTGAAATTGTTGTGGAAATTTGATTGATAGCGAATGATTGTTTGGGATTGTTGTGATTGATATTGGTTGATAGTGGTTGAAAAATACCCATTGGTGATTGTGAAATATTTGGTTGAAACCACATAGGATTAATTTGTGGAAATGAAATATATATACATGCCGCCTGCGTGCGAACTAGATGCATGATTCCCATTGTCAAAAACCGCGAGGTTTTAAGGTAGAGCGAGGAGCCGTATTAGGGACGGTGCCGGTGTAACTACCCTGCCGTTATGCTGCCGAAATTTTGAATAATATTTGTGTGTTTGAATTATTTTCATATGCTTAAACTATATTGAAAACATTCATGTGTTGAATTGATATTCATTCGTTGTTTAGAAATTCATGTGTTGAATGGTATTCATATTTTGAAATAAATTGTTCGATAATAAAAATCCCATTTTTATCTATATATAAAAACTATTGAAAACATTCATGTGTTGAATTGATATTCATTCGTTGTTTAGCAATTCATGTGTTGAATGGTATTCATATTTTGAAATAAACTGTTTGATAATAAAAATCACATTTTTATCTATGTTTAAAAACAATAGAAGACATTCATGTGTTGAATTGATATTCATTCGTTGTTTAGAAATTCATGTGTTGAATGGTATTCATATTTTGAAATAAATTGTTTGATAATAAAAATCACCTTTTATCGACTATATGAACTATGTAAAATAACCTCGATTTAAAAGAAATTGTTTTATGATAAAAATTTCATTTTTATCACCAACTTAAACTATATAGAAGAATAGTGTTTTGAAATGAATTGTTTTACAATAAAAATCACATTTTTATTGTATGCATAAATCGTTAAAATGTGAAGTGTTAAAAATAGCCACTTGTTCAAAATAAACATATATGAGATGAAATATTCATTAATTAGCTAATGAAATGATTTGCACCTATTTATGTAACATTAGAATGAATGGTGTTTTTAAACCAAATAGAAATCGAATATGAAGTTGAATAGAAAATGAAAAATGACATGGACTGTATATATATATGTACATGCATATTCATTGAACAGGTTATAGCAAAGGGGCTAGAGAAGAGGAATAAAATTTTGTGCCCGACAAATAGGTACACATTTACTGATTTGTTTGGGTGATGATTTTGAGCCTGTTGGCTAGCCGCTTGGCTTTTTCTTTTTCTTTTTGAGATTAGAAGGACCGGGACGCTATTTGCGATTTCCCGATGCACCCGGTGCAGGGGAGGTTATGGCGAAATTTTTCCAAAATTTAAGGTGTTAGAAAAATATTTGAAGTGAAAACGATATTGAAATTGTTGAATGAACTATTTTTATATAAAAATATAAATATAAATAAAATTAAAACGAAACGAAGCCGTGCAGTTCGTATTTTGAAATCGTGATTTCAAACGACTAGTGCGGGAAATCCGACCATTGGATTTTCCCGAAACCTCAACCGTCGGGTTCGCCTTGGAATAATCTTTCCAACGGCACCAACCTTGTAAAAATCCAACGGTTGGATTGTCTGGAATGTTTAATTCAAATCTGAAGAAAAACAGCGCCAGAAACGATTATATTTATTTATATATATAAATATAATTATATTTAATCGAATAACGACGCTGCAGTTCGTATTTTGAAATCGAAATTTCAAACGATTGTACCGGGAGATCCGACCGTCGGATTTTCCCGAAACTGGAACCGTTGGATTCGTTTTGAAAAGACCTTTCTAATGATGTAAATTTTGTAAAGATCCAACGGTTAGATTTTTAGAGATGTGTAAATCAAATCTGAAGAAAAACAGCGCCACGGCCGCCTTATGGCCCGAAGCGTCGTTTTGAATAAAATGGCTATTTTAAAATAAATAAAAATAGCGATAAATAGTTATAAAATATCGTAAGCGATATGGAATGGAAATAAACTGAATTTGCTTGATTTATGTGATGTTTGATGGTTGAATGTGTTTGGTGTGAAAACTATATTAAAGAACACAATTGGTGTTGTCGAATAATTTAACCATTGAAATAAATCGATTTGAAATTCTAAATATACGTGAATTATTTGAAAAGGCCGAGTTAATTCTCATTTCGAATAATCGACCGACGATTGAAATTCGAAGATGAAGACGATGGTCGAAGACCGGAGATCTTCACCTCGTTTGGATGGTAACCGAGGTCCTGATTGGGAGGCATCCCGAAATATGGATAATGAGTGGTGATCGTTCAGACGTACGTGTTGATCGAAGGGTTTGCGAGGTATTTAGTGCCTCCGGTTTCGTTCAGACCCAGAACGGACTTGTAAATGGACTGTGTGTCCGACATGGGAATTTGTTCTGTGTGATTGATAGCCATCAGTTGCACGGTGTGAATTGCCTGTGTGGCATGCTAAGATGCAGTGAACAGGGCTTCTGTTGAAAAGCAAAGTCTTGTGGTGATGATCAAAGCACCGCCTGTGTGGCGTGGCTTTGTGTATAACGTAAATTCGCGAGCCTCACACCCCGGTATGAACCTAAAACGGGAGGAAGGACCTCAGGGAGGACATGCGTTTCTTTCTAGCTAGGGTGGTGTCAGTGACCTACCAGCCCTGACATTTATATATACTTTTCACCTATGTGGTTGTTGCTGTTGCGAGGCGCCTCGGTTTGATCGGACGATCCGGGTCCGATGGAGTCATTCGTTGGCTCGTTTACGCCCCAAAGGGCGGGGAAACGTATTGTTTAGGCATTTTAATCCACATCGGTGGACCGGCCCTGACGATCCAAGGGTCGATGCGCTCTGACCCTGTGGCTCGGGCTAGAGAGTCACGAAGTCGGTAAGGACTATCTTTTGCCTTGGTTCATGACGGAAATCCAATTTCCAAATACGACATCGTGCGGTTTTGATTGTATACCTATATATGGCGACATAGTGGTATGGGGCATTAATGCCGTCTATGATTGATAGTTATGATTTGAAATTGTTTTCAAAACATATAAACACTAGCAATAATATCAAATGCCTTTGTTTTATTCGTATCAAGCATATCTTGGCCGTTATAAGGTAAAAACTCTATCCTCCGGTTTGCGTTGCATTGTGTGATGGGAACTGAGTCTTATAACGGCTTCATTTTTATAAAGAGCATAGCGATGTTTAAAAGAAAGATTTGTTTTAAAGCACTGGCAATCCAATGGAGTAAACCCGTTCCACGAAAGTGGCGTGGTCCTGTGATTAGCCATATTATATATGTGTTGAGTAGATTTCTCATACCAGTCCCATGACTGACTCGTAGTTTGTTTCACTCTCAAACTCGGGTGCCCCTTTTTCTACACGGGCAGCCTTGTATTCAGGTTTAGCTGGTTCTTTCTGGATAGCTGGAGCTGAAGATGGATTCTATCATTTATTTCTTTTTATGCTGTTCAGCTCCTATTGTACATATTTTGTTTATTTCCGCTGTAGACATTTATGTATAGCTGAACTGTACTTGTACTAAGTAAGATCCTGTATACTGTGTAACTCTGATGATTACTTATATCCAGTATATTTTGTTGTTCATTCTGGTGTATTTATTTAATTCTGTTCTGCTATTATATGTTTCTGTGTTATATTCCAAAAGATAACCTTGTTTCCGTGAGAACGGGAAATCGGGTCGTCTCAAAATGGCGGTCGGAGTTAGGAGCAATTGATGGTCAAAGTTATGGTGCGTTGGGTCTTTCCGTCGTGTGGCATTGCATACGCGTGAAGAAAGAGGAGCGGGAAGAAGAGTGGGGTACTGACGTGTCCAAGTCTGATTGGGTGAGGGAATCTTTTAATTATTTATATATATTTAAATTCAAATGGTAAAGCATGCATAACTTCTTCATACGACCTCGGATTGACGTGCGGTTTGCTGCATTAGGATCGTGGTGGAATTGCAGACGTTTTGATACTAGTTTGGCTGCGTTTGGAGAATGTAAAACTTTGGTCCCTGTAACGACCCAACTTTCGAACACATCGGAAGTCGTGCCATTATTAAGAAATAAGAATGGATAGAAGATAAAACACATAACATCGGAATCTCACAGCGGAATTTTCACAAAAGACAATACTTTATAATATTACACAACAGTACATAATACATCAGATCATCACATGTCTAGTGATACAACTATTTCATAGTACATCAGTAATTATTCATAACACAGACGACTAACTTGCACACTTAATTATACAACAGATAAGATAGATAGACCAGCACGCTGATAATCTCCGTTAGCTTCATAAGTTTCTACATCCTGATTCACTTGTCTATTCATAAAAAGTGTTATGAATACCCAAGAGTTTAAGGGAAAACACAGAAAAATAAACTCTGGGTCAGTTAGGGGACTGGTATGAGTAAACAGTTTAGAGAAATCAAAATATCTCATAAGACCACGCCGTGAATATGGAATGGGTTTCTACCTTATGAGATCAAAACACTTTGTATACTTTAAACCAAATATTATCATTGTATCTAGGTGTTTTCACAAATAATTTAGAATCTAGAAGAATGCTTGCATCTCACATTCTCCTACATAGTATACAAATAAAAACCGCTTGGCGCTTAGGGAAATTGGATTTCCAACTATGACAAGGTATGGGACCACCTTCCGCTGATGTATCTCTAGAGGCCAATACACCTGGGTTCAACAAGAACGTCTTGCAACCCGGCCCTCACATGACCGACCACTCATTTTTCTTGAGTGTATCGAGTGTATATCACTGATGGTTGTGTACGGCAACCATCCTCGAATGGGCAGAATCGATAGATTAAGAAACGAAAGGAATTTTTCTAGATAGGTGATGCTACACCCTAATGGGAGCGACCCACATAGCCATGCTGCCTGCCCGATTTTTGTCATTTCCTGGATGTGAGGCTTGAAGCCAGAACTTACCGTTCGTAACAGCACACCTTTATTTACTTTGAATGCAACATCGTCAAACCCATCAAATCACAAATTGATCTCGCCAAAACTACGGGTATAAAGCTAAGAGAAACGAATTTCTCCGCCACCAAAACAAAGTTTTGAAAAGACCAACTTACGCGATCTGTTAGGTATACTTTGTCATGCATTCATCTATACAAGTTGTCCTGGGGCTGAACAAACCGAAGGCACTATTCAAAAATAGTCCTTGTATCTCGCCGTCTTCAATTAAAAATCTCTGACGCGCGGCGTGTAATCAAATCATAGTGAAATATTTACTTCGGCCTCTTTGAAATGATTAACGAACATTTTTCACTTTAAATTATAATTCTAATCAAGATTATAATCAAATCTGTATATACAGTTACAGTCAAATCAAAGAGTATAAGATTATTTGGTTATTTTGATCATCTTTCAAAACGGCCAAATTTAGTGTGTGCGTCGCACGGGTTTTTTCCTCTCCGTTTTATTCGTCTTTTTTAAAAATGAATTCTTACTTCATTATTCTTTAGAATAATATTACTCAAAATCATTCCTTAATCTGATCATTTCTAAATGAATCATACTTACGTTATGACCTTTACACTTTGTACTTCTCTCGTCAAATTCCCTTTTGAGTCCTTATACTCGATTTAGTTTTTCTTCTTCTTTCCACACTAATAAAGTTTCTATTTTAAATTTTCAATCCAAGAACAATTATAATATTATTCATATTTTATATAATACAGAACGGTACTTGACAAGTTACTTTATCAGGGAATATGGTTTAATGTCGACCAATCTGGCATACAGTTCCCTTTTATCTTATTTGTTTCAAATTTAAATATTTCATTTAATTTTTTTTTTTAAATTATAAACTAAATTTATAATTAAATAAATTTCAGTTTCTGTGCTGACTTCTCATCTTTATCAAAACCATACTCGATCTAATTCTTCCAATAAAATTTCTTTTTTTAATTCAAATATCATTTACAGTTCTTATATACTACAAGACCGTTCATGATCGGATACTTGTATCCGGAAGTTCAGATTACAGTTTAGACTGACAAATCGTATGGGTTACATACAGTTTTTCTACCTCGTTTTAAAATTTTAAATATTTTTCCTAGAAGATAAATTCTATTTAAATTATAAAATAAATTTATAATTCAACAAAATTACAGCTTCCGTGCTGATTCCTCGCCTTCTTGTCAAAACAATATCTGGTCTTTCACCGTTGATCGACTTCCTTCAGTTTGAAATTTACATTAGAAAATCATTTCTAATCCTTATTATAAAAAGTTTATAATTTTATTTAATTTCACTTCTGTATTTTATTTTCAGTTTTTGATGAAAGACTGAATTTAGATCCTGATTCTCTTCTTTCTTTTGCTCTTGCAAATTAAACAAAAATGTTATTTTTATTTAAAGATTTATTTTCTCTTTATATTTAAACCATAATTTAATTTAAAACTAGTTTAAAATTAAATATATATAAAAATCTTCACTTAAACTCTTTTTAAACAAAGTACCACATTGCCTAAAGTACCACCCTTATTTCCACAGCATTTTTCTTGCCCGATCACACAAAAACTCGTGTTCCATCCTTGCCAAAACTTCCCTCTTCTTCTTCTTCCCCTTAAAATGCACAGTTGTGCACGTGCACAACCAAACCCGCCAGTATCCACCACCAACGACTACCCAGACCAATCAACTTCCACCTCCAGACTTTGCCACCAATCTCAGATCCGACCATCAGCATCTATTTGGTGATTTCACTGTTACATTTTTTTTCTTCTGTTTTTCACGTATAGGTATCGCCGGCGAACTCGCTCCACTCTCCCTCCTTAGCACACCGGACGGTCGGCCACCACCTCCCATCGAACCCCCGGCCCCACACGCACCTCCTCCCTCGGACCTGGCCCACTCGAACTCGTGGGGACTCCATGCGACGCCCCTAAAACTCATGAACCCATTGACAGACAAAAACCTAAATCTGGTACGATCCTACAATTTAGGTTATAGAAAAATCTATTCGTATTTTTCCCATGATCCTTACTCTCTTACACTCCTCCACCGTCGTTGCCGAGGTCCATCATCATCAATGTCGCCTAAATTTGACCAAAATTCATTTTTTGAACATTTCCAAAATTCTCCTAATTCCCATTACTAAAAATCTTGAAATTTCTTTTAAAAATCATGATTTTCTTCTAAGATTGCATTCATGTAATCAGATTTTTCTAATACGAGTTTTGAAATTTTGAACAAACAGAGAGTTGTTTTACTGTCTTTGTTATTTCCTGTTCTAACCACCAATATTTTTCTGAAGTATACTTTGCATTCTTACTACCTTGTAATTGGTTTTTGTGATTGATATAATGGTAGGAACTAACCTGAATCATACTGAAATCCCTTAACCTAAAGTTGTTTACAGGGATCATTAATTTGCTTCAAAATAACATGATTTGTCAACCTATTAGTACAAGCTTTCTACACGAAATGTTTACCAACAAAATTTAAGGACACACCCCTACTTCTAAATCAAGTACAGGGAATAATTCAACTAAGGTTGCATTCAACAAACAACACAAACCAAAGGCATATCCATGGACAGTTCAAAATAGAAAAGAAAATTGCAGGAAATTATATATATATATATATATTTTAAAAAAAACAAAAGTTTACTCACTTTTATTTGCTAAGAACCCTTGCTTCCTCTTGTTGAAATATCTTTCAGTTGCTGTGTGTTTGTGTGAGTGAAAATGTGTGCATGTGTAGTCCTTATATAGGGGTGAGAAATTGATAAAATACTGGTGCATTGAATGCTTGATTTGAAAACAGCAATTCAGTTTTTTTTTTTCTTGACAAATGAAAGATCAAATTTAAAATTGATTTTCTCTCTCAAAATCTTTGCAACTCTCCTACATTCACATGGCATACACAGCCTAGCTTCTGCCTCCTACAACCCCTAAGCAATGTACTAAAACTCTTCCCATTGGTGAAACATGAACCATTACACTTAATATTCTATGTACAACCTCCTTCTACCAATCTTTTCTCTGGATTCAAACAAAATGTTGAGATCCTTTATGTACCAAAATGTTCAGATTCCAAATGAGTTTTTAAACCACACTTTTCACGTGTCATAACTTGATTTTACAAGACTTTATTCTAAATGCAAACTTGCCTTCCAAGGTGAGTAAAAATCTGAAAGTATGGTACATGAAAATTTATGTTATGAGGTGAAGACACATAAGAAAATACTTAGGAAAATCCATGATTTGAAATCAACTATGGTAGATAAGATGAAGGTGCATATGTATGATTTTATAAATCTTTTGATGCATAAGTTTATTTGACAAATTGGCCAATGTTTTGAGAAGTGCAACATGAATTGTATTTTCAGAAAATAAGTTGAAAAGAAAAAAAAGAAATGCAAAACTGAAAATACCTTTATTTTAAAATGATCATGCCATGTGCAAAATCCTTGCCTTGAGAATCTTAGTTGATGGTATGATCTATGGTGTAGTAACTTCATGAATAAGGTCATGAAGTGAAATAGAAATTTGACAATTCAAGTTCTCTTTTCAATGTATATGCAAGTTCAAATGAGGTTTTATCACATGTATGATGTATGTGATACATGAATGAAAACATGATTTGAAAAGGGGATTTTTGACTATACATGATCTTGTGCCAATGCAAATATCTTTTTAGTTGCAATCAAATCCATTAGATCATGAATTTACAAAGAGATGAGACAATACATGTTTTCAATTTTAATGCATATAAAAATTCAAATATTTTCTTACATTTGTATGAGAACAAAGGGATGTTTAATCATGCTTTTTGGCTAGAGTCTTTAAGGTTTCAAAAACAAAAGGGTTTTGTCAAAATAAGGGTTTTAAAACTTTTGAAAACATGAACAAAAATATTTGCAAAAGAATATGGCATTTCATGTTTATATTGATGCTAGTGCACAAGTGGCTTTTGAACTTGTATTGATAACAAAAATTTGGCTTTGGCATGTTTTAAATACAAGTATTAAAAGTTTTAAAACAAGGATTTACAAAAACTTAATTTCTTATATCCTTTGAAAAAAAGAACAAACATGTATAAATAAAAATGGCATCACAAATACATGCTAATAAAAAGTGTTGTTCTTTATACATATGAAAAATCAATTTCAACAAACGCTATCAAACATATGCTATTATACATAAATGTGTAAAGATTGGTTTTGGTAAGTGATGTGTTATATACATATGCAAATGTTGTTATACACAAGTTAATAGGTTTCATAAATTTAAAGTCTGGATTTTTAAATCGTCTTTACAAACACGTACTTACGATTAATCTGTGTCCGTGATCAGTGTAAAATTCCCGGGTCATTACATTCTACCCCCCTTATAAAAATTTCGTCCCCGAAATTTGTAAGCAGTAGATTTGAGTTATTGACTTATATAAATAAAAACACATCAATAAATAAAACACACATCGAAACCAAAAATATCCATCCAAAATCCCTTTTCTCACTCATCGATCAATTTACTTAACTTCGTTAAGTATTACCCCAAGATTTTAACACACGTATTTAACGATCCCCATTTCGGGATTCACAAATCTGATTTGATTTCACAAATCGACCAACTCACATTTCCTGAGTTCATATCCAATAAACCCTCCAATCCAGCCCTCATTTCAGGAAATCCAAATTTTACTTCAATTTAAAATTCTAACTCGATTTCCGGTATCAATATGATTGGATATTATTCTAATTTAATCCTACTATATTTAATTTATCATGAGGCTGACCCTGATTAATTAACTCCTTTTATCTTGTTGGACTGGTGCAACTTCCTCCAATATTTCTCCTTGATCTTAGGATCTAGTATTACGACCAATAACAGTGGATGACCCCCTAGCTCGACCTCTTCGTGCACGGGTACTCATTTTGATCACTTGACTATAACAGGTTGTTAATCGAGTCTTGATGGGGTATATCTACTTAGGTATAACATCTAAGTTGTTTTAAATTCATTTTAAATTTTATATAAAAATACGCTCTCTCACACTCACCCAAAGCCTAGGTAATCGGTAACCTAAGCTCTGATACCAACAGTAACGACCCAACTTTCGAACACATCGGAAGTCGTGCCATTATTAAGAAATAAGAATGGATAGAAGATAAAACACAGAACATCAGAATCTCACAGTGGAATTTTCACAAAAGACAATACATTATAATATTGCACAACAGTACATAATACATCAGATCATCACATGTCTAGTGATACAACTATTTCATAGTACATCAGTAATTATTTATAACACAGACGACTAACTTGCACACTTAATTATACAATAGATAAGATAGATAGACCAGCACACTGATAATCTCCATTCAGCTTCATAAGTTTCTACATCCTAATTCACTTTTCTATTCATAACAAGTGTTATGAATACCCAAGAGTTTAAGGGAAAACACAGAAAAATAAACTCCGGGTCAGTCAGGGGACTGGTATGAGTAAACAGTTTAAAACAGTTTAGAGAAATCAAAATATCTCATAAGACCACGCTGTGAATACGGAACGGGTTTTTACCTTATGAGATCAAAACACTTTGTATACTTTAAACCAGATATTATCATAGTATCTAGGTGTTTTCACAAATAATTTAGAATCTAGAAGAATGCTTGCATCTCACATTCTCCTACATAGTATACAAATAAAAACCGCTTGGTGCTCAGGGAAATTGGATTTCCAACTATGGCAAGGTATGGGACCACCTTCCGCTGATGTATCTCTAGAGGCCAATACACCTGGGTTCAACAAGAACGTCTTGCAACCCGGGCCTCACATGACCGACCACTCATTTCACTTGAGTGTATCGAGTGTATATCACCGATGGTTGTGTACGGTAACCATCCCCGAATGGGCAGAATCGATAGATTAAGAAACCAAAGGAATTTCTCTAGACAGGTGATGCTACACCCTAATGGGAGCGACCCACATAGCCATGCTGCCTGCCCGATTTTTTTCATTTCCTGGATGTGAGGCTTGAGGCCAGAACTTACCGTTCGTAACAGCAAACCTTTATTCACTTTGAATGCCACATCGTCAAACCCGTCAAATCACAAATTGATCTCGCCAAAACTACGGGTATAAAGCTAAGACAAACGAATTCCTCCGCCACTAAAACAAAGTTTTGAAAAGACCAACTTACGCGATCTGTTAGGTATACTTTGTCAGACATTCGTCCATACAAGTTGTCCTGGGGCTGAACAAACCGAAGGCACTATTCAAAAATAGTCCTTGTATCTCGCCGTCTTCAATTAGAAATCTCTAACGCGCGGCGTATAATCAAATCAAAGTGAAATATTTATGTCGGCCTCTTTGAAATGATTAACGAACATTTTTCACTTTAAATTATAAATCTTATCAAGATTATAATCAAATCTATATATACATTTACAGTCAAACCAAATAGTATAAGATTATCTGGTTATTTTGATCATCTTTCAAAACGGCCAAATTTAGTGTGTGCGTCGCACGGGTTTTTTTCTCTCCGTTTTGTTAGTCTTCTTTAAAAATGAATTCTTACTTCATTATTCTTTAGAATAATATTCCTAAAAATCATTCCTTAATCTGATCATTTCTAAATGAATGATACTTACGTTACGACCTTTACACTTTGTATTCTCTCGTCAAATTCCCTTATGATTCCTTATACTCGATTTAGGTTTTCTTCTTCTTTCCACACTAATAAAGTTTCTCTTTTAAATTTTCAATCCAAACACAATTAAAATATTATTCGTATTTTATATAATGCAGAACGGTACTTGACAAGTTACTTTATCAAGGAATATGGTTTAATGCCGACCAATCTGGCATACAGTTCCCTTTTATCTTGTTTGTTTCAAATTTAAATATTTCATTTAATTTTTTTATAAATTATAAACTAAATTTAAAATTAAATAAATTTCAGTTTCAGTGCTGACTTCTCGTCTTTATCAAAACCATACTCGATCTAATTCTTCCAATAAAATTTCTCTTTTTAATTCAAATATCATTTACAGTTCTTATATACTACAAGACCGTTCATGGTCTGATACTTGTATCCGGAAGTTCAGATTACGGTTTAGACTGACAAATCGTATGGGTTACATACAGTTTTCTACCTCATTTTAAAATTTTAAATATTTTTCCTAGAAGATAAATTCTGTTTAAATTATAAAATAAATTTATAACTCAACAAAATTACAGTCGTGCTGATTCCTCGCCTTCTTATCAAAACAATATCTGGTCTTTCACCGTTGATCGACTTCCCTAAGTTTGAAATTTACATTAGAAAATCATTTCTAATCCTTATTTGTAACACCCCACACCCGCTATGGTCACTCTCTAAGGGAATGCCATAACATCGGTGGAGTATTTTAAGTGAATATAGAACAGAAAAATTACAACAAGACAGATATAAGTAATACTTGAAAATTTCACAACATCATTTCATTGCAGCGGAAAGTAAAACATGTTTGGTTACATCACAAAACCATAATAAGAGTCAAGTACAAAATATCCATCCTGATAAAATAAAAGTACATAATCCCAATACATGAACTGATAGCCATAAAAGAAAGGGTAAGCTGAGCTCTACACCTATGGTCCAAGCTCCAAAAGAGAATAAAGCAGCCTGATCAAAGCCTACTCGTACTGAGCCCACTCTGATAACCTGAGGGTTGGAAAAAAGATAAAAACAACGGGGTCAGACATAAGTCTGAGCGAGTCCTATAACTTTAACAATACAATCATTAAAGTAACCAGAGAAGACATAAGCTTGATATACGGTAACGTCTGGGGATGAATGGCTACACTAAGCAGCTTGGTAGACTTAGGATAAACTAAGATAACCGTAAAGACACATCTACCCACCCAAGGATAATTACTACACTGCACCACACCAGTCATTCCTACTTAAAGGTTGATCCCACTAAGTGTACTTAGTAATTTAGTAGTTTCGTATACCCCTATCTGACTACATAGGTGTACCCACTACTCCCCAAGCGATCGGCTCCCCTACGTAGATACCCGTGCTGGTCCCACGATGGGGTGTATCATTCCCCAAAGTGGCAACCTGATAATATCAACGGTGCACGGCTTTATATCTACACGATGCAACAACGACTTACCAACCAGCCCGGGTCCACACACGCATATGAAACCCGTTGGTCCTGCGTTGCCACCGCTAACCCGATTTGGCCTCTTATAGTCAAGCCCAATATGCGTGTCCCGTCACTCGACTAGAGTCGAGCCTACTAAGATACGTTGGGATATTGGTTGAAATGGGCCCCCACAAGCTACCACCTAAGCTTGTTATTTCTAGTGAATCCCACTTAACCCTTTAACCATGTCCACTTACATGTTATACATTTTGGCTAAGTCATTTAATCATATTCTAGTTGTCATACAAGGTACCCACTAGATTTCCACATGCCACCCAAAGCACTTACTTAACCCTTTAACCATGTTTTAATTACATGTTTCACTTTGGTTAAGTATTCTAATCGTATTTTCTATTGCCACCCAAGGCAGCCCACTAGTCTCCTCATGCCACCCAAGGCACCCACTTAACCCCTCACGTCCATCTACATACTAATATGGTCAAGTGTTTCTTAATTAATTAAGACTGTGATCTTCATAAAGACCTCTCACATTAGACTATCTTTTATGACTGCTGGTTAAGCCGGTTGGGTCCGGGCAGCCTTATGTCATAACCGAGTCTAACCTCGTGTCTTTACATTAATCACGTATTTAGTTTGTGCCTAAGACCTCTCACATTGGGCTAACATTTGTAGCAACTGGTTAAGTCGGTTGGGTCCGGGCAGTTTTACGCTACAACTGAGTCCAACCTCGTGTCTTAGTCGATTAATTACACCTAATTAATCACCCTCATATTTATATTAATTATGCCTAATTAATTACACATTTTTAAGAATATGGGTAGCCCTAACTAAATAGGTAAATTCCCAATTCCATAGTATGGGTAGACCTAACTTAATAGGTAAATTCCCAACTCCATAATATGGGTAGACCTAACTCAATAGGTAAATTCCCAATTATGTCCATTTAATTTGTGGTGTGCTTAATCATACCCAATTCACATCATTTTATTAATATGCATATTAACCCCATCGTTCCCCCACGTAATTCGTTCTCATAACGTGACAAAATAAAAGGGAAGATTCATCACAAATGTCATGGGTTTAACCAACATAGCATATAACTTTATCATGGGTCCAAAAGGTGTCAACTTGCATATATGAGCATACATTAAACCCAACTAGCATTTAACCCAAACTTGCATTATGCATATCATAAAAAGAGACAACTTGCATATGAACTTGCACATAAACTTGCATATGAAATTGCACATAAACTTGCATATGAACTTGCACATAAACTTGCATGTGAACTTGCATAACATGTCATACATAGAGGCAAACTCGCATATGTTATGCATATCATAAAAAGAGGCAAACTTGCATATGAACTTGCATCATAATAGGGTAAACATGCATATATATGCATAGCATACAAAGGTGTCATCTTGCATATGTATGCATCTTATTTAAAAAGGGTAGACTTGCATGTCATAATGTATGCATAAAACCAAACACTTAGCATGCCTAAAATCAAATACTTAGCATGCATAAAATCAAATACTTAGCATGCCTAAAATCAAACACTTAGCATGCATAAAATCAAGTACTTAGCATGCATAAAACCAAACACTTAGCATGCATAAAATCAAACACTTAGCATGCATAAAATCAAACACTTAACATGCATAAAACTCACCACTTAACTTGCATAAACCCATATATTTAACTTGCATAAACCCACATACTTATCTTGCATAAACCCACATACTTAACTTGCATAAACCCACATACTTAACTTGCATAAACCCACATACTTAACTTGCCTAAACCCACATACTTAACTTGCATAAACATAGGATTAACATTAAACATAGATTAGCAAACTAACATCATATCATATGATTTAAAACCCACAAATCCGCATACAAAACCGCATGATCTCATCATATCTCATCTACTTAATTTAGCAATTCGTTATTAAAGTGATAGAAACTCACCAAAACCAAGATTAGCAAACTTATGAAGTAGAACTAGTTGCTATACAAGAAGGAGATGATGATTAGAGGTTGATTAGCTTGCAACTTTCTTCATAAACTAGTGGAGGCTCCTCTCAAGTTTGATTTTGGCGGCATGATGGCATCATTTCTATTTTTAGTAGGGATTAGGCTTGCATTAGGGTGTATTTATAGGATTAGGTTGTGTTTTAGACCATAGGATTAACCCTAGGTTAAATTAGGTCTGTCAGATTTAGGAAGTTTCCAGAAACCAGCCCCAAAGCCTAACCCAAACTCAACTAGGTGCACCAGGCCAGCATCAGCCGACAGGGCAAGTCGACAGCCCTGTCGACAGCCAAGTCGACAGGCATGTCAACAGGCAAGTCGACAGCCCTGTCGACAGCCATGTCGACCAGGCTGGGCGGGAGTTTTCCCGCCTGGCCCCATTTCTGCATGTTTTCGAAATTTGAACCTGAATTTTTTTAAATCTGTTTTGAACTTTGAATTTTCTGTAAACTTCATTGGGCCATAACCGGGCCATACGGACTCCGATTTTCAAAAACTCGGACTCTATTTCGCGTATTTTTCCGAGACGAACGCAATGACGCAGCCCGTTTCCCCCAATTCTCACATCTGAGATTATTTATTCTGTAATTAGTGAATATTAGTATTAACTGAAAATCGGGGTGTTACATTCTCCCCTCCTTAAAGGATTTCGTCCCCGAAATCTCTAAGCTAAGGAGAATGCATATCCTACCATCCAAACAACCATCTACTCAATCCATCAAGCATGAGCATCCATTGTCCTTAAAACAATTTCTAATGATGTATGAGCATATGCAAAAAGTGTGTGTATATGTTCCCTATCTAATGTATGAACATATGCAAACCATGATAGTGCCATGCACCCAATATGTATGCGAAAGAACCCTATCGACACATACTATTTCTACATGAGTGCACAATCATTCACCAAAATGCATCATCCATATGATAGCACAACCATTATACATCCATAAATATAGCTACCTACACACAATTATATGCAATATGCAATATGAAGTGACTGAGCCGATCTAGTGTCTAGAGTGTGTGTATATGCATCCACGAGCAACCACTAGCAACCACTTGCATCCACACGCATCCATCAAACATAACATGTCTCAAACACATGTTTCAACCATAGGTTTACCCTATCTAAAGGTCAAAGGTACTAATGAGAGGATATACTAAAGATAAGATAAGCACTAGACAAACGATAAAGGAGACATTTAAAGGACATACCCTTAAAAAAAGAATGGGTATAACGAACGCATCTTCGCTTCTGTCTCCCAAGTAGCATTGCTCTCCCCTTCTCCCCTTTTCACCTTGACTAGTCGAACCTCTCTGTTTCTCAACTTCCTAACCTCTGACCCAAGGATACGGGTAGGAGCTCGTCGAATAATCACATCACGCTCTACCTTTACTTCTTTAAGCAAGCTCGGCTCTACCGCCTCTGCGGTCTCATGTAGGCACTTCCTCAAATGTGACACATGGAATACGTCATGTTCCCTATACAACCGAACTATCTCTCGAATATAAACTGATGCTAGACTTGGAACAGTCCTCTTGCTCTTCACGGGTATGAAATGGGCACTCTTAGTAAGTCTATCTACCACAACCCAAATTCCCGTATTACCCTTCCTCAATCTCGGTAATCCATCGAGACACTATCCCACTTCCATAGCGGAACCTCCAATGGGTGAAGCGACCCACCGGGTTTCTTCTGCTCCGCTTTCATTTGCTAGCACACCAAGCATCTAGCGACATACTCGGCCACATCTTTTTTTTCGTACCGGCCCAAAAAGAAAACTCGCTTCATGTCTCGGTACATCTTGTCCCCTACCGGGATGAATGGTCATCTTCGAACGATGTGCATCATCAAATATAGCCTTCCTCAACCCTCGTCTTGCGGTATGCAAAGTCTACCGTCTCTACACAACCACCCCTTACTATCTAGGGTGTACCTACTCAAATGTCTGGACGACTCCCCCTCCCCATGAGCTTCTCTACTAACTCAACCAATCGTGGGTCGTCTCGCTGTTCTCCGCCAATCCGCCTTAAAAGAGTAGGCTTAACCTCCAAGGAGGCTAGCAAACAAAGTCAATGGAAGGTCTAAAGTCAAACATCGAAATAAACTCCAAGCTCCGTCGTTCAACGAAAAATGAACTCAAGGACAACCTTTTTCTACTTAAGGCGTCCGCTACCACGTTACCCTTGCCATTGGTATATGCTATCTCAAACTCATAGGATGCAAAGAATCCCATCCAAAATCATCACAACTGTCCATCTCTCACGCAGACCATCCTATTCGAACTTGACATCCCCCAAGTGCAAGCCCCAAAGGCCTAAACCAATATCAGAAAAACACCCAAGGGATACCTCCTTCGAATTCAGACGTCCTACGTGAGATGATACTAGTAAAAACGGCTAAATAATTAAGCCCCTAGTCCAACTCTGGATGTCCTCGCCAGTCTCACTCCAAAACCACCGTTTATCCCATAACTGGCTTTGCTTAACCTATTGAGCACATACGAAAACTTATTTCGCTCCTAGAAAAGACCAAGATGTTATTTACAAAGACCATCACGAACTTATTTAGGTACTCCCTGAACACCCTTCTCATCAAATCAACAAAGTATGCGGGGGCGTTCGTCAAACCAAATGGCATCACCAGCCACTCATAAAAACCATCCGGAGTCCTAAATGGAGTCTTCTCTATACTATCCTCAGCCGCTCTTAACTGATGAAACCCCGTGGCTAAGTCCAACCACGAAAACACTGAGGCGCCAACCAACTGATCAAAGAAATCATCAACCCTCGGCAATGGGTGTCTATTCTTCTTTGTGAGTTTATTTCGTTCTCTTTAGCCTACACAAAGTCTGAGGGACCCATCCGCCTTCGTAGCAAAAACTACTGGAGCACCCCACTTCGATATACTTCGTCTTCTAAACCCCTTCTCAAGCAAATCGCCTACTGGCTTATGGAGTTCCTTCCTCTCACGAGGATCCATGTGGCACCCTGGCCAAGGTACTGGTTTGGAATTGTCTAACAGATATATTCGGAAGTCAATTTCCTGCTCCGGAGGTAAGCCCTTCACCTCCTCAAACCCATCCGAGTATTCCCGGACCACTCTAACAGATCGCAACTCTCGACCGACGTGTCAAGCGATTCTAGATAACTTAGCATAACAGTCTCCATGGGATTACAAGAGATCTCGAGAGTGTTACCCAAGCGGGTCATAAGCCTAACAACTCTCCCTTCAAAATCAAGAGCGGCACCCCTACTGGATAACCAGTCCATGCCCAACACTAACCCATAGCCCGTGAAGCTCAAAAAGCATCACATCTAAACCCAGCGCTAAGTATAGCAACTTTCAAACCCAAACACATCATGGAGCCCCAATTGGGTTTGAAACAACCAAGGGATCATCTACTAACTGGTGTCTAAGTGCAGTGACTCAACTAACAATAATGAAATAAACGAACTCGATGCATCAAAATCAAATAAAGTTTGACCCGGATAATCAAACAGAAAAACTAGACTTTCAATTGAAATAGTTCTACCTCTTTCCTGAATCGGTGGAACCGCGAGAGCCTGAGCTTGCCCCCTTTCCTGAGTTGGTGCCAAAAGAACTTGCACCTGTCCTCTTGAGGTAGATCCCGTCCCTTGCCCTTTCTTAGGGCAGTCTTTCACTAGATGTCCTGCTTCGTCACAGTGGAAGCAGCCAACCTTCCTCTTCTTGCGACAATCCTTGCTTAGGTGGCCTAGTGTCCCACAATTGAAGCACTTCTTCTTTCCCTTGCCACCGTTGCCTTTCCCACCCTTGTTTTGCTGTTGCTGTTGAGGTCTCTTCTGATCTCCTTTCTTCTCGGGTGCTTTATTAGCATTGGGACCCTTCTCTTCCTCATGCATAAGTGCCATGTCCACTAGCTTCTCAAAAGTGGCCCCAATAGGGATGTGAGACATAGCCAATCCGTGCATCGGTTCGTTTAAGCCTTTAACGAACCTCAGAGCTTTCTCTTCCGGTGTGTTTACCAAGTCTATGCTGAATCTCGCTAACTGCTTAAACTTGTTAACATATTCTTTCACCGACAAGTTCCCTTGCTTTAAGTTCAAGAACCTTTCCACGTGCATATTTTCCTCTGCTTTTGAGAGAAACTTTGCCTCAAACCTTTGCCTGAAATCCATCCAAGAGTCAACAGGGCGTTGTCCATTAGTGACCTCCCACCAGAACGAGGCCTCTCCTTCCATTAACCAAGCGGCTAACCTGACTTTCTTTCCCTCTTCCACTTCCAAGATTTCCATCAATTCTTCCGTCTCATTAAGCCAATCCCTAGCTCCCACAAAAGGTTTCCCTCCCATAGCCTTAAACTTCCTACAAGTCATAGCAAAAGTATCCGCGCGAGGAGAAACGAGTGCAACGGGTGGAGGAGGAACATTTGCTGGACCTGCAGCGGCGGCCCTAGCCTCTAACAACCTCCTATACCATACTGGTACCGCTATACCGTCCGGAAGATAAAGATCTTCAGCCATGCTGAGACGAAAAAGGATAGATTCAAACGGAGAATTCAAAAGTTAAAGATATGGCTATCGGGGATTATGCTTTTCTTAAAAAAAAACTTTTCTCTTAAAAGACATGTTTTTGAAAATACTCCTTTCAAAAATATTCTTAGAAAATAGTTTTCTAAAAGTTTTATCTGTTCCGGTAACCTTTGCTCTGATACCACGTGTAACACCCCACACCCGCTATGGTCACTCTCTAAGGGAATGCCATAACATCGGTGGAGTATTTTAAGTGAATATAGAACAGAAAAATTACAACAAGACAGATATAAGTAATACTTGAAAATTTCACAACATCATTTCATTGCAGCGGAAAGTAAAACATGTTTGGTTACATCACAAAACCATAATAAGAGTCAAGTACAAAATATCCATCCTGATAAAATAAAAGTACATAATCCCAATACATGAACTGATAGCCATAAAAGAAAGGGTAAGCTGAGCTCTACACCTATGGTCCAAGCTCCAAAAGAGAATAAAGCAGCCTGATCAAAGCCTACTCGTACTGAGCCCACTCTGATAACCTGAGGGTTGGAAAAAAGATAAAAACAACGGGGTCAGACATAAGTCTGAGCGAGTCCTATAACTTTAACAATACAATCATTAAAGTAACCAGAGAAGACATAAGCTTGATATACGGTAACGTCTGGGGATGAATGGCTACACTAAGCAGCTTGGTAGACTTAGGATAAACTAAGATAACCGTAAAGACACATCTACCCACCCAAGGATAATTACTACACTGCACCACACCAGTCATTCCTACTTAAAGGTTGATCCCACTAAGTGTACTTAGTAATTTAGTAGTTTCGTGTACCCCTATCTGACTACATAGGTGTACCCACTACTCCCCAAGCGATCGGCTCCCCTACGTAGATACCCGTGCTGGTCCCATGATGGGGTGTATCATTCCCCAAAGTGGCAACCTGATAATATCAACGGTGCACGACTTTATATCTACACGATGCAACAACGACTTACCAACCAGCCCGGGTCCACACACGCATATGAAACCCGTTGGTCCTGCGTTGCCACCGCTAACCCGGTTTGGCCTCTTATAGTCAAGCCCAATATGCGTGTCCCGTCACTCGACTAGAGTCGAGCCTACTAAGATACGTTGGGATATTGGTTGAAATGGGCCCCCACAAGCTACCACCTAAGCTTGTTATTTCTAGTGAATCCCACTTAACCCTTTAACCATGTCCACTTACATGTTATACATTTTGGCTAAGTCATTTAATCATATTCTAGTTGTCATACAAGGTACCCACTAGATTTCCACATGCCACCCAAAGCACTTACTTAACCCTTTAACCATGTTTTAATTACATGTTTCACTTTGGTTAAGTATTCTAATCGTATTTTCTATTGCCACCCAAGGCAGCCCACTAGTCTCCTCATGCCACCCAAGGCACCCACTTAACCCCTCATGTCCATCTACATACTAATATGGTCAAGTGTTTCTTAATTAATTAAGACTGTGATCTTCATAAAGACCTCTCACATTAGACTATCTTTTATGACTGCTGGTTAAGCCGGTTGGGTCCGGGCAGCCTTATGTCATAACCGTG
Source organism: Allium sativum (assembly GCA_030737875.1). NCBI lineage: Eukaryota > Viridiplantae > Streptophyta > Magnoliopsida > Asparagales > Amaryllidaceae > Allium > Allium sativum. The sequence continues at coordinate 10,926,734 of JASFAX010000027.1, read as the reverse complement.
TCTAACCTCGTGTCTTTACATTAATCACGTATTTAGTTTGTGCCTAAGACCTCTCACATTGGGCTAACATTTGTAGCAACTGGTTAAGCCGGTTGGGTCCGGGCAGTTTTACGCTACAACTGAGTCCAACCTCGTGTCTTAGTCGATTAATTACACCTAATTAATCACCCTCATATTTATATTAATTATGCCTAATTAATTACACATTTTTAAGAATATGGGTAGACCTAACTAAATAGGTAAATTCCCAATTCCATAGTATGGGTAGACCTAACTTAATAGGTAAATTCCCAACTCCATAATATGGGTAGACCTAACTCAATAGGTAAATTCCCAATTATGTCCATTTAATTTGTGGTGTGCTTAATCATACCCAATTCACATCATTTTATTAATATGCATATTAACCCCATCGTTCCCCGCGTAATTCGTTCTCATAACGTGACAAAATAAAAGGGAAGATTCATCACAAATGTCATGGGTTTAACCAACATAGCATATAACTTTATCATGGGTCCAAAAGGTGTCAACTTGCATATATGAGCATACATTAAACCCAACTAGCATTTAACCCAAACTTGCATTATGCATATCATAAAAAGAGACAACTTGCATATGAACTTGCACATAAACTTGCATATGAAATTGCACATAAACTTGCATATGAACTTGCACATAAACTTGCATGTGAACTTGCATAACATGTCATACATAGAGGCAAACTCGCATATGTTATGCATATCATAAAAAGAGGCAAACTTGCATATGAACTTGCATCATAATAGGGTAAACATGCATATATATGCATAGCATACAAAGGTGTCATCTTGCATATGTATGCACCTTATTTAAAAAGGGTAGACTTGCATGTCATAATGTATGCATAAAACCAAACACTTAGCATGCCTAAAATCAAATACTTAGCATGCATAAAATCAAATACTTAGCATGCCTAAAATCAAACACTTAGCATGCATAAAATCAAGTACTTAGCATGCATAAAACCAAACACTTAGCATGCATAAAATCAAATACTTAGCATGCATAAAATCAAACACTTAACATGCATAAAACTCACCACTTAACTTGCATAAACCCATATATTTAACTTGCATAAACCCACATACTTATCTTGCATAAACCCACATACTTAACTTGCATAAACCCACATACTTAACTTGCATAAACCCACATACTTAACTTGCATAAACATAGGATTAACATTAAACATAGATTAGCAAACTAACATCATATCAAATGATTTAAAACCCACAAATCCGCATACAAAACCGCATGATCTCATCATATCTCATCTACTTAATTTAGCAATTGGTTATTAAAGTGATAGAAACTCACCAAAACCAAGATTAGCAAACTTATGAAGTAGAACTAGTTGCTATACAAGAAGGAGATGATGATTAGAGGTTGATTAGCTTGCAACTTTCTTCATAAACTAGTGGAGGCTCCTCTCAAGTTTGATTTTGGCGGCATGATGGCATCATTTCTATTTTTAGTAGGGATTAGGCTTGCATTAGGGTGTATTTATAGGATTAGGGTGTGTTTTAGACCATAGGATTAACCCTAGGTTAAATTAGGTCCATCAGATTTAGGAAGTTTCCAGAAACCAGCCCCAAAGCCTAACCCAAACTCAACTAGGTGCACCAGGCCAGCATCAGCCGACAGGGCAAGTCGACAGCCCTGTCGACAACCAAGTCGACAGGCATGTCGACAGGCAAGTCGACAGCCCTGTCGACAGCCATGTCGACCAGGCTGGGCGGGAGTTTTCCCGCCTGGCCCCATTTCTGCATGTTTTCGAAATTTGAACCTGAATTTTTTTAAATCTGTTTTGAACTTTGAATTTTCTGTAAACTTCATTGGGCCATAACCGGGCCATACGGATTCCGATTTTCGAAAACTCGGACTCTATTTCGCGTATTTTTCCGAGACGAACGCAATGACGCAGCCCGTTTCCCCCAATTCTCACATCTGAGATTATTTATTCTGTAATTAGTGAATATTAGTATTAACTGAAATTCGGGGTGTTACATTATTATAAATTAAGTTTATAATTTTATTTAATTTCACTTCTGTATTTTATTTCCAGTTTTTGACGAAAGACTGAATTTAGATCCTGATTCTCTTCCTTCTTTTGCTCTTGCAAATTAAATAAAAATGTTATTTTTATTTAGAGATTTATTTTATCTTTATATCTAAACCATAATTTAATTTAAAACTAGTTTAAAATGAAAAATATATATATAAATCTTCATTTAAACTCTTTTTAAACAAAGTACCACATTGCCTAAAGTACCACCCTTATTTCCACAGTATTTTTCTTACCTGATCACACAAAAACTCGTGTTCCATCCTTGCCAAAACTTCCCTCTTCTTCTTCTTCCTTTCTTCTTCACCTTAAAATGCACAATTGTGCACGTGCACAACCAAACCCGCCAGTATCCACCACCAGCGACTACCCATACCAATCAACTTCCACCTCCAGACTTTGCCAGCAATCTCAGATCCGACCATCAGCACCTATTTGGTGATTTCACGGTTACATTTTTTTTATGTTTTTCACGTATAGGTATCACCGGCGAACTCGCTCCACTCTCCCTCCTCAGCACACCGGAAGGTTGGCCACCACCTCCCATCGAACCCCTGGCCCCACACGCACCTCCTCCCTCGGACCTGGCCCACTCGAACTTGTGGGGACTCCATGCGACGCCTCCAAAACTTATGAACCCATTGACAGACAAAAACCTAAATCTGGTACGATCCTTCAATTTAGGTTATAGAAAAATCTATTCGTATTTTTCCTATGATCCTTACTCCCTTACACTCCTCTACCGTCGTTGCCGAGGTCCACCATCATCAATGTTGCCTGAATTTGACCAAAATTCCTTTTTTGAACATTTCCAAAATTCTCCTAATTCCCATTACTAAAAATCTTGAAATTTCTTTTAAAAATCATGATTTTCTTCTTAGATTGCATTCATGTAATCAGATTCGTCTAATACGAGTTTTGAAATTTTGAACATACAGAGAGTTGTTTTAATGTCTGTGTTGTTTCCTGTACTAAGCACCAATGTTTTGCTCAAGTATACTTTTCATTCTCACTACCTTTTAATTGGTTTTTGTGATTGACATAATGATAGGAACTAACCTGAATCATACCGAAATCCCTTAACCTAAAGTTGTTTACAGGTATCATTAATTTGCTTCAAAATAACATGATTTGTCAACCTGTTAGTACAAGCTTTCTACACCAAATGTTTACCAACAAAATTTAAGGACACACCCCTACTTCTAAATCAAGTACAGGGAATAATTCAACTAAGGTTGCATTCAACAAACAACACAAACCAAAGGCATATCCGTGGAAAGTTCAAAACAGAAAAGAAAAATGCAGGATTTTTTTTTTTAAACAAAAGTTTACTCACTTTTATTTGCTAAGAACCCTTGCTTCCTCTTGCTGAAATATCTTTGAGTTGCTGTGTGTTTGTGTGAGTGAAAATGTGTGCATGTGTAGTCCTTATATAGGGGTGAGAAATTGATAAAATACGGGTGCATTGAATGCTTGATTTGAAAACAGCAAATCAGTTTTTTTCTTGACAAATGAAAGATCAAATTTAAAACTGATTTTCTCTCTCAAAATATTTGCAACTTTCCTACATTCACATGGCATACACAGCCTAGCTTCTGCCTCCTACAACCCGTAAGCAATGTACTAAAAATCTTCCCATTGGTGAAACATGAACCATCACATTTAATGTTCTATGTACAACCTCCTTCTACCAATCTTTTTTTTGGATTCAAACAAAATGTTGAGATCCTTTATGTACCAAAATGTTTAGATTCCAAATGAGTTTTTAAACCACACTTTTCATGTGTCATAACTTGATTTTACAAGACTTTATTCTAAATGCAAAACTTGCCTTCCAAGGTGAGTAAAAATCTGAAAGTATGATACATGAAAATTTATGTTATGAGGTGAAGACACATAAGAAAATACTTAGGAAAATCCATGATTTGAAATCAACTAGGGTAGATAAGATGAAGGTGCATATGTATGATTTTATAAATCTTTTGATGCATAAGTTTATTTGACAAATTGGCCAATGTTTTGAGAAGTGCAACATGAATTGTATTTTCAGAAAATAAGTTGAAAAGAAAGAAAAGAAATGCAAAACTGAAAATACCTTTATTTTAAAATGATCATGCCATGTGCAAAATCCTTGCCTTGAGAATCTTAGTTGATGGTATGATCTATGGTGTAGTAACTTCATGAATAAGGTCATGAAGTGAAATAGAAATTTGACAATTCAAGTTCTCTTTTCAATGTATATGCAAGTTCAAATGCGGTTTTATCACATGTATGATGTATGTGATACATGAATGAAAACATGATTTGAAAAGGGGATTTTTGACTATACATGATCTGGTGCTAATGCAAATATCTTTTTAGTTGCAATCAAATCCATGAGATCATGAATTTACAAAGAGATGAGACAATACATGTTTTCAATTTTAATGCATATAAAATTCAAATATTTTCTTACATTTGTATGAGAACAAAGGGATGTTTAATCATGCTTTTAGGCAAGAGGCTTTAAGGTTTCAAAAACAAAAGGGTTTTGTCAAAATAAGGGTTTTAAAACTTTTGAAAACATGAACAAAAATAATTGCAAAAGAATATGGCATTTCATGTTTATATTGATGCTAATGCACAAGTGGCTTTTGAACTTGTATTGATAACAAAAATTTGGCTTTGGCATGTTTTAAATACAAGTATTAAAAGTTTTAAAACAAGGATTTATAAAAACTTAATTTCTTAAATCCTTTGAAAAAAAGAACAAACATGTATAAATAAAAATGGCATCACAAATACATGCTATTAAAAAGTGTTGTTCTTTATACATATGAAAAATCAGTTTCAACAAACGCTATCAAACATATGCTATTATACATAAATGTGTAAAGATTGGTTTTGGTAAGTGCTGTGTTATATACATATGCAAATGTTGTTATACACAAGTTAATAGGTTTCATAAATTTAAAGTCTGGATTTTTAAATCATCTTTACAAACACGTACTTACGATTAATCAGTGTCTGTGATCAGTGTAAAAATCCCGGGTCATTACAGTCCCTGGTTGGACATTGGACTGATTTAAGACCCAAAGTGAGTGATTTTCTCACTCACACCTAACTGAATTGTTCCCATGTTTATCAAATTATATTATGAAATAAGTTTGGTTACATGGTTGTGACTGATTGTGAATGGCTGCTTAAAAATTTACATGCAAGTGTGCTAACATGCAAATTTAGATCGATAATTAGTTATTTAATTTAATTAAATTTCTAGTTGGAAATTCCGACCCTTGCTAATCCGTATAATAGTTTAATACTGATCAATTGGATGGAATTGTTGTGATGGATGTTTGATTGAAATTTATTACCGAGTTGATCTTAACACTGCTAATGCCCATGTGTAGTATATTGTATTGCATGTTTATTGTGACGATTAATCCCATTTACCCTTGATGTGGAGGGCATTGAATAAACCCGGAATTAATCGATTAAAATAAATTAAGAACACAGATTGAAATGATAAATGTCTGTGACCCTTATTTGGATTGAAATGATAGATCCATCCCTGAAATACTGAGAAATTAAATTTAATATCACTTGGCCATAGGATAGAAAATTATATACGGACATCGGTTGGTTAAATGATTTTTTTTTAATATTCGAGAATTTTCTATTCGATGGAAATTTCATTTAAAAGGAATGTGCAGATACTGGATAAATTTGTTTTCCTTAAAGATCTGAACCTTGAATGTTTATCGAAAATGGTTAAGAAAATATCCCGAACAAATTGGAAATTCTTAAATTGGGACTTGTATATGATTTGGAATTTTCAAATTAAGGGTGTAGATTTGAATGGAATGAATTCTCATTGAATTTAATTTTGGAATAAAAGAAATCGAGCGTACTCGAAGTATTTTAACTCAATGTGAATATGGATTTGATCCTTCAAATCAAATGGTTGGTTTGAATAATGTTTGAAAACGAGATGTGGAAACTAAATGAATCCCATTGAGACTAGAATGTAGATTTCAATGTATGGAATTTGGGAGAAGAAACAATCATTGTTTATTTTATTAAAACTATACATATTCGTTTGTTTTACAAACAAATTATATTATATTATTTAAAAGCTATTTTGTAAAATTTTGTGAATTATATACTATTTGATTATAAATAAATTTTAATATATTTATTATTTAAATTGTTTTAGTAAAGTTTTTGTGTGTGTGTGTGTGTATATATATATATATGCATATGGTTTAAATTAGCTTATTATACTCTAACTGTTTTATTACATACAAATTTTATGAAATGGTTTTATTTTATAATCGTCTATTTTTCAAGTTATATTACATGATTGTAAATTCTTCCTAAATGGTAATTGTTTTGATTTGAACCATTATTCAAATGGAGTTTTGATATGAAGTTATATTCTATTTGAATATAAATCGATTGTAAACGATTATAACATTTCAATGTAAAATATATTCTAATGGAATATGAATGGGAGCACCGAAATGATGAAAATGAGTTGATATGGAAATATATATTCTATTTGAATATGAATGGATTTCCGAACATAAGTCGATTTCGAAATAAGTATGATCTTTGATATGAAATATATTCTACTCGAATATAAGTCGATTTTTGAAATATTATATGATTATAATGTAATGATACGGAAATATATTTTAGTTTAAAAATAATCGGTTTTGGAATATTGAGATATTTTGATATGAAATTATATTCTATTTGGAATATAAATTGGGTTCGAAACAAACATGATATTTTGATATGAAAGCTAACCTTTGAGAAAAGTTAAAGAACCGATCGATGTGGGAAATGTAAGCGTTGGTTGTTAAAGAGTCCGGAGTCGGCAATTGGCATCTTCTCTGTCAGTGTCGATACACTTTAATAACTATGTATGTTATGACATATCCAGAATGAAATATGATGACTTGGAGGCAATTATTGGATTGAAGAAGATGAACGAAAATGAAATGGCCTTGACCTTTGGGTCATAATTGAAATGACTAAAACAGGAGCTATACCGTGACTAATTGAGGTAGCACCTCTGATCGGACGCACTTCTCCGATACTATTTCTATGACTATGATGATGATTTGGGCCCTTTGACTTGGGAGTGTGTTCCGAGGTGGGCGGTATTGGCTGCTATGCGTTACCACCGATCTGGGGGTGGAATTGGTAGAATCCTACCCTGGGTATTTCCTCTAGTGCCTTGTCATATTTATCCTTGTCGAGTCCATACGATTTTTATTTGTATCGTACCTATAGAGTGCCCTCTGATGCCATCGTTTATGGTGGGTTTATGGTACTGTATAGACTACGGTATTATAAACGATGTAAGGGTAAAAATGTAATTCCGCTTACGCTATTTTCATTATTTATACTTTACTGAATAGACATTACAATAACAACGTATTATACTATGTAGGTATTAGTTTAACAGATGCTTGAGAGATAGAAAAATCCCGTAATATCTCTTGAGTTACTGCACTCATGTTATTTCGTATTTTAATTTGACTAATATGAGAATGATTTAGTGCTGATCCAAGTGTTTGTTGTGTTTTCTTTTTATGCAATATGCTCGGGTCAGCAGAAGTTTGCAGTTAGCGAAGATCACTCTGCCTTGGAGAGCGAAGACGAAGATTTGGTATTTACCTATTATATATATATATACATATTTCCTGCTGCATTTTGTTTCCGCTGCATTACTGTATATACTTGTATTAGTGTAACTCTGATGACTGGAAAATGTAACTCGAATGTATATGTTTATATGCTATTGAACCATTATTTATATGTTGACCTTCCATTATGAGATTCTATGATTGTTTTCTCTTCTTTCTTCTTTTTGTTCTTGTTCCCAATAACTGCTGTGTTGGTGATTTGTTTGGGTCGACATGTGTGGTTTATTGTCGATTTGAACAGTCAAAAATTCAGGTTGTTACAGTAAACTTGACTTGTTTTTTCATAATTATGAAGTTGAACGGTTCATATTGTTTTCAGTAACATAAATGATCGTGGTTATTATTAATGAAATACTATTTAAAATTATAATATTATGTAATTTATGGCTAATAGCGGTTGTGAAGAGTTGAATTATGAGTGTAAGTAGCATTTATAACATATTTGCTACAATAACCATTATTAGTTGTAGTAGATTCTATGGGTGTTACAGTTATGGCAACCATCAATTTCACCTTCAGCCGTAACCGCAACCATTCTTGACGTTTAGCAAATTTGATAACTGTTATCATAACCGTCTAATCTTTACTGCAACCATTACCGTAAATTTACACTGTTATCCATAAATAATTTAAGTTTTAACTTTTTTCTTAAGCATTAGTTTGTTTATCTATGAAACAAACAATCCATGTGCATATTGTCTATAAATAAAAATGCAAATAATTTATATATATGTTATTTCTCTAGCTTAAGTTATTAAAAAACATATATCTTTTATGAAATACTGCAAAAAAATCATGTGTGGTTGGTATGTTTTACCGCAGTTATCAAAATCCACAACCGTTACCATCACCGTAGTAGACGGTAACCGTGTAAACGGTTAGTACGGTTTGGCGGTTGAACGATTCAACCGTAATGTAACAACCCGTAAAAAACGAGCCAATTTCAAAATTTTAAATTGGTTACTTTGATGAAATTGGAGCAATTGAAATAGAATATTTCAATAAAATAATGAGTTAGAAATGGTGCGGTAGTTTGAAAATTTGAATTCAAACTTTGACTAACTGTAGCGGGTGCAAAATAAAACGGATTTTAGTTAAACCAAAAGTATTTAAATCTGTTTACGATATCTTTCTAACGAATCTGAAAAATCAAAGTTTCATAGCGGGAATCAAAAGTTATGGCCAAATGAATTTTCAGAAAGGTCGCTATAGAGAATATATAGCCCTTGAAAATAGACATTTTGCAAACGACCTCAGAATTCGACGAAACCACTTTTGTTGGATCCGGGATGTCAAATTATTGCTGGGTTTCAAATTCCATAATTTTTGAAGCTAATATGTGAGCGTGGCAAAGGAAAATGTGTTTGATTGATTTCAGTTATAATGGATCGACCAGAAAATGACCATTTTTCAAACGGTCTCAGAATTCGACAAAAATAGTTTTGTTGGGACCGCATCGTCAAAAAATAGCTAGATTTATTTTTCAGGAATTTATGTGATCAGTACGTGGCCCTGGCAAATTGAAATGTACGTTCAATTCAAATATTGAATGTTTTATACTTTAATTTGAAAAATAACTGACTGTAACAGTCGAATTGGCTTACGTAACATATCCCATTGTGTTCGGGATGGGGGTATTTAGCTAGGGGCGTAAGTCGTTGGGTTTGGATGGGAGTTCGTATGGAGAAACACTATTTTAAAAATTAAATAAAGCACGGGCCAATAGGATTTTCCATCATAAAGTAAAAAAAACCTGTCTTTCTCGACTTCGACGGCGTAACCCCTGCTCCCGATCATTTTTCGGCCAATCCATCAAGAATCAGACCATGCCCCAGTTCAACTTTTTGTAGCACTCCTCGCATCCTTCAAATCCATATAAGGATCATCATGTATCGTGTTGTGTACATCGAGTTTCGTGCCTCTGAAGTGGCCGACTTTGAGCCGCCACTGACCCAGATCCCAACCAGCGAACTGCGTCGAACCCCCAGGCGCAGGCGCGCCTACTGACCTTCTTCGAACGTGGTATAAGCCGATCCTCCTATCGTGCTACGGATTTCGTGAAAATTCAAAACCTAGTTTTGAACGTTCAACTGAAGGTAACGGACTTGGCTATTTTAAACTGATTTTTACACTTTTAAGTGTTGCAAACTTCTAAAAATTGTATAAGTTATATAAGCGATGTATAAATTATACATGCATTGTATAAATCATAAATGTGTAGAAATGGAAGTGAAATATACTTATATATATATATACACTCCCCTCGTCCACAAACCATGGACGATATTTATTGATTGTGATTGGCGTGAAAAATTTGGTGAATAATGGAATGGTTGATAGGATTATTTGGGGTTGATAATGATTGATTGTGGTTGAAATATACCCGTTTGTGGTTGAAAAGAAAATTAGAATAGGTTGTGGAAAAGAAAAACATACTCTCCTACGTGCGAACTTGATGTATGAAATCCCCATTGTCAAAAACCGCGAGGTTTTAAGGTAGAGCGAGGAGCCGTACTCGGGACGATGCCAGTTTTAAATACCCTACCGTTATGCTGCCGAAATTTTCAATAATATACATGTGTTAGAATTATTTTCATGTGTTGAAACTACATTTATGTGTTGAATAGAAATTCATGTGTTGAAACTATATTCATGTGTTGAATAGAAATTCATGTGTTTAATAATTTCTTTGAAAGATAAAAATAACATTTTATCACATATATAGAATATATAAAATATTCATGTTTTAAATAAACTGTTTTAACAATAAAAATAACGTTTTTATTATATATATAAATTACAGAAAACATTCATGGGTTGAATAAAGGACTAGAATGATAAAAATCATATTTTTATCGTATGTCTGAAGTCGAAAACATTCTTGTGTTGAATATATGAATTGAACGATAAAATCTACATTTTATTGTGAATATGAAGTGCTAAAAATGTTCATGTGTTGAATAAATATTTTTGATGATAAAAATATCATTTTTGTCATGTATACTACTCACTAAAAATACACAAGTGTTGAAATAAATATTTGTTTGCTATGAATATTATTTTTAACATGTATATGAACTAAATAAAATAGTCATGAGTTGAAATATATTTTTGTTCACTAATAAAATCATTTTTATGTGAAATATGAAGTGTTAAAAATAATCACTTGTTCAAATAAATATGTGTGGGTTGAAAATATTATTTTTAACATGTGTAGGAAGTGTTAAAAATAACCATGTATAGAAATAAACCTTAGTTCGTTAGAAATATTATTTTTAGCTTAGTTTTGCACACATATATATATATATATACACACACACATGTCTTGAACAGGAAAATGGATTAGCTGTTGAGTAAAGAATTTATTTGCGCGCCCGAAAAATAAGTAAACCTTAATGAGTTGGATGCGCAATTTTATTATTATATAAACTCCTGTGAATGCCATTGGGTGCGGAGTGCTGGTTGTTCTATGTGTAATAATAAAGGTTGTCATAGGATAGTAACAATTAATTTTGAACTACACTACATAGCATACTTCATGAAGATAGGCATACTTCATCATATACCACATAACCATTTGGAGCTTGTGTGACGAGGTTAAAGATTTACCATACGAGCGAGAGGCTTGTATGGCAATGACTATATATTACAGGTTGAACTGATGACTGATCTGGACTATATAAAATGTAACAGTAAACTGCAAGATTAATAAAAACCCCACACGGGTCTGGAGATGACAATAAACACGTCTCTCTGGTCATTAAGGCACAAAAACCATTTATAGGGTGACGAGAATTTTTTCTCTGGAGTTATGATCTATACACACTCCCCTGTGGACACTGGAATATATCACTATAATATGTGCATGCTTATTAGGATTTATTGGGTACCTAATACAGCCCAATAAATTTCCAAACCCCTTCACATACAAAGGAGGTTATGGCAAAATTTTATGAAGTTTGAAGGCGTTAGTGAAATATTTGAAGTGAAAACGATATTGAAATCGTCGAATAAATTATATTTATATATATAAATATAAATTAAATAAAACGAATCGAGCCCCTGTAGTTCGCGTTTTGAAATCGTAATTAAAAAATTATACTGAAAGATCCAACCATCGGATTTTCACGAAACTGGAACCGTTGAGTTCATTTTGGAAATATCTTTCCAACGATATAAACTTTGTTGAGATCCAACGGTTAGATTTTCAGATATGTATAAACAAATTTGAAGAAAAACAGCACCAGTGACTCGGCACGACCTGTAACATCGTTTAATTATATAGGTCCATTTTTAAATATATAAAAATGGCGATATATCGTTATAAAATATTATAGATGATATGGAATGAAAATAAACCGATTATACTTGGTTTGCTTGTCATTGGATGGTTGAATGTGTTTGACATGAAAATTATACTAAAGAACTGAAATGTGAATGTCGAATAATTTAACTATGGAAAGAATTAATTTGAAATTTAAATATATGTGAATTATTTGAAAAGGCTGAGTTAATTCACATTTTAAATAATTGATCGATGATTAGAAGTCGAAGAGATGTAGACAGTTCAAGACCGACGATCTTTACATCGGATGGATGGGCGCTACTGATGCTCATGATTGAAGTAGCTACCTTGAAGGGGCTGAAGTGGTAGCCGTCTGGACGTATTTGTTGATTGTACGGATATGCGAGGAATATGGTACCTCCGGTTTCGTTCAGACCCAGAACGAACTTGTAAATGGATGTGTGTCTGACATTGGATTTTGTTTTGTGCTGATTGATCTTTATTAAATATATATCTGTTTGGCAGCGGAGAATTTATTCTCCTTCTTAACGCTCTTCTCTGAGACGTACGAGCTCAGAGGTTATATATCGATGGAAATCAGTCGCATGGAGTGAATTGCCTGTGTGGCATGCCTAAGTGGCAGATGATCAAGGCTTCTGTTGAAAAGCAAGGTCTTGTGGTTGATGATCAAAGCATGGCCTACATGGCGTAGCTTTGTGTGTAGCGTTGATTCGCGAGCCTCACACCTCGGTATGAGTCAAAAACGGGATAAGGACCGCTGGGAGAACACAACGTTTCTTTCTAGCTACGGTGGTGTCAGTGACTTACCAGCCCTGACATTGATATTATGTTCACCTGTGTGGTTGTTGGAATGAGAGGCGCCTCGATTATAGGTTTGTAAGGACTGGGAAACGTGTGTTCAGGAATTGCCAATCCTCAAACGTAAGAGAGGACCGGCCCAGCCGATTCCAAGGGTTACCCAGAGTGGGTAGTCTTGAGGCATTTGCTAGAGTGTCTCGAAGCAGAGAGGAGCTTTCCCCTTCCCTCGACTCATGATGGAATCCAATTTCCAATACGAAATTACAGATTTGATTGTATTACTAGTATGGCGACATGATATATGGTACCCATGCTGTCTATGATTGATATTTATGATGGAACTTGTAACACCCCACGTCCATTAATGTCACACACAAAGGGAATGCATTAACTTCCATGGAGGTTATAAGTGAATATAGAACAGAAAAATTACAACAAGACAGATAATAAGTAGTACTTGAAAACTAAAGCTTCATTTTATTGCAGCGGAAACATGTTTATTACATCACAAAACCATTAATCAGAGTCAAGTACAGTATCCATCTTTTAAAACAAAATACATAACCCCGTTACACAAATAGCCATTAAAGAAGATAACAAGCTGGACTTTACTTCAATGGTCCAAGCTTTCCAAGTGAGATAAAGCAATCCAATCAAACTCCACTAGAGCTGGGCCCAACCTGAGGATCTGGAGGGGGAAAAGGATAGAAATGGAGGGGGTCAGACATAAAGTCTGGCGAGTATGATAATTCTGACAATACTATTATCAAAATAACTAGACTAAGGCATAAGCTAGAAGACAAGTAAATGTCTATGAACTATTTGGAGGATAAAGATAGCGTTTAAGATAACGTTAAAGATAACGGTAAAGGCATACCTAATTACTAACGAATAATTACTATACTGCACCACACATTACTACACTGCACCGCTCAAATTACTACACTGCACCGCGCCAATTACTACACTGCACCGCACCAGTCACCCTAAGGTTGATCCCGCATGCTTCACACAGAAACTATATAAATAGCCTTGCGTACCCCTAGCTGACTACATAGGTGTCGTCTGCCCCTATCTCCACTAGGTGTACCCCACTACCCTCTTAGAAATTTTATAAGTAACTTCGGGTACTCCTAGCTGACTACATAGGTGTCGTCTGCCCCTTTCTCCACTAGGTGTACCCCACTACCCACTTTCGATCGGCTCCCTACTCGTAGATACCCGTGCTGGCCCCATAGTGGGGTGTATCACTCCCTAAAGTGGCAACCCGATACAACTGAGAATGCACGGCTTATACCTACACGATGCAACAACGTCTTACCTACCAGCCCGGGTCCACACATTCATATGAACCCCGTTGGACTTGCGTTGCCACCGCTCCCCCTTTTGGCCACTTATAGTCAAACTCAGTATGCGTGTCCCGTCCTCGACTTGGGTCGAGCCCACAAAGATACGTTTGGGATACTGGTTGAAATGGGCCCCCACAAGCTACCCACTTAAGCTTGTCATTAATATATCCCACTTAACCCTCTTAGTCATGTTCATTTACATGTGTGTTTGGTTAAGTCTTACTAATCGTATTTCACATGCCACTAAGGGCACCCACTAGATTCCTCATGCCACCCAAGGCACCTACTTAACCCCCATGCCCCACTTTACATGTTTATCTGGTTAAGTATTTCTTAATTCATTCAGGCCATAACCTCATAAAGACCTCTCACATTAGACTGGCATTTATGGCAGCTGGATTTACCGGGCGGGTCCGGGCAGTCTTACACCATAAAAGAGTCTAACCTCGTGTCTTTACAACTTGTTATGCTTTAGTTTAGGCCTAGGACCTCTCACATTGGGCTGACATTTGTGACCACTGGATTTGCCGGGCGGTTCCGGGCAGGTTTACGTCACAAACGAGTCCAACCTCGTGTCCTAAGCATTGATTGACAACTTTCAATCTTTTACCCCAGTTTTAATAATTCCCTATCCAAATTATTAATTAAGTCCACTTTTATTGACGTCCATAATTGACTCAATTATGGTCATCCACTCATGGTATGCAAAATCATATCAATTGCACCTCAACATCTTATTATCAAATCCTTAGTATTACCCCTACCCCAGGTTTATACGTTCACTTATTCAACGCATAATATAGGCTAGACTTGAATAGTCTAACGCATAGCACAAGGACAAATTACCACAACATATAGACAATAAAAATAAATCTAATCATAATAGGGGTGAAACTTTCATAAACTACGCATGTTAAGGATCAAAAGGTGTCAACTTGTTAAATGTCACAATTTACATGATATGATCATAGCCCAAATCTATACATAAACTGGCATATGGGGTTTTTAAGCAACATAATGATGGTGTGAACTAGCATAGGATATCACATATGTCATAGCATAATTCTAGATGTCATAATAAATGTCATGGCATATGTTCATAACTTTTTTAATCAATTTAACTTGCATATGTAACTTGTCATATAGATCAACATAGCCCAAACATGATGATTTAATTAATATGAACTAACTAGCATAGATGGCTTTCTAACATGTATGATTCATCACAACTTAGCATAGAAACTTTCAACATAGTATAT
Source organism: Allium sativum (assembly GCA_030737875.1). Classification (NCBI taxonomy): domain Eukaryota; kingdom Viridiplantae; phylum Streptophyta; class Magnoliopsida; order Asparagales; family Amaryllidaceae; genus Allium; species Allium sativum. Next base: position 10,911,222 of record JASFAX010000027.1, on the reverse strand, counting down.
CATCACCACATAGCATAGGATTAATAACATACATGATAGCATATGACAATTCACATCATCTACTCACAATCCATTCATGACTTAACCTAATTAAAATGATAATAATCTTGTTAAGACTATCATACTCACAATTATAGATGAAAGAGAGTCGAATTAGCGCTCTTTTGATGAAGAGTCGCTGTTAGGGTTAGGTAGTTCTGATTTGGTTGCTGTTCTTTATCTTTAATTTGATGGCGGCTGCTCTAGGTCTCAAAATATCAGCATGACGGCCATGGTCTTTGTTTATTTTCTGATTTAGGGTTTGTGTATAGGGGTATTTTTATAGAGTTATAAATTAATTTAAGCCGTCGGATGTTCTTAGGGTTAATCAAAACCATTCAATTATGATAGGGTGATGAGTCAGCCCTAATGACTCAGCAAGGAGTCAGAATGGACTCAACAACACGGGTCAGCCTGAACCAGAAAGCTGTGTAGGCTCCAGCCTCGGCCTGGGCGCACTTGGCAGGTGCGCTAGTGTAAATATGTACTGGCGCACTTCCCAAGTGCGCCAGTGCATTTTTTTCTTTGCCACCAAACATCGTTCGTCCATATCTTTTTCATCCGGTACTCGTTTCCCGCAAACTCGGACTCTATCTCCACTGGAATTCCGAGATGAACACAATGGCACAACCCGTTTCCCATAATTCTCACATCTGAGATTAGTTATTCTTTAATTTGTAAATACTGATATTAACAGAATTACGGGGTGTTACATTCTCCCCTCCATAAAGGATTTCGTCCCGGAAATCTTCAAGTTAAGAAGAATGTATATCCTAACATCCAAACAACCATCTACTCAACCATCAAACACAGGCATCCATTGTCCTTATAGACTTCTAATGCTTTCATGTTTAAATGCACAGTGTGTGTATATGTCCATATCTAATGCAAAATCAGGCGGTCCACTCATTCAGTTGACCTCCTTAATGCAAATCATGATAGTGCCATGCGTCCATTATGTATGCAAAAGTTCCCTAATGCTACATATTATTTCTACATGCGTGCACAACCATTCACCAAAATGCGGTATCCATATGATAGCACAGCCATTATACATCCATTTTACTAAATACAACCATTTATATGCAATATGCAGTATGAAGTGACTTAGCCGATCTAGTGCCTAATAGTGTGTGTATATGCGTCCACGAGCAATCACTAGCAAACACTTGCATCCACTTTGCATCCATCATACATAACATGTCTCAAACACATGTTTCAACCATAGGATTATCCTATCTAAAGGTCAAGAATACTAACGAGAGGATACTCTAAAGGTAAGATAAGTACAAGATAAGCGATAAAGGAGAAATTAAAGGACATACCCTCGAAAAGGAAAGGGTATCGTGAACGCATCTTCTCTTCTGTCTCCCAAGTAGCGTTGCTCTCATCATCTCCCCATTGTACTTTGACCAGTCTGACCTCTCGATTTCTCAACTTCTTAATCTCTGACCCAAGAATGCGCGTAGGAGCTCGTCGAATCGTCGCATCACGCTCTATCTCCACCTCTCTAAGCAAGTTCGGCTCTACAACTTCCGCGGTCTCGTGCAAGCACTTCCTCAAATGTGATACATGGAATACGTCGTGTACACCACCAAGTCTCTCGGGCAACTCCACTCTTTACGCCATTTGTCCAATCTTCTCCTTAATAGGAAACGGTCCTACGAACCTTGGTGTTAATTTCCCAACGGACCCAAAGCGAACAACGTTTCGTAATGGAGACACTTTGACAAAGACCATGTCCCTAACCTCAAATTCAAGATCCGTCCTTCTCTTATCCGCATATGATTTCTGCCTACCTTGCGCTGCTTTCATCCTCCTCCGAATCAAGTCGATCTTCTCCGAAGTCTCTCTAATCATATTGGGCCCAAGTAAGATCTTATCGGTAGATTCCCACCAACATGTAGGTGAACGACAAGGTCGTCCATATAGAGCTTCGAATGGTGCCATACCAATCCTGGACTGAAAGCTATTATTATATGCGAACTCAACCAATGGAAGATGCTCTTCCCATGTACCCCCAAAGTCTAGGATACATAGCCTCAACGGATCCTCTAGAATGCGATTCACCCTCTCAGTCTGGCCGTCCGTCTGAGGATGATATGCGGTGCTCAAACATAACTGAGTCCCTACCGCCTCTTGCAACCTTCTCCAAAATTCGCTAGTGAATATAGGATCGCGGTCGCTCACTATGCTAGAAGGAACACCGTGCAAACGAACTATTTATCGGACGTATACAGAAGCTAACCATGGAGCAGTCCTCTTACTCTTCACGGGAATGAAATGGGCGCTCTTAGTAAGTCTGTCTACTATAACCCAAATCCCCGTATTACCCTTTCTCGATCTCGGTAATCCGTCAATAAAGTCCATCGAGACGCTTTCCCACTTCCATAGTGGAACCTCCAATGGGTGGAGTAACCCATCGGGTTTCTTTTGCTCCGCTTTTACTTGTTGGCACACCAAGCTTCTAGCGACATACTCGGCTACGTCCCTCTTCATACCTGGCCCAAAAGTAAACTCGTCTCATGTCCATGTACATCTTGTCCCCGCCGGGATGAATGGTCATCTTCGAACGATGTGCATCGTCAAGAATAGTCTTCCTTAGGTCATCGTCTTTTGGTACACAAAGTCTACCGTCCCTACGTAACCAACCCTTATCATCAAGGGTATACCTACGGAGATGGCTTGATGACTCCCCTGCTTTGAGCTTTTCTACTAACTCAACCAACTGTGGGTCGTCTCGCTATGCCTCACCAATTCGTCCTAAAAGCGTAGGTCTGACCTCCAAGGATGCTAGCAAACCGGGTACGAAGTCAACGGAAGGTCTAAAGTCAAACATCGAAATAAATTCTAAGCTTCGCCGCTCCACAAACAAAGGACTTAAGGATAACCTTTTTCTACTTAAGGCATCCGCCACCACGTTACCCTTGCCAGGGGTATATGCTATCTCGAAGTCGTAGGATGCTAAGAACTCCATCCACCTTAACATATCTCCCTTCCCTAGAGACCACATGCCCTAAATTCCTCACTTCCTTCCTCCAAAAATGGTATCTTGGAGAACTTAGCTTTAAGCTAGTGCACTTGTAGGGTCCCTAAGCTTTCCCTAAGACATAGGGCATGCTCTTCTCTGCTTCTAAAGAAAACCAGGATATTATCCCATGTAAAATCGTCACAACTATCCATCCCTCATGCAGACCATACTAGTCGAATTCGACATCCCCCAAGTGCAAGCCCCAAAGGCCTAAACCAATATCAGACAAACACCCAAGGGATACCTCCTTCGAATTCAGATGACCTACGTAAGATGGTCAATCAATTGAGCACTTGACCGCCTCTGGCCGTCCTTGCCAATCTTGCTCCAAAACTACTGCTGATTACATAACGGGCTTTGCTTAATCTATTAAGCACATACGAAAACTTATTCCGCGCCTATGGGTAAACCCCACGCTTTATCAACGACGTCTCCATACTCACGGACCACACAAACAGGTTCCTAATCATCGTTAGATGCGTCTGAAGATTCTAGGCAGCTAAGCATCACTGAACCCCTAGGGTCCCAAGAAATATGAGGGTTTTTCTACAACGAATCAATAGTCTAACTAACCTCCTTTCACAGTCTAGGATGGCACCCCGCTTGGCTAGCCAATCCAACCCTAGAATCAAACTACAGCCCGTGAAACCAAGGACAAAGGCGTTGCATTCAAACTCAACGCCCAAGATAAACACTCTCAAATCCCGACAAATCATAGAAAGATGAGCCGAACCACCAATAGGATTTGAGACTACTAAGGGATCAGTAACAATACTAGTATCTAGATGTAGTGTTTCAACTAATGATGTAGAGATAAACGAATGCGATGCACCCGAATCGAATAAGGTACGGACAGGATGATCAAACAGAAAAACTAAGCTTTCAAGAGAAATGGTTCTACCTCGTTCTTGCAGCAGTGGGACCGCGAGAGCCTGAACTTGTCCCCTTGGCTGCCCTGGTGCCAGAAGAGCCTGCACCTGTCCTCCCGAGGTAGTCCCTGTCCTTTGCCCCTTCCTTGGGCAGTCCTTCACTAAATGTGCCGCATCGCCATAATGAAAACAGCCAGTCTTCTTTTTCTTTCGGCAGTCCTTATTGAGATGGCCTGGGGTCCCATAGTTAAAACATTTCTTCTTTCCCTTGCCGTTATTGTCTTTACCACCCTTCTTGTTTTGTTGTTGTGGTTTCTTCTGATCCCCTTTCTTCTCGGGTGCCTTATCAACTTTAGCGCTTTTTTCCTCGTGCATGAGTGTCATGTCTACTAGCTTCTCAAAGGTGGCCCCCATAGGGATGTGGGTCATGGCCAACCCTTGCAACGGTTCATTCAATCCATTAACGAACCTCAGAGCCTTCTTCTCCAGCGTGTTCACTAAGTCTAAGCCAAACCTTGCTAACTGATTAAATTTGTTGAAATATTCCTTCACTGATGAGCTTCCTTGCTTCAATGTCAAGAACCTTTCCATATATAGATTTTCTTCCGCCCTAGAGAGAAACTTCGCCTCGAACCTACGTCTAAAATCCACCCAAGAGTCAACTGGACGCTCCCCATTAGTGACCTCCCACCAAAACGAGGCCTCTCCCTTCATTAGCCAAGCTGCTAATCTAACTCTCCTCCCTTCTTCTACTTCAAAGATTTCTAGCAATTCTTCCACCTCCTTAAGCCAATCTCTAGCTTCCACAAACGTTTCTGACCCTTGAAAGGGTTTTCCACCCATAGCCTTAAATTCATTACACGTCTTTGCAAAAGTATCTACGCGAGGAGGAGGAGGAGGAACGGGTGCAACTGGTGGTGGAGGAATATTGGCCGGACCTGCGGCGGCCCTAGCCTTCAATAGCCTCCTATACCATCCTGGTATCGTTACACCGTCAGGTAGGTTAAGATCTTCAGCCATGCTGAAACGAAAAAGGAAAGATTCAAAATGGAGAATTCGAAAGATGGCTATTTGGGGATTATGTTTTTCATAAAAACTTCCTCTTTAAATTTGTCATTAAAACATGTTTTTGAAAACATTTCTTTCCAAAAATAACTATTTTTCTAAAGTATTTTTATCTGTTCTGGTAACCCTAAGCTCTGATACCACGTGTAACACCCCACGTCCATTAATGTCACACACAAAGGGAATGCATTAACTTCCATGGAGGTTATAAGTGAATATAGAACATAAAAATTACAACAAGACAGATAATAAGTAGTACTTGAAAACTAAAGCTTCATTTTATTGCAGCGGAAACATGTTTATTACATCACAAAACCATTAATCAGAGTCAAGTACAATATCCATCTTTTAAAACAAAATACATAACCATGTTACACAAATAGCCATTAAAGAAGATAACAAGCTGGACTTTACTTCAACGGTCCAAGCTTTCCAAGTGAGATAAAGCAATCCAATCAAACTCCACTAGAGCTGGGCCCAACCTGAGGATCTGGAGGGGGAAAAGGATAGAAATGGAGGGGGGTAAGACATAAAGTCTGGCGAGTATGATAATTCTAACAGTACTATTATCAAAATAACTAGACTAAGGCATAAGCTGGAAGACAAGTAAATGTCTATGAACTATTTGGAGGATAAAGATAGCGTTTAAGATAACGTTAAAGATAACGGTAAAGGCATACCTATTTACTAATGAATAATTACTATACTGCACCGCACATTACTATACTGCACCGCTCCATTACTACACTGCACCGTGCCAATTACTGCACCGCACCAGTCACCCTAAGGTTGATCCCGCATGCTTCACACAGAAACTATATAAATAGCCTTGCGTACCCCTAGCTGACTACATAGGTGTCGTCTGCCCCTATCTCCACTAGGTGTACCCCACTACCCTCTTAGAAATTTTATAAGTAACTTCGTGTACTCCTAGCTGACTAAATAGGTACCGTCTGCCCCTATCTCCACTAGGTGTACCCCCACTACCCACTTTCGATCGGCTCCCTACTCGTAGATACCCGTGTTGGCCCCATAGTGGGGTGTATCACTCCCCTAAAGTGGCAACCCGATACAACTGATAATGCACGGCTTATACCTACACGATGCAACAGCGTCTTACCTACCAGCCCGGGTCCACACACGCATATGAAACCCATTGGACTTGCGTTGCCATCGCTCCCCGTTTTGGCCTCTTATAGTCAAACTCAGTATGCGTGTCCCGTCCTCGACTTGGGTCGAGCCCACAAAGATACGTTTGGGATACTGGTTGAAATGGGCCCCCACAAGATACCCACCTAAGCTTGTCATTAATATATCCCACTTAACCCTCTTAGTCATGTTCATTTACATGTGTGTTTGGTTAAGTCTTACTAATCGTATTTCACATGCCACTAAGGGCACACACTAGATTCCTCATGCCACCCAAGGCACCTACTTAACCCCCATGCCCCACTTTACATGTTTATCTGGTTAAGTATTTCTTAATTCATTCAGGCCATAACCTCATAAAGACCTCTCACATTGGACTGGCATTTATGGCAGCTGGATTTGCCGGGCGGGTCCGGGCAGTCTTACACCATAAAAGAGTCTAACCTCGTGCCTTTACAACTTGTTATTCTTTAGTTTAGGCCTAGGACCTCTCACATTGGGCTGACATTTGTGACCACTGGATTTGCCGGGCGGTTCCGGGCAGGTTTACGTCACAAACGAGTCCAACCTCGTGTCCTAAGCATTGATTGACAACTTTCAATCTTTTACCCCAGTTTTAATAATTCCCTATCCAAATTATTAATTAAGTCCACTTTTATTGACATCCATAATTGACTCAATTATGGTCATCCACTCATGGTATGCAAAATCATATCAATTGCACCCCAACATCTTATTATTAAATCCTTAGTATTACCCCTACCCCACGTTTATGCGTTCGCTTATTCAACGCATAATATAGGCTAGACTTGAATAGTCTAACGCATAGCACAAGGACAAATTACCACAACATATAGACAATAAAAATAAATATAATCATAATAGGGGTGAAACTTGCATAAACTACGCATGTTAAGGATCAAAAGGTGTCAACTTGTTAAATGTCACAATTTACATGATATGATCATAGCCCAAATCTATACATAAACTTGCATATGGGGTTTTTAAGCAACATAATGATGGTGCGAACTAGCATAGGATTCACATATGTCATAGCATAGTTCTAGATGTCATAATAGATGTCATGGCATATGTTCATAACTTTTCTAATCAATTTAACTTGCGTATGTAACTTGTCATATAGATCAACATAGCCCAAACATGATGATTTAATTAATATGAACTAACTAGCATAGATGGCTTTCTAACGTGTATGATTCATCACAACTTAGCATAGAAACTTTCAACATAGTATATCATCACCACATAGCATAGGATTAATAACATACATGATAGCATATGACAACTCACATCATCTACTCACAATCCATTCATGACTTAACCTAATTAAAATGATAATAATCTTGTTAAGACTATCATACTCACAATTATAGAAGAAAGAAAGTCGAATTAGCGCTCTTTTGATGAAGAATCGCTGTTAGGGTTGGGTAGTTCTGATTTGGTTGCTGTTCTTTATCTTTAATTTGATGGCGGCTGCTCTAGGTCTCAAAATATCAGCATGACGGCCATGGTCTTTGTTTATTTTCTGATTTAGGGTCTTTGTATAGGTTTTTTTTTATAGAGTTATAAATTAATTTAAGCCGTCGGATGTTCTTAGGGTTAATCAAAACAATTCAATTATGATAGGGTGATGAGTCAGCCCTAATGACTCAGCAAGGAGTCAGAATGGACTCAACAACACGGGTCAGCCTGAACCAGAAAGCTGTGCAGGCTCCAGCCTCGGCCTGGGCGCACTTGGCAGGTGCACCAGTGTAAATATGTACTGGCGCACTTCCCAAGTGCGCCAGTGCAATTTTCTTTCTTTCTTTGCCACCAAACTTCGTTCGTCCATATCTTTTTCATCCGGTACTCGTTTCCCGCAAACTCGGACTCTATCTCCACTGGAATTCCGAGACGAACACAATGGCGCAACCCGTTTCCCACAATTCTCACGTCTGAGATTAGTTATTCTTTAATTTGTAAATATTAATATTAACAGAATTACGGGGTGTTACAGAACTTGCTTTTGAAACATATATGTACTAGTAATAATATCAAACACTATTGTTTTATACGTATCAAGCATTTCTTGGCCATTATAAGGTACAACTCTATCCTCTGGATTGAGTTGCATTGTGCGATGGGACCTGAGTCTTATAATGGCTTTATTTTTATAAAAAGCATTGCGATGATTTAATAATTTACTTTATTTCATGCACTGGCAATCACCGGAGTAAACCTGTTCTGCGAAAGTGGCGTGGTCCTATGATTTGCCTTATTATTGTTGTTTAATTAGATAAGTAGATATCTCATACCAGTTCCATGACTGACTCATAGTTTGTTTCACCTTGCAAACTCGGGTGCCGTTATTTTCACACGGGCAGCCTAGTGACAGGTAACAGGACATATTTTGGCTTTTGCACTACAGCAGGGAGTGCATCTTTTGGCTTATATGGCGAGGCTTAACTTCTCAGTGTTTTGGCTGTTGATATTCCGCCATTATTATCTATGTATATGATTTCGCTTATGGCGATGTAGACTGATATTTCTTTTATGTACTCTCTTATGTATATGTACAGCTTACGGCGATGTGGACTGATCATTTACTATTATGCACTAAGTTGTATCCTACACTGTGCTCTCTGATGTTGTGACATATATGATTCCATTGTCATATTTATGTAAATTATTATATTTGCTGCTTATGCTATTATCTTTACTCTACTAATGATGATTAGTGTGTTATATTCCAATGATTATCCTTAACATCGTCGTACGGGGTTTTGGGATTGTCACAGGTGGTATCAGAGCTTTGGTTAATCTTAGCTCTGGAATTTAACACATTAAACACCTCGTCAGAATAGAATCAGTAGTGTTCTAAGGCGAGTAGCTCATTAGAGATTGGATCAGTAATGTCCTAGAATGAGCTAAGAAGAATAGCAAAAATAATTTGATCAGTACATCATTGTCTTTCCTTAAGTTCTCCTACTTTACCATATATTAAAATTATCGTTTCTGTGAGCTTGACCCTTTTCTTGCTTATATAGAACTTGATAGATGGCTACCCGGGAACCTGCAGCTAGAGGAGGCCGAGGAGGCCAAGGAGGCCGAGGTAGAGGACAGGGGGATACCCCTATTGCAGAAGGGCCTTTGATACAACCACCAGCCCCTCAGCTATTCGAACTAGACCGAGTGGCGAATAGATACAAGAATCTCGAGGGAAAAACCTTTTCAGGCACTGGCACAGTGATAGAAGCCTTGGCTTGGTTGAAAACTTGTGAAAAGATCTTTGGTGGCTTAAGACTCGGAGATCACGATAAGGCATTTATGGGCCCTGGCTTTTACAAGATGAGGCAGAATTATGGTGGGATGCCATCACCGCTGAGGACCAAAATGTAGTGAGGACTTGGGATGAGTTCCAGACAATGTTTAAGGGGAAGTTCATCCCCGAACAAGCGATGGAGCGTATGCATGATGAATTTTCCAATCTCCAACAGGGAGACCTCTCCATCCAGGACTACCTTAACAAGTTCACGGAGCTATCTCGATAAACACCAGAGCTTATCACGACTGTAAAGGCAAAGAACAAAAGGTTCATACATGGGCTTAAGCGTAAGTATCAAGATAGAGCCATGAGCCACATCAAACTTCCATTTGCAGATTTGGTGGGAATGGCCTGTAACTATGAACACTTGGACCAGAGGAACCTAGATCTAGACCACGCCAAGAGTCTAGCGGGAAACAAACGTAAGACTTCTGGGAACCAACCTGAGTCCAGCAACGCAGCAGCCGCAAATCAGCAAGCTAGTAAGCCACCCAAGGGAAGTTGTTTTAATTGCGGTAAGATGGGGCATTATTCCAATGTGTGCACCGCTCCAAAGCGGCAGAAGCCAAACCCACAAAGCTCAGGTCAGAACCCTCGCAACTCCTTTGAATGCTACACTGCCACCAGAAGGGGCACATTAGCAGTCCGGAATGGGGGTATTTAGCTAGGGACGACAGTTGTTGGGTTTGATTTCGAGTTCGTTTGTAAAAAAACTATTTAAAATTTCCTATAAGGCCTGGACCAATAGGATTTTTCCTTTCAAAAAAAATAAAAAATAAAAAAACTACGGAACCCTAGCCGCCAGGCGATATCGACGATTCACGTAGCTCGAACCTTCCCATCGATTTTGCCGCCACCACAGCCAGTTTCGCCGCCACCTCCAGTTGAAGATTCTGAACGCCTCCCTCCCCTCTTCAAATCAGAACAAGCCTCGTCGAAAACCATCGATTATACGCGTCGAATTTCCAGGAGGAAGTCAGCCCCTTTAGAGCGCCGCCGCGACCTGCTGGAGCCGCCGAGTCTGCCGCCACCACCACCGATCGAGAGCTGATTCGTAGCCCTTCAATGTCGCAGGGCCTGATCGGAGCAACAAGGTGCGGTTTGATTTTAAAATCAAAACCTAGTTTTGAAGGTTTAAAAACCTTTCTGCTTCGGAATTCTGAAATGAAAATAACACTTTTAAGCGTTGCAAAACTTTGAAAAATAATATCTTTTTCGTTCGTTAACGAAATTCGATGAAACAGGAGACACCGTGACCGCAAGGAGGCTCTCTACCATCTAGAAGAAGCCGCGGATTTTTCTGATCTTCCTACGATTTTTAGCACTGCAAAAACCAATGTGAGGAATCTAAAATAAATTGTGTGAATGGAATCGCGTTGTATAAATTATATAAGCGAAGTGTAAATTATATACGCATTGTATACCTCATGTACATGTGTTGTATAAGTTATATTAGCGATGTATAAATTATACAAGCGTTGTATGAAACATATATGCTTTGAATTGTGATGAAATGCAAGTGAATTATAGAAGTAATATATATATATATACTCCCCTCGTCCACAGACCATGGACGATATTTATTTCTTGTGATTGACGTGATATTATATGGTATGACGAATGGTTGGAAATAATTGTTTGTGGTTGATATTGTGGTTGAAAAATACCTTTGTGGTTGAAAAATACCCTCTTGTGGTTAAAACAAATTAGAATAGGACTGTGGAATTGAAAATAAAACATGCCGCCTGCGTGCGAACTAGATGCATGATCCCCATTGTCAAAAACCGCGAGGTTTTAAGGTAGAGCGAGGAGCCAAACTAGGGACGGTCCTGGTTTTAACTACCCTGCCGTTATGCTACCGAAATTTTCTGAAATATTCATGTGTTGAGTTGAAATTCATTAGTTGAATCGAAATTCATGTGTTGAATATTATTTGAATTTAAACAAATAGCTTTAGCGATAAAAATCACATTTTTATATATATACAAACTATAGCGAATATTCATGTGTTGAGTTGAAATTCATTCGTTGAATCGAAATTCATGTGTTGAATATTATTTGAATTTAAACAAATAGCTTTAGCGATAAAAATCACATTTTTATATATATACAAACTATAGAGAATATTCATGTGTTGAATTGAAATTCGTTCGTCGAGTCGAAATTCATGTGTTGAATATTATTTGAATTTAAACAAATAGCTTTAGAGATAAAAATCACATTTTTATATATATATACAAACTATAGAGAATATTCATGTGTTGAATTGAAATTCATTCGTCGAATCGAAATTCATGTGTTGAATATTATTTGAATTTAAACAAATAGCTTTAGCGATAAAAATCACATTTTTATATATATACAAACTATAGCGAATATTCATGTGTTGAGTTGAAATTCATTCGTTGAATCGAAATTCATGTGTTGAATATTATTTGAATTTAAACAAATAGCTTTAGCGATAAAAATCACATTTTTATATATATACAAACTATATAGAATATTCATGTGTTGAATTGAAATTCGTTCGTCGAGTCGAAATTCATGTGTTGAATATTATTTGAATTTAAACAAATAGCTTTAGCGATAAAAATCACATTTTTATATATATACAAACTATAGAGAATATTCATGTGTTGAATTGAAATTCGTTCGTCGAGTTGAAATTCATGTGTTGAATGTTATCTTATTTTAAAAATAAAATGAATGGACAATAAAAACTACATTTTTATTGTGAATATGAAGTGTTAAAACATTCACGTGTTGAATAAATATTTTTGATGATAAAAATATTTCCTTTATCATGTATACGCTTTGATAAAAATACACACGTGTTGAAATAAATAATAGTTTGCTAGAAATATTATCATTAGCTTTGTTCTTCATATATATACATGTGTTGAACAGGAAAAATGGATTAGCTGTAGAGTAAAGAAATTATTTGCGTGCCCGACAAATAGGTAAACCTTGATGAGTTGGCTGCGCAATTTTATTTTTATATCAACTCCTGTGAATGCCATTGGATGCGGAGTGCTGGTTATTCTGTGTGAAATAATAAATATCGCCATAGGATAGTAACAATTAATTTTGAACTTCACTACATGGCATACTTCTTGACGATAGGCATACTTCATCATATTCCACATAAGCAATTGGAGCTTGTGTGACGAGGTGGAAGATTTACCATACGAGCGAGATGCTTGTATGGCGATGATTTTATACTACAGGTTGAACTGATGACTGATATGGACTATATAAAATATAACGATAAATTGCCAGATTAATATAAACCCCACACGGGTCTGGAGTTGACAATAATCACGTCTCTCTAGTTATTAGATACGGCACATGGACTATTTATTTCCACACGGAAACGGGGTGACGAGAATTTATTCTCTGGAGTGATTATCTATACATGCTCCCCCGTAAACACCAGAATATATCACTATAAATATGTGGATGCTTTTTAGGATTTATTGGGCACCTAACACGGCCCAATAAATTTCCAAACCCCTCCCCGTACAAAGGAGGTTATGGCGAAATTTTTTGAAATATTAAGGCGTTAGAGAAATATTTGAAGTGAAAACGAAGTTGAAAATATAGAATGAACTATAGTTGGAATTATAGAATGAACTATATTTATATATATATATATAAATATAAATATAATTAAAAGGAATCGAAGCCGTGCAGTTCGTGTTTTGGAATCGTAATTTGAAACGATTAGTACGAGAAATCCGACCATCGGATTTTCCCGAAACCGCAACCGCTGGGTTCGCCTTGGAAATATCTTCCCAACGGCACCAACCTTGTAAAAATCCAACGGTTGGATTGTCCGGAATGTTTAATTAAAATCTGAAGAAAAACAGCGCCAGAATCGTTTATATTTATATATAAATATAAATATAATTAAATTAAATCGAATAACGACGCTGCAGTTCGAATTTTGAAACCGTAACTTCAAACGACTAGTGTGGAAGATCCGACCGTCGGATTTTCACGAAACTGGAACAGTTGGGTTCGCTTTGGGAATATCTTCCCACTGGTATAGACTTTGTAGAAATCCAACGGTTGGATTTTCCGATATGTGTAAAACAAATTAGGGGAAAAACAGCGCCAGTGCCACGACACGACCTGAAACGTCGTTTAATTAAATATGGCCATTTTTAAATAAATAAAAATGGCGAAAAATCGTTATAAAATATTATAAGCAACATAGACTACAAATAAACCAATTGGGCTTGAATTGTTTGATATTTGATGGTCGTATGTGTTTGACACGAAAATAAAACTAAAGAACTGAAAGATGGATGTCGAATAATATAACCATGGAAAGAATCGATTTAAATTCTAATTACGTGAATTATTTGAAAAGGCCGAGCTAACCCTCATTTCAAATAATTTATCGAGCGATTCGAATTGGAAAATACAAGGACGATTCAAGACCGACGATCTTCGTATCGGTTGGATGGGCGCTGCTGAGGTTCCTGACCGGAGTAGCTACCGTGAAGGAACGGAAGTAGTAGCCGTCTGAACGTATGTGTTGATTGTACGGATATACGAGGAATTTGACGCCTCCGGTTTCGTTCCGACCCAGAACGGACTTGTAAATGGACTGTGTGTCTGACATTGGATTTTGTTCTATACTGATTGATCTCTGTTAAATATATATCTGTTTGGCGGTGGAGGATTTATTCTTTTGCTTAACACCCTTCTCTGAGACGTACGAGCTCAGAGGTTATATATCGATGGAAATCAATCGTATGGAGTGGACTGCCTATGTGGCATGCCAAGATGCTGTGATCAAGGCTTCTGTTGCAAAGCAAAGTCTTGTGGATGATGATCAAAGCACGGTCTACGTGGCCTAGATTTGTGTACTGCGTAGATTCGCGAGCCTCACACCTCGGTATGAGTTAAAAACGGGATACGGACCGCTGGTAGAGCACGACGTTTCTTTCTAGCTATGGTGGTGTCAGTGACTTACCAGCCCTGACATTTATATCTACTTTTCACCTTTGTGGTTGTTGGAATGCGAGGCGCCTCGATTATAGGTCTGTAAGGACCGGGAAACGTGTGTTCAGGAATAACTAATCCTCAAACGTAATAGAGGACCAGCCCAGCCGAATCCAGGGTTACCCAGAGTGTGTAGTCCTGAGGCATTTGCTAGAATGTCTCGAAGCGGAGAGGAGCTTGCCCCTTGCCTCGACTTATGACGGAAATCCAATTTCCAATATGGGATAACGGATTCGATTGTAACTTATATATGGCGACATAGTGGCATGGGACGCTCATGTCTCCTATGATTGATATTTATGATGCTATTCATTTTTGAAACATATATGCACTAGTAATAATATCAAATGATTTTGCTTTACACGTATCAAGCATATTTGGCCATTATAAGGTATAACTCTATCCTCCGGCTTGCGTTGCATTGTATGATGGGACTTAAGTCTTATAATGGCTTCATTCTTTTTAAAAGCATTGCGTTATTTTAAAGAATTTACCTTGTTTTAAATGCACTAGCAATCACTGGAGTAAACCCGTTCCGCGAAAGTGGCGTGGTCCTATGATTTGCTTATTACTGTTGTTTAAACTGTTGAATAGATTCCTCATATCAGTCCCCATGACTGACTCGTTGTTTGTTTCACTTTGCAAACGCGGGTGCCCTCATTTTCACACGGGCAGCCTAGTTCACAGGTGACAGGTTGTTTTTGGCTCTGCACTATTGCATAAAGTGCATTTTGGCTCATGGCGAGGCTGACTTCACAGAGATGACTTTGACTTTTTCCGCCATTATTGTACTTATATTATGATTCCGCCACTGGCGATGCGGACTGCTTTATTTTTAGTATTTATTCTCGTATGTATATGTACCACCTTCGGCGATGTAGACTGATACCCTTATTATGTCTCACTGCATGTATGTATTCCGCCTCTGGCGATGATGACTGATCATTTCTTTTCATTTACTAAGTTATATCCTACGCTTTGCTATTCTGATGTTGTTACATGTTGTGATTCCGCTGTCATATCCATGTAAAATTATTCTATTTATTGTTTCTGCTATTATCTGTACCCTGCTATGATGATTGATGTGTTATATTCCAATGATTATCCTTAATACCGCCCCTTGGATTTTGGGATCGTCACAATTGGTATCAGAGCTTTGCTTAACCTTAGTTCCGGGATCTAACACATTAAACACCTCGTCAGAATAGAATCTGTAGTGTTCTAAGGCGAGTAGCTCATTAGAGATAGGATTAGCAATGTCCTAGAATGAGCTAAGCAGATTAGCAAAACAATTTGATCAGTACATCATTATCTTTCCTTATGTTCCCCTGCTTTATCATATATGAAAATTATCAAATCTGTGAGCTTGACTCTTTTCTTGCTTATACAGCACTCTTTCTGATGGCTACACGAGCAACAACAGCTAGAGGAGGCCGTGGAGGCCGAGCAGGAGTAGCAGTAGTATTTGTCCCGAAATCAGATGGTACTCTAAGACTTTGTGTTGATTACCGAGATCTCAATAAGCAGACACTGAAGAACAAATATCCCTTGCCACGTATAGACGATCTGTTAGATCAATTAAATGGAGCAACAGTATTCTCCAGAATGGACCTAGCTACAGGTTTCCACCAATTACGTATAGCCGAAGACTGTATTCCTTTGACAGCCTTCAGGGGTCCGGATTTATTCTACGAATGGTTAGTAATGCCATTCGGCTTGTGTAACGCTCCGGCATACTTCGTCGATCTTATGAACAGAGTGTTCCGTGGTGTATTAAATAAATTTGTTCTAGTCTTCATCGATGACATTTTAATCTACTCAAAGTCGGAAGACGAACATGCAAAACATTTAGAACAAGTGTTGAAAATTCTAAGGAGAAATGTCTTAAAAGCTAAATTTTCTAAGTGTGTCTTCTGCAAGGATGAAGTTAAATTCCTAGGTCATGTCGTATCAAAAGAAGGGATTGATGTAGATCCAAGCAAAATTACAGTGATTCAGAACTGGAAACAACCTAATACCCCCACAGAAGTTCGAAGTTTCCTTGGATTGGCTAGTTACTATCGGAAATTCATTCAGGATTTTTCAAAGATATCTGGTGTATTGACAAAGCTTACAAAGAAGCATGAGAAATTCAAATGGACTCCCGAATGTGAAGAAGCTTTCCAAGAGCTGAAACTGAAATTGACAACCGCTCCAGTATTGACAATTATAGAAGGCAACCAAGACTTGACTGTATGGACAGATGCTTCTATTAGAGGGCTAGGCGCAGTATTAATGCAAAAAGGCCAAGTGGTCGCTTATGCCAGCCGTCAGCTGAAGCCGCATGAAAGAAACTATGCAACTCATGATCTTGAGTTATTAGCTATCGTGTTTGCTTTAAGGATCTGGAGGCATTATTTATTGGGCGAGAAGTTCGAACTATTTACCGACCATCAATCATTGAAATATCTATTCACTCAGAAAGATCTAAACTTGAGACAACAGCGTTGGTTAGAATTCCTTACGGCATACGATTTTGAGATTCTATACACTCCAGGGAAAGCCAATGTTGTCGCAGATGCGCTCAGTAGAAAGAATGAAATCATCGCCAGTTTTATCATTACTTCTTCCTTAGAAGATAAGATTACTATTATACAGAAAGACGATGAATTAATTAAAAGGATTGGCCAGCGGATCCGAGAAGGAAAACCCTCAAATTTTAGCCTTGATAGCCAAGGGGTCCTAAGATTACGAGGGCGAATTTGTGTGCCAGGAATTCCTGAGCTCAGAAGGGAAGTACTTGATGAATGCCACAAGTCCAAATTAAGTATCCATCCCGGTGTGAGAAAAATGTATAATGATATCAAGCGCACATTCTGGTGGAAGGCGATGAAAAGAGATATTTCAATATATGTTAGCAGATGCTCCACTTGTTAGCTAGTTAAGAGCGATCAGCAGAAATTGGCTGGACTATTACAACCATTAGAAATTCCAGGATGGAAGTGGGAGCAAATTTCGATGGACTTCATTGATGGCTTGCCTCGAACTAAGAAAGGAAACGACAGTATATGGGTAATCGTAGATCGCTTCACGAAGACTGCCCATTTCATACATGTCCGATCCAACAGAACGGCTCAAAGTTTAGCACAGATTTACTTCAAAGAAATAGTTAAACTACATGGAGTGACGCTCAATATAGTCAGTGATAGAGATCCCCTGTTTACTAGCAAATTCTGGGAAGCATTCCAGAAGAGTTGGGAACCAAATTAAATTTTAGCACCGCTTATCACCCTCAGACGGACGGCCAAACTGAGAGGGTGAATAGAATTCTAGAAGATTTACTGCGGGCTTGCGTTATTGATTTTGGAGGCTCATGGGAAGATCACTTACATCTAGCCGAATTCTCTTACAACAATAGCTATCAAGCAAGTTTGGGAATGTCTCCATTTGAAGCATTATACGGTAGACCGTGCAGATCTCCCGCATGTTGGGTAGAACCTGGCAACAGACTGGTGTTAGGGCCCGATATGATTCAAGAAGCATCAGATAAAGTCGACTTCATTAAGAAGCGATTGAAAACCGCACAAAGCCGACAGAAAAGTTATGCTGATGCGAGAAGAAGGGATTTATCGTTTGCCGTTGGCGATTATGTTTATTTAAGAGTTTCTCCAATGCGGGGAGTAATCAGATTTGGCAAGACTGGGAAGTTGGCACCGAGATTTATTGGTCCCTTTCCTATACTAGAACGGATTGGAACTCTTGCATATAGGGTTTCATTACATGATTGGTTGCCTGGTGTACATGATGTGTTCCACGTGTCTCAACTCAGAAAACATGTTCATGATCCAGATCTTGTTGTGGAAGAAGCAGCGCAATAGGATATAGACATAACTCCAGAATTAGCGCTCAGAAGAGAGCCATTAAAGATTTTTGGCAAAGAAACTAGAGAGCTAAGGAGCAAAAAGATTCATTTAGTCAAAGTGCAGTGGAGTAGTGATCCTAGAGACTGTACTTGGGAGACTGAGGAAAGCATTAAACAAGCCTACCCCAAATGCAGAGTGGACATCTCTGACTAACTCCTGTGCAAGGTACCTTTACAATACCTTGCATTTACATTTTGTTTCCTACTTTGCTGTTATTTCCTTTTCGAGGACGAAAAGTTTTAAGTGGGGGAGATTGTAATAACCCGAAAATGTGAACCAATTTAAAATTTTTAAATTTGGTTATTACCAAAGAATTTGAATAATTGAAATAGCATATTTCAATAAAATAAAGAATTGGGTATAGTAAGGCAGTTTGAAATTTAGAATACAAACTTTGTCTAACTGTACCGGGTGGAAAATATAACGGATTTTAGCGAAACTGAAAATATTTAAATCTGTTTATGAATACCTTTCTAACGAATCTGAAAAATCGAAGTTTCATAACGAGAATCAAAAGTTATGGCCAAATGAATTTTCAAAAAGGTCGCTATATAGCATATATAGCCCTTGAAAATAGATATTTTGCATACGACCTCGGAATTCGACGAAACCACTTTTGTTGGGTCCGGGATGTCAAACTATTGCTAGGTTTCAAATTTCATAATTTTTGAATCTAGTATGTGAGCGGGGCAAAAGAAAATGTGATTGGTCAATTTCTGTTAAAATGGGTCGACCTAAAAATGGCCGTTTTTCAAACAAGCTCAGAATTCGACGAAACTGGTTTTGTTAGGACCGAATCGTCAAAACAAAGCTAGATTTATTTTTCTGGAATTTTTCGATTCATTTTGTGGCCCTGGCAAATTGAAATGTACGTTCAAATTAAATATTGAATGTTTTATATTTTAATTTGAAAAATAACTGACTGTAACAGTCGAATTGGCTAACGAAACATATCCCATTGTGTCCAGAATGGGGGTATTTAGCTTGGGACGACAGTCGTTGGGTTTGATTTCGAGTTCGTTTGTAAAAACACTATTTAAAATTTCCTATAAGGCCTCGACCAATAGGATTTTTCCTTTCAAAAAAAATAAAAAATAAAAAAACTACGGAACCCTAGCCGCCAGGTGATATCGACGATTCACGTAGCTCGAACCTTCCCATCGATTTTGCCGCCGCCACAGCCAGTTTCGCCGCCACCTCCAGTTGAAGATTCTGATCGCCTCCCTCCCCTCTTCAAATCAGAACAAGCCTCGTCGGAAACCATTGATTATACGCGTCGAAATTCCAGGAGGAAGTCAGCCCCTTTGGAGCGCCGCCGTGACCTGCTGGAGCCGCCGAGTCTGCCACCACCGATCGAGAGCTGATTCGTAGCCCTTCAACGTCGCAGGGCCTGATCGGAGCAACAAGGTGCAGTTTGATTTTAAAATCAAAACCTAGTTTTGAAGGTTTAAAAACCTTTCTGCTTCGAAATTCTGAAATGAAAATAACACTTTTAAGCGTTGCAAAACTTTGAAAAATAATATCTTTTTCGTTCGTTAACGAAATTCGATGAAACAGGAGACACCGTGACCGCAAGGAGGCTCTCTACCAGCTAGAAGAAGCCGTGGATTTTTCTGATCTTCCAACGATTTTTAGCACTGCAAAAACCAATTTGAGGAATCTAAACTAAATTGTGTGCATGGAATCGCGTTGTATAAATTATATAAGCGAAGTGTAAATTATATACGCATTGTATACCTCATGTACATGTGTTGTATAAGTTATATTAGTGATGTATAAATTATACAAGCGTTGTATGAAACATATATGCTTTGAATTGTGATGAAATGCAAGTGAATTATAGAAGTAATATATATATATATATACTCCCCTCGTCCACAGACCATGGACGATATTTATTGCTTGTGATTGACGTGATATTATATGGTATGACGAATGGTTGGAAATAATTGTTTGTGGTTGATATTGTGGTTGAAAAATACCTTTGTGGTTGAAAAATATCCTCTTGTGGTTAAAACAAATTAAAATAGGATTGTGGAATTGAAAATAAAACATGCCGCCTGTGTGCGAACTAGATGCATGATCCCCATTGTCAAAAACCGCGAGGTTGTAAGGTAGAGCGAGGAGCCGTACTAGGGACGGTCCCGGTTTTAACTACCCTGCCGTTATGCTGCCGAAATTTTCTGAAATATTCATGTGTTGAGTTGAAATTCATTCGTTGAATCGAAATTCATGTGTTGAATATTATTTGAATTTAAACAAATAGCTTTAGCGATAAAAATCACATTTTTATATATATATACAAACTATAGCGAATATTCATGTGTTGAGTTGAAATTCATTCGTTGAATCGAAATTCATGTGTTGAATATTATTTGAATTTAAACAAATAGCTTTAGCGATAAAAATCACATTTTTATATATATACAAACTATAGAGAATATTCATGTGTTGAATTGAAATTCGTTCGTCGAGTCGAAATTCATGTGTTGAATATTATTTGAATTTAAACAAATAGCTTTAGCGATAAAAATCACATTTTTATATATATACAAACTATAGAGAATATTCATGTGTTGAATTGAAATTCGTTCGTCGAGTCGAAATTCATGTGTTGAATATTATTTGAATTTAAACAAATAGCTTTAGCAATAAAAATCACATTTTTATATATATACAAACTATAGCGAATATTCATGTGTTGAGTTGAAATTCATTCGTTGAATCGAAATTCATGTGTTGAATATTATTTGAATTTAAACAAATAGCTTTAGCGATAAAAATCACATTTATATATATATACAAACTATAGCGAATGTTCATGTGTTGAGTTGAAATTCATTCGTTGAATCGAAATTCATGTGTTGAATATTATTTGAATTTAAACAAATAGCTTTAGCGATAAAAATCACATTTATATATATATACAAACTATAGAGAATATTCATGTGTTGAATTGAAATTCGTTCGTCGAGTCGAAATTCATGTGTTGAATATTATTTGAATTTAAACAAATAGCTTTAGCGATAAAAATCACATTTTTATATATATACAAACTATAGAGAATATTTATGTGTTGAATTGAAATTCGTTCGTCGAGTTGAAATTCATGTGTTGAATGTTATCGTATTTTAAAAATAAAATGAATAGACAATAAAAACTACATTTTTATTGTGAATATGAAGTGTTAAAACATTCACGTGTTGAATAAATATTTTTGATGATAAAAATATTTCCTTTATCATGTATACGCTTTGATAAAAATACACACGTGTTGAAATAAATAATAGTTTGCTAGAAATACTATCATTAGCTTTGTTCTGCATATATATACATGTGTTGAACAGGAAAAATGGATTAGCTGTAGAGTAAAAAAATTATTTGCGTGCCCGACAAATAGGTAAACCTTGATGAGTTGGCTGCGCAATTTTATTTTTATATCAACTCCTATGAATGCCATTGGATGCGGAGTGTTGGTTATTCTGTGTGAAATAATAAATATCGCCATAGGATAGTAACAATTAATTTTGAACTACACTACATGGCATACTTCTTGACGATAGGCATACTTCATCATATTCCACATAAGCAATTGGAGCTTGTGTGACGAGGTGGAAGATTTACCATACGAGCGAGAGGCTTGTATGGCGATGATTTTATACTACAGGTTGAACTGATGACTGATATGGACTATATAAAATATAACGATAAATTGCCAGATTAATAAAAACCCCACACGGGTCTAGAGTTGACAATAATCACGTCTCTCTAGTTATTAGATACGGCACATGGACTATTTATTTCCACATGGAAACGGGGTGACGAGAATTTATTCTCGGAGTGATTATCTATACACGCTCCCCCGTAAACACCAGAATATATCACTATAAATATGTGGATGCTTTTTAGGATTTATTGGGTACCTAACACGGCCCAATAAATTTCCAAACCCCTCCCCGTACAAAGGAGGTTATGGCGAAATTTTTCAAAACATTAAGGCGTTAGTGAAATATTTGAAGTGAAAACGAAGTTGAAAATATAGAATGAACTATAGTTGGAATTATAGAATGAACTATATTTATATATATATAAATATAAATATAATTAAAAGGAATCGAAGCCGTGCAGTTCGTGTTTCGGAATCGTAATTTGAAACGATTAGTACGAGAAATCCGACCATCGGATTTTCCCGAAACCGCAACCGCTGGGTTCGCCTTGGAAATATCTTCCCAACGGCACCAACCTTGTAAAAATCCAATGGTTGGATTGTCCGGAATGTTTAATTAAAATCTGAAGAAAAACAGCGCCAGAATCATTTATATTTATATATAAATATAAATATAATCAAATTAAATCGAATAACGATGCTACAGTTCGAATTTTGAAACCGTAACTTCAAACGACTAGTGTGGAAGATCCGACCGTCGGATTTTCACGAAACTGGAACCGTTGGGTTTGCTTTGGGAATATCTTCCCACTGATATAGACTTTGTAGAAATCCAACGGTTAGATTTTCTGATATGTGTAAAACAAATTAGGGGAAAAACAGTGCCACGGCACGACCTGAAACGTCGTTTAATTAAATATGGCCATTTTTAAATAAATAAAAATGGCGAAAAATCGTTATAAAATATTATAAGCAACATAGATTGCAAATAAACCAATTGGGCTTGAATTGTTTGATATTTGATGGTTGTATGTGTTTGACACGAAAATAACACTAAAGAACTGAAAGATGGATGTCGAATAATATAACCATGGAAAGAATCGATTTAAATTCTAATTACGTGAATTATTTGAAAAGGCCGAGCTAACCCTCATTTCAAATAATTTATCGAGCGATTCGAATTGGAAAATACAAGGACGATTCAAGACCGACGATCTTCGTATCGGTTGGATGGGCGCTGCTGAGGTTCCTGACCGGAGTAGCTACCGTGAAGGAACGAAAGTAGTAGCCGTCTGAACGTATGTGTTGATTGTACGGATATACGAGGAATTTGACGCCTCCGGTTTCGTTCAGACCCAGAACGGACTTGTAAATGGACTGTGTGTCTGACATTGGATTTTGTTCTATACTGATTGATCTCTGTTAAATATATATTTGTTTGGCGGCGGAGGATTTATTCTTTTGCTTAGCGCCCTTCTCTGAGACGTACGAGCTCAGAGGTTATATATCGATGGAAATCAATCGTATGGAGTGGACTGCCTATGTGGCATGCCAAGATGCTGTGATCAAGGCTTCTGTTGCAAAGCAAAGTCTTATGGATGATGATCAAAGCACGGTCTACGTGGCCTAGCTTTGTGTATTGCGTAGATTCGCGATCCTCACACCTCGGTATGAGTTTAAAACGGGATACGGACCGCTGGGAGAGCACGACGTTTCTTTCTTGCTATGGTGGTGTCAGTGACTTACCAGCCCTGACATTTATATCTACTTTTCACCTTTGTGGTTGTTGGAATGCGAGGCGCCTCGATTATAGGTCTGTAAGGACCGGGAAACGTGTGTTCAGGAATAACTAATCCTCAAACATAAGAGAGGACCGGCCCAGCCGAATCCAGGGTTACCCCGAGTGTGTAGTCCTGAGGCATTTGCTAGAATGTCTCGAAGCGGAGAGGAGCTTGCCCCTTGCCTCGACTCATGACGGAAATCCAATTTCCAATACGAGATAACGGATTCGATTGTAACTTATATATGGCGACATAGTGGCATGGGACGCTCATGTCGCCTATGATTGATATTTATGATGCTATTCATTTTTGAAACATATATGCACTAGTAATAATATCAAATGATTTTGCTTTACACGTATCAAGCATATTTGGCCATTATAAGGTAAAACTCTATCCTCCGGCTTGCGTTGCATTGTATGATGGGACTTGAGTCTTATAATGGCTTCATTCTTTTTAAAAGCATTGCGTTATTTTAAAGAATTTACCTTGTTTTAATTGCACTAGCAATCACTGGAGTAAACCCGTTCCGCGAAAGTGGCATGGTCCTATGATTTGCTTATTACTGTTGTTTAAACTGTTGAATAGATTCCTCATACCAGTCCCCATGACTGACTCGTTGTTTGTTTCACTTTGCAACCGTGGGTGCCCTCATTTTCACACGGGCAGCCTAGTTCACAGGTGACAAGTTGTTTTTGGCTCTGCACTGTTGCTTAGAGTGCATTTTGGCTCATGGCGAGGCTGACTTCACAGAGATGACTTTGACTTTTTCCGCCATTATTGTACTTGTATTATGATTCCGCCACTAGCGATGCAGACTGCTTTATTTTCAGTATTTATTCTCGTATGTATATGTACCGCCTTCGGCAGTGTAGACTGATACCCTTAATATGTCTCACTGCATGTATGTATTCCGCCTCTAGCGATGATGACTGATCATTTCTTTTCATTTACTAAGTTATATCCTACGCTTTGCTATTCTGATGTTGTTACATGTTGTGATTCCGTTGTCATATCCATGTAAAATTATTCTATTTATTGTTTCTGCTATTATTTGTACTCTGCTATGATGATTGATGTGTTATATTCCAATGATTATCCTTAATACCGCCCCTCGGATTTTGGGATCGTCACAGTTGAATCTGTCTAGCTCAAAGTCCTGGGGTGCTGGTGGCCCATAACCCACAGGTCCCAGGATCGAAACCTGGCTCTGATACCAAATGTGACGGCCGGCGAAATCCGGTAGGCTTTGCAACCATCCCTTTATCCCCTAAGCAGCAGGTAATACCCACCGCGGCTCACACTGGTCCCCCAATTCCTTGTTTTACGGCGACCCTCTCGAGTCTCGCGCCTACTGGCGAACCAACGCTCTATGCAGCGACAAGTAGGGGTAAGAGTCTCCCGTTCGCCACCAAACCGCGAAGCGAGAACCCCCTATCATGCGTACCCGGCCTACTCAGGGCCAGCAACAAGAACTGGTGATAAAAATAGGATTTTTCTTATAAAACAATTTCTTTTAAAACGAGATTATTTTACATAGTCCATATAGTTGATAGAAGGTGATTTTTATTATGAAACAATTTATTTCAAAATATGAATACCTTTCAACACATGAATTTCAATTCAACGAATGAATATCGATTCAACACATGAAGGTTTTCTATAGTTTCTATATATAGATAAAAATGTGATTTTTATATTTAAAACACGAATACCATTCAACACATGAATTTCTAATCAATGAATGAATATCGATTCAACACATGAAGGTTTTCTATTCAACGAATAAATATAGTTTCAGCAAATGAAAATAATTCAAACACATGAATATTATTCAAAATTTCGGCAGCATAACGACAGGGTAGTTAAAACCGGGACCGTCCCTAGTACGGCTCCTCGCTCTACCTTAAAACCTCGCGGTTTTTGACAATGGGGATTATGCATCTAGTTCGCACGCAGGCGGCATGTATATATTTATTTCATTTCCACAAACTAATCCTATGTGGTTTCAACCAAATATTTCTCAACCACAAATGGGTATTTTTCAACCACAATCAATCAATATCAACCACAAACAATCCCAAACAACCATTCGCTATCAATCAATTTTCACACCAATTACAACCAATAAATATCGTCCATGGTTTGTGGACGAGGGGCGTATATATATATATATATATATATATATATATATATATATATATATATATATATAGCAATTCACTTCTATTTCAACACATATATAATTTTTACAACGCATATATAACTTATACATCGAACGTGCAACTTATACAACGCTTATACATGAGGTGTACAACGCTTATATAACTCATACATCGACTATATAATTTATACATCGTCGTTTTCCATATCGTTTATGAATTAGAAATCACAATTGGGTTCCACTCCACCAAAAATAGCAGAAGGCTCAGAAAAATACGCGGTCTCTTCTAAAATGTAGAAGACGTCCACACGGTCACGATGTTTTCTGTTTCATCGAATTTCGTTAACGAATGAAAAAGATACGATTTTTAAAAGGTTCGCAACACTAAAAAGTGTTTAAACAATATAAAGGAATTACCTTTATATGTTGTTCAAAACTAGGTCGAAGAAATTCGCGAAATCCGGGAAGAACTGGGATGATCGATGGCTACAGCGTCGTAGAGGGAGGTGAGGGCTGTCGATCGATGGTGGTTTGAGGGGTTACGGTGGTCTGTAGCGGCGGCGGCGTCAGGAAGGTCGGATCTTTGGAAGGTCGTTTCTGGCGATGGGGGCGTCGATGGAGGCGGAGCTTGTGTCGGATTAGAAGAGGAGGGGGAGGCGGTTCAAATGGATGTGGCGGCGGCGGCTCTGGTGGCCCGTAGCGGCGGCGGCGGAGGAGAGAAGGGGGGAGCCTTTATCGCCGTCGATCGGGGGGGCTGAGGATTTTTTTTTCCTAAATTCTGATTGGTCGGTGGGTCTTTAAAGGGGTTTTCTGACACGGCCACCAATTGAAACCCAACGACTGTCGTCCCTAGCGTTTTACCCCCATTACGAACACAATGGGATATGTTTCGAAGGCCCATTCGACTGTTTCAGTCAGTTTCCATTCAAATTAAAATATAAAACATTCAATATTTAATTTGAACGTACATTTCAATTTGCCAGGGCCACAAACTGATTCGAAAAATTCCAGAAAAATAAATCTAGCTATGTTTTGATGATACGGTCCCAACAAAACTAGTTTCGTCGAATTCTGAGACCATTTGCAAAAAGGCCCATTTCTGGTCGATCCAATTTAACTGTAATTGACCAAAACACGTTTTCCTTTGCCACGCTCACATACTAGCTTCAAAAATTATGAAATTTGAAACCTTGCAATAAATTCACATCCCGGATCCAACAAAAGTGGTTTCGTCGAATTCCGAGGTCGTATGCAAAATGGCCAATTTCCCGGGCTATATAAATTCCATAGCGACCTTTCTGAAAATTCATTCGGCCATAACTTTTGCTTTCTGCTATGAAAATTCGATTTTTCAGATTCGTTAGAAAGGAATTCACTAACAGATTAAAAATTTTTGGTTTCACTCAAATCCGTTTTGTTTTGCACCCGGTACAGTCCGACGAAGTTTGAATTCAATTTTTGAAACTACAGCGCCATTTCAGGCCTTGTTTATAATTATAATTAATTATATTCGTTTTCAATTGTCGCTTTAAACTCAGTTTTCATCTCTATTATTTAAAATATTAATTTTAAATATTTAAAATCAATTGTTTTAGCCGATTTAAAAATTTTAAATTGGTTCAGATTTTCTGGGTCGTTACAATTGTCCTTTGCGGAAGAATGCTCAGGTTGCTCATGTTTATGATGGGGCGAACCCGCCGGCTACTTCAGATGGAGCAGGTAAACCCGATGTTTTGGGAGGTACCCCTACAATTAAAAATATTCTTGTTTCTGTACTATTTGACACTGGTGCATCACGTAGTTTTATTGCAAGTAACACTATTAACAAGTTAAAGTTAAAACAAAGAAAGCTTAAAGAATCGGTTAGAGTTCATAATCCAATAGGGGGTTTTATTATTCTCAGTTCATATTGTAAAGTACCTGCTTCTTTTTATCGATATCGGTTTCCTCTTGATCTAGTCGTTATGGATTTTCCTGAGTTCGATATCATTCTCGGGCTAGATTGGTTAACGAAATACGAGGCCGAAGTAAATTATGCGGAAAGAATAGTAAAAATTAAAACAAAGCTTGGATATATTACTATACCATGCCATGGTTCAGATCCGGATAGAAAAGAACTTTGGTCTGCGCTAGAAGTTGTTCCCACTTCATTAGAAAAGATTCCTATGGTTAAAAATTATGCGGATGTGTTTGAAGAAGTCGAAAACTTACCTCCGCAAAGAGAAATTGAATTCAGAATCGATCTAATTGTGAATGCCAGACCAGTGGTACGTCCAATTCGAAGAATGAATCCAAAAGAAAAAGAAGAATTAGGCGATCAAACTCGTCAACTGCTATGGAAGGGTCTGATCAGACCTAGCTTTTCTAATTGGGGTGTTCCTACGTCATACGGTACTCTCCGATTGTGTGTTGATTACCGAGACCTCAACAAGCAGACACTCAAAAACAAATACCCATTATCCCACATCGATGATCTGTTAGACCAATTAAATGGAGCGAGAGTATTTTCCAGAATGGACCTAGCTACAGGTTTCCGTCAACTGAGAATTGCATAAGACTGTGTTCCTTTGACAGCTTTTAGAGGTCCAGACATATTTTATGAGTGGTTAGTAATGTCATTCGGTTTATGCAACGCTCCAGCATACTTCGTCGATCTAATGAATAGAGTGTTCAGAGAAGTTCTGAATAAATTTGTTCTGGTATTCATCAATGATATTTTAATCTACTCCAAATCAGAAACCGAGCATGAAAAACATTTATAACAAGTATTGGGGATTCTGAGAAAGAACATCTTCAAAGCCAAATTCTCTAAATGCATCTTCTGGCAAGATGAAGTGAAGTTCCTTGGCCATGTGGTGTCAAAGAAGAAATTTCTGTAGATCCGAGCAAAATTACAGCAATTCAAGACTGGAAACAGCCTACTACACCCACAGAAGTCCGAAGTTTTCTGGGATTGGCTAGTTATCATTGAAAATTCGTTAAGGATTTTTCAAAGATATCCGGTCCATTAACAAAGCTTACAAAGAAGCACGTGAGATTTAAGTGGACTTCCGACTATGAGGAAGCTTTCCAGGAACTGAAATCAAAATTAACAACCGCTCCAGTATTAACCATTATCGATGGAAATCAGGATTTAACGGTTTGGACAGATGCTTCTATTAGAGGTTTTGGTGCAGTATTAATGCAAATAAGCCAAGTAGTCGCTTATGCAAGCCGCCAGCTGAAGCCGCATGAGAAGAATTATGTAACTCATGATCTTGAGTTGCTAGCCATCATTTTTGTTTTGAAAATCTGGAGGCATTACTTATTGGGTGAGAAATTCGAATTATATACAGACCATCAATCATTGAAGTATTTGTTCACCCAGAAAGATCTAAACTTGAGACAACAGCGTTGGCAAGAATTTCTTGCAGCGTATGATCTAGATATCCTATATACGCCGGGAAAGGCTAATGTAGTAGCGGATGCGCTTAGTAGAAAAACCGCAATCATTGCCAATCTTATAATTACGCCTTCATTGATTGATAAATATTTGCTCTTCAGAAGGATGATCACTTCATTCAAAGAATCAGAGAGAGAATACAGAAAGGCGAGCCCTCGAGTTTTCAGGTGGATAAGGAAGAAGTTCTGAGATTAAGAGGGAGGATCTGTGTTCCCAACATCCCAGAGCTCAAAAGGGAGGTGCTTGATGAATGTCATAAATCCAAGCTTTGCATTCATCCTGGGGTAAGTAAGATGTACAATGATCTCAACCACACCTTCTGGTGGAGGTTCATGAAGAGGGACATTTCTTTATATGTTAGTAGGTGCTCTACTTGTCAACTAGTCAAAAGCGACCAACAAAAGCTGGCCGGATTGTTGCAACCGTTGGAAATCCCAGGTTGGAAGTGGGAACAAATTTCCATGGATTTCATAGATTGTTTGCCCCGAACCAAGAAAGGTAATGACAGTATTTGGGTGATCGTAGATCGCTTCACGAAGACCGCCCATTTCATACCTGTCAGATCCAATAGAACCGCCCAAATTCTAGCACAAATTTATTTCAAAGAAATTGTTAAGCTGCATGGAGTTCCCATCAGCATAGTCAGTGATAGAGACCCAATATTCGCTAGCAAATTCTGGGAAGTATTCCAGACAGAATTGGGAACAAAACTAAACCGGAGCACCGCTTATCACCCTCAGACAGATGGCCAAACTAAGAGGGTGAACAGAATTCTAGAAGATTTACTGCGAGCTTGTATTATTGATTTTGGCGGGTCATGGGATGATCACTTGCATTTGGCCGAATTCTCATACAACAACAATTATCAGGCAAGCTTGAAAATGTCGCCATTTGAAGCATTATACGGTAGACCGTGCAGATCTCCTGCATGTTGGGTAGAACCTGGCAACAGACTTGTGTTGGGGCCTGATATGATTCGAGAAGCATCAGATAAAGTTGATTTCATTAAGAAACGATTGACAACCGCACAAAGCCAACAGAAAAGTTATGCAGATTCTAGAAGAAGAGATTTAGCATTCGCTGTTGGTGATTATGTTTATTTAAAAGTTTCTCCGATGAGAGGAGTAATCCGATTCGGTAAAACTGGGAAGTTGGCACCCAGATTTATTGGTCCCTTTCCTATACTTAAACGAATTGGAACTCTCGCTTATAGGGTTCTATCTGATTGGTTGCCAGGAGTACATAATGTGTTTCACGTATCTCAACTTAGAAAACATGTGCATGATCCAGATCTTGTTGTAGAAGAAGCAGCGCAACAGGACTTGGAAATTACTCCAGAATTAGCAGTTAGAAGAGAGCCATTAAAAATTACTGGCAAAGAAACTAAAGAGCTAAGGAACAAGAAGGTTCATTTAGTTAAAGTGCAGTGGAGTAGTGATCCTAGAGACTGTACTTGGGAGACAGAAGAAAGCATGAAGCAAGCTTACCCCAAATGCAGAGTGGACATCTCTGACTTACTCCGGTGCAAGGTACCTTTACAATACTTTGCATTTCCGTTTTTGTTTCCTACCGTACTGCAGTTTCCTTTTCGGGGACGAAAAGTTTTAAGTGGGGGGAGATTGTAACAACCTGGAAAATACGAGCCAATTTAAAAATTTTAAATTGGTTATTTTAATGAAATTGGAGCAATTGAAATAGAATATTTCAATAAAATAATGAGTTAGAAATGGTGCGGCAGTTTGAAAATTTGAATTCAAACTTTGAATAACTGTACTGGGCGCAAAATAAAACGAATTTTAGTGAAACCAAAAATATTTAAATCTATTTATGATTATCTTTCTAATGAATCTGAAAAATCGAAGTTTCATAGCGGGAATCAAAAGTTATGGCCAAATGAATTTTCAAAAAGGTCGCTATAGAGAATATATAGCCCTTGAAAATAGACATTTTGCAAACGACCTCAGAATTCGACGAAACCACTTTTGTTGGATCCGGGATGTCAAATTATTGCTAGGTTTCAAATTCCATAATTTTTAAAGTTAATATGTTAGTGTAGCAAAGGAAAATGTGTTTGGTCGATTTCAGTTAAATTGGATCGACCTGAAAATGGCCATTTTTCAATCGTTCTCAAAATTCGACGAAACTAGTTTTGTTCGGACCGTATCGTCAAAGCATAGCTAGATTTATTTTTTGGAAATTTTGGGATTAGTATCTGGCCCCGACAAATTGAAATGTACGTTTAATTCAAATATTAAATGTTTTATACTTTAATTTGAAAAATAACTGACTGTGACAATCGAATTGGCTTACGAATCTATCCCATTGTGTTCGGGATGGGGGTAATTAGCTAGGGGTAACAGTCGTTGGGTTTGGATTGGAGTTCGGATGGAGAAACACTATTTTAAAAATTAAATAAAGCACGGGCCAATAGGATTTTTCCATCATAAATTAAAAAAAAAAACCTGTCTCTCTCGACTTCGACAGTGCAACCCCCTTCCCCCATTCCCGGTCATTTTCCCGGCTAATCCATCAAGAATCTGACCATGCCCCAGTTCAACTTTTTGTAGCACTCCTCGCATTCTTCAAATCCATATAAGGTTCATCCTGTATCGTGCTGTGTACATCGAGTTTCGTGCCTCTGAAGTGGCCGACTTTGAGTCGCCACTGACCGAGATCCCGACCACCGAACTGCGTCGAACCCCCAGGCGCAGGCGCGCCTACTGACCCTCTTCGATGTGGTATAAGCCGATCCTCCTATCGTGCTACGGATTTCGCGAAAATTCAAAACCTCGTTTTGAACGTTCAACTGAAGGTAATAGCCTTGGCTATTTTAAACTGATTTTTACACTTTTAAGTGTTGCAAACTTCTAAAAATCATATCTTTTTGCTATGTTGACGAAATTCGATGAAACAGGAGACATCGGACTCATAAGGACGCTCTCTACATTCTAGAAGAGTTTGGGGATTTTTCTGAGCTCGCTACTATTTTTAGCAAAGCAACAAACCAATGTGAGATTTTTAAACTGAAATGTGAATGGAAATGCATTGTATAAGTTATATAAGCGAAGTATAAATTATATACGCGTGGTATGCCTCATGTACATGTGTTGTATAAGCTATATGAGCGATGTATAAATTATACATGCATCGTATAAATCATAAATGTGTTGAAATAGAAGTGAAATATACTTATATATATACACTCCCCTCGACCACAAACCATGGACGATATTTATTGATTGTGATTGGCGTGAAATATTTGGTGAATAATGCGAATGGTTGATAGGATTGTTTGTGGTTGATAATGATTGATTGTGGTTGAAATATACCCGTTTGTGGTTGAAAACAAAATTAGAATAGGTTGCGGAAAAGAAAAACATACTCGCCTGCGTGCGAACTAGATGTATGAAATCCCCATTGTCAAAAACCGCGAGGTTTTAAGGTAGAGCGAGGAGCCGTACTCGGGACGGTGCCGGTTTTAAATACTCTGTTGTTATGCTGCCGAAATTTTCAATAATATTCATGTGTTAGAATTATTTTCATGTGCTGAAACTACATTCATGTGTTGAATAGAAATTCATGTGTGAAACTATATTCATGTGTTGAAACTATATTCATGTGTTGAATCGAAATTCAAGTGTTGAATAATTTCTTTGAAAGATAAAAATAACTTTTTATCACATATATAGAATATATAAAATATCCATGTTTTAAATAAATTGTTTTAACAATAAAAATCGCATTTTTATTATATATATAAATTATAGAAAACATTCATGGGTTGAATAAAGGACTAGAACGATAAAAATCATATTTTTATCATATGTGTGAAGTCGAAAACATTCATGTGTTAAATATATGAATTGAACGATAAAATCTACATTTTATTGTGAATAAGAAGTGCTAAAAATGTTCATGTGTTAAATAAATATTTTTGATGATAAAAATATCATTTTTATCATGTATTCGACTCGCTAAAAATACACAAGTGTTGAAATAAATATTTGTTTGCTATAATATTATTTTTAAAATGTACATGAACTAAACAAAATAGTCATGCGTTGAAATATATATTTTTTTTGCTAAAAATATCATTTTTATGTGAAATATGAAGTGTTAAAAATAATCACTTGTTCAAAGAAATATGTGTGGGTTGTAAAATTATTTTTAACATGTGCAGGAAGTGTTAAAAATAACCATGTATAGAAATAAACCTTTGTTCGCTAGAAATATTATTTTTACCTTAGTTTTGCACATATATATATACATGTGTTGAACAGGAAAATGGATTAGCTGTTGAGTAAAGAATTTATTTGCGTGCCCGCCAAATAGCTAAACCTTAATGAGTTGGATGCGCAATTTTATTATTATATCAACTCCTGTGAATGTCATTGGATGCGGAGTGCTGGTTGTTCTGTGTGTAATAATAAACGTCGCCATAGGATAGTAACAATTAATTTTGTACTACACTACATGGCATACTTCATGAAGATAGGCATACTTCATCATATACCACATAAGCGTTTGGAGCTTGTGTGACGAGGTTAAAGATTTACCATACGAGCGAGAGGCTTGTATGGCGATGACTATATATTACAGGTTGAACTGATGACTGATCTGGACTATATAAAATGTAATGGTAAATTGCAAGATTAATAAAAAAAACCACACGGGTCTGGAGATGACAATAAACACGTCTCTCTGGTCATTAAGGCACAAAAACCATTTATAGGGTGACGAGAATTTATTCTCTGGAGTTATGATCTATACACACTCCCCTGTGGACACCGTAATATATCACTATAAATATGTGCATGCTTATTAGGATTTATTGGGTACCTAATATGGCCCAATAAATTTCCAAACCCCTTCCCGTACAAAGGAGGTTATGGCGAAATTTTCTGAAATTTAAAGGCATTAGTGAAATATTTGAAGTGAAAACGATATTGAAATCGTCGAATAAATTATATTTATATATATAAATACAAATTAATAAAACGAATCGAGCCCCTGCAGTTCGCGTTTTGAAATTGTAACTTTAAATGATTATACCGAAAGATCCGACCATCGGATTTTCACGAAACTGGAACCGTTGGGTTCACTTTGGAAATATCTTTCCAACGATATAAACTTTGTTGAGATCCAACGGTTAGATTTTCAAATATGTGTAAACAAATTTGAAGAAAAACAGTGTCAGTGCCTCGGCACGACCTGAAACGTTGTTTAATTATATAGGGCCATTTTTAAATAAATAAAAATGGCAATATCTCGTTATAAAATATTATAGACGATATGGAATGAAAATAAACCGATTATACTTGGTTTGCTTGTCATTGGATGGTTGAATGTGTTTGACATGAAAATTATACTAAAGAACTGAAATGTGAATTTCGAATAATTTAACCATGGAAAGAATTAATTTGAAATCTAAATATACGTGAATTATTTGAAAAGGTCGAGTTAATTCTCATTTCAAATAATTGATCGACGATTAGAAGTCGAAGAGATGAAGACGGTTCAAGACCGACGATGTTCACATCGGATGGATGGGCGCTACTGATGCTCATGATTGGAGTAGCTACCTTGAAGTGGCTGAAGTAGTAGCCGTCCGGATGTATTTGTTGATTGTACGGATATGCGAGGAATATGGTGCCTCCGGTTTCGTTCAGACCCAGAACGAACTTGTAAATGGATGCGTGTCTAACATTGGATTTTGTTCTATGTTGATTGATCTCTATTAAATATATATCTGTTTGGCAGCGGAGAATTTATTCTCTTGCTTAACGCCCTTCTCTGAGATGTACGAGCTCAGAGGTTATATATTGATAGAAATCAGTTGCATGGAGTGAATTGCCTGTGTGGCATGCCTTAGTGGCAGATGATCAAGGCTTCTGTTGAAAAACAAAGTCTTGTGGTTGATGATCAAAGCATGGCCTACGTGGCGTAACTTTGTGTATAGCATTGATTCGCGAGCCTCACACCTCGGTATGAGTCAAAAATGGGATAAGGACCGCTGGGAGAACACGACGTTTCTTTCTAGCTACGGGGGTGTTAGTGACTTACCAGCCCTGACATTGATATTATTTTCACCTGTGTGGTTGTTGGAATGCGAGGCGCCTCGGTTATAGGTCTGTAAGGACCAGGAAACGTGTGTTCAGGAATTGCCAATCCTCAAACGTAAGAGAGGACCGGCCCAGCCGATTCCAAGGGTTACCCAGAGTGTGTAGTCCTGAGGCATTTGCTAGAGTATCTCGAAGCGGAGAGGAGCTTGCCCCTTGCCTCGACTCATGATGGAATCCAATTTCCAATACGAAATTACGGATTTAATTGTATTACTAGTATGGTGACATGACATATGTTAGTCATGCCGTCTATGATTGATATTTATGGTGGAACTTGCTTTTGAAACATATATGCACTAGTAATAATATCAAACACTTTTGTTTTATACATATCAAGCATTTCTTGGCCATTATAAGGTACAACTCTATCCTCCGGCTTGCGTTGTATTGTGTGATGGGACCTGAGTCTTATAATGGCTTCATTTTTATAAAAAGCATTGCGATGATTTAATAATTTACTTTATTTCATGCACTGGCAATCACCGGAGTAAACCCGTTCCGTGAAAGTAGCGTGGTCCTATGATTTGCCTTATTATTGTTGTTTAATTAGTTAAGTTGAATTCTCATATCAGTCTCATGACTGACTCGTAGTTTGTTTCACCTTGCAAACTTGGGTGCCGTTATTTTCACACGGGCAACCTAGTGACAGGTAACAGGACATATTTTGGCTTTTGCACTACAGCAGGGTGTGCATCTTTTGGCTTATATGGCGAGGCTTGACTTCTCAATGTTTTGGCTATTGATATTCCGCCATTATTATCTATGTATATGATTCCTCTTATGGCGATGTAGACTGGTATTTCTTTTATGTACTCTCTTATGTATATGTACCGCTTATGGCGATGTAGACTGTTCATTTACTTTTATTCACTAAGTTGTATCCTACACTGTGCTCTCTGATGTTGTGACATATATGATTCTGCTGTCATATTTATGTAAATTATTCTATTTGTTGCTTATGCTATTATCTGTACTCTGCTAATGATGATTAATGTGTTATATTCCAATGATTATCCTTAACACCGTCGTACGGGGTTTCGGGATCGTCACAGGTAACAGCCTTAGTAGATTCTAATACGAATTTTACAAATAGTCTTAAAGTTAAGCGCAACTGACAAAAATTGTTGTAAATAAGCCTTTTGCGACTGCAAAAAGCTGTTGTAAGAAGGTATTTCACAACAGCTAAAAGAAACTGTGAATATGTCTTTTACAACTACTATGAGTAGTTATAAAAGGATATTTTTACAACTGTCAAAAACAGTTGTAAAATAATAATGTTTTATTACAACTGTGGACACAAAGACTGACAAATATCAATTGTAGTAGATCTATTACAGCTGTTTTTGGTAGTTGCAAAAGGATATATATTTGTTAGAAATAGGTTTCCTCCATTACGTTTTACCGGAGAAGGAAGGAAGATGAAATAGAACGTATTCCTTACCCTTCCAGACACTTCATTATTTTTAGGGTGTAATTAAGCCCATTAACCTCAATTAAGCCTCCTAACACTTAACTAGCCAATTAAATACCCAATTAAGCCTCCTAACACTTAATTAGCCAATTAAATACCCAATTAAGTCTTTAGACACTAGTTTAAGGCTAATATAACCATGTTTACACCAATTTTTTTTTCTATTATTCATACATAGCCAACAATTAATCAACAACAAAGTTAATTAATTAAATTTGTAAACAACATTTTTAAAACATTTTGAGGTTTATTATATTTAAATAATCATTATCACACAAAATTTGCAATTTTGATAACAATTTCATAAATTACATTTTTTTTACATCTCGCTTATATTTTTACATTTCTCATATACACATGAATAATTAATCCTACTTACTCTCTTTTAAAATTTAATATATCATAATTTATGCCAAAATACCCAATTTACACTTTAAGGCTCATTGAATACTACGTATAAAAACCCAAAAACCATACTATTTGTTATTGAATCCTTTTTAATTGATTTTCTCATCAAATGCTTATTAACAAATACTTACCCCTTGATGTTCCAAAACTAACATATACTTCATTACTCATTAACATTTAAAATTCTTTAATTTTGCAACTACCCAATTTAACTCAAATTCTTCCCAGTTAAGTTTGTATAATACAATTTAACCACTTATTCGTGATTAAATTCGATTATTAACCTCCTAAATACAAATTTAACATAAATAATCAAGTAAATCACTCTCACTTTGATTCAGTTATCTTCGTTATTATTCCATTGTAAGAATTAAATTTATTAATCATTTTGGCAGATAATTACCCAGAAACTCGGGTTGTTATAGACTCCCCCCTTAAAGGAATTGCGTCCTCGCAATTCGCTTAAGGTGAGCCTAAACAACATACCTACTTTAACACGTAAGATATGCATATGTACAAAGGTGTACATAATATAAACATGATTTACACAAAGGATTAAAGAATATTTTCGCCTCTATTATCTGAAGTAAGAAAATCTGGATATAGACACTCGATGAATTCTCCAGTTTCCCAAGTGCAGCCCTTGGGGTTAGCCGACCACTGGACTTTTATAAGAGGTACATTCTTATTTTGAAGGTGCCTCACCTCCGAATCAAGAATACAAATAGGTCGCTACTCTATGGTCAAATCGGGAGATATCTCATAATCTAACTACTTAGAAGAACCGATGACTAAGTCTTTGCTGTGGTGTTTATTGTTTTATATTGTTTTTTTATTTTGGATTTCCTTGTTTGTCTTTTATTAGTGGTATTTTTTATTTTCGATTGAATAACTTTGTTTAGGTATATCGATTTTTCTATAAAATTTTGCCTACTTTATGTTATTATTTGCTTCTTCGGGTTGGAAGTAAAAATAAATAATTGGAACAAAGACCCAAAATACAGCTTATGTAAGTATATTTCATAAATAACTATCTATGTAACTTTTTAATAATTTTAAAATTTAATCACTAGAATTTACTCACATATTTTTAACATCTATATTTTAAATTTAAATCTAACCTTCACGGTATAATTTATATTGTACACATGAAGTTATTTTCAAATTTTTATTACTCGAATAAAATAATTTTAATGAGAAATGACTCTAATAGTAAACCTATTCACTCAAAATCTTATAAACCTATCTTTATATATTTGATGTGTACAAATCTTAAGATCAATTATGAAATTTGACAAATTAAGTTTATCTGGGCATTTTCTTTTTTCTTTTATAGTTACTTTGGTTGTGTGATTGCTTAATTAAACAACTACTTTGGCTTGGTTATGAAGTCTGAATGTAAAGCTTTTTACCCACTATGATATTATATGATTATTGTAAATTCAATTGCTTTTATTTTAATTAACTAAAGAATTAATTATAATTAATTTTAAATTTGAATCCAAATTTGAATCAGTTACATATTAGTTTCAATTTGTTACAATAATAATCGAATATTAAATTTATTGCAATTAAATGCGGTTTTCGTATTTTTAATCATGATTAAAGGTATTTAATAGTACCTTTCTTTCTCTTATGTTTATGGTTGCAAATATGTATATGATATGTTCGTTTATATACGATTTGTCTACACAAACCTAGATCAATATAGTGCCAAGATTATTGGCCTTTTTCAGTATTCTATGAAAATAATTAAAGTGTTTTTACATTTATAAAAATGAAAGGGTACTTTTACACCCTTATTTGTTTTCTTATATTCAAATCTCTTTCTCATTCTATGGATATTGTAAGGTAACTCCATAAAATGTAAAATATGCCTCTTTTTATATATTTTAGAACGCCTCTTTATTGTGTATTCTCAAAGTGTAACGTATTTATAAGTTATTGAAAGAGACATTCTTGTTATATTTTTAAATTTTTGTACTTTAGCGGACGTTGCATGTTTTTGTTGCAACGATATATCTTCATTTTGTTTAAATCATTGCTTTTTTATATAATTTATTACCTAAAGATTTGAAATTTGTGCATTTTAGCCAAACTAAATTGTACTACATATAAAAAATGATACTTTGTATGCGTTTGCACAATATAAATAGAATAAATGTTCAAGCATCACCAATTAAACAATAGTGTACTTTGCACTTAAAATAGTACAGGCACTTTGAACTCTCATTGTTGTACTTATCTCTTTTGGTTTGAATTTATAATTTGGAGCAAAAAATTTTATTATGAATAATTTGTCTATGATATTTCTAGTGCAAATTTAAGGTTTTAATCTTATAACACGAAAACTGATAAAATGATCATTTATCTATTTCGATCAATAATATAGAGGCAAACCTCAACAGTAGAATATATAATCATTTGGTTGCAGATGATGTGATGCTTATGGTTGTTGTTTTTAGAAAAACCTTATCTATTGGAGTATTTTACTAAAATTTACAAGACAATTATGGCGTCTTGTTCTTCATAGTTGACTCAACATAAGATACTCATACATCAAATGCGCACACACAAAAGAGAAAACAAAACTATAGATGAACAATTTTATTTTTCATATACATACGAACAACATAAGCACAAATTCGCAATAGTTGTAAAAGTGAAGACACGATAAGTTGAGAAGATATATGAACTAGAAAATGGTATCTTGCAAATTTTGTGATGTGCAGACGATACACATCCACCAAATATTGTGATGAAATATTTTGCTAATTAAAGCTTAAATAAAATAAAATAAAGACTGGTTGTAAAACTTAAGGTCGTTTGATTCTTTTTTTCAGGAAAAAATGGTTCAATCTCTGGCCTTTGAAAATAACCAAGATTTTGAAGTTTTTTCTTGTGCAGTATCTGGACGTGACATATGCATGAAAGATGTTCAAAAGTGTGTGTACACACACACATATACATTTTTTTTTATAATGACCGAAGAAGCTGGTTGCTTTATAGCTTATTGAATGACAGTGTGCAACTGAAATGGAAAAAGTAGACCCCTGCTCTAGGATTCTCTCTCTCTCTATATATATATATATATATATATATATATATATATATATATATATATATATATATATATATATATATATATATATCTTTAATAATAGTTGGAATAGGGTTGGTGTCACACTTTTTTGGTGTACACGCAAACTACCGAAAATGCCCCTTACAATAAAAATGCACCTTAAAATATTTGGAAAAAAATCATACTGACTTCGTAATATATTGCATCAGCGACATAATAGTTCAATTTAACATAATATTGCATCGACAATAACTACTCTATCTTATCCAAGAATACCATAACCAGCATACTAGAATTTATTTCTTTACGCACTATTACCAGACTTTAAATCCTTTACACACTAATATCCTAAATTTCCTTCTTACCATACACTAATATCCTAAATTTCCTCCATGCATATGTAATTGGGATAATAAATGCAATTTGTTTACATACACACTAATTTGTTTCCTCCTTTGTTGCCGCAAATTGTTTACATACGCATTAATTTGTTTCCTTCTTTGTTGCCGGGTCATCGTATTTCAAAATATTTTCCAATTATTATTAAAGATATGTAAAATACATAGCATATGAGGAATAAAAATCCACGCGCGAAGCGCGTGCCATGACGCTCGTGTGTGTGTATATATATATATATATATATATATATATATATATATATATATATATATATTTGTGTGTGTTGTGCGTGCACTACGAATCCAATAATGAAGAAAGAAACACAAGTTAACTTAATCAAGACGACATAAAGGAGGATTTCCTTGCCGTATTTTATGGAAATACAATAAATATTAGAATCCAATAATGAATCTAATATACTGTAATCCGAAAAATAATAGTTTATAATCGAGATAATCAGTTAATAAATATTGAAATTTGTTCTTTTCAAGGATTCGTTTCCCATTACGCAATGTTGACCATTCGCTATATTCCTGTACTTCCATTGAGATGCACTATAAAATTTGGACTTACCATATTTTATGGCTTTTGTCCAGAGTATTTCTTCAATACAATTAGTTTATTTCTCCTTATATGAAATTCGGTATTTATATTATATGCACAAAATGCAAATTTAGTACCTAAAACCCTAGTTTTCATGACCGGACCCAACCCTCGGTCCGACCATAAAAACCTCGAGCCATCACCTTCGACGGCCCGGAAAGTGGAATAGCCGTGTTTAGTCGCGAACCACGGCTAGCCGCGGTTCGACCTTGAGAATCGCGGTTCTTAGGGTTGGAAAATTGCGGTTCTTAGGTTTGTAATCCTGCAAAGATTGGTTCCATTTGGGCGAGGGAGAAGATGCAGAAGAAAAAGAGATAAAAGAAAGTCTGGGAAGGCGGAAGATTGCTTTGGAGAAGGAAGAAAGAGAGACAACTGTAAATTGTAATAATTGCAAATTAAATAAAAGAGCATATCCCTGTTTTGTTATGATTAAATGCGCCACTGAGACACTGTTTTATATGAGTAGCAGTATATTTTTGTTTTTCATGCCAAATTCCTAATATCATGTAGTAATATACTAGTTTTAATAAAAATTCATGTCCGTACGGTTCTTACGGTTTGACCGATCCGACCTTCAAAACCTTCGACCTTGAGCTATCACGGTTCGAGACACGGCACGGTCATGAAAACTTTGCCTAAAACCATTTATTATCGTCATATATGTTTAATTTTAACGTTTTAATAGTCTATATGATTGGAAAAGGTTAATATTCAAAGTTTTCCATTTGTGTCTCTTAATTTGTCAGTTTTAGCGCTAGGGTAATCATTCAATATCAGGCTGCATCCATTTATGCTCATATTTAATATTCGAAAATGATATGATACCATATACGTTTCAAAGCGTGTGTTGACAGGCTTAGCCTCAATACATGTTATATAAGCCCTTGCAACGATTTTACAGAGCAATTATATCTATTTTTGCTATCTTAGTACGCATGGAAAAACCCAGTTTTTTATACAAAGGAGGTGTCACCTCTTCCGGAAGGGAAACAGAAAAGAGAACCAAATTATTGTAGAAAAATCATGAATTCTTCTTCTACTAAAGATACTTCAAAAAAGGATACTTCAAAAAAGGAGATGGCACATAAGGTAGAAGGGAATAGCAATCCGAGATCACCCGTGACTCTTACAGAAAAGCTATCCGTAGACATGAACGTTGGCAGGTTTTCTGATCGATCTACTGAGAAAACAAATATTTGGCTTAATCACGACAGGAAGCGCAAAATGATGGGGAATGCTAGTCCAAGATCACCCATGATTCTAAGAAAAAGGCCATCTATAACCAGGAGTCCTTGCAGATTTATTAATTCATCAAACAGGAAAACAGAAAAGGGTGATGATATATATATATATATATATATATATATATATATATATATATATATATATATATATATATATATATATATATATAGTCCTACAGATATTGCTGTTAGTGCAATCTTTTACTAAATTTTTGGGTGGTTTTATAATTTTATGGTTGAATATATTGTAACAGGTTACTCTCAACCCACAGAAGACAGTGTTTCATGTGAAAGAAGCATTTCAGATATTGCTAAAGAAAAGGATAAGAGAAAATCAATTCTTCAGAGTCACGTCAAAAAATCTCGTGCTAGTCTTGCTAGTCTTGCTCATGCTCATGTGCAAGAGAAAATGAAACGTAAAACAGAGGGAAGTGCTCATTCTAGTTTTGCTGGAGGAGCATCCATGATACTCAGAAAAATGCAATCCATAACCGCTGCAAGTAAACTTCGAAATTTGTCCATTTGGAGAAAAGAAAAGGGGCATGATTCAGGGATGAATTCCAATAACTTGGGTGTTTCTGATTAGTTTGAAGATAACTATTTTTTGCAATATAATTCAAGCCTTGCTTATTTGTTAGAAAGCATGTCCTAATTAATAAGTTTTTTTTATTGTTCATATATTCAAATTATGTTTAAGCTGATGGATTTAGAAAATATGTTTTATGCTTGATATTTAATACGCATTGTAAAACTTTGTATAGTTGAAATTGCATAAATCGGATAACTATTAGCATTCAT
The DNA here is from genome assembly GCA_030737875.1 of Allium sativum. Lineage (NCBI taxonomy): Eukaryota > Viridiplantae > Streptophyta > Magnoliopsida > Asparagales > Amaryllidaceae > Allium > Allium sativum. The sequence continues at coordinate 10,867,648 of JASFAX010000027.1, read as the reverse complement.
AAATATGATTTATATTAACTAAGGATTGATGTTTGATTTCATCTCCTAACGATCACAAATAATGTTTAGTGGTCTAATGGAATTTAATTTGTCAATTGTCTGTAAGCACAGTTTTTTTTCCCACATAAGTTGTTATGATATATCTACTTAAAACATTCAAAACTGGCATTTCTGTTCAGCTTTTCAAAAATGATTTTTCAATTATATATTTTCACGGAAAGAAGCAGTGGATACGATTGCGCATATATTACATTTAAAGACTTTTGGAGCACCAAAAGAAAAAAAAAAATCTCACCCACTTGGACTTCTGAACAAGTATTACCTAAAATATCAAATAATTTCTGCACATGAAGAGAAATCAAACATTATCTAGCAGGCAAAGCTAATGAATGAAACATTCAATCAGGTTGTCAAAATGATTTGTGTTGTCTTTTTCCATGAAATAATTATAACGGGGCTCTATTTAAAAATGAAAATCCAAAATTAGTGCTTTTTTATATGCAATCCATAGAAATTTAGTTTCATAATGGTGAGAGTTATGTTCCTGTTAGAAACCAATCACTAGAAACGTGCAAAACCCGTTTCTATGAACAGTAACGCCTTTAAGCTTAGCAATACTGATTCAATGATATTGCAAATTGCAAGTACAAAGTTCAGCCACAAGTATGCAAGGGAATGCACCGATACAGTAAATATGCAGAGAAAGAGAAAGAAGCAGTACCAACTATTGTCCGAGTCCAGCGAGCGCTGTTTCCTTGAAACGAAGTTGCTCCCTCTACGGCGCGGAAGGATGATGAGCAATCGTTTCCCAAGGATGAAACGGACCGTATTTGTGATGTTGCGCTACAGTCACAAATCGACGACGAACGCAAGAGAGTTTCTGTATATATTTGATGCAGAACAGAGCGAGGAAGAAGAAAACAAGGAGGAGAGAAATTAGACTTCAAATTCGTGATTTGATTCGAATACTGCAGGCCTATATATAGGCTGGAAGAGGCATGTTCTTATGAACAGGTGCTTCTGTTCGATTTGCCACGGCTACGACTGTTGGAAAGGTTGCGACCCTTTACCAACAGAAATTTCCGTTGGCAATCGCGCGGTCAAATTCAAAAAATAGCGGCTCCGCAGCGAGCCCATCGGAGGCCCAATTAATCACCAGACCCCAAGAGCCCCAAGGTCCAAGGCCCTTTATCTTTGACCTTTAAATATTAGCATGAATGTTTTATCATGCCATTGTCTCCCCCTCTTCCATCTCCTCTTTCTATTGATATAATACATCAAGCATTAGTATAAGTAGTGGCATAAGGCACAAATTTCCCCGATGTGGGACTTAGTTTGCCTCAACCACTTTACTCATTCTTCCAACAGTTCCCACATATGCTCTTATTAGCTTTGGTACTCCTATATTCTTTGAGTCTAAGCTATCTTTTAAGTAAGGCTTAAAAATGGAAAACCTAAGCATATACACAATGTAAAGGATGATGATTTCAGGATAATCCATCCTAGAGATGAGCAGCCTTTGGCTAAACCATTTATTTGTATTCTCTTCTTCATGTTTATCAGATCCTTTTATTTGTCCTCTGTCCGCTATCGATTTAGAAATCCTTCTGTCTTCCTTTAGCAATGGAGTGTACCAAATCAATGCAAGGATATGTTTTCAAAAAATACACCCACATCTATGATCTATTTAGTGGCACAATTCTGAGAAAATAGTAATACACTCTTTGGTTGGCAAGCGGGGTACACTCTTAAAACGGTTTACATATATAGACTAATGTTTCAGCATAATTAATATACAAATATTTTGTTATATTAAATTTGTACTAATTTTAATATCTACTTGGTTTTGAAGCGGTTGATTAAATGCCGAAGAAGAGTGGAGTTTTGATGAAGAATCTACATTAGCCATTGCAATAGCTGATATAAAAAATAATTCTGCTACATTTATTTTGGTTGTAAAATTTGGATATCTTGGATGTTCTGTTATGCCACCAAACAAAAGAAAATTTAAAATTTTGTTATTTCCATTGACTATTTAAATTATTGTAAGTGAGTTTGGGTATTTTTGAGTCATTTGGATATTTGAGAACTTCATACAAAACCATTAGATAGAATTTATTTCTTACCGTGAGCAAAAGCACATTTTTCTATTTATTTTATATGTTATTGCATTGTGTTGATTATATCGATGTCGATTCTTGTTACCTTTGTTTCTCAAATGAGGTATATTTGTTTACTTGTGTATTGCTTCAAAAGTTTGGACCAGTTCCACAAAAACAATAGAGCCAGCACTGTTTGTTGTGTGCATATGTGATGTAACTTAAGTTTCTACTTTTGATAGAAGTCAGTATGTATACCTGTGCAAATTTGTTCTACTGTGCTTCTTTACAATGTTATGTTATTGTGTATCTGGCAATGTCACTTTACAAATGTTCTTCTTGTTAATAATTTATATTGTTCTTTCAAATTCACATATTAGTTTAGATTCTTATCAAGTTATCGGTGACTCTAAGCATGCTTCTCCAAAGAAGTGCTCAGCCATGCTCCATTATGGCTTCCCTAAACGTGGCAAACATCGTTTCTATAAGTGAAGTTTTTTTAACTTCTATCTGTATCCGAAATCATTTTCGGATATCGAACATCCATATCTGCAGATACGAATGGATATCTGATAATTGTTCTATCCGCCAACGATCGATAAATCAAGAAATATATTAAAAAAAATCAAGTTTAACATAAATGTTTTTCAATTTCATTGATCACTAAAGTATTAAAAATAAACATATATGATGAAATTAAATAGATTTGAGTAGCTAATATGCATTTAGTGCATATAATATAAAGTTTAGACTTAGTAAAGCAATAAATAAATTTGATTCATTGTACCGAAGTGCATATAATTTTGAGCATAATGTTAAAAAAACCGAATGGATAAATTTCAGATGCAGATATCTTTGTATTCGCACCCTCATCCATTTTTTCTGATATTGGATATTTATTTGATACGTTTGCAGATAGATATCGGATTTTTCGGGTATCCATTTCCAGCCCTAAAGTGAATATTAAGAGTAACATTAAAATAAAACTTAATTCAAAGTGGATCCCTTTCTGAATTTCAATGTAAGTGAGTTTCTATTTTACTGTAAAAATGTATTTTCACAAAAAAATTGCGTTATTGCCAAAAATGTTGCTGAAATGTCTACATTTATTATGAAAAAATGTTGACATATCAGAAACTATTCCATAACTGAAAGGAAAATAAGATGTTGAAATATCTACACTTAGTTTGAAAAAGTGTAGACATGTCGATCGTTATTTCATACTATATTGCGTAAAAAATAAGCTGCTGAATTGTCTACAATTATTTGTGAATAAATGCTGACATATCTGCAGAAATCTCCCACTGTATTATGAACATGTTTCATTGTATCAAAAAATTGCAAACATGTCTGAAATTTTTCTGTATAGTTGCTGCTATTTCTACAGTTTTACTGGAAGTGGTATATTTTTCATTTGTATGCAATGGTTTTTAATATTTTTTTATGCAATAATAATACGATATTTGAATAAGTGTGGGCATTGAATTTGAAAGTTTGAAGAAAGCAACAAAAATTACATAAAAACATGCAAAATTTTAATATTATTGCTGTAATGCCTGCGATTTTTTTAAAAATTGTAGGTTTTCCTGCATTTCCGTTGAAATATAAAAAAATGGTGAAACATTTTTTTGTACTTATTTACATAAATACTAGTAGGGACTGAGATAATGATTTTTTAATTATTATTGGTATAAAATATATACTAACACTTATATATATATATTTAAACTGATATATATATATATATATATATATATATTATAAATATTTATTATTGAAGACTATATAGTTTAGAGATTTAAAAATTACAAAGAGGAAGAATAAGAATTCAAAATTGAAGACTCTTGAGTAACAAGAGTTCAAGAAAACATGATAAGTTATATAGTTTAGATTTTTTTTTTTTTAAAACTCCATAATAGCATTAAATTTCTATTTCAAATCTCTAATCATTTCTATATTATAATTTCCTTGATTTCAAAATTGCTTCATATTTAAAAAAAAACATATCTTTCATCAATATTTAAACTTATTTCATGGATTTTAAAATCTAATTCCTAATTTGAATGTTTTAGATTTGATTACTTATATTTTAATTTTAACTAATTCAAATATTTGCTTACTTATATTTTAGTTTTAATATATATTTTATTTAAGTTTCAATTTCCTTATATTTATAGTTATAGTTTTATATATCTTTGTTTTAAAACATTTCCAATATAATTACATTTACAGATTTATATAAGTTTTAAATAATCATTTTATATATATTATAATTATATGTTTTGAACTTATATTTTTGCTCTATTATACTATTTTATTATAGGGAATAATAGTATATTTAAACTCTAGAATTACCTTGATTTATTTCAACATCATTTACAATGATTTCAAAAAAATCAAATTTCAAAAAATTTCTAAGGCACGTCGACATGTACTACCCCCTCCATGTCAACATGGTGACCGTTAATTTTTAAATTCAAATTTCAAAAGCCGTGTCTATTGGTTTAAATCACTTTCTGAAAAGATATGGTTGTTGAACAACTATAAATATGCTTCTAAATTCAAAATTTTATAACTACTTTCATTTTTCTTCTTCTCTCTTTCTCCTCTCCATTTTTACTCTTAAATTTTCAAATTAATATAATCAAACTTTTTCAAAATTCAAAGAGAATCAAACCAGATCATCTCTAGTTTCATTCTCAATCATTCTCTCTCAAATATCCTAGTACTATTTAGAGTTATAGGAGTTTCTATAATCAAAGATCCCAAGATCACATTGAGTTTTCCTTCCAAACTGATATTGCAAAGGCATGGTTGTAGCCTGTACAAATCAACTCGGTGTGATTGTAGCCCGAAAACAGTTGAGTCTCACTGTAATCCATAGAAGAAAGTGAAGAAGTTCAAGAAATTAGAGTCGTTATCTTCCTCCGGTCAAGGTGTTTCTTCTGGATAGTAATAAAGAGATCATAGTCTAGAAAGAGTCATATTTTGTTGTGGTCTTCTAGTCTGTCTTTTAGTTTGGTCTGTTATTAGACTTATATAGGGCAATAGTTGTCTTCACATTTTACATATTTAGTTTGTGCAGTATATTTCAGTACGAGTGAGTTTTCAGAGTGAGTATTCTGTCACTTATATGAAATTGTACAACTGTGGATGTAAATTATATATATATATATATATATATATATATATATATAGTAATAAAGTACCAATTTTCCATATTAAAAAAGATAAGGTATTATTACATACGAAGTTATACCATTTTTTTAGATGTCCCCCATAAAAGGCAAGTATGATGTATTACTTAAGAAGATAAGAATAAGGTTTAGGAGCTAGAACCATAATGAACATGTAGACATTGAAAAAAAATCCAAATCATTTCGGATTTTTTTTTTGATTTTGTTTCATATGCCTAACATTACTTTAATAATTTTCTGTAACTATATGAATTATATAGATTTTACTTTCTACTCTTTAAAATATCATAATTAGTGTAACACTCTATGGGTTTTCCATCAATTTGCCTAAAATTTTGTTTTATCTTTACAGTTTGTACCTGAATTGTAAACATGTGTGAAACCTGTTGCTTCGAAAAGTATCACCTTCACATTTTTAGATTATCATTTATAGACAAGTGATGTTACGTTTAATTAAAATTTGTACATAATCACCACAAATATTGCAATGAAGAATGTAGTATGGACTTTGTATTTTTATAACATATTCGAAATACATTACTTAGAATTTTTTTTCTTTTGAATGTTTATATAGCACTAAATTAGTAATAAAAGTGCTACGTGTTTTTCTTATAATTTTTCTATCTAAGTTCACTAAAATCTAATGCCATTTTTGTAAACCAGAGCATGAACGTAATTTCTCACTTATTTCTTTATAAGTAAATATGCACTCTGATTTCCATCTGTTTTCTTTGGACATGGCGGAATTGAAGGATTGTATGGCTATGTTCATTATTTTGATTATGCAATTGGCAGCATCAGTGAACTTATATTTCACTTTCAGGATAGTAATTCGTTAATTAGGCCAAATATTTGAGTGCATATAAAATGTAAGTTAATGGCCTTATAAAATGTAAGTTAATGCTTGTTAATGGAAATTTATAAGGTTAAGTCTCGACTTTAAAACAAGGCTCGCCATGCTTCAATTTTAGGAGCATATGTTCTTTTAAAGGTGATACTACTTTTACTGCACTGCTAATTTGAGGAATGTATAACCATTGTTGACATTTGAATCCAACAATTTAAACCCATTAAGTTTGTGACATTTTGAAAATTCAATCACCCTCTATACATTGTTATATGAAACTTACAAGGCATGAACTAGATCAAGTTGGAGTAAACGTGGCTTTCGTATTTTTTAAAGACTGCATTAACTTATGTGTGCGACTGTGGCAGTTGTTTTCAAATGATATAATATTCACTGCGTGTGTGGCTTTCATATTCTTGAAGACTACCTCCTATGCTTATGTATAAGCATTTGAAGATGAAAATGTGCGGCAGTTATTTGTGAATGATATAATATTCATTAACGTGACAATTGTTTATAAATAACATAATATCCATTAATGTATAAGTTCTAGTTAAAGCCACCACTCGAGTCAATGCTATTTATTTCAAATTTATAATGCACTTATTATACTAATATATCTGTAATATTTTTGAAACTTGATATATCAAGTTAGTTTCCTTTTTTGCAATTATGTTTTATTAAAAGAGTGGTATTAGGATTTTACAGATTCACATGAAGGAGCTTGGAGCAGGAGGTTTCAACATTAGATACATAGAGTTTATTTCCGCTGTGTTGTATATGAGTTGTACTCTGATGACGCATGTAATTGTAAACACCAGTTTTGTATTTCCAGTATTGTTATATAATATATTTTATTCCGTTCCGCTGTGAGATTCGTGTTTACTCTGATTCTGATGGGTTCTGTTCTTCTTTTTCTTCTATTCTAACCTTCTTTCTTTCTATTTCTCACCCTCTAATTTCTTTCTATTAACGATCCGTTAGTTTCTGGTGTTTGATCGATCAATATGTGATACAGGATATGTATTAGTATCAATGATCAGGATCGGAACTTCTCTGGTCGTTACAATCGTCCCGGACGTAGTGGCTGGACAACGCCCCCTTCAATTACTCTTTTTTTTCCAGGTCGTTGAGTAGCTCCCGCTACATTGTCATTTTTCTATTTGTCCATGGTTGAGCCTACACTTTCATTTTCATGTTTCGACATTATGAAAGAGGATGGAGGAGGCTGCTTTAGAGAAGCCGCTATATATAGGGAAAAACTGGGTTACCCTATCACCGCGCAAAGGAGTTAAAAAACATAACGGAGTTAAAAAACATGATGGAGTTAGCAAACATTAAAGTTGGACGTGAGTAGTCATATCGCTTTAGTTAGGTGTTAAAAAACATAACTGGGTCGTCCTATCCTTTTGCTTTAGTGCTTTGTTACAGTGCTCTAATGCTCCAGTGTTGCTTTGTTACAGTCTATTGCTACTGACTTGTCATATCTTGTCCTTTCATATCCTATCGCTTTAGTGCTCTGTTAAAAAACAGAACTGGGTCGTCCTATCCTATCACTGAGCCCACTAACTTGTCATAGCGCTTTAGTCATATCCTATCACCTTAGTGCATTGACTAGTCTAACGTTTCTCAATCATATGTATGTTTACTCCACATATTGCCCCTATAAAAATATTTACGTTTACTACTTTTTTGTTATCTGGAACCAAATTTTTCATCAACATAAAATAATGTCTTGATGGTCATGGCCCTCATCAATGGATTCGAACTATGATCAAAACTTTCCTGATAAACTTTCCTAACCGTCCGCCTTCAAGTCCAAGAACAGATATTGTTTGGAATGTCGAATACCAAGAACGGCACTACGAGGACCTACATCATGACTACCCGGAGTTGGCCCACCTGACGATTCACCCACCAATTAATCATGTTCCAGATGTGGGTCATCAGCAAGTCCAAACTATGAATGAAGAACGTTTACAAGCGGCTACAGTCCCTCGTCCTCTGTCTTATCCTGATGTAGCTCGTCCTCCGACTGTTCCAGATGTAGGTCATCAGGAGATACGACGAGTTTCAGTTAACCAGACTCCTAACGAGCAGGAGGTTAACTCCTATCCCGTTTGATGCCACTGTGGTTACGTGGTGGAGGTAGTAGTCCGGGCGGATGGAGAGAATATTGGTCGTAGGATCCAGTTATGCTCGCTGTGGTTTAACGGATGCAATTATTTTGAGTGGATAGACGACCATTTCCCTCCAAGGGCTATTTCTTACGCCAACGAGTTAGAACAAGAGAATATGCAGCTTTGAACATCTTTAGAATCCCTTCAGAATGAGCGTAACAATTAATGTGTTTGCGTACTGAATTTCCTAGTTTAACATCTCTTGTATCCTACATTTGAGTGCCTAGTATTTAGTTTTTTCTATTGTATCCTACGTTTGGCTGGTGATGTTATAATGAACACCTGTTGTATCGCACATGCTTTGTGGAATTAGTGTCGTTGATACCGATTTTAGTAACTAGCATATGTTATACCAACTAATAACTATCAAACTAGAAAGATAAGAAGTGCTTAACGAGAATAAAAGCCATAAAACAATTAATTATGCGTATATAATTTTAAATACACGCGAAAAATTAAAATTGGGTGGAGGTAATTCTGTGATGTAACAACAAATTAAAAATTTACAAATAAAAAAATAGTTACTACTGTAATTTTAAAACTATAAAAATTAAGTAATCTAAGATAAGATAAAAAACAAATTTTCAAACTTAAACATAATTAAAAAAAATTAAAAATAATTTTTCAAACTTAAAAAATCAATGAATTTAAATATAAGAATCAAATTTTTGAACTTAAAAGCATTGAAACAAATTTTAAAAAAATTAACTACAAACTTTAAATAATTTAAATATACGACGTGCATTTAACCAAATTTAGCAAATTCGGAAAACTCAACATGTTTAACAAATTAAAAAACTTGAATAAAAGTGCTAACGAATGTGCATTTAAACAATGCACCATACCATATAAACGGTTTTCTGAAAACCGTTTATACATTATACGGTTTTCTGAAAACCGTTTAACGTATAAACGGTTTTCACAAAACTGTTTCTCCCCCGCCGCTCCAAATTAGAAATGGCGAGCATCGTCATTTCAATTGTCCACCCACGTCTCTTGCGCAACCGCTGGAGAGCAGGAAAATCATTTTCCTCCCCGTTTCGATGATCTTAGCTACTGCTGGAAATGCTCTAAGTACATTTATACATACAAATATGTCTTATTAATCACAGTCTAATTTTTCCCCAGCAATTTATCATGTGAAAACCCGTAACTTCCCCGTAAAGGAAAGCGTCGGATAGTTCGAGAACAAACCACAGCAGAACGCATACAGAAGAACGTTTCATTGTATATTACAACAATGCATCAGATTACAAGAATATACAGAGTATAAATGAATATTACACAGAAATATCAGAGATTTAAATTACATTTAAATACATAGCAGCGGAAAATAAGACAATAGACAACTAGAAGTAGATATACGGATACAAAGCTTTCCGGATATCGTTCCAGCTGTAAACCAGGATCCTGTGAATATAAATCTGCAAAACCAAAACTACTAGCTGCCCGTGTCAAAATAAGGGCACCCAGAGTTTAGGTTAAAACAATAAACTCCAGGTCTGTCATGTGACTGGTGTGAGAACTAAAACAGTTAATCTTTATTTTTAAAGCTAGGTAAATCAAGGGACCACGCCGTATAACACGGAACGGGTTTCCTCCCAAGAATACCAGTGCATAAATAAACAGCGCAATGCTAAATAAAGAAAAATGAAGCTGTTATAAGACCCAGGTCCCATCACACAATGCAACGCAGTCGAGGATAGGGTTTTCCCTTATAACAGCCAAAGAATGCTTGATACGTTTAAAACAAATCATTTGATACTATTATAAGTGCATAGTGTATAAAACACTTCAAATCATAAGTATCAATCATAGGCGGCATGAGCGCCCCATCCCACTATGTCGCCATATATAGGATATACAATCAAAACCGCAATTGTCACGTATTTGGAAATTGGATTTCCATCTATGAACCGAGGCAAAAGATAGTCCTCAACCGATTCGAGACAATCTAGCCCATGTCTCCGGAGCAGCCGCAACTGCCCCTTGGATCCTCAGGGCCGGTCCACCGATGTGGATTATAGTGCCTGAACAATACGTTTCTCCGCCCTTTGGGGCGTAAGTCTGGTCCGTCAGCCGACCAGAATGCATTCGGCCGAAACCGATATAACCGAGGCGCCTCGCAACAGCAACAACCACATAAGTCAAACTCGTCAGGGCGTGTAAAACCACTGACGCCACTTCTAGCTAGAAAGAAACGCATGCCCTCCCTGACGTCCGTCTCCCGTTTTTGGTTCACAACCGGGGTGTGAGGCTCGCGAATTCACGTTACACAAAGCTGTGCCACACAGGCTGTGCTTTGATCATCACCACGAGACTTTGCTTTTCAACAGAAGCCTCGATCAATTGCCACTCAGGCATGCCACACAGGCAATTCACTCCATGCGTTTGATATCCATCAATATATAACCCCTGAGCTCGTACGTCTCAGAGAAGGGCGTTAAGCAAGAGAATAAATTCTCCGCCTCCAAACAGATATATATTTAATAGAAATCAAACACACAGACTAAAATCCAATGTCAGACACACAGTCCATTTACAAGTCCGTTCTGGGTCTGAACGAAACCGGAGGCACCTAGTACCCCGCATATCCATCGATCTCCAAGTACGTCTGGACGATCACTAACTGTTTCCATCTTCTTGGGTGTACAGCCCAATCAAGATCATCAGTTATCACCCAAACGACGTGAAGACCTCCGGTCTTCGACCATCGTCTTCATCTTCGACTTATCGTCGTATCAGTTATTCAGAATGGGATAAACCCGGACTTTCCGAATAACTCGCGTATATTTTAAATAAGTGTTACACAAACACAACATACGCCTCCTTCCAATTCATTAGTCACTAACCGTAAATTAATCAAGAGAATAATTTCCCCAAATATTAACCCCGAAGGCCGAAACCAACATCAGATCAATATCCAGAAAACCATTCTGCTTGGCTAACCGACAGTTAGTTTCTAATTTCACATTCATAGGGAAAGGTTCCCATTAATTTTATCAAAGATAAATTCTTGAATTTATTCTTTAATCAACTTTTGAATATCAATTCAAACTAGTCGGGATTAGCGAACCTTACCGAAGTAATCATTTGTTTTAATTTCCCAATCCCAACCTATTCATCCCATGAAGTAAAACTGGTAATACTTCATATCTAACACCACAGTGTTATCGGTAAATTCAATTACCATTTCACGTTCAAATCTAATTAAAGATTTAACTATCGCCTGGAGCAAAACTGGTGATACTCCATTTTCGATCATTTCAATCTAATTAAAGATTCATTAAAACTCCACTTAGTTTTAATCTTTAACTGGGTTAAAGAATCAGTGTCATTTAAAACACGGTTCACGATAAACCCAAAGTCACATTCATTAATTATCGGGTTAAAGAACGAGTGTTATTTAAAACACTGTTCACGATAAACCCAAAAATCAATATCAATTCAATTCCAATTAAATATTATTTAATTGGTACACTTCATTAAATCTAAATAAAAAGATTTAATCTTTTCTCAACTGGGTTCAAAAACAGTGTTAGTGAAGACACCATTCACGACAAACCCAAATCACATTCGATATTCAATACAAGGCTTTGAATAGAAAATATATCGGCTTATATTCAATATCAAATTCTACGACTAACAAATGTCGAATTGGAAATAACGATATATATATATATCTTTCAAATTTCCATAACAACACCTGTAAAATCACGAATTCCAACATCGAAATATTCCGAAGACAATTTCGATTCAAATCTACTCCAATGCAATCATTGGAAGTTTTGGTTATTTTTAAAACCCTTTTCTAATTCAATTTATTTATTTAAAAATAAATAGAATTATAATTTTAGTTCAAAACTAGTTCATTTCGATAAAAATCTATTTTTATCTTTTCAAATATGGAGTTTTTCATCCCAAACTTTCACAAATCATTTCTTATGATTTAACACAAATTATTACTATTTTTAATAATTTTATCAAGGCCCGTACAGTCGATTTCCAACAACGGCCATCGAACTGCACTTACAGCGACCTTTTTCGAATTTGATTTGGACGTATCTCCAAATCCAACCGTTAGATTTCAAATTTCTAACATTCATTAGAAAGCTCTTTTCGATACGAACCCAACGGTTCCGGTTTTAGGAGAATCCGACGGTCGGATCTCCCGCAATGTCCGTTTGAAATAAATGGTCGAAATTCACGAACTGCCGCGGCGCGGCGCGTTCTATTCAGGCCATTATATTATATATATAATATATATAATATATACTTCGTCGATTTCTATTTAAAACGAATTATATAAATAGTTTTAAATTCGTTTCAAAAGCAATTTCAACCTCCTTTTCAATTCAAATCAAAATTGAATTCTTCTTTATAAATTCGTTTCAAAATTCATTTCTATTCAATTCAAATTTCAATTCAATTTGAATTCATTTCAATTCGTTTTCAATTCAATTCATTTCGAAATCGTTTTCAATTCAATTCAATTCGAAATCGTTTTCAATTCAATTCATTTCGAAATCGTTTTCAATTCAATTCATTTCGAAATCGTTTTCAATTCAATTCATTTCGAAATCGTTTTCAATTCAATTCATTTCGAAATCGTTTTCAATTCAATTCAATTCGAAATCGTTTTCAATTCAATTCATTTCGAAATCGTTTTCAATTCAATTCAAAATATTCGATTTCGAAATCACTTTTCAATATTCATTTTTAAGATGAATAAAATCGATATAAATATTGTTCACGTCAAAATGGCGTCAATCTAATCAACACGGCTTCATAAATTTCTATTTTCAAATATTCTATTTCAAATATTTCTTTTTCAAAATAGTTGTTATTATCAAAATATTTCGTTCAACACATGACCAATCTCAATGAATGAGTACTGTCAACACATGAACTTTTATTTTATAATATTCTTTATTTTTCAAATTGGAATGAGGCCCAATCAATCACCATATAAAGTTAATTATATGGATTTTCATACAACACATGTATATAATAACATTGAAAATAATCAACCATCAACCAAAGTGCACTACACTGTAAAAGCATCAAATATAGATATTCAACGCTTATAACAGCCTGTCAATCAATCGATCGACATATTTAATTAATTCAGGATGAGTGAACTGCAAATTTCATCCCAACACCCGTGTGGGGTTTTAAACAATCAAACAAATATTTTATTCGTGCAGTTGGGCGATGTGTAAAATTTATCGTCCCAATCAATGTCATTCAAATAGGTGTACATAAACAAACCGTCTGGTTTGTAAATGAATATTCTATTTTATTCACTTCACGTTAAAAATTATATTTTTAACGATAAAACATTTTATTCCAACATATGAATTTCTATTCAGTTCATTCTTTAAATAAAATGATATTTTTATTTTTCTAACACATTTTAGAAAATTTCGGTGGCATAACGGCACGATACTAGAAACGGGACAAGGCCTAGCCTTATCCCCGGTCTAGTGAAGGCCCACGCCATTCACACATCAATCATATTCAATTCGTTATGCAAACCACAAGATTTTGGAGTAAGAGTCTAACCTAGCCTTACTCCTTCGCCTTATAACGGCGCACGTCTAATCCTAACCAATTTATCGATTCGATTTTTCACACCACAAACCACATTCAAACCAATATCGCAATCAATCACCAAACAGCCAAACAAACAAGTCCATGGTCTGTGGACGATTGTGTCGGGTGCTACTAAGCACCGTCTGCATCCTAGTATATATATAAAACTAGATAAGAAATTGAAAGGTGAGAAATTCTCACTTATAGCTATCCTAGCTCCACGGCTCTTCTTTTGCAGAAGTCTTCGTCGTTTCGCCTTTTTGTCACCTTCGTTGCTGCTTTCACTACATACGTAAAAATCACATTTTTACTTCGCTATTCAATATATAAAAATCGAATTTTTACTTCGATGTTCAATGTATAAAAATGCTATTTTTCTATCGAAGTTCAATATATAAAAATTCTATTTTTCTATCGAAGTTCAATGTATAAAAATTCTATTTTTCTATCGAAGTTCAATGTATAAAAATTCTATTTTTCTATCGAAGTTCAATATATAAAAATTCTATTTTTCTATCGAAGTTCAATATATAAAAATTCTATTTTTCTATCGAAGTTCAATATATAAAAATTCTATTTTTCTATCGAAGTTCAATGTATAAAAATTCTATTTTTCTATCGAAGTTCAATATATAAAAATTCTATTTTTCTATCGAAGTTCAATGTATAAAAATTCTATTTTTCTATTCTAAAGTTTAAACCTTTTTCAAAAAAAAAAACAGTTTTTAACATCCTATAAAAATCAGTTTTTATATTTTCCTTAAAATCAGTTTTTATATTTTCCTAAAATCAGTTTTTATATTTTCCTAAAAATCAGTTTTTATATTTTCCTAAAATCAGTTTTTAAAATCCTTAAAAAAAATCAGTTTTAGAATCATAAAAAAAATCAGTTTTTATTGTCATTTTTAAAATCAGTTTAAAAATCATAATAAAAAAAAATCAAATAGCAAAACGAAAAGGAAAAAAAAAAAACTTACAGAGAGAAAAAAAAAAGGGGTTTTCGCAGATTCGTCGGAGGCTTCTCGAGGCGGAGGTGGAGTTGCCGGAGTCGTTCAGGTGGGTGGCGAGCTTTGGGGCTGCGTCGGTGCTTCGATTGGCGGGGGGGGGGGGGGGGGGGGGTCCTTCGCGCCGCCTCTGGCGAGGAGGGGGGGGTCGCGACTACCGCAGGTGGAGGGGGGGGGGGCGTCGAGAGGTCGGCGCCGCTGGGGGGGGGTGCTGGCGGCTCGATCCCGCTTCGTTTCTCCTTCTTTTTTTTTTTTTTTTATTGAACGAATGAATTTGGGGGGGGGCCAGAAGTTATAGAAGGAGAAGGTTTTGCCTTTTTTTTTTTATTTAATTTTCCACAAAAGCAACTTTCATTTCCGACTTCAAAACGAGGCCCACCGCCTGTCGTCCCTAGCGTTTTACCCCCATTCCGAACACAATGGGATATGTATCGCAAGCCGATTCGATAGTTACAATTAGTTTCCATTGAATTTACATTTAAATCATTATATTGAATTTTAAACGTACATTTCAAATTATCGGGGTCACATACTAACTAGAAAAATTCCTGAAAAATATTTTCTAGCTTCGTATTGACGATACGGTCCTAACAAAACTAGTTTCGTTGAATTCTGAGACCGTATGAAAAATGGCCAATTTCCAGTCGATTAAAATCAACTGAAACTGGTCAAACGCGTTTTCCTATGCCACACTCACATATTGATTCGAAAAATTATGAAATTTGGAATCTAGCAATAACTTAACATCACGGACCCAACAAAACTGGTTTCGTCGAAATCCGAGGTCGTTTGCAAAATGTCCATTTTTAAGGGCCTGAATTCCATAGCGACTATTCAGAATTTTCAACTGGACATATCTTCTGATTCCCGCTATGAAAATTTGATTATTCGGATTCGTTGGAAAGATATCATCAATTGGATTCCATTATTTTTGGTTTCACTAAAATCCGGATTGTTTTGCACCCGGTATATTCAATTGAAGTTTGAAATCGAATTATCGAACTACCGCGCCATTTTCAATTCTATTTATAATTATATATAAATATTTATATTCTAACGACGACGTATATAATATATACGTTCGAATTATATTCAAAATAAATTTTCTCGTCGATATTATTTAAAATAATTCATTTTAAATAATCAAAATTCGCTAAAATTGCCAAAATAAAATTTTTAAACTGGCCCAGATTTTCGGGTTGTTACAATCTCCCCCACTTAAAACTTTTCGTCCCCGAAAAGGAACAAAGTCGAAAGTGGTTTGATTATTCAGCTCTACGTTCGATCTGGTTTCCATTCTCCAACTCTTTAGTTTCTGAGAATTTCCAAAATTTCAAAAATTTGGCTAACACCCTAAATTTTTGAAAAATTTCGCCATAACCTCCCCTGCACCGGGAGCATCGGGGAATTTCAAATAGCTTCCCCGGTCCTTCAGATCTCAAAAAGAAAAAGAAAAAGCCAAGCGGCTAGCCAATAGGCTCACAAAATCATCATCACCCAAACAAAACAGGAAATTATGTAGTAAACATGTACCTATTTGTCGGGCAAACAAATTTTATTTTCTGCTCTAGCCTCCTTGCTATGACCTGTTCAATGATATATATGCATATGCTAGCAAATGCGACCAATTTTCAATATAATTCAATATTCGGTTCAATTAGGCTAAATGGCTAAAAAAAAATTAGCTACCAAATAAACAAACAACACAAACATCAATCAATTAGTTGATTTAGAGTTTCAAATTCATAACTTTAATACATATACAAAAATCATGTTTTTGATGCCAAATCACAACAATAGGCCTTATCTAATTTTGGTTCTCACACCAGTCAATAGGAAATATATAGATATCACACCTTCGAAACACGAATATAAATATTGATAATGCGGCCGCATTACCAAAATTATCTCCGGGCGACTAGAGTGTGATTCTATATCTATCCAATATATTAAAACTTCGAATATACGCGGATCAGACGCATACGCAAAATCTATATATACTGGATTGTCCACATCAATATAAATAGATAATCAGATACGAATAATCGATTTAAATTTTCAAAACAAAAATTGTTTTCACTTTAAAAACATACTCTTCACACTCGTTCTAGGATACTACTGATCCCATCTCTAACGAGTCATTCTAATTGGATATTACTAATCCAATATCTGATGAATTCTTTCGTAGGGTTCTAATGTGTCTTGTTCTCTGAGCTTTGTAAACCAAAGCTCTGATACCAACTGTGAAAACCCGTAACTTCCCCGTAAAGGAAAGCGTCGGATAGTTCGAGAACAAACCACAGCAGAACGCATACAGAAGAACGTTTCATTGTATATTACAACAATGCATCAGATTACAAGAATATACAGAGTATAAATGAATATTACACAGAAATATCAGAGATTTAAATTACATTTAAATACATAGCAGCGGAAAATAAGACAATAGACAACTAGAAGTAGATATACGGATACAAAGCTTTCCGGATATCGTTCCAGCTGTAAACCAGGATCCTGTGAATATAAATCTGCAAAACCAAAACTACTAGCTGCCCGTGTCAAAATAAGGGCACCCAGAGTTTAGGTTAAAACAATAAACTCCAGGTCAGTCATGTGACTGGTGTGAGAACTAAAACAGTTAATCTTTATTTTTAAAGCTAGGTAAATCAAGGGACCACGCCGTATAACACGGAACGGGTTTCCTCCCAAGAATACCAGTGCATAAATAAACAGCGCAATGCTAAATAAAGAAAAATGAAGCTGTTATAAGACCCAGGTCCCATCACACAATGCAACGCAGTCGAGGATAGGGTTTTCCCTTATAACAGCCAAAGAATGCTTGATACGTTTAAAACAAATCATTTGATACTATTATAAGTGCATAGTGTATAAAACACTTCAAATCATAAGTATCAATCATAGGCGGCATGAGCGCCCCATCCCACTATGTCGCCATATATAGGATATACAATCAAAACCGCAATTGTCACGTATTTGGAAATTGGATTTCCATCTATGAACCGAGGCAAAAGATAGTCCTCAACCGATTCGAGACAATCTAGCCCATGTCTCCGGAGCAGCCGCAACTGCCCCTTGGATCCTCAGGGCCGGTCCACCGATGTGGATTATAGTGCCTGAACAATACGTTTCTCCGCCCTTTGGGGCGTAAGTCTGGTCCGTCAGCCGACCAGAATGCATTCGGCCGAAACCGATATAACCGAGGCGCCTCGCAACAGCAACAACCACATAAGTCAAACTCGTCAGGGCGTGTAAAACCACTGACGCCACTTCTAGCTAGAAAGAAACGCATGCCCTCCCTGACGTCCGTCTCCCGTTTTTGGTTCACAACCGGGGTGTGAGGCTCGCGAATTCACGTTACACAAAGCTGTGCCACACAGGCTGTGCTTTGATCATCACCACGAGACTTTGCTTTTCAACAGAAGCCTCGATCAATTGCCACTCAGGCATGCCACACAGGCAATTCACTCCATGCGTTTGATATCCATCAATATATAACCCCTGAGCTCGTACGTCTCAGAGAAGGGCGTTAAGCAAGAGAATAAATTCTCCGCCTCCAAACAGATATATATTTAATAGAAATCAAACACACAGACTAAAATCCAATGTCAGACACACAGTCCATTTACAAGTCCGTTCTGGGTCTGAACGAAACCGGAGGCACCTAGTACCCCGCATATCCATCGATCTCCAAGTACGTCTGGACGATCACTAACTGTTTCCATCTTCTTGGGTGTACAGCCCAATCAAGATCATCAGTTATCACCCAAACGACGTGAAGACCTCCGGTCTTCGACCATCGTCTTCATCTTCGACTTATCGTCGTATCAGTTATTCAGAATGGGATAAACCCGGACTTTCCGAATAACTCGCGTATATTTTAAATAAGTGTTACACAAACACAACATACGCCTCCTTCCAATTCATTAGTCACTAACCGTAAATTAATCAAGAGAATAATTTCCCCAAATATTAACCCCGAAGGCCGAAACCAACATCAGATCAATATCCAGAAAACCATTCTGCTTGGCTAACCGACAGTTAGTTTCTAATTTCACATTCATAAGGAAAGGTTCCCATTAATTTTATCAAAGATAAATTCTTGAATTTATTCTTTAATCAACTTTTGAATATCAATTCAAACTAGTCGGGATTAGCGAACCTTACCGAAGTAATCATTTGTTTTAATTTCCCAATCCCAACCTATTCATCCCATGAAGTAAAACTGGTAATACTTCATATCTAACACCACAGTGTTATCGGTAAATTCAATTACCATTTCACGTTCAAATCTAATTAAAGATTTAACTATCGCCTGGAGCAAAACTGGTGATACTCCATTTTCGATCATTTCAATCTAATTAAAGATTCATTAAAACTCCACTTAGTTTTAATCTTTAACTGGGTTAAAGAATCAGTGTCATTTAAAACACGGTTCACGATAAACCCAAAGTCACATTCATTAATTATCGGGTTAAAGAACGAGTGTTATTTAAAACACTGTTCACGATAAACCCAAAAATCAATATCAATTCAATTCCAATTAAATATTATTTAATTGGTACACTTCATTAAATCTAAATAAAAAAATTTAATCTTTTCTCAACTGGGTTCAAAAACAGTGTTAGTGAAGACACCATTCACGACAAACCCAAATCACATTCGATATTCAATACAAGGCTTTGAATAGAAAATATATCGGCTTATATTCAATATCAAATTCTACGACTAACAAATGTCGAATTGGAAATAACGATATATATATATATCTTTCAAATTTCCATAACAACACCTGTAAAATCACGAATTCCAACATCGAAATATTCCGAAGACAATTTCGATTCAAATCTACTCCAATGCAATCATTGGAAGTTTTGGTTATTTTTAAAACCCTTTTCTAATTCAATTTATTTATTTAAAAATAAATAGAATTATAATTCTAGTTCAAAACTAGTTCATTTCGATAAAAATCTATTTTTATCTTTTCAAATATGGAGTTTTTCATCCCAAACTTTCACAAATCATTTCTTATGATTTTACACAAATTATTACTATTTTTAATAATTTTATCAAGGCCCGTACAGTCAATTTCCAACAACGGCCATCGAACTGCACTTACAGCGACCTTTTTCGAATTTGATTTGGACGTATCTCCAAATCCAACCGTTAGATTTCAAATTTCTAACATTCATTAGAAAGCTCTTTTCGATACGAACCCAACAGTTCCGGTTTTAGGAGAATCCGACGGTCGGATCTCCCGCAATGTCCGTTTGAAATAAATGGTCGAAATTCACGAACTGCCGCGGCGCGGCGCGTTCTATTCAGGCCATTATATTATATATATAATATATATAATATATACTTCGTCGATTTCTATTTAAAACGAATTATATAAATAGTTTTAAATTCGTTTCAAAAGCAATTTCAACCTCCTTTTCAATTCAAATCAAAATTGAATTCTTCTTTATAAATTCGTTTCAAAATTCATTTCTATTCAATTCAAATTTCAATTCAATTTGAATTCATTTCAATTCGTTTTCAATTCAATTCATTTCGAAATCGTTTTCAATTCAATTCAATTCGAAATCGTTTTCAATTCAATTCATTTCGAAATCGTTTTCAATTCAATTCATTTCGAAATCGTTTTCAATTCAATTCATTTCGAAATCGTTTTCAATTCAATTCATTTCGAAATCGTTTTCAATTCAATTATATTCGAAATCGTTTTCAATTCAATTCATTTCGAAATCGTTTTCAATTCAATTCAAAATATTCGATTTCGAAATCACTTTTCAATATTCATTTTTAAGATGAATAAAATCGATATAAATATCGTTCACGTCAAAATGGCGTCAATCTAATCAACACGGCTTCATAAATTTCTATTTTCAAATATTCTATTTCAAATATTTCTTTTTCAAAATAGTTGTTATTATCAAAATATTTCGTTCAACACATGACCAATCTCAATGAATGAGTACTGTCAACACATGAACTTTTATTTTATAATATTCTTTATTTTTCAAATTGGAATGAGGCCCAATCAATCACCATATAAAGTTAATTATATGGATTTTCATACAACACATGTATATAATAACATTGAAAATAATCAACCATCAACCAAAGTGCACTACACTGTAAAAGCATCAAATATAGATATTTAACGCTTATAACAGCCTGTCAATCAATCGATCGACATATTTAATCAATCAGGATGAGTGAACTGCAAATTTCATCCCAACACCCGTGTGGGGTTTCAAACAATCAAACAAATATTTTATTCGTGCAGTTGGACGATGTGTAAAATTTATCGTCCCAATCAATGTCATTCAAATAGGTGTACATAAACAAACCGTCTGGTTTGTAAATGAATATTCTATTTTATTCACTTCACGTTAAAAATTATATTTTTAACGATAAAACATTTTATTCCAACATATGAATTTCTATTCAGTTCATTCTTTAAATAAAATGATATTTTTATTTTTCTAACACATTTTAGAAAATTTCGGCGGCATAACGGCACGATACTAGAAACGGGACAAGGCCTAGCCTTATCCCCGGTCTAGTGAAGGCCCACGCCATTCACACATCAATCATATTCAATTCGTTATGCAAACCACAAGATTTTGGAGTAAGAGTCTAACCTAGCCTTACTCCTTCGCCTTATAACGGCGCACGTCTAATCCTAACCAATTTATCGATTCGATTTTTCACACCACAAACCACATTCAAACCAATATCGCAATCAATCACCAAACAGCCAAACAAACAAGTCCATGGTCTGTGGACGATTGTGTCGGGTGCTACTAAGCACCGTCTGCATCCTAGTATATATATAAAACTAGAAAAGAAATTGAAAGGTGAGAAATTCTCACTTATAGCTATCCTAGCTCCACGGCTCTTCTTTTGCAGAAGTCTTCGTCGTTTCGCCTTTTTGTCACCTTCGTTGCTGCTTTCACTACATACGTAAAAATCACATTTTTACTTCGCTATTCAATATATAAAAATCGAATTTTTACTTCGATGTTCAATATATAAAAATGCTATTTTTCTATCGAAGTTCAATATATAAAAATTCTATTTTTCTATCGAAGTTCAATGTATAAAAATTCTATTTTTCTATCGAAGTTCAATGTATAAAAATTCTATTTTTCTATCGAAGTTCAATATATAAAAATTCTATTTTTCTATCGAAGTTCAATATATAAAAATTCTATTTTTCTATCGAAGTTCAATATATAAAAATTCTATTTTTCTATCGAAGTTCAATGTATAAAAATTCTATTTTTCTATCGAAGTTCAATATATAAAAATTCTATTTTTCTATCGAAGTTCAATGTATAAAAATTCTATTTTTCTATTCTAAAGTTTAAACCTTTTTCAAAAAAAAAAAAGTTTTTAACATCCTATAAAAATCAGTTTTTATATTTTCCTTAAAATCAGTTTTTATATTTTCCTAAAAATCAGTTTTTATATTTTCCTAAAAATCAGTTTTTATATTTTCCTAAAATCAGTTTTTAAAATCCTTAAAAAAAATCAGTTTTAGAATCATAAAAAAAATCAGTTTTTATTGTCATTTTTAAAATCAGTTTAAAAATCATAATAAAAAAAAAATCAAATAGCAAAACGAAAAGGAAAAAAAAAAAAAAAAACTTACAGAGAGAAAAAAAAGGGGTTTTCGCAGATTCGTCGGAGGCTTCTCGAGGCGGAGGTGGAGTTGCCGGAGTCGTTCAGGTGGGTGGCGAGCTTTGGGGCTGCGTCGGTGCTTCGATTGGCGGGGGGGGGGGGTCCTTCGCGCCGCCTCTGGCGAGGAGGGGGGGTCGCGACTACCGCAGGTGGAGGGGGGGCGTCGAGAGGTCGGCGCCGCTGGGGGGGGGCTGGCGGCTCGATCCCGCTTCGTTTCTCCTTCTTTTTTTTTTTTTTTTTTATTGAACGAATGAATTTGGGGGGGGGGCCAGAAGTTATAGAAGGAGAAGGTTTTGCCTTTTTTTTTTTTATTTAATTTTCCACAAAAGCAACTTTCATTTCCGACTTCAAAACGAGGCCCACCGCCTGTCGTCCCTAGCGTTTTACCCCCATTCCGAACACAATGGGATATGTATCGCAAGCCGATTCGATAGTTACAAATAGTTTCCATTGAATTTACATTTAAATCATTATATTGAATTTTAAACGTACATTTCAAATTATCGGGGTCACATACTAACTAGAAAAATTCCTGAAAAATATTTTCTAGCTTCGTATTGACGATACGGTCCTAACAAAACTAGTTTCGTTGAATTCTGAGACCGTATGAAAAATGGCCAATTTCCAGTCGATTAAAATCAACTGAAACTGGTCAAACGCGTTTTCCTATGCCACACTCACATATTGATTCGAAAAATTATGAAATTTGGAATCTAGCAATAACTTAACATCACGGACCCAACAAAACTGGTTTCGTCGAAATCCGAGGTCGTTTGCAAAATGTCCATTTTTAAGGGGCTGAATTCCATAGCGACTATTCAGAATTTTCAACTGGACATATCTTCTGATTCCCGCTATGAAAATTTGATTATTCGGATTCGTTGGAAAGATATCATCAATTGGATTCCATTATTTTTGGTTTCACTAAAATCCGGATTGTTTTGCACCCGGTATATTCAATTGAAGTTTGAAATCGAATTATCGAACTACCGCGCCATTTTCAATTCTATTTATAATTATATATAAATATTTATATTCTAACGACGACGTATATAATATATACGTTCGAATTATATTCAAAATAAATTTTCTCGTCGATATTATTTAAAATAATTCATTTTAAATAATCAAAATTCGCTAAAATTGCCAAAATAAAATTTTTAAACTGGCCCAGATTTTCGGGTTGTTACATATCATGTATTTCAAAGATTGAACTGAGTTTGTACGTATGATTTTTAAATGAACCCACATCATCATACTGCTAGGTCTCCTATGAAAGTAATTGCTTATAGCTGTCATAGTTGTCTTTGTCTACGATTTCAGATACCAAACTGGGCGATAACATTGAAGCTCTTCTAAGGTGTTGGGTAACGGGCATAAACATGGGTAGTTACCATAAACTGTTAAACTTGTGACGTTGTTTGATAATGACAAGGGCATCTCAGTTACATTGTTGTGGTTGGGAAATTAACAGCAAGACGGACAAACTAATTATCTATGCTGAATAAGCTGCAAACTATATACAATTATTGAAGTTTGGCATAAAATACCTATTTTCTGAATTTAAATCACACAAATGTGATATTGGGAAAAAAATTATACCATCGTTGTACTAATCATCTTGGAAACATATGAATTCAATCCACAGCTCTTTATACTGCGAATTGAATAGCAACATACTATACCAAATACCAAACACATTAGCATGTTAATCCACATCACGTGATTAGTGCTACATGGTTAAGCTACACATTATAATAGCTCATAATGCATGGAAATAGGTTTGTAAATCATTTATGATAACCAGCCTCAAGAATACTATATATATGAATTTAAAATTCATATTCAACGTAGAAGAACAATGTTAGCAGGTTTATGCATCTCAAAATTCTGAGTGAACAAAACATGGGGAGAATTAGATTTTCAAAATTTTATACTACATTCTGGGAGATTAAGGATCATTTCAAAAGCCGGTTGACCTTGCCAAAAAAATTATATAACAAATATTGTTGGGAATAACTTACTAGGCTGGTGCAACAAACTGAATTCAGTCCAGCACATGTTGAATGTCATGTTTAATGTTGGAATAAATGAATAATGAAGGTGTAGGGTATAGTATCCCACAATGTAGGAATAGTCCCACATTGTAGGGTATAAGAATTTATCATGGTATATATACTTAATATAGAGACTATTATAAATTCCTTAGAGAGTGCTATGGACCAACAATGGGGACCATAAGGGGTGGTGCACCGCACCACCATAAGGGGTGGTGCATCGCACCACCCCGCACACGTACCCGAGCCCGTGCCCGCGCCCGCTCCCGTACGCGTGTGAGAATGGGCGTTTGAGGTGTCTTGTAGGCACTTAGCACTTTGCAATGTGCACTGTGCATTAGCGGGCCGAAACTATATTTTTGTTGCACTGTGCATTATGCATTAGCGGGCCGAAACTGCTGGGCTTAACGGTCATCTTTTTGCGAGCGGATACGAATTCAAATGGGTTGCAACGTTTAGAAACGGGTCGTTACCTTCCCAAACAATGCGTCCGTTTGAACCGAATCGTCACCCGCAAAAGATATAAATAAGATCGAGTCAGAACCGTTTTCTTCACCGAAAATTTAATCGACTTTCTGACCATCTTCTTCCTCCCACACAGTTGTTCTTAAAAACACTTCTCTTGAGTTCGTCGCCGTTCGCATCGCCAGCGCAGCCTTGCAGACTTGATTCCGTTTCACCTTGGGAAACAGTTGCTCATCTTAACCGGCCGCGCCGTAGGGGGAGCAATTCTGTTTTAAGGGAACAGCACAGTGCTAGACTCGGATTTAAAGATCGAACTTGCAATCGGAATACAAAATGGTAAACTTTCATGTTAATCTAATTTTGTTTTTTCTGTCAACCCAATTTCGAATTAGGGTTTCTCTGCAATAACAATCTTAAAACATAATTTTGCTTGTGTGTAAACGTGTTACTGATTGAAGTCAACTGCTTGCAGACGATGGCTCAAGACAGTAACAGTTTCGCAAACAAACAGCACGTACCACTCACTGTACCTCCCGCTCAGACCGGTACTTTGGTTCCTCAATATGTACCTTTCTCACATGGAGAACGGCCAGAGAAATTCACCGGCGTGGATTTCAAGCGGTGGCAACAGAAAATGCTTTTTTACTTGACCACACTAGGACTGGCCAAGTACCTTGAAGAGGACCCTCCGAAAGTGGATGAACTCGAGCCTGACGCTACAAAAGTCGAAGCGCTCACTGCCTGGAAGAGTTCAGACTTCATTTGCAAGAATTATATACTGAATGGCCTCGACAACAGTCTTTACAATGTATATTGTACTGTATAAACCGCAAAGATCCTCTGGCAGGCACTGGAAAAGAAATATAAGACTGAAGACGCCGGCATGAAAAAGTTCATAGTCGGGAAGTTTCTGGATTACAAAATGGTCGATTCTAAGACAGTAATCAGCCAAATTCAGGAACTTCAAGTCATTATCCATGAATTTCATGATGAAAAGATGGAATTGAGTGAATCTTTCCAAGTCGCTGCTGCAATAGAAAAATTACCTCCATCATGGAAGGAATTCAAAAACTACTTGAAACATAAGCGCAAGGAGATGTCCATGGAGGATTTGGTTGTTCGTCTTAGAATCGAGGAAGACAACAGAAAATCTGAAAAGAAGGCAACAAACACCATGGTGGCCAAAGCAAATGTGGTCGAGTCCGACAAGAACAACAAAAGAAAAAGGGAGCATAATCCAAATGCAAAAAAGGCTAAGAAGTTCAAAGAGAACTGCCATAATTGTGGAAAGAAAGGTCATAAAGCAGTTGAGTGCCGAGGACCAAAGAAGAAGAAAGACGAAGCCAATGTTACTGAATTTGATAGGCTCTCGGATGATGTTTCAGAAATGAACTTATCTGCTGTAATCTCCGAATGCAACTTGATTGGCAACACGAAGGAATGGTTTGTGGATACTGGTGCCACAAAACATATTTGCGCCAACAAATGGATGTTCTCCAACTACAAGCCTGCGACACAAGAAGAGCAACTCTTTATGGGTAACTCCTCCACGTCAAAGGTTGAAGGCAAGGGAAAAGTGGTACTCAAAATGACTTCTGGTAAAGAACTCACTTTGAATGACGTGTTCCACGTTCCAGACATTCGGAAGAACTTGGTCTTGGGATCACTACTGAGCAAGAATGGATTCAAGTTGGTCTTTGTTTCTGATAGTCTTGTGTTGTCTAAAAATGGAGTGTATGTGGGTAAAGGCTATGTTAGTGATGGTCTGTTCAAAATGAATGTAATGACTATTGTACCAAAGGATATGAATAAAGTGGAATCTTCTATTTATATCGCCGAGTCATTTAATATATGGCATAATAGATTAGGACATGTTAACTTTGATACTTTTGCGGAAAATGATAAACTTAGAATTTATCCCTAAGTTTGCCATAGACTCAAATTATAAATGTGAAACATGTACAGAAGCTAAAATGACTCGAACCTCCTTTCATAATGTTGAAAGGAACACTGAACCTTTAGATTTGATACATACAGATGTATGTGATCTAAAATTATGTCAAACCAGAGGAGGTAAAAGATATTTCATCGACGATTGCACTAGGTACTGTTATGTGTACCTATTAAGAAGTAAAGATGAAGCCTTCGAAATGTTTAAACAATACAAGGCAGAAGTTGAAAATCAACTAAACAAAAAGATAAAAGCATTGAGAAGTGATAGAGGTGGTGAATATGAATTCCCATTTGAGGAATTTTGTGCTCAAAATGGTATAATCCATCAAACGACGGCACCATATTCTCCACAATCAAATGGAATAGCAGAACGTAAGAATCGTACCCTAAAGGAAATGATGAATGCTCTGCTTATCAGTTCTGGATTACCAGACAATTTCTGGGGTGAAGCAATACTTTCAGCTAACCATATACTGAATAAAATACCTCGGAAAAAACCCTTTAAATCTCCACATGAACTTTGGAAAAATAGACCATCATCCTACAAATACTTAAAAGTGTGGGGGTGTCTTACCAAAGTAGAAATACCAAAACCGAAAAAGGTCAAAATTGGACCAAAGACTATAGATTGCATATTCATTGGATATGCTCATAATAGTAGTGCATGTCGATTTTTGGTGTACAAATCTGAAATTGATGACACTCATGAAAACACCATTATCGAGTCACGAAATGCAAGATTCTTTGAATACATTTTTCCTCTAAAAGCCTCTATTGAAACAAGTGTTCAAAAGAGGCCAAGAGATGCAGAGACTCCGGAGGATAATGCTGATCAAAGAAAAATGAATGATGAAACTGAGATAGAAGAACCGAGAAGGAGCAAGCGACAAAGGATCTCTAAATCCTTTGGACCTGATTTCTATGCATATATAATAGAAAATGAACATCTAACTTACCAACAAGCAATGTCATCTCCCGATGCTCCTTATTGGAAAGAAGCCGTCAATAGTGAAATAGAATCCATTCTGCAAAACCATACGTGGGAACAAGTGGATCTCCCTAAAGGATCAAAACCACTAGGATATAAATGGATATTTAAGAAGAAACTAAAGGCTGATGGTTCAATAGACAAGTATAAAGCAAGACTTGTAATAAAAGGATTCAGACAAAAGCAAGATCTGGATTACTTTGATACATACTCTTCAGTTACCAGAATAACATCAATTAGGATGCTTATTGCAATCGCATCTATATTGAATTTGGAAATACACCAAATGGATGTGAAAACTGCGTTTTTGAACGGTGAACTGGAAGAGGAAATATATATGCAGCAACCAGAAGGGTTTGTAAACCCAGGAAATGAAAATAAGGTGCGCAAGTTAGTGAAATCTCTTTATGGCCTTAAACAAGCACCAAAACAATGGCATGAGAAATTTGATGAAACTATTTTATCAAATGGATTCAAAATAAATGAATCAGATAAATGCGTCTATATAAAATGTATAGATGTTGGGTATGCCATTGTTTGTCTCTACGTTGATGATTTACTGATCCTAGGAAATAATAAGGTCATAATAAAATCTACGAAGGACATGCTATCCTCTAGATTTGATATGAAGGACCTAGGAGTGGCCGATGTAATTTTAGGTGTAAAAATTATAAAGACACCACAGGGATATGCGTTATCTCAGTCACATTACATTGCTAAAATTCTTGAAAAATTCAAACAACATAATATAACTACTGCAAAATCACCAGTAGATATGAACCAAAATTGGGTAAAGAACACTGGTGATGGTATATATCAACTGGAATACTCTCGTATATTGGGAAGTATTATGTATGTCATGAATTGCACTAGACCTGATATTGTGTATGTTGTAAGCAAGCTAAGTAGATATACCAGCAATCCTGATTAAAAATCATTGGAAAGCAATAATCAGAGTCCTAGGATATCTAAAGTATACACAAAACTATGTGTTGCAATATGATAAGTATCCTTCAGTAGTAGAAGGATATAGTGATGCTAATTGGATAACAGGCTCAAATGACACAAAATCCACAAGTGGATATGTGTTTACTTTAGGAAATGGAGCAATTTCGTGGAAATCATCCAAACGGACTTGCATAGCAAGGTCAACAATGGAATCTGAGTTCATTGCTCTGGATAAAGCCGCGGAAGAAGCAGATTGGCTTAGGGGATTTTTAGAAGACATTCCAAATTGAGAAAAACCAGTACCCCCAATATGTATACATTGTGACAGTCAATCTGCTATAGGAAGGGCAAATAATACATTGTATAATGGTAAGTCTAGACATATTCGTCGTAGACATAAAACCATAAGACAACTTCTCTCTAATGGAGTTATCACTATAGACTACGTACGGTCAAAGGATAACATAGCGGATCCACTAACAAAAGGCTTGCCAAGAGAGAAAGTTCAAATCTTATCGAAGGGAATGGGCTTAAGACCTATAAACTAAAAGTTTTTCTAAAACGGAAACCCCACCTAATTGACTGGAGATCCCAAGATCTAGGTTCAAAGGGACAACTAAGTTATAGAAAAACTTAAAGGCACTGTTAAAATACAAACCATTCCTATGATAAGTCAGTGCACGACCCGTCGGAGAATAGGATAAGCTTAGCTTTTAATGATGTCTATACTGTGGTGTTATAAAAGACCCAAGAGGAGTATTACGGGATACTCTTTATAGAATCACCTACGTGAGTGTGAAGGTGCCGCTTCAAAAAGAATTGTCAGGTCGAATTCTTTAAACACTCATGAGACCAAGCGGGTGTTCGTGGCAAAAACGAACACAAACAGAGAACCAAGGAAGTTCAGAAATCATGTTGCGTGTTATCTACTATCTTGACCTATGCAAAAAGCTTACAGTTCAAGGACATTTACAAGTCTACTGATTCGCTAGTATGTCAAATAGATAAACACTAGGAAAGTTCAAGGCCATAGTGCTACTTTAACCGATACAACATAATTTCACTAAGTTAAGAACAAATTAAAAGAATTATTCATTCATGTGGGGGATTGTTGGAATAAATGAATAATGAAGGTGCAGGTTATAGTATCCCAGAATGTAGGAATAGTCTCACATTGTAGGGTATAAGAATTTATCATGGTATATATACTTAAGTATAGAGACTATTATAAATTTCTTAGAGAGTGCCATGGACCAACAATGGGGACCATAAGGGGTGGTGCACCGCACCACCATAAGGGGTGGTGCATCGCACCACCCTGCACCCGCACCCGTACCCGTACCCGAGCCCGTGCCCGCGCCTTTCCAAACGGTCATCTTTTTGCGAGCGGATATGAATTCAAATGGGTTGCAACGTTTAGAAACGGGTCGCTACCTTTCCAAACGATGCGTCCGTTTGAACCGAATCGTCACCCGCAAAAGATATAAATAAGATCGAGTCAGAACCGTTTTCTTCACCGAAAATTTAATCGACTTTCTGACATCTTCTTCCTCCCACATAGTTGTTCTTAAAAACACTTCTCTTGAGTTCGTCGCCGTTCGCATCGCCAGCGCAGCCTTGCGGACTTAATTCCGTTTCACCTTGGGAAACAGTTGCTCATCTTAACCCGCCGCGCCGTAGGGGGAGCAATTCTGTTTTAAGGGAACAACACAGTGCTGGACTCGGATTTAAAGATCGAACTTGCAATCGGAATACAAAACGGTAAACTTTCCTGTTAATCTAATTTTGATTTTTCTGTCAACCCAATTTCGAATTAGGGTTTCTCTGCAATAACATTTAATACCAAAAATAAAAGCCTATACACATCAAAATTAAAGGAGATTGCTTCAATTGTTCCGAAGCAGTATATCGACTGATTGGGCAGGCAATTGTTTAGTTGTTCAAATTCTCATCGTTCACCCAGCTAACATTTATCATACTTGGTAAAATATAATGGTCACTGTT
This sequence comes from Allium sativum, assembly GCA_030737875.1. Taxonomy (NCBI): domain Eukaryota; kingdom Viridiplantae; phylum Streptophyta; class Magnoliopsida; order Asparagales; family Amaryllidaceae; genus Allium; species Allium sativum. The sequence goes on along the minus strand of JASFAX010000027.1, from coordinate 10,836,601 downwards.
TGCCTACGTTCAAAATAAAAATTTTGGACACTTATTTTAATTTGAAACAAATGTTGAGAAGTATATTTAGACTGTCAGGATTTTAAAAGTACTTTTTCTCCTAACAACCAAGTTTTAATTAACCATGGAAGATTAATATAAATCCTATTTTATACATAGTCTTCATAACTTTGTGTCTGATTCTCTGAATATTATTTATAAAGACTATAATATAGTTGGTTATATTCCTTTAATTCTTTATTTGTAAAATTTTACATTTTTGATGTGCTCTTAATTTGGTTGAAAATCACATTCAATTCTTACCACCAAAATACATCAACTGTCAAATTACTGCATTATATATTCACTCAAAAGCTATTATGTAAATATCACAAATTAAAGGCAGCGGATTCATTCGAATAAACAATTTATCATATGCAATTATCAAAAATTATCCAATTAAATACAAGATATTTATTTCCTTTTTTTATATAGATTTTGGTATAATTTTGAATTTATATTTTGTAAAACAATTTTTTCTCCTATGCTTAATCCAAGGCAAAACAAAGGTACTAAATTTGCATAATATGATTCAAATGTACAATATAGTACTATTTTGTTTCCTATTTTACAATATACCATATAACTTTCTTTCCTTTTTGTTTTTCTATTTCCACTTATAATATGATAGTAGTTTGATAAATTGAAAGGTTTGGTTGGTCCATTAACTGACCTAATCTACCACACCTGTCAATAGTAGACAACTTCAAAGATGTCTAGCACCTTTAAAATTCATGAATTCACCATATTTATTATCAGTTGAATAACAAACTCTATGTTCTACACACAAAAATGAATACTATAATAATCTTATCACTTGAAAATTGTCATTTTCCTATCTTGCCCAAGAAGTCGTCAGTCTGACATAAGGTTTTCCTCCAATAGTTATGCATATTTTCTCACCTAGAGAGATTTGTATGTTTTTTAACTTGAAGACACCTGTCATGTCTCTTGGAAATCTCCCAAAAAAAAAAAAAAAAGGAAAAAAAAAAAAAGAAGAAACTTTAGGTCATACACCTTGCGAGAAGGAAGGCCCCAAAAAAAAATAAAAAAATAAATAAATCACCTACCAAAGATGCCACAATAAACAAAAATCAACGTCTGCAGATTTTAGCATGGTAACCCTCATGGTGTTGCTGCAGCATATGTCAGCATAATTACTATGGCTATGCTTATTATACCCCAGTATTGATATTTGGTCGAGGAGGAGTTTAAGCTGCTCATCCTAGCCCCTTTCCTGATGGGATACAGGTCGGAATTTTGATTGATGTAGAAAGGGCCTTAATTAACTTTATGAGAGATTCTACCATTTATCATACCTCAGAGTACCACATCAAGCTATATTTTTTCATTTGAAGACTTCAAAGAAAAATTGCAAATTTCAATCTCTAAAACCTAGCTCCTGATATGGCTGCACGCCTTAACTGGTATTCTGCAATCTTTCAACAATACAATATGCCAGGAGTGGTCAGCTAACTCAAAAATGTAATATGTGTGGCTTTGGTGGTGTTCCTTTTTGCGTTTAACAAGCCGAAAACCAGTTGATTATGCCACACCTAGCGGTCAACAATGCTTGGTTACTTTCTTATATCTTCTGCTATTACTATGTCTGTGCTTAACTTTTATATATGTATCTATGAATAAATGAGTTATATGCGTACCGCTTAGTTTATTTCTACATCGCTATGTTTTTTTGCAGTTAGGATATTATGTACATGCATGTATAAAGACATACTTTGGAACAAGTAAGAATACCGCATGGATCACAATGTGCTAATGTGCTAAAAGCAAAATTATAATTACTAAAGTAAAAAGCAGTTGACTAATGGTTTCAATATTACAAATGTTCCATTAGCTACATTGTGAGGACATCCCAACGTGGGGTCGGTTGTCTTTCAACCAACCCCCAACGAAGAAGCCATCGCATAGGCCAGTGTTGCTTCAACAATCTTGAAGGTTGTTAAAGCAACCAAACTGCTCCAACAACTGGCATGGCTGGCTTTAACAAAGCCGGCTATGGGAGACATCTCCTTACCTGGCTTTGTAAAAGCCGGCTAGGGGAATAAAGCCTTAACTGGCTTTGTAAAAGCCGGCTAAGGCTTTCCAACCCTGAGGGGTTGCTCAGGTCAACCACATGAGAATTGACGCAGAGCAATCCCCTCCATTATGGATGCTCTAACTGTATTATTGTAAAAAGGCTCATGTCAACATCTAACTTTGTGCTTAATTAATATTAAAAAATGATTTTCAAAAAAGATATTTTTTAATGTAGCTAGAGCATCTCAATTTAAATTTACAAGGAGCAAGCAAAAAAAAAAAAAAAAGAAACACACCACAAATTCCGACTCATCCAGCAACAAGTGGGGGGTTGTCCCAATTATTTTTATGTCCCCTGTGAATGATTTTTTGAAAATCGTTTATAGAATTATATGGGTTTCAAAAAACTGTTTATAGGTTTGCTTTTTTCCTTCAATCCAGCATGAAACTTATCTCTGTTTTGCCTGAACCTTAATTTAATCGTTACAGGTGAAATATTTGGCACCAGCGTTTATTCACTTGAAGGAGGTTTCCTTACTGGTTTTTGCTTATGCACAAATATCAAAGTTTTTTTTCTTCTGTCAACAATTTTGATGGAAAACCGCTTGAAGACACTCACGGTTTGAAGGCAAAATTCTTGAATGTTTGGTACATTTTGATTGTTCAAAGGCAAAACTCTTAGCATCCAAATATTGCCTGAAGACATTTCACTATACCAAATTTCAGTGTTTTAGAATTCGTTTGAAGCCGAAATTCCTCCTGAGCTTGAAGTTGAAATTATCCTTTAAACGGGGTTTAAAACTCCGTTTAAATTATAAACGAGTTTAAAATCCCATTTTTAATATAAATGGGTTTTAAAACCCCATTTATGTACCCTGCTCACAAAAAAATGGGGCTCTACCCCATTTTGACCCTCTCCCAACTTATGTTAGTTGAATTGACAAATCGTTTGAAAACTTTAATATTGAAGAACATACAAGCTCTGTATCGCTTAGCATTTGACCGATTTCATTTAGGGTAAATATCAATATTTGGCATTTGCTCAGTTATATTCAATAATATTGTAATGAAAAATGTAGCATCAAAAGTTGAATATTGTTGTAATATTGCAACATCCAGTTGGGTAGTTACTAATTTGTCAATGTGTTTAATTTTATACTTTACTTAAAAAAACAAGTTTAACCAGATCTGTTGTTTGTTGTCTTAGAAAAGGGTTATTTGTCTTAGAGAAGGGTTATTCTGATATACCCACAACTTATCATTTCCACCGATGTGAGGAAGCAATGAAATTCATTTGAAACAAGTTCGTTACTATAACATCATACTCATGCAAAAATATCACTATACACGGTCATGTGAAGTAAAGATTAAGGTACTTGTGACGTTGGTTGATTTAGTTAAAAGAAAGAGAAAGAAAGAATACTAAAATGGGAATGTATGACTATAATTCAGGGGGAATCTCATGTGCAAAATAAAAGGTGTAGCCGAACACTGCCCTGTATATATATATATATATATATATATATATATATATATATATGGGTGTGTATATATATATGTATATATTATAAATTAACAAAATATATTGATATTAAATATAGAAACTTTATTTGAACAACAACATCCCTTTGTGAAAATGAAAAAAAAAAAAAGAGTAAACCATAGTCTATGAGGACTTATTAATCTTATTAACAATCATTGACACGTGTCTCACGTATTTTTTTTCCTCAACTTCTATATTAAAAGAGGGCACAATTGCGTATAAGAGTGGGTAATCCTTGCAAACCCAAAAAGATCAACTAAGAAGGTAACTGAAGTTTTATGTTCTCATAAAATTGTTATGTTAAATCGTCTACAGGATCCCTTTGACATCGGATTGATTCAAGAATCACAAAGTATAAATTTATGATCCTAATCTCAGTAATCTTTACATATATTGTAGCCAGTAAGAATGTATGTGTAACCTCATCAATCCTCATATATAGTGGGTCAATCAAGTGTTAGTTAAAATGTAAGAGTAGCTCCCATTGACCAATTGTCTATTTTCATCAGTCTTTGGAATGTCAACTAATATATGATGTGGATCTGTTTCTTAAAACAGTAGGTGACTGCCAGCATGAATAAAAATAGTGTTGGCTGGTGTTAGACCAAAAAATGGTCCTAACACCCAATTGATTACATTTTGCAGAGAATAATGAGGAATCATGAACTAAAAGCAAGAAAAATCAATCAACACACGAAATTTATAGTGGTTCAGCGTTAATGAGCCTACGTCCACTTCATAGTTTTTCATTTCATTCCAGAATTACAATTACAATGAATATTGACACTTAATCACTCAAATACAATGAATAATCTCTCTGAATTCATTGATATTCATTGGAGAAGAAGGTGTTGTTGATGGGGGATTCGACCATGGCTACCATGAATGAATGAAATGCCAAAAGTCCCCAGAAATCTCCACGAAATGCTGTATTTATAGGCGAATGGAGGTTGCTCCTGGGATCGGTTCGGGTGTGACGTGGCAGCCATCCAGCGGGTCATGGAGAAGTGGTAGGAGACGTGGAGAAATGGTTTCCAGATCATGGGCTGCCACGTGTAAGTAGATCCGAATGATAAGCCTAGAAAATAGGAGCACGTTGATGAGTGGTTGCAACTTCAGGCGGTTCGGGTAGAGGGTACTCCGATCCGATCAGAAGAGGGGGATCCTATCCGAAAGGGGGGATCCGATCCGATCCGAAGGGAGGATCCGATTCGATCCGAAGGGAGGATCCGATCCAGTGACATTTGCATGAATAATTCAAGTTTTGCATCTTTCTATCACTCCACTCAAGTGATCGCCAATCAATGTAAGTTCGTACCCAAGTCCCTGGCTTTGGGTAGCCTAGTTACAAAGCAGGCTAACATTTTGCCCCCCAAAGTACATCTTATTGCAGATGAGATTTGCTTTGAATAAGTCAAGCTAAATCTTTATGGAACATCATCCACATTTGAGGAGGTTTTATCAAATTGTTGCATTACTTCCATGGGCGCTAGCCAGGCCAAATTCTATGGAAGGAGTAGTTGAAATGATCAGGTAACTGTTTTAAACCTCGTCAAATTAAGAGATTTTAACTCTTTCATCAAAAAGACATGTAGGATTGCTGGTTCCCGTGCATGCGATCATGCCCGCATAGGTCGTTGCCAAATGGGGTAGTCTTCCCACACAAACCAAAAGTATTGTAAAGTTAGACCTTCGTTTGCATACGAGCAAATGTATGAAGTAGCCTTCCAAGTCATGTGGTAGTATAAGAATCTTCGGGCTCTAAGCTGGGATCTGCAGAGAGCACCTCGGAATTAGCATAGGAATTTGTCATTTGTGCTTGGATTTGGACTATCTCGATATCAAATATTAATCTAGGGCTCTACGATCGCATTGAATCGTAAAATCAAGAAATCTGAAAGTGACGATCACTCCAGATCATGTTAATAGAAAATCAAAAACGAATGGTCGCGTCAGACCATATTAGGAAAAATCCATGATCGCTCCAGATGGTTTTATAATCCCGTGATCACATATGAGTCAGTTCGAGATATTGTTGAAAACATGCAAGCCAATGGCTGGTACGATCATCATAGTCGTATGACAGCAGGGTAGTTTATCACACTCTCCATTTAATGTAGTGGCGGATTAAGTCTTTGGACTCATGCTAGACCCGTTTGTTGGCTCACTTGGATGGTCAAGACGAATCATGTCATACTCTGGAGATATAGTGTATATGTTCTAAATCACGCATCAAGTTAGGATCATATTCAAAATCAGTCTGTGAGTTGAAGCTCGTGCTCCTAGCATCAGTAGAGGATGAACGAGTTGGTGCTTATGCCCCCAAGCATCGGTGGGGGCTGGGCCATGTCTATCGGGCATCCATTCTTCTAACCTTTATACTTTCTATTGTCGCATTGGGTTAGAGCTGCAGGTTCAACAATCCTAGACGACCCGTGTCATTCTATACTCTTTCTCAAGTTGACAAGGGTTGGAGTTGTGTATGCGAATGGTCGAATTACATTCGCGTCGGGGTCATCCTATCTGTTTAGTCAGAAAGCAGTGATCGCCTCATTGAGTATCAGCCAACTTAGATACTCTCCTCGCATCAGCCACAGAGTCAAGTAAGCTCGTCAATCTTGCAAGCGAGGGAACATCATTAAGCAGTTATTCGAGCTCCTTTACTCATGCTTTGGCACAATCCGAAATATCCATCATAGTCTTGTTGGGTCTATCTCTCATGCTTGGTTCCATTGAGCTTGACAATCAAAATTGAGGGCTTGATCAATGAAATTGATCCTTTCCAAAATTGTACATTTTTGCTAGTCTTTTCCGGGGCTTTTCTTTTCTCTTTATCATGTCAAGAGTCTGTTGGTGCTCCATTTTGTTGAGAAGACATTGAGATCATCCATTTCAACATTAGCACCCTCTTATTGCATAAATCTGTCTGTCTCAGGATAGGATTTTCCAACATTTCCATGAAAATCTCATAGTAGAGAGATACCGAGATTTGTTTCAGAGGTGAATCGGCCTAGTCCTCTTGGTGGGTCTCGATGCAGAGAGATTTTGAAGCTTGAGATATCCATAATACCAGATACTACCGCAACCAACACCATATATGGTCCAGGTCGATTTACCGATGCCACTGCGGCGTTGAATCTTTCAAAGGAATGCATGTAGGGTCTCGTTGGATCTCTGTTGAAGCATCAATTAATGTTGGCATTCTGGCCCTCGTTTTTGAGAAGTTGTCGCCAATTGTCCAATTTAGCGCTGGTGCCCCCGGTATGAAGTCTTAAAGTGGGTGGAAGCCAGTCTCTGGCTTCTTGGTTGAGCAAATGTAATAGCTGTCAATCAGGCTTTTGTCTTTTAATTCTGGATGGTGATCTGCTACTCAGATGTATGCAGGTTGCTCATGAGGATCCATTCTTCTGGTTATAGTCTGGGATCTTGCGGAACTCCGATAATAATAAATGTGTCTAAAGTTGGCGAATAGTCAAATTATGTTGCTCGAAGCTCGTATCCCGTACTCCCTATCCACGAGGATTTTTCTAAACGGTAATCATCAAATCCACATATTCTCTAGATTCATACTCCCTCATTAAGCTATGAGTTAAAGTTTGATACAAAATGATTTGTTCGTGTTCAACTCATGTTAGTCTTTGATCTCCCATCCAAGCTCTGAGGTTTCAAGTCGGGTGGCGATAAAGTCAGATTATAGCTGTCTCAAATGCTCTCATTTGCCCCCCTACATGGGGAGCCTCATGTTGAGGTTGAGATGGATTTTAAACATTCATCTGAATTAGAGCAAAGATTGGTCAGGCTCCGTTTAAGTTTTCAATGGCTCTTGCATATCCATAGTTTTCATCCAAAATGTTATAGTCGGAAGTTGCATGCTACAAATGCCTGGGAGGAGGTTGTTTGCATCTTGTTTCATTAAAGATGACTATGCCAACTTGTCCTAGGGTCTCATATGATCCGGACCATGGAGTAGGGAGTGTTTGAGCCAAGTTCGTTGTTGCTTGAATTCCCATGGTGCTCGCTCCAGCGAGTAAGTCGTAGTTACTCGGCCTTCCAACTATCCAAGTAAAGAAGTTATCCATCACTTTATGTCATTTCCGGAGAAGTTCATCTCGCTGAGCCATCTGAGTTCTCAAATCAGCAAGGGTACCATCCATTTCATATCTAGCTTGACATGTTGAGGGATCATTGCAAGAAGAAATCTGCTGACTTCCTTCATTCCTAGCGCCTTCTGCGCAAATATCCTCAGCACGGAAGAAATTTCTATCTTCCTTCTTCTTAGCCTTTGAGTCTGAGTGTCAAGAAATTTGCCTCCTCGTAACTTATAAGTCAAAGTAATGGCGTCCCCTTTATATGGGGTCTTTTAACTGGGAAGTCGGTTGGGACTAGCAAGTGGACGTTCAGTCTGCATCCATTCTGTGGTCCACAAGCAGCCTGTCAAGATTGGGGTATAAGTTAGACAAAAACATATAAATTATGCCATTTATAAATATTTTCAACAATGTGGCCCCAGTCCAGGGGTAACAGCGAAAGATCAGTAGTTGTACCACGTCCCAATCAAATTTAGACATAGATGCATGGAAAAGAGACATTGCTTTCAAAGCTTATGTGATTGAGTTATCCAAGTGCACAAGTTATCACATTTTCCGTTTAGTGTATTCGTGAGGTAGCACTAGTCGATGCACTTGAGCTATGGCCAGTCACATGTGGGTGTGTATGCTGATTCAATATATCACTCTTAAGGCCTCCTTTTGGTCGTTGACTTAAGTCGTATGACACGTCATTAAACAATTCACTCTCAAGGCCTCCTTTCAGTCATCGCCTTGACTCGCATGAAAAATTTAGCATTGGGCATCAGTGTCATCCTTTTAGACGTGGCCCTTTGTTTGTTTTCCACTGGCCTGCTGCGGTTGTTGCGAGTGCGACCCTCGCATTCTTGTCCTGTTATCTTGTATAAGCCTATACTTTGTAAACAAGGTGAATCTCTAAGTAATAGGTAATAAAGAACATCACAATCAAGTAAGGGTTCCAATTCAGAACCCCTACAATCAAATAATATCTAGCAGATCATATAGTATTTATATAAGGGGGGCGATGTGTGTGCCCCCAATCAAACATGAATAAAGTGCCTAGTCAGGGCTTATTCGACATTATGTTGCTCCCAATCCTTCCGTGGGGGTGTCGGCTCAGCTTTCAATCTTATCCCCAATCCTTCAGTGGGGTAGGAGCCTGTTGTCTTCGGTGCTTAATCTTAGCACCTTTATACTCTCCTGACGTATGCCCAGGTTAGAGTGTAATCAAGGCGGTCTTTAATCGTGGTGCACCATCACGCCTTGGGGACGCCATCTTCCCGTCCTTTATACTCTCTCTCGAATCATGAGAGTTAGAGGTAATAAGGTGAATGGTCATGTCATTCGCCTCGGCTTTCCTCCTGCGCTCTAATCCTAAGAGTGGGATTCTGCCGGCTCAAGTGTCATTCTCGAACTCGATCTTTAGTCCATACTCCATGCTTCACTCTAGTAGATAAAGATTTTCGGGCAAGTGGTTGGGTCATACTCGCCGAGGCGCTACCTCCTAATCCCCGATTCACAGGTAGAGGTGGCCATTCGCAACAATCAAGTTTCTATCGTCCCATTGATTCGTGGGATGGAGTTTGGTCGGACACTGCAATATCGTCCTTTAAATGTTCTCTCAAATCATGAGAGCCAAACCCATGGATCAAGTGGTCTTTAATCATGGTGCACCCATCACATTCATTCTAGATTGGTACTTCTATCCAATCTCTGAGGGTTAGAGGTAGCCTGGCAAACAGTCGGAAAATGTTTGCAGAAGCTTTACGTTCCTCCGATCAATCTATGGGAGGAGTGATTGGCACCTATATTTTGGTACCTGCATCATTCATATCGCATGAATTAGTCATGTCAATAATTCAGGAAGCATGCAAGAGTATATTGCATGATTGAAAAGTAAGCATATCAAGGGGCAGTGCTACCTCCTTTATTTGGATTCATGTAATCTGGTTGCGTCAAACATAGGACTGATCCATGGAGACGGTTGAACTGCATCTGTCTGAAGTCGGATTCCAACTTTGAAATGCAAAAGTCAATGCATGATTATCTTTATGTCTGCCATGTATGAGCCAAAGAGTGGATGGTCATCTCGGATCCGCCTTGAGCTATACAACTTATTTCAAGCGGAGGGTGTGGCTTTGTAAACGAGTTGTTTAGTCAAGCTCGTTATAGTATTGTTCCATAACTCTATATGCAGGTGTTAGAAGTTTGATCAGTATCAAATCCTAGGTACCTACACCATCCACATATTAATTCATCTGAGTTAATTACATCAATAGCTCATAAAGCATGCAAATATAAGTGTCATGGTTAAAGAGTAATCCTGTTAAAGGAATGAATATGATTCTGTGCGAAAATGGCATTGCATGCTATCTGCAGGTCCATTTTGCCTTGCCTAATCTCTACCAGGGGATGGCTTTATTGTGGTCTTGGATTGACAAAGGCAGCTAGGTAAATACTGTAAACGAATGACGAGGTCATGTCTCCTTTTAATCGCCTTCCTGCCCCCATGCTAAGGGCAAGGGTTGAATGTCAGGGAGTCATGTATGTATTGTTAATTGTATCATATCATCACGTTGGTGCTAGGACAGTAATTGGTAGGAGAATAATGGATCCAAGTTTATAGAAGCTTTTGTGCTTTCCATGCTAAGAAGTAGGATATGGCTGCTAGGAGGATAGTTATATCTCATCCATCCGCATATATGCCTTCAATCCCATGTCAGGAATAAGATCTAACGGACATATAATCAATCAGCATCCAGGCTTAAGTGCTCTAAACTTTTAACTCGTCAATTTTCGGGAAAGGCTGAGGCAGTCTATCATGCAAGCCTATTATGTATCAGCTTTGAATTAAATGATGTAATCATGAGCAATCGACATTTGAATCTCCGGTCGCACCTAATGTCTGAGACACGAGTTACTTGACCAATCCTTGATGAAGGAGTGAAATTGTAAATCTTCACTTTCTAACTCCAAAACGTCGTTTGTCAAAAGTTCCATTCGCGTTCATCTCCCATCTAGCGCGAGGCTGATTAGTGATTTTGTTCAATCATTTAGGGCGGTGAATTCAGCAATGAGGCTCGTTGGTGTCTGTCTTGGGACAACCTTCCAAGGGAAATAAGCATTGTCACCTTGCATGTCATATCTCGAGGCATAAAGAGCGATGGCATGCCTTTCACTTCTCCTTGCTAAATGCATTCTGTGCTGCAGGAAGTTCATCATGGGGTTGTCTATGACTCTCTTCTGAGTTGTCGGAACTGTCTAACTTGGACGGATTATTGACCTTTTGATTTTCCGTTCGTAGGACGTAAGATATGTTGTAGCATTCCAATCCATCCAACAGTTCTTCTACCTGTTCTAGGTAAGCTACGAGTTATAGTCCTTTCATCTGGAATTTCCTTCGAATCAATACATCTCCAACGCCAGGTCATCGATCATTCATTGCACCATCGGTATACAGTAACGGGTGCTTGTATTCATTTTGCGTTTTGAAGGGCCATCTTCTTCATCTAACACGTCCTCTTCGGGAATGGTAAATTCAGCGATGGATTCGGCTAATGTTTGAGGATTGAGCAGTAGACACTATGGTGCAATGTAAGCTCTGATTTCTGCTGGAGTTGGTCGGTCTAGACCTTGATCACATAAACTTGAGTATGATAGCATAGCTTGCGAGACTTTAAGTAATATTCATGCGTTATGTCACAATGGAAATAAGAAGTAGAGAGCTAATTTTGATTCATATTTGCTTTAATCTCGAGCTCTCATCATTTGATCAAGGTCGTATGGTGGCTGGTGAGCAGTCAAGTTGCTATAATCCAGGAAAGGATCCATAGGTCTAATCATGGTGTGTTGTGGTTCAACTAGCACCTAAATTTGGGCAGCAAAGTATGTTGACTTAACCCTTATTCGATGGAAATCAGTCTTCCTCAATGCAGTTGACAGCAAACAACAATTGCAAAGGTTTGCCAAGTTCTTCGGAAGGTGAACCGCAGAACATATTTCATTGATCACATCATACAATTAAAGTGTAGCTTTGGGATGTTGAGATCCTTAGCTGCTTTCTAGTATCCCCTTATTGACAATCATGGTCAATAAGATCATAGGAATTATCTTCGGAGTAGTGCTCGGACTATTCCATGTAATCGTCATTCGTTGCTCCGCCGATTGAATAAGTTTAAGTCACATAAATAAGATGGTCGCTACTCGTTAGGGAGCAACATTAGTTGCATCGGTGGAATCTATACACCATCCGAGTTATGGAAGAGGAGGCTGCTATGAGACAACCATTGTCTCGTATACTGTCGATGATAACAAGCTGAATCTGGTCGATGGCTCCTCACAGGCTTACTGATGTAAGTAGGTGTCATGGCTCTGGGAAAAATCCCAATCATTTTCATTTTTCTGTGATATTCATAGACTATCCATCTAATCTTCATTGACAGGCTTTGATGACTGGTGTTGGCCAAAATATATGTCAAGCCGAAGGCGAGCCATGCTCCGAGCCGAAGGCGAGGCCGTCAGTGGGTCCGGGCGCAGCGCCGGTGGGGGTTCGGGGGCCCACTGTCCCGGTGGCGATCGACCTAGCCAGTTAGGTCGAAAATGTGGGCACCGCATGACTTTTTCGATTTTGGTGGGGCCTTTTATGAAATGATCAGAAAAATGCATTTTTCCCAAAAACAACTGTTTCGGGTCGGATCGGATCATGCCTTCAAGTGGCGGTTCGGAGATGTCTTTACGTTGGGTCGGATCGGACCAGTTCGTCCGATCCGGATCGGAGCATCGTCAGCTGATCGGTTCGGGTGCCCCTCCTATGGTTCGATTCAAGTTCACTCTTCCAGGTCGGATCGTGGCGTCACCCTCGGGTCGGTGGTATACTCATTTGCCTTATACGAACCGGTTACTTCGATCCCAGTTACTTTGATCCGAGCCGGTTACATCGATCCGAGCTGGTGGTTTGTTTATCTATTGTGTCCACACCAATTTCCATCTGATCTGACCTTCTCCATCCGATCCGCAAGGTCTATGCAGCTTTTTTCAAATCTACATCGGTATATCCAACTTTAACTTCCAATCAAAACGCTGTTGGTTCATCACATCTCCAACTCCTTCAACCCATCTAAGCAGCAGGTGACTCTTTCAGAATTGAATACGGATCTCCTCTCAACGAACTATGACATCCATTAGTAGATGAGGAGATCTATGGTTGAGAATCAGTCCATTCTCAGTGAAAGCATCAGAATGTTAGACCAAAAAATGGTCCTTACACCCAATTGATTACATTTTGCAGAGAATAATGAGGAATCATGAACTAAAAGCAAGAAAAATCAGTCAACACACGAAATTTATAGTGGTTCGGCATTAATGAGCCTACGTCCACTTCGTAGTTTTTCATTTCATTCCAGAATTACAATTACAATGAATATTGACACTTAATCACTCAAATACAATGAATAATCTCTCCGAATTCATTGATTTTCATTGGAGAATAAGGTGGTTGTTGATGGGCGAATTCGGCCATGGCTACCATGAATGAATGAAATGCCAAAAGTCCCCTGAAATCTCCACGAAATGCTGTATTTATAGGCGAATGGAGGTTGCTCCTGGGATCGATTCGGGTGTGACGTGGCAGGCATCCAGCGGGTCATGGAGAAGTAGCGGGAGACGTGGAGAAACAGTTTCCAGATCATGGGCTGCTACGTGTATGTAGATCCGAATGATAAGCCTATAAAATAGGAGCACGTTGAGGAGTGGTTGAACTTCAGGCGGTTCGGGTAGAGGGTACTCCGATCCGATCCGGAGAGGGGGATCCGATCCAATCCGAAAGGGGGGATACGATCCGATCCGAAGGGAGGATTCGATCCGGTCACATTTGCATGAATAATTCAAGTTTTGCATCTTTCTATCACTCCACTCAAGTGATCGCCAATCAATGTAAGTTCGTACCCAAGTCCCTGGCTTTGGGTAGCCTGGTTACAAAGCAGGCTAACAGCTGGAAGAGTTCTTAATCAACTAATACATGATGTTACCATCTCTCATAGATTATTTTTTCTCCATATACATTTTAGCTAATGAATATTGTTCTGCAAATTGTTTCATGATTAGTGCATATAAAATGTAGTTCACCATTTATTAGGAGCAAGTAGCGCATTGAAAATATATCCCCCTGTAAACACCTTTGAATGCTAGGTGATCAAGTAGTGGTTATGTAATGACCCAGGAATTCGAGACGAAAACCAAAATGTGTAAAATTTAAAATGAACAAAACATTGATAACTATACTTATCGATGGAGGATAATTCATCTACATAGCCAGAAATTTGAGTAAAGATTTTCTTTACTACAAAAAACAGAAGAAGTTACTAAAGCACCATAGCTAAAGCATAGCAAAACCTTAACTAGAGAATAATTTGTTTTAAGAAACAAATTAAATAGCAAATAAATAGGATAACTTAGACATAATCTTGCACATATCCTAAGCTAGTTAGACTTGGCTCATTTGACCATTTTAGACATGAACTCGAGCCATTTCTTTTTCGCAAGAACCTATAGCAAGAACTAGAGAAAAATATGGACATAGCAATACACATTTACACTTGCATTTGCTAAGCTAAATATCCATAGTTTAGCACTTTAACTTACAAGGCCTTGACAGCCCATTCCTGCGCAAGACAACAAGCCCATTCCCCGCTGAAACAAAGCCTTAAAATGGATAAAAAAAACTTCATAATTAAGTATTGAAATATAAGGGGATAGTGACAGGTAGTTTATAGTTTAAACACTCAAGTAAATAGATACTATTTGCCATGATTCATAGGGTATTTGCGCAGGAACATTAAATACTAAGTGTACTAAGACTTAGGCCATTTTAGTTTAAGTTAAATACAAATAATGTGCTATAAATGTAGAAGCCAAGCAAAATCCAAACGTGAGTTTATAAACATACAAACTTAAGTATTTTAGGAGATTGATGGAGGAATTTCCATCATAACCAAGAACATCTTGCGTGGGAAAAAGGTAAGGCAAAGGGAAGGACAACAAAGTTTTGATTTTTTTTTAAAACATTTTAATCATGTGGAATGTTTCCTACCAAGTGATCATGAAGGGGAACTTTCCTATCTCTGTTCTATCTAAGTATAGAAGGATTTTATAGTAATTTGTTTGTGCAAAAGGACATAAGCATTGTAAACCTTTGTCAATAAGTGAAAACCATGGTATGGACATCCTTCCTCCAACCATGCCTTGCGCATGTAACTCCAAACCAAACTTAGCTATCAATGAACATTCCTCTGCTACAAGAACCTGCGAAATATATTTGATAGGAGAGAATTAAGGATTTTCTATTTAATGGGTAAAAGAAACCATTATTATATACATTGTGTTAGCCTATAAATATGTGGATACTTCTCCACTTTCCTTCACCTGCAATTCGAGCAAAAGAGAAAGGAAATCGGGAAACAATATACACACAATCAAACCGAGCTGCTAACGCGAGTAAACACTCACTGTATATTTCTGTTAGATCCATGCAAGTTTATGGATGCTTATATCTGCTATATTGGTTATAAATGTATTGTAAAATCTTGTAGCTGAAACCATATTTGCCTGATCAAAACACCTGAGACATCTGCTTAATTTAAAACTGTATATAACTATGCATATGTACTGTCACCTATTTAAGTCATTTCTTTGTTTTTTTTCAAATCCTCATATCTGTAATGCTAAGTATAGATTAGTCTTTTGTTCTATGCCGGAAAATGATCATTCAGGTTAGTACATGACATTTAAATATAAACCATTAGAATATATTACATATATATATATATATATATATCAGTTAAAAATGCACAACAAAGAAAAATATTGAATAAATTTTCAAATGTAAAGAATTGGAGTTTTAACTCGTCCCGAGATCTTGGGGTTGCATTTTCTTACTATAAAGGCAGTTATAAACTGCTGCGTTTTAAGGTGATCGAATGCTGACATTTTTGGAGGAGAGGTCGGTCAGGGGTATCCGCAACAAGTGGCGAAAGGATGGGTTAAATCCATGGTTTATTGTTGACGGTAGTTGATCGAGTTGATCATGGATGGTCGAAGGCGCGAGTTGTTTCAGTAGAGAAGTGTGCGTGCGCGGAGTCAGTAGAAATGTTCGGGTACGGGATTACTTGCGTCTACGTACAGACCATAACATGCACCGTAAGGTTCTCTGGAAACAGGAGGGTGGAGATATTAATAACAGTAGCCAAGAGGGAGAGAGAGGCTTGTGATCGGAACCTGTGAAAGGGTGGATGGATGGAGAGTTTAATAGTTCATCGGCAAGTGGAAATATGGTGGTGTAGTAGCAGGACAGTCATAGGTAAGGAGGAAATCAGTTTAAACAGTGAGGGTAGAAGGCAACAAGAGTGGAGAAATCTGGTACCACTATTATATGTACCAATACACCTGTATGACCGGGTCCTTTCTATAAAAGGATCAATCCATACATTAATACATAGAACATCACCTTGAAGGTCTGGTGTAAACACAGTTAATGTAAATCATAGAACATGAAGCAAGTCTTACATTAAGTCATTAATACATATGTGTTCTTTCTTGATTATTTGTTGAACATTGTACGACAAGGATAACAACAGTTTGGCTATGTTGTAACAAGTAGCGTTGTCCATTTAATAAGGTCCGTTCGCTCATTCGAAACTGCAATTAATTATAATGTTCGAAATATACTTGGGTTTTGGGATAACACTTCGGCTAACTAGTTCATCAGTGTGCTTTAGCATTTGAATAATTCAAAGAAGGGAAGTAACAGGGTAAATAAAGAAAGCGGGAACAATTAGGAATGGAAGGAGCTGTGTATGGTTTAAAGGAAGAGAAGGATCAACTGAAACATCATACAAAACAAAAACCACACCAAGTATACATAACAGCAAAAAAGATATGGTAGTTAATGGTGTTTGGGCTCGTAAAACATGGCTTAAATGGTGGGCCGTGAGCACCAGTTAACGTTAGGAAATAGAACAAGGGAAGGGTAGTCTGATGTTTATCTCACAGCCGATTAAAGATAAAAGAGTAAAGGTAAATGGGCTTTTAGGGTGACAGTCTGAGTATTGGGTTATGTTTGTTTTAATTAAAAACAAAAGTAAAGGAAAAGGATGGGCCAGAAACGGGCTTTGAAAATTTAGCTTGAAAATAAAATAAAAGATGATTTAAATAAGGTAGTGGGCTGAAATTAATGGGCCGACAAATAAAGGAGATAGGTAACAACTTTCATAAAGAATTGTTTTGATAAAATGTAAAGGATTTGATTTGTTTAAATTATAAACATTTTTTTAAACAAATCTTTTGGTTGAATAACACTATAATAAATGGATAATTAAATTTTTAGTATTCATTTAAATAAATAAAGGGAATCAATTATAAAATCTTTTCAAGGATAAGTAATTGATATGTTTCAAATACAATCGATGATTACCATGATCAAGGGAAGGTGGTTGTATGAAAATAATAAACTCAAATGTTTTTAAATAAACACTGAAGTATTATTTTATCGACTTAGGTCGATAATCAATCAAAAATAGAGAAATGATTTATAAATCAAATCCAACATCAAATATGTATGAATAATGAAAACGCATTGGTAAATATAATAATCTAATCCATTTAAATATCACTTATCCCTAAAAGATATTAACGTCGATCATTTTGAAGAGTCCGGAATATATATTCCACATCGATTCGATTCTTACGTTGCAAGACGAAGATTATCAAAGATAATAAAAGACGAAGTTATGCAAGAATTTTTTTATAAATCCTAGGTAGAAATTACGTAAGATGGGTTTATAAAATAACGTCTTCGGTTTGTCCAGTCCCAGGACAACTTATATGGACGTATGTCTAACAGAATATTCCTAACTAATCACGTACATTGATCTTTTCAAACGTAGTTATGTAGTGGTAGAGAAATACGTTTCTCTTACTTTATACTCATAATATATTTTTGGGAAAGTCAATTAGTGATTGGCGGGTCTTGATAATATGGCATTCAAAGTAAATCAAAAGAGTTTCAGGATACGTTTAGCCTCAAGCTTCACAACCGAAAATGACAAAAATCGGGCGGGCACCATGTGGGTCGCACCCATTAGGGTATATTGTCATCATCTAGAGAATATTCATTTTTGTTACTTCTTTCGTTTTTGTATCTTCGGATAACGGTTATGTGGGCCCAACCGTCGGTGATAATATATTTGATACACTCAAGAGAAATGAGTGGACGGTCATGTGTGGCCGAGTTGCAAGATGTTCTTGTTGAACTCTGGTGCATCATTTCTAGAGTACACTGATCGAAAGGTGGTTCCATACCTTGTCAGAGTTGGAAATCCATTATCCCTAAGCGCCAAGCGGTTTTGTTTGTATATTATTAAGTAGAATGTGAGATGCAAACATTCTACTAGATTATAAATTATTTGTTGGAACCCTGGACATTTACCAAAATATCTGGTTTAAATATGCAAACTGTTTTGATCTCATAAGGTAAAAACCCGTTCCGTATTCACGGCGTGGTCTTATGAATCATTGTGATTTATTTAAACTTATTTATAAATCGTTTACCCATACCAGTCCATGACTGACCCGGAGTTTATTTTTCTGTGTTTTCCTTAAACTCTTGGGTATTCATAACACTTGTTATGAATAGACAAGTGATCCAGGTCTTGACTTAACTTTTGGAGTAGCTGGATGGGAAGGATCCAAATGTTGGCTTATCTATGTATGATTTTCTGCAAGTTATTTCATCTATGATGTTGTGTATAATCGTCTGCAAGTTAGTATCGCAATGTTAAGTATGTAATTTGTGATGAATTGTATCCCTATGTATGAAGTACTCTAATGTACTTGACTTATGATATGTAATATTTTGGGTTATTATATATATTGTCCCAAGTTCCGCTGTGAGATTCTGATGTCTTTTCTTAGTACTATTCTTCTATCTATTTCTTTTCTTATATAATGATACAACTTCCGAGGTGTTAGAAAGTTGGGTCGTTACAGTTGGTATCAGAGCTTAGGTTACCGTATACCTAGCCTTTGGGTGAGTATTGAGATAGCGTATTTTAAAGTTGGATGTTATTATATATATAATATACATAATTAGGAGGATCGACTTAAGTTATATAATTAAGTATTTTACCATCCGATCAAGTTTTGATATCATCCTATTATAATTTAGGTGATTAAGTATGAGTACCCATGGACAATGAGGTCGATCTAGTGGAACACCCACTACCAATGGACATACCACCAACCCAAATCAAGTAGAAACTATGGAAGAAGTTATCCCAATTCAACCAAGGGCAAAATTTGCAACTATCTGCAAGGAGTATAACACTCTAGGAGGGAAGGTTTTCAAAGGAACCGAATCATTTATTGAAGTTCAAGCGTGGTTAAGATCATGTGAGAGGATTTTTAAAGGACTGAATTTGAATGACGAGAAGAAACGTCTTTTGGCTTCATGGCAACTTCAAGGAGCTGCTGCAATCTGGTGGGATGCACAGACAACGAATGTTCCAGAAGATGATTTTACTTGGGAAAATTTCAAAGTGGATTTCGAAGCACAATTTCTGCCCACAGCAGGAAAAACAAGGATGTATCTGGATTTCATAGATCTCAAGCAAGAAAACATGTCGATAGCAGAGTATGAGAATAAATTTAATGCATTATCCTATTTTGGCCCAGAACTAATCAACACCTCGCTTAAGAAAAACGAGATGTTCATAGCAGGTTTGAAGGATAATTTGCAAGTGAAGATGATTGGGCATCTGAAAAGTACGTTTCTTGACTTATTAGACATGGCAATTCGTTATGAAGCACTTGATACGAAGAAGCCAGTAGCAAAGGCACAAACAGGAGAAGCCAGTGGAGAAAATGCCCTTAAGAGGAAATTTAATCCGAATTGGAAAGGAAAAGGAGAAATGGGAGAGAACGCTAAGGAGCGTTTCAAGAACACCATATGCCACAACTGTAAAGAGATGGGTCACATTGCTAGGTTCTGTAAGAAGCCAACAGCAGAAAAGCCACAGCAACCTCAGCAGAAACCACAGGAATCGGATAACGCTTCTGTCCAACAATATTTATGCTATAAGTGTCATTAGCCTGAACATTTAATCAAGGATTGCCCACTTAAAACAGAGGGAATACAACAAAAAGTTTATGCCTTCATGGATAAGCCATCTACCTCTAAGGACGTGGAGATGGAAGGAGTTACGGAAGGTACTTTATTCTTTTTATAATAAAGTTAGGATTTTAAGATTTGAATAAAATCAGATTTTATGGAGTCCCGAAAATGAAGATAACTAATTTAAGAATTAATTAGTATAAAAAATTAACGGAGTTAAGAAATTAGAACCAAACGGGAGATCGGTTTAGTTGAATAATTTTCTAAGTATTTATCTGATGTTGATCTCGGTCTTCGGGATTGATACTTAGAGGGTTATTCGATTATCGATTTAAGGTCAGGAACTAATGAATGTTGAGAAATAGTAATGCAGTAATGGGAATGTTTTCTAACGGTAGTAACAGATGTTTTAGTTATGAAAATAACCGTGATAAATAACAATCGGCTGATGTGTGTTGATTATTTATGGATATAAATTTATAACTCAAATTATAACTTGAATCTACACGTTAATTACAAATTTCGAGGACGAAATTTTTATAAGGAGGGAAGATTGTAATGACCTGGGAATTCGAGACGGAAACTAAAATGTGTAAAATTTAAAATGAACAAAACATTGATAACTATACTTATCGATGGAGGATAATTCATCTACATAGCCATAAATGTGAGTAAAGATTTTCTTTACTACAATGAACGTAAGCGTTACTAAAGCACCATAGCTAAATCGTAACAAAACCTTAACTAGAGAATAATTTGTTGTAAGAAACAAATTAAATAGCAAATAAATAGGATAACTTAGATATAAGCTTGCATATATTGAAAACCATTAATGTTAGTAAAATAGAAAACTGTTAGGGAAATCAAACCCTTGTTAATGGCATCCCCATCCTCCTCCGGTCTTGATTCGTCTTCCTCTTCTCTGATTTCGTCTTCCTCTCTTCCTGTTCGTCCCCAACCTCCTCCTGACCCTCCTCATTCTCTTGATAATCCTTTGCATGTCCCTCTTTCCAATGATATCATAACCCACACTATTAATCCTATGTCTGGTTCAATTTTCTCCGATTCATTGATGGGTAATGATTTTTCTTCTAGATCTGGTTCAGATCTAGACAGATCTTCATGTTTGAATGCCTTATCTCTCAATGACATTTTGTCAAACACTACTACCTCATCCAGTAGCACTAGTATTTTTACTTTTAACACTTCTTCTGCTACTGATTCAACATTTTTACTTGGATCTACTTCCATTCTTGCTTCAATGTCCTCTGTACCTAGTCATTCTACTGGATCTTCTTCTATTCCTGCTTCAATGTCCTCTAGACCTAGTCATTCTACAGGATTTACTTATATTCCTGCTTCAATGTCCTCTGGACCTAGTCTTTTTACTGGATCTGATCAATCCGCTGCTGATTTGAATTTTACCACAGTAACACACTCTCCTGTTTTGAAGAAGGACTATCTCTCATTATTCAATTCTCTGCCTAGGAATGCTGGATCTTATAAGCCTCAGCAGTTTGAAAAGATTACAGATAAAAGCAAGAGGATTCCTCCAGCAATTGTGAAAGAGGAAGGTTTGAAATATTGGGATCAATATCTTGTAGGTTTTTTCTTTGATGGATCGCTATCATATCTTTTAGTAGTGAATTTTTTAAGAGGTTATTGGTCATTAAATGGTGAGGTTGACATTAAATCTGATGGTATGTACTTCTATTTTAAATTCTCTAATGATGTGGGTAGAGAGAAAATATTGAAAGCAGATCCAATTTTTGTTAAAGGCAGAATGTTTATCATTACTAGATGGGATCCAACTATTGGTAATGCTCATTCTCAAATTAAAAGGGTGCCAATCTGGATACATTTACACAGGATTCCTTTGTTGCTATGGATTTTAATTGGTATAAACTGGTTGGCTTGTCAAGTGGGTAGGCTTATTTGTTTTGATGTAAATACTGAGAGAATGCATAGGATTAGGTATGCTAAAGTATTAGTGGAAATTGATGCTGATACTGAATTACCTCAGTATAGAATTGGGTGATCTAGGAGAAAATTGTCCACCAGTTATTGTGGCTTATGACTGGAAACCAAAAATTTGTACCTCTTGTAAAGTCTTTGGTCATTCAACTATGGAGTGTGATATTCATACCAATGTTCATAAAGAAACTGCAAAATCTTCTGAGGAGTTTAATAGAGATAAGCCAGTTAATTTGGCTGAGAATAGAAGTAAACAAACATCACCAAGTCATTTTAATCAATCTGGTTTGAATAAAGTGAATAGAAGGAAGCAAATGTGGATGAGAAAGCAAGGAAAATTTGGAACTGATATAGAAAAAGAAGTTAATAAAGTTTTAGAAAAGGTGGTTGAAATCAGAGGCACTGAGAATGTGGACAATCTAACTGAAATGAATAATTCTGAAACAATGGAAATTGACTCTTCAATTCTTGGAAAGAATAATGACAAAGTGGTAGTGGTTGACTTGAATTGTAATGACCAGCATTGGCAGAGGTATTATGATTAATTTATTTTATTATATAAATGGTAGGTTAGTGAATTTAATGGTCATGGAATTAAATAATGATGAATATTTAATTGAAAATAATAAATTAAATAATATATTTAATTCTGAAATAATCAGAATTGGCTGAAATGACGATATGGTGTGAACCGGATCATCTGTGATATTTAATTCAGTTTAGAATTTAATTAGAATAACGAATATATTCAATCGTCGATAGTTGAACGTATAGTTTATAATATAATTATAAACGAGCTCGAAATGGCGCTGCAGTTCGTAAATTGGCGATTCGAACTTCAACTGAATGTACAGGGTTCGTTTTAAATTGGATTTCTGTGAAACAAGAAACGTGTGGAGCTGGTGGAGTACATCTTTCTAGTGGAAGAGGAAAATCAGGATTTCGTCGTGTAGATTTTGAGATATGTCTAAATCAAATTTTAAAATAGTCGCTATAGAATCGTTTATCGACCATATCGGTTTATTCGATATAACTAGAGATCGTGTTTGAATTTAGATAAGGTTCCTTAGAGACATAGTGATAATTTAATTTTTAGAATTTTACTATAATTTTTAATTAATTTAATAAGCAACTTTTTATTTGGAGTATTTTGCACCCTGTAATCAACATTTTGATATTTCAAAATATGAATTAATCTACCGGTATTGTTATATTTTTGGGATCAGGGCACCGAGCTGATTACAACGGTATGTTTACTTCTGTCGACAACAGTTTGTAAAGGATTTTATAAAGGAAATTCTTTATTACATGATGGGGTACACTAAAACTTTTACATATAAAATTATCCTAACTCATTTGTGATCAAACAAGAAGTCACGGTTCTCATTTTTCAGCCGCATGAACTCCTTCTAAGACGTGGACAAGGGACATCCAAGCATATTGGAACAAAAGACTAAATATATATATAACGTTCTCTCAGCTAAACCAAAAACTCCTTCATTTCATTCTCTTCATGCGCCGCCTCTTTTCTCTTCTTCTGGAAATAGAAACGTGAAGAAGCCCACTTCGAAAATCATATATATAAAATCAAATAAAATCCGATAATTCTGGAAACTCATGTCTTTGCAGTCAGGGATGGAAGAGCTTCATCGTGATATGAATTGTATAAAGCTCGGTGTATTTTTCTGGTCTTCCAGATCTTCGCAGCGGCCCTAGGACAGAGGAGTGCTGGCGATTTAGGCTTCCATACGGGTCAGGGAGAAGAGTGGTGAGATCACTGAAGCAAGACGTGCCTGTCGCCGAAGTTTGATGAGATTTTGGGTTGAAAGGGGTCGACCGAACACTGTTGGTTCACGAATGGGCGATAACGGCGGATGTAAGATTAGGGGTTCGAACTGGATAAAAATGGTATGCTTGTGGGGAGATTGAGAAGGGTAACCTGGTGGTACCTTTTGTCTGAATGTTTATGTGAAGACGAGGGGGAAAGGTCTTTTGTTCTGAGGAGTTTGGCTAGGCTCGGTTTCATGGCAAGGAAGATGGAAGGAACGGGGTGACAGGAGGCTAGGGGTGTTTGGGGTCTGCTGAGAAAATGGTGCGGATAAGTGGCCTGACGTGGTAGGTCATGGTGGGGGTAAGAACGTGAGGTACTGGGTGGAGAATGGTGATTTCATTTTCATTTCGGTTGAGTGATGGTGGATTTGAGAATCAGAAAATGGTGCAGTTTTAGTT
Organism: Allium sativum; assembly: GCA_030737875.1. Classification (NCBI taxonomy): domain Eukaryota; kingdom Viridiplantae; phylum Streptophyta; class Magnoliopsida; order Asparagales; family Amaryllidaceae; genus Allium; species Allium sativum. Next base: position 10,812,549 of record JASFAX010000027.1, on the reverse strand, counting down.
GATAGTTTCAGCGGGTGGTCTGTGCGATTGGGGAAGAAGGTGGGTTGAGTGGGCCTGAGTATTTTAAATGGTGATGGGCCGGAAATCAAAAGTTAAGCCCAATAAACATTTAAGTTTAATTTAAATTTCAAATGTATATATGCTTGTAAACTATATATCTTAGTCATGTATTATCAGAATGTGACGAAATCAGATCCGACAGGATCGGAGGGATAACGACTACACAATGGAACTGACGGGGAGCGAATAGAAGCTCGTTACAATTTATTGCAAATTAAATTGTCCGTCTGAATCAAGCGATGGTTATCGTCATTGACGATGATCGTCCAAATGTGAGTAAATCTCACTAACTCTGAACAGTTTATAATTTCATGTTGTATTTTTATAACTGTTAGATATTGGCTGATTGACTGTATGTTGACTGTTTGATTGAACTGCTAGTCAGTTAGTTAAATTTCTATATTGATTCTGTTTAACAGAATATATCATATGGAACTGAAAAGTGATGTTATCTAGATTGTTTAACATCTGTGATGCAGGGAAACAGGTTGGAGGAATCCAGTCTGGATTCCTCAACATTTATTTTACTATTTTCATATATTGTGATATATGATGTGTTATATAATCTGTTATGGATTATGTGTGTTGGAATGATGTTGATCATTTTTATTCGATACTTTAAATATCATAAAAGACCCTGGGATGTAAAAAGAATTATTTCAATGTATATTGAAATAAAGGGAGTTTATAAAATCAACAGATTTTATGAAAGGAAATATTTCAAAAGTAAATAAAAAGGGAAAAATGTTTTTAAAACGAATAGAGTTTTAAAAAGGGAAATCATTTATAAAGTGAAGAACTGTTACTAAAAGTAAATCTTTATAAATGAATAGTTTATTCGAATAGAGTAAAAGGAGTTAATCGATGTTAGTTAATCGATTAGTGTTAAAGTAAAAGGAGTTAATCGATGTTAGTTAATCGATTAGAGTCAAAGTAAAAGGAGTTAATCGATGTTAGTTTAATCGATTAGAGTTAAAGTAAAAGGAGTTAATCGATGTTAGTTAATCGATTAGAGTTAAAGTAAAAGGAGTTAATCGATGTTAGTTAATCGATTAGAGTTAAAGTAAAAGGAGTTAATAGAATATAGTTTATTCGAAAGGGGTTAAGTGAATAGAGTAAATCAAATAGAGTAAATCAAATAGAGTAAATCGAATATAGTTATTCGAAGGATGGTTAAGTAAGGAAGTTTGTTAAAGAAATATAAAGTGAACTTTGTCTATTTCAAAGTTAGAAATGTTGTTCAGTTAAGGTCTGAGAGGTAATTCTACCCCAACTTGATTGGCTTCGTTTTTAACTAAGGAATAGTTAAGGTTCGGCAGTAAAGGAAATGGTTTGAATTGGCATCGCGATGGTTTGTGTAAACATCTGTCTAAGACCAATGAAGAAGCTTTGGAAATGTTTTCCAAATAAGAAACCAGAAATGTTTCCTAATAAAGAAAACAAAGAAATGGAAATGTTTTCCATTGTTAATAACGTATATTTTCCAAATTTAGAAAATAAGGAATACTGAACGTAGGGAAACATGAGATAAGTAAATTAATGAACTAAAGAGATAAATGTTGAATGATGTTTGATCGACATAATTTCCATTTGGAAATAATATCATTGTCTGCACACCTATTTTTATTCAATAGTTAAATCAAAGACTATCGAAGTTTTGACCATTTTAACGTTGTTAATATGGAGAGACCGGTTGGATTATTATCCGAAGAACCACTCTGTATTGGCATAACCGTTGCGAATCATATATGCCAAAGGAAATTGAAGACGGAGTTATGCAAGGGCTATCCCGTTTACAGAATAGTGCCTTCGGTTCATCCTATTCCTGGATGACTTGTATGGACGGATGTTTGACAGAGTAATTCCAGACGATCACGTATATTGATTTCTCCAACTGTACCAAGAGTGGAAGCGAGGAAGGAAACTTCTTTTAGCTAACACATAATGTATGGTTGAGGATGTCAATCGGTGATTTGATGATGTGACATTCAAAGTGAATCTGATGTGATGATAAAGCGTAGCTTCTAGCCTCATCATCCGGTAAATGACAGAAATCGGACAGGCAGCATGGCTAAGTCGGTCGCACCGAAGTAGGGTGTATACTCACCTGATCTAGAGTTTCATTTACTTCTAAAAATCTATTGTTGATGCTGTCCCATTCGGGAAACGGTTGCTGATCCCAACTGTTGGTGATATACATTCGATACACTCAAGCGAAATGAGTGGTCGGTCATGTGTGGCCGGGTTGCAAGATGTTCTTGTTGAACCCAGTGTATTCCTCTCTAGAGGTACACGAGCGATAGGTGGTTCCATACCTTGTCATAGTTGGAAATCCATTACCCAATACGTGCTTGCGATTTTGATTGTGTACTTTATATGTAGAACGTGAGATGAAAGCGTTTCTACTAGATGATTATTATAGTTGTGGTTGATAGACATTATTATAATATCAAAAGGTTTTTGATATAAAGATAATTTGGATTCTCATAAGGGAAAAACCCGTTCCGTTATGCGGCGTGGTCTTATGAGATATCGTTTACTTGTTCGAACTGTTTTTAAACTATTTTACTCACACCAGTCCCATGACTGACCCGGAGTTTACTTTGTTGTTTTCCCTAAACTCTTGGGTGCCTAAATTTGTATGGGCAGTCAAGTAGTCAGGAATTTGCAGATATAGTTGAAGAGCTGGAGCAGGAGGCTTCAGGATCATATAGCTATAGTTATTTCCGCAGTGTTGTAAGTGTTGTACTCTGATAATGTTATTGTATACATATATATCTTTTATTTCAAAGATATGTTATCTGTTATATGTTATTCGTTCCGCTGTGAGATTCGTGTTACTCTGATGTTGTGTTCTTCTTCTTCTTCTATTCTAAGTTTCTATCTTATCTTTCCTCACCCTCTAATTTCTTTCACTAATTACCAGGATTTTTCGATGTTTTGGTTATCGACATCGTGTTTATGTCGATAACCAAAGTCGCTCAAAATCCGGGTCGTTACAGTTGGTATCAGAGCTTAAGTTAAGAATTACTTTGCTCTGTGGCGTGACTCGGTAGAGATAGGGTTAGTAGTACCCTAGACTGAGATTGAGTGTGTATATATATACGAGTGGGCGTATTTGTTATTGATATAAAAATTTGTTTTATATTGTGGAGATTTATTGGTTGAGTAGTTTATGGGTTCTGGTCGATCAGTTTGATCCACTGTATCGGTAGGGATTTTGTAAACACTTGAATACGATGAACCATCATGGTATGTTTTGAAAAGAGGGTAAACGAAGTAATTTTACCCAAATCATATTTTGATATCTATTGGATATATTGGTTGTTATTATAATCGAGTAAGATTATAAATTGAATGGTTATGTAAATAACCAATCAAAATTCATATAAGTGAAATACGTGAAATCAGATGAGTTAAATCTGAAATTAAAACCAGAAATTGAAGTTAAAACTCTGGAGAATTGGATAAGTGTTTGTAAATGGATTGGGATTAAAAATAAGGAAAAATTAAGATCCTGGGAGATTTTAAATTGTTTTACAAGCAGTGTGAATTATATTTTGAAATGAATTTCAAAGTGGAAATGTTTAGAAATGGTTTTATAGTATTGAACTCACTTCGATCGCCGGAAAATAGATTCTGATGATGACAGCTGCATCATCAGTATTCATTTTCGAGTTGTAAGTGACGAATTACTGCCAGAGATACTGTTTTGAAAATTGTTTTGAGAAAGACAAGTTGTGTTGAATTTCAAATGGGGTTTCAAATATAGAATTTTGAATTTTGAAATAGATTTGAAATATTAACTTGTTTTAAAAGAAATAAAACGAGAAGTCCCTTTATAAACGAAGTTTATAAATAGTTCTTTTATAAATGAAGTTAATAAATGAAGTGAAGAGAATTATCATTTGATAATTCAGAAATAAAAATACAAGTGTGAAATTGAAAGGGAAATCTATTTTCCAAAGGTAGAAATATCGATTTCAAAAGGAATTGAAATCGAGACTTATGTAAAGAATGAATAAAGAAAGTTTGAAAGGGAATTTGAATAAGAAAATTCAAAGGGGATTTGAATATAGAAATTCAAATGAGATTTGAATAAAGAAGATTTAAATAATGGAAAAGTGAATATAGAATTTCAAAATAGAATTTGAAATAATGGAAAATTGAATATAGAATTCATATAGAGTAATAATAGGATTCAAATATAGAAATTCAAAGGGAGTTTGAATATATGAAATTCAATGGAAGTGATATAGAATTTGGATATAGAAATTCAAATGGCGTTTGGATATAGAAAATATAAGAGATTTCAAATATAGGATTTGAATATCGAAAGTGAAATGAAATTTGAATGTAGAGGATTCAAATAGAATTGAAAAGGAAATTTGAATAAAGAAGATTCAAATAGAATTGAAGTTGAAATTTGAATATAGAAATTCAAATGGAGTTTGAAAATAGATTTGAATAATGAAATTCAAATATGGAATTTGAATAAGAGATTTGAAATGAAATTCAAATATAAAATTTGAATAGAAATTGAATAGAATTAACTAAGTTGAAGAGAAATTAGTTAATCGAGTTTTGAATTTGAAGTTGAACTTTGAAAGGTGAATTGGATTTGTAAATGGATATTCGAAATCGAATATAGAACTTAAATTTGAAATTTGGATTTAAATTAGTTAATAAGCAAGTTAAAATATATTTGAACATGTCATGTTCAAATATAAAAGTGAAATAGACTGAATAGTTAATTAACAAATTAATTAACGAAATGAGTTAAAACGATCAGGTATAGTTAAAATAGATTGGGCAGGTATAAATATACATGAGATAGATATGGATAAGGTATGAAGGTATATAAATAGAATGCTCAACAAAAGGTATGTATTTAATTCATATATGAGATTTTATGCACTGTATCGGCTAGCCACTTGGCTTTTTGTTTTTCTTTTGGATTGGTGAGGGCCATGGGAGGCTATTTGAAATATCCCAATGTCCCAGTACAAAGGAGGCTATGACGAATTTTTCCGGGAATTTAAAGAGTTAGAATATTTTTAAGATAATTTGATAGTTAGAAATCTATATATCAATATATATAGAAGTCGATAAGGAAGCGAACTTAGAAATATAATAGTATAATCAAAAAGGAAGTCTAGAATAAAATCTAGTAAGAATAGAAAGAGGAAGTGTATATGTGTTTAAAAGTGAATAAATAGTTATATGGTATTGATTATTCGAGTAAGTAGTCATATCTGTTTTGACGTTATAAATGTTATTCAGTCAAGGTCTGAGAGGTAGTTATACCCCAACTTGATTGATTTCATTATTAACAAATAAATAGTAAGATTTCAGGCTCGAAGATCAATGTTGAATAAGAGTTAGTTGAATATAGTATTTGGATTGTCGTAACGATGTTTTACACAACATCCGTTTTAACCCAAATAAGTGTAAGCTTGGAAATATAATAAAGAATATTTCCTAAGTATAGAAATAAAAGAGATCGAAAAAGAGATAAGTAATTGGAATATTTTCCAATTATAAATAGCATATATTTTCTAAAGTTTAGAAAATAAAGGAAGGCGATATTCGGAAATGTTTTCCAATTAACATAAAAGTCCAATATGGTTATTGAAAATATTTGGTTAACAAATATTGATAAAGAAATAGAGAAGTGATTTGACTAATGGAATATTGATTATGGTCTCAGTTGAATTTCAAAAAGGAAAATTTGATTTTTGAAAAGAGTAAACTGTTTGAAAACTCCCAGGGAAAGACCGTTTAAGTTAAAAATAAATTTAACAGAAATTTGTGAAAGCAGATTTGAATTAAAGTAAATTCAGTTAAGTAGTAACTGAAGTTGAATTGAAATCGAATAAGATTGGATTTGTGAAATTAGAATACGAAATGGTATTGGATTGAGGAGAAGGAATTGAAAATCAAGAATTGAACTTGGGTTGAAATAAAATTCGACTTAGGATATAAGCGAATGGTTGTGTCATGGATAAAAGCAGATGGGAATTTGATTGGAATGATCCTTGTATCCGCTGAATTGATAACAGGTGGAAAGGATATTGATATGCCCGACAAAAAGGTACCAGTTTATATTACATATGGGATTGAGATATTGATAAGCCGAATTGGCAAGCCGCTTGGCTGTTTGATTTTCTTTTGGGATGGAGATGTCCCAGAGAGGCGAGTTGGAGTTTGACCGATTGACCAGTACAAAGGAGGTGCTGGCGAAATTTTTCGAAGATTAAGCGTTACAAAATTTTCAGGATTTTTGAAAATTTTCGTTGATAAGAATTAATTAATAATTTAATTGAAATTAAATTGGTTTAGTTGAAACTGAAGTTAAGAAATGAACAAATATGTTCTAACCAGTCGATAGGGTCGTCCTCTACTTTTTAGCAATTTCGAGGACGAAATTATTTTAAGTGGGGAAGACTGTAATGACCCGCATTGGCAGAGGTATTATGATTAATTTATTTTATTAGATAAATGGTAGGTTAGTGAATTTAATGGTCATGGAATTAAATAATGATGAATATTTAATTGAAAATAATAAATTAAATAATATATTTAATTCTGAAATAATCAGAATTGGCTGAAATGACGATATGGTGTGAACCGGATCATCTGTGATATTTAATTCAGTTTAGAATTTAATTAGAATAACGAATATATTCAATCGTCGATAGTTGAACGTATAGTTTATAATATAATTATAAACGAGCTCGAAATGGCGCTGCAGTTCGTAAATTGGCGATTCGAACTTCAACTGAATGTACAGGGTTCGTTTTAAATCGGATTTCTGTGAAACAAGAAACGTGTGGAGCTGGTGGAGTACATCTTTCTAGTGGAAGAGGAAAATCAGGATTTCGTCGTGTAGATTTTGAGATATGCCTAAATCAAATTTTAAAATAGTCGCTATAGAATCGTTTATCGACCATATCGGTTTATTCGATATAACTAGAGATCGTGTTTGAATTTAGATAAGGTTCCTTAGAGACATAGTGATAATTTAATTTTTAGAATTTTACTATAATTTTTAATTAATTTAATAAGCAACTTTTTATTTGGAGTATTTTGCACCCTGTAATCAACATTTTGATATTTCAAAATATGAATTAATCTACCGGTATTGTTATATTTTTGGGATCAGGGCACCGAGCTGATTACAACGGTATGTTTACTTCTGTCGACAACAGTTTGTAAAGGATTTTATAAAGGAAATTCTTTATTACATGATGGGGTACACTAAAACTTTTACATATAAAATTATCCTAACTCATTTGTGATCAAACAAGAAGTCACGGTTCTCATTTTTCAGCCGCATGAACTCCTTCTAAGACGTGGACAAGGGACATCCAAGCATATTGGAACAAAAGACTAAATATATATATAACGTTCTCTCAGCTAAACCAAAAACTCCTTCATTTCATTCTCTTCATGCGCCGCCTCTTTTCTCTTCTTCTGGAAATAGAAACGTGAAGAAGCCCACTTCGAAAATCATATATATAAAATCAAATAAAATCCCATAATTCTGGAAACTCATGTCTTTGCAGTCAGGGATGGAAGAGCTTCATCGTGATATGAATTGTATAAAGCTCAGTGTATTTTTCTGGTCTTCCAGATCTTCGCAGCGGCCCTAGGACAGAGGAGTGCTGGCGATTTAGGCTTCCATACGGGTCAGGGAGAAGAGTGGTGAGATCATTGAAGCAAGACGTGCCTGTCACCGAAGTTTGATGAGATTTTGGGTTGAAAGGGGTCGACCGAACACTGTTGGTTCACGAATGGGCGATAACGGCGGATGTAAGATTAGGGGTTCGAACTGGATAAAAATGGTACGCTTGTGGGGAGATTGAGAAGGGTAACCTGGTGGTACCTTTTGTCTGAATGTTTATGTGAAGACGAGGGGGAAAGGTCTTTTGTTCTGAGGAGTTTGGCTAGGCTCGGTTTCATGGCAAGGAAGATGGAAGGAACGGGGTGACAGGAGGCAAGGGGTGTTTGGGGTCTGCTGAGAAAATGGTGCGGATAAGTGGCCTGACGTGGTAGGTCATGGTGGGGGTAAGAACGTGAGGTACTGGGTGGAGAATGGTGATTTCATTTTCATTTCGGTTGAGTGATGGTGGATTTGAGAATCAGAAAATGGTGCAGTTTTAGTTGATAGTTTCAGCGGGTGGTCTGTGCGATTGGGGAAGAAGGTGGGTTGAGTGGGCCTGAGTATTTTAATGGTGATGGGCCGGAAATCAAAAGTTAAGCCCAATAAACATTTAAGTTTAATTTAAATTTCAAATGTATATATGCTTGTAAACTATATATCTTAGTCATGTATTATCAGAATGTGACGAAATCAGATCCGACAGGATCGGAGGGATAACGACTACACAATGGAACTGACGGGGAGCGAATAGAAGCTCGTTACAATTTATTGCAAATTAAATTGTCCGTCTGAATCAAGCGATGGTTATCGTCATTGACGATGATCGTCCAAATGTGAGTAAATCTCACTAACTCTGAACAGTTTATAATTTCATGTTGTATTTTTAGAACTGTTAGATATTGGCTGATTGACTGTATGTTGACTGTTTGATTGAACTGCTAGTCAGTTAGTTAAATTTCTATATTGATTCTGTTTAACAGAATATATCATATGGAACTGAAAAGTGATGTTATCTATATTGTTTAACATCTGTGATGCAGGGAAACAGGTTGGAGGAGTCCAGTCTGGATTCCTCAACATTTATTTTACTGTTTTCATATATTGTGATATATGATGTGTTATATAATCTGTTATGGATTATGTGTGTTGGAATGATGTTGATCATTTTTATTCGATACTTTAAATATCATAAAAGACCCTGGGATGTAAAAAGAATTATTTCAATGTATATTGAAATAAAGGGAGTTTATAAAATCAACAGATTTTATGAAAGGAAATATTTCAAAAGTAAATAAAAAAAGAAAAATGTTTTTAAAACGAATAGAGTTTTAAAAAGGGAAATCATTTATAAAGTGAAGAACTGTTACTAAAAGTAAATCTTTATAAATGAATAGTTTATTCGAATAGAGTAAAAGGAGTTAATCGATGTTAGTTAATCGATTAGTGTTAAAGTAAAAGGAGTTAATCGATGTTAGTTAATCGATTAGAGTCAAAGTAAAAGGAGTTAATCGATGTTAGTTTAATCGATTAGAGTTAAAGTAAAAGGAGTTAATCGATGTTAGTTAATCGATTAGAGTTAAAGTAAAAGGAGTTAATCGATGTTAGTTAATCGATTAGAGTTAAAGTAAAAGGAGTTAATAGAATATAGTTTATTCGAAAGGGGTTAAGTGAATAGAGTAAATCAAATAGAGTAAATCAAATAGAGTAAATCGAATATAGTTATTCGAAGGAGGGTTAAGTAAGGAAGTTTGTTAAAGAAATATAAAGTGAACTTTGTCTATTTCAAAGTTAGAAATGTTGTTCAGTTAAGGTCTGAGAGGTAGTTCTACCCCAACTTGATTGGCTTCGTTTTTAACTAAGGAATAGTTAAGGTTCGGCAGTAAAGGAAATGGTTTGAATTGGCATCGCGATGGTTTGTGTAAACATCTGTCTAAGACCAATGAAGAAGCTTTGGAAATGTTTTCCAAATAAGAAACCAGAAATGTTTCCTAATAAAGAAAACAAAGAAATGGAAATGTTTTCCATTGTTAATAACGTATATTTTCCAAATTTAGAAAATAAGGAATACTGAACGTAGGGAAACATGAGATAAGTAAATTAATGAACTAAAGAGATAAATGTTGAATGATGTTTGATCGACATAATTTCCATTTGGAAATAATATCATTGTCTGCACACCTATTTTTATTCAATAGTTAAATCAAAGACTATCGAAGTTTTGACCATTTTAACGTTGTTAATATGGAGAGACCGGTTGGATTATTATCCGAAGAACCACTCTGTATTGGCATAACCGTTGCGAATCATATATGCCAAAGGAAATTGAAGACGGAGTTATGCAAGGGCTATCCCGTTTACAGAATAGTGCCTTCGGTTCATCCTATTCCTGGATGACTTGTATGGACGGATGTTTGACAGAGTAATTCCAGACGATCACGTATATTGATTTCTCCAACTGTACCAAGAGTGGAAGCGAGGAAGGAAACTTCTTTTAGCTAACACATAATGTATGGTTGAGGATGTCAATCGGTGATTTGATGATGTGACATTCAAAGTGAATCTGATGTGATGATAAAGCGTAGCTTCTAGCCTCATCATCCGGTAAATGACAGAAATCGGACAGGCAGCATGGCTAAGTCGGTCGCACCGAAGTAGGGTGTATACTCACCTGATCTAGAGTTCCATTTACTTCTAAAAATCTATTGTTGATGCTGTCCCATTCGGGAAACGGTTGCTGATCCCAACTGTTGGTGATATACATTCGATACACTCAAGCGAAATGAGTGGTCGGTCATGTGTGGCCGGGTTGCAAGATGTTCTTGTTGAACCCAGTGTATTCCCCTCTAGAGGTACACGAGCGATAGGTGGTTCCAAACCTTGTCATAGTTGGAAATCCATTACCCAATACGTGCTTGCGATTTTGATTGTGTACTTTATATGTAGAACGTGAGATGAAAGCGTTTCTACTAGATGATTATTATAGTTGTGGTTGATAGACATTATTATAATATCAAAAGGTTTTTGATATAAAGATAATTTGGATTCTCATAAGGGAAAACCCCGTTCCGTTATGCGGCGTGGTCTTATGAGATATCGTTTACTTGTTCGAACTGTTTTTAAACTATTTTACTCACACCAGTCCCATGACTGACCCGGAGTTTACTTTGTTGTTTTCCCTAAACTCTTGGGTGCCTAAATTTGTATGGGCAGTCAAGTAGTCACGAATTTGCAGATATAGTTGAAGAGCTGGAGCAGGAGGCTTCAGGATCATATAGCTATAGTTATTTCCGCAGTGTTGTAAGTGTTGTACTCTGATAATGTTATTGTATACATATATATCTTTTATTTCAAAGATATGTTATCTATTATATGTTATTCGTTCCGCTGTGAGATTCGTGTTACTCTGATGTTGTGTTCTTCTTCTTCTTCTATTCTAAGTTTCTATCTTATCTTTCCTCACCCTCTAATTTCATTCACTAATTACCAGGATTTTTCGATGTTTTGGTTATCGACATCGTGTTTATGTCGATAACCAAAGTCGCTCAAAATCCGGGTCGTTACATGAATGGTAACAGTGTAGTGTACAAGAAATCTGATCTAAAAGGAAAGCAAGTGGTTAATGACTTTGTTCATTCTAATCCTTTCAATGCTATTTTTGATCAGCCAACATCTGACTCTTCCATTTCTTTGAATTGTAACTTGCACTCCTCTTCCAATACTGCTTCCTTATCTTGTTCATCCACATTTTCTTCATCTATTGGTAGTCATTCTAATGAATCATTTAGCTTCCATTTACCTTCATCCCCTACCAATTCCTCTTTGTATTCTCATCTTGCTCCTCTTAAAAATATCATTCTGCCTCCTTCTCCAGTTCAATTCATTAGCAATACTTCCTCTTCATCTACTAGCATGTCTGAAAAAGATTTTACATCTATTCCTCCTAAAGCACAAAATCAGTGACTTTGTTGCTTCTACCTCTAAGACAATTTTGAAATCAAAGAAAGGTAAGCAGAAAAAAGCAGTGCCATCTATCAATGATGATGTGAATGATGGTATTGATTTCAGCCAAGATGAAGGCAACCACTTGGCGGTCAAAAATCTCTTTCTAAAAGGAAAACTAGGCAGTCTTCAGCCCTCTCAATAAAATCCATTCAATCCAAAAAATGATTCACAATATTTGCTTTTGGAATATTAGAGGGTTAAATCTTCCTTCTAAGCAAAGTGAGGTTAAATTTTTTCTGCATAATAAAAATATTCAATTATTATGTCTTTCTGAGACTAAATTGGATGTTATTTCAACTGCTAATGCAATAGCTTATATTGCTCCTAAATGGAAATCTGGTAATAACCTTGTTGATGTTAGTTTTGGTAGATTATTGACCTGGTGGAATCCCCAGGTTTTTAATCTTACTAAGCTGTCATCCTCTGACCAATTTATACACTATATATGTACATATTTACCCACTAATTCTTTTTTCATGCTCACTTCTGTCTATGCCCAAAATGCTTCTGCATTAAGGATCTCTTTCCTCAACAATCTTCATAATATTACTACCCTGGATGATCCTTGGATATTAGGAGGGGATTTCAATTGCATGTATTCCTCTTCTCAGAATTTTGGTGGGTGTTCTCTTACCATTAATGATATTGCTCCACTCAATCAAGCTTTAATCAAATCTAAGCTTTCTCCTCTCAATTCTATTGGCCCTTCTTTCACTTGGTCTAACAAAAGTCACACCGGTAATCCTACTCTTTGCAAACTTGATCATATCTTTGTCAATTCGAAATTTTTTAATATCTATCCTTTTTCATCCTATCATATTCTTCCTCCCTCTATTTCTGACCATAATCCTCTGTTTTTATACTGGGGGAGAGTGGATGCCATCAACAAAGGGAAGTCTTCTTTCAAATTTTTTAATTTTTGGTGATCTCACAAAGATTTTTCTAATATTCTATTACAGGTCTGGAGTTAAAATTCTGGTAGGAATCCATTAGAAAGGCTGCTTAACAAGCTTAGGCTGCTCAAAATTCATCTTAAGGCTTGGTATAAGCACAGTTTTGGGGATATAATGAAGAATTCTTCACTGGTTAGATCTGAACTTATGCAGGTGCAAAGTTGTATGGCTTCTGATCCTCTGAATTCTCAGCTTATAATTGTGGAGAAGGAATTGCAAGATTAGCTTAAATTTATCTTGGATACTGAATATCAGTCTATGAAACAGAGCTCTTATATTCGTAGAGAAGTTGAAGCAGACAGGAATTCCAAATATTTTCACAACTTCCTCAAAATGAACAAGCTGAAGGAAGTTATTCATATGATACATGATGTTGATGGTAGTTTGCTAACCAATCATAATTCTATTGATATTGCTTTTGTTAATTATTTTAGGGCTATTCTTGCTCCTGAAATTCTTCATAATAGCAGTACTGAGCCTTTGTTTCACATTGATCTGCCTTACATTTCACATGAGCAATTTGAGGAGTCAATTAAATCAGTAACTGATGATGAAATCAAGGTTGCAGTTCACGGAATGGATCGTAATAGTTTAGGAGAGCCAGATGGTTTTAATGCAAATTTTCTGCAAAAGTGTTGGACTATCATTGGTAATGACACTACTGAAGCTGTTAAATATTTTTTATATACTAATATATTACCAGTTTCTTTAGCTTCCACTTACATTGCATTAGTCCATAAGATCATTAATCCCTCACATGTATCAGAATTCAGGTCTATATCATGTTGTAGTGTTTTCTATAAGATTATTTCTAAAGTCTTGGCCAATAGATTGCAATCTGTGCTTCCTACTGTAATTCACCCAATCAATCAGCTTTTGTACCTGGTAGATCTATTAGTGACAATGTGTTGATAGCCCACGAGTTTCTACATGGATATGATAGGAAAACATATCTCCTCGATGCATGATAAAACTTGATATTAAGAAAGCATTTGATAGCGTGTCTTGGTCTTCAGTTGTTGCAGTTTTATCAAGAATGAACTTTCCTAAGCCTTTCCTTGCCTGGATTTATACTTGTATCTCTACTCCAAAATATTCTATCTCTAGAAATGGATCAATGCATGGTTTCTTTAGTAGTAAACGTGGAGTTAGACAAGGAAGGCGATATTCGGAAAATAAAGGAAGGCGATATTCGGAAATGTTTTCCAATTAACATAAAAGTCCAATATGGTTATTGAAAATATTTGGTTAACAAATATTGATAAAGAAATAGAGAAGTGATTTAACTAATGGAATATTGATTATGGTCTCAGTTGAATTTCAGAAAGGAAAATTTGATTTTTGAAAAGAGTAAACTGTTTGAAAACTCCCAAGGAAAGACCGTTTAAGTTAAAAATAAATTTAACAGAAATTTGTGAAAGCAGATTTGAATTAAAGTAAATTCAGTTAAGTAGTAACTGAAGTTGAATTGAAATCGAATAAGATTGGATTTGTGAAATTAGAATACGAAATGGTATTGGATTGAGGAGAAGGAATTGAAAATCAAGAATTGAACTTGGGTTGAAATAAAATTCGACTTAGGATATAAGCGAATGGTTGTGTCATGGATAAAAGCAGATGGGAATTTGATTGGAATGATCCTTGTATCCGCTGAATTGGTAACAGGTGGAAAGGATATTGATATGCCCGACAAAAAGGTACCAGTTTATATTACATATGGGATCGAGATATTGATAAGCCGAATTGGCAAGCCGCTTGGCTGTTTGATTTTCTTTTGGGATGGAGATGTCCCAGAGAGGCGAGTTGGAGTTTGACCGATTGACCAGTACAAAGGAGGTGCTGGCGAAATTTTTCGAAGATTAAGCGTTAGAAAATTTTCAGGATTTTTGAAAATTTTCGTTGATAAGAATTAATTAATAATTTAATTGAAATTAAATTGTTTTAGTTGAAACTGAAGTTAAGAAATGAACAAATATGTTCTAACCAGTCGATAGGGTCGTCCTCTACTTTTTAGCAATTTCGAGGACGAAATTATTTTAAGTGGGGAAGATTGTAATGACCCGCATTGGCAGAGGTATTATGATTAATTTATTTTATTATATAAATGGTAGGTTAGTGAATTTAATGGTCATGGAATTAAATAATGATGAATATTTAATTGAAAATAATAAATTAAATAATATATTTAATTCTGAAATAATCAGAATTGGCTGAAATGACGATATGGTGTGAACCGGATCATCTGTGATATTTAATTCAGTTTAGAATTTAATTAGAATAACGAATATATTCAATCGTCGATAGTTGAACGTATAGTTTATAATATAATTATAAACGAGCTCGAAATGGCGCTGCAGTTCGTAAATTGGCGATTCGAACTTCAACTGAATGTACAGGGTTCGTTTTAAATCGGATTTCTGTGAAACAAGAAACGTGTGGAGCTGGTGGAGTACATCTTTCTAGTGGAAGAGGAAAATCAGGATTTCGTCGTGTAGATTTTGAGATATGTCTAAATCAAATTTTAAAATAGTCGCTATAGAATCGTTTATCGACCATATCGGTTTATTCGATATAACTAGAGATCGTGTTTGAATTTAGATAAGGTTCCTTAGAGACATAGTGATAATTTAATTTTTAGAATTTTACTATAATTTTTAATTAATTTAATAAGCAACTTTTTATTTGGAGTATTTTGCACCCTGTAATCAACATTTTGATATTTCAAAATATGAATTAATCTACCGGTATTGTTATATTTTTGGGATCAGGGCACCGAGCTGATTACAACGGTATGTTTACTTCTGTCGACAACAGTTTGTAAAGGAATTTATAAAGGAAATTCTTTATTACATGATGGGGTACACTAAAACTTTTACATATAAAATTATCCTAACTCATTTGTGATCAAACAAGAAGTCACGGTTCTCATTTTTCAGCCGCATGAACTCCTTCTAAGACGTGGACAAGGGACATCCAAGCATATTGGAACAAAAGACTAAATATATATATAACGTTCTCTCAGCTAAACCAAAAACTCCTTCATTTCATTCTCTTCATGCGCCGCCTCTTTTCTCTTCTTCTGGAAATAGAAACGTGAAGAAGCCCACTTCGAAAATCATATATATAAAATCAAATAAAATCCGATAATTCTGGAAACTCATGTCTTTGCAGTCAGTGATGGAAGAGCTTCATCGTGATATGAATTGTATAAAGCTCGGTGTATTTTTCTGGTCTTCCAGATCTTCGCAGCGGCCCTAGGACAGAGGAGTGCTGGCGATTTAGGCTTCCATACGGGTCAGGGAGAAGAGTGGTGAGATCATCGAAGCAAGACGTGCCTGTCGCCGAAGTTTGATGAGATTTTGGGTTGAAAGGGGTCGACCGAACACTGTTGGTTCACGAATGGGCGATAACGGCGGATGTAAGATTAGGGGTTCGAACTGGATAAAAATGGTACGCTTGTGGGGAGATTGAGAAGGGTAACCTGGTGGTACCTTTTGTCTGAATGTTTATGTGAAGACGAGGGGGAAAGGTCTTTTGTTCTGAGGAGTTTGGCTAGGCTCGGTTTCATGGCAAGGAAGATGGAAGGAACGGGGTGACAGGAGGCAAGGGGTGTTTGGGGTCTGCTGAGAAAATGGTGCGGATAAGTGGCCTGACGTGGTAGGTCATGGTGGGGGTAAGAACGTGAGGTACTGGGTGGAGAATGGTGATTTCATTTTCATTTCGGTTGAGTGATGGTGGATTTGAGAATCAGAAAATGGTGCAGTTTTAGTTGATAGTTTCAGCGGGTGGTCTGTGCGATTGGGGAAGAAGGTGGGTTGAGTGGGCCTGAGTATTTTAAATGGTGATGGGCCGGAAATCAAAAGTTAAGCCCAATAAACATTTAAGTTTAATTTAAATTTCAAATGTATATATGCTTGTAAACTATATATCTTAGTCATGTATTATCAGAATGTGACGAAATCAGATCCGACAGGATCGGAGGGATAACGACTACACAATGGAACTGACGGGGAGCGAATAGAAGCTCGTTACAACTTATTGCAAATTAAATTGTCCGTCTGAATCAAGCGATGGTTATCGTCATTGACGATGATCGTCCAAATGTGAGTAAATCTCACTAACTCTGAACAGTTTATAATTTCATGTTGTATTTTTAGAACTGTTAGATATTGGCTGATTGACTGTATGTTGACTGTTTGATTGAACTGCTAGTCAGTTAGTTAAATTTCTATATTGATTCTGTTTAACAGAATATATCATATGGAACTGAAAAGTGATGTTATCTATATTGTTTAACATCTGTGATGCAGGGAAACAGGTTGGAGGAATCCAGTCTGGATTCCTCAACATTTATTTTACTGTTTTCATATATTGTGATATATGATGTGTTATATAATCTGTTATGGATTATGTGTGTTGGAATGATGTTGATCATTTTTATTCGATACTTTAAATATCATAAAAGACCCTGGGATGTAAAAAGAATTATTTCAATGTATATTGAAATAAAGGGAGTTTATAAAATCAACAGATTTTATGAAAGGAAATATTTCAAAAGTAAATAAAAAGGGGAAAATGTTTTTAAAACGAATAGAGTTTTAAAAAGGGAAATCATTTATAAAGTGAAGAACTGTTACTAAAAGTAAATCTTTATAAATGAATAGTTTATTCGAATAGAGTAAAAGGAGTTAATCGATGTTAGTTAATCGATTAGTGTTAAAGTAAAAGGAGTTAATCGATGTTAGTTAATCGATTAGAGTCAAAGTAAAAGGAGTTAATCGATGTTAGTTTAATCGATTAGAGTTAAAGTAAAAGGAGTTAATCGATGTTAGTTAATCGATTAGAGTTAAAGTAAAAGGAGTTAATCGATGTTAGTTAATCGATTAGAGTTAAAGTAAAAGGAGTTAATAGAATATAGTTTATTCGAAAGGGGTTAAGTGAATAGAGTAAATCAAATAGAGTAAATCAAATAGAGTAAATCGAATATAGTTATTCGAAGGAGGGTTAAGTAAGGAAGTTTGTTAAAGAAATATAAAGTGAACTTTGTCTATTTCAAAGTTAGAAATGTTGTTCAGTTAAGGTCTGAGAGGTAGTTCTACCCCAACTTGATTGGCTTCGTTTTTAACTAAGGAATAGTTAAGGTTCGGCAGTAAAGGAAATGGTTTGAATTGGCATCGCGATGGTTTGTGTAAACATCTGTCTAAGACCAATGAAGAAGCTTTGGAAATGTTTTCCAAATAAGAAACCAGAAATGTTTCCTAATAAAGAAAACAAAGAAATGGAAATGTTTTCCATTGTTAATAACGTATATTTTCCAAATTTAGAAAATAAGGAATACTGAACGTAGGGAAACATGAGATAAGTAAATTAATGAACTAAAGAGATAAATGTTGAATGATGTTTGATCGACATAATTTCCATTTGGAAATAATATCATTGTCTGCACACCTATTTTTATTCAATAGTTAAATCAAAGACTATCGAAGTTTTGACCATTTTAACGTTGTTAATATGGAGAGACCGGTTGGATTATTATCCGAAGAACCACTCTGTATTGGCATAACCGTTGCGAATCATATATGCCAAAGGAAATTGAAGACGGAGTTATGCAAGGGCTATCCCGTTTACAGAATAGTGCCTTCGGTTCATCCTATTCCTGGATGACTTGTATGGACGGATGTTTGACAGAGTAATTCCAGACGATCACGTATATTGATTTCTCCAACTGTACCAAGAGTGGAAGCGAGGAAGGAAACTTCTTTTAGCTAACACATAATGTATGGTTGAGGATGTCAATCGGTGATTTGATGATGTGACATTCAAAGTGAATCTGATGTGATGATAAAGCGTAGCTTCTAGCCTCATCATCCGGTAAATGACAGAAATCGGACAGGCAACATGGCTAAGTCGGTCGCACCGAAGTAGGGTGTATACTCACCTGATCTAGAGTTTCATTTACTTCTAAAAATCTATTGTTGATGCTGTCCCATTCGGGAAACGGTTGCTGATCCCAACTGTTGGTGATATACATTCGATACACTCAAGCGAAATGAGTGGTCGGTCATGTGTGGCCGGGTTGCAAGATGTTCTTGTTGAACCCAGTGTATTCCTCTCTAGAGGTACACGAGCGATAGGTGGTTCCAAACCTTGTCATAGTTGGAAATCCATTACCCAATACGTGCTTGCGATTTTGATTGTGTACTTTATATGTAGAACGTGAGATGAAAGCGTTTCTACTAGATGATTATTATAGTTGTGGTTGATAGACATTATTATAATATCAAAAGGTTTTTGATATAAAGATAATTTGGATTCTCATAAGGGAAAAACCCGTTCCGTTATGCGGCGTGGTCTTATGAGATATCGTTTACTTGTTCGAACTGTTTTTAAACTATTTTACTCACACCAGTCCCATGACTGACCCGGAGTTTACTTTGTTGTTTTCCCTAAACTCTTGGGTGCCTAAATTTGTATGGGCAGTCAAGTAGTCAGGAATTTGCAGATATAGTTGAAGAGCTGGAGCAGGAGGCTTCAGGATCATATAGCTATAGTTATTTCCGCAGTGTTGTAAGTGTTGTACTCTGATAATGTTATTGTATACATATATATCTTTTATTTCAAAGATATGTTATCTGTTATATGTTATTCGTTCCGCTGTGAGATTCGTGTTACTCTGATGTTGTGTTCTTCTTCTTCTTCTATTCTAAGTTTCTATCTTATCTTTCCTCACCCTCTAATTTCATTCACTAATTACCAGGATTTTTCGATGTTTTGGTTATCGACATCGTGTTTATGTCGATAACCAAAGTCGCTCAAAATCCGGGTCGTTACATGAATGGTAACAGTGTAGTGTACAAGAAATCTGATCTAAAAGGAAAGCAAGTGGTTAATGACTTTGTTCATTCTAATCCTTTCAATGCTATTTTTGATCAGCCAACATCTGACTCTTCCATTTCTTTGAATTGTAACTTGCACTCCTCTTCCAATACTGCTTCCTTATCTTGTTCATCCACATTTTCTTCATCTATTGGTAGTCATTCTAATGAATCATTTAGCTTCCATTTACCTTCATCCCCTACCAATTCCTCTTTGTATTCTCATCTTGCTCCTCTTAAAAATATCATTCTGCCTCCTTCTCCAGTTCAATTCATTAGCAATACTTCCTCTTCATCTACTAGCATGTCTGAAAAAGATTTTACATCTATTCCTCCTAAAGCACAAAATCAGTGACTTTGTTGCTTCTACCTCTAAGACAATTTTGAAATCAAAGAAAGGTAAGCAGAAAAAAGCAGTGCCATCTATCAATGATGATGTGAATGATGGTATTGATTTCAGCCAAGATGAAGGCAACCACTTGGCGGTCAAAAATCTCTTTCTAAAAGGAAAACTAGGCAGTCTTCAGCCCTCTCAATAAAATCCATTCAATCCAAAAAATGATTCACAATATTTGCTTTTGGAATATTAGAGGGTTAAA
The DNA here is from genome assembly GCA_030737875.1 of Allium sativum. Taxonomy (NCBI): domain Eukaryota; kingdom Viridiplantae; phylum Streptophyta; class Magnoliopsida; order Asparagales; family Amaryllidaceae; genus Allium; species Allium sativum. The sequence continues at coordinate 10,792,394 of JASFAX010000027.1, read as the reverse complement.
TCTTCCTTCTAAGCAAAGTGAGGTTAAATTTTTTCTGCATAATAAAAATATTCAATTATTATGTCTTTCTGAGACTAAATTGGATGTTATTTCAACTGCTAATGCAATAGCTTATATTGCTCCTAAATGGAAATCTGATAATAACCTTGTTGATGTTAGTTTTGGTAGATTATTGACCTGGTGGAATCCCCAGGTTTTTAATCTTACTAAGCTGTCATCCTCTGACCAATTTATACACTATATATGTACATATTTACCCACTAATTCTTTTTTCATGCTCACTTCTGTCTATGCCCAAAATGCTTCTGCATTAAGGATCTCTTTCCTCAACAATCTTCATAATATTACTACCCTGGATGATCCTTGGATATTAGGAGGGGATTTCAATTGCATGTATTCCTCTTCTCAGAATTTTGGTGGGTGTTCTCTTACCATTAATGATATTGCTCCACTCAATCAAGCTTTAATCAAATCTAAGCTTTCTCCTCTCAATTCTATTGGCCCTTCTTTCACTTGGTCTAACAAAAGTCACACTGGTAATCCTACTCTTTGCAAACTTGATCATATCTTTGTCAATTCGACATTTTTTAATATCTATCCTTTTTCATCCTATCATATTCTTCCTCCCTCTATTTCTGACCATAATCCTCTGTTTTTATACTGGGGGAGAGTGGATGCCATCAACAAAGGGAAGTCTTCTTTCAAATTTTTTAATTTTTGGTGATCTCACAAAGATTTTTCTAATATTCTACTACAGGTCTGGAGTTAAAATTCTGGTAGGAATCCATTAGAAAGGCTGCTTAACAAGCTTAGGCTGCTCAAAATTCATCTTAAGGCTTGGTATAAGCACAATTTTGGGGATATAATGAAGAATTCTTCACTGGTTAGATCTGAACTTATGCAGGTGCAAAGTTGTATGGCTTCTGATCCTCTGAATTCTCAGCTTATAACTGTGGAGAAGGAATTGCAAGATTAGCTTAAATTTATCTTGGATACTGGATATCAGTCTATGAAACAGAGCTCTTATATTCGTAGAGAAGTTGAAGCAGACAGGAATTCCAAATATTTTCACAACTTCCTCAAAATGAACAAGCTGAAGGAAGTTATTCATATGATACATGATGTTGATGGTAGTTTGCTAACCAATCATAATTCTATTGATATTGCTTTTGTTAATTATTTTAGGGCTATTCTTGCTCCTGAAATTCTTCATAATAGCAGTACTGAGCCTTTGTTTCACATTGATCTGCCTTACATTTCACATGAGCAATTTGAGGAGTCAATTAAATCAGTAACTGATGATGAAATCAAGGTTGCAGTTCACGGAATGGATCGTAATAGTATAGGAGGGCCAGATGGTTTTAATGCAAATTTTCTGCAAAAGTGTTGGACTATCATTGGTAATGACACTACTGAAGCTGTTAAATATTTTTTATATACTAATATATTACCAGTTTCTTTAGCTGCCACTTACATTGCATTAGTCCCTAAGATCATTAATCCCTCACATGTATCAGAATTCAGGTCTATATCATGTTGTAGTGTTTTCTATAAGATTATTTCTAAAGTCTTGGCCAATAGATTGCAATCTGTGCTTCCTACTGTAATTTCACCCAATCAATCAGCTTTTGTACCTGGTAGATCTATTAGTGACAATGTGTTGATAGCCCAAGAGTTTCTACATGGATATGATAGGAAAACATCTCTCCTCGATGCATGATAAAACTTGATATTAAGAAAGCATTTGATAGCGTGTCTTGGTCTTCAGTTGTTGCAATTTTATCAAGAATGAACTTTCCTAAGCCTTTCCTTGCCTGGATTTATACTTGTATCTCTACTCCAAAATATTCTATCTCTAGAAATGGATCAATGCATGGTTTCTTTAGTAGTAAACGTGGAGTTAGACAAGGAGACCCCATTTCTTCATATCTTTTCATATATGTGATGAAGCTTCTAAATTTGTTAATCATCAAGCAGGTTGATTTAGACAATTTTCAACTACATCCTAGATGTAAGAATCCATTTATCACTCATCTCTGTTTTGCTGATGACCTTGTAATTTTTACCAAACCAAATTACTCCAATATCCAATGTTTGCTATCTATTCTTATGTCTTTTTATGATATGACTGGTTTGGAGATTAATTTGGAAAATTCACACATAAAAATTGCTAGCCTTAGTCAATATGCAGTAAATGATCTTGTTCAGCTGTCTGGTTTAAATATTTTTCCAGTTAATTCGAAGTATTTAGGATTACCTTTATTTACCGGTAGAATTACAAAGGATTGTTGTATGCCTTTATTTGAGAAAATTATTGATAAGATGAGACAGTGGCCTTCATGTCATCTCTCACAAGCTGGTAGGCTCACTGTTGTTCAATCTGTTATCAGCTCTATGACTACCTATTTTTCTAGACATTATATTCTTCCTCTAAAACTCATTAATATGGTGGTTAGTGCAATTAATAAATTTCTCTGGCATGGTGACCCCTTTGTTAAGAAGATAATCCCTATTGCCATTTCAAAGCTTTATCATGATAAGAGAAGTGGAGGATTGGGTATCACTAATTTGTTTCTTTGGAATAAAGCAGCCATTTCTTCACATCTTAATTGGATTTTTTTTCTGATGAAAATTGTTTGTGGTCCAAGTATGTGAGGTATAATTTGATTGGAAAAAAATATTTTTGGACAATGCAAATACCCAGTTTTTGTAGTTGGAGTTGGAGGTAGATTCTCAAACTCAGAGGTGTTTTTCTTCCATTTATTCAATGCAATTTATCACATTTGTCTAGTTCTTTCTGGCAAACACCATGGGCTTCCAGAGGTTTAATATTGCATGATATTGTGGAGTATAATTTGAGAAGGAATTGTGGCATTCCTGCTTCAGCCAAAGTTCAGGATTTTGTGAATGATGGTGAGTTAATATTGCCACACAGCAGCTCTGCAGTTTTGAGGAAGCTCTGGTATGAAATTACAATCAATTTTAAGCTGGATAGTAGCTGTATAACTTGGATGGGTAAGTGCCACTCTATCAGCTTAATATATAATCTTTTATGTGGTGAGAGACATTGTTTTCCATGGTATAAGAGAACGTGGAATTTAATGAGTAATGCCAAACAGAACTTTCATTTATGGAAAGTGATGTCAAATGCCTAACTTACCAAAGATAAGCTTTTCAAAATTGGCATTATCAGTGATGATGTTTGTATTTTCTGTCATGATGAGGCTGAATGTAATACTCACCTATTTTTTGAGTGTAAATTTGTGTTTCATGTCTGGAAGAGAGTATTGGACTTTGGAAAGCTTCATCAACCATCAAGCATTAGTCGAGATGAATGGTTCAATTTGTTAAAAGAAACCAGGTGGAAGACAATTGAAAGCATGTTGCTATTAAGGATATTGAAGATTTTCTTTATGGAAATCTGGTCAGAGAGGAATCACAGAGTTTTTACTTCACTTGAGCTGAATTCTGATCCATTATTCTCTATTATAATCAAGGCAATTCACGAAAAGTCAAGTTCTTGTTGAAGTTTTGTTATAACTGTTGTCTGTTATTTTGAATCTGGGTATTTTTTGTGGTTCATTTTGCTGAATGATGTATTTTGTTTGTTTTGCTAGCATTGAGGTTTTTTAATTTCATGTATAGATCCTAGTTATTTTCCTCAATGCTAGCAATATAGGACTGTTGTAATGTAATTATTAAGTTGTAAATAATAATATGCTTGCTTTTCAATAAGCTTGCACATATCCTAAGCTAGTTAGACTTGGCTCATTTGACCATTTTAGACATGAAAACTCATTTGTCCATTTTAGACATGAACTCGAACCACTTCTTTTTCTCAAGAACCTATAGCAAGAACTAGAGAAAAATATGGACATAGCAATACACATTTACACTTGCATTTGCTAAGCTAAATATCCATAGTTTAACACTTTAACTTACAAGGCCTTGACAGCCCATTCCTGCGCAAGACAGCAAGCCCATTCCCCGCTGAAACAATCCTTAAAATGGATTAAAAAAACTTCATAATTAAGTATTGAAATATAAGGGTATAGTGACAGGTAATTTAGAGTTTAAACACTCAAGTAAATAGATACTATTTTCCATGATTCAAAGGGTATTTGCGCAGGAACATTAAATGCTAAGTGTACTAAGACTTAGGCCATTTTAGTTTAAGTTAAATACAAATAATGTCCTGTAAATGTAGAGGCCAAGCAAAATCCAAACGTGAGTTTATAAACATACAAACTTAAGTATTTTAGGAGATTGATGGAGGAATTTCCATCATAACCAAGAACATCTTGCGCAGGAAAAAGGTAAGGCAAAGGGAAGGACAACAAAGTTTTGATTTTTTTTAAAACATTTTAATCATGTGGAATGTTTCCTGCCAAGCTATCATGAAGGGGAACTTTCCTATCTATGTTTTATGTAAGTATAGAAGGATTTTATATTAATTTGTTTATGCAAAAGACATAAGCATTTAAAACCTTTGTCAATAAGTGAAAATCATGGAATGGACATCCTTCCTCCAACCATGCCTTACGCATGTAACTCCAAACCAAACTTAGCTATCAATGAACATTCCTCTGCTATAACAACCTGCGAAGTATATTTGATAGGAGAGAATTAAGGATTTTCTATTTAATGGGTAAAAGAAACCATTATTATGTACATTGTGTTAGCCTATAAATATGTGGATACTTCTCCACTTTCCTTCACCTGCAATTCGAGCAAAAGAGAAGGGAAATCGGGAAACAATATACACACAATCAAACCGAGCTGCTAACGTGAGTAAACACTCACTGTATATTTCTGTTAGATTCATGCAAGTTTATGGATGCTTATATGCGCTATACTGGTTATAAATGTATTGTAAAATCTTGTAGCTGAAACCATATTTGCCTGATCAAAACACCTAAGATATCTGCTTAGTTTAAAATTGTGTATAACTATGCATATGTACTGTCACCTATTTAAGTCATTTCTTTGTTTTTTTTCAAATCCTCATACCTGTAATGCTAAGTATAGATTAGTCTTTAGTTCAATGCAGGAAAATGATCATTCAGGTTAGTACATGACATTTAAAAATAAACCATTAGAATATATTACATATATTTATATATATATATGTGTGTGTGTGTGTGTGTCAGTTAAAAATGCACAGCAAATAAAAATATTGAATAAATTTTCAAATGTAAAGAATTGGAGTTTTAACTCGTCGCGAGATCTTGGGGTTGCATTTTCTTACTGTAAAGGCTGTTATAAACTGTTGCGTTTTAAGGTGATCGAATGCTGACATTTTTGGAGGAGAGATCGGTCGGGGGTGTCCGCAACAAGTGGCGAAAGGATGGGTTAAATCCATGGTTTATTGTTGGCGGTAGTTGATCGAGTTGATCATGGATGGTCGAAGGCGCGAGTTGTTTCAGTAGATAAGTGTGCGTGCATGGAGTCAGTAGAAATGTTCGGGTACGGGGTTACTTGCGTGTACGTACAGACCATAACATGCACCGTAAGGTCCTATGGAAACAGGAGGGTGGAGATATTAATAACAGTAGCCAAGATGGAGAGTGAGGCTTGTGATCGGAACCAGTGAAAGGGTGGATGGATGGAGAGTTCAATAGTTCATCGGCAAGTGGAAATATGGTGGTGTAGTATCAGGACAGTCATGGGTAAGGAGGAAATCAGTTTAAACAGTGAGGGTAGAAGGCAACAAGAGTGGAGAAATCTGGTACCACTATTATATATGTAGCAATACACCTGTATGATCAGGTCCTTTCCATAAAAGGATCAATCCATACATTAATACATAGAACATCACCTTGAAGGTCTGGTGTAAACACAGTTAATGTAAATCATAGAACATGAAGAAAGTCTTACATTAAGTCATTAATACATATGTGTTCTTTCTTGATTATTTGTTGAACACTGTACGACAAGGATAACAACAGTTTGGCTATGCTTGTAACAAGTAGCGTTGTCCATTTAATAAGGTCCGTTTGCTCATTCGAAACTGCAATTAATTATAATGTTCGAAATATACTTGGGTTTTGGGATAACACTTCGGCTAACTAGTTCATCAGTGTGCTTTAGCATTTGAATAATTCAAAGAAGGGAAGTAACAGGGTAAATAAAGAAAGTGGGAACAATTAGAAATGGAAGGAGCTGTGTATGGTTTAAACGAAGAGAAGGATCAACAGAAACAACATACAAAACAAAAACCACACCAAATATACATAACAACAAAAAAGATATGGTAGTTAATGGTGTTTGGGCTTGTAAAACATGGCTTGAATGGTGGGCCGTAAGCACCAGTTAACGTTAGGAAATAGAACAAGGGAAGGGTAGTCTTATGTTTATCTCACAGCCGATTAAAGATAAAAGAGTAAAGGTAAATGGGCTTTTAGGGTGACGGGCTGAGTAGTGGGTTATGTTTGTTTTAATTAAAAACAAAAGTAAAGGAAAAAGATGGGCCAGAAATGGGCTTCGAAAATTTAGCTTGAAAATAAAATAGAAGATGATTTAAATAAGGTAGTGGGCTGAAATAAATGGGCCGACAAATAAAGGAGATAGGTAACTACTTCCATAAAGATTTGTTTTGATAAAATGTAAAGGATTTGATTTGTTTAAATTATAAACATTTGTTTAATCAAATCATTTGGTTGAATAACACTATAATAAATGGATAATTAATTTTTTAGTATTCATTTAAATAAATAAAGGGAATCAATTATAAAATCTTTTCAAGGATAAGTAATTGATATGTTTCAAATACAATCGATGATTACCATGATCAAGGGAAGGTGGTTGTCTGAAAATAATAAACTCAAATGTTTTTAAATAAAGACTGAAGCATTATTTTATCGACTTAGGTCGATAATCATTTAAAAATAGAGAAATGATTTATAAATCAAATCCAACATCAAATATGTATGAATACTGAAAACGCATAGGTAAATATAATAATCTGATCCGTTTAAATATCACTTATCCCTAAAAGATATTAACGTCGATCGTTTCGAAGAGTCCGGAATATATATTCCACTTTGATTCGATTCTTACGTTGCAAGGCGAAGATTATCAAAGATAATAAAAGACGAAGTTATGCAAGAATTGTTTTATAAATCCTAGGTAGAAATTACCTAAAATGGGTTTATAAAATAATGTCTTCAGTTTGTCCAGTCCCAGGACAACTTGTATGGACGAATGTCTGATAGAATATTCCTAACTAATAACGTACATTGATCTTTTCAAATGTCGTTATGTAGTGGTAGAGAAATTCGTTTCTCTTACTTTATACTCATAATATATTTTTGGGAAAGTCGATTAGTGATTGGCGGGTCTTGATAATGTGGCATTCAAAATAAATCAAAAGAGTGTCAGGTTACGTTTAGCCTCAAGCTTCACAACCGGAAATGACAAAAATTGGGCGGGTAGCTTGGCTATGTGGGTCGCACCCATTAGGGTATATTGTCACCATCTAGAGAATATTCATTGTTGTTACTTCTTTCGTTTCTGTATCTCCGGATAACAGTTATGTGGGCCCAACCGTCGGTGATAATATATTCGATACACTCAAGAGAAATGAGTGGTCGGTCATGTGTGGCCGAGTTGCAAGATGTTCTTGTTGAACTCTGGTGCATCGTTTCTAGAGTACACTGATCGAAAGGTGGTTCCATACCTTGTCAGAGTTGGAAATCCATTATCCCTAAGCGCCAAGAGGTTTTGTTTGTATATTATTAAGTAGAATGTGAGATGCAAACATTCTACTAGATTATAAATTATTTGTGGAAACCCTAGACATTTACCAAAATATCTGGTTTAAATATGCAAAATGTTTTGATCTCATAAGGTAAAAACCCGTTCCGTATTCACGGCGTGGTCTTATGAATCATTGTGGTTTATTTAAACTTGTTTATAAATTGTTTGCTCATACCAGTCCATGACTGACCCTGAGTTTATTTTTCTGTGTTTTCCTTAAACTCTTGAGTATTCATAACACTTGTTATGAATAGACAAGTGATCCGGGTCTTGACTTAATTTTTGGAGTAGCTGGATGGGAAGGATCCGAATGTTGGCTTATCTATGTATAATTATCTGCAAGTTATTTCATCTATGATGTTATGTATAATCGCCTGCAAGTTAGTATCGCAATGTTAAGTATGTAATTTGTGATGAATTGTATCCCTATGTATGAAGTACTCTAATGTACTTGACTTATGATATGTAATATTTTGGGTTATTATATATATTGTCCCAAGTTCCGCTGTGAGATTCTGATTTCTTTTCTTAGTTCTATTCTTCTATCTATTTCTTTTCTTATATAATGATACAACTTCCGAGGTGTTAGAAAGTTGGGTCGTTACAAGTTATCTACATCAAGTACAATTAACTTTCGTTGATGTTTGCTATGTACTTTTTACTAACAGGCAGTTAAAGAAGTTGCAAACATCATTGTGCGGCCACCTAAATCAAGATAAATGCTACGTAGAGTTTGAAGATTTGGATGTCCTATGTTCACAAACCTTGCAGTCATGCATGTCATTTTCTCAAATTAGATCATCTCTTTCATATATGTTTCTAATTTTTAAATTGAAACATTCTATAATAAATTACTATGTTATTTTTTTTCTTCCTATTTTGTGTTATTTTCATTTTCATATCAAGTTTCTATTTTCATACTCAAGTGTGATCCAAATTATTATGTTATTTTTTTCTATTTTGTGTTATTTTCTTTTCCATAACAAGTTTCTATTATCATACTCAAGTGTGATCCTGCAAAACATATTTGGTTCTTGTGTACTATATTCATATATCATGCGCTTTTATCAAAACATTGATACGATTGACAACTGGTCACTGTTATATCAATCCCAACATACACCCGTGTGCGAAGCACGGGTTCCAACCTAGTATTATTATAAATTAAAATATTAAATGTATATTAAAACATATATTAACTTATATTTTAAAAACTTATAACATGTTGTTTTACTTAGAAATCTAAATTTTAAGCTTTACTTAGTTATATAAACATATAGGTTTAAAGTAAATTCTAAATTTAAATATCTGAAATACTTAATTAGTCAAAATATATTTATAAATTCACAAAATAATTTTCAAAATAAACCAACGGCTTCCATATGTAATTTTCTACCTAGGACAAGTGATATGAATACATATCATTTGAATCCGTTTAGTATTCAATTTACGGGTATTTATCATTTCAAACTGCATCCCATTAATTTAATTTTAAATTCCTAAATTTATATAGTGGTTCGGGTATGTATCATTTCAACCTATAACGAATTTATAAATGTGTATGGAATTTGCAGTGTGAGAACAAAATAAATATAACACTTCAATACACATATAAATCAGCACATATCATAACAATCAAATTCGTGTCATATATATCAAAAGTGTGCATGTCATATGTTCGTAAACAAATAAATGGGTTTTATAGAGCAATACTAACAATTCATATGTCATTACAAATGATATAAATTTACACATTGAAATTTTTTATTATGAGTGAGGATTCTCACCTTGCATGGAAAAATAGAAATAGATGACATAGGTTGAAACGAACAAAAAACGGACATAAAAGCTTACACAGCACAATCGAATCAACAAATTGGATCATTAACTTAAATCAACCCAGGATCGAATTACAAATCCAAATCAACACTTCCTACTATTTTATTATATATATGTATATACATTCGTGTGTAGCAAAATATATATACATTTGTATAAAACACTCCAAATAGTCGCACTCAAGATTAAATCTTGCACCTCGCACTCAAAATCTCCATGCCTTATGTAACGACCTAACTTTTCCATACCGTTTAAGCTGACATTTGACCACACATGTCCAACTCAAAAGGCACAGATATGCAGATAATTGGGGAAAGAAGTTAGATGGTGAGAAAAAGAATGGCAGAAATGTTGAAATAGAATAAGAAGAAGAACAACAACACTATAGGATCAGAGTAGAATAGAATCTCATAGGGGAATGAATCAAATATAATATATCAATACTCTTTACACAAATAGAATATATATATATGATTATATATCAGAGTTGAGACAACCCGCAGATCTTTTCCCTCTGAACCGACCAGAACCCACACAAGTTTGGTTCGAAAGGCAAGCATTCACGGAAGGTGCTGTGATAGACCAAATCAACTACCAGAAATACAACAAACAAATTCAAACGTGAGCAAAGAATTACTCACCATTGGTTTCCACTCCATCTATCTTTATAAATTTAGGACTTTTATCATCTAAACTATCGTGGATAATTTCGGCAGCCTTCCGGCATCATTAATGTTATCTGAAAATTACACAGACAGGGGTTGACTCTGTGCGGTTTCGGAAATTACGGGCGAATAAGTGTGCGTTGTTTTTGGTTTTTGGAGCAAACGAAGAGGGTTTCAGGGTAAACAGGGATAAATGGGGCTCGAGTTTTGGAAGTGGGACCCATAGCTGGGCTACAAGGGGTGGAGGCGAACTGGGTGGGCCAAGGAGTAGTGAGTGTGGGGCTTAATGGGTGCGTGTAGGGTGAAAATGGGAAGAGAAGGTAGGTTTTAAGGTTTTTGGAGGGTATGTGGATTTAAGGGGGAAAGGGCCCACATTTTGAGGTTAGTCGAAGGGGAGGACTTCACCGAGAGTAGGGGAGCTGTTGGTCGTTGCTGGCCTGAAGGGCAGAGGCGGTGGAGTGAGAGAGTAAGATAGAATGAGAGAAGAGAGATTGAAAAAGCATAGCGAGTAAATGGAGAGGAGGCTTGTATATATAGGCAAATTTTGTTGGTTTGAATCACTGAGTTGTTGGCCATCTAGGGAAGGGGACAATATACATTTGAGAGCCTTCATAGCTTGACAACTCCAAACTAATACACATTGGAAGTAACTAGTTCAAGATGTGCACGCAAACTTAAGGTACGTGTTGTCTACTATGCGTTTACTACTCATATGACCACATACTACTTCCATTTTCTACGAAATTTGGAACCCTTATATATTTTTCTGATACAGTTCCATGAACCTGATTTTGTTGAATTCCAAGTCCGTTTGCTCAAAATTTGCTCATTCAAGCTCAAATTATCAATCCATTCACACTTAATTTTCGCACGACCACATACTAACTCCGTTTGACGCGAAATTTGAAATCTCACCCTAATTTTACTTTCCGGATTCAATAAAATAAGTTCCATCAAATTCCGAGATCATTTGCAAAATTTCTATTTTTAAGCTATTTAAATATAGCACTGAATTATCGATTTTTAAAAATATTCTTGCTAATCATTATTTTAAAAATCCAATAACCTTATTCTAGTGATTTTATAAGTTATATACTATCAAAAAATCTCAAAAATTTAAAATATCGGCCAATAGCGTCAAATTTTCATTTTTTGACCAAAATTGTTTGAACTGAAAAGTTGATAAAATTGATTTAAATAACTTTTCTGATCGTTATAATTTTTGAAATTATATCTAAAAATGAGTGTATGTATCCAAAACCATATGTAGCTATTTTAAATTCTTAAAAACTCGAATTTTCAAATATCGGAAAATTCTAGGTTATTACATTCTCCCCTACTTTAAAACTTTTTGTCCTCAAAAATGAATGAAAACGTAAGCTAATTTAGTTATAATAACCCTTTAAACTATTTACCAAAATTAGTCAAAATTGTGAAACTTAATTCACAAGGTATTTTTAACTACCTACAATCTTTATTTTCTCACCTAACAGGTTTCAGAACTTATCGACTGTCTAAAATCATCGAAGAGTTCTAATTACTTACCATAATCTAACATTTTAAGTTCATATTATTAGCTAATTTTAGCTACCATACATCATATCCAACAACGAAATAATTAATTAACTTTTAAATTTTTACTTAGTTATTTTCAAAATACTTATTACTTTTGAAAATCAAAACTATAAACATGTCTCTCGCATACATATAATTCATTCAACTCATTCTAGGGCATAACAGACCCTATCTCTAATGAGTCACTCATCCTAGGATACTACTAATCATATCTCTGACAAGTTATTCGTCCTAGGTTACTACTGATCCGATATTTAACAAGTTATTCATCCTAGGATACTACTGATCCTATCATTGACAAGTATTTACTCCGTAGAGCCAAGGTTTATCGCTAAAACAAAGCTCTGATACCAAGATTCAACGGTCGAGATTCATGCTTTGGAAAAATGAAGCTATCATAAGATTCAAGTCCCATAACACAATACAATGCATAACGGAGGATAGAATTTTACCTTATAATAGCCAAATATGCTTGATATTCTTAAAAACAAATCATTTAATATTATTATTAATGCCTAGGTGTGGAAATCACTTTTGAAAACAAATGTATAAATCTTAGCTCGTATAATGCCCCATCCCATTATGTTGGCTACTAGGTTACAAATGAAAACACAAGCTCGTATTGGAAGTTGGATTCCAACAATGACCAAGGAAAACGACCTTCCTTAATCCCATTCGGAACACCTAGCATATGTCCCAGGAGTCAACTATTGACTCCTTCGAATCGCCAGAGCCGGTCAACAATAAACACGGCCGATTAGGATCTTCCCTGAACATTACGTTCCCCTGGTTGTATATGACTATCATTCGAGGCGCCTCAACTATCATCCATATAAATAAACTTACCTGGGCTCCATACCATAGTAACCCTATTCATCTAGAAGGAAATGTTAGTTCATATCTCTGTTGTCCACTACCCTGTTTCGGCCATTCACAAGTTGTGAGGTTCTAAGGCCACGTTTCTACACAAAGCTAAGCTATATTAGCCATGCTTTGATCGCTATCCACAAAGATCTGCTTTTCAACAACAACTTTAATCGGCTCAGGACTTGGCATGCCACATTGTTAATTTACAACATATAATTGGTGTCTATTAATATATAACCATCTGAGTACATAAGTCTGCATGGAGGGTGTTAGGCAAAAGAATAAATTATTCTCCACCAATTGATATAACATCAATAGAAATGTAACATCCCGTATGTTTATCACTTAAGTGTTGGATATTTAATTTAGTTTTAATGTGGAAATGTTAAAATAAATGGAATTTTGTATTAGTTAAAAACAGAGTTGAACGTATAAATATATATAAATGTAAACTAGCTCGCAGCCGCGCGGTAATTCGTAATATTTAGTTCTGAACTTCAATTGAGTGTATATAATCCGTTATAAGTCAAAATTCGCTGAAACAAGAAATATTTGAATCTGTTGAACTATAATTTTATGATAAAAGAGAAAAATCAAGATTTCGTATTTTATATTGAGAGTTATGGCCAAATCAAATTCTCAGATAATCGCTATGGAAATTATTTATAAACCAAAACGATTTATTTAATAAAATAAATCGATTTTTAATAAGTTGAATATTGGTTTAACTTGAAAATGAAATATCGGGTTCAAAATTCCAGTTAATTTATTCTGGGGTTATATAAATTCAATTTATAGTAATAATTTATTTGTTATTTGAATCGATTTATATTCAGTCAAATTTAATTGTAAATTGTCAGTTTAATCTAATATCTTTTCCATTGGGGCTTCGAAACTTGTTCCGGTGTGTTCAGAATAGTGATATAACCCTAGGGATGTCTGTTGTTGTGTTCAAATAAATGTTCGAATACACGTGATATTTTAAATAGGGTGAAATCACATTAGTTCAACCCAAAATTTAAATATATATACACACACACACACACATTAAGCCAACCTATATTTATTCTAACACATGTTATTCCCTGAGCTACAGGCTAACCCTTTTGAATGAAGTAAAATCTGGACATATTTTTTAGCTGTCTTCTTCCCCTTTCCATTCATATAACGACCCGAACTCCCCCGGCAAGGAAAGCCCGGATTGAGATGAGAACAACACACAAAAGAACGCAGACGGAAGAACATTTCATTGTTATTACAACAATTCCATCAGATACAAGAATATACAGAGAATAAATGAATAAATTACATTCAATAAATATCAGAGATTTAAATTACATTTAAATACATCGCAGCGTAAAATAACACAAAAGCAGAACTAGAAGTAATGCACAGATACAGAGCTTTCCGAGCATCGTTCCAGCTGTAAATCAGGATCCTATGAATATAAATCTGCAAAACCAAAACTACTAGCTGCCCATGTCGAAAATAAGGGCACCCAGAGTTTAGGTTAAAACAATAAACACCAGGTCAGTCATGGGACTAGTGTGAGAACTAAAACAGTTATTAATCTTTATTTTTAAAGTTAGGTAAATCAAGGGACCACGCCGTATAACACGGAACGGGTTTCCTCCCAAGAATACCAGTGCATGAAACAAACAGCGCAATGCTAAATAAAGAAAAATGAAGCTGTTCTAAGACCCAGGTCCCATCACACAATGCAACCCAAGCCGGAGGATAGGGTTTTTACCTTATAACAGCCAAAGCATGCTTGATACGTTTAAAACGCATTATTTGATACTATTATAGGTGTATAGTGTCAAAACAATTTCAATCATAAATATCAATCATAGGCAGCATGAATGACCCATACCACTATGTTGCCATACTAGGTTCTACAAATAAAACCGAAACATACGTATTGGAAATTGGATTTCTGTCATGAGTCGAGGCAAGGGGCAAGCTCCTCTCCGCGTTCGAGACACTCTAGCAATGCCTCAGGACCCCACTCTGATCCTTTGGAACCTCTAAGGCCGGTCCTCTCTTACTTTTGAGGATTACTTATTCCTGAACACACGTTTCCCGGTCCTTACAGACCTATATCCGAGGCGCCTCGTATCCAACAACCACACAGGTGAAAAGTATATAAATGTCAGGGCTGGTAGGTCACTGACACCACCATAGCTAGAAAGAAACGTCGTGCACTCCTTGGGTCCGTATCCCTTTTTGACTCATACCGAGGTGTGAGGCTCGGGAATTCACGTTATACACAAAGCTACGCCACACAGGCCGTGCTTTGATCACCAACCACAAGACTTTGCTTTTCAACAAAAGCCTTGATCAATTGCCACTTACGCGTGCCACACTGGCAATTCACTCCATGCGACTGATATCCATCGATATACAACCTCTGAGCTCGTACGTCTTAGAGAAGGGCGTTAAGCAAGAGAATAAATTCTCCGCCACCAAACAGATGTATATTTAATAGAGATCAATCAACACAGAATAAAATCCAATGTCAGACACACAGTCCATTTACAAGTTCGTTCTGGGTCTGAACGAAACCGGAGGCACTTTCCTCGCATATCCATCCATCTCCAAGTATGTTTGGACGATCACCAACTGTTTCCCTCATCTTGGGTGTACAGCCCAATCAAGATCATCAGTAATCACCCAAACGATGTGAAGACTTCCGGTCTTCAACCACCGTCTTTATCTTCGACATCTCGTCGAATCGGTTATTCAGAATGGGTATAACCCGGCCTTTCTGAATAACCCACGTATATAATGAACAAATGTTACACGAACACAACGAACGCCTCATTCCAATTCAGAATATTCTTTTATTCACAAAATCACATTCTTAGGGAAAGGTTCCCATTAATTTTATCCAAAATAAATTCTTCTAAATTTATTCTATAATCCTCCTTTGGATATCATTTCTAACTAGTCGGGATTAGCGAACCACACCGAAGTAATTATTTATTTTATTTCCCAATCCCAACCTATTCATCCCATGGAGCAAAACTGGTAATACTCCATACCTAACACCACGGTATTATCGGTAAAACTAATTACCATTTCACGTTCAAATCTAATTAAAGATTTAACTATCGCTTTGGAGCAAAACTGGTGATACTCCACTCTCGATCACCTTTCAGATTTGATAATTTAAATTAACAATTCACATTTTAATCTAATTAAAGATTCATTAAAACTCCACTTAGTTTTAATCCTTTCAAAAATCAACATCTTACCTTTAACTGGGTTAAAGAACCAATGTCATCTAAAACACGATTCACGATAAACCCAAATCACATTTGATATTAAATACAAGGCTCTGAATAGAAAATATACCGGCTTATATTCAATATAAAATTCTGAAACCAACAAATATCATATTGGCAATAACGATATAAAATATATCTTTCAAATTCCCATAACAATATCTGTATAGTCACGAAATCCAACATCGAAATATTCCGAAGATAATTTTGATTCAACTCCCGTCCAATCCACGTATTGGGAATATTGATTATTTTTAAAATCACTTTCAAATTCAATTTATTTATTTCAAAAATAAATTGATTTTAATTCTAGTTCAAAACTAGTTCATTTCGATAAAAATCTATTTTTATCTCTTCAAATGTGGAATTCTTCAGTCTAGTTTTTCCCAAATCATTTCTTATGATTCTACACAAATTATAGATATTTTTAATAATTTTATCAAGGCCCGTACAGTCGATTTCCATCAACGGCTATCGAACTGCACTTACAGCGACCTTTTTCAAATTTGATTTGGACATAATTCCAAATCCAACCGTTGCATTTAAAATTTCTAATATTCATCGGAAAGCTCTTTTCGATACGAACCCAACGGTTCCGGTTTTAAGAGATTGCGACGGTCGGATCTCCCGCAACGTCAATTCGAAGTCAATGGTCGAAATTCACGAACTGCCGCGGCGCGGCGCGTTCTATTCAGGCCATTATATATATAATATATATATATATATATATTATATATTTCGTCGATTTCCTTTTTAAAACGAATTTTGTAAATAGTTCTAAATTCGTTTCAAAAACAATTTCAACTTCATCCTCAATTTCAAATCGATTTGATTTCAATTCAATTCGAATTCATTTCAATTTCATTTAATTCGAATTCCAATTCGTTTCAATTCAATTCAATTTCTAATTCGTTTCATTTCAATTTGAATTTACCTTCTATTTAATTCAATTCGAATTCATTTCAAATTGATTTCAGTTCAATTTCAGTTCGTTTTAAATTTCATTCAAAACGATTTCAATTCGTTTTTAATTCAATTTCAATTTAATTCAATTTGAATTCATTTCTATTTAATTAAATTCGAATTCATTTCAAATTGATTTCAATTCAATTTCAGTTCGTTTTAAATTTCATTCAAAACGATTTCAATTCGTTTTTAATTCAATTTCAATTTAATTCAATTTGAATTCATTTCTATTCAATTCGAATTCAAATTCACTTTCTATTCAATTCGAATTCAAATTCACTTTCTATTCAATTCGAATCGAAATCATTTTCTATTCGATTCGAATTCATTTCAAATTGATCCAATAAAATTTCAATTTGAATTTTTATCTAATTTAATTTGAATTTCATTTCAAAATATTAAATTTTGAAATCACTTTTCAATATTCATTATAAAACGAATAAAATCGATATAAATATCGTTCGCGTCAAAATAACGCATCTCTAATCAACACGACTTTATATTTATCAAAAACTTCTTTATTCTATTCAACAAATGAATATATATTCTATTCAACACATGAACATCGTCAACACATGACTATTTTTATATTCAACACATGAATTTCCCCTTTATAATATTCGTTATTTTCCCGATTGGAATGAGGCCCAATCAATCACCATATAATGTTAATTATATGGATTCCATACAACACATGTATATAATATCAATGATAAATAATCAACTATCATCCAAAGTGCACCACACAACTGCATAAGCATCAAATATTAATAATCGACGCTTACACAGTCTGTCGACCAATCGATCGACATATAATTAAATAATTGGGATTAGTGTACCCAAATATCATCCCAACACCCGTGTGGGGTTTCAAATCAACATACACATATTTTTATTCGTGCAGTTGGGCGATGTGTAAAATTTATCATCGCAATCAATATCAGTCAAATCAGTGTATATAAACAAATCGGCCGATTTGTTTATAATTATTTATTTATTCACCTTCACGTTAAAAATTATATTTTTAACGATAAAATATTTATTTCAACACATCTACATTTTATTATCGATTTCACATCAACATCACAAACAAATTTCACAACACATCAAACAAGCATACAAGTCATCCATGGTCTGTGGATGACGGGTGTCGGGTGCTGCTAAGCACCGTCTGCATCCTAGTATATATATATATATATATATATATATATATATATATATATATATATAACTAGAAAAAGGAAATTTAGAGTGAGAAGTTCTCACCTATAGGTAATCCAATACCATGACTCTTCTTATGTAGAAAATCTTGTCGTTCTCGCCTTTTGTCACTTTCGTTACCCGTAGCCACTACATATATAAAAATCACATTCTTATATTATTGCTATGTACATAAAAATCATATTTTTATAATCACTCCATAGGATAAAAATTCTATTTTTACATCGCTACTATATAGATAAAAATTCTATTTTTACATAGCTACTATATAGACAAAAATTCTATTTTTATAACGGTGTTCATATAATAATGATTATATTTTTATCACGCTATCCTCTATAAAAAAAATTATTTTCATATATATAAAGACCGTATTTTTATATCACGGCTTCGTATGTAAAAATCACTCCTTTACAACTCTACTTTCATGATAAAAATTATATTTTTATTACTCTATATGAATAAAAATCATATTTTTATATCTCCTACAAAATAAAGATCGAATTTTTATAATCTATATAATATAAAAATCCTATTTTTATATGGCTACTTCTATAAAGGTCACATTTTTATTTCTTCTAATATATAAAAATCACATTTTTAAGCTTCTACTAATAAGAAAAATTATATTTTTACGGTTTTAAAAATCCAATCTTTACGGTTTTAAAAATCATATTTTTAATTTAAAACTATATATACATTTTCTTCTTTCTAAAAACAATTCTATATTTACCTTTCTAAACAATGCTAATATCAGTTTCACATTTAAAACAATTCGAGTTTCCAATTTAAAACAATTTGATTTTCAGATTTATATAACCAATTAAATCAGATTTATAAAACAAAGAAAATCAGAATTATAAAACTTACAGAAAGAAATTCAGATGGAAGAGGAAAGCGGGCGTTGTTTCTCGCTGGTGCTCACGCGGTTCAGGGAGGAGAGGGGGAGGGTTTCTACGGACCGGAGGTGGAGGAGGGGTAGCAGGTGGCGGTTTTGGTGGCTCAGGGTTTTAGGGGGGCGGCTATCTCGAACTGAAGGGAGAAGGGGGGTACGGTGGGGCAACTGACGGCTTGGGGGGGCTGCGATTTCTGTTAGAGGAGGAGAGGAAGAGTAGGAGAAGAGGAGGAGGGGGGGTGCGATGGGAGGCGGCGCGATGGGCTGCGCCACCCTGGGCGGTGGCGGCGGCGGATCCTCCCCCCCCCCCGCCGTTCGCCATTTTTTTTCTTTTTCCTCTGATTCGATTTCGAAAAGGGGGGGAGGCAGAGAGAGTAAGTAAGGGAGAGGTTTTTTTTATTTAATTTACAAAAAGTTGACTTTTCATACGACCTCTAAACGAGATCCACTGCCTGTCGTCTATAACTAATTACCCCCATTCCGAACACAATGGGATATGTATCGTAGGCTGATTCGGTCATTACAATCAGTTTTCGTCAAAATCAACATATAACTCTATATATATTGAATTTGAACGCGCATTTCAATTTACCGGGGTCACATACGAACTCTATAAATCCCAGAAAAATATTTTCTAGCTTCGTATCGACGATACGGTCCTAAGAAAACTAGTTTCGTCGAATTCTGAGACCGTTGGAAGAATGGCCATTTTCCAGTCGATTAAAATCAACTTAAACTGGTCAAACACGTTTTCCTTTGCCACGCTCACATATTGAATCGAAAAATTATGAAATTTGAAACCTAGCAATAATTTGACATCACGGACCCAACAAAAGTGGTTTCGTCGAAATTCGAGGTCATGTGCAAAATTTCCATTTTTAAGGGCCTGAATTCCATAGCGACTATTCAGAATTTTCAACTGGACATATCTTTTGATTCCCGCTATGAAATCTCGATTTTTCGGATTCGTTGGAAAGATATTCTCAATTAGATCCTGATGTTTTTGGTTTCACAAAAATCCGGATTATTTTGCACCCGGTACGTTCAATTGAAGTTTGAAATCGAATTATCGAACTACCGCGCCATTTTCAATTCTATTTATAATTATATATAATTATTTATATTCTAACGACGACATATATAATATATACGTTCAAATTCTATTCAAAATAAATTTTCCGTCGATATTATTTAAAATAATTCATTTTAAATGTTCAAAATTCGTTAAAATTGCCAAAATAAATTTTTTAAACTGGCCCAGAATTTACGGGTTGTTACAATTCACTATTGTTTTCCTACCCTAAGCTACTATGTCTTCTCATTTCATTTCCCTGTATGATTCTACTCTCCTCCACAAATTGGATTCCTTCTATCGTAAGTCTCAAGAGATACATTGCGCGAAGTATTCCCCTATACCTCTTCTGTGCCTGAAGCCTACTTTGTCTATGAAAGACATTATTCTTATCATTCCAACTATATAAGGAGCATTGCTCCACCACATTCGGCCATCCTCATAACAAACGAAATCCATTAAATTCCTTTGCCATTTCCGTTCTTTCCTTTTCACGGTGAAATCAAAATCATTTCTCTAGAAAAAAGGGAATCAAACTGGAAATCGTGAATAAAAAGCCGCAGTTAAAGCCACACATTCCTGAAGCTAGGCGACATATAGAATACCCGCGAACTAGGGAATCTAATCGCAATCAAAATATGAAACTCGAAATTAATATCGTAATTTCAGGAGAACGGTTGACTTGAATTGGATTTCCATGATTTTTGGGAAGATCGACAGTGTGATTGTGGACTTAAAATGTTGCATCGATTTATAAACAAACTAGAAATTGGTGTGACGTTTGGCGCATAATAGGATGATTGAGGGTGCAATGTTTTTGAGGATTCGAATTGACTGGAGGGAGTACAATGGTGGGATGGGCGATATTGTGAAGTCTGCAGTGTTTGCTGGGACAGGAAGAAGGTACGATGAACTGGAAGTTCAAATTCAGTGGTGAACTAGGATTGACTGGGATGGTTGGTTTGGCAATAAAGGAGTTCGGCATTGGGAATGTAGTGAAGTCAATGATTGTTTTGAGGTGATAAGATGTGGAAGTAAGAAACTGTGAAGGTTTGGGACGGTAGCTGTTTCATTCGGTAATAGGAATTGGGTGGAGATGTTGTTGCTTGAGGAAGTAGAGTGTTAGGGTAAGGGACTGTGTTGATGTAGGTTTTGGATGATGAATTGAGTTGAAATGGAGAAATAAACAGTGAGGTTTGCAATGTTTTGTTTTGGGATGATAGTCTATCATTGGAGAAATATGGATGGGACATGAGGGATGGTGGAGGCTTAACAGAGATAATCGTGTGGAGAAGATTCTCGGGATATGACAGTGAGTTATACATCGTTATTAAATTTAAAATACTTAGGAGAATTAAATTATTTATTTAATTATTTTAGTAGAAAATTTTAATTAAATAATAGGTTAATCGCTTTATAGAATAATCGTAGGAATAAATTAATGCAAGATAATGCAAGGCAATTAGAGGTTGAGACGATATGGAATTTAAACAGGATATTCAACAACAGGAAAAATCAAGGTGAGTTAAACTCACTCAGTTAAATTACTAGGAACTATTTTTAATAGTTCAAATCTAATTCATGTTTGTTTGGATGACAATTGATCGATATAAAGTTATAATAGTATATATAATACTATATAATAATAATGGTGGAAGGTAATTGGAAATTCCAGCAGTACCATTAGCGGATGATTTCCCTATGCGCCCCACAATATATATAGTGGATGACCTTCTATACCGCGATATCATGCCTCGAAGCAGGATGGGTATTATTATTGTTGACTAACATATGTGGATGCAGGAAAAACAGGTTGGAGGGATCCAACTGGATTCCTCAACATATATTTATTTGTTTTCACATATATGTTATATGATATGATTGATCACCCGTGATAGTATATGACCTGTCTGGATGAGTATTAACCCTGGACCTTGATTTTTGATATTTTTGGATGTCAAAAAAAATAAATACATGGATTTTAAAAATTAAGTATATATAATAATATTTAAAGGGAATTTTATTTTCAAATAGAAATATTATTTAAAACCAAATTATAAATGGAATTGAGCAGTAAAGTTTGATTGTAACAAATAAGATGAGAAGGTGGTTTTATAAGCAATGTTTATAAAGAAGTGAAATAATAATATCATTATTATTATTAAAAAATTCAGAAAATATAATCTGATTATGAACTTGGAAGACATATGAGAATTGAGCTTTAAAACCGATATTTGAATAGATTTGAATTTTCCAACTGCAAATGGAAATTTTAAATAAGATATATATAATTCTATAATTAGAAGTTATAATAAGATTGAATTGAAATGGAAATTATAAATTCGAGTCGAGAAAGGATGTATATTAAGAGTTATTATTCGCGGGTGAAGTGAATAAGGGTTGAAGCAAATATTTTGCAAACGGAAATTGTTGATAGGAAATTACAAATGGGGTTATGTGAAATAAATTCTATAATTAGAAGTTATAAATGGATTGAAACGTGAAATTTGATTTATGAAATCAAGTCTAGTATGGATTTATATTGAAATTATTATTCACGATTAAGGTGAATAAAGGGAATAAAGTAAGTGAGGTGAAAAATAGGAATTTGTAGAAGTAATTTAGAGAAGGATTTTGAAATTTGTAAATGTTAATTGAATTTAAATTGAACTAATTTAAATAATATAATATAGATTGTATTAAATAATTTTACATATGATCTACAAATAATAATAATAATCATAATAATTATTATTTGCAACTGATAGTGATATATAAATGTTTCAAAGCATAAGTTATAATAGAATGGAATGAAGTTTCAAACATATATAGATGTCTGTAAAATATTTATGGAATAAAGACTTGATAAACCCTGGTTTAGAAATGTAAAATGAAATTGAGTTTTTTATTGAAAATATGTCATTATAAGAGAAATCTTGTTTTAGTTTAGAAATAAATATTTAGCAAATGTTTTGCAAATCAAATCCTTAATGGAATATTTTATAAAGGTTGGAGCAAAGTTTTGTAAATGTATTTATAAGTAAATTATTTAAACAGTTATAATTTTAGATAAACATTTAATTTAAAGTGATAATTGATATTTGAAATTTCTATTCGCTAGAAATTAAGAAATGAAGTTAATGGAATTAGAAACTGATCGGAGATTAGTTGAGATGGATGGTTTTCTGAGTATCGATCTGATGTTGGTTTCGGTCTTCGAGGTTGATATTTAGGGAATTATTCTTTTACTAGTTTATGGTTGGGAACTAATAATGATATGTGTGCTCTAAAAATATTTAAAATGAACGGTTATGAATATTTTTATACTTATATAAGAAGAGGAATGAATATTTCAGATGTTGGGAAAATTAAGAAATTTAATTAACAAGTGATTAACTAAAGAGGCAATTATTGAATCAATAAATTCAAATTTTATTTTATGGATGAATGGTTGTTTTTTTATAGTTAAATAACCGACTATCAAATCTAGCCTAAAATGGTTGTTGGTACGGAAAGACCGACATTGAATTTATTTTCGAAAACCATTCCGACTAGCAAATATGTAAACGTTGAATGTATATCAGACGCTGATCAATACGGAGTATTCGAAGACCGTAGACCTTAGTAAAACGGAAGAACTACTTTAAATCTTTGGTTTAACGGCCAGAGATATACTGTGGTTCTATCGTGGTTGGAATTTATAGATTGTAAGGACTTCTCGCTACTGATCTATAGGGTGATTCCTAGGATGTGGTAGGAGTGTGTCTTCGGTTTGTCCAGACCCAGCACAACTTGTATGGACAAATGTCTAACAAAGTATTTCCAAAAGAGTCACGTGCATTGATTTTTACAGATGTATTTTTGTTAGGGGAAGAGAAGGGCACTTCTCTTAGCTTACCGACTAGAGTATTTTTGTGGACATCAATTAGTGATTTGGCGAATCTGACGATGTGGCATTCAAAGTGAATGGTGGCCAGATGTTCTAAAAATATAAATAAACAAATAAATAAATTATGACCTCAACCCTTATCAACCGGCAAATAAAAATAATCGGGCAGGCAGCATGGCTATGTGGGTCGCCCCCATTAGGGTATATTGTCACCATCTAGAGAATATTCATATTTGTTACTTCTTTTTGCTTCTGTTTCTCCTAGGAACGGTTATATTTCTAGCAACCGTAGGTGGAAATATATTCGATACACTCAAGAGAAATGAGTGGCTGGTCATGTGTGGGCCGGGTTGCAAGACGTTCTTGTTGAACCCAGTGTATTCCTCTCTATACACTATCGGCAGGTGGTTCCATACCTTGTCATAGTGGGAAATCCAATCTCCAATAAGCACCCACGGTTTTGATTTTATACTATATATGTAGAGCGTGAGATGCAAGCATTCTGCTAGATTCTATTTATTTGTATTTAGACACTATTATAATATCACAACAAGATATTGATTTAAAAAATATTGTGGGTTATCGTAAGGTAAAAACCGTCCATGTTTATGTGTGGATTGGGCTTACGATTATTTTTTTCTTTCGAAATGATTTTTAACTTTAAAATCAAGTTGGATGCTACCAATAATTTAGTGGGTTTTTCTAAGGCTGGTTCACCAGACTGACCTATGCATTTGTAATGCTTGGGCCAGACCCAGCTGGGTCAGACCGAGTTGTACACTTTCAGGATAAGGTAGTAATTCCAGGAAGAAAGCTGGAGGAGTTCAAACGTATGATTCATATTTTATTCCGCTATGTGTTGTAAACAAGGACAGATTGTTATAAATGTCCGAATGTGATGAATGTTTGATGTACGCTGATTAAATGTAAGTATTATTTCAAGTTTTCCAATAAAGATTCATTTCTGTATTATATTTTATTCCACTACGATGTGAGACTCTAATATTGTGGTTAAATGTTCTTCTTCTTCTTCTATTCTTATCTTTCTACCGTATCTTTTATCACCCTCTAACTTCTTTCTTTAACATTCTGGATTTTTGATACTTGAGTTTGGGCATAGGGTGTATCTATGTCGAAAATTAGAGCATCGAATTTTCTGGTTCGTTACAGTTGTATCAGAGTAATGGTTTAGGAATAACCTTGGCTCTGTGGCGTAACTCGATAGAGATGGGGTTAGTAATACCCTAGATAGAGTTTGAGTGTATGTATATGAGAGAGCGTATTTGTATATTTTATAAACATGTTTTGTATCGTGTCACTTGATTGGTTCAATTTTGAATTGGAAAATGATACAATATTGTTTTGTAAAGCGAGTAAATGAAATAATTTTGCCCAAATTTATTTTTGTATATAAAAAAATAGTTTTCTTAAATTTTGTTGGTATTTGGTTGCTTAATTGATTTGAATATAATTCAAATGGGATTATGGAATTGAAATGGTTAAGTATAACCAGAAGATGAAATAAATGATGTTTGAAATAAAAATAAGAATTTGGTAATATAAGTTGGAAGCTAAGTAAAACAAAATCCAATATAATAAATTTTGTAGATTGAAACTTGACTTAAAAGTAAGTTAAGTAGAATTGGATAGAAATTAAAACCATAATAAATGAATTATTAAATCAATATGGAATGAAAATGTTTGAATCCAAGTTGAAATACAAATAAACTAAATATGGGTGATCTACATATAACTCGATGCATAAAGTTTGAATCTATCCAGTAAGAAGTGAACTAAAATAAATCCAATTTGAGTAGTAACAATTGAATCTGTCTTAAATTGTTATTCAATCGAGTTGGGCTATGAAACCAAGTTTTGAAATAGAAGTGAATGTGCATATTGAATAGTAAATATAAACTTGGATTGTGTAAACTTGAGTTAAAGAGAAAAATGATTTAAATTGAATTCTACTAAAACTCGGAACTCAAGTGAAAATTTAAATGAACTTGTGAATTGGAATAAAACCTAGAACTTGAGGTATAAATAAAGCTCGACTTGTTTGTAAGCATAAACATATATATTAAAAATGGTTGTCTTAAACTATAACGAGTTAAGCAAGAAAACCAATTAATGGATAAAAGGGCGAATTTAAAATAAGAAAAGGTTAAACTGATTATGATCGAATAGGAATGGAGGTATATATGATTATACAGGTTACGGGATGGAAGCAAGTGCAAAGAGTAAATATGAGATGCCTGACAAAATGGTACATGTTTAAATTCAATATGGTATTTTATGAGCCTATTTGGTAAACCACTTGGTTTTTTTATTTTCTTTTTGACTGAAGAGGGACCAGAGAGGAATTTTGTAGTTGTACCGATCAGCCCGTACAAAGGAGGTGCTGATGAAATTTTTCAAAAATTTATGGAGTTAGAAAAAATTTCAACGATTTTGGACAATTTTTGTTAACAAAAAAAGTTAATGTTCAATTGGAAATTGAAGATAAGGATTTTTGAGTGAACTAATGGGTTGGAAATGTAGTTTAGGTGAGTGTTAAGTTCCATACGTGGATTATGGGAAGTAAATGGGACATAGCTGTTTTACCTACTTAGTAATTTTGGAGACGAAATTCTTTTAAGGGGGAAGGAATGTAACGTCCCGTATTTTATCACTTAAGTGTTGGATATTTAATTTAGTTTAAATGTGGAAATGTTAAAATAAATGGAATTTTATATTAATTAAAAACAGAGTTGAACGTATAAATATATATAAATATAAACGAGCTCGTAACGGTGCAGTAGCTCATAACATTTAGTTTTGAACTTCAATTGAGTGCATAGAATCCGTTATAAGTCGGAATTCGCTAAAACTAGAAATATTCGAATTCGTTGAACTATAGTTTTGTGATAAAATAGAAAAATCAATATTTAATATTTTATATTGAGAGTTATTGCCAAATCAAATTCTTAGATAATTGCTATGGAAATTATTTATAAACCATAACGATTTATTTAATAAAGTAAATCGATTATTAATAAGTTGAATATTGTTTTAACTTGAAAATAAAATATCGGGTTCAAAATTCCAGTTAATTTATTATGGAGTTATATAAATTCAGTTTATAGTAATAATTTATTTTTTATTTGAATCGATTTATATTCAGTCAAATTTAATTGTAAATTGTCAGTTTAATCTAATATCTTTTCCATACGATCAAATGGGGCTTCAAAACCTGTTCCGGTGTGTTAAGAATAGTGATACCACACTTGGGATGTAATTGTTGTGTTCAAATGGGTGTTCGGATACACATGATATTTTAAATAGGGGGAAATCATATCAGTTCAACCCAAAACTTAAAAAAAAAATTAAGCCAACCTATATTTGTTCTAACACATGTTATTCCCTAAGCTATAGGCTAACCCTTTTGAATGAAGTAAAATCTGGACGTTTTTTTTTAGTTGTCTTCTTCTCCTTTCAAATCACTGTTGTTTTCCTACCCTAAGCTACCGTGTCTTCTCATTTCATTTCCCTATACGATTCTACTCTCCTTTACAAATTGGATTTCCTTCTACCGTAAGTCTCAGGAGGTACATTACGCGAAGTCTTCCCCTATACCTCTTCTGTGCCTGAAGCCTACTTTGTCTATGAAAGACATTATTCTTATCACTTAAATTTTCCAGCTATATAAGGAGCATCGCTCTGCTACATTCGGATAACCTCAAAACAAACGAAATCCATTAAATTTCTTTGCATTTCCGTTCTTTCCTTTTCACAGTTAAATCAAAATCATTTCTCTGGAAAAAAAGGGAATCAAACTGGAAATCGTGAATCAAAAATCGCGGTTAAACCCACACTTTCCTGAAGCTTGAGGACAGATAGAATACACGCGAACTAGGGAATCTAACCACAATCAAAATTTAAAACTCGAAATCAATGTAGCAATTTCAGGAGGATGGGTGAGTTGAATTGGGTTTGCGTGATTTTTAGGAAGATCGATAGTGTGATTATGGATCTGAAATGTTGCGTTGATTTATAAACAAACTAGAAATTGGTGTGACGTCCGATGCATAATAGGATGATTGAGGGTGCGATGTTGTTGAGGATTCAAATCGACTGGAGGGAGTACGATGGTGGACTGGGTGGTATTGTGAAGTCCACAGTGTTTTTAATAGGACAATAAGAAGGTAATGATGAACTAAAAGTTCAAATTCGGTGGTGAACTAGGATTGACTAGGATGTTTGGTTTGGCAGTAAGGGAGTTCGGCAATGGGAATGTAGTGAAGTCAATGATTGTTTTGAGGCGATAAGATGCGAAAGTAAGAAACGGTGAAGGTTGGTAGGGTCGCTGTTTCATTCGGCAGTAGGAACTGGGTGGAGATGTTGTTTTTTGAGTAAGTAGAGTGTTAGGGTAAGGGACTGTATTGATGTGGGTTTTGGATGATGAACTGAGTTGAAATGGAGAAATCAACAGTGAGGTTTGCAATGTTTTGTCTTGGGTTGATGGACTGTCATTGGAGAAATATGGATGGGACATTAGCGCTGGTGGAGGCTTAACAGAGATGATCGTGTGGAGAAGATTCTCGGGACATGACAGTGAGGTATACGTCGTTATTAAATTTAAAATACTTAGGAGAATTAAATTATTCATTTAATTATGTTAGTAGCAAATTTAAATTAAACAATAGTTTAATCGCTTTATAGAATAATCGCAGGAATAAATATATGCAAGATAATGCAAGACGATACGTGGTTGAGACGGTATGGAATTTAAATAGGATATTCAACAACAAGAAAAATCGAGGTGAGTCAAACTCACATAGTTAAATTATTGGGAACTATTTTTAATAATTCAAATCTAATTTATTGTTTGTTTGGATGACAATTGATAGATATAAAGTTATAATAGTATATATAATACTATATAATAATATTGGTGATAGGATATTCTCGTAGTACCATTAGCGGATGATTTCCCTATGCACCCCACAATATATATATAGTGGATGACCTTCTATACCGCGATATCCTGCCTCGAAGCACGATTGGTATTATTATTGTTGACTAACATCTATGGATGCAGGAAAAACAGGTTGGAGGGATTCAACTAGATTCCTCAAGATTTATTTATTTGTTTTCACATATATGCTGCTATATGATATGATTGATCACATGTGATAATATATGACCTGTTTGGATGAGTATTAACCCTAGACCTTGATTTTTGATATTTTTGGATGTTAGAAAAATAAATAAATGGATTTTAAAATTTAAATATATTAAAATATTTAAAGGGAATTTTATTTTCAAATAGAAATATTATTTAAAACCAAATTATAAATGGAATTGAGCAGTAAAGTTTTATTGTAACAAATAAGACGAGAAGGTGGTTTTATAAGCAACGTTTATAAAGAAGTGAAATAATAATATTCATTATTATTATTGAAAAATTCAGAAAATATAATCTGAGTATGAATTTGGAAGGTATACGAGAATTGAGTTTTAACATAGATATTTGAAATATATTTGAAATATATTTGAATTTTCCAGCTGCAAATGGAAATTTTAAATAAGATATATATAACTCTATAATTAGAAGTTATAATAAGATTGAATTGAAATGGAAATTATAAATTCAAGTCGAGAAAGGATGTGTATTAAGAGCTATTATTCACGAGTGTGGCGAATAAGGGTTGAAGCAAATATTTTGCAAATGGGAATTGTTAAAAGGAAATTACAAATGGGGTTATGTGAAATAAATTCTATAATAAGAAGTTATAATGGGACTGAAATGTGAAATTTGATTTATGAAATAAAGTCTAGTATTCACGATTAAGGTGAATAAAGGGAACAAAGTAAGTGAGGTGAAAAATAGGAATTTGTAGAAGTAAGTTAGAGAAGGATTTTGAAATTTGTAAACGTTAATTGAATTTAAATTAAAATAATTTAAATAATATAATATAGATTATATAAATAATTTTACATATGATCTACAAATAATAATAATAATTGTTATTTTTATTTGCAAATGATAGTGATATATAAATGTTTCAGAACATAAGTTATAATAGAATGTAATGAAGTTTCAAACATATATAGATGTTTGTAAAATATTTATGGAATAAAGACTTGATAAAACCTGGTCTATAAATGTAAAACGAAATTGAGTTGGTTAATGAAAATATATCGTTAGAAGAGAAATTTTGTTTTACTATAGAAATAAATATTTAGCAAATGTTTTGCAAATAAAATCCTTAATGGAATATTTTATAAAGGTTGGAGCAAAGTTTTGTAAATGTTATTTATAAGCAAATTATTTGAATAGTTATAATTTTTTTTTGCAAGGCGAATAGTTATAATTTTAGATAAACATTTCATATAAATTGATAATTGATATTTGAAATTTCTATTCGTTAGAAATTAAGAAATCAAGTTAATGGAATTAGAAGCTGACCGAGGATTAGTTGAGATGAACGGTTTTCTGAGTATCGATCTGATGTTCATTTCGGCCTTCGGGGTTGACATTTAGAGAATTATTCTCTTAGTAGTTTACGCTTGAGAACGAATAATGAGAAGTGCGTTCTAAAAATATTTAATATGAACGGTTATGAATATTCTTATACTAATATAAGAAGAGGAATGAATATTTCAGATGTTGGGAAAATTAAGAAGTTTGATTAAATAATGGTCAATTAAAGAGGAAATTATTGAATCAATAAATTTAATTTTTCTTTTTTGGATGAATGGTTGTTTTTTATAGTTAAATAACCGAATATCAAATCTGGCCTAAAACGCTTGTTGGTACGGAAAGACCGGGATCGAATTTATATTTGAAAACCATTTCGACCAGCAAATACGTAAACGTTGAATATATATCAGACACTGGTCGAGACGGAGTATTCGAAGACCGTAGATCTTCATAAAACGAAAGTAACTACTTAAAATATCTGGTTTAGCGGCCAGAGATATACTATGGTTCTGTCGTAGTTGGAATTTATGGATTGTAA
This sequence comes from Allium sativum, assembly GCA_030737875.1. Taxonomy (NCBI): domain Eukaryota; kingdom Viridiplantae; phylum Streptophyta; class Magnoliopsida; order Asparagales; family Amaryllidaceae; genus Allium; species Allium sativum. The sequence continues at coordinate 10,761,356 of JASFAX010000027.1, read as the reverse complement.
GGACTTCTCGTACTGATCTATAGGGTGATTCCTAGGATGTGGTAGAAGGGTGCTTTCGGTTTGTCCAGACCCCAGGACAACTTGTATGGACGAATGTCTGAAAAATTATTTCCAAAAGAGTCACGTATGTTGATTTTTACAAATATATATCTGTTAGGGGCGGAGAAGGGCACTTCTCTTATCTTGCCGACCAGAGTATTTTTGTAGATGTCGATTAGTGATTTGGCGGATCTGACGATGTGGCATTCAAAGTGAATGGTGACCAGATGTTCTAAAAATATAAATAAACGAATAAATAAATTATGACCTCAATCCTCAACAACCTGTAAATGAAAAAAATCGGGCAGGCAACATAGCTATGTGGGTCGCCCCCATTAGGGTATATTGTCACCGTCTAGAGAATATTCATATTTGTTACTTCTTTTCTCTTCTGTATCTCCCGGGAACGGTTATGTTGCTAGAAACCTTAGGTGACAATATATTCTATACACTAAAGAGAAATGAGTGGTCGGTCATGTGTGGGCCGGGTTGCAAGACGATCTTGTTGAACCCAGTGTATTCCTCTCTAGAGATACACTATCGGCAGGTGGTTCCATACCGTGTCATAGTTGGAAATCCAATCTCCAATAAGTGCCCACATTTTTGATTGTATACTATATATGTAAAGCGTGAGATGCAAGCGTTCTGCTAGATTCTATTTATTTGTATTTAGACACTATTATAATATCACAACAAGATATTGATTTCGAAAATATTTTGGGTTATTGTAAGGTAAAAACCGTCTATGTTTATGTGTGGATTCTTTTTCTTTCGAAATGATTTTTAACTTTTAAATCAAGTTGGATGCTACCAATAATTTAGTGGGTTTTTCACATGCTGGTTCACTAGACTCACCCGTGCGTTTGTAATGCTCTGGTCAAACCCAACTGGGTCAGACCGAGTTGTACAGGTTCAGCATAGGATACAAATTCCAGAAGGCAAGCTAGAGGAGTTCTGACGTATGTTTCATATATTATTCTGTTGTGTGTTGTAAACAAGGACAGATTTTTATAACTGTCCGTATGTGATGAATGTCCGATGTACTCTGGTTAAATGTAAGTATTATTTTAAGTTTTCCAATAAAGATTTATTTCTGTATTATATTTTATTCCACTGCGATGTGAGACTCTGATATTGTGGTCAATTACTCTTCTTCTTTGTCTCCTATTCTTGTCTTTCTATCTTATCTTTTCTCACCCTCTAACTTCTTTCTTTGACATTCTGGATTTTCGATACTCGAGTTTGGGCATAGGGTGTATCTATGTCGAAAATTCGAGCATCGAATTTTATGGTTCGTTACAAGAAACCAATTGGTTATTCCATAAACTACAGTGTTAGACACAATGCCATCTACAATTCCGTTCTAGATTTTGAACGAAACTGAAGGCGCTTTATTCCGCGACCCCTCCTAGGTGCAAAAGCCTTTGCAAACCGAATCCCTTTAAATTTGGTTGGATCACCATCACTATAACCTCATAATGGGGGATTAGCCCGAGGCATCAACAGGTAATCCTTCCGATGTGAAGGTCTCTGATCTTCTATCACGATCAATGTTGTTTCATTACGTCCATTAGTCATTCACAATGGGTCGAAACCCGGTCATTCCAAATAACTATTACATCTTTATTTTGGCAAAGCCAATCAGTTTTTTAAAGTGAATTGTGCCACTTTCATTATAACTAGTAATGATTACATGAAAATATAGGTGATAGGTAGTTGGCCTATCAGCTACAAGAGGTTTTGAAGTGAACCGACCACTATATCCAATAGGATTACTACATAAGAATCATATAGTAGTGCACGAACTACAAAGATAACATAACTATTTACAAGCTAGAAAAAATAACCAGTACAAAAGTTAAGTACAAGACGCAGCTGTGACCAAATAACTTCAACGCACTGTAGCCATAAATCCATGAAGAAGGGTACAACAAGTTGCAACCGTTGCATCAACAGATGTGACGAAGGCAAACCAAGTGCTCTAGATAAGGTACAACATGCATGGGAACCCCAACATCACATAATGGGTCTGACATAGCCTTAGACAAACATCCATAGCATGTGACAGATACTAGCGTGTTATCTCCAACCAAACTGCCATGACTGAGCGAGAGCAAGCTCTTCCATATAGCTAAAACAGGGTGGTCGAGACACCACAAAGTACGACTGCCAACAGAAGATACATAGGTGTAGTTGCATACGCGAGTAAAGATGGAAGGAAAAGATACAACCTCAACCAAATCAGCATAGTTTTGAGCTCTCGCTTCACATGTGATGCCAAAATCGAAGAGCATTACGTAAGACTAGAACATTACCATTACTACACATAGCAAAGCAACAACAAATAGTTGCATTAAGATAGATACAAGTATTTCAAACCGAAAAAAAAACCAAGTACCTCAACAAGAGGCAAACACCCAAGAATCAGAACTGACTAAAAAGTACTACCAACAAGACGACTACACAGTGAACATTGAAACCAAATAGATAAAAATGTACCATCACAGATGAAGTAGAGACTAAGTTAAGACGCGAAAACAATAAAAACTAGGAGGAGTTACTACACACCATGAAGCCCTAAGTTTGTGATAAACTTCAGGCCTCCTTAGAAGCTATTAGTTGAATAGCTCGATACCCGACCATAATTGAAAATGCCAAGCAGTTGCCTGAGTAGATACAGAAGAAAGGTTCGAAGCTGTTTAGACAGTGGTGATTCAAGGGATTTGCTCAGTGGAGATAAGGTTGGGAAAAGGGGAAAGAGGAGCTTAGATCTGTTCCTTGAGAGACAATTTGCAGGCAAAAGCTTAGATTAGAGATGATACGTGCCAGCGAAGGGAACCATGCGTGACAAAATCAAAGAGGGGAAGTAGATTAGAATCTGAGGAGACAGGAGAGTTTTTAGAGAAATTTAGGGAAAGATTAAAGTTGCATGTAGGAAGATAGGAAGAAGGGGAATTTCTTTGTTGCCATTAGTGGTCGCCTCACAGCTAAGAAGATTTGTGCGATTTCGGTTTTTTTTTTTTTTTTTTTTTTTGCCAGGTATATGCGAGGCGAATGGTGTGTCGAGTTAACTATCACATCTTTCAAATCAATTAAGATATACAAAATGTCTTAAGTTTTATTTCACTTTGGGAATATTCTATAACTATTCTGAATAACTATCGTATCCTTCAAATCAATTAAGATATACAAGATTTCCTAAGTTTTATTCCATTTTGGGAATATTCTTTTACTATTCCAAATAACTATCGCATCTTTCAAATCAATTAAAATATACAAAATATCCTAAGTTCCATTACACTTCAGGAATATTCTTTTAAGCGACTCTTAAACTAGTTCCCACTATCATTTGTTAGGGAAAAAAAATCCTTTATTCCAATCTTGACAATCCAATTTAATAAGGATTTCTTTTCAACTATTCTTGAGAAATCATCTTTTCTTTTAATTGGGTTAAAGAACAACATTATTGAAGACACCATTCATGACAAACCCCAACTAATTGATATGAAATATAAGAATTCATGCAAAATTATATCAACTTATATTCAGCACCAATTCCCATAATCAACGAATACTATAAGTGGAATAACGTTGTTAACATCTTCCAAATTCTTCGAAATAGTTAGTATTTACACAACAATAATCAATACTAAATATCCGAAGATCATTTCTATCCAAATCCGATTTTTATTTAAATTGAAATTCTTCCCGAATCAAAAGATTTATCTAAACACTTCTTTTAATTCATGGTTATATTTGATAAACCAAATAATTTAATTTAGTTTCACTTAAATTTGCAAAACATTGTTTCACCGTTTTGGGCCAATCAGGCTGAAAATGCAAATAACCCTAAATATAGTTCGAAAATTCCTATTTCTTTTTCAAATCACTTTAAAATATATTATTATTATTTATCATAATTTTTCCCTGTTTTTAATAATTTAAAAATATTTTCTTTTACTAAAATCCATTTTCGGGTCACTAATGGTCCTAGCGATGTTTTTATTCAAAACTGATTTGAACTTATCTCTAGATCTAACCATTGGATTTTAAAGCTCTTATACTAATTTGTAAGCTCTTCTCATTTCGAACCTAACAGTTTTTATTTCGGGAGAATCAGAGGATCGGATCTTTTGGTATGTCAATTTGAAGTTCATGGTAGAAATTCGCGAACTACCACTACGCAACAAGTTCTAATTAAATCAAACTTTGATTTTTTTTGAAATTGAATCAAATTGCTTCTAAAATAGTTTATTAATTATCTAATAATTACTGTAAACCATATTTTCAATATTTCACTTTGAATTCAAATACTTTTATTAAATAGTTATTATAATATTATTTTATGGGTCTTTTGGCACAGTCCTATTAAGTTTCAAAATTAGGATCACATCTGGTCTTAAAATTATTACAAATTAGGTCCCTATTTTTTGAAAATTCATGAAAAAAATAAAAATTAAAAAAATCATAAAAATTCATTATTAAATAAAACACGTACACGCCAAAAAATAGAAGTGTTAAAACAATCAAAAACCACATCAAAACCCAAAATGACAACGAAACAGCGAAACAATAGGTTTATGCATCAAAAGATCCACCTATTCGTACATAGTTGCACATATTCATGCTTAAATTTCAGTGTTGCATCAAACTGCAGTATAAATGCATACATGTATACAGCTAAATAACAGTATATGCATCCTTTTATGCATATATTCAAATCTGGCCTGTTTTTTCAAGTATTCACACTTTTCAAACATTGTTGCATTCATTTATGCACTTATACAAAATACACGCATACATTCATGCACATATCAGAAGCCTTCGTCCTTTTTAAATTTGTTTCATACATGTATGTATATATACAGAATAGTTACTTCCATGTATATATGCAACTATTCGTAAGACATGCATCTCAGTTCAACTTTGTATGCATACATGCATGCAGCTATTGGTAATAGTTGCATACATGTATGCGTATATTGGTCCTGATTTTCAATAGAAAATGCTGGATGAATATATGCATATATGTATGCAACTATTGGCAATAGTTTCATAGATGTATGCAACTTTTCTTTAACGAATGCATTTGGGAATATTTCTGATTTTTCGATTTTTTTTTAATATAGCAGCACATAATTTTTTTTTGGAATACACGTAACATAAAAAAGAAGGACCCGCTTTACATTTCAAACATGTGAAGGATGCCGTTTACATTTCCAAACCTTTTAGGGACGTCATGCTTATTTTAACTTATTTTATTATTAAAATAATTTTATTTTTCAAACTTCATTATTTTGAATCCAAATTTTCCTGACGTCCAATAAAAAATAAACAAGAAAGTTTTGAAAAAAATTCTTTTAAAACCTTTCTTAGATACCCTAACTGTAGCAACCCGGAAAATTCGACACTCGAATTATCGACATTTACACAAACTGTGTCCCACTCGAGTATCGAATCTCCAGAAAGCTAGAAGAAAGAAGTAGGAGGATGAGAAAGATAAGATAGAAATATTAGAATAGAAGAAGAAGAAGAAACACCACAACACAGAGTCACACATCGCAGCGGAACAAAATATAATACAGAAATAAATCTTTATTGAGAGCTTTGAAAATACTTACAGTATCAGAGTACATCATACCATGGGACAGTTATAATAGCCTGTGCCCATATACAACACACAGCGGAATAGTAGTAATATCATACGTCTGGACTCTTCCAGCTCGTCTCTTCATAGCAGTCGATAACCTGAACCTGTACAACCCGGTCTAACCCGAGCATTTACAAAACACCGGGTCAGTCTGGTGAACTAGAGTGAGAAAAACTCGCACAGTATTAAGGGTGAATCATCCAACAAGATTTTAAAGTTCAAAATCTCTTCAAAAGAAAAGGATAATCGTAAGACCAAATCCACACATAAACACGGACGGTTTTTACCTTACGATAACCCAAAACATTTTTGAAACCAATATCTTGTCTGATATTATAATAATGTCTAGATACAAATAAATATCAATCTAGTGGAACGCTTTCATCTCACGCTCCACATATATAGAATACAATCAAAATCGCAGGCGCTTATTGGAGATTGGATTCCAACCTTGACAAGGTATGGGACCACCTTCCGCTCGTGTATCTCTAGAGGCGAATACACAGGGTTCAACAAGAACGTCTTGCAACCCGGCCCTCACATGACCGACCACTCATTTCGCTTGAGTGTATCGAATGTATATCACCAACGGTTGGACTCAAACCACCGTTCCCGAATGGGCAGAATCGATAGAATAAGAAACAAAAGGAATTTCTCTAGATAGGTGATTATACACCCTAATGGGAGCGACCCACATAGCCATGCTGCCTGCCCGATTTTTGTCCTTTCCCGGTTGATGAGGCTTGAGGCAAGAATTCATCTCTTCGAACATCTGGCCATCATTCACTTTGAATGCCACATCGTCAGATCCGTCAAATCACTAATTGACGTCCACAAATATACTATGGTATTGAAGAAGTGCCCCTCTTCGCCACCAACTCGGTGTATTTGTAAAAATCAACGTACGTGGTTCTAAGGAAATACTCTGTCAGACATTCGTCCATACAAGTCATCCAGGAACAGGATGAACCGAAGGCACTCTCCTACTGCATCTCATATAGGAATCACCCCATGGATCAGTAGCGAGAAGTCCTTGCAACCCGTGGATTCCAACCACGACAGAATCACAGTGTATCTCGGGCCGCTAAACCAGAGATTATAAGTAATCCTTCCGCTTATGAAGATCCACGGTCTTCAATGCTCCATCTCGACCGTCTTCTGATATCTTCACGTATTTGTTGGTCGGAATGGTTTTCGAATATAAATTCGATCCCGGTCTTTCCGTACCAACAATCGTATGGGTCCGATTTGATAGTCGGTGATTTAACTATCAAAATAATCAGTGTTTCAATCATGACAACCCAATGAGTCACTGGCTCAGTATTCAGCACCATTTGGCCTTTAACAACTGATTTACTTTTGTTAAACCAAAACTTCTAGCTCTTTTAACATTCAAAATACGATATTTGAATAACTCTAATTCGGTTAAACTCCAATCGATTAACTCTAATTGATTAACTTTAACTGGTTAACTCTAACCGATTAACTCTACTTGTTTAACTTCTATCGATTTACTAATACTCGACTTACACCCATTCGCTTGACTCTAGATCACAGCGATTACAATGGTTACGCCTGATTCCCTCAGGAAACATCCGACCGCCGTAGGCTATCAGCAGCCCTGCGAATTACGCCAGCAGTCGTACGGAATGGCAACTCGTCCTGCATAATTATGTTTGACCAACTCTAACTTGAATCACTATATTCTTATATACTAATGACCTTAGAACCAATATGTTATAATACTTAGTAAAATACTTTATAACCAAATACAATTTCCACTCCATTCCCCTTTCAAAACATTCTAATATCAGCATTTATTCTATAAGATAAATTCCTAACAAATCAAGATCTTAAATAAATAAAATATTTATTTATTTCCCTTTTATAACTTTTATTCAAAATAATATATTCAAAAACCAACTCCAGTTAAAAAAATAAATTTTATCACTTCATCTTTTCAGTTCACCTGACTGTGAATCAATATTCATGACACGATTGATTTTATAGGCCATACGCTGCCAAATACCCAACCAATATCACCCATTGGTTTAAACCAAACAGGATAGTTCATATGTGAAAATATGAAATAAATAATATATTTGAGGAATCCGGTTGGATCCCTCCAACCTGTTCTTCCCTGTATTCCACTGGTTATCTCAAACAGATTGTTCAATTCAAACAGATCAAACAATTCAACCAATTAAACACGTTTATTTTATAAACGTGACCAACAAGGTAAGTTACCTTTATTGGAACCAATCGTTAAAAATAACGATTTGGTACTTTCACTGAAATTAAACACAGTTTAATTTCATCAGTTAAATCAACAAACAACTGTATAACTAGCAAATAAGCAACCATCAGCAAGCAGAGCACACAAAATAAAGAACCCAATTTATATAAAATATAAATGGGAAAACTGAGTGAGTTTAACTCACCTTGATTTCAATCTATCGTCAGAATAGTTTGTTTTTAATCAAATTAAACAAGGGTTTAATTTAATCAAAACCTCCATCAGCGTCCAACTCTGTCTACACCATCTTCAAAATAAAGCGTTCACTGGTACGGTTACAACGCTCCTTGTTGAGCTCCTTGTTGATTTGATTCTGTGTACGTATGACACAGTTATACGTTAAATTGTTGCCCACTTTTAAAAAATATTATAAAACCTAAATATACTATTATTTAATCTTTAGTCAAGGTAGGGGGTGTATAAATCATTCTAAATTGGCCATGCTATCCCATATTTAGGCACATTCCCTACTGTGCAATGTTATATAATATATTAGACAAGACTTAATAAAATCAAAGGTATTGGTTACTAACTTACTATGAACCGCGGTTGTATATATTAGAATTCGAGGCCATCTACAACAGTTTATTGTTTACTTAAACGTGGTTAAGTATTAAATCGGGTTAGGTACAAAAGGACTTAGGCACAACGAATTCTACTTTCTTCCTGCTATAGTCGAACTCGTACTTTAAAACTCGTCAACAAATGAGTAACGTAAAATAGCCATCTTAAAATATTAATATCCTAGCATATATAGATATAATTACTTACTTAATAATCATGTTTTGGCACGCTTAACTTTAATTAGGTACCCTGGCCACGTTATGATACCCCGAAGCCATGCTCCCACTGTTCATCTTTTCTTTTCCCTAATATCTTATTAAACAAATTTCAAATTTAAAGCTTGTTTATGTTAATAACATGATTGGGCACTTATCAAACTACCAGGTCATATGCACGTAGGATTTGGCATGTACAAGTTTGGATTATACATTATTTAAGTGGCCATATTATATAAAGGACTAGGCATACGTGTAATGGGATTTAGGCATGGTATACTTCAATTAGGTGTTTACATTAAAACCGTACCGGTATAATTAAATATGGTTTATAATTTTAATAATATACTAAAGGTTAAATACTACTTACTTAAGTAAATCCTTCTCCCCAACGCGAGCTGCTGCCATCCTCTCTTCACAGTTCACAAACCGGTACACTGCTGCTGAAAAAACTCACGCCTGCTATTCTTGTCCCATATTTTCGGTTACAACTTCTCCTTTCCCTTTTCGTTCTTCTTTTCATTTGAAATCATCCATGCGACTTCAACTGCCACGTCCTGACCTGCTGCATGCACCATTCCTGACGCCGCACCTCCTCTAACTTCACCACCCTCCTCCTCTATGTGCGGTTCCATATTTCTTCCACCAGAAAGCCTATATGAATTAACTATTAATATGCGATTAAATAAAATAACTAACTTTACTAAATCCTTAAAATGAGTCAGATCTAATCATGGTTAATAACCCATTACGTTATCATACTGACATCAGGCTGACCCCTTACTATCTTCGTTTTCCATTTCTCGTTCTTCCTGTATACTTCGTTCAGATCAACTACACTTACACCCTACGCTCATGAACCCTTATACCAAAACTAATACGTACCTTTTTATATGCCCAAAGCAATATGCATCTCCCTGTTTGAATCTTTACTGCTACCCTTCGTTCCCAATACAAGAAGCTCCCACCCTAGTCCGCACCCATGCTGCGCTCCACCCTCCTCACTTCAAGTCCCTCACGTTTCCAAAATAAACAACATTCTCCACCTGTATACACCTCCGAACGCACCAACCACTTCCGCCTGTTCTCCCCATGCACAGTTCAACTTAACACCCCATGCATCCGAACCCCCTACTGCTTCTCACGCCAACAGCCCCTGTACTGGCCTGCACATCATATCCGACTGTCCCTTATACTTCCACCAGAAATGAGAACCCCTCAACCCGAGAATGCCCGACAACCCAGTGTTATAGATCAGAAGAAGGGAAGTTCGAATGGCGGTCGCGTCCTAGTTTAAAGCAGGAGCGTTCGGTTTGTCTTTCGCTGGGAGGGATGGAGAGGTACGGTTTCTGCTTTATTTTGGTGGAGAAGAAATGATTTACTCTCTGACTCGAAAACAAGAAAAAGAGCGGACAAGCGTTTATATAGGGGAGGATTTCGTGGGAGCCAAGCTGCTGTAGGGGTAGGTCTGCAGGGTAAAATAGGATAGCTGATACTTATGTGTACGTAAGTGAGGAAACCAAAAACTTGGTCGGCACGAAAGTGGTAATTTGGCAGCCACGAAATAGAAAGTGTGGGTCGCAAGCAAGCTACAGTGTATTTGTGGGGAGAATTTATTTATAATACAATATAACGAAACTTCGTTGCAAAGTAACACTTAAAACTGACCACAATCTACTTCTGTTCACTGATAAACAGGTTAATCTTAGGGTAAAAAGGTATTCCGGATCCAATGGGACAAGTTTCGTCGAAATCCGAGGTCATATGAAAAAATTTCCTTTATGAAACCGGAAATGAACACGCATTTAATTTTTTCACGGTCACCAGATGAATCAAATCCACTTGAAACAGCGAACATCGACCATAACTTTTCGATACGAACCCAACGGCACTAATTTCGTCGCATTCTGAGACTGTTGCCCCGGTAGGCTATTTTTACCTCGAACCGCTCTACCCTTTTTAACGCCAAATTTCTCGATCTCTAAAAATAACAAACTATATATCTATCCTGACTATAATCGACGATACGAACTCAACGGAACTGATTCCGAGGCCTAATTTGATCGTTTTCTCAAGTTACACTCGAATATCCCTTTATTTATTAAATTACGCGTTATAGAAATTGAACGGACGTTTACAACTACCGTGATCACATATGACACCTGTTTGCCACGCCATTCAACATCGTACAATAATTTAATGATACGGTTCCAATGAAACTGATTTCGTCGAAATCTGAGTCCGTTTGCAAAACGGCTATTTTAAAGGCCTATAATTTAATAACGATTTTCCATAGCGACTATTTCAAAATTTGATTTGGACATATCTGACAATCTATAACACGGAATCTGGATTTTTCTCTTTTATATGAAAACTATCGTCACTACGGTTCCAACGTTTCTCGTTTCACAGAAATCCGACTTATATCGGATTCTGTATATCCATTTGAAGTTCAAAACTCCAAATTACGAACTGCACGCCATTTTCAAGCTCGTTTTATATTATATATGAATATATATCGTTCAAACTTCGTTTAAATAGAGATTTAAATATTAAAAATCCATTTATACTCCAAAAATATATATTTAAAACCTATTTAAATATTCAGATTCAAACGGTCGAAAACGCGGGTCGTTACATTCTTCCCCCCTTAAAATAATTTCGTCCTCGAAATTGCTAAGTAGGAGAAATGCCGTCAACTATTACTTTTACAAAATGTTTAAATTTCAAACTCAATTTTTTATTTTCCAACTGACCCATTTGGTTTTTAAACCAATTTATTTCAAATAAAATAATTTCCCAAAATTTTCCAAAAATTTTCTAACTCCTTAAATTTTAGAAAAATTTCGGCAGAGTCTCTCCTGCACGGAGGATCATCTGCAATATCGCAGGATCAAGAAATATGTATACCTCGACTCTCATGGTCGGAAAATCAAAAATCAAACTCAAAACCCCAAAGAAAACCAAAATTTCATATTTGCGTAAGCGTACCTTTTTGGCGAGCGTTATTATGCGATAAGCGATATATTTTACTTGAGTCTGCTTAATGGTTTTACAACTCTATTCAAACTGGAGACGATGAACTCCAGAATTCCTCTTGGATAAGTTTTAAAACTGAATTGGCGCTTCTGTACCTGTTCTCAACTCAAACAAATTCATCAGCTATCCCTACAAGGTCAGTTATGTTTAAAACATCCATATAATTTCCTATCAACTCATTCCACACACAGTTCAATCCACACGGGATTTATTATTCATAATTACTTCCTTTATTACTATAATTATCCATTCGGATTTATTTCCCTGAATTGGTTTATTTAATTACCCATTCAAAATTATTTGAATCAGGATTGATTGGTCAACTTAATTATTTCCAGATTTGTTTCAACCAACCCTATTCAGGTTCAGATTTATATTCGAGCATCCATCAACACAATTCAGCATATCACACAATCAACAAATCCAAACAATTTTCCCATACTATAATAAACTTTACTTTTATTTTATGATAAAATAAATTGGGCCAAAAATAGTTTCAAAAATAATTTTATATCAAAATACAAATACGCGCTCTCGTATATATATACACTCAACTCAATCTAGGGTGTTACTGACCCTATCTCTATTGAGTCACACCACAGAGCCAAGGTTATCTCTAAACCAATAGCTCTGATACCAACTGTAGCAACCCGGAAAATTCGACACTCGAATTATCGACATTTACACAAACTGTGTCCCACTCGAGTATCGAATCTCCAGAAAGCTAGAAGAAAGAAGTAGGAGGATGAGAAAGATAAGATAGAAATATTAGAATAGAAGAAGAAGAAGAAACACCACAACACAGAGTCACACATCGCAGCGGAACAAAATATAATACAGAAATAAATCTTTATTGAGAGCTTTGAAAATACTTACAGTATCAGAGTACATCATACCATGGGACAGTTATAATAGCCTGTGCCCATATACAACACACAGCGGAATAGTAGTAATATCATACGTCTGGACTCTTCCAGCTCGTCTCTTCATAGCAGTCGATAACCTGAACCTGTACAACCCGGTCTAACCCGAGCATTTACAAAACACCGGGTCAGTCTGGTGAACTAGAGTGAGAAAAACTCGCACAGTATTAAGGGTGAATCATCCAACAAGATTTTAAAGTTCAAAATCTCTTCAAAAGAAAAGGATAATCGTAAGACCAAATCCACACATAAACACGGACGGTTTTTACCTTACGATAACCCAAAACATTTTTGAAACCAATATCTTGTCTGATATTATAATAATGTCTAGATACAAATAAATATCAATCTAGTGGAACGCTTTCATCTCACGCTCCACATATATAGAATACAATCAAAATCGCAGGCGCTTATTGGAGATTGGATTCCAACCTTGACAAGGTATGGGACCACCTTCCGCTCGTGTATTTCTAGAGGCGAATACACAGGGTTCAACAAGAACGTCTTGCAACCCGGCCCTCACATAACCGACCACTCATTTCGCTTGAGTGTATCGAATGTATATCACCAACGGTTGTACTCAAACCACCGTTCCCGAATGGGCAGAATCGATAGAATAAGAAACAAAAGGAATTTCTCTAGATAGGTGATTATACACCCTAATGGGAGCGACCCACATAGCCATGCTGCCTGCCCGATTTTTGTCCTTTCCCGGTTGATGAGGCTTGAGGCAAGAATTCATCTCTTCGAACATCTGGCCATCATTCACTTTGAATGCCACATCGTCAGATCCGTCAAATCACTAATTGACGTCCACAAATATACTCTGGTATTGAAGAAGTGCCCCTCTTCGCCACCAACTCGGTGTATTTGTAAAAATCAACGTACGTGGTTCTAAGGAAATACTCTGTCAGACATTCGTCCATACAAGTCATCCAGGAACAGGATGAACCGAAGGCACTCTCCTACTGCATCTCATATAGGAATCACCCCATGGATCAGTAGCGAGAAGTCCTTGCAACCCGTGGATTCCAACCACGACAGAATCACAGTGTATCTCGGGCCGCTAAACCAGAGATTATAAGTAATCCTTCCGCTTATGAAGATCCACGGTCTTCAATGCTCCATCTCGACCGTCTTCTGATATCTTCACGTATTTGTTGGTCGGAATGGTTTTCGAATATAAATTCGATCCCGGTCTTTCCGTACCAACAATCGTATGGGTCTGATTTGATAGTCGGTGATTTAACTATCAAAATAATCAGTGTTTCAATCATGACAACCCAATGAGTCACTGGCTCAGTATTCAGCACCATTTGGCCTTTAACAACTGATTTACTTTTGTTAAACCAAAACTTCTAGCTCTTTTAACATTCAAAATACGATATTTGAATAACTCTAATTCGGTTAAACTCCAATCGATTAACTCTAATTGATTAACTTTAACTGGTTAACTCTAACCGATTAACTCTACTTGTTTAACTTCTATCGATTTACTAATACTCGACTTACACCCATTCGCTTGACTCTAGATCACAGCGATTACAATGGTTACGCCTGATTCCCTCAGGAAACATCCGACCGCCGTAGGCTATCAGCAGCCCTGCGAATTACGCCAGCAGTCGTACGGAATGGCAACTCGTCCTGCATAATTATGTTTGACCAACTCTAACTTGAATCACTATATTCTTATATACTAATGACCTTAGAACCAATATGTTATAATACTTAGTAAAATACTTTATAACCAAATACAATTTCCACTCCATTCCCCTTTCAAAACATTCTGATATCAGCATTTATTCTATAAGATAAATTCCTAACAAATCAAGATCTTAAATAAATAAAATATTTATTTATTTCCCTTTTATAACTTTTATTCAAAATAATATATTCAAAAACCAACTCCAGTTAAAAAAATAAATTTTATCACTTCATCTTTTCAGTTCACCTGACTGTGAATCAATATTCATGACACGATTGATTTTATAGGCCATACGCTGCCAAATACCCAACCAATATCACCCATTGGTTTAAACCAAACAGGATAGTTCATATGTGAAAATATGAAATAAATAATATATTTGAGGAATCCGGTTGGATCCCTCCAACCTGTTCTTCCCTGTATTCCACTGGTTATCTCAAACAGATTGTTCAATTCAAACAGATCAAACAATTCAACCAATTAAACACGTTTATTTTATAAACGTGACCAACAAGGTAAGTTACCTTTATTGGAACCAATCGTTAAAAATAACGATTTGGTACTTTCACTGAAATTAAACACAGTTTAATTTCATCAGTTAAATCAACAAACAACTGTATAACTAGCAAATAAGCAACCATCAGCAAGCAGAGCACACAAAATAAAGAACCCAATTTATATAAAATATAAATGGGAAAACTGAGTGAGTTTAACTCACCTTGATTTCAATCTATCGTCAGAATAGTTTGTTTTTAATCAAATTAAACAAGGGTTTAATTTAATCAAAACCTCCATCAGCGTCCAACTCTGTCTACACCATCTTCAAAATAAAGCGTTCACTGGTACGGTTACAACGCTCCTTGTTGAGCTCCTTGTTGATTTGATTCTGTGTACGTATGACACAGTTATACGTTAAATTGTTGCCCACTTTTAAAAAATATTATAAAACCTAAATATACTATTATTTAATCTTTAGTCAAGGTAGGGGTGTATAAATCATTCTAAATTGGCCATGCTATCCCATATTTAGGCACATTCCATACTGTGCAATGTTATATAATATATTAGACAAGACTTAATAAAATCAAAGGTATTGGTTACTAACTTACTATGAACCGCGGTTGTATATATTAGAATTCGAGGCCATCTACAACAGTTTATTGTTTACTTAAACGTGGTTAAGTATTAAATCGGGTTAGGTACAAAAGGACTTAGGCACAACGAATTCTACTTTCTTCCTGCTATAGTCGAACTCGTACTTTAAAACTCGTCAACAAATGAGTAACGTAAAATAGCCATCTTAAAATATTAATATCCTAGCATATATAGATATAATTACTTACTTAATAATCATGTTTTGGCATGCTTAACTTTAATTAGGTACCCTGGCCACGTTATGATACCCCGAAGCCATGCTCCCACTGTTCATCTTTTCTTTTCCCTAATATCTTATTAAACTAATTTCAAATTTAAAGCTTGTTTATGTTAATAACATGATTGGGCACTTATCAAACTACCAGGTCGTATGCACGTAGGATTTGGCATGTACAAGTTTGGATTATACATTATTTAAGTGGCCATATTATATAAAGGACTAGGCATACGTGTAATGGGATTTAGGCATGGTATACTTCAATTAGGTGTTTACATTAAAACCGTACCGGTATAATTAAATATGGTTTATAATTTTAATAATATACTAAAGGTTAAATACTACTTACTTAAGTAAATCCTTCTCCCCAACGCGAGCTGCTGCCATCCTCTCTTCACAGTTCACAAACCGGTACACTGCTGCTGAAAAAACTCACGTCTGCTATTCTTGTCCCATATTTCCGGTTACAACTTCTCCTTTCCCTTTTCGTTCTTCTTTTCATTTGAAATCATCCATGCGACTTCAACTGCCACGTCCTGACCTGCTGCATGCACCATTCTTGACGCCGCACCTCCTCTAACTTCACCACCCTCCTCCTCTATGTGCGGTTCCATATTTCTTCCACCAGAAAGCCTATATGAATTAACTATTAATATGCGATTAAATAAAATAACTAACTTTACTAAATCCTTAAAATGAGTCAGATCTAATCATGGTTAATAACCCATTACGTTATCATACTGACATCAGGCTGACCCCTTACTATCTTCGTTTTCCATTTCTCGTTCTTCCTGTATACTTCGTTCAGATCAACTACACTTACACCCTACGCTCATGAACCCTTATACCAAAACTAATACGTACCTTTTTATATGCCCAAAGCAATATGCATCTCCCTGTTTGAATCTTTACTGCTACCCTTCGTTCCCAATACAAGAAGCTCCCACCCTAGTCCGCACCCATGCTGCGCTCCACCCTCCTCACTTCAAGTCCCTCACGTTTCCAAAATAAACAACATTCTCCACCTGTATACACCTCCGAACGCACCAACCACTTCCGCCTGTTCTCCCCATGCACAGTTCAACTTAACACCCCATGCATCCGAACCCCCTACTGCTTCTCACGCCAACAGCCCCTGTACTGGCCTGCACATCATATCCGACTGTCCCTTATACTTCCACCAGAAATGAGAACCCCTCAACCCGAGAATGCCCGACAACCCAGTGTTATAGATCAGAAGAAGGGAAGTTCGAATGGCGGTCGCGTCCTAGTTTAAAGCAGGAGCGTTCGGTTTGTCTTTCGCTGGGAGGGATGGAGAGGTACGGTTTCTGCTTTATTTTGGTGGAGAAGAAATGATTTACTCTCTGACTCGAAAACAAGAAAAAGAGCGGACAAGCGTTTATATAGGGGAGGATTTCGTGGGAGCCAAGCTGCTGTAGGGGTAGGTCTGCAGGGTAAAATAGGATAGCTGATACTTATGTGTACGTAAGTGAGGAAACCAAAAACTTGGTCGGCACGAAAGTGGTAATTTGGCAGCCACGAAATAGAAAGTGTGGGTCGCAAGCAAGCTACAGTGTATTTGTGGGGAGAATTTATTTATAATACAATATAACGAAACTTCGTTGCAAAGTAACACTTAAAACTGACCACAATCTACTTCTGTTCACTGATAAACAGGTTAATCTTAGGGTAAAAAGGTATTCCGGATCCAATGGGACAAGTTTCGTCGAAATCCGAGGTCATATGAAAAAATTTCCTTTATGAAACCGGAAATGAACACGCATTTAATTTTTTCACGGTCACCAGATGAATCAAATCCACTTGAAACAGCGAACATCGACCATAACTTTTCGATACGAACCCAACGGCACTAATTTCGTCGCATTCTGAGACTGTTGCCCCGGTAGGCTATTTTTACCTCGAACCGCTCTACCCTTTTTAACGCCAAATTTCTCGATCTCTAAAAATAACAAACTATATATCTATCCTGACTATAATCGACGATACGAACTCAACGGAACTGATTCCGAGGCCTAATTTGATCGTTTGCTCAAGTTACACTCGAATATCCCTTTATTTATTAAATTACGCGTTATAGAAATTGAACGGACGTTTACAACTACCGTGATCACATACGACACCTGTTTGCCACGCCATTCAACATCGTACAATAATTTAATGATACGGTTCCAATGAAACTGATTTCGTCGAAATCTGAGTCCGTTTGCAAAACGGCTATTTTAAAGGCCTATAATTTAATAACGATTTTCCATAGCGACTATTTCAAAATTTGATTTGGACATATCTGACAATCTATAACACGGAATCTGGATTTTTCTCTTTTATATGAAAACTATCGTCACTACGGTTCCAACGTTTCTCGTTTCACAGAAATCCGACTTATATCGGATTCTGTATATCCATTTGAAGTTCAAAACTCCAAATTACGAACTGCACGCCATTTTCAAGCTCGTTTTATATTATATATGAATATATATCGTTCAAACTTCGTTTAAATAGCGATTTAAATATTAAAAATCCATTTATACTCCAAAAATATATATTTAAAACCTATTTAAATATTCAGATTCAAACGGTCGAAAACGCGGGTCGTTACACTAACCGAACTTCACTTTTTCTGGTTACTATTCATTTAAAAATAAAAACTTGAACGGGCCTTAACAACATGAAAATTATTTCAAATCGATTTCTTTTTTATGAATATTCATCCTAATGACTTAAATTTTGCATCCATCAAAAATTGAACATCAAATCAAACTTTTGTTTTTCGTCTAATATTTTATTATTAAAATATTCTTCTCAAATGTGAATAAAACTTACTAATTTTCCATACAACTCAACTTGTATGGACTCAATATATCACTAATATTTAAATGATATTTTCCAATCATCAACTAACATATTGTGGTGTAGTTACTAACATATAACCATTAAACAATTAACGATTATACGTTTTGTCAATCAGTAGATTAACCGTAATATACAATCATCAATCAACATATGCATTCAAAATACAAATCGGGTTTGTTCCCATATGCTTTTTATATTGATAAAAGACCCGTCAATATAAACGGTGATTCACTATTCAGCCATATACTTGTTTATTTAGGTAAACATTTCAACTACTACAAACACTACATATACATGTCGTTTTTGATATGGTAAATTATACAAACCTCATCGTTAACCGTTGAATCACTTAAAAATACAATCTTACTTGCAAATATTTATTTTCCATTCAATGTTTATGCAAAATTGCAACCATGTTATAACTTAATTCAACCAATCGTTTTATTTATGGTTTCTGCTACTAAATCTCTTACATTAACATGTAAATAACTATCCATTTTCCAATCCATATGTATACTTTAACATTAACCATGTAGCATGTAATTACTTGCATATAATCACATACAACATCAACTACTACAAATACAACAAAATTGCAACCAAGTTATAATTTAATTCAACCAATCATTTCACTTATGGTTTCTGCTACTAAATCTCCTACATTAACATGTAAATAACTATCCATTTTCCAATCCATATGTATACTTTAACATTAACCATGTAGCATGTAATTACTTGCATATAATCACATACAAAATACAACAAACTAATTCAAACGTGAGCAAAAAATTCCTCACCATTTGGTTTCCACTGCGTCTATCTTTATAAAGGTAGAATTTTTATCTTCTAAACAATTCCAGATAATTTCGGCAGCCTACCAGTGTCATTGGTGTTTTTTGAAAATCACGCGGATAGGGGTTCAATGCCGTGGGGTTTCGGAAATTACGGGTGAATAACTGGGCGTTGTTTTTGGTTTTTGGTGCAAACGAAGAGGGTTTCGAGGCAACGGGGCAGGATTTTGGAAGTGGGCCCACGGCTGGGTAGTAGGGGATGGAGGAGGACAGGGTTAGCCCGGGAGTGGCGGATGTAGGGCCTAACGGGTGCGTGTTGGACGAAAATGGGAAGAGGAGGTAGGTTTTAGGGTTTTTAGATGGTATGAGGCTTTAGGGAGGAGGGGGCCCACGTTCTGAGGTTGGCTGGAGGGGAGGACGTTACCAGAGGGTGAGGGAGCTGCTAGCCGTAGCAGGCCTGAACGGGAGAGGCGAGTTAGATAGGAGGGTGAATGAGAGAAGAGAAAATGAAAAATCAAAGGGAGTAAGTGGAGAGGAGGCTTGTATATATAGGCAAATTTTGCTGGATTGGATCATTGAGGTGTCGTCCATCTAGGGAAGTGGAGAAAGCGCACATGAGAGCCTTTATATCTTGACAACTCCGAACTAACACACATTAGAGATAACTAGTTCAAGGTGTGAACACAAACTTAAGTAACATGTAGTTTATTATGCGTTTATTACTTGTATGACCACATACTGATTTCATTTTCTTCAAATTTGAAACCCTCCTATATTTTTAGATACCGTTCCAATAAAACTAGTTTCGTCGAATTTTGAGTCCATTTGCTTAAATTTTTCCCGTTCGAGCTCAAATTATTGATAGGTTCACACTTAAATTTCACACGACCACATACTAACTCCGTTTGACGCAAAATTTGTAATCTTACCATAGTTTTACGTTTCAAATACGATAAAATTAGTTTCGTCAAATTCTGAGATCATTTGCAAAATTTCTATTTTAAGCTATTTAAATAATAACATTGAATTATCGATTTTCAAAATATTTTTGCTAATTATTATTTTAAAAATTCAGTAACCATATTCTAATTATTTTATAAGTTGTTTACTATCAGAAAATTTCAAAATTTTAAAATATCGGTGAGTAGTGTCAAATTTTCATTTTTTGACCAAAATTGTTTGAACTGATAAGTTGATAAAACTGATTTAAATAACTTATCTGGTCCTTATACTTTTTGAAATCATATTTAAAAATGAGTTTATATATCTAGATCGTGGGTGGTTATCTTTTATTCTTAAAAACACGAATATTCAAATATCAGAAAATTTTGGATTGTTACAAGAATACACAACTAGATCAGATTATAAAATCTGATCAATACAGCACACATAGCGGAAATAAACTAATACCAAAAAATACAGGATTACGTCTCGACTTTGGCTCCTATCCTCAAGCTCCAAGAAAAACCAAATGCAACCTAGAAAATATACTTGGTCTGACCCCAACACATTTTGAGGAAAGTAAAATCACCTGGATCAGTCTGGAATAGTTTCAATGATAAAACTCTCATTACGAACAACTTGCTTAAACTTTAGAAATCCTTTGAAAGAATGGAACTCATGTAAGACACGACCATACATAAACACGACATGTGTTTTCCACTTACAATAACCAAATCACTTTTATATCAAAATCCAATGATATTATAATAATGTCTATCAAACCACAAACAAAATAGGAATATAGCCGAAAAGCTTGCATCTCACTTTTCAACATAGTTGGTTTACATTTAAAACTGTACGACTTGTGTTGGAGTTTTGATTTCCGTATATGACTAGGTATAGGACTACCTCCCGATCAGTGTCCTCGAGAGATAAAACATTGGGGTTCAACAACAACATCTTGCAACCCGGCCACATAGAACCGACCACTCATTCAACCTGAGTGTACCGAATATTTCATCATTTCGAAGCATGCAGAAAGGGGCACCTATTTCTCTAGATCAGGTGATGATATACCCTAATGGGAATGACCCACGTAGCACTGCTGCCTACCTGATTTTAGTCTTTTCCCAGTTGATAAGGTTTGAGGTAATGATTACTTTTTCATGAAACATCACATTCAACTTTGATGCCACATTGTCAGATCTGCCAAATCACTAATTGATTTTCACAAATATACACTAGGTGTTAAGCTAAAAAAGTTACCTTCCCTACCATTATACTTGTTATATTTGTATAAACCAATGTACGTGATTTCTAGGAAATACACTGTCAGACATTCATCCATACAAGTTCGTTCTGGGACTGAGTGATATCGAATATCCCCCGAAACATAGAGGTTCGCTGCTACAAGTTTAATCTTGGTAGTTAACTTGAGATGTGACACTACACGTCCCTTAATGTCACCCATATGAGGATGCATTAAGTTATGTAAAGCGCAATAATAATATAGAGACTAATTTCACAATACAGAATAATGAGAGCAACAACAAAAAAACCTTTTCAAACCAAATACAACATTACATTTTCAAATGTCATAAACTCATAATCATAAAACATTTGTCTCATAAACCATTAGAGTACAAAACCATAAAATAATATCCCTCATATGCAATAACAATAAACATAGAAAAGAAACTGAAGTAGTAAATAGGATGAGAAATAATCCAAGTCCAAGCTGAATAGAATCATGATCACTGCTTCTGTCCACTACCCTGAGAACCTTGGGGGGAGGAAGAGAGATAAGGAAAAACAAAATAGGTTAGTCATAAAGTCTGGCAAGTTCCAATGGTTTCTAGCATAAGCATGAAAGAAGCAACAAGACAGAGCAATAATACTAGATAAGAAAATACAACAAAGCATGAAAGTACGAAGTAAACGAAATAAGGTGAGATCAAGTAAGCTTCTCATTAATATTTCAAGAATAAGTTCCTGTACCAATTATTAGAATATCAAGTCTAGCTTTTTCCCTAATTACTACCTAGCGATCGGCTCCATACAGACACAAATAACCTGTGCCAAACACGACAGTCGGGGATATCTGTCCCGAACCCATCAATTTTAAAGACACGCCCGTACCCACCTCATCGGACCCATGCATGCTCATGACTCCGCCGGAACACGCCCGTACCCACCTCCAAGATTTTGAACCTCTTACAATCAAGATCAGTAAAGCATGCCCTGACCGCTACCTAGTGCGAGGTCACGATATGATACCAACAGGGATATTAACTGATACGGGTTCCAAACAGCAGATTGACACAAGCCACCCCAAGGCTTGTGCCCCCAAGTAAACTATATTTTAAGAGTCCCCCCGGATATATACAACAGATGTGGAACCTCTTAGCTTATTAATAGTCAGGTTTAACTTAGAAGATTTAAGTTCATTAATAAGCATCATATAACCCTATATTATATTTCCTAGTTGAAAAATGACATTTCTAATTAAATGTAACAACCTCTCCCCAAACACCTGCTCAGATGTATATAGATTACAATAACATATTTTACATCTGATCCACATATCTTTACATAACATGTTCTACTTAATATGAAATTAAGTTTAACTTATTCAGATTAACATGTTGAACTTATAATCCCAATTATACAGTCAATGGTTCTCATGTTCCGATATGCGCAAATCTCCCTTTTATTATCATTACAAATTATTCCAATTTATCCCAAATTTGCGCAATTCTAACAGAAATGGCTTAGGCTCTTAATGGCCTAGGCTGAATGTAAAATAAAAAGGAAAAAGAGAAAGATAGATCCAACTCAGAAACAAAGAAATTGATTAAATAAGAATAAGACTATAAATAAAACTATAATAGAAAGAGGATAATAAGGATGTATATATAACAGGTAATAACTGAAAGCTGAATGGATAATCGATGGTAAAAAGAACAATAACATATAAACTTATAAACACTGTTAATATTCCGATCCAAATCATTTACTGTCAAAATACTTTCAAATAGCAGATCTAAAAATAACTAGAACTCACAGTGATTTGAATTAGATCCAGAAAAAAGCCTTTAAATTGGTTGTCATAGAAAAACTAGAAATATACCTTCAATCTATGTTTTGGCAGCACCTCGGCATCTTCTTAATTTTTTTTAGAACATAACTTAAAAGAGGAAGAAGAAGAAGTAATGTTTGCATGTAAGAAAATGGTGAGGTTACTGGCCTATTTATAGGTAGTTAGGATAATCTAAACCATAGGATATTAGGTTATTAATTCAAACCGTACAAGACACATCATGCTGAGTCAGCATGAATGAAACACATAAAACAACCTAGATGCAGGCCTCTGCCTACTCAAAGGTGGGTCGACCAACTTACTACCTGGGTCGACACAGGGATCGACCCATGTAGGGTTAGGTTGACTCCAGACCGTTGCATTATTTTAAGTTCAAAGTTCTTCAGTTCATAACTTATTCATACTTAATCCAATTTATGAAAACCAAGAGTCTACCTGAACCGAGATTTCGTAACGAACACAACTATAAAGTCTTTTTAACTCAATTCTGAATATTTAATTAATTAATATTCATTTTATTATTCCCATTACATATTTATTGTGTATTAAAATATAGGGTGTTACATTCTCTCATCCGTAAAGGATTTCGTCCCTGAAATCTCTAAGTTAAGAAGAATGTTATCAAATATTACCTACACCCATCTACTCATCCATCAACCACCGGCATCCGTTGTCCTTAAAATTTCTAATGCTTTGTATGAACATATGAAAAGGTGTAGTGTATATGTCCGTAAAATAATGCAAAAATCAGGCGGTATACTGATTCAGCTGACCTTTTAAATGCAATATATGTCTATGCCATGTATCTAACATGTATGCAAAAGAATCCTAATAGTGCATATAAGTTCTATATGTGTGCACAAACATTCACAAAAATGCAACATTCATGTGATGATTCAACAATTTCCATCCATTGAAATTTAAAACGCGCACACATCCATATGCAATATGTAAGTGCTTAAGATGATCTAGTGCCTAATGTGTGTATATATGCATCCACTAGCAAACACTTGCATCCACCAGAAACATCAAACATAACATGTCTCAAACACATGTTTTCAACCATAGGCTTCTACCTAAGAATCGAGATTCAAACGATAAGGAAAAACAAACTTGAATTCAAAAGCTTAAAGGGGAATTAAGAATGTGTTCTCAAAGAGAAAAGGGTAAGAAGCGCGAATCTTGTCTTCGGGTTCCCATAGAGCATTATCATGATCTTCTCCCCATTGCACCTTCACTAGCTTGGTCTCCTTGTTGCGTAGCCTCTTAATTTCCGATCCAAGAATACAAGTAGTACCTTTTTTAACTGATGCCACCTTTTCAACTTCCACATCCTCGAGTGTACTTGACTCAACTACCTTTGCTGAATCATGTAGACATTTCCTCAAATGGGAAACATGAAACACGCCGTGAACTCCCGCCAGCCTCTCTGGTAGTCTAACTTTATAGGCTATCTGACATATCCTCTCAACTATAAGGAATAGCCCTACTAACCTTGGCGCCAACTTCCCTACTGAGCCAAAGCGAACATCGTTTCTTAGAGGTGATACCTTGATAAAGACCGTATCTCTTATCTCAAATTCCAAGTCAGTTCTCCTTCTATAGGCATATGATTTCTGCCTATCCTGAGTTGCTTTCATTCGTCTGCGAATAAGGTCTATCTTCTGAGAAGTCTCTCTAATCATCTCAAGCCCAAGCATAAGTCTGTCCGTAGACTCCTACCAACATGTCGGTGATCTGCAAGTTCGTCCATAAAGTGCCTCTAATGGTGCCATATCAATGATCAATAGATAACTATTATTGTAGGCAAACTCAATCAATGGGAGATGCTCCTCTCAAGACCCTTCGAAGTATAGGATACATAGTCTCAATAAATTCTCAATAACCCTATTGACCCTCTCAATATGTCCATCGGCCTACGGGTGATAAGCTGTGCTAAGCCATAACTGTGTACCTAGTCCCTCTTGCAAGATCCTCCAAAACTCACTCGTGAAGATGGGGTCACAGTGACTAACTATACTAGAAGGTACCTCGTGAAGTCGAACGATCTCTCTAAGTATATTGATGCTCTCCAAGTTGTTGTCCTCTTGTTCCCGAAGGGGATAAAATGAGCGCTCTTCGCCAATCTGTCTACTACAACCCATATACTAATGTTGCCCTTCTCTGATCTGGGCAGTCCATCAATAAAATCCATAGAGACACTCTCCCACTTCCACCGTGGGAAAACTCTCTTCATATCTTGGTACATCTTATCACCGCTAGGATGGATAGTTATTTGAGAGTGATGAGCTTCCTCAACAACTGTCCCTAATAAGTCTCCAACTCTGGGAACACAGAGCCTTCTATCTCGATGAAGCCACCCTGTCTCGTCCATAGAATATCTAGCTAGGTGGCTAAAGGTCTCTTCTCCACCAAGCCTACCCAAGATGTCCACTAATTGCCGATCCTCTCGCTGTATGGTTCTCCATAAGAGTAGGTCGCACCTCTAATGATGCAAACAAACCAGACATAAAATCCGTAGTTAGCCTAAAATCAAAGGTCGAGATGAACTCAAATCTCTACCTCTCTATGAATAGAGGACTCAAGGTCATCCTCTGCCTACTCAACGCGTCCGCAACCACATTCCTCTTGCTTGGGGTATAAGTTATCTCAAAATCATAGGACGTTAGGAACTCCTTCCATCGTTGCTGCCTCAAATTGAGATCTTTCCACGAGAAAAAATACTTGACTGACTTGTGATCCATGTAGAGCTCAAACCTTTCTCCAAGTAGATAGTGTCATCAAGACTTAAGTACGAACACTATTGCAGTCAACGCCAAGTTATGGGTGGGGTAGTTTTCTCTTGAACTCTCAATTGCCAACTTCCATAGCAGACAACCCTACTTGCTTGCATCAACACGACACCTAAACCCATGCTAAAAGCATCCGTGTAGAATGTAAACACCTTGTTATCATCGGTAAGAATCAGAACATGGGATGATGTTAGAGCCCTCTTTAACCTTTGGAATGCATCCTCGCAATCAATGATCCAAGCGAAAATCGACTCTTCTTTGTCGGACGGGTGACCGGAGCTGATATCCGTGTAAAGTCCTTAATGAACTTTCTACAATAACCCGCCAACCCCAAGAAACTCCAAACCTTTTGTCACATTATTAGGGGCTTTCCGACCTTGAACTACGTCAACTTTAGCTTGATCCACCACTATTCCATCCATGGAGACAACATGCCCTAGGAACCTTACTACAAGAAAAGTACCCTATTGCAACTAGCTATTTGCATCTGGCCTCAAATGATAGTTGTAGCAAATGATATTTAGCAACAGACTTTTGATAGTAGTTGCAATAGACAAGATTTAACAATAGGCTTTTTCTTTCTGTTGCGAAAAGCATATTTTTCGCAACTGTTCTTTCCTACCAGTTGCAAAAATACACTTTTAGCAGCCATGCTTTTATGACAGTTGTAATATATATATTATCTGCAACTGCGCTTCCGAACTAGTTGCAAAAATATATATTTAGCAATTGTTTACGCCGCTTGAGATAACTGTAATTTTTTACAACTGGTAAAGCAGTTGCGAATAACATACTTTTAAAATTTATTTTTTCCCGTCTTTTGGTGAACATAATTACTATTAAATACAAAAGTACGAAGAAATAAGTAATATTCAGTTATAATATAAGAAATATTAAGTATATTAGTTAATAAGTATGAATTAATAATTTAATAGTTTATAAATATGAAGTAATAATTTAATAATTGATATCTTTTAATAATTAACAATGAATATGGAATAACTAATAATTATTATTGATAATTACACAATATATATGTTTTATTAACATCCGGTTATAGTCATGAAATAATAAGTAATCAATAATAAGTAGTAAATAATGAGTTATGTTTTAATAATTAATAACTAGTATAATATCATAAATAATAATTATTTGCCATATAAATATAATAATGTGAACTAATAATTACTAACTAATACATTTAATAATGTATGATGTTTGATATATAACTATAATAAACTTTAATTTGATTGTATATCAAGTATAGATTTTGCACGATATTCCCCAAATATTTTTCAAAATTAAACGTATGAATGCTAACCTCTGCCAACATTAAACTATAAATATTCGATAACTCCTTTATTTGTTTACTTATAACAAATTGGATCCGAAAAATTCGAAAAAAATTATGCAAAAATCGAATTAATGACCTTTGAATTTTAGACGTTATTCTGACTAAGTACCCATCGCCTTCTAAGCATCCTTCTAACAAATTAACACATCCTGTTTTACCAAAAGACGTCTACAAAGAAGACATTTTTTCTCACTAATTAATGTTTTTTGTATTTAATAACTTATTACAATTTATTATTATTAATCTGTAAATTAATATTATTATTTAATAATTAATGTTTAACATTAATATTTAATTAGTAAGTAATATTTAATGACTAAGAAGTTGTTAATTTTAGAAAATTGTAAGCATGCAAATTTGATTGTTATTAACATGATTAAATAAATTATTAGGCATAACGTCTTATTTCAACGGCTTATTTTGCTCTCCTAACCAACCAATGTATTCGAGAACGTAGCTAACATGTTGATGCGCTGGGAGCATCGTCAGCATTAATGTTCCGAGAAAAAAAATCTTGGGAACATATAGTTACAACTTGCCTGAGCCATCGAACGTGCTTTTTTCAAGAGTAAAGCTACAACGTCCGAAACTATCATTGTGAAAGCATGAGGGCAGAAAAAAGAATCGGATAAAAATAAGGGTCCCAACAATTTCTCTCTTATTCAAGTGATCTAACAAAACTTCCTTTGGGTAAATTAGCTTTTTCCATCATAATAATACCTTATCTTACTAGCCTTTCATGGCAAACTTCTAAAAAAAGAAATAGCAAATAAAATTTAGGCAAGAAACATATTGGTTTTAGGAGTAAAGTCTGGTGATAAAATGAAAACATGTAAGCTTTTTCTCTTCTCTCATATATTTTTCTCTTTTTCTTTTATGTATAGCTTTTCTTTTCTTGATAAGATCCCATGGATATATGAAAACTAGCATGTTGATAAAGTCCCACGGATATATTTATTTAGCCTGCTGTCTTGCTTTAATAATGAAATTGGTGCCCTCAACCAGCCATAGCTTATTCATGCACAAATATTTATAGTATGCACTACTTAATCTTCACCACTTTCTAATTACCTACTGATCACATTATACCATGGTTTTTGTCCAGTGTTGAATAATTTCGCACTCGGTTGAATACTCCAAATTATAATTATAAAAAAACTTTCAAGCTTCCATTTAGAATGCAATTTTGATTAAGGATTGAACTAAGCATTGATAACTTAAAAGATTCTTACATTTTAATTGAGCAAAGAATGGAGCATAAAGTTCTAGTAAATTAGCATGTTCCATTTGATGAGTAATATATCACAAAAATACAAATTGTAGTTACAATATGAAAGAGGGAAATATATTAGATAAGATAAAGGTATTTATAACCAGACTGATTGTATTTTTGAGTTCTACAAGTTTTCATGTTCGTTTTGCTATCACATCATTTTCAAATTTTCCCCACACAAATTTTTTCCAAGATTCCATACTAAAGGTTTTCCAGCATTCAACTATTCAAAACTGAAAGAAAAAAACTGCATCTTGCAAACATATTGTTCTGGAATGAAAGATTAAACCACATCAAACAAATCAAAAATTAACTACATCCAACAAATCCTAAAACTTAAATATAATAGTTACATGAATAAAGCTCAATTACTAGATACTATTATAATATAATATACTTTGATTATCTCCAACTAAAAAATCCAATAGTTAACGAAAAAATTTAGTAAGAAACTTATAATATGTATTGAATTTTTAGGGCTGAGATCCGTACGTTGAAATTAAAAGAACAACCAAATTTGTAAAAAGTAAAGAAACCCCAAAAAAACCAATGGAAAAAACATCTTTTAAACTTTCATATTAAATATTATTACTTTTCAGATAAACTAAAGTTTCACTATCTAACAGTAAGAAGATGAAATAAAAGGCATAAGCACTGATCCCAATAAATCATACAAGGAACATGATTGGCATTTACCCAGAATCTTGTGAGAGATTAAACTGCATCAAATGGATCCTAAAACTTAAATCGAAAAGTGATACAAATAAACTTCAGTTAAATAATAATATTATAATAAATACCTCAATTATCCCCAACTAAAAAACCTACATATCCAGTGGGAACATTTAATCACAAATTTGCAATATGTATTGAATTTGCATGGTCGAGATCCATATAGGCTGGAATCAGAATAACAATCAAATCATGAAATTTAAAGCATAAAATAAAATCGACGTAAAAAAGGCCCGTTGGACTATCAAATTTGTCCATATCTAGATAATAGGGTTCTTCCTTTAAGTGATATCGTTGGTGACAGAACATGGGCATTGGCATCAAACGTATGGAGGTGACTGTTAGCAACACGAGGAGCAACAAGTTGTCAAAGATAAAGGTGAGTAAGAGTGAGCAACAATGGATTTTTGATAAGACTAAGATCGAGCATCGATTTTTATCAAATCAATCCTCTCTGATTCTTATTATTCAAATTCTTCATCTGATTGCCTTTTTGATAATTCTAGCTAGAAAATATTAAACATAATTATCGAAGAAAAAGGATTTGGATGAAGAATTTGAATAATAAGAATCAAAGAGGAATTAGGAAAAAGTGGTATAACGACCCGAACTTCCCCATAAAGGAAAGCCCGGATTGAGTTGAGAACACGACAAATTAGAACACAAACAGAAGAACATTTCATTGCTTATTACAACAATTTTACATCAGAGTACAAGAATATAATAGAGTATGAATAAATATCACACATTTTAGAATATCATATATTTTAAAATTACAATGCCGCGAAAAAATAATACATAACACAACTGAAAGAAATACACGGATACAGAGCTTTCAGAGTATAGTCCCAGCTGTAAATCCAGAATCCTATGAATATAATATCTGCAAAATCAAAACTACTACTGCCCGTGTGGAAATAGGGGCACCCAGAGTTTAGATTAAAACAATAAACTCTGTGTCAGTCATGGGATTGGTGTGAGAACTAAAACAGTTATTTAAAACTTTACTTTAAAAACAAAGTAAATCAAGGGACCATGCCGTATAATAAGGAATGGGTTTCTTCCTAAGAATACCAGTGCATAAAACAAACAACGCAATGCTTTTTGGAAAAATGAAGCTATTATAAGACCTAGGTCCCATCACACAATGGAACACAAGCCGGAGGATAGGTTTTCCCTTATAATAGCCAAATATGCTTGGTACGTCTAAAACAAATCATCTGATACAATTGTAGGTGTATAGTGTATACAACTTCAAGTATAAATGTATCAATCATAGACGGCATGGGTACCATATATCATGTCGCCATACTAGGCTCTACAATCAAAACCAAAATGTCACGTGTTGGAAATTGGATTTCCGTCATGAATCGAGGCCAGGGATGACTCCCCACCGATTCAAGACACTCTAGCAAATGGCTCGGGATTACACACTCTGCGCAACCCTTGGATGCTTCAGGGTCGGTCCTCTCTTACATTTGAGGATTAATTATTCCTGAACATACATTTTCCGGTCCTATCGGACATATCCATTGGCTCCGTAGTTAGCGATATATCCGAGGCGCCTCGCTATCCATCATCCACATAGGTAAAAAAATAATATAAATTTCTGGGCTCCATACCATGACACCACCTATAGCTAGAAAGAAACATCGTGCACTCCCTGCAGTCTAATCCCGTTTTTGACTCACACCGAGGTGTGAGGCTCGCGAATTAATGCTATCTACAAAGCTATGCCATTTAAGGCCGTCCTTTGATCATCAATCAGAAGACTTTTCTTTTCAACGGAAGCTTTAATCATTTGCATCTCAGCATGCCACACTGACAATTCACGCCATGCAACTGATGTCTATCGATATATAACCTCTGAGCTCGTACATCTCAGAGATGGGCGTTAGGCAGGGGAATAAATTCTACGTCGCAAAACAGGTATATATTTAATAAAGATCAATCGACATGGAATAAAATCCAATGTCAGACACACATCCATTAACAAGTTCGTTCTGGGTTTGAACGAAACCGGAGGCACCTTATTCCTCATTCCATATGTCCAATACAGGAGAGAGGTCCTCGCATATTCGGTCGATCTCTAAGTACGTCTAGACGATCGCCACTTGTTACCTTATCTTAGGTGTATAGCCCAATCAAGACATCAGTAATCATCCAAACAACGTGAAGACCTCCAGTCTTCAACGGCCGTCTTCATTGTCGACTTATCATCGAATCAGTTATTCAGAATGGATATAAACCCGGCCTTTCTGAATAACTCATGTATTTTATAAACAAGTGCTATAAAAACACAACATACGCCCCATTCCGATCCAAAATATTCTTTTATTCAAATATTCTTGTACTTTGGGAAAGGTTCCCATTAATTTTATCAAAGATAAATTATTTTAAATTTATTCTTTAATCTTCCTTTGTATATCAATTCTAAACCAAATTAAGGTTTATCAACTAGTTGGGATTAGCGAATCTTACCGAAGTAATCATTTGTTTAATTTTCCCATCCCAACCTATTCATTCCAAGAAGAAAACTGGTAATACTCCATATCTAACACCATGGTGTTATCGGTAAAATTAATTACCATTTCACATTCAAATCTAATTAAAGATGTAACTATCGCTTGGAGTAAAACTAGTGATACTCCATTCTCGATCATTTCCCGAATTTGATAATTTAAATTATCACATTCTCGTTTCAATCTAATTAAAGATTCATTAAGACTCCACTTAGTTTTAATCTTCTAACAATCATTATTAATAAAAATTTAACTTTCGGAAAGCAAACATGTCGCATCGACAATCTACACCGTACCATTGATTTCTGATGATATGTAACCTCTAAGCTCATACGTCTCAGAGAAGGGTGTTAAGCAAGATAATAAATTATCCACCATCAAACAGATATATGTTTAGCAAAGATCAATGAATACAGTTCGAAATACAATGTTAGACATGTAATCCTGTCTTTACTGGGTTAAAGAACTAATGTCATTTAAAACACAGTTCACAATAAACCCGAAATCACATTCCATTTACTATGGAATCTTCATGGAAAATAGATCAATATATAATCGATATCAATTTCCGTATCCGACTAATAATATAAATGGAATAATGACTAAGCCTTTTAAATTCCATATATATTAACAGTCTTCCTCCACAGAAGCTCACTTCGACTATTACTAAATCGAATTCCATTCAATTTCAATTTAATATATTAAATCGGAAAACTTTACTGTGGAAAATTCCATTAAATCTTAGAATAAAGATTTGTAAATTCCAAATCTTAACTTCATTGTTAATCAGGTTAAAGAACAAGTGTTATTTAAAACACCATTCACGATAATCCCAAAAATCCAATTTTTTAATTTAATTCTAATTAAATATTAATTAATTGGTAAACTTCTCTATATCTTAATTAAAAGATTTATTCTTTTCTCAACTGGGTTTAAGAACAGTGTTACTGAAGAAACCATTCACAACAAACCCAAAATCCCATTTGATATTAAATACAAGGCTCTGAATAGAAATTATATCGGCTTATATTCAATATTAAATTCTGAAACCAACAAATATCGTATTGGAAACAACGATATAAATATACCTTCCAAATTTCCATAACAGTATCTGTATAATCACGGAATCCAATATTGAAATATTTTGAAGAATATTTCCATTTCAAATCCATTCCAATTTGTTCGTTGGAAATTTCTGGTTATATTAAAACCATTCACGAATCCAATTTATTTTATTTAAAAATTATTGGATTTCAAATCTAGTTAATAACTAGTTCATTTTGATAAAAAAATATTTTTATCTTTACTAATGTGGAATTTTTCATCCAAATTCTTTCCAAAACATTTATTATGATTTTACACAAATTATTAATATTTTTAATAATTTTATTAAGGCCCTTATAGTCGATTTTCATAAATGGTCATCGAACTGCACTTACAACGACCTTTTCCAAATTTGTTTTGGACCTAATTCCAAATCCACCCGTTAGATTTTAAATCTCTTATATTCATTGGAAAGCTCTTTTCGATAAGAACCCAACGGTTCCGTTTTTAGCAGAATCCAATAATCGGGTCTCCGGTAATGTCAATTCGAAGTCAATGGTCGAAATTTGCGAACGGTCGCGGCGCGGCGTATTCTATTCAGGCCATTAAATATATATAATATAAATTATATATATTTCGTCGATTTTCATTTAAAACGTATTTTATTAATTTGTTTTAAAACGATTCCCACTTTCATTTCGATTATAAATCAAAATTGAATATTCCTTATCATTATAATATTTAAATGATAATATTTTCAAAATATCAGATTTTGAAATCATTTCCTTTTTTATATTCATTATAAAATGAATAAAATCGATATAAATACCATTCACGTCAAAATGGCGCAAATCTAATCAACACGGCTTCACATTTTAATCCTTTACGGAATATTATTTTAAAATATTTGTTATTTTTGAATTGGAATCAGACACAGTCAATTACCATATAATGTTATTTATATGGATTTCATATACACATGTATACAACAAGAATCATACACAGTCAACCATCATACAGAGTGCATTACACAACTGCATAAGCATTAAATATAAATAATTAACGCTTACAACAGTCTGTTAACCAATCGATTGACATATAACTAAACAATTGGGATTAGTGTACGTTAAATATCATCCCAATCCCCGTGTGCGGCTTCAACCATCAAATAATTATTATTACTTGTGCACTTGGGCAATGTGTAAAACTTATCATCCCAATCGATATCACAAAAATAGGCGAGCATAAACAAGTTGTCCGACTTGTAAATGGATGTGTAAACTTGTTTGTAACTACCCAATAATTATTTTATTTATCGCAGTTATAAGCTAAAAATAATATTTTCAACTATTTAAATTTTTCTAACACTTTTTAGAAAATTTCGGCAGCATAACGGCATGATACTATAACCGGAATAAGGTCCAGTCTTATGCCTCGCCTAATACTGGCTCGCGCCATACACAAACCAAATTCAATCAATTCCATTCACATCCCAAACCAAATTCAAATAATTTCCTAATAGGGTCGCCAAACCCTATTAAATAACAATCAATCAAATAAAACAAACAACCAAACATCAATGGTTTCAAATCAAAGGTGTCGAGTTCTACTAAGCACCGTCTACATCCTAGTATATATTTAACCGTAACATAAATTGAGTGAGAAAGAGTTCTCACATTCGGTTTCCACTCTGTCATTCTGTAGTGGACGATTTGGATTTCGTTCTGCTTCCCGTCAGTTCCATCGCAATCTGTTTCACATGGTTTATGTTAAAAACCACATTTTTAAACAACTATCTTTATAAATAAAAAACACTTTTTTATTACACTATATATATATATATTAAAAATCATATTTTTATCATGCCATTCAAATAATAAAAATCATATTTTTATGATGCCACTCATATAAGAAAAATCATATTTTTATTACAACGCTATATATATAAAAATTAATTTTTTTATTTCATGACATTTCATATAAAAATTTCATTTTTATAACA
Source organism: Allium sativum (assembly GCA_030737875.1). Taxonomy (NCBI): domain Eukaryota; kingdom Viridiplantae; phylum Streptophyta; class Magnoliopsida; order Asparagales; family Amaryllidaceae; genus Allium; species Allium sativum. The sequence goes on along the minus strand of JASFAX010000027.1, from coordinate 10,726,130 downwards.
ATGCTATTTATTTAAAAATCACGTTTTTTAAACAAGGTTATTTCATGTAAAAATCATATTTTTAATTACCTAAATAAACAAAAATAGAAAAAAATTATAGGTGGCTAGGGGAGGGCGCAGGGGGTCGGGGAGTGGTGCGGGGGGGGGGGGGTGAGGCTGTGGGTGGTCGGACAGTGGCGGCTGATTTGGGGCGTGGCAGAGGGTTTGAGGTTTTTCGGCAAGAAAGGGAGGAGGAGAGGAAGGGGAGGTTTTGGAGGTGGCGCGTGGCCGGAGGCGATGGGCGACATGCGGGGGAGGGGGGTTGTAACGACCCAGGGGATTTGCGACCTTGGTTATCAACATAAACTCAATGTCGACTATCCAAGCATCAGAAATACCAGATAGTTAATAAAAAGAAGTTAGAGGTTGAGAATAGATAAGACAGAAAATTAGAATAGAAGAAGAAGAAGACAACTACAACATCAGAGTAACATGAACCTCATAGCGGAACGAATAAAATATACTATATAACATAACTTTGAAATACAAATCTGTACTTGAATATACATATCATTATCAAAGTACAGCACTTACAACATAGCAGAAATAAACAATTGCTATAAAAAGCTATTGAAGCCTCCTGCTCCAAGCTTCATGTAGTGTATCTGTAAATCATGTCTACTTGACTGCTCGTACAAAATTGGGCACCGAAGAGTTTAGGGAAAACAAAACAAAATAAACTCTGGGTCAGTCATGGGACTAGTGTGAGTAAACAATTTAAAACAGTTTGAGAAAATTAATGATATCTCATAAGACCACGCCGTATAACACGGAATGAGTTTTTCCCTTATGAGAATCCAAAACACTTGATTTAACTTTAAAAATCCCTTTGAAAGAAACGATAATATTTATATCGAAAATTCAATATATTTCTTATTCATTTTACTCTTTGACAAATAGATCCAAAGTGAATTATTCACAGCTCATCTCATTTTCCGTACATTCGCAAAGAAAGTCTTCTTTTTGAAAATCAAAAAAATTTAGGGAATAGCTCATTTGTGTAGAGCAGAGGCTTTAAAATCCTTGTGTCACCGACTCAAATTTTGTTCCTAAATTGTTGGGATAGCTCAGTTGGTAGAGCAGAGAACTGAAAATCCTCCTGTCACCAGTTCAAATCTGGTGTTTTGATATTATAATAATGCCTATCAATCTTAATATATTAATCATCTAGCAGAACACTTTCATCTCACGTTCCACATACATAATATATAATCAAAAACTGCAGGTGCTTATTGGTTAATGAATTCCAACTGGCAAAGTATGGGACCACCTATCGATAGTGTATCTCTAGAGAGGAATACACCGAGTTCAACAAGAACATCTTGTAACCCAGGATAAACATGGTCGGTCACTCATTTCGCTTGAGTGTATCGAATGTATTATCACCAACTGTTGGGATTAGCAATCGTTTCCCGAAAGGGACAACATCGAAATAGATTATAGAAGTAAATGGAATTTCTCTAGATCAAGTGACAATACACCCTAATTGGCAACTAACCTCTTAGCCATGCGACCTACCCGATTTATACCATTTCCTGGTTGTGAGGCTAGAGGCCATAACGTATAGATCACACTTTTACTTACTTTGAATGCCACGTCGTCATACTCGCCAAATCACAAATTGATTTCCCCAAAAATAACACAGGTATACAGCTAAGAGAAACTAATTCCTCTGCCACCAAACGTAAATACATTTGAAGAGATCAACTTACGTGATCTATTGAATATACTCTATTAGACATTCTTCCATACAGGTTGTCCTGGGACTGAACAATCCGAAGGCACTATTCTGTAAACCCATCTTAGGCAATTTCTACCTAGGATTTTCCAGAACTACCCTTGCACAAACTCCGTTTTTCAATTACCTTCATCATATTTGATTCGCAACGCTAATGCCCATACGGAGTGGTTTTCAGATAATAAATATGATCCCGGTCTCTCCATATTGACAACGGAAATGGTCAAAAAAAATGATAGTCAGTTATTTTACTATCAAAGTAAAACATGTGTACAAACAACGGTCGTACTTCCAAATGGAAATCTTACCGAGCAAATCATCAATCACCACCGATCCCCTTTAATTTAATTTGTCATTCAATTATCCATTTCCCTATTCCTATTTCCATATATTCGTAAATTCCTATTTTCTAAATTTAGAAAATATACGTTATTAATCATTGGAAAACATTTCCATATTTACTCTCATTTCAATTTTTTTTATATTAGAAAACATTTCTGATTCTTATTTGGAAAACATTTCAAAACTCCTTTATTGGATTTAAACATATGTTTAAATAAAACATCGCTATGCCAACTCAAACCATTACACTAATTAACTAAATTCACTTAACTAACCTTCACTGTTGAACCTTAACCATTCCTTAGTTAAAAATGAATTCAATCAAGTTGGGGTATAACTACCTCTCAGATTAACTGAAAAACATTTCTAACTTCGAAATAGACAAAGTTCACCTTTTAAATCTTTAACGAACTTGCTTACGTAACTCTCGGATTCTATTTACGAGTCCACTTCTTTTACAGAAATCATTTGATTATAACAATAGTGTTATAATCTCATGCTTCCGAAATACAATAACTTAAATATAACTTTTATTTATTAATTTGGATAAATAAACAAACAACTAATTTATTAATAAATAAATTTTGATTAAAAACGGAAAGTGAATATTAATTTCCCGAATTCGATAAAATCGAATTTCAACATACAATTCTCTCTTGAATAATCTCTATTCGATAACTCTCTTTCGAATAAACTCTATTCGATAACTCTTTTCTTTGAATAAACTATATTCGATAATCTCTCTTTCGAATAATCTACATTTGATAACTCTTTTCTTCGAATAAACTATATTCGATAACTCTTTTCTTCGAATAAACTATATTCGATAATCTCTCCTTCGAATAAACTATATTCGATTAACTCTATTCGACTAACTAATATTCGATTAACTCTAATTCGATTAACTCTATTCGAATAACTAAAATTCGATTAACTCTCTTTCCTATCTTAATCAAATTCCCATTTGAATTCCCATTTCAAAACCCAATTTTTCTTATAAATGTTTTAAATTATAAAATATTCATTTTAACCCATTATTCACATCGAACGTGAAAAATATTTCTTTTATATAATCCATTAAGTTTGATTTCGTATTTAAAAATGATATCCCATTTCCAAATTATATTTATACTTCTATTTATAGAATTATTCAAACAAAATCTCCATTTTATTTCTAACACTTAAATCTCGTTTATAATTCCCTTTATAAATGCTAAGTTCACATTCTATTTAAAATATTGGAGTCAAAACCGATTTCTACTTCTCTATATAAGTTCAGACTTATATATTCCATTTATCACATGATAAATATTTTATTTAATTTATAAAACATTATTTATAAATTAATCTTCTTTATTTATCTGTTAAAACATATTCTATTAAAAATCTACTTTAAATTAATCTTTTCCATTTATCTGTTAAAACAGATTATATTAAAAATCTATTTTCCACATATTTCCTTTTATAAAATTCTATTCATTTCCCAAATATTTACTTTTATAAAATTCTATCAATTTTATAAATAAATATCCTTTTATAATTCTATTTATTTTCTAAATAAATATTTCATTTTCAATATACACTTTGAAAATTCCCTTTATACATTCTAGTATTTCTTATGGTATTTAAAATACCAACTAACAAGACCAGTGTCATCATAATCAATCACAGATTATATATCACAATATATATAAAAATAGTATTATAAATATTGAGGAATCCAGTTGGATCCCTCCAACCTGTTTCCCTACATCCACAGATGTTAAACAATATACATAACATCAATTTCATTTCAATATGAAATACAGATGTTAAACAATATACGTAACATCAATTTCATTTCAATATGAAATATTCTGATAAACAAAATTAATATTTGATGTAATAACCCGGAAATGCTGAGCCAGTTTAAAATTTTTGTTTTGGCAACTTCGGCGAATTTTGAATATTTAAAATAGATTATTTTAAATAATATCGACGAGAAATTTATTTTGAATATAATTAGAACGTATATATTATATACGTGTCGTCGTTAGAATATAAATAATTATATATAATTATAAAAGGAATTGAAAATGGCGCGGTAGTTCGATAATTCAATTTCAAACTTCAATTGAATGTATCGGGTGCACAACAATCCGGATTTTAGCGAAACAAAAAATAATATGATCTAATTAGGAATATCTTTCCAACGAATCTGAAAAATTGAAATTTCATAGCGGGATTCAAAAGATATGTCCAGTTAAAAATTCTGAATAGTCGCTATGGAATTCAGGCCCTTAAAAATGGGAATTTTGCAAACGACCTCGGATTTCGACAAAACCACTTTTGTTGGATCCGTGATGTCAAATTATTGTTAGATTCCAAATTTCATAATTTTTCGAATCAATATGTGAGCATGGCAAAGGAAAACGCGTTTGACCAGTTTTAGTTGATTTTAATCAACTGGAAATTGGCCATTTTTCTAACGGTCTCGGAATTCGACGAAACTAGTTTTGTTAGGACCGTATCGTCAATACGAAGCTAGAAAATATTTTTCTGGAATTTTTCTAGTTAGTATGTGACCCCGGTAATTTGAAATGTACGTTTAAAATTCAATATAATGATTTAAATGTAAATTCAACGGAAACTGATCAAAACGATCGAACCAGCCTACGATACATATCCCATTGTGTTCGGAACGGGGGTAATACGCTAGGGACGACAGGCGGTGGGTTTCGTTTCGAGTTCAAACGGAAAGTCAACGTTTTGAAATTAAATAATAATAAAATTAATTAATTAAATCTCTCTCCTCACCCTCTCCTATACCTCTGGCCCCCCTTTTTCTCGTTTTCAATTCGATCAGAAAGAATAAAAAAATAAAAAAACCCCTATGAACCCTTTCACCGCGCCCCTCCATCGACGGAGACCACCACCGTCGGAGGCGATGGACCCCCCCTCCCCTCACTACGGCGAATCGCCCCCCCCCCCCCCCAAGCGCGCTCCTCCTCTCCCCTTCCGAGACGCGAACCCCCTTTCCTCTTCAGCCAAATCGAGCCCCAAATACCCCACGCCCGGTGCACCGCATCATCCCAGACCCGACCACCCCCTAGCGCACCACCTCCGACGACGCCACGACCCACCTGACCGCGACCAAGCCACCACAGCACCTCAGCCCCTCCTCTAATGGGAAAAATCCGATTTTGGCCATTTTTGGTTTTGGATTCAAGCTGCCACTCACCACTACTGACTCCGGCGCACCGTTCTCACCCCCTCTCTCTCCTCTAAGTCCGGTAAGTGATTTCGTTCTTTTTATCTTTCTAAAAAAAAACATTTTTTTTTATGATTGTTCTTTGCATGAATGAGTCGAAAGGCTTGGATTTTTATGGTCGTAAAGCCCGGATTTTTATCACATCAAAAATCATATTATTATCATATGAAAAGATAAGATTTTTAATGTGTAAAAGATAAGATTTTTAATGTGTAAAAGATAAGATTTTTTATGTGTAGAAAAAATAAGAATGTGATTTTTATAATGATAAATTTGAAAAGGCGAAATCTTTAAATTTGAAAAGGCGAAATCTTTAAATTTGAAATGCGAAATCTTTAAATTTGAAAAGGCGAAATCTTTATATTTGAAAAGGCGAGACCTTTATATAGAGAATAACAAAGAAAAAAAATAGAATTTTTATCTATATAGCAATGAAGTAAAAATTCGATTTTTATATATATAATAGAAAAGTAAAATAGGATTTTTATATATTGAATAGCGAAGTAAAAATTCGATTTTTACATATGTAGTAACTACGGGCAACGAAAGGGACAAAAGGCGAACACGATGAAGATTTCTATAAATGAAGTGTCGTGAAGTTGGATAGCTATCGGTGAGAATTCCTCACTCTTTAATTTCTTTTTCTAGTTATATATATATATATATATATACTAGGATGCAGACGGTGTTTAGTAGCACCCGACACCCGTCATCCACAGACCATGGATGGCTTGTTTGTTAAATAGTTTGGTTGTGTGGCTGGTTAGTTTATTTGGTTTGAATTGAATTGTTTGGTGAAATGAATGGATTTGATTAATGTGTGAATGGCGTGGGCCTTCACTAGACCGGGCATAAGGCTAGGCCTCGTCCCGTTTCTAGTATCGTGCCGTTATGCCGCCGAAATTTTCTAAAATAAGTTAGAAAAATAAAATTATCATTTTATTTAAAGAATGAACTGAATAAAAATTCATGTGTTAAAATAAAATATTTTATCTTTAAAAATATAATTTTTAACGTGAATGTGAATAAATAAATATTCATCTACAAACCGGAAGGTTTGTTTATGTACACCTATTTGAATGACATTGATTGGGACGATACATTTTACACATCGCCCAACTGCACAACTAAAATCTATGTTTGATTGTTTGAAACCCCACACGGGTGTTGGGATGAAATTTGAAGTTCACTCATCCTGATAGATTAAATATGTCGATCGATTGATTGACAGGCTGTTATAAGCGTTAGATATCTATATTCGATGCTTATACAGTGTAGTGCACTTTGGTTGATAGTTGATTATTTTTCAATGCTATTATATACGTGTGATGTATGAAAATCCATATAATTAACAGCATATGGTGATTGATTGGGCCTCATTCCAATTTAGAAAATAAAGAATATTATAAAATAAAGGTTCATGTGTTGACAGTACTCATCCGTTGAGATTAGTCATGTGTTGAACGAAATATTTTTATAATAAAATTTACATCTTTATCAATATAATATAAAGGTTCATGTGTTGACTGTACTCATCCGTTGAGATTAGTCATGTGTTGAACGAAATATTTGAAATAGAAATATTTGAAAATGAAATATTTGAAATAGAAATATTTGAAAATGAAATATTTGAAATAGAATATTTGGGAAATAGAAATATATGAAGCCGTGTTGATTAGATTGACGCCATTTTGACGTGAACGATATTTATATCGATTTTATTCATTTAAAAATGAATATTGAAAAGTGATTTCGAAATCGATTAGAAAACGAATTTGAATTGAATAGAAAACCAATTTGAATTGAATCGAATAGAAACCAATTTGAATTGAATATATAACGAATTTGACTTGAATTGAATATATAACGAATTTAATTTGAATGGAATATATAACGAATTTGATTTGAGTTGAAAAGAAAACGATTTCGAAATGAATTGAATAGAAAACGAATTGAATTCAAATTGAATAGAAAACGAATTGAATTTAAATTGTATAGAAAACGAAATGAATTCGAATCGAATTAAAAATCGATTTGAATTGAAATCAAATAGAAATGAAAGTAAAAAGGATTTATAATAGGAAATTCAATTTTGATTTGAATTTGAAATAAAGGTTGAAATTGTTTTTGAAACGAATTCAAAACTATTTATAAAATTCGTTTTAAATAGGAATCGACGAAATATATATTATATATATTATATATATAATATAATGGCCTGAATAGAACGTGCCGCGCCGCGGTAGTTCGTGAATTTCGACCATTTATTTCAAACGGACATTACGGGAGATCCAACCGTCGGATTCTCCTAAAACCAGAACCGTTGGGTTCGTATCGAAAATAGCTTTCTGACGAATATTAGAAATTTGAAATATAACGGTTGGATTTGGAGATATGTCCAAATCAAATTCGAAAAAGGTCGCTAAAGGTGCAGTTCGATGGCCGTTGTTGGAAATCGACTGTACGGGCCTTGATAAAATTATTAAAAATTGTAATAATTTGTGTAAAATCATAAGAAATGATTTGGGAAAAATTGGGATGAAAAACTCCATATTTGAAAAGATAAAATAGATTTTTGTCGAAATGAACTAGTTTAGAACTAAAGTAACAATCCATTTATTTTAAATAAATAAATTGGATTTGAAATGGGTTTTAAATAGAATTAATTTGTGGGTTTATCGTGAACGGTGTTTTAAATAACACTAGTTCTTTAACCCGATAATAAATAGAAGGTGATTTGGGTTTGTCGTGAACTGTGTTTTAAATGACATTAGTTCTTTAACCCAGTAAAAGGAGTTCTAATGAATCTGCAATTAGATTGAAATGTGAATTGATAATCTAAATTATCAAATTTAGAGATTGAGCGAGAATGGAGTATCACCAGTTTTGCTCCAAAGCGATAGTTAAATCTTTAATTAGATTTGAACGTGAAATGGTAATTAATTTTACCGATGACACCGTGGTGTTAGATATGGAGTATTACCAGTTTTGCTTCATGGGATGAATAGGTTGGGATTGGGAAATAAAATAAATAATTACTTCGGTGTGGTTCGCTAATCCCGACTAGTTTGGAAAACCATAATTTGGTTTGAAATGTCATCCAAAGGAAGATTAAAGGATAAATTAAAAAGAATTTATCTTGGATAAAATTAATGGGAACCTTTCCCTAAAAATGTGATTTTATGAGTAAAAGAATATTCTGAATTGGAATGAGGCGTATGTTGTGTTTGTATAACATTTGTTTTTAATATACGCGGGTTGTTCGGAAAGTCCGGGTTTATACCATTTCTGAATAACCGATTCGACGATATGTGGAAGATGAAGACGGTGGTTTAAGACCAGAAGTCTTCACATCGTTTGGATAATTACTAATGATCCTGATTGGGCTGTACACCTAAGAGGACGGAAATAGTTGGTGGTCGTCCAGACGTACTTGGAGATCGATGGATATGCGAGGAAATTGCCTCCGGTTTCGTTCAGACCCAGAACGAACTTGTAAATGGATTGTGTGTCTGACATTGGATTTTATTCTGTGTTGATTGATTTCTGTTAAATATATATCTGTTTGGCGGCGGAGAATTTATTCTCTTGCTTAACGCCCTTCTCTGAGACGTACGAGCTTAGAGGTTATATATCGATAGATATCAATCGCATGGCTTGAATTGCCTGTATGGCATGCTGAGTTTCATGGATCAAGGCTTTTGTTGAAAAGCAAAGTCTTGTGGTTGATGATCAAAGCACGACCTACGTGGCAGCTTTGTGTATAACGTGAATTTGCGAGCCTCACACATCGGTATGAGTTAAAAACGGGATAAGGACTGCAGGGAGAGCACGACGTTTCTTTCTAGCTTTGGTGGTGTCAGTGACTTACCAGCCCTGACATTTATATACTTTTCACCTATGTGGTTGTTGGATGAGGCGCCTCGATTTTAGGTCTGTAAGGTTCGGGAAACGTGTGTTCAGGAATAAATAATCCTCTAACGTAAGTGTGGACCGGCCCTGAAGATCCAGGGGTTGCCCAGAGTGCGTAGCCCTGGGACATTTGCTAGAGTGTCTCGGAAGCGGAGAGGAGCTTGCCCCTTGCCTTGACTCATGACGGAAATCCAATTTCCAATACGTGTATTTCAACTTTATTTGTAGAGCCTAGTATGGCGACATAGTGGTATGGGGCACTTATGCCATTTATGATTTGTATTTATGATTGAAATTGTTTTGACACTATACACTTATTATAGTATCAAATGATTAGTTTTAAACGTACCAAGCATTTTTGGCTGTTATAAGGTAAAACCCTCTCCTCCGGCTTGCGTTGCATTGTGTGATGGGACCTGGGTCTTATAATAGCTTCATTTTTTGAAAAAGCATTGCGCTGTTTATTCTATGCACTGGTATTCTAGGGAGGAAACCCGTTCCGTGTTACACGGCGTGGTCCCTTGAATGACTCTCTTTTAAAAGTAAAGTTTTAACTAACTGTTTTAGTTCTCACACCAGTCACATGACTGACCTGGAGTTTATTGTTTTAACCTAAACTCTGGGTGCCCCTATTTTCCGCACGGCCAGCTAGTAGTTTTGGGTTTTGCAGATTTATATTCACAGGATCCTGGTTTACAGCTGGAATGATATCCGGGAAGCTCTGTATCCGTATATCACCTTCAGTTGTGCTTTGTATTATTTTCCGCTGCTATGTAATTTATTGTAACCTCTGATATTTATCGAATGTATATTTATTCATTTATACTCTGTATATTCTTGTATCTGATGGAATTGTTGTAATAGTAATGAAATGTTCTTCCGTCCGCGTTCTATTTTGTCCTGTTCTCAAACGATTAGGGGTTTCGAACGGTCTAGATCGGTTTAACGACTGATTCGGATCGAGCGAAATTCCCGGCCGTCACATTTGGTATCAGAGCTTTGGTTTAAGAGCTCGAGAACAAGACACATTAGAACCATACGAAAGAATTCATCAGATATTGGATTAGTAATATCTAATTAGAATGACTCGTTAGAGATAGGATCAGTAGTATCCTAGAACGAGTGTGAAGAGTATAATTTTCAAATGAAAACAATTTTGTTTTGAAAATTTAAATCATTTCATACTTATCTGAATATTTATTTATTTTGAATTTGGACAATCCGATATATAAAGGTTTTGCATATACGCGTCATGAACGTATATTCGAAGTTTTAATATACCGGATAGATATAGAATCACACACTAGTCGCCCGGAGGTAATTCTGGTAATGCGGCAGCATTATCAATATTTATGTTCGTGTTTCGAAGGTATGATATCTATATATTTCCATTAGACTGGTGTGAGAACCAAAACTTATATAGCTAGAATACATTGTTGTGAATTGGCATCAAAAACATGATTTTTTGTATATGTATCAAAATTATGAATTTGAAACTCTAAAACACTAATTGATTGATGTTTGTGTTGTTTGTTTATTTGTTTGATAATTTTGAACCATTATGCCTAATTGTATCAAATATTGAACTGTATTGAAAATTGGTCGCATTTGCTTGTATATACATATACTTACATTGAACAGGTCATAGCAAGGAGGCTAGAGCAGAGAATAAAATTTGTTTGCCCGACAAATAGGTACATGATTACTATATAATTTACTGTTTTGTTTGGGTGATGATGATTTTATAAGCCTATTGGCTAGCCGCTTGGCTTTTTCTTTTTCTTTTTGAGATCAGAAGGCCTATATGGCAATTTCGGGATTTTCCCGTGGCTCCCGGTGCAGGGGAAGTTATGGCGAAATTTTTCGAAAATTTAGGGTGTTAGCCAAATTTTTGAAAATTTGAAAATTCTCAGAAACTGAAAAGTTGAAGAATGGAAGCCAGATTGAACGTAGAGTTGATTAATCAAACCACTTTCGACTTTGTTCCTTTTCGGGGACGAAAAGTTTTAAGTGGGGGAGATTGTAATAACCCGGAAATTCTGAGCCGGTTTAAATTTTTTGTTTTGGCAACTTCGGCGAATTTTGAATATTTAAAATAGATTATTTTAAATAATATCGACGAGAAATTTATTTTGAATATAATTAGAACGTATATATTATATACGCGTCGTCGTTAGAATATAAATAATTATATATAATTATAAAAGGAATTGAAAATGGCGCGGTAGTTCGATTATTCGATTTCAAACTTCAATTGAATGTACCGGGTGCAAAAAAATCCGGATTTTAGCGAAACAAAAAATAATAGGATCTAATTGGGAATATCTTTCCAACGAATCTGAAAGATTGAAATTTAATATGTCCAGTTAAAAATTCTGAATAGTCGCTATGGAATTCAGGCGCTTAAAAATGGGAATTTTGCAAACGACCTCGGATTTCAACGAAACCACTTTTGTTGGATCTGTGATGTCAAATTATTGTTAGATTCCAAATTTCATAATTTTTCGAATCAATATGTGAGCATGGCAAAGGAAAACGCGTTTGACCAGTTTTAGTTGATTTTATTCGACTGGAAATTGGCCATTTTTCTATCGGTCTCGGAATTCGACGAAACTAGTTTTGTTAGGACCGTATCGTCAATACGAAGCTAGAAAATATTTTTCTGGAATTTTTCTAGTTAGTATGTGACCCCGGTAATTTGAAATGTACGTTTAAAATTCAATATAATGATTTAAATGTAAATTCAACGGAAACTGATCAAAATGATCGAACCAGCCTACAATACATATCCCATTGTGTTCGGAACGGGGGTAATACGCTAGGGACGACAGGCGGTGGGTTTCGTTTCGAGTTCAAACGGAAAGTCAACGTTTTGAAATTAAATAATAATTAAATTAATTAATTAAATCTCTCTTCTCACCCTCTCCTATACCTCTGCCCCCCCCCCCCCCCCCGTTTTCTCGTTTTCAATTCGATCAAAAAGAACAAATATAAAATAAAAAAACCCCTACGAACCCTTCCACCGCGCCCCTCCATCGACGGAGACCACCACCGTCGGAGGCGATGGACCCCCCTCCCCTCACCACGGCGAATCCCTCCCCAGCGCGCTCCTCCTCTCCCCTTCCGAGACGTGAACCCCCTTTCCCCTTCAGCCAAATCGAGCCCCAAATACCCCACGCCCGGTGCACCGCATCATCCCAGACCCGACCACCCCCTAGCGCACTACCTCCGACGACGCCACGACCCACCTGACCGCGACCAAGCCACCACAGCACCTCAGCCCCTCCTCCTACGGGAAAAATCCGATTTTGGCCATTTTTGGTTTTGGATTCAAGCTGCCACTCGCCACTACTGACTCCGGCGCACCGTTCTCACCCCCTCTCTCTCCTCTAAGTCCGGTAAGTGATTTCGTTCTTTTTATTTTTCTAAAAAAAACATTTTTTTTATAATTGTTCTTTGCATGAATGAGTCGAAAGGCTAGGATTTTTATGGTCGTAAAGACCGGATTTTTATCACATCAAAGATCATATTTTTATCATATGAAAAGATAAGATTTTTAATGTGTAAATGATAAGATTTTTAATGTGTAAAAGACAAGATTTTTAATGTGTAAAAGATAAGATTTTTAATGTGTAAAAGATAAGATTTTTTATGTGTAGAAAAAATAAGAATGTGATTTTTATAATGATAAATTTGAAAAGACGAAATCTTTAAATTTGAAAAGGCGAAATCTTTAAATTTGAAAAGGCGAAATCTTTAAATTTGAAAAGGCGAAATCTTTAAATTTGAAAAGGCGAAATCTTTATATTTTAAAAGGCAAGACCTTTATATAGAGAATAACAAAGAAAAAAAAATAGAATTTTTATCTATATAGCAATGTAGTAAAAATTCGATTTTTATATATATAATAGCAAAGTAAAATAGGATTTTTATATATTGAATAGCGAAGTAAAAATTCGATTTTTACATATGTAGTGACTATGGGCAACGAAAGGGACAAAAGGCGAACACGATGAAGATTTCTATAAATGAAGTGTCGTGAAGTTGGATAGCTATCGGTGATAATTCCTCACTCTTTAATTTCTTTTTCTAGTTATATATATATATATACTAGGATGCAGACGGTGTTTAGTAGCACCCGACACCCGTCATCCACAGACCATGGATGGCTTGTTTGTTAATATTTTGGTTGTGTGGTTGGTTAGTTTATTTGGTTTGAATTGAATTGTTTGGTGAAATGAATGGATTTGATTGATACGTGAATGGCGTGGGCCTTCACTAGACCGGGGATAAGGCTAGGCCTCGTCCCGTTTCTAGTATTGTGCCGTTATGCCGGCGAAATTTTCTAAAATAAGTTAGAAAAATAAAATTATCATTTTATTTAAAGAATGAACTGAATAAAAATTCGTTTGTTAAGATAAAATATTTTATCGTTAAAAATATATTTTTTAACGTGAATGTGAATAAATAAATATTCATTTACAAACCGGAAGGTTTGTTTATGTACACCTATTTGAATGACATTGATTGGGACGATAAATTTTACACATCGCCCAACTGCACAACTAAAATATGTGTTTGATTGTTTGAAACCCCACACGGGTGTTGGGATGAAATTTGAAGTTCACTCATCCTGATAGATTAAATATGTCGATCGATTGATTGACAGGCTGTTATAAGCGTTAGATATCTATATTCGATGCTTATACAGTGTAGTGCACTTTGGTTGATAGTTGATTATTTTTCATTGCTATTGTATACGTGTGATATATGAAAATCCATATAATTAACATTATATGGTGATTGATTGGGCCTCATTCCAATTTAGAAAATAAAGTATATTATAAAATAAAGGTTCATGTGTTGACAGTACTCATCCGTTGAGATTATTCATGTGTTGAACGAAATATTTTTATAATAAAATCTACATCTTTATCAATATAATATAAAGGTTCATGTGTTGACTGTACTCATCCGTTGAGATTAGTCATGTGTTGAACGAAATATTTGAAATAGAAATATTTGAAAATGAAATATTTGAAATAGAAATATTTGAAAATGAAATATTTGAAATAGAATATTTGGGAAATAGAAATATATGAAGCCGTGTTGATTAGATTGACGCCATTTTGACGTGAACGATATTTATATCGATTTTATTCATTTAAAAATGAATATTGAAAAGTGATTTCGAAATCGATTAGAAAACGAATTTGAATTGAATAGAAAACCAATTTGAATTGAATCGAATAGAAACCAACTTGAATTGAATATATAACGAATTTGATTTGAATTGAATATATAACGAATTTAATTTGAATGGAATATATAACGAATTTGATTTGAATTGAAAAGAAAACGATTTCGAAATGAATTGAATAGAAAATGAATTGAATTCAAATTGAATAGAAAACGAATTGAATTTAAATTGTATAGAAAACGAAATGAATTCGAATCGAATTAAAAATCGATTTGAATTGAAATCAAATAGAAATGAAAGTAAAAAGGATTTATAATAGGAAATTCAATTTTGATTTGAATTTGAAATAAAGGTTGAAATTGTATTTGAAACGAATTCAAAACTATTTATAAAATTCGTTTTAAATAGGAATCGACGAAATATAAATTATATATATTATATATATAATATAATGGCCTGAATAGAACGCGCCACGCCGCGGTAGTTCGTGAATTTCGACCATTTATTTCAAACGGACATTACGGGAGATCCGACCGTCGGATTCTCCTAAAACTAGAACCGTTGGGTTCGTATCGAAAAGATCTTTCTAACGAATATTAGAAATTTGAACTCTAACGGTTGGATTTGGAGATATGTCCAAATCAAATTCGAAAAAGGTCGCTATAGGTGCAGTTCGATGGCCGTTGTTGGAAATCGACTGTACGGGCCTTGATAAAATTATTAAAAATTGTAATAATTTGTGAAAAATCATAAGAAATGATTTGGGAAAAATTAGGATGAAAAACTCCATATTTGAAAAGATAAAAATAGATTTTGTTCGAAATGAACTAGTTTAGAACTAAAGTAACAATCCGTTTATTTTAAATAAAAAAATTGGATTTGAAATGGGTTTTAAATAGAATTAATTTGTGGGTTTATCGTGAACGGTGTTTTAAATAACACTAGTTCTTTAACCCGATAATAAATAGAAGGTGATTTGGGTTTGTCGTGAACTGTGTTTTAAATGACATTAGTTCTTTAACCCAGTAAAAGGAATTCTAATGAATCTGCAATTAGATTGAAATGTGAATTGATAATCTAAATTACCAAATTTAGAGATTGAGCGAGAATGGAGTATCACCAGTTTTGCTCCAAAGCGATAGTTAAATCTTTAATTAGATTTGAACGTGAAATGGTAATTAATTTGACCGATAACACCGTGGTGTTAGATATGGAGTATTACCAGTTTTGCTTCATGGGATGAATAGGTTGGGATTGGGAAATAAAATAAATAATTACTTCGGTGTGGTTCGCTAATCCCGACTAGTTTGGAAAACCATAATTTGGTTTGAAATGTCATCCAAAGGAAGATTAAAGGATAAATTAAAAAGAATTTATCTTGGATAAAATTAATGGGAACCTTTCCCTAAAAATGTGATTTTATGAGTAAAAGAATATTCTGAATGGGAATGAGGCGTATGTTGTGTTTGTGTAACATTTGTTTTTAATATACGCGGGTTGTTCGGAAAGTCCGGGTTTATACCCATTCTGAATAACCGATTCGACGATATGTCGAAGATGAAGACGATGGTTGAAGACCGGAAGTCTTCACATCGTTTGGATAATTACTAATGATCCTGATTGGGATGTACACCCAAGAGGACGGAAATAGTTGGTGGTCGTCCAGACGTACTTGGAGATCGATGGATATGCGAGGAAAGTGCCTTCGGTTTCGTTCAGACCCTGAACGAACTTGTAAATGGATTGTGTGTCTGACATTGGATTTTATTCTGTGTTGATTGATTTCTGTTAAATATATATCTGTTTGGGGACGGAGAATTTATTCTCTTGCTTAACGCCCTTCTCTGAGACGTACGAGCTTAGAGGTTATATATCGATAGATATCAATCGCATGGCATGAATTGCCTGTGTGGCATGCTGAGTTGCATGGATCAAGGCTTCTGTTGAAAAGCAAAGTCTTGTGGTTGATGATCAAAGCACGACCTACGTGGCAGCTTTGTGTATAACGTGAATTCGCGAGCCTCACACCTCGGTATGAGTTAAAAACGGGATAAGGACTGCAGGGAGAGCACGACGTTTCTTTCTAGCTTTGGTGGTGTCAGTGACTTACCAGCCCTGACATTTATATACTTTTCACCTATGTGGTTGTTGGATGAGGTGCCTCGATTTTAGGTCTGTAAGGACCAGGAAACGTGTGTTCAGGAATAAATAATCCTCTAACGTAAGTGAGGACCGGCCCTGAAGATCCAGGGGTTGCCCAGAGTGCGTAGCCCTGGGACATTTGCTAGAGTGTCTCGAAAGCGGAGAGGAGCTTGCCCCTTGCCTCGACTCATGACGGAAATCCAATTTCCAATACGTGTATTTAGGCTTTATTTGTAGAGCCTAGTATGGCGACATAGTAGTATGGGGCACTTATGCCGTCTATGATTTGTATTTATGATTGAAATTGTTTTGACACTATACACTTATTATAGTATCAAATGATTAGTTTTAAACGTACCAAGCATGTTTGGCTGTTATAAGGTAAAACCCTATCCTCCGGCTTGCGTTGCATTGTGTGATGGGACCTGGGTCTTATAATAGCTTCATTTTTCGAAAAAGCATTGCGCTGTTTATTCTATGCACTGGTATTCTTGGGAGGAAACCCGTTCCGTGTTATACGGCGTGGTCCCTTGAATGACTCTCTTTTAAAAGTAAAGTTTTAACTAACTGTTTTCGTTCTCACACAAGTCACATGACTGACCTGGAGTTTATTGTTTTAACCTAAACTCTGGGTGCCCCTATTTTCTGCACGGGCAGCTAGTAGTTTTGGGTTTTGCAGATTTATATTCACAGGATCCTGGTTTACAGCTGGAATGATATCCGGAAAGCTCTGTATCCGTATATCACCTTCAGTTGGGCTTTGTATTATTTTCCGCTGCTATATAATTTATTGTAACCTCTGATATTTATCGAATGTATATTTATTCATTTATACTCTGTATATTCTTTTATCTGATGGAATTGTTGTAATAGCAATGAAATGTTCTTCCGTCTGCGTTCTATTTTGTCCTATTCTCAAACGATCAGGGGTTTCGAACGGTCTAGATCGGTTTAACGACTGATTCAGATCGAGCGAAATTCCCGGCCGTCACATTTGATCAATGATTTTTATATATAATTCTATTTATATTTTCAACTATTTAATTAACAGTTCATCCAGAAATCAACACATAGCAATCAACCATCATTTATCAATTCTGAAAATACGTTATAAAAATATAACTGTGCAGAGTTAGTGAGATTTACTCACATTGGACAGTTATCGTTAAATAACGATAATTGCCGTTGATTTAGATTAGACAATTTATTTCGCTATAAATTGTAACGAGCTCCAATCCACTTCAAGTCAGTTCTGTTTTGTAGCATTCGTCCATACGATTCCAACGGATCTTATTTCGTTTAATTCTGACAACGTACGTGAAAGATATGATCTTATAAGCTTGAATACTTTTTAAATGAAATTAACTAAATATAACCATGTATTAATTTGGCTTAATTACCCCCATTACCCACTTTAATCCACGTCACATCCCACTCATCATCTTCTCCCGATATTTCACAACCACCTACTGCTATACAACAAAGACAGCCAAATTCTTTCCTTTCCCGTAACTCCTTCTTCTCCCTAAAATTTCGACAACGCAAAAATAACATTTGGATTCTCTTTGAATCCTCTATCAACCAGTACCATAATTACATAGCTCGAATTCAGACATGAAAACTTGCCATTTTCCTCTCAAGTCGGCAGTCCAGGAAACCGCGCACTGTATTACTACTAGAATCCGCCCATGCACACGCCTTGTTCCTTGAAGCCCACCCTCACCCTATCGCCTCACATGCTTCACGTTGAACCCACATGTATACACTACCCAAACCTGAAAACCCACTCCATCTTGACTAATCACATTCATCCTCTCCCAGTATACCAAACATTCGAACCCATCATAGTCGACTCCTCATCGCCTTAACTCCTCTTCCTTCCTCGTACCATTCAACACTAACTCGTTGGCTTCTCCATTTCCGGGATTTCAGGCCATTTCTAGCCCTCATCCTCACGCACAGAACTTTCCTCCATCTACCTCACATCCACCGTGTCATCAGTGTTTCCAATGCGATCCCCTGAATCATTTACATATTGCTGAAATGTAGCTTCCTCAATCGTTTCATTTGAACACTTGTCCACGCTGATTTCTTCCCCTCGCAAATATACACACTCACGCCTGAACCATATCATCCTCTCCCTCTCAAAACAGTAGCGCCACACTCTTCCTCAAACAGTCAACCGCTCCTACTACCAATATACAACTCCGTCTGCACGTACAACCTCTCAAGCAACACCATTCGTTTTACTATTTGAAATTCCAGTTTTCACGAGTCTATGGATGTATGTGCGCTGCTCTTGCTTTATGGATCTCAGATATATATGCTTTTTTAAGGAGTATAGGAAGGATTCTGTTTGGATAAAAATCTCAGAAACCATTTGCTTGCGGTTTTCCTAAAGCAAACGAATAAAGACAGAAGAACGGTTGCGTATTTATATGGCGAAGAAACTTAACGCTTAAGTTTAAGCATAGGCTGTACAGATTATAGTAGAGGATGGCAGGAGTTTTCACTTCGAAGTCTAGTCTGCGCGTCACGTAGATGTATATGGTGTACTCTGTACTGATCCTGTGTTTTTCTTAGAAGCTAAGTTACCTCGTTGGGTTCTATCATTTTATTTTAATTTATTGTTTGTCATCATGTTTTGAAAGCTGTTAGCCTGTTATGAACAAAACACATATTGTTCTTGCATTTGTCCCATTTGAGCAACTTACTATTCTGGTTCGTCATGTTTGCGAGATGTTATCTATGTCCTGTTCTTATACGTTTGTGAATATTATTTAAATGGTTATCAAGTGTTCAAGCATGTTTGTTTCATGTATTCCTTGGACCCATCACATTATGACTTAGCTTTGGTACAAATAGTTCATGACTACTCAGATGTATTTACCTAGGTTATCCTTTAGAATTTGCAATTACTTAGAATAGAATTCTAGTCTTGTTATGTCAACCCTTAAGGCATACGGGTCTTAGCGAGATTCTAGCTTAGTAAATAGGTGAATAAATTATCCCAATGCACTTTGTTTAGAGTAGTATTCTATAAAACCACTTTTCATGTGTATCCCTTGGATCGATCATTTCATATGTTTAGAGTAGTATTCTCTACAGGTGTACGTTGAAGATATATATAATATATAAATCAAACTTTACTACTTAGTTAAGAAATAAGATACCCATAATGTAAACTCCGTTCACTTGCGGACCGCCATCGACAAAATTAAAAATACCGTTGAGACGAGCAATGTGCCAAGATCCCAGAAATATAATAATATAGGCAAGTTAATTTATTCTGTGAAATTCTGAAACTCTGGTATATGGTGCAAAATACATTAAATAAAAAGTTGCTTATTTTTCAAATTAAAAATTACAGTAAAATTCTAAAAATTAAATTATAACTACGCCAAAAAGGATTTGTCCAAATTCAAAATGATATTTAATTAAAATTAAATAACCGTTATGGCCTATAAACGATTTCATAGCGACTATTTAAAATTTTGATTTGGACATAACTTATAATTTATAAAGCGAAATCTCTATTTTTCACCTTCATTAGAAAAATACAGTTCAACAGATTCGAACGTTTCTTGTTTCACAGAAATCCGACTTAAAACGGATTCTGTATATTCATTTAAGGTTCGAATCGCCAAATTACGAACTGTCGCGCCATTTCGAGTTCGATTATAATTATAATATAAATTATACGATCAACTGACATTTATAAATAAATTCGTTAATATAATTCAATTCTAAACTGAATTATATAATTTGAATTGCCCAAATCACACGATATTGTCAATTCACTATTTCCGAATATTTCAGAATTAAATATATTATACTATTATTTATATTAATTAAATATTCAATATTATTTAATTAAATGACCAATTAAATCTCTAAATCACTATTTAAATAATTAAATTAAATAATTATTATATCGCTAAAAATATGGGTCGTTACAGGGTGTGACGAAAAGGAATTCCGCTCGGTCCGAACCAGTCGCTAAACCGACCCAGACCGTTCGAAATGCCCTATCGTTTGAGAACACGACAAAATAGAACACATACAAAAGAACATTTCATTGTACATTACAATAATGCATCAGATTACAAGAATATACAGAGTATAAATGAATATCACACAGAAATATCAGAGATTTAAATTACATTTAAATACATAGCAGCGGAAAATAATACAATACACAACTAGAAGAGATATACGGATACAAAGCTTTCCGGATATCGTTCCAGCTGTAAACCAGGATCCTGTGAATATAAATCTGCAAAACCAAAACTACTAGCTGCCCGTGTCAAAATAGGGGCACCCAGAGTTTAGGTCAAAACAATAAACTCCAGGTCAGTCATGTGACTGGTGTGAGAACTAAAACAGTTAGTCTTTATTTTTAAAGCTAGGTAAATCAAGGGACCACGCCGCTAACGCGGAACGGGTTTCCTCCCAAGAATACCAGTGCATAAAACAAACAGCGCAATGCTAAATAAAGAAAAAATGAAGCTATTATAAGACCCAGTTCCCATCACACAATGCAACGCAAGACGAAGGATAGGGTTTTTATCTTATAATAGCCAAGAATGCTTGATACGTGGAAAAACAAATCATTTGATACTATTATAAGTGCATAGTGTATAAAACAACTTCAAATCATAAGTATCAATCATAGACGACATGGGTACCATATATCATGTCGCCATACTAGGCTCTACAATCAAAACCGCAAATGTCACGTATTCGGAAGTTTGGTTTCCGTCTGTGAACCGAGGCCAGGGATCGTCCTCTACCGATTCGAGACTGTCTAGCCCGAGCCTCAGGAACAGCCGCAACTGCCCCATAGAGCGACAGGGCCGGTCCACCGATGTGGATTATTATGCCTGAACACTACGTTTACCCGCCCTTTGGGGCGTAAATGAGCCAACGAATGACTCCATCGGACCCGGATCGTCCGATCAAACCGAGGCGCCTCGCAACAGCAACAACCACACAGGTGAAAAGTATATAAATGTCAGGGATGGTAGGTCACTGACACCACCCTAGCTAGAAAGAAACGCATGCCCTCCCTGAGGTCCTCTCCCGTTTTTGGTTCACAACCGGGGTGCGAGGCTCGCGAATTCAAGTTACACAAAGCTGTGCCACACAGGCTATGCTTTGATCATCACCACAAGACTTTGCTTTTCAACAGAAGCCTCGATCAATTGCCACTTAGGCATGCCACACAGGCAATTCACTCCATGCGTTTGATATCCATCAATATATAACCCCTGAGCTCGTACGTCTCAGAGAAGGGCGTTAAGCAAGAGAATAAATTCTCCGCCGCCAAACAGATATATATTTAATAGAGATCAATCACACGGACTAAAATCCAATGTCAGACACACAGTCCATTTACAAGTCCGTTCTGGGTCTGAACGAAACCGTAGGCACCTAGTACCCCGCATATCCATCGATCTCCAAGTACGTCTGGACGATCACCAACTGTTTCCATCTCTTTGGGTGTACAGCCCAATCAAGATCATTAGTAATCACCCAAACGACGTGAAGACCTCCGGTCTTCGACCATCGTCTTCATCTTCGACTTATCGTCGTATCAATTATTCAGAATGGGATAAACCCGGTCTTTTCGAATAACTCGCGCATACTTTAAATAAGTGTTACACAAACACAACATACGCCTCATTCCAATTCATCAGTCACTAACCGTAAATTAATCAAGAGAATAATTCCCCAAATATTAACCCCGAAGGCCGAAACCAACATCAGATCAATATCCAGAAAACCATTTTGCTTAGCTAACCGACAGTTAGTTTCTAAAATTTCACATTCATAGGGAAAGGTTCCCATTAATTTTATCAAAGATAAATTCTTTAATTTATTCTTGAATCTACTTTTGAATATCAATTCAAATTAGTCGGGATTAACGAACTTTACCGAAGTAATCATTTGTTTTAATTTCCCAATCCCAACCTATTCATCCCATGAAGTAAAACTGGTTATACTTCATATCTAACACCACGGTGTTATCGGTAAATTCCATTACCATTTCACGTCCAAATCTAATTAAAGATTTAACTATCTCCTGGAGCAAAACTGGTGATACTCCATTCTCGATCTTTTCAATCTAATTAAAGATTCATTAAAACTCCACTTAGTTTTAATCATTAACTGGGTTAAAGAATCAGTGTCATTTAAAACACGGTTCACGATAAACCCAAAGTCACATTTCATTAATTATCGGGTTAAAGGACAAGTGTTATTTAAAACACTGTTCACGATAAACCCAAAAATCAATACCAACTCAATTCCAATTAGATATTATTTAATTGGTACACTTCATTAAATCTAAATAAAAAGATTTAATCTTTTCTCAACTGGGTTCAAGAACAGTGTTAGTGAAGACACCATTCACGACAAACCCAAATCACAATTGATATTCAATACAAGGCTCTGAATAGAAAATATATCGGCTTATATTCAATATCAAATTCTACGATTAACAAATGTCATATTGGAAATAACGATATAAATATATATATCTTTCAAATTTCCATAACAACATCTGTATAATCCTGAGTTCCAACATCGAAATATTCCGAAGACAATTTCGATTCAAATCCACTCCAATGCAATCATTAGAAATTCTGGTTATTTTTTAAACCCTTTTCAAATTCAATTTATTTATTTAAAAATAAATAGAATTATAATTCTAGTTCAAAACTAGTTCATTTCGATAAAAATCTATTTTTATCTTCTCAAATATGGAGTTTTTCATCCCAATTCTTTCTAAATCATTTCCTATGATTTTACACAAATTATTACTATTTTTAATAATTTTATCAAGGCCCGTACAGTCGATTTCCATCAATGGCCATCGAACTGCACTTACAGCGACCTTTTTCAAATTTGATTTGGACATAATTCCAAATCCAACCGTTAGATTTCAAATTTCTAATATTCGTTAGAAAGCTCTTTTCGATACGAACCCAACGGTTCCGGTTTTAGGAGAATCCGACGGTCGGATCTCCCGTAATATCCGTTCGAAGTCAATGGTCGAAATTCGCGAACTGCCGCGGCGCGGCGCGTTCTATTCAGGCCATTATATTATATATATAATATATACTTCGTTGATTTCCTTTTAAACGTATTTTATAAATCGTTTTAAATTCATTTTCAAAACGGTTTCAACTTCATATTCAATTTCAAATCAAAATTGAATATTCCAATTTAAATTCATTTTAAATTGATTTCTATTCAAATTCGATTTTAATTCGATTTTAATTCATTTTCTTTTCAATTCAATTCAATACGATTCCGTTTTAAATTCAATTCAATTTAAATTCGTTTCCATATTCAATTTAAATTCGAATTCATTTCTATTCAATTTCAATTCGAATTCGTTTATATTCAATTTCAGTTCGAATTTATTTGTACTCAATTCTTTTCAAAATATCATATTTTTGAAATCAATTTCGATATTCATTATAAAATGAATAAAATCGATATAAACATCGTTCATGTCAAAATGGCGTCAATCTAATCAATACGGCTTCATATATTCCTATTTTCAAATACTCTATTTCAAATATTTCTATTTTAAAACTGGAATGAGGCCCAATCAATTACCATATAATGTTAATTATATGGATTTCTACAACACATGTATATATCAACAACGATGAATAATCAACCATCATCCAAAGTGCATTCTACACTGTATAAGCATCAAATATAAATATTCAACGCTTATAACAGCCTGTCAATCAATCGATCGACATACGACTAAACAATCGGGATTAGTGTACGTCAAATATCATCCCAATACCCGTGTGGGGTTTCAAGCAATCAAGCACAGATTTTTATTTGTGCAGTTGGGCGATGTGTAAAATTTAATGTCCCAATCAATGTCCTTCAAATAGGTGTACATAAACAAACCGTCCGGTTTGTAAATGAATATTTATTTATTCCCATTCACGTTAAAAATTATATTTTTAACGATCAAACTATTTTATTCAACCTATGAATATTCTATTTGGTTCATTTATTAAATAAAATGTTATCTTTATTTTTCTAACTTATTTTTAGAAAATTTCGGCGGCATAACGGCACGATACTAGAAACGGGACAAGGCCTAGCCTTATCCCCGGTCTAGTGAAGGCCCACGCCATTCACACATCAATCAAAATCACCAAACAACCCAATTCAAATCAAATCATCTAACTAATCTATGCAACCAAACAAACAAGTCCATGGTCAGTGGACGATTGTGTCGGGTGCTACTAAACACCGTCTGCATCCTAGTATATATATATAACTAGAAAAAGAAATTGAATAGTGAGAAGTTCTCACAGAATAGCTAATCCAATGCCACGACTCTTCTTAGGTAGAAATCTACGCCGTTCTTGCCTTTTGTCACTTTCTCTGCCCGTATTCTCTATATATGTAAAAATCACATTTTTACTTCGCTATTCAATATATAAAAATCGAATTTTTTACTTCGCTATTCAATATATCAAAAATCGAATTTTTACTATGTTATTCAATATATAAAAATCGAATTTTTACT
This sequence comes from Allium sativum, assembly GCA_030737875.1. Classification (NCBI taxonomy): domain Eukaryota; kingdom Viridiplantae; phylum Streptophyta; class Magnoliopsida; order Asparagales; family Amaryllidaceae; genus Allium; species Allium sativum. Next base: position 10,700,938 of record JASFAX010000027.1, on the reverse strand, counting down.
ATGCTATTCAATATATAAAAATCGAATTTTTACTATACTATTCAATATAAAAAAATCGAATTTTTACTACGTTATTCAATATATAAAAATCGAATTTTTACTATACTATTCAATATAAAAAAATCGAATTTTTACTATACTATTCAATATATAAAAATCGAATTTTTACTATACTATTCTATATATAAAAATCGAATTTTTACTATACTATTCAATATATAAAAATCGAATTTTTACTATACTATTCAATATATAAAAATCGAATTTTTACTATACTATTCAATATATAAAAATCGAATTTCTACTATACTATTCTATATATAAAAATCGAATTTTTACTATACTATTCTATATGTAAAAATCGAATTTTTTACTATACTATTCTATATATAAAAAATCGAATTTTTACTATACTATTCTATATATAAAAATCGAATTTTCACACTTCGCAGTATATAAAAATTCGTTCTTTTCATTATACTGAAGATCATAACTTTCCTTTACTAAAAATATAAACTTTCCTAAATTAAAAATCAAATATTTATTATATATAAAAATCTAAACTTGATTGAATATAAATAAAACTGAATTATAAATAAAATAGAACTCACTGCGTTCTCGGTTGGAGGAGGGGGGTTATGGCGGCTTCCTCAAGTCAGGGGGGAGGAGACGTGCTCGCTGGTGGTGGGAGAGGTCGGGGTCAAGAAGTGGTGGAGGGAGTGCGTCGGTTTTCTGATTTGGGGGAGGGTGCGGTGGAGGTGTAGACGATGGAGGGGGGTGCGATAGGAGGGTGCGGCTGTGGCGGTGCCACTGGGGCAAGGAGGAGCTCGCGATCGATTTAGAAGAGGGGGAGGAGGAAGGAGGACGCGACAGGAGGAGGAGTGGAGAAGAAGAAGGTGGAGGCGGCAGGCGAGGTAGAGGGGGAGATCGACGAGGGCGGCGGCTTCCATCGCTGGTGCAGCGATTTGTTTTTTTTCTTTTTTTCTTTTTCTGATTTCTGAATTAGGTTTAGAGGGAAAAGGGGGAAGGATATATTTATATAATAATTTATATTTTATTTTATCTAAATTTTAAAAAGTAACTTTTTATTTCGAATTCGAAACGAGACCCACCGCCTGTCGTCCATAGCGTTTCACCCCCATTCCGAACACAATGGGATATGTATCGTAAGCTGATTCGATCGTTTCGATCAGTTTCCATCAAGTTTAAAATATAAATCTTTAAATATTTAATTCGAACGTGCATTCCAATTTACCGGGGCAACATACAACCTCTAAAAATTCCCGAAAAATTATTTCTAGCTTCGTATTGACGATATGGTCCTAACAAAACTAATTTCGTCAAATTCCGAGACCGTTTGAAAAATGGCCATTTTCCAGTCGATTAAAACCAACTAAAACTGGTCAAACACGTTTTCCTTTGCCACACTCATCTATTGATTCGAAAAATTATGAAATTTGAAACCTAGCAATAACTTTACATCACGGATCCAACAAAAGTGGTTTCGTCGAAATCCGAGGTCGTTTGCAAAATTCCCATTTTTAAGGGCCTGAATTCCATAGCGACTATTCAGAATTTTCAACTGGACATATCTTTTGATTCCCTCTATGAAATTTTGATTTTTCGGATTCGTTGGAAAGATATCATCAATTAGATCCTAATGTTTTTGGTTTCACTAAAATCCGGATTGTTTTGCACCCGGTACATTCAATTGAAGTTTGAAATCAAATTATCGAACTACCGCGCCATTTTCAATTCCTTTTATAAATATAAATAATTATTTATATTCTAACAACGAACTATATAATATATACGTTTGAATTCTATTCAAAATAAATTTCTCGATGATATTATTTAAAATAATTCATTTTAAATTATCAAAATTCGCTAAAATTGCCAAAATAAAAATTTTAAACTGGCCCAGATTTTCGGGTTGTTACACAGGGGGGTCGGAGCATCGGCGATGGGTTTTTGAAATATGGGGGTGCAGTTTTGGGTTGACCGCGATGTGGAGAATTTAGGGGTTTGATCCCCCGTTAACCCCTTATATATATATATATATATATATATTCAAAAAGCTACTTTTTCATTCCATCTCCAATTCGAACCCACCCACTGTCGTTGCTAGATAATTGCCCCCATTCCGGTCATAATGAGATATGTTTCGTAAGCCAATTCGACTGTTTTGATCATTTTTCGTTTAAATTAAAATATAAATCAATATATATTGAATTCAAACGTACATTTTAATTTACCGGGGCCATATACTGACCCCAAAAATTCCAGAAAAATAAATTTAGCTATGTTTTGACGATACGGTTCTAACAAAACTAATTTCATCAAATTTGGAGACCGTTTGAAAAATGGTCAATTTCCAGTCAATTAAATTCAAACTGAAATTACCAAACACGTTTAATTCACCACGCTCACATATCAATTCCAAAAATTATGAAAATTGGAATCTAGCAATAATTTGACATTCTGGATCCAACAAAGTGGTTTCGTCGTAAACGGAGGTCATTTGCAAAATAGCTATTTTTAAGGGCTATATATTATATTAAAATGTATATAAATTCCATAGCGACTTATCTAAATTTTAAATTGGACATAACTTTTAATTCTCGTTATGAAATCTGGATTTTTCACATTCGTTAGAAAGATATTTTTAAACAGATTCCAATATTTCTGGTTTTACTGAAATCCGATTTATTTTGAACTCTATATATTCATTTGAAATCGAATTTTCAAACTACCACGCCATTTCAAGCTCGTTTTATAATTTAAATAAATTTATGCATTCTAACTTCGATTAAAATAAATTTTTAGTCATTATTATTTAAAATAAATCATTTTAAATATTCAAAATTCATTAAAATAGCTAAAAAAATATATTAAATTGGTTCTGAAAATCCGGGTTGTAAGTGGTTAATGGAGAGAAATAGGGTGTGTGGAATACGAAGGAGTAATTAAACATATGATTTTGGCTTCAGAGGAAATATTTGCAGTGATATTCGGAAAATCTTCCTAACGATTAGTTTGATGTTCTGCGATGACTGATATCAAACCTCTATATCTGCCTATTTGACCATTTATTGTTTCTTTGTCCTTCTATTGTTTATTTTAATTTCTTTTCAAGTTATACAAACTCATATCTAAAATTTTAAAAGAGCATTGTTGATGCCACTCCAAAAACGGTTAAGGGGGGTCATTTGTTGTTTTTTTTTAAATTCACTAAGGGGAGGATCATTTAACATAGCTCCCCCTTAACAATTTATAAAATATAGACCAAAATGCCCGTTTATTATTTTACCCTAATTACATTTTGCTGTTTGTTAAACCCTAATTAACTTCTTCTTCTCGTAGTAAAAAATTATTCACTTTTTTCATAGAGGAACAAATTTCAAAGTAAATTTCTAACTTTGAAAAAGAAGACAACATGATTTTTACTCAAAAAAGCGAACGACATGTTGAATTTGTTGCAAAAATTACCAAAAATGTAACAATTTGCTGAAAAAACAGAGGTTTGTTTTTGACCATAAACGATATATTCGTTGACAGCGAGATGAAGTAAAATAATTAAAACGGCATGTACTCGCTGAATCTAGTGAACGCATTAGGTCATGACAATAACACAAATTCGGCGATAGGCCACCGAACAAAATCGTGTTTTCCAGCGTATTATCGCCGAATATGTAGGATTTTTTTCCAAGTTAATCTATTTTCGTTATGTTAATTCTGAACTTTGTACTGAATTTTGGTTTGTTCTTGTCGATATTTATGGTGTTTTGTGTATTTGAATGGAGGGTAAAATGGGATTCTTTTATTTATTTTTCCATCGTGTTTGGCCCCCTTAACAATTCAATTTTTAATGAAGTTAAAATAAAATATGACCCCCCTTATCCATTTTTGGAGTGACATTACCAATACTCTTTTAAAATCAAAATAATAAATCTTGCAAATAAATGCAAATTTATAATAGTCATGTTTTCCTAGTTAACGCAAACCCATATTAGAAATTTTAAAATTAGTTTAATTTAACAAATCTTGCAACAAAATGCAAACCTAAAATAGAACATTCACGTTTTCGTTTTAAATATAACCTTAGTCATAGTTCCTTTCACACTTTTAATTGGATCTTAAAGATGGTATTTGCCAAATTATCATATTCTTCAAGTAATCTTATTAAGAGCAAAGGGGGGTAAATGAAACTTTTCTTAGCTTTTGGCTTCATTGAACTTCTCGTAGCTTTTAGCTTCTCTATCTTTGAAAGTAAAGCACTTCAAAGGTATTTTGTTTTTAGCTTCTCTCCCATTTGACTTGTGATATAATGGGTGTTTTCCTCTCTCTACTACCGACAATATTGATCTGGATTTTCCTTGTTTTTCTTTTATTAGTGGTATTTTATATTTTCACTTAAATTGTTTTGTTTAGGTATATCGATATTTATATAAAATTTTGCCAGCTTTATGTTATTATTTGCCTCGGGTTGGAAGTAAAAATGAATAACTGGAACAAAGACTGAAAATACAACTTATGTATGTGAGGATATTTCATAAAAACTATCTACCTAACTTTTCAATCGATTTAAATTTTAATCACTGAAATTTACATACATGTTTTTAACTTCTAGATTTTGGATTTAAATCTAACCTTCACGGTTTAATTTATATTGTACACATGAAGTTACTTTCTAATTTTTATTACTCAGATAAAATAAATTTAATGAGAAATGATTCTAATAGTAAAACTGTTCAGTCAAAATCTTATAAACCTATCTTTATATATTAGATTTGTATAAATCTTAAGATCAATTATGAAGTTTGACAAGTTAAGTTTATTTGGGATTTTTCTTTTTTCTTTTATAGTTACTTTGGTTGTGTGATAGCTTAATTGAACAACCACTTTATCTTGGTTATGAAGTCTGAATGTTTTTTTTGCCCATTATGATATTATAGGTTTGATTACTGTAAATTCAATTGCTTTTGTTTTAATTAATTAAAGAATTAACTTTAATTAATTTTAAATTTGAATCCAAATTATAATCAATTACATATTAGTTTCAATTTGTTACAATAATAATTGAATATTAAATTTATTACAATTAAATGCGGCTTTCGTATTTTTAATCATGATTAAAGGAATTTAATAGTACCTTTCTTTCTCTTATGTCCATGGTTGCAGATATGTATGATATGTTCATTTATATACCATTTGTCTACACAAATCTAGATCCATATAGTGCCAAGATTGTAGTCCTTTTTTTAGATTTCTATGAAAATAGTAAAAGTGTTTTCACATTTATAAAAACGAAAAGGTACTTATACACCCTTATTTATTTTCTTAAACTCAAATCTCTTTCTCATTCTAAAGATATTGTAACATAAGTCCATAAAATGTAGAATGTGCCTCTTTTTATATATTTTAGAACGTCCCTTTATTGTGTATTCTTAAAGTGTAACGTATTTACAAGTTATGAAGGAGACATTTTTGTTAAATTTCCTTGTTCTATGTTATTAAAAGAAATAATGTTTTGGCAATGTAGGATACGAATAACAATCTCCTATCATATATATTTTCCTTTGTGATTTCATTTTACATTACAATTCTATGGTGCAATTAAAATGAGAACTATTTAATTTATCTATTTCTATGCAAATTCTTTCCACGTGTAATTGAAATAATATGTCACTATATACCTGAGAGCGTCGACTTTGTCGTAATTTTTGTACTTTGGTGGACGTTGCATGTTTTTGTTGCAACAACATATCTTCGTTTTGTTGCTATCTCTTTTGATTAGAATTTATAATTTAGAGAAAAAAAATATTGTGAATAATTTTTCTATGGTATTTCTGGTGAAAATTTAAGGTTTTGCAGAAGTGGTTGACTCTTTGACCCTTGAAAATAACCAAGATTTTGCAGTTTTTTCTTCTATAGTACCTCGATGTGACATGAGCGTAAACGAGATTCAAAAATATTTTATTATTAAGAGCTGAAGAAGTCGGTTGCTTTATAGTTAATTAAATGGCAAGATTGCCTTATAGCTACCTTCTCATTTTTGATCTAGGATTTTTCTCAAATTGGTTAACTTACCTTACAAATTGTTCCAACAAACAGCGACGATATTCTCACATCTCATCCGATGCTTCTTCGAAATGCGCAATTCTCTATGCCACATCCACCCGACAAAGCAAAGGACCTGAACTCTACCTACTCTCTTTCCCCTTTTCTACATATTCTAAATAAACCTTTCAGATTTCGTCATGGCAGCATCCACTTTTTGTCGCCGTCATCAAGCTAAACAACTAGCGACAAGCTTCTCCCCCTACCTTTTCTTTCTATTCACTCTCTCCCTCTCGTGCTTATCGACCCACCGAGTTAGGTTTCACTATATCTTAGCAATATCTACCCCTCTAGCCTATCCCCTTCACTGCAGTCCTCACTTATTCCCCACATCTCAAATTTTCCGACGATGGATTACGATTTGACATGTTTGATAATTTCTAAAGAGAATGGGAGATGCTCTGATGGAGTCATGGGGAGAGATGGGGGGGTTGGAGTATGTGGTAAAGTTGAGATTCGAGTCCCGCTCACTTACTAATTATTCAATGAGATTTGAGTCCCTTGCGATGACCAATGTGTCTACATAGTCATGTTGGATAGTTGAGAGTGCTTTGTAACTATCTCTGTTATCTATCCATCTGCTGCTATCGGTATGTAGAGTAGAGTTGATAATATGTATACAAGGATGAAGGATAGTTCCAAGAAAATATATGCTAAAAATCCAATAATGAAGAAAGAAACATAGTTACCTTAGTTGAGCCAATAGATACGAGGTTTTCCTTGCCGTATTAATGTTATATGAAATTTTGAAGGCAAAAAAAAAAAAAAAAAAAAAACATGACAAACAAATTTGAACAAAAGATTAAAAAAACTAAATTATCATATACTAGAGTTAGGCAATGTACGTTGTATTATATAGTTTAGATAAAATAAAAGAGTAGATTTGATTATTTGTAATTTAAGGACCAAGGATGGTTCCCATATGTATATATATATATATATATATATATATGTATATATGTATATATATATGTATTTATATAAGGAACGTTCCATGGTACCCCAAATAGTGAGCACCCCATTTGCCCATTTCTCTCATCCTCTCATTTTATATAAATTAAGATAATGGAAGGAGAGAGAAGTAGTGGAGGGAGAGAGAAACAGAATGTGTGGTGGAAATCAAGGGGCATTTAAGGGTGCGGTACAGTTTAGGGTGCCATTGAATGCTCGCCTATATAAATGACATGTTTAGTGGCACCTCAAACATTGGAGCACCCCTATGGCCGTCATGTTTTCCACCACATAATTAGTTTCTCTCTCCCTCCACTAACTCTCTCTCTCTCTCTTCCTCCACTACATATTTTTAATATAAATGAGAGGTGGATATCAAAGGGCTAAAGGGGTGCCATTGAACGCTAGCATATATATATACACACGCATACACGCACAAGAGGAATAGTGGATTCCAACGGCCATTGGTAAAGTCGTTGGTATACGGATCAACGGTTTCCAACGATTACCATTGCCACCAACAGCTATTTTCAAATGGCTTCCAACTATGAAACTTGGTCACGTCTATTTCATGTTTGGCCTGCTAGCCATTGGAAACTATTGAAGACCATTGAAAACAAGTCATTGCTAACCATTGGAAGCCATTGAAATACATTGACCTGTAAGCCATTGTCAACCGTTGGAAGCCGTTGGAAATTTAGGTTTTTTTAACAGATTCCAAATTACTCACTTCCAGCCACACACAATATTATATTTATCAAAATTGCTCCATTTCAAGCATATACATCAGTTTTAATCACATATACACCCAAACATAATATTATACCAAACTCAAACACAAAACATGTAAAACACATAACATAAACCAATATTTATAAAATACATAATGCAACGTCATCAACACAATATATATGTACATACATCCCAATAGCATCAACCCAACGTCAAAATAAACAGTCATCCAACACTGTGTTCAAACCATCATCACCAACTAGCATCAATATATACAAACCATCATAATGTATCTCTTATAATCCTCACCCACTAGCAAAGCGTATATAACATCAAAACATACTAACCTCAACTCTCTCAGCCGGGAGATGAAGGTAGCGTACTGTATTGGGGAATGAACTCCGCCAGACGCTGGTTAAGCTGCTGCATCTGCTCTTCGCGGCGGTGATCACGCTTATTAAGCTCTACGATTTTGGTTCGTAGCTATGCGATCTCGTCCTTGTCCTGAGCTGTAACATCCGAGATTTTTGACCGTTCAAATCGATAATGATCCTCAATGTCGACTTAAACAGATCAAAAATATAGATAGTTATTGGGATTTATATAAGAAAAAGAAGAGAAGAAGAAAGATAAACACAGAATCTCGCAGCGAAAGGACAAAATATAATAAATAAATAATAGTTCATGAACCTGTTGAAAACATACATTTTATTATATTTACAACAATTATCAGAGTAAATTAACATACAACATACCAATATATTTTGCAGCGGAATAATAATTTTAATATGTCTGTTGAACTCCATTTCCATCTTCTTAAATGTATCTTCAAGCAAGGAAAATCTTCGCTAACTGCCACTTGGTCTGACCCGAGCGTATTGCAACAAAAAGAAACACAACAAACACTTAAATCAGAACTAAATCATTCTCATATTAGTTAAATCAAATTTCATGTAATAATATGAATGCAATAACTTAAGAGATTTTACGGGAATTTCCATCTCTTAAGGATCCGTCAAACTAATACCACATAATATAATATGCTATTATAATAATGTCTATGGTTAAATATAACATAATAAAATAGTGTAAGCAGGATTACCATTATTACCCTTGCACCGTTTATATCGTTGCTGTATAGTTTGCATATAACACACCAGTACGTCGGCTGATAGGGATGCGCCGTGATACGACAACGTTAAATCAAAATCGTAGGGGGCTCGATCAGGATAATATGACAAGGCACAGGAGAAATGCCCAGAGTATGAATATACTAGTTGCACGCCCGGACTGGTGGTAACGCATAGCCGCGACTACCGCCCACCTCGAAAAACACTCCCAAAATCACGGATGCGCATCAAATCAATCAAACCGAGGGACTATAGTAATAATGGAAGAAGTGTTGCCGATGGAGGTAGCTAACCCCACTTGGTCACGGTATAGCCATGTTTTAGTCATTTTAATTATGACCCGAAGGTCAAGGATATCCATCATCGTTTTCTTTCTTCAAATCCAGTAATCGCCTCCAAATCCATCCAACACCATTTCTGGAACTCCACCGTGTACACAGTTGTTAAAGTGGTTTTCGATATTCGCAGAGAGTATGACAATATCCGATCCTGATCTCTTTAACAACCAATCGTTTATATTTTTCACACCAGTCAGTTCTTTTACATTTCGAAGGGGTTCATACTTCATATCAAAATATCATATGTAATAACCCGGAAATCTGGGCCAATTTAAAATTTTTATTTAGGAAATTTTAGCGAATTTTGATTATTTAAAATGAATTATTTTAAATAACATCGACGAGAAATTTATTTTGAATAGAATTAGAACGTATATATTATATACGTCGTCAATAGAATATAAATATATATTTTAAATTATAAAAGGAATTGAAAATGGTGCGGTAGTTCGATAATTCGATTTCAAATTTCAAATGGATGTACAGAATTCAAAATAAGCCGGATTTTAGTGAAACCAAAAATATTTGAATCAATTTGAGAATATCTTTCCAACAAATCCGAAAAATCGAAATTTCATAGTGGGAATCAAAAGTTATGTCCAGTTGAAAATTCAGAATAGTCACTATGGAATTCTGGCATTGAAAATGGAAATTTTGCAAACGACCTCGGATTTCGACGAAACCACTTTTGTTGGATCCGGGATGTCAAATTATGGCTAGATTTCAAAATTCATAATTTTCTGAATCAATATGAGAGCGTGGCGAAGTTAAACGTATTTTGACTGTTTTAGTTAATTTCGATCGACTGGAAAATGACCATTTTTCAAACGGTCTCAGAATTTGATGAAATTAGTTTTGTTAGGACCTTATCGTCAATACGAAGCTAGAAATAGTTTTTCTGGAATTTTTCGAGTTAGTATGTGGTCCCGGTAAATTGAAATGTGCGTTCAAATTCAATATACATTGATTTATATTTTAATTTGAATGGAAACTGATCGTAACAATTGAATTGGCTTACGAAACATATCCCATTTGGTTCGGAATGGGGGTATTATGCTAGGGATGACAGTCGTTGGGTTCGAAACTGAGTTCGAATGAAAAGTCAACCCTTATGGAAAAATAAAATAAAATAAATATATAGTATTATATATAATTCCATATTCTCTCACTACCCTCCCCATTCCTTTCAGATCGAACGAACGAAATTAAAAGAAAAAAAAACCCGCCTCTTTTAGACCACCGCCACCCTTCTCCGACGCCGTGCAGCAGGCCTTCCCCCTCCCCTTCTCCTCCGGCGCCACCTCAGTCCCCGGAGATCGACGAGAACCCATAACCCCCCCGACGTTCACCCAAATCCGCCCACACCCACCTCCAGCCGACCGTGCCACCACCTGACCACCCCACCACTACCAATAGCCGACTGCGAGCCCCACGACCACCACCCCTCTTCTTTGCCTCTCCTTTAACCTCCAAATCGAGCCATAGCCCCAAATTCACACCTCACAGCCAACTGCGGGTCCTGCCACAGTTCAACCACCAACGACGAACTCCTACGCGTCATCCCTCGCCTCCGTTTCAGCCCGGGGAGTTTTTATTTTATTTTTACTTATTTATTTGAATAAAAATCGGATTTTTACATGAAGTAGCATGATAAAAATCGATTTTTTTCCATATGAATTAGCGTGTTAAAAAGAAGATTTGCACATATATAATAGCATGATAAAAAAAATTTGAATTTTATATTAGAAGTAGAAAAAATATTAGATTTTTATATATGAAGGAGCGAATTAAAAAAAATACGATTTTTATAATGTTTTCCTTATTATAAAGAAGCGGTCTTTATATGGTTATCATTAGAGAAAGAACACGATATATGTACGAAGTGAAGATAAAAATTCGATTTTTATATATACGAAGTGAAGATAAAAATTAGATTTTTATATATATGAAGTGGAAATAGAAATATGATTTTTTATGTACATGTAGCGTTATTAAAAATGTGATTTTTAATATCAACAGCGTGAAACAGAGGGCAATGGAACGAATTGAAATCAAAAGGAATTCAAACGGTTCAGAAATTCAGAAATAAAATGGCGGAGTGGAACCCCACGGTGAGAACTTCTCACTTTTAATTTAATTTTCTAGTTAAAATATATACTAGCATGCAGACGGTGTTTAGTAGCACCCGACACCCGTCGTCCATAGACCATGGACGGCTTGTATGCTTGTTTGTTTGATTTGAATGTGTAGTTGATTGTGTGATGTGAAATGAAATAAAATATTTTATAGTGGAAAATATTTTATAGTTAAAAATAGAATTTTTAACGTGTATTTAAAATGAAATAAATATAAACAAATCGGATGATTTGTTTATATACACACATTTGACTGATATTAATTGGGATGAAAATTTTTACACATCGCCCAACTGCACGAATAAAATCTGTGTTTGATTGTTTGAAAACCCCACACGGGTATTGGGGTGATATATGACATACACTAATCCCAATAATTAGTTGTATGTCGATCGATTGATTGACAGACTGTTATAAGCGTTGAATATTTATATTTGATGCTTATACAGTGTAGAATGCACTTTGGATGATGGTTGATTATTTGTCGTTGTTGATATATACATGTGTTGTATGGAAATCCATAGAAATAAAATCTATGGTAATTGATTGGGCCTCATTCCAGTTTTGAAATAGAATATTAGAAAAAGAAATATTTGAAATAGAATATTTGAAAAAGAAATATTTGAAATAGAATATTTGAAAAAGAAATATTTGAAATAGAATATTTGAAAGAGAACTATTTGAATAAAATATTTGAATAGAAATATTTGAAAAAGAAATATTTGAAATAGAATCTTTGAAAATAGAAATATATGAAGTCATGTTGATTAGATTGATGCCATTTCTACGTGAACGATATTTATATCGATTTTATTCATTTTATAATGAATATCAAAAGTGATTTCAAAATCTGATATTTTGAAACGAATTGAAATTGAATAGAAATTGAACTGAATTGAAAACGAACTGAAATTGAATTAGAAATAAATTTGAATTGAAATCAATTTGAAATGAATTTAAAACGAATTTATAAGGAAAAAATCAATTTTGATTTGAATTTGAAATGAAGTTGAAATCGTTTTGAAAACGAATTTAAAACGATTTATAAAATACGTTTTAAAAGGAAATCGACGAAATATATATAATATATATATTATATATATAATGGCCTGAATAGAACGTGCCGCGCTGCGGTAGTTCGTGAATTTCGACCATTGACTTCGAATGGATATTTCGAGAGATCCGACCGTCGGATTCTCCTAAAACCGGAACCATTGGGTTCATATCGAAAAAAGCTTTGTAATGAATATTAGAAATTAGAAATCTAACAGTTGGATTTGGAATTATGTCCAAATCAAATTTGGAAAAGGTCGCTGTAAGTGCAGTTCGATGGCCGTTGATGGAAATCGACTGTACGGGCCTTGATAAAAATAGTAATAATTTGTGTAAAATCATAAGAAATGATTTGTGAAGAATTGGGATGAAAAACTCCATATTTGAAAAGATAAAAATAGATTTTTTATCGAAATGAACTAGTTTTGACTAGAATTATAATTTTGTTTATTTTTAAATAAATAAATTGAATTTAAAAAGGGTTTTAAAAGTAACCGGGATTTCCAATAATTGAATTGGACTGGATTTGAATCGTAATTGTCTGTGGAATATTTGGATGTTGGATTTCGTGATTATATAGATACTGTTATGGAAATTTGAAAGATATATTCTTTTCGTTATTTCCAATTCGATATTTGTTGGTCGTAGAATTTGATATTGAATATAAGCCGATATATTTTCTATTCAGAGCCTTGTATTTAATATCAAATGTGATTTGGGTTTGTCGTGAATGGTGTCTTCATTAACACTGTTCTTAAACACAGTTGAGAAAAAGATTAAATCTTTTTATTTAGATTTAATGAAGTGTACCAATTAAATAATATTTAATTGGAATTGAATTGGTATTGATTTTTGGGTTTATCGTGAACAGTGTTTTAAATGACACTGATTCTTTAACCCAGTTAAAGATTAAAACTAAGTGGAGTTTTAATGAATCTTTAATTAGATTGAAAAGATCGAGAATGGAGTATCACCAGTTTTACTCCAGGCGATAGTTAAATCTTTAATTAGATTTGAACGTGAAATGGTAATTGAATTTACCGATAACACTGTGGTGTTAGATATGAAGTATGACCGGTTTAACTTCATGGGGTGAATAGGTTGGGATTGGGAAATAAAATAAATGATTACTTCGATGTAGTTCGCTAATCCGACTAGTTTGAATTGATATTCAAAGAAGATTAAAGAATAAATTTAAAGTATTTATCTTTGATAAAATTAATGGGAACCTTTCCCAAAGTATAAGAATATTTGAATGAAAGAACATTCTGAATTGGAATGAGGCGTATGTTGTGTTTGTGTAACACATGTTTATTATACGTGAGTTATTCAGGAAGACCGGGTTTATCCCATTCTGAATAACTGATTCGACGTGGTGTCGAAGATGAAGACGGTGGTTGAAGATCGGAGGTCTTCACGTCGTTTGGGTGGTTACTGATGATCTTGATTAGGTCGTACACCCAAGAGGAGGGAATCAGTTGGTGATCGTCCAGACGTACTTGGAGATCGATGGATATGCGGGGTACTAGGTGCCTCCGGTTTCGTTCAGACCCAGAACGGACTTGTAAATGGACTGTGTGTCTGACATTGGATTTTAGTCTGTGTGATTGATTTCTATTAAATATATATCTATTTGGCGGCGGAGAATTTATTCTCTTGCTTAACGCCCTTTTCTGAGACGTACGAGCTCAGGGGTTATATATTGATGGATATCAATCGCATGGAGTGAATTGCCTGTGTGGCATGTCTAAGTGGCAATTGATCGAGGCTTCTGTTGAAAAGCAACGTCTTGTGGTTGTTGATCAAAGCACCGCATGTGTGGCATAGCTTTTTGTAGCGTTGATTCGCGAGCCTCACCCCCCTCCCCCCCCCCCCGGTTGTGAACCAAAAACGGGAGAAGGATCCAGGGAGGGCATGCGTTTCCTTCTAGCTAGAAGTGGCGTCAGTGGTTTTACACGCCCTGACGAGTTTGACTTATGTGGTTGTTGCTGTTGCGAGGCGCCTTGGATATATCGGTCGATCCGGGACCGATGGAGTCATTGGACTCATTGACATCCCAAAGGGTGGGGAAACGCAGTGTTTAGGCATTTTAATCCACATCGGTGGACCGGCTCTGTGGCTCCTAAGGGTCACTCGAGCTCTGATCCTGAGACACGGGCTAGAGCGTCTTGAATCGGTAGAGGACTACCTTTTGCCTCGGTTCATAGATGGAAACCCAACTTCCAATACGTGACATTTGCGATTTTGATTGTAGAGCCTAGTATGGCGACATGATATATAGTACCCATGTCGTCTATGACTGATATTTATGATTGAAATTGTTTTGACACTATACACTTATAGTAATAATCAAATGATTTATTTTAACGTATCAAGGATGCTTTGGCTATTATAAGGTAAAACCCTATCCTTCGGCTTGTGTTGCATTGTGTGATGGGACCTGGGTCTTATAATAGCTTCATTTTTCCTTATTTAGCATTGTGATGTTGTTTTATGCACTGGTATTCTTAGGAGGAAACCCGTTCCGTGTTATACGGCGTGGTCCCTTGATTTACCGAACATAAAAATAAAGATTAATAATTGTTTTAGTTCTCACACCAGTCCCATGACTGACCTGGAGTTTATTGTTTTAACCTAAACTCGGGGTGCCCTTATTTTCGACACGGGTAGCTAGTAGCTTTGGTTTTGCAGATTTAAATTCACAGGATCCTGATTTATAGCTGGAATGATATCCGGAAAGCTTTGTATCCACATATCTCCTTCAGTTGTGTATTGTATTATTTTCCACTGCTATGTAATGTATTGTAATCTCTGATATTTTTCTGTTGGGTAATGTTTATTTATACTTTGTATATTCTTGTAATCTGATGGAATTATTGTAATATACAATGAAATGTTCTTCTGTCTGTGTTCTTTTGTGGCTTTTTCTCAATTCTATCCGTGCTTTCCTTACCGGGGAAGTTCGGATCGTTTCATCGTGGTATCAGAGCTTTGGTTTACAAAGCTCAGAGAACATGACACATTAGAACCAAACGAAAGAATTCATCAGAGATTGGATTAGTAATATCCAACGGGAATGACGCGTTAGAGATGGGATCAGTAGTATCCTTGAACGAGTGTGAAGAATATATTTTTAAAATGAAAACAAATTTTGTTTTGAAAATTTAAATCAACTATTCGTATTTGATTCTTTATTTATATTGAATTTGGATGATCCAGTATATATAGATTTTGCGTGTACGTCTGATCCGCGTGTATTTGGAGTTTTAATATACTTGATAAATATAGAATTACACTCTACTCGCCCGGGGGTGATTCTGATGATTGATATATCACCATCAGAATTTATATTTGAGTGACGAAAGTGAGATATCTATATATTTCCATTAGACTGGTGTGAGAACCAAAATTAGATAAGGCTTATTGTTGTGATTTGGCATCAAAAATGTGATTTTTGACTATATATCAAAGTTATGAATTTGAAATGATAATTTACTAATTGATTGATGGTTGTGTTGTTTGATCAATTAAATGTTGAACCTATCACCAAATTGAATCGAATAGTGAAGTGTATTGAAAATTAGTTGCATTTGCATGCATATACATGTACTTACATTGAACAGGTCATAGCAAGGAGGCTAGAGCAGAAAAATAAAATTGTTTGCCCGACAAATAGGTACATGTTTACCATAATTAACTATTTTGTTTGGGTGATGATGATTTTATGAGTCGATTGGCTAACCGCTTGGCTTTTTCTTTATCTTTTTGATTGAATAAGGTCATGGGAGACTATATGGAATATCTCGAAGTCCCCGGTTAAGGGGAGGTAATGGCAAAAAAAATCGAAAATTTAGGGTGTTAGCCAAATTTTTGAAAATTTTGAAAAGTTCTTAGAAACTGAAAAGTTGAAGAACTTAAGCCGTAAAGAAAACAATGAAAGTTGAGTTGATTAGTTAAGCAACTTTCGGCTTCGTTCCTTTTCGGGGACGAAAATATGACGAAAAGGAATTTCGCTCGGTCCGAACCAGTCGCTAAACCGACCCAGACCGTTCGAAACGCCATATCGTTTGAGAACACGACAAAATGGAACGCATACAGAAGAACATTTCATTGTATATTACAACAATGCATCAGATTACAAAAATATACAGAGTATAAATGAATATTACACAGAAATATCAGAGATTTAAATTGCATTTAAATACATCGCAGCGGAAAATAATACAATACACAACTAGAAGAGATATACGGATACAAAGCTTTCCGGATATCGTTCCTGCTGTAAACCAGGATCCTGTGAATATAAATCTGCAAAACCAAAACTACTAGCTGCCCGTGTCGAAAATAAGGGCACCCAGAGTTTAGGTTAAAACAATAAACTCCAGGTCAGTCATGTGACTGGTGTGAGAACTAAAACAGTTATTAATCTTTATTTTAAATCATTAGGTAAATCAAGGGACCACGCCGTATAACACGAAACGGGTTTCCTCCCAGGAATACCAGTGCATAAAACAAACAGCGCAATGCTACATAAAGAAAAATGAAGCTGTTATAAGACCCAAGTCCCATCACACAATGCAACGCAGCCGAGGATAGGGTTTTCCCTTATAACAGCCAAAGAATGCTTGATACGGTTAAAACAAATCGTTTGATACTATTATAAGTGCATAGTGTATAAAACAACTTCAAATCATAAGTATCAATCATAGGCGGCATGAGCGCCCCATCCCACTATGTCGCCATATATAGGATTACAACTAAAACCGCAAAGTCACGTATTTGGAAATTGGATTTCCATCTATGAACCGAGGCAAAAGATAGTCCTTAACCGATTCGAGACAATCTAGCCCATGTCTCAGGATCAGAACGCATCAACCCTTTAGATCGTCAGGGCCGGTCCACCGATGTGGATTATTATGCCTGAACACTACGTTTCCCCACCCTATGGGGTGTAAGTGAGCCAACTAAATGACTCCATCGGTTCGAGAACGACCGATCAATCCGAGGCGCCTCGCAACAGCAACAACCACATAAGTCAAACTCGTCAGGGCGTGTAAAACCACTGACGCCACTTCTAGCTAGAAAGAAACGCAAGTCCTCCCTGATGTCCTCTCCCGTTTTTGGTTCATACCGGGTGTGAAACTCGCGAAGTAAACGTTACACAAAGCTACGCCACGAAGGCCGTGCTTCGATCATCAACCACAAGACTTTGCTTTTCAACAGAAGCCTTGATCATTTGCCACTTAGGCATGCCACACAGGCAATTCACTCCATGCGTTTGATATCCATCAATATATAACCCCTGAGCTCGTACGTCTCAGAGAAGGGCGTTAAGCAAGAGAATAAATTCTCCGCCGCCAAACAGATATATATTTAATAGAGATCAATCACACGGACTAAAATCCAATGTCAGACACACAGTCCATTTACAAGTCCGTTCTGGGTCTGAACGAAACCGGAGGCACCTAGTACCCCGCATATCCATCGATCTCCAAGTACGTCTGGACGATCACTAACTGTTTCCATCTTCTTGGGTGTACAGCCCAATCAAGATCATCGGTAATCACCCAAACGACGTGAAGACCTCCGGTCTTCGACCACCGTCTTCATCTTTGACTTATCGTCGTATCAGTTATTCAGAATGGGTTAAACCCGGTCTTTCCGAATAACTCGCGTATATTTTAAATAAGTGTTACACAAACACAACATACGCCTCATTCCAATTCTTTAGTCACTAACCGTAAATTAATCAAGAGAATAATTCCCCAAATATTAACCCCGAAGGCCGAAACCAACATCAGATCAATATTCAGAAAACCATTCTGCTTGGCTAACCGACAGTTAGTTTCTAAATTTCACATTCATAGGGAAAGGTTCCCATTAATTTTATACAAGATAAATTCCTCGAATTTATTCTTTAATCATCTTTTGAATTTCGATTCAACTAGTCGGGATTAACGAACCTTACCGAAGTAATCATTTGTTTTAATTTCCCAATCCCAACCTATTCATCCCATGAAGTAAAACTGGTGATACTTCATATCTAACACCACGGTGTTATCGGTAAATTCAATTACCATTTCACGTTCAAATCTAATTAAAGATTTAACTATCGCCTGGAGCAAAACTGGTGATACTCCATTTTCGATCATTTCAATCTAATTAAAGATTCATTAAAACTCCACTTAGTTTTAATCTTCGACTGGGTTAAAGAATCAGTGTCATTTAAAACACGGTTCACGATAAACCCAAAATCACATTCCATTAATTATCAGGTTAAAGAACAAGTGTTATTTAAAACACTGTTCACGATAAACCCAAAAATCATTCCATTAATTATCGGGTTAAAGAACAAGTGTTATTTAAAACACTATTCACGATAAACCCAAAAATCAATACCAATTCAATTCCAATTAAATATCATTTAATTGGTACATTTCATTAAATCTAAATAAAAAGATTTAATCTTTTCTCAACTGGGTTCAAGAACAGTGTTAGTGAAGACACCATTCACGACAAACCCAAATCACATTTGATATTCAATATAAGGCTCTGAATAGAAAATATATCGGCTTATATTCAATATCAAATTCTACGATTAACAAATGTCGTATTGGAAATAACGATATAAATATATATCTTTCAAATTTCCATAACAACATCTGTATAATCACGAATTCCAACACCGAAATATTCCGAAGACAATTTCGATTCAAATCCACTCCAATGAAATCATTGGAAATTCTGGTTATTTTTAAAACCCTTTTTCAAATTCAATTTATTTATTTAAAAATAAATAGAATTATATCTCTAGTTCAAAACTAGTTCATTTCGATAAAAATCTATTTTTATCTTTTCAAATATGGAGTTTTTCATCCCAAATCTTCACAAACCATTTCTTATGATTTTACACAAATTATTACTATTTTTAATAATTTTATCAAGGCCCGTACAGTCGATTTCCATCAACGGTCATCGAACTGCACTTACAGCGACCTTTTTCGAATTTGATTTGGACATAATTCCAAATCCAACCGTTAGATTTCAAATTTCTAATATTCGTTAGAAAGCTCTTTTCGATACGAACCCAACGGTTCCGGTTTTAGGAGAATCCGACGGTCGGATCTCCCGTAATGTCCGTTTGAAATAAATGGTCGAAATTCGCGAACTGCCGCGGCGCGGCGCGTTCTTTTCAGGCCATTATATTATATATATAATATATATAATATATATTTCGTCGATTTCTATTTAAAACGAATTATATAAATAGTTTTAAAATTCGTTTCAAAAGCAATTTCAACTTCCATTTCAATTCAAATCAAAATCGAATTCTTCTTAATAAATTCGTTTTAAAATTCATTTCTATTCAATTCAAATTTCAATTCAATTTGAATTCATTTCAATTCGCTTTCAATTCAATTTGAATTCATTTTCAATTCATTTCGAAATCGTTTTCAATTCAATTCATTTCGAAATCGTTTTCAATTCAATTCATTTCGAAATCGTTTTCAATTCAATTCATTTCGAAATCGTTTTCAATTCAATTCATTTCGAAATCGTTTTCAATTCAATTCATTTCAAAATGAATAAAATCGATATAAATATCATTTACGTCAAAATGGCGTCAATCTAATCAACACGGCTTCATAAATTTCTATTTTCAAATATTCTATTTCAAATATTTCTTTTTCAAATAGTTGTTATTATCAAAATATTTCGTTCAACACATGACCAGTCTCAATGGATGAGTACTGTCAACACATGAACCTTTATTTTATAATATTCTTTATTTTCTAAATTGGAATGAGGCCCAATCAATCACCATATAAAGTTAATTATATGGATTTTCATACAACACATGTATAATAGCATTGAAAAATAATCAACCATCAACCAAAGTGCACTACACTGTATAAGCATCAAATATAGATATCTAACGCTTATAACAGCCTGTCAATCAATCGATCGACATATTTAATCAATCAGGATGAGTGAACTTCAAATTTCATCCCAACACCCGTGTGGGGTTTCAAACAATCAAACGCATATTTTATTTGTGCAGTTGGGCGATGTGTAAAATTTATCGACCCAATCAATGTCCTTCAAATAGGTGTACATAAACAAACCGTCTGGTTTGTAAATGAATATTTTATTTTATTCACTTCACGTTAAAAATTATATTTTTAACGATAAAACATTTTATTCAACCTATGAATATTCTATTCGGTTCATTTATTCAATAAAATGATATTTTTATTTTTCTAACTAATTTTAGAAAATTTCGGCGGCATAACGGCACGATACTAGAAACGGGACAAGGCCTAGCCTTATCCCCGGTCTAGTGAAGGCCCACGCCATTCACACATCAATCAAATCAGTTTCATCTCACCAAACAATTCAATTCAAACAAATAATCCAACTAATCTATGCAACCAAACAAACAAGTCCATGGTCTGTGGACGATTGTGTCGGGTGCTACTAAGCACCGTCTGCATCCTAGTATATATATATAACTAGAAAATGAAATTGAAAGGTGAGAAATTCTCACAGAGGGATCCACTCCGCCGTGCTTTGCTTCCGAGCTGCTGCACTGTCTGAATTAGCTTGAAATTCCAATGCAGTCCTTTTCCCGCTGTTTATAATAAAAATTATATTTTTATCACTTAGTTCTAATAAATAAAAATCATATTTTTATATTTCTGCTTCATATATAAAGATCGAATTTTTATTCGCTATTTAAATAAAATAAAAATCACACTTTTAATTGCTTTTCAAACAAAGAAAAATCACATTTTTAACATCTACATGTATAGATGAAATTCTATTTTATCAATGCTATATATATTTAAAAGACCACATTTTTACGACGTCATTTTGAATATAAAGATTATATTTTTCTCGCTTGTTCATGTAGTTAAAAATCGAAACTTTTCCTTTGCAAAATTTATTCCTTTGCATGATTATTTTATAAATCATACACATACGATATAGATTATATTTTTATCGATCAAAATGTATTTTCTTATATATGACAAAAATCCTATTTTTATCTTCATAAAAATATTTCTAACATACGATAAAAAAATTATCTTTATAGAATCACATTCTATTTTATATTTTCAAAATCAAAGGTCATATTTTTTTTATTTCGATGTTCAATATATAAAAAATCACATTTTTATTCTGCTATTTCTATGTTTATATTTTAAAAACAAAAGGTATTTTATATTTTAAAAACAATGCTAATTATATATTTAAAAGCAGAAAATTGATCAATGTAAATTTATTTTGAAATCTTATCTTTGTTTCAAACATTATATACATTTCTGATTTTTAACAATGTTTTATATCATAAATAGAAATGAAAATAAAATCACCTTTCTCTTCAGTCTGAACTGAAATAAACTCGTCGAACTGAGGCTCAGAGGCTAGGGTTCGTTATTGCTCCACTGCCGAGGCGCTGGACGTTGATCCAAGGTCACCACATCATCGGCCGTTCATCTTTCTTCCCATGCCAGGCGGCGCGCTCAGCTCGAAGTCCCCCCTGAAGCTACAACCTCCTCCGAAGTCCGCCGATTCCAATGGAGATTTCCGCCACCAGAAAACGTGCTTCGCGATCACCGTTGAAGGTGATGATCCCCGGGGCGCTTCGATTTTTTATTAAGTGGGGAGGGAGGTCGGAAGTGGAGAAATTGGGATGATGTAATCGTCGGTCTGGGGATATCGGCTGTAAAGAAGGGGAGGGTTGACCATGGGTTTTTGCTTTGACTTAGGGTTGAAGAGAAAATCCTTCTTATATATAATATATTTATTTAATTTGTTTAAATGTACTTTTTATTTTGACCTCGAAACGAGACCCACCGCCGGTCTCCATAGCTAATTACCCCTATTCCGAACACAATGGGATATGTTACGTAGGCTGATTCGACTGTTTCGATCAGTTTTCCGTTAAATTTACATTTAAATCGCTATATTGAAGTTTAAACGTACATTTCAAATTACCGGGGTCACATTCTAACTAGAAAAATTCCAGAAAAATATTTTCTAGCTTCGTATTGACGATACGGTCCTAACAAAACTAGTTTCGCTGAATTCTGAGACCGTTTGAAAAATGGCCATTTTCCAGTCGATTAAAATCAACTGAAACTGGTCAAACGCGTTTTCCTTCGCCACGCTCACATATTGATTCGAAAAATTATGAAATTTAAAACCTAGCAATAACTTCACATCCCGGACCCAACAAAACTGGTTTCGTCGAAATCCGAGGTCGTTTGCAAAATGTCCGTTTTTAAGGGCCTGAATTCCATAGCGACTATTCAGAATTTTCAACTGGACATATCTTTTGATCCCCGCTATGAAATCTTGATTTTTCTGATTCGTTAGAAAGATATCATCAATTAGATTCCATTATTTTTTGTTTCACTAAAATCCGGATTATTTTGCACCCGGCACATTCAATTGAAGTTTGAAATCGAATTATCGAATTATCGAACTACCGCGCCATTTTCAATTCCTTTTATAATTATATATAATTATTTATATTCTAACGACTACGCGTATATTATATACATTTGAATTATATTCAAATTAAATTTCTCGTCCATATTATTTAAAATAATTCATTTTAAATAATCAAAATTCGCTAAAATGGCCAAAATAAAAATTTTAAACTGGCCCAGATTTTCGGGTTGTTACAATCTCCCCCACTTAAAACTTTTCGTCCCCGAAAAGGAACAAAGTCGAAAGTGGTTTGATTAATCAACTCTACGTTCGATCTGGCTTCCATTCTCCAACTTTTCAGTTTCTGAGAATTTTCAAAATTTCAAAAATTTGGCTAACACCCTAAATTATTGAAAAATTTCGCCATAACCTCCCCTGCACCGGGAGCATCGGGGAATTTCAAATAGCTTCCCCGGTCCTTCTAATCTCAAAAAGAAAAAGAAAAAGCCAAGCGGCTAGCCAATAGGCTCATAAAATCATCATCACCCAAACAAAACAGTAAATTATGTAGTAAACATGTACCTAGTTGTCGGGCAAACAAATTTTATTCTCTGCTCTAGCCTCCTTGCTATGACCTGTTCAATGTAAGTATATATATATGCAAGCAAATGCGACCGATTTTCAATACAGTTCAATATTTGGTTCAATTAGGCTTAATGGTTAAAAATTAGCAAACAACTAAACAAACAACACAAACATCAATCAATTAGTGAATTAGAGTTTCAAATTTATAATTTGATACATATACAAAAATCATGTTTTTGATGCCAATTCACAACAAGGTGTCCTAGCTATATATATAGGTTTTGGTTCTCACACCAGTCTAATGGAAATATATAGGTATCACACCTTCGACACTCGAAAATAAATGCTGATGATGTTTCGAACCACCATCAGAACATCTCCGGGCTACTAGAGTGCGGTCCTATATCTATCCAGTATATTAAAACTTCGAATATACGTTCATGACGCGTATATGCAAAATCCTTATATATTGGAATGTCCATATTCAAAATAAATAAATAATCAAATACGTTTAAAACGATTTAAATTTTCAAAACAAGATTGTTTTCATTTGAAAAATATACTCTTCACACTCGTCCTAGGATACTACTGATCCCATCTCTAACGAGTCATTCTAATTGGATATTACTAATCCAATATCTGATGAATTCTTTCATACTGTTCTAATGTGCCTTGTTCTCGAGCTCTGTAAACCAAAGCTCTGATACCAACTGTGACGAAAAGGAATTTCGCTCGGTCCGAACCAGTCGCTAAACCGACCCAGACCGTTCGAAACGCCATATCGTTTGAGAACACGACAAAATGGAACGCATACAGAAGAACATTTCATTGTATATTACAACAATGCATCAGATTACAAGAATATACCGAGTATAAATGAATATTACACAGAAATATCAGAGATTTAAATTGCATTTAAATACATCGCAGCGGAAAATAATACAATACACAACTAGAAGAGATATACGGATACAAAGCTTTCCGGATATCGTTCCAGCTGTAAACCAGGATCCTGTGAATATAAATCAGCAAAATCAAAACTACTAGCTGCCCGTGTCGAAAATAAGGGCACCCAGAGTTTAGGTTAAAACAATAAACTCCAGGTCAGTCATGTGACTGGTGTGAGAACTAAAACAGTTATTAATCTTTATTTTAAATCATTAGGTAAATCAAGAGACCATGCCGTATAACACGGAACGGGTTTCCTCCCAGGAATACCAGTGCATAAAACAAACAGCGCAATGCTAAATAAAGAAAAATGAAGCTGTTATAAGACCCAAGTCCCATCACACAATGCAACGCAACCGAGGATAGGGTTTTCCCTTATAACAGCCAAAGAATGCTTGATACGGTTAAAACAAATCGTTTGATACTATTATAAGTGCATAGTGTATAAAACAACTTCAAATCATAAGTATCAATCATAGGCGGCATGAGCGCCCCATCCCACTATGTCGCCATATATAGGATTACAACTAAAACCGCAAAGTCACGTATTTGGAAATTGGATTTCCATCTATGAACCGAGGCAAAAGATAGTCCTCAACCGATTCGAGACAATCTAGCCCATGTCTCAGGATCAGAACGCATCAACCCTTTAGATCGTCAGGGCCGGTCCACCGATGTGGATTATTATGCCTGAACACTACGTTTCCCCACCCTATGGGGTGTAAGTGAGCCAACTAAATGACTCCATCGGTTCGAGAACGACCGATCAATCTGAGGCGCCTCCCAACAGCAACAACCACATAAGTCAAACTCGTCAGGGCGTGTAAAACCACTGACGCCACTTCTAGCTAGAAAGAAACGCAAGTCCTCCCTGATGTCCTCTCCCGTTTTTGGTTCATACCGGGTGTGAAACTCGCGAAGTAAACGTTACACAAAGCTACGCCACGAAGGCCGTGCTTCGATCATCAACCACAAGACTTTGCTTTTCAACAGAAGCCTTGATCATTTGCCACTTAGGCATGCCACACAGGCAATTCACTCCATGCGTTTGATATCCATCAATATATAACCCCTGAGCTCGTACGTCTCAGAGAAGGGCGTTAAGCAAGAGAATAAATTCTCCGCCGCCAAACAGATATATATTTAATAGAGATCAATCACACGGACTAAAATCCAATGTCAGACACACAGTCCATTTACAAGTCCGTTCTGGGTCTGAACGAAACCGGAGGCACCTAGTACCCCGCATATCCATCGATCTCCAAGTACGTCTGGACGATCACTAACTATTTCCATCTTCTTGGGTGTACAGCCCAATCAAGATCATCGGTAATCACCCAAACGACGTGAAGACCTCCGGTCTTCGACCACCGTCTTCATCTTTGACTTATCGTCGTATCAGTTATTCAGAATGGGGTAAACCCGGTCTTTCCTAATAACTCGCGTATATTTTAAATAAGTGTTACACAAACACAATATACGCCTCATTCCAATTCATTAGTCACTAACCGTAAATTAATCAAGAGAATAATTCCCCAAATATTAACCCCGAAGGCCGAAACCAACATCAGATCAATATTCAGAAAACCATTCTGCTTGGCTAACCGACAGTTAGTTTCTAAATTTCACATTCATAGGGAAAGGTTCCCATTAATTTTATACAAGATAAATTCCTCGAATTTATTCTTTAATCATCTTTTGAATTTCGATTCAACTAGTCGGGATTAACGAACCTTACCGAAGTAATCATTTGTTTTAATTTCCCAATCCCAACCTATTCATCCCATGAAGTAAAACTGGTGATACTTCATATCTAACATCACGGTGTTATCGGTAAATTCAATTACCATTTCACGTTCAAATCTAATTAAAGATTTAACTATCGCCTGGAGCAAAACTGGTGATACTCCATTTTCGATCATTTCAATCTAATTAAAGATTCATTAAAACTCCACTTAGTTTTAATCTTCGACTGGGTTAAAGAATCAGTGTCATTTAAAACACGGTTCACGATAAACCCAAAATCACATTCCATTAATTATCAGGTTAAAGAACAAGTGTTATTTAAAACACTGTTCACGATAAACCCAAAAATCATTCCATTAATTATCGGGTTAAAGAACAAGTGTTATTTAAAACACTGTTCACGATAAACCCAAAAATCAATACCAATTCAATTCCAATTAAATATCATTTAATTGGTACATTTCATTAAATCTAAATAAAAAGATTTAATCTTTTCTCAACTGGGTTCAAGAACAGTGTTAGTGAAGACACCATTCACGACAAACCCAAATCACATTTGATATTCAATATAAGGCTCTGAATAGAAAATATATCGGCTTATATTCAATATCAAATTCTACGATTAACAAATGTCGTATTGGAAATAACGATATAAATATATATCTTTCAAATTTCCATAACAACATCTGTATAATCACGAATTCCAACACCGAAATATTCCGAAGACAATTTCGATTCAAATCCACTCCAATGCAATCATTGGAAATTCTGGTTATTTTTAAAACCCTTTTTCAAATTCAATTTATTTATTTAAAAATAAATAGAATTATATTTCTAGTTCAAAACTAGTTCATTTCGATAAAAATCTATTTTTATCGTTTCAAACATGGAGTTTTTCATCCCAAATCTTCACAAACCATTTCTTATGATTTCACACAAATTATTACTATTTTTAATAATTTTATCAAGGACCGTACAGTCGATTTCCATCAACGGTCATCGAACTGCACTTACAGCGACCTTTTTCGAATTTGATTTGGACATAATTCCAAATCCAACCGTTAGATTTCAAATTTCTAATATTCGTTAGAAAGCTCTTTTCGATACGAACCCAACGGTTTCGGTTTTAGGAGAATCCGACGGTCGGATCTCCCGTAATGTCCGTTTGAAATAAATGGTCGAAATTCGCGAACTGCCGCGGCGCGGCGCGTTCTATTCAGGCCATTATATTATATATATAATATATATTTCGTCGATTTCTAATTAAAATGAATTATATAAATAGTTTTAAAATTCGTTTCAAAAGTAATTTCAACTTCCATTTCAATTCAAATCAAAATCGAATTCTTCTTTATAAATTCGTTTTAAAATTCATTTCTATTCAATTCAAATTTCAATTCAATTTGAATTCATTTCAATTCGCTTTCAATTCAATTTGAATTCGTTTTCAATTCATTTCGAAATCGTTTTCAATTCAATTCATTTCAAAATCGTTTTCAATTCAATTCATTTCGAAATCGTTTTCAATTCAATTCATTTCGAAATCGTTTTCAATTCAATTCATTTCGAAATCGTTTTCAATTCAATTCATTTCGAAATCGTTTTCAATTCAATTCATTTCGAAATCGTTTTCAATTCAATTCATTTCAAAATGAATAAAATCGATATAAATATCGTTTACGTCAAAATGGCGTCAATCTAATCAACACGGCTTCATAAATTTCTATTTTCAAATATTCTATTTCAAATATTTCTTTTTCAAATAGTTGTTATTATCAAAATATTTCGTTCAACACATGACCAATCTCAATGGATGAGTACTGTCAACACATGAACCTTTATTTTATAATATTCTTTATTTTCTAAATTGGAATGAGGCCCAATCAATCACCATATAAAGTTAATTATATGGATTTTCATACAACACATGTATAATAGCATTGAAAAATAATCAACCATCAACCAAAGTGCACTACACTGTATAAGCATCAAATATAGATATCTAACGCTTATAACAGCCTGTCAATCAATCGATCGACATATTTAATCAATCAGGATGAGTGAACTTCAAATTTCATCCCAACACCCGTGTGGGGTTTCAAACAATCAAACGCATATTTTATTTGTGCAGTTGGGCGATGTGTAAAATTTATCGACCCAATCAATGTCCTTCAAATAGGTGTACATAAACAAACCGTCTGGTTTGTAAATGAATATTTTATTTTATTCACTTCACGTTAAAAATTATATTTTTAACGATAAAACATTTTATTCAACCTATGAATATTCTATTCGGTTCATTTATTCAATAAAATGATATTTTTATTTTTCTAACTTATTTTAGAAAATTTCGGCGGCATAACGGCACGATACTAGAAACGGGACAAGGCCTAGCCTTATCCCCGGTCTAGTGAAGGCCCACGCCATTCACACATCAATCAGATCAATTTCATCTCACCAAACAATTCAATTCAAACAAATAATCCAACTAATCTATGCAACCAAACAAACAAGTCCATGGTCTGTGGACGATTGTGTCGGGTGCTACTAAGCACCGTCTGCATCCTAGTATATATATATATAACTAGAAAATGAAATTGAAAGGTGAGAAATTCTCACAGAGGGATCCACTCCGCCGTGCTTTGCTTCCGAGCTGCTGCACTGTCTGAATTAGCTTGAAATTCCAATGCAGTCCTTTTCCCGCTGTTTATAATAAAAATTATATTTTTATCACTTCATTCTAATAAATAAAAATCATATTTTTATATTTCTGCTTCATATATAAAGATCGAATTTTTATTCGCTATTTAAATAAAATAAAAATCACACTTTTAATTGCTTTTCAAACAAAGAAAAATCACATTTTTAACATCTACATGTATAGATGAAATTCTATTTTATCAATGCTATATATATTTAAAAGACCACATTTTTACGACGTCATTTTGAATATAAAGATTATATTTTTCTCGCTTGTTCATGTAGTTAAAAATCGAAACTTTTCCTTTGCAAAATTTATTCCTTTGCATGATTATTTTATAAATCATACACATATGATATAGATTATATTTTTATCGATCAAAATGTATTTTCTTATATATGACAAAAATCCTATTTTTATCTTCATAAAAATATTTCTAACATACGATAAAAATTTTATCTTTATAAAATCACATTCTATTTTATATTTTCAAAATCAAAGGTCATATTTTTTTTATTTCGATGTTCAATATATAAAAAATCACAATTTTATTCTGCTATTTCTATGTTTATATTTTAAAAACAAAAGGTATTTTATATTTTTAAAACAATGCTAATTATATATTTAAAAGCAGAAAATTGATCAATATAAATTTATTTTGAAATCTTATCTTTGTTTCAAACATTATATACATTTCTGATTTTTAACAATGTTTTATATCATAAATAGAAATGAAAATAAAATCACCTTTCTCTTCAGTCTGAACTGAAATAAACTCGTCGAACTGAGGCTCAGAGGCTAGGGTTCGTTATTGCTCCACTGCCGAGGCGCTGGACGTTGATCCAAGGTCACCACATCATCGGCCGTTCTTCTTTCTTCCCATGCCAGGCGGCGCGCTCAGCTCGAAGTCCCCCCTGAAGCTACAACCTCCTCCGAAGTCCGCCGATTCCAATGGAGATTTCCGCCACAAGAAAACGTGCTTCGCGATCACCGTTGAAGGTGATGATCCCCGGGGCGCTTCGATTTTTTATTAAGTGGGGAGGGAGGTCGGAAGTGGAGAAATTGGGACGATGTAATCGTCGGTCTGGGGATATCGGCTGTAAAGAAGGGGAGGGTTGACCATGAGTTTTTGCTTTGACTTAGGGTTGAAGAGAAAATCCTTCTTATATATAATATATTTATTTAATTTGTTTAAATGTACTTTTTATTTTGACCTCGAAACGAGACCCACCGCCTGTCGTCCATAGCTAACTACCCCTATTCCGAACACAATGGGATATGTTACGTAGGCTGATTCGACTGTTTCGATCAGTTTTCCGTTAAATTTACATTTAAATCGCTATATTGAAGTTTAAACGTACATTTCAAATTACCGGGGTCACATTCTAACTAGAAAAATTCCAGAAAAATATTTTCTAGCTTCGTATTGACGATACGGTCCTAACAAAACTAGTTTCGCCGAATTCTGAGACCGTTTGAAAAATGGCCATTTTCCAGTCGATTAAAATCAACTGAAACTGGTCAAACGCGTTTTCCTTCGCCACGCTCACATATTGATTCGAAAAATTATGAAATTTAAAACCTAGAAATAACTTCACATCCCGGACCCAACAAAACTGGTTTCGTCGAAATCCGAGGTCGTTTGCAAAATGTCCATTTTTAAGGGCCTGAATTCCATAGCGACTATTCAGAATTTTCAGCTGGACATATCTTTTGATCCCCGCTATGAAATCTTGATTTTTCTGATTCGTTGGAAAGATATCATCAATTAGATTCCATTATTTTTTGTTTCACTAAAATCCGGATTGTTTTGCACCCGGCACATTCAATTGAAGTTTGAAATCGAATTATCGAACTACCGCGCCATTTTCAATTCCTTTTATAATTATTTATATTCTAACGACTACGCGTATATTATATACGTTTTAATTATATTCAAAATAAATTTCTCGTCCATATTATTTAAAATAATTCATTTTAAATAATCAAAATTCGATAAAATTGCCAAAATAAAAATTTTAAACTGGCCCAGATTTTCGGGTTGTTACAGAAAAGTTTTAAGTGGGGAAGATTGTAATAACCCGGAAATCTGGGCCAATTTAAAATTTTTATTTTGGCAATTTTAGCGAATTTTGATTATTTAAAATGAATTATTTTCAATAATATCGACGAGAAATTTATTTTTAATAGAATTAGAATGTATATATTTATATACGTCGTCGATAGAATATAAATATTTATTTTAAATTATAAAAGGAATTGAAAATGGCGCGGTAGATCGATAATTCGATTTCAAATTTCAAATGGATGTACAGAATTCAAAATAAGTCGAATTTTAGTGAAACCAAAAATATTTGAATCAATTTGAGAATATCTTTCCAACGAATCCGAAAAATTGAAATTTCATAGCGGGAATCAAAAGTTATATCCAGTTGAAAATTCAGAATAGTCGCTGTGGAATTCTAGCATTGAAAATGGAAATTTTGCAAACGACCTCGGTTTTCGACAAAACCACTTTTGTTGGATCCGGGATGTCAAATTATGGCTAGGTTTCAAAATTCATAATTTTCTGAATCAATATGTGAGCGTGGCGAAGTTAAACGTATTTTGACTGTTTTAGTTAATTTCGATTGACTAGAAAATGACCATTTTTCAAACGATCTCAGAATTTGACGAAATTTGTTTTGTTAGGACCGTATCATCAATACGAAGCTAGAAATAGTTTTTCTGGAATTTTTCGAGTTAGTATGTGGTCCCGGTAAATTGAAATGTGCGTTCAAATTCAATATACATTGATTTATATTTTAATTTAAATGGAAACTGATCGTAACAATTGAATTGGCTTACGAAACATATCCCATTGGGTTCGGAATGGGGGTATTACGCTAGGGACGACAGTCGTTGGGTTCGAAACTGAGTTTAAATGAAAAGTCAACCCTTATGGAAAAATAAAATAAATATATAGTATTATATATAATTCCTTATTCTCTCACTACCCTCCCCGTTCCTTTCAGATCGAACGAAATTAAAAGAAAAAAAAAACCCGCCTCTTTCAGACCACCGCCGCCCATCGCACTGCCACCCCCACCCTTCTCCGACGCCGTGCAGCTGGCCTTCCCCCTCCCCTTCTTCTCCAGCGCCACCTCAGTCCCCGGAGATTGACGAGAACCCATAACCCCCCCCCCCCCCGGACGTTCACCCAAATCCGCCCACACCCACCTCCAGCCGACCGCGCCACCACCTGACCGCCCCACCACTACCAACAGCCGACTGCGAGCCCCACGGCCACCACCCCTCTTCCTTGTCTCTCCTTCAACCTCCAGATCGAGCCATAGCTCCAAATTCACACCTCACAGCCAACTAGGGGCCTTGCCACCAGTCCAACCACTAACGACGAACTCCTACGCATCATCCCTCACCTCCGTTTCAGCCCGGTGAGTTTTTATTTTATTTTTACTTATTTATTTGAATAAAAATCGAATTTTTACATGAAGTAGTATGATAAAATTGATTTTTTTTCATATGAATTAGCGTGTTAAAAAGTAGATTTGCACATACATAATAGCGTGATAAAAAAAATTTGATTGTTATATTAGGAGTAGAAAAATAAAAATTAGATTTTTATATATGAAGGAGTGAATTATAAACAATACGATTTTTATAATGTTTTCCTTATAATAAAGAAGCGGTCTTTAAATGGTTATCATTAGAGAAAGAACACGATATATATACGAAGTGAATATAAAAATTCGTTTTTTATATATACGAAGTGAAGATAAAAATTTGATTTTTATATATACGAAGTTAAGATAAAAATTCGATTTTTATATATATGAAGTGAAGATAAAAATTCGATTTTTATATATATGAAGTGGAAATAGAAATATTATTTTTATGTACATGTAGCATTATTAAAAATGTGATTTTTAATATCAACTGCGTGAAACAGAGGGCGATGGAACGGATTGAAATCAAAAAGGAATTCAAACGGTTCAGAAATTCAGAAATAAAATGGCGGAGTGGAACCCCAAGGTGAAAACTTCTCACTTTTAATTTAATTTTCTAGTTAAAATATATATTAGGATGCAGACGGTGTTTGGTAGCACCCGACACCCATCCTCCACAGACCATGGACGACTTGTATGCTTGTTTGTTTGATTTTGACGTGTAGTTGATTGTGTGATGTGAAATGAAATAAAATATTTTATAGTGGAAAATATTTCATAGTTAAAAATAGAATTTTTAACGTGTATTTAAAATGAAATAAATATAAACAAATCGGAAGATTTGTTTATATGCACACATTTGACTGATATTGATTGGGATGATAAATTTTACACATCGCCCAACTGCACAAATAAAATCTGTGTTTGATTGTTTGAAAACCCCACACGGGTATTGGGGTGATATATGACATACACTAATCCCAATAATTAGTTGTATGTCGATCAATTGATTGACAGACTGTTATAAGCATTGAATATTTATATTTGATGCTTATATAGTGTAGAATGCACTTTGGATGATGGTTGATTATTTGTCATTGTTGATATATACATGTGTTGTATGGAAGTCCATAGAAATAAAATCTATGGTAATTGATTGGGCCTCATTCCAGTTTTGAAATAGAATATTTGAAAAAGAAATATTTGAAATAGAATATTTGAAAAAGAAATATTTGAAATAGAATATTTGAAAATAGAATATTTGAAAGAGAACTATTTGAATAAAATATTTGAATAGAAATATTTGAAAAAGAAATATTTGAAATAGAATCTTTGAAAATAGAAATATATGAAGCCGTGTTGATTAGATTGACGCCATTTCTACGTGAACGATATTTGTATCGATTTTATTCATTTTATAATGAATATCGAAAGTGATTTCAAAATCTGATATTTTGAAACGAATTGAAATTGAATAGAAATTGAATTGAATTGAAAACGAACTGAAATTGAATTAGAAATCAATTTGAATTGAAATCAATTTGAAATGAATTTAAAACGAATTTATAAGGAAAAATTCAATTTTGATTTGAATTTGAAATGAAGTTGAAATCGTTTTGAAAACGAATTTAAAACGATTTGTAAAATACGTTTTAAAAGGAAATCAACGAAATATATATTATATATATAATGGCCTGAATAGAACGCGCCGCGGTGCGGTAGTTTGTGAATTTCGACCATTGACTTCGAATGGATATTTCGGGAGATCCGACCGTCGGATTCTCCTAAAACTGGAACCGTTGGGTTCGTATCGAAAAAATCTTTGTAATGAATATTAGAAATTAGAAATATAACGGTTGGATTTGGAATTATGTCCAAATTAAATTTGGAAAAGGTCGCTGTAAGTACAGTTCGATGGCCGTTGATGGAAATCGACTGTACGGGCCTTGATAAAATTATTAAAAATAGTAATAATTTGTGTAAAATCATAAGAAATGATTTGTGAAGAATTGGGATGAAAAACTCCATATTTGAAAAGATAAAAATAGATTTTTTATCGAAATGAACTAGTTTGGAACTAGAATTATAATTCTGTTTATTTTTAAATAAATAAATTGAATTTAAAAAGGGTTTTAAAAGTAACCAGAATTTCCAATAATTGAATTGGAATGGATTTGAATCGAAATTGTCTATGGAATATTTCAATGTTGGATTTCGTGATTATATAGATTCTGTTATGGAAATTTGAAAGATATATTCATTTCGTTATTTCCAATACGATATTTGTTGGTCGTAGAATTGTTATTGAATATAAGCCGATATATTTTCTATTCAGAGCCTTATATTTAATATCAAATGTGATTTGGGTTTGTCGTGAATGGTGTCTTCATTAACACTGTTCTTAAACACAGTTGAGAAAAAGATTAAATCTTTTTATTTAGATTTAATGAAGTGTACCAATTAAATAATATTTAATTGGAATTGAATTGGTATTGATTTTTGGGTTTATCGTGAACAGTGTTTTAAATAACACTGATTCTTTAACCCAGTTAAAGATTAAAACTAAGTGGAGTTTTAATGAATCTTTAATTAGATTGAAAAGATCGAGAATGGAGTATCACCAGTTACTCCAGGCGATAGTTAAATCTTTAATTAGATTTGAACGTGAAATGGTAATTGAATTCACCGATAACACTGTGGTGTTAGATATGAAGTATGACCAGTTTAACTTCATGGGGTGAATAGGTTGGGATTGGGAAATAAAATAAATGATTACTTCGGTGTAGTTCGCTGATCCCGACTAGTTTGAATTGATTTTCAAAGAAGATTAAAGAATAAATTAAAGTATTTATCTTCGATAAAATTAATGGGAACCTTTCCCAAAGTATAAGAATATTTGAATGAAAAAATATTCTGAATTGGAATGAGGCATATGTTGTGTTTGTGTAACACATGTTTATTATACGTGAGCTATTCAGGAAAACCGGGTTTATCCCATTCTGAATAACTGATTCGACGTGGTGTCGAAGATGAAGACGGTGGTTGAAGACCGGAGGTCTTCACATCGTTTGGGTGATTACTGATGATCTTGATTGGGTCGTACACCCAAGAGGAGGGAATCAGTTAGTGATCGTCCAGACGTACTTGGAGATCGATGGATATGCGGGGTACTAGGTGCCTCCGGTTTCGTTCAGACCCAGAACGGACTTGTAAATGGACTGTGTGTCTGACATTGGATTTTAGTCTGTGTGATTGATTTCTATTAAATATATATCTATTTGGTGGCGGAGAATTTATTCTCTTGCTTAACGCCCTTCTCTGATACGTACGAGCTCAGGGGTTATATATTGATGGATATCAATCACATGGAGTGAATTGCCTGTGTGGCATGCCTAAGTGGCAATTGATCGAGGCTTCTGTTGAAAAGCAAAGTCTTGTGGTTGATGATCAAAGCACCGCCTGTGTGGCATAGTTTTGTGTAGCGTTGATTCGCGTGCCTCACTCCCCGGTTGTGAACCAAAAACGGGAGAAGTATCCAGGGAAGGCATGCGTTTCCTTCTAGCTAGAAGTGGGCGTCAGTGGTTTTACATGCCCTGACGAGTTTGACTTATGTGATTATTGCTGTTGCGAGGCGCCTCGGATATATCGGTCGATCTGGGACCGATGGAGTCATTGGACTCATTGACACCCCAAAGGTTGGGGAAACGCAGTGTTCAGGCATTTTAATCCACATCGGTGGACCGGCCTTGTGGCTCCTAAGGGTCACTCGAGCTCTGATCCTGAGACACGGGCTAGAGCATCTCGAATCGGTAGAGGACTATCTTTTTCCTTGGTTCACAGATGGAAATCCAACTCCCAATACGTGACATTTGCGGTTTTGATTGTAGAGCCTAGTATGGCGACATTATATATGGTACCCATGCCGTCTATGATTGATATTTAATTGTTTTAACACTATACAC
Organism: Allium sativum; assembly: GCA_030737875.1. Taxonomy (NCBI): domain Eukaryota; kingdom Viridiplantae; phylum Streptophyta; class Magnoliopsida; order Asparagales; family Amaryllidaceae; genus Allium; species Allium sativum. Next base: position 10,664,651 of record JASFAX010000027.1, on the reverse strand, counting down.
TTATAGTAATAATCAAATGATTTGTTTTAACGTATCAAGCATGCTTTGGCTATTATAAGGTAAAACCCTATCCTCCGGATTTTGTTGCATTGTCTGATGGGACCTGGGTATTATAGTAGCTTCATTTTTCTTTATTTGCATTGCGTTGTTGTTTTATGCACTGGTATTCTTGGGAGGAAACCTGTTCCGTGTTATACGGCGTGGTCCCTTGATTTACTGAACTTTAAAATAAAGATTAATAACTGTTTTAGTTCTCACACCGGTCCCATGACTGACCTGGAGTTTATTGTTTTAACCTAAACTCTGGGTGCCCTTATTTTCGACACGGGCAGCTAGTAGTTTTGGTTTTGCAGATTTATATTCACAGGATCCTGATTTACAGCTGGAATGATATCTAGAAAGCTTTGTATCCACATATCTCATTCAGTTGTGTTTTGTATTATTTTCCGCTGCTATGTATTGTATTGTAATCTCTGATATTTTTCTGTTGTGTAATGTTTATTTATACTCTGTATATTCTTGTAATCTGATGGAATTGTTGTAATATACAATGAAATGTTCTTCTGTCTGCGTTCTTTTGTGGCTTGTTCTCAATTCTATCTGTGCTTTCCTTAGCGGGGAAGTTCGGGTCGTTTCATCATATTTTCAAAATCATTCAATATTCAAGATAGAATATTATTCATACTAAAATCTTCATTTAAACCAATTAAAATCTTAAAACAATTCCAGCTTTAATAATTTGAATATTAAAATAGTTAACAGTATATTCAAAATAATCTAGATATTTAATTGAAATAGTTTGTACTTAAAATAGAATTTATCAAACTTATTAAAATATATAGTTAAAACATTAAGTAATTTGTAAAATAAATAGTTAATTATAGAATGTTTTATTTAAAATAACTTATAAAATAAAATAGAAATAAAGTACAATAGTTTATAAAGAAAAAAAATTAATATTAAAAATAGTTTATAAAATGATTTGAAATACTATTGTTGGAATTAGAATCATTTCTCTAACATTTTCAATTAAATTTGAAGTCAAATTTCAACTTCAATTCAACCAACTCAATTTTCAATAATTTCATCGATTAAACTTCCAATTTACATTCATTTCAATTCGATCAAATTAATTCAACTAGTTACATTCCAAATCAGATTCTCATTTTCAATGATTCCAATTTATGGAAAATACTGAGTTCACAGTTCATATATAATTCAAATCAGTGTTGATTCATAATAAAATTCAAAGGTGGGTGAAACCATTCAATTTTAAAAAATGCGATTTACATTGTATTTCACCTTTTATTTAGCTTCAGTTACAATACAAATTTATTTCCCTTTTTTTTATATTTCAAAATTCAAGCTTCAAGTTCAAAGGAAATAAAATTATAAAACATTGCTTATATTGTCTTTAAAACCGTATTTCAAAATTCATGGTTAAAACAAATTTTATTTAACCAACCGGTGTCCGTATATAATTTTCTATCCTATGGCCAAGTGATACTTAAATTTTAATTTTAATATTTTGGGAAAAGATATATATCATTTCAATCCAAATCAGGGTCATAGGTATTTATCATTTCAACCTGCGTTTTAAATTCATTTTAATGATTAATCCCGGGTTTATTCGATGCCCGTAACATCTGGGGTAATGATTGGGATTGATCAGCACAAACAAATGGCCGTATATGAATGAATGTGAATAACGGGTAAATTCACATAATTAACATCAATATGTCAAACAAATCAAATTCAAGTCATTCATCACATCAATACATACAAACAGTCAAATATCATATAAATTTAACAATTATCAGGTGTCAGGTTTTAAAATAGTAATTAACTGTCAAATTTTAACGTAACTGTAAAATTTAATCTAACAGTCAAATTAAACTACATTATCGATGCAAATCAATAAAAATATGTAATTTAAACTATCAAACATCAATCCAGACGATCATATCATGACATAATATTATTTTAACTAATATTAGAATATTTTAGTTAAGCGTGAGTGGGTTAAATCACTCACCTTTGGTTCAAACGAGATTGAAATCCATTTTTTAGCCCAAAATTCAACGTTCTCAGAATTAGCCCAAACCAGCGGCATCGCGAAGAGCTCATCGATATGATTCTAACGCAACAAACCGTGTGTTATTATGAATTCGTATGTAGAAGTTATGCAAGTTTAAGTGGTTGAAATTTTAAATAAAATAAAAAACGAAATGGGAACAAAAAATCAAACTTGCCACATCAGCAACTGGAAGATCCACCCTCACCTTCTTCTCATCTTCACGTTAGCTTCTAGGAAAATGAACCCACCATCATTGCTAGCTTTTGAATTTCGTACCCTCTTATGAAGCCCCGGACTCCAATCTGAAAACGACCACCGTTCGAGACTCCACCTCCTCCCCAAAATCCACCTCTTGCGGTGGTCCCCACAACCCGGAAAAAGCCTAAAACCGTTCCTCCTTCCAAGCCGATTTCTAGTGAATCAAACAGCTTCCATCCGTACGAATTCGAAGAACTTTCCGAGTACTACAGTTTTGCTTCAAGAATCGATGAATTTCATTAAACGGATTGAGAGAATTTAAGGATTGAAGTTTCGAGAGTTCGAGGCCATTAAAATATATGGTGGCTGAAGTTATTTAGGGTTTAGAAATGAATAAAATAATATAAATTGCATCGTTAAGCATGTTTTAAAGTCAAAAACTGAACTGTGTCCAAATCAGGCCCGCTTACTGCCTAACAATAGGTTTTAAGGCCTTTTGAATGCAACGGGACTAGTGGTGAAGCCCAATTCTGAAGTCTATAACAGTTTCTTTTTAAAACATGATTATTTAACTGAATTGTACATATAAATTTATACGCGTTTTATTTTCTTACAATCAAACTAAAATTCCGACGGCTATGAAATTTTATATATTACAATAATTTACAAATTTGGATCAAATAAATTTAATTTTATCGAATTCTGACATCGTTTGCAAAATGACAATTTTTGCCTGTTCATTAACATAAATAAAATATTCATTATTCACTAATTAACCATCAAATTAAATTTAACGGTTTATAAATTTTGTCTAGTCAAAATAAAATTCATATAAACTTATAAACCAAAATTTTACTATTATGACATCAATTATCATTATATTAAGCAATTCAACTATGTTTTTCACCGTCAAATTTCACGAATTAAATCACTAAATATTATTTACAACCATTAAATATCAAAATCATATTAAATTAAATAATAAGATTTATCGCAAAATCTTGGGATGTTACATTCTCCCCCACTTAAAAACTTTTCGTCCTCGGAAAGGAACATAGTAATGAAGTGGCAATATAAAATCAAAATAATATATAATTTCTATTAAACATAGAAAATTTAACTTATACAAAACTCAAATTTTCACAAAATTTTCCAAGTCATAAACTCACGAAAAATTTCGACAAAGTCTCCTTTGTATGGTCAGGTCCAGAAAACAGTAATATATATATATATATAATCATAAATATACATCTCATCTCAATGATGAGGCATCCCAAAATTAGGGAAAACAATATAAAATGCCAAAATACGATATATAAATTCAATATACGTACCTTTCATTTGCGTTATTAGCGATTTAGCTTATTTTTAAGCAAGCAATAGCAAATTTATGTGCACAAGTAGCTCCAATGCAAGCAAATTGTCTTCAGTACCTATTAACACTCAACAACATATGAAAGAAATAATATTTATATGTTAATAGTAAGCACGAATGAATTAGCAAATGCAACTAAAACATAAATAAAAATTGTATTCATTCAAACAAACAATCTAACAAAAAATTTCAATGTCACTTTTTGTTAGCGTGATTTCATTGTTTATTTCACTCTTAAACAATTCATAATTTAATTTGTTATATTTCATTCTCAAATTCATTTCCAACATCAATGCTTGGTTTATTATATTTATTACTTCTTATCATTGTCCAAGTTGAGTTATTGCCTTTTTATTTAAACAAATTTTTTTCCAATTCATATTTAGCTGACTGACATTGAATTATGTTTCACATTTAATTTCAATTTCATTCAACAATTCTATCGACTTTATTATCGCCCCTTTTATTAATAATTACATTTTAAATCGCGAATTTCCCTGGCTCTGTTTTTCTGGAATTTTGGTTTACTCATATCTTGAAATTTACAAGTTGAAATTTAAAATTTTCTCTTTCATTAGGAAACTATAATCCAATAGAACCAGAAGATTCTTGTTTCAAAGAATTCCGACTTATTTTGGATCCTATACATTCATTTAAACTTCAATTTGGAAGATTACGAACTGCCGCTAGGCGACGAGCTCGTTTTTAATTAAACTTAATTAGTTCGTTCAATCTTCGTTAATTTATAAATTATAGACCAATCCACTTATATTACCACAACTAATTAAACATTTATTCAACTATAAATTATTGACTACCTTAAATTGTCAAACATTCAACCATCTATATTTAATTTAAAACCAAACAATCCAATTTATTAGCTAATTTTGTTGATTTGGTTTATTTGTCTAATTTAGTTAAATTAAATTTCGAACATAAATTAGTATATCAATCGCTTTTTCATACTTAAGTTCCATCAATTTTTATTTTACCATTCATTATCCAAGGTGATACTTGTATTATCTAATCGCTTAATCTTATAACATTTTAACTTCATAGGTAATTGGTAAGTTATGTATATGCCAAAGAAAAGGATTGAATATTACACAAGTTCAACAGTTTTAATATGTCTTAAAATTCATTATTTCAAATTCCTTAAGGGCTTCTACTTTTAATTTTTATAACTCTCTTATATTCATTTTCCTATTATATAATTCAGAAATATTTATAATTTCAATTTTAGTCCATCTCAACAATTTGAGTATCATTAACTATTTAAGAACTTAAAATTTCAACTTCAGGCTCGTTTCTAAATCCACTTTAAAATATATATATATATCTTTTATAACAAACCATATTTAAGGGATTCAAATGAAATCCAAATTTGCAAACAAAGTATAAAATGTTAAGTGATCTCTCCCACTTAGTCTCTTGGAAATAGTGTCGATAATGCGTGAACTCATCACCGAAATCATTTCCAAAGGCAAAGGGGAAAGAGTTACACTTATTTCAAAATTCTTTTGAAAACAATTTCTAAATGAAACAACTTTTTAAAATATAAATATATTATTTCGAACCATTTGCAAAACGATATTACAAAACCACCCGAAAATAAAATCCTTATTTCATATTTAATTTCTTATTTCATTACTGAATTAATTTTCAATATTTCATTATTTATTTCTTAAACCATTCAATAACTCATAGTTTCAAATTATTGATTAATCGAGTGATAAATGATGAAAATCAAAATATTATCATCAACAAAATCAAAATTCATAGATTTTCAAAAAAATTCTTTATATATATAAAATATAATTCAAAATAATATTATGTCGATAAGCCCTGTTCGAGTGTTTAGAAATCCCTATCGATGCCTTGGCGTCTAAAGTACCGACCAGAATTCATAAATACTCAACAGAACAACCAACATAATATAAAACCATTTTTATATCAAAATACAAATACGCTCTCTCATATACACACAAACTCATTCTAGGGTATTACTACCCCATCTCTAATGAGTTAATCCCAAATAGAGCCAAGTTTTTTGCTAAACCAAAGCTCTGATACCAAATGTAACAACCGAGATTTTTGACCGTTCAAATCGATAATGATCCTCAATGTCGACTTAAACAGATCAAAAATACGGATAGTTATTGGGATTTATATAAGAAAAAGAAGAGAAGAAGAAAGACAAACACAGAATCTCGCAGCGAAAGGACAAAATATAATAAATAAATAAATAACAGTTCATGAAGCTGTTAAAAACATACATTTTATTATATTTACAGCAATTATCAGAGTAAATTAACATACAACATACCAATATATTTTGCAGCGGAATAATAATTTTTATACATCTGTTGAACTCCATTTCCATCTTCTTAAATGTATCTTCAAGCAAGGAAAATCTTCGCTAACTGCAACTTGGTCTGACCCGAGCGTATTGCAACAAAAAAACACACAACAAACACTCGGATCAAAACTAAATCATTCTCATATTAGTTAAATCAAATCTCATATAATAATAATAATGCAATAACTTAAGAGATGTTACAGGCATTTCCATCTCTTAAGGATCCGTTAAACTAATACTATATATTATAATAATGTCTATGCTTAAATATAACATAATAAAATAGTGCAAGCGGGATTACCATTATTACCCTTACATCGTTTATACCGTTGCCATACAGGTTTCATATAACACACCAGTACGTCGGCGGATAGGGATGTGCCATGATACGACAACGTTGAATCAAAATCGTATAGGGCTCGATCAGGATAATATGACAAGGCACACGAGGAATGCCCAGAGTATGAATATACTAGTTACATTCCAAATCACTAACCTTTGGTTCAAACAAGATTGAAATCCATTTTTAGCCCAAAATTCAATGTTTTCAGAATCAGCCCAAACAAGCGGCATCGCGAAGATCTTGTCGATACGATTCTAACGCAACAAACCGTGTGTCATTCTGAATTCGTATGTAGAAGTTATGCAAGTTTTAATGGTTAAAAATTTAAATAAAATAAAAAACGAAAATGGGAACAAAAAATCAAACTTGCCACATCAGCAACTGGAAGATCCGCCCTCATCTTCTTCTCATCTTCACGTTAGCTTCTAGGAAAATGAACCCACCATCGTTGCTAGCTTTTGAATTTCGCACCTCTTATGAAGCCCCGGACTCCGATCTGAAAGCACTACAACGACCACCGTTCGAGACTCCACCTCCGCCCCAAAATCCGCCTCTTGCGGTGGTCCCCACAACCCGGAAAAATCCTAAAACCGTGCCTCCTTCCAAGCCAATTTCTGGTGAATCAAAAAGTTTCTAATTCGATCCATCCATACGGATTCGAAGAACTTTCCGAGTACTACAGTTTTGCTTCAAGAATCGTTGAATTTCATTGAACGGATTGAGAGAATTTAAGGATTGAAGTTTCGAGAGTTCGAGGCCATTAAAATATATACGGCGACTGAAGTTATTTTGGGTTTAGAAATGAATAAAATAATATAAATTGCATCGTTAAGTGTGTTTTAAAGTCAAAAACTGAGCTGTGTCCAAATTAGACTCGCTTACTGCCTAACAATATGTTTTAAGGCCTTCTGAACGCAACGGGACTAGTGGCGAAGCCCAATTCTGAAGTCTATAACAGTTTCTTTTTAAAACATGATTATTTAATAGAATTGTACATATAAATTTATACGTGTTTTATTTTCTTACAACCAAACTAAAATTCCGACGGCTATGAAATTTTATATATTACAATAATTTACAAATTTGGATCAAATAAAATTAATTTTATCGAATTCTGACATCGTTTGCAAAATGACAATTTTTGCATGTTCATTAACATAAATAAAATATTCATTATTCACTAATTAACCATCAAATTAAATTTAACATTTATAAATTTTATATAATCAAAATAAAATTCATATAAACTTATAAACCAAAATTTTACTATTATGACATCAATTATCATTATAATAAGCAATTCAACTATGTTTTTCACCGTCAAGTTTCACAAATTAAATCACTAAATATTATTCACAACCATTAAATATCAAAATCATATTAAACTAAATAATAAGATTTATCGCAAAATCTTGGGATGTTACATGAGCTCTTTGGTACGACTGCTGAGATGTTGTAACCTATGTATAATTTTAGATTTTCAGTATTTGATAATAGCAATTTGAGTAAATTTGAGTTTTTGCTATAAATTTTAGTTTCTATTACCGCTAGATTTCCAAAACCATAGCATTTGTTCCGAGTAGGTGGATCCATGACATCATCAAAAATCTTATCCTCAACCTCGATAGTCAACTCAATCTTCCTAGTCTCCTCAAGCATTTGTTCCCTTTATTGCTGAAATTTATCCTGTTAAACAAAATACAATTGAATTTAGATAACATTATTTTAATTAAATTATAACTTTAAGTTAACTATGTTGTACTTACATACGCATCACGCGCCTTGGCATCATGGTCCCAAGAGTAGAAAACTGAGCCTGTATCGTCGATCTTACTCAATGCATGTGTATGCTCAAAAACATCCCAGTACGACACGGGAACACCACGTTGTCTCTCTTGAAATTAGCACATATATATATATATATATATATATATATATATATTTGTGTGTGTAAATTAGAACATAAAGTTAAATCAACTATAACTTTAACAACTTATAAATTAAAATCTTTAACTATGCAATTCATAAATATACCAGGTCCTCGCGATGGTGCTGAAACGAATTGGAATCACCGTGATGTGTAACCGGGTTCTTGCTCCTATTGTCGCATTTCTCGTGGACGTGGCATATACGGTTAAATTTTTAAAAAATGTTTTATTTCTTATTTATATATTAATTGAGTAGAATAATTCAAATTAAATATGCAGTAAATTTACTAGAAACTCCTTATTATTGCACTAACTATGTAGATCGTCCCACACCTTAGCACTCATCCAATCCAGCTTTTTCCCACCTGATTTTATGCTATTCATTGTTTCTCTGTAATTTTTAGCCACTTTACTATTCTAGTAGCAATTGACGAGGTCCATATTTGTCTCCTGGAGATCCACCGAACCCTACATTTTTTTAAAATAGCATAAATATAAACTGATCAAATAGGAGCATGACTACTAAATGTAATAAATGATAAGCGCGTTTTGATATCGTCATGACTGTATTGGATGGTTCTAACTCAAAACCCTTGTGTTAAACCGAAAAAAACATTTCATGGCTACTGTATATATATTTATATAATTTATTATACATAAATTAATTTTGTACTAGAAACTTAACTTAATACTTACCCTCTGTTGGATTTTGGCTTAAGCCACATCGTAGAACATGATAACTCCTGTGATGGACCACTGTCATCACCACCTACTGGACCGTGTAACGTCATACCTGTTACAGGCAACAATATAACATAACATAAAAGGGCTATGTAAAACAAATAGTATGACATAACATAAGAGGACTGTGCGATATAAATAATATGACATGACATAACATAAATTTATCACATTATAACAAACAATATGACAAACAGTATGACATGAAGTAACATAAAATTACCTTTTTAAAATAAGGATTATTGGTTAGTCCTTGTCACTTTCGGATTCTGACTCTATTTCCTTCTCTATATATGGTTCATCTGTTGTTTCAAATGATTCAATTAATGCATTCGATTCATCGTTTAGAAGTCCTATGCACTACTTATCACCCTTTAACATTTTTGTAACTCACTGCCCTCATTTATAGCCTCTTTCCTTCATGCTTAATTAATGAATATAACATTTCCTGTATAACCATAAAACTAATGAATGAGATGACAAACTACTTGAACATCACTTCTGAACAATCATGAAGTTACACGCGACGTAATTTGTAATTTAGTTAGGAAAATAAAAGACATGAAATATACAACTGAGAAAAGAAAAAAGCATGATAAAGAATGTGGTTAGTAAGATTTGTAATGGAATTAACAATGTGCGGGAGTGAACTTGGAAGTGGAGATGAGTTTTTCAAGCATATAAAGTTAATATGATAAATGCATGTAAAATATAGGTTCGGCTTGCTATGACAAATTTTTTTATTGCTTTTATTTTTGGATTAGCTAATACCGATTGAATGTATTTATTACTATTTACCAGGGTTTTAAAGGCCCAACCCAACATCGTTTCGACCACGGTTAACCTTCGACCTTAGAGCGCCACAACTTTGAAAATAAAATAACCTTGCGCGTGCATAGACCCACGGTTTAACCTCAAAACCCTTAAAAAAAACCTAGACCGACCTCTTTAGACCTCGTGGTTCTTCAAATTGAATAAAAAATTGTCGCTTCACATTTATTTTTTTGGCATAACAAATTTAGTAAGTAATTACATAGCAATTGTCATTAAATTTTAGATGATATAATTTAATTATTCCCTTTCATTTTACGAATTGTTGTTGAAATAATTCTTTTTCATTATAAAAAATAAGTAAATTTACAACTTTGTTATAATAACTTGATATATAATTGTTCTAACTAGTATTTGTTATAAAATACTAAAAAATAATTGTTTTAAATATGAATCAATGATTGTAATTGGTTAAATTTTAACTATATTCGAAATAATTTTACGTTTAAGTTAGCAAAATAGAAATAAACTATCAACGCGGTTCTTACGGTCTAACCGGTTGAACCATGAGAACCTTTGACCTTACACCAATACGGTTTGACTCACGGTTTGGTCTTCACAACTATATATGTTATTTACATGAAAAAAGGATAGTGTGACTTTGACTGTTTAGTGTATGCATGGATTGAAATGCTATGAAGGTATAGGTCATTTACCGTGTATTATTATTGCAAGTTTTAATATTTACTTTTTTACTTAATCCAAAATTGTAGCAATGTGCATACGTAAATTTGTATAGGTGGATTAAATGTGCATTAGGAAAAATATATTTAAAAAAGGACATTGACCTATGCCTGCATAATACAAGATCAACACGTTGACTCTAAATTCATGTTTGCTTGCTGCATAATTTACAAATAATAGTAAATGCGGTATTACAATCAAGAGCGGATCTAATCATAGTTCAGCTAGGGCCAGCACCCCCCCTCTCCCCCTTAAATTTTATTTTTCTATTCATAATACCAAATTTTCTGATATTTCCCTATCTAGATTTTCTGTATTGTCTTATCTGGCTCAACGTTCTAGCTCCGCCTTATCTGACTCAACGTTCTAATTCCGCCACCGGTTACAATTTTGATTGAATAGACAATTAATATACAACATGAATATGCAGTTACATACCACAAAATAGTACAACACAAACTTTCGGCTTACATACCAGCGTTGAACCTTGGAGGACCAAATGCACAAAAGTAAAAACTAAGTATTCGAGTATGTTTTATCTCTCATATAATTCAAAGCTACTTAGGTTTTAGTTAACAAAATAAATGCATTATTTGTGTTCGTATTGAAGAGATAGAAAAAAAATTAATTGAATATGTTTTAATTCTCATATAAGTTAGGACAAATTTTCAAAATAAGCTTGTTTTTAAAACTAATAGCAGATTTAGGCTAGTTTTGAAATTATTTGCAGAAATAGGCTTGTTTTTTGCAATAGTTGTTCAAAAACAAGCCTATTTCTGCAAATATAGTTTCAAAACTAGCATAAATCTGCTATTAGTTTTAAAATAACCTTCGATACCTCTCGACAAACAGCATCATCGGAATCCCCATGAATTTGATCGGAGCATTTTCAAAAAACCCCAAAATGTAATCCTCCGTTCAACTCCTCCCCACGGCCGCCACAGGCACTTTCAGACTGTCGATCTAAAGGTGAAAACCACCACTTCTTTGTCCTCTACAAGATTGGCTTTGGCCCTAGTATCAATCGACACTCCAAAACGCCACAAAACCCAAAAGAACGAAACTGGTTTTTCATTGAAATCCGTGATTTCTGGCGAACTAGAGCGACCGTTGGTCCTGGAATTTTGTGTGGAGGTAGACCTCGACTGGATCTACAACATTGCTTTGGGTTCCATCTACCAATTCTGGCTGGATTTTGAGATATAAATTATTTTGTAAAACTGGACTTATTCGCAAATTTGATGAAGAATTTGTGAAGGGGCTGAAATGGGTTGTCTCCTTAGGCCTATTTATAGTTAGAAAATAATATATTTTATGTTGATGCGACGTGTGATGATGACTAACGATATTTCTTTCGTGTTTATCGCAATTTCGAACACCGTTTATTCGCTCCTGCGCTCACATACAAACCCCGTTCGCAACGGAAATTGATGTCATAGTATTATTTGACGATATGGTCCTAACGAATCTTGTTTCCTCGAATTCCGTGTTTGTTTGCTCAAACAGCTTTCGTTTACATCCAAATTGTCGTTTTATTTTGCATTTTATTTTGCCACGCTCACAGAATAACCCTGATTTGCGTGCAACTTGAAAATCTAGCAATTATTTGTTGTTGCGGTCTCAACAAAATTTGTTTCGTCGAAAACAGAGCTCGTTTGAATAAAGTCCCCTTTAAATGGTCCAGTTTACATTACAATAAATCAATTTTAAAATACTTCAATATAATAAAAATAAAATATTGCAATTGGCCATACACGACCAGAATTTGATATAGATTCAATATAAAATAACTCGGGTTGAAATCCAAGTCAATTCGATACTTAAAATATTTAAAAACCCTCAAATTATATAAACAAATCGATATAATATATAAAGAAATTCCATATCGACCTTTTCAAAATTTGATTTGGACATAAAATAAAATTTACAACACCAAAACTCGATTTTTCTCTTCCATTGGAAAGATATCGTCAAACAGATTCCAGCGTTTCTTGTTTCGAGAAAATCCGACTTATTTTGGGCCCTGTACAGCCATTTGAAGTTCAAAACGCCAAATTGTGAACAGCCGTGCCGCTGCAGCTCGTTTTAAAATTAAATTATAAACTATATATTCAATTCATCGTCAACTAAATGAAATCGTCAATATAATTCAATATAAACCAATATTGAACTATTTCAAACTGCCCGTTCACACTATATCGCCAACACAACATTTTCCGACTATTTGGAAATTAAAATATTATTTAATTAATTATCTAAATAATATATTCAAAAGAAAATCATTAAATTCAAATATTTACATTCAAACCAATATTTAAAATAATAAATTAAATTAAATAATTACCAGAAAAATACGGGTCGTTACACCTGAGCTCGTACGTCTCAGAGAAGGGCGTTAAGCAAGAGAATAAATTCTCCGCCGCCAAACAGATATTTATTTAATAGAGATCAATCACACAGAATAAAATCCAATGTCAGACACACAGTCCATTTACAAGTTCGTTCTGGGTCTGAATGAAACCGGAGGCACCTTGTACCTCGCATATCCATCGATCTCCAAGTACGTCTGGACGATCACCAACTGATTTCCTACTTTTGGGTGTACAGCCCAATCAAGATCATCGGTAATTATCCAAACGACGTGAAGACCTCCGGTCTTCGACCACCATCTTCATCCTTGACACATTGTCGAATCAGTTATTCAGAATTCAGAATGGGATAAACCCGGTCATTCTGAATAACTCGCGTATATAATAAACAAGTGTTACACAAACACAACATACGCCTCATTCTAATTCAAAATATTCTTTTATTCAAATATTCTTACACTTTGGGAAAGGTTCCCATTAATTTTATCAAAGATAAATTCCTCAAATTTATTCTTTAATCTTCTTTTGAATATCTATTCAAACCAAATTATGGTTTATCCAAACTAGTCGGGATTAAGGAACCTTACCGAAGTAATCATTTGTTTTAGTTCCCCAATCCCAACCTATTCATCCCATGAAGTAAAACTGGCAATGCTTCATATCTAACACCACGGTGTTATCGGTAAATTCCATTACCATTTCACATTCAAATCTAATTAAAGATTTAACTATTGCCTGGAGCAAAACAGGTGATACTGCATTCTTGATCATCTCAATCTAATTAAAGATTCATTAAAACTCCACTTGGTTTTAATCTTCCCAAAAATCATATCAATGATTGTTTAACTTGGAAAACCATATCTTGTCTTTAATTGGGTTTAAAAACCATTGTCATTCAAAACACGGTTCACGATAAACCCAAAATCACATTCATTAATTATCGGGTTAAAGAACAAGTGTTATTTAAAACATCGTTCACGATAAACCCAAAAAATCAATTTCAATTCAATCCCAATTAAATACCATTTAATTGGTATACTTCATTAAATCTGAATAAAAAGATTTAATATTTTTCCCCACTAGGTTTAAGAACAGTGTTAATGAGGACACCATTCACGACAAACCCAAATCCCATTTGATATTAAATACAAGGCTCTGAATAGAAAATATATCGGCTTATATTCAATATCAAATTCTACGACCAACAAATATCGTATTGGAAATAACGATATAAATATATCTTTCAAACTTCCATAACAATATCTGTATTATCATGAAATCCAACATCAAAATATTCCAAAGACAATTTCGGTTCAAATCCATTCCAATTCAATTATTGGAAATTCTGGTTATTTTCAAAACCATTTCAAATCCAATTTATTTATTTTAAAAATTAATGGAATTATAATTCTAGTTCAAAACTAGTTCATTTCGATAAAAATCTATTTTTATCTTTTCAAATATGGAAATTTTCATCCCAATTCTTTCCAAATCATTTCTTATGATTTTACACAAATCATTATTATTTTTAATAATTTTATCAAGGCCCGTACAGTCGATTTCCGTCAACGGCCATCGAACTGCACTTACAACGACCTTTTCCAAATTTGATTTGGACATAATTCCAAACCCAACTGTTAGATTTCAAATCTCTAATATTCGTTAGTAAGCTCTTTTCGATAGGAACCCAACGGTTCTGGTTCTAGGAGAATCCGAGGGTCGGATCTCCCGTAATGTCCATTCGAAGTTAATGGTCGAAATTCGCGAACTACCGCAACGCGGTGCATTCTATTCAGGCCATTATATATATATAATATATTATATATATTTTGTCGATTCCCTTTTAAAACATATTTTATAAATCGTTTTAAATTCGTTTCCGAAACGATTTCAACTTCATATTCAATTTCTAATCAAAATTGAATAATCCACATCATCAATATACAAATGATAATATTTTCAAAACGTTATATTTTGAAATCACTTCCTTTTTCTATAATCATTATAAAAACAAATATAATCGATATAAATATCGTTCACATCAAAATGGCGCATATCTAATCAACACGGCTTTATATATTTCAATAACTTTGTTATTCTATTCAACAAATGAATATTTTCTTCAACACATGAATATATATTTTTATTCAACACATAAATATATATATATTATTCAACACATATATTTATATTTTTATTCAACACATGAATATTTATTTTATTCAACACATGAATTTTCTTTCTATTCAACACATGAATTTTTATTCTATTCAACACATGAATTTTCTTTCTATTCAGCATATGAATTTTTATTCTATTCAACACATGAATTTTCTTTCTATTCAACACATGAATTTTCTTTTATAATATTCCTTATTTTCCAAATTGGAATGAGGCCCAATCAATTACCATATAACGTTAATTATATAGATTCCCTACAACACATGTGTATAACAACAACGATAACTCATCAACCATCATCCAGAGTGCACCACACAACTGTGTAAGCATTAAATATAAATAATTAACGCTTACATAGTCTGTCAACCCATCGATTGACATAAACTAAACAATCGGGATTAGTGTACGTCAAATATCATCCCAATACCCGTGTGGGGTTTCAAATCAACAAACACAGATTTTTATTTGTGCAGTTGGGCGATGTGTAAAATTTATCGTCCCAATCAATATCAGTCAAATGGGTGTACATAAACAAATCTTCAGATTTGTTTATAAATATTTATTTTATATACACGTTAAAATTTTTATTCTTAACTATTATAGTGATAAAATATTTTATTTCATTCCACATCACACAATCAAATTTCACAATGCAGCAATCAAACAAACCAGTCATCCATGGTCTGTGGACGACGGGTGTCGGGTGCTGCTAAGCACCATCTGCATCCTAGTATATATTTCAACTAGAAAATAAATAAAAAGTGAGGAGTTCTCACTGATTGCTAAACCAATTCACTACGACTCTTCATATGTAGTAAATCTTCATCGTCTCTTCTATGAGATCTGTTTCACGCGGTATACGTTAAAAATCACATTTTTAACATCGCTACATGTATAGAAAAAATTGTATTTTTACAACGCTCTCTTCGGAATAAAAATCATATTTTTATTTAACCATTCAAACAATAAAAATCGTATTTTTACTTTGCTACATATATGATAAAAATCACATTTTTATATCGCCACTTCATATATAAAAATCGTATTTTTATCGCTACTTCATATATGTAAAAATCTCGTCTGTCTATATGTAAAAATCTAAACCTTTCTTTATTTAAAAATATGACCTTTCTTTATTTAAAAATAAAATCTTTCTCATAGTAAAAATCTAAATTTTCATGCATTAAAAATCAAAGCTTTCTAAAAAGAAAAATCCTATATTTTATAACTTGAAGATCATATATTTACATTGCTATTTTCTTCATAAAAAACGGAATCCTTTCATTACCATTTTCTATATAAAAATCTGACCTTTATTCATTACATACAAAGGATCTGATTTTTAACACTAATTATATAGAAAATAAATTAATTAAATAAAGAAAACTTACTGTTCTTTGATGGAGGAGGGTTTTCATGTTGGAGAAAGAGGAGAGAGATTGCACGAGGAGGGAGGAGACTGAGGGGGCGGTGGAGGAGGAGAGAGGGAGGTTGCGGCCGTTTAGGGCTCCGGGTGGGGGGGGGGGGGGGTGGGGGCTGCGTTCGATTAGAGGAAGGGGGGCTCGCGATACGGGAGGAGGAGAGGGAACGGTGGAGAAGGAGGGAGGGAGGTTGCGGCGCCGGAGTGGGAGGGGTTCGCCGAAGCGCGGCGGCGCTGGGCGCGATGGCCGGAGGCCTGGGCAGGGGGTCTCGTTCGCGATGGAGGCTCAGGTTTTTTTTTTAAGATCTGAAGTAAATCGTGGAAAAGGGGGGAAATAAAGGAAGGAGTTGACTCTTTTTTTTAATTTAATTCTAAAAGGAAACTTTTTAATTCGAACTCCAAAAGAGACCCACCGCTTGTCGTCCATAACTAATTACCCCATTCCGAACACAATGGGCCCACCACAACAAATATACCATATTACAACGGTGCAAAACAGTTGTAAAAAGCTTTTACAACGGTGGAGCCACCGTCGTGTATTAAGAAGTTGTAATATACTTGTATCTTTTACAACATTTCTAAACCGTTGTGAATTAGGGTATTTAACAACTGTTACTCACTGTTGTAATAATTTTTTATTACAACTTTTGTTCCTCGTTATTGTATGTTCTATTATAACATCAGAGCAGAGATATAACAACTTTTGTCACCGTTGTAATAAACTTTATTACAACTTTTATTCCCTGTTGTTGTAAATCTTGAAATATTGTAAGATCATTGGTATGACAACTGGTGATTACCGTTGTGACTTCCATAGTGTTACAACTCTTTCACATGGTTGTAAAATGTTTTATTACAACTTTTTTTGTTGTTGTTGTAACTCATATACACCTTACTAATATAAAGAATTCATATATACTAATAATAATATGATTCATATTTCAATGCAACAAATATAACTATACAGAATCATTCATATATATATTAATTAACATTATATTCAATCAACATACACATAGTAAGTACATCACCAACTAAACCCGTCACAAAAAACATAACCATTTCAAAATACATACATCGATCTAACACAAAAGATACATAAGCATACCCTATGAAAGCACTCTAGCTGAAGGCTACGTAATTTTTATTCCAAGCCACAGTTGATCCAACAGCTTCTCCAATGGTAGTCATTTCGGAATTCAGTTTCCACAAGAAAACTTTTGGATCCACCACCACGTCAATCCAAACTTTCTAACCTAGCAGTCCAACTTTTTTAAAGTGCACCAAAGTTTCTGCATCAGTGGATACCAGCATTCCTTATGCAACTACTTGTTTTTCCTAATTCAATATTTTACATTTTCTGCCCTCATTTTCAGCTTGTTTTTCAATCTATTTAGGCTGTTGAACTATCAAGTTGTTGCTTCCACGGTGGGACTGCAAAGAAAAATGTAATTTTAATATGTTCAGTAGAACAAGAAATTGATGCTTGGAATAAAAAAATTCAGAACAGTACAGAAACATAGACCTAAAAAACTGAAAAATGAGTCTACACCAAAAAAACTCAGTACATGAACATAGACCCAAACAAAGGAACATTTCCAGAACCTATTTTGCAAACATGGGCAAGAAAGAACAAGAAGCTTAGCATATAGCATAGGCATATATGGAATAATAGTTGCTTAAGGTCTACTAGAACCTATTTTGCATGAGATGTGCACTTCCCAATTTGGAAGAGGAAACAGGAAAAGTACATTTTATGATTAGAAATCAAATATATGATTGATATACCATTAACAGACGCAATTTGACACTTGACAGGAATGAAATGAATGATTTTTTTTCAAGCAAAAAAGCGTTCCAGTTATGTTCAATTTTCTTTTCTGTAATTAATTGTCTACTGGACCATGCTTAGCTGCAGAGGAGTGGAGCGCATGAGGTAGAAAGTTTGCTGTCGTTGGAAAAGCATTGAATTTCGAGGTCTACCAGCCCTCCGAGAAGAGCTGGCCAAACCCGACGAGACAGCGACACTGGAAGAACCACCAACAGATATTGTCGAAACCAAGTGCGAAGAGCAGTAATGTGGAGCCCCAACACCAGAACTAAACAAAGGGGTCTCCATGGAATTAGAATCTTGAGTGGTATGTTCCTGTAGTTGACTGTTCAGCCAATATTTTTCCAAAATGAAACCAGGTTCAGATAAGAAAGGAACCATGACATTCTGTTGACTAAAAGAAACTGGCGCTTGAGGAGACGCACTACCAGTCCCTACGACACCAGGTAACTAAGGCAAATAGGGCTGAGCCCAACAATTGAAAGACTCATTACCAGATTACTGATGTTTGACTGAATCAAGTGGGGATTGCGCGGCCACAAACTCGCATCATACAGTAGTTGTGCAAACTGATTATCATCGAGAATAAAAGGAAGGTCCAAGGGAGCTTGAATGCGGACGGGTCACGAGTAGTATGCATGCTTGTGGCTTCAAAATAGGAAGGACATCCAAATTATAGCGAAACTATGTATGATGTCGATCTGGTACAAAAACTGGTTGAGCATTTTCTTGTTCAAGAAAATACAGAGTTGTAGCCTGGGTAGAGAGACTTATGAGAAGGACGGGTATGATTCCAACGCTAGAAATAGAGGAAATGGTGCTAAAATGAGCGTGGCAAGACTTTTAGAAAGTCATGCTATTGATTGAACTGGCATTGTTTGCAGCTTGCTGATAAGTGCAAGTTTAAAATAAGACTTAAAAGTGAACTAGCGACGAAAGTGAGTAAAAAGAGATAATGCTATAATCAATTTTGGAAAAACATGCATACTGATTTGAGCATACAGAGGCAAACACAAGAATTATGCAATGCTGGGATGTAATGTCAGTAGACATCCACATACAATCTTTCTAATAATTATACCAATTAAAAAGGGTACCTGAGGCGTATCAGGATCATGAGTTGCATGATTTTCCGCATTACTTGCTTGCTTTCCTTTTAGTTCCTGTAAAGATTGTATCGACTGAAAAACTATACTCAACTATACATACATATATCAGTTCAATCATAAAAGTCCCCCTTAACTATGTCACAAAGCTATAAATTACTTCATACTGTATATTTTGTTCCCATCACATAAGCGTCATCTACTGACAATGAATAGTTGAATAAGTATCACAATAGTTGAATAAGTATCTACTGACAATGACAGAAGGAATACATGATATCTGAATTCAATCAAAAAGGTTAGTCTTACAATTAAAAACTAATGAGTAACTTTATCAAATTGAACTAAGAAAAGGAAAGATTTTATGCATTGATATCTTTAATTATAACAGGGAATGGTACTAAAATGACACTGATTTTGACACAAATTTACTTTAAATTTGGCAAAAAAGGGTATCAAGTTTTGTTCAAACACCAAACACCTTCATCAAGTCCTCCTGGCATAGTTTGGAATGATGACAATAAAAACTGTCCAAGAAGTCAGAAAGTATAATTTATCAAAACACTTGTATGAATATAAATGATATTGGTAAATAAATAAAAAATTGATACAAGATAACATAAAAAGACAAACAAATAAAATAAAACTAAAGGAAAATATTGAAATTATGGAAGGTAAAACCAAGCTCAAAATGGGAAATTAAAACTTTCTACAAATTCACTAGTAAATTGTAACATGACAGTTAATATCCTCAATTAGATATTATAATAAGTAAGAATCTTTTTTAAGTATAGGTGACAAAGTTTAATATATAGAAAATCAAGTAATGTAGAAATGAATGGAAATAAAATCCTAACAAATTGGAGATTTAGGAACAACTGTATGCATGAATTTGTAGAGGAAAAATAAAGAAAACATAAAAAAGGAGAAATACATGAGAACATGCATTGTGAAACCCAACCTGAATTATATAGTAAACAAAGGAAAATTTAAGCAACAACTTAGTTATTAAATTTAGTGTTTATTTTCGGTTAAAATCCTAGAAAGGGAATAATGTGAGGGGTGAAATTCTGTTGATGAAACAATCAAACAACAAAAACAGCCTTAGAACAATGTAATATATATGTTAAAAAAATCATTGTTATACCAACCAAAAGAAAAGGTACTGACAGCAATGTCCTTGAAAAGACGTCAATAATTAATGATAAAATCATCTCTTGCAGCTTATACATTATCGTAATAAGAGGTCAAAAATGCATAACTTTTATTTTGTATTGTCTAAGGAGTAAAAAGAGTAAATATAATGCAACCATATATGGCTGGAGTCTTCAGAATGTAAACACCAGCATGTATTAATCAGCCATAAAAGATATCAAATAAAACAAACTTTTATCACTATGAATAGCAAGCACCACTTAATAAACAATTGAAAAATCAAAAGGGAAATAAACCTATAAATATCGATATATTTATGGAAATGGCGAAATTTTTTAGACAAAATCTTTGTTAACATCCATATTTGTTTGGGCTAGCGTATAGGATGGGTGACATTTAGAGAGAAAAGATCTCATTTAAAATGCATATTGATAAGGAAATGAACATAAAATTTAAAATTGGATCAATTTACGGATAAATTAGCAATCTCATTATGGCAAGCAAATTTTTTTCAGTTACCCATTTAATCAAAATAATTTTGTGTATATTTGTTTGTGCTAGAGCAAGAAGAGTGGAAGGCTATTACGAGAGATTGCTAAACCCTGAGAGTGTTACTGCAGATAACAAAGTCTGGTGATTCTAATTTAAATGACATCGATAATGAGAAACTAGATGACAGTATGCTGCCTGAAAAGTGATGGTCCAGATTGAGAAGGATTTGGCTAGAACATTTCCAGGTCATCCTGTTTTTGATGAGAATGGAAGAAATGCTCTAAGGCGACTGCTTCCCGCATATGCTAGACATAATCCATCAGTTGCATATTGCCAGGCCATGAATTTCTTTGCAGGATTGTTACTATTGTTATATTTTAGTTTTAGCAGCAAGTGAAAATATTCCAAATTCCAGCTATACCATATGTCCCATATTCAAATCAATTATCACCAAATTAAAGTCATATGAGGAAAAAACTAAAATATAATCCAAAACAATCTCATATTGAATCAACTTTTTTTTATTTAGGTCTTTGTAAGGCAAAAACTGAAATATAATCTAGAACTTTTGCATACATAAATATTGACAGTTTCTTTATTTAGGAATTGGAAAACTTAGGTAAGAACTTATTCCATGGAATAACAGGTAACATATTTGTTTCCAATCCAGTAACTAACCAATTTATTTGTTCTTGTACCATCATGTACTTGCAATAATAATATATTATAACAATTGTCATTAAAAGTTGCCTCATATATTACAAAATTGACAAAAAAGAAACATTGAGCGGTTGGTCCAGTCAAACTAATAAAGCAATAAACAAATAATAGAATCAACTTAACTATGAGACCGATTACTAAATATTTGGTCTAAACTGGAAATTTTATGCAAAGAAATAAAATCTGTTACATGATTCTAATGTTATTTTAAGGAAAAATAATCAAATATGACTGCTAAATTTTATTTAGCTTTGACCATGTTGAATTTTTAAATGGACAAATTTTCAAAATAAGCTAATTTTTTAAACAAATAGCAAAAATAGGCCAGTTTTAAAACTATTAGCAGAAATAGATCAGTTTTTGCCACCTCAGCAATGAGGTGGCAAATATATAAAATAAATTCAACGGGGGCGCACTTGACAAGTACGCCCCTTATAAATAACATGGGCGCACTTGTCAAGTGCGCCCATTATAAATAACATGGGCGCACTTGTCAAGCGGGTCCGTTATATTTTCAACCTGCTGTGCAACGGCAGCATCTCTTTTTCAACCCAATTACTTCACAGCTGCTATACAATTGTTTCATAGCAGTTTTTCACTATAAATTGAATCAATTTCAAACATACGCTAGCCCAAATAAAGCATAACACATATATGGATCTACTTCAAACATAAATATGAAAAAACAACGTCAATATTCGATTACAAACATAAGTCTAAATAAACTTCAAACATAAACATAAGTCTAAAACACAAATATGCGCTAATACAACACTTATAAATACGTTCATGGCGATGTTTAATCTTGAGTAGGGGGAGGTTGAGAATGTCATGCCGCCTGCGATTGAGCTGGGTCTTGTTGAGGTGGAGCTGGAGAAGGATCATGTCTTCTTTTAGTTCTTCGCTCTCCCGGCCGTTCCAGTCTACGTCTAAAAAGTAATGTGTCAATGAGTTTTTTCAAGCTAATACATCGTGGTTGGACGTCGTGCTCCGGTACTCGACCATGTCCAATATCCTCCAATCCTCTACCAACCGTCTCTAGCACATCGACCTGCAAATTGTGTTATTTATAATCACATATTAGAAGATTTAAGTCAGCAAATTAAAACGGTAAAGTAAAGTAAAAGACATACGACATCTCGCTCAAGCGGTGCACGAGCGGTGTATGCTCGTTCCTGAGGAGCCCGATCCGCAAGAATGAATCTTCGAGTGATCGACCAATACCAAGTCAAGTATGCTGAAATATGAGTGGTAGGAATTTCTTGACGAACGATACGGTTATATCTATCGTTCCACTGAATGATAGCAAAATGCAAATTCGGCTTTGCTTCGCAAGGCTCAGGGATGTGTTGCTGAAGACCAAATTGTCGCATCACTCGATAAGGATTATACATCTCAACAGTTCGCATGCATATGATCGGTGTTTTGCAAAGCCAACTAGGCATGCCGCTTATACATATTTGAGGTAGATCAACTAGCACATCTTATGTGTAGGGATTCCATATAATAGCCTCATCTGTCAGCATGTCAAGTTGGTCACGGTAGTAAGCGGTAACTTGCTTTGGAGACTCAATCCAACTCCTATTTCCAAACCACCTACGATATAAAGTAATGCATATAAAATATGTAAATGTAAGTAATATAGCATAAGCATAAACATCATTATTGAATATCATGCAAATGTACATAAACTACCTTGCACTATAAGGTAATGATATGTCGATCTGCGTAGATAAAGTTACGTTTGGACGACCGATAGGAAGATGTGTCCATGATCAAAGCTGTAAAATATAAAAAAATGTTGGGATTTCATATTACAAGTGGCCATAAAAAATTATGCATACTAATATTTACCTGTAGAAGAGAAAGACAACCGGCTATGGATTTGGATTTACCGAGCGCAGCATTTGTTAATTCAGTGTATAATGTTGTCAATACCGCACTACCCCAAGAATATCGTCCACATTCTTCCAAATTTCTCACAAATAATAGCCAAAAAAGATTTAGTCGTCCTTTAGAATGATCGGGACATAGACGACACGATTTCAAATGCAGAATGACGGCTCTCGCATGACGTTCAACTTGCTCATCTGATGCATCCTCTGCTGGCTCATTGTGAAACATATTTCGAAGCCAAGTCAACTTAATTGTTGCGCCTCTTATCTCATTTCGATTTGGGACAATGCCTAAACACTCATAACAAATATCTTCATAATTACTGAGATGTGTAGCAGTTACAGGATTTCCTTCCACTCTAACACCCAAAAGACAACTAACATCTTGCAACGTGATAGTAATTTCACCAGTGGGAAGATGGAAGGTGTAAGTCTCCGGTCTCCACCGATCTACCAATGCAGTAATAAGTGCATGGTCAAACTTAAAAAACCCCAATCTGGATATTTCTCTAAATCCAGCTCTTTCTAGCGCAAGTTGAACTCTAGGTGTATTTGAAGTAATCAACGCTAACTTGCTAGAATGATCTTGACAATCAATTGGCTCGTCGCTATACAAAATTCAAAACAAAAAGAAAGTAATTAGCTATTGCATGAGAAATGAACAACGTATTGAATTCTTCCATTTGGATTTTTTAAATACCTTCATCAAGTCCAGCTTATTGCTTCTATGCTCATTTTGAAGATACAAGACACTTGCATCCACTAGACCGGGTGCTCAAGTTACGATTTCAAAATATAAACTGCAGCGTCGTTATTCGATTTAATTTAATTATATATATATATATAAATAAATATAATCGATTCTGGCGCTGTTTTTCTTCATATTCGAATTAAACATTCCAGACAATCCAACTGTTGGATCTTTACAAAGTTGGTGTCATTGGAAAGATATTTCCAAAGCGAACCCAACGGTTGTGGTTTCGGGAAAATCCGATGGTCGGATCTCCCGCACTAATCGTTTGAAATCACGGTTTCAAAACACGAACTGCAGCTTCGTTATTTGATTTATTTTAATTATATATATATAATCCTTTCTTCGATTCCAAAACTGTATCCACTTTATATATTTGATAAAAATGATATTTTTATCATCAAAAATATTTATTCCACACATCCCCATTTTTTTAAACACTTCATATTCACAATAAAAATGTAGATTTTATTGTTCAATCTATATATTCAACACATGAACGTTTTCGACTTCACACATACGATAAAATTTGATTTTTATCGTTCAAGTCCTTTATTCAACACATGGATATTTTCTATAGTTGATAGATCTAATAAAAATGTGATTTTTATTGTAAAACAATTTATTTCAAAACACGATTATTTAATATAGTCTATACATAAGGTAAAAATGTTATTTTTGGTGTTAAAACTATTTATTTAAAATACTAATATTTTATATAGGCTATATATATATAATAAAAATGTGATTTTTTTCTTTCAAATAATTTACTCAACACATGAACTCATTCAACACATGAATTTTTATTCAACACATGAATTTCTATTCAACACACGAATATAGTTTCAACACATGAAAATAATTCTAACACTTGAATATTATTGAAAATTACGGCAGCATAACGGCAGGGTAGTTAAAACCGGGACCGTCCCTAGTACGGCTCCTCGCTCTATCTTAAAACCTCGCGGATTTTGACAATGGGGATTTTCAATATCTAGTTCGCACGCAGGCGAATTTTCCCATATACTAATCCTATCGGGATTTCAATCACAATCAATCATTTCCAATCAACCATTCATGGTATTCACCAAATTTCACATCAACCAATAATCCAAACAATATCACAACCAATATATATCGTCCATAGTCTATGGACGAGGGGAGTGTATATATATATATATATATATATATATATATATAGACGTATAGACGTATATAACTATATTTCAATTCACTTCAATTCATTTCAATTTATTTCAACGCATGTATAATTTTTACATGCATATATAACTTATACATCGAACATACAACTTATACAACGCTTATACATGAGGTGTACAACGCTTATATAACTCGTACATCGACTATATAATTTATACATCGTTTTTTTCCATATCGTTTATAATTTCGAAATCTCACATTGGGTTCCACTCCACCAAAAATTGTAGAAGGCTCAGAAAAATATACGGTGTTTTCTAAAATGTAGAAGACGTCCACACGAGTCCAATATCTCTTGTTTCACTGAATTTCGACCACAAACGAAAAAGATATGATTTTTATTGTGAAATAAAAAACTGTAGCGTTTTTAAAGTGCTATAGAATAGTTTAAATAATATAAACAGTACCTTTCTTTTGATGTTCAAAACTAGGTTTAGCTTCTTCGATTAATCCCCGAAGTTATAGCACGATCGGACTTCACCACGTTGTCGAGCCTCGAGAGAGCTTTCCAGCGCCACCAACCATCTCCGGTTCGACGGCGGCAGGCGGACGGAATTCCAGTGCGAGCGGCGCAACTTCAGGGCGTCCAATCTCGAGAACGACGTGACGGTGCGAGGCCTGGTGGATATGGATTCGAAGCTCGAGCTGAGATGTACAATTTCTTTAATTGGGTAGATGGGTAATGAAGCGTGGATGACGAGGAATCGGGGCAAGAAGAATCGAAAGGGGAGCCGCCGTTCGTGCTGAAGGGTCGGGGAGAGAGAATGTTGAACGGGCCAATAAGAATTTTTCTATTTATTTATATATTTTTAAATTTCTAAAATACCCCTTATCTCCTACGAACTCCAATCCAAACCCAATGACTGTCGTCCCTAGCTAAATACTCCCATTCTGTTGGCCTATTCGACTGTTTCAGTCAATTTCTCTTCAAATTAAAATATAAAACATTCAATATTTGATTTGAATGTACATTTCAATTTTCCAGAGCCACATACTGATTCTAAAAATTCCCAAAAAATAAATCTAGCTATGTTTTGATGATACGGTCCCAACAAAACTAGTTTCGTCGCATTCTGAGACCGTTTGAAAAATGACCCTTTTCTGGTCGATCCAATTTAACTGTAATTGAACAAAACACATTTCCCTTTGCCATGCTCACATATTAACTTCAAAAATTATGAAATTTGAAACCTAGCAATAATTTGACATCCCGGATCCAACAAAAGTGGTTTCGTTGAATTCCGAGGTCGTTTGCAAAATGTCTATTTCCACGGGCTATATAAATTCTATAGCGACCTTTCTGAAAATTCATTTGGCCATAACTTTTGACTCCCGCTATGAAACTTTGATTTTTCAGATTCGTTAGAAAGATATTCACTAACAGATTTAAATATTTTTAGTTTCACTAAAATCCATTTTATTCTGCACCCGGTACAGTCAGTCAAAGTTTGAATTCAAATTTTGAAACTACCGTGCCATTTCAGGTCATGTTTATAATTCAAATTAATTATATTTATTTTCAAACTTCAATTCAAACATACT
This sequence comes from Allium sativum, assembly GCA_030737875.1. Taxonomy (NCBI): domain Eukaryota; kingdom Viridiplantae; phylum Streptophyta; class Magnoliopsida; order Asparagales; family Amaryllidaceae; genus Allium; species Allium sativum. Next base: position 10,637,435 of record JASFAX010000027.1, on the reverse strand, counting down.
TTTCTTTGTTATTATTTAAAATATTTATTTTAAATATTTAAAATTCACTAAAATAGCCAATTTAAATTTTTTTAAACTAGTTCAGATTTTCTGGGTTGTTACAATCTCCCTCACTTAAAACTTTTCATCCCCGAAAAGGAACAAAGTCGAAAGTGGTTTGATTAACTAACTCTACTCTCAATCTGGCTTCCATTCTTCAACTTTTCAGTTTCTAAGAATTTTCAAATTCTTCAAAAATTTGGCTAACACCCTAAATTTTCGAAAAATTTCGCCATAACCTCCTTTGTACGGGGAGGGGTTTGGAAATTTATTGGGCCGTATTAGGTACCCGATAAATCCTAATAAGAATGCACATATTTATAGTGATATATTCTGGTGTCCACAGGGGAGTGTGTATAGATCATAACTCCAGAGAATAAATTCTCGTCACCCTATAAATGGTTTTTGTGCCTTAATGACCAGAGAGACGTGTTTATTGTCATCTCCAGACCCATATGGGGTTTTTTATTAATCTAGAAATTTACCGTTACATTTTATATGGTCCATCTCAGTCATCAGTTCAACCTGTAAAATATAGTCATCGCCATACAAGCCTCTCGCTCGTATGGTAAATCTTTAACTTCGTCACATAAGCCCCAAATGCTTATGTGGTATATGATGAAGTATGCCTATCCTCAAGAAGTATGCCATGTAGTGTAGTTCAAAATTAATTGTTACTAGCCTATGGCTACGTTTATTATTACACACAGAACAACCAGCACTCCGCATCCAATGGCATTCACAGGATTTGATACAATAATAAAATTTCGCATCCAACTCATTAAGGTTTACCTATTTGTCGGGCACGCAAATAATTTCTTTACTCAACAGCTAATCCATTTACCTGTTCAAACATATATGATGCACATGTATATATTTCTATCTACTCAATGTGTGATTTAATTGCATAGATTTACCATTTCTTCGTTGATTAAATTAACCATCATTATGATAATTCAATTAATTAAATTCACAATCACACAACACAATCAAAAATCAATTTGTTGATTAACTTTTCAAAAATATACTAATTAATTCATATACTCATTTAACATCATTCTGGCTATATGATTAAAAGTTTACATCCATGCAAAGTAAACAACAACAAAGTAAAGAACAACACGGAAATGTAAAATATGGTAAATGTACCTTACACCGGAGTCAATCAGAGATATCCACTCTGCACTTAGGATAGGCTTTCTTAATGCTTTCCTCTGTTTCCCAAGTACAATCTCGCGGATCTCCACTCCATTGCACTTTGACTAAGTGAACCTTCTTGTTCCTCAGCTCTTTGGTTTCTTTGCTAATTATCTTTAGCGGCTCTCTTCTCACAGCCAACTCTGGAGTAATTTCTATATCCTATTGCGCTGCTTCTTCCACGATCAAGTCTGGGTCATGGACATGCTTTCGAAGTTGAGATATGTGAAACACATTATGTACTCCAGGCAACCAATCAGGTAATTGAACCCTATAAGCGAGAGTTCCAACCCGTTCCAGAATAGGAAACGGACCAATAAATTTGGGCGCCAATTTCCCTGTTTTACTGAACCGGATAACTCCCCTCATCGGAGATACTTTCAAAAACACATAGTCGCCAACAACAAACGATATATCTCTTCTTCTTTTATCTGCATAGCTTTTCTGTCAGCTTTGGGCGGCTAGTAATCGTTTCTTAATGAAATCGACTTTGTCCGCAGCATCGCGAATCATATCAGGCCCCAATACGAGTCTATTGCCAGGTTCTACCCAACAAGCAGGAGATCGACACGGTTTACCATGCAGTGCTTCGAATGGTGACATTGTCAAGCTCGCTTGGTAGTTGTTGTTGTATGAGAACTCATCCAAATGCAAATGGTCTTCCCATGATCCGCCAAAATCAATAACACAAGTCCGCAATAAATCTTCAAGAATACGATTCAAAAATACGATTCACCCTCTCAGTTTGACCATCTGTTTGAGGATGATATGCGGTGCTCAAGTTCATTTTCGTTCCCAATTCTGCTTGGAATGCTTCCCAGAATTTACTAGCAAAAATCGGGTCACGATCACTAATGATGCTCATGGGAACTCCGTGCAGTCTAACAATTTCTTTGAAATAAACCTGCGCCAGACTCTGAGCAATTTTACTTGATTTGACAGGTATGAATTGGGCGGTCTTCGTGAAACGATCTACGATCACCCAACTACTGTCATTTCCTTTTCTGGTTCTGGGCAAACCATCTATGAAATCCATAGAAATCTATTCCCACTTCCCACCTGGAATTTCCAACGATTGTAATAATCCAACGAGTCTCTGCTGATCGCTTTTGACTTGTTGACAAGTAGAACACCGGCTTACATATAAGGAGATTCCTCGTTTCATAGATCTCCACCAGAAAGTGCGTTTGATATCATTATACATCTTTCTCACCCCTGGATGGATACTAAGCTTGGCTTTGTGACATTCATCTAATACTTCTCTCTGGAGTTCATCAATGTTCGGCACACATATTCGGCCCTTCAACCTCAGAATTCCCACGTTATCGATCTGAAAACTCAAGGGTTCGCCTTTCTGTATTCTTTCTCTGATCCTTTGAATGAAGTGATCATCCTTCTGAAGAGCAGATATTTTATCGATCAATGAAGTCGTGACAATGAAACTGGCGATTATCACATTCTTTCAACTTAGCGCATCAGCCACAACATTGGCTTTCCCTACAGTGTACAAAATCTCAAAATCGTACGCTGCAAGAAATTCTAGCCAACGCTGCTGCCTCAGATTCAAGTCTTTCCGGGTGAACAAATACTTCAATTACTGATGATCTGTATACAGTTCGAATTTCTCACCCAAAAGATAGTGCCTCAAGATTTTCAAAGCAAATACGATGGCTAACAACTCAAGATCATGAGTAACGTAATTCTTCTCATGCGGTTTCAGCTGACGGCTAGCATAAGCAATCACTTACCTCTTCGCATTAACACTGCGCCAAGGCCTTCTCTAGAAGCATCAATCCAGACTTTCAAGTCCTCATTGCCATCTATTATTGTTAACACTGGAGCAGTCGTCAGTTTTAATTTCAGCTTCTGGAAAGCTTCCTCACATTCTGAAGTCCAATTGAATCTCGAATGTTTCTTTGTCAGATTCGTTAAGGAACTAGATGTCTTCGCGAAATCCTTAATGAATTTCCGATAATAACTGGCTAACCCGAGAAAACTTCTAACTTCTGTGGGTGTACGGGGCTGTTTCCAATTCTGAATAGCAGTGATTTTACTGGGATTCACCGAAATTCCTTGCTTTGACACGACGTGGCCAAGAAATTTGAGTTCTTCTTGCCAGAATATACATTTGGAAAACTTTGCTTTCAACACATTCTTTCTTAGAATTTCTAACACTTGTTCCAAATGCTTTTCGTGTCGCTTTCTGATTTAGAGAAGATCAGTATATCATCAATGAAAATCAGAAGCGGTTCATCAAATCGACAAAATAAGCTGGAGCGTTGCATAAGCTGAACGGCATTACTAACCACTCGTAGAATAAGTCTGGGCCTCTAAATGCTGTCAAAGGAACAACACTCTTCGGCAATACGAAGTTGATGGAAACCTGTAGCTAGGTCCATTCGGGAAAACACTTGTGCTCCATTCAATCGGTCTAACAAATCATCAATTCGTGGCAATGGATATTTTTTTTCAGCGTCTGCTTATTCAAGTCACAATAATCCACACATAGCCTGAGAGTACCGTCTGACTTTGGGACAAACACCACTGTTGCTCCCCAATTAGAGAAACTAGGCCTGATCAGACCTTTCCATACAAGCTGTCGAGTCTGATTGTCTAACTCTTCTTTCTCTTTCAAGGTCATCCTTCGAATAGCACGAACTACCAGCCTTGCATTCGCAACTAAATAGATTTTGAAATCAATTTCCCTCTGCGGAGGTAAGCTAACAACTTCTTCGAACACGTCCGCATAATTCTTGACAACTGGGATATTTTCAATGTCGACCAAAATATTCTCAGGAACGACAGGAATAGGTTCTAATTGAACAGGAGAAACATCTAAAGCAGACCAAAAATATTTTCTATCAGAATTCGGCCCTTCACATGGAATGGTTATATAGTTGCCTGATTTAATCTTCGCCCTTATGACTCTGTCGGCGCATTTAACCTCAGCTTCATATTTGGTTAATTAATCCATTCCCAGAATTAGATCAAACGCTGTAAAATTCATGACAATCGCGATAGTAGGGAATCGATAGCAGGAAAAAGAAATCGGCACTCCGCAAACCCAACTAAGATCGAGGGAACCCCCAACCGGATTATGAACAGTAATTAGTGCTTTGAGCTTTTTCAAATTCAAATCCAGTTTCTTAACCGCATTCTTTGCAACAAAGCTTCGCGATGCGCCTGTATCAAACAGTACTTTAACTGGAATGTTTTTGACAGTTAACGTGCCTTCTAAAACATCTGGCCTTTCCTGACTAGCTGAGGGTTCAGAAGTTTCTGCTACTTTATTTACTTGAGCCACTTTGGCCGCTTTCAACGGCCAGCAGTCTCGCTTTATGTGACCAGCCTGATGACAAAGATTGCACTCTCGGGTCACTTGAAACTTGTTCTTTGTTTTAAATTTACCCTTTATATGTTTCTGAAGAGACTTACAACTTATCGACAGATGTCTTTGCTTATTGCAATTAGAGCATATGGCAGTCATTACTGGTTCTTCCTCAGACTTATCCCTTATCTTCTTGAATCTAGGCTTCTTTCTGAACTCAGACTCTGTACTGGCCTCAGGCTGTGTACTCGCCTCCGGGCTATCAGTTTCAAATTTTCTTTTACTACTAGTGCTGACTTCCTCTTCGCCGACAAAAAGGCTTCGCTTATCTAGATCTTCACACCGATAAGCCATGTATATCATTTCAGAAAAAGGAAGCTTCACATGGCCTATCACTTTATTCTGGTATTTTCTTTGAAGACCATAAATAAACCTCAGATTCTTCCTCTTTGGATCTTGAATTAGATGAGGGGCAAAATGAGAAAGTTCATTGAATCTCTTATGATATTCTGGGATATTCATATCACCTTGTATCAGATAGTAGAATTCATCACATAACCGCTCAGTTGCTTCTGGAGGAGTAAATCTTCCATTGAAAATCTCTTTGAATCTATCCCAGGTGATATCACCTTCTGGATTATCTTTAATGATTTTTTCCCACCAGATTAAAGCTTCTTCTTTGAGTGCCCAAGATGCCACTACTCTTTTCTAATCATCTCTCAACTGGATACGTTCAAAAATTCTTTCCACAGAACTCATCCAAGCTTGAGTTTGAATTATAGATTCATTTCCTGAGAATTGTGCTCCGCCCAGATTTCAATATCTCTTTAATAGAGCCTCTACATCTGGTTCTGCATTCCTCCTGTTTCTGACACTCATTTTCTAGTACTTCTGCAAATAGAAGACCAAGTGTCAGGTCACAGAAAAGATATTATATAGCATAGAAACATATACTTGAGTGTACATGTGTCTATCGAGGTATATTTCATTTTGCTATACTCAAACTAGGATATTACTGATCCTATCTGTAATGAGTTACTCTTCCTAGAACACTACTGGTTCTATTTCTGACGAGTTCGTTAACATGTTATATTCCAGAACTAAGCTTAACCAAAGCTCTGATACCACGTTTGAGACGACCCCAAACCCCGATAAGACGGTGGCAAGGGTAATCTTTGGAATATAACACATAAACAGATAATAACAGAATAGAAATAATTACACCATATAATGTACAATAGAATACACTGGATAAACATAATCATCAGAGTTACACAGTATAAAGGATCATACTTAGTACAAAATACAGTTCGGCTATACATAAAATGTCTACAGCGGAAAAGAAAACATAATATGTACAACAGGAGCTGAACAGCATAAAAAGAGATAAATGGTAGAATCCATCTTCAGCTCCAGCTATCCAGAAAGAGCCTGATAAAACCTGAATACAAGGCTACTTGTGTAGAAAAAGTGGCACCCGTGTTTGCAAGTGAAACAAACTACGAGTCAGTCATGGGGCTGGTATGAGAAATCTACTTAACACATTTTACAATATGGCTAATCACAGGACCACGCCACTTTCGTGGAACGGGTTTACTCCATTAGATTGCCAGTGCTTTAAAACAAGTAAATCCTTTAAACATCACAATGCTTTTTATAAAAATGAAGCCATTATAAGACTCAGTTCCCATCACACAACGCAACACAAACCGGAGGATAGAGTTTTAACTTATAATGGCCAAAATATGCTTGATACGATCAAAACAAATCATTTGATATTATTGCTACGGTATATATGTTTTAAAAACAATTTCAATCATAACTATCAATCATAGACGGCATGAGTACCGTATATCATGTCGCCATATATATACAATCAAAACCGCACGATGTCGTATTTGGAAATTGGATTTCCATCATGAACCAAGGCAAAAGATAGTCCTTACCGAATTCGAGACTCTCTAGCCCGAGTCTCAGGCAAGAACGCAGGCAAGCCTGAACACTACGTATCCCCGCCCTTTGGGGCGTAAATGAGTCCTATGACTCCATCGGTCCCGGATCGACCGATATATCTGAGGCGTCTCGCAACATCAACAACCACACAGGTGAAAATAATATAAATGTTAGGGTTGGTAGGTCACTGACACCACCCTAGCTAGAAAGAAACGCATGCCCTCCCTGATGTCCTCTCCCGTTTCTGGTTCATACTGGGGTGTGAGGCTCGCGAATTCACGTTATACACAAAGCTACGCCACATAGGCCGTGCTTTGATCATCAACCACAAGACTTTGCTTTTCAACAGAAGCCTTGATCATCTGCCACTTAGGCATGCCACACAGGCAATTCACGCCATGCGACTGATTTCTATCGATATATAACCTCTGAGCTCATACGTCTCAGAGAAGAGCGTTAAGCAAGAGAATAAATTCTCCGCCGCCAAACAGATATATATTTAATAGAGATCAATCAGCATAGAACGAAATCCAATGTCAGACACACAGTCCATTTACACGTTCGTTCTGGGTCTGAATGAAACCGGAGGCACTCAATACCTCGCATATCCGTACAATTAACACGTACGTCCGGACGACTACTACTTCAGCCCCATCAAGGTAGCTACTCCCATCATGAGCATAGTAGCACCCCTCCATTCGACGTGCAGATCATTGGTCTTGCACCGTCTTCATATCTTCGACTTTCACTTGCCGATCAATTATTTGAAATGAGAATCAACTCGGCCTTTTCAAATAATTCATGTATATTTAGAATTTCAAATAAATTCATTTCAATGGTTAAATTATTCAATATCACTAGTCCTGTTCTTTAACGTAATTTCACGCCAAACACATTCAACCATCAAATATCACATAAACCGAGCAAATTCGGTTTATTTCCATTCCATATCGTTTATAATATTTTATCACGATTTATCGCTATTTTTATTTATTTAAAAATAGCCAATTCATTCAAACGACGCTTCAGGCCATAACGCGGCCGTGGCGCTGTTTTTCTTCAGATTTGATTTACACATATCTGAAAATATAACCGTTGGATCTTCACAAATTTAATATCATTAGAAAGATCTTTTCAAAACGAATCCAACGGTTTCAGTTTCGGGAAAATCCGACGGCCGAATCTCCCGCACTAATCGTTTGAAGTTAAGATTTCAAAATACGAACTGCAGCGTCGTTATTTGATTTAATTTAATTAATTATATATATATATAATCGATTCCGGCGCTGTTTTTCTTCAGATTTGAATTAAACATTCCAGACAATCCAACCGTTGGATCTTTACAAATTTGGTGTCGTTGGAAAGATATTTTCAAAGCGAACCCAACAGTTGTGGTTTCGGGAAAATCCGATGGTCGGATCTCCCGCACTAATCGTTTGAAATCACGGTTTCAAAACACGAACTGCAGCTTCGTTATTCGATTTATTTTAATTATATATATATATATATATAATCCTTTCTTCGATTTCAAAACTATATCCACTTTATATATTTGATAAAAATGATATTTTTATCATCAAAAATATTTATTCCACACATCACCATTTTTTTAACACTTCATATTCACAATAAAAATGTAGATTTTATTGTTCAATCTATATATTCAACACATGAACGTTTTCGACTTCACACATACGATAAAATATGATTTTTATCGTTCTAGTCCTTTATTCAACACATGAATATTTTCTATAGTTGATAGATCTAATAAAAATGTGATTTTTATTGTAAAACAATTTATTTCAAAACACGATTATTTTATATAGTCTATACATAAGGTAAAAATGTTATTTTTGGTGTTAAAACTATTTATTTAAAATATTAATATTTTATATAGGCTATATATATAATAAAAATGTGATTTTTATCTTTCAAATAATTTACTCAACACATGAAATCATTCAACACATGAATTTCTATTCAACACATGAATTTCTATTCAACACACGAATATAGTTTCAACACATGAAAATAATTCTAACACATGAATATTATTGAAAATTTCGACATCATAACGGCAGGGTAGTTAAAACTGGGACCGTCCCTAGTACGGCTCCTCGCTCTACCTTAAAACCTCGCGGTTTTTGACAACGGGATTTTCAATATCTAGTTCGCACGCAGGCGAATTTTCCCATATACTAATCCTATCGGGATTTCAATCACAATCAATCATTTCCAATCAACCATTCATGGTATTCACCAAATTTCACATCAACCAATAATCCAAACAATATCAGAACCAATATATATGGTCCATGGTCAGTGGACAAGGGGAGTGTGTATATATATACACATATATAACTATATTTCAATTCGCTTCAATTCATTTCAATTTATTTCAACGCATGTATAATTTTTACAACGCATATATAACTTATACATCGAACATACAACTCATACAACGCTTATACATGAGGTGTACAACGCTTATATAACTCGTACATCGACTATATAATTTATACATCGTTGTTTTCCATATTGTTTATAATTTAGAAATCTCACATTGGGTTCCACTCCACCAAAAATTGTAGAAGGCTCAGAAAAATATGTGGTTTCTTCTAAAATGTAAAAGACGTCCACACGAGTCTACTGTCTCTTGTTTCACTGAATTTCGACCACAAACGAAAAAGATATGATTTTTATTGTGAAATCAAAAACCGTAGCGTTTTGAAAGTGCTATAGAATATTTTAAATAATATAAACGATACCTTTCTTTCGATGTTCAAAACTAGGTTTAGCTTTTTCGATTAATCCATGAAGCTATAGCACGATCGGACTTCACCCCGTTTTCGAGCCTCAAGAGAGCTTTCCGGCGCCACCAACCATCTCCAGTTCGACATTAGCAGACGGACGGAATTCCAGTGCGAGCGGCGCAACTTTAGGGCGTCCAATCTCGAGAACGACGTGACGGTACGAGGGCTGGTGGATATGGATTCGAAGCTCGAGCTGAGATCTACAATTTCTTCAACCGTCGATGGGTAATGGTGCGTGGATGACGAGGAATCGGGGCAAGAAGAATCGAAGGGGGAGCCGCCGTTCGTGCTGAAGGGTCGGGGAGAGAGAATATTGAACGGGCCAATAAGAATTTTTCTATTTATTTATATATTTTTAAATTTCTAAAATACCCCTTATCTCCTACGAACTCCCATCCAAACCCAACGACTGTCGTCCCTAGCTAAATACCCCTATTCCGAACACAATGGGATATGTTTCGTTGGCCTATTCGACTGTTTCAGTCAGTTTCTCTTCAAATTAAAATATAAAACAATCAATATTTGATTTGAACATACATTTCAATTTGCCGGGGCCAAATACTGATTCTAAAAATTCCTGAAAAATAAATCTAGCTATGTTCTGACGATACGGTCCCAACAAAACTAGTTTCGTCGAATTCTGAGACCGTTTGAAAAATGGCCCTTTTCTGGTTGATCTAATTTAACTATGATTGACCAAAACACATTTCCCTTTGCAACGCTCACATATTAACTTCAAAAATTATGAAATTTGAAACCTAGCAAAAAATTGACATCCCGGATCCAACAAAAGTGGTTTCGTTGAATTCCGAGGTCGTTTGCAAAATGTCTATTTCCACGGGCTAAATAAATTCTATAGCGATCTTTCTGAAAATTCATTTGGCCATAACTTTTGACTCCCGCTATGAAACTTCGATTTTTCAAATTCGTTAGAAAGATATTCACTAATAGATTTAAATATTTTTGGTTTCACTAAAATCCGTTTTATTCTACACCCGGTACAGTCAGTCAAAGTTTGAATTCAAATTTTGAAATTGCCGTGCCATTTCAGGCCATGTTTAAAATTCAAATTAATTATATTTATTTTCAAACTTCGATTCAAACATATTTTTCTTCGTTATTATTTAAAATATTTATTTGAAATATTTAAAATTCAATAAAATAGCCAATTTAAAATTTTTAAACTGGTTCAGATTTTCCGAGTTGTTACAAAAAATGTACAGAAGCAGTACCAACATGAATATGAGAACTGATAATGTGTTACTGGAGAAGATATTCTCTTTTTACATTCTATTAAACAAATAGGAAACCCTAGCTTGTAAAAGCAAAAACATTTATCAATTAACACATGCAATTTCAGATTAGAATTTAACAAAACCAAAAAAATAAAACCCAAAGAGAAAATCAAACAGTCAATCTTGCAGCAAATGAAGTCAAAGTCCTATCTTGCACTCCAATGACAAATTTCCAAAGGCTTGGTTCAAAACTAAACTAAAAATCATAAAATACACTAGAAAGGTAATACATTATCACGGAACAACTGTGAATACCTATTAAATTCGGCGAGCAACAATTGAGATGAGTTGCAACAGAGGCGAGCAAACAAGCATAGCAACGCAGTAGATGGTAGAGAGAATGAGCTAGAGTTTGCAAGAGAGTTTCGTCAATATTAACAATTTCGGATTAATTCCATGGATGGTAATGGCAGAAAGTAGGGGCATGGGGCTAGGGTTTAGAATTTGGGAATTTCAGTGCCATTTTATTTTACTTCGATACATATAACGGGAGAAATAAAGAAGCGAGGAACTTTAATTCTTTTTGTCAAGGGAAAGCACACATGATACGGTGATAACCATTAAAAGAGTTATTATAAAATTATATTGACAACGGTTGCAAATAAACACTTGTTATAAATATATATTACAACAGCTTTACAAAACAAGTTGCTATAAAACATTTATTACAACTGCTAATTTGTGCAAGTTGTAAATAAAAAGTTTTAATATGATTGTTTTGTTGTAGTGGGATATGTATCGCAAGCTGATTCGATCGTTTCGATCAATTTTTGTTAGATTTAAAATATAAATCTATATATTGAATTTTGAACGCACATTTCAATTTATCGGGGCACGTATTGACGATACGGTTCTAACAAAACTAATTTCGTCAAATTCCGAGACCATTAGAAAAATGGCCATTTTCTGGTCGATCAAAATTGACTGAAACTGTTAAAACACGTTTTACTTCGCCACACTCACATATTGATTCAAAAAATTATAAATTTTGGAATCTAGCAATAATTAGACATCCCGGATCCAACAAAAGTGGTTTCGTCGAAAACAAAGGTCGTTTGCAAAATTCCCATTTTTAAGGGTCAAAATTCCATAGGAACTATTCTGAATTTTCAACTGGGCATAACTTTTTATCCCCGCTATGAAATTTCAATTTTTCAGATTCGTTGGAAAGATATTTTCAAATAGATTCAAATATTTTTGGTTTCGCTAAAATCAGGTTTATTTTGAATCCTGCACATTCATTTGAAATTTGAAATCGAATTTTCAAACTACCGCGCCATTTTCAATTCCTTTTATAATTAAAATAAATATTTATATTCTAGCGATGATTCAAATAAATATATACGTTCTAATTCTATTCAAAATAAATTTCTCGTCGTCATTATTTAAAATAATTCATTTTAAATATTCAAAGTTCATTAAAATTGCCAAAATAAAAATTTTAAATTGGCTTAGATTTCTGGGCTATTACACTTCTCCACGTGGATGGAAACCAATATAATGTTTAGAAGAGAAATACCTACCATCAATAACATTCTTAGGAAATTTATCATTTTCTTTCAATACCTTAATTGCACCACGTTTAACCAACATTATTCTTTTAGTGTCGATCATTGATTTCCATAAACCCGGATCATAATTCAATTCAACATCCTTTTCAAGATCAAGCACCACCAAGCCACCAATGTCTTCTTCGCTAACATTGACCTCTTATGTTATCCTCATTATTTTCGGTTTGCAACATTCTCATTATTCTCAACATTCTCATCATTGTCTTCGTTATCATCGCTTGCTTCATTAATCCAACTTGAAGTTGAACATTGAGATTGTCTGGTTTTTGCTTCAAACATCTTAGAAATTGAACCAACGAGGGATTTTGCTACTTCGTCTTTCTTTTGCTTTACTCTTTTATTTTAAGCTCCAGAGTTTTGTTTTCGATATCTAATTCGATTTTTATCATCTTCGTTCTTCGTCATATTTCCTAAACATTTGATATTCAATTTGATATTCAAATAAAATAATTTATAAACAATTTATTCAAAGAATCAGATTTTATTGGCTGAAATTGGTATAAACTGATTTGAGTATTTAACATAAGCTAAATTTTATAAACATAAGTTACAAGCCAAGCCTATAACTACTGCTACAAGTCTGCAAACTGCAATTTTTGGAACTTAATTGAAAAAACATGATCCGATTAAGAGAGAACTACAAGCCTGCAAACTGCAATTTCAAAATTTGGAAAAAGGGCAAGCTACAAGCCTACAACTACAAGCGAAACAAGCCTACAAACTGCAATTTCAGAATTGGAAAAAGGGTATACCTAAACAAGAAAAAGAGAGAAGTAGGGTTTGTCTTATGAAGGAAATGAGATCGAGATCGAGATTTTGGGAGAATGCGGAACTCAGAAATCCTTAGAGAAGGCAGAACTCTGGAATTTTTGGAGAAGCGACAATCGGTTTTTGGAGAAGGCGGAACTCATGGAAACAAAATCAAGAGAAAAAGAAGCAAGATATTTTGTGTTCTGATTTTTTTTTTAATATAGGTGGGGGGTTGCTGGGCTAAGGGGGTTGCCATAGGCAATGGGCTATTTGGCCTACCCTAATAGCCGGCTCTGAAGACACGTATGAAAAGAAGAAAATACTTAAAAGCAAGCATCAGTATCACAGTTCACGTTTTAGTAATATATCTTGTTATTATAACAACAATGGATCAGTGAAGAAGATACATGGTTAAACATGGATATTTGACAACAATATATTTCTTTTACAATTAGCAGTTCCTAGATGATTATATTCAAAATAAATTAAACTGGATTTAAAATTCAAAATTACATAATGACAACAATTTACAGTTTGACAGCAATGCATTTTAATTTGGACATTAAGTAAATAGCATCGCTGGATAATGATGCCTATTTAATTTCAACGTGACAACAATTTACAATTTGCCTAATTTACTCAAACAAAGTTTGCCTAATTTATAGTAAAGAGGAGTTGTTTACAAGAAATGAAAATGCCAAAATAACTTATCATATAGAGGCATTCTTCCTTAGTAGAAGAAAAACAAACAAGAAAGTTTCTTATGTAACAAGAAATTATGACAAAACAGAATACAGTGATTTTTCAAAACAGGCTTATTAACAATTTAAAACAGGAAACAGGAGCAATTAGAACGTTTATGTCCAAAATTACCATAATTGAAACATCTGATAGGATCCCTGAAGCTCTTAACTCTATGCAATCGATCTGTACATCTAAAACATAACTTGTTGATCGTTTTCCATCACTCCAAGGCTTGCGAAGAGAATGAGAAAATTTTGAATAGGGTGCGGTAATTTGAGAAGGCGATAAAATGGGGGCGAAATGATATACTGGATCTGAAGCAGTTCTGGGAGGCGAAATGATATAATAGAAGAGGCAAATGATTGGAAATTGGAAAACTATTTTTTTCTACTGCAATTTTTTTTTCTGACCCCGAGCTGCAGCCCAGGCCAGCCCAGGGCCAGTTATGCACTTGATTACAATTAGGAATTTGATAGTTTATATATCTTATGTTTATTTATTTAAAGATTATCTTCTAATTGCTTTACCTGATTTTGAGGACACTGATATCAATGTAATTAATAGTTTTTGACATTTTCGTCCTGGTACAGCTTATATTAAAAAAAAAATTGTATACACAACTTCTATAGCTGTAATTATGATTTGCTTCCACTAGTGCTTTAAAACATAATATTTGTAAGGATTTCTAACTGTGGTAAGAACTAAGACGTTGTATTATTTGTAAATATAGAGAATTAATCAGTGAAGTTAAAAGTGCATGAAGTATGTTCTCTTGAACTCTAGAGTTTTTATACAACATAAAAGAGTGGAACATAATGAACACTACCTAATAGAGTGCAGTTAACACTCTAATATCCTTTTATTCAATATTCATGTCGCTACGCTCTGATTTCCTATTGCTAGTTTTGATTTTCATCTAGTTGATTCAGCATTAACAGTATTTCTTCACTGCTTTTTCATTTTTGAAGGAATGATAGTGAGCTGGAAATTTTACAATGGAAGTAAAGTTGGAACTTTTTGCAAAAGAAGTACAACTCTATTTTCACTCTTCATTTTGCAGCCCAAAACCTAAGATCTAATACGCACAAAATATGAAACTGTAAAAATTACTTACTACTTGTTTGGAAATGTGGAGAGATATCTATGTATAGTCGCATACCATATCAATAGATAACATAACAAAATCATCGTTATTACTCCTGTAAAAAATAATGAATACTGTATGCTACATTATTCATGTTGTGACTTTATTCTATTCCTAAAAAAGAAAGGGAGAAAAAGAAGAAGATGATAGTTGTAGAGAGTGAACTGAATATACACTCAAACAAATTGATTTATGAAGGACTAAGAATCGGTTCACTTGCCGATAGATGAGAACCTATCGTTGTATTGATCTGAGTTTATCTCGTATTTTTTTTCAATGTATTCATTCATTTATTTCTCGCATTATATTGTGCTGCTCATACTATTATTGTATTCCTAAATGATTCCTTAAAAAAATGACGAACAGTTTCATATTTTAATTTTCTACAAAGATCCCTTGCTCTAGAATAATGTAAGCTTATTTTCATTTATCCATATAAACTTGTTAAACTGGGATGCCAACAGATGATGGTGCTTTTGGGCATGTGATTTCCATAATGTTTTCATGATATCTTGTGGATCTTATCATTTTCTCGAAGATTGACATCTTATTTTTTGTTGATCACTTGAGTTGGCTCAATGATGACTATTTTTGCATTAACCACACTGAATTGAATCCATTTGATTTTGGGCTTTCTTTTATATTTTTTGCTTTATTTTTTTTACAAACCTATAATGATTTTTCTCTTTGTTGAGGAAATTGAGCTCACCTTTGGTTCTTGTTGAAAAGTGATTCATATGCATCTTTCTACATGTAGGGAAAAGTGGCCTTTGTCTTTGAGCTTTCGCTGTGGTTATTCCAAAGACTTAGTACTGAAAGTGCTTTTACTTTACAAATGTTTTCATTATTTGCTATTATTAAACTGAATCATGGTAAGACTATGAAATTGACTAGGTTTTGTGCTTAAATATAAAAGGCATATATGCATTGGTCTGAGTTAATTTAGTGGCATTTGCTGTCAACTAATACTAGTGCAAGCCGTACACTTTGCATCAACATCAATAAGATCTTGCAATGATGTGATAGAACAAACAGCTTGAAATGAATATAAATCTCAGATCAAAGAAAAAAATAAAGGCAACAGAGAACACAAAAATTTATAGTAGTTCCACTGTCGCGAGATAGTGTACGTCCACTTCAATGGGGTAGAGATTTTATTAATATTCAAGAGATTACATAGTTTTTTAAAGTAGAGCAAAAGAAATGAAGAATACAAATGAATAAGGGTTATTGGAGATATTTGTCATCTAATTTTTTGCCATGTTTCATGGACAAGAAACGAAAAGAAATTAAAATTGGAAAAACGATTGATTGATGGAGAAAATAGAAAGTTATCAATCAATCAATCATATGACAATTAAGTAATAGGATATTAGTTTTTTCCATAAATTGATTTATTTTACATAAATCAATTGTCTCATCCCCAAGTAATCTTTTCCCTATTTAAAGAGAGGCTTAAAGGATGTTATTCCTATGAAATGTGTGAGAACATTTGTATTCTTCATTTCTTTTGCTCTACTTCAAAAAGCTCTATAATCTCTTGACTATTAATAAAATCTCTTCCCCATTGAATTGGACGTACACTATCTCGCGATAATGGAACCAATATAAATTTGTGTGCTCTATGTTGCCTTTATTTTTTCTGTGATCTGAGATTTATATTCATTTCAAGCTGTTTGTTCTATCACATCATTTTAAGATCCTATTGAGGTTTTTCGGCTGAAAGGGATTAATCACCCCTTACAACTGGTATCAGAGCTAGATTCGCAAAGAAGGTGTTTGGTAGAATGGCAAGAGGAGATGAACAATAAAAATAATACGTCAGTGCCAGTAGTTGCTCCATATGTCAGAGGCTCCTATGTGGCATCAGGATCACAGTTGACGATAGAGAAGTGGAATGGTGAAGGAGATTTTGAAAAGTGGCAATGGATGATGAAAGCAGTTTTGAAAAGAAATCGCGTTCATGGGGTAGTATTTGATACAGAGATATTTCCTGCTGATATTTCATCAGTGAAATTAGAAGAGATGGAAAAATACGCCTTTACTGCTCTTTATCTTGCTATGGGAAAGAATGTAATTTCTGAAATCAGTCAGGAGACAACTGCTAAAGGCATTTGGAAGAAGTTAGAGGACCTCTACATGAAGAAATCCCTGACCAACCGTCTGATCCTATTGAAGACTTTCTTCACTGATAAGATGAAGTAAGGTTCTTCAATTAAGACACACCTAAGTGTGTTTGATGACCTGTTGATGAAGATGAAGTCTGTTGAGTTGAAAATTGATGAAGAACAAAAAGCAATTGTTCTGTTGTGTTCGCTTCCAGAGCGATACACTGGTTTTGCTAACAGCCTTATCTACGGTAGAGGCACATTGAAATTAGATGATGTGAAGATAGGTTTGCTCAGTGAAGAGTTGAGAGATCAGATGAAAGAGTTTGGTGTTGGTGATAGCATTGGAGGAAGTAGTAGTTCAGGTTTATTTGTAGAGAGAGGAAGAAAAGAGAAGAAAGTGAAGAATAATAGAGGGCGTTCCAATTCTAGGAAGCGTAATTCATGGAGTAAATCTAAAGATGGAAAGTGTTATAATTGTAAGAAACCAGGCCATTGTAGAAGAGTCTGTCCAGATTTGGAGAAGAAGACTGATGGTTCTTCATCTATTGCGATGGAGAAAGGCGGTAGCAATTTGTTGACAGCGGTTATATCAGATGTTGCAGACCACTGGATTCTAGATTCTAGAGCATCATTTCATATGACTCCTAATAAGGGTTATTTTTCTTCCTTCGATGCCAAAGAAGGAAGTTCTATCCTTTTGGGGAACGATGCAAGTCTATGGGAGTTGGTTCAGTTCGCATTCGCATGTATGATGGGATTGTTCGCACACTTTCAAATGTTCGCTATGTCCCAGGTCTTCGAAGTCATTGATATCATTAGGCCAATTGGCATCATTGGGATGCAAGATAACCATTGTTAAAGATGGTTTGAGAGTTTCTAAAGAGGCACTTGTATTGATGAAGGGTGTTATGGTGCGAAATCTGTATTTGCTAATGGGTACCATTGTCTATGGAGAATTATGTGTTGGAGTCGATAGTTCTAAAAGTTTGGATGCTACCAAGCTTTGGCATATGAGATTAGGTCATACTTCGGAGAAGAACTTAGAGTTGCTTCATAAGAAGAAAAAGATCAAGGGAGAAATCTTCAACAAGTTGGACTTTTGCAAGGAGTGTGTATTGGCAAAGCAAACCAGAGTTTCTTTTGGTGATGCCATGCATACTTCTAAGAGGGTACTTGATTATGTGCATTCAGATGTTTGGGGGCCATACTCTATAGCTTCTATTGGTGGAGCATATTATTTTGTTTCCTTCATTGATGACTACTCGCGCAAGGTTTGGATGTATGTAATGAAAGCTAAGTCGTAAGTATTTGAGAAGTTTAAGGTTTGGTTGGCTCTTGTTGAAAACCAAATAGGAAAGGAACCGAAGATTCTTAGATCCGACAGCGGTGGCGAATATGTCTCTAAAGAGTTCCTTGACTACTGCAAACAGCGTGGTATTAGAAGACATTTTACTACACCTAGTGATCCGCAATCCAATGGAGTTGATGAGAGAATGAATAGCATTCTACTTGAAAAAGCCCATTGCTTGATATTGACTGCGGGTATGTCTAAGGGTTTTTGGGCTGAAGCTATTTCGACTACAGCACATATTATTAATCGGATTTCGTGCTCATCCACTGATGGGAAGATTCTAGAGGAGGTATGGAGATGTAAAAACACTTTATTAAGTTATTTTCGTATATTTGGATGTCCAGTTCATGTTCACAATATAGGACATGACAAGTTGGAGCTTAGGGCCCCCAAATGTGTTTTTCTTGGTTATACAGATGGAATAAAAGGATATAGAATTTGGAATCCAACTATGAAGAAAGTTATACATTCCAGACAATTGACTTTTGATGAGTCATCAATGTTCAAACCTTTGAAAGGTTTATCATAGGGTACAGACTCAGTTGATGAGATGCCTGAAAAGACCGAGATTCCCAAAACCCGAAGTAGAGGTATCACTATTGATAATAGTGACAGAGCGGTTGATGATACATCACATGATAGTCCACAGATTTCCTCTAGTAGTGTTGGGGATGGTCATGAAGCTAGAGTTGATTCAACTCAAGGTGGAGCTCATGGTGGAGCTGAAGGAGAGTTGGGCGATATAGTCATTTGTGCTAGTCAGAGACCAAAGAGAGCTCTAATTAGATATGGAGATTGGCAGTATATAAATTTGAGCCTTGATGATCAGTCTGAGTATGCTTTACATGTAATTCATGATGAACCATTGAACCTTGAAGAAGCAATGAGGTCGAGTGACAACTCGAAGTGGAATTGCGCTATGGAAGAGGAGATACTGTCTTTGCAAAAGAACAAGACTTGGGATTTGGTACCACTACCTCAAGGAAGCCGAGCCATAGGTTGCAAGTGGGTGTTCAAGGTAAAAGATGATGGTAGATATAAGGCAAGATTAGTAGCCAAAGGGTTTTCACAAAGAAAGGGGCTAGAGTATGATGAAATATTTTCTCCAGTTGTTAGACAAACTTCAATTCGAATCCTACTTGCAATAGTTGCCGCTTACGATTTGGAGTTAGAGCAACTTGATGTGAAGACCGCTTTCTTGCATGTTGACTTAGAGGAAACCATTTACATGAAGCAGCTAGAAGGATTTATTGTAGATGGAAAGTCAGATTGGGTATGCAAGTTGAAGAAATCTCTTTATGGTCTAAAACAGTCGCCTAGACAATGGTACAAAAGGTTTGATTCTTTTATGCTTTCACATGGTTTTAATCATAGTACTAAAGATGCATGTGTTTATTTTAAGCATTTAAAGAATAATAATTGGGTGTATTTACTTTTGTATGTAGATGATATGTTGATTGCTTCCAAGGATAAAGTTGAAATTGATGCGTTGAAGTTGAAATTGAAAGAGGAATTCGATATGAAAGACCTTGGAGAAGCAAAGAAAATTTTGGGCATGGAAATCCAAAGAGATAGAAAGCTTGGAATTTTGAGACTTACTCAAAAGGAATATATTCAAAAGGTGCTTGCTCGGTTTAGCATGGATGGTGCAAAGGCTATCAATACACCGATACCTTTGCATATACAGCTTTCTAATCAGTGCTCTCCGATCTCAGAAAAGGACAAGACCTATATGAAGAAGGTGCCTTATGCCAGTGCAGTAGGTAGCTTGATGTATGCTATAGTGTGCACTAGACCTGACATTGCTCAAGCTGTTGGATTAGTTAGTAGATATACGGCAAATCCGGGAAAATCGCATTGGGAGGCAGTGAAGTACATTTTTAGATATCTTAGACGAACATCGGATTATGGGCTTGTTTTTTGCAGCAGAAATAAGGGTTTCAACTTAGTTGGATTCTGTGATTCAGACTATGCAGGAGATAGAGATAGAAAGAAGTCAACCTCAGGCTATGTGTTCACACTTGGAGGAACAACTATTAGTTGGAGAGTGAGATTGCAGACTATAGTTGTTTTGTCTACTACAGAGGCAGAGTTGATAGCTGTAGTTGAGGCAGCTAAGGGGGCACCTTATTTGAAGAAGTTATTGTGTGATTTGGGCTTCATGCAAGAAGCTTGTTTGGTGAATTGTGACAGTCAATGTGCAATTCATTTAGCTGAAAATCTGGCTTTCAGTTCTAGAACAAAGCATATAGAGGTAAGAGGGTCTTTCCTTATTTCTACGAATGAGGAGAAGTTAGTTCGTCTTTAGAATATTCACACAAATGAAAATGCAGCAGACATGTTTACGAAGGCGTTACCTGCTACTAAGTTCGAGCATTGCTCGAACTTGATTCACTTGATGAAGTACTAGGTGCCACATGGTGGCACAATGGGGAAGAGAGTGACTTGGTTGAAGTCAAGAGAAGATATGATATTCTTCTTGTATGAAGAGATAGGAGTTGGTTGCACAATGTCTACCTTGTTTTTTTGAATGCTTCCAACATTTTGTTGGTGGCCGGTGGCCTTGCCGGAGTTCACTGACAAAGTGCAATGAGAGGTGGCTTTTGCAGGAACTCACTGAGAAGCATTCACATTGGAGACTCTAGGTTACATGAGATATTGTATCAAGGTGTTGGAATTTGGGATGCAATATTTCCAAATATCAATTAGATTTTTGGAGATATTCGTAGTAATTCGTTACCCGTTTTATGCAAGAAATGAATGGAAAGAAATAGAAGGAATATTAATGAATAGGGGATATTGAAGACATTTGCCATCTAATTTGTTGCCATGTTTCATGGAAAAGAAACGGAAAGAAATTAAAATTGGAAAAGGGATTGATTGATGGAGAAAATAGAAAGTTACCAATCAATCAATCATATGACAATTAATTAATGGGATATTAGTTTTTTCCATAAATTGATTTATTTTACATAAATCAATTGTCTCATCCCCAAGTAATCTTTTCTCTATTTAAAGAGAGGCTTAGAGGATGTTATTCCTATGAAATGTGTGAGAACATTTGTATTCTTCATTTCTTTTGCTCTACTTTAAAAAACTCTGTAATCTCTTGAGTATTAATAAAATCTCTTCCCTATTGAAGTGGACGTACACTATCTCGTAATAGTGGAACCACTATAAATTTGTATGTTCTCTGTTGCCTTTATTTTTTCTGTGATCTGAGATTTATATTTATTTCAAGCTGTTTGTTCTATCACATCATTGCAAGATCCTATTGAGGTTTTTCCGCTGAAAGCGATTGATCACCCCTTACATGTTGTTACTTCTAATTGCAAGTTGAAAATATGAGGATTTTTTACTGCTAACAACTGTAACTTATAGTTTTGCATCATCCGTGTTTATGAGCTTAATATGGCAAATTGAATGCTTTTATTCTTAGGTCTTCTTTCCATGAACAGAAAAAATAAGCTTAATGATTCAGACATTGCTTAATAGGGAATATTAAGGGGACAATTTAATGTCCAATGCTAGCTGAAGTAGATTGTAGCTAATACCCGAAAAAATTGGTCGCACAAGGTATGTTTCCATCATATTAAACTGCTTGGTTGATGTACTGCATAAATCTTCATTTAGTAGTGGAAGCTGCTGTTCACTGCTGTTGTTCCTGCATTTCTTGCATTTAGTTTCAGGAAATTAAACTTAATTTCAATAAGCTATATAGTTCAAAATGACCTGAAAATATTTAATGAAGTCCCTGGTTATTATTTATTCTGAACTGTGCATATACTTGAGTTTGAGCTTGTATTGATCTCTTGAACAATGGAGTGCTTGTCTTTGAATTAGCCATAGCAACCATTCCTACAAATTTTTCCTTAATGCTATCAATTTTTTTGTCTTTTACATTTTTATTACCACCTTTCAGCTGCATGTTATTATCTTTGTTGTTTCTCGTGGATTATTTCTTCGCAAACATATACATAATTTAAGCATATGCGTAATCCCACTACTCTTTCAGGAAGCTATTCTTATAAAAGGTTCAGTTTAAAATTGATGGCAGACATGAAGTAGCAGCTCTCCAAAGTTTCATATTCAAATGTTGCCTATGTTTCTGTGAATTGAAAGGTTGATCTTGTCTAGAGATTCTTGCAGTATAAAAGGTTCTTGCAGGTATGAAGTAACCTTCCTTCTTTACTTCATAGGATTTCTGTTTGATTTAGAAATTCTGTATTAAGAGAGTTGGATTATAGTATCCTAACCAATATCTTCTAGAAAACCTATGACAAGCTTCCATACTCAAGTCAAGCTGGAATTTCCAAAAACTGAAACTTACTGCATGCATCGTCATATGAATGGGCTAGAAATTGATAGGTGCCAAAAGCACACTTAAACTATGAAAAGGAGATCTATAAAAGCTTTTGTAGTCCTAAGAAATAGATTTAATACTCTATTTTGTGTTCTGTTCTTGAAAATTAAAATAGCCGACTTATTTGTTTTGGAAAATGTGCGGCATACATCTTTATTTTGGTTACTACAACCATTAGTTTTGAATTTCTGTAAGAAGATTGTAAATGGGTAAGTCATAATTGAAAAGATGTTAAACATCCAACCTTTTTGAAGCATTGTACTCTTATACAGCAGGATCATTATTTCACCTTGGATTTTATCTTCATTACAAGACTTTTCAATTCACAATTAGTTTCGGTCTTCTTATTAAAAACCATGCAGACCTACGGTATTTATGGATTTCTAACATGCCATGAAAAATCCCTTTCCAATCAAACTTATACCTATGGGCACTTACAGGTTTTTTTTAATAACCTTCAGATTCCATTTTCATGTTCCTGAATTCCTTACTTATCTTGGATAGAGAGCCCTTTCAGTTAGATTTATACTGGGGTGATTATGTGTACTCCAATATAACCAGAAGTGTTTATTTGTAGAGCATTCATGTTTCCTATTATGTTCTTCAAGATGTAACAAGGGAAGCAATGTAAACAACCAAACATTTGTGTGTATTTAATTGGAATTATTCTGTTGACAAATGTTTTGTTGGAACAACCAAGTACAAAAAATGCAGGTTTGAACAAAATGCTAAATCTACATAGGTTATTAGACTATGTTTAATAAACTTAGTTTAACATGGAAAGTCGTTTGCAGCAGCCTCTTGTCCTGCATGTAATTTAATACTTTTTATGTATGTTTCTCGTTATCATTATCTTGATTGTCATTATCTTGTTTTTTGGGCAGGAAATGCTAAAAAGCCATGTTGGATGGAAGAAAGAACAAAATTTATCATTGTTTTACTATGTTTTTTATTATTTGAATTGTAGCCACATATGAATTTGTTTAATATTTGTATTGTTGTTTATTTATAACTATTGTGTATAAACTTGTTTAAGTATGTGGACTTGCTTAAGAAAGTAAATGATTAAGCTGTTTTGTTTTAGTTCAAAAAAATCTAGTATAATATATGTCTTATTCAAATCCAGATGCGGATATTTTGGATTTTTTTCGGATATTCAAAAATATCCAAATTGTTTTTGGATGCGGATATTTCTGGATATTCGGGAAATATCTGTGGATGCGGATACGGATGTTGTTTTTCAATATTCGCGGATATCGGATGCAAAAGCAGATTTAAATTTTCGGGTCATATCCGCATCCGTTGGCAGGGCTACATTTATCGACAGAATAGAAAGGGAATATGAGCGGGTTTTGCAAATCTGCTAAATAAAAACAAATGTCATCAATAACCTTGCTAAAATGCTAGCATTTGTGATGAGTTACCAACCGATATCTAAGGTGAAGCAAAAGTTGAAATTATCCGTTTTTAATCCCTTACTGTGTAGCAACGGATCTTCGACGGAATTTTTTAAAATATACATTAAAGAAATATATATTCGTCGGTAATTAAAATTAAATTTAAATATATTGACAAATGACGGTAAAGTGTCAGAAAATTGACGTTAAATTCCATTGTAAAATGGTCACTAAAATACTAACGTGAAATTTACCGATCAGTGCTATTCATCACAAATCTGTCGCTAATACATATTTAATGACGGATTCATCCGCTGCAAAATCAGTGTTTTCGTGTAGTGATACTCGCTATACATGCATCATTTAATTCTTCCTTTAAAATTTAGTTTCCCCAATCAGTGCCAGCCCAGAAGATCTACTACCTAAGCCGCCCACGTAGCCTGTATTGAAGAAATCAATACTAAAAAATTAGCACATGTAGCATGTATTGATTGAAATCAGTATTAAAAATTTAGGCAAATACCGCACTAATATAATTGGATTTTGTTTTGGCTCCATCTATTCTCACCCCACAATTTGCTCTTCCCACCCCGGTAATTTGAAAAAATAATCTTCACCCAGTTTTTTTTTGCATCCCGTATATTCCTTAACTACCCTTGTTTCTTTCATTATCCGTGTTTATTTTCATTTTTTTACTTCCTTTACAGTTTTTTGTTTCTCCATCAAAACCCTAGCAACTTTACATTTTACAACCTGTAATGAAAAAGATGCAAACAATATAGAAACAAATATACAAAATAAAGATCAAAATAGCGGTATTATAACAGTTCGATCTATTTTCTCATTTGATCGAAATTAAACAATGATTTTGCTGAGTTAATTTCAAGGATAAGGTTGATCAACTCGCTTATAAAATTTTGATTGATTTCGATCAATGTCACGGTGAACAGAAATTAGAATTAATAATTATAATATTTAATGAAATGAGTAATTAATGATTTAAGGGTAAAATTGGAATTATCAATTTAATATCTTCAACGGGGGGTGAAGAGTAATTTGTAGGGTGCTAATAGACGCTGCCCGTTATACGGTACTAAAATCAGAATCCTTCCCCATAGATGGCTTCTCTTCTCATTTAAATGGTGTTCGGTTGTTTATTACACTAGTGACTAGCTAGACTCAAAGATGTTGTGGTGTAGTATAATTGTATTATAATCATTTCACGTGTTATACTTTAATTTTTATTTTATGTGCTTGCACTCATGTCCATCAATTAAAATTCCAATATTTTGTTCATGGGTCGTTAACAGCTTTTAAATTTTCATCCAAATATACATTTATGTTTTGTTCTGCGCGCAAATAATATATTAAGTGGATTCAATCACTTGATTTTATCGTCGGGTATGTTTAACCTTTTATTGTGCATTGTAATTATACTGAAATATACTGTAATTATATTTCAGTGATTTCACCAAAACAGTAAACTAATATACTGTAATCCGAAAAATAATAATTTATAATTGAGATAATCAGTTAATAAATTTTGAAGTTTGTTTTTTTCAAGGAATCATTTCCTATTATGCAACGTATTTCCATTGAGATGCACTATAAAATTTGGACTTGCCATATTTTATGGCTTTTGTCCAGAGTATTTCTTCAATAAATTTAGTTTGATTCTTGTTATACGAAATTTGGTATTTATATTATATGCATTAAATGCAAATTTACTACCTAAAATCATTTATTATCGTCATAATGGTTAACTTTAACGTTTTAGTAATCTATATGACTGGAAAAAGTTATTATTTAAAGTTTTCCATTTTTGTTCCTTATTTTGTTGGTTTTTAGCAAATAAGGTGATTATTCCATATCCGTCCATATCCATGTATGTCCATATTTAAAATTCAAAAATGATTTTGGAACGATGCAGATATGATACCATTCGTTGACAGGCTTAGCCTCAATTCATGTTATCAGTCTTATATATAAGCCCTAAGCCCTTGCAATGATTTTATAGAGCACCTACATCTATTTTTTCTATCTTATTACACATGGAAGAACGCAGTTTTTTATACAAAGGAGCTGTCACGGCTTCTGGAAAGGAAACAGAGAAGACAGAATCAAATTATTGTAGAAAAATCAAGAATTCTTCTTGTACTAAAGATGCATTAAAAAAGGAGATGACGCATAAAGTAGAAGGGAATAGCAGTCCCAGATCAGCCATGGCTCTTAGAAAAAAGCTTTCCATAGCCATGAATGCTGGCAGGTTTTCAAATCTGTCAACCGAGAAAACAAAAAAGGGTAACAATTCATGTATTTGTCTTTTTTAGTGCGGATGAGTGTAAAACTTTCAAGCATTCTTACAAGTTTACAGGTGAGTATATTGAAACAGGTTACCCTCCTCACAGTGATTCAGGATACATACAAGAATCAGGGTCCTCGTCTGGAAGAAGTATCACAAATCATGTGAAAGAGAATGATATGAGAAAATCAAATCTTTGGCTTAAACATGACAAGAAGCGTAAAATAATGGGGAATGCTAGTCCAAGATCACCCATCATTCTTAGAAAAAAGCCAACTATTGCCATGAGTCCTTGCAGATTTATAAATTCATCAAACAGGAAAAGAGAAAAGGGTGATGATATATAATCCTAGAGATATTGCTGTTAGTGCAAAACATTTAAAAAAAAATTGGGTGGTTTTATAATTTTATGGTTGAATATAATGTAACAGGTTACTCTCAACCCACAGAAGGCATTGTTTCATGTGAAAGAAGTATTTCAGATATTCCTAAAGAAAAGGATAAGGGAAAATCAATTCTTCAAAGCCACGTCAAAAAATCTCCTTCAGCCAAAGATGTTTGGGAGGAAGAGAAAATGAAACTTAAAACAGAGGGAAGTGCGCATGCTAGTCTTGCTAGAGCATCCATGATTCTTAGAAAAATGCAATCCGTAATCGTTGCAAGCCAACTTCGAAATTTGTCCATTCGGAGAAAAGGAAAGGGACATGATTCATGTAGATGTAATCTTCAAAATTCAGGTTACTCTCTTTATGACGATTCAGGGAGGAATTACACGGGAAAACCCATGAACTTGAGATGTTCCAAGTTAACAAGGTACAATTTTAGGGTGTGTTTGGTTAAAAATGAGTTTTGGGTTTTTTAGTTTTTAAAATTAATTACAAAACTTTGAAGGTGTAGAAAAAGGAATGGTAGAATGAAAGCAAGATGGAGGGGACCGCGAAAGGGATGTAGCAATCATAAAATTAGGATTTGATCTTCATATTTCTCTCATTTATCAAAACATGAAAAATGGATAAAAGTTGTTTTTTATTTTGTGTGTTAACTTTATTTTCTAAAATTGTTGTTTTTCATGATTTACATGCGTTATGCACATTTTTGTATGGACGAAAACCCAAAACTTAAAATGATAAACCAAACACTACCTTAACATCTCATATATCATTCATATTTTGGGCTGTAATAAGATACAAGTTCGGATGAATGAGCGAACTAATTTTGCTTAGGATCTCTATTTGTAGATGAGCATTTTTAATGTCACTTTAAAAATGGATAAAAGGGGTCATGAGTGAAATTTGATTACGAGGCTTTGCTGAATTTATTCACGGAATTCGGTGGATGTATATCAAGTTTTGTTTTCCAACTTGTCCCCCCTTAATTATTTTTGGAGTGGCATTAACAATACTTTTGTAGATCTGTTTCTGCGATCCTTAATATTGGAAGTGATGATGTCTAGAATTTACGAGCTTTTCTAACATTTTATCTGCTCTAATCGAATTAGTAATACTGTATCTTGCAAGTGCCTTTTTTTCTTTACCAGCCTTACTTATGCATGGCATAAGTAAAACAATGTACCTTTAGGTACGTAATGAAGCAATGACTCATAGTGATTTTTGTTTATAGCATCACTGTGCTGGCAATGTGTTTTTTTCAGATGTTCAACATGGTATTTTACGCTTGTGCTTCGTCGAATAAGATGCTCTGTTTACTACATGAACCTTGTTCTTAAAAATGTAGCATTTTGCTACAATGTATAGATTTATAAATTAACTATACATTTTGAATAGGAAGAGCAGCAGCTCACAGGGTCAATTTTGCTTGTGTGATACCGAAGTAGCGGATGAATTGGCTGCATCTTTTGAGGTAACTTTATTGGAATATATATACTAATAAATAGTCTGATCCTCTTTATACCTAATTCTTGCGGCACATATTAGCTTTTAATGTTCCACAATTAGTGTGATGGTTTCATTTACTGATTTGATTATCTTATTTGAAATTTTAGCTGTTACACCTGCTTATTTTACCATACTGCCTGGGTAGCCAATTTGATGATGAAGGAGAATGTATAGTTACCATTGTTTAATCTTTTAGCTGTAGGTCATTAGTATACACCAATTTCAAGGAATTTTAAATAAAACTATGGATTCAATACATCAAAACTATCACTTTGCTTTATTACTGTATGAACATGGCTTTATGATCTCAGAACAAGAAATTGGATCAAGTTTTGGGACTATTTTTGTTGATTTCAACCCGATTTTCTAAATTTATAATGGGGTTTCTCAATGCTCAAGCACTTTAAATCTATAATGGTTTTATTTCATTGGTAATTCCATTCCGACGATGATACAAATTAACATTTACAGAATTTTTTCACTTTTTTCACGATTTGCATCCATTTTGCAAAACCAGGAGTCGGAAGGGCATCAGATGGAAACTTCATACGTAAATGAAACCAGGCAAAGTGATGGTATTTATGAATTGTGTGTCAAATGCAAGCAACCTGAATCTCCTGTGTGAGTATCCCTTATATTTATTACTAACAATTATTGTGCATAGTGAATATTAACATCAGCTATGCTCCAAAGATTTATGGTTTACCTGTTTTTATTCTACCCCCTTTTTCTTTTGGCTTAATCTAGTGCAGTAGTCTATGCTGTCACAGTAAGCATCTGCAGACCTGTTACATATATTTGTATAATTTATGTCTTCTCTTATACAATGATGGTCATGCCTATTATCTCGATTATCAAAATCCTACCAATTCGTAAGTATTTATTCTATTAATCCTAATTTTGTATCCTTTTGTAATTCTTTGGTTTTTCAAAATTTACAATACGGTAATTCAAGCCTACTATTTATGAACTTTTTGCTAGACTTACATGATGGTTCTTATTAGATGTAATGTAAATGTTCCTTAAGTTCAGGGCTTTGAATTCCAATAACTTGGGTGTTTCTGATTAGTTTGAAGGTAACTATTTTTTGCAATATAATTCAAGCCTTACTTATTTGTTTGAAAGTTTGTCCTAATTAATAAGGTTATTTTTTTTTATTGTTCGTATATTCAAATTATGTTCAAGCTAATGGATTTAGAAAATATGTTTTATCTTTGATGTTTAATTAATATGCATTGTTAATCATTGTTTTGTTGAAATCGGATAACCTTTTTTCTTTTCTTTTTGGTAGAGGCAAATCGCATAACTATTAGCGTTCATAAATATGATCTATATCAACTAAGCATTGATGTTTGATTTCATCTCCTCACGTTCACAAATAATGTTTAGTGGTCTAGTGGAATTTTGTCAATTGTCTGTAACCGCACATTTTTCTTCCCACATAAGTATATATATCTACTTAAAACATTCAAAATTGACATTTCTGTTCAGCTTTTAAAAAAAGATTTTTCAACTATATATTTTCATAGAAAGAAGCAGTGGATGTGATTGCATATATTACATTTAAAGTCTTTTGGAGCCCCAAAAGAAAAGAAAAAAGGATTCTCACCCACTTCGACTTTTGAACAAGTATTACCTTAAAATATCAAATAATTTCTACGTATGAAGAGAAATCAAACATTATCTAGCAGGCAAAGCTAATGAATGAAACGTTCAATCAGGCAGTAAAAAAGATTTGTGTTGTCCTTTTCCATGAAATTATTATAATGGGGCTCTATTTAAAAATGAAAATCCAAATTTTAGTGCTTTTTTATAGGCAATCCACAGAAATTTAGTTTCACAATGGTGAGAGTTATGTTCCCGCATATGCTCTTATTACTTTGGTACTCTTATATTCTTCGAGTCTAAGCTATCTTTTAAGTAAGGCTTAAAAATGGAACCTAAGCATATACACAATGTAAAGGATATACACAATCTTATCATCATTGAATAAACCTAAGCATGCATGCAATCTTATCATCATTGAATAAACCAAGCCATCCAAACACTCAAGTCTAAGCCATCCTACCCATGGTCAGAAGCGGTTTGCATATAAACATTTTCTTATGTATGCAGTTAATGGGATTGCAAATATAATTATTATTAATGGTACAAATGGCCATTTTGGAACATGCTGATCGAATACATAACATGCTCACTAACCAACACATGCAACCACATAAATATGTACTTTTGTAGATTGTGATGTCGTCGTTGTTGAATTCTCTTCTTTATGTTTAACAGATCCTTTTATTTGTTCCATAGTCCGCTATCGATTTAGAAATCCTTTTGTCCTCCTCCTTTAGCAATGGAATGTACCAAACCGCTACAAGGATATGTTTTCAAAAAATACACCCACATCTATTTAGTTGCACAATTTTGAGAATATACACTTTTTGGTTGGCCAGCGGGCTACTCTTAAAACGGTTCATGTTGTTTTTTCAAATTTGTACTAATTTAATATTCTAACTTGCACGGCCCAAAGGAAAGCATTTGATTCCAGGGAAATAGGCTAAATTAATTTTAGTATAAAGTTCTCGTTTTAGGTAACAAAGGAAGTATTTTATGTGAACTTTTAGTTCCCCATGTTCAGTGTTTGGCAAGGTAACCCCCTCTATTGTCTAAATACGTGCTTACATACATACGTACATGTATATACACACACACTCGCATGCACGTGCGCACACACACACATGTATACACACAAATATAAAGAAGTTATACCAATGTCGCAGTGGAGTTTTTCTTCTTCCAAAATTACCCATAAATGTTATGTAATGGAATTTATAAAACATAGTAACTGATAAGAGCATGTCTAATAGAGTGCCTGATTTCAGAAGGAGGATCTGATAATTAAATGTTCCAAATACCCACTCGGCCAACAATGAGTGGGACATTTTTTTAATCATATCCTATAAACGGATTTTAAGGTTTAGACAATTTTTTTTTTTAATTTCCTTGCTATAAACGTTAAATAAATCACTGTCTATAGCAGTAATAACATATAAAATGTTGTTTAATCTATAAATGGAATTTTGTTTCCCATTCTCGTTTTATTCTATTTTTCATGCTTGAAATGCCACTGTTAAAGCGTGAGGAAACAAAAAAGGGTGATGCATCCCATTTTGGAGCATCTCCACATTGCTAGAGGGGTCCAACCATTTAAACTGCCACAACTCTCCTTTTTCACTATCTCCAAACATGTATCGTTTATATGTTTGATCTCTTTTTTGTAATAAATACATTGTTTATATTTTAAAACTGAAATATCTTATCTTCACTTCTTAACAGTTTTGAAGCGGTTGATTAAATGTGGAAGAAGAGTGGAGTTTTGATGAAGAATCTACACTAGCCATTTCAATAGCGATATAATAAAAATTTGGATATCTTGAGTGATCTGTTATGCCACCAAACCAAAGGAAATGTAAAATTTTGTTATTTACATTGATTACTTAAATTTTTACAAGTGAAATTGGTTATTTTTGAGTCAGTTGGATATTTAAGAATGTCACACCAAACCATTAGATATAATTTATTTCTTGCCGTGACCAAAAGCTCATTTTTCTGTTTATTTTATATGTTATTGGATTGTGTTGATTATATTGACGTCGATTCTTGTTACCTTTGTTTCTCAAATGAGGTATATTTGTTTACTTGTGTATTGTTGTTTCCTCGGGCTAGGCCAGTAAGTGGAAAGAGCCCATCGACTAAGGCAACCTACTCAATAGGTGCACACAAGTTAAATTTTTCTTTTTCATTTTTGTGCGTAAATAGTTTTTTATATTATATAATGGTTGAGTGTTAAGCAATTTGAAAATTTTGGTTGTCCATCCGGATAAAATCATCCAAATTCATGTTTTTCACATTAAAACTTTTGCTGCTTCAAAAGTTTGGACTAGGACAACAAAAGCAATAGAGCTAGCACTGTGTGTTGGGTGCATATGTGATGTAACTTAAATTTCTACTTTTAATAAAAGTCAGTAGGTATACTCGTACAAATTTGTTCTATAATGCTTTTCACAATGTTATGGTCTTGCACTGTTTGCACGATACATAGTTGGCTTTACAACATATTATTGTGTATCTGGCAATGGCACTTCACAAATTTTCTTCTTGTTATAATTTATATCATTCTTTCAAATTCATGGATTAATTTTGATTCTTATTAAGTTATCGGTGAATCTATACTTGCTTGAAACGACCCTAAACTCGCCCTTTCGGCAAAGCCTGGATTGAGTTGAGAACACGACAAATCAGAACACAAACAGAAGAACATTTCATTGTTATTACAACAATTTACATCAGAGTACAAGAATATAACAGAGTATGAATAAATAATATACAATAGAATAATATCAAAGATTTAAACTATATTTAAATAACAACCGAAAAATAATAAAAAATACAACTGAAAGGAATACATGGATGCCGAGCTTTTCGAATATCGCTTCAGCTGTAAATCATGATCCTGTGAATATAATCTCTGCAAAACCAAAACTACTAGCTGCCCATATGGAAAATAGGGGCACTCAGAGTTTAGGTTAAAACAATAAACTTCAGGTCAGTCATGGAACTGGTATGAGAACTAAAACAGTTATTAAATCTTTACTTTAAAAGTTGGAAATTCATGGGACCACGCCACATAACACGGAACGGGTTTACTTTACATGAATCTTAGTTTAAAACAAAACAACGCAATGCTTTTTGAAAAATGAAGCTATTATTAGACTCAGGTCCCATCACATAATGCAACGCAAGCCGGAGGATAGAGTTTTCCCTTATAATAGCCAAACTTGCTTGGTACGTATAAAACAAATTATTTTGATATTATAAGTGCATAAGGTTTAAAAACAACTTCAAATATAAATGTATCAATGATAGACAGCATGGGTACCATATATCATGTCGCCATACTAGTTCTACAATCAAAACTACATGATGTCGTATTGCAAGTTGGATTTGCATCATGAACCAAGGCAAGGGATAGTCCTTACCGAATTTGAGACACTCTAGCCCGTGCCTCAGGCTCAGATCTCGAGCGAGCCTTGGATCTTCAAGGCTGGTCCACAAATACTTTAGTGGATTAGTAATTCCAGAACAATACGTTTTCCTACCCTATGGGGCATAAAATCTGAGCCGCTAGGGACTCAATATCTGAGGCGCCTCACTCCATCATCCACATAAGTGAAATTTCTGGACTCCATACCATGACACCACTCCTAGCTAGAAAGAAACGCATGTTCTCCCTGTAGTCCTCTCCCATTCCTTGTCCATACCGGGGTGTGAGGCTCGCGAAGTATTGCTATACACAAAGCTATGCTAACTAAAGCTGTGCTTTGATCATTGTCCACAAGACTCTGTTTTTCAACAAAAGCCTTGATCATTTGCATCTTGGTATGCCACATTGACAAATCATGTAACACCCCACCTCCGCCAGGGTCACTCTTGCAAGAACACTGGCTTTGGAGGGGTGTTGGACAAAGTAAACATGCATAAAGATATCACAAGACAGAACATATAAGTAAAACAGAGTAAGTAAAGCAGCGGATAAAACTACTATTTCAAAACCATCGTCAAGTTGCATCAAAGTACTTAGTCATTATTTTCCAACTACTGCAAGTCTAGAAACATAAACTGGAAATAACATAAAGTAAACTATCCCCAAAGTAGAAGTGGTAAAGCCATAGCGAGCTCAAGTCCAAACCGTACATGAGCTATCCAGAAAGCAAGCTAAAGATCTAACCTAGGTGCTAGTGTTCCCACCCTGAGAACCTGGGGGGGGGGGGGGGAGAACGGAAGAAAAGAGGCGAAAGAAAACGGGTCAGTCAAAAAGACTGGTAAGTCCTACCTACTATTAGTATAAAAACTAATAAAGTTAACTGGACATGTAAAACAGAGATGAAACATAGGATGACAACTGGCATGGTGGAAAGTTAACAAGAGTGGCATCACATATACAAGGTTAAATTGCACCAAGGGTACTAGTATTCTAACCCATGTCAAGTATAAACAAGAAATGATCCCTTAGCCCAATGTTGGCCCAAACTCATGAGATGGCCTAAATCAAGGTCCAACTACTCGGTCTAGTCGATCAGCTCCCTATAAGCCTAACTCGTCGTGTATCGGTGTCATACGGCTTAATCATGGAACGTAGTTAACTGTGCAAGGTCCACCCTAGGGTGTATCCAGCCCCAAGGTGTAAACCACAGACACAATTCAAGCACGCACAGTCTAAACCTACTGGTGCCCATGTTCAACTCCGGACTTAATGTGCACGACCATGGTCCGCCTGAACAACCGGTGCACCCTTCAGCCGTCTCTTTTGGTCTCTTACAATCAGTCTAGTAATCGTGCCCCACCCTAGCCTAGTCCAGGGTATCCAGATACTCCTAAGTGGGTTACTGCTGAAAAGGACCACGTAACTAGGATTTCAAGCGGGTTAAGTGTGGTTAACCCTATCCTAACCATGTATTGAGTTGGTCAAGTGTATCCAAGCAGTTCATGACTTAACCCTATCAATACATCGTGTTCAACTGGTTAAGTATATATTCAAGTAGTCCATGACTTAACCCTACCAATCCATCGTGTTTAATTGGTTAAGTATTCAAGTAGTCCATGACTTAACCCTACCAATCCATCGTGTTTAATTGGTTAAGTATTCAAGTAGTCCATGACTTAACCCTACCATGTGGCATTAATTAACTTAATGCACCCCAACTTCTCACATTAGACTTTGTTGTGGTTACTAGTTAAGCCGGGCGGGTCCGGGTAGCTTTACACCACAACCAAGTCTAACCTCGGGTTTTAAGTGCGATATGACCAACTACTCACATTGGGTCCTATTGTTTGTAGTCACTAGTTAAGCCGGTCGGTTCCGGGTAGATTTATGCTACAAACTCAAACCAACCTCGAGTTGGCCACTTTCATGTTTTCTACATGTCATGTCCACGTTCATGTTCTCAAGTATAATCACATGTCATGTTTTCAAGTCATGTTTCATGTCATTTAAGTTTACCCATAACGTAACCCCATCGCACGTAAGTTCGCATCAACACAAATAGATAAAAAGGGGGAACATAAGAATATGACAAGGTGGGCATAAGATGGCAAAGTCTATCACAAGTTAAACATGGTGATATTTGAGGCAAAAGGGGTTCAACATACTAGCATATGGCCTCAACATGTATGATAGCATAAAAGGTGACTTGGCCTCAAACATATCAAATAGCATAAGGGTGCTTTGGCCTCAAGCATGCATAATAGCATAAGGATGCTTTGGCCTCAAGCATGCATAATAGCATAAGGGTGCTTTGGCCTCAAGTATGCATAATAGCATAAGGGTGCTTTGGCCTCAAGCATGCATAATAGCATAAGGGTGCTTTGGCCTCAAGCATGCATAATTAGCAAATATGGTGGTAGCATGGTAATAGTTGACATAGGGTGACAATCCTAACTTGTGCATAGCAAATAGGTTCAATATCATCATATGCATGTTAAGGAACATGATGGGTTAAGGTTTGTTAACATGCATAAGCTATAATCCATTTCATAGCATTTTTCCCAAAGGTCAACATGAACGGTACTAGGTTCATGATAGGTCCACAATCATAAATCAAGAGAGGCATGAATAGATCTATGCATACAATGATAGGTTCAAGGCAAATATTGCACTTAGGTCCAATTCAAATCTACACATATATGGCATTAAACTTAGCAAATAGGGTGATAAACTTGTGATTAGCATATAGGTCCATCATGGCAAGTTAATACCAAGGTCATGAGGGTTCTATGTTGCATTTATGCATAATCACCACATAAAGCTCACAAAAGTCAACATAAATGGTACTAGATTCATGATAGGTAAACATTAGGTCCACAAACATAGATCAAAAGGGTCATGAATGAATCTATGCATGAAATCCAACGCAAGCATAACACAAAAGTTTCATTTCAACTTGCTACATGTCATATTAAGTTCATAGTTTAAATCTAAGAGTAGAATATGGCTTACAAAGCGTGGCTATGAGAACTAGAACACAATAGAACAAGATAGAGACGTTGTAGAAGCTCTAGGAATGATGTAGCAACACAAATAGCCTTGAGAATAAGTAGCTCCTTTGATTTGATGAAGAAAGATGGCTCCTGTTTGCCTTAGAAGCTCTCAAGCTTTCATGAAGAAGATGGAGGCCATGTTATGAAGATGGAGGCCACGATCAAGGAGCATTTTGGCATAACCTAGTTGTAGGATTGATTTGTGGTGATTTAGGGTAGGGTTTAGGGTGTTTTTATAGATATTTAGGTTAGTTTAGGCCATAGGATTAACCCTAGTTTAGATCCTAGCCATCAGAATTCGTCACAAGGCTAGAGACATGACTCAAAAGGACAAGCAGATGCACCAGGCCAAACTGGCCCGACCACCCAGGTCGACAGGGGTGTCGACTGGGTAGTCGACACCACCTGGGGTGTGTCGACTCCCAAGTCGACTCCCCAGTCGACTTGGGGTGGCGGGAATTTTCCCGCCTGTCCTGCTTGGCTGAATTTGAATTCTGAATTCAAATTTGAACTGTTTTTGAACTTGAAATTTTCTGAAAACTTTGACGGGCCATAACTTGGTCATACGGACTCCGATTTTCGAAAACTCGGACTCTATTTCGCGTATTTTTCCGAGACGAACATAATGGAACAGCCCATTTCCCTTGATTCATATTTTATCATTTAATTCTGCCTTGATTTATGTTATAACATGTTATTCAAAATACGGGTTGTTACAATTCACGCCATACAACTGATGTCTATCAATATATAACCTCTAAGCTCGTACGTCTAAAAGAAGGGTGTTAAGCAAGAGAATAAATTCTCCTCCACCAAACAGATATATATTTAATAGAAATCAATTAGCACAGAATGAAATCCAATGTCAGACACACATCCATTTACAAGTCAATTTTGGGTCTGAACGAAACCGAAGGCACCTTTTTCCTCATCCCATATGTACAATACATGAGAGAGGCTCTCGCGTATCCGGTCGATCTCCAAGTACGTCTGGACGATCACCACTTATTACATTTTCTTGGGTGTACAACCCAATCAAGACATCAATAATCACCCAAACGATGTGAAGAACTTCGGTCTTCAACCACTGTCTTCATCGTCGACTTTAGTCGTCGTAGTAATTATTCAGAATGGGTTAAACCTGGGCTTTCCAAATAACACGCGTATTTTATACTCAAAAATCAAGTGCTATAAAAACCACCATACGCCTTATTCCAATTCAGAATATTCTTTTAATAAAATATTCACATTATTAGGGAAAAGTTCCTATTAATTTTATCAAAGATAAATTCTTTTAAAAGTATTCTTTAATCTTCCTTTGAATATCAATTTCAAAAGATTTATTAACTATTCGCGATTATGGAACCTTATCGCAATAATCATTTATTATTTTCAAATCCCAACCTATTCATCCCATAGAGGAAAACCGGTAGCACCCCATATCTAACACCAATTATGTTCTGGGTAAAATTAGTTAACCTTTTGCATTCAAATCTAATTAAATATTTAACTATCGTCTGGAGTAAAACTGGTGGTACTCCATTCTCCGTCATTTCATGAATCCCATTTCAATCTAATTAAAAATTAGTTAAACTCCAATTTTGTTTTAATAACAAAAATAATTACTTTATGATTATTCAAATTTAGGAAATTAATCTTAATCTTTAACTGGGCTAAAGAACTAATGTCATTTAAAACACAGTTTATGATAAACCCAAAATCATCTTCCATTAAAGTGGAATCTACGCGAAAATCATAACCGTACATAATCGATATATATTCTCGTGTCAGACTAATAATATAAATGGAATAGCGGCAAAGCCTTTTAAATTCCATATATAGTAACGGTCTTCATTCACGGAAGCTCATCTCGATTATTACCGAATCGAATTCCAATTTAATATATTAAATTGATAAAAGACTTTACTTTGGAAAAATTTCCATTTAAATCTTATTAAAAGATTTATAAATTCCAAATTATATTTTCACTGTTAATCGGGTTAAAGAACAAATATCGTTGAAAATACAGTTCACAATAAACCCAATTCACATTTTATTTTATTCTAATTACTAAATATAATTGGAACTCTAATAATCTTAATTAAAAGATTTATTCTTTTCACACGGGGTTTAAGAACAGTGTTATTTAAGACACCATTCACGACAAACCCAAAATCCAATTTGATAATAAATAAAAGGCTATGAAAAGAAATTATGTTGGCTTATATTCAATATCAAATTCTAAAATCAACAAATATCGCATTGGGAATAACGATATCAATATATCTTCCAAATTCCTCAACAATATCCGTATAATCATAGAATCCAGTATTGAAATATTCCAAAGATTATTTCTATTCAAATCCATTCCAATTCATGCATTGGAAAATTCTGGTTATGTTAAAACTGTTTTCTAATCCAATTTATTTATTTAAAACATTGGATTATTATTCTAGTTAATAATTAGTTCATTTCGATAAAAATATATTTTAATCTTTTCAAACTTGGATTTTTCATCCAAAATCTTGCCAAATCATTTATTATAATTTTACATAATTTTTCCATATTTTTAATAATTTTATTAAGGCCCGTACAGTCGGTTTTCGATAATGGCCACCGACCTCCATCTATAGCGACCTTTTCTGAAATTGATTTGGACATAATTCCAAATCTAACCGTTAGATTTCAAATCTCTCATATTCATTGGAAAGCTCTTTTCGATACGAACTCAATGGTTCCGGTATTAGGGGAATCCGACGGTTGGATCTCCCGTTACATCAATTTGAAGTTAATGGTTGAAATTCACGAACTGTCGCTGCGCGGAGCGTTCTATTCAGGCCATAAAATATGTATAATATATATTATATATATTTCATCGATTTCCATTTAAAACATATTTTTATAAATCGTTTATAAATTCGTTTTAAAATGATTCCAACTTCTTTTTCAACTCTAAATCAAAATTGAATATTCTATATTTTATCATATTAAAATGATAATATTTTCAAAATATTAATTTTGAAATAACTTCTTTCCGATATTCATTAAAAAATGAATAAAATCGATTGATAAACCCGTTCGGGTTAAAATTGCGTTTGCTACGTAACTCAGCTTCACATTTTTATATTCTTCACTGAATGTTGTTTTAAAATATTCATTATTTTAAAATATTATTTATTTTAGAATGTTCTTATTTTAAAATGCCCTTTATTTTAAAATGCTCTTTTTTTTAAAAAAAATGTCCTTAATTTTAAAATGCTCTTTTTTTTAAAATGTCCTTTATTTTAAAATGCTCTTTTTTTATTTTCTGAATCGGAATGCAACTCAATCAATTACCATATAATTTCAGTTATATGGATTTCATACATTGCAAGTATTCAACAATAATGATAAATAATCATCAAACAGTCCATTCACATCCAGAGTGAAATTTACAACTGTGTGAGCATTAAAATAAATAAATAACGCTCATCACAGACTGTCAATCCATCGCTTGACTTACAAGTAAATATTGGGACTAGTGTATGTCAAATATCATCCCAATACCCGTGTGGGTTTTCAAACAACAACAGTTTATTTAAATAAATCATTGGTTAATAAATTTAACCAATTCTAATTCAGTTTGAATTATTTTCTATTTAACCAATTTTCCCTGTTCAAATTATAAATGGGTAATTACAATTTGATTTTACTATCACATTAATGTTAACATTACTTTTAATATGCTAAACATTTCAACATCACAAATAACACACAGTATAGTCAATTCAATCCAAACAAACAATCATGGTTTGTACAATAAATGGTGTCGAGTGCTACTAAGCACCGTCTGCATCCTAGTATATATTTAACGGTAAAATAATTAGAGTGAGAAGGAGTTCTCACCTTTGGTTTCCTCTTCGTCATTCTTTAGCGGACGATGCTTTGGATTCCTTTTTGCTTCCAGTCGGTTCCATCGAAATCTATTTCACGCGGTTTATGTTAAAAATCACATTTTTAAACAACGATCTTTATAAATAAAAATCAGATTTTTATTTCAATGATTTCTCTATTTAAAAATCACATTTTTATACTATGTTATTTCTTTTTTTTTAAATCATGCTATATATATTTAAAAATATCCCATTTTTATATGATTTATATATATATTTTGAAATCCCATTTTTATATAATGTAATCTATATTTTAAAAATCATATTTTTATATTCAAACCTTAATATATAAAAACCCATATTTTTATTTCTAACATTATAAGTATAAAAATCATATTTTTATACTAATGTTATATACCAAAATCATATTTTTATACAATGCTATTTCTATTTTAAAAACAACGTTATTCATATTTTAAAAATCATATTTTTCTCTAATTCTAAATTATATATATGATAAAAACAATGATAATTTCTATTTCAAAAACATTGCTATTTTTATTTTCAAAACATTACTAATTTTATTTTCAAAACATTACTATTTTTATTTTTCAAAACAATAATACTTTAATTT
Source organism: Allium sativum (assembly GCA_030737875.1). NCBI lineage: Eukaryota > Viridiplantae > Streptophyta > Magnoliopsida > Asparagales > Amaryllidaceae > Allium > Allium sativum. The sequence goes on along the minus strand of JASFAX010000027.1, from coordinate 10,596,585 downwards.
TTAAAGCATTACTATTTTTATTTTTAAAACATTACTATTTTTATTTTTAAAACATTAGTACTTTTATTTTCAAAACAATGGTATTTTTATTTTTAAAACAAAGGTATTTTTATTTTTAAAACAAAGGTATTTTATTTTTAAAATAAAGGTATTTTATTTTTAAAACAACACAAATTTTATTTTAAAAATAATGCAAATTTTATTTTAAAAATTTATTACTGCTTAATTATCTAGATTAAACAAACTAATATCATAAAAAAAAACTAAAACCTTTTCTCTGTTAAAATGTTTGAACCCTTTCTTCTTTATCCCGTTTACTACTCCAGGTTGCGGCTTTTATCTTCGAACCCAACACGAGAATTAGGGTTCAACTTTTCTCATGCGACACCACGTTGGAGGACGATCGCCCACCTCCATCTTGTCGCCGCCTCCTACCTTCACCGACGCCAGGGAAGGTGTCAAACTCGATGGCCTCCATCGGTCTCGGTTGGCGAGTGAACGTTGTGCTTTTGGGCATAGAATTCCTGAAATCCGCTACCCCATTTTAGATCTCATCCGTTGATATGAAAGAACTCGAGATGCTCTTCAAAATTTGCTTTATAACTTTCGAAAATTATTAAATCGATTTGGAGATTTTTAGGGTCCTAAAGCGGATGATATTGGCCTTCCAAAATAAAGGCGGCGGCTAAACACTTATGGGCTAGGGTTTTAGAGGGTTGGGGGTATTTATATTAATTTTTATTATTATTTTAATCCAAAAATACCAGTTTATCTATCTGGACTCCAAATCGAGCCCAACGACTGTCGCCCCAAGCTAAATAACCTTATTCCGAACACAATGTGATATGTTTCATAAGCCAATTCGATCGTTTGAATCAGTTTTTATCAAAATTAAAATATAAATTAATAAATATTACATTTGAACGTACATTTTAATTTGCTGGGGCCACATATTGACTCCGAAAATTCCAGAAAAATAAATCTAGCTATGTTTTGACGATAAAATCCTAACAAAATTAATTTCATCGAATTTGGAGGCCGTTTGAAAAATGGCCATTTTCTGGTCGATCCAATTTGACTAAAATTGACAAAACACGTTTTCTTTTGCCACGCTCGCATATTAATTCCAAAAATTATGGAAATTGGAATATAGCAATAATTTTACATTCCAGATCCAACAAAAGTGGTTTCATCGAGAACGGAGGTCGTTTGCAAAATGGCTATTTTTAAGGATTATATTTTATATTATATTCCATAGCGACTATTCTGAATTTTAAATTGGACATAACTTTTTATGCCCGTTATGAAATCTAGATTTGTCACATTCATTAGAAAGATAAAATTAAATAGATTTAAATATTTCTGGTTTTACTGAAATCCGATTTATTTTAAATCCTGTACATTCATTTGAAGTTTGAAATCGAATTTTCAAACTGCCACTCCATTTTAAACTCCTTTTATAATTAAAATAAATTTATTCATTCTAACTTCGATTAAAATAAATTTTTAGTTGTTATTATGTAAAATAAATCATTTTAAACATTCAAAATCCATTAAAATTTCTAAAATAAAAAATTTAAATTGGTTCTGAAAATCCGGGTTGTTACAATCTCCCCCATTTAAAATATTTTCGTCCTCGTAAAGGAACGGAGCTAAAAGTTGTTTAACTAACCAACTCAACTTTCATTCTAGCTTTTATTCTTCAACTTTTTAGTTTCTATGAATTTTCTAGTTTCTCAAAATTTTTGCTAACACCCTAAATTTTCAAAAAAATTCGCCATAACCTCCTTTGTGCAGGCTGATATGTAAAACCACAACTTGCCTCACAGGGCTCTCATCAATTCAAAAGAAAAAGAAAAATCCAAGTGGCTAACCAATCGGCTCATAAAATCACCAAACCTAATGAATATAGTAAACATGTACCTATTTGTCGGGCATACAATTTTAGTCCTCTTCTTGGCTTCCATGTTATGACCTGTTCAATATATATACATGTATATGTATGAAATTGCAATAAATTTTTAATTCAGTTCAATCTTTGATTCTATTTGGTTAAATTTACCTTTCATTCTCTTTTTGGTTTCAATAATTTTATTAGTTAAACTAATAATCAAACATCACAACCTGCAATCAATCAGTTGATTAAAATTTCAAATTCATAAATTTTATATACTCCAAAATCATATTTTTGACTCCAAATCACAACAATAAATCCTAGCTAGTTTTGGTTCTTACACCAGTCAGTTGGAAATATATAGATATCCCACTTTCGAAACTCGAGCATAGACTCTGATGATGAGGCCTCATCATCAGGATCATCCCCGGGCGACTGGAGTGTGATTCTATATCTACCCAGTATATTTGAGACTTCGTACACACGTAAGCTAAGGGTATATGCAAAATCTTCATATACTCGATTGTCCAAATCAATTTAAAATAAAATCTCAAATACGTATAATAAGGTTTAAATTTTCAAAACATAATTTGTTTTCACTGTTATTTTAAAAATAATACTGTGATGACCCCAAACTTCTGCAGTACGAAAGCAAGGATGGTCATTGGAACATAACACATAATCAATAACAGCAGAACAGAAATATAGGATTACAATAGATAAAGTACATCATATTACACTGGGAATAATATATCGTCAGAGTTACACAACATAATAGGATCATATTTAGTACATAATACAGTTTTTAACTTAATATAGAATGTCTACAGCGGAACAAACATAATACACTAAGTGAATCTGAACAGTAGTATAGAAATGGTAAGTCCTTCTTCAGCTCCAAGGCTATCCAGAATGAGTCTGGTAAACCTGTACACAAGGTTGCCCGTGTTGAAAAGAGGGCACCCGAGTTTGCAAAGGCAAACAAACTACGAGTCAGTCATGGGACTGGTATGAGAAATTTACTCAACCTATTTAATGATAAGGCTAATCACAGGACCACGCAGCTAACGCGGAGCGGGTTTACTCCATTGGATTGTCAGTGCATAAATAAAGTAAATCATTAAATAACGCAATGCTTTTTAGAAAAATGAAACCATTATAAGACTCAAGTCCCATCACACAATGCAACGCAAACCGAAGGATAGAGTTTTACCTTATAATGGTCAAAAATGCTTGATACGATAAAACGGAGTTGATATTATTACGGTGTATATATATTTTTTCAAAACATTTCAGTCATAATGTATCAATCATAGATGGCATAATTACCATATACTATGTCGCCATACTATTTATAAAATCAAAACCGCATGGGTTATATTGGAAGTTGGATTTCGATCATGAACCAAGGAAAAAGATAGTCCTTACCGAATTCGAGACACTCTAGCCCGTGTCTCAGGCTCAGAGCTTGAGTGATCCTTAGAGCGCCAGGGCCGGTCCACAAATATTTTAGTGGATTGGTAATGCCTGAACAATACGTCTCCCCGCCCTATGGGGCGTAAAATAAAGCCACTAGGGACTCAAAGACGAGGTACCTCTCTTTCCATCATCCACATACGTAAAATATCTGGGCATGTAAAACCACATACACTACTTCTAGCTAGAAAGAAACGCATGTCCTCCCTGGGGTCCTTCTCCCGTTTCTGGTTCATACCGGGGTGTGAGGCTCGCAAAGTAACATTATACACAAAGCTATGCTACAATAAAGCTGTGCTTTGATCATCAACTACAAGGCTCTACTTTTCAACAATAAGCCTTGATCATTTGCATCTTGGCATGCCACACTGACAATTCACGCCATGCGATCGATAACTATCAATATGTACCCTCTGAGCTCGTGCATCTCAGAGAAGGGTGTTAAGCAAAAGAACAAATTCTCCGCCACCAACAGATATATATATTAAACAGAAATCAATATACATGGAATGAAATCCAATGTCAGACACACATCCATTTACAAGTCTGTTCTGGGTCCGAACGAAATCGAAGACACCTTATTCCTCCTCCCATATGTCCAATACGGAGGAGAGGCGCTCGCATATCCGGACGATCAATGAGTACGTTCGGACAACTACCACTGTAACCCTTTCAAGGTAGAAACTCCAATCAAAGGCATCAGTAGTCATCCATTTAATGTGAAGACCGGTCTTCAATCACCGTCTTCAAATCTTCGACTTCCAATCGTCGTATAATTATTTGAAATGAGAGTTAACTCAGACTTTTCAAATAATTCTCGAATATATATCATTAAAATCATTCCATATCGTTTATAATATTTTATAACGATTTATCGCTATTTTTATTTATTTAAAAATACCATTTCAATTAAACGATGCTTCGGGTCATTACATGGCCCTGAAGCTGTTTTCACCGAAATTTGATTTACACATTTCTCAAAATCTAACCGTTGGATTTTAGCAAATTTTATATCTTTGGAAAGGTCTTTCCAAAACAAACCTAACGGTTCTAGTTTAGGGAAAATCCAACGGTCGGATCTTTTGGTATAATCATTTGAATTTATGATTTCAAAACGCCGACTGCAGCGGCGCGATATGTTTTATTTTTAATTTATATTTATATATTAATATATAAATATAAATCGTTCAACGATTCCAAATCATTTTGATTCCATACTGGTTTCTATAATATGTGGAATCACATATAACATTAAAAATGAAATTTTTAATGATAATACCACCCTCTTGGTATATTGAATCTTTTATCCCATTATGTATTCACGTTGAAAATGTAAATCTTTTATTCCATTATTAATTTACATTGAAAATGTAAATCTTTTTTCCATTATTAATTTACATTGAAAATGTAAATTTCTATACATTCTTTTTATTTACAAAAAAATGTAAATTTCTACTTTATTTACATATAAAGTGTAGACCCCTATTTCATATTTCATTTTCATAGAAAAATGTTAACTCCTATCCTTCCTCTGATTACAAATAAGAATGTGATTTCATTCTTTACTTTAGTTACATATTAAAAATGTAACTCTTATCCTTTTCCATTAATTACATAAAAGAAATGTAACTTTCATTCTTTTATCAATATTTGAAAAATGTGAATTTCTTTCATTAATTTATTTACATTTGAAAAATGTAAATTTCTAAATTTCAACTTCTAATTACCTTGTAAATTTCCATGTAATCCTTTCTTAAAATAAAAATATAAAATTCCCATGTAATCTTTATTTACATATAAAAATGTAAATCTCTATTCTTGTTTTGATTACATATAAAAATCCAATTTTTATACTTCATTCTTTAATCACATTGGAAATGGAATCTTTTATACTTTTCTATGATTACAAATAAAAATGTAATCTTTATTCTATATATCGTTACATTGTAAAAATGTAACTTTTTACTTCAATATAAGATTACATTGAAAAATGTAAATTTTCATTTCATGTTTGATTTACATTGGAAAAATGTAAATCTCTATTCATTCCTTTATTTACATTGAAAAATGTAATTTCTTGTTCACTCTTTATTTTACATTGAAAATGTAAATTTCAATACATACTTTGTTTTACATTGAAAAATGTATATTCTTTTCATACTTTGTTTTACATTGGAAAATGTATATTCTTCCTATTTTCGATAAATATTTACATTAAAAATATTAACTTTATTTTCATTATTATTATTACATTAAAAATGTCAACTTTTATTTCAATGTTTATTTACATTGAAAATATAAACTTTTTATTTCAATGCATGATTACATTGAAAATGCAAATTTTCTATGTTTCTACATCAAAATGTTTATTTCAATGTTTTCTATACATTGAAAGGTAAATCTAATATAATTTTGTTTATTTCATGATATTATATTTTAATGTATCATTTAAAATATGAAATCTAAAGTCAAACACATTTTTATCCAATTGTCTATTTTAAGCTGAATTACATAAAAAAAATGTAATGCAAATGCAATTTATATTTAAATGTTTTATTTTATTGTCATCATTTCATTAAAATGTAAAATTAAATGTTAATTCATTTTTCTCTAAATGATTATTTTCAATATCTCATTTACATTAAAATGTAAAAACAAATGTAAATTCATTTTTCTGTATAAATGCTCTATTTTTTATTACATTGAAAATGTAGATTTAATGTTGAGATATAACGATCAATTTCATATATATATATATATATATATATATCTGATTTTTTTTAATTATTCAAACCATTAATATATAACAACATGAATATTTTACAATACAAAAATATTTTAGAAAATTTCAGCAGCATAACAGCAGGGTAATTTAAATCGGCACCGTCCCGATGTACGGCTTCTCGCGCTACCTTAAAGCCTTGCAGCTTTTGATAAGGGGGATTTCAATAATCTATTTCGTATGCAGATGATTTTTTAAATAAACTTATACTATTTGTTTTCAACCAAAATCAACCATCAACCATTCATAATATTCACCAATTTCAAACCACAACTCAAACAAGTCATCCATGGTTTGTGGACGACAGGTGTCGGGAGTTTCTAAACTCCATTTGCATCCTAATATGTTTTTATTTATTTTAATCGGATTCAGATATCTAACCTCGCTTTTTATTTTCTCTAAAATTGTCGAATGATCCAAAAATTCTGTGGTTAGTTCTGAAATGTAGATCTCGTTGTTGTGATTCCAACGGATTCAGTTTGTTGAATTTTGATCAAATACAAACAAGATACGGTCATTTAAAGATTCAGTTATATTTAAATTAATTAATTAATTTGCCGATACCTTTCTTCCTCACTGATAACACAGCCGATGGGTTTCACAATTGCTTCTATCCTAGGGTTCGATTTTGAAATCAATACAGGGTAGGTGACGACGATCGGACAACGCGACGTGGAAGAGCAAGGGAGGGCACGCCTGTTCACAGCGGTGGGCCCCACTTCGATTGTGGATTGATTGAGCGGCGGCGCTCTGAAGGTCTGAACTTTAGAATGTCGATTCGCCTTCTACACGCAACGATAGGTCACAAACTTTATATGGATATAAAGCTGAGGAGATTTGCTACGAAATTCCCTAAAGAAGCCATTGATTTCATTGAGTCAATTGGAAGATAATGAGGAGAGAAAGAAAGAACTATAGCCCCTGTTCAAAATTTGGTTACGGGTTCAAACGATGGTATAATGCAGTATACGTGTATAAATACTATATATATACGTATTTTTATTTAATTTAATTTCTATATCATTCTTAACTCCAAATCAAACCCAACGAGTGATGCCCCCACCTAAATACCCCCATTCTGAACACAATGAGATATGTTTTGTAGCCCCATTCGACTGTTTCAGTCAGTTATTCTTCAAATTAAATAATAAAACATTTAATTATTTAATTTCATCGAACATTTTAATTTACCTGGGCCACAGACTGACTCTAAAAATTCCCAAAAAATAAATCTGGCTATGTTTTGATGATACGGTCCCAAAAAAATTAATTTCATCGAATTTGGAGACTGTTGGAAAAATGGCCATTTTCGAGTCGATCGAAATTGACTGAAATTGTCAAAACACATTTTCTTTTGCCACGCTCACATATTGATTCCAAAAATTATGAAAATTGGAATCCCGCAATGATTTGAGATTCCGGATCCAACAAAAGTAGTTTCATCGGAAACAGACGTCGTTTGAAAAATGGCTATTTATACGGGCCATATATTATATTAAATTCCATAGCGACTATTCTGAAAATTCAACTGACCATAACTTTTGATTCCCACCATAAAATTTTAATTTTTTGGATTCATTGGAAAGATATTCTTAAACAGATTTAAATATTTTTTGTTTCGCCAAAATCCGATTTATTTTGGATCCTGTACAGTCAGCCTAAGTGTGAATTCAAAATTTCAAACTACCGCGCTATTTCTAACTCCTTTTGAAGTGAAAATAAATATATTCTTTCGAACTTCGATTTAAATAATTTTTTAATCGTTATTATTTAAAATAAATTATTTCAACTATTCAAAATTCAATAAAAATAGCCAAAATAAAATTTTTAAATTGGTTCTTATTTTCCGGGTTATTACAATCTCCCCCACTTAAAAGCTTTTCGTCCCCGAAAAGGAAACAATAGTAAAGTAGGAAACAAAACGGAAAATGTAAATATGGTAAATGTACCTCGCACTAGAGCTAGTCAGAGATATCCACTCTGCACTGGAGATAAGCCTGTTTAATGCTATCCTCTGTCTCCCATGTACAGTCTCTAGGATATCCGCTCCACTGCACTTTGACTAAATGAATTCTTTTGTTCCTCATAACTTGGGTTTCTTTGCCAATGATCTTTACCGACTCCCTTCTTACTGCTAAGTTCGAGGTAATGTCAAAATCTTGCTGTGCAGCTTCCTCCACAACCAAGTCTGGATCATGTACATGCTTCCAAAGTTGAGACACATGGAATACATTTTGTACCCCTGGTAACCAGTCAGGCAACTGAACCCTATAAGCGAGAGTTCCAATTCTTTCTAGAATAGGGAATGGACCAATGAATCTAGGAGCCAACTTCCCAGTCTTCCCAAAGCGAACTACTCCCCTCAATGGAGAAACTCTCAAGTACACATAATAGCCAATAGCAAATTCCAAATCCCTTCTTCTTGAATCTGCATAACTTTTCTGTCGGCTATGAGCTGCTAGTAATCTTTTCTTAATAAAATCAACTTTGTCCGAAGCTTCACGGATCATGTCGGGACCCAATACTAGTCTATTGCCTGGTTCCACCCAACATGCGGGAGATCTACAAGGTCTACCATACAATGCTTCAAATGGTGACATTTTCAAGCTTTCTTGGTAACTGTTATTATAAGAGAACTCGACCAAATGCAAGTGATCTTCCCATGATCCACCAAATTCAAGAATACATGCCCGCAATAAGTCTTCCAGTATACGGTTCACCCTCTCAGTCTGGCCATCTATGTAGGATCGATAATAACCCTAGAGGGGGGGGGGGGTGAATTGGGTTTTAACAAAAAATTAAAATAAATTCAGAGATAATAAAAATCAATGCAAAAAAAATCACACACAAAGATACCCAGCTTCGGCAAACTGTGCCTACTGCTGCCTTTCTAAGATTTCTACTAGGAGATACAAACAGATCCCGCTTACAATCCTATGTAAACTTGCAACTCCTGCTCCTGTCTGACCCTAAGCTCAAAATCCTAGACTGGCCTGTGTACCCTAGACCAGATTTTCCCAGATTATATTCCACCAAACTGTAATTCTAGTTTTACAACAAAAACTAGAAAAGAAAAGAAATTGTTTGTAAAAGAAAACACAACAAGACAAAAATTACAAATTAAAAATTAAAAATTAAAAAGAGAAGCAAAACAATGATCTCCCTTTTTAATATCTTTGTTTGGACACTTTAACACCGGCCGTCCCTTTTGAAAATGTGTTGCACCGATCTTCCTTTTTCCACCCGATAATTTCTCTTTGGAAAATCAAAACAATGGCGGCTGCTCTGAAAGAAATCGTGGCTAGGGTTTCTGAAAGGCTGAAATTTCTTGGATTTGAAATCCTTCTGTAAATCAAAAAAAAAACTGGGCTTTGATTGTTGCTTGTTTCTGCGGCGTGCTCTTCCTTTCTCTCTCGATCAATCAAGTAAGCAAATCTGATTTTTGCAATTAGGGTTTCGGTTTTTTTCTGTGAATTTTTGATGATATCTGTCGATGATGAATTGTGTGTATTTATAGGGTTTTTACAACCCTAATCTCTGATTTCGCTGTGAAAGCTTGCCCCTTTTCATTATTGGAATATTCGGATCTGATTGTTTGTGGTTTCCCCTTTTAGAATCTTTGATTGAAATGGATTTCTGTATATTCCTCATTTTGATTCCATGCCTTTGCCTTAAAAAAACTTGCGTGATTTGTGAACATGAATCATTACTAGAAAGCACTTGATTTCTTGCAAAAAAAATTGCTTGATTAAATCTGATTATGTTCAAATCTGAAAACAAATTTAATCTCTTTCATGATTTACAAAAAATAACCCGATTCCATCTTGTAAAATCTGCTCCACTGATTTTATCTTTCCAAAAAAAATGCATTCAAAGTCATATTCCTGAAATTCTGGAATTAAAGCTTTGTTTCAGAAAAATTCCATACATGTAGAAATTTAAAACTCGAAGCAATTATTTGTTGGCCCTTGCAAATCTCCTTGGCCCTTTGTGTTTTTAAATCTGTAAACATTTAATGCCTTGCTAACCATACACACACAGATTTTTTGATATTCAGAAATGAATATGCTGATTTCTTGTACTTAAGATGTTGTTCCATGCTTGCTTCTGCTTTGAACTTGTTTTCATACTTACATGAGTTGCTTCACCTGAATCACACTGTTTCACCCATGCTTAACAGTTTTGAAAATGCTGCTCACATATTATTCATTTGTCTGCACCATGCATTTTGTTGTATATGTTTATGTTTTCCCAGAGATAACTTCATAAATCTGAACAAGTTGTTTCACTGGTCTCATGTATAAACTCTTGATCCTTGCATCACCATCTTGAATCATTCTGTCTGTCATGTACACCATGCTGAATTGTGTATTTGCACACCACTTTGCATTTGTTTCATCATTGCATTGCTCACTTGATTGAGCTGGCTTGAAAACATGCACATATTGGACATGTATATTTATGCTGAATTTTTTTTGAGCTTGCTGAACTTTATTGTACCCTCACTGCGTATTTACTTTGCACTTCTTGCATTTGCTCATAACTACTCGACCATTCTTGTAGCTGTTTCCATGCTATAGCTTCATGTCAACTTCTCCTCTTGACTGTCTTTCAAAATGCCATGTTTTGTTGTATTTGTTGCTTGTTGATTTGAATCAAATTTTCTTTTTGATTTTGACTTGTGTTTTGACCCTGAAATAAAAAAAAAACAGCAGTCAAACTGTACTGTGTTGAGGCTGGTCAGAATCAACTGGTTCTGATCAGCAAACAAGTATGGTTATGGTGTGGCTGTTCAAGTCTGAAATATGATGAGAAAAACACATAGAGAACTGAGACAAATAGAGAATCAAAATCTATAAAATTCTATTCATTCAGTGTTTATTTTAGTTCCAGTGTACTGTGTGTATTATCTTTTGTGTGACAGGTTTTAGGATTATGCAGCAAAAGGCAGAACAGAAAGAACTGGGACAGTAGGAGTGTGAAGAGTAGAATTTGTCTAGCAGAGAGTTGTGAGGTCTTTTGTATTGAATTCATTTGTAAAGTGAGTTGAAAAAAATGAGTGTTCAAGATAAATTTGTAAATAATTGTTTTGTGAAATAAAATAAATGTTATTGAGTAATAAATGCTTGTTAAATTACCTGTATTATGTGTAAAGCACTATTAAGCAATAATATTTATTATTCCACTATCAAACACATCAATAAAATCTATTTGTTATCATCAAACAAAAATCATATATTCAACAAACTCCCCCTTTTGATGATGACAAACAGACTTAAGATTTTTGAAGATAACAGGATGTGTTTGAAATGAACTCCCCCTATATTTGTGCTCCCCCTACCAATTGTAAACAGACATAAGATAAGAAGTTGAAAAAGAATAGAAAAAAATTAAACACTTAGCATTACTGGCAAAATAAAATCTATAAATGTCTGTACGCCAACACAAAATCTTAACTCCTTCTCCCCCTTTGTAATCATCAAAAGATGAACAATTCTGAACATTTGCAAAAGACATGGACTGTAGTTAGAAATCAAGTCATTTGACAGAATCAGAGCTGTAAACCCCTAGCAATCAAAAAAAAATCATAATAATTCATAAAGTAGGGACACATTTCACAAAACAGAGGATGGAATGGAAAGTTATTTAATATATACCAGAGAGGATTTTATCAAATCTATAAAGAAAAGAAAAAAAAATAGATATATATATATATATACTTCAAGAGCACACTAACCACTCATAACCAGAGCTTGGATTTTTAAATGGGATTAGTCGCAGCATGAAAATAAGTAAACTCATAACCGTGCATGACCAGAGCTTGGATTTTTAAATGAGGTCAGAGAACTACTTATTATATATATATATATTTATATATATATATATAAATTATTAGTACCCCCCTTTTTTTTTAATAATCCTCTTAATATATATAAAACAGTGATGGATGGTAGAAGGATGATACAGACAGAGATGGATGTGAAAAAAATTTCCTAAATTACTCATATTATAAAATATATTTAATCACATCAGAGTTGCAGACAAAATTTCAACCATCTCATATTCTGAAATCTTATACAGTCACAATTTTATCAAAAATGTCCAAAATAAAACTGTTCTTTTCTTTGATGGTTTGAAGATTGGATTATTTGTCAGAAAATGGTATTGATAACAGAACATCTTAAGCGAAAATTTACCCAAAAATGCAAAGAGATTAATTTATTTCTATAATTCCCAAATCCAATCGTAATCTGCAAAATCTATCTTCGGGAAGGGGTTTTGTGAAAATATCAGCAAGCTGAGATTCTATTGGAATAAATTCAATACAAATATCCTCACTAGCAATATGATCTCTAAGAAAGTGATGTCTTACATCAATGTGTTTTGTGCGTGAATGATGTACAGGATTATTTGATAAATCTATTGCACTCTTACTATCACATTTTAAAGGAACTCGTTTATAGCAAAGCCCAAAATCAGATAGAGTCTGCATCATCCATAAAATCTGTGCACAACAACTTCCTAAAGCAATATATTCAGCCTCAGTGGTGGATAAGGCAACACGGTTTTGTTTACGACTTGACCAAGAAACAAGTGAATGACCTTGCATGAAACAAGTTCCACTAGTACTCTTCCTATCAGTGAGTGAGCCAGCATAATCAGCATCGGTAAACCCAACTAAATTAAAGTTATCACAAGAAGGATACCATAGACCAAGATTTGGTGTGTGTACCAGATATCTCAGAATTCGTTTTGTGGCTTTTAAATGAGATTCTTTTGGATTAGATTGAAAACGAGCACACAAACAAACAGAAAACATAATATCGGGTCTAGAAGCAGAAAGATAAAGAAGTGAACCGATAATATCGCGATATTTTTTCTGATCAACAGCAACACCTTTTTCATCTCTGTCAAGTTTGGTTGTTGGACTCATTGGTGTTTTCATCGGTTTTGCATTTTCAACTCCAAATTTCTTTAGTAACTCCATCACATACTTTGTTTGTGAGATAAAGATACCTTTGCTGCTCTGTTTGATTTGAAAGCCAAGAAAGTATTTCAATTCTCCCACCAAGCTCATCTCAAATTTGTCCTGCATAACTTTTTCAAATTTTTCACACAAGCCATCATTAGTAGCACCGTATATGATATCATCAACATAGATTTGAACAATAAAAAAATCATCAACGTCATGTAATAGAAACAGAGCTGTGTCAACACACCCCTTTTTAAAACCGTTTTCCAAAAGATAAGTACAGAGACAATCATACCAAGCTCGAGGAGCTTGTTTAAGGCCATACAATGCTTTTTCTAGTTTATACACATGATTTGGAAAATCGTGACTCTCAAAACCAGGGGGTTGTTCAACATAAACCTCTTCTTTTAGTTCTCCATTCAGAAAAGCACTTTTCACATCCATTTGTTTCTGTTTAAAACCTTTAAAACATGCAAAGCTCAACAAGATTCTAATTGCTTCTAACCTAGCAACTGGGGCAAACGTCTCATCAAAGTCAATGCCTTCGATCTGATTGTATCCCTTAGCAACCAACCTAGCTTTGTTTCTAATTACATTTCCAGACTCGTCAAGCTTATTTTTAAACACCCATTTGGTTCCAACTACTGGATAATCTTTTGGACTAGATACCAAGTTCCAGACTCTGTTTCTCTCAAACTGGTTAAGTTCTTCTTGCATAGCTAACAACCAAAATTCATCATTAAGAGCAATATCATAAGAACTTGGTTCTATTTCAGATACAAAAGCATTATGGATACAAAAAGTACAAACATCCTTATTGAGAGAGGAACGTGTACGAACACCAGCTGTAGGGCTTCCGATTACCAAATCTGGAGGATGACTGGGCTTGAATTTCAGTCTTTCAACATTTGCTGGTGCTTCAGTGGTTTCTTCGTTGTTTGCTTCAGCATCGTTGTTTTCTTTTTCAACTTCTTGCGCACCACCATCATCTTTGTCACCTTCAGAGATCATATCCACATCAGATTCATTGAACTTTACATTGACGGTTTCCACAATTGTTCTTGATTGTTTGTTGAAGATTCTGTAAGCTTTACTTCTTGAGGAATAACCCATGAAAATCCCATCAATTGTTTTTGAATCAAATTTCCCAAGCTGTTCTCCTGTGTTTAAAATATAACAAGGACATCCAAACACTCTAAAGTATGAAATGTTAGGCTTTTTGTCAGACCAAAATTCATATGGCGTTTTATTAAGTATTGGTCTAATCATAACTCTGTTCATTACATAGCATAAAGTATTTACTGCTTCAGCCCAGAAGGTTTGAGGCAAGTTATATTCACATAACATAGATCTAGCCATTTCTTGTAATGTACGATTCTTCCTTTCAACCACCCCATTTTGTTGAGGTGTTCGAGGAGCAGAAAATTCATGTTTAAAACCATTTTCTTCACAAAGTTTTTCAAAGTCTAAATTTTCAAATTCACCTCCATGATCACTTCTCAAAGTTTTAATTGAAAACCCTTTTTCATTTTGAACAAGTTTTGAAAACTTTGAAAAATAATCAAAATCTTCAGACTTTTTGGCTAGAAAGTAAACCCATGTAAATCTAGAGTAATCATCAACCAATACATAATAGTAACGTTTACCATTTAAGCTAGCAATGTCAGTAGGTCCAAACAAATCCATATGAATCAATTCAAGCACGCGTGAAGTACTAACAACATTTTTTGGACGAAAAGATGAGCGACTAAGTTTTCCCATAGTACAGGCTTTACACACTTTGTTATTTTTGAATTTCTGATGAGGTAAACCTCTGACAAGCTCATTTGTTTCCAGTCTTTCAAGAAGACCCATACTTGCATGTGCTAGCCTTCTGTGCCATAGAATTGCCTCCTCTTCCGTTGCTACCAAGCACCTAGAAACAGTTACATCATCGAAAGAGAGTGTGTAGACATTTCCTCTTCTTTTCCCAGTGAAAACAACCTTTCCAGAGGATATTTCAATGATTTTGCAGACATTACTATCAAACACAACATTCATTCCTTTATCACAAAGTTGACTGATAGAGATAAGATTGTGAAATAGATTATCAACATATAAAACATCGGTTAAGGCAAAAATACTGTTACCTACTTTTCCTTTACCTATGATTTTACATTTGCTGTTGTCACCTAAAGTCACATTCCCACCTTTATGTTTTTCAAGGCTAAGGAACAGTCTTTTGTCCCCTGTCATATGTCTGGAGCAACCTGAATCCAAATACCATTTTTGTTGCTCCTTAGCCCGCCAATATACCTACATAAACAGAGAAGAAGATGACCCAGAGAATCTTCTAGGTCCAAGCATATCAGTAGTAGAAAAATGATAACCATAAGACTCTTTTGGCACCCAGATTTGATTTTTCCTTTTATTTGTGTTCCAATCATTACGATAATTGTGTGCCAAGTGTTTAGGAACCCAACCCTTTTTGATCTTTTGAATTTTATTATCATACTTGCATTTTTCATGACTGTGACCAATTAATCCACATTTTACACATTTGGGAAAGATACCTTTACCTTTAGCATTGTCAATTTTAGTCATTTTTTCTTGTATCTTTCCAAAACCAAGTCCTTTTCTACTATTTGCAAATAGTTGGTTTCCAAGCAACATTTTAAAAGATGTTTGACCAATTGAAAATTTATTCAAAGCAACTTCAAGATCTTGAACTCTCGTTCTTAAGATTGTGTTTTCATTCACAAGTGAAGTGTAATTCTTTCTTTTGGTGTCATCATCTTCTTTTAGAGTCAAATTTACTTTTTCCAGATTCTTAATGGTGCATTTGAGTATTGAGAGTTCTAGATTCACAGCCTTACAAATTTCACAATCTAGATTATTGTTTTTTGAAACATTTTCAAGTTCAGATTTCAACTTCTTATTATTGTGAACAAGATCAAGATTTTTTGCTTTTAGTTTCTCTACTTCTGATTCTAATGTGTCAATAATTTCAGAAAGATGTTTACAAATTAAAACTAGATCGTTATAACTGTATACCTCAGTGGTTTCTTCGTTGGCATCTTCTAGATCTGATTTCGCCATGAAACACAGGTTGCTTTCTTCCTCTCTGCTATCTGAATCTTCTTCTCCTTCCTCGTCATCCCACGTCATAGCAAACGCTTTCTTTTTCTTCTTGTTTCTTTGGAGAAGTGGACAGTTTGGTTTTATGTGTCCAGGCTTTTGACAGTTGTAGCAGAGAGGTTCGTCTTCTGAATTGTTGGTTTTTGGTTTATTTCTCCGAGGTTTGAATTTGCTCCACTTCGTGAGTTGTCTGACTGCCATGGCAAGCTATTCAATAGGATCTTCACTATCGCTGGTGACGGTGTTGGACAGAGCTATTGACTTCTTCTTCAGATCTGAGTTGTTGTGATCTTCTCTTGCTTTTAGCTCCATTTCATATGTCATTAGATTCCCGATAAGCTCTTCCATGCTCAGCTTACTCAGATCTTTAGATTCTTGAATGGCTGTGACTTTTGCTTCAAAGTTCATTGGCAGAACACGCAGAATCTTTCTCACGAGCTCCACTTCTGTATAGACCTTTCCAAGAGCTCTAGCATTGTAGACCAGCACAGAGAAGCGACCATACATGTCCTTGATGCTCTCGTCCTTCTGCATGATGAAGTTTTCATATTCATTGCTGAACATGGCAAGACGGGATTCTTTAACCTGAGAAGTTCCTTCATGTGTGACTTCCAGAGTATGCCAAATTTCCTGGGCTGTATTACAATGAGAGATTCTGTTATATTCTGTTTTATCAAGAGCGCAAATCAGAGCATTCATAGCTTTAGAATCTATAGAGTATAGTTTCTTATCATTCGCATCCCACCTACTTTTTGATTTGGGTGTTACATTTCCATTAACAATTTCAGTAGGAGGCTTATATCCAGTTTCAATGATATCCCAGACGTCGTAATCGACAGACACAAGATAAATTTTCATCCTAGCTTTCCAATATGCGTAATCACCATCATTGAACATGGGTGGTCTAGCAATAGATTGACCTTCAGAAAAAGCATTGTTCATTGATGTCATGATTCTAGGGTTACACACTGGCTCTGATACCACCTGTTCTCGCTTTCTTGAGGATTTTAATGACACCCCGGTGGAAAACAAAGGTACCTCAGAGACTGGTTTCACGTCCTGCCTCTCGACATGGACAACCACCCACGGACATGTAGGGATAAGAGTCACTACTTCGCCACTAGATCATAGAGCGATAACTCCCTATCATGTTGTAACCTTATACCAGCTCTGATACCAATTGTAGGATCGATAATAACCCTAGAGGGGGGTGAATAGGGTTTTAACAAAAAAATAAAATAAATTCAGAGATAATAAAAATCAATGCAAAAAAATAATCACACACAAAGATACCTAGCTTCGGCAAACTGTGCCTACTGCTGCCTTTCTAAGATTTCTACTAGGATATACAAACAGATCTCGCTTACAATCCTATGTAAACTTGCAACTCGTGCTCCTGTCTGACCCTAAGCTCAAAATCCTAGACTGGCCTGTGTACCCTAGACCAGATTTTCCCAGATTATATTCCACCAATCTGTAATTCTAGTTTTACAACAAAAACTAGAAAAGAAAAGAAATTGTTTGTAAAAGAAAACACAACAAGACAAAAATTACAAATTAAAAATTAAAAAGAGAAGCAAAACAATGATCTCCCTTTTTAATATCTTTGTTTGGACACTTTAACACCGACCGTCCCTTTTGAAAATGTGTTGCACCGATCTTCCTTTTTCCACCCGATACTTTCTCTTTGGAAAATCAAAACAATGGCGGCTGCTCTGAAAGAAATCGTGGCTAGGGTTTCTGAAAGGCTGAAATTTCTTGGCTTTGAAATCCTTCTGTAAATCAAAAAAAACTGGGCTTTGATTGTTGCTTGTTTCTGCGGCGTGCTCGTCCTTTCTCTCTCGATCAATCAAGTAAGCAAATCTGTTTTTTGCAATTAGGGTTTCGGTTTTTTTTCTGTGAATTTTTGATGATATCTGTCGATGATGAATTGTGTGTATTTATAGGGTTTTTACAACCCTAATCTCTGATTTCGCTGTGAAAGCTTGCCCCTTTTGATTATTGGAATATTCAGATCTGATTGTTTGTGGTTTCCCCTTTTAGAATCTTTGATTGAAATGGATTTCTGTATATTCCTCATTTTGATTCCACGCCTTTGCCTTAAAAAAATTTGCGTGATTTGGGAACCTGAATCATTACTAGAAAGCACTTGATTTCTTGCAAAAAAAATTGCTTGATTAAATCTGATTATGTTCAAATCTGAAAAAAAAAAAAAATCTCTTTCATGATTTAAAAAAAAAACCCGATTCCATCTTGTAAAATCTGCTCCACTGATTTTATCTTTCCAAAAAAATGCATTCAAAGTCAGATTCCTGAAATTCTGGAATTAAAGCTTTGTTTCAGAAAAATTCCATACATGTAGAAATTAAAAACTCGAAGCAATTATTTGTTGGCCCTTGCAAATCTCCTTGGCCCTTTGTGTTTTTAAATCTGTAAACATTTAATGCCTTGCTAACCATACACACACAGATTTTCTGATATTTAGAAATGAATATGCCGATTTCTTGTACTTAAGATGTTGTTCCATGCTTGCTTCTGCTTTGAACTTGTTTTCATACTTACATGAGTTGCTTCACCTGAATCACACTGTTTCACCCATGCTTAACAGTTTTGAACATGCTGCTCACATATTATTCATTTGTCTGCACCATGCATTTTGTTGTATGTGTATATGTTTTCCCAGAGATAACTTCATAAATCTGAACAAGTTGTTTCACTGGTCTCATGTATAAACTCTTGATCCTTGCATCACCATCTTGAATCATTCTGTCTGTCATGTACACCATGCTGAATTGTGTATTTGCACACCACTTTGCATTTGTTTCATCACTGCATTGCTCACTTGATTGAGCTGGCTTGAAAACATGCACATATTGGACATGTATATTTATGCTGAATTTTTTTTTGATCTTGCTGAACTTTATTGTACCCTCACTGCGTATTTACTTTGCACTTCTTGCATTTGCTCATAACTACTCGACCATTCTTGTAGCTGTTTCCATGCTATAGCTTCATGTCAACTTCTCCTCTTGACTGTCTTTCAAAATGCCATGTTTTGTTGTATTTGTTGCTTATTGATTTGAATCAAATTTTCTTTTTGATTTTGACTTGTGTTTTGACCATGAAATAAAAAAAAAAGAAACAGCAGTCAAACTGTACTGTGTTGAGGCTGGTCAGAATCAACTGGTTCTGATCAGCAAACAAGTATGGTTATGGTGTGGTTGTTCAAGTCTGAAATATGATGAGAAAAACACACAGAGAACTGAGACAAATAGAGAATCAAAATCTATAAAATTCTATTCATTCAGTGTTTATTTTAGTTCCAGTTTACTGTGTGTATTATCTTTTGTGTGACAGGTTTCAGGATTATGCAGCAAAAGGCAGAACCGAAAGAACCGGGACAGTAGGAGTGTGAAGAGCAGAATTTGTCTAGCAGAGAGTTGTGAGGTCTTTTGTATTGAATTCATTTGTAAAGTGAGTTGAAAAAAAATGAGTGTTCAAGATAAATTTGTAAATAATTGTTTTGTGAAATAAAATAAATGTTATTGAGTAACAAATGCTTGTGTAAATTACCTGTATTCTATGTAAAGCACTATTAAGCAATAATATTTATTATTCCACTATCAAACACATCAATAAAATCTATTTTTTATCATCAAACAAAAATCATATATTCAACAATCTATTTGAGGATGATAAGCGGTGCTCAGATTTAGTGTTGTCCCTACCTCTTCTTGGAAAGCTTCCCAGAATTTACTAGTGAATATAGGGTCACGGTCACTAATAATGCTACTGGGACCCCATATAGTCGGAAAATTTCTTTGAAATAAATTTTTGCCAAGCTTTGAGTTGTTCTGGTTGATTTGACAGGGATAAAATGGGCAGACTTCGTGAAACGATCACCCAAATACCGTCATTGCCTTTTCTGGTTTGGGGGCAAGCCATCAATAAAATCCATAGAAATTTCATCCCATTTCCAACTTGGAACTTGCAGTGGTTGTAACAAGTCGGCAGGTTTCTGCTGATCACTTTTAACTTGTTGGCAAGTAGAACACCTACTGACATAAATGGAGATGTCTCTTTTCATATACTTCCACCAGAATGTACGCTTGAGATCATGATACATCTTGCTCACCCCTGGATGAATACAAAGCTTGGATTTATGACATTCATCCATCACTTCTCTTTTGAGCTCAAGAATATTTGGGACACAAATTTGGCCCTTTAACCTCAGAACTCCCTTATTATCAATTTGGAAACTCGAGGGTTCGCCTTCCCGAACTCTTTTACTAATTCTCTGTATAAATTCGTCATCCTTCTGAAGTGCAGAGATTTTATCGATCAATGTGGGTGTAATGATGAGATATGCGATGATAAGATTGATGTCGCTCGCATTCTTTCTGCTAAGTGCATCCGCCACAATGTTGGATTTATCGGGCGTATATAAGATATCCAAATCATAAGCCTCTAGAAATTCTACCCAACGTTGCTGCCTCAAATTCAAGTCCCTTTGGGTGAACAGATACTTCAAGGATTTATGATCTGTATATAGTTCAAACTTCTCACCTAAGAGATAGTGCCTCCATATCTTCAAAGCAAATACGATGGCCATCAACTCAAGATCATGAGTAGGGTATTTCTTCTCATGCGGTTTTAACTGACAGCTAGCATATGCGACTACTTTGTCCCTTTGCATTAGCACCGCACCAATACCTTCTCTAGAAGCATTAGTCCAGACTTTCAGATCCTGATTGCCATCAATGATAGTCAACACTGGAGCAGTGGTCAACCTCAATTTTAGCTCTTGGAAACTGCCTCACATTCCGGTGTCTAAATAAACTTTGTTTGCTTCTTTGTAATCTTCGTCAATGGACAAGGTAGCCTCGAAAAATCTTTAACGAATTTCCGATAATAGCCAGCCAATCCTAGAAAACTTCTGACTTCAGTAGGAGTGCTAGGCTGCTTCCAATCTTTAATGGCTGTGATTTTACTAGGATCCACTGAAATTCCTTCCTTCGATGCTACATGACCGAGGAACTTCACTTCTTCTTGCCAGAATACACATTTAGAAAATTTGGCTTTTAATACATTCTTTCTCAGAATCTCCAAAACTTGTTCCAAATGCTTCTCATACTCAGCAGTTGATTTGGAGAAGATTAAAATGTCGTCGATGAAAACCAACACAAATTTGTTTAGGACATCACGAAATACTCGATTCATCAAATCGACAAAATAAGCTGGAGCGTTACATAAGCCGAACAGCATTATGTCTGGACCTCTGAAAGCTGTCAAAGAAACAAATTCTTTTGCAATTCGCAGTTGATGGAAACCTGTGGCTAGGTCCATTTTAGAAAATACTTTTGCTCCATTCAACCAATCCAACAAATCATCTATACGAGGCAATGGATACTTATTATTGTTTGTCTGTTTTTTCAAATCTCGGTAGTCTACACATAGTCTGAGAGTACCGTCCGACTTTGGAACAAACACTAAGGCTGCTCCCCACTCCGAGAAGCTAGGTCTGATCAGACCTTTCCATAAGAGCTGTTTAGTTTGGTTACTCAATTCTTCCTTCTCTTTCCATGTCATTCTCCGAGTAGGATGCACAATTGGCCTTGCATTCAGAACTACATCTTTCCTATAGTCGATTTCTCTCTGCGGAGGTAAGCTATCAACTTCTTCGAACACATCCGCATAATTCTTAATAGTAGGAATATCTTCAATAGGAGCAGGAGAAACATCAAGAGTAGACCAAAATTCTTTTCTATCTGAATTCGATCCTATGCATGGTATTGTTATAAAATTGTTATACTTGGTCTTCGTCTTAATGACCCTTTCTGCACATTTAACCTCGGCTTCATATTTGATTAACCGGTCCAGCCCAAGAATGATGTCAAATTCAGGGAAATCCATGACGATCAAATCGAAAGAAAACCGGTCATGGAAAAAGGAAACATGCACTCTACAATACACACCGAGAATAATAGAACCCCCTATCGGATTATGAACTTTGACCGATTCCTTAAGGTTCCTTAGCTTTAGCTTCAACTTCTTAACCGTATTGCTTGAAATAAAGCTTTGCGACGTGCCCGTATCAAACAATACTTCAACTGGAATGTTGTTGACAGTGAGAGTGCCTTCTAAAACATCTGGCCTTTGCTAACTAGCTGAAGGTGCTGGAGTCTCTGCTACTTCATTTACATGAGCTACTATAGACTCCCTTGATAGTTGGCAACTCTTTGCAAGATGACCAGTCTAATGGCATTTACTGCATTCTCTATTATCTTGAAACTTTTTATTGGATTTAGATCCATCATTCTTCTGTTTCTTCGAAGATTTGCAAATTATCGGCAAATGCCCTGGCTTATTACAGTTACTGCATATGGTAGTCGTTGACGGTTCTTTCCCAGGTCTAGTCCTTTTCTTATCATCTTTAGGCTTATTGCTGACCTCATGCTTTGTACTGGCCTCAGGGCTATCAGCTTCAAACTTTCTTTTGCTGCTAGAACTGCTTTCCTCTTCGTCTTCCGTACCATATTTCTTATCATTATGCTCATAGCGGTAAGCCATTCGTATCATTTCAGAGAATGGGAGATCCACATGAGCAAGTACTCTACCTTCATATTTCTTTTGAAGTCCTTTGATAAATCTCAGATTCTTTCTTACAGGATCATGAACTAGTTCTGGGGCAAAGTGGGAAAGTTCATTGAATTTCTTCTGATACTCCTGGATGGTCATATCTCCTTGTTTCAGATCGTAAAACTCATCATGTAGTCGCTCAGTTGCTTCTGGAGGAATAAATCTTCTTTTGAACATTTCTTTTAATCTATCCCAGGTAATATTATCTTCTGGATTTTCCTCAGTAATAGTTTCCCACCAGATTAGAGCTTCATCTTTGAGTGCCCAAGATGCTATTAATCTTTTCTGATCATCTCTCAGTTTTAAGCCTTCAAGAATTCTCTCAGCAGACCGCATCCATGCCTGTGTTTCAATCATAGATTCTTTGCCCGAGAATTGTACTCCACCCAGATTTCGATATTTTATTACTAGAGCTTCTAGATCTGGTTCTGGTTATGGGAGCACGATTGGCTCATTAGATTGTCAAACCATAGAATTACTTCTTTTGTTTCTGCCACTCATTTCTACTATGTCTGCAAGTAGCAGACAAAGAGTCAGGCCAATAGAATAGATATTGTAAAGCATAGAGACATATATTTAAATGTAAATAAATCTATGGGGGTGTGTGCTTTATTCTGCTATACTCATTCTAGGACATTACTAGTCCTATCTATGATGATTTATTTGTTTTAGCATGCTACTGATTCTACTTCTGTCCGATTTATTTATATGTTATATTCCGAGCTAAGTTTAACCAAGGCTCTGATACCAAACTGTGATGACCCCAAACTTCCACAGTACGAAAGCAAGGATGGTCATTGGAATATAACACATAATCAATAACAGCAGAACAGAAATATAGGATTACAGCAGATAAAGTACATTTATTACACTGGGAATAATATATCATCAGAGTTACACAGCTTAATAGAATCATACTTAGTACATAATACAGTTTTCAACTTAATATAGAATGTCTACAGCAGAATAAACATAATACACTAAGTGAATCTGAACAGTAGTATAGAAATGGTAAGTCCATCTTTGGCTACAAAGCTATCCAGAATGAGTCTGCTAAACCTGTACACAAGGCTACTCATGTTGAAAAGAGGGCACCCGAGTTTGCAAAGGGAAACAAACTATGAGTCAGTAATGGGACTGGTATGAGAAATCTACTTAACCTATTTAATGATAAGGCTAATCACAGGACCACGCCGCTAACGCGGAACAGGCTTACTCCATTGGATTGCCAGTGCATAAATAAAGTAAACCATTAAATAACGCAATGCTTTTTAGAAAATGAAACCATTATAAGACTCAAGTCCCATCAAACAATGCAACGCAAACCGGAGGATAGAGTTTTACCTTATAATGGTAAAAAATGCTTGACACGATAAAATGGAGTTGATATTATTATGGTGTACATATATATTTTCAAAACATTTCAATCATAATGTATCAATCATAGACGGCAGAGCTACCATATTATAATAACCCGGAAATCCAGGCCAATTAAAATATTTATTTTGGCAATTTTAGCGAATTTTGATTATTTAAAATGAATTATATTAAATAACGACGAGAATTTATTTGGAATAGAATTCGAACGTATATATTTATATAGATCGTCGTTAGAATATAAATATTTAGTTATATATATAAAAGGAATTGAAAATGGCGCGGTAGTTCGAAAATTCGATTTCGAATTTCAAATGAATGTACAGGATTCAAAATAAACCGGATTTTAGCGAAACAAAAAATATTTGAATCTAATTGAGAATATCTTTCCAACGAATCCGGGAAATCAAAATTTCATAGCGGGAATCAAAAGATATGCCAAGTTGAAAATTCAGAATAGTCGTTATGGAATTCTGGCCCTTAAAAATGGAAATTTTGCAAACGACCTCGGTTTTCGACGAAACCACTTTTGTTGAATCCGCGATGTCAAGTTATTGCTAGATTCCAAAATTCGTAATTTTTCGAACCAATATGTGAGCGTGGCAAAGGAAAATGCGTTTGACTAGTTTCCATTGATTTTAATCGTCCGGAAAATGGCCATTTTTCAAACAGTCTCGGAATTTGACAAAACTAGTTTTGTTAGGACCGTATCGTCAATATGAAGCTAGAAAATATTTTTCGGGAATTTTTAGAAGCCGTATGTGGCCCCGATAAATTGAAATGTGCGTTAAAATTCAAAATATAGAGTTATATTTTGATTTTGACGAAAACTGAGCGAAACGATTGAATCAGCCTGCGATACCTATCCCATTGTGTTCGTAATGGGGGTAATTAACTATGGACGATAGTCGGTGGACTTTATTTCAAGTTCATATTATAAAGTTACCTTTTTGAAATTTAAAATAATAAAATAAATATATATATAAATATGGAGAAGCCTTAATTCTCATTCATTATTTTCCTGGAAGCCCCAATTGAAAAAATTCGATCCCGCCGCTACCTTCCTCCACCCACCGTCGCTCTTGTCGCCGGCGCCTCCCTAAACACCTCCCCTTCCGTCCGACTTCTCTCCTCCTCCCCCTCTACTAATCGACAGCGCCCCCTATTTTCTCCCCTAAACGCACTGAGTTCGCCCTCGATTTCTGAAGCCCCCGGACCATCGAGCTGAGCAGATCTTTGGGCAGAGGTGGAGCGCGCGTGGGCGCTTCCAGTGGACAGGTTCGATCATCGAACGGTCAACAGTGGAGGGCGTTCAAGTGAACCCTGATGATCGAGCATGGGTTGGGTTATACGGTTTCAACGGACAGAGGAAGAAGAGAATAAAGCAGTAAGGTTTTGTTTTGTTTATTTTATTTTTTATATATTTTTTATTTTATTTAACTTGTACATTGTGTAAAATAAAATCAGTTTGTTTATATAAAATAAAATAGCATTGATTTGAAAAATAAACTAGCATTGGTTTTGAAAAATATAAATAACTTTGATTTAAAAAATATGATCTTTATATAATGTAGATAATAAAAATATGATCTTTATATAATGTAGATAATAAAAATATAATCTTTATAAAATGTAGATAATAAAAATATGATTTTTATATAATGTAGATAATAAAAATATGATCTTTATATAATATAGATAATAAAAATATGATTTTTATTAATATAGTGAGATAAAAATAGAATTTTTATCTGTATAGTAGCGGTATAAAAATAGAATTTTTATCCGTATAGTAGCAGTATAAAAATGTAATTTTTATCCATATAGCGTAGTTATAAAAATGTGATTTTCATATACATAGCAACAATATAAAGATGTGATTTTTATATATGTAGTGGCTACAGACATTGAAAGTGACCAAAGGCGAGTACAACAACGTTTTCTACATATGAAGAGTCGCGGTGTTTGGTTTAGCTTATTAGTGAGAACTCCTCACCTTTAATTTATTTCTAGTTTAAATATTGTTAGACCCAAAAGTGGTTCTAACACCCAAATTGATTAAAAGCAAAAATGAAATGAGATAAAAATAAAAATGAACACACAGGATTTATAGTGGTTCAGCGAAGAAATGCCTACGTCCACTTATCTTTCACTATATTCAATGATTCAGTTGCAAATACAATGTAAGCTTCACTCAATTCCACTCACAACTCACTTATATTCACTCAATAGACTAAAACAAGTAATGAAAGAAGATTTGGATTCTCCGGGAGTAATGGAGTTCGGATTAAGGGGGTGGTTGAATTCTCAAAGTGCCTAAAAAAGATCCTTTTCTTTGTCTCCAGACGGGGTATTTATAGGTGTGAATTTGCTCAAAACTTGATCCGGGTCGGGGCCACGTGTCGTTCATCCCATTAGCTTCGGGTTCGGATGAATTATTGCGTTGACAACGCATCAAAGTAACGAACGTTATGGGTAGGAACTGGTCACAGCCGGTCCGGATATCCAAGCGCTTTTGCAGGAGAATAATATGGAACATGGGCTCGGTTCGGAGACACACAGATAAGGGGTTCAGATCGGGATACCCGATCCGACCCGGATTGGCTTGGATGCAACGCTCTCTTCTTCTCTAATCTGCTCCGCTCCGATCTATTTCCGTGGCAAACAGGTGGCTTTCCGATCCAATTGAGATTATGTTGCCCTCCGATCCGATTAGATATGCCTTACCAATTTCCTCAGCGGCAGTTCACCGATCCGAACAGAAGATTCTATCCGACCCGAACCGATATGTTGCTCTGACCCGACCCGAACAATCGCTGCTGTCCAATCTAGGTTGTAGTGTCTTCTCCAATCCGAACCGAAGTCTTCTAATTAAAAATGCTCTTCAATGTCTAATTTCTTGACTTTGTGTTGCCTAGTTCACAAGGTAGGCTAACACTTTGCCCCCTCAAAGGATGCTTCTGTTGGAAACGGAGCATGCTTTGACTGCCATAGCACAAAAACTTTATCCTTCCTTTTGAATTCACATGCCAAGTTGTCGTACTTCATCCCGTTCGGTTCGGATTCCGACCCGAACGGATTTCTGCTTTGGGTTCCGACCCGAACTGATTTCCTTCTTCTCTGCAATGTATTAGTGGGCCAAGCTGCGTCATTGGGCTTTTCGAACCGGTCCGATCGGGAATACGAATAGTCAGCCTGCTTTTTATATAAATTCACCTCATTTCCCTTCTTTTCTTTCATTCACTATTCTTGCTCGTCCGAACCGACTCCACATCGAAGCTTTAGCTTTTCCAAGAAAGTTTAAAATTCTTGCTTCAACCTTTGAATCAAATACATAGGTAGTCTTGTAATCTTGAATCTTGCTGCCAAAATCGCTTTTAATTTGCATCCGCGGTTAGTTTAAACGATTCTAGCATAATAATTGACTGGTTCCACCGCCACAGTTCCCTTCATCCTCCGCCTTCGTCGTTAATGGCATCGACACCATTTCGAGGCGTTAGAGGAGGGTATTGAAACTCGTTATTGAATACTTAAGTGTCTAATCTCTCGATTTTAATTAAGGCTTGGGATTTCGAGTTGGGTTCACTACTTAAGAGGAGGAAGAGGAAGGAAACTGAAGAAGATTGGTTTGGGTAGGGGAACAGTAGGAGAAAAAGGAAAAAAGAGAGAAATTCACAAAGCCGGATCGGGTCGGAGCAATAGGGCCAAGAAATGAGTCTTAACTTGCTTGACCGGGTCGGGTCGGATCTACAAATACAACGAAGGTCAAGACTTATGCGCTCGGATCGGACCCGGTTGTGAAACAAAAAAGAGAGAATAGGGGTCTGGTCATCCAAGTTAATCCGGCCCGCTCCGGGTGTCAATCTCCGACCCGCTCCGGGTGTCAATCTCCGAACCGATCCGGATATATCTCTCTAAGCGTGGGCCTTTGCTTATCCGATCCGAACCTGGTGTCTGCATCCGAACCGAACACTACTCAATCTAAAACACAAACTTTCGTCCAACTATTTAAAAGATATTACTTCCAACTTCATGAACAGTTAGGATAGTGCCTTGCGGACATAAGTGAACATTAAGAACTACTCTGACCATCACTTTCTCTTCAAAGTTCCGTCTTACATTGTTGCGCTTTTACTTTGCATTTCTCACATTTACTGCACATATTTTAGTTCACACACATACACAGGGGGGTACGGGCTAATTTACTCTAATCCGTGCTATTGCTTCTTCAATAGTTCTATGACAATGAGGCCCAGACGCTCTTCCCGACTAGCTAAGAGGAAAGAAGCCCCGGAAACTTCTAACAAAATCACTCTTGAGGATATATCTTCTTCTTCTGATCCAGAATGGGACAGTGAGGGTCCAGACTACGGGGTTGGAAATCGAGAAAGCAACGAGGCGTCTTCAGAGAACGAGGTTTCTCTGGGTTTTGAGGAGGAAGGAGGGATCGGTGATGATCGAGCCCCTGACGAATTTGAATCAGCCATTATATTGGAATCACCTCCAGACTCCGTTGAATCGACAATCGACAACGATCGACTTGTCCGAATTTGCTTAAAGTATGGAATAATGAAAAGGGACACTCTAGTGCCTTCACGCTCTGACCGTCCCCACAACCCTCCAGAAGGATATATGGCGGTCACTCGATTAATGTGCATGGCCGGCGCCATTCCTCCATTCTCTCCTTTCATCGTTGATTTCTTAAGACAAATGCGGATTGCCCCCATGCAGTTGCATCCCAATTCATATGCCTATTTGCACACCTTGTACATAGCATATCGTGAAATCCTAGGCATAGAGCTCACATTCGATGACGTTCACTTCTTCTATAATTTCAAGCATCGGACTCGGGAGACTCCATCTTTCTGCTACTTTGAATCAGTTCCAAAAAGGAAGATAATCTCTACACCATTTAGCAGTAAAGCTGGAGACTCCAGACTAGAATGGTTCTACGTGAAGCGACAACCTGGATGCGCCAGTAGATGGACAAAATCAAGTAAAGCACTGATTTTCTAAATCTGGACTCTATACGCTTGAATCATCACCTTGACCTGTTTTCCTTTTTGTTTGCAGTCGACAATCCCAAACAGATATCAGATCAGGTGTTCTTTGATCGGATGCACCGACTTCTTAATAGCGATCAAAAATTCTTGACTATCGACGAGGTCCTTAAAGATGAATACCTTCACTTTCATGGGCTGCTGTCCGTTTTTCGTAGCATCGGTCATGGGACGGTCCCTTACGCATACATCCCTCCAGTGGAGGTGGTTCCAGAGACAGGAGAAGGCTCGGGAATTCCTATAGTGCCTCTTCAAACTTCACCTTCTCCATCTTCTACACAAGATGATGAACTGGCTAATCTGGCCGAAAAGCATCGTGAAGGATATATTGCCCCCGAGGAAACTACTTCTCTGGACAAGTCAAAATCCTCCCAAGAGTCGCCACTTCATGCTTCCGAGGGGGATGTTCCTAGTACTGATGAGCAAATATTTCAGGGTTTGGGGGATCTCCCCTTACCTGAGACTATATACACTTCAGAGGATTTCAGGAAGGATCCTCTAGTCTTCACCTCTTCTGAAGAGACCACTCCCGCTAAGGCCAAAGAGCCTGCCCGTACTAGTCTAGCTTCAGACTCGGGTCGGTTGGGGGAAACACACCACTTAGGATACACTTTACACAACAGCATTAGCATTCATTGCACTTCTTTCTCCGTGAATCCATTAATTCTAAACTTCGTTTATTTTATCGTGCAGGTACAATGTCTCGATCCTACTACGATATAAGAAAGCTTCGTCGCAGCATGTCCAATCCTCCTCAGGATGTCGAGTATGATCGCCGGGATGATCGTGGTAGGGAGGAGAGAAGACCTTATGATCCTTATCGCTCTCGAGCCTCACGTTCTCGTTCACCAGTTCGGCCAGAGCAAGAGAAATACAAGGGTTATCAGAGCCGCAGGGAAGAGGACAAACCACCATCTAAAGACTCCACTTCTTCCCATGAAAAGCGGAGTAAAGAGAGAACTCCTCCAAAAGAAACTGGGTCTCGAAGTAAGCACAAGGTCCCTGCCACTAAACGACCTAGAACAGACAAAGAGACTACTGAATCCTCTTCACATAGGGACACCGAATTATCAATTCCCGCTCCTCCCCCGCTAGATGCGGGAACTGCAGTAAAGCTGGCATATTTAGAGGAGCAATTTCCCGAGCACTACTTCGAGACCTTAACTTTTTTACCTACTCTTGAACCTATTTCGTCTAATTGGGCAGATGAGGCCAAAGCAAAAATTGATGCGGTGCAAAAACAATATACTGAGATGTTTAAATATTCACGCAATCTTTCTAGAATCATCCGCACTCTAATCACAAATACTGATTCAATGCAAAAGACCGCGGAGGAGGATGCTAAGGCCTTAAAAGCTCTAGGAAAAGATTTAGAAGACACTCAAGCTCAATTAGCTGTCGCTCAAAGGGACGCTTCTAACTTCAAACAACAATTCGAGGACATGCAAAAGCGTTATCACGATTTGCTTGAATCTCACACTCAGGAGCGTTCTGAATTAAAAAAGCAAGCTGACGAGGCCAAATCAGATGCTGCTAAGACACGCCTTGCTTATGCTGAGCTTGAACGGAAAAATGCCGAGTTAGCAAAGAGGAGTGCTGAATTAGAAAAGAAGAATGCCGACTTGGCTTCAAAGCTGTTGGAGGCAGAGAATAGGGCTGCCCTGGCCGAGGGCAATGTGGAGTGTGCTATTAAATCTGCGGAGGAAGCCCGCAAGCGATTATCAGAGGCGGAGGCTGATGTTCAGGGTTTCGGTGAACTAATGATTGAATTCTTCGCACATATTATTCGTCGCCGAAACATTTCTTGGATCGAGGACTATCCATCCACTCTAGTTCAAGTATGGAATCAGATCATCGAGTGGGAAAAAGAGGAACTTAAGGTCGATTCCATTGAAGAAGATAAGCTAATGGAGAAGTACTTGAGGGATGATGAACCGGAGCGCCTAGCTGAGGGGCGCCACCTTATTGCTGAGGCCATGGAAGAAGAGAGACTGAAGTCTAAACAGAAGAATGCTCCCGAAGTTGGTTCCTCTTCTTCTGCCCCTGCAACTTCTGAAGTAGAGGGGTATGATCCTGAAAATCCGGGAATTCCCCGAACAATTTTGCTATCCCCTATTCCTGAAACAGCATCAGAGGTAGCAGTCACCCCCGCCGAGAAGTCTTCGGAAGGTATCCCTACCTTTTCTCCTCAATTTGTCAAGGCTATTTCTACCTTTCGCCATGTGATTGAGCAATCGATGAAAAACCCATTGTTTTCGCCTGAGTTGATAACTGTTGCTTCTCATTCTATAGGTGTTGAGCCATCCGAAAAGACAGATGTAGCTCAAGGAGCTGCCGCTGGGACAAAGCCCGCAGATAGGGCCAACAAAGGGAAAGACAAGGCTGCTTCTATAGACTTGGGAGAAGGAAGTGAGCCAACTAAGGTCACCACTCACCATGATGAAGAAATGATTGCAGCTTTAAAGGACGACGGCGGAGACGGGGGGCATGAAGAGGAACCAGAAGTTGCAATAACCGGGGAGTCAAAAAATGCTGATGACGTTACCTTGGCTGCAATGAAGGCTGATCAAGACAAGCGCTTGCAATTAAAGGCCGAAGAACTAGACCCTGAGGTCCTCAAGCCCCTCGCAGTTGTGGATGCGGGATCAAGGTTAGTTGTTAAGCTCTCAACTAGATCTATTACAGAGGAACTTGCTAAAAAATCTTCTCTTGATTCCAGTGCCCCGCCCTCCGGGAAGAAGTCTACTGGCTCCAGCATCGCATCTTCAGGAAAAAAGAAGTCAAAACGAATCTTGACCGAAGCTGAGAAAGAAGCAAAGGATGCGGAGAAAGCTGCCAAGAAATCCAAGGCTCATTCAAAATCTAAATAGTCGATTGCCTTGCATCTTTTTAGCATTTAGTGAACCAATAATTGCTGCTATAAAAGTAGCTCCTGCACTTTCTTTTTTAGCTATTTTCCTGTACAGATTCATTCATTTGTGAATAAAAATAACTCATCTTTTGCAATGTTCATTTGTTAGTAGTTCTGCACTTATGTAAAAATGCATGTCTATAGTTGTGAAACGAAGTTGTGGAGGGGGGAAATATGCGTATACATACGTGTCCCCAGTCAATTCCCACAAACTATTTAATGCTTAGTCGAGCAATCTGAATGCTCCCGATTCTCTGACGGGATAGCACTTCCTGCGCCGTCGGTACCTGTCGCTTTCTCTGGCATTTCTTTTATACTCTTTCTCTTTCTTTTGAGAGTTAGAGTTCGAGCTCAGTCATCTATTTATTCCCCGGTCTTTCAACGGAGAAAGACTTCTTTCTCAGCGCTCAGTCGGAGACGCCTTTATACTCTCTTTCTCTCTGGAAAGTTAGAGTTAGGAGAAGAGAACTTCTTTTTCAGCGCTCAGTCGAAGACGCTTTTATACTCTCTCTCTCTCTGGAGAGTTAGAATTAGGAGAAGAGAACTTCTTTTTCAGCGCTCAGTCGGAGACGCTTTTATACTCTCTCTCTCTCTAGAGAGTTAGAGTTAGGAAGAGAACTTCTTTTTCAGCGCTCAGTCGGAGACGCTTTTATACTCTCTCTCTCTGGAGAGTTGGAGTTAAGAATGTCGTTTTCTCATTCTTTTATGTCTTATCGCACAAATAGTCGTTGTGCTTCTTTTTATGTCTGAACTGTTTTCAACCCTTTTTAGGTTGTGAATTATCCTGTATCTTATAATCACAATAGAATAACTGATAAATGTATATATGTAATGCATAAAAGTAAATAACACATAGTATTTTTATAGTGGTTCGACTAAGTCGTAGCCTACATCCACTTTATAGTCCTTCATTCATATCGTTAGATTTTCCCAAGGCAAGTCGCGCCTTATTACAGAGTACATAAGAAAAATAACACAAAGTATAGCATTTCTAATCCAAATATCGCATTAAGTGCTGGGCATTCCATGCTCTGGGGACTTCTTCGCCATCCACGGTCGTTAACTTGAAGGTTCCTTTTTCAAGTTTCCGTTGAATGACAAAGGGTCCTTCCCATTTTGGACCAAGGTGAGGAAGGGATGGAAAGACTCTCTTTAGCACCAAATCTCCTGGTTCAAAAGTCCTGAGGCGAACTTTTTTGTCGTAATAGCGTGCCATCTGACGCCGATGTCTTGCTGCATGCAAATCTGCTTCGTCCCTTTTCTCTTCGACTTCATCAAGAGACTCAAGTAAAAGTGCCCGATTTGTCATCGGGTCATAATATGTCACCCTGTGGGAAGGAACTTCTAGTTCAACTGGAATTACAGCTTCTGAGCCAAAGGAGAGAGAGAAAGGGGTATGACCGGTGGCCGTTTTAAATGTTGTTCGATATGCCCACAAAGCTAGGGGCAATTCATCAACCCACTTTGCCTTTGCACGCTCTAATCGCTTCTTGAGGATGGATTTTATTACTTTGTTTATTGCCTCTACTTGCCCATTCGATTGCGGATAGGCAACTGCAGTATATCGTTTGTCTATTTTATACTTCTGGCAGAAATTTCTGAATTCAGTACTATCAAATTGGGTCCCGTTGTCAGTTATAATCGTCCTTGGGATCCTGAACCGGCATATGATATTTCTGACCACAAAACTTATCACCTTTCTTGCCGTGATCTTGGTCAAGGGCTCGGCTTCCACCCACTTCGTAAAATAGTCCACGGCTACTATTGCATACTTAGCTCCTCCTTTAGCAATTGGTAGAACTCCAATGATATCAATTCCCCATGTGGCAAATGGCCAAGGACTCACCATTGATTTAAGTTGGGTCGACGGTGCCCTGGGGATTTTAGCGAATCTCTGGCACTTATCGCAACGTCGTGAATAATCAGCTGCATCTTTATTGATCGTAGGCCAGAAGTATCCGTACCGCAATATCTGCTTTGCTAAAGTTTGACCTCCTGTATGATCTCCACACTCACCTTCGTGTACTTCTCTTAGTACACGCTTGATGTCGTTGTGTGCTATACATCGTAACAGGGGCATAGAAAATCCTTGCCTATAGAGAGTATCATCTTGTATGACATATCTGGTAGCTTTGCGAACTACAGCTCTTTTATCACTCTTCTTCGATGGGAGTGTCCCATTCTTAAGGAAATTCTTAATTGGAGTCATCCATGACTCCTTCTCCGGTTCCGCTTCAAAAGCGAATTCAATTTCCATTGACTCAAAGCTTGGCGACTCCAACGTTTCAATTGGAATTATTTCAGTCTCTTCTGGATTGTCGGAACTAGCCATCTTTGCCAGTCTATCCGCTTTCTGGTTTTCAACTCTGGGAATATGTGTTATGTTGTACCGCTCTAAGCTATTCAATAGCTCTTTCACTTTCTTGAGGTAAGCGATAAGTCGAGGTCCTCGAGCCACGAATTCCTCTCGCACTTGACAAACAACAATTTTAGAGTCACAAAATATGTCTAACATTTTTATTCCGAGGTCTTTAGCAAGCTTCAGCCTGGCAATCAGGGCTTCATATTCAGAGTCATTGTTAGTCGCCGAAAATTCTAATCGCAAGGCATAATATAACGACCGTCCTTCGGGAGTGACTAAGACGATTCCAGCTCCGGACCTTCGGTCGTTCTTGGCTCCATCTGTATATAGTTTCCACGGATTTATTTTTAGCTCGTCCTCGGACTTAACCACTCTGTCATTGATTACTTCCTCCTCTGGAATGGTGAATTCCGCAATAAAGTCTGCTAGAGCTTGCCCCCTGATTGACTTTCGTGGTTGAAAATTCAAATCAAACTGACTTAGTTCTATGTTCCATTTGATCAACCTTCCCGATGCTTCGGGCCTCTGCAACACCTGCCTTAAGGGCTGGTCGGTGTATATGGTTATTGGATGGGCTTGGAAATAGTGACGAAGTTTTCGGGATGCGATCAGGAGACTGTAAGCAAGCTTCTCAATTTTTGGGTAGTTGCGCTCTGCCGCTGCTAATTTCTTGCTTACATAATACACTGGCCTTTGTACTTTGTCTTCTTCTCGAACCAAGGCTGTGCTGACAGCGTGAGCCGAGACTGCCAAGTAAACAAACAATTCTTCATGATCTACGGGCTTTGATAAAATCGGCGGTTTTTCTAGCAGTTCCAACAGATTTCAAAAGGCCTCAACACAGTCCGGAGTCCACTCGAAGTTCTTCTTTCCTCTTTTAATCAAATCAAAAAACGGAACACATTTGTCTGTGGCTTTGGAGATGAATCTACTCAGCGCCGCTACTTTCCCTGCAAGACTTTGGACGTCTTTAATTCTCCTCGGCTCTTCGATATTTCTAATTGCTGCTATCTGGCTAAGGTTGATTTCAATTTCTCGGGAGCTTACAATGAAGCCAAGGAACTTTCCCGATGCCACTCCAAATGAGCATTTCAGAGGATTCAATTTCGTCCGATACTTTCGCAGGATACCAAACATTTCTGCCAAATTTTGCGTATGGTTGGAGGACTGTTTCGATTTGACAAGCATATCATCCACATAAACTTCCATAGTTTTTCCTATTTGATTATAAAACATTCTGTTCACCAAGCGCTGATAAGTAGCTCCAGCGTTTTTCAATCCGAATGGCATTACAACATAACAATATAATCCCAAATTCGTAATGAAGCTCGTATGTTCTTGGTCTGGTACGTGCATAGGAATTTGATTGTACCCAGAATATGCGTCCATGAAAGAGAGAAGTTCATGACCTGCTGTCGAGTCTACAAGCTGGTCAATCCTGGGAAGTGGGAAACTATCTTTTGGGCAAGCCTTGTTTAAATCTGAAAAGTCAATGCAAGTCCGCCACTTTCCATTTGGCTTCTTTACCAAGACGGGATTCGATATCCAGTCGGGATACGTCGAATCTCGAATAGATCCATTCTGCTTCAACTTCTCTACTTCCTCTTTGAGAGCAGCCGACCTCTCTGGGCCTAGCATGCGTCTCTTTTGCTTCACAGGTGGATGTTTCGGATTTATATTCAATTTGTGACTTATAATAGATGGCGATATCCCACACATGTCAGCATGGGTCCAGGCAAACACGTCTAAGTTTGCCTTCAAAAAGTCCGTTAGTTCTTTAGCTCGACGTGGATCCAATTGAGAACCAATTTTCAAAACTTTTGTTGGATCAGCTTCATCAATGGGAATTTCCACTGTCGCTTCATTAGGAGTTGCATTCCTAGCCTCTGGTTCCTCGACTTTTCTGGGATCCAGGTCTTCAGGCATTCCTTTGGGCAACTCCTTTGGGGTCAATCTCTCTAATTGCTATGCCGAGTCCCCCTTTAAGGGAGACGAGGCATCTTTACTCTCAACGTTAAGTCCTTTCATCAACATCTTTAATTCGGCCACATAGCAGGCCCGTCCGGAAACTTGATCCCCTCTCATTACTCCAGTTCCGGCTTCGGTTGGGAACTTAAGTAACAAGCACCAAGGGGCGATACAAACTCTGAATTCAGCGAGGGCAGGCCTCCCCAAAAATGCATTATAAGGCGAATCTATGTCCAATACTATGAACTGAAGCATCCGCACTCTTCTACGTACTCCTTGTCCCAGGGTCACGGGCAACTCTATGTATCCCACGGGGGCTGTCGACACCCCGTTGAAGCCTCTGATCCATCCTTCACATGGCTTCAGATCTTCAGATTCAAGCTTCATCTGATCAAATGACTTCTTGAACAAAATATTAACGGAACTTCCGTTGTCTACTAATACCTTATGGACCAAGGCCGGCCCAATGGTGGTAGTAATAACCAACGGATCATTGGTGGGTGATTGTATCCCAGTATTGTCTCGGCTGCGAAATACCACGTCGTCAAACATGGTCTTCTGTTGTTTTATGGGGGTGATATCTTCCAAATCATCTCCTTCATTCACGTTTAGATGCTTGGCAGCATTTACATATTGATCCATTGATCTGAAACTTCGTATTGCTGGGTGAGGTCCACCTACTATGGAGTTGATAATAATTCCTTTACCTTTCTGCTGCGCTGTAGGCTTGGGAGCAGGTAAAATCTGTTTTGGAGCCTGCTCTCCTTGCCCCCTGTCCCTCGGGGCAACCTTGTACTCATCCAACTTCCCTTCATGCAGCAGTTTCTCAATCACATCCCTCAAATGCCGACATTCATTGGTTGAATGCCCGTGAGTTCCATGAAACAAACAAAATTTTCCTGTCGCCATCTCTTTCTCGGTCGAATCACGAGGTGGCGGTCTTTTGTACTGTAACACATTGTACGTATCCAGGTAAATATTTTCCAGGGTGTCGTTCAATGGTGTATAATTCTCGTAGTTCTGGAATCGGGGTCTTTTGTTAGGGTCACATCCCCTATTTCGGTTTCTTCTGTTACCGTTCGGATTACGGTTATTGTTGTTGTTACCCCCGCTTCCAGCATTGCTGTTTCCACCCTTGTTTCCTACATTTACTTCCACCTTGCCAGAACTTTCCCCAGACTGCTTCACGGCGATATTACTCTGCACATTCTCCTTTGAAGCCGTCTCAGACTTTCTCTTTCGGTTTGCCCTGGCCTCCTCTCGCCTTAGATAAATATCGGCTTTTTCGTAGAATATCTCCCTTGTGGAGGGTGTTTTCCCAGAAAGGTAGTCTCCAAACTCAGATTCAGGATCAACTCCTTCCATCAATGCCATCAGAATAGTGGGCTCATGCGGGTCACTGACCTCAGTTACAGCTTGGTTAAAACGATCAAGATATGCCCTCAAAGACTCTCCTGGTGCCTGCTTGATTCTCGATAATTCAATAACGCTTTTGGACTTTCGGGCGTGGAGTCGGAACTGGTTCATGAAACGCTCGCTTAGTTCCTTGTAATTCGAAATCGAACGAGGAGGAAGTCGGGTAAACCAGAACAGTGCCACATCTTCTAAGTAGATTGGGAATGCTTTGCACTTCACCTCATCAGGGGCAGCAACAGCATTCATGAGCCACGAATACCGCATCAAATGCTGTCCCGGATCAGTCCTTCCGTTGTACTTGTCCATCTGTGGCAAGTTAAAGCGTCGGGGAAATTGGAAGTCGAGGATATTGTCGGTGAAGGGAGTATGGCTTCGCTCGATGCCGTAATCTTCATTTGTATAATTCCGGCTCTCGGACATGATCTGGCGAACCATTGCCTGTACATCAGCATTAGTTAGGGGCCGCTCAGGTTCCCTGGCCCTAGTATCCGAGTTCCTTCTGGGCTCTTGTTCAGGAGATGCCCTTCTTCTTCGAGCTGCCTCTGCTTGATTCCGTTTCCTGCGCTCCCGGTCGATCTCGGGAGGAGGGGACTGGAGTCTTTGCCCCCGAGTGGGGTCATTGTTTCCTAATGCTCGTGCAATATCCTCACGAGATCCCAAAGATCCAAATGTCAGCTGCTCCACGTTATGAGGTCGTTCGAGTGGCCTTCGTTCACGGGGCCGCTCTTCCTCGGAAGATGAAGATTGATCCACTGGTGTGTGACGAACCGGTGATGGAGTTCTCTATCGACGGAGTTCACTAATCTCCCGACTCATGAGCCTCATATTTTCCTACATCATGAGATTAGTGCGCTCGTGAACTTTCATAGCCTCCCTTGTGCTCTCAAGCATGTCAAGCAAGCGCGAGAAATCTCCTTGAGTGATGGGCGCAGATGGATTGACATGATCACCAACCCTGGTGGCTGGAATCGGAGCATTCGTAGGGACTCGAGTAGAGGTTCCAGCTTCACCAAGCATCGGGTCGGATCGGAGGTAGGAGGTCGGGTCGGTTCGGAGTTGGGGAGCCTGGTCGGATCGGTACGTGGCAAGCAGCTCGGGTCGGTTCAGATTGGGGGAATGCACTGCTTCAGAATCTCCTACCCGGATCGGATCAGAGCTCTCCCCCTGCTGGCGGCTCGGATTTCCTGCATGGGTTCTTCCTGCTGCTGAACTCTTCCCCCGAGACCTTGTTACAACAGCATTTTGCTGATCTTCGCCAGCTCCATTTCCTCGAACAGACTGAACTTCCTTGCCTTTTCCTTTGGCCATGAGTCTTTGACAATCACTTCGACAAATATAAAAAAGCGGAGAAACTTAAGGATTCACTTCTTTGAACTCAACGGTCCAAAAAGTAGAAAGAGATCCCGGAAAATAAAGAATTTAGATGAGGATTCTCAGTGAAAGCACCAAAATGTTAGACCCAAAAGTGGTTCTAACACCCAAATTGATTAAAAGCAAAAATGAAATGAGATAAAAATAAAAATGAACACACAGGATTTATAGTGGTTCAGCGAAGAAATGCCTACGTCCACTTATCTTTCACTATATTCAATGATTCAGTTGCAAATACAATGTAAGCTTCACTCAATTCCACTCACAACTCACTTATATTCACTCAATAGACTAAAACAAGTAATGAAAGAAGATTTGGATTCTCCGGGAGTAATGGAGTTCGGATTAAGGGGGTGGTTGAATTCTCAAAGTGCCTAAAAAAGATCCTTTTCTTTGTCTCCAGACGGGGTATTATAGTTGTGAATTTGCTCAAAACTTGATCCGGGTCGGGGCCACGTGTCGTTCATCCCATTAGCTTCGGGTTCGGATGAATTGTTGCGTTGACAACGCATCAAAGTAATGAACGTTATGGGTAGGAACTGGTCACAGCCGGTCCGGATATCCAGGCGCTTTTGCAGGAGAATAATATGGAACATGGGCTCGGTTCGGAGACACACAGATAAGGGGTTCGGATCGGGATACCCGATCCGACCCGGATTGGCTTGGATGCAACGCTCTCTTCTTCTCTAATCTGCTCCGCTCCGATCTATTTCCGTGGCAAACAGGTGGCTTTCCGATCCAATTGAGATTATGTTGCCCTCCGATCCGATTAGATATGCCTTACCAATTTCCTCAACGGCAGTTCACCGATTCGAACAGAAGATTCTATCCGACCCGAACCGATATGTTGCTCTGACCTGACCCGAACAATCGCTGCTGTCCAATCTAGGTTGTAGTGTCTTCTCCAATCCGAACCGAAGTCTTCTAATTAAAAATGCTCTTCAATGTCCGATTTCTTGACTTTGTGTTGCCTAGTTCACAAGGTAGGCTAACAAATATATACTAGGATGCAGACGGTATTTAGTAGCACCCGACATCCGTCGTCCACAGACCATGGATGGCTTGCATGTTTGATTGTTTGTTGTGGTGAAAATTGATTGTGGGATGTGATATGAAATAAAATATTTATATAGTTAAAAATATTTTATAGTTGAAAATAAAAATTTTAACGTGTATTTAAAATGAAATAAATATAAACAAATCGGACGATTTGCTTATATACACACAGTTGACTGATATTGATTGGGACGATAAATTTTACACATCGCCCAACCGCAGAAATAAAAATATGTGTTTGTTGATTTGAAACACCGCACGGGTATTGGGATGATATTTGGCGTACACTAATCCCAATTATTTAGCTGTATGTCTATCGATTGGTCGATAGACTGTGTAAGCGTTACTTATTCATATTTAATGCTTATGCAGTTGTGTGGTGCACTCTGGATGATGGTTGATTATTTATCGTTGTTATTTTATACATGTGTTGTAGAAAATCCATATAATTAACATTATATGGTAATTGATGGGGCCTCATTCCAGTTTTGAAAAAGAATATTTGAAAAGAAATATTTGAAATAGAAATATTTGAATAGAAATATTTAAAATAGAAATATTTGAATAGAAATATTTGAAAAAGAAATATTTGAAAAAGAAATATTTGAAATAGAATATTTGAAATTAAATATTTGAAAATAGAAATATATGAAGCCGTGTTAATTAGATTTGCGCCATTTTGACGTGAACGATATTTATATCGATTTTATTCATTTTTCAATGAATATTGAAAGTGATTTTGAAATTCAAATTAAATTGAATAGATTTGAAATTCAAATTAAATTGAATAGATTTGAAATTCAAATTAAATTGAATAGATTTGAAATTCGAATTAAATTGAAATGAATTGAAATTCGAATTAAATTGAAATGAATTAAAATTCGAATTAAATTGAAATGAATTGAAATTTGAATTAAATTAAAATGAATTGAAATTCGAATTAAATTGAAATGAATTGAAATTCAAATTAAATTGAAACTGAATTGAAATCGATTTGAAATGAAATTAAAATGAATTTATATTGAAAGATTTAATTTTGATTTGAATTTGAAAGGGAAGTTGAATTCGTTTTGAAAAAGAATTTAAAACGATTTATAAAATACGTTTTAAAAGGAAATCGACAATATATATATATATATTATATAATGGCCTGAATAGAACGCGCTGCGCCACGGCAATTCGCGAATTTCGACCATTGACTTAGAATGGTTATTGCAGGAGATCCGACCGTCAGATTCTCCTAAAACCAAAACCGTTGGTTTCGTATCGAAAAGAGCTTCCTAACGAATATTAGAGATTTGAAATCTAACGGTTGGATTTGGAATTATGTCTAAATCAAATTTGGAAAAGGTCGCTGTAAGTGCAGTTCGATGGCCATTGATGGAAATCGACTGTACGGGCCTTGATAAAATTAATATTAATAATAATAATTTGTGTAAAAGCATAAGAAATGATTTGTGAAGAATTAGGGTGAAAAACTCCATATTTAAAAGCATAAAAATAGATTTTTATCAAAATGAACTAGTTTTGAACTAGAATTATAATTCTATTTATTTTTAAAATAAATAAAGTGGATTTGAAAGGGTTTTGAAAATAACCAGAATTTCCAATAATTGAATTGGAATGGATTTGAATTGAAATTATCTTTGGAATATTTCGATGTTGGATTTCGTTATTATACAGATATTGTTATGGAAGTGAAAGATATATTTATATCGTTATTTCCAATACGATATTTGTTGGTCGTAGAATGTGATATTGAATATAAGCCGATATATTTTCTACTCAGAGCCTTGTATTTAATATCAAATGTGATTTTGGGTTTGTCGTGAATGGTGTCTTCACTAACACTGTTCTTAAACCCAGTTGAGAAAAAGATTAAATCTTTTTATTTAGATTTAATGAAGTGTACCAATTAAATGGTATTTAATTGGAATTGAATTCGAATTGATTTTTGGGTTTATCGTGAACGGTGTTTTAAATAACACTTGTTCTTTAACCCGATAATTAATGGAATGTGATTTTGGGTTGTCGTGAAAGGTATCTTCAATAATACTGTTCTTAGACCCAACTGAGTTAAGAAAATCAGAAACTAACTGGAGATTAGTTAAGTTGAATGGTTTCTTTGGTATTGATCTGATGTTGGTTTCAGCCTACAGGGTTAATACTTAGGGAATTGCTCACTTGCTATTTTATGGTTAAGGGCTGATAGAATGGAATGTGACTTTGGGTTTATCGTGAACCGTGTTTTAAATGACATTGATTCTTTAACCCAGTTAAAGATTAAAACTAAGTGGAGTTTTAATGAATCTTTAATTAGATTGAAATGGTCGTGAATGGAGTATCACCAGTTTTGCTCCAGGCGATAGTTAAATATTTAATTAGATTTGAACGTGAAATGGTAATTGAATTTACCGATAACACCATGGTGTCAGATATGAAGTATGACCAGTTTTACTTCATGGGGTGAATAGGTTGGGATTG
Organism: Allium sativum; assembly: GCA_030737875.1. Taxonomy (NCBI): domain Eukaryota; kingdom Viridiplantae; phylum Streptophyta; class Magnoliopsida; order Asparagales; family Amaryllidaceae; genus Allium; species Allium sativum. The sequence goes on along the minus strand of JASFAX010000027.1, from coordinate 10,553,699 downwards.
GGAAATAAAATAAATGATTATTTCGGTGTGGTTCGCTAATCCCGACTAGTTTTGAAGTGATATTCAAAGGAGGATTAAAGAATAAATTTAAAAGAATTTATCTTTGATAAAATTAATGGGAACCTTTCTCTAAGAATGTGAAATTTAGAAACTAACTGTAGGTTAGCTAAGCAGAATGGTTTCCTGGGTATTGATCTGATGTTGGTTTCGGCCTTCGGGGTTAATATCTGGGGAATTATTCTCTTGTTAATTTACGGTTAGTGACTGATGAATTTGAATGAGGCGTATGTTTGTGTTTGTGTAACACTTGTTTATTATATACACGAGTTATTCAGAAAGACTGGGTTTATCCCATTTTGAATAACTGATTCGACGATGAGTCGAAGATGAAGACGGTGGTCGAAGACCGGAGGTCTTCACGTCGTTTGGGTGGTTACTGGTGATCTTGATTGTGCCGTACACCCAAGAGGAGGGAATTAGTTAGTGGTCGTCCAGACGTACTTGGAGATCGATGGATATGCGGGGTACTAGGTCCCTCCGGTTTCGTTTAGACCCAGAACGAACTTGTAAATGGACTGTGTGTCTGACATTGGATTTTATTCTGTGTGATTGATTTCTATTAAATATATATCTGTTTGGCGGCTGAGAATTTATTCTCTTGCCTAACGCCGTTCTCTGAGACGTACGAGCTCAAGGGTTATATATTGATGGATATCAAACGCATGGAGTGAATTGCCTGTGTGGCATGCCTAAGTGGCAATTGATCAGGGCTTCTGTTGAAAAGCAAAGTCTTGTGGTTGTTGATCAAAGCACGACCTGTGTGGCATAGCTTTGTGTAACGTTGATTCGCGAGCCTCACACCCCGTTGTGAACCAGAAATGGGAGAGGACCTCAGGGAGGACATGCGCTTCCTTCTAGCTAGAAGTAGCATCAGTGGTTTTACACGCCTGACGAGTTTGACTTATGTGGTTGTTGGTTTGCGAGGCACCTCGGATATATCAGTGACTATGTGAATCCGATGGAGTCATTCGTTGGCTCATTTACGCCCCAAAGGGCGGGGAAACGCAGTGTTCAGGAATTATAATCCACAACGGTAGATCGGCCCTATTGCTCCAAGGGGCAGTTGCGGTTGTTCCGGAGGCTCGGGCTAGAGAGTCTCGAATCGGTTGAGGACGATCCCTGGCCTCGGTTCACAGATAGAAATCCAATTTCCAAATACGTGATTTTGCGGTTTTGATTGTAGAGCCTAGTATGGCGACATAGTGGGATGGGGCGCTTATGCCGTCTATGATTGATACTTATGATTTGAAATTGTTTTGACACTATACGCTTATAATAATAAAACATGAAATTTCACGTACCAAGCATTCTTGGCTAATATAAGGTAAAAACCTTATCCTCCGGCTTGCGTTGCATTGTGTGATGGGTCCTGGGTCTTATAATAGCGTCATTTTTCTTTATTTAGCATTCCGCTGTTGTTTTATGCACTGGTATTCTTGGGAGGAAACCCATTCCGTGTTATACGGCGTGGTCCCTTGATTTACCTAACTTTAAAGTAAAGATTAATAACTGTTTTAGTTCTCACACCAGTCCCATGACTGACTTTGGGTTTATTGTTTTAATCTAAACTCTGGGTGCCCTTATTTTGGCATGGGCAGCTAGTAGTTTTGGTTTTGCAGATTTATATTCACAAGATCCTGATTTACGGCTGGAATGATATCCGGAAAGCTTTGTATCCGTATATCTCCTTCAGTTGTGTATTATATTATTTTCCACTGCTATGTAATTTATTGTAATCTCTGATATTTATCGAATGTATTTTATTTGTTTATACTTTGTATATTCTTGTATTCTGATGAATTGTTGTAATAAACAATGAAATGTTCTTCTGTTTGCGTTCGAATTTGTCGTATTCTCAAAACAATCATGGGTTTTGAACGGTCTTGGTCAGTTTAGCGACTGATTCAGATCGAGTGAAATTCCCAGTCGTTAAGTTGGTATCAGAGCTTTGGTTTATAAAGCTTAGAGAAAAAGACACATTAGAACCATATGAAAGAATTCATCAGAGATTGGATTAGCAATATCCAATGAGAATGACTCGTTAGAGATGAGATCAGTAGTATCCTAGAACGAGTGTGAAGAGTGTTGTTTTTAAAAATAAAAATTAAAACAAGTTTCGTTTTGAAATTTTAAATCATTGTATTCGTATTTAAATATTTATTTATATTGATTTGGACAATCCAGTATATAAAGATTTTGCGCATACGTCTGATCCGCGGGTACTCGAAGTTTTAATATATTGGGTAGATATAAAGTCACACTCTAGTCGTCCGGAGATGATTCTGATGATTGAAGCTACATCATCAGAATTAGTGTTCGAGTTTCGTAGGTGTGATATTTATATATTTCCATTAGACTGGTGTGGGAACCAAAATTAGATAGGGCTTATTGTTGTGATTTGGCATCAAAAATCTGATTTTTAGACTATGTACCAAAGTTAAGAATTTGTAAAGCTAATCAACTAATTGATTGTTGATTGTGCTGTTTGATTATTGTTTGTTTAATTAAATGTTGAACCTTTAGCCAAATTGAACCAAAAAGTGAATTGTATTGAAAATTTGTCGCATTTGCATGCATATACATGTACTTACATTGAACAACTCATTGCAAAGAGGCTAGAGCAGAAGAATAAAATTGTTTTCCCGACAAATAGGTACATGTTTATTGTATTTATTGGGTTTTGGATGATTTTGTGAGCCGCTTGGCTTTTTCTTTTTCTTTTGGATTGAAGAAGGCCGTGGGAGGCTTTATGATATATCCCGAAGTCCCCGATGCAGGGGAGGTTACGGTGAAATTTTTCGAAAATTTAGGGTGTTAGCCAAATTTTTGAAAAATTTGAAAAGTTCTTAGAAACTGAAAAGTTGAAGAACTTAAGCCGTAAAGAAAACAATGAAAGTTGAGTTGATTTGTTAAACAACTTTCGGCTTCATTCCTTTTCGGGGACGAAAAGTTTTAAGTGGGGGAGATTGTAATAACCCGGAAATCCGGGTCAATTTAAAATTTTTATTTTGGCAATTTTAGCGAATTTTGATTATTTAAAATGAATTATTTTAAATAATAACGACGGGAATTTATTTTGATTAGAATTCGAACGTATATATTTGTATAGATCGTCGTTAGAATATAAATATTTATTTATATATATAAAAGGAATTGAAAGTGGCGCGGTAGTTCGAAAATTCGATTTCGAATTTCAAATTTCAAATGAATGTACAGGATTCAAAATAAACCAGATTTTAGCGAAACCAAAAATATTTGAATCTAATTGAGAATATCTTTCCAGTGAATCCGGGAAATCAAAATTTCATAGCGGGAATCAAAAGATATGCCCAGTTGAAAATTCAGAATAGTCGCTATGGAATTCTGGCCCTTAAAAATGGAAATTTTGCAAATGACCTCGGTTTTCAACGAAACCACTTTTGTTGGATCCGCGATGTCAAGTTATTGCTAGATTCCAAAATTCGTAATTTTTCGAATCAATATGTGAGCATGGCAAAGGAAAACGCGTTTACTAGTTTCTGTTGATTTTAATCGACTGGAAAATGGCCATTTTTCAAACGGTCTCGGAATTTGACGAAACTAGTTTTGTTAGGACCGTATCGTCAATACGAAGCTAGAAAATATTTTTCGGGAATTTTTAGAAGCCGTATGTGGCCCCAGTAAATTGAAACGTGCGTTAAAATTTCATATATAGAGTTGTGTTTTGATTTTGACGAAAACTGAGCGAAACGATTGAATCGGCCTGCGATACCTATCCCACTGTGTTGGAATGGGGGTAATTAGCTATGGACGACAGTCGGTGGGCTTGATTTCGAGTTCGTATTATAAAGTTACCTTTTTGAAATTTAAAATAATAAAATATATATAAATATGGAGAAGCCCTAATTCTCATTCATTATTTTCCTGGAAGCCCCAAATTGAAAAAAATCGATCCCGCCGCTACCTCCCTCCACCCACCGTCGCTCTTGTCGCTGGCGCCTCCCCAAACACCTCCCCCTCCGTCTGACTTCTCTCCTCCTCCCCCTCTACTAATCGACAGCGCCCCCTATTTTCTCCCCTAAACGCACCAAGTTCGTCCTCGATTTCTGAAGTCCCCGGACCATCGAGCTGAGCGGATCTTTGGGCGGAGGTGGAACGTGCGTGGGTGTAACGACCCGGATTTTCGGCGACATTGGTTATCGACATAAGCACGATGTCGATAACCAAAACATCGAAAAATCCCGGTAAATATTGAAAGAAATTAGAGGGTGAGAATAGATAAGAATAGAAACTTAGAATAGAAGAAGAAGAAGAACACAACATCAGAGTAACACGAACCTCACAGCGGAACGAATAACATATAATATATAACATAACTTTGAAATATAACAGTTATGTATACAATAGCACTTATCAGAGTACATCATTTACAACAACAGTGGAAAAACAATAGCTATACAATCTTGAAACCTCCTGCTCCAAGCTCTCCAAGTATATCTGTAAATCCCGACTACTTGACTTCCCGTACAAAATTGGGCACCCAAGAGTTTAGGGAAAACAAAACAAAATAAACTCCGGGTCAGTCATGGGACTGGTATGAGTAAAACAATTTTAAACTGGTTTAAACAAGTAAACGATATCTCATAAGACCACGCCGTATAACGGAACGGGTTTTCCCTTATGAGAATCCAAAATATCTTTATATCAAAAACCTTTTGATATTATAATAATGTCTATCAACCACAGTATATATAATCATCTAGCAGCAACGCTTTCATCTCACGTTCTACATATATAGCATACAATCAAAACCGCAAGCACGTATTAGGTAATGGATTTCCAACTATGAAAAGGTATGGAACCACCTTCCGATCAGTGTACTCTAGGAACGATACACTGGGGTTCAACAAGAACATCTTGCAACTCAGCCACACATGACCGACCACTCATTTTGCTTGAGTGTACCGAATGTATATCACCAACGGTTGGGATCAGCAACCGTTCCCGTATATATATGGGACAACATTGATAGATTTAAGAAACAAATGAATATTCTCTAGATAGGTGCTAATACACCCTACTACGCTGCGACCGACTTAGCCATGCTGCCTGCCCGATTTCTGTCATTTACCGGTTGATGAGGCTAGAAGCTACGCTTTATCATCACATCAGATTCACTTTGAATGCCACATCAGCAAATCCATCCAATCACTGATTGACGTCCTCAACAATACATTACGTGTCAGCTAAAAGAAGTTTCCTTCTCCGCTTCCACTCTTGGTACGGTTGAAGAAATCAACGTACGTGACCTTTCTGGAAATACTCTGTCAGACATTCATTCATACAAGTCATCCTCATTTACTTAGAATGTCACATCGTCATACCCGCCAAATCACAAATTGACTTATCCAAAAATAACACGGGTATACAGCTAAGAGAAACGAATTCCTCCTCCACCAAACATGAATACGTTTGAACAGATCAACTTACGCGATCCATTGGATATACTCTGTCAGACATTCATCCATACAAGTTGTCCTGGGACTGGACAAACCGAAGGCACTATTCAGTATATCCATCTCAGTCACTGTTATCTAAGACTTATAAAACAGCCCTTGCATTTTACTCCGTCTTCAATTAACTTTGGCATATATGATTCGCAACGCTTATGCCAATACAGAGTGGTTCTTTGGATAATAATCCAACCGGTCTCTCCATATTAACAACGTTAAAATTGGCAAAACTTCGATAGTCTATGAGTTAACTATCAAAGAAAAACAAGTGTGCAAACAACGATATTATTTCCAGATGGAAATTATATCGAACAATCATCATTCACATATATATCTATATATATATATTCCCTTATTTTCTATGTTTATAATATGCGTTATTAACACTGGAAAACATTTCCATCTGCTTATTTACAAATCACTACTCTTCCCCAACTATCAGTCCCTGACTGTAACTAGTATGAGAACAATCCCCTAAGTATAAATCCCGAAGGCCGAAACCAACATCAGATAGACACTTAGAAAACCGTTCAATTTACTAATCTCTAGTCAGTTCTAATTTTACTTAACTCTATTTGATTAACTCTGATTGATTAACTCTAACTGGTTAATTCTAACCAATCAACTCTAACCGGTCAATCTTAATTAATTAACTCTAACTGATTTTACTTGGTTTGACTGACTCAATTTATTAACTCGACTGACTAATTCAACTCGATTAACCTAACTTGATTTACTTATCTCGATTAACTGAACTAATCACTTTGATTAACTCGACTAATTCACTTTGGTTAACTTAACCAATTCACTTAACTCCTATCGAATAAACTATATTCGATAACTCCTCTAACTCTATTCGAATAAACTATATTTGCTTAACTCATTTGATTTAACTCTAATCGATTAACTCCATCGAATAAACTATATTCGATAACTCCTTCGATTTAACTAATATTCTATAACTCACTTCGATTAACTAATAATCGATAACTCCTTCGAATAAACTACATTCGAAAATCTCCTCTCGAATAAACGATATTCGATAATCTTCCCTTTTGATTTAACAAATCGATAACTCCTTTTCGAATAACTAAATTCGATAACTCCTTCCGATTTAACTAATCGATAACTCCTTTCGATTTAACTAATCGATAACTCCCTTCGATGAAACTAACATCGATACTCCTTTTGATGAAATTAACGTCGATTAACTCCTTTCGATGAAACTAACATCGATTAACTCCTTTCGATGAAACTAACATCGATTAACTCCTTTCGATGAAACTAACATCGATTAACTCCTTTCGATGAAACTAACATCGATTAATTTAACTCGACGAACTTAACTCGACTCACTTATCTTGATAATCTAACTCAAGAACTTAACTCCTATCGAATAACTAATATTCGATTTAACTTCATTCGCTTGACTCTAGATCGCAGCGATCACAATGGTTACGCCTGACTCCCTCAGGAAACATCCGACCGCCTTAGGCTATTTACAGCCCTGCGAATTACGCTAGCAGTCGTACGAGATGGCAACTTACCCTGAATACTATGTTTGACTAACTCTGTCTCAAATAACTATATTTGATTAACTCTAGTTCGTTTTAACTCTAACTGATTTACTCTAACTGGTTAACTCTAACTGATTAACCCAACTTACTTAACCCAACTTACTTAACCCAACTGGTAAACTCGACTTACTTAACCCAACTGGTAAACTCGACTTACTTAACCCAACTGGTTAACTCTACTGAACTGGTTGACTCTACTGAACTAGTTAACTCTATTCAACTAACTCGACTCGACTAACCCCTTTCGAATAGCATATTCGTTTTACTAACTTTCGAATACCATATTCGATTTACTCCCTTCGAATACCATATTCGATTTAACTCCTTTCGAATACCATATTCGATTTACTTTATTCACTTTATAAAGATTTCCTTTTTAACAACGTTTTATTCATTTGAAAAGATTTACTTTTAAATAACGGTTCTACACTTTAAAAATGATTTTCCCTTTTCAATTTGCCTATATTTATTTCATATAAATATTTCCTTTATAACTTTATTTATTTCCTAAATAAATATCTCCTTTTAACTCTTTATTTATTTTCACAAGTATTTCCTTTATATTTGGTTTCCACAAATATTTCCCTTATATTTGGTTTTCACTAATATTCCCTTTATATTTGGTTTTCACAAATATTCCCTTTATATTTGGTTTTCACATTTATTCTTTTAAAATTATTCTAACTCCTTAAATTTCCGGGAAAATTCGCCATAACCTCCTTTGTATCGGAAGCATCGGGAAAATCCCCAAACCCGCCACACAGGCCTTTCCATTCAAAAAGAAAATGTTTTGAAATTATTTACTTTTTGGATATCTCCTATTTATAAATATTCCAATTTATAAATATTTCTTATTTATAAATATTCCATTTATAAATATTTTATTTTCACTATCACTTTGAAAATTCCCTTATCGACATTCCGGTATGTTATGGTATTCAACATATCAGATCACGATGATCAATATCGTCCAACACATATAATCCACCACAGATTATAAACTACATCATATATAACAATATATGAAAAATAATAAAATAACTATTGAGAAATCCAGTCGGATTCCTCCAACCTGTTTCCCTGCATCCACATATGTTACACAATAAAATCAACTTCACTTTCAGTTTCATATGATATATTTTGTTAAACAGAATCAATATAGAAATTCAACTAACTGACTAGCAGTTCAATCAAACAGTCAACACACAGTCAATCAGCAAATATTTAACAGTTCTAAAATACAACATGAAATTATAAACTGTTCAGAGTTGGTCAGTTTTACTCACATTGGCGTGTTAATCGTTAAATAACGGTTTGCGTTATTTGACTGTGACGGACAATTTATTTCGCCATAAATTGTAACGAGCTCGGATGGACTTCCAGTTAGTCTCATTGTGTTGCTCCCGTCCATACGATCCCGACGGATCTTGTTTCGCTCAATTCTCAGCCCAAATAGAAAAACACCGGCCCCCTCCACTTAATACCTTCTTCCTTAATTGATCCAAATGAAAACGCTCCTGTACCAACACCGCCCCCTTTTTGATCCACCTTTCTTCTTCGATTTTTTTCATGGAAACAAGGAATTGAAATCATCGTCCCTTCCCCCTTCGAAATCTCTCCCATCTCGCCTCCATCGCATGGAGTTCGAACTCCCTTCTCGAAATCGCGATGAACAGTTCCTGGCGTCCTACTCCATCTCGCTCCCAAAGCTAACACAACCAACCCTTTTCCAGACTTCATTCCGACAGTACTTCAGTACTGTGCCAAACCCTACTCGTTCACCTTCCCGCTTCTCAACCGAACCTCTTGCGAAACCATAACAGTTCCTTTTTTCATCCCGTACAACTGTCTCAAAACCCAAAAACAACTCTGCTTCCTCTTGCGTTCATGCACTCCCCTCATCTCGTACATTTCCGCTGCCAACTTTCGAACCACCAACTTCACAAAGAAAACATTTCACACAACACTTCCCAGTTCGTGATATCCTCCTGAAGCCTTCCATCCAACTTCATTACTTCTCACAGTGGACGTGAACTCCTCCAGTCCCCATACTGCAAACTCATGAAACCATGTATCCACTTGCGTCACTTTACTGTTGGACCCCTTCCCGTGCTATGACCGCAACGTTCTCACCCCAAACCGCCCCTCTGTGAAATGCTTCCTCCTTCTGCTTTTAGTTTATTTTTATTTTGATGTGAAAAGGGTTTGTGGCGGCTTGATCAATGAACGAAAAATTAGGTTTTAAAGGAGTTAAGGTACTTATAGGATCAGGATTTAAAAGATTTGGCTTTGTGGAAGAGGGGTGTCAACGTTTTAGAAAGAACGAGTGGCCGAGAACAACAGTGCGTGGCCTTTGTTGTTAAGTTAAACAAAAAATTAGAATTTCCTTCCTTTACAAACTGTCGTCGACAAAAGTAAACATACCGTTGTGATGGGCAAGGTGTCAGGATCCAAGGAATATAATAATACCGGTAGGTGGACTCATATTTTGAAACTTCAAAATGTTGATTTCAGGGTGCAAAATACTTCAAATAAAAAGTCACTTATTAAATTAATTAAAAATTACAGTAAAATTCTAAAAATTATTTTATCACTATTTTCCAAACGAACCTTGTCTAAATTCAAACCCGATCTCTAGTTATATCGAATAAACCGATATGGTCGATAAACGATTCTATAGCGACTATTTTAAATTTTGATTTGGACATATCTCAAAATCTACATGATGAAATCCTGATTTTTCTCTTCTACTAGAAAGATATACCCCACCAGCTCCACACGTTTCTTATTTCGCAGAAATCCGATTTAAAATGAATCCTTTACATTCAGTTGAAGTTCGAATCGCCACTTTACGAACTGCAGCGCCATTTCAAGCTTGATTCCAATTATATTATAACTCTACGTTCAAACTGTCGTTTATATAATATATTCGTTATTCAAATTCAATTCTAAACTGAATAAAATCTTCGGGATGATCCAGTTCACACCATATCGCCATTTCATCCAATTCTGATTATTTCAGAATTAAATATATTATTTAATTTATTATTTTAATTAAATATTCACCATTATTTAATTCAACGACGATTTAATTCCCTAAATCACTATTTATATAATTAAATAAATAAATTATAATACCTCTGACAATGCGGGTCATTACATTCTTCTGCACTTAAAATAATTTCGTCCTCGAAATTGCTAAGTTAGAGGATGACCCTATCTATTGGAATTCCTAAGATTTGTTTACCCCTTATTTCTGATTTCAAATGAACCAATTAATATCGACGAAAATATTAATTCCTTCCGACTAACTAAAATTTTCAAAAATTCTGAAAATTTTCTAACACTTTAAATTTTCGGAAAATTTCGCCATAACCTCCTTTGTACAGCCCTATCGGTAAAACTCCAACTCGCCTCTCTGGGCCATCTCCAACCCAAAAGAAAATCAAACAGCCAAGCGGCTTGCCAATTCGGCTCATAAATCTCATGCTTATATCAAATATAAACTTGTACCTTTTTGTCGGGTATATCAACTTTATCCCTTTCATCTGCTGTCAATTCAGCATATACCAATGTATTTCCATTCAAACTCCAATCAATTCTTATCCACAAATTCAACCATTCGCTTATACCTAAGTCGAATTTCATTTCAAATCAAAGTCCAATTCTTGATTTCAAATTCTTAAATCATCAATCCAATTTGTCTTGATATCATTCTAACCCAATTTAATTCAATTTTCATCTAATTGATTTCAATTTTAATTCCAATTGCTTTTCCAACCTTCAATTTAAATTGGTTTTAATTCAACAATCTTTTCCTGGGAATTTTAAATCAGTTTATCATATCAAAAATCAAAGTGTTTATTTCAAAGTACCAAAACAATTTGTTTTTCTCAAACAATTCAAAAACGAAATCCTCGGTAGTAATCCTTCACTTATCAACTCGAAAATGAACACTGATGATGCTGCAGTCATCATCAGAATTATTTTCCAGCTATCGAAGTGAGTTCAATAATATATCACTTTTAAAACCATTTCTAAACCTTTCCACTTTGAAATCAATTCCAAATACCATTTGAAATGCTTTAAACAAATTTAAAATCTCCCATGATTTTAAAATTCTCTTATATTCAATTCAATTCCATTTACAAACATTTTTCCCATTTCTGGGATTTTAATTCCAATTATGATTTAAATTCCAGACTTAACTCAACTGTTCCTACGTATTTTACTTATAGGAATTCTGATTGGTTATATACATAACCATTTAATTTATAATCTTACTCGATTATAATAACAACCAATATATCCAATGTATTATAATTTTGATATATATATCTTCTCTATATTAAGATATACCTTGGGTAAACTTATTTTAATTTACCCTCTTTTCAAAACATATCGTGACGACCCATCGTATTCAAGTGTTTAGTAACTCTTACCGATACAGTGGATCAAACTGATCGACCGGAACTCATAAACAACTCAACCAATGAATCTCCACAATATAAAAATTATTTTTATATCAATAACAAATACGTTCACTCGTATATATACACTCAAACTCAATCTAGGGTATTACTTACCCCATCTCTACCGAGTCACGCCACAGAGCCAAGGTAATTCTTAACTTAAGCTCTGATACCAACTGTAACGACCCGGATTTTTGGCGACTTTGGTTATCGACATAAGCACGATGTCGATAACCAAAACATCGAAAAATCCCATTAATTAATGAAAGAAATTAGAGGGTGAGAATAGATAAGATAGAAACTTAGAATAGAAGAAGAAGAAGAACACAACATCAGAGTAACACGAACCTCACAGCGGAACGAATAACATATATATATCATAACTTTGAAATATAACAGTTATGTATACAATAGCACTTATCAGAGTACAGCACTTACAACAACAGCGGAAAAACAATAGCTATACAATCTTGAAACCTCCTGCTCTAAGCTCTCCAAGTATATCTGTAAATCCCGACTACTTGACTGCTTGTACAAAATTGGGCACCCAAGAGTTTAGGGAAAACAAAACAAAATAAACTCCGGGTCAGTCATGGGACTGGTATGAGTAAACAATTTTAAACTGGTTTGAACAAGTAAACGATATCTCATAAGACCACGCCGTATAACGGAACGGGTTTTCCCTTATGAGAATCCAAAATATCTTTATATCAAAAACCTTTTGATATTATAATAATGTCTATCAACCACAGTATATATAATCATCTAGCAGCAACGCTTTCATCTCACGTTCTACATATATAGCATACAATCAAAACCGCAAGCACGTATCGGGTAATGGATTTCCAACTATGAAAAGGTATGGAACCACCTTCCGATCAGTGTACTCTAGGAACGATACACTGAGGTTCAACAAGAACATCTTGCAACTCAGCCACACATGACCGACCACTCATTTTGCTTGAGTGTACCGAATGTATATCACCAACGGTTGGGATCAGCAACCGTTCCCGTATATATATGGGACAGCATTGATAGATTTAAGAAACAAATGAATATTCTCTAGATAGGTGATTATACACCCTACTTCGGTGCGACCGACTTAGCCATGCTGCCTGCCCGATTTCTGTCATTTACCGGTTGATGAGGCTAGAAGCTACGCTTTATCATCACATCAGATTCACTTTGAATGCCACATCATCAAATCCATCCAATCACCGATTGACGTCCTCAACAATACATTACGTGTCAGCTAAAAGAAGTTTCCTTCTCCGCTTCCACTCTTGGTACGGTTGAAGAAATCAACGTACGTGACCTTTCTGGAAATACTCTGTCAGACATTCATTCATACAAGTCATCCTCATTTACATAGAATGTCACATCGTCATACCCGCCAAATCACAAATTGACTTATCCAAAAATAACACGGGTATACAGCTAAGAGAAACGAATTCCTCCTCCACCAAACGTGAATACGTTTGAATAGATCAACTTACACGATCCATTGGATATACTCTGTCATACATTCGTCCATACAAGTTGTCCTGGGACTGGAGAAACCGAAGGCACTATTCAGTATATCCATCTCAGTCACTGTAATCTAAGACTTATACAACAACCCTTGCATTTTACTCCGTCTTCAATTAACTTTGGCATATATAATTCGCAACGCTTATGCCAATACAGAGTGGTTCTTTGGATAATAATCCAATCGGTCTCTCCATATTAACAACGTTAAAATGGTCAAAACTTCAATAGTCTGTTAGTTAGCTATCAAAGAAAAACAAGTGTGCAAACAACGATATTATTTCCAGATGGAAATTATATCGAACAATCATCATTCATATATATATCTATATATATATTCCCTTATTTTCTATGTTTAGAAAATATGCGTTATTAACCCTGGAAAACATTTTCATCTGCTTATTTACAAATCACTACTCTTCCCCAACTATCAGTCCCTGACTGTAACTAGTATGAGAACAATCCCCTAAGTATAAATCCCGAAGGCTGAAACCAACATCAGATAGACACTTAGAAAACCGTTCAATTTACTAATCTCTAGTCAGTTCTAATTTTACTTAACTCTATTTGATTAACTCTGATTGATTAACTCTAACTGGTTAATTCTAACCGATCAACTCTAACTGATCAATCTTAATTAATTAACTCTAACTGGTTTTACTTGGTTTGACTAACTCAATTTATTAACTCGACTGACTAATTCAACTCGATTAACCTAACTTGATTTACTTATCTCGATTAACTGAACTAATCACTTTGATTAACTCGACTAATTCACTTTGGTTAACTTAACCAATTCACTTAACTCCTGTCGAATAAACTATATTCGATAACTCCTCTAACTCTATTCGAATAAACTATATTTGATTAACTCATTTGATTTAACTCTAATCGATTAACTCCATCGAATAAACTATATTCGATAACTCCTTCGATTTAACTAATATTCTATAACTCACTTCGATTAACTAATAATCGATAACTCCTTCGAATAAACTACATTCGAAAATCTCCTATCGAATAAACGATATTCGATAATCTTCCCTTTTGATTTAACAAATCGATAACTCCTTTTCGAATAACTAAATTCGATAACTCCTTCCGATTTAACTAATCGATAACTCCTTTCGATTTAACTAATCGATAACTCCCTTCGATGAAACTAACATCGATACTCCTTTTGATGAAATTAACGTCGATTAACTCCTTTCGATGAAACTAACATCGATTAACTCCTTTTGATGAAACTAACATCGATTAACTCCTTTCGATGAAACTAACATCGATTAACTCCTTTCGATGAAACTAACATCGATTAACTCCTTTCGATGAAACTAACATCGATTAATTTAACTCGACGAACTTAACTCGACTCACTTATCTCGATAATCTAACTCAAGAACTTAACTCCTATCGAATAACTAATATTCGATTTAACTTCATTCGCTTGACTCTAGATCGCAGCGATCACAATGGTTACGCCTGACTCCCTCAGGAAACATCCGACCGCCTTAGGCTATTTTCAGCCCTGCGAATTACGCTAGCAGTCGTACGAGATGGCAACTTACCCTGAATACTATGTTTGACTAACTCTGTCTCAAATAACTATATTTGATTAACTCTAGTTCGTTTTAACTCTAACTGATTTACTCTAACTGGTTAACTCTAACTGATTAACCCAACTTACTTAACCCAACTTACTTAACCCAACTGGTAAACTCGACTTACTTAACCCAACTGGTAAACTCGACTTACTTAACCCAACTGGTTAACTCTACTGAACTGGTTGACTCTACTGAACTAGTTAACTCTATTCAACTAACTCGACTCGACTAACCCCTTTCGAATAGCATATTCGTTTTACTAACTTTCGAATACCATATTCGATTTACTCCCTTCGAATACCATATTCGATTTAACTCCTTTCGAATACCATATTCGATTTACTTTATTCACTTTATAAAAATTTCCTTTTTAACAACGTTTTATTCATTTGAAAAGATTTACTTTTAAATAACGGTTCTACACTTTAAAAATGATTTTCCCTTTTCAATTTGCCTATATTTATTTCATATAAATATTTCCTTTATAACTTTATTTATTTCCTAAATAAATATCTCCTTTTAACTCTTTATTTATTTTCACAAGTATTTCCTTTATATTTTGTTTCCACAAATATTCCCTTTATATTTGGTTTTCACCAATATTCCCTTTATATTTGGTTTTCACAAATATTCCCTTTATATTTGGTTTTCACATTTATTCTTTTAAAATTATTCTAACTCCTTAAATTTCCGGGAAAATTCGCCATAACCTCCTTTGTATCGGAAGCATCGGGAAAATCCCCAAACCCGCCACACAGGCCTTTCCATTCAAAAAGAAAATGTTTTGAAATTATTTACTTTTTGGATATCTCCTATTTATAAATATTCCAATTTATAAATATTTCTTATTTATAAATATTCCATTTATAAATATTTTATTTTCACTATCACTTTGAAAATTCCCTTATCGACATTCCGGTATGTTATGGTATTCAACATATCAGATCACGATGATCAATATCGTCCAACACATATAATCCACCACAGATTATAAACTACATCATATATAACAATATATGAAAAATAATAAAATAACTATTGAGAAATCCGGTCGGATTCCTCCAACCTGTTTCCCTGCATCCACATATGTTACACAATAAAATCAACTTCACTTTCAGTTTCATATGATATATTTTGTTAAACAGAATCAATATAGAAATTCAACTAACTGACTAGCAGTTCAATCAAACAGTCAACACACAGTCAATCAGCAAATATTTAACAGTTCTAAAATACAACATGAAATTATAAACTGTTTAGAGTTGGTGAGTTTTACTCACATTGGCGCGTTAATCGTTAAATAATGTTTTGCGTTATTTGACTGTGACGGACAATTTATTTCGCCATAAATTGTAACGAGCTCGGATGGATTTCCAGTTAGTCTCATTGTGTTGCTCCCGTCCATACGATCCCGACGGATCTTGTTTCGCTCAATTCTCAGCCCAAATAGAAAAACACCAGCCCCCTCCACTTAATACCTTCTTCCTTAATTGATCCAAATGAAAACGCTCCTGTACCAACACCGCCCCCTTTTTGATCCACCTTTCTTCTTCGATTTTTTTCATGGAAACAAGAATTGAAATCACCATCCCTTCCCCCTTCGAAATCTCTCCCATCTCGGCTCCATCGCATGGAGTTCGAACTCCCTTCTCGAAATCGCGATGAACAGTTCCTGGCGTCCTACTCCATCTCGCTCCCAAAGCTAACACAACCAACCCTTTGCCAGACTTCATTCCGACAATACTTCAGTACTGTGCCAAACCCTACTCGTTCACCTTCCCGCTTCTCAACCGAACCTCTTGCGAAACCATAACAGTTCCTTTTTTCATCCCGTACAACTGTCTCAAAACCCAAAAACAACTCTGCTTCCTCTTGCGTTCATGCACTCCCCTCATCTCGTACATTTCCGCGGCCAACTTTCGAACCACCAACTTCACAAAGAAAACATTTCACACAACACTTCCCAGTTCGTGATATCCTCCTGAAGCCTTCCATCCAACTTCATTACTTCTCACAGTGGACGTGAACTCCTCCAGTCCCCATACTGCAAACTCATGAAACCATGCATCCACTTGCGTCACTTTCCTGTTGGAGCCCTTCCCGTGCTATGACCGCAACGTTCTCACCCCAAACCGCCCCTCTTTGAAATGCTTCCTCCTTCTGCTTTTAGTTTATTTTTATTTTGATGTGAAAAGGGTTTGTGGTGGCTTGATCAGTGAACGAAAAATTAGGTTTTAAAGGAGTTAAGGTACTTATAGGATTAGGATTTAAAAGATTTGGCTTTGTGGAAGAGGGGTGTCAACGTTTTAGAAAGAACGAGTGGCCGAGAACAACAGTGCGTGGCCTTTGTTGTTAAGTTAAACAAAAAATTAGAATTTCCTTCCTTTACAAACTGTCGTCGACAGAAGTAAACATACCATTGTGATGGGCAAGGTGTCAGGATCTAAGGAATATAATAATACCGGTAGGTGGACTCATATTTTGAAACTTCAAAATGTTGATTTCAGGGTGCAAAATACTTCAAATAAAAAGTCACTTATTAAATTAATTAAAAATTACAGTAAAATTCTAAAAATTATTTTATCACTATTTCCCAAAAGAACCTTGTCTAAATTCAAACCCGATCTCTAGTTATATCGAATAAACCGATATGGTCGATAAACGATTCTATAGCGACTATTTTAAAATTTGATTTGGACATATCTCAAAATCTACACGATGAAATCATGATTTTTCTCTTCCACTAGAGAGATATACCCCACCAGCTCCACACGTTTTTTGTTTCACAGAAATCCAATTTAAAATGAATCATGTACATTCAGTTGAAGTTCGAATCGCCACTTTACGAACTGCAGCGCCATTTCAAGCTTGATTCTAATTATATTATAACTCTACGTTCAAACTGTCGTTTATATAATATATTCGTTATTCAAATTCAATTCTAAACTGAATAAAATCTTCAGGATGACCCAGTTCACACCATATCGCCATTTCAGCCAATTCTGATTATTTCAGAATTAAATATATTATTTAATTTATTATTTTAATTAAATATTCACCATTATTTAATTCAATGATGATTTAATACCCTAAATCACTATTTATATAATTAAATAAATAAATTATAATACCTCTGACAATGCGGGTCATTACAGTGGGCGCTTCCAATAGGCGGGTTCGATCATCGAACAGTCAACAGTGGAGGGCGTTTAGGTGAATCCTTATGATCGAGCATGGGTTGGGTTATACAGTTTCAACGGACAGAGGAAGAAGAGAATAAAGCAGTAAGGTTTTTTTTTATTTTATTTTATATATTTATATTATTTTATTTAACTTGTACATTGTGTAAAATAAAATCAGTTTGTTTATATAAAATAAAATAGCATTGATTTGAAAAATAAAATAACATTGGTTTTGAAAAATATAAATAACTTTGATTTAAAAATATGATCTTTATATAATGTAGATAATAAAAATATGATCTTTATAATGTAGATAATAAAAATATGATCTTTATATAATGTAGATAATAAAAATATGATTTTATATAATGTAGATAATAAAAATATGATTTTTATATAATGTAGATAATAAAAATATGATCTTTATATAATATAGATAATAAAAATATGATTTTTATTAATATAGTGAGATAAAAATAGAATTTTTATCTATATAGTAGCGGTATAAAAATAGAATTTTTATCCGTATAGTAGCAGTATAAAAATGTATTTTTTATCCATATAGCGTTGTTATAAAAATGTGATTTTTATATACATAGCAACAATATAAAGATGAGATTTTTATATGTGTAGTGGCTACGGACATCGAAAGTGACCAAAGGCGAGTACAGCAAGGTTTTCTACATATGAAGAGTCACGGTGTTTGGTTTAGCTTATCGGTGAGAACTCCTCACCTTTAATTTATTTCTAGTTTAAATATATACTAGGATGCGGACGGTGTTTAGTAGCACCCGACACCCGTCGTCCACAGACCATGGATGGCTTGTATGTTTGATTGTTTATTGTGGTGAAAATTGATTGTGGGATGTGATGTGAAATGAAATAAAATATTTATATAGTTAAAAATATTTTATAGTTGAAAATAGAATTTTTAACGTGTATTTAAAATGAAATAAATATAAACAAATCGGACGATTTGCTTATATACACACATTTGACTGATATTGATTGGGACGATAAATTTTACACATCGCCCAACCGCACAAATAAAAATATGTGTTTGTTGATTTGAAACCCCACACGGGTATTGGGATGATATTTGGCGTACACTAATCCCAATTATTTAGCTGTATGTCTATCGATTGGTTGACAGACTGTGTAAGCGTTAATTATTCATATTTAATGCTTATGCAGTTGTGTGGTGCACTCTGGATGATGGATGATTATTTATCGTTGTTATTTTATACATGTGTTGTAGAAAATCCATATAATTAACATTATATGGTAATTGATTGGGCCTCATTCCAGTTTTGAAATAGAATATTTGAATAGAAATATTTGAAATAGAAATATTTGAATAGAAATATTTGAAATAGAAATATTTGAATAGAAATATTTGAAAAAGAAATATTTGAAAAAGAAATATTTGAAAAAGAAATATTTGAAATAGAATATTTGAAATAGAATATTTGAAAATAGAAATATATGAAGCCGTGTTGATTAGATTTGCGCCATTTTGACGTGAATGATATTTATATCGATTTTATTCATTTTTCAATGAATATTGAAAGTGATTTTGAAATTCGAATTAAATTGAATAGATTCGAAATTCGAATTAAATTGAATAGATTTGAAATTCGAATTAAATCGAATAGATTTCAAATTTGAATTAAATTGAAATGAATTGAAATTCGAATTAAATTAAAATGAATTGAAATTCAAATTAAATTGAAATGAATTGAAATTCGAATTAAATTGAAATTGAATTGAAATCGATTTGAAATGAAATTTAAATGAATTTATATTAAAAGATTTAATTTTGATTTGAATTTGAAAGGGAAGTTGAATTCATTTTGAAAAAGAATTTAAAACGATTTATAAAATATGTTTTAAAAGGAAATCGACGAAATATATATATTTATATATATATATATATATATTATATAATGGCCTGAATAGAACGCGCAGCGCCGCGGCAGTTCGCGAATTTCGACCATTGACTTCGAATGGTTATTGCGGGAGATCCGACCGTCGGATTCTCCTAAAACCGGAACCGTTGGGTTCGTATCGAAAAGAGCTTCCTAACGAATATTAGAGATTTGAAATCTAACGGTTGGATTTGGAATTATGTCCAAATCAAATTTGGAAAAGGTTGCTGTAAGTACAGTTCGATGGCCGTTGATGGAAATCGACGGTACAGGCCTTGATAAAATTATTAAAAATAATAATAATTTGTGTAAAATCATAAGAAATGATTTGTGAAGAATTGGGGTGGAAAACTCCATATTTGAAAGGATAAAAATAGATTTTTATCAAAATGAACTAGTTTTGAACTAGAATTATAATTCTATTTATTTTTAAAATAAATAAAGTGGATTTGAAAGGGTTTTGAAAATAACCAGAATTTCCAATAATTGAATTGGAATGGATTTGAATCGAAATTATCTTTGGAATATTTCGATGTTGGATTTCGTGATTATACAGATATTGTTATGGAAATTTGAAAGATATATTTATATCGTTATTTCGAATACGATATTTGTTGGTCGTAGAATTTGATATTGAATATAAGCCGATATATTTTCTATTCAAAGCCTTGTATTTAATATCAAATGTGATTTTGGGTTTGTCGTGAATGGTGTCTTCACTAACACTGTTCTTAAACCCGGTTGAGAAAAAGATTAAATCTTTTTATTTAGATTTAATGAAGTGTACCAATTAAATGGTATTTAATTGGAATTGAATTCGAATTGATTTTTGGGTTTATCGTGAACGGTGTTTTAAATAACACTTGTTCTTTAACCCGATAATTAATGGAATGTGATTTTGGGTTGTCGTGAAAGGTATCTTCAATAATACTGTTCTTAGACCCAACTGAGTTAAGAAAATCAGAAACTAACTGGAGATTAGTTAAGTTGAATGGTTTCTTTGGTATTGATCTGATGTTGGTTTCAGCCTACAGGGTTAATACTTAGGGAATTGCTCACTTGCTATTTTATGGTTAAGGGCTGATAGAATGGAATGTGACTTTGGGTTTATCGTGAACCGTGTTTTAAATGACATTGATTCTTTAACCCAGTTAAAGATTAAAACTATGTGGAGTTTTAATGAATCTTTAATTAGATTGAAATAGTCGAGAATGGAGTATCACCAGTTTTGCTCCAGGCGATAGTTAAATCTTTAATTAGATTATAACGTGAAATGGTAATTGAATTTACCGATAACACCGTGGTGTTAGATATGAAGTATGACCAGTTTTACTTCATGGGATGAATAGGTTGGGATTGGGAAATAAAATAAATGATTACTTTGATGTGGTTCGCTAATCCCGACTAGTTTTGAAGTGATATTCAAAGGAGGATTAAAGAATAAATTTAAAAGAATTTATCTTTGATAAAATTAATGGGAACCTTTCTCTAAGAATGTGAAATTTAGAAACTAACTGTAGGTTAGCTAAGCAGAATGGTTTCCTAGGTATTGATCTAATGTTGGTTTCGGCCTTCGGGGTTAATATTTGGGGAATTATTCTCTTGTTAATTTACGGTTAGTGACTGATGAATTTGAATGAGGCGTACGTTTGTGTTTGTGTAACACTTGTTTATTATATACGCGAGTTATTCAGAAAGGCCAGGTTTATCCCATTTTGAATAACTGATTCGACGAAGAGTCGAAGATGAAGACGGTGGTCGAAGACCGGAGGTCTTCACGTCGTTTGGGTGGTTACTGATGATCTTGATTGGGCCGTACACCCAAGAGGAGGGAATTAGTTAGTGGTCGTCCAGACGTACTTGGAGATCGATGGATATGTGTGGTACAAGGTGCCTCCGGTTTCGTTCAGACCCAGAACGAACTTGTAAATGGACTGTGTGTCTGACATTGGATTTTATTCTGTGTGATTAATTTCGATTAAATATATATCTGTTTGGCGGCGGAGAATTTATTCTCTTGCTTAACGCCCTTCTCTGAGACATACGAGCTCAGGGGTTATATATTGATGGATATCAAACACATGGAGTGAATTGCCAGTGTGGCATGCCTAAGTGGCAATTGATTAGGGCTTCTGTTGAAAAGCAAAGTCTTGTGGTTGATGATCAAAGCACGGCCTGTGTGGCATAGCTTTGTGTAACGTTGATTGGCGAGCCTCACACCCCGGTTGTGAACCAGAAACGGGAGAGGACCTCAGGGAGGACATGCGTTTCCTTCTAGCTAGAAGTGGCATCAGTGGTTTTACACGCCCTAACGAGTTTGACTTATGTGGTTTTTGGTTTGCGAGGCGTCTCAGATATATCGGTGACTATGTAAAGCCGATGGAGCCATTCGTTGGCTCATTTATGCCCAAAAGGGCGGGGAAACGCAGTGTTCAGGAATTATAATCCACATCGGTGGACCGGCCTTGTCGCTTCAAGGGGAAGTTGCGGCTATTCCGGAGTGTCAGGCTAGAGAGTCTCGAATCGGTTGAGGACGATCCCTGGCCTCGGTTCACAGATGGAAATCCAATTTCCAAATACGTGATTTTGCGGTTTTGATTGTAGAGCCTAGTAATGCGACATAGTGGGATGGGGCGCTTATGCCGTCTATGATTGATACTTATGATTTGAAATTGTTTTGACACTATACACTTATAGTAATAATAAAACATGAAATTTCACGTACCAAGCATTCTTGGCTATTATAAGGTAAAAACCCTATCCTCCGGCTTGCGTTGCATTATGTGATGGGACCTGGGTCTTATAATAGCTTCATTTTTCTTTATTTGGCATTGCGCTGTTGTTTTATGCACTGGTATTCTTGGGAGGAAACCCGTACCGTGTTATACGGCGTGGTCCCTTGATTTACATAACTTTAAAGTAAATATTAATAACTGTTTTAGTTCTCACACCAGTTCCATGACTGACCTGGGGTTTATTGTTTTAACCTAAACTCTGGGTGCCCTTATTTTGACATGGGCAGCTAGTAGTTTTGGTTTTGCAGATTTATATTCCCAGAATCCTGATTTACGGCTGGAATGATATCCGGAAAGCTTTGTATCCGTATATCTCCTTCAGTTGTGTATTGTATTATTTTCCGCTGCTATGTAATTTATTGTAATCTCTGATATTTATCGAATCTATTTTATTTGTTTATACTCTGTATATTCTTGTATTCTGATGAACTGTTGTAATAAACAATGAAATGTTCTTCTGTTTGCGTTCGAATTTGTCGTGTTCTCAAAACAATCGGGGGTTTTGAACTGTCTTGGTCGGTTTAGCGACTGATTCGAATCGAGCGAAATTCCCGGTGGTTACACATATACTATGTCGCTATACCAGTTATACAATCAAAACCGCATAGGTCATATTGGAAGTTGGATTTCCATCATGATCCAAGGCAAAAGATATTCCTTACCAAATTCGAGACACTCTAGCCCGTGTCTCAGGCTCAGAGCTCGAGTGAGCCTTGGAGCGCCAGGGCCGGTCCACAAATATGTTAGTGGATTGGTAATGCTTGAACAATACGTCTCCCCGCCCTATGGGGCGTAAAACAGAGCAACTACGGACTCAAATCCGAGCTACCTCGCTTTCCATCATCCACATAAGTAAAATAGTTGGGCATGTAAAACCACATGCACCACTTCTAGCTAGAAAGAAACGCATGTCCTCCCTGGGGTCCTTCTACTGTTTCTGATTCATACCGGGGTGTGAGGCTTGCGAAGTAACGTTATACACAAAGCTATGCTACAATACAGCTGTGCTTTGATCATCAACCACAAGGCTCTGCTTTTCAACAATAAGCCTTGATCATTTGCATCTTGGCATGCCACACTGACATTCATGCCATGCGATCGATAACTATCAATATATACCATCTGAGCTTGTGCGTCTCAGAGAAGGGTGTTACGCAAAAGAATGAATTCTCCGCCACCAACTATTTATTAAACAGAAATCAGTATACATGGAATGAAATCCAATGTCAAACACACATCCATTTACAAGTCCGTTATGGGTCGGAACGAAATCAGAGACACCTTATTCCTCCTCCCATATGTCCAATACGGAGGAGAGGCGCTCGCATATCTGGACGATCAACAAGTACGTCTGGACAACTACCACTGTAACCCTTTCAAGGCAGCAACTCCAATCAAAGGCATCAGTAGTCTTCCATTCGATGTGAAGATCACCGGTCTTCAATCACCCTCTTCAAATCTTCGACTTCCAATCGTCGTATAATTATTTGAAATGAGATTTAACTCGGACTTTTCAAATAGTTCTCGAATATATATCATTAAAATCATTCCATATCGTTTATAATATTTTATAACGATTTATTGCTATTTTTATTTATTTAAAAATAGCCGTTTCAATTAAATGACGCTTCGGGTCATTACATAGCCTTGGCGCTGTTTTCATCGAAATTTGATTTACACATTTCTCAAAATCTAACCGTTGGATTTTAGCAAATTTTATATCATTGGAAAGGTCTTTCAAAATTGAACCCAACGGTTCCAGTTTTGGGAAAATCCGATGGTCGGATCTTTCGGTATAATAATTTGAAGTTACGATTTCAAAACGCGAACTACAGCGGCGCGATTCGTTTCATTTTTAATTTATATTTGTATATAATTATATAAATATAAATCGTTCGACGATTCCAAATCATTTCAATTCAATATTGGTTTCTATAATATATGAAATCACATATAACATTAAAAATGAAATTTTTAATGATAATACCACCCTTTTGGTATATTGAATATTTTATCCCATTATGTATTCACATTGAAAATGTAAATCTTTTATTCCGTTATTAATTTACATTGAAAATGTAAATCTTTTATTCTATTATTAATTTACATTGAAAAGGTAAATTTCTATACATTCTTTTTTTTTTTTTACAAAAATGTAAATTTCTACTTTATTTACATATAAAGTGTAGACCCCTATTTCATATTTCATTTTCATAGAAAAATGTAAACTCCTATCCTTCCTTTGATTACAAACAAGAATGTGATTTCGTTCCTTACTTTAGTTACATATTAAAAATGTAACTCTTATCCTTTTCCTTTAATTACATAAAAGAAATGTAACTTTCATTCTTTTATCAACATTTGAAAATTGTGAATTTCTTTCATTGATTTATATACATTTGAAAAATGTAAATTTCTAAATTTCAACATCTAATTACCTTGTAAATTTCCACGTAATCCTTTCATAAAATAAAAATATAAAATTCCTATGTAATATTTATTTACATATAAAAATGTAAATCTCTATTCTTGTATTGATTACATATAAAAATGCAATTTTTATACTTCATTCTTTAATCACATTGGAAATGGTATCTTTTATACTTTTCTACGATTACAAATAAAAATGCAATTGTAAGAACCCGTAACTTTCCCGTGAAGGAAAGCACGAATACTTTGAGAACAACACACATCGGAACGCAGACGGGAGAACATTTCATTGTATATTACAACAATTCCATCAGATACAAGAATATACAGAGTATGAATGAATAAATTACATTCAACAAATATCAGAGATTTAAATTACATTTAAATATATCGCAGCGGAAAATAATACAAAAGCACAACTAGAAGTAATGCACGGATACAGAGCTTTCCGAGCATAGTTCCAGCAGTAAATCAGGATCCTGTGAATATAAATCTGCAAAACCAAAACTACTAGCTGCCCGTGTCGAAAATAGGGGCACCCAGAGTTTAGGTTAAAACAATAAACTCCATGTCAGTCATGTGACTGGTGTGAGAACTAAAACAGTTATTTAAAACTTTACTTTAAAAGATAGTAATTCAAGGGACCACGCCATATAACACGGAACGGGTTTCCTCCCAAGAATACTAGTGCATATAACAAAATAGCGCAATGCTCTTTGGAAAAATGAAGCTATTATAAGACCCAGGTCCCATCACACAATGCAACGCAAGCCGGAGGATAGGGTTTTCCCTTATAATAGCCAAACATGCTTGGTACGTTTAAAACAAATAACTTGATACTATAATTAGTGTATAGTGTCAAAACAATTCAATCATAAATATCAATCATAGGCGGCATGGGTACCATCTATCATGTCACCATACTAGTTCTACAATTAAAACCGAAATATCACGTATTGGAAATTGGATTTCCGTCATGAATCGAGGCAAGGGGCAAGCTCCTCTCCGCATTCGAGACACTCTAGCAAATGCCTCAGGACCCCACTATGATCCTTGGAATCGGCTGGGCCGGTCCTCTCTTACTTTTGAGGATTGGTAATTCCTAAACACACGTTTCCCGGTCCTTACAAACCTATATCTGAGGCGCCTCGTATCCAACAACCACAAAGGTGAAAAGCATATAAATGTCAGGGCTGGTAGGTCACTGACACCACCCTAGCTAGAAAGAAACGTCGTGCTCTCCCAGCGGTCCGTCTCCCGTTTTTGACTCATACCGAGGTGTGAGGCTCGCGAATTCACGTTATACACAAAGCTACGCCACACAGGCCGTGCTTTGATCATCAACCACAAGACTTTGCTTTTCAACAGAAGCCTTGATCAATTGCCACTTACGCGTGCCACACTGGAAATTCACTCCATGCGATTGATGTCCATCGATATACAACCTCTGAGCTCGTACGTCTCAGAGAAGGGCGTTAAGCAAGAGAATAAATTCTCCGCCGCCAAACAGATGTATATTTAATAGAGATCAATCAACACAGAATAAAGTCCAATGTCAGACACACAATCCATTTACAAGTTCGTTCTGGGTCTGAACGAAACCGGAGGCACTTTCCTCGCATATCCATCCATCTCCAAGTACGTCTTGACTATCACCAACTGTTTCCCTCATCTTGGGTGTACAGCCCAATCGAGATCATCAGTAATCACCCAAACGATGTGAAGACTTCCGGTCTTCAACCACCGTCTTCATCTTCGACATCCCGTCGAATTGGTTATTCAAAATGGGTATAAACCCAGCCTTTCTGAATATCCCACGTATATAGTAAACAAATGTTACACAAACACAACGAACGCCTCATTCCAATTCAGAATATTCTTTTATTCACAAATCACATTCTTAGGGAAAGGTTCCCATTAATTTTATCCAAGATAAATTCCTCTAAATTTATTCTTTAATCTTCCTTTGGATATCATTTCAAACTAGTCGGGATTAACGAACCACACCGAAGTAATTATTTATTTTATTTCCCAATCCCAACCTATATCCCATGGAGCAAAACTGGTTATACTCCATATCTAACACCACGGTGTCATCGGTAAAATTAATTACCATTTCACGTTCAAATCTAATTAAAGATTTAACTATCGCATTAGAGAAAAACTGGTGGTACTCCATTCTCGATCACGTTTCAGATTTGATAATTTAAATTATCAATTCACATTTTAATCTAATTAAAGATTCATTTAAAATTCCACTTAGTTTTAATCCTCTCAAAAATCAACGTCTTGCCTTTAACTGGGTTAAAGAACCAATGTCATCTAAAACACGATTCACGATAAACCCAAATCACATTTGATATTAATTACAAGACTCTGAATAGAAAATATACCGTCTTATATTCGATATCAAATTCTGAAACCAACAAATATCGTATTGGAAATAACGATATAAAATATATCTTCCAAATTCCCATAACAATATCTGTATAGTCACGAAATCCAACATCGAAATATTCCGAAGATAATTTTGATTCAACTCCAGTCCAATTCACGTATTGGGAATATTGATTATTTTTAAAATCACTTTCAAATTCAATTTATTTATTTCAAAAATAAATTGATTTTAATTCTAGTTCAAAAGTAGTTCATTTCGATAAAAATCTATTTTTATCTTTTCAGATATGGAGTTTTTCATCCCAGTTCTTTCCAATTCATATATTATGATTTTACACAAATTATTGATATTTTTAATAATTTTATCGAGGCCCGTACAGTCGATTTCCATCAATGGCCATCGAACTGCACTTACAGCGACCTTTTCTGAAATTGATTTGGACATAATTCCAAATCCAACCGTTAGATTTCAAATTTCTAATATTCATTGGAAAGCTCTTTTCGATATGAACCCAACGGTTCCGGTT
This sequence comes from Allium sativum, assembly GCA_030737875.1. Lineage (NCBI taxonomy): Eukaryota > Viridiplantae > Streptophyta > Magnoliopsida > Asparagales > Amaryllidaceae > Allium > Allium sativum. The sequence goes on along the minus strand of JASFAX010000027.1, from coordinate 10,525,708 downwards.
TTAGGAGAATCCGACAGTCGGATCTCCCGCAACGTCAATTCGAAGTTAATGGTCGAAATTCACAAACTATCACGGCGCGGCGCGTTCTATTCAGGCCATTATATATATAATATATATTATATATATTTTGTCGATTTCCTTTTAAAACGAATTTTATAAATAGTTTTAAATTCGTTTCAAAAACACTTTCAACTTCATCTTCAATCTCAAATCGATTTGATTTCAATTCAATTCGAATTCATTTCAATTTTTATTTAATTCGAATTCAAATTCGTTTCAATTCAGTTCAAATTCTAATTCGTTTTAATTCAATTTGAATTTACCTTCTATTTACTTCAATTCGAATTCATTTCAAATTGATTTCAATTCAATTTCAGTTCGTTTTAAATTGCATTCAAAATGATTTCAATTCGTTTTTAATTCAATTTCAATTTAATTCAATTTGAATTCATTTCTATTTAATTCGAATTCAAATTCACTTTCTATTCAATTTGAATTCAAATTCACTTTCTATTCAATTCGAATTCATTTTCTATTCAATTCGAATCGAATTCATTTCCTATTCGATTCGAATTCATTTCAAATTGATTCAATAAAATTTCAATTTGAATTTTAATCTAATTTAATTTGAATTTCATTTCAAAATATTAAATTTTGAAATCACTTTTCAATATTCATTGTAAAACGAATAAAATCGATATAAATATCGTTCACGTCAAAATAGCGCAACTCTAATCAACACGGCTTTATATATTTCAATAAATTCGTTATTCTATTCAACAAATGAATATTTATTCTATTCAACACATGAATCTATATTTCTTTCAACACACGACTAATCTCAACACATGAGTCAACACATCACTATTTTTGTTATGTAAAATATTTTATAAAATTATGGTATCTATCGTTTGATTTTTAAATCAAACTCCACCGTGAAGTAGTTTCTAATTTTAAATATGATAAAGATGTAAATTTTATTGTTAAAATACTTTTCTCAACACACGAATAGTTTCAACACATGAACATTGTCAACACATGAATATTTTTATATTCAACACATGAATTTTCTTTTATAATATCCATTATTTTCCCGATTGGAATGAGGCCCAATCAATTACCATATAACGTTAATTATATGGATTTCATACAAAACATGTATATAATAGCAATGATAAACAATCAACCATCATCCAAGGTGCACCACAAAACTGCATAAGCATCAAATATAAATAATTAACGCTTACACAGCCTGTCGACCAATCGATCGACATACAATTAAATAATTGGGATTAGTGTACGCCAAATTTCATCCCAACACCCGTGTGGGGTTTCAAATCAACAAACACAGATTTTTATTTGTGCAGTTGGGCGATGTGTAAAATTTATCATCCCAATCAATATCAGTCAAATCAGTGTATATAAACAAATCGTCCGATTTGTTTATACATATTTATTTATTTATTCGCATTCACGTTAAAAATTATATTTTTAACGATAAAATATTTTTAACTATATAAATATTTTATTTCCTTTCAACACAAGAATATTTTATTATTCAATCATTCCACAACACAATCAATTTTCACAACACATCAATCAAACAAACAAGCCATCCATGGTCTGTGGATGACGGGTGTCGGGTGCTGCTAAGCACCGTCTGCATCCTAGTATATATATATATAACTAGAAAAAAGGAAATTTGAGTGAGAAGTTCTCACCGATAGCTATCCCAACTCCACGACTCTTCATTTATAGAAATCTTCGTCGTTCTCGCCTTTTGTCACTTTTGTTGCCCGTAGCCACTACATATATAAAAAAATCGATTTTTTTACTTCGCTATTCAATATATAAAAATCGAATTTTTACTTCGCTATTCAATATATAAAAATCGAATTTTTACATTTTTACTTCGCTATTCAATATATAAAAATCAAAATTTTACTTCGCTATTCAATATATAAAAATCGAATTTTTACTTTGTTGCTATTTATATAAAAATGCTATTTTTATAATTACTCCATAGGGATAAAAATTCTATTTTTACATCGCTACTATATAGATAAAAATTCTATTTTTACATCGCTACTATATAGATAAAAATTCTATTTTTACATCGCTATTCTCTATATAAAGATTTCGCCTTTTCAAATTTAAAAAATCTAATCTTTTCTGTTTTAAAAATCTAATCTTTTCTATTTTAAAAATCTAATCTTTTCTATTATCATTCTTGCATATAAAAATCAAATTTTTATGTCATTTATATAAATAAAATCCTTCCTTTCATACATGATAAAAATATTATTTTTACATAATTGAAAATCATATTTTTATACAACGAAAAATCTCATTTTTCTACAATGGAAATTACTATCTTTCAAATCTAAGAAATCATGTCTATGTTTCAAAATCAAATCCTTTTTAAACTAAAAATCAAATCTATATATGACTAAAAACCATGGCTTTATATAATAAAAATTATAGCTTTACACATAATAAAAATCATAGCTTTTCTCTAATAAAAAGCTTAACTTTCCTATAAAAAAAAAATTATCTTCCTTAATAAAAATCATCACTTTAATTTTCAGTTTTATAGAAAAATAATAAAATAAAAAAAACTGAAATATATAAATATTTACCTTTGTTCTGAAAGGGGGAGGAGTTGTTGTGGTGTTGGAGGGCGTCGGAGGAGGTGGTGGGTGGCGCCAAGGGGCTGCGCAGGTCGGAGGAGTGGTGCTGGGCATCGAGGCGGCTGTCAGGAGGAGGGGGCCCGCAGATCGTCGGCGGCGCTCGATTCGAAGGGGCAGGGTTTTCTGGGGGGCGGGGTCTCGCGGTGGTCGGCGCCGCTAGGGGGGGGCGTGGAGCGAGATCGGGTTCGAGCGTTATTTTTTTCCTCTTCTGAACTAATGAAAACTAGAAGGGGGGCAGAACGAATAAAGGGAATAAAGAGAGTTTTATTTTTTTTAATATTTTGATTTCTGATTTGAAGAAACCGGGGGGGGGGGGGGGGGGCTGGTCAATGTAAGGAGAGGAGAGAGGAAGTTTTATTTAATTATTTTTAATCCCAAAAAGTTGACTTTTTCATTTGACCTCTAAACGAGGCCCACCGCCTGTCGTCCATAGCGTTTCACCCCCATTCCGAACACAATGGGATATGTATTGTAGGCTGATTCGATCATTTCGATTAGTTTTCGTCAAAATCAACATATAACTCTTTATATTGAATTTGAACACGCATTTCAATTTACTGGGGCCACATACTAACTCGAAAAATTCCAGAAAAATATTTTCTAGCTTCGTATTGACGATACGGTCCTAACAAAACTAATTTCATCGAATTCTGAGACCGTTTGAAAAATGGCCATTTTCCACTCGATTAAAATAAACTGAAACTGATCAAACGCGTTTTCCTTTGCCACGCTCACATATTGATTCGAAAAATTATGAAATTTGGAATCTAGCAATAATTTGACGTCATGGACCCAACAAAAGTGGTTTCGTCGAAATCCGAGGTCATTTGGAAAATGTCTATTTTTAAGGGCCTGAATTCCATAGCGACTATTCAGAATTTTCAACTGGACATATCATTTGATTCCCGCTATGAAATCTCAATTTTTCGGATTCGTTGGAAAGATATTATCAAATAGATCCTATTGTTTTTGGTTTCGCTAAAATCCGGTTTATTTTGCACCCGGTACGTTCAATTGAAGTTTGAAATCGAATTATCGAACTACCGCGCCATTTTCAATTCTATTTATAATTATATATAATTATTATATTCTAACGACAACGTATATAAAATATACGTTCGAATTCCATTTAAAATAAATTTCTCGTCGATTTTATTGAAAATATTCTATTTTAAATGTTCAAAATTCGCTAAAATTGCCAAAATAAAAATTTTAAACTGGCCCAGATTTTCGGGTTGTTACAGCAATCTTTATTCTCTATATCATTACATTGTAAAAATGTAACTTTTTACTTCAATATAAGATTACATTGAAAAATGTAAATTTTCGTTTCATGTTTGATTTACATTGGAAAAATGTAAATCTCTATTCATTCCTTTATTTACGTTGAAAAATGTAATTTCTTATTCACTCTTTATTTTACATTGAAAATGTAAATTTCTATACATACTTTGTTTTACATTGAAAAATGTATATTCTTTTCATACTTTGTTTTACATTGGAAAATGTATGTTCTTCCTATTTTCCATAAATATTTACATTGAAAATATAAACTTTATTTTCATTATTATAATTACATTAAAAATGTCAACTTTTATTTCAATGTTTATTTACATTGAAAATATAAACTTTTTATTTCAATGCATGATTACATTAAAAATGCAAATTTTCTATGTTTCTACATCAAAATGTTTATTTCAATGTTTTCTATACATTGAAAGGTAAATCTAATATAAACGCATTTTTTTATTTCATGATGTTATATTTTAATGTATCATTTAAAATAAGAAATCTAACGCCAAACACATTTTTATCCAATTGTCTATTTTAGAGTTGCATTACATAAAAAAATGTAATGCAAATGCAATTTATATTTAAATGTTTTATTTTAATGTCATCATTTCATTAAATTGTAAAATCAAACGTGAATTCATTTTTCTTTAAATGATTATTTTTAATATCTGATTTACATTAAAATGTAAAAACAAATGTAAATTCATTTTTTTGTATAAATGCTCCGTTTTTTATTACATTGAAAATGTAGATTTAATGTTGAGATATAACAATCAATTTCATATCTATATATATATATTAAAAATATGATTTTTTTTATTATTCAAACCATTAATATATAACAACATGTATATTTTACAATACAAAAATATTTCAGAAAATTTCAGCAGCATAACGGTAGGGAAATTTAAACCGGCACCGTCCCGATGTACGACTCCTCGTGCTACCTTAAAGGCTTGCAGCTTTTGATAAGGGGGATTTCAATAATCTATTTCGCACACAGACGAATTTTTCAATAAGCTAATCTTATTTGTTTTCAACCAAAATGAACCAAAATCAACCATCAACCATTCATAATATTCACCAATTTCAAACCACAACTCAAACAACTCATCCATGGTTTGTGGACGACGGGTGTTGGGAGTCTCTAAACTCCGTCTGCATCCTAATATGTTTTTATTTATTTTAATCGAATTCAGAAATCTCACCTCACATTTTATTTTCTCTAGAATTGTCGAATGCTCCAAAAATTCTGCGGTCAGTACTGAAATGTAGATCTCGTTGTTGTGATTCCAACGGATTCAGTTTTGTCAAATTCTGATCAAATACGAACAAGATACGATTATTTAAAGATTCGGTTATATTTAAATTAATTAATTAATTTGCCAATACCTTTCTTCTTCACTGATAACACAGCCGATGGGTTTCACAATTGCTTCTATCCTAGGGTTTGGTTTTGAAATCAATACAGGGCAGTTGACGACGATCGGACAACGCGACGTAGAGGAGCAAGGGAGGGCGCGCCTGCACGTGGCGGTGGGCCCCACTTCGATCGCGGGTCGACATAGCGGCGACGCTCTGAAGGTCTGAACTTTGGAGCGTTGATTCGCCTTGTACACGCAACGATTGGTCACAAACTTTATATGGATATAAAGTTGAGGAGATTTGCTATGAAATTCCCCAAAGAAGCCATTGATTTCATTGAGTAAATTGGAAGATAATGAGGAGAGAAAGAACGAGCTATAGCTGCGATTCAAAATTAGGTTACGGGTTCAAACGATGGTATAATACAGCATATGTGTATAAACACTATATATATACGTATTTTTTATTTTATTTAATTTCATTTGAATTCAATTTAATTTCTATATCGCCCTTAACTCAAAATCAAACCTAACAAGTGACACCCCTAGCTAGATACCCCAATTCTGAACATAATGAGATATTTTTTGTATCCCTAATCGACTGTTTCAGTCAGTTATTCTTTAAATTAAATAATAAAACAATTAATTATTTAAGTTGATCGAACATTTTAATTTACCAGGGCCACAGACTGACTCTAAAAATTCCCGAAAAATAAATCTAGCTATGTTTTGATGATACGATCCCAACAAAACTAATTTCATCGAATTTGGAGACAGTTGGGAAAATGGTCATTTTCAAGTCGATCGAAATTGACTGAAATTGTCAAAACACATTTTCTTTTGCCACGCTCACATATTGATTCCAAAATTTATGAAAATTGGAATCCCGCAATGATTTGACATTCCAGATCCAACAAAAGTGGTTTTGCCAGAAATGGACGTCGTTTGAAAAATGGCTATTTATACGGGCTATATATTATATTAAATTCCATAGTGACTATTCTGAAAATTCAACTGACCATAACTTTTGATTCCCACTATGAAATTTCAATTTTTCAGATTTGTTGGAAAGATATTCTTAAACAGATTTAAATATTTTTGGTTTTACCAAAATCCGATTTATTTTGCATCTTGTACAGTCAGTCAAAGTGTGAATTCAAATTTTCAAACTACCGCATATTTCTAACTCCTTTTGAAGTGAAAATAAATATTTTCTTTCGAACTTCGATTTAAATAAATTTTTAATAGTTAGTATTTAAAATTAATTATTTCAACTATTCAAAATTCAATAAAAATAGCCAAAATAAAAATTTTAAATTGGTTCTAATTTTCAGGTTTGTTACAAATACTCTTTGAAACTCATTCTAGGATACTACTGATCCCATCTCTAAAGACTCATTCTTATTGGATATTGCTAATCCAATCTCCGATGAATTCTTTCATTTGGTTCTAATATGCATTTTCTCAAGCTCTGTAAACCAAAGCTCTGATACCACGCTGAAACGACCCTAAACTCGCATTTTTGGAAAAGCCCGGATTGAGTTGAGAACACGACAAATCAGAACACAAACAGAAGAACATTTCATTGTCATTACAATAATTTACATCAGAATACAAGAATATAATAGAGTATGAATAAATAATATACAGCGGAAAAATATCAGAGATTTAAATTACATTTAAATAGCAGCGGAAAAATAATAAAAAATACAACTGAAAGGAATACACGGATATAGAGCTTTCCGAATATCGCTCCACCTGTAAACCAGGATCCTGTGAATATAATCTCTGCAAAACCAAAACTACTAGTGCCGGTGTGGAAAATAGGGTCACCCAGAGTTTAGGTTAAAACAATAAACTCCAGGTCAGTCATGGGACTGATGTGAGAACTAAAATAGTTATTAAATCTTTATTTTAAAAGTTGGGAAATCATGGGACTACGCCGTATAACACGGAACAGGTTTAATCCACATGAATCTTAGTTTACAATAAAACAATGCAATGCTTTTTGAAAAATGAAGCTATTATAAGGCTCAGGTCCCATCACACAATGCAAAGCATGCCGGAGGATAGAGTTTTCCCTTATAATAGCCAAACATGCTTGGTACGTATAAAACAAATTATTTCGTTATTATAAGTGCATAGTGTTTAAAACTAACTTCAAATATAAATGTATCAATCACAAACGACATGGGTACCATATATCATGTCTCCATACTAGTTCTACAATCAAAACCTCATGATGTCATATTGGAAGTCGGATTTCAATCATGAATCAGGGCAAGGAACCGTCCTTACCGAATTCGAGACACTCTAGCCCATGCCTCAGGCTCAGAGCTCGAGTGAGCCTTGGATCTTCAGGGTCGGTACACAAATACTTTAGTGGACTAGTAATTCTTGAACAATACGTTTCCCTGCCCTATAGGGCATAAAATCGGAGCCACTAGGGATTCAATATACGAGGCGCCTTATTCCATCATCCATATAAGTAAAATGTCTGGGCTCCATACCATGACACCACTCCAAGCTAGAAAGAAATGCATACTCTCCCTCGAGTCATCTCCCATTTCTGGTCCATACCCGGGTGTGAGGCTCACGAAGTATCGCTATACACAAAGCTAGCTAACTAAAGCTATGCTTTGATCATCATCCCCAAGACTCTGGTTTTCAACAAAAGCCTTGATCATTTGCATCTTGGTATGCCACATTGACAATTCACGCCATACAACTGATGTCTATCAATATATAACCTCTAAGCTCGTACGTCTCGGAGAAGGGTGTTAAGCAAGAGAATAAATTCTCCGCTACCAAATAGATATATATTTAATAGAAATCAATTAGCACAGAATGAAATCCTATGTCATACATACATCCACTTACAAGTCCATTCTGGGGCTGAACGAAACCGGAGGCACCTTATTCCTCATCCCATATATCCAATACAGGAGAGAGGCCCTCGCATATCCGGTCGATCTCCAAGTACGTCTGGACGATCACCACTTATTACTTTGTCTTGGGTGTACAGCCCAATTAAGACATCAGTAATCATCCAAATGATGTAAAGAACTCCGGTCTTCAATCACCGTCTTCACCCTTGATTTTAGTCGTTGTAGTAATTATTCAGAATGAGTTTAACCCGGTCTTTCCGAATAACACACGTATTTTATAATCAAAAATCAAGTGCTATAAAAACACACCGTACGCCTCATTCCAATTTAGAATATTTTTTTAATAAAACATTCACATTATTAGGGAATGGTTCCTCATTCCAATTCAGAATATTCTTTTAATAAAACATTCACATTATTAGGGAAAGGTTCCTATTAATTTTATCAAAGATAAATTCTTTTAAATTTATTCTTTAATCTTCCTTTGAATATCAATTTCAAAAGATTTTATTAACTATTTGGGATTATCGAACCTTACTGCAATAATCATATATTATTTTCCAATCCCAACCTATTCATCCCATGGAGCAAAACTGGTAGCACTCCATATCTAACATCCACTGTGTTCTGGGTAAAATTAATTATCCTTTTACGTTCAAATCTAATTAAATATTTAATTATCTCTTAGAGTAAAACCGGTGGTACTCCATTCTCAATCATTTCATGAATTCAATAAATTTAATTATCTCATTCTCATTTCAATCTAATTAAAAATTATTAAAACTCCAATTTGGTTTTAATAACAAAAATCATTACTTTATGACTATTCAAATTTAGGAAATTAATCTTAATCTTTAACAAGGTTAAAGAACTAATGTCATTTAAAACACAGTTCATGATAAACCCAAAATAATCTTCCATCAAAATGGAATCTACACGGAAATCATAATAGTACATAATCGATATAAATTCCCGTGTCGTACTAATAATATAAATGGAATAGCGGCAAATCCTTTTAAATTCCATATATAGTAACGGTCTTCATTCACAGAAGCTCATCTCGATTATTACCGAATCGAATTCCATTCAATTCCAATTTAGTATATTAAATTGGTAAAAAACTTTACTTTGGAAAAATTTCCATTTAAATCTTATTAAAAGATTTACTGTTAATCGGGTTAAAGAGCAAATATCATTAAAAATACAATTCATAATAAACCCAATTCACATTTTATTTTATTCCAATTACTAAATATAATTGGAAACTCTGATAATCTTAATTAAAAGATTTATTCTTTTCACACGGGGTTTAAGAACAGTGTTATTTAAGACACCATTCACGACAAACCCAAAATACAATTTGACATTAAAAAGGCTATGAATAGAAATTATGTCGGCTTATATTCAATATCAAATTCTGAAATCAACAAATATCGTATTGGCAATAACAATGTCAATATATCTTCCGAATTCCTCAACAATATCAGCATAATCACGGAATCCAGTATTGAAATATTCCAAAGATTATTTCTATTTAAATCCATTCCAATTATGCATTGGAAAATTCTGGTTATGTTAAAACCGTTTTCAAATCCAACTTATTTATTTAAAACATTGGATTATTATTCTAGTTAATAACTAGTTCATTTCGATAAAAATATATTTTAATCTTTTCAAACTTGGAATTTTTCATCCAAAATCTTTCCATATCATTCACTATGATTTTACCTAACTTTTTCATGTATTTAATTATTTTAATAAGGCTCGTACAGTCGATTTCTAATAACGGCCACCGAACTGCATCCATAACGACCTTTTCTGAAATTGATTTGGACATAATTCCAAATCTAACTACTAGATTTCAATTCTCTTATATTCTTGGAAAATTCTTTTCGATACGAACCCAACAGTTCTAGTTTTATGAGAATTCGACGGTCGGATCTCCTGTTACATCAATTTGAAGTTAATGGTTGTAATGACCCGGATTTTTGGTCGATTAATTTTAAATATTTAATATTTATTTTAAATATTGATTTGATAATATAAATGAATTTTTATATTTAGTTATCGATTTAAAAATAAATTTCGATTTAATATCGAATATATTAAATTATCGTAATATGAGAAATAATTCAATTTGAGATTTAAAAGCTGAATTGAAAATAGTTTAGATGATTAATATATGTATTCTATTTGAATATAGATGACGGTAATAATAATTTATTATCGAAGAATTTATTTGTTTGAATTTAAATTATATTAACTTACTATGGTATATATGTTGAAATTTAATTTTAGAATATTTACTATTGAGTTCAAAACAGGGTTGTTATATTGAAATATCGGTCGATACGCTAAAATAGCGGTTCATATTTTTAGTTATAGACCTCGAGATAATTGATCAATGGATAAGCACGAAATCAAATCGGTTTCTATTTAAATTAACTAAAAATCTCTTTAAATCAAATCGCGGTTAAATCAAAAACTAATCACATTAAATATATTGTACTATACACAGGCTATTACTTAATGGTGAAGGATACATCAGTATAAAACCGCGTGCTCCTTCATTTCTCAGAAGAAAATTCCGAACTTCAGAAAGAATGGAAAATAAATGGCGATATATATGTCAAACAAATCAGTGAAAATTTGAGTAGCTCCCATTTCTTTAAAACTCGAAATGCCCTTGCTTCCTCTTTTCTGTTTCCTCTTTCAACACAGCTCGAAATAAAAATGGCCTCGATTCATTTCAATATCGCGAGCCCTTCTCTAAAAATCAAATCGAACCAAGGCTTTCTCTATTATTCTCGAAATCAAAAATCTTATCCACTGAAAAAGGGGGAAAACGCTCGATGTTCATCACGATACCCCAATGTTCAATTTCAGAGTTTTAGTTGCGGGCTTTGGCCATCGCGAGCAAGGGTTACGCGTTCGAATTTGGGGATGAGTTGTTGATTCAACATCGCGGTATGGTTTATGGATGGAAAGTCGAACTAATAGGGACCGCGTTCAATATTTGAAAGCTAGAGATTTTGATGGCCTCGAGGGCATTTAGTGTGAGTTTTGGTGATCAATGTGGTGACTTGAGATGTTAAAATATGAGTATTGGTGTTCAAATCATTTTGGCAGTGGTGTGATTGCTGTAAGTTGTTTAAGTGGTAAATTAGGGAAATCGATGTCAATTTTTCCCATTGGTGCTTCGAAGTCATGAAAACTGGAGGTTCTGGGCAAGGCCCGTGGGATGGAAGCATTTTGATGTTTCTTTGATGTCGTGTTTTGGCAAAAATGGTCAACGCTGAGGTAAGCAAGGTCAAAGAAGGCAGTGTGATATCTCATCAGTAAGGTTGTTTGGTTATCAGTCGCGTTAGATTTAACAGCAAGGTTGTTGGTGCCTACTGGTGGTAGGAGAAATCAATATGGGTGTTTGGTGATCAATCAGAAAGAAATTGGGAAGAATCTACACCGAGAATTTTATAATGTTAGGTAAATAACCCTTTTTAATTAAATTTGCTAATAACCCTTTTTATTTTATAATGTGACTTTTAAATTTAGAAACATGATATCCCATCAAATCTAGGTCCTAATCCTATGCGATCAATTGTGTTGGATTCATAAACAATGTTATCTTTGAAATGGAATTTAGTTGAAATAGTTCGAAATTGGGAATCGATCGTTATTTCGGCATATAAAATCACGGTGAGTAAATCTCACTCATTTTTATTTCGAATTGTTTTATTCGTTAAAATAATTGTTTGATGGTTGTTTAGTTGCACTAAAATATTACTGTGGCTGTTATTAAATATATATTAGTTATGTTGGATTAGTGTTTGTCGCTATTATATATATATATTGGTGATTGGTTGGATTCCCGCAGTACCATTAGCGGATGCCCGCAGTATCATTAGCGGATGACCCTATACGCCCCATGCTATGATAGTGGATGAACTTCTGTACCGCGGTATCCTGCCTTGAAGCAGGAAGGGTATTATTTATGTTGACCGACGTCTGTTGATGTAGGAAAACAGGTCGGAGGAATCCAACTGGATTCCTCAAAAATATTATCATTTGTTTGGTTTCATATGTGTTATTTTATATAATGTGTTAGAAAAACCCGTGATTTGATAATTGGGTATTTTGGATGTTTGAAATATCACTTGGCCTAAATGGTAATTTATAAAAATATCGTAAATAGGGTTTTGAGATTTAAAAAGAGAAATTCTATTTTTCTGAAATAGAATTTGAATTTCGAATAGACTATAAAGATATTAACTTGTTTTAAATAAATAAAACAAGTATTTAATTTATAAATGATATTTATAAATTAAATAACATAGGAAATTTAAGTAAATTTATAAACAGTGTTTATAAATGAAATGGAATTATTTTCATTGGATAATCAAGGAATTGAATTGAACTGAATTTATTAACGAGGTTTATAAATGTAGTGGGAAAAATTATCATTTGATAATTTGAATATTTAAATTCAAATGTGAATTTAAAAATAGAAATGGGGAAATCGTTTTAAAGAAATAAATGATGGAATTTATTCTGAAGTTCAGAATATAAATTGAACTAAAGTAAGTCCATAAGGATTTATGATATGAATTCGATTATTTCGAATTTATTTAAATAGAAGTCAAATTGAATATGAAAATAAATCGGGTGTTATATATATAAGTTATTATAAATTGAAATTTCCAAAATAAGATTTTGGTGGTTAATAGATTTCTAAATAGAACTTGTTTAAATATATAAGAGAAGGAAATTTATAAACGATGTTTATAAACATGATGAATTAATTATCAAGAAATAATTTGAAATATTAAATTCAAATATGAATTTAAAAGTATAAATTGAAATCATTTCGGAAAAAGGAATGATAGTTTTTATTACGAAATTCGGAATATGAAAGGGGTTGGGTTTCAAATAGGTATTTGAAAGGAAAGCTTGTTTTAATTTTTAAACAAGAAAATTAATTTATAAACAATGTTTATAAAAATAGGGAAATAAATTATTGTTGGATAATTTAGGAGTTTATAATTCAAGTATGAATTGAAAAGTGAATTGGAAAAACGGTTTGAAATAGAACGATAATTTTTTTTCCAGAATTCAGAATATAAATTGAAGTGAGGAAAATCCAACGGGTTTATAATTAAAATTTGATTATTTTGAATTTTATAAATAAATTATTTATAAAGGGATTAGAAATTAATATAGCAGATCGAGTTGTAAATAAATTTATAACTGAATTATGAAATAATTGACGATTAGGTATAATCAGAACTATTGAGTGAGATTGGGAAATTGGTTTAAAATAGATTAAAATATTTTAGAAGGGAGTTGAATTTCAATTATCAACAAAGTTTAAAGTTTATATTTAATTATAATTAAAACGAACTCACCGCAGCGTGTCAGTTCGTAAGTTTGCGTTCCGTACTTTAATTGAGTATACGGGACTCAATTTAAGTCGGAATTCTTTGAAACAAGAATCGTCGGGACCATTGGAATAATAGTTTTCTAATGAAAGAGAAAATTCTGAATTTCGTCGTATATATTTTGAGTTATGTCAAAATCGAATTTTCAAAAAAAACTGCGCCATAACCATTTAAAAACCATAACGGTTTATTTAATTTTATAAAAGGATTTTAAGCATATAAAATCTGAATTTCTATTTAGAAAATTTCAGATTTGAGTTGTAAAATATATGTGACCTCAAGTGGAGTAATGGATTTGATTTTTGAAACAAAAATCTGATTTTTAATTATTGAATAGAATTAACTAATTTGAATAATAATTAATTAGTGAGATTTTGAATTGAAATTGGGTTTTGAATAATTGAATTCGATTTGGAAATTTATATTCGAAATCGAAAAGGAAACTTGAATATAAAATGGAAATTCGATTTGTTTATAAGTAAGCTGATGTTATATTAGAACATGTTATGTTCAAACAAAGAAGAGAAATAGGCAAAAAAGCTAATTAGAAAATAAATTAGCGAATTGTGTTAAGACGAATGGATTGAGTTGAAACCAAATGGGAATATTTGGATATGTGTTAAACAGGTATGGAATGAAGAGAATGAAGTTTATAAATTTAGTGCCCGATAGTAAGGTACATGTTTAAATTCCATATAAGGTTTTATGCGCCGAATCGGCAAGCCACTTGGCTTTTTGGTTTTCTTTTTGAATGGAAAGGGCCTAGATAGGCGAGTTGAGGTTTGAACTGTTGACCAGTACAAAGGAGGTTATGGCGAAATTTTCTGGAAATTTAAGGAGTTAGAATATTTTTAAGAAAATTTGATAGTTAGAAATCAATGTATCAATATATATAGAATTTGATAAGGAAACAAACTTAAAATTGAATATTATAAACAAAAAGGAAATCTATAATTAAATCTGGTAAAAATAGAAAGAGAAATGTATATACGTTTTAGAAATGGAAAATTGGTTTAATATGGTGTTGATTATTCGAGTTAGCGGTCTTGTCTGTTTTGAAGTTAATAATATTTTCAGTCAAGGTATGAGAGGTAATTATACCCTAACTCGATTGATTTCATTATTAGCTGATAAATAGCAAGATTCAGTCTCGAAGAGAAATGTTTAAAGAAATTTAGTCGAATACAATATTTTGGGTTGTTGTAGCGATGTTTTACACAGAATTCGTTTTAACCCAAGCAAATGTAAATTTAGAAATATAATAATAAATGTTTCCTGAGTATAGAAATAAATGAATGGTCTTGGAAGAGATAAGTAATTGGAACGTTTTTCAATTATAAATAGAATATATTTTCTAAGTATAGAAGATAAAAGAAGAAGATATATGGAAATGTTTTCCAAATAGCGTAAGAGGCCAAGATGTTTATTGAAAATATTTCATTAACAAATATTGATAAAGAAATAGATAAGTGATTTAATTAATGAAATATTAATTAATGGGCCCAGTGATTGTTTGATGTTTTGAATGGACGTTTGTTTATTTTTCTTAAGTAAAATAACTGACTATCGAAGTATTTGCCAATATCGTTGTCAATATGGAGAGACCGGTTGGATTATTATCCGAGAACCACTCCATATTGGCAGTAGCGTTGCGAATCAGATTATATGAATATAATCGAAGATGGAGTAATGTGCAAGGACTTTTTCTATTAATAGAAAT
The DNA here is from genome assembly GCA_030737875.1 of Allium sativum. NCBI lineage: Eukaryota > Viridiplantae > Streptophyta > Magnoliopsida > Asparagales > Amaryllidaceae > Allium > Allium sativum. The sequence goes on along the minus strand of JASFAX010000027.1, from coordinate 10,510,318 downwards.
TGTCCCTTCGGTTTCGTTCAATCCCAGAACGAACGTAAATCGACGAATGTCGGACAGAGTATTTCCAATGATCGCATATGTTGGTCTATATAGATATATATGGTGGCGGAGAATTTATTCTCTTAGCATAATATCCAGAATATATTTGTGCAAATCAATTAATGATTTACGGATCTGACAATGTGGCATTCAAAGTGATTGTGCTATCAAGGAATGATAAGAAATCGTAGCCTCAGGCCTCAACAACCGGGTGAAGCGACCCGAACTTCCCCGGTCTCCGAAGAGATGAGAAAGAACGAATTACTGTGAGGACAAGACAAATCAGAACGCATACAGAAGAACATTTCATTGCATATTACAACAATGCATCAAATTACAAGAATATACAGAGTATTAATGAATAAAAATTACACAGAAATATCAGAGATTTAAATTACATTTAAATACATAGCAGCGGAAAATAATACAATACACAACTAGAAGAAGATATACGGATACAAAGCTTTCCGGATATCGTTCCAGCTGTAAACCAGGATCCTGTGAATATAAATCTGCAAAACCAAAACTACTAGCTGCCCGTGTCAAAATAAGGGCACCCAGAGTTTAGGTTAAAACAATAAACTCCAGGTCAGTCATGTGACTGGTGTGAGAACTAAAACAGTTATTAATCTTTATTTTTAAAGTTAGGTAAATCAAGGGACCACGCCGTATAACACGGAACGGGTTTCCTCCCAAGAACACCAGTGCATAAACAAAACAACGCAATGCCAAATAAAGAAAAATGAAGCTGTTATAAGACCCAGGTCCCATCACACAATGCAACGCAGCCGAGGATAGGGTTTTCCCTTATAACAGCCAAAGAATGCTTGATACGTTTTAAAACAAATCATTTGATACTACTATAAGTGCATAGTGTATAAAACAACTTCAAATCATAAGTATCAATCATAGGCGGCATGAGCGCCCCATCCCACTATGTCACCATATATAGGTTTACAAATAAAACCGCAAAGTCACGTATTTGGAAATTGGATTTCCGTCTATGAACCGAGGCAAAAGATAGTCCTCAACCGATTCGAGACAATCTAGCCCATGTCTCAGGTCCCAGACTCAGGTGGGCCTTGGATCGTCAGGGCCGGTCCACCGATGTGGATTATTATGCCTGAACACTACGTCTCTCCGCCCTATGGGGCGTAAATGAGCCAACAAATGACTCCATCGGACCCGGATCGTCCGATCAAACCGAGGCGCCTCGCAACAACAACAACCACATAAGTCAAACTCGTCAGGGCGTGTAAAACCACTGACGCCACTTCTAGCTAGAAAGAAACGCAAGTCCTCCCTGAGGTCCGTCTCCCGTTTTTGGTTCATACCGGGTGTGAAACTCGCGAATTCACGTTACACAAAGCTGTGCCACACAGGCTGTGCTTTGATCATCACCACAAGACTTTGCTTTTCAACAGAAGCCTCGATCAATTGCCACTTAGGCATGCCACACAGGCAATTCACTCCATGCGTTTGATATCCATCAATATATAACCCCTGAGCTCGTACGTCTCAGAGAAGGGCGTTAAGCAAGAGAATAAATTCTCCGCCGCCAAACAGATATACATTTAATAGAAATCAAGCACACAGACTAAAATCCAATGTCAGACACACAGTCCATTTACAAGTCCGTTCTGGGTCTGAACGAAACCGGAGGCACCTAGTACCCCGCATATCCATCGATCTCCAAGTACGTCTGGACGATCACTAACTGTTTCCATCTTCTTGGGTGTACAGCCCAATCAAGATCATCAGTAATTACCCAAACGACGTGAAGACTTCCGGTCTTCGACCACCGTCTTCATCTTCGACACCACGTCGAATCAGTTATTCAGAATGGGATAAACCCGGTCTTTCTGAATAACTCGCGTATATATTATAAAAGTGTTACACAAACACAACATACGCCTCATTCCAATTCAGAATATTCTTTTATTCAAATATTCCTATACTTTGGGAAAAGTTCCCATTAATTTTATCCAAGATAAATTCTTTAAATTTATTCTTTAATCTCCTTTGAATATCAATTCAAACTAGTCGGGATTAGCGAACCACACCGAAGTAATCATTTATTTTATTTCCCAATCCCAACCTATTCATCCCATGAAGTAAAACTGGTAATACTTCATATCTAACACCACAGTGTTATCGGTAAATTCAATTACCATTTCACGTTCAAATCTAATTAAAGATTTAACCATCGCCTGGAGCAAAACTGGTGATACTCCATTTTCGATCATCTCAATCTAATTAAAGATTCATTAAAACTCCACTTAGTTTTAATCTTTAACTGGGTTAAAGAATCAGTGTCATTTAAAACACGGTTCACGATAAACCCAAAATCACATTCCATTAATTATCGGGTTAAAGAACAAGTGTTATTTAAAACACTGTTCACGATAAACCCAAAAATCAATACCAATTCAATTCCAATTAAATATCGTTTAATTGGTACACTTCATTAAATCTAAATAAAAAGATTTAATCTTTTCACAACTAGGTTCAAGAACAGTGTTAGTGAAGACACCATTCGCGACAAACCCAAATCACATTTGATATTCAATACAAGGCTCTGAATAGAAAATATATCGGCTTATATTCAATATCAAATTCTACGACTAACAAATGTCGTATTGGAAATAACGATATAAATATATATCTTTCAAATTTCCATAACAACATCTGTATAATCACGAATTCCAACATCGAAATATTCCGAAGACAATTTCGATTCAAATCCACTCCAATGCAATCATTGGAAATTTTGGTTATTTTCAAAACCCTTTTCAAATTCAATTTATTTATTTAAAAATATATAGAATTATAATTCTAGTTCAAAACTAGTTCAGTTCGATAAAAATCTATTTTTATCTTTTCAAATATGGAGTTTTTCATCCCAAATCTTCACAAATCATTTCTTATGATTTTACACAAATTATTACTATTTTTAATAATTTTATCAAGGCCCGTACAGTCGATTTCCATCAATGGCCATCGAACTGCACTTATAGCGACCTTTTTCAAATTTGATTTGGATATATTTCCAAATCCAACCGTTAGATTTCTAATTTCTAATATTCGTTAGAAAGCTCTTTTCGATACGAACCCAACGGTTCCGGTTTTAGGAGAATCCGACGGTCGGATCTCCCGTAATGTCCGTTTGAAATAAATGGTCGAAATTCACGAACTGCCGCGGCGCGGCGCGTTCTATTCAGGCCATTATATTATATATATAATATATATAATATATACTTCGTCGATTTCTATTTAAAACGAATTATATAAATAGTTTTGAATTCGTTTCAAAAACATTTTCAACTTCCTTTTCAATTCAAATCACAATTGAATTCTTCTTTATAGATTCGTTTTAAAATTCATTTCTATTCAATTCAAATTTCAATTCAATTTGAATTCGTTTTCAATTCAATTCATTTGGAAATCGTTTTCAATTCAATTCATTTCGAAATTGTTTTCAATTCACTTCATTTCGAAATCGTTTTCAATTCACTTCATTTCGAAATCGTTTTCAATTCACTTCATTTCGAAATCGTTTTCAATTCAATTCATTTCGAAATCATTTTCAATTCACTTCATTTCGAAATCGTTTTCAATTCAATTCATTTCGAAATCATTTTCAATTCACTTCATTTCGAAATCGTTTTCAATTCAATTCATTTCGAAATCGTTTTCAATTCAATTCATTTCGAAATCGTTTAAAATCGATATAAATATCGTCCACGTCAAAATGGCGTCAATCTAATCAACACGGCTTCATATGTTTCTATTTTCAAATATTCTATTTCGAATATTTCTATCTCAAATATTTCTTTCCAAATATTTCCTTTTTCAAATATTCTATTTTCAAATATTTCTTTTCGAAACTGGAATGAGGCCCAATCAATTACCATATAATGTTAATTATATGGATTTTCTACAACACATGTATATATCAACAACGATGAATAGTCAACCATCATCCAAAGTGCATTCTACACTGTATAAGCATCAAATATAAATATTCAACGCTTATAACAGCCTGTCAATCGATCGATCGACATATTTAATCAATCAGGATGAGTGAACTTCAAATTTCATCCTAACACCCGTGTGGGGTTTCAAACAATCAAACACATATTTTATTTGTGCAGGTGGGCGATGTGTAAAATTTATCGTCCCAATCAATGTCCTTCAAATAGGTGTACATAAACAAACCGTCTGGTTTGTAAATGAATATTTATTTATTCACATTCACGTTAAAAATTATATTTTTAACGGTAAAACATTTTACTCCAACATATGAATTTTATTCAGTTCATTCCTTAAATAAAATGATGTTTTTATTTTTCTAACATATTTTAGAAAATTTCGGCGGCATAACGGCACGATACTAGAAACGGGACAAGGCCTAGCCTTATCCCCGGTCTAGTGAAGGCCCACGCCATTCACACATCAATCATATCAATTTCAATTTCACCAAAACAATCCAATCCAAATTAAATAATCTAACCAACTACACAACCAATCAAACAAGTCCATGGTCTGTGGACGGGTGTCGGGTGCTTCTAATAAGCACCGTCTGCATCCTAGTATATATATATATATATATATATATATATATATATATATATATATATATAACTAGAAAAGTAGAATTTGAGTGAGAAGTTCTCACTTAAAGCTATCCAATACTGCGACTCTTCATTTATAGAAATCTTCTTCGTTATCCCATCTTCGTCATCTTCGTTGCCCGTAGTCACTATATACATAAAAATCACATTTTTATATTTTGATGTCTTTTAAAATAAAAATCACATTTTTATTTGTTCGTTCTCAATTTAAAATCATATTTTTATAATCACTTCATATATTTAAAAATCGAATTTTTACTATGCTATTCAATATATAAAAATCATATTTTTACTTCTCTATTTTCTATATAAAGATCTCGCCTTTATAAAAACATCGCCCTTTCATATTTAAAAACATCGCCTTTATAAAAGTAAAGTTTTCGCCTTTATAAAAGTAAAGTTTTCGCCTTTATAAAAATAAAGTTTTCGCCTTTACAAAAGTTACCACTTTATCTCAACGTATATTAAATAAAAATCAGATTTTTATTTCGCTACATATACAAAGATGATATTTTTATATTCTCTATCCTATAAAGATTATATTTTTAATACTTTAAAAATATAAAAATCATATTTTTAATATTTCTATATAGTAAAGATTATATTTTTAATACTTTAAAAATATAAAAATCATATTTTTAATATTTCTATATAGTAAAGATTATATTTTTAATATTTTAAAAATATAAAAATCATATTTTTATTTCTTTCAACACATAAAGATCACTTTTTAAAAAATCAAATCCCTTTTTTTTATAATCAGAAATCTTTTCTCTCTCCCTTTTATTTATATAATCTAAATTTCAGATTTAAAAACAAGTTTAATTCAAATTAAATTTCAGATTTATCATATTTAAATAATTAGCATAAAAGAAAAATAAAATAAATAAAAATTACCTTCATTGTTAATCACGCCGGAGGGAGGGAAAGAGGCGGCGCTAGTCTGGTGGCGGAGCCCAGGGCGCGGGCGGCGACGTGGGTGGCTCGCGATGGATGGGGTTCGGCGGTGCTCGGTGGTTCGACGAGGAGAGGGGCGCGGGGTTCTGTGGCTCGCGATGGAGGAGGAAGGAGGAAGAAGGGGCGGATGCGAGAGAGGGGAAGAAGAGGAAGAGGCGGCGGCGACAACACCAGGGGGAGGCGGCGAAGGCGATCCCGATCCGCTTCTTTTTTTTTTATTTGGTTTCTGAAAATCGATTATGAACGGGGGGGGGGGGGGTATATGAAAGATATATATATATATTTATTATTTTATTATTTAATTATTTTTAAAAGTTGACTTTCACATATGTCATCTAAACGAGGCCCACCGCCTGTCGTCCATAGCGTTTAACCCCCATTCCGAACACAATGGGATATGCCATGTAGGCTGATTCGACTGTTTGAATCAGTTTCTGTTAAATTTACACTTAAATCGCTATATTGAATTTTAAACGTACATTTCAAATTACCGGGGTCGCATACTAACTCTAAAAATTCTCGAAAAATATTTTCTATCTTCGTATTGACGATACGGTCCTAACAAAACTAGTTTCGTCAAATTCTGAGACCGTTGGAAAAATGGCCAATTTCCAGTCGATTAAAATCAACTGAAACTGGTCAAACGCGTTTTCCTTTACCACGCTCACATATTGATTCGAAAAATTATGAAATTTGGAATCTAGCAATAACTTGACATCACGGACCCAACAAAACTGGTTTCGTCGAAATCCGAGGTCATTTGCAAAATGTCCATTTTTAAGGGCCTGAATTCCATAGCGACTATTCAGAATTTTCAACTGGACATATCTTTTGATTCCTGCTACGAACTTTTGATTTTTCGGATTCGTTGGAAAGATATCATCAATTAGATTCCATTATTTTTGGTTTCACTAAAATCCGGATTATTTTGCACCCGGTACATTCAATTGAAGTTTGAAATCGAATTATCAAACTACCGCGCCATTTTCAATTCTATTTATAATTATATATAATTATTTATATTCTAACGACGACGCGTATAAATATATACGTTCGAATTATATTCAAAATAAATTTCTCGTCGATATTATTTAAAATAATTCAATTTAAATATTCAAATTCAGCTAAAATTGCCAAAATAAAAATTTCAAACTGGCCCGCATTTTACGGGTTGTTACAATCTCCCCCACTTAAAACTTTTCGTCCCCGAAAAGGAACAAAGTCGAAAGCGGTTTGATTATTCAACTCTACGCTCGATCTGGCTTCTATTCTCCAACTCTTTAGTTTCTGAGAATTTTCAAAATTTCAAAAATTTGGCTAACACCCTAAATTTTCGAAAAATTTCGCCATAACCTCCCCTGCACCGGGTGCATCGGGGAATTTCAAATAGCTTCCCCGGTCCTTCAGATCTCAAAAAGAAAAAAGAAAAAGCCAAGCGGCTAGCCAATAGGCTCATAAAATCATCATCACCCAAACAAAACAGTAAATTATGTAGTAAACATGTACCTATTTGTCGGGCAAACAAATTTTATTCTCTGGCTCTAGCCTCCTTGCTATGACCTGTTCAATGATATATATGTATATGCAAACAAATGCGACCAATTTTCAATATAATCCAATATTTGATTCAATTAGGCTAAATGGTTCAAAATTAGCAAACTAATGAACCAACAACACAAACATCAATCAATTAGTGAATTTAACGTTTCAAATTCATAATTTTGATATATATACTGAAAATCTTGTTTTTGATGCCAATTCACAACAAAGTGTTCTAGCTATATAAGATTTGGTTCTCACACCAGTCTAATGGAAATATATAGATATCACACTTTCGTCACTCGAAAATAAATGCTGGTGATGGTATACTTCATCATCAGGACCATGTCCGGGCAACTAGAGTGTGATTCTATACCTATCCAATATATTAAAATTTCGAATACACTCGGATCAGACGTATACGCAAAATCTATATATACTGGATTGTCCACATCAATATAAATAAATAACCAGATACGAATAATTGATTTAAATTTTCAAAACAAAAATTTGTTTTCACTTTTATTTTAAAATTTTACTCTTCACACTCGTTCTAGGATACTACTGATCCTATCTCTAACGAGTCATTCTAATTGGATATTACTAATCCAATATCTGATGAATTCTTTCGTATGGTTCTTATGTGCCTTGTTCTCTGCTTTGTAAACCAAAGCTCTGATACCAACTGAAGCGACCCGAACTTCCCCGGTCTTCGAAGAGATGAGAAAGAACGAATTACTGTGAGGACAAGACAAATAAGAACGCATACAGAAGAACATTTCATTGCATATTACAACAATGCATCAAATTACAAGAATATACAGAGTATTAATGAATAAAAATTACACAGAAATATCAGAGATTTAAATTACATTTAAATACATAGCAGCGGAAAATAATACAATACACAACTAGAAGAAGATATACGGATACAAAGCTTTCCGGATATCGTTCCAGCTGTAAACCAGGATCCTGTGAATATAAATCTGCAAAACCAAAACTACTAGCTGCCCGTGTCAAAATAAGGGCACCCAGAGTTTAGGTTAAAACAATAAACTCCAGGTCAGTCATGTGACTGGTGTGAGAACTAAAACAGTTATTAATCTTTATTTTTAAAGTTAGGTAAATCAAGGGACCACGCCGTATAACACGGAACGGGTTTCCTCCCAAGAACACCGGTGCATAAACAAAACAACGCAATGCCAAATAAAGAAAAATGAAGCTGTTATAAGACCCAGGTCCCATCACACAATGCAACGCAGCCGAGGATAGGGTTTTCCCTTATAACAGCCAAAGAATGCTTGATACGTTTTAAAACAAATCATTTGATACTACTATAAGTGCATAGTGTATAAAACAACTTCAAATCATAAGTATCAATCATAGGCGGCATGAGCGCCCCATCCCACTATGTCACCATATATAGGTTTACAAATAAAACCGCAAAGTCACGTATTTGGAAATTGGATTTCCGTCTATGAACCGAGGCAAAAGATAGTCCTCAACCGATTCGAGACAATCTAGCCCATGTCTCAGGTCCCAGACTCAGGTGGGCCATGGATCGTCAGGGCCGGTCCACCGATGTGGATTATTATGCCTGAACACTACGTCTCTCCGCCCTATGGGGCGTAAATGAGCCAACAAATGACTCCATCGGACCCGGATCGTCCGATCAAACCGAGGCGCCTCGCAACAGCAACAACCACATAAGTCAAACTCGTCAGGGCGTGTAAAACCACTGACGCCACTTCTAGCTAGAAAGAAACGCAAGTCCTTCCTGAGGTCCGTCTCCCGTTTTTGGTTCATACCGGGTGTGAAACTCGCGAATTCACGTTACACAAAGCTGTGCCACACAGGCTGTGCTTTGATCATCACCACAAGACTTTGCTTTTCAACAGAAGCCTCGATCAATTGCCACTTAGGCATGCCACACAGGCAATTCACTCCATGCGTTTGATATCCATCAATATATAACCCCTGAGCTCGTACGTCTCAGAGAAGGGTGTTAAGCAAGAGAATAAATTCTCCGCCGCCAAACAGATATACATTTAATAGAAATCAAGCACACAGACTAAAATCCAATGTCAGACACACAGTCCATTTACAAGTCCGTTCTGGGTCTGAACGAAACCGGAGGCACCTAGTACCCCGCATATCCATCGATCTCCAAGTACGTCTGGACGATCACTAACTGTTTCCATCTTCTTGGGTGTACAGCGCAATCAAGATCATCAGTAATTACCTAAACGACGTGAAGACTTCCGGTCCTCGACCACCGTCTTCATCTTCGACACCACGTCGAATCAGTTATTCGGAATGGGATAAACCCGGTCTTTCTGAATAACTCGCGTATATATTATAAAAGTGTTACACAAACACAACATACGCCTCATTCCAATTCAGAATATTCTTTTATTCAAATATTCCTATACTTTGGGAAAAGTTCCCATTAATTTTATCCAAGATAAATTCTTTAAATTTATTCTTTAATCTCCTTTGAATATCAATTCAAACTAGTCGGGATTAGCGAACCACACCGAAGTAATCATTTATTTTATTTCCCAATCCCAACCTATTCATCCCATGAAGTAAAACTGGTAATACTTCATATCTAACACCACAGTGTTATCGGTAAATTCAATTACCATTTCACGTTCAAATCTAATTAAAGATTTAACCATCGCCTGGAGCAAAACTGGTGATACTCCATTTTCGATCATCTCAATCTAATTAAAGATTCATTAAAACTCCACTTAGTTTTAATCTTTAACTGGGCTAAAGAATCAGTGTCATTTAAAACACGGTTCACGATAAACCCAAAATCACATTCCATTAATTATCGGGTTAAAGAACAAGTGTTATTTAAAACACTGTTCACGATAAACCCAAAAATCAATACCAATTCAATTCCAATTAAATATCGTTTAATTGGTACAGTTCATTAAATCTAAATAAAAAGATTTAATCTTTTCACAACTAGGTTCAAGAACAGTGTTAGTGAAGACACCATTCGCGACAAACCCAAATCACATTTGATATTCAATACAAGGCTCTGAATAGAAAATATATCGGCTTATATTCAATATCAAATTCTACGACTAACAAATGTCGTATTGGAAATAACGATATAAATATATATCTTTCAAATTTCCATAACAACATCTGTATAATCACGAATTCCAACATCGAAATATTCCGAAGACAATTTCGATTCAAATCCACTCCAATGCAATCATTGGAAATTTTGGTTATTTTCAAAACCCTTTTCAAATTCAATTTATTTATTTAAAAATAAATAGAATTATAATTCTAGTTCAAAACTAGTTCAGTTCGATAAAAATCTATTTTTATCTTTTCAAATATGGAGTTTTTCATCCCAAATCTTCACAAATCATTTCTTATGATTTTACACAAATTATTACTATTTTTAATAATTTTATCAAGGCCCGTACAGTCGATTTCCATCAATGGCCATCGAACTGCACTTATAGCGACCTTTTTCAAATTTGATTTGGACATAATTCCAAATCCAACCGTTAGATTTCTAATTTCTAATATTCGTTAGAAAGCTCTTTTCGATACGAACCCAACGGTTCCGGTTTTAGGAGAATCCGACGGTCGGATCTCCCGTAATGTCCGTTTGAAATAAATGGTCGAAATTCACGAACTGCCGCGGCGCGGCGCGTTCTATTCAGGCCATTATATTATATATATAATATATATAATATATACTTCGTCGATTTCTATTTAAAACGAATTATATAAATAGTTTTGAATTCGTTTCAAAAACATTTTCAACTTCCTTTTCAATTCAAATCACAATTGAATTCTTCTTTATAGATTCGTTTTAAAATTCATTTCTATTCAATTCAAATTTCTATTCAATTTGAATTCGTTTCAATTCAATTCATTTGGAAATCGTTTTCAATTCAATTCATTTCGAAATTGTTTTCAATTCACTTCATTTCGAAATCGTTTTCAATTCACTTCATTTCGAAATCGTTTTCAATTCACTTCATTTCGAAATCGTTTTCAATTCAATTCATTTCGAAATCATTTTCAATTCACTTCATTTCGAAATCGTTTTCAATTCAATTCATTTCGAAATCATTTTCAATTCACTTCATTTCGAAATCGTTTTCAATTCAATTCATTTCGAAATCGTTTTCAATTCAATTCATTTCGAAATCGTTTAAAATCGATATAAATATCGTCCACGTCAAAATGGCGTCAATCTAATCAACACGGCTTCATATGTTTCTATTTTCAAATATTCTATTTCGAATATTTCTATCTCAAATATTTCTTTCCAAATATTTCCTTTTTCAAATATTCTATTTTCAAATATTTCTTTTCGAAACTGGAATGAGGCCCAATCAATTACCATATAATGTTAATTATATGGATTTTCTACAACACATGTATATATCAACAACGATGAATAGTCAACCATCATCCAAAGTGCATTCTACACTGTATAAGCATCAAATATAAATATTCAACGCTTATAACAGCCTGTCAATCGATCGATCGACATATTTAATCAATCAGGATGAGTGAACTTCAAATTTCATCCTAACACCCGTGTGGGGTTTCAAACAATCAAACACATATTTTATTTGTGCAGTTGGGCGATGTGTAAAATTTATCGTCCCAATCAATGTCCTTCAAATAGGTGTACATAAACAAACCGTCTGGTTTGTAAATGAATATTTATTTATTCACATTCACGTTAAAAATTATATTTTTAACGATAAAACATTTTATTCCAACATATGAATTTTATTCAGTTCATTCCTTAAATAAAATGATGTTTTTATTTTTCTAACATATTTTAGAAAATTTCGGCGGCATAACGACACGATACTAGAAACGGGACAAGGCCTAGCCTTATCCCCGGTCTAGTGAAGGCCCACGCCATTCACACATCAATCATATCAATTTCAATTTCACCAAAACAATCCAATCCAAATTAAATAATCTAACCAACTACACAACCAATCAAACAAGTCCATGGTCTGTGGACGGGTGTCGGGTGCTTCTAATAAGCACCGTCTGCATCCTAGTATATATATATATATATAACTAGAAAAGTAGAATTTGAGTGAGAAGTTCTCACTTAAAGCTATCCAATACTGCGACTCTTCATTTATAGAAATCTTCTTCGTTATCCCATCTTCGTCATCTTCGTTGCCCGTAGTCACTATATACATAAAAATCACATTTTTATACTTTGATGTCTTTTAAAATAAAAATCACATTTTTATTTGTTCGTTCTCAATTTAAAATCATATTTTTATAATCACTTCATATATTTAAAAATCGAATTTTTACTATGCTATTCAATATATAAAAATCATATTTTTACTTCTCTATTTTCTATATAAAGATCTCGCCTTTATAAAAACATCGCCCTTTCATATTTAAAAACATCGCCTTTATAAAAGTAAAGTTTTCGCCTTTATAAAAGTAAAGTTTTCGCCTTTATAAAAATAAAGTTTTCGCCTTTACAAAAGTTACCACTTTATCTCAACGTATATTAAATAAAAATCAGATTTTTATTTCGCTACATATACAAAGATGATATTTTTATATTCTCTATCCTATAAAGATTATATTTTTAATACTTTAAAAATATAAAAATCATATTTTTAATATTTCTATATAGTAAAGATTATATTTTTAATACTTTAAAAATATAAAAATCATATTTTTAATATTTCTATATAGTAAAGATTATATTTTTAATATTTTAAAAATATAAAAATCATATTTTTATTTCTTTCAACACATAAAGATCACTTTTTAAAAAATCAAATCCCTTTTTTTTATAATCAGAAATCTTTTCTCTCTCCCTTTTATTTATATAATCTAAATTTCAGATTTAAAAACAAGTTTAATTCAAATTAAATTTCAGATTTATCATATTTAAATAATTAGCATAAAAGAAAAATAAAATAAATAAAAATTACCTTCATTGTTAATCACGCCGGAGGGGGGGAAAGAGGCGGCGCTAGTCTGGTGGCGGAGCCCAGGGCGCGGGCGGCGACGTGGGTGGCTCGCGATGGATGGGGTTCGGCGGTGCTCGGTGGTTCGACGAGGAGAGGGGCGCGGGGTTCTGTGGCTCGCGATGGAGGAGGAAGGAGGAAGAAGGGGCGGATGCGAGAGAGGGGAAGAAGAGGAAGAGGCGGCGGCGACAGCACCAGGGGGAGGCGGCGAAGGCGATCCCGATCCGCTTCTTTTTTTTTATATTTGGTTTCTGAAAATCGATTATGAACGGGGGGGGGGGGGGGGGGTATATGAAAGATATATATATATATTTATTATTTAATTATTTAATTATTTTTAAAAGTTGACTTTCACTTATGTCATCTAAACGAGGCCCACCGCCTGTCGTCCATAACGTTTAACCCCCATTCCGAACACAATGGGATATGCCACGTAGGCTGATTCGACTGTTTGAATCAGTTTCTGTTAAATTTACACTTAAATCGCTATATTGAATTTTAAACGTACATTTCAAATTACCGGGGTCGCATACTAACTCTAAAAATTCTCGAAAAATATTTTCTAGCTTCGTATTGATGATACGGTCCTAACAAAACTAGTTTCGTCAAATTCTGAGACCGTTGGAAAAATGGCCAATTTCCAGTCGATTAAAATCAACTGAAACTGGTCAAACGCGTTTTCCTTTACCACGCTCACATATTGATTCGAAAAATTATGAAATTTGGAATCTAGCAATAACTTGACATCACGGACCCAACAAAACTGGTTTCGTCGAAATCCGAGGTCATTTGCAAAATGTCCATTTTTAAGGGCCTGAATTCCATAGCGACTATTCAGAATTTTCAACTGGACATATCTTTTGATTCCTGCTACGAACTTTTGATTTTTCGGATTCGTTGGAAAGATATCATCAATTAGATTCCATTATTTTTGGTTTCACTAAAATCCGGATTATTTTGCACCCGGTACATTCAATTGAAGTTTGAAATCGAATTATCGAACTACCGCGCCATTTTCAATTCTATTTATAATTATATATAATTATTTATATTCTAACGACGACGCGTATAAATATATACGTTCGAATTATATTCAAAATAAATTTCTCGTCGATATTATTTAAAATAATTCAATTTAAATATTCAAATTCAGCTAAAATTGCCAAAATAAAAATTTCAAACTGGCCCGCATTTTACGGGTTGTTACAATCTCCCCCACTTAAAACTTTTCGTCCCCGAAAAGGAACAAAGTCGAAAGCGGTTTGATTATTCAACTCTACGCTCGATCTGGCTTCTATTCTCCAACTCTTTAGTTTCTGAGAATTTTCAAAATTTCAAAAATTTGGCTAACACCCTAAATTTTCGAAAAATTTCGCCATAACCTCCCCTGCACCGGGTGCATCGGGGAATTTCAAATAGCTTCCCCGGTCCTTCAGATCTCAAAAAGAAAAAAGAAAAAGCCAAGCGGCTAGCCAATAGGCTCATAAAATCATCATCACCCAAACAAAACAGTAAATTATGTAGTAAACATGTACCTATTTGTCGGGCAAACAAATTTTATTCTCTGGCTCTAGCCTCCTTGCTATGACCTGTTCAATGATATATATGTATATGCAAACAAATGCGACCAATTTTCAATATAATCCAATATTTGATTCAATTAGGCTAAATGGTTCAAAATTAGCAAACTAATGAACCAACAACACAAACATCAATCAATTAGTGAATTTAACGTTTCAAATTCATAATTTTGATATATATACTGAAAATCTTGTTTTTGATGCCAATTCACAACAAAGTGTTCTAGCTATATAAGATTTGGTTCTCACACCAGTCTAATGGAAATATATAGATATCACACTTTCGTCACTCGAAAATAAATGCTGGTGATGGTACACTTCATCATCAGGACCATGTCCGGGCAACTAGAGTGTGATTCTATACCTATCCAATATATTAAAATTTCGAATACACGCGGATCAGACGTATACGTAAAATCTATATATACTGGATTGTCCACATCAATATAAATAAATAACCAGATACGAATAATTGATTTAAATTTTCAAAACAAAAATTTGTTTTCACTTTTATTTTAAAATTTTACTCTTCACACTCGTTCTAGGATACTACTGATCCTATCTCTAACGAGTCATTCTAATTGGATATTACTAATCCAATATCTGATGAATTCTTTCGTATGGTTCTTATGTGCCTTGTTCTCTGCTTTGTAAACCAAAGCTCTGATACCAACTGAAGCGACCCGAACTTCCCCGGTCTTCGAAGAGATGAGAAAGAACGAATTACTGTGAGGACAAGACAAATAAGAACGCATACAGAAGAACATTTCATTGCATATTACAACAATGCATCAAATTACAAGAATATACAGAGTATTAATGAATAAAAATTACACAGAAATATCAGAGATTTAAATTACATTTAAATACATAGCAGCGGAAAATAATACAATACACAACTAGAAGAAGATATACGGATACAAAGCTTTCCGGATATCGTTCCAGCTGTAAACCAGGATCCTGTGAATATAAATCTGCAAAACCAAAACTACTAGCTGCCCGTGTCAAAATAAGGGCACCCAGAGTTTAGGTTAAAAAAATAAACTCCAGGTCAGTCATGTGACTGGTGTGAGAACTAAAACAGTTATTAATCTTTATTTTTAAAGTTAGGTAAATCAAGGGACCACGCCGTATAACACGGAACGGGTTTCCTCCCAAGAACACCAGTGCATAAACAAAACAACGCAATGCCAAATAAAGAAAAATGAAGCTGTTATAAGACCCAGGTCCCATCACACAATGCAACGCAGCCGAGGATAGGGTTTTCCCTTATAACAGCCAAAGAATGCTTGATACGTTTTAAAACAAATCATTTGATACTACTATAAGTGCATAGTGTATAAAACAACTTCAAATCATAAGTATCAATCATAGGCGGCATGAGCGCCCTATCCCACTATGTCACCATATATAGGTTTACAAATAAAACCGCAAAGTCACGTATTTGGAAATTGGATTTCCGTCTATGAACCGAGGCAAAAGATAGTCCTCAACCGATTCGAGACAATCTAGCCCATGTCTCAGGTCCCAGACTCAGGTGGGCCTTGGATCGTCAGGGCCGGTCCACCGATGTGGATTATTATGCCTGAACACTACGTCTCTCCGCCCTATGGGGCGTAAATGAGCCAACAAATGACTCCATCGGACCCGGATCGTCCGATCAAACCGAGGCGCCTCGCAACAGCAACAACCACATAAGTCAAACTCGTCAGGGCGTGTAAAACCACTGACGCCACTTCTAGCTAGAAAGAAACGCAAGTCCTCCCTGAGGTTCGTCTCCCGTTTTTGGTTCATACCGGGTGTGAAACTCGCGAATTCACGTTACACAAAGCTGTGCCACACAGGCTGTGCTTTGATCATCACCACAAGACTTTGCTTTTCAACAGAAGCCTCGATCAATTGCCACTTAGGCATGCCACACAGGCAATTCACTCCATGCGTTTGATATCCATCAATATATAACCCCTGAGCTCGTACGTCTCAGAGAAGGGTGTTAAGCAAGAGAATAAATTCTCCGCCGCCAAACAGATATACATTTAATAGAAATCAAGCACACAGACTAAAATCCAATGTCAGACACACAGTCCATTTACAAGTCCGTTCTGGGTCTGAACGAAACCGGAGGCACCTAGTACCCCGCATATCCATCGATCTCCAAGTACGTCTGGACGATCACTAACTGTTTCCATCTTCTTGGGTGTACAGCGCAATCAAGATCATCAGTAATTACCCAAACGACGTGAAGACTTCCGGTCCTCGACCACCGTCTTCATCTTCGACACCACGTCGAATCAGTTATTCAGAATGGGATAAACCCGGTCTTTCTGAATAACTCGCGTATATATTATAAAAGTGTTACACAAACACAACATACGCCTCATTCCAATTCAGAATATTCTTTTATTCAAATATTCCTATACTTTGGGAAAAGTTCCCATTAATTTTATCCAAGATAAATTCTTTAAATTTATTCTTTAATCTCCTTTGAATATCAATTCAAACTAGTCGGGATTAGCGAACCACACCGAAGTAATCATTTATTTTATTTCCCAATCCCAACCTATTCATCCCATGAAGTAAAACTGGTAATACTTCATATCTAACACCACAGTGTTATCGGTAAATTCAATTACCATTTCACGTTCAAATCTAATTAAAGATTTAACCATCGCCTGGAGCAAAACTGGTGATACTCCATTTTCGATCATCTCAATCTAATTAAAGATTCATTAAAACTCCACTTAGTTTTAATCTTTAACTGGGTTAAAGAATCAGTGTCATTTAAAACACGGTTCACGATAAACCCAAAATCACATTCCATTAATTATCGGGTTAAAGAACAAGTGTTATTTAAAACACTGTTCACGATAAACCCAAAAATCAATACCAATTCAATTCCAATTAAATATCGTTTAATTGGTACACTTCATTAAATCTAAATAAAAAGATTTAATCTTTTCACAACTAGGTTCAAGAACAGTGTTAGTGAAGACACCATTCGCGACAAACCCAAATCACATTTGATATTCAATACAAGGCTCTGAATAGAAAATATATCGGCTTATATTCAATATCAAATTCTACGACTAACAAATGTCGTATTGGAAATAACGATATAAATATATATCTTTCAAATTTCCATAACAACATCTGTATAATCACGAATTCCAACATCGAAATATTCCGAAGACAATTTCGATTCAAATCCACTCCAATGCAATCATTGGAAATTTTGGTTATTTTCAAAACCCTTTTCAAATTCAATTTATTTATTTCAAAATAAATAGAATTATAATTCTAGTTCAAAACTAGTTCAGTTCGATAAAAATCTATTTTTATCTTTTCAAATATGGAGTTTTTCATCCCAAATCTTCACAAATCATTTCTTATGATTTTACACAAATTATTACTATTTTTAATAATTTTATCAAGGCCCGTACAGTCGATTTCCATCAATGGCCATCGAACTGCACTTATAGCGACCTTTTTCAAATTTGATTTGGACATAATTCCAAATCCAACCGTTAGATTTCTAATTTCTAATATTCGTTAGAAAGCTCTTTTCGATACGAACCCAACGGTTCCGGTTTTAGGAGAATCCGACGGTCGGATCTCCCGTAATGTCCGTTTGAAATAAATGGTCGAAATTCACGAACTGCCGCGGCGCGGCGCATTCTATTCAGGCCATTATATTATATATATAATATATATAATATATACTTCGTCGATTTCTATTTAAAACGAATTATATAAATAGTTTTGAATTCGTTTCAAAAACATTTTCAACTTCCTTTTCAATTCAAATCACAATTGAATTCTTCTTTATAGATTCGTTTTAAAATTCATTTCTATTCAATTCAAATTTCAATTCAATTTGAATTCGTTTTCAATTCAATTCATTTCGAAATCGTTTTCAATTCAATTCATTTCAAAATCGTTTTCAATTCACTCCATTTCGAAATCGTTTTCAATTCACTTCATTTCGAAATCGTTTTCAATTCACTTCATTTCGAAATCGTTTTCAATTCAATTCATTTCGAAATCATTTTCAATTCACTTCATTTCGAAATCGTTTTCAATTCAATTCATTTCGAAATCATTTTCAATTCACTTCATTTCGAAATCGTTTTCAATTCAATTCATTTCGAAATCGTTTTCAATTCAATTCATTTCGAAATCGTTTAAAATCGATATAAATATCGTCCACGTCAAAATGGCGTCAATCTAATCAACACGGCTTCATATGTTTCTATTTTCAAATATTCTATTTCGAATATTTCTATCTCAAATATTTCTTTCCAAATATTTCCTTTTTCAAATATTCTATTTTCAAATATTTCTTTTCGAAACTGGAATGAGGCCCAATCAATTACCATATAATGTTAATTATATGGATTTTCTACAACACATGTATATATCAACAACGATGAATAGTCAACCATCATCCAAAGTGCATTCTACACTGTATAAGCATCAAATATAAATATTCAACGCTTATAACAGCCTGTCAATCGATCGATCGACATATTTAATCAATCAGGATGAGTGAACTTCAAATTTCATCCTAACACCCGTGTGGGGTTTCAAACAATCAAACACATATTTTATTTGTGCAGTTGGGCGATGTGTAAAATTTATCGTCCCAATCAATGTCCTTCAAATAGGTGTACATAAACAAACCGTCTGGTTTGTAAATGAATATTTATTTATTCACATTCACGTTAAAAATTATATTTTTAACGATAAAACATTTTATTCCAACATATGAATTTTATTCAGTTCATTCCTTAAATAAAATGATGTTTTTATTTTTCTAACATATTTTAGAAAATTTCGGCGACATAACGGCACGATACTAGAAACGGGACAAGGCCTAGCCTTATCCCCGGTCTAGTGAAGGCCCACGCCATTCACACATCAATCATATCAATTTCAATTTCACCAAAACAATCCAATCCAAATTAAATAATCTAACCAACTACACAACCAATCAAACAAGTCCATGGTCTGTGGACGGGTGTCGGGTGCTTCTAATAAGCACCGTCTGCATCCTAGTATATATATATATATATAACTAGAAAAGTAGAATTTGAGTGAGAAGTTCTCACTTAAAGCTATCTAATACTGCGACTCTTCATTTATAGAAATCTTCTTCGTTATCCCATCTTCGTCATCTTCGTTGCCCGTAGTCACTATATACATAAAAATCACATTTTTATATTTTGATGTCTTTTAAAATAAAAATCACAATTTTATTTGTTCGTTCTCAATTTAAAATCATATTTTTTTAATCACTTCATATATTTAAAAATCGAATTTTTACTATGCTATTCAATATATAAAAATCATATTTTTACTTCTCTATTTTCTATATAAAGATCTCGCCTTTATAAAAACATCGCCCTTTCATATTTAAAAACATCGCCTTTATAAAAGTAAAGTTTTCGCCTTTATAAAAGTAAAGTTTTCGCCTTTATAAAAATAAAGTTTTCGCCTTTATAAAAGTTACCACTTTATCTCAACGTATATTAAATAAAAAACAGATTTTTATTTCGCTACATATACAAAGATGATATTTTTATATTCTCTATCCTATAAAGATTATATTTTTAATACTTTAAAAATATAAAAATCATATTTTTAATATTTCTATATAGTAAAGATTATATTTTTAATACTTTAAAAATATAAAAATCATATTTTTAATATTTCTATATAGTAAAGATTATATTTTTAATATTTTAAAAATATAAAAATCATATTTTTATTTCTTTCAACACATAAAGATCACTTTTTAAAAAATCAAATCCCTTTTTTTTATAATCAGAAATCTTTTCTCTCTCCCTTTTATTTATATAATCTAAATTTCAGATTTAAAAACAAGTTTAATTCAAATTAAATTTCAGATTTATCATATTTAAATAATTAGCATAAAAGAAAAATAAAATAAATAAAAATTACCTTCATTGTTAATCACGCCGGAGGGGGGGGGGGGGAAGAGGCGGCGCTAGTCTGGTGGCGGAGCCCAGGGCGCGGGCGGCGACGTGGGTGGCTCGCGATGGATGGGGTTCGGCGGTGCTCGGTGGTTCGACGAGGAGAGGGGCGCGGGGTTCTGTGGCTCGCGATGGAGGAGGAAGGAGGAAGAAGGGGCGGATGCGAGAGAGGGGAAGAAGAGGAAGAGGCGGCGGCGACAGCACCAGGTGGAGGCGGCGAAGGCGATCCCGATCCGCTTTTTTTATTTATTTGGTTTCTGAAAATCGATTATGAACGGGGGGGGGGGGGGTTATATGAAAGATATATATATATTTATTATTTTATTATTTAATTATTTTTAAAAGTTGACTTTCACATATGTCATCTAAACGAGGCCCACCGCCTGTCGTCCATAGCGTTTAACCCCAATTCCGAACACAATGGGATATGCCACGTAGGCTGATTCGACTGTTTGAATCAGTTTCTGTTAAATTTACACTTAAATCGCTATATTGAATTTTAAACGTACATTTCAAATTACCGGGGTCGCATACTAACTCTAAAAATTCTCGAAAAATATTTTCTAGCTTCGTATTGACGATACGGTCCTAACAAAACTAGTTTCGTCAAATTCTGAGACCGTTGGAAAAATGGCCAATTTCCAGTCGATTAAAATCAACTAAAACTGGTCAAACGCGTTTTCCTTTACCACGCTCACATATTGATTCGAAAAATTATGAAATTTGGAATCTAGCAATAACTTGACATCACGGACCCAACAAAACTGGTTTCGTCGAAATCCGAGGTCATTTGCAAAATGTCCATTTTTAAGGGCCTGAATTCCATAGCGACTATTCAGAATTTTCAACTGGACATATCTTTTGATTCCTGCTACGAACTTTTGATTTTTCGGATTCATTGGAAAGATATCATCAATTAGATTCCATTATTTTTGGTTTCACTAAAATCCGGATTATTTTGCACCCGGTACATTCAATTGAAGTTTGAAATCGAATTATCGAACTACCGCGCCATTTTC
Source organism: Allium sativum (assembly GCA_030737875.1). NCBI lineage: Eukaryota > Viridiplantae > Streptophyta > Magnoliopsida > Asparagales > Amaryllidaceae > Allium > Allium sativum. Next base: position 10,488,549 of record JASFAX010000027.1, on the reverse strand, counting down.
AATTCTATTTATAATTATATATAATTATTTATATTCTAACGACGACGCGTATAAATATATACGTTCGAATTATATTCAAAATAAATTTCTCGTCGATATTATTTAAAATAATTCAATTTAAATATTCAAATTCAGCTAAAATTGCCAAAATAAAAATTTCAAATTGGCCCGCATTTTACGGGTTGTTACACCGGGAAATGACAAAAATCGGGCAGGAACCATGGCTATGTGGGTCGCTCCCATTAGGGTGTATAATCACCTATCTAGAGAAAATCTTTTTGCTTGTTTAATCTATCGATGCTGTCCCTATTCGAGAAATGGTTGCTGATCCCAACCGTTGGTGATATACATACGATACAATCAAGCGAAATGAGTGGTCGATCATGTGTGGGCCGGGTTGCAAGATGTTCTTGTTGAACCCAGTGTATTCCTCTCTAGAGATACACTATCGGAAGGTGGTTCCATACCTTGTCATAGTCGGAATCCAATCTCCAATAAGTGCCCTGTGGTTTTTGATTTTATATTATATATGGAGCGTGAGATGCAAGCGTTCCGCTAGATTGTTATTTATTTTATTTAGACACTATTATAATATCATTGATTTTATATTATATATGGAGCGTGAGATGCAAGCGTTCCGCTAGATTGTTATTTATTTTATTTAGACAATATTACATAAAAACCGTCCATGTTTATGTGTGGGCTGGTCTTACTATTATCCTTCCTTTCAAAAGGATTTTGAAAGTTAAACAATTGTTTGGAGTTTGCTCAGACTAGTCCCATGACTGACCCAGAGTTTATTTTGTTTTTGTTTTCCCTAAACTCTTGGGTACCCAAATTTGTACGAGCAGTCAAGTAGTCAGGATTGTTCAGATTCACTTGGAAGAGATGGAAGCAGGAGGCTTCACCAGTTAGCTATAGACTATCATATTTCTGCTATGTACTATGTTGTATCTGGAAACAGGTGTTTATAACTGTTCCAAGAATAACTCTTGTGCTCTGATGATGGTACGTATATAAAGTTACTGATTTGTATTTCAAAGGTTATATTATATAATATATTTTATTCGTTCCGCAGTGAGATTTGTCTTCTTTGTATTCTATTCTAATATTTCTTTCTTTCTATTTCTCTTCCTCTAACTTCTTTCTAAAAATGATTCATATTTCTGTGCAATTTGGTTTGGACGTGTGGTGTTATTAGTCAACTCAGATAATACGGATTTGCGGGAGGTTACAGTTGGTATCAGAGCCGGTTGCTTAATTGGTACGGATGATAGGGGGTTCTTGCTTTGCGTTAGGTGGCGAACGGGAAACTCTTACCCCTACATCTCCCGATAATGTAGGTTGGTCTAGTCGCGAGGCTGGCCGTAAAAGTAGTTCTGAGGTACCAGTGTAAGCCATGGTGGGATATTATCCTGCTGCTTAGGGGGTGGAGGGATGGTTGAAAAGTCTACCAAAATCGCCGGGCCATTACAGTTGGTATCAAAGCTTAGGTTGAGAAAATACCTAGGCTTTGGTGGGGTTGTGCTCATTAAAGATAGGATCAGTAATACCCTAGAATGAGTTGAGCGTATATATACGAGAGCGCGTATTTGTTAATTGATATAAAAATTGTTTTATACTGTGTTGGCTAGTCTACTGAGTGGTTTATGAATTCTGATAGAATTGTGGGATGCCACGAAGTCGATAGGAATTTCTAAACGCTTGAACAGTGAAATTAACACAATATTGTTTTAAAATGGGTAGATGAAATAATTTTACCCAAAATTCTATTTCGATATAAAAGTAACGATTTTCTGAAATTATTATATTATATGGATGTGTTGGCTGTTATTACTATAATCAATTGTGATTATAAAATTGGAATGGTTAATTGTAACCAGATATAATTTTTATAAGAATGAAATATACAAATGAGATGAATTAAAATTGAATTCAAACCAGAATTTGAAATTTAAATCCTGGGTGTTTGGAAAAATATTTTCTGAAATATATTAAAATAATATAGCTTTGTTTTGAAAGGATTTTTGATTAAAAATCATCTTGAAATGGATTTTGAAAATGATAAAGCACTGAACTCACTTCAGTGGCTGGAAAATAATTCTGATGATGGTCGCGACATCATCAGTGTTTATTTTGGAGTTTCTAAGTGATGGATTGCTACCTCAGGAAGGTTTTGTTGGAAATTTGTTTGAAAGAAAACAAGTTAATTTGAAAATTAAATTGTTTTGAATTTGAAATGGAAATAAATATATGTATATATTTATGTTATTTTAAAAGAATTTGAAATGAAAACCTCGGGGATTTGAATTCTGGAATTAAAATTTAACTTAAAGCAAGTTAAATGGATTGAAGAAAATAAATTGATTTAAATCAATGTGAATGAAAATGAATTAGATATGAATGAATGGGTTGAAAAACATTCGAAGTAAATAAATGAAGACCAAAAGTTTTGGTAAGACTAAAATTGGTGAAATGTGAAATGATGAGTTTCAGCAAAAGTGAGTTTGAAAAGATAACGGTTCTAAAGCATTTTTCCTACCTTACTAATTTCGGGGACGAAATTGTTTTAAGAGGGGAAGAATGTAACGACCCGGATTTTTGGTCGATTAATTTTAAATATTTAATATTTATTTTAAATATTGATTTGATAATAGAAATGAATTTTTATATTTAGTTATCGATTTAAAAATCGATTTCGATTTAATATCGAATATATTAAATTATCGTAATATGAGAAATAATTCAATTTGAGATTTAAAAGCTAAATTGAAAGCAGTTTAGATGATTAATATATATATATATATTCTATTTGAATATAGATGACGATAATAATAATTTATTATCGAAGAATTTATTTGTTTGAATTTAAATTATATTATATTAATTTAATATGGTATATATGCTGAAATTTAATTTCAGAATATTTACTATTGCGTTCAGAATAGTGTTATTATATTGAGATGTCGGTTGGTACGCTAAAATAGCAGTTCACATTTTTAGTTATAGACCCCGAGATAATTGATCAGTGGATAAGCACGAAATCAAATCGGTATCTATTTAAATAAACTAAAAATCTCTTTAAATCAAATCGCGGTTAAATCAAAATCTAAACACAGGCTATTACTTAATGGTGAAGGATACATCAGTATAAAACCGCATGCTCCTTCATTTCTCAGAAGAAAATTCCGAACTTCAGAAAGAATGGAAAATAAATGGCGATATATATGTCAAACAAATCAGTGAAAATTTGAGTTTCTCCCATTTCTTTAAAACACGAAATGCCCTTGCTTCCTCTTTTCTATTTCCTCCTTCAACACAGCTCGAAATAAAAATGGCCTCGATTCATTTCAATATTACGAGCCCTTCTCTAAAAATCAAATCGAACCAAGGCTTTCTCTGTTATTCTCGAAATCAAAAATCGTATCCGTTGAAAAAGGGGAAAACGCTCGATGTTCATCATGATACCCCAGTGTTCAATTTTAGAGTTTTAGTTGCGGGCTGTGGCCATCGCGAGCAAGGGTTACGCGTTTGAATTTGGGGATGAAGTGTTGATTCAACATCGCGGTATGGTTTATGGACGGAAAGTCGAACTAATAAGGACCGCATTCTATATTTGAAAGCCAGAGATTTTGATGGCCTCGAGGGCGCGTAGTGTGAGTTTTGGTGATCGATGTGGTGACCTGAGATGTTAAAATATGAGGATTGGTGTTCAAATCATTTTGGCAGTGGTGTGATTGCTGTAAGTTGTTGAAGTGGTAAATTGGGGAAATCGATGTCAATTTTTCCCATAGGTGCTTCGAAGTCGTGAAAACTGGAGGTTCTGGGCAAGGCCCGTGAGATGGAAGCATCTTGGTGTTTCTTTGATGTCGCGTTTTGGCAAAAATGGTCAACGCTGAGGCAAGCAAGGTCAAAGAAGGTAGTGTGATATCTCATCAGTAAGGTTGTTTGGTTATCAGTTGCGTTGGATTTTACAGTAAGGTTGTTGGTGCCTACTGGTGGTAGGGGAAATCAGTATGGGTGTTTGGTGAGCAATCAGAAAGAAATTGGGAAGAATCTACACCGAGAATTTTACAGTGTTAGGTAAATAGCCCTTTTCAATTAAATTTGCTAATAACCCTTTTTATTTTATAATGTGACATTAAAATTTAGAAACATGATATCTCATCAAATCTAGGTCCTAATCCAATGCGATCAATTGCGTTGGATTCATAAACAATGTTATCATTGAAATGGAATTTAGTTGAAACAGTTCGAAATTGGGAATCGATCATTATTTTGGCATATAAAATCACGGTGAGTATATCTTACTCATTTTTATTTTGAATTATTTTATTTGTTAAAATAATTGTTTGATGGTTGTTTGGTTGCATTAAAATATTACTTTGGCTATTATTAAATATATATTAGTTATTTAGGATTGGTGTTTGTGGCTATAATATATATATATATATATATGTATATATATATATATATATTGGTGATTGGTTGGATTCCCGCAGTACCATTAGCGGATGCCCGTAGTATCATTAGTGGAGTACCCTATACGCCCCACGCTATGATAGTGGATGACCTTCTATACCACGGTATCCTGCCTCGAAGCAGGATGGATATTATTTATGTTGACTGACATCTGTGGATGCAGGAAAACAGGTTGGAGGAATCTAACTGGATTCCTCAAAAATATTAACATTTGTTTGGTTTCATATGTGTTATTTTATATGATGTGTTAGAAAAGCCCTTGATTTGATAATTGGGTATTTTGGATGTTTGAAATATCACTTGGCCTAAATGGTAATTTATAAAAATATCGTAAATATGGTTTTGAGATTTAAAAAGAGAAATTATATTTTTCTAAAATAGAATTTGAATTTTGAATAGACTATAACTTATTAACTTGTTTAAAATAAATAAAACAAGTATTTAATTTATAAATGATATTTATAAATTAAATAACACAGGAAATTTAAGTAAATTTATAAATGGTGTCTATAATTGAAATGGAATGATTTTCATTGGATAATCTGGGAATTGAATTGAACTGAATTTATAAACGGGGTTTATAAATGTAATGGGAAAAATTATCATTTGATAATTTGAATATTTTAATTCAAATGTGAACTTAAAAATAGAAATGGGGAAATCGTTTTAAAGAAATAAACGATTGAATTTATTCTGATGTTCAGAATATAAATTGAACTAAAATAAATCCGTAAGGATTTATGATTTGAATTTGATTAATTCAAATTTATTTAAATAGGAGTTAAATTGAGTATGAAAATATTGGGTGTGTTATATATAAGTTATTATAAATAGAAATTTCCAAAATAAGATTTTGGTGGTAAATAGATTTCTAAATAGAACTTGTTTAAATATATAAGACAAGGAAATTTATAAACAATGTTTATAAACATGATGAATTAATTATCAAGAGATAATTTGAAATATTAAATTCAAATATGAATTTAAAAGTATAAATTGAAATCATTTCGGAAAAAGAAATGATAGTTTTTATTACGAAATTCGGAATATGAAAGGGGTTGGGTTTCAAATATGTATTTGAAAGGAAAGCTTGTTTTAATTTTTAAACAAGAAAAATAATTTATAAACAATGTTTATAAAAATAAGGAAATAAATTATTGTTGGTAATTTAGGAGTTTATAATTCAAGTATGAATTGAAAAGTGAATTGAAAAAACGGTTTGAAATAGTGTGAGGGCCCGTCCCGCACCAGCCAGCATTTCCTCCGAAGGTGCGCTATACACATGCCTGACTAGCACGGAACGGTCGCTGAAGAAAGGAAAGAAAAGAATGAACTAATCGAAAACTGTAGAATGTCTCATAGTGCATGGAACAAAATATAATAATAATATACTTGACATAAAATAGGCGAGACAGTGCATAAGCTGATAACTAAAACCAACACCAACATCATCATCAGAGTAGTGGAAATCCAAACACAACTTATTACAACTTTCCAAATTACTGTCTCTAAACAAAAGAAAGAAAGGTACACCACTAATGCCCAAGGTAGTGACCGCAGCAACACAGGGGGAATATCTATATATATGTATCATACGTGGAAGCCTCCTGCTCGTCTTCGGTATAGCTACTCGTGCATACCACCTAACCTGTCTCTAGTCTGCTCGTGAGAGCACCCAGAGTAATAAGAAGAGACATAAAACTCTGGGTCAGATAAAAAGTCTGGTATGAGCGATAAGCTGCTAAACAGAACAATAACAGATATACTAAACCATACCTGAACCTACAACCAAAGAGTTAGCACTACATGTCGTACAATACTCTAAGGTTCCACTAACATATGTTATAAAGAATACGGGGGTGGGGGTGTGCATGTCATAATGATGGCAAACAAATCAAGCATAGCAACCATCCTCACATCTCTCACTCAGTGCATAAAGCATACGATGTCCATGACTGTCAATCACTAGACCCATCGAAGTAGAGACGGAGTTCGACTTGTACAACTACTGCTACTACCAAGCTTACTCCATGGAGTCATGACCAAATCTTTACAAATAACCCCACTTCATTGGTCTTTATCTCTTTAGTCATACTTAGGCCACTGTGGCCCTGAATCCGTTCACGTACCCCCTACACATAGTGATCCAAAGTTACAGACATCGACAACCCCTTAACACACGTCCCGCCGCAAAGCCCAACTCATGAAGTCGACTCGTTGGTTCCCATCTTGATCCTGAGTTCTACTTCTCATTTGGACTACCTTTGCATCTCGGGTTTTGGTCGAATTGGAGTTGGTCTTCAAAAGAGTCGTCGAGTAGAAGTAGCTTAAGTATGGTTCGGTTCGGCTATACATCATCCTTTGATTTCTCGTTCGGTTCGGTACGAATTCACCAACATGGTTTGGCTTAGCTCCTTCATTCGGTTAGGTTCGGGTGCCATCGGCCAACTCAGTTTGGTTCGTGTGCCATCCTCCAACTCGGTTCGGTTCAGGTGCCATCCACCAACTCGGTTCGGTTCTCTATCCCTCCTGTTAGTCTGATCCGATCCCATGCCCTCCTGTCATTCCGATCCGATCCCACTTTCTGGCTCCAATCCGATTCGATCACCACGCCAAGCTTCAGCCCGATCCCAACTCCAACACAATCCCAATGGCGTTCCTTTTTACCATGCTTTATCTTGTGCTAAGTTCCAGTTCGGTTCGGTGCTCCCTTGCCCAGTCCACTATCCAACCCCAGCCCTTTTCAACCGATCCGATCTGAAACCCTGCACAATTTTCCTGCGACTTTTCCAGTGACTGTTTTATGCCATACGACGACGTTTTCTACCATTCTAACTTTTCCAAGCAATCATAAAGCATACCATACAGTCATAACAACATATAACATCAACCACAAACACCAAAATGACAACTTGATAAGTTAAAATGGATCAAACTTAGCCAAAATCCCATATTTTCCCTTAAGCATGTTTAAGAAAAACTAATGATAGGATTAGTAAAACTTAACCAAATCATCCAAATTTTCTAACAGAGGCCTAAAATAATATTTCAAATTTTTTGAATATTTTTCCAGAATTTATTAATGTATAAATTCGCTAACTATCACTAATCACCCTAATTAACTGTAATTAGTGTCAAAACAATGTTAATCACTCACCTTGGCCACAAATAAAACTCAGATCTGAACTGAATCTCTGTTTGGCATGACTACCGATGTCTAACAGCAGTCTAACCTTACTTTGGTGCTATCTCTTCTTAATTTGATGTTGCTAAACCTAATCTTCAATTAGAAAGTGGTTTAGAGGTGTTTTGAAGAGATTTAGAGAGTGGAGGCCATGGCTAGGTTAAGAGGAATGAATAGTGACGGCTGAAAAATGAGAAAAAGGTATTCTCCAAACCCTAACAGCCCTTTTAAACTCCTAATCTCGAAATTCCCCTTTGGGCCTAGCTGTTAATCACCCGGTTAAGCCCAATTAAGCTGTTTTTCACCATCTGAAACTTGTTTCAGCCATATCTCCCAAACGATGAGTCTGTTTGGCTAATGTGACCACTCTACGGAATTGTAAACCATCATCCCGAGCCAATGGAAGCAGTTTTAGGTCAAAACTCCTTTCCAATCAGAAGTTATGGCCAAAACAAGATCATCTAGGGGCAAAATAGTCATTTAAAAATCGGCAAAAATCATGAACATGGGAAATGACACCAATAGTCGTCTCCTAAAGTTACATGTCCATACGACTCTCTGTGACGATGAAATAAATATTCTACGATCCTATGATGCGTAGAGTGCGGGTCGTTACACTCTCCCCCCCTTAAGAAATTTCGTCCCCGAAATTCCATAACCCAAAACATACAAAGGACCCCGCATGCCTACCAGCCATATACAACAAGCAATCATGCGAAACAAACAAAACAAACCTATCCTAGCTTGCAGAAAGACTAAATTGATACTGTATTCTTACCAGGCAAAGAGTTCTGGATACGTCTTCCTAATTCTCTCCTTTGTCTCCCAAGTACAGTCATTCTCATTCTCGCCCCACTGAACTTTGACTAATTTCACCGCCTTCCTTCGAAGTTCCTTCATATCGTTTCCCAACAATACGTATAGGCCTGCGGTTCCCAACCGCCTCGGGTTCAATTTCGACATCATCCAACTGATCAGGTGAAATAGCCACATCTGGGTTGTGTACGAACTTCCTTTACTGGGAAACATGAAATACGTTATGAAATCCTGCCATCTTGTCTGGTAATTCAACTTTATATGCCAAATTCCCAATTTGCTCGAGAACTGGGAATGGACCAACAAATCTTGGTGCTAACTTGCCTCTCCTGCCAAATCGTATCATGCTCTTTAACGGAGATATCTTGACAAACACCAAGTCGCCAATGGAGAACTTTAATTCTCTTCTTCTCTTATCAGCATAACTTTTCTGCCTATCTTGGGAAGCCTTCATTCACTGTTGAATGATCTTGATCTTGTCTGAAGTTTCTCTTATCACATCTGGTCCAAGCACAAACTTCTCTCCAGTTTCTAGCCAACATGACGGTGAGTTGCACGGTCTTCTGTACAAAGCTTCAAATGGAGCCATACCAATACTGGATTGATAACTATTATTATATGCAAACTCTACTAGATGCAAACGGTCATCCCATGATCCACCAAAATCCAATATGCAAGCTCTCAAAAGATCTTCTAATACTCGATTCACCCTCTCTGTCTGTCCGTCGGTTTGAGGATGATACGCGGTACTGAGATGTAATTCCGATCCTAACGCCTCTTGTAAGCTCTTCCAAAATCCACTAGTGAACAGCGAATCTCGGTCACTCACAATACCTTTGGGTATTCCATGAAATCTCACTACCCACTTTACATTAGTTCAGCTAACTTAGCTGCCGTCCTATTTGACTTGACGGGTATAAATCTTGCACTTTTGGTCAATCGGTCCACAATCACCCAAATGCTATCATGGTCCGATCTAGTCCTTGGTAACCCATCAATGAAATCCATTGAGACTTGTTCCCATTTCCATTCCGGAACTTCTAATTGTTGCAACAAACCACTAGGCTTCTTTTTCTCAGCTTTAACTAGCTGGTAATTCATGCATTTGGATATAAATTTCCCAACGTCTCTTTTCATCCCTTCCTAGTAGTATGTCTGCTTCGTGTCTCGATACATCTTGTTACCACCGGGATGTATAGTCAGTTTTGAGTGATGACATTCTCTAAGCACTTCATCTCTCAATCCATTGACATTGGGTACAACTAGTCTTCCATTCTTCCTAAGCCATCCATCGCGATCAAGCTCTACCCATCTCTAACTTGGAGATGATTTCCAATAGGTTAGGATCGTTCCTCTGACTGGAACCAATCCGCTCAATCAAAGTGGGTCTGATCGTTAAACTTGCTAACATTTCTGGATCCAATTCGTACTTTGGTCTGAAATCATACCCAGCGATGTACTCCAGTTGCTTCCATTCTAGAAACAAAGCCCCTAAACTGGCATGTCTTCTACACTATGCATCAACCACCGCATTGCCCTTTCCTGGTGTATATGCGATGTCGAAATCACAGGAAGCCAAGAATTCTAACCATCTTTGTTGTCGGAGATTTAGATCCTTTTGAGAGAAAAGATACTTTAATGACTTATGATCAGTAAACAACTCGAATCTATCTCCCAAGAGATAATGTCTCCACATCTTCAATGCGAATACGATCGCTGCTAATTCCAAATCATGGGTAGGTTATCTTCTCTCGTGCGGTTTCAATTGCCGACTTGCATAAGCTACAACCATACCTCCCTACATCAACACAGCACCTAGTCCGGTACCACATGCGTCCGTATATACCGTCATCTCTTCATTCCCCTTAGGAATGACTAATACTGGTGCACATGTCAACTAGTCCTTTAGACTCTTGAATGCATTCTCACACTTTTCGTCCCAGATAAAAGCTTGATTCTTCTTGGTCAACTGAGTCAACGGTGCTGCTATCTTGGAGAAGTCTTGGATAAACTTACGATAATATCCAGCAAATCCCAAGAAACTTCTTATGTCCGTTGCATTCTTGGGCATAGACCAATCTTGTACCGTAGCCACCTTAGCAGGATCCACAACAATACCATTCTCTGAAATAACATGGCCCAAGAATCTCACTTCCCTCCTCTAGAGGTGACAATTAGAAAACTTTGCTTTCAATTGGTGTTTTCTCAACACCTCCATCACTATCCTCAAATGTTCCTTGTGTTCTTCCTCTGTCCTCGAGTAGACCAAAATATCATCCACGAACACAAGGACAAACTGATTTAACTGATCTATGAATACCCTATTCATAAGATCCACAAAATATGTTGGGGCATTGGTCAACCCAAATGGCATGACCAACCACCCATAAAATCCAGACGGCGTCTGAAATGCCGTTTTAGCTATACTCTCAGCTTCCACTCTAAGATGATGAAAACCTGTCGCGAGATCCAACTGAGAGAATACTCTCGCGCCACTCAACTTTTCAAACAAATCATCTATCTGCGGTAGAGGATACTTGTTCTTCCTCGTCACCTTATTCAACTCACGGTAGTCTACACACAAACGAAGGGAACCATCCGCCTTGGTAGCAAACATAACTGGTGGTCCCCATTCAGAAACACTCCTTCTGATAAATCCCTTCTTCAAAAGATTGTTGACTTGCACCCCGAGCTCTCGCTGCTCCCTTGGTGCCATACGACGAAATGGCATCACTATAGTTCTGGCATCTTTCAATAAATCAATACGGAACTCAATCTCTCGATGTGGTGGAAGCCCGCTCACTTCCTCGAAGACGTCCGGATAATGGCCAACCACGGGCAAACCTGACAACTCACCATGCGGGATGTCAAGGGAATTTAGAAAACTAGCCATTACCCCATCACTAGGTAGACCTCCAAACACTACCCTCTGCCCATCATCCGCTCTAGCTGTCACCAAAAAGCCCTCACAGTCTACCACCACCCCGTATCTTTGGAGCCAATCGACTCCCAAAATAATGCCAAACCCAGTATAGCCCAAAACAAAGCAATCACAAACAAACATGCATCCATGACTCGATAAGACCACATTACGACAAATCATGCTAAGGTTAGTCGAACCACCAATCGGGTTCGTCACTACTAAAGGTCTATCGACAATCTCGGGCTCCAATCCCAACCTATCTACCAGGTCACTAGATATGAAAGAACTGGAAGCTCCGGTATTAAACAATACTCGAACAGGAACATCATAAACAGAAAGCATACCTTGAATAATGACATTCTTTCCCTTCTCCGCCGCAGTTGGGGCATTCGACGAAGAAGGAATAGTATTAAGAGCATATGCTTTCACCATCTGCTTTTCTTTAGGGGGTTGCAGACACTTGTCCTTGTGATGTCCCACTTGGCCACAGTTGAAGCACTTCCTATCTGCTGGCTTGGCTCGACAATTACTGGCGTAATTGTAACAACCCGAATTTTAATAACATGTTAAAACAAGAAATCAAGGTATAATTAATTTTTAAAATGAGAATCAAGGGAAACGGGTTTCCTCAATGCGTTCGTCTCGGAATTCTACATGGAATCGAGCCCAAGTTTTCGAAAATCGGATTCCGGATGAAGAAGTTATGGCATGTAGAAGATTTAGCAAATTTCAGGCAACACAGAACCAGGCAGGTCGACCTAGGGGTCAGGTCGACCAGGTGGTCGACCTGGGGGTCGACCTACCCCCTACAGGTCGACCATGTGGTCGACCTCTCCCCTTACAGGTCGACCTGGTCGGCCTGTTTTTGCCCAGAACCCATTTTTGAAGCCCGGGACGTGTTTTGATGGTCCGGATTGATTCTAGGGTTGATGTAAAAGCCCTAAATAGTTCCTACACCTATAAATATACCCTAAGACCTAACCTAATTCATAACAAATCATTCTTACACCATTATGCTGCTAAAATATCTCTTTAACCATGGCCGCCATCTCCAAATCAAAGTACAAGCATTCAAACTCAAATCAATTGAAAGAACAAAGTTTCAACAATGATTCAAGACAATAAATCAACAACGCCACAACATTTTTACAAAAAAATTCAGTTCTTAATTCCTTGTCCACGATCAGTAAGTTCTAGTTATTTTCAGATTAAAATAATTAAATTTAATATGGACATGTGATGAAGTGAAATTGGACTTTTGATTCAAGTCTATTCTTGTTTCTTCTTTGATCTTGATTTTGGGAACTTTTCTATCTTTATTCTCATGACAAGTTTATGGTCTATTCATCTTGTTGTAAATCAATTTTCTTGATTCACGTTGATATTATTATCAAGATCTATTCTTTATGCCTGATATGATGTTTTTATGTCGTTTCCTCTCTGATCTTGTTTTTATTGCAACTTCTACCTTCCCCTATTTATTTTCTTTTGATGAACCTAGGTCAATTTCGGACCTAGGCCTAAACTACGATATACGTGCGATGGTATACGGGGGAAATATCGGAATATTGCCTAGTGGAAAATATGTGTTTGTCGGAATTGAAGGCATAATATGAAAATTGGATGTTTGGGGATAATTTACCATTAACATGAAACGGGGTAATTTTGTGTATTGTCATTATAATGGTTATTGCGCGATTGGGATTGAAATATGTAATTTGACATGGATCTTGATATATGTAATTTGGCTAGAACTTGTTATGGGTAAATTGGTGTCAACGTGGTATACATGTAATTTTGGGTATAAAACTTGATCTATGTAAATTAAACATAGCTTTCCAAACATGTAAATCATGAATCTTGACATATGTAAAACGACATGAAACTTGGTATATGTGTAAATTGGCATAAAATTGGCATACATGTAAAACGACATGAATTGAACATATGTAAATTTGGTATGAATTGGGCATATGTAAAACTGACATGTAATCTAGAACTTGGGCATATGTTAATTTTGTAAAATTTGGAGTTGAAACATATATGATAATTTATGACTTGGTAGAGGTTTAATATGAACGCGCCTAAGTTGGGTTTTGTGTAGTTGGCATGTATTGTAAATAAAAGGCTGTAACTTGGCATAATCTTATAGTGAATTATGATAATAATGTGGGAATACGTTTTGGGGCGAAAACGGGAATTATGAACTTGATAATTGGCATATAATTGGAAATATGAACGTGAGTGAAACATGAACATGAACGTAAATATGAACACGAATGTGAACATGGCTAACTCGAGGTTGGGTTGAGTTTGCAGTGTAATTCTGCCCGGAACCGCCCGACATATCCAGTGACTGCAAATAATAGGATCCAATGTGAGAAGTTAGTCATATCGTGCTTAAACCCGAGGTTTGAGTTGTGGTGTAATTCTGCCCGGAACCGCCCGGCATATCCAATGACCGCAACAACAGGTCTAATGTGAGTGTTGATGCATTAATAATTAATTAATGTCAATAAACAGACATGCTAAGAATGGAAAGGTTAAGTAACATATGAATAGTCAACACTTAACCAATATAACATGTTAATTAGACAAGTGGGTAAGGTTAAGTAAATTAAGAATGCTTAACCAACATAACATGTTAATTAGACCAGTGGGTATGGTTAAGTAAACTAAGAACGCTTAACCAACATAACTGTTAATCAGACCAATGGGTGGGTTAAGTAATATGACTAGGCTAATGACACTTAACCGATATGACATGAATGGGTGGGTTAAGTAATATGACTAGACTAATGGCACTTAACCAATATAACATGACGCGTTATAGGGTTAAGTCAACTTGAACATATAGATAATACTTAACCAACTTAGCATGATACGTGGGTGGGTTAAGTCATGGACTGCTTGAAAACACTTAACCAATTTGATATGCTAAGATAGCGGGGTTAAGTTATGAATCACTAGACAACACTTAACCAACTTGACATGATACATGGGCGGGTTAAGCCATGGATTACTTGAAAATACTTAACCAATGCAATCTGACGAATGGGAGGGTTAAGTTAAATGGGTTGGCGATGCTTAACCAATATGACATGGTGTGTGGTAGGGTTAAGTAAACACGCGAAGGCAACATTTAACCGATATAACAAGACATGCAGTAGGGTTAAGCAACACAAGAGAGAACACTTAACTAAGGTAACATGATGGGTAGTGGGGTTAAGTTAACTTGAATGGATAACACTTAACCAACCTGTGGGGTATACGAATAGACCCTAGAAAAACCCTAGTAGCGGGACCCGTTTCAGCAGTAACCCACATTAGGTATCAACGGTACCCTGAGCTAGGCAAGGTGGGGCACGATTACTGGGCTGATTTTAAGCGGTCAAAATGGCGGCAGGTGATGCAGTAGTGCAGGTTCCGACGGATTACGGGCGTGCACGTATTCCGAGGTGGAAAATTTAGCCATTGAGCATCAGTAGATATAAAGTTGTGCATCAAGAATTGTGTCGGGGTTGCCATCCTAGGGATTGATACACCCTAGGGTGGGACCAGCACAGGTATCTACAAGTAGGGGGCCGCGTGACACAAACGAGAACTAGATCGAGTAGGAGCCGATCGATTAAGGTAGTAAGGATACATCTAACACTTTCATGGCAATTGGGCTGGTTGAGGTAAGATCCTCATATTAGATGTAGTCCTGGAGGCTACCACAACTACGGGGTTGGATCACCTTATTATATAACACGGGCTACTAGTTGGGACACTAGTAGGGGGTAAGGATCCTTGTTACACAAGACACTAGTTGGAACACTAGTAGGAATACGAAACATTCCATGTAAGACACTTGTGAGGATGCTAGTTAGGTCATGCAGAGTAAATAGATATTATAGAAATATTTTAATGGTGAAGCTTCGAAATCTTGCGATGTGATACTTGATAAAAACCTTGTGATGCTACTCTTGATAGGAATTATGGGATGTTATACTTGATTCATCGTGCCTGTAGCTTATCTTGTTATCATGGTTATGTTTACTTTCAGTTTATTCATGCCATGTTATCTTTACCTGTTTTTATGCTGAAAGTCACTAGGACTTACTCAGTCTTTATGACTGACCCATTTTGTTTCGCCTCTTTTTCTTCTGTCCCCCCCCCAAGGTTCGTAGGGTGAGAATACAACCTGGTTCGGATTTTTACCAAGCTCCAAGGCTCTTTCATGTACAGCTTGGATTTCTCTTGGCTATGGATTGCTTTGCTTTATTGGGGAATAATCCAATTTATCTTGATGCTTCTTTGTTTTTGAGCAGGACGGATATTTTGACTATGTAATTGGGTAATGGAAGTTGATGGGCTTTTATTGTAAATAATTATATTTAATAAATGATTTGAAGTACTTTTACTTTACTTTCCGCTGTTTTATAAATGTCTATCTTGTAATATTTCTGTTCCAGTACCCATAATGCTCCATTGAAGTTAAGGCATTCCCTTTGTGAGTGACCTTAACGGATGTGGGATGTTACAATAATGGCCCTTCTTACCACAGCTGAAGCACTCAACATCCTTCTTATTCTTTTTCTTATGGCTATCCTTAGTCTGATTCTACTTTCTCTTATTCTGAGAACCATTCTTGCCTCCACCGCTTGCTTGCGGCTTTGGCTCCTATGCAGATGTAACCTCAGTCTTCGACTTAGGGTCTAACCCCATTCTTTATTAATAATTCTCTTTGGAGCACAAAGTTTTGGTCTGACCGTGAACTTCCCAAAATGCCCTTACATATGAGCTTTTAAATATATAAAATTATTATTTAACCTAATACCCCCAATAAATTAGGCATTAAATGTCACATAAATTAGGATCTAATAAACGTTTTCAACAAATTTAAACTGCCTCTTTAATATCGCTCAAAAAGAGGATATCTAAATAGTCTTTCATTGCAAATTTTAATCGTTTCTCATTTTAGTTGTTATTTATTTAGTTTATGCATTTCATTGGTTCTAATGCTACGGATTCCCATGTGTAATTTAGTGCATCCATTCAGGTTTTTAGTATGCAATTAAAATTTTACATTCCAAAACAGTTTGCTTAAAACTGTTATTATATGTATGCATGATACTATTATATGTATACACAATTTGCGTTTAAAATTAGAACTAAGATCATTTATATTTGGCATATAGATCTACTAATTCAATTTATTTTCCATATATAGAAATTAATATTGACGTGGATATATGACAATTTCTTATATCGCTAGAAAGCAAATTTGGCACTATATCATGATAGTTTTTTTTTCTACAATATTTAGGTTTTTATTATGCAATTAAAATTTTACATTCCAAAACAGTTTGCTTAAAACTTTTATTATATGTACACACGATACTATTATATGTATAAACATATTTTTGTTTAAAATTAGAACTAAGATCATTTATATTTGGCATATAGATCTATTAATTCAATTTATTTTCCATATATAGAAATTAATATTGACTTGGATATATGGCAATTTCTTATATGGCTAGAAAGCAAATTTGGCATTATATCATGAAAGTTTTTTTTTTTACAATATTTAGGTGCTAAGTTTAGGAAAATTTCTTTGGTTTAGTTGCTATTTATTTTAGTTTATGCATTTTCATTGGTTATAATGCTACGAATTTCCATGCATAATTTACTGCATCTATTAAGGTTTTTATTATACAATTAAATTTTAGCATTCCAAAACTGTTTTTTTTAACCTTTATTATATGTATACATGATACTATTATATATGTATAAACATATTTGTGTTTAAAATTAGAGCTAAGGTCGTTTATATTTTGCATATAGATATACTAATTCAATTTATTTCCTATATATAGAAATTCCTATGGATGTGGATATATGGCAATTTCTTATATGGTTAGAAAGCAAATTTGGCACTATATCAATGATAGTTGTTTTTTCAATTTCTTACACTGAATTTTTATCCAATTTAGTTTCAAATATAGATGGTACTGATAACTGGAATAAATCCCTAAAATTTCTCTTAGCCCAAAAAAATAACATCCGTCTTACCATGATTTTTTCATAGCTAAAAAATAACATCTTCTGCATTTGACTGGCTCTGAAATACTCTCAGCCTCTACCTACAAATGCGACATTTCTAGAACAAACCTTACACCCCTTTAAATATCCATTCATATTCACATTTCTCTTCTCATTTTCACCGCTCTTTGTCCATCACCATTATTCTCTCTTCATTCACCCCTCCCTTCGTATTTTTAGGAAACACTTAAGAGGAAATGATCACTATACAACCAATTTGTATTTTTTTTAAAAAAATTGATGTGAAAATTACCACTAGAGCAGCTTTACTGTCGGTCTCAACAGAACTGAAGAGTTTGGCAAAGTCGTCATCACCTGAGACATTAGGGTTTGCGCGATGCTTTTCAACATCGTATTTGTCTTATTTGTGTGGAAGATCGCTCAAAGCCCCAGGTTAGTCATTTATTTTTAGTTCTTATTGTTTAGTTGTTAAACTATGGGAATATTTCAAAGCTTTAGGCTCCTCAGTTTAATTTTCTCAGTGGTTTGCCGTTTGCAGGTTTTGATGGCGCCTAGGGTTTGTAAATAGGAGTAACAAGCAGAGCAATTTAAAGGAGGGGTCCGGTTGCTTATTCTGGTTGCTAAATATCTTCGTGTAAGACTCCTCAGAAATGGAGCCATTGTTCCTCCCATTGACATGCATAATATAGCCACCTGCCATAAATATACCAATTTTTCATCAGAAAGAATTTTTGTACGAAAGCATATGTGTAACTCCATCCTTAACATTTTATGTAGATATGCTTTCGAATTTGTTTATGTTGTTAACTCTTTCTGCATTTCTTTAGTTTCACATAATATTTATTAGATACACAATATTTGAAGAAGAACCACGCGCGAAGCGCGTGCCACGACCACGTGTGAAGCGCATGACGTTATGCTCACGAGCTTTGGACACAACATACTCATTCATTAAAAAAATATAACAATAGCCGAAAACCCTTTTCTTTTTATTTCAAGTGCATACTAACCACACATAGCCTATTAAGACTTTGTAGTGGGATCAGTCGCAGCTTAAATCATAAGTAACCTCTAAACATGCATGACCATATCTAGGTTTTTTAAATGAGGTTAGAGAAACACTTATTGTAACACCCCGCCTCCGCCAGGGTGACTCTTGCAAGCACTCTGACTTTGGAGGGGCGTTTGAATCAGGTAAACATGCATAATGATATATCAAGGCAGAACAAGAACATATGTATATATGTAAACAGAGTAAATAACATAGATAAAACATCGGAAGATTACAAACCATTTCAAAACAAGTCTGGTACAGCATAATGTCAACTTTCCAAATACACAAGTCTTGATAAAAACAACATTACTGAAAAACTGAAATACATAAGTACTATCCCCAAAATAAGTGATAACCATAGCTAGCCTCATGTCAAGACCGTACATGAGCTAAAATCCCACAAGCAAGCGATCAGAAATCCAAGCTAAGCTCCAGTATTCCCACCCTGAGAACCTGGGGGGGGGGGAACGGAAGAAAAGAGGCGAAAGAAAACAGGTCAGTCAAAAAGACTGAGTAAGCCCTACTACAATCAATGTAAACTGATAAAGTTAACTGGCATGAGAAGCAGGGATGAACATAAGGATAACAACATACTAGCATGATGATTAACTAACAAGGTAGATAAAGGTGTCATCGCATAATCAGGTTTAAGGTTTTTGCACCACAGGTGTACTAACAAACTAACATGACTTGAATAAACAAGTATTGATCCCTTGGCCCAAGCTTTGGCCCAATAACATGTAGTGACCCCAATACGAGGTCCAAAGTGTAAACAAGAAGTGATCCCCAGGCCCAAGTTTGGCCCAAACATCATGAATGACCTAAACCAAGGTCCAACTAGCACGGTCTAGTCGATCGGCTCCCTATAAGCCTAACTCGTCATGTGTCGGTGTCATACGGCCCAACTACGAAGTGTAGCTAAACTGTGCTAGGTCCACCCTAGGGTGTATCAAGTCCTAGGGTGTCAACCATTGACACAAATCAATGCACGCACAGTCTAAACCTACTGGTGCCCGTGCCTGCTTTTTCAACTTCGGACCATGTGCACGACCATGGCCCGCCTGGACCTACACAGGCGCACCTACTCAGCCGTCGTTTTGGTCGCTTACATGGCATCCAGTAATCGTGCCCCTCCCTAGCCTAGTCCCTAGGGTATCATGATACAACTAAGAGGGTTACTGGTGCAAAGGACCACGTAACTAGGGTTTCCTTAATGGGTTAAACGTGGTTAACCCATCCCATTTAAGTACCAAGTTGGTTAAGTGTACCCAAGGTTCATGACTTAACCCTACCAACCCATCGTGTTTAATTGGTTAAGTATTCAAGCGGTCCATGACTTAACCCTAATCATGAGGCATTAATTAATTTAATGCGCCTTAACCTCTCACATTAGACTTTGTTGCGGTTACTAGTTAAGCCGGTCGGTTCCGGGTAGCTTTACACCACAACTTGGTCTAACCTCGGGTTCAAGGTACAACATGACCAACTTCTCACATTGGGTCCTATTGTTTGTAGCCTCTAGTTAAGCCGGTCGGTTCCGGGTAGGTTTACGCTACAAACTCAACCCCAACCTCGAGTTGGTCACACTTATATTTTCTAAGTGTCATGTCCATCATGTTTCCAAAACACATTACAAGTTTTCAAGCAATTGGGTAGACCTAACTTAATAGATAAATTCCCAGTGGGTAGACGTAACATAATAAGTAAATTCCCAAGCTTATGTTTTTATGTCTTTTAAGTTTACCCAACCCCAAACGCAATCCCATCGCTTATATATCGCAATAGCGCATAAAGGATAGAAAGAGGGAACTTGGCATAATCGTGACATAAAGGTGTTGAAGCCACAAGTTCAACATGGTGGCATAAGAAATGTACATATGTTCATATACTTGCATATTACATTTTTAGGCCTCTAAAGCATGCATAAAACCAAACTTGGCATATTGGTGATACATGGTGCTAAATGACATGTAGACATGGCCATAAGTTCGCATTTAGCCTCACATGCAAGTTATCATAAGAGATATGATAACTTACATGTTGCCAAAATGCAACCTTTAGCATAAAGCTTGGAGCTTTATGTTCATATACTCAAGATAAGCTTGCATAACATGATAACATGAACCAAATGATCAACCCAAACTTGCATAGCATACTTGCATATCATGTGACGAACTTGCATATCAAACTTGCATAACATAACATGATAAACTTGCATATCATAACATATCAAACTTGCATAGCATGACATAATAAACTTGCATATCATAACATATCAAACTTGCATATCATGACATAATAAACTTGCATATCATAACATATCAAACTTGCATATCATGACATAATAAACTTGCATATCATAACATATCAAACTTGCATATCATACATTTAACTTTAGAGTTTAAATATGAAAGTAGAATAGGGCTTACAATGCTTAGGAAATATGACAAAGCCCTTATGCAACCAATTAAACCCAAAATGCAAGCTTTAATAGAAAACCCTTAAGCCAAAATGATCAAAACTCTTGCTTTATGATGCAAATATAGAAACTTGACTTGAATGCAAGCTAATGATGCTCATACAAGCTTGAAAACACTTGTATGCATGGAAAATCTCATAGAAATTTATTTAGGAATTTTATGAAGAGAGTGGAGGCCATGAGAGGTAAAATTTTGCCATACTTTAGTTGTATGAGTGAATAATGATGATTTAGGGTTAGGTTAGGGGCTTATTTATAGAGATTAGGATTAGTTCTAGCCTTAGGATTAAACCCTAGTTCCAATCTCAGCCCTTAAAACCGAATCTGGCCCCCAAGCTCAACACAATCTCAAAATGGTGCACCAGGCTAAACAGCCCGGCTGGACCAAGTCGACAGCCAAGTCGACAGGGCTGTCGACCTGGGTCCAACCAAGTCGACTCCCAAGTCGACAGGGCTGTCAATTTGGGTGCTCTGGCGGGAATTTTCCCGCCTGGCCCAAATTTCCAAATTCAAAATTGAATTTGAAATCTGTTTTTACTTTGAAATTTTCTGAAAACTTCGTTGGGCCTTAGTCGGGTCATACGGACTCCAATTCTCGAAAACTCGGACTCGAAATACGGGTTGTTACATTCTCCCCTCCTTAAAGGATTTCGTCCCCGAAATCTTCAAGTTAGGAAGAACGTATCCTACCATCCAACACCCATCTACTCAAAACATCATCCACGAGCAATCATTGTCCTTACAAGATTCTAAATGTTGTATGAACATATGCAAAGGTGTGTGTATATGTCCTTATCTAATGCAAATATCCTCAATGCAAATTATGTTAGTGAAATGAATCCATATGTATGCAATTCCTAACATAATGTATAACATCTATATGTGTGCACATAACATACATCCATATGCAACATCCATGTGATAACACAAAAATTTTCATCCATGAATAAGCATAAACACTCATGCATATGCAATATGAGGAGTGTGTGAGCCGATCTAGTGCCTAACGTGTATAATGCATCCACGAGTAACCACTTGCAAACACTTCCAACCACTTGCAACCATCAAGCATAACATGTTTCAAACACATGTTTCATCCAAAGGGTTTCCACCTAAGGTTCTCATGACAAGATTAACACGATAAACTAGATAATCAAGACAAACATGGATAGCAAAAGATATGCTACAAAGAGATCGGGAAGATAGGCAGGATATACTCCTCTTTCGGATTACAAGAAATCCCTTCCTAACCCAACCCATATTCTATAAAAGCCCAAAAGGTTTAGTCAACCTAACGGACCCCCTTCAAACCCTGACATGTATTACTAGCCAATAAGTCATACCTCCCGACAAAAATGGGACCGAAAATGGGACCGAGAGGATATACATAAAAAGATAACATGCGAGTAAGTTCCGGAGGAAAACAAGGATCAAGGATATACTCTTAGAAAGAGATATGATGCGCGTATCTAGCCTTCAATCTTCTAAGTCACGTTTCCTTGAGCTTAACTCCACAGTGCTTTGACCGTCTTTTACCTCATGATTTCTTAGCTTCTTAACTCTTATTTCCAAATATGAGTTGGAACCCATTTCATTGTCGCCTCTCGTCTTCCTCTTTCACTTACTCTACTATCATTCTTGGCTTAAGCATAACCATGACCTCATGATTTCATGCAAGCTCTCCAAAATTCACTAGTGAATCGTGGATCTCGTTTACTTACCATAAAGTATTCCACGCAGCAGAACTTTTCTCGAAAATAACAATCCATGTTGCCAATGAACCATCCGCCTGCGAATGATAGGCCGTGCTTAGATTCAGTTGCTTGCCCATGACTTCTCGTAGACTATCCCAAAACTGGCTAGTGAAGATTAAGTCATGGTTACTAACTATACTTTAGTGAACCTCGTGCAACTGCTTTATTTCTTGAAAGTAAACTGTTGCTAGCTATGATGCAGTCCTTTCGCTCTTTACCGGAGTGAAATGAGCGCTCTTCGTGAGTCTACCTACTATGACCCACATGCTCGTATTCTCTTCCCTTGACCTAGGCAGTCCATCCACGAAATCCTTCGTGATGCTTTTTCCTCTTCCATTGCGGGGACCTCCAACGGATATAATGGCCCACCGGGCTTCTACGACTCGGCCTTTAACCTGTTGGCACAACATGCACCTTGGGAAAATCTCGGCCACCTCCTCGGGTGATGTGCATCTTCAAGAACCTTCTTTCTCTCATCACGTCTTAGCCATCCCTAGTTATCTATAGCGAGGTGTCTTAACATCTCGCCTCGAATCAACTTGTCCATGATCTCGCCTAACTGCGGGTCTTCTTTCTGCGAAGTCCCTGCTTGATCCAGAAGGATAGGTCTAAGCTCAAGGGACGCTAACTAACTAATTAAACTGAGAGAACTTTTTTTTTTCAATTGTCCTCGTCGGAGCTTTCCGGTCTTGAACCGCGACCTCTTTAGCAGGATCCACCATTAAGCCTTGCTTAGAAACTATATGCCCAAGAAATCTAACTCCTTTTTCTCCAAAATGACATTTGGTGGACTTGGCTTTCAACTGATGCGCTCTAAGCGTATCCATCACCTCCTTGAGATGTCTTGCGTGCTCTTCCTCATCCTTTGAGAAGATCAGAATATCATCTACGAAGACTACCACAAACTCGTTCAGGAACTCCCTAGACACCCTACTTATCAAGTCCACGAAGTAGGCGGGTGCATTAGTCAAACTGAATGGCATGACCAACCATTCTAAGAATCCATCTGGAGTTCTGAACGCAGTCTTGTCTATACTATCCTCAGCTACTCTGAGCTGATGGAATCCAGTAGTAAGATCAAGAGGAAACAGATGTTCCTACAAGCTGATCAAACAAATCATCGATCCTTGGCAATGGTTGCCTATTCTCTTTGTTTAACTCACGATAATCAACACAAAGTCGGAGAGAACCATCTGCCTTGGTAGCAAATACCACAGGCGCTCCCCATTTAGATATACTTCATCTAATGAAATTCTTCTCAAGCAACTCCTTGACTTGCTTTCTTAACTCTCATCTTGCGGGGCTATGTGCCTTACCGGCCACGAAACTTTCTTGGCATTATCAACCAGATAAATGCGGAAATCTAACTCTCGTTTAGAGGTAACCCCCTTCACTTCACCCAAGATATCAGGATATTCTCGGACCACCCTCACCGATTACAAACTATCGATAGACGAGTTGAGGGATTCAAGATAACACAACATGACGGGACTCATATGGTTACTAGAAATTTTTAGGGTATTACCGAGGCGAGTCATGAGCCTCTCAACCCTATGCTCAAAAATCAAGAATGGCTCCAAAACTGGACAACCAATCCATGGCCAAAAATCAACCCATACCCCAAGAAACCGAGAATATAAGCATCACACGAGATCTCTACACTAAAGATAGAGATTTTCAGATCCACGTAGATGACAGACAAAGGGGCGGAACCCCCAATTGGATTTAAAACACACACGGGATCATTAACTAGACTAGTACTTAGGTGCAAACTTTCAACTAGATCAGATGGGATAAAGCTATGCGATGCACCAGAATCAAACAAGGTAAGAAATATATACAAGGCTGTAACACCCCGAGAATTCTATAACTGTGAAATTCATGAATTAAAGTATAATCAAATTCAAATCAAAGAACTAAGGGAAACGGGATACGCCATTGCGTTCGTCTCGGAAAAATACGCGAAATAGAGTCCGAGTTTTCGAAAAACGGAGTCCGTATGAAGAAGATATGGCCTTCGGAAGTTTTGAATTAAATTTAAAATTCAAACAGAATAAAATAATAATTTAAAATCGGGCCCATTGGGCCAGAGTGGAAGAACACCCGCCTGGGCCACCCAGGTCGACTGGGCTGTCGACCTGGGCTACCCATGTCGACAGGGCTGTCGACAGCCCTGTCGACAGGGGTGTCGACCTGGTCGAGCCCAGTCAACCTGGTTGGCCAGGTCGGTGTGTGGTCGAATTTCTGTGATCTGCTTTGTCATTAGGGCTAGGTGGCGGGTTTTTATTGGTCTCTCTTCCTAATGAATGGCTATGATCTAACCTAGCAACATCAATGGTCCTAATCAATTCCTAACCTCTATATAAACAACCCTAGACTAAACCCTAATCTATTCATTCAAAATAAGATTATAGCCGCCATGTTGCTGAGGAACGACAAAGAGTAGCCGCCGACTAAAGAGAGAGTTAGGAAGAAAGTTCTAAGCCTAAAGCAATTCAAGCAACCTAAAGCTAATCAATTCAACAAAGGAATCGTGTCTCTTAATTAGAGAATTCACCGCAACCATTGTAAGTAGAGTATTACTTTGGTATAAATAAACAACTGTGTTGATGTGTATGCTTGAATTGTGGCAATGGGAGTAATTCATGTTTGTGCAAAATTATGTTATTCATTATAAAGAACTACATGCGGTAGTTCTATGCAAATATACGTTTGGAATATTGCGCAAATTATGTAATCTATGTTGAAGCTACATGTATGTAGTTGAGTGAAATTTATGCAAGTTTGGGGCTCTGTTATTATGTCGTCATGATGTATACTTTGTGCATAAATCGTTTTGCAAGCAATTGAGACAAGTTTGGTTGTTATAGTTTATATGAAACTATGTTGGGATTTTGACACCATAATCCATGTATTAAGTCATGCTTTTGCAAATTTATGGCTAGGCTATGAATGATATTTGGCATAATTGAAATCTATGTTAGTTCTATATTGTTAAATGACATATGTGAAACATGGCTAGGTTAGACTCAAAAATCCTCTTTTTGCAAGTTTTAAAGCAAACACCATGATTAGGAATATTTATGCATAAGTATGTTTGTACCATCATTATGTGATTAGACTTAAACCATGATTAAGTTGAACTATGCTTTTGTGTTGGTAACAAAGTATCCCCTTGTAAACATGTAGAAACCTTATGAACATGACATGTTTATGTTTATGCCAAAAGTATTTATGCCATGCTTATGTTTGACATTATGCCATGTTTATGCCAAAAGTATTTATGCCATGCTTATGTTTGACATTATGCTATGCTTATGCTAGAAGTATTTACGACATGCTCATGTTTGACAATATGCCTAAATAAGAATATAGGTTCATGTTGTAGTTAAACCTATGCAAGTTCACATGCTTTTGTTCATGTCACCTATGTTACCACTATGCAAGTACACCAATTTCTGTTTTGTATTTCCAACGTCGTACTGCAAGTTCATGCGCTCACCTTCCCCTCTTTGTGTATGCGCCATAAGCCTCCCCTTTCCGCATGGCTAAATTGGGCTTTAAAAGGCTAAGCCCAATATATATGAACGAACGTGTAAAACGGGGGAAAATAACGTTGGGTTAAAATTAATTAATGAATGAAAATATAAAATAGAAGGGCCCAAATTCAAGTATGGGTTGGGCCCATGATTGGTGTAACCTTTACACCATGAACTTAATAATGGGCCGCAAATATTTACAAATAAATAAAGAAGATTGACAAGATATGTAAATGTAGAAAATACGATGTGTTTAACCCGAGGTTGGATTGAGTTGTGATGTAAACCTGCCCGGAACCGCCCGGCTGTCCAGTAGTCACAACAATACCTATCCAATGTGGGAGGTTAAACATGGAGCCCAGCAAGGACCCGAGGTTAGACTGAGTTGTGGCGTAAGACTGCCCGGAACCAACCGGCAACAGGCAGCCACAACAATACCTGTCTAATGTGAGAGGTCAGGGCCTTAATAAGACAATTAAGGCTGAGTCAGGATTGTTAGGATTAAGTAAACTAAAGACTTAATCAAAATGGAACATGCTAAACTAAATGGACTGGTGGGGGTTAGGTAGGAAACACTTAACCAACTTAGCATGTTGGCTAGAGATAGAAAACCTAGTAACGGGGGACCCTTTTCAGCAGTAACCCTAAAAAGGTGTATCAGGATACCCTGAAACTAGGCAGGGTGGGGCACGATTACTGGGCTGATTGTAAGAGGTCAAATCAACGGCGGTGGTGTAGCAGTGTAGGTTCTAACGGAGTGCGGGCGTGCACACACTCCGGCGCAGAAAAACAAGGCACTGGACACCAGTAGCATACCTGTGCACTCTAAGGTTGTGTCGGGTTGCCACTATGGGACTTGATACACCCCATGGTGGGACCAGCATAGGTAACTACAGACATCGGGGGCCGTAAGACACATGTAACTATGCGAGTAGGAGCCGATCATCATAGAATGGATCACATCACCCTGGCTATGGGGTGCCAGTTGGAAACTAGTTTATGTGGGTTCAGAGATTAACATGGGGTACGATAGTATATTCGACCCTAGATAACTTAACCAAGTTTATAGTGTTTGCCCACTTCCTGTTTTACTTATCATACCCAGTTCTTTATTCATAGACAAAGTAGTACTAGACTTACTCAGGCTTTATGTCTGACTCTATTTTTCTCTCGTCTTCTTTCTTCCGTTTCCCCCCCAGGTCCTCAGGGAGGGAACACAGCAGCTTGACCAGCCTCAACATCCAGCTTGAAGAAGAGAAATGTATTGCTTGGACTTTCTTGTGTTGAACTATGGCTTTGGACAATCCACTATGGGGCTTTTGCAGTTTATCTATGTTATATTTATGCTTCTTTAAATCATGTACTCAAGACAGATTATGAAAATGTTATGCTATGTTTTGGAAAGGATGATTGTTGTAACACGTATTTGACTTTATGAAATAAAAGTTTGTTGTTCTTCCGCTGTTTACAAATATGTGTTCTTATATCTGTCTTGTATATCTGTGACTTGTACTTATAAACCTCCACCAAAATTAGGGCATTCCCTTTGAGAGTGACCCTAACGGAGGTGGGGTGTTTCACTTGGTATCAGAGCATAGGTTTACTAGATAAGATAGAAAGTTTTGAAAATTTATTTTCAAAAAAGGAAATTTAAAGAAGCATTTTTAAAAGAAAAATATTATTTTATTTTAAAAAAGGCAAAGTCCACTCCCCAAAGCCATAGGTACTATCTCTTATCCTTCGATTTGAATCAATCCTTTTTGTTTCAGCATGTCCCAAGAACTCAACTTGCCGGAAGGGGTACCAATACCTGGTTGGTTTAGACGGTTCTTAGAAGCAAGGGCCACTCAGCCAGGTCCTACCATTCCTCCTCCTCCAGCTGAAGGAAACCATCCAGCTGCAGCAGCACCTTTTCCTCCACCTCCTCCTCGGGGAAACGCGTTCGCTAAGATATGTAAAGATTTTAAAGCTATGGGAGGAAGGGATTTCCATGGAACTGAGTCCTTCGTGGCAGCTAGAAATTGGCTGAAAGAAACGGAGGACCTATTCAACATCTTTGAGGTAGAAGATAGACAAAAAGTACAATTGGCGGTGTGGCTATTGAAGGGCGAGGCTTCCTACTGGTGGGAAGTCACTAATGCTGAAAGACCAGTGGAGACATGGGAGGACTTTAGGGCAAGGTTTGAGACCAAATTTCTCTCAGATGAGGAAAGAAGTTTGCAGTTGGAAAAATTCTTATTTCTTAAGCAAGGAGACAAGACTGTTAGAGAGTATGTGAATCAGTTTGATGAGCTGGCTAGGTTTGGGCTTGACCTAGTCAACACCCCGCACAAGAAGGCTCTCCGTTTCGTCAAAGGGTTAAATGAGCCATTACACAGTTTGGCCATGACCCATATACCCATGGGAGCCACGTATGAAAGATTGGTGCAAATGGCATTGCTGAATGAAGAGGACAAGGGCAAGAAGGAGACAAAGGCAGAAAGCTCTCAAGGGAAGAAAGAGGGTTTGCAGCCTAAGAAGACAGACTTTAAGAAGGGCGGGAAAGGCAACAAAGAGAAGAGGAAGTGTAATTTCTGTGGCAAAGTGGGGCACTTAGTAAAGGACTGCCGGAAGAAGAAGGCCAAGGAGAATGGTGGGTGCTTTTCGTGCGGTCAGACAGGCCACAGGGCTAAGGACTGCCCAAGGAAACGAGGACAGGGGCAGGGCACTGGATCCACCCCAGGGGCACAGGTCCATGTGCTAGAAGCGCCACCCTTGCAACAGCGAGGTACAAATACTTCAGTAGAAAGTGTAGTTTATCTTTATGATCACCCCGTTCACACTTTATTTGATTCTGGCGCATCACACTCCTTTATCTCGTCTGCTTTAGTAGAATCTCTGCACCTAAAAACTAGTATGGTAGAGGACCCCTTAATTGTTTCAAACCCAATTGGGGGCCCAGCTCATTTGTCTATGATCTGTGTGGGATTGAAAATTTCTATTCTAAGTGTAGAATTTCAATGTAGTGCCTTTGTTTTGGGCTTTTCGGGTTATGGTTTGATTTTGGGTATGGATTGGTTATCCAGTAATGGGGCCATCCTTGATTGTGAGAAAAGGGTTGTTAGGCTCCTAACCCAGCTCGGTAATACTTTGGAAATTTCTTGTAATCCCTCGTATGCGGTTATGCTTAGTTATCTTGAATCGCTAGATGCCTCTGTTGAAAATTTGAAATCAGTTAGAGTGGTCCGGGAATATCCGGATGTCTTCGAAGAGGTGAAGGGCTTGCCTCCGAAGCGGGAAATAGACTTCCGCATATATCTTGTAGATAATGCAAAGCCCGTTGCGTTGCCCGTTAGACATATGGCTCCACGAGAAAGGAAAGAGCTCAGTAAACAGATTAAAGAGCTTCTAGAAAAGGGGTTCATTAGGAGGAGCATTTCAGAATGGGGCTCTCCAGTGGTGTTCGCTACAAAGGCGGATGGTTCACTCCGTCTATGTGTTGGCTATAGGGAGCTCAACAAGCTAACGAAAAAGAATAGGCACCCTGACCCTAGAATTGACGATTTATTTGACCAGCTTGTAGGAGCGTCTGTTTTCTCCCAACTCGATTTAGCAACCGGTTTTCATCAGCTAAGGGTGGCTGAAGATAGCATCGATAAAACGGCATTCAGAACCCCAGACGGTTTCTTTGAATGGCTTGTCATGCCTTTCGGCTTGACAAATGCACCTGCGTACTTCGTGGACCTAATGAGTAGGGTATTTAGAGATTTCCTCAACAAATTCGTCGTGGTCTTCGTAGATGATATCCTTATCTTCTCAAAGAGTGAAGAGGAACATGCTCAGCACTTAAGGGCAATCATGGAAACTTTGCGAGTCCATCAACTAAAAGCCAAATTCTCCAAATGCCACTTTTGGAGAGAAGAGGTGAGGTTCCTTGGGCACATAGTATCCAAACAAGGGTTAGCGGTGGACCCTGCTAAGGTAGTGGCGGTACAGGATTGGAAGACACCAAGGAATGCGACTGAGGTCCGAAGCTTTCTAGGACTAGCAGGTTTCTATCGAAAATTCATAAGGGATTTTGCGAAAATCTCAGCTCCACTCACGAAATTGACTAAGAAGAATCTAGTGTTCAATTGGGATTTGGATTGCGAGTTTGCTTTCCAACGACTGAAAAGGGCTCTCACAACAGCCCCAGTTTTGACGCTGCCAGATGGGAGCAAGATGTTTACTGTTTATACGGATGCATGTGGGACAGGGCTAGGCGCCGTCTTAATGCAAGAAGGGAGGGTAGTAGCTTATGGCGGGAGGCAGTTGAAGGTGCACGAAAAGAACTACCCAACCCACGATCTTGAGTTAGCCGCCATCGTCTTTGCACTCAAGTCTTGGCGACACTATCTCCTAGGTGAGAAGTTCGAACTTTACACTGACCATAAATCGTTGAAATATCTTTTCTCGCAGAAGGACCTTAACTTGAGGCAACAGAGATGGATGGAGTTTCTTGCCTCGTACGATTTCGAAATCTCCTACACTCCGGGCAAAGGCAACGTAGTGGCAGACGCGTTGAGCCGAAAGAAATTGACCCTAAGCCCGTTGTTCGTTGAAAGACAAAGCCTAGAGTTTATAGCCAGCTTCGACTTTAGGCCTTCCTCCGATTTCTTACCAGGCTTGCTAGCATCTCTCGAAGTGCGCCCAACTTTAGTGGATTCAGTAGGGGCAGCACAACGCGAAGACCCTCAACTTGTGGAAATAATTGATAGGTTAATTAGGGGTGAGACTTCAACTCACCTCAACAGATACTCCATCGACGATAAAGGTTTACTAAGGCGAGATGGAAGACTATGCGTCCCACAGACAAACGATTTAATAAAGAAGGTTCTCGAGGAAGCACATCACTCCAAGATGACGATACACCCAGGCGGAGATAAAATGTACAAAGACATAAAAAGGACGTTCTTCTGGAACGGCATGAAAAAGGACGTGGCAGAATTCGTCTCTAAGTGCATGGTGTGCCAACAGGTTAAGGCGGAACAGAAAAAGCCTGGCGGACTGCTACATCCTCTAGAGGTCCCGCAGTGGAAGTGGGATAGCATCTCAATGGACTTCATCGATGGGCTGCCTAGGTCTAGGAGAGGCAACACTAGTATTTGGGTAATAGTGGATAGGCTTACTAAAAGCGCCCACTTTTTACCTGTCAAAAGTAAAAGAACTGCCTCATCCCTAGCATCACTTTACCTCAAGGAAATCGTTCGACTCCATGGAATACCATCTAGCATTGTTAGTGACCGAGATCCCATCTTCACCAGCGAGTTTTGGCGGAGTCTGCAAGAAGCAGTAGGAACGCAGTTATGCTTGAGCACAGCCTATCATCCCCAAACCGACGGCCAAACAGAGAGAGTGAACAGAGTTTTGGAAGACCTTCTAAGACTATGCGTCCTTGACTTCGGAGGGACATGGGAAGACCACCTTCCTTTGGTGGAATTTGCCTACAACAACAGCTATCAAGCAACCATCGGAATGGCGCCCTTCGAAGCTTTATATGGAAGACCGTGCCGATCGCCCACTTGTTGGTGGGAGTCCACGGATAAGCTCATACTTGGACCAGATATGATCCGAGAGACTTCAGAGAAAGTAGACTTAATACGAAGAAGGATGAAGACGGCCCAAGACAGACAAAAGTCCTACGCCGACAAGAGGAGGACCGACCTTGAATTCGAGGTTGGAGACAGAGTTTTTCTCAAGGTATCACCGCTAAGAAACGTTGTTCGTTTTGGAACCACAGGAAAGCTAGCGCCAAGATTCATAGGGCCATTCCCTATCATCGAGAAGATTGGGAAAATGGCCTATAGATTAGAGCTACCCGAGAAGTTGGCCGGAGTCCACAACGTTTTTCACGTTTCACATCTCCGAAAATGTCTGCATGAGTCTGCTGAAGTGGTAGAGCCAAATATCCTAGAAGAGGCCGAAGTGGAACGCGAAGCAACCATAAGGAGAGTCCCAACCCGCATCTTAGGAACGGAAGTGAAGAAGCTACGCAACCGTGAAGTCAAGCTCGTCAAAGTTCAGTGGAGCGACGCCGAGGGAGACGCGACTTGGGAAACTGAAGCTAGAATCCATACAGCCTACCCTTTTCTGTTCGAGGGTACATCCTTGATCTTTCCTTTTCCTTAAGTTGCGCTTTTATCTATCTTTTTAGGTATATTTCCTCGACCATATCTTTTAGGTAGAAACCTTTTGGATGAAAACATGTAATTGAAACATGTTATGTATGATGGTTGCAAGTGGTTGCAAGTGTTTGCTAGTGGCTGCTCGTGGTTGCATATACACACACAATCTAGGTTTTAGATCGGCTCAGTCACTTCATATTGCATATGCATATATGTTTGCATTCGTATGTGGTTGAACTTTAATGTGTTGTCATGTGGATGCTGCATTTGTATTAAATGATTGTGCACTCATGTAGAATCATGAATAGGAAAATTTGCATACATAATGGATTCATGGCACTTACATAATTCGCATTAAGGAGGTCAACTGAATCAGTAGACCGCCTGATTTTTCATTAGATAAGTTCATGTACACACACACTTCGCATATGATCATGAAGCATTAGAAGTCTTTTAAGGACAATGGATGCTCGTGTCTGATGGATGAGTAGATGGATGATTGGATGTTAGGATATACATTCCTCCTAACTTGAAGATTTCGGGGACGAAATCCTTTTAAGTGGGGGAGAATGTAACACCCCGAGAATTCTATAACTGTGAAATTCATGAATTAAAGTATAATCAAATTCAGATCAAAGAACTAAGGGAAACGGGATACGCCATTGCGTTCGTCTCGGAAAAATACGCGAAATAGAGTCCGAGTTTTCGAAAAACGGAGTCCGTATGAAGAAGATATGGCCTTCGGAAGTTTTGAATTAAATTTAAAATTCAAACAGAATAAAATAATAATTTAAAATCGGGCCCATTGGGCCAGAGTGGAAGAACACCCGCCTGGGCCACCCAGGTCGACTGGGCTGTCGACCTGGGCTACCCATGTCGACAGGGCTGTCGACAGCCCTGTCGACAGGGGTGTCGACCTGGTCGAGCCCAGTCAACCTGGCTGGCCAGGTCGGTGTGTGGTCGAATTTCTGTGATCTGCTTTGAAATTAGGGCTAGGTGGCGGGTTTTTATTGGTCTCTCTTCCTAATGAATGGCTATGATCTAACCTAGCAACATCAATGGTCCTAATCAATTCCTAACCTCTATATAAACAACCCTAGACTAAACCCTAATCTATTCATTCAAAATAAGATTATAGCCGCCATGTTGCTGAGGAACGACAAAGAGTAGCCGCCGACTAAAGAGAGAGTTAGGAAGAAAGTTCTAAGCCTAAAGCAATTCAAGCAACCTAAAGCTAATCAATTCAACAAAGGAATCGTGTCTCTTAATTAGAGAATTCACCGCAACCATTGTAAGTAGAGTATTACTTTGGTATAAATAAACAACTGTGTTGATGTGTATGCTTGAATTGTGGCAATGGAAGTAATTCATGTTTGTGCAAAATTATGTTATTCATTATAAAGAACTACATGCTGTAGTTCTATGCAAATATACGTTTGGAATATTGCGCAAATTATGTAATCTATGTTGAAGCTACATGTATGTAGTTGAGTGAAATTTATGCAAGTTTGGGGCTTTGTTATTATGTCGTCATGATGTATACTTTGTGCATAAATCGTTTTGCAAGCAATTGAGACAAGTTTGGTTGTTATAGTTTATATGAAACTATGTTGGGATTTTGACACCATAATCCATGTATTAAGTCATGCTTTTGCAAATTTATGGCTAGGCTATGAATGATATTTGGCATAATTGAAATCTATGTTAGTTCTATATTGTTAAATGACATATGTGAAACATGGCTAGGTTAGACTCAAAAATCCTCTTTTTGCAAGTTTTAAAGCAAACACCATGATTAGGAATATTTATGCATAAGTATGTTTGTACCATCATTATGTGATTAGACTTAAACCATGATTAAGTTGAACTATGCTTTTGTGTTGGTAACAAAGTATCCCCTTGTAAACATGTAGAAACCTTATGAACATGACATGTTTATGTTTATGCCAAAAGTATTTATGCCATGCTTATGTTTGACATTATGCCATGTTTATGCCAAAAGTATTTATGCCATGCTTATGTTTGACATTATGCTATGCTTATGCTAGAAGTATTTACGACATGCTCATGTTTGACAATATGCCTAAATAAGAATATAGGTTCATGTTGTAGTTAAACCTATGCAAGTTCACATGCTTTTGTTCATGTCACCTATGTTACCACTATGCAAGTACACCAATTTCTGTTTTGTATTTCCAACGTCGTACTGCAAGTTCATGCGCTCACCTTCCCCTCTTTGTGTATGCGCCATAAGCCTCCCCTTTCCGCATGGCTAAATTGGGCTTTAAAAGGCTAAGCCCAATATATATGAACGAACGTGTAAAACGGGGGAAAATAACGTTGGGTTAAAATTAATTAATGAATGAAAATATAAAATAGAAGGGCCCAAATTCAAGTATGGGTTGGGCCCATGATTGGTGTAACCTTTACACCATGAACTTAATAATGGGCCGCAAATATTTACATATAAATAAAGAAGAATGACAAGATATGTAAATGTAGAAAATACGATGTGTTTAACCCGAGGTTGGATTGAGTTGTGATGTAAACCTGCCCGGAACCGCCCGGCTGTCCAGTAGTCACAACAATACCTATCCAATGTGGGAGGTTAAACATGGAGCCCAGCAAGGACCCGAGGTTAGACTGAGTTGTGGCGTAAGACTGCCCGGAACCAACCGGCAACAGGCAGCCACAACAATACCTGTCTAATGTGAGAGGTCAGGGCCTTAATAAGACAATTAAGGCTGAGTCAGGATTGTTAGGATTAAGTAAACTAAAGACTTAATCAAAATGGAACATGCTAAACTAAATGGACTGGTGGGGGTTAGGTAGGAAACACTTAACCAACTTAGCATGTTGGCTAGAGATAGAAAACCTAGTAACGGGGGACCCTTTTCAGCAGTAACCCTAAAAAGGTGTATCAGGATACCCTGAAACTAGGCAGGGTGGGGCACGATTACTGGGCTGATTGTAAGAGGTCAAATCGACGGCGGTGGTGTAGCAGTGTAGGTTCTAACGGAGTGCGGGCGTGCACACACTCCGGCGCAGAAAAACAAGGCACTGGACACCAGTAGCATACCTGTGCACTCTAAGGTTGTGTCGGGTTGCCACTATGGGACTTGATACACCCCATGGTGGGACCAGCATAGGTAACTACAGACATCGGGGGCCGTAAGACACATGTAACTATGCGAGTAGGAGCCGATCATCATAGAATGGATCACATCACCCTGGCTATGGGGTGCCAGTTGGAAACTAGTTTATGTGGGTTCAGAGATTAACATGGGGTACGATAGTATATTCGACCCTAGATAACTTAACCAAGTTCATAGTGTTTGCCCACTTCCTGTTTTACTTATCATACCCAGTTCTTTATTCATAGACAAAGTAGTACTATACTTACTCAGGCTTTATGTCTGACTCTATTTTTCTCTCGTCTTCTTTCTTCCGTTTCCCCCCCAGGTCCTCAGGGAGGGAACACAGCAGCTTGACCAGCCTCAACATCCAGCTTGAAGAAGAGAAATGTATTGCTTGGACTTTCTTGTGTTGAACTATGGCTTTGGACAATCCACTATGGGGCTTTTGCAGTTTATCTATGTTATATTTATGCTTCTTTAAATCATGTACTCAAGACAGATTATGAAAATGTTATGCTATGTTTTGGAAAGGATGATTGTTGTAACACGTATTTGACTTTATGAAATAAAAGTTTGTTGTTCTTCCGCTGTTTACAAATATGTGTTCTTATATCTGTCTTGTATATCTGTGACTTGTACTTATAAACCTCCACCAAAATTAGGGCATTCCCTTTGAGAGTGACCCTAACGGAGGTGGGGTGTTTCAAAGGCTCTCGACAGAAATACTACCTCGATCGGGAACTGGAGTGGCATTGAGAGCATGAACTTGCCCTCCTGAAGGTCCAGCACGCTGAGGCTGACCCTGGCCTTGCCCTTGCTTCCTAGGGAAATCCTTGTTAAAATGTCCCGTCTCTCCACAGTGAATGCACCCACCCAATTTCCTTCTCTTCTTCTTACAGTCCTTGACTATGTGTCCAACAATCCCACAGAAGTTGCACTTTCTTGTTTCCTTTGCTTTGTTCTTGTTGCCCTTGTTGTTCTTGTTGTTCTGATTGCCTTGACTGCTCTGACCACTTGGATTACCCTGATTTCCTTTTCCCTTGGAATCAGTCTTCAGGGCTTGAGTATCATTTTTCTTGACATCTCCCTGAAGTAACGCCATATCAACCAAGCTCTCAAACGTGGCCCCATGGGGAATATGTGACATAGCCAATCCCTGCAACGGCTCATTCAATCCTCTAGCAAAACGAAGAGCCTTCTTCTGAGGAGTATTCACCATATCCAAGCCAAAACGAGCTAACTGATTAAATTTGTTCACATATTCTTACATATCTCCTTGTTTCAAA
Organism: Allium sativum; assembly: GCA_030737875.1. Taxonomy (NCBI): domain Eukaryota; kingdom Viridiplantae; phylum Streptophyta; class Magnoliopsida; order Asparagales; family Amaryllidaceae; genus Allium; species Allium sativum. Next base: position 10,451,701 of record JASFAX010000027.1, on the reverse strand, counting down.
GTTATGAACCTCTCCATTTGCAGATTCTCCTCAGCAGAAGATAGAAACTTAAGCACGAACCTTGCCCTGAAATCGGCCCAAGTCTCAACAGGCCTAGTACCATTGGTGACTTCCCACCAATAAGCGGCCTCATCCATCATAAGCCAAACCGCCAACAAGATCTTCCTCTGATCGTCTAACCCAAAGATAGCAAATAAATCCTCGGTCTCTTTCAACCAATTTCTGGCCTCTACAAAAGTCTCAGTGCCTTGAAAGTTCCTGCCACCCATTGCTTTGAAATCCTTGCAAGTCTTTGCGAGGTCAGCCTGAGGATGCTGAGGGGGAGGAGGAAGAGGAACCTCAGCGACAGGAGGAGGAGGAACATTAACTACCGGAGGAGGAGGAGGAGGAGGAACATTAACTACCGGAGTAGGAGGAACATCTGCAGGGCCGGCTTCGGTCGCCCTAGCCTCCAAAAGTCTCCTATACCAAACAGGTACGTGTACTCCTTCCGGAATAGCAGAGTTATCGGCCATACTGAAAACGAAGAAAAAGATAGATTCAGAATGGAGAAAAACGAAGGAATTTTTGCTAATGGCTTTTTGGGGAATAGTCTTTAAAATAAACTAGACTTTTCTTTGGAAAATACTTTATACTTGGTTTTGAAAATAGTTTTCCAAAAGTTTTCTTAAAAACCTTTTTGTTCCTTCTCGTAAACCATATGCTCTGATACCAAATGTAACACCCCGCCTCCGCCAGGGTGACTCTTGCAAGCACTCTGACTTTGGAGGGGCGTTTGAATCAGGTAAACATGCATAATGATATATCAAGGCAGAACAAGAACATATGTATATATGTAAACAAAGTAAATAACATAGATAAAACAGCGGAAGATTACAAACCATTTCAAAACAAGTCTGGTACAGCATAATGTCAACTTTCCAAATACACAAGTCTAGATAAAAACAACATTACTGAAAAACTGAAATACTTAAGTACTATCCCCAAAATAAGTGATAACCATAGCTAGCCTCATGTCAAGACCGTACATGAGCTAAAATCCCACAAGCAAGCGATCAGAAATCCAAGCTAAGCTCCAATATTCCCACCCTGAGAACCTGGGGGGGGGGGGAACGGAAGAAAAGAGGCGAAAGAAAACAGGTCAGTCAAAAAGATCGAGTAAGCCCTACTACAATCAATGTAAACTGATAAAGTTAACTGGCATGAGAAGCAGGGATGAACATAAGGATAACAACATACTAGCATGATGATTAACTAACAAGGTAGATAAAGGTGTCATCGCATAATCAGGTTTAAGGTTTTTGCACCACAGGTGTACTAACAAACTAACATGACTTGAATAAACAAGTATTGATCCCTTGGCCCAAGCTTTGGCCCAATAACATGTAGTGACCCCAATAAGAGGTCCAAAGTGTAAACAAGAAGTGATCCCCAGGCCCAAGTTTGGCCCAAACATCATGAATGACCTAAACCAAGGTCCAACTAGCACGGTCTAGTCGATCGGCTCCCTATAAGCCTAACTCGTCAAGTGTCGGGGTCATACGGCCCAACTACGAAGTGTAGCTAAACTGTGCTAGGTCCACCCTAGGGTGTATCAAGTCCTAGGGTGTCAACCACTGACACAAATCAATGCACGCACAGTCTAAACCTACTGGTGCCCATGCCTGCTTTTTCAACTTCGGACCATTTGCACGACCATGGCCCGCCTGAACCTACACAGGCGCACCTACTCAGCCGTCGTTTTGGTCGCTTACATGGCATCCAGTAATCGTGCCCCTCCCTAGCCTAGTCCCTAGGGTATCATGATACAACTAAGAGGGTTACTGGTGCAAAGGACCACGTAACTAGGGTTTCCTTAATGGGTTAAACGTGGTTAACCCATCCCATTCAAGTACCAAGTTGGTTAAGTGTACCCAAGGTTCATGACTTAACCCTACCAACCCATCGTGTTTAATTGGTTAAGTATTCAAGCGGTCCATGACTTAACCCTAATCATGAGGCATTAATTAATTTAATGCGCCTTAACCTCTCACATTAGACTTTGTTGCGGTTACTAGTTAAGCCGGTCGGTTCCGGGTAGCTTTACACCACAACTTGGTCTAACCTCGGGTTCAAGGTACAACATGACCAACTTCTCACATTGGGTCCTATTGTTTGTAGCAACTAGTTAAGTCGGTCGGTTCTGGGTAGGTTTACGCTACAAACTCAACCCCAACCTCGAGTTGGTCACACTTATATTTTCTAAGTGTCATATCCATCATGTTTCCAAAACACATTACAAGTTTTCAAGCAATTGGGTAGACCTAACTTAATAGGTAAATTCCCAATGGGTAGACCTAACATAATAGGTAAATTCCCAAGCTTATGTTTTTATGTCTTTTAAGTTTACCCAACCCCAAACGCAATCCCATCGCTTATATATCGCAATAGCGCATAAAGGATAGAAAGAGGGAACTTGGCATAATCGTGACATAAAGGTGTTGAAGCCACAAGTTCAACATGGTGGCATAAGAAATGTACATATGTTCATATACTTGCATATTACATTTTTAGGCCTCTAAAGCATGCATAAAACCAAACTTGGCATATTGGTGATACATGGTGCTAAATGACATGTAGACATGGCCATAAGTTCGCATTTAGCCTCACATGCAAGTTATCATAAGAGATATGATAACTTACATGTTGCCAAAATGCAACCTTTAGCATAAAGCTTGGAGCTATTTGTTCATATACTCAAGATAAGCTTGCATAACATGATAACATGAACCAAATGATCAACCCAAACTTGCATAGCATACTTGCATATCATGTGACGAACTTGCATATCAAACTTGCATAACATAACATGATAAACTTGCATATCATAACATATCAAACTTGCATAGCATGACATAATAAACTTGCATATCATAACATATCAAACTTGCATATCATGACATAATAAACTTGCATATCATAACATATCAAACTTGCATATCATGACAAAATAAACTTGCATATCATAACATATCAAACTTGCATATCATACATTTAACTTTAGAGTTTAAATATGAAAGTAGAATAGGGCTTACAATGCTTAGGAAATATGACAAAGCCTTATGCAACCAATTAAACCCAAAATGCAAGCTTTAATAGAAAACCCTTAAGCCAAAATGATCAAAACTCTTGCTTTATGATGCAAATATAGAAACTTGACTTGAATGCAAGCTAATGATGCTCATACAAGCTTGAAAACACTTGTATGCATGGAAAATCTCATAGGAATTTATTTAGGAATTTTATGAAGAGAGTGGAGGCCATGAGAGGTAAAATTTTGCCATAGTTTAGTTGTATGAGTGAATAATGATGATTTAGGTTAGGTTAGGGGCTTCTTTATAGAGATTAGGATTAGTTCTAGCCTTAGGATTAAACCCTAGTTCCAATCTCAGCCCTTAAAACCGGATCTGGCCCCCAAGCTCAACACAAACTCAAAAAGGTGCACCAGGCTAAACAGCCCGGCTGGACCAAGTCGACAGCCAAGTCGACAGGGCTGTCGACCTGGTTCCAACCAAGTCGACTCCCAAGTCGACAGGGCTGTCGACTTGGGTGCTCTGGCGGGAATTTTCCCGCCTGGCCCAAACTGGCCCAAATTTCCAAATTCAAACTTGAATTTGAAATATGTTTTTACTTTGAAATTTTCTGAAAACTTCGTTGGTCCTTAGTCGGGTCATACGGACTCCGATTCTCGAAAACTCGGACTCTATTTCGCGTATTTTTCCGAGACGAACGCAATGGCATAGCCCGTTTCCCTTAATTCAGATTTATAAATTAAATTCTGCCTCGATTTACGTTATAACAGATTATTGAAAATACGGGTTGTTACACTTATTATACAAAAAAATCTTCTCAGTGTATAAAATCAAGATAGATGAAAGAAATATGGTATAAATAAATATGATCGTGAAATAAATTTTAAAATTAATTATATTATGAAATATGCTCAACTGTATCGGGATTTCTGGAAAAATTTCAATTATCTCTTTTTCTGAAAAATAATATTGTCTCATTTCCATCGCAAATTTTGAAACTGTACATTTAATATGATTTTTAAAAAATAAACTCTCCGCATCAAATAAAACCATGATGGATGACAAAAAGATGATAGGAAAAGAAGATGTTTGTGAAATAAGCATCAATTTAAACATATTATAAAATATCTTCAAACATCATTCATATGTCAATTTACTATTTGGCATTCCTATTTTTCCCTCTTTAGTGGTAGTTTATAAATTACGCAAAATTTACACAATTCATACGCGAACATATATAAAATACACAAAATTTAAAAACAAAATTTCACGTGCCACGACCACGCGTGAAGCGTTATAACACTAACGTTATAGCACTAAAACCATCATTAACATAATTAAATAAATCGTAACTGTGCACAAGCATTATAGCACTAACGCTTAATAGTGTGTGTGGTCTAAACTATGCATCCATCACAACAAACATCGTTAACCACTAATAATTCATCACTATATTTAAATTAGACTAACCACTAATTAAATATATAAATTGTGGTTAAAGAGTTCTCACCTAACATTTTCCAAATCTTTACGGTAGGCGAGCCTAGTTGAGCGAACCATTGGACAGTATTTCAGTGCACCATCTACTTCATCAAAATATATATCGTATAATATATATTAATCTTTCTATCTCTATATATTATAAGAGGAGGAGGAGGATGATGATGAACTTTGGCAAGGTGGTGGTGGAAAAGAGGAAGACTTATGCCATGGAAACCATGACCATAAGCTTAAAAAGAAGGAGGAAGATAGGAAAAATGAAAATGGATGATAAAAAGTGAAGTAAAGGGCTCCTTTTATAGGAAAGGAGGAGTAAGAGGTAAAGACACATAAGGGGACAAGTGGAGACCATGCATGAAAGCATATATGCAAAATTACAAGTGTCCATACACTTGTCTTAAGAAGAGAAGGTGATATTTTGGTAGCATTTCCTTTAAAATGCTATGAAAACTAAGGACAACACTTGGTTCTAATGCTACTAATTCATGTTATAGTTTGGCAAATCCAATCGAACGACAAATAGTATCATTAAATCAAAACTTATTAATAATCATTCTCATTTATACTTCAAAGAAAATCTATCATTTAACTTACCAAAATTATTAAATATTCTTAACCATATATATTTATGTCAAACTCAAATCTAAATTCAAATTAAGTAATAAAAATTTCAATTTAAAATTAGTTAAAAATTCTGGATTGTTACAATCTCTTATGTTATTGTACTCATATTATGGAATGAATTTGATTTAACTAATATGAGAATATTTTAGTTCTGATCCAAGTGTTTTTTTCCTTTCCATTTATGATCGGGTCAGCCTGTGTTTTAGTTATCGAAGACACTGTTTTGATGATGAAATGGAGCTTGCTAGAAGTATTATTATTTATTTCCGCTGCATATATTGGTATGTTGTATGTTAATTAGCTCTGATAACCTTTGCAAATGTAAAATCAATTGTATGTTTTAACAGCTTCATGAACTGTTATTTAATTATTATATTTTTTCCTTTCGTTATGAGATTCTGTGTTTGATATTCTTCTTTCTTCTTTTTCTTATATAAATCCCAATAACTATCTGCATTTTTGATTTGTTTAACTCGACATTGAGGATTATTGTCGATTTGAACGGTCAAAAATATAGGATGTTACATATATAAATCTTTTGCGGTTTGGAGAGGATATGCTTAATAAGAGTTGCATTAAAACATATATCCTTGGCTGATCTTCATTGAAAGACATTCAGATTTAGAGGAGTTTCATTGTCTCAACATATGCTAAGTTGGTTCATATTTTATTCACAAAATTATCCTCTAGACTCTAGTATCATTTAGCTTTTAGTCCAGACTAATAATGTATGCACCCATAAAGAAGTAATAGATAAAAAAAAGTAAAGTATGTTACACTGGTTGATATTTCCAAACATAAATGCAAGGCTCAATGTTGTTCATAAAATAAAATGACGTTAGCTTTGTATAAGGAACTTAAAAAGTCAAAATTGGCCAATATGAAATGTATTACTAATTATTTTTGATACAAATGTGCTATTTTAATGCAAACCATGCATGTTCTCAAATTATAGATTACCTCATGTAGCAATTAAGAGCTTCTCTGATGTTTTGCTCGAATTCCTTACACACTTTCAAAAGAAGGGGATGCATCCTCAAGTAATACCAAAGACTGTTAAATTAAGTAAAAAATATTTTGATGTTCAACGTTGTAGATAAAAACTATGAAAGATAAAATTTTGTCATCAGATATTAACAACTTATTCAATGATATTTCTAAGCAAACTAATAGCTACAAAACACACATAGAAGGGAATTAACAATCATTGGCTCGTAAAAAGTTCTAAATGAATATATAAATATATTGTATATGTTTTGACAAGTGGCTGAATCGATAAAAACACATTAGTGCATACAATATATAGCATCATTGAAAGTTATAGCTACCCGAAATGAATATTAACATTATTTTGGAATAGTTGGAGCAAATATATATAACAGATCAAGCTATTCATATGTCATTTGTTTCCATCAAGCCTAAAACATGTCCCATCTCACTAATTCATTAACAAATTCTACTGAACTATGCACATTTTCGCTTGCATTTCAACTTTCTATGTCAAGATTTGCCTGGACGGACCAACCCGAGTGGAATTTAATAATGCACTCAAGTCATTCTTCAATAAACTAACTATTTGCTACTTTATGTGATTATCTAGATACTCATTAAAATATCATTCATTTCTTGTATATAAATGAAGTATCATTACACGGGCCAACGTACTAATCCAAATATATGTGTGCTTCCAGTATTCATTTGCGACGTCAAGAGAAAGTCGTAGTCTTTGCATTAGTATGTAGAATACAGACGTTTCTATTAATAAAGGATGCATGTAACTTCAACTGCATATTTTTTGCAGTTATACCATGTCAAATTACAAAACGAAGAAAGTCATATATTTGTGTATATATATGAGCTGATGTGGACCTTTTGAAAAATGACACCCATATTTTTTTTTAGTCTGGTCCCTAGTTCACTAAGATTAGTTCAATCTTGAATAGCCCCAAATTCAACTCCAGCAGCTATTCATATGAATCAGATTAGTTAAGAAAAATAGTTGTTAAAATTTAGTCACTTTCCATCACTCAGCTTGCTCAAATGCCTCTGTACTGCTGTCATCGACTCACCGGGTTGTTTTGTTTAGCAGATAATATTCATTAAATATCCACTTTTCTTGGGATTCTTGTTTGTTTAGCATATAATGTTCATTAGATTGCTTAAAACCATCTGGCGAGATATCTACAAACGATACCATTCTGCTGAAAGATGAAGAGGTAGGGTACCTATTCTTGGTGTGTGTACTTCCAATGCTTGCTCTATTTTGTTTTTCCTTTATTTTAGCAATGCTTCCTGTTAACAATTGGAGAATATCAAATGTGCGAGCAAGGTAAATTTATTTTGGCACTTGCTTACAATGGCGATTATGTATTTTAAGACGGTATCTATAGTAATTTACAGCTGATTCTTGTGTGATTGTTTATGTAGATATAAAAGGATTCGTTTGTTAAGTATTTGTTCGGGCTGAAAACCGCTAGTACAACTGATTCTATATTTTAGTCGTCAACAACTACATCCGGGTATTATAATATGGCAATAGAAAGTGGTAGAATGATACGAGTTGAAGATTCTAGACTCGTCGGCCTAAGTTTATCCTTTTTGATTAGTACGTATATGTTGTTTTATTGATATATGTTGTGAATTTAGTTCTGTTTTGTGGTGGAGTTATGAATTCAAATATAATGTAAACTTGACTTGTTTTTTATAATTATGAAGTTGAATGTTTCATATTTTTTTGAGTAACACAAATGATTGTGGTTATTATTATTGAAATACTATTTTAAATTATAATATTATGTAATTTATGGCTAATAGCGGTTGTGAAGAGCTGAATTATGAGTGTAAGTAGCATTTATAACAATATTTGCTGCAATAACCAATATTAGTTGTAGTAGATTATATGGGTGTTACAACTATGGCAACCGTCAATTTTACCTTCAGCCGTAACCGCAACCATTGTTGATGGTTAACAAATTTGATAACCGTTATCATAACCGTCTAATCGTTACTGCAACCATTACCCTAAATTTACATTGTTATCCATAAATAATTCAAGTTTTAACTTTTTCCCTTAAGCATTAGTTTATTTATCTACAAAACAAACCATTCATGTGCATATTGTCTATAAATAAAAACGTAAATAATTTATACATATGATATTTCTCTTGGTTAAGTTATTAATAAACATATATCTTTTATGAAATACAGCAAAAAATCATGTGTGGTTGGTATGTTTTACCGCGGTTATCAAAATCCACAACCGTTATCGTAGTAGACGGTAACTGTATAAACGGTTAGTCCGATTTGGCAGTTGAACAGTTCAACCATAACAGCCTTAGTAGATTCTAATACGAATTTTACAAACAGTCATAAACTGTAAGCGCAACTGACAAAATTTGTTGTAAGTAAGTCTTTCACGACTGCTAAAAGCTGTTGTAAAAAGGCATTTCACAATAGCTAAAAGAAATTGTGAATGTCTTTTACAACTACTGTAACGACCCACATTATTTTTGACCGTTCAAATCGACAATAAAACCACACATGTCGACCCAAACAAATCGCAAATGCAGATAGTTATTGTAAAAAGAAGATAAAAGAGAAAGAAGAGAAAAACCAACCACAGAATCTCACAGCGGAAGGACAACATATAATAAACAAATAAAGGTCCGAAGCATTTAAAACATGTACATTGACCATAACGTACAAATGGTTATCAGAGTTACACATATGCAGATATACATAACTAGACAGCAGAAACACAGTGCAGCAGAAATACATATATATGATAAATATATATACCAAATCTTCGTCTCCATCCTCTAAGCTATGGAAATCTTCGCTAACTGCAACATCTGCTGACCCGAGCGTATTGCATAAAAAGAAAACACAACAAACACTCGGATCAGCACTAAATCATTCTCATATTAGTCAAATCAAAATACGAAACAACTTAAGTGTCATGGGTGCAGTAACTCAAGAGATGTTACGGGATTTTTCCCATCTCTCGAGGATCCGTTAAACTAATACATACATAGTATAATACGCTATTATGACAGTGTTTATCCAGTAAAGTAAATATCATAAAAATAGTGTAAGCGGGATTACCATATTACCCTTATCCCGTTTACAGACAACAGTACCGTAAATTCACCGTACTGGTGTTATCAGAGGGCACTCCATAGAAGGCAATGCTAAATCAAAATCGTATGGGGATCGATATGGATCAATATGACAAGGCACTCGTAGCAATGCCCAGGGTAGGATTTTACCAATTGTACTTGTAACACCCCGAATTTTAGTTAATACTAAAATTCACTAATTACAGGATACATAATCTCAGACGTGGGAATTGGGGGTAACGGGCTGCGTTATTGCGTTCGTCTCGGAAAAATACGCGAAATAGAGTCCGAGTTTTCGAAAATCGGAGTCCGTATGGCCCGGTTATGGCCCAAGGAAGTTTGCAGAAAAATTAGAGCTAAAAACAGAATTAGGAATTTAAATTTAAATTTAAATTTAGAACCAGCGGGGCCAGGCGGGAGGATTCCCGCCTAAGCATGTCGACAGGGCTGTCGACAGGCCTGTCGACAGGGGTGTCGACATGCCTGTCGACTTGCCTGTCGACATGGCGTGTTGAACCAGGGTGCTTGGGTGCACCAGATCTGGTTTTCTGGTTAGTGCTGGGTCTGGTTCTAGAGGTTTCCTAAATCTAAGGGACCTAAATTAATCTAGGGTTAATCTAAGGGCCTAAAACACTCTCTTAATCTATAAATACACCCTAAACCCCCCTTAATCCTTACCAAAAATAGAAATGAAGGCCTCATGCCGCCAAATTAAATCCTAAAAGGAGTCTCCATTAATCTAAGAAGGAAGTTTCAAGCTAATCCCTCTCATATCATTCTCTAATCATCACCATCATCATAATTAGCAACTAATCTCTCTTCACAAGTTGGTTAATCTTGAGTTTGGTGTGTTTCTATCACTTTAACATCAATTGTTAAAGTAAGTAGATTGGGTGTAATGAGACTTATGGTCTTAAATGCGGATTAGTGAGTTTGAATCATGTATAATGATATGTTACTCTATGTTGTTCTATGTTTATGCATATTTGATAAATTGGTTTATGCATGCTTAATAAGTTGATTTATGCATGTTTAACTAGTTGATATATGCATGTTTAACAAGTGGATTTATGCATATTTGATGAATGGAATTATGCATGTTTAGCAAAGTGAGTTATGCAAGTTAAGTATATGTTTAAATGCAAGTTTAATGTGATATGCAAGTTATGCATGCTTATGCAAGTATATTGATGATTATGCAAGTCATGTATATGTTTAAATGCAAGATTTATGTGATATGCAAGTTATGCATGCTTATGCGAGTATATGAATGCTTATGCAAGATATGTATATGCTTAAATGACATGATATGCAAGTTATGCAAGTATGTGAATGCTTATGCAAGTATGTGGATGCTTATGCAAGTATGTGAATGCTTATGCAAGTTATGTGTATGCTTAAATGCATGTTTAACATGTTATGCAAGTGATGAGAATGCCTATATGCAAGTTCAACATGTTATGCAATATATGTGTATGATAATATGCAAGCTCATATGCAACATGTTATGCAAATCATGTGTATGATAATATGCAAGATTGGGTTATATGTAGTTGGGTTAATATATGCTCATATATGCAAGTTGACATCCTCTTAACCCATGACAAAGTTGTATGCTAAACCCATGATATTTGTGATGATCTTCCCCTTATTTATGTCATGAAATGAGAACGATTTACGTGGGGAACGATGGGGTTGGTAAATATGTTAATAAATGAATGATCGGGTATGATTAAGCATACCATAAAAATAAATTACCATAAGTGGGAATTTACCTATTGAGTTAGGTCTACCCCATGGGAATTTACCTATTGAGTTAGGTCTACCCATGTTATGGAAAACTTGATGTTAATTAGGGATAATTAATATGGGGGTGATTAATTAGGTGTAATTAATCGACTAAGACACGAGGTTGGACTCATTTGTAGTGTAAAACTGCCCGGACCCGACCGGCTTAACCAGTTGCTACAAATGTCAGCCCAATGTGGGAGGTCTTAGCCATAAATTAAATACGTGATTAAGGTAAAGACACGAGGTTAGACTCTGTTATGACGTAAGACTGCCCAGATTCTACCGGCTTAACCAGGCGGTCATAACAGCCAGTCTAATGTGGGAGGTCTTTATGGGAGATCACGGTCTTAATTAATTAAGAAACACTTAACCATAGTAGCATGTAGTGGGACATGAAGGGTTAAGTGGGTGCCTTGGGTGGCATGAGGAAATTTTGTGGTTGCCTTGGGTGGCATGTGAAATCTAGTGGGTTGCCTTGGGTGGCAATAGAAAATACGATTAGAATACTTAACCAAGAGAAACATGTAATTAAACATGATTAAAGGGTTAAGTGGGATACACTAGATATTTGACAAGCTTAAGTGGGTAGCTTGTGGGGGCCCATTTCAACCAATATCCCAAACGTATCTTTGTGGGCTCGACCCATGTCGAGTGACGGGACACGCATATTGGGCTTGATTATAAGAGGCCAAAACGGGTTAGCGGTGGCAACGCAAGTCCAACGGGTTTCATATGCGTGTGTGGGCCCGGGCTGGTAGATAAGCCGTTGTTGCATCGTGTAGATATAAAGCCGTGCACCGATAGTATTGGGTAGCCACTTTAGGGGAGTGATACACCCCACTGTGGGACCAGCACGGGTATCTACGGTAGGGAGCCGATCGCTTGGGGAGTAGTGGGTACACCTAATGAAGATAGGGGCAGACGGCACCTATGTAGGGGTACACGAAACTACTGGGTAAGAATTACTGGGTACACCTAGTGGAGATAGGGGCAGACGGCACCTATGTAGTGGGCTAGGGGTACATGAAACTACTGGGGAAATTTTCTAAGTCCTTGGAAGGGATCAACCTTTAAGTAGGAATGACTGGTGTGGTGCAGTTAGTAATTATCCTTGGGTGGGTAGATGCGTCCTGACGGTTATCTTAGTTTATCCTAAGTCTACCAAGCTGCTTAGTGTAGCCATTCATCCACAGATATTACCGTAGGTCAAGTTTATGTCTTCTCTGGTTACTTTAATGATTGTATTGTTAAAGTTATAGGACTCACTCAGACTTATGTCTGACCCCGTTGTTTTTATCTTTTTCCCAACCCTCAGGTCCTACGGTGGATCCTAGCGGTAGTAGAGCTTGATCGGATTGCTGTTCCAGTCTTTAGGAGCTTGGGTAGATGTAAAGCTCCAGTTATCCAGTTATCTTTTACTTTGTTCTGGCTATTGTATATGAGAGTGGGATTATGTACTTCTTTATTTTGATGGATATTGTACTTGACTTTTACCATGGTTTTATGATGTAACCAGACATGTTTATTTCCGCTGTTATGAGATGATGTTTTAAAATTTCAAGTACTATTTATATCTGTCTTGTTGTAATTTTTCTGTTCTATATTCACTAAAATACTCCATCGATGCTATGGCATTCCCTTTGTGAGTGACCCTAGCGGGCGTGGGGTGTTACACGTGGTATCAGAGCAAAGGTTACCGGAACAGATAAAAATTTTAGAAAACTATTTTTCTAAAACATTTTTGGAAAAGATATTTTCAAAAACATGTCTTTTAAGAGAAAAGTTTTTGAAAGAAAAGCATAATCCCCAATAGCCATATCTATATCCTTCGAATTCTCCGTTTTGAATCTTTCCTTTTTCGTTTCAGCATCACCGAGAATCTTAATCTTCCGGAGGGTGTGACGGTACCAGTATGGTATAGGAGATTGATGGAGGCTAGGGCCACCACTACGGGTCCAGCAAATATTCCTCCTCCAACCGTAGCACCCGATCTTCCTCCTCCCCCTTCTCCCCGCACGGATACTTTTGCTAAGACTTGCAAGGAATTTAAAGCTATGGGAGGGAAACCTTTTCAAGGAACTGAAACCTTTGTGGAGGCTAGAGATTGGCTTAAAGAGGTGGAAGAGTTGATAGATATCTTTGAGATGGAAGAAGGGAAGAAAGTCAAGTTGGCTGCTTGGTTAATGAAGGGAGAGGCCTCATTCTGGTGGGAGGTCACTAATGGAGAACGCCCCGTGGACTCTTGGGCGGATTTTAGGCAAAGATTTGTGGCAAAGTTTCTCTCAAGGGCGGAGGAAAACTTGTATATGGAAAGATTCTTGACTCTAAAGCAAGGAAATCTTTCGGTAAAGGAATATGTTAACAAGTTTAATCAATTGGCAAGGTTTGGCCTAGACATGGTGAATACACCGGAGAAGAAGGCTTTGCGGTTCGTGAAAGGCTTGAATGAACCTATGCATGGGTTGGCTATGACTCATATCCCTATGGGGGCCACCTTTGAGAAGCTAGTTGACATGGCACTCATGTATAAGGAAGAGAAGGGTCCTAATGCTAATAAGGTACCCGAGAAGAAGGGAGATCAAAAGAGACCTCAACAACAGCAAAGCAAAGGTGGGAAAGGCAACGGTGGCAAGAGCAAGAAGAAGAAGTGTTTCAATTGTGGGACACCTGGCCACCTAAGCAAGGATTGTCGCAAGAAGAAGAAGACCGGCTGCTTCCACTGTGGCGAAGCAGGGCACTTAGTGAAGGATTGCCCTAAGAAGGGGCAAAGGACGGGATCTACCTCAGGAGGACAGGTGCAAGCTCTTATGGCACCGAGTCAGGCTAGGGGGCAAGTACAGGCTCTCGCGGTTCCACCGATTCAGGAGAGAGGTAGAACTATTTCCGTAGAAAGTCTGGTTTTTCTATTTGACCATCCTGTCCGTACATTGTTTGATTCAGGCGCATCGCATTCGTTTATTTCATCATCATTAGTTGAGTTACTGCACTTAGACACCAGTCTGGTAGATGATCCCTTGGTTGTTTCAAACCCAATTGGGGGCTCCACTTATTTGTCCATGATATGTTTGGGTTTGAAGATTTCTATACTTAGCATTGAGTTTAGATGTGATGCTTTTGTATTGGGCTTCACGGGCTATGGGTTGATTTTGGGCATGGACTGGTTATCCAGTAATGGTGCCGTTCTTGATTGCGAAAGGAGAGTTGTTAGGCTCATGACCCGCTTGGGTAACACTCTCGAGATTTCTTGTAATCCCATGGACTCTGTTATGCTAAGTTATCTTGAATCGCTTGACGCTTCGGTCGAGAGTTTGCAATCTATGAGAGTGGTCCGGGAATATCCGGATGTGTTTGAGGAGGTGAAGGGCTTACCTCCGAAGCGGGAGATTGACTTCCGAATATATTTGGTGGATAATGCTAAACCGGTATCTTTACCAGTGCGCCACATGGCTCCTCGTGAGAGGAGGGAACTCCATAAGCAAGTAGGGGAGTTGCTTGAGAAGGGGTTCATAAGACGGAGCATATCGGAGTGGGGTGCTCCAGTAGTATTTGCTACGAAGGCGGATGGGTCCCTCAGACTTTGTGTAGACTATAGAGAACTCAACAAGCTCACAAAGAAGAATAGACACCCATTGCCGAGAATTGATGATCTTTTCGATCAGTTGGTTGGCGCTTCAGTGTTTTCTCAGTTGGACTTAGCCACGGGGTTTCATCAGTTGAGGGTGGCTGAGGATAGCATAGACAAGACTGCCTTTAGGACTCCGGATGGTTTCTATGAGTGGCTGGTGATGCCATTTGGGTTGACAAACGCCCCTGCATACTTTGTTGATTTGATGAGTAGGGTGTTCAGGGAGTTCCTTAATAAATTCGTGGTGGTCTTTGTGGATGATATCTTAGTATTCTCTAAGAGTGAAGAAGAGCATGCCCTACATCTTAGGGAAGTGTTGAAGACTCTTCGAGCGCATAGCCTTAAGGCTAAATTCTCTAAATGTCACTTCTGGAGGAAGGAAGTACGATTCTTGGGGCACGTGGTCTCCAAGGAAGGGATAGCTGTGCATCCCGCGAAGGTAGTATCAATTCAGGATTGGAAGGTTCCGAAGAATGCTACCGAAGTAAGAAGTTTCTTGGGGTTGGCGGGTTATTATAGGAAGTTTATTAAAGACTTCGCGAAGATATCAGCCCCATTAACTCGCTTAACAAAGAAGAATCTTGTTTTCACATGGGACGTAGATTGTGATGATGCGTTCCGACGGTTAAAGAGAGCTTTAACCACGGCTCCAGTTTTAGTATTGCCAGATGGGAGCAAGCCATTTGTTGTCTATACCGATGCATGTGGGACAGGACTTGGCGCAGTCTTAATGCAAGAGGGAAGGGTAATAGCCTATGGTGGAAGGCAGTTGAGAGCACATGAGAAAAATTACCCTACCCATGATCTAGAGCTGGCCGCTATTGTTTTTGCGCTTAAGATTTGGCGCCATTATCTTCTGGGTGAGAGATTCGAGTTGTTCACTGACCATAAATCTTTGAAGTACTTGTTCTCTCAGAAAGATCTAAACTTGAGACAGCAAAGGTGGATGGAGTTCTTAGCATCCTATGATTTCGAGATAGCGTATACCCCTGGCAAGGGTAACGTGGTGGCGGACGCCTTGAGTAGGAAGAGGTTGTCCTTGAGTCCATTGTTCGTGGAACGACAGAGCTTGGAATTTATCTCGATGTTTGATTTCAGACCTTCCGTTGACTATGTACCCGGTTTTCTAGCTTCTTTGGAAGTTAGACCTACTCTTTTGGGGCGGATTGGAGAAGCACAGAGGGGCGACCCACAGTTGGTTGAGTTAGTAGAGAAGCTCATAAGAGGGGAGTCGTCCAGCCATTTGAGTAGGTACACCCTAGACGATAAGGGGTACTTGCGTAGAGACGGTAGACTTTGTGTACCGCAAGACGAGGGTTTGAGGAAGGCTATTCTTGATGACGCACACCGTTCTAGGATGACCATTCATCCCGGTGGGGACAAGATGTACCAAGACATGAAGAGGGTTTTCTTCTGGGCCGGTATGAAGAAAGACATGGCCGAGTATGTCGCTCGATGTTTGGTGTGCCAGCAAGTGAAGGCGGAGCAAAGGAAACCAGGTGGGTTACTTCACCCATTGGAGGTTCCGCAATGGAAGTGGGATAGCGTCTCGATGGATTTTATTGACGGGTTACCCAGGTCGAGGAAGGGTAATACAGGAATTTGGGTGGTGGTAGATAGACTTACTAAGAGCGCCCATTTCATACCTGTGAAGAGCAAGAGGACTGCTCCATGGCTAGCTTCAGTATATCTTCGAGAGATAGTTCGATTACATGGGGTACCCTCTAGCATAGTGAGTGATCGAGATCCTATCTTCACTAGCGAGTTCTGGAGAGGTTTGCAAGAAGCAGTGGGGACTCAATTGTGTCTGAGCACCGCATATCATCCTCAGACGGACGACCAGACTGAGAGGGTGAATCGTGTTCTAGAAGACCTTTTGAGGCTTTGTATCTTAGATTTTGGAGGTACATGGGAAGAGCATCTTCCATTGGTGGAGTTCGCATATAATAACAGCTTTCAGTCCAGTATTGGTATGGCTCCTTTCGAAGCTCTCTATGGAAGGCCTTGTCGATCACCTACATGTTGGTGGGAATCTACGGATAAGATCTTGCTTGGGCCCGATATGGTTAGGGAGACTTCTGAGAAGATTGACTTGATTCGAAGAAGGATGAAGGCAGCGCAGGATAGGCAAAAATCTTATGCGGACAAGAGAAGGACGGATCTTGAGTTTGAGGTTGGGGATATGGTTTTTGTTAAGGTATCTCCGTTGAGAAATGTTGTTCGCTTCGGATCCGTTGGGAAGTTAGCACCGAGGTTTGTTGGGCCGTTTCCTATCAAGGAAAGGATTGGACGGATGGCATATAGGGTGGAGTTGCCCGACAGACTTAGTGGTGTTCATGATGTATTCCATGTATCACATCTGAGGAAGTGCTTACATGAGACCGCAGAGGTGGTAGAGCCGAGCTTGCTTAGAGATGTAGAGGTTGAGCGTGATGCGACGATTCGACGAGCTCCTACTCGCATCCTTGGGTCAGAGACTAGGAAATTGAGGAATCGAGAGGTTCAGCTAGTCAAAGTGCAATGGGGAGAAGATGAGAGCAACGCGACGTGGGAGACGGAAGCGAAGATGCGTTCATTGTACCCATTTCTTTTTGAGGGTATGTCTTTACTTTCTCCTTTATCGCTTGTCTAGTACTTATCTTATCTTTGGTATGTCCTCTCGTTAGTACCTTTGACCTTTAGATAGGGTAAACCTATGGTTGAAACATGTGTTTGAGACATGTTATGGTTGATGGATGCAAGTGGATGCAAGTGTTTGCTAGTGGTTGCTCGTGGATGCATATACACACACTCTAGGCACTAGATCGGCTCAGTCACTTCATATTGCATATTGCATATTGCATAAAATTTTGTGTAGGAAGATATATTTATGGATGTATAATGGTTGTGTTATCACATGGATGATGCATTTTGGTGAATGATTGTGCACTCATGTAGATATTGTATGTGTCGATAGGGTTCTCTCGCATACATAATGGATGCATGGCACTATCATGGTTTGCATATGTTCATACATTAGATAGGGAACATATACACACACTTTTTGCATATGCTCATACATCATTAGAAACTGTTTAAGGACAATGGATGCCCGTGGTTGATGATTTGAGTAGATGGTTGTTTGGATGGTAGGATATGCATTCTCCTTAGCTTAGAGATTTCGGGGACGAAATCCTTTAAGGAGGGGAGAATGTAACACCCCGAATTTTAGTTAATACTAAAATTCACTAATTACAGGATACATAATCTCAGACGTGGGAATTGGGGGTAACGGGCTGCGTTATTGCGTTCGTCTCGGAAAAATACGCGAAATAGAGTCCGAGTTTTCGAAAATCGGAGTCCGTATGGCCCGGTTATGGCCCAAGGAACTTTGCAGAAAAATTAGAGCTAAAAACAGAATTAGGAATTTAAATTTAAATTTAAATTTAGAACCAGCGGGGCCAGGCGGGAGGATTCCCGCCTAAGCATGTCGACAGGGCTGTCGACAGGCCTGTCGACAGGGGTGTCGACATGCCTGTCGACTTGCCTGTCGACATGGCGTGTCGAACCAGGGTGCTTGGGTGCACCAGATCTGGTTTTCTGGTTAGTGCTGGGTCTGGTTCTAGAGGTTTCCTAAATCTAAGGGACCTAAATTAATCTAGGGTTAATCTAAGGGCCTAAAACACTCTCTTAATCTATAAATACACCCTAAACCCCCCTTAATCCTTACCAAAAATAGAAATGAAGGCCTCATGCCGCCAAATTAAATCCTAAAAGGAGTCTCCATTAATCTAAGAAGGAAGTTTCAAGCTAATCCCTCTCATATCATTCTCTAATCATCACCATCATCATAATTAGCAACTAATCTCTCTTCACAAGTTGGTTAATCTTGAGTTTGGTGAGTTTCTATCACTTTAACATCAATTGTTAAAGTAAGTAGATTGGGTGTAATGAGACTTATGGTCTTAAATGCGGATTAGTGAGTTTGAATCATGTATAATGATATGTTACTCTATGTTGTTCTATGTTTATGCATATTTGATAAATTGGTTTATGCATGCTTAATAAGTTGATTTATGCATGTTTAACTAGTTGATATATGCATGTTTAACAAGTGGATTTATGCATATTTGATGAATGGAATTATGCATGTTTAGCAAAGTGAGTTATGCAAGTTAAGTATATGTTTAAATGCAAGTTTAATGTGATATGCAAGTTATGCATGCTTATGCAAGTATATTGATGATTATGCAAGTCATGTATATGTTTAAATGCAAGATTTATGTGATATGCAAGTTATGCATGCTTATGCGAGTATATGAATGCTTATGCAAGATATGTATATGCTTAAACGACATGATATGCAAGTTATGCAAGTATGTGAATGCTTATGCAAGTATGTGGATGCTTATGCAAGTATGTGAATGCTTATGCAAGTTATGTGTATGTTTAAATGCATGTTTAACATGTTATGCAAGTGATGAGAATGCCTATATGCAAGTTCAACATGTTATGCAATATATGTGTATGATAATATGCAAGCTCATATGCAACATGTTATGCAAATCATGTGTATGATAATATGCAAGATTGGGTTATATGTAGTTGGGTTAATATATGCTCATATATGCAAGTTGACATCCTCTTAACCCATGACAAAGTTGTATGCTAAACCCATGATATTTGTGATGATCTTCCCCTTATTTATGTCATGAAATGAGAACGATTTACGTGGGGAACGATGGGGTTGGTAAATATGTTAATAAATGAATGATTGGGTATGATTAAGCATACCATAAAAATAAATTACCATAAGTGGGAATTTACCTATTGAGTTAGGTCTACCCCATGGGAATTTACCTATTGAGTTAGGTCTACACATGTTATGGAAAACTTGATGTTAATTAGGGATAATTAATATGAGGGTGATTAATTAGGTGTAATTAATCGACTAAGACACGAGGTTGGACTCATTTGTAGTGTAAAACTGCCCGGACCCGACCGGCTTAACCAGTTGCTACAAATGTCAGCCCAATGTGGGAGGTCTTAGCCATAAATTAAATACGTGATTAAGGTAAAGACACGAGGTTAGACTCTGTTATGACGTAAGACTGCCCGGATTCTACCGGCTTAACCAGGCGGTCATAACAGCCAGTCTAATGTGGGAGGTCTTTATGGGAGATCACGGTCTTAATTAATTAAGAAACACTTAACCATAGTAGCATGTAGTGGGACATGAGGGGTTAAGTGGGTGCCTTGGGTGGCATGAGGAAATTTTGTGGTTGCCTTGGGTGGCATGTGAAGTCTAGTGGGTTGCCTTGGGTGGCAATAGAAAATACGATTAGAATACTTAACCAAGAGAAACATGTAATTAAACATGATTAAAGGGTTAAGTGGGATACACTAGATATTTGACAAGCTTAAGTGGGTAGCTTGTGGGGGCCCATTTCAACCAATATCCCAAACGTATCTTTGTGGGCTCGACCCATGTCGAGTGACGGGACACGCATATTGGGCTTGATTATAAGAGGCCAAAACGGGTTAGCGGTGGCAACGCAAGTCCAACGGGTTTCATATGCGTGTGTGGGCCCGGGCTGGTAGATAAGCCGTTGTTGCATCGTGTAGATATAAAGCCGTGCACCGATAGTATTGGGTAGCCACTTTAGGGGAGTGATACACCCCACTGTGGGACCAGCACGGGTATCTACGGTAGGGAGCCGATCGCTTGGGGAGTAGTGGGTACACCTAATGAAGATAGGGGCAGACGGCACCTATGTAGGGGTACATGAAACTACTGGGTAAGAATTACTGGGTACACCTAGTGGAGATAGGGGCAGACGGCACCTATGTAGTGGGCTAGGGGTACATGAAACTACTGGGGAAATTTTCTAAGTCCTTGGAAGGGATCAACCTTTAAGTAGGAATGACTGGTGTGGTGCAGTTAGTAATTATCCTTGGGTGGGTAGATGCGTCCTGACGGTTATCTTAGTTTATCCTAAGTCTACCAAGCTGCTTAGTGTAGCCATTCATCCCCAGATATTACCGTAGGTCAAGTTTATGTCTTCTCTGGTTACTTTAATGATTGTATTGTTAAAGTTATAGGACTCACTCAGACTTATGTCTGACCCCGTTGTTTTTATCTTTTTCCCAACCCTCAGGTCCTACGGTGGATCCTAGCGGTAGTAGAGCTTGATCGGATTGCTGTTCCAGTCTTTAGGAGCTTGGGTAGATGTAAAGCTCCAGTTATCCAGTTATCTTTTACTTTGTTCTGGCTATTGTATATGAGAGTGGGATTATGTACTTCTTTATTTTGATGGATATTGTACTTGACTTTTACCATGGTTTTATGATGTAACCAGACATGTTTATTTCCGCTGTTATGAGATGATGTTTTAAAATTTCAAGTACTATTTATATCTGTCTTGTTGTAATTTTTCTGTTCTATATTCACTAAAATACTCCACCGATGCTATGGCATTCCCTTTGTGAGTGAC
Organism: Allium sativum; assembly: GCA_030737875.1. Taxonomy (NCBI): domain Eukaryota; kingdom Viridiplantae; phylum Streptophyta; class Magnoliopsida; order Asparagales; family Amaryllidaceae; genus Allium; species Allium sativum. Next base: position 10,430,499 of record JASFAX010000027.1, on the reverse strand, counting down.
CCTAGCGGGCGTGGGGTGTTACAGTACTCCCGGACCGGTGGTAACGCATAGTAGCCACTACCGCCCACCTCGGATCACACTCCCAAAATCATAAATGGGCCCAAATTATTGTAACACCCCATGTCTATTAATGTCACTCACAAAGGGAATGCATCAATGTCCGTGAAGCATTATTGTTGTATAGAACAGATAAATTACAAGAATAAATAAATAAAACAACACATTGGAAGATAAAACTTATTTCATAGCATCATAATTCAAAAACAAGCTTACATAAGTAGTTTCCAAAACCATTACAATAGGATCAATAGTCTTTTCCAAAAACTTCAAAGTACATAAAGAAGCAAATATTTAAATAACATAAATGCATAAATCCCCACTGAGCATAAGCAAAGCCATAAAGAAGAGAGAGTCCAAGGCGATACATCTACTCTCTTCAAGCAACTGAAAGAAATCGGCACTAAGCTGTAGTATTCCCTCCCTGCGAACCTGAGGAGGGGGGAAAGGAAAGAAAAGAGGTGGAGACAAACAAGTCAGACATAAAGTTTAGCGAGTCCAGTAATTTTAACAAATAATAGGTTAGGTAAATGATCAAGACATAAATAGGCATCATGATATGGCTGTAACATAGATAAGGTAGGTAAAAATGATGGACAAGATGATTTCATTCCTAAGTACTAAGACAATCCTACATCTTGGCTAAGCGAACAACTCTCCAAGTACTAACCCCGGAGACCGAAGTCAACATCAGACTAGAACCCAAAGGACTATCCAACTCGACCAACATGTATTTCGTTACACCGCACTTTTGCTAAGTTACACCACATTACTTAATTACACTGCACATCTACTAGTCTCTTTTACTCAAGGTCGATCCCTTCCCTCTAGTTGTACCCACATGACAAACTTGGTAGTTACTTGTACCTAGCTTCTATCGTAGGTGCTGGCTCGCTCCTACCACCCCCAAGGTACCCTTACTCTACCCAATTGATCGGCTCCCTAAATCCCGTAGGCACTCGTGCTGGCCCCACAGTGGGGTATATCACTCCCCAAAGTGGCAACCCCAATACCAACATGAAATGCACGACCATACCTACACGATGCAACAACGTCTTACCTACCATCCCGGACCCATGCACGCACATGAACCCGTTGGACTTGCGTTGCCACCGCTATTCACTTTTTGACCTCTTATATTCAAGCCCAGTAAGCGTGTCCCAACCCCGTCCTAGTACCGGGCCCAATTAGTTACTCAAGCGGGTTACTTTTTGAAATGGGTCCCCATCCGACACAAGCCTCCCACCTATGCTTGGCCCCCACTAGGTTTTTCTCCCACATAACCATTTTAATGTCCATGTCTTACACGTGGTACGGTTAAGTCCATACTTACATGTCATAATTTACATGCCTTATCTTATTCCGGTTAAGTCCATATTTACGTGTCATAATTTACATGTCACCCCACTTAACCCTCTAACCATACCCATGTCTTATTATGGTTAGTATTCCTTAATTCATTCCTTATGATGAAGGGTGAATGACCTCCCACATTACACCGAACACTTTGTGGCCGCTGGATTTGCCGGGCGGCTCCGGGCAGTCTTACACCACAAACTGGGTCTAACCTCGTGTCATTAGCCATTACGCCTACAATTCATTCCTTTGACCTCTCACATTAAACGTCCAATTGTGACTGCTGGATTTGTCGGGCGGTTCTGGGCAGTCTTACGTCACAATTGCGCCTAACCTCGTGTCAAAGGTTCATTAACATCGTATTTCACCCATACCCAATTTTCATGTCATATTTATCCAATTAAACGTATAATCAAGCTTACAATTTTTTCCTCTTTCAACTTGTCATTAATTATACTAATTACATATTAATTAGCCTCAATTACAAATTTCCAATTATAGGCAAGTTCATCAGTTCCATGCAATTCATACCCAAATATGCCAATTTCACATATTATCCAATTATCCAATAATATCCAATAATATCCAATTTTCCAAATTTCCCATATTCCCAATATTCCCCATCGTTCCCACGTATTCGCATTCGTGCAAATTTTTAATATAGGCTCGAAGGTAGCCTAGATCCACAAATAAAAGGAATAGGGGTAAGAAGAGAGAATCAATTCATAGAAAATTGGAATAAAACATCATCATGAAATAAAGAGGCATAAAGACTGGCATAGAGGCATAATAAAAGATTCAACATGAATAAACTGATAAAAGGTATGAACTTTACATAGAAACATAGGCATATGATGACATGGATCAAAAGGTGAAAACTTGGATGGGATTTAAATTACATACATACACATGAATCCTTTTTACAACTTCAACATGTTAGTTTTAATCCCGTTATATTGTGAAAATCACTGTACTCACCTTTCGTGGTTAAAGAATAGAATTATGCATTGAAATTGGTGTAGAAACATTGCGGTGTTGCTGATTTATCTTCTTTAATTGTTGTTGAAGCTCTAAACTTTGATTTGAATTGAAGTTGAATGCTTGCAATTTGAATTAGAGGCGGCGGCTAGGGTTTAGGAGAGAGTTTGACAGCATAATGGTGTCTTAGAAATTATTTATGAATTAGGGTTAGGTCTTAGGGGGTATATATAGGTGTAGGAAGTTATTTAGACCTTAGGATTAACCCTAGAACAGATCTGGACCATCAAAAATCGTCCCAGGTCCAAAAGTTCGACCCCCAAAGGAGGAGGTCGACTCCCAGGTCGACCTGGGAGTACCCAGGTCGACACTATGGTCGACCTCCCCCTTGGGAGGTCGACCTCCCTGGTCGGCTTGCTCAATTATATATTTTTTATTTTTTTTCTCTTGTCTTCCAAAAGCCATATTTCCTTCGTCCGAACTCCGTTTTTTGAAAACTTGGACTCTATTCCATGCAGAATTCCGAGACGAACGAAATGGTGGAACCCGTTTCCCTCCTCTTTTAAAAATTAAGTGTTCTTAAATTTAGTTAATTCGATCATTTCAAAATTCGGGGTGTTACATTCTGCCCTACTTAAAGGATTTCGTCCTCGATATCTCTAAGTCAAGAAGAACGTATCCTACCATCCAATCATCCATCTACTCAACCATCAACCACAAGCAACCATTGTCCTAAAAAAAATTCTAATGCTTTTCATGTACATATGCATAGTGTGTGTATATGTTCGTATACTAATGCAAAATCAGGCGGTCCACTGATTCAGTCGACCTCCTTAACGCAAATAATGATAGTGCCATGTATCCATCATGTATGCAAAGAACCCTATACATATCATTACTACATGTGTGCACAACCATTCATTTAAATGCAACATCCATATGATACACACATTCAATGTACATTCATTTTACTAAATACATCCATTTATATGCAATATGCTATATGAAAGTGACTGAGCCGATCTAGTGCCTAAAGTGTGTGTATATGCATCCACGAGCAACCACTAGCAAACACATGTATCCACATGAATCCACCATACATAACATGTCTCAAACACATGTTTCAACCATTGGACTACCCTATCTAAAGGTCAAAGATACCAGCGAGAGGAGATACTAAAGATAGAACAAGTACAAGCTAAGCGATAAAGGAGAAATTAAAAGACATACACTCAAAGAGAAAAGGGTACAATGAACGCATCTTCTCTTCCGTCTCCCAAGTAGCGTCGCTCTCATCATCTCCCCATTGCACTTTGACTAGCTTGACCTCTCAATTCCTCAACTTCTTAATCTCTGACCCAAGAACGCATGTAGGAGCTCGTCGAATCGTCGCATCACGCTCTATCTCCACCTCTCTAAGTAAGCTCGGCTCTACCACTTCCGCGGTTTCATGCAAGCACTTCCTCAAATCTGATACATGGAATACATAGTGTACACCACTAAGTCTCTCGGGCAACTCCACTCTATACGCCATCTGTCCAATCCTCTCCTTAATAGGAAATGACCCAACGAACCTTGGTGCTAACTTCCCAACGGACCCAAAGCGAACAACATTCCGTAATGGAGACACCTTGATAAAGACCATGTCCCCAACATCAACCTCAAGATCTATCCTCCTCTTGTCTGCATACAATTTCTGTCTATCTTGCGCCGTCTTCATCCTCCTTCGAATCAAATCAATCTTTTCCGAAGTCTCTCTAATCATATCGGGCCCAAGTAAGATCTTATCCGTTGATTCCCACCAACATGTAGGTGAATGAATAGGCCTTACATAAAGAGCCTCGAAAGGTGCCATGCCAATACTAGACTGAAAACTATTATTATACGCGAACTCCACCAAAGGAAGATGCTCCTCCCATGTACCTCCGAAGTCTAAAACACATAGCCTCAAAAGGTCCTCTAGACTACGATTCACCCTCTCGGTCTGGCCGTCCGTCTGAGGATGATATGCGGTGTTCAAACATAACTGAGTCCCTACTGTCTCTTTCAAGCTCTTCCAAAACTCGCAAGTAAAAATAGGATCGCGATCGCTCACTATGCTAGAAGGAACACCATGAAAACGAACTATCTCTCGAATGTATATGGAGGCTAACCATGGAGCAGTCCTCTTACTTTTCACTGGAATGAAATGGGCACTCTTAGTAAGTCTGTCTACCACGACCCAAATCTCCGTATTACCCTTCCTCGATCTCGGTAACCCATCAACAAAGTCCATCGAGACACTCTCCCACTTCCATTGTGGGACCTCCAATGGGTGAAGCAACCCACCTGGCTTCTTTTGCTATGCTTTTACTTGTTGGCACACCAAGCATCTAGCAACAAACTCGACCACATCCTTCTTCATACTAGCCCAAAAGTAAACTCGTCTCATGTCCATGTACATCTTGTCCTCGCCGGGATGAATGGTCATCTTCGAATGATGTGCATCCTCAAGAATGGTCTTCCTCAAGTTCTCGTCTCGTGATACACAAAGTCTACCGTCCCTACGTAACCAACCCTTATCATCTAGGGTATACCTACTGAGATGGCTCGATGACTCCCCCCTTATGAGCTTCTCCACCAACTCAACCAACTGTGCACCAATCCATCCCAAAAGCGTAGGTCTGGCCTCTAAGGATGCTAGCAAACCGGGTACAAAGTTAATGGATGGTCTAAAGTCAAACGTAGAGATGAACTCTAAGCTTTGCCGCTCAACAAACAACGGACTCAAGGACAACCTTTTCCTACTTACGGCGTCTGCCACCACGTTACCCTTGCCAGGGGTATATGTTATCTCGAAATCGTAGGATGCTAAGAATTCCATCCACCTTTGTTGCATTAAGTTCAAGTCCTTCTGAGAGAACAAGTATTTTAGCGATTTATGGTCTGTAAACAATTCGAATTTCTCGCCAAGAATATAATGGCGCCAAGACTTAAGCGCGAAAACAATAGCGGCCAACTCTAAGTCATGTGTAAGGTAATTTCTCTCATGCGCTCTCAGCTGCCTTCCTACATAGGCTATTACCCTCCCCTCTTGCATTAAGACTGTGCCTAGTCCTGTCCCACAAGCATCGGTATAAAGGGTAAATGGCTTACTCCCATCTGGCAACACTAAGACTGGGGCTGTGGTCAAAGCTCTCTTTAAACGTTGGAACGCATCATCACAATTTACGTCCCACGTGAAAACTAGGTTCTTCTTCGTCAAGTGTGTCAATGGGGCTGATATCTTTGCGAAGTCCTTGATAAACTTCCTATAGTAGCCTGCCAACCCAGAGAAACTCCTCACCTCGGTAGCATTTTTAGGGACCTTCCAATCTTTGATGGCCACCCCCTTTGCGGGATCCACAACTATCCCTTCTTTGGAAACCACGTGCCCTAAGAATCGCACTTCCTTCCTACAAAAGTTACATTTAGAAAAATTTAGCTTTAAGGTTATGCGCTCAAAGGGTCTCCAACACTTCCCTAAGATGTAGGGCATGCTCTTCCTCGCTCTTAGAAAAGATCAATATGTCATCCACAAAGAGCACCACGAATTTATTAAGGTACTCCCTAAACACCCTACTCATCAAGTCAACAAAGTATGCGAGGGCGTTTGTCAAACCGAAGGGCACTACAATCCACTCATAGAAATCGTCCGGAGCCCTAAAGGCAGTCTTGTCTATGCTATCCTCAGCCACTGGCAACTGATGGAAACCAGTGGCTAAGTCCAACTGAGAAAACACTGAGCCGCCAATTAACTGATCGAAGAGATCGTCAATCCTCGGCAGTGGGTGCCTATTCTACTTAGTAAGCTTATTAAGTTCTCTATAGTCCACACAAAGTCTAAGAGACCCATCCGCCTTCGTGGCAAATACTACTAGAGCACTCCACTCTGATATACTACGTCTTATGAATCCCTTCTCAAGCAACTCCCCTACTTGCTCATTGAGCTCCCTCCTCTCACGAGGAGCCATGTGGCGTACTGGCAGAGATACTGGTTTTGCATTGTCTACAAGATAAATACGAAAGTCTATCTCACGTTTTGGGGGTAGACCCCTCACCTCATCGAAGACATCAACATATTCATGGACTATACGAACAGAATGTAAATCATCATTGGATGCGTCAAGTGACTCAAGATAACTAAGCATCACCGATCCTCTAGGGTTGCAAGAAATATCAAGGGTCTTTCCACTACGAGTCAACAATTTTACTACCCTTCGTTCACAATCTAGGATGGCACCATATCTGGCTAGCCAATCCATCCCTAGAATCAACCCATGGCCCATGAAACGAAGCACAAAAGCATTACGTTCAAAACCAACGCCTAAGATAGACAATCTCAAATCCCTACAAACCATGGATAAATGAGCCGACCCACCAATAAGATTTGAGACTACAATGGGATCCACAACGAGACTAGTATTTAAGTGCAGTGTTACAACTAATGATGTAGAGATAAACGAATGTGATGCGACAGAATCGAATAATGTACGGATAGGATGATCAAACAAGAAAATCAAACTTTCAACAGAAATTTTTCTACTTTCTTCCTGTCCCGGAGCCATGAGAGCGTGAATCTGCCCTCCCGAAGTAGAACCTGCCCTCTGCCCTTGGTTCTTAGGACTATCCTTCACAGCATGACCCGCATCACCACAATGATAACAAGCGAACTTCTTCTTCTTACAGTCTTTCTTCAGATGGTCGGATTTCTCACAGTTGTGACACTTCCTCTTTTCCTTACCACCTTTCTTTTGTTGTTGGGCTTTCTTTGGATCCTTCTTCTTATCTTGCGACCTAAAAGTGCTTACACCCTTCTCTTCTTCATGCATGTATGCCATATCAACAAGCTTTTCATACGTAGCCCCCATTGGAATGTGGGACATAGCCAAACTATAAAGCGGTTCATTTAGGCCCTTTGCAAACCTCAAGGCCTTCTTGTGAGTCGTATTCACCAATTCTAGCCCAAATCTCGCCAACTTATTAAATTCGGTCACATACTCCTTCACGGTCAAGTTTTTCTGCTTCAATGTCAAGAACCTCTCCATGTACATACTCTCCTCAGCTTGAGAAAGGAATTTCAACTCAAACCTTGCCCTAAAATCTTCCCACGTCTCCGCAGCACGCTCTCCATTAGTAACCTCCCACCAAAACGAAGCTTCATCCTTCATCAACCAAGCAGCCAATTGGACCTTCTTACAATCGTCCAAATCGAAAATGCCAAACTGATCCTCCACTTCTTTCAACCAATTTCTAGCTTCAACGAACGTTTCAGACCCACTAAAAGGTTTTCCACCCATCGAACGAAAGTCTTTACATATCTTGGAGAAAGCATCTCCACGTGGAGGAATGACTGGAGCTGTGGGAGGAGGAGGAGGAACGTCGGTCGGACCCGCGGCAGCGGCCCCAGCCTCGAGATATTGACGAAACCAACCGGGTACATGAACACCCTCTGGTATCTCAGATGCTCCAGACATGCAGAATAGAAAAAGAAAGAGTTTCAAAACAAGGGAAGTGAAAGAGAGGTGTATGGCTTGCAGGGATTATGCTTTTTAAAGTAAACTTTCCTTGAAAATAGCTTCTTTAAAAAAAGTTTTTGAAAATACTTTCTAGGAAAATAATACTTTTGGAAACACTTTTCAAAACTTTTTATCTGTTCTTGTAACCATAGCTCTGATACCACGTGTAACACCCCACGTCCATAAATGTCACTCACAAAGGGAATGCATCAATGTCCATGAAGCATTATTGTTGTATAGAACAGATAAATTACAAGAATAAATAAATAAAACAACACAGTGGAAGATAAAACTTATTTCATAGCATCATAATTCAAAAACAAGCTTACATAAGTAGTTTCCAAAACCATTACAACAGGATCAATAGTCTTTTCCAAAAAGAAGCAAATACTTAAATAACATAAATGCATAAATCCTCACTGAGCATAAGCAAAGCCATAAAGATGAGAGAGTCCAAGGCAATACATCTACTCTCTTTAAGCAGCTGAAAGAAATCGACACTAAGCTGTAGTATTCCTTTCTTGCGAACCTGAGGGGGGGGGAAAGGAAAGAAAAGAGGTGGAAACAAACGGGTCAAACATAAAGTCTGGCGAGTCCAGTAATTTTAACAAATAATAGGTAAGGTAAATGATCAAGACATAAATAGGCATCATGATATGGCTGTAACATAGATAAGGTAGGTAAAAATGATGGACAAGATGATTTCATTCCTAAGTACTAAGACAATCCTACATCTTGGCTAAGAGAACAGCCCTCCAAGTACTAACCCCGGAGACCGAAGTCAACATCAGACTAGCACCAAAAGGACTATCCAACTCAACCAACATGTATTTCATTACACCGAACTTTTGCTAAGTTACACCACATTACTTAATTACACTGCACATCTACTAGTCTCTTTTACTCAAGGTCGATCCCTTCCCACTAACTGTACCCACATGACAAACTTGGTAGTTACTTGTACCTAGCTGCTATCGTAGGTACCGGCTTGCTCCTACCACCCCCAAGGTACCCATACTCAACCTAATTGATCGGCTCGCTAAATCCCGTAGGCACCCGTGCTGGCTCCACAGTGGGGTATATAACTCCCCAAAGTGGCAACCCCAATACCAACATGAAATGCACGACCATACCTACACGATGAAACAACGTCTTACCTACCAGCCCGGACCCATGCACGCACATGAACCCGTTGGACTTGCGTTGCCACCGCTATTCACTTTTTGACCTCTTATATTCAAGCCCAGTAAGCGTGTCCCAACCCCGTCCTAGTACCGGGCCCAATTAGTTACTCAAGCGGGTTACTTTTTGAAATGGGTCCCCATCCGACACAAGCTTCCCACCTATGCTTGTCCCCCACTAGGTTTTTCTCCCACTTAACCATTTTAATTTTAATGTCCATGTCATACACATGTTACGGTTAAGTCCATACTTACATGTCATAATTTACATGCCTTATCTTATTCCGGTTAAGTCCATATTTACATGTCGTAATTTACATGTCACCCCACTTAACCCTCTAACCATACCCATGTCTTATTATGGTTAGTATTCCTTAATTCATCCGTTATGATAAATGGTGCATGACCTCCCATATTACACCGAACACTTTGTGGCCGCTGGATTTGCCGGGCGGTTCCAGGCAGTCTTACGCCACAAACTGGGTCTAACCTCGTGTCATTAGCCGTTACGCCTACAATTCATTCCTTTGACCTCTCACATTAGACGTCCAATTGTGACCGCTGGATTTGTCGGGCCGTTCTGGGCAGTCTTACGTCATAATTTTGCCTAACCTCGTGTCAAAGGTTCATTAACATCGTATTTCAACCATACCCAATTTTCATGTCATATTTATCCAATTAAACGTATAGTCATGCTTAAATTTTTTGCCTCTTTCAACTTGTCATTAATTATACTAATTACGTATTAATTAGCCTCAATTACAAATTTCCAATTATAGGCAATTTCATCAGTTCCATGCAATTCATACCCAAATATGACAATTTCACATATTATCCAATTATCCAATAATATCCAAGTTTCCAATTTTCCCATATTCCCAATATTCCCCATCGTTCCCACGTATTCGCATTCGCGCATATTTTTAATATAGACTCGAAGGTAGCCTAGATCCATAAATAAAAGGAATAGGGGTAAGAAGAGAGAATCAATTCATAGAAAATTGGAATAAAACATCATCATGAAATAAAGAGGCATACAAACTAGCATAGAGGCATAATAAAATATTCAACATGAATAAACTGATAAAAGGTATGAACTTTACATAGAAACATAGGCATATGATGACATGGATCAAAAGGTGAAAACTTGGATGAGATTTAAATTACATACATACACAAGAATCCTTTTTACAACTTCATCATGTTACTTTTAATCCCATTATATTGTGAAAATCACCATACTCACCTTTCGTGGTTAAAGAATAGAATTATGCATTGAAATCGGTGTAGAAACGTTGCGGTGTTGCTAATTTATCGTCTTTAATTGTTGTTGAAGCTCTAAACTTTGATTTGAATTGAAGTTGAATGCTTGAAATTTGAATTAGAGGCGGCGGCTAGGGTTTAGGAGAGAGTTTGTCAGCATAATGGTGTCTTAGAAATTATTTATGAATTAGGGTTAGGTCTTAGGGTGTATATATAAGTGTAGGTAGTTATTTAGAACTTAGGGTTAACCCTAGAACAGATCTGTACCATCAAAAATCGTCCCAAGCCCAAAAATCGCACCATCCAGTAACCTGGCCGAACCAAGCTCGACCCCCCAAAGGGGGAAATCGACCCCCAGGTCGACCTCCAAGTACCTAGGTCGACACTATGTCAACCTCCCCCCTTGGGAGGTCGACCTCCCTGGTCGGCCTGCTCAAATATAATTTTTTTTAATTTTTTTTCTCTTATCTTCCGACGGCCATATCTCCTTCATCCGGACTTCGTTTTTAGAAAATTTGGACTCTATTCCATGCTGAATTCCGAGACGAATGAAATGGTGCAACCCGTTTCCCTTCATTCCTCTTTTAAAAATTAAGTGTTCATAAATTTAGTTAATTCGATCATTTCAAAATTCGGGGTGTTACAATCGTCATCATCATCATCATCATAGTCATAGAAATAGTATCGAAGAAGTGTGTCCGATCAAAGGTGCTACCTCAATTAGTCACGATATAGCTCCTGTTTTAGTCATTTTAATTCTAACCCGGAGGTCAGGGATCTTTCGTTATCGTTCATATTCTTCGATTCAATAATCGCCTCCAAGTCATCATACTCATTCTGGATACGTCATAACGTTCACAGTTGTCAAAGTGGTATCGACACTGACAAAGAGTATGCCTTATGTCGACTCTGGTCTCTTTAACAACCATCGTTCACATTCTCCACATCGGTCGGTTCTTTTACTTTTCACAAAGGTTTGATTTCATATCAAAATATCATATTTTGTTTCGAACCAAGTTTTATATTCAAAAAGAATATAATTTCGTATCAACATATCATAATCATTCTCAAACCGATTATATTCTAAACTAGAATATATTTCCATATCCATACATTATAATCGTATAATCCTTCAAAATCGATTTATATTCGAGTAGAATATGTATCGTATCCAAATCATAATTATTTCAAAATCGGTTTATGGTTGGAAATCCATTCATATTCAAATAGAATATATATATTCTCATAACAACTCATTTAATCATATAGGAAACCCATTTATATTCAAGTAGAATATAAATTTACATTTCCATATAAAAATCGGTTTAAAGTCGAGTCATATTCAAATAGAATACAACTTTATCTAAACTCCATTTGAACAAATGGTTTAAATCCAACACTTTCCATTCGGAAGAAATTTACAATTCAAAAATAAAAATTACTGTTTGAAAATAAATGCTTATAAGAAAATCTTTATATAAAATAAATATATATATAGAATATAATAATTAAAAATAAATAAGATAATTTAAATATTATGTACATACAAAAATTAAAGTTTACTAGATAGTTTGAATACTAAAATATAAAGGAATCTTTATTTAAAATAAAATAGTTTATAGGTTAGAAGTTTGAATAAATAATTTTGAAAGAAAGGAATGGTTTATTTTGTAATCAAGCAAGGTATATATATATATACATATATAGATAATTTTAAACCATAATTTTTCCTTCCTTCCGAATATCCAATATATGAATCTATATCCCAGTTTTCAATGGAGTTCATTCAGTTTCCATTTCTTTTTTTCAAACATCGTTCAAACAACCGTTCAATTTAAAGGATTCAACCCATATTCATACCAAAATCGAAGTAATTCCAAATATTCTCAAATAACTTTCATTTTCGAAACTTAGTTCATAGAGAATTATAAATTTCACATCTTACCGTAAATTTGGAAAATCCAAGATATATTTAAAAATCCCATTTTACATATCTCAATTTGTTTGAAAAAATTCCCTCGACAAATTAATTAACATTCAAGGTTCATGCTTTAAAGGAAAATAAAATTTATCAAATTGACATATTCCTTTAAATAAAATTTCCATCAAATCAAATTTCAAATATTTAAAATCATTTAACCAACCGATGTCCATATATGATTTTCTATCCTATGGCCAAGTGATTTTAAATCTAATTTCTCGATATTTTAGGGATGGATTTATCATTTCAATCCAAATCAGGGTCACGGATATTTATTATTTCAATCTATGTTCTTAATTTATTTTTTATCGATAAACCCCGGGTTTACTAGATGCCCGTAACATCTAGGGTAAATGGGATTTAATCATCACAATGAACATGCCATACAATATACTGGATATGGAGCATTAACAATGTCAACACCAATTCAATAACCAATTCCAACCAAAAATCCAACACAACCCTCCCATCCAATTAATCAGTATTAAATTGTTCCACGGATTATCAAGGATCAAAATCTCCAATTAGAAATCTAATTAAATTAAATAACTAATTATCGATCTAACTTGCATGTTAACACACTGGTATATCAAATTTAAGCCACATATTCAACATCCAATCACAACCATGCAACCAAACTATTTCACAAATTAATTCGATAAATATGGGAATAATTCAGTTCATTGTGAGTGATAAAATCACTCACATTTGGGTCCTTAGTGGATCAGATGTCCAGCCAAAGCCCAAAATTTTACAGTCCCCAAATGCAGCCAAACCAGTCTCAAATCGACCGTACTTCCGCCACGATCCCAACGCAACAAACCGTGCTTGAATCCGAACTTGTATGAAGAAGTTATTCGTGTTTTATCATTTGGATTCAAAATATATAAAATAAGTAAAATATATTCCTCACCCCATCAAATATCGACACGTCAGCGCCCCTCAACATCCTTCTTCTCGCTCCCTTCTTGCCTACTACAGTAACGAACGTGAAAAACCCAATTTTACCGAACTTTGACCGACTAATTCACCTTGCATCGGCCATAATAGCTCCTGAGACCACCACCAATCTGACCTGCTCCCCGCGCCGCACTAACCGTGCCCGAATCACCCTCTCCGATGACCCCGATCGCCGCCGACGAGCTGATGAACCTATAGCCTTTTAAACCTAAAACATCGAATTCACTCTCTTCGGACCACAATACACCCTGCGACTACCACCAATGACTTCCTATCGATGAGAGCTATAATACCCATATCACCAATTCTCCAATTACAACCTGAATCAAAAACCCCTAATTTACATGCTAGTGTTCCGCGATTTACAAGGTTTGACCGTGATTCCTGGCCAAACGAAGCACTGCATGTCTAACTGAATGGTACCAACAGCTTCGTACCGTCGAGGGCTTCGAATTGATATATAATTTGCCATGCTTTGAGGAAATTTGATTTTCAAAGTTTGAATTTTTATCTGATCTAGGGTTGAAGATTTATTTCAGCCATTAAAGAAAATAAAATTAGCTGATGAAAATGTACGTATTAGAATGATGAGCTGGTAAGGTGATAAAAGAATTTTATTTATATATATAAAGGAGGCCCAAACATGAGAAACACTCAATTATCCAATTCATTGATTCCTTTCACCCTTTCTCTAGTACTGTCAAACGACAAGTCCGTTTGTAACGCAAATTGAAATCCTACCATAATTCATCGTTCCGGATCCAATGGCACCAGTTTCATCGAATTCCGAGACAGTTGCCAAAACAGCTAAATTTCACAGTTAATTAATTAATTAATTATTCAATTATTCAGTTAACTGTTTTTAATTCAATTTAGATATTCGTTAAATTCAAATTTAAATCAAATTACAATTTAAATAAATCCTATAAATTTATTTCACACATTTTTAAATCTTAATTTGATAATTTGAATATTGATTTGAATTTCAGTTGTTATTTAACGACTTAAAATTCCACCATTTCCAATTTAAATTTGAATCCCACTTTTAAATTAACTCACTCACATTAAATTTAATTATTTAAGTATTCAATTTCAAATTACAGCCTTTCTATATAAAACTAAATTTGGAAAAGAAAAAGAAATCTATTTATGCTCAATTCAAACAATCACCATCATTTGAAAATTAACAAAACTTGATTTTTATTTAATTTTTTTCCATTTTATTTATTTAAATCAAAATTTAAATATATAGAAAATATGGGATGTTACAACTACTATGAGTAGTTGTAAAAGGATATTTTTACAACTGTCAAATTTTTTTATAAGATAATAATGCTTTATTACAACTGTTGATATAAAGACTAACAAATATGTCAGTTGTAGTAGATCTATTACAACTGTTTTTGGCAGTTGCAAAAAGATATATATTTGTTAGAAATAGGTTTCCTCTGTTTTTTTTTTCTCTCTTGCGTTTTACTGGAGAAGGAAGGAAGATGAAAAAGAACGTATTCCTTACCCTTCGAGACATTTCATTATTTTTAGGGTGTAGTTAAGCTCATTAACCTCAATTAAACCTCATAACACTTAATTAGCCAATTAAATACCCAATTAAGTCTTTTGACACTAGTTTAAGGCTAACACAACCATGTTTACATCAATTTTTTTTTTTTACTATTATTCATACATAGCCAACAACTAATCAACAACGAAGTTGATTAAATTTGTAAATAACATTTTTAAAACATTTTTAGGTTTATTATCTTTACATAATCATTATTACACAAAATTTGCAATTTTGATAACAATTTCATAAATTACATTTTTTTTACATTTCGCTTATATTTTCACATTTCTTATATACACATGATAATTAATCCTACTTACTCCCTTTTAAAATTTAATATATCATAATTTGTGACAAAATACCCAATTTACTCATTGAATACTATAACGACCCGAACTTCCCCGGTAAGGAAAGCTCGGATTGAGATGAGAACAACACACATCGGAACGCAAACAGAAGAACATTTCATTGTTATCACAACAATTCCATCAAAATACAAGAATATACAGAGTATGAGTACACAAAATACATTCGATAAATATCAGAGATTACAATAAATTACATAGCAGCGGAAAAACAATACAAAACACAATTGAAAGTAATACACGGATACAGAGCTTTCCGAGCATCGTTCCAGCTGTAAATCAGGATCCTGTGAATATAAATCTGCAAAACCAAAACTACTAGCTGCCCGTGTGGAAAATAGGGGCACCCAGAGTTTCGGTTAAAACAATAAACTCCAGGTCAGTCATGTGACCGGTGTGAGAACGAAAACAGTTATTAATCTTTATTTTAAAGAAGAGTAATTCAAGGGACCAAGCCGTATAACACGGAACGGGTTTCCTCCCAAGAACACTAGTGCATATAACAAAACAACGCAAATCTTTTTGGAAAAATGAAGCTATTATAAGACCCAGGTACCATCACACAATGCAACGCAAGCCGGAGGATAGGGTTTTCCCTTATAATAGCCAAACATGCTTGGTACGTTCAAAACAAATCATTTGATACTATTATAAGTGTATAGTGTCAAAACAATTTCAATCATAAATATCAATCATAGACGGCATGGGTACCATATATCATGTCGCCATACTAGTTCTACAATTAAAAACGCAATATCACGTATTGGAAATTGGATTTCTGTCATGAGTCGAGGCAAGGGGCAAGCTCCTCTCCGATTCGAGACACTCTAGCAAATGTCTCAGGACCCCACTATGATCCTTTGGAAACTCCAAGGCCGGTCCTCTCTTACTTTTGAGTATTGGCAATTCCTGAACACACGTTTCCCGGTCCTAACAGACCTATATCCGAGGCGCCTCGTATCCAACAACCACATAGGTGAAAAGTATATAAATGTCAGCCAGTTTAAGCACTGACACCACCCCTAGCTAGAAAGAAACGTCGTGCACTCCTTGGGTCCTTATCCCGTTTTTGACTCATACCGAGGTGTGAGGCTCGCGAATTCACGCTATACACAAAGCTACGCCACACAGGCCGTGCTTTGATCATCAACCACAGGACTTTACTTTTCAACAGAAGCCTTGATCAATTGCCACTCACGTGTGCCACACTGGAAATTCACTCCATGCGACTGATGTCCATCGATATACAACCTCTGAGCTCGTACGTCTCAGAGAAGGGCGTTAAGCAAGAGAATAAATTCTCCACCGCCAAACAGATGTATATTTAATAGAGATCAATCAACACATAATAAAATCCAATGTCAGACACACAATCCATTTACAAGTTCGTTCTGTGTCTGAACGAAACCGGAGGCGCTTTCCTCGCATATCCATCGATCTCCAAGTACGTCCAGACGATCACCAACTGATTCCCTCATCTTTGGTGTACAGCCCAATCAAGATCATTAGAACACCCAAATGATGTGAATACTTTCGGTCTTCAACCACCGTCTTCATCTTCGACATATCTTCGAATCGGTTATTCAGAATGGGTATAACCCGGCCTTTCCGAATAATCCACGTATATAATAAATACGTGTTACACAAACACAACATACGCCTCATTCCAATTTAGAATATTCTTTTATTCAAAAATCCACATTCTTGGGGAAATGTTCCCATTAATTTTATCCAAGATAAATTCTTCTAAATTTATACTTTAATCTTCCTTTGGATATCATTTCAAACTAGTCGGTATTAGCAAACCACACCGAGGTAATTATTTATTTCATTTCCCAGTCCAAACCTATTTATCCCATGGAGAAAAACTGGTGATACTCCATATCTAACACCACGGAGCTATCAGTAAAATTAATTACCATTTCACATTCAAATCTAATTAAAGATTTAACTATCTCTTTGGAGCAGAACTGGTGGTACTCCAATCTCGATCACCCTTCAGATTTGATAATTTAAATTATCAATTCACATTTCAATCCAATTAAAGATTCATTAAAACTCCCCTTTGTTTTAATCTTTTCAAAAATCAATATCCTGCCTTTAACTGGGGTAAAGAACCAATGTCATCTAAAACACGATCCGCGATAAACCCAAATCACATTCTATTGTTAATCGGGTCAAAGAACAGGTGTTATTCAAAACATCGTTGACGATAAACCCAAGAACCAATTCAAATTCAATTAAATATTATTTAATTGATACACTTCATTAAATCTAAATAGAAAGATTTAATCTCAACTGGGCTTAAGAACAGTGTTAGTGAAGACACCATTCAATACAAACCCAAATCATGTTTGATATTAAATACAAGGCTCTGAATAGAAAATATATCGGCTTATAGTCAATATCAAATTTTACGACCAACAAATATCGTATTGGAAATAACGATATAAAATATATCTTTCAAATTCCCATAACAATATCTGTATAATTACCAAATCCAACATCGAAATATTCCGAAGATAATTTCGATTCAAATCCAGTCCAATTCACGTATTGGAAATACATGGTTATTTTTAAAACCACTTTCAAATTCAATTTATTTATTTCAAAAATAAATTGATTTTAATTCTAGTTCAAAACTAGTTCATTTCGATAAAAATCTATTTTTATCCTTTCAAATATGGACTTTTTCACCCCAATTCTTCCCGAATCATTTCTTATGACATTACACAAATTATTGATATTTTTAATAATTTTATCAAGGCCCATACAGTCGATTTCCATTAACGGCCATCGAACTGCACTTACAACGACCTTTTCCAAATTTGATTTGGACACAATTCCAAATCCACCCGTTAGATTTCTAATTTCAAATATTCGTTAGAAAGCTCTTTTCGATACGAACCCAACGGTTCTGGTTTCAGGAGAATCCGACGGTCGGATCTCCTGCAACGTCAATTCGAAGTCGATGGTCGAAATTCACGAACGGCCGCAGCGCGGCGCTTTCTATTCAGGCCATTATATATATAATATATATATATATTATATATATTTCGTCGATTTCCTTTTAAAACATATTTTATAAATTGTTTTAAATTCGTTTTCGAAACGATTTCAACTTCATATTCAATTTTGAATCAAAATTGACTGTTCCACGTCATCGATATACAAATGATAATATTTTCAAAACGTTATATTTTGAAATCACTTCCTTTTCTATATTCATTATAAAAACGAATATAATCGATATAAATATCGCTCACGTCAAAATGGCGCATCTCTAATCAACAGGCTTTATATATTTCAATAAATTCGTTATTCTATTCAACAAATGAATATTTATTCTATTCAACACATGAATATATATTTCTTTCAACACATGAATATTCTCAACACATGAGCACTGTCAACACATGACTATTTTTGTTATTTAATATATTTTATAAAATTATGGTATCTATCGTTTGATTTTTAAATCAGACTCCAACCATAACATACTAAGAGAATGATTCTGTAAAGACCCGTAACTTCCCCGGTGAGGAAAGCGCGGATAGTTCGAGAACAAGCCACAACAGATCGCAGACGGAGGAACATTTCATTGTTAATTACAGCAATTCATCAGAATACAAGAATATACAGAGTATAAATGAATATTATACATTACAAAATATCAGAGATTACAATAAAATACATAGCAGCGGAAAATAATACAAAACACAACCGAAGGAGATATACGGATACAAAGCTTTCCGAACATCATTCCAGTTGTAAACCAGGTTCCTGTGAATATAAATCTGCAAAACCAAAACTACTAGCTGCCCATGTCAAAATAAGGAAACCTAGAGTTTAGGTTAAAACAATAAACTCCAGCTCAGTCATGGGACTGGTGTGAGAACTAAAACAGTTATTATTCTTTATTTTAAAGTTAGGTAAATCAAGGGACCACGCCGTATAACACGGAACGAGTTTCCTACCAAGAACACCAGTGCATAAAACAAACAGCGCAATGCTAAATAAAGAAAAATGAAGCTATTATAAGACCCAGGTCCTATCATACAATGCAACGCAAGCCGGGGGATAGGGTTTTTACCTTATAATAGCCAAGAATGCTTGATACGTTTAAGACAAATCTTTTGATACAATGATAAGTGTATAGTGTATAAAACAACTTCAAATCACAACTATTAATCATAGACGGCATAAGTGCCCCATCCCACTATGTCGCCATATATAGGATTACAACCAAAATCGAAACGTCACGTATTGGAAATTGGATTTCCATCTGCAAACCGAGGCAAAAGATAGTCCTCTACCGATTCGAGACGCTCTAGCCCGCCCCTCAAGACCCAGACTCAGGTGGGCCCTTGGATCGTCAGGGCCGGTCCACCGATGTGGATTAAAATTCCTGAACATTGCGTTTCCCCACCCTTTGGGGCGTAGGTGAGCCAACTAAATGACTCCAATGGTCCCGGATCGACCGATATAACCGAAGCGCCCCCAATTCCAACAACCGCATGAGTCAAACTCGTTAGCCAGTTCAAGCACTGACGCCACTCCTAACTAGAAAGAAACGCATGTCTGCCCCGATGTCCTCTCCCGTTTCTGGTTCACAACCCAGGTGTGAGGCTCGCGAATTCACGCTACACAAAGCTATGCCACAAAGGCCATGCTTTGATCTTCAACCACAAGACTTTGCTTTTCAACAGAAGCCTTGATCTTTTGCATCTTAGCATGCCACACAGGCAAACCACTCCATGCAACCGATATCAATCGCATAGAATGAAATCCAATATCAGACACACAGTCCATTAACAAGTCCGTTCTTGGTCTGAATGAAACCGGAGGCACCTAGTACCCCGCATATCCATCGATCTCCAAGTACGTCTGGACGACCACCAATGGATTCTCTCATCTTGGGTGTACGACCCAATCAAGATCATTAGTAATTATCCAAACGATGCGAAGACCTCTGGTCTTCAACCACCGTCTTCATCTTCAACATCACGTCGTATCAGTTATTCAGAATGGGATAAACCCGGTCTTTCTGAATAACTCGCGTATATAGTAAATACGTGTTACACAAACACAACATACGCCTTATTCCAATTCATCAGTCACTGACCGTAAATTAATCAAGAGAATAATTCCCCAAATATTAACCCCGAAGTCCGGAACCAACATCAGATCAATACCCAGGAAACCATTGTGCTTAGCTAAACTACAGTCAGTTTCTAAATTTCACATTCTTAGGGAAAGATTCCCGTTAATTTTATCAAAGATAAATTCTTTTAAATTTATTCTGTAATCTTCCTTTGAATATCACTTCAAACTAGTCGGGATTAGCGAACCAAACCGAAGTAATCATTTATTTTATTTCCCAATCCCAACCTATTCATCCCATGAAGTAAAACTGGTCATACTTCATATCTAACACCACGGTGTTATCGGTAAATTCAATTACTATTTCACGTTCAAATCTAATTTAAGATTTGACTACCGCCTGGAGTAAAACTGGTAATAGTCCATTCTCGATCTTTTCAATCTAATTAAAGATTCATTAAAACTCCACTTAGTTTTAATCTTTGACTGGATTAAAGAATCAGTGTCATTTAAAACACGGTTCACGATAAACCCAAAATCACATCACATTAATTACCGGGTTAAAGAACAAGTGTTATTTAAAACACTGTTCACGATAAACCCAAAAATCAATACCAATTCAATTCCAATTAAATATTATTTAATTGATACACTTCATTAAATCTAAATAAAAAAGATTAAATCTTTTTCTCAACTGGGTTTAAGAACAGTGATAATGAAGACGCCATTCACGACAAACCCAAATCACATTTGATTTTAAATACAAGGCTGTGAATAGAAAATATATCGGCTTATATTCAATATCAAATTCTATGACCAACAAATATCGTATTGGAAATAACGATATTAATATATCTTTCAAATTCCCATAACACCATCTGTATAATCAAGAAATCCAACATCGAAATATTCCACATACAATTTCGATTCAAATCCATTCCAATTCAATTATTGGAAATTCTGGTTATTTTCAAAACCATTTCAAATCCAATTTATTTATTTTAAAAATAAATAAATTATTATTCTAGTTCAAAACTAGTTAATTTCGATAAAAATCTATTTTTATCTTTTCAAATTTGGAGTTTTTCATCCCAATTCTTCAAAAATCATTTCTTATGATTTTACACAAATTATTGATATTTTTAATAATTTTATCAAGGCCCGTAGAGTCGATTTCCATCAACGACCATCGAACTGCACTTACAACGACCTTTTCCAAATTTTATTTGGACATAATTCCAAATCCAACCGTTAGATTTTAAATTTCTAATATTCGTTAGAAAGCTCTTTTCGATACGAACCCAACGGTTCCGGTTTTAAGAGAATCTGACGGTCGGATCTCCCGTAATATCCATTTGAAGTCAATGGTCGAAATTCGCGAACTGCCAAGGCGCGACACGTTCTATTCTGGCCATTATATTATATATAAAATATATATAATATATACTTCGTCTATTTCCTTTTAAAACGAATTTTATAAATCATTTTAAATTCGTTTCCAAAAACAATTTCAACTTCCATTTTAATTTCAAATCAATTTCAATTCGATTTCATTTTCTATTCTATTCAATTCGAATTCATTTTCTATTCTATTCAATTCGAATTCATTTTCCATTCTATTTAATTCGAATTCATTTTCTATTCTATTCAATTTAATTTGAATTTCAAATCTATTCAATTTAATTCGAATTTCAAATCTATTTCAATATTCATTAAAAAATGAATAAAATCGATATAAATATCGTTCACGTCAAAATGGCGTCAATCTAATCAACACGGCTTCATATATTTCTATTTTCAAATATTCTATTTCAAATATTTCTATTCAAATATTCTATTTCAAAACTGGAATGAGGCCCAATCAATTACCATATAATGTTAATTATATGGATTTTCTACAATACATGTACAAAATAACAACGATAAATAATCAACCATCATCCAGAGTGCGTTCTACACTGTATAAGCATCAAATATAAATATTCAACGCTCATAACAGTCTGTCAATCAATCGATCGACATACAACTAATTATTGGGATTAGTGTATGTCATCTATCATCCCAATACCCGTGTGGGGTTTCAAACAATCAAACACAGATTTTATTTGTGCAGTTGGGCGATGTGTAAAATTTATCGTCCCAATCAATATCAATCAAATCAGCGTATATAAACAAAACTCTGATTTGTTTATATTAATTTATTTCATTTCATATACATGTTAAAAATTCTATTTTTAACTATATAATATTTTCCACTATAAAAATATTTTATTTCGTTTCACATCACATCACACAATCAACTACACATCAAAATCAAACAAACAAGCATACAAGCCGTCCATGGTCTGTGGACGACGGGTGTCGGGTGCTACTAAACACCGTGTGCATCCTAATATATATTTTTAACTAGAAAAATTAAATTAAAGGTGAGAAGTTCTCATAGAGGGTTCCACTCCTCCAGTTATATTTCTGAATTTCTGAACATCTGGATTTGCCCGCACTTCCAACATAATCTTTGTCACGCTGTTCACATTAAAAATCACATTTTTATCACTCCGCTATATTTATAAAGATCAAATCTTTTCGCTACAACATATATAAAAATTGTATTTTTATATTCCCTATCTTATAAAAATTATATTTTTATAATCTTTGCTATATAAAAATTATATTTTTATTCCTTCTACTTTATAAAAATTATATTTTTAACCTTTCTACATTATAAAAATTATATTTTTATTATCGCCACTATATAAAAATCCTATTTTTAATATGCCACTTAGTATAAAAATTATATTTTTAACCTTTCTACTTAATAAAAATCAAAATCGAACTTTTTATCGTTTATAAAAATCTAATCTCTCACTTGAATCAAAATCCAATTTTTATTTCGCCTTTTACTATAAAAATCATGTCTTTATAATTTTATAAAAGTCGTCCCTTTTCTCTAGTTAAAAATCAAAATCTTCACTATTTAAAATCGATTTTCTTTCGCTATAAAAATCCATTTTCTTACGCTATAAAAATCAAAACTATTATTTACGTTATATATAAAAACAGAAAAGAAAATTGAATAAAATAACTAAATTAAATAAATAGAGATACTTACAGTAAAAAGAAGGAGAAGGGGGTTGTGGTAGCCGCCGAGGTTGGGAAGGGTGGTTGGAGGCTGCGGCAGGAGGTGGTAAGTCGGAGGCGTCGGGGTTCTCGCCGATTTGGGCTAGGGTTTCTAGGGGGGCGTCGGCGTTGTGGGTTCGAACTGGGGGAGGAAAGGGGATCGGAGGTCTCGATCGACGAGGGGGAAAGAGAAAGAGAAGCGCGATGGGGGACTTCTCCGACGAGGGTGATCGCCTGAGGTGCGATGGCCTGGATGGATGAGGTGGCGCGATTTTGATTTTGATTTTTATTTTCTTTTTCGTTTTCTGGTAAACGATATAAATGGGGGAGTTGACTTTGAAGAAAGGAGACGTGGATGGATTTATATTAAATTTTATATTATTTTATTCTGTTTAAATTTCAAAAAGCAACTTTTTATTTCGAACTCGAAATCGAACCCAAGGACTGTCACCCCTAGCTAATTACCCTCATTCCGAACACAATGGGATATGTTTCATAAGCCAGTTCGGCTGTTTCCATCAGTTTCCATCGAATTTAAAACATAAATCTTTATATATTCAATTTAAACGCACATTTCGATTTACTGGGGTCACATACGAACTCTAAAAATTCCCGGAAAATATTTTCTAGCTTCGTATTGATGATACGGTCCTAACAAAACTAATTTCGTCGAATTCTGACATCGTTTGAAAAATGGCCAATTTCAAGTCGATTAAAATCAACTGAAATTGGTCAAACGCGTTTTCCATTGCCATGCTCACATATTGATACGAAAAGTCATGAAATTTGAAACCTTGCAATAACTTGAAATCACAGACCCAACAAAATTGGTTTCGTCGAAAACCGAGGTCGTTTGCAAAATGGCTATTTTTAAGGGCCAGAATTCCATAGTGACTATTCTGAAAATTCATTTGGCCATAACTTTGTATTCCCGCTATGAAATTTCAATTTTTCGAATTCGTTGAAAAGATATCCTCCAATAGATTCTATTATTTTTGGTTTCACTAAAATCCGGTTTATTTTGAATCCTTTACATCCATTTGAAATTTGAAATCGAATTATCGAACTACCGCGCCATTTTCAATTCCTTTTATAATTTAAAATAAATATTATATTGTAACGACGATCTATATAAATATATACGTTCGGATTCTATTCAAACTAAATTTTTAGTCGATATTATTTAAAATAATTCATTTTAAATATTAAAAATTCACTAAAATTGCCAAAATAAAAATTTTAAATTGGCTCGCATTTTCCGGGTTGTTACTTTCTCCCCAACTTAAAACTTTTCATCCCCGAAAAGGAACGAAGCCGAAAGTTGTTTCACAAATCAACTCAACTTCCAGTATTTTCGCTATGGCTTAAGTTCTTCAACTTTTCAGTTTCTAAGAACTTTTCAAAATTTTAAGAAATTTGGCTAACACCCTAAATTTTCGAAAAATTTCGCCATAACCTCCCCTGCACCGGGGACTTCGGGATATTTCATATAGCCTCCCATGGCGTTCTTCAATCCAAAAGAAAAAGAAAAAGCCAAGCGGCTAGCCAATCAGCTCATAAAATCACCCAAAACTCAAGAAATACAATAAACATGTACCTATTTGTCGGGCAAACAATTTTATTCCTCTGCTCTAGCCTCTTTGTTATGACCTGTTCAGTGTAAGTACATGTATATGCATGCAAACGCGACAAACTTTCAATACAATTACTATTTGATACAATTTGGCTAAAGGTTCAACATTCAATTAATCAACCAATAATCAAACAAGACAATCAGCAATCAATTTGTGAATTATCATTTCCAATTCATAATTTTGATATATAGTCAAAAAGTCACATTTTTGATGCAAAGTCACAACAATATATTCTAACTATATTTCGGTTCTCACACCAGTCAATGGAAATATATAGAAATTCCACCTTCGCCACTCGAACATAAATTCTGATAACGAGTACTCAATCATCAAAATCATCTCCGGGCGACTAGAGTGTGATTCTATATCTATCCAGCATATTAAAATCTCGAATACCCGTGGATCAGACGTGTATGCAAAATCTTTATATACTGGATTGTCCAAATCAATATAAATAAATAATCAAATATGAATAATTGATTTAAATTTTCAATACAAAAATTGTTTTCATTTTAAAAATATACTCTTCACACTCGTTCTAGGATACTACTGATCCTATCTCTAACGAGTCATTCTAATTGGATATTACTAATCCAATATCTGATGAATTCTTTCGTATGGTTCTAATGTGTCTTGTTCTCTGAGCTTTGTAAACCAAAGCTCTGATACCAAATGTAAAGACCCGTAACTTCCCCGGTGAGGAAAGCGCGAATAGTTCGAGAACAAGCCACAACAGAACGCAGACGGAGGAACATTTCATTGTTAATTACAACAATTCATCAGAATACAAGAATATACAGAGTATAAATGAATATTATAAATTACAAAATATCAGAGATTACAATAAAATACATAGCAGCGGAAAATAATACAAAACACAACCAAAGGAGATATACGGATACAAAGCTTTCCGAACATCATTCCAGCTGTAAACCAGGTTCCTGTGAATATAAATCTGCAAAACCAAAACTACTAGCTGCCCGTGTCAAAATAAGGGCACCCAGAGTTTAGGTTAAAACAATAAACTCCAGGTCAGTCATGGGACTGGTGTGAGAACTAAAATCGTTATTATTCTTTATTTTAAAGTTAGGTAAATCAAGGGACCACGCCGTATAACACGGAACGGGTTTCCTCCCAAGAACACCAGTGCATAAAACAAACAGCACAATGCTAAATAAAGAAAAATGAAGCTATTATAAGATCCAAGTCCTATCATACAATGCAACGCAAGCCGGGGGATACGGTTTTCACCTTATAATAGCCAAGAATGCTTAATACATTTAAGACAAATCTTTTGATACTATGATAAGTGTATAGTGTATAAAACAACTTCAAATCATAACTATTAATCATAGATGGCATAAGCGCCCCATCCCACTATGTCGCCATATATAGGATTACAACCAAAATCGAAACATAACGTATTGGAAATTGGATTTCCATCTGCGAACCGAGGCAAAAGATAGTCCTCTACCGATTCGAGACGCTCTAGCCCGCCCCACAGGACCCAGACTCAGGTGGGCCCTTGGATCGTCAGGGCCGGTCCACCGATGTGGATTAAAATTCCAGAACACTGTGTTTCCCTGCCCTTTGGGGCGTAGGTGAGCCAACTAAATGACTCCATCGGTCCCGGATTGACCGATATAACCGAGGCGCCTCCAATTCCAACAACCACATGAGTCAAACTCGTCAGCCAGTTCAAGCACTGATGCCACTCCTAACTAGAAAGAAACGCATGTCCTCCCCGATGTCCTCTCCCGTTTCTGGTTCACAACCGGGGTTTGAGGCTCGCGAATTCACGTTACACAAAGCTACGCCAAAAAGGTCGTGCTTTGATCATCAACCACAAGACTTTGCTTTTCAACAGAAGCCTTGATCTTTTGCATCTTAACATGCCACACAGGCAAACCACTCCATGCAACCGATATCAATCACATAGAATGAAATCCAATGTCAGACACACAGTCCATTTACAAGTCCGTTCTGGGTCTGAACGAAACCGAAGGCACCTAGTACCCTGCATATCCATCGATCTCCAAGTATGTCTGGACGACCACCAACGGATTCTCTCCTCTTGGGTGTACGGCCCAATCAAGATCATCAGTAATTATCCAAACGACGCGAAGACCTCCGGTCTTCAACCACCATCTTCATCTTCGACATCACGTCGAATCAGTTATTCAGAATGGGATAAACCCGGTCTTTCTGAATAAATCGTGTAATAAACCGGAAAATGCGAGCCAATTTAAAATTTTTAAATTGATTATTTCAAAGGAATTTGAACAATTGAAATGGAATATTTCAATAAAATAGTGAATTAGAAATGGTGAGTCAGTTTGAAAATTTGAATTCAAACTTTGACCGACTATGCAGGGTGGAAAATATAACGGATTTTAGCGAGACCAAAAATATTTAAATCTGTTAGTTAATACCTTTCTAACGAATCTGAAAAATCGAAGTTTCATAACGGGAACCAAAAGTTATGGCTGAATGAATTTTCAGAAGAGTCGGTATATAGAATATATAGGCCTGGAAAATTGATATTTTGCATACGACCTCGGAATTCGACGAAACCACTTTTGTTGGGTCCGGGATGTCA
The DNA here is from genome assembly GCA_030737875.1 of Allium sativum. Classification (NCBI taxonomy): domain Eukaryota; kingdom Viridiplantae; phylum Streptophyta; class Magnoliopsida; order Asparagales; family Amaryllidaceae; genus Allium; species Allium sativum. Next base: position 10,402,804 of record JASFAX010000027.1, on the reverse strand, counting down.
AACTATTCCTAGGTTTCAAATTTCATAATTTTTGAAGCTAGTATGTGAGCGTGGCAAAAGAAAATGCGTTTGGTCGATTTCTGTTAAATTGGATCGACCAGAAAATGGCCATTTTTCAAATGACTTCAGAATTCAACGAAACCAGTTTTGTTAGGACCGTAGCGCCAAAACATAGCTATATTTATTTTTTTTGGAATTTTTCGAATCAGTTTGTGGCCCTGGCAAATTGAAATGTGCGTTTAGAGTTAAAAATTAAATGTTTTATACTTTAATTTGAAAAATAAATGACTGTAACAGTCGAATTGGCCTACGAAACATATCCCATTGTGTCCGGAATGGGGGTATTTAGCTAGGGGCGACAGTCGTTGGGTTTAAAAAGGAGTTCGTTTGAGAAAACACAATTTAAAAATTAAATATAATCCTCGGCCAATCATATTTCTCCATTCATAATTAAAAAAAAAATCAGAAACCCCCCCCCCCCCCGAACCCGACTTCGACGGCGGAAACCCTTCTTCTCCTTCCCAGGCGATTTCCGATCGCCACGGCCAGAATTAGCTCCTCCCTCAGTTCAACTTTTTGTAGTTCTCCCTCCCCTCTTCAAATCCATATAAGGAGCTCCCCCTATCGTCGCCTCTACGCCGAGATATCCACCTCCAAACTTCCGACCTTCAAACCGCCGCCGCCGCCGATCAGCACCACCGAGCCCCACCAAACTGGCGCACGCCTGTAGCTCTCTCGAAGCTCTTCCACCTCCAACTTCCTGATCGTCCCCTCGTGTCCCGGTTCTCGCGAAAACCGCAAACCTAGTTTTGAAGCTTTCTGAAAGTGCGTTTTTCTTTGATCTTTACACTTTGAAAAATCATATCTTTTTGGTGTGTTGACGAAATTCGATGAAACAGGAAACATCGAGACCGCAAGGAAGCTCTCTACCCAATAGAAGAAGCTGCGGATTTTTCTGACATCGTATCGATTTTTAGCGCTCAGAAAACCAAGGTGAGAAATCTAAATTAACGTGAAATTGAATGGAAAATGTCGTGTATAATTTATATAATCGAAATATAAATTACATACGTGTTGTATACCTCATGTACATGCGTAGTGTAAGCTATATGAGCGAAGTATGAATTTTTACATACATAGAATAATTGATATATGTGTTGAAATGCAAGTGATATATATTATATTATATATATATATATATATATATATATACTCCCCTCGTCCACAAACCATGGACGATATTTATTGTTGTGAATTGGTGTGAAATATTGGGTGAAAAATACGAATGGTTGAATAATTGTTTGTGGTTGATATTGTTTGGTTGTGGTTGAAAAATACCCATTGGTGATTGAAATGAATTGGAAATATTTGTGGAAATAAAAATAAACATGCCGCCTGCGTGCGAATTAGATGCATGTATCCCCATTGTCAAAAACCGCGAGGTTTTAAGGTAGAGCGAGGAGCCGTACTAGGGACGGTGCCGGTTTTAACTACCCTGCCGTTATGCTGCCGAAATTTTGAATAATCTTTTTGTGTTAGAATTATTTTCATATGTTGAAATTATTTTACATGCATTGAAATTAAAGCCATATATTGAAACTATATCCATGTGTGGAAATTGTTCATGTGTTGAAATGTGTTGTGTGAAAATTAAATTCATTTGTGAATGAATGAAGTGGTTAAACAATAAAAATCACATTTTTATATATATATGAAGTATGCAAAATATTCGCCTTATATAAATAGTTTCAACAATCAAAATTTCATCTTTCTAATATGAACAACATAAATAAAATGTCCATGTGTGGAAATACTCATTTATTGAGAAGTGTGTGTAGTGGAAAAGTTCATGTGTTGAGTAAAAAGATCGAACAATAAAAATTATATTTTTATTGAAACTATGAAGTGCTGAAACATCTATTTGTCGAATAAATATTTTAAATGATGAAAATATCATTTTTATCATATGTGTGATATGCTAAAGATATGCGGACGTTGAAATAAATATTTGTGATAGAAATATTATTTTTTACATGCATAGGAACTAAATGAAATAGTCATGTGTTGAAATCTATTTTAGTTCGCCAAAATTATCATCTTTGAAATGTGAAGTGTTAAAAATAGCCACTTGTTCAAATAAACGTGCATGAGTTGAAATATACATTAACTAGCTAATGATATGATTTTAGCCTATGCATGCAACATTCGAATGAATGGTGTTTTTAAACCAAAGCAAATCAAATATGAAATTGAATGGAAAATGATAAATGTTAGAAATTGTATATATGTACATGCATATCTGTTGAACAGGTTAAAGCAAAAGGGGCTAGAGAAGAGAAATAGAATTTTGTGCCCGACAAATAGGTACACATTTACCGCTTTATTTGGGTGATGATTTTATGAGCCTGTTGGCTAGCCGCTTGGCTTTTTCTTTTTCTTTTTGATATGAGACGCCCGTGTGGCTATTTGGGAATTTTCCCAGACCCTCCCGTACAAAGGAGGTTATGGCGAAATTTTCCAAAATTTAAAGGCGTTAGTGAAATAATTGAAGTGGAAACGATATAGGAATTTTCGAATGAACTATATTTATATAAATATATAAATATAAATAAAATTAAAACGAAACGTGGCCGTGCAGTTCATATTTTGAAACCGTGATTTCAAACGACTAGTGCGGAAGATCCGACCATTGGATTTTCCCGAAACCTCAACCGTTGGGTTCGCCTTGGAAATATCTTTCCAACGGCACCAACTTTGTTAAGATCTGACGGTTGGATTGTCTGGAATGCTTAATTCAAAACTGAAGAAAAACAGCGCCAGAAACGATTATATTTATATATAAATATAAATATAATTAAATTAAATCGAATAACGACGCTGTAGTTCGTAAATTGAAATCGTAACTTCAAATGGTTGGTGTGGAAAATCCGACCGTCGGATTTTCCCAAAACTGAAACCGTTGGATTCGTTTTGAAATGACCTTCCTAATGATATAGAATTTGTGAAGATCCAATGGTTAGATTTTCCTATAAGTGTAAAACAAAATTAGTGGAAAGCAGCGCCAGTGCATCGACACGACCTGAAACGTCGTTTAATTAAATATGGCCGTTTTAAACTAAATAAAAATGGCGATATATCGTTATATAGTACTATAGACGATATAGAGTGAAAATAAACCAATTTTGTTGTGTTTGCTTGATATGTGATGGTTGAATGTATTTGACATGAAAATTATAACTAAATAACTGAAATGTGAATGTTGAATGGTCCAACCATGTGATTAATTGATTTGAAAATCTAAATATACGTGGGTTATTTGAAAAGGCCGAGTTTATCTCATTTCAAATAATCGATCGACGTTGAGAAGTCGAAGACGACTGAAGACCGACGATCTCCACATTGGATGGATGGGCGCTACTGATACTCGTGACTGGAGTAGCTACCATGAAGGAATTGAAGTAGTAGCCGTCCAAACATACTGTTGGTTGTACGGATATGCGAGGAATTGGTGCCTCCGGTTTCATTCAGACCCAGAACGGACTTGTAAATGGACTGTGTGTCTGACATTGGATTTTGTTCTGTGTTGATTGATCTCTGTTAAATATATATCTGTTTGGCGACGGAGAATTTATTCTCTTGCTTAATGCCCTTCTCTGAGACGTATGAGCTCAGAGGTTATGTATTGACAGAAATCAGTCGCATGGAGTGGATTGCCTGTGTGGCACGCCTAAGTGGCATATGATCAAGGCTTCTGTTGCAAAGCAAAGTCTTGTGGTTGATGATCAAAGCATGGTCTGTGTGACGCGGCTTTGTGTATAACGTGAATTCGTGAGCCTCACACCTCGGTATGAGTCAAAAACGGGAGAGTGACTGCAGGGAGAGCACGACGTTTCTTTCTAGCTAAGGTGGTGTCAGTGACCTACCAGCCCTGACATTATATATACTTTTCACCTGTGTGGTTGTTGGAATGCGAGGCGCTTCGATATAGGTCTGTAAGGACCGGGAAACGTGTGTTCAGGAATAACTAATCCTCAAAAGTAAGAGAGGACCGGCCCTGAAGATCCAAGGATCATAGTGGGGTCCTGGGACATTTGCTAGAGTGTCTCGAATCGGAGAGGAGCTTGCCCCTTGCCTCGACTCATGAAGGAATCCAATTTCCAATACGAAATATGCGGACGTGATTGTATTACTAGTATGGCGACATAGTGGTATGGGTCATTTATGCCGCCTATGATTGATATTTATGATTGAATTTGCTTTTGAAACATATATGCACTAGTAATAATACCAAACACTTTTGTTTTATTCGTATGAAGTATCTTTGGCCATTATAAGGTAAAAACTCTATCCTCCGGCTTGCGTTGCATTGTGTGATGGGACCTGAGTCTTATAATGGCTTCATTTTATAAAAATCATTGCGTTGATTTAATCATTTACTTTATTTCATGCACTAGCACTCATTGGAGTAAACCCGTTCCGCGAAAGTGGCGTGGTCCTTTGATTTGCCTTATTATTGTTGTTAATAAATTGAGTAGATTTCTCATACCAGTCCCATGACTGACTCGTAGTTTGTTTCACCTTGCAAACTCGGGTGCCCTCATTTTCACACGGGCAGCCTAGTTACAGGTTTCTGACGCACCTTTTGGCTCATGGCGAGGCTTGACTACACTGTGCTGACTTGGATTTTCTCCGCCATTATTGTATCTATATTATGATTCCGCCGTTGGCGATGTAGACTGATATTCCTTTTGTGTACTCTTTATGTATGATTCCGCCTCAGGCGATGGTGACTGATTATGTATCATTATGCACTAAGTTGTATCCTGTACTGTGCTTCTCTGATGTGATTGATATCTATATGATTCCGCTGTCATATGTGTGTAAATTATTCTATTTTCTGTTTATGCTATTATCTGTGATCTGCTTATGATGATTAATGTGTTATATTCCAATGATTATCCTTAACACCGTGTCACGGGGTTTTGGGATCGTCACAGCTGGTATCAGAGCTTTGGTTAACCTTAGTTCTGGAGTCTAACACATTAAACACTTCGTCAAAATAGAATCAGTAGTATTCTAAGGCGTGTCGCTCATTAGAGATAGGACTAGCAAGGTCCTAGAATGAGCTGAGCAGAATAGCAAAAACAATTGATCAGTCCCTCGTTATCTTTCCGTAAATTTTTCTGCTTAACTATGTAATAGACTATCATTTCTGTTAGCTGACTTTTTTCGTTGCTTATACAGAATTTGACAAATGGCTACCAGAGCAGCCGCCGCTAGAGGAGGCCGTGCTGGCCGAGGCTGAGGAAGGGGAGAAATCCCAGCTCAAGAAGGACCTTTGATACAACCTCCGGCAGCTCAATACTTCGAGCTCGACCGTGTAGCTAAGAGATATAAGAACTTAGGAGGCAAGACCTTCTCGGGAACTGGCACCGTAATAGAGGCCCTTGCATGGCTCAAAACATGCGAGAAAATTCTTGAAGGTCTAAGGCTTGGAGACGAAGACAAAGCTATTATGGGCGCCTGGCTTATGAAGGAACAAGCTGAATTATGGTGGGAATCTCTTACCGCTGGGAATAGAGAAGCTGGAAGAACATGGGATGGATTTAAAGAACTCTTCAAGGAGAAATATGTCCCAGAACAAGCTCTAGAAAGAATGCACGATGACTTCGCCAATCTCCAGCAAGGGGATCTTTCCGTGCAAGATTATCTGAACAAATTTACAATGTTGTCGCCCTATGCTCCAGAGCTCGTTGCCATTGCGAAATCCAAAAATAAGAGGTTTATCTTTGGACTAAGACGACAATATCATGATAGAGCCATGGCCCATGTCAAGCTGGATTTCAACGAACTGGTGGAAATGACATGCAATTATGAAGACCTTGATCAAAGGCATCTGGATCAGGATCGCGCTAGAAGCCAAGCCGGAAACAAGCGCAAGCCTGCTGTAAATCAAGGCGAGTCAAGCCAAGCAGCATCTTCAAAACCTCAGACTGGCGAGCCGCCAAGAGGAAATTGCTTTAACTGTGGTAAGCCGGGGCACTACTCAAACGTCTACACAGCTCCGAAGAGGCAGAAGACGAATTCTCAAGGCTCGAGCCAAGGCTCTCAGAACCCTCGCTCGTGCTTCAACTATCGCAAGACCGATCATCTGGTCAAAGACTGTCCTTTGCTGAAGAAAGCTACAGTAGCTCATGTCTATGACGGGTCTAGCCCGCCAGCTGCTTCCGACGGAGCAGGTAAACCCGATGTTTTGGGAGGTACCCTTACAATTAAAAATATTCCTGTTTCTGTATTATTTGACACAGGTGCATCGCGTAGTTTTATGGCTAGAAACACAGTGCACAAACTAAAGTTAAAACAACGAAAACTTAAAGAATCGGTTGAAGTTCGTAACCCGATAGGGGGTCCTATTACTCTCAATTCCTGTTGTAAAGTGCCAATCTCTTATTCTTCCTACAAGTTTCCTTTCAATTTAATCGTTATGGATTTTCCCGAATTCGATATTATTCTCGGGCTAGATTGGTTAACGAAATATGAAGCCGAAGTGAATTGTGCGGAAAGAATCGTTAAAATTCGAACGAAGCTTGGATATATTACGGTTCCTTGTCATGGTTCGAATCCGAATAGAGAAGAATTTTGGTCAGCATTAGAACTTATTCCCACTTCCATAGAAAAGATTCCGATTGTTAGAAACTTTGCGTATGTGTTTGAAGAAGTTGAAAACTTACCTCCGCAAAGAGAAATAGAATTCCGAATCGATCTAATTCCTAATGCCAGACCCGTGGTACATCCAATTCGCAGAATGACTCCGAAAGAAAAAGAAGAATTAGGCGATCAAACTCGTCAACTGTTGTGGAAAGGTCTAATCAGACCTAGTTTTTCTAATTGGGGTGCAGCTGTCGTGTTTGTCCCAAAGTCAGATGGTACTCTTAGATTATGTGTTGATTACCGAGACCTTAACAAACAGACGCTTAAAAACAAATATCCATTACCCCGCATTGATGATTTGCTAGACCAATTGAATGGGGCGAAGGTATTTTCCAGAATGGACCTAGCTACAGGTTTTCATCAATTGAGAATAGCGGAAGAGTGTGTTCCTTTGACCGCTTTCAGAGGCCTAGACATATTTTATGAATGGTTAGTAATGCCGTTTGGCCTATGCAACGCTCTAGCATACTTTGTCGATCTAATGAATAGAGTGTTCAGGGGAGTTCTGAATAAATTTGTCCTCGTATTCATCGATGATATTTTAATCTACTCCAAATCAAAACCCGAGCATGATAAACACTTAGAACAAGTATTGGAGATTCTAAGGAAGAACGTCTTCAAAGCCAAATTCTCTAAATGTGTCTTCTGGCAAGAAGAAGTTAAATTTCTTGGCCATGTCGTGTCTGAGAAAGGAATTTCTGTTGACCCAAGCAAAATAATAGCGATTCAAGACTGGAAACAACCCACTACTCCCACAGAAGTTAGAAATTTTATGGGGTTGGCTAGTTATTATCGAAAGTTCGTTAAGGATTTTTCGAAGATATCCGGTCCGTTAACGAAGCTCACAAAGAAACACGAGAAGTTTAAGTGGACTTCCGACTGTGAAGAAGCTTTCTAGGAATTGAAATCGAAGCTGACCACCGCTCCAGTGTTAACTATTATTGATGGCAATCAGGATTTAACGGTTTGGACAGATGCTTCTATTAGAGGTCTTGGTGCAGTGTTAATGCAGAGAGGCCAAGTAGTCGCTTATGCAAGCCGCCAATTGAAACCGCATGAGAAGAATTATGTGACTCATGATCTTGAGTTGCTAGCCATCGTATTTGCCTTGAAAATCTGGAGACATTACTTATTGGGCGAGAAATTTATACTGTACACAGATCATCAATCATTGAAGTATTTATATACCCAGAAAGATCTGAATCTGAGACAGCAGTGTTGGCTAGAATTTCTTGCGGCGTATGATCTTGATATCTTGTATACGTCGGGAAAGGCTAACGTGGTAGCGGATGCACTTAGTAGGAAAACCGCAATCATTGCCAATCTTATAATTACACCTGGATTGATTGATAGGATATCTGTTCTTCAGAAGAGTGACAATTTTGTGAAAGAGATGATAAAAAGGATTCAAAGGGGTGAAGGCTCCAGTTTCCAAGTGGATAGTGAGGGAGTTTTGAGGCTGAATAGAAGAATATGTGTTCCTGACATTCCCAAGCTTAAAAGAGAAGTGCTAGATGAATGCCATAAATCCAAATTTTGCATCCATCATGGGGTGAGTAAAATGTACAATGATATCAAACGCACTTTCTGGTGGAAGGCAATGAAAAGGGATATTTCTTTGTATGTTAGCAGGTGCCCTACTTGTCAATTGGTCAAGAGTGACCTACAGAAGCTAGCTGGACTGTTGCAACCGTTGGAAGTCCCAGGCTGGAAATGGGAACAGATTTCCATGGATTTCATAGATGGTTTGCCGCGAATCAAGAAAGCTAATGACAGCATTTGGGTAATCGTAGATCGCTTCACGAAGACTGCCCATTTTATACCTGTCAGGTCCAATAGAACCGCCCAAAGCCGACAGAAAAGTTATGCAGACTCTAGAAGGAGAGATTTGACATTTGCTGTTGGTGATCATGTTTACCTAAAGGTTTCTCCGATGAGAGGAGTAATCAGATTTGGAAAGACTGGGAAATTGGCACCGAGATTTATTGGTCCCTTTCCTATACTTGAGCGAATTGGAACTCTTGCTTATAGGGTTCAATTGCCAGATTGGTTGCCTGGAGTGCACAATGTATTTCACGTATCTCAACTTAGGAGACATGTGCATGATCCGGATCTTGTTGTAGAAGAAGCAGCGCAACGGGATGTGGAGATAACTCCAGAATTAGCACTCAAAAGAGAGCCATTAAAAATTGTTGGCAAAGAAACCAGAGAACGCAGAAGCAAAAAGGTTCATTTAGTTAAAGTGCAGTGGAGCAGTGATCCTAGAGACTGTACTTGGGAAACTGAGGAAAGCATTAAGCAAGCTTACCCCAAATGCAGAGTGGATATCTCTGAATAACTCCGGTGCAAGGTACCTTTACCATACTTTGCATTTACATTTTATTTCCTACTTTACTGTTGTTTCCTTTTCGAGGACGAAAAGTTTTAAGTAGGGGAGATTGTAATAACCTGGAAAATGCGAGCCAATTTAAAATTTTTAAATTGATTATTTCAAAGGAATTTGAACAATTGAAATGAATATTTCAATAAAATAATGAATTAGAAATGGTGAGTCAGTTTGAAAATTTGAATTCAAACTTTGACCGACTATGCAGGGTGGAAAATATAACGGATTTTAGCGAGACCAAAAATATTTAAATCTGTTAGTTAATACCTTTCTAACGAATCGAAAAATCGAAGTTTCATAACGGGAATCAAAAGTTATGGCCGAATGAATTTTCAGAAGAGTCGGTATATAGAATATATAGGCCTGGAAAATTGATATTTTGCATACGACCTCGGAATTCGACGAAACCACTTTTGTTGGGTCTGGGATGTCAAACTATTGCTAGGTTTCAAATTTCATAATTTTTGAAGCTAGTATGTGAGCGTGGCAAAAGAAAATGTGTTTGGTCGATTTCTGTTAAATTGGATCGACCAGAAAATGGCCATTTTTCAAACGACCTCAGAATTCAACGAAACCAGTTTTGTTAGGACCGTAGCGCCAAAACATAGCTATATTTATTTTTTTGGAATTTTTCGAATCAGTTTGTGGCCCTGGAAAATTGAAATGTGCGTTTAGAGTTAAAAATTAAATGTTTTATACTTTAATTTGAAAGTTAACTGACTGTAACAGTCGAATTGGCCTACGAAACATATCCCATTGTGTCCGGAATGGGGGTATTTAGCTAGGGGCGACAATCGTTGGGTTTAAAAAGGAGTTCGTTTGAGAAAACACAATTTAAAAATTAAATATAATCCTCGGCCAATCATATTTCTCCATTCATAATTAAAAAAAAAAAAATCAGAAACCCCCCCCCCCCCCCCCCGAACCCGACTTCGACGGCGGAAACCCTTCTTCTCCTTCCCAGGCGATTTCCGATCGCCACGGCCAGAATTAGCTCGTCCCCCAGTTCAACTTTTTGTAGTTCTCCCTCCCCTCTTCAAATCCATATAAGGAGCTCCCCCTATCGTCGCCTCTACGCCGAGATATCCACCTCCAAACTTCCGACCTTCAAACCGCCGCCGCCGCCGATCAGCACCACCGAGCCCCACCAAACTGCCGCGCGCCTGTAGCTCTCTCGAAGCTCTTCCACCTCCAACTTCCTGATCGTCCCCTCGTGTCCCGGTTCTCGCGGAAACCGCAAACCTAGTTTTGAAGCTTTCTGAAAGTGCGTTTTTCTTTGATCTTTACACTTTGAAAAATCATATCTTTTTGGTGTGTTGACGAAATTCGATGAAACAGGAAACATCGAGACCGCAAGGAAGCTCTCTACCCAATAGAAGAAGCTGCGGATTTTTCTGACATCGTATCGATTTTTAGCGCTCAGAAAACCAAGGTGGGAAATCTAAATTAACGTGAAATTGAATGGAAAATGTCGTGTATAATTTATATAAGCGAAATATAAATTACATACGTGTTGTATACCTCATGTACATGCGTAGTGTAAGCTATATGAGCGAAGTATGAATTTTTACATACATAGAATAATTGATATAAGTGTTGAAATGCTAGTGATATATATTATATTATATATATATATATACTCCCCTCGTCCACAAACCATGGACGATATTTATTGTGGTGAATTGGTGTGAAATATTGGGTGAAAAATACGAATGGTTGAATAATTGTTTGTGGTTGATATTGTTTGGTTGTGGTTGAAAAATACCCATTGGTGATTGAAATGAATTGGAAATATTTGTGGAAATAAAAATAAACATGCCGCCTGCGTGCGAATTAGATGCATGAATCCCCATTGTCAAAAACCGCGAGGTTTTAAGGTAGAGCGAGGAGCCGTACTAGGGACGGTGCCGGTTTAAATTACCCTGCCGTTATGCTGCCGAAATTTTGAATAATCTTTTTGTGTTAGAATTATTTTCATATGTTGAAATTATTTTACATGCATTGAAATTAAAGTCATATATTGAAACTATATCCATGTGTGGAAATTGTTCATGTGTTGAAAAGTGTTGTGTGAAAATTAAATTCATTTGTGAATGAATGAAGTGGTTAGACAATAAAAATCACATTTTTATATATATATGAAGTATGCAAAATATTCGCCTTATATAAATAGTTTCAACAATCAAAATTTCAACTTTCTAATATGAACAACATAAATAAAATGTCCATGTGTGGAAATACTCATTTGTTGAGAAGTGTGTGTAGTGGAAAAGTTCATGTGTTGAGTAAAAAGATCGAACAATAAAAATTATATTTTTATTGAAACTATGAAGTGCTGAAACATCTATTTGTCGAATAAATATTTTAAATGATGAAAATATCATTTTTATCATATGTGTGATATGCTAAAGATATGCGGACGTTGAAATAAATATTTTTGATAGAAATATTATTTTTAACATGCATAGGAACTAAATGAAATAGTCATGTGTTGAAATCTATTTTAGTTCGCCAAAATTATCATCTTTGAAATGTGAAGTGTTAAAAATAGCCACTTGTTCAAATAAACGTGCATGAGTTGAAATATACATTAACTAGCTAATGATATGATTTTAGCCTATGCATGCAACATTCGAATGAATGGTGTTTTTAAACCAAAGCAAATCAAATATGAAATTGAATGGAAAATGATAAATGTTAGAAATTGTATATATGTACATGCATATCTGTTGAACAGGTTAAAGCAAAAGGGGCTAGAGAAGAGAAATAGAATTTTGTGCCCGACAAATAGGTACACATTTACCGCTTTGTTTGGGTGATGATTTTATGAGCTTGTTGGCTAGCCGCTTGGCTTTTTCTTTTTCTTTTTGATATGAGACGCCCGTGTGGCTATTTGGGAATTTTCCCAGACCCTCCCGTACAAAGGAGGTTATGGCGAAATTTTCCAAAATTTAAAGGCGTTAGTGAAATAATTGAAGTGGAAACGATATAGGAATTTTCGAATGAACTATATTTATATAAATATATAAATATAAATAAAATTAAAACGAAACGTGGCCTTGCAGTTCATATTTTGAAACCGTGATTTCAAACGACTAGTGCGGAAGATCCGACCATTGGATTTTCCCGAAACCTCAACCGTTGGGTTCGCCTTGGAAATATCTTTCCAACGGCACCAACTTTGTGAAGATCCGACGGTTGGATTGTCTGGAATGCTTAATTCAAAACTGAAGAAAAACAGCGCCAGAAACGATTATATTTATATATAAATATAAATATAATTAAATTAAATCGAATAACGACGCTGCAGTTCGTAAATTGAAATCGTAACTTCAAATGGTTGGTGTGGAAAATCCGACCGTCGGATTTTCCCAAAACTGAAACCGTTGGATTCGTTTTGAAATGACCTTCCTAATGATATAGAATTTGTGAAGATCCAACGGTTAGATTTTCCAATAAGTGTAAAACAAAATTAGTGGAAAGCAGCGCCAGTGCATCGACACGACCTGAAACGTCGTTTAATTAAATATGGCCGTTTTAAACTAAATAAAAATGGCGATATATCGTTATATAGTACTATAGACGATATAGAGTGAAAATAAACCAATTTTGTTGTGTTTGCTTGATATGTGATGGTTGAATGTATTTGACATGAAAATTATAACTAAATAACTGAAATGTGAATGTTGAATGGTCCAACCATGTGATTAATTGATTTGAAAATCTAAATATACGTGGGTTATTTGAAAAGGCCGAGTTTATCTCATTTCAAATAATCGATCGACGTTGAGCAGTCGAAGACGACTAAAGACCGACGATCTCCACATTGGATGGATGGGCGCTACTGATACTCATGACTGGAGTAGCTACCATGAAGGAATTGAAGTAGTAGCTATCCAAACATACTGTTGGTTGTACGGATATGCGAGGAATTGGTGCCTCCAGTTTCGTTCAGACCCAGAACGGACTTGTAAATGGACTGTGTGTCTGACATTGGATTTTGTTCTGTGTTGATTGATCTCTGTTAAATATATATCTGTTTGGCGGCGGAGAATTTATTCTCTTGCTTAACGCCCTTCTCTGAGACGTATGAGCTCAGAGGTTATGTATTGACAGAAATTAGTCGCATGGAGTGGATTGCCTGTGTGGCACGCCTAAGTGGCATATGATCAAGGCTTCTGTTGCAAAGCAAAGTCTTGTGGTTGATGATCAAAGCATGGTCTGTGTGACGTAGCTTTGTGTATAACGTGAATTCGTGAGCCTCACACCTTGGTATGAGTCAAAAACGGGAGAGTGACTGCAGGGAGAGCACGACGTTTCTTTCTAGCTAAGGTGGTGTCAGTGACCTACCAGCCCTGACATTATATATACTTTTCACCTGTGTGGTTGTTGGAATGCGAGGCGCCTCGATATAGGTCTGTAAGGACCGGGAAACGTGTGTTCAGGAATAACTAATCCTCAAAAGTAAGAGAGGACCGACCCTGAAGATCCAAGGATCATAGTGGGGTCCTGGGACATTTGATAGAGTGTCTCGAATCGGAGAGGAGCTTGCCCCTTGCCTCGAATCATGAAGGAATCCAATTTCCAATACGAAATATGCGGACGTGATTGTATTACTAGTATGGCGACATAGTGGTATGGGTCATTTATGCCGCCTATGATTGATATTTATGATTGAATTTGCTTTTGAAACATATATGCACTAGTAATAATACCAAACACTTTTGTTTTATTCGTATGAAGCATCTTTGGCCATTATAAGGTAAAAACTCTATCCTCCGGCTTGCGTTGCATTGTGTGATGGGACCTGAGTCTTATAATGGCTTCATTTTATAAAAAGCATTGCGTTGATTTAATCATTTACTTTATTTCATGCACTAGCACTCATTGGAGTAAACACGTTCCGCGAAAGTGGCGTGGTCCTTTGATTTGCCTTATTATTGTTGTTAATAAATTGAGTAGATTTCTCATACCAGTCCCATGAATGACTCGTAGTTTGTTTCACCTTGCAAACTCGGGTGCCCTCATTTTCACACGGGCAGCCTAGTTACAGGTTTCTGACGCACCTTTTGGCTCATGGCGAGGCTTGACTACACTGTGCTGACTTGGATTTTCTCCGCCATTATTGTATCTATATTATGATTCCGCCATTGGCGATGTAGACTGATATTCCTTTTGTGTACTCTTTATGTATGATTCCGCCTCAGGCGATGGTGACTGATTATGTATCATTATGCACTAAGTTGTATCCTGTACTGTGCTTCTCTGATGTGATGATATCTATATGATTCCGCTGTCATATGTGTGTAAATTAATCTATTTTCTGTTTATGCTATTATCTGTGATCTGCTTATGATGATTAATGTGTTATATTCCAATGATTATCCTTAACACCGTGTCACGGGGTTTTGGGATCGTCACAAATCGCGTATATAGTAAATACGTGTTACACAAACACAAGATACGCCTCATTCCAATTCATCAGTCACTGACCGTAAATTAATCAAGAGAATAATTCCCCAAATATTAACCCCGAAGGCCAGAACCAACATCAGATCAATACCCAGGAAACCATTCTGCTTAGCTAACCTACAGTCAGTTTCTAAATTCACATTCTTAGGGAAAGATTCCCATTAATTTATCAAAGATAAATTCTTTTAAATTTATTCTTTAATCTTCCTTTGAATATCACTTCAAACTAGTCGGGATTAGCGAACCACACCGAAGTAATCATTTATTTTATTTCCCAATCCCAACCTATTCATCCCATGAAGTAAAAATGGTCATACTTCATATCTAATACCACGGTGTTATCGGTAAATTCAATTACCATTTCACGTTCAAATCTAATTAAAGATTTGACTACCGCCTGGAGTAAAACTAGTAATAGTCCATTCTCGATCTTTTCAATCTAATTAAAGATTCATTAAAACTCCACTTAGTTTTAATCTTTGACTAGATTAAAGAATCAGTGTCATTTAAAACACGGTTCACGATAAACCCAAAATCACATCACATTAATTCTCGGGTTAAAGAACAAGTGTTATTTAAAACACCGTTCACGATAAACCCAAAAATCAATTCCAATTCAATTCCAATTAAATATCATTTAATTGGTATACTTCATTAAATCTAAATAAAAAGATTTAATCTTTTTCCCAACTGGGTTTAAGAACAGTGTTAATGAAGACACCATTCACGACAAACCCAAATCCCCTTTTGATATTAAATACAAGGCTCTGACTAGAAAATATATCGACTTATATTCAATATCAAATTCTATGACCAACAAATATCGTATTACAAATAACGATATAAATATATCTTTCAAATTTCCATAACAATATCTGCATAATAACGAAGTACAACATCGAAATATTCCACAGACAATTTCGATTCAAATCCATTCCAATTCAATTATTGGAAATTCCTGTTATTTTCAAAACCATTTCAAATCCAATTTATTTATTTTTAAAATAAATAAATTATTATTCTAGTTCAAAACTAGTTCATTTCGATAAAAATCTATTTTTATCTTTTCAAATTTGGAGTTTTTCATCCCAATTCTTCACAAATCATTTCTTATGATTTTACACAAATTATTGATATTTTTAATAATTTTATCAAGGCCCGTACAGTCGATTTCCATCAACGGCCATCGAACTGCACTTACAACGACCTTTTCCAAATTTGATTTGGACATAATTCCAAATCCAACCATTAGATTTCAAATTTCTAATATTCGTTAGAAAGCTCTTTTCGATACGAACCCAACGGTTCCGGTTTTAGAAGAATCCGACGGTCGGATCTCCCGTAATATTCATTCAAAATCAATGGTCGAAATTCGCGAACTGCCGTGGCGCGGCGCGTTCTATTCTGGCCATTATATTATATATATATAATATATACTTCGTCGATTTCCTTTTAAAATGAATTTTATAAATCGTTTTAAATTCGTTTCCAAAAACAATTTCAACTTCCATTTCAATTTCAAATGGATTTCAATTCGATTTCAATTCGATTTCATTTTCTATTCTACTCAATTCGAATTCATTTTCTATTCTATTCAATTCGAATTCATTTTATATTCTATTCAATTCGAATTCATTTTCTATTCTATTCAATTCGAATTCATTTTCTATTCTATTCAATTCGAATTCATTTTCTATTCTATTCAATTCGAATTCATTTTCTATTCTATTCAATTCGAATTCATTTTCTATTCAATTTAATTCGAATTTCAAATCTATTAAATTTAATTCGAATTTCAACTCTATTCAATTTAATTCGAATTTCAAATCTATTTCAATATTCATTGAAAAATGAATAAAATCGATATAAATATCGTTCACGTCAAAATGGCGTCAATCTAATCAACACGGCTTCATATATTTCTATTTTCAAATATTCTATTTCAAATATTTCTATTCAAATATTTCTTTTCAAATATTCTATTTCAAAACTGGAATGAGGCCCAATCAATTACCATATAATGTTAATTATATGGATTTTCTACAACACATGT
Source organism: Allium sativum (assembly GCA_030737875.1). Classification (NCBI taxonomy): domain Eukaryota; kingdom Viridiplantae; phylum Streptophyta; class Magnoliopsida; order Asparagales; family Amaryllidaceae; genus Allium; species Allium sativum. The sequence goes on along the minus strand of JASFAX010000027.1, from coordinate 10,386,182 downwards.
TCAAAATAACAACGATAAATAATCAACCATCATCCAGAGTGCGTTCTACACTGTATAAGCATCAAATATAAATATTCAACGCTCATAACAGTCTATCAATCAATCGATCGACATACAACTAATTATTGGGATTAGTGTATGTCATCTATCAACCCAATACCCGTGTGGGGTTTCAAACAATCAAACACATATTTTATTTGTGTAGTTGGGCGATGTGTAAAATTTATCGTCCCAATCAATATCAATCAAATCAGTGTATATAAACAAATCTCCGATTTGTTCATATTAATTTATTTCATTTCATATACACGTTAAAAATTCTATTTTTAACTATATAATATTTTCCACTATAAAATATTTTATTTCGTTTCACATCACATCACACAATCAACTACACATCAAAATCAAACAAACAAGCATACAAGCCGTCCATGGTCTGTGGACGACGGGTGTCGGGTGCTACTAAACATCGTCTGCATCCTAGTATATATTTTTAACTAGAAAAATTAAATTAAAGTTGAGAAGTTCTCACAGAGGGTTCCACACCTCCAGTTATATTTCTGAATTTCTGAACATCTGGATTTGCCCGCACTACAAACATAATCTTTGTCACGCTGTTCACATTAAAAATCACATTTTTATCACTCCGCTATATTTATAAAGATCGAATCTTTTCGCTACAACATATATAAAAATCGTATTGTTATATTCTCTATCTTATAAAAATTATATTTTTATAATCTTTGCTATATAAAAATTATATTTTTATTCCTTCTATTTTATAAAAATTATATTTTTAACCTTTCTATATTATAAAAAATATATTTTTATTATCGTCACTATATAAAAATCATATTTTTAATATGCCACTTAGTATAAAAATTATATTTTTAACCTTTCTACTTGATAAAAATCAAAATCGAACTTTTTATCGTTTATAAAAATCTAATCTTTCACTTTAATCAAAATCCAATTTTTATTTCGCTTTTTACTATAAAAATCATGTTTTTATAATTTTATAAAAGTCGTCCCTTTTCTCTAGTTAAAAATCAAACTCTTCACTATTTAAAATGGATTTTCTTTCGCTATAAAAATCCATTTTCTTACGCTATAAAAATCAAAACTATTATTTACGTTATATAATAAAACAGAAAAGAAAATTGAATAAAATAACTAAATTAAATAAATGGAGATACTTACAGTAAAAAGAAGGAGAAGGGGGTTGTGGTAGCCGCCGAGGTTGAGAAGGGTGGTTGGAGGTTGCGGTAGGAGGTGGTAGGTCGGAGGCGTCGGGGTTCTCGCCGATTTGGGCTAGGGTTTCTAGGGGGCGTCGGCGTTGCGGGTTCGAATTGGGGGAGGAAAGGGGATCGGAGGTCTCGATCGACGAGGGGGGGAGAGAAAGAGAAGCGCGATGGGGGACTTCTCCGGCGAGGGTGATCGCCTAAGGCGCGATGGCCTGGATGGATGAGGTGGCGCGATTTTGATCTTGATTTTTATTTTCTTTTTCTTTTTCTGGTAAACGATATAAATGGGGGAGTTGACTTTGAAGAAAGGAGAGGTGGATGGATTTATATTAAATTTTATATTATTTTATTCTATTTAAATTTCAAAAAGCAACCTTTTATTTCGAACTCGAAATCGAACCCAACGACTGTCGCCCCTAGCTAATTACCCTCATTCCAAACACAATGGGATATGTTTCATAAGCCAATTCGGCTTTTTCGATCAGTTTTCATTGAATTTAAAATATAAATCTTTATATATTCAATTTAAACGCACATTTCGATTTACCGGGGTCACATACGAACTCTAAAAATTCCCGGAAAATATTTTCTAGCTTCGTATTGACGATACGGTCCTAACAAAACTAATTTCGTCGAATTCCGACGTCGTTTGAAAAATGCCCAATTTCCAGTCGATTAAAATCAACTGAAACTGGTCAAATGCGTTTTCCTTTGCCACGCTCACATATTGATTCGAAAAATCATGAAATTTGAAAATTTGCAATAACTTGACATCACAGACACAACAAAAGTGGTTTCGTCGAAAACCGAGGTCGTTTGCAAAATGGTTATTTTTAAGGGCCAGAATTCCATAGCGACTATTCTGAAAATTCATTTGGCCATAACTTTTGATTCCCGCTATGAAATTTCAATTTTTCGGATTCGTTGGAAAGATATCCTCCAATAGATTCTATTATTTTTGGTTTCACTAAAATCCGGTTTATTTTGAATCCTGTACATCCATTTGGAATTTGAAATCGAATTATCGAACTACCGCGCCATTTTCAATTCCTTTTATAATTTGAAATAGATATTATATTCTAACACCGATCTATATAAATATATACGTTCGAATTCTATTCAAACTAAATTTTTAGTCGATATTATTTAAAATAATTCATTTTAAATATTCAAAATTCACTAAAATTTCCAAAATAAAATTTTAAATTGGCCCGCATTTTCCGGGTTGTTACAGATTCCCTAAGTATTAACCCCGAAGGCCGAAACCAATATCAGATCAATACCCAGGAGACCACTAATCTTATCTATTTTCCAGTTAGTTTCTAACTTTAAATATGATAAAGATGTAAAAATTTTTGTTAAAATATTTCTTTCAACACATGGTAATTTTCAACACATGATTATTTATTCTATTCAACGCATGAATATATATTTTATAATATTCTTTATTTCCCCAATTGGAATGAGGCCCAATCAATTACCATATAATGTTAATTATATGGTTTCCACACAACACAGATATATAATAGCACTGACAAATAATCAACCATCGTCCAAAGTGCACTACACTGTATAAGCATCAAATATAGATATCTAACGCTTATAACAGCCTGTCAATCAATCGATCGACATACAACTAATTATTGGGATTAGCGTATGTTGTATTTTATCCCAAAACCCGTGTGGGGTTTCAAATCAACAAACACAGATTTTTATTTATTCACATACCCGTTAAAAATTATATTTTTATCGATAAAATATTTTTAACTATATAAATATTTTATTTCATCTCACAACACAATTAATTTTCACCACAACAAACAATCAAACATACAAGCCATCCATGGTCTGTGGATGACGGGTGTCGGTGTGAAAACCCGTAACTGGTGATACTCCATTTTCGTTGTCCGCTTTCACTTCGAAATAAAAATAGAATTTTCTCAGGGGTTATATATTGATGGATATCAATCGCATGGAGTGAATTGCCTGTGTGGCATGCATAAGTGGCAAATGATCAAGGCTTCTGTTGAAAAGCAAAGTCTTGTGGTGATGATCGAAGCACGGCCTTTGTGGCGTAGCTTTGTGTAACGCTTACTTCGCGAGTTTCACACACGGTATGAACCAAAAACGGGAGACGGACCTCAGGGAGGACTTGCGTTTCTTTCTAGTTAGAAGTGGCGTCAGTGGTTTTACACGCCCTGACGAGTTTGACTTATGTGGTTGTTGCTGTTGCGAGGCGCCTCGGTTATATCGGTTTCGGCCGATGCATTCTGGTCGGCAGACGGACCAGACTTACACCCCATAGGGTGGGGAAACGTAGTGTTTAGGCATAATAATCCACATCGGTGGACCGGCCCTGACGATCTAAAGGCTTGCCTGCGCGCTTGCCTGTGGCTCGGGCTAGAGAGTCACGAATCGGTAGAGGACGATCCCTAGCCTCGGTTCATACCATAAATGATAACCCAACTTCCAATACGACGTTTTGCGGTTTTAATTGTAGAACTAGTATGGCGACATGATATATGGTACCCATGCCGCCTATGATTGATACTTATGATTTGAAATTGTTTTATACACTATGCACTTATTATAGTATCAAATAATCTGTTTTTAAAACGTATCAAGCATTCTTTGGCTGTTATAAGGGAAAACCCTATCCCCCGGCTTGCGTTGCATTGTGTGATAGGACCTGGGTCTTATAACAGCTTCATTTTTCTCTATTTAGCATTGCGCTGTTTGTTTTATGCACTGGTATTCTTGGGAGGAAACCCGTTCCGTGTTATACGGCGTGGTCCCTTGATTTACCTAATGATTTAAAATAAAGATTAACTGTTTTAGTTCTCACACCAGTCACATGACTGACCTGGAGTTTATTGTTTTAACCTAAACTCTGGGTGCCCTTATTTCGACATGGGCAGCTAGTAGTTTTGGTTTTGCAGATTTATATTCACAGGATCCTGGTTTACAGCTGGAACGATATCCGGAAAGCTTTGTATCCGTATATCTCTTCTAGTTGTGTATTGTATTATTTTCCGCTGCTATGTATTTAAATGTAATTTAAATCTCTGATATTTCTGTGTGATATTCATTTATATTCTGTATATTCTTGTAATCTGATGCATTGTTGTAATATACAATGAAATGTTCTTCTGTATGAGTTCTGTTGTGGCTTGTTCTCGAACTATCCGACGCTTTCCTTTATGGGGAAGTTACGAGTTTTCACAGTCGGGTGCTACTAAGCACCGTCTGCATCCTAGTATATATTTTAACTAGAAAAAAACAAGATTTAAAGTGAGAAGTTCTCACCCAAGCTAAACCAAACGCCACGACTTTTCTTAGGTAGAAATCTTCGCTGTTCTCGCCTTTTGTCACTTTCGTTGCCCGTAGCCACTACATGTATAAAAATCACATTTTTACATTGTTGTTATGGATATAAAAATCATATTTTTATAATCACTCCATATGGATAAGCATTCTATTTTTACATCGCTACTATATAGATAAAATTTCTATTTTTACACCGCTACTATATAGATAAAAATTCTATTTTTACAACGGTGTTCATATAATAAAGATTATATTTTTATCACGCTATTCTCTATATAAAGATTTCTCCTTTTCAAATATAAAGATTTCGCCTTTTCAAATATAAAGATTTCGCCTTTTCAATTATAAAGATTTCGCCTTTTCTTTTCATCATTATGAAAATCACATTTTTATTTCAACCTATATATAATAAAAATCTAATTTTTATTTCGCTACACATATAAAGATAATATTTTTATATTCTCTATTATATAGAAATTTTATTTTCAATACACTACTTATATAAAAATAGTATTTTTATATCTTCTATTATATAAAGGTCATATTTTTAATACTCTACACAAGTAAAAATCATATTTTTAACTTCTTGCTTATGTAAAAATTATATTTTAAACCTTCTACCATAATAAAGATTATATCTTCAACCTTCTATCATAATGAAGATTATATCTTCAACCTTCTACCATAATAAAGATTATATCTTTAACCTTTTACTATAATAAAAATTATATCTTTACATATAAATGATTATATCACAAAATTAAAGAAAATAAAATAAAAATGTAATTAAAAACTCACTGAACTTTGCTCGTCGGAGGGCTTGGCGGCAAGGAAGGGTCGAGGTGGCGATTTCTGGTTCGCGGATCGAGGGAGGGAAGTGTGGGTGGTCGCGGAACTTGGTGGTGGCGGTTTTGGTGAGGGGAGGGTGCTGGAGCGGGTTCGTGAAGAGGGAGGAAATGGGGGTGCGTCGGTTGAATGTCAAGAGGAAGGGAAGAGGAGGTCGGAGGCGAGAGAAGGGGGGCTGCGGCGTCGGCTAGGATTCAGGGGGAAAAGGGGATCGTGGATCTTCACGTCGAGGTGGGGGGCATCGGAGGAGAGGAGCGGTGGCTGGTGGGAGGGGGCTCGCGTCGGAGGGAGCCGCGCTGCTAGCGGCGCGGTGGCGCTCTCCTCGAAGGAGCGACGAGCTCCTCCCTCCTCTTCCTTTTTTTATTTTATTTTTCTTCGATTGAAATCATACCGGGGGGGGGGGGGGGAGAGTATAGAGAGAGAGGAGAGATTTTTAATTTCTTTATTTATTTAATTATTTAAATTTCAAATAGTTGACTTTTTATTTCAACCTCGAAATGAGGCCCACCGCCTGTCATCCATAGCTAATTACCCCCATTCCGAACACAATGGGATATGTATCGTAGGCTGATTTGACTGTTTCGAACAGGTTCCGTCAAAATCAACATATAACTTTATATATTGAAATTGAAAGCGCATTTCAATTTACTAGGGTCACATACTAACTCGAAAAATTCCAGAAAAATATTTTCTAGCTTTGTATTGACGATACAGTCCTAACAAAACTAGTTTCGTCAAGTTCTGAGACCGTTGGAAAAATGGCCATTTTCTGGTCGATTAAAATCAACTGAAACTGGAGAAACACGTTTTCTTCTGCCACGCTCACATATTGACTCGAAAAATTACGAAATTTGAAACCTAGCAATAACTTGACATCACGGATCCAACAAAAGTGGTTTCGTTGAAATTGAGGTCGTTTGCAAAATTGCTATTTTTAAGGGCCTGAATTCCATAGCGACTATTCTGAAATTTCAACTTGACATATCTTTTTACCCCTGCTATGAAATTTCAATTTTTCGGATTCGTTGGAAATATATTCTCAATTAGATTCTATTATTTTTGGTTTCGCTAAAATCTGGCTTAATTTGCACCCGGTACATTCATTTGAAGTTTGAAATCGAATTATCGAACTACCACGCCATTTTCAATTCCTTATATAATTAAAATAAAATATTTATATTCTAACGACGACGTATATAAATATATACGTTCTAATTCCATTCAAATTAAATTTCTCGTCATTAATATTTTAAATAATTAATTTTAAATATTCAAAATTCGTTAAAATTGCCAAAATAAAATTTTTAAATTGGCTCGGAATTTCCGGTTGTTACAATCTCCCCCACTTAAAACTTTTCGTCCCCGAAAAGGAATGAAGCCGAAAGTTGGTTAACTAATCAACTCAACTCCCAGTATTTCCTAAACGGCTTAAGTTCTTCAACTTTTCAGTTTCTAAGAACTTTTCAATTTTTTCAAAAATTTGGCTAACACCCTAAATTTCCGAAAAATTTCGCCATAACTTCCCCTGCAGCGGGGACTTCGCGATATTTCATATAGCCTCCCATGGCCTTCTTCAACTCAAAAGAAAAAGAAAAGGCTAAGCGGCTAGCCAATCGACTCATAAAATCATCATCACCCAAACGAAACAGTAAATTATGGTAAACATGTACCTATTTGTCGGGCAAACAATTTTATTCTTCTGCTCTAGCCTCCTTGCTATGACCTGTTCAATGTAAGTACATGTATATGCAAGCAAATGCGACTAATTTTCAATACAATTCAATATTTGATTCAATTAGGGTAAATTGTTCAACATATCAAACAAATAGACAAACAACACAACCATCAATCAATTAGTGAATTAACGTTTCAAATTCATAATTTGATATATATATATATATATATATATATATATATATATATATATATATATATATATATATACAGAAAATCATGTTTTTGATGCCAAATCACAAGAATGTATTCTAGCTATATTTTGGTTCTCACACCAGTCTAATGGAAATATATAGATATCACACCTTCGATACACGAAAATAAATACTGATAACGCTGCAGCATTATCAGAATTATCCTTGGGCAACTAGAGTGTGATTCTATATCTATCCAGTATATTAAAACTTCGAATATACGTTCATGACGCGTATATGCAAAACCTTTATATACTAGATTGTCCAAATCAATATAAATAAATTATTCAAATACGTATAAAATGGTTTAAATTTCAAAACAAAATTTGTTTTCATTTGAAAAATATACTCTTCACACTCGTTCTAGGATACCACTGATCCCATCTCTAACGAGTCATTCTAATTGGATATTACTAATCCAATATCTGATGAATTCTTTCATTCGGTTCTAATGTGTCTTGTTCTCTAGCTCTGTAAACCAAAGCTCCGATACCACTCTATAACGACCCGAACTTCCCCGGTAAGGAAAGCCCGGATTGAGATGAGAACAACACACATCGGAATGCAAACAGAAGAACATTTCATTGTTATTACAACAATTCCATCAGAATTCAAGAATATACAGAGTATGAGTACACAAAATACATTCGATAAATATCAGAGATTACAATAAATTACATAGCAGCGGAAAAACAATACAAAACACAACTGAAAGTAATACACGGATACAGAGCTTTCCGAGCATCATTCCAGCTGTAAATCAGGATCCTGTGAATATAAATCTGCAAAACCAAAACTACTAGCTGCCCGTGTGGAAAATTGGGGCTCCCAGAGTTTAGGTTAAAACAATAAACTCCAGGTCAGTCATGTGACTGGTGTGAGAACGAAAACGGTTATTAATCTTTATTTTAAAGAAGAGTAATTCGAGGGACCACGCCGTATAACATGGAACGGGTTTCCTCCCAAGAACACTAGTGCATATAACAAAACAGCGCAATGCTTTTTGGAAAAATGAAGCTATTATAAGACCCAGGTCCCATCACACAATGCAACGCAAGCCGGAGGATAGGGTTTTCCCTTATAATAGCCAAACATGCTTGGTACGTTCAAAACAAATCATTTGATACTATTATAAGTGTATAGTGTCAAAACAATTTCAATCATAAATATCAATCATAGACGGCATGGGTACCATATATCATGTCCCCATACTAGTTCTACAATTAAAACCGCAATATCACGTATTGGAAATTGGATTTCCATCATGAGTCGAGACACGGGGCAAGCTCCTCTCTGATTCAAGACACTCTAGCAAATGTCTCAGGACCCCACTATGATCCTATGGAACCTCCAAGACCGGTCCTCTCTTACTTTTGAGGATTGGCAATTCCTGAACACACGTTTCCCGGTCCTAACAGACCTATATCCGAGGCGCCTCGTATCCAACAACCACACAGGTGAAAAGTATATAAATGTCAGCCAATTTAAGCACTGACACCACCCCTAGCTAGAAAGAAACGTCGAGCACTCCTTGGGTCCTTATCCTGTTTTTGACTCATACCGAGGTGTGAGGCTCGCGAATTCACGCTATACACAAAGCTACGCCACACAGGCCGTGCTTCGATCATCAATCACAAGACTTTGCTTTTTCAACAGAAGCCTTGATCAATTGCCACTTACGCGTGCCACACTTGCAATTCACTCCATGCGACTGATGTCCATCGATATACAACCTTTGAGCTCGTATGTCTCAGAGAAGGGCGTTAAGCAAGAGAATAAATTCTCCGCCGCCAAAAAGATGTATATTTAATAGAGATCAATCAACACAGAATAAAATCCAATGTCAGACACACAATCCATTTATAAGTTCGTTCTGGGTCTGAACGAAACCGGAGGCACTTTCCTCGCATATCCATCGATCTCCAAGTACGTCTGGACGATCACCAACTGATTCCCTCATCTTGGGTGTACAGCCCAATCAAGATCATCAGTAATCACCAAAACGATGTGAAGACTTCCGGTCTTTAACCACCGTCTTCATCTTCGACATATCCTCGAATCGGTTATTCAGAATGGGTATAACCCGGCCTTTCCGAATAATCCACGTATATAATAAACACGTGTTACACAAACACAACATACGCCTCATTCCAATTCAGAATATTCTTTTATTCAAAAATCCACATTCTTAGGGAAAGCTTCCCATTAATTTTATCCAAGATAAATTCTTCTAAATTTATTCTTTAATCTTCCTTTGGATATCATTTCAAACTAGTCGGGATTAGCGAACCACACCGAGGAAATTATTTATTTTATTTCCCAATCCCAACCTATTTATCCCATGGAGCAAAACTAGTGATACTCCATATCTAACACCACGGTGTTATCGGTAAAATTAATTACCATTTCACGTTCAAATCTAATTAAAGATTTAACCATCGCTTTGGAGCAGAACTGGTGGAACTCCAATCTCGATCACCCTTCAGATTTGATAATTTAAATTATCAATTCACATTTCAATCCAATTAAAGATTCATTAAAACTACCCTTGGTTTTAATCTTTTCAAAAATCAATATCATGCCTTTAACTGGGGTAAAGAACCAATGTCATCTAAAACACGATCCACGATAAACCCAAATCACATTCTATTGTTAATCGGGTCAAAGAACAGGTGTTATTCAAAACACCGCTCATGATAAACCCAAGAACCAATTCAAATTCAATTAAATATTATTTAATTGATACACTTCATTAAATCTAAATAGAAAGATTTAATCTCAACTGGGCTTATGAACAATGTTAATGAAGACACCATTCACTACAAACCCAAATCACATTTGATATTAAATACAAGGCTCTGAATAGAAAATATATCGGCTTATATTCAATATCAAATTCAACGACCAACAAATATCGTATTGGAAATAATGATATAAAATATATCTTTCAAATTCCCATAACAATATCTGTATAATCACCAAATCCAACATCGAAATATTCCGAAGATAATTTCGATTCAAATCCAGTCCAATTCATATATTGGAAATACCTGGTTATTTTTAAAACCACTTTCAAATTCAATTTATTTATTTCAAAAATAAATTGATTTTAATTCTAGTTCAAAACTAGTTCATTTTGATAATAATCTATTTTTATCCTTTCAAATATGGACTTTTTCATCCCAATTCTTCCCGAATCATTTCTTATGATATTACACAAATTATTGATATTTTTAATAATTTTATCATGGCCCGTACAGTCGATTTCCATTAACGGCCATTGAACTGCACTTACATCGACCTTTTCCAAATTTGATTTGGACATAATTCCAAATCCAACCGTTAGATTTCTAATTACAAATATTCGTTAGAAAGCTCTTTCCGATACAAACCCAACGGTTTTGGTTTCAGGAGAATCCGACGGTCGGATCTCCCGCAACGTCAATTCGAATCAATGGTCGAAATTCACGAACTGCCGCAGCGCGGCGCGTTCTATTCAGGCCATTATATATACAATATATATTATATATATTTTGTCGATTTCCTTTTAAAACGTATTTTATAAATCGTTTTAAATTCGTTTTCGAAACGATTTCAACTTCATATTCAATTTTGAATCAAAATTGAATATTCCACATCATCGATATACAAATGATAATGTTTTCAAAACGTTATATTTTGAAATCACTTCCTTTTCTATATTCATTATAAAAATGAATATAATTGATATAAATATCGCTTACGTCAAAATGGCGCATATCTAATCAACACGGCTTTAAATATTTCAATAAATTCGTTATTCTATTCAACAAATGAATATTTATTCTATTCAACACATGAATATATATTTCTTTCAACACATGAATATTCTCAACACATGAGCACTGTCAACACATGACTATTTTTGTTATTTAATATATTTTATAAAATTATGGTATCTATCGTTTGATTTTTAAATCAGACTCCAACCGTAACGTAGTAAGAGAATGATTCCCTAAGTATTAACCCCGAAGGCCGAAACCAATATCAGATCAATACCCAAGAGGTCACTCATCTTATCTATTTTCCAGTTAGTTTCTAACTTTAAATATGATAAAGATGTAAATTTTATTATTAAAATATTTCTTTCAACACATGGTAATTTTCAACACATGATTATTTATTCTATTCAACACACACACAGATATATATATATATATATATATATATATATATATATATATATTTTATAATATTCTTTATTTTCCCAATTGGAATGAGGCCCAATCAATTACCATATAATGTTAATTATATGGTTTCCACACAACACAGATATATAATAGCACTGACAAATAATCAACCATCATCCAAAGTGCACTACATTGTATAAGCATCAAATATAGATATCTAACGCTTATAACAACCTGTCAATCAATCGATCAACATACAACTAATTATTGGGATTAGTGTATGCTGTATTTTATCCCAATACCCGTGTGGGGTTTCAAATCAACAAACACATATTTTTATTTATTTACATACCCGTTAAAAATTATATTTTTAACGATAAATTATTTTTAACTATATAATTATTTTATTTCATCTCACAACACAATAAATTTTCACCACAACAAACAATCGAACATACAAGCCATCCATGGTCTGTGGATGACGGGTGTCGGGTGCTACTAAGCACCGTCTGCATCCTAGTATATATTTTAACTAGAAAAAGCAAGATTTAAAGTGAGAAGTTCTCACCTAAGCTAAACCAAACGCCACGTAGGTAGAAATCTTCGCCGTTCTCACCTTTTGTCACTTTCGTTGCCCGTAGCCACTACATACATAAAAATCAAAATTTTATATTGTTGCTATGGATATAAAAATCATATTTTTATAATCACTCCATATGGATAAAAATTCTATTTTTACATCGCTACTATATAGATAAAAATTCTATTTTTACACCGCTACTATATAGATAAAAATTCTATTTTTACAACGGTGTTCATATAATAAAGATTATATTTTTATCACGCTATTCTCTATATAAAGATTTCGCCTTTTCAAATATAAAGATTTCGCCTTTTCAAATATAAAGATTTCGCCTTTTCAAATACAAAGATTTCGCCTTTTCTTTTCATCATTATAAAAATCACATTTTTATTTCAACCTATATATAATAAAAATCGAATTTTTATTTCGCTACACATCTAAAGATAATATTTTTATATTCTCTATTATATAGAAATTTTATTTTCAATACACTACTTATATAAAAATGGTATTTTTATATCTTCTATTATATAAAGGTCATATTTTTAATACTCTACACAAGTAAAAATCATATTTTTAACTTCTTGCTTATGTAAAAATTATATTTTTAACCTTCAACCATAATAAAGATTATATCTTCAACCATTTACCATAATAAAGATTATATCTTTAACCTTCTACCATAATAAAGATTATATCTTTAACCTTTTACTATAATAAAAATTATATCTTTACATATTGTAAAGACCCAGAAAATCTGAACCAATTTAAAAATTTTAAATTCGCTAAAATAATGGATTTTAAATATTTAAAATAAATATTTTAAATAGTGGCGATGAAAAGTGAGTTGAATCGACAATTGAAAACGAATATAATTAATTATAGTTATAAACAAGGCCTGAAAGGGCGCTGTAGTTTCAAAAATTTAATTCAAACTTTGTCGAACTGTACCGGGTGCAAAACAAAACGGATTTGAGTGAACCCAAAAATATTTAAATCTGTTAGTGAATACCTTTCTAACGAATCTGAAAAATTGAATTTGCATAGTGGAAAGCAAAAGTTATGGCCAAATGAATTTTCAGAAAGGTCGCTATGGAATTTATATAGCTCGTGAAATTGGCCATTTTGCATACGACCTCGTAATTCGATGAAACAACTTTTGTTGGATCCAGGATGTGAAGTTATGGCTAGGTTTCAAATTTCATAATTTTTGAAGCTAGTATGTGAGCGTGGCAAAGGAAAATGTGTTTTGGTCAATTAAAGTTAAATTGGATCGACCATAAATGGGCCTTTTTGCAAACGGTCTCAGAATTCGACGAAACTAGTTTTGTTGGGACCGTATCGTCAAACCATAGCTAGATTTATTTTTCTGGAATTTTTCGAATCAGTTTGTGGCCTTGGCAAATTGAAATGTACGTTCAAATCAAATATTGAATGTTTTATATTTTAATTTGAAGGAAAACTGACTGAAACAGTCGAATGGGCCTACGAAACATATCCCATTGTGATCGGAATGGGGGTAAAATGCTAGGGACGACAGTCGTTGGGTTTGGATTGGGGTTCGTAAGCGAAAGGGGTATTTTGGAGATTTTAAAAATTATAAAATAAAATAATTTTTTTTGATTGGCCAGTATCTTCTTTCTCTCTCCCAGATTAGAGCTGCGCACGACGGAAATGATGTCGCCACCTTCTCTCTTCGATTTCTCCCACGTTTCACAATGAAATCGTGTGATTCCTGATTCATGTCAAAGCTCTTCGTCTCCTCTTTAAATCCATCTAAGGTTTGCTAGTTATCATCAAGTGTGGAGGGAGTTACGGGTCCTCAAAGTCAACGACTTTGGACCGCCGCCGCGACGTACAGGCGCCACCGAACGGAGTGAAACCACCAGTGCCGGGAAGGTGGTTCGAAGCTCTTCGACGCTGTGTGAGTTGATTCTCCTATCGCGCAACGGTTTGATCGAAAGATCAAAACCTAGTTTTGAACCATCGTGGAAGGTGTGTCTTTTATTACATCTGAACTTTGAAAAATCATATCTTTTTCGATTCTTGACGAAATTCGATGAAACAGGAAACATCGTGACCATGTGGATGTCTTCTACATTTTAGAAGAGACCACATATTTTTCTGAGCCTTCTGCTATTTTTGGTGGAGTGGAACCCAATGTGAGGTTTCTAATTGATAAACGATATGGAAAATGACGATGTATAAATTATATAGTCGGTGTATGAGTTTTATAAGCGTTGTACACCTCTTGTATAAGCGTTGTATAAGTTGTACGTTCGATGTATAAGATATATATGCGTTGTAAAAATTATAAAGGTGTTGAAATAAAAGTGAATTGCTATATATATATATATATATATATATACACGCCCCTCGTCCACAAACCATGGACGATATTTATTGGTTGTGATTTGTGTGAAAATTGATTGATAGAGAATGGTTGATTGGAATTGTTTGTAGTTGATATTGATTGATTGTGGTTGAAAAATACCCATTTGTGGTTGAGAAATATTTGGTTGAAACCACATAGGATTAGTTTGTGGAAGTGAAATAAATATATACATGCCGCCTGCGTGCGAACTAGATGCATGATCCCCATTGTCAAAAACCGCGAGGTTTTAAGGTAGAGCGAGGAGCCGTACTAGGGACGGTCCCGATTTTAACTACCCTGCCGTTATGCTGCCGAAATTTTGAATAATATTCATGTGTTTGAATTATTTTCATTTGCTGAAACTATATTTATTCGTTGAATAGAAAACCTTCATGTGTTGAATTGAAATTCATTCGTTGATTAGAAATTCATGTGTTGAATGGTATTCGTGTTTTAAATATAAAAATCACATTTTTATCTATATATCTAGACAATAGAAAACCTTCATGTGTTGAATTGAAATTCATTCATTGATTAGAAATTCATGTGTTGAATGGTATTCATATTTTGAAATAAATTGTTCTATAATAAAAATCACATTTTTATCATCTATATGAACTATGTAAAATAATCTCGTTTTAAAAGAAACTGTTTTATAATAAAAATCCTATTTTTATTACCTATATAAACTATATAAAACTATAGTGTTTTGAAAAGAATTTTTTTACAATAAAAATCACCTTTTTATTATATACATGAATTGTTGAAATGTGAAGTGTTAAAAATAGCCACTCGTTCAAATAAATATGCATGAGTTGAAATATTCATTAATTAGCTAATGATATGATTTTTGCCTATGCATGCAACATTAGAATAAATGGTGTTTTTAAACCAAATTGAATCAAATATGAAGTTGAATGGAATATGATAAGTGATAAGAACTGTATATATGTACATGCATATTTATTGAACAGGTTATAGCAAAGGGGCTAGAGAAGAGGAATAAAATTTTGTGCCCAACAAATAGGTATTTGGGTGATGATTTTATGAGCCTGTTGGCTAGCAGCTTGGCTTTTTCTTTTTCTTTTTGACATGAGACGTCCGTGTGGCTATTTGGGAATTTTCCCAGCCCCTCCCGTACAAAGGAGGTTATGGCGAAATTTTCCAAAATTTAAAGGCGTTAGTGAAATATTTAAAGTGGAAACGATATAGGAATTTTTGAATGAACTATATTTATATAAATATATAAATATAAATAAAATTAAAACGAAACGTGGCCGTGCAATTCGTGTTTTGAAACCGTGATTTCAAACAACTAGTGCGGGAAATCCGACCATCGGATTTTCCCGAAACCGCAACCGTTGGGTTCGCCTTGGAAATATCTTTCCAATGGCACCAACTTTGTGAAGATCCGACGGTTGGATTGTCTGGAATGTTTAATTCAAATCTGAAGAAAAACAGCGCCAGAATCGATTATATTTATATATATATAAATATAATTATATTTAATCGAATAACGACGCTGCAGTTCGTATTTTGAAATCGAAACTTCAAACGATGATACCAGGAGATCCGACCGTCGGATTTTCCCGAAACTGGAACCGTTGGATTCGTTTTGAAAAGATCTTTCTAATGATGTAAATTTTGTGAAGATCCAACGGTTAGATTTTTAGATATGTGTAAATCAAATCTGAAGAAAAACAGCGCCACGGCCGCGTTATGGCCCGAAGCGTCGTTTTGAATAAATTGGCTATTGTAAAATAAATAAAAATAGCGATAAATCGTTATAAAATATCATAAACGATATGGAATTGAAATAAACTGAATTTGCTCGATTTATGTGGTATTTGATGGTTGAATGTGTTTGGTGTGAAAATTACAATAAAGTACAAAATTGGTGTTGTCGAATGATTTAACCATTGAAATAAATTGATTTGAATTTATAAATATACGTGAATTATTTGAAAAGGCCGAGTTAATTCTCATTTCAAATAATTGACCGACGATTGAAAGTCGAAGATGAAGACGGTGGTCGAAGACCGGAGATCTTCACCTCGTTTGGGGGAGGGGGGTAACCGAGGTCCTGATTGGGAGGCATCCCGAAATATGGATAATGAGTGGTGATCGTCCAGACGTACGTGGTGATCGATGGGTTTGCGAGGTATTTAGTGCCTCCGGTTTTGTTCAGACCCAGAACGGACTTGTAAATGGACTGTGTGTCTGACATTGGATTTTATTTTGTGTTGATCGATCTCTGTTAAATATACATCTGTTTGGCGGCAGAGAATTTATTCTTTTGCTTAACGCCCTTCTCTGGAACGCACGAGCTCAGAGGTTGTATATCGATGGACATCAGACGCATGGCATGAATTGCTAGTGTAGCATGCCTAAGTGGCAACGATCAGCGCTTCTGTTGAAAAGCAAAGTCTTGTGGAGATGATCAAAGCACCGCCTGTGTGGCGTAGCTTTGTGTATAACGTGAATTCGCGAGCCTCACACCCCGGTATGAGGACATCAGGGAGGGCATGCGTTTCCTTCTAGCTAGAAGTGTCGTCAGTGGTTTTACACGCCCTAACGAGTTTGACTTATGTGGTTGTTGCTGTTGCGAGGCGCCTCGGTTTGATCGGACGATCCGGGTCTGATGGAGTCATTCGTTGGCTCACCTACGCCCCATAGGGCGTGGGAACGTATTATTCCGGAATTTTAATCCACATCGGTGGACCGGCCCTGACGATCCAAAGGCTTGACTGAGTACTTGCCTGAGGGGCGGGCTAGAGCGTCTCGAAGTCGGTAAGGACTATCTTTTACCTTGGTTCATGACGGAAATCCAATTTCCAAATACGACATCGTGCGGTTTTGATTGTATATCTATATATGGCGACATAGTGGTATGGGGCATTAATGCCGTCTATGATTGATAGTTATTATTTGAAATTGTTTTAAAAACATATAAACACTAGCAATAATATCTAATGCCTTTGTTTTATTCGTATCAAGCATATTTTGGCCGTTATAAGGTAAAAACGCTATCCTCCGGTTTGTGTTGCATTGTGTGATGGGAACTGAGTCTTATATTGGCTTCATTTTTATAAAAAGCATTGCGATGTTTAAAGGAATGATTTGTTTTAAAGCACTGGCAATCCAATGGAGTAAACCCGTTCCACGAAAGTGGCGTGGTCCTGTGATTAGCCGTATTTGAAATGTGTTGAGTAGATTTCTCATACCAGTCCCATGACTGACTCGTAGTTTGTTTCACTTTCAAACTCTGGTGCCCCTTTTTCTACACGGGCAGCCTTGTATTCAGGTTTAGTTGGCTTTCTCTGGATAGCTGGAGCTGAAGATGGATTCTATCATTTATCTCTTTTTATGCTGCTCAGCTCCTATTGTACATTATGTTTGTTTTTCCGTTGTAGACATATGTATAGTTGAACTGTATTTGTACTAAGTAAGATCCTGTATACTGTGTAACTCTGATGATTACTTTTATCTAGTATATTCTATTGTTCATTATCTGGTGTATTTATTTAATTATGTTCTGCTATTATCTGTTTCTGAGTTATATTTCAAAGATAACCCTTGCCGCCGTCAGTACGGGGTTTGGGGTTGTCTCACATATAAATGATTATATCACAAAATTAAAGAAAATAAAATAAAAATGTAATTAAAAACTCACTGAACTTTGCTCATCGGAGGGCTTGGCGGCAAGGAAGGGTCAGGGTGGCGATTTCTGGTTCGCGGATCGAGGGAGAGAAGTGTGGGTGGTCGCGGAGCTTGGTGGTGGCGGTTTTGGTGAGGGGAGGGTGCTGGAGCGGGTTCGTGAAGAGGGAGGAAATGGGGGTGCGTCGGTTGAAGGTCAAGAGGAAGGGAAGACGAGGTCGGAGGCGAGAGAAGAGGGGGGGGGGGGGGGTTTGCGGCGTCGGCTAGGGTTTAGGGGGAAAAGGGGATCGCGGGCCTTCACGTCGAGGTAGGGGGCATCGGAGGAGAGGAGCGGTGGCTGGTGGGAGGAGGCTCGCGTCGGAGGGAGCCGCGCTGTTGGCGGCACGGTGGCGCTCTCCTCGGAGGAGCGACGAGCTCCTCCCTCCTCTTTTTTTTTTTAATTTTATTTTTCTTCGATTGAAATCATACGGGGGGGGGGGGGGCTGAGAGTATAGAGAGTTTTAATTTCTTTATTTATTTAATTATTTAAATTTCAAAAAGTTGACTTTTTATTTTGACCTCGAAACGAGGCCCACCGCCTGTCGTCCATAGCTAATTACCCCCATTCCGAACACAATGGGATATGTATCGTAGGCTGATTCGACTGTTTCGATCAGGTTCCGTCAAAATCAACATATAACTCTATATATTGAATTTGAACGCGCATTTCAATTTATTAGGGTCACATACTAACTAGAAAAATTTCAGAAAAATATTTTTCTAGCTTTGTATTGACGATACAGTCCTAACAAAACTAGTTTCGTCAAGTTCTGAGACCGTTGGAAAAATGGCCATTTTCTGGTTGATTAAAATCAACTAAAACTGGTCAAACACGTTTTCTTCTGCCACGCTCACATATTGATTCGAAAAATTACGAAATTTGAAACCTAGCAATAACTTGACATCACGGATCCAACAAAAGTGGTTTCGTCGAAATCCGAGGTCGTTTGTAAAATTGCTATTTTTAAGGGCCTGAATTCCATAGCGACCATTCTGAAATTTCAACTGGACATATCTTTTTATCCGTGGTATGAAATTTCAAATTTTCGGATTCGTTGGAAAGATATTCTCAATTAGATTCTATTATTTTTGGTTTCGATAAAATCTGGCTTAATTTGCACCCGGTACATTCATTTGAAGTTTGAAATCAAATTATCGAACTACCGCGCCATTTTCAATTCCTTATATAATTAAAATAAAATATTTATATTCTAACGACGACGTATATAAATATATACGATCTAATTCCATTCAAATTAAATTTCTCGTCATTAATGTTTAAAATAATTCATTTTAAATATTCAAAATTCGTTAAAATTGCCAAAATAAATTTTTTAAATTGGCCCGGAATTTCCGACTGTTACAAATACTACATATAAAAACGCAAAACCCATAATATTTGTCATTAAATCCTTTTTAATTGATTTTCTCATCAAATGCTTATTAACAAATACTTACCCCTTGATGTTCCAAAACTAACGTATACTTCATTACTCATTAACATTTAAAATTCTTTAATTTTGCAACTACTCAATTTAACTCAAATTCATCCCAGTTAAGTTTGTATAATACAATTTAACCACTTATTCGTGATTAAATTCTATTATTAACCTCCCAAATACAAATTTAACTTAAATAATCAAGTCAATCACTCTCACTTTGATTTAGTTATCTTCGTTATTATTCCATTATAAGAATTAAATTTATTAATCATTTTGTCAGATAATTAGCTGACCACTGGACTTCTATAAGAAGTACATTCTTTGTAACAACCTGGAAAATCAGAACCAACTTAAATCTTTTATATGATTCATACTTACATAAAAATGTAATTTTTATATTAACACGAATTTCATTCAAACTTGAATGTCTCAATGTTTCACTCTTACATAAGAATGTGATTTTTATGTTAACACTATTTTATTCAAAACTTGAATAATTTAATGATTCTATCTTACATGGAAAAAGAAAATGTAATCTTTTTAATCATTCATCTACTACATTAAAAATGTAATCTTCTTTTTTTATCCATTCTTTTATTACATAGGAAATGTAATCTTTTTGTATTACATAAAAAAATGGAATTCTTTTTATACTACATAGAAAAATGTAATCTCTCATATATTACACAAAAATGTAATCATTTCTATATTACATAGAAAATGAAATCTTTTGTATTACATAAAAATGTAATTCTTTTTATATTACATAAAATATGTATCCTTTTATATTATATATTAAAAAAAATGTATCTTTTTGTATTACATAGAATGTAATCACTTTTATATTACATAAAATGTAATTCCTTTTAATGTTGCATAAGAATGCATTCTCTTTATATTACATGAAAAAAAGTATTCTTTTATAACACATGAGAAATGTATTCTTCTGAATGTTACACAAAAACGTAATCATTTTTATATTGTATAAAAATAAAATCTTATTTAATAATTCACTTACATTAAATGTAAATTTTAATGTAGAATATTTTCATACAAACCTATTTCATCAAAGTGTTTTTTTTCCATATGAATCTATTTCAACAAAATGAATAATTTTGTATTTGTCAACATTAATACAATAAAATGACATTTTGGATTTTGCCAATTCCAATAAAATAAAAATGGCATTTTTATTTTCCAATATAAATGATATAAAAATGGCATTCTTATTTTCCAATATAAATGATATAAAAATGGCATTCTTATTTTCCAATTCTAATAAGTAATGACATTTTTAATTTCCAATATTAATGATATTTGTGTTAACAATTTTATTTCACACCATCATCATCAAATATATAGATCTATATAACAGCATAAACCCTAGATCAAATTACGTATACAACCAATAGAATATAACGACATATTAGTGACAACACAAAAAATATTAATTAATTTTAATTATATAAAAATAATAGAATTCTCACCTTCGTCATCTTTAGTTTGGCGATTCAGACCTAATTTTGCTTGAAATTCCAACTGGCTCCAAAACGCTTCTAATCAGTTCTGAAATGTAGAGTTCGTCGCCACTATTCTCACGCAACTGAAATCATTCAATCTCAATTTCTTATGAGAAAGATATGATTTTTATAAATTAAAATGAATTAGCGATGGAATTACAGTGTTACAAACCTAATTTAATTATACAGCCGTATGTTTTCAAAATTGTTCAAAACATTGGATCAACCTTTCTCCAATTTTGTTGTAAGAAATCCATATCAGGTTGCGCGAGGTCAAAGGGCTTCTCGGCGTTAGTTCTCGGTGTAGGTGCAATGGGGAGGGGTGAATCGGGTATAGATGGAAAGCTAGTGAAGAGTACTTCAAAAAGTTCTAAAGGTTGGAAGGATAATAGTGAGTGGGTGGAGAGAAATTGGAGGAGGAAGTTTTGAGAGATTTAGGCCATTGAAGAAGAAAGAAGAAGAATGAGGCGGCGGCTAAAGAATGAGAAGCTGGATTAAGGTTTAAGATGTTATAAAGTAGGAGGAAATAACCCTTTTTATTTTTTATTTTTATTTTATTTTATTACCTACTTGTGTCTTTACATATGTAGTAGGTTACAATTGAGACAAATTTGTTGACTAGACATGACATGTCAGCACTAATTTCTCTTTCAAATTCAAAAGTAAATCAAAGAAGAAAAGAGAACAAATGGAAAGGAATAAATGCATTTTTGATTGCCTGATAGAGAATTGTGTGACTTCTCATATTTCAAAACATATAATATTAAAATTCCATAATTGAAGGAATCTTTTCAATGAGCACGCGAGAATATAAAGAAGAGAAATATATATGTGGGTTTATTAGTATTTGGAGAGAAACAAGAGAGAAAGGGGAAAGAAATTGATATAAAGGAAAGGAATAGATGATGTATTAAAAACACAACGAAGAGAGAAGGGTATTGAAAACTGTTGTAACTATTCATATTTCAAAATAAATAAACAAATTAACGAAGCTCTTACAAATTCTTAAATGTTACCTTTTTGAACAAATAGGGAAGAATTAAGGTGGAGAGAGATGAGGCAATGATTTGTTCTTTATAAACGGTGTGTGTGAATGCTCAACTCAACACGAACTAACAAGCAGCGTTATTTAGTTATTTCAGAACGTTATAAATCCAATCGTTATGCACCATTAATTAAAGTTCAAACGGTAACAAATTTATTGCACAATTTATTTTCTTCCTTATATTGCGCATTTCTTATATAAATATGGACTGGCTTTCACAGCTTGTATTTACCAAGTTACATTCGTTGTTCTTTTTTTTTCAAACATACTAAATTACTATATATATTAAATTTCAATTTGAAATTGCCAATGATAAAATCTTTCTTGCTCAATATATTACTCTCTTCAATTCAAGGTTTAAATTACATATAAAGTTAGAATGTACCTATTACATTAATTGTACTATGAATACGGTAATAAATTTAGACTTATTGGTCTACAAAAATTAATCACCATTAAAGCTTCAACATATATTTGAAATTAATTTAACGTTTATTACGCCATTTGTAATTTGATAAATTAGTTTTGATGATATGTCACTACACAAATAAAATCCTTGTTTAAGATTAAATTAAATTGCATGGTTTATTTAAATATCATTTAAGATGGACAAAATTTGAAATATAATATTAATTTGTGAAAATCATTTTAATTATTATTTTTTGATGCATTTTCTATTTAAAATTTCTTAAAATAAATTTTTAAGTTGGTTCTGGTTTTACGGGTTGTTACAATCTCCCCTACTTAAAATCTTTTCATCCTCGAAAAGGAATGGAGCTGAAAGTTGTTTAACTAACCAACTCAATCTTTCAATTCTAATAAATTTTCAATTCAGTTTAATATTAAATTCGATTTAACCGAATCTATTATTCTTTTATATCTTGGTTTAAATTAATTATCATTCAATATTTTAATTAGTTAAACTAATTATCAAACATCACAACCAGCAATCAATTAGGTGATTAAATTGTCAAATATATATAACCTTTATATATATAGTCAAATATCATATTTCAGTGCAAATCACAACAATAAACCCTATCTAGTTTTGGTTCTCACACCAGTCAATTGGAAATATATAGATATACCACTTTCGAAGCTCGAACATAAATACTGATGATGAGACCTCAATCATCAGAATCATCTCCGGGTGACTAGAGTGTGATTCTATATCAATCTTGTATATTAAAACTTCGAATATCCGTTAATTACTCGTATATTCAAAATCTTTATATACTCGATTGTCCAAATTAAAAATAATAATATCTCAAATACGTATTATTAGATTAAATCTACAAAACTAAATTTGATTTTTGTTCTTAAAAATAATACTCCTTACACTCGTTCTAGGATGCTACTGATCCCATATCTAACGAGTTATTCTTATTGGATATTATTAATCCAATCTCTGATGAATTCTTTCGTTCGGTTCTAATGTGTCTTGTTCTCGAGCTCTATAAACCAAAGCTCTGATACCAAATGAAACGACCCAAACTTCCCAGTAAAGGAAATCCCGGATTTCTTTGAGAACAACACACATTAGAACACAAGACAAAAGTACATTTTATTGCTGTTACAACAATTACATCAGAGTACAAGAATATTCCAGAGTATGAATGAAGAATATACATTGGAAATACAATATCAGAGTTTAAATTACATTTAAATAGCAGCGGAAAAATAATACAAAACACAACTGGAAGAAATACACGGATACATAGCATTCCGAATATCACTTCAGCTGTAGACCAGGATCCTGTGAATATAATATCTGCAAAACCAAAACTATTAGCTGCCTGTGTGGAAAATATGGGCACCTAGAGTTTAGGTTAAAACAATAAACTCCAGGTCACTCATGGGACTTGTATGAGAACTCAAAAATGGTTATTAAGTTGATTTTAAAGTTAGGTAAATCAAGGGACCATGTCGTAAAACACGGAACGGGTTTACCCCCAAGAATACCAGTGCATAAAAATAAACAGCGCAATGCTAAATAAAGAAAAATGAAGCTATTACAAGACTCAAGTCCCATCACACAATGCAACGCACGCCGGAGGATAGAGTTTTACCTTATAATAGCCAAATATGCTTGGTACGCAAAATTTATCTTTTAATATTACTATAAGTGCATAGTGTAGAAATCATTTTCGAAAGCAAATGTATAAATCATAGACGGCATGGGTACCATATATCATGTCGCCATACTAGTTCTATAATAAAATCCGCATGGTGTCGTATTGGAAATTGGGTTTCCATCATTAGACGAGGCTAGGGATCGTCCTCTCCGATTCGAGACACTCTAGCAAATGCCTCAGAATCACACCTATGGTAAACCCTTGGAGCGGTGGGGCCGGTCCCCGCCTAACGGTAGTGGATTAGTTATGCCTGAACACACGCTTCCCGGTCCTTTTGGACCTCCATATGACCACTAATGGCCTATAAATCCGAGGCGCCTCAAAATCCATCATCCACATAAGTAAAATGTCAGCGCTGGTAGGTCCCTGACATCACTCTATCTAGAAAGAAACGTGTGCACTCCCTACGGTACATATCCCGTTTTTGACTCATACCGGGGTGTGAGGTTCGCGAAGTCACGCTATACACAAAGCTACGCCTAAACAGGCTATGCTTTGATCATCCCACAAGGCCCTGCTTTTCAACAAAAGCCTTGATCAATTGCGTCTTGGCGTGCCACATTTCAGACCATACCATATCATTGATCATCTACCAATATATAACCGGGTGTTAAGTGAAGAATAAATTCTCCACAACCAAACAACTATACGTTAAACAGAGATCAACTAATACAATATAAAGGAATACAATGTGAGACACACAATCCATTTACAAGTCCGTTTTGGGTCTGAACGAAACCGGAGGCACCTTATTCCCCGCATTTCCATCGATTTCCAAGTACGTTTGGATGATCACCACTTTTTCCATCGTCTTGGGTGTACGGTCCAATCAAGATAGCACTAACCATCCAAACAATGTGAAGAACTCTGGTCTTCAACCACTGTCTTCATCTTTGACGCTTGATCGTCGTATTAGTTATTCAGAATGGGTTAAACCCGGTCTTTCCGAATAATTCGCGTATTTTATAATCAAGTGCTATCAAAACACATCCAACGCCTCATTCCATTTCAGAATATTCTTTTAATAAAATATTCTTATTTTTATGGAAAGATTTCCATTAATTTTATCAAAGATAAAACCCTTTGAAAATTTTCTATTCAATCCAACTAGGAATTTATTAAAACTCCAATTTGCCTTTAATATCCAAATTTAAGAAATAATTCTTATCTTTAACTGGGTTAAAGAACTAGTGTCATTCAAAACACAGTTCACGATAAACCCAAAATCCAATTTATTTTAATTCCAAATAAATATTAATTAATTGGAAAACTCCATTAAATCTTGATTAAAGATTTATTCTATTTCTTTATTAAATTAATGCTTTCAAATTATTAGATTTTGGAAATTTCTACTTTTTATTCTATTCATTATAAGATGAATAAAAATGCCTGATAAACCCGTTCAGGTTAAAATGGCGTTACTAGTTTACACGGACTAAAAAGCTCAATTCATTATCTTATCCATTTATATTTTATTATGGGCCAGACCTCTCACATTAAGCCTACAACTTGCGAATGCTTGATATGTCGGTTGGTTCCGGGCAGACTTATCCCACAAGTTGGGCTTAACCTCGTGTCATGGCCCCAATTCGTATTTACGCACTTGGACCTCTCACATTAAGTTCAATATTTGTGGCTGCTGGACATGCCGGGCGGGTCCGGGCAGACTTATACCACAAATGTAACCTGATCTCGTGTCCAAGTACAATTATAACTAATAATTATAATTAATTCACTGAATTTTTTTAAAAACAATCTTTTTAAAATAAAGATATGATCTTTACATTAAAGTGTTACTAATTTTATAAAACCCTTTTGTTTCCAAATATCCTAACTGACATTTCAATTTTTAATGAAAAATTGAACTTTCTATATTATTATTATATTATAATAATAATCTTTTCAAAATGTTCAAATTTTGAAATCAAACCTTCTTATCTTAACATACTTACCGTAAAGATGGAATCTTTTTAATAGAATCCTTTTTATTATAACTTTTAAACAATAAAGATATAATCTTTCTAATTCATACATCAATTAATTCCATTAACTGAATATTAAATTAAAATATTCCTTTAATTCAAAATTGGAATGAGACCCAATCCATTACCATATAATTTTAATTATATAGATTTCAAACGTCACATTAATTCCATAATAATGATAAAACATTCAATAACAGCCAAAGTGCATTTAAACTAATCACAAGGGCGATGTGTATTCAGAATATCAACCCAAGACCCATGTGGGGTTTCAGCCAACACAAATTCAAATAATATATTATTAATTGTGCCTTTGGACGATGTGTGAAAATTTATCGTTCAATCAACATAAACAAGTCAGGCAACTTGTAAATGGCGGTGTAAACATGTTTTAAATATCATAAATGTCCTAACAACACGTTACATATTTCAAATTTCAGAAAATTCACAACAGTCATCCAACTCAACGTTTTATAACAAAAATGTTATTTATATTCTAATATACATTTTATAACAAAAATGTATTTATATTCTAGTGTGCATTTTTATAACGAAAATGTATTTATATTCTAATGTACATTTTTATAACAAAATTGTATTTATATTCTAATGTACATTTTTATAACAAAAATTCATTTATAGTCTAATGTACATTTTTATAATGAAAATGTATTTAATTCTAATGTACATTTTTATAACAAAAATGTATTTATATTCTAATGTACATTTTTATAACAAAAATGCATTTATAGTCTAATGTACATTTTTATAACGAAAATGTATTTATATTCTAATGTACATTTTTGTTATACATTTTTATAACAAAAATGTATTTTGTCCTAATGCAACATTTTATAAACAAAATGACTATTTTATTTCTAATGTAACATTTTACATCAAAAATGTATTTTTTTCTAACGGAACCTTTTTATATGAAATCCTGCATTACAATAAAATGTAAATTCTAATGTAGTCATACATTTTAATCAACATTGAATCATTTTATGTGAAATCTCATATTACATTAAAAATGTAATTTTAATTATAAACATACATTTTATCATCTTGAATCTTTTAATATGATCCATTCATAAATTAAAATATACTTTTTTAATGTCAAAACAATTTTATCCCAACTTAAATCTTTTATATGATTCATACTTACATAAAAAAGTAATTTTTATGTTAACACGAATTTTATTCAAACTTGAATGTCTCAATGTTTCACTCTTACAGAAGAATGTGATTTTTATGTTAACAATATTTTATTCAAAACTTGAATATTTTAATGGTTCTATCTTACATTGAAAAAGAAAATGTAATCTTTTTAATCATTTATCTACTACATTAAAAATGTAATCTTTTTTTTATCCATTCTCGTATTACATGGGAAATGTAATCTTTTTGTATTACATAAAAAAATGGAATTCTTTTTATATTACATAGAAAAATGTAATCTCTCCTATATTACACAAAAATGCAATCATTTCTATATTACATAGAAAATGAAATCTTTTGTAATACATAAAAATGTAATTCTTTTTATATTACATAAAATATGTATTCTTTTATATTATTTATTAAAAAAAATGTATCTTTTTGTATTACATAGAATGTAATCACTTTTATATTACATAAAATGTAATTCCTTTTAATGTTGCATAAGAATGCATTCTCTTTATATTACATGAAAAAAATGTATTCTTTTATAATACATGAGAAATGTAATCTTCTGAATGTTACACAAAAACGTAATCATTTTTATATTGTATAAAAATAAATTCTTATATAATAATTCACTTACATTAAATGTAAATTTTAATGTAGAATATTTTCATACAAACCTAATTCATCAAAGTGGTTTTTTTCCATATGAATCTATTTCAACAAAATGAATAATTTTGTATTTGTCAACATTAATACAATAAAATGACATTTTAGATTTTGCCAATTCCAATAAAATAAAAATGGCATTTTTATTTTCCAATATAAATGATATAAAAATGGCATTCTTATTTTCCAATATAAATGATATAAAAATGGCATTCTTATTTTCCAATTCTAATAAGTAATGACATTTTTAATTTCCAATATTAATGATATTTGTGTTAACAATTTTATTTCACACAATCATCATCAAATATATAGATCTATATAACAGCATAAACCCCAAATCAAATCACGTATACAACCAATAGAATATAACGACATATTAGTGACAACACAAAAAATATTAATTAATTTTAATTATATAAAAATAATAGAATTCTCACCTTCGTCATCTTTAGTTTGGCGATTCAGATCTAATTTTACCTGAAATTCCAACTGGCTCCAAAACGCTTCTAATCAGTTCTGAAATGTAGAGTTCGTCACTATTCTCACGCAACTGAAATCGTTCAATCTCAATTTCTTCTGAGAAAGATATGATTTTTATAAATTAAAATGAATTAGCGACGGAATTACAGTGTTACAAACCTTATTTAATTATACAGCCATATGTTTTCAAAATTGTTCAAAACTTTGGATCAATCTTTCTCCAATTTTGTTGTATGAAATCCAGATCAGGCTGCGCGAGGTCGGAGGGCTTCTCGGCGTCAGTTCTCGGTGTAGGTGCAACGGGGAGGGGTGAATCGGGAATAGATGGAAAGCTTGTGAAGAGAACTTCAAAAAGTTCTAAAGGTTTGAAGGATAATAGTGTGTGGGTGGAGAGAAATTGGAGGAGGAAGTTTTGAGAGTTTTAGGCCATTGAAGAAGAAAGAAGAAGAATGAGGTTGTGGCTAGAGAATGAGAAGCTGGATTAAGGTTTAGGATGTTATAAAGTAGGAGGAAATAACCCTTTTTATTTTTATTTATTATTTTATTTTATTACCTACTTGTGTCTTTACATATGTAGTAGGTTACAAATGAGACAAATTTGTTGACTAGACACGACATGTCAGCACTAATTTCTCTTTCAAATTCAAAAGTAAATCAAAGAAGAAAAGAGAACAAATGGAAAGCAATAAATGCATTTTTGATTGCCTGATAGAGAATTGTGTGTCTTCTCATATTTCAAAACATATAATATTAAAATTCCATAATTGAAGGAATCTTTTCAATGAGCACGCGAGAATATAAAGAAGAGAAATATATAGGTGGGTTTATTAGTATTTGGAGAGAAACAAGAGAGAAAGGGGAAAGAAATTGATATGAAGGAAAGGAATAAATGTTGTATTGAAAACACAACGAAGAGGGAAGGGTATTGAAAACTGTTGTAACTTTTCATATTTCAAAACAAATAAATAAATTAACGAAGCTCTTACAAATTGTTAAATGTTACCTTTTTGAAAAAATAGGGAAAGAACTAAGGTGGAGAGAGATGAGGCAATGATTTGTTCTTTATAAACAGTGTGTGTGAATGCTCAGCTCAACACGAACTAACAGGCAGCATTATTTAGTTATTTCAGAACGTTATAAATCCAATCGTTATGCACCATTAATTAAAGTACAAACGGTAACGAATTTATTGTGCAATTTATTTTCTTCCTTGTATTGCGCATTTCTTATATAAATATGGACTAGCTTTCACAGCTTGTATTTACCAAGTTACATTCGTTGTTCTTTTTTTTTCAAACAAAATAAATTACTATATATATATATATATTTTAAATTTTAATTTGAAATTGCCAATGATAAAATCTTTCTTCCTCGATATATTACTCTCTTCAATTCAAGGTTTTAATTACATATAAAGTTAGAATGTACCTATTACATTAATTGTACTACGAATACGGTAATAAATTTAGACTTATTGGTCTACAAAAATTAATCACCATTAAAGCTTCAACATATATTTGAAATTAATTTAACGTTTATTACGCCATTTGTAATTTGATAAATTAGTTTTGATGATATGTCACTTCACAAATAAAATCCTTGTTTAAGATTAAATTAAATTGCATGGTCTATTTAAATATCATTTAAGAGACAAAATTTGAAATATAATATTAATTTGTGAAAATCTTTTTAATTATTATTTTTTTGATGCATTTTCTATTTAAAATTTCTTAAAATTAATTTTTAAGTTGGTTCTGATTTTCCGCTTTGTTACATTCTTATTTCGAAGGCGCCTCACCTCCGAATTAAGAATATGAATAGGCCGCTGTTCTATTGTCAAATCGGGAGATATATCATAATTTAACTACTTAGAAGAATTGATGACTGAATCTTTGCTGTAGTGTTTATTGTTTTATGTGATTTTTTTTTTAAATTTTGGATTTCCTTGTTTTTCTTTTATTAGTGGTATTTTTTTTATTTTCGATTAAATTACTTTGTTTAGGTATATTGATTTTTCTATAAAATTTCGCCTGCTTTATGTTATTATTTGCTTCGGGTTGGAAGTAAAAATAAATAATTGGAACAATGACCCAAAATACAGCTTATGTAAGTATATTTCATATAAAACTATCTACGTAAATTTTCAACAATTTTAAAATTTAATCACTGGAATTTACTTACATATTTTTAACTTCAAGATTTTAGATTTAAATCTAACCTTCATGGTGTAATTTATATTTTACACATGAAGTTATTTTCAAAGTTTTATTACTCGGATAAAATAATTTTAATGAGAAATGATTCTAATATTAAAACTATTCACTCAAAATCTTATAAGCCTATCTTTATATATTAGATGTGTAGAAATCTTAAGTTCAATTATGAAATTTGACAGGTTAAGTTTATCTGGGCTTTTTCTTTTATCTTTTATAGTTACTTTGGCTATGTGATTGCTTAATTAAACAACTACTTTGGCTCGGTTATGAAGTATGAATGTAAAGCTTTTTACCCACTATGATATTATATGATTATCGTAAATTCAATTGATTTTATTTTAATTAATTAAAGAATTAATTATAATTAATTTTAAATTTGAATTGAAATTAGAATCAATTACATATTAGTTTCAATTTGTTATAATAATAATCGATTATTAAATTTATTGCAATTAAATGCAATTTTCATACTTTTAACCATGATTAAAGGTATTTAATATTACCTTTCTTTCTCTTATATCTATGGTTGCAAATATGTATATGATATATTCGTTTATATACTATTTGTCTACACAAAGCTAGATCCATATAGTGTATAGTGCCAAGATTATTGGCCTTTTTCAGTTTTCTATGAAAATAATTAAAGTATTTTTACATTTATAAAAATGAAAGGGTACTTTTACACCCTTATTTATTTTCTTAATTTCAAATCTCTTTCTCATTCTATGGATACTGTAAGGTAATTCCATAAAATGTAAAATGTGCCTCTTTTTATATATTTTAGAACGTCTCTTTATTGTGTATTCTCAAAGTGTAACATAATTTATTGAAAGAGACATTCTTGTTATATTTTTAAATTTTAGTACTTTAGTGGACATTGCGTGTTTTTGTTGCAACGATACATCTTCATTTTGTTTAAGGCAAATTCTATTCAAACACCACAAATTGCTTTACCTACACCATGGGATTTTGAACAAAATTTCAGACCAAAATGACCTTGTTAAAAAAGAATCTATATTAAAGAATGAAAATATATACAATTCTCTCTTCTTTGCATTATGTATACTCAATATAATTTCTCTTGTAAAGTTAGTATATTATAAATTAATTTATATCACTGGTTAAATTAATTTTATATTTATTTTGAGGATTAAAATATATTCATATCGTTACAAGCAATATTTATATACAGTCAATTTTAACAGTTTTTGTTAATAAAATAAATGATCAATGAAGCAAGCAAAAATAGAATCACACAAGATTTAACGTGGAAAAACCCTTTTCGGGAAAAAACCATGGGAGAAAGGCAAACTTTATTAATTAATTAATTGATGGAGTTTTTACATGCTGCTTCATTGATCATTTATTTTATTAACAAGTGGTATCAGAGCGTTGGTTCGTTCAGCATGGCATCGTTAAAGTATGATCTTCCTCTATTGGATCGGAACACTCGATTCTCATTGTGGCAAGTGAAGATGCGGGCGTTGCTCGCACAAGCTGATTATGATGATGCATTGGATGGACTCGGGAACAAGAGATTTGAACTATGGACCGATGATGAGAAGAGAAAGGATTGGAAGGCTTTGTCTCAAATTCAGCTCCATCTACACAATAATATTTTGCAAGAAGTTTTGAACGAGAAGACAACTGCTTCTCTTTGCTGAAACTTGAGTCAATTTGCATGAACAAGGATCTCACAAGTAAGATGCATCTCAAACAAAAGCTGTTTCTGCAGAAATTGTAAGAGGGAGGTAATTTGCTTGACCATATTTCTTATTTTAAAGAGATTGTTTCTGACTTGGCTGCAATGGAAGTCAAATATGATGATGAAGATTTGGGTTTAATCCTGTTATGTTCTCTGCCCAGTTCTTACTCAAATTTCAGAGATACCATATTATATAGTCATGATACTCTGACTCTAAATGACGTTTATGAAGCCTTGCATGCCAAGGAGAAAATGAAACAACTAGTGTCTTCAAAAGGATCAAGCTCTCAAGCCGAAAGCTTGTCCGTTCGTGGCAGGACAAAGGAGAAAAATTCAAATAATGGATCTCGAGGTAAAAGTTCCAAAGCCTATAAAGGTCGATCTAAATCTAAAGGCAAATACAAGTCTTGCAAATATTGTAAGAGGGATGGACATGAAATATCCGAATGTTATAAGCTACAGAACAAGGAAAAAAGAAATGGCACATACAAACCAAAGGATAACAAAGAAGATGAAGTTAATGCCAATTGTGCTCGTAATGATAGTTCTGACAATGAGGTGCTTGTTGTTACCGTGTTTGCTGGATGTGCTGAGATTAAGGATGAATGGATACTTGACACTGCTTGCACTTTCCATTTGTGTCCTAATAGAGATTGGTTTACAACCTTAGAACCCACAAATGATGCTAGCTCAGTTTTGATGGGTGATGATTCGCCATGTAAAGTAGTAGGAATTCGTTATATTCAGATCAAGATGTTTGATGGCGCAATCAGAACTTTAACAGATGTTTGGTTCATTCCCAACATGAAGAGAAATATGGTTTCTTTAAGTGCTCTTAATGATAAAGGGTACAAATATTCAGGTGGAGGTGGTATCCTGAAAGTCACAAATGGTTCTCTTATTGTAATGAAGGGAAATCTTAGGCAAACAAATGGCCTTTATTACCTTCAAGGCACTACTGTTTTAGGTAATGCTGCCCCTGTTATCTCAAATAATATTTATGATTGTGATACTGCTAATCTTTGGCATATGCATCTTGGATATATAAGTGAATTAGGTCTGTCAGAGTTGAACAAGAGAGGACTTCTTGATAGGTACAACACAGGCAAGCTGAAGTTCTGTGAGCATTACATTTTTGGCAAGCATAAGAGAGTGAAGTTCAACACTTCAGTTTATAAAACAGAAGGCATTCTAGATTATGTGCATTCAGATTTATGGGGACCGTCTAGGAAAGCATCCATGGGCGGTGCTTGTTACATAATGAAAATTTTTTATGATTATTCCAGAAGAGTTTGGCCTTATTTTTTGAAATATAAATCTGAAGCTTTTTCAACTTTCAAAGAGTGGAAGACTATGGTTGGAAGACAAACTGAAAGGAAGGAAAAGAAGCTTCGAACTGATAATGGGATGGAGTTTTGTTCAGATGAATTTAATTCATTTTGCAAGGCTGAAGGCATTGTTAGGCACTACACCATACCTCACAATCCTCAGCAAAACGGGGTTGCCAAGCGTATGAATAGGACTATTGTAACACCCCGTGAATTCTATAACATTAAGCTTCACTAATTAAAGTGTAATTAATTCTAAATGAAAGAATTAAGGGAAACGGGTTACGCCATTGCATTCCTCTCGGAATTCTGCTTGAGATAGAGTCCGAGTTTGCGTGAATCGGACTCCGTCTTAAGGAGTTATGACCTTCAAAAGTTTCATAATAAAATTTAAAATTCAAACAGCTCGGTTTCAAGTTCAAAATTAGAAAAACAGGCTCAAACTAGGCTGGGCGGGAAAATTCCCGCCCAGGGACCAGTCGACCATAGGGTCGACCGTGGTGTCGACCTGGTTACCCCTGGTCGACCATAGTGTCGACCTGGGTGTCGACCTGCCAATCGACCTACCTGGTCGACCTGGCTGGCTGGGTCTGGCTCTGGCTCGAATTTCTGTGGCTCGGTGTGTCATTAGGGCTGACATGTCACCTCTTAATTGGCTCTTTGGACTTTGTATGGTCTAGATTCCTCCTATCTTCATCTGACGGCTCAAAACAATCTAAAAATCTATATATACACCCTAAGTCTCAACTAAAATTCACAAAAAAAATTAAGATTGGAGTCGTCATGCTGCCAGGAAGGAATTGAGCGTAGCCGTCAAGAGAGATGGGCTTAGAGACGAATCAAATTAAGAAGAAGACTAAAGCTTAATCAAATTATTCAACGCAACGTTAATCTACCCAAAGGAACGCATCTCAATTTCAGAACTTAGAATCCAGAATTCAAGATTCTGCATTCGTTGTAAGTATAGTGATCTTTCAGAAATGAATAAAACTGTGACGTGATTCGATGTAAATGAAAATAGAATTGTGTTATTGTATAATAATGATATAAATTCTGTGTATTGTAATGATTCTGTCATGAATTGTGTATTGATATTTATGGCCTAAATTGATTGATGCAAGCCTATTGGACAATTGTATATGAAAATAATGACACTTGCAAG
Organism: Allium sativum; assembly: GCA_030737875.1. Lineage (NCBI taxonomy): Eukaryota > Viridiplantae > Streptophyta > Magnoliopsida > Asparagales > Amaryllidaceae > Allium > Allium sativum. Next base: position 10,351,164 of record JASFAX010000027.1, on the reverse strand, counting down.
TTGTGGCAAAAACTAGAATTTTGATCCCTTTATGTTTATGTCTATGGCATGGACTATATACATTCTCTAAGTCTAAATTAAGGCTTATGTAAACATGTTCTAGATTTGAGACCTTTTATGCCTACATGACTCAAAATCTAGGAATACATTCTTATGTTTATTTGCAAGTATAATTGGATCTACGTTAAGTACCGTTTGGGCTACATAAACTATGCAAGTTTCATGATTGAAATAGGCTATATGATTAGATGTTAAGATTGGACAATTTGGTGAATATACAACATGTTAGTTTTGTTGTTGACATTATGCCAAGTTAAACATGTTTAAACCCAAGTTTGTATAAGCCTAAACTATGCCATTCTATATGACACCTGCTTAGTTATACTCTGATTTGAATGCAAGTTCACATGACCCATAATTTATGTTAGTTGAATCGCTAAATTGCAAGTTCATGCGCCACACACCTTTATGTATTGTAAAATATTACATGTTCTTGATTTCCCCTTTTCTCACATTTATAAAGTTAGGCTGAATTGTGTTGAGCCCGACATTTGTTATAATGTTGCGAACGTATAAACGGGGGTAATAACGTTGGGTGAAAAACATGAAAAATATATGTTTGCATGGTTGGCACATGCCAACGACAATGACATTTAAGCGGTATGAATTGTTATACCCAAGAATAAAGGACATGACATTTACATATAAAATTGAGAAGTGATAAAATATGTAAATTTAGAAAACACGGTATGCTTAACCCGAGGTTGGATTGAGTAGTGATGTAAACCTGCCCGAACCCGCCCGGCTGTCTAGTAGTCGCAACAATACCAATCCAATGTGGGTGGTTAAGCATTGAGCCCAATAAGGACCCGAGGTTAGACTGAGCTACGGTGTAAACCTTCCCGGAACCGACCGGCACATCCAGTAACCGTAGCAATATCTGTCTAATGTGAGTGGTCGGTGCTTTAAGAGACTAAGGACAGATGGTAGGGTTAAGTCAACTAAAAACACTTAACCAAATTCAACATGTTAACAAGAATTGATGGGTGAGGTTAGGTAAGCACAGACACTTAACCACTTAACATGTTTGACTAGAAAACCCTTGTAACGAGGGACCCATTTCAGCAGTAACCCAAGTTAGGTATCATGGTACCCTAAAACTAGGCAGGGTGGGGCACGATTACTAGGCTGATTGTAAGCGGTCAAAAACGACGGTGGTGGGTGCACAGTGTAGGTTCTAATGGGGTGCGGGCGTGCACACACTCTGGAGCAGACAAACAGGGCACTGGGGCACCAGTAGTATAACATATGCATTCTAAGGTTTGTGTCGTGGCCGCCACCATGGGTCTTGATACACCCCATAGTGGGACCAGCATAGGTATCTACAATCTCTGGGGGCCGTATGACACATATGTTTATGCGAGTATTAGCCAATCTTTAGAAAATGGGGATCACTTCACCCTCAGCATAGGGTGCCAGTTAGAATAAGCTCAAGTAGGTGCAGAGATATAGTGTGGGTGCGATAGTACATTCAATTCTAAACTACACTTCCTTAGCTTGTGATACTTTCCTGTTTTTAGTTTATATCTATCAATCCTTTTTTCTTATTCACATACTGAAGAGTCACTAGATTTACTCAGGCTTTATGTCTGACTCTATTTTCTTTTTGTCTTCTTTTCTTTCGTTTCCACCCCAGGTCCACAGGGAGGAAACAACCCAGCTTAGTCAGACTTTTTGCAAGCTTCAAGACCGTAGATGTATGGTTTGGATCTCTTTTGCTCGGACTATGGCTTTGGATATCACTATGGAGATTTTTTTTACTTTATTTATGTTTTATGCTTCTTTAATAATCAAGACAGTAATGAGGTTGTAATGTTGGAAGTATTTTGAGACAATTGTGGAAATGTTTTGTTTGAACACATATTGATGAAATAAAAGCCTGTTTGTTTTCCGCTGTTTAAAATATGTGTATTTATATCTGTCTTGTGTTTATCTGTGACTTTTACTTATAAACCTCCACCAAAGCTAAGGCATTCCCTTTGTGAGTGACCTTAACGGAGGTGGGGTGTTTCACTTGGTATCAGAGCACAGATTTACCAGACTAGATAAAAGTTTTTGAAACTATTTTCAAAAAGAAGTTTAAAGAAGCATTGTTTTCAAGAAAAAGAGTTGTTTTTAAAAAAGGCATAAGTCCCCCAAAGCCATACGTACTATCTCTCTATCCTTTTGTCTTGAATCTTTCCTTTTCGTTTCAGCATGTCTAGGGACCCTACTCCCCAGCTACAGACGCTTTTACTCCTCCTCCTCCTCTACGTGAAACAACAAGTAGAAGAATCGCAGAACAAGAAGACGGATAATGGTCAAGTAGGAAAGGACCACAACAATAATAAGGCATGTGAGAAAAGGAAATGTTACTTCTGTGGCATTGTTGGGCATATAGTCCAGGATTGTAGAAAGAAGAAGATGAAGATGGGAGCATGTTTTCAGTGTGGTGATATTGGACATATCAGCAAGAACTGCCCTAAGAAGCAAGGGCAAGGCCCACAAGCAGGACCTTCTAGGGTATATCTTTAACTTTTTCTCCTAGATGCTTTAGTTTTATCCTGCTTATCTTCTCAATCATATCTTGAGAACCTTAGGTAGAAATATTTCTGTAGAAAGCTTAGTTTATCTTTATGATCATCTAGTTCGCACTCTCTTTGATTCTGGTGCATCGCACTGCTTTATTTCATCTACTTTAGTAGAATCTCTGCACCTAGACACTAGTATGGTAGAAGATCCCTTGGTTGTCTCAAATCCAATTGGGAGCTCGGCGTACTTGTCGATGGTTTGCTTGGATTTGAAAATCTCTATTCTAAGTGTTGAATTTAGATGTAGTGCCTTTATTTTGGGCTTCTCAGGATATGGATTGATCTTAGGCATGGACTGGTTATCCAGTAATAGTGCCATTCTTGATTGTGAGAAAAGAGTGGTTAGGCTATTGAATCGACTCGGTAACACTCTAGAAATTTCTTGTAATCCCTTGAATGATGTTATGCTTAGTTATCTAGAGTCGCTTGACGCTTCTACTGAGAATTTACAGTCGGTTAGAGTGGTCCGGGAATATCCGGATGTCTTTGAAGAGGTGAAAGGCTTACCTCCAAAGCGGGAAATAGACTTCCGCATATACCTTGTTGATAATGCAAAGCCCGTGGCTCTGCCTGTTAGACACATGGCTCCAAAGGAGAGAAAGGAGCTCAGTAAGCAAGTTAACGAGCTTCTCGAGAAGGGGTTTATAAGAAGGAGTATCTCGGAATGGGGTGCTCCAGTGGTGTTCTCCACCAAAGAAGATGGTTCACTATGTCTTTGTGTGGACTATAAGGAGCTAAACAAGCTGACTAAGAAAAATAGGCACCCTCTTCCCAGAATCGACGATTTGTTTGATCAGCTTGTAGGTGCGTCGGTTTTCTCCCAACTTGATCTAGCTACTGGGTTCCATCAGCTAAGAGTAGCAGAAGATAGCATTGATAAAACGACATTCAGAACCCCAGACGGTTTCTTCGAATGGCTTGTCATGCCTTTCGTCTTGACAAACGCACCTGCTTATTTCGTAGACCTAATGAGCAGGGAATTCAGAGAATTCCTCAATAAATTCGTGGTGGTCTTCATAGATGATATCTTGATTTTCTCAAAGAATGATGAAGAACATGCTCAGCATCTGAAAGAAATCATGGAAACTCTTCGAGTTCATCAGCTAAAAGCCAAATTCTCCAAGTGCCACTTTTGGAGAGAAGAAGTAAGATTTCTTGGACATATAGTGTCCAAAGAAGGGTTGGCGGTGGACCCCGCGAAAGTGATGGTAGTGCAAGATTGGAAGACACCAAGAAATGCAACCGAAGTTTGAAGCTTTCTTGGGCTAGCAGGTTTTTACAGAAAGTTCATTAGGGATTTCGCGAAAATCTCAACTCCACTCACAAGGCTAATAAAGAAGAATCTAGCATTTGCTTGGGATTTGGGCTGTGACATTGCTTTCCAACACCTAAAAAGGGCTCTTACAACAGCTCCAGTTCTAACTCTGCCCGACGGAAGCAAATTGTTCACAGTATACACAGATGCATGTGGAACGGGACTAGGCGCTATTCTAATGCAAGAAGGAAGGGTAGTAGCTTGTGGTGGAAGACAATTGAAAGTTCATGAAAAGAACTACCTAACCCACGATCTTGAGTTGGCCGCCATCGTCTTTGCACTTAAGTCTTGGCGCCATTATCTCCTAGGTGAGAAGTTCAAATTATATACTGACCATAAATCATTTAAATTTCTCTTCTCGTAGAAGGATCTTAACTTGTGGCAGCAAAGGTGGATGGAGTTTCTTGCCTCATATGATTTTGAAATTTCCTATACTCCCGGCAAAGGAAACGTTGTAGCAGACGCGTTGAGCCGAAAGAAACTGACCCTAAGCCTGCTCTTTGTAGAAAGACAAAGCTTGGAGTATATAGCCAGTTTTAACTTTAGGCCCTCCTCTGATTTTGTACTGGGTTTGTTAGCATCTCTCGAAGTACGCCCTACTCTCTTGGACTCAATAGGGGCTGCACAACGTGAAGACCCTCAGCTTGTTGATGTGATTGATAAACTTATTAGGGGTGAGACTTCTAGTCACCTTAATAGATACACCATCGATGATAAGGGTTGGCTGAGGTGAGATGGAAGATTATGCGTCCCACAAGCAAGGGAGTTGACAAAGAAGGTTCTTGTGGAAGCGCATCATTCCAAGATGACTATACACCCTGGCGGTGATAAAATGTACGAGGATATAAAAAGAACTTTCTTTTGGTGCGGCATGAAGAAGGGCGTGGCAGATTTCATTTCTAAGTGCATGACCTGCCAACAGGTCAAGGCGGAACAGAAGAAGCCTGGAGGACTACTTCATCCTTTAGAGGTCCCACAGTGGAAGTAGGATAGCATTTCAATGGACTTCATTGATGGACTGCATAGGTCAAGAAGAGGCAATACTAGCATTTGGGTAATAGTGGATAGGCTTACTAAAAGTGCCCACTTTATACCCGTTAAAAGTAGAAGGACTGCCTCATCTCTAGCATCTCTTTATCTTAAGGAAATAGTTCGACTCAATGGGATACCCTCCAGCATTGTTAGTGGCCGAGACCCTGTCTTCACAAGCGAGTTTTGGCGGAGTCTACAAGAAGCTGTAGGCAAACAGTTATGTTTGAGCACGGCCTATCACCCCTAAACCAATGGCCAGACGGAAAGGGTGAATAGAGTTTTAGAGGATATTTTGAGACTTTGCGTTCTTGACTTTGGAGGGACATGGGAGGATCATCTTCCTTTGGTAGAATTCGCCTACAACAAAAGCTACCAAGCCACCATCGGTAAGGCGCCCTTCGAAGCTCTGTATGGAAGAACGTGCAGATCACCAACTTGTTGGTGGGAGTCTACAGATAAACTTATACTTGGGCCGAACATGATTCGAGAGACTTCAGAGAAAGTGGACTTAATACGGAGAAGGATGAAGACAGCCTAAGACAGACAAAAACCTTACGCCGACAAAAGAAGGACTGACCTTGAGTTTGAGGTTGGGGATAGGGTTCTCCTCAAGGTATCTCCTTTAAGGAACGTTGTTCGCTTCGGATCCACTGGAAAGTTAGCACCAAGATTTGTAGGGCCATTTCCTATCATCGAGAAGGTTGGGAAGATAGCCTATAGATTATAGCTACCCAAGAGACTGGCCGGAGTTCACAACGTCTTTCATGTTTCTCACCTACGGAAGTGTTTGCATGAGTCTGCGGAAGTGGTGGAACCTAGCATTCTAGACGAACCCGAAGTGGAACGTGAAGCAACTGTGAGGAGAGTTCCAACCCGCATCTTAGGAACTGAAGTGAAAAAGTTACGCAGCCGCGAAGTCAAACTCGTTAAAGTTCAGTGGAGCGACGCCGAGGAAGACGCGACTTGGGAAACTGAGGATAGAATACGCGCTACCTACCCTTTTCTTTTTGAGGGTACATCTATGATCTCTCTTTTTCCTTAAGTTATGCTTTATCTATCTTTTTAGGTATATCTCCTCGGTCCTTTTCCTAACTCCTTAGGTAGAAAACGAATGGATGCAAACATGTATTTGAAAACATGTTATGTATGATGGCTGCAAATGGTTGCTAGTGACTGCTAGTGGTTGCTCCTGGATGCATATACACACACACCCTAGGTTTTAGATCGGCTCAGTCACTTCATATTGCATATGCATATATGTATTCTCATTTGTATATGGTTGAAACTTGATATGTTGTCATATGGTTGTCGCATTTGTATGAATAGTTGTGCACTCATGTAGAATTATGAGTAGGAAAAATTTGCATACATAATGGATTCATGACACTTACATGATTCGCATTAAGGAGGTCAACTGAATCAGTAGATCGCCTGATTTCGGCATTAGATAAGGACAAGTACACACACTATGCATATGATCATGAAGCATTAGAAGTCTTTTAAGGACAGTGGACGCCTGTGTTTGTTAGTTGAGTGGATGGACGGTTGGATGGTAGGATATACATTCTTCCTAACTTGAAGATTTCGGGGACGAAATCTTTTAAGGGGGGAGAATGTAACACCCCGTGAATTCTATAACATTAAGCTTCACAAATTAAAGTGTAATTAATTCTAAATGAAAGAATTAACGGAAACGGGTTACGCCATTGCGTTCGTCTCGGAATTCTGCTTGAGATAGAGTCCGAGTTTGCGTGAATCGGACTATGTATGAAGGAGTTATGACCTTCGGAAGTTTCAGAATAAAATTTAAAATTCAAACAGCTCGGTTTCAAGTTCAAATTTCGAAAAACAGGCTCAAACTGGGTTGGTCGGGAAAATCACCGCCCAAGGACCAGGTCGACCATAGGACCGACCATGGTGTCAACATGGTCACCCCAGGTCGACCATAGTGTCGACCTGGGTGTCGACCTGCCAGTCGACCTACCTGGTCGACCTGGCTGGCTGGGTCTGGCTTGAATTTCTGTGGCTCGGTGTGTCATTAGGGCTGACATGTCACCTCTTGATTGGCTCTTTGGACTTTGTATGGTCTAGATTCCTCCTGTATTCATCTGACGGCTCAAAACAATCTAAAATCTATATATACACCTTAAGTTTCAACTAAAATTCACACAAAAAAATAAGATTGGAGTCGTCATGCTGCCAGGAAGGAATTGAGTGTAGCCGTCAAGAGAGAGGGGCTTAGAGACGAATCAAATTAAGAAGAAGACTAAAGCTTAATCAAATTATTCAACGCAACGTTAATCTACCTAAAGGAACGCATCTCAATTTCAGAACTCAGAATCCAGAATTCAAGATTCTGCATTTGTTGTAAGTATAGTGATCTTTCAGAAATGAATAAAACTGTGACGTGATTCGATGTAAATGAAAATAGAATTGTGCTATTGTATAATAATGATATAAATTCTGTGTATTGTAATGATTCTGTCATGACTTGTGTATTGATATTTGTGGCCTAAATTGATTGATGCAAGCCTATTGGACAATTGTATATGAAAACAATGGCACATGCAAGTTGTGGCAAAAACTAGAATTTTGGTCCCTTTATGTTTATGTCTATGGCATGGACTATATACATTCTCTAAGTCTAAATTAAGGCTTATGTAAACATGTTCTAGATTTGAGACCTTTTATGCCTACATGACTCAAAATCTAGGAACACATTCTTATGTTTATTTGCAAGTATAATTGGATCTACGTTAAGTACCATTTGGGTTACATAAACTATGCAAGTTTCATGATTAAAATAGGCTATATGATTAGATGTTAAAATTGGACAATTTAGTGAATATACAACATGTTAGTTTTGTTGTTGACATTATGCCAAGTTAAACATGTTTAAAACCAAGTTTGTATAAGCCTAAACTATGCCATTCTATATGACACCTGTAACACCCTACATCCATTAAGGTCACTCACAAAGGGAATGCCTTAACTTCAATGCTGGAACAGAAATATTACAAGACAGACATATATAAAACAGCGGAAAGTAAAGTGGAAGTACTTAAAAACATTTATTAAATATGATTGTTTACAATAAAAGCCCATCAACTTCCAATAACCAAATTACATAGTTAAAATATATGTCTTGCTCAAAAACAAAGAAGCATAAAAACAAACTGTAGTATTCCCCAATAAAGCAAAGCAAGCCATAGCCAAGAGAAATCCAAGCCATACATGAAAGAGCCTTGGAGCTTGGTAAGATCCGAACTAAGCTGTATTCCCACCCTGCGAACCTGGGGGGGGACGGAAGAAAAGGAGGCGAAACAAAACGGGTCAGTCATAAAGACTGAGTAAGTCCTAGTGACTTTCAGCATAAAAATAGTTAAGGATAAATATGGCTTGAGTAAACTGAAAGTAAACATAAGCATGATGACAAGATAAGCAAACAGGCAAGATAACTAAGGATAACATGATGTGATTTTTGTCAAGTAACATCGCAAGGTTCCGATCCAAGATAAACTAAGTATAATTTCGTAAGATTCCTATCAAGCATATCACGATTCCTCTGTTTCTCCATTAAAAGATTTCTACGATATCTATTTTCTCTGCACCACCTAACTAGCATCTTTACAAGTGTCTTACATGGAATGTTTCGTATTCCTACTAGTACTCCAACTAGTGTCCTCTGTAACAAGGATCCTTACCCCCCACTAGTGTCCCAACTAGTAGCCCGTGTTATATAATAAGGTGATCCCACCCACTACTTAGAAATCAAAATACTAGTCTTACGTACCCCTAGCTGACTACATAGGTGCCGCCTTTCCCTATCTCCACCAGGTGTAAATCATAATACTAGTCTTACGTACCCCTAGCTGACTACATAGGTGCCGCCTGCCCCTATCTCCGCTAGGTGTACCCACCAAACCCCATGCGATCGGCTCCCTAACTCGTAGATACCCGTGCTGGCCTCACAGTGGGGTGTATCACTCCCCTAAAGTGGCAACCCGATACAACTTGAGAATGCACGGCTTATACCTACACGATGCAACAACGTCTTACCTACCAGCCCGGGTCCACACACGCATATGAAACCCGTTGGACTTGCGTTGCCACCGCTAACCCGTTTTGACCTCTTACAATCAAACCCGGTATGCGTGTCCCGTCCTCGACATGGGTCGAGCTCACAAAGATACGTAATGGTTACCAGTCTGAAAAGGGTCCTCTTGTCTCGACACAAGCTTCCCACCTATGTTTGGTCCCCTCTAGTAATTCTTACTTAACCCCTTCTTATTCATGTCCACTTACAAGCTCAAATTTTGGTTAAGTATACACCAGTTATGTCTTACATGTTACCCATATCCCCCACTTAACACCTACATCATCCTTATGTCTTAATACATGCTTTATCTTGGTTAAGTGCTTATAGGTTATATTTTACATGCCATTCATATTATCCCCAACGTCTGGGTTTAACCAAGCGCCTTGGCTTTATCTGCCATTAGACCCCATGTCTATCCATTAATTATGCGCTTGTGCTACCTCATCAGTCTTATCATTTAACTTGGTTATTTCCATTCATACCAACCTTCAACTTTGCTTATTAATTCAATTCTTAACTTGCACTATATTAAGTCCATTAATAAGCCCACAACATGTTATTCCTATGATTCATACATTAACCCCCGTTATGGTAAAATAACATGTTCTTATTCAATCTTTACAACCAAGTTCCCCTTAACTTACAAACACACTGGAGAGTGAGAATAATTCCCTAAATACCAACCCCGAAGACCGGAATCAACATCAGATTGATACTCAGAGGATTATCCAACCTAACCAATGTTTTGTTCCTTTTTATAATATAACTTATGTCGCCTTCAATTGTAAATTCATTCTTGTCTTTACATATTGCTTAATCTACAATGAAGCACACCTTTCCTTATTACATAAGTTATCTCATCTTATCTATTGTTCCGCTTAACTTACTTTATTCCATAAGTTATCATTCCCACTTAGGCATTAATTAAGATTTACTTAACTCAACCATTCATGTCATAACAGTTAAGTGTCATTAGCCTGGTCATATTACTTAACCCACCCATTCATACCATATTGGTTAAGTGTCATTAGCCTAATCATATTACTTAACCCACCCACTCATACCATATTGGTTAAGTGTCATTAGCCTAATCATATTACTTAACCCACCCACTCATACCTTATTGTTTAAGTGTCATTAGCCTAATCATATGACTTAACCCACCCATTCATACCATATTAGTTAAGTGTTCTTAGTTTACTTAACCCTATCCACTGGTCTAATTACCATGTTATGTTGGTTAAGTATTACTATTCGTATTTCCATATATCACCCACATGTCACCCACTTGACCCCCATGTCCCACCACATGTTTATCTGGTTAAGTATTTCTTAATTCATTAGGCCATAACCCTATAAAGACCTCTCACATTAGACTGACATTTATGACAGCTGGATTTTACGGGCGGGTCCGGGCAGTCTTACACCATAAAAGAGTCTAACCTCGTGTCTTTACAACTATTATGCTTTTAATTTGGGCCTAGGACCTCTCACATTGGGCTACCTTTTTTGACTACTGGATTCGCCGGGCGGGTCCGGGCAGTTTTACGTCACAAATGAGTCCAACCTCGTGTCCTAAGCATTGATTATCGCTTATAATCTTTTACCCCAGTCTTAATAATTTCCTTATTCAAATTATTAATTAATTCCTAATTTAACGATGTCCATAATTGACTCAATTATGTTCATCAATTAATGGTATGCAAAATCATACCAATTTTACCACAATTTATCTTATGGTATTAAAGGCAACTTATCTCACTTTATATTTATCCCTCCTTTAAGGCTATTACATGCCAACTACCAAAAACCCACTTGGGCGTGTTCATATTAGCCCCTTTTCAAGACATAAATTATCATGTGTTTCAACTACAAATCTTACATAATTAACATATGCTCAAGTTCTAGATTACATGTCCTGTTTTACATATGCCTAATTCATACCAAATTTACATATGTTCAGTTCATGCCATTTTATATGTATGCCAATTTTTATGTCAATTTACACATATCAAGTTCTAGCCAAAAATTACATATGCCAATCCCAATTCTTACAATTACCATTTTAATGGCAATACCCAATTATCAAAATTCATATTAATTGCAATAATACCCATATATCCAATTTTCATGTTATGCCATCAATTCCACCAATCACATATATCCAAATAGGTAATATTCCATACTTTTCCCCGTATTCAATCGTACGCAAAATCGTGGTTTAGGCCTAGATCCGAAATTGATCTAGGTTGATCAAAAGAAAATAAATAGGGGAAAGGTAGAATTTTGCAATAAAACAAGATCAGAGAGAAAACAGCATAAAATCATCATGATAGGCATAAAGATTGGATCTTGATAATAATATCAACATGAATCCAAGAAACTGATTTACAACGACTGAATAGAGCATGAACTAGACATAAGAATGGAGATGAACAAGTCTCAAAGCTCAAGGTTCAAAGGTAAACAGGAATAGGTCTGAATTGATAAACATGCTTATATCCAATTACACTTTATTCCATAGCCATATTAAAATTAAGTATTTTAATATAAAAAGTAACTAGAACTTACCTAGCATGGCTAGCGAATTTAAGAACTGAAATCGATGTTGTAGCGTTGTTGATTCATCTCCTTAAATTGTTGTAGAAGTCTTCATCTTTGCATTGGATTGCGTATGAAAGCTTAAGAAGAAGATTAGAGACGGCGGCCATGACCAAGAGGGATTTTAGCAGTATAATGGTGGCTAGACATGTTGTAGTGAATTAGGGTTTGGCCTTTGGTTGTATTTATAGATGTAGGAACTCATTTAGGCCCTTAGATCATCCCTAGAGTCAATCCGGACCATCAAAACTCATCCTGGGCCTCAAAAATGGGTTCTGGGCCACACCAGGCCGACCTGTACAGGGGGGAGGTCGACACTACAGTCGACCTGGGAGGGGGGGGAAGTCGACTGTGCAGTCAACACTACAGTCGACCTGGGGTCAGTCTGCCTGAAAGTCTGCTGAAACTTGTACAGGCGATAACTTGGTCATACGGACTCCGATTTTCGAAAACTCAGACTCTATTTCATGTAAAATTTCGAGACGAATGCAATGGCGCAACTCATTTCCCTTGATCCTTATTTTAAAATTTAATTCTGCCTTGATTCTTTTACTAACATGTTATAAAAAATCTGGTTGTTACATTCTCCCCTCCTTAAAGGATTTCGTCCCAGAAATCTTCAAGTTAAGAAGAATGTGTCCTACCATCCAATCATCCATCTACCCAATCATCAATCACAGGCATTCATTGTCCTTAAGAAATTTCTAATGCTATATGAACATATGCGAGAAGTGTGCGTATATGTTCCTTATCTAATGTAAATGATCAGGCCTGATTGATCCTCTTAATGCAAAAATATGTTTAGTGTCATGAGTCCAACATGTATGCAAATAGTCCTAGTCACATAAACACTATATGTGTGCACAAACGTCCATCCATATGCAACATCCGTATGATAACACATTCAATTTCATCCATAAACAAGTGTAAACACTCATGCATATGCAATATGAAAGGTGACTGAGCCGATCTAGTGCCTAATGTGTGTGTATATGCATCCACGAGCAACCACTAGCAACCACTTGCAACCATCAATCATAACATGTCTCAAACACATGTTTACACCCAGTTGTTCCTACCTAAAGATATAGTCGAATGATAGAAGCAAGTAAAAATTCTGCGCCCATCAAAGCTGGAAATCTACGTCACATATATACTGATTAGGAGAAGAATTCCCTAAGCACCAGCCCCGAAGACCGAAATCAACATCAGACTGACACCCAAAGAAATTCTCAACCCAACCAATATATATGTGATTCTAGGAAACTAAGCATGATGGACTCCTTTTTAAGTCACATGAAATTCCTTCCTAAAACCAACCCATATCCTATAAAACCCAAAAGGTTTAATCAACCCAACGGACACCCTCAAGCCCCAACATGTAAAACTAACAGATGAGTCATACTTCCTATGGGGTTTGTAACAGAAATTGGATTGAGAATAGGACCGAGAGGATATACAAAAAATATAGCATGCAAGTAAGCTCTACAGGAAAAGAGGGATCAAGGATATACTCTTAAAAAGAGATGTGATGCACGAATATAGTTTTCAATCTTCTAAGCCACATTCCCCTGAGCTTAACTCCATTGTGCTTTGACCATCTTTAACTTCACAATTTCGTAGCTTCTTAATTCTTGTTTCCAAAATATGAGTTGGAACTCATTTCACAATAGCCTCTCGTTCCACTTTCACTTATCCTCCTTTTAGTATACTCGGCTTACACATAACAACGTACTCATGGTTTCACACAAGCTCTCCAAAATTCACTAGTGAATCTTTGATCTCGTTCACTTACTAGAAGGTATTCCACATAGATGAATTATATCTTGAAAATAAACAAATGTCAACCATGTTGCTAAACGTACTTACTAAGGTGATTTTCTACATCACATGCATAGGCGAAATGACCCATCCGCCTTAGTGGCGAACACTACTCGAGCGGATCAACTAATGTATCAAGAGCTTCTAGGTAACTAATCCTAACAGAACCCTAAAGGTTACACGCGACTTTGAGGGTATTACCGAGGCAAGTCAAAAGTCTAACTACCCTCCTTTCGAAACCGAGAATGGCACCCTTATTGGATAACCACTCCATCCCTAGAATCAACCCATAGCTCACAAAAACATGAGCATTCCTTCTAAACTCAACACTTAGCATAGACATTCTCAAATCCTAACAAGTCATGAATAAATGAGCCGATTCCCCAACCGGATTTGAGATAAAAATTGGGATCCTCCAATACGCTAGTACTAAGGTGCAGAGACTCAACTATCGAAGCAGAATTAAAAGAATGCGATGTACAAAAACAAAGTTCTAGCGGGATGATAGAAAAGAAAATCTAAACCTTTAACTGTAACATTACCACCAACCTTAGGTACGTTAGTAGTGAGAGCATACAATTGCCCTCTCGACGATCCTGTCCTTTGCCCTTGTTCTTTTCCTATAATACTTAACTACACTCCCTCCTTACCATACTAAAGATACTCTCTCTTGTCATGGATTTCACTATTCTTTCACTTTGGCCTCTTTCCTTTCACTTTTTCCTCCTTCGTGGATTAAGCTATAACAACTAGTCTCTTGTTCTCACTGTCCTTGTATAGTTTGTTGACAAGTCCTTCGAAGCTACCTCCAACGCACGACAACTCTACACAACTTGAGATAAGATTAGACGTAGATGGAACTACTGCGGCTACAGATGGAGGTTGGGCACTTCTTTGCCCTCCGACATATGTCGGATGCCTACGAAACTATGATGAAAAGAGAGAGAGGAGAGATTTCAAGAGGGAATCAAAAGATAGTGCATATGGCTTTGGGGAATATGCCTTTTAATCAAAACAAAATTTTCTTGAAAATTTGCTTCTTTGTAAATGTTTTGAAAACTAGTTCAGAAGGTTTTTGGAAACTTTTGCCTAGTCTGGTAACCTTCTGCTCTGATACCAAATGTAACACCCCACATCCATTAAGGTCACTCACAAAGGGAATGCCTTAACTTCAATGGAGCACTATGGGTACTGGAACAGAAATATTACAAGACAGACATATATAAAACAGTGGAAAGTAAAGTGGAAGTACTTGAAATCATTTATTAAATATGATTGTTTACAATAAAAGCCCATCAACTTCCAATACCCAAATTACATAGTTAAAATATCTGTCTTGCTAAAAAACAAAGAAGCATAAAAACAAACTATAGTATTCCCCAATAAAGCAAAGCAAGCCATAGCCAAGAGAAATCCAAGCCATACATGAAAGAGCCTTGGAGCTTGGTAAGATCTGAACTAAGCTGTATTCCCACCCTGCGAACCTGCGGGGGAGGGGGGGGAGGGGGGGGGGAGGGGGGAACGGAAGAAAAAGAGGCGAAACAAAACGGGTCAGTCATAAAGACTGAGTAAGTCCTAGTGACTTTCAGCATAAAAATAGTTAAGGATAATATGGCATGAGTAAACTGAAAGTAAACATAAGCATGATGACAAGATAAGAAAACATGCAAGATAACTAAGGAAAACATGATGTGATTTTTGTCAAGTAACATCGCAAGGTTCCCATCCAAGATAAACTAAGTATAATTTCGTAAGATTCCAAACAAGCATATCACGATTCCTCTGTTTCGCCATTAAAAGATTTCTGTGATATCTATTTGCTCTGCACCACCTAACTAGCATCTTTACAAGTGTCTTACAAGGAATGTTTCGTATTCCTACTAATACTCCAACTAGTGTCCTCTGTAACAAGGATCCTTACCCCCTACTAGTGTCCCAACTAGTAGCCCGTGTTATATAATAAGGTGATCCCACCCACTACTTAGAAATCATAATACTAGTTTTACGTACCCCAAACTGACTACATAGGTGTCGCCTGTCCCTATCTCCACAAGGTGTAAATCATAATACTAGTCTTACGTACCCCTAGCTGACTACATAGGTGCCGCCTGCCCCTATCTCCACTAGGTGTACCCACCAAACCCCATGCGATCGGCTCCCTAACTCGTAGATACCCGTGCTGGCCCCACAGTGGGGTGTATCACTCCCCTAAAGTGGCAACCCAATACAACTTGAGAATGCACGGCTTATACCTACACGATGCAACAACGTCTTACCTACCAACCCGGGTCCACACACGCATATGAAACCCATTGGACTTGCGTTGCCACCGCTAACCAGTTTTGACCTCTTACAATCAAACCCAGTATGCGTGTCCCGTCCTCGACATTGGTCGAGCTCACAAAGTTGCGTAATGGGCTACTGGTCTGAAAAGGGTCCCCTTGTCTCGATACAAGCTTCTCACCTATGCTTGGTCCCCTCTAGTAATTCTTACTTAACCCCTTCTTATTCATGTCCACTTACAAGCTCAAATTTTGGTTAAGTATACACTAGTTATGTCTTACATGTTACCCATATCCCCCACTTAACTCCTACATCATCCTCATGTCTTAATAAATGCTTTATCTTGGTTAAGTGCTTATAGGTTATATTTTACATGCCATTCATATTATCCCCAACGTCTGGGTTTAACCAAGCGCCTTGGCTTTATCTGCCATTAGACCCTATGTCTATCCATTAATTATGCGCTTGTGCTACCTCATCAGTCTTATCATTTAACTTGGTTATTTCCATTCATACCAACCTTCAACTTTGCTTATTAATTCAATTCTTAACTTGCACTATATTAAGTCCATTAATAAGCCCACAACATGTTATTCCTATGATTCATACATTAACCCCCGTTATGGTACAATAACATGTTCTTATTCAATCTTTACAATCAAGTACCCCTTAACTTACAAACACACTGGAGAGAGAGAATAATTCCCTAAATACCAACCCCGGAGATCGGAATCAACATCAGATTGATACTCAGAGGATTATCCAACCTAACCAATGTTTTGTTCCTTTTTATAATATAACTTATGTCGCCTTCAATTGTAAATTCATTCTTGTCTTTACATATTGCTTAATCTACAATGAAGCACAACTTTCCTTATTACATAAGTTATCTCATCTTATCTATTGTTCCGCCTAACTTACTTTATTCCATAAGTTATCATTCCCACTTAGGCATTAATTAAGATTTACTTAACTCAACCATTCATGTCATAACAGTTAAGTGTCATTAGCCTGGTCATATTACTTAACCCACCCATTCATACCATATTGGTTAAGTGTCATTAGCCTAATCATATTACTTAACCCACCCACTTATACCATATTGGTTAAGTGTCATTAGCCTAATCATATTACTTAACCCACCCACTCATACCATATTGGTTAAGTGTCATTAGCCTAATCATATTACTTAACCCACCCATTCATACCATATTGGTTAAGTGTTCTTAGTTTACTTAACCCTATCCACTGGTCTAATTACCATGTTATGTTGATTAAGTATTAGTATTCGTATTTCCATATATCACCCACATGTCACCCACATGTAACCCACTTAACCCCCATGTCCCACCACATGTTTATCTGGTTAAGTATTTCTTAATTCATTAAGGTCGTAACCCTATAAAAACCTCTCATATTAGACTGACATTTATGGCAGCTGGATTTGCCGGGCGGGTCCGGGCAGTCTTACACCATAAAAGAGTCTAACCTCGTGTCTTTACAACTGTTACGCTTTTAATTTGGGCCTAGGACCTCTCACATTGGGCTACCATTTGTGACTACTGGATTCGCCGGGCGGGTCCGGACAGTTTTACGTCACAAATGAGTCCAACCTCGTGTCGATAGCATTGATTATCGCTTATAATCTTTTACCCCAGTCTTAATAATTTCCTTATTCAAATTATTAATTAATTCCTAATTTAACGATGTCCATAATTGACTCAATTATGTTCATCAATTAATGGTATGCAAAATCATACCAATTTTACCATAATTTATCTTATCCTATTAAAGGCAAATTATCTCAATTTATATTTTTCCCTCCTTTAAGGCTATTACATGCCAACTACCAAAAACCCACTTAGGCGTGTTCATATTAGCCCCTTTTCAAGACATAAATTATCATATGTGTTTCAACTACAAATCTTACATAATTAACATATGCCCAAGTTCTAGATTACATGTCCTGTTTTACATATGCCTAATTCATACCAAATTTACATATGTTCAGTTCATGCCATTTTATATGTATGCCAATTTTTATGTCAATTTACACATATCAAGTTCTAGCCAAAAATTACATATGCCAATCCCAATTCTTACAATTACCATTTTAAAGGCAATACCCAATTATCAAATTTCATATTAATTGCAATAATACCCATATATCCAATTTTCATGTTATGCCATCAATTCCACCAATAACATATATCCAAATAGGTAATATTCCATACTTTTCCCCGTATTCAATCGTACGCAAAATCGTGGTTTAGGCCTAGATCCGAAATAGATCTAGGTTCATCAAAAGAAAATAAATAGGGGAAAGGTAGAATTTTGCAATAAAACAAGATCAGAGAGAAAACGGCATAAAATCATCAAGATAGGCATAAAGATTGGATCTTGATAATAATATCAACATGAATCCAAGAAACTGATTTTCAACGACTGAATAGAGCATGAACTAGACATAAGAATGGAGATGAACAAGTCTCAAAACTCAAGGTTCAAAGGTAAACAGGAATAGGTCTGAATTGATAAACATGCTTATATCCAATTACACTTTATTCCATAGCCATATTAAAATTAAGTATTTTAATCTAAAAAGTAACTAGAACTTACCTAGCATGGCTAGCGAATTTAAGAACTGAAATCGATGTTGTAGCATTGTTGATTCATCTCCTTAAATTGTTGTAGAAGTCTTCATCTTTGCATTGGATTGCGTATGAAAGCTTAAGAAGAAGATTAGAGACGGCGGCCATGACCAAGAGGGATTTTAGCAGTATAATGGTGGCTAGACATGTTGTAGTGAATAAGGGTTAGCCCTTAGGTTGTATTTATAGATGTAGGAACTCATTTAGGCCCTTAGATCATCCCTAGAGTCAATCCGGACCATCAAAACTCATCCCGGGCCTCAAAAATGGGTTCTGGGCCACACCAGGCCGACCAGGTCGACCTGTACAGGGGTGTAATGACCCGTAATTTGGCAGGAGAATAATTAAATAATTTAATTATTAAATATCGATTTAACGATATCAATAACTGGAATTAAATAATATTTATATTTAATTAATATAAATAATAAGATAATATATTTCCAGAATAGTCGGAAATAGTAGAATTCACAATACGATGTGAACTGGATCTTATATAAGCTATAATTCAGTTTGGAGTTGAATTATAATAACGAATATATTGAATCGACGTCAGTTGAACGTATAATATATAATATAATTATAATCGAGCTCGAAATAGCGCTGCAGTTCGCTATTTACCAATTTGAATTCAACTGAATATACAGAGTCCGTTTCAAGTCGGATTTCGGTGAAATAAGAAACGTGTGGAGCTGGTGAAGTATATTTTTCTAGTGGAAGAGAAAAATCGGGATTTCGTCATATAGATTTTGATTTATGGTCAATTCAAATTTTAGAAAAGTTCCTATGGAATTATTAATAATTTAATTCGATTTAAAAGGTGTTTTGACCATAACTGGAGCAGACGATCGAATTAAGCCACGAAACCAGTTCCGTTGAGTTCGTATCGTTGATTAGAGTCAGAAAACATATATAGTTTATTATTTTTGAACATTGGAAAATTTGGTGTCTAAAGGAGCACTTACGGTGCGTAGAAAATAGCGTACCGGGAAACAGTCTCGGAATACGACGAACTGTGTGCCGTTGGGTTCGTATTAATTTATCGTTATAAGAAAGTCAAGTTTCGCGGCAAACCGATGACGTATGTGACTTTGGTGGCCAAAAACGCCTTATGTTGAGTTAACCATTTATATGTTTTAAACAAGGGTAACTTTATTGGAATGATTAACTGGTCAAACGAACTCGGAATTCAACGAAACAAGTTTCATACGAAACCTTAGGAAGAGGTCTAGTGAAACGTCAAGGCCTCATATTTTTAGGATTTTTTCTGTAATTTTAAAGAATTAATGCTCGGTGTTTTTCATCGATATTTTCTAAGGGATTTTCACAAACGGTGTCGGAATTGGATGAAACCTGTCCCATTGGATCTGGAATATTTTTCTATGCTAGGACTAGTATTTTTTCATCTCGACCAGAGTTCGATTGTAGGACCTTTTGCCCATATTTCTCGATGAAGTTTGGTAGAATAAAATATTATAAAAATAAAGGTCTAAGAACACTATAAGTAGCCCCCCTTCTCTTTCGTTTAACCTAATATTCTCCATCTGCTAGGTCAAACAATACGAGCCGCCAACATCGTTCTCATCTCCAGTAAAAAAAATCTTCTTTGAAAATAAAAATATAAAGGGCTGTCGCGTTTTCTGTTGTGCGGAAGTCAGGTCGATGCCGCGGCCTTTGATTCGAACTTCGAGTGGCTGAATTTGGGTAGACTGTGTGGTAAAGGGCGACGTTAAGGCGGTGATTTACTGTTCGTAGCAACTGTGAGGTGGTTGTGGGTTTAAAAGGGGTAGTGATGAGTTTATAAAGGGACGGACGGAAGTCGAGTGGATAGGGGGATGACTGATTGTTCAGTGGCGTTGTTTTTCTGTGTGAATGGGACCAGGTGGAAGGGGTATTGCGAGCTTGAGTCGATTACATCTGCGGTGAAGCAGTTCGACGGTTATTGGAGGGAGTGTAGGACATAGGAATATTGTAGGGGTCAGGAAAGGCTGTGTAGTTGTGATTAGAAGCTAGGTCAGTTGTATCTAATTTATCATGTTGAAGAAAAGGAGATGGTGATGGAAATTGGTTGCGGGTCTTTGGAAAATAAAATGAAGGAGCAGGTTTGTTGTCAACGGTGGAAGAAGAAAGTAAATGAGCGCGCTGTTAATCCAAGTGGGCCTACGCTGAAATCAAAATGGGTAAAGCCCATTAATGAATTAAATTTAAGTTGTTTTAATTTAATTATCTTCAAACCTTGTTTTAACTTGAAAACTTCATAACTAGTTCGTTCGGAGTCCGATTGACAAACCGTAAGTTGCGTTAGGACCGTATGGACGAGAGCTTCGCAATGAAGCTGACTGGGAGTGGATTGGGGCTCGTATGAATTTATGGCGAAATAAATTGTTTGATTCAAATCAAATAACAGTTTTTCGTTCTTTAACGATGAACTGCAAATGTGAGTAAAACTCACCAACTCTGAACAGTTATATTTTTATAACGTATTTTTAGAACTGTTAATCATCTGTTGACTGTTGTGTGTTGGTTGATTGATTGAAATGCTAGTCAGTTAGTGGAAATTTTATATATATATATATATATATATAAATATATATATATATATATATATTAAAACCGTTAAATATTATATATTGATTCTGTTTATCAGAATAATTTGTACTGAACTGTAATGGATGTTGATTATACTGTGTAACATCTGTGATGTAGGGAAACAGGTTGGAGGGGTCCAACTGGACTCCTCAATATTTATGTTACTGTTCTGTTCATATATTGCAATATATGATGTGATATATAATCTATTGTCGATCATATGTGTTTGGACGATATTTATCATCGTGATTTGATATGATTGAATACCATAACGTACCGGAATGTTGATAAGGGATTTTCAAAGTGATATTGAGAATAAAATATTTATAAATGGAATATTTATAAATAAAAGATATTTATAAATAGAAATATTTATAAATAAGAAAATATTTATAAATGGAATATTTATAAATATGAGATATTCAGAAAGGAAATAATTTCAAAAACGTTTTCTTTTTGAATGGAAAGGCCTGTGTGGCGGGTTTGAGGATTTTCCCGATGCTCCCGATACAAAGGAGGTTATGGCGAATTTTCCTGGGAATTTAAGGAGTTAGAATATTTTTAAGAATAAATTTGAAAAGGAAATATTTGCAAACCATTTGCAAATAGAATAAAATAGAAAAAGAAATATTTGTAAACCATTTACAAACAGAATTGAAAGGGGAATATTTAGAAAATAAATAGAGTTAATAAAAAGGAAATTGGTTTACAACGGAATAAGATGTTATAAAAAAGGAAACCGTTATAAAAAGGAAAACGTTATTAAATGAACATTTATAAAGTGAAGAGCCGTTACTAAAAAGTGAATCTTTATAAATGAATAAACGTTGTTAAAAGGGGATCTTTTTAAATGGATAAACGTTAATCAAAAAGGAGAAATCGAATATGGTATTCGAAGTTAGTAAATCGAATATGGTATTCGAAGTTAGTAAATCGAATATGGTATTCGAAGTTAGTTAATCGAATATGGTATTCGAAGGTTAGTTAATCGAATATGGTAATCGAAGGTTAGTTAATCGAATATGTTATTCGAAAGGGGTTAGTCGAGTCGAGTTAGTTGAATAGACTAAATTGATTAGAGTTAAACAGTTAGAGTTAATCGGTTAGAGTTAATCAGTTACAGTTAATCGGTTAGAGTTAATCAGTTAGAGTTAAACAGTTAGATTTAATCGGTTAGAGTTAAAATGTTAGTGTTAAACAGTTATAATTAATCAATTAGAGTTAATCCAAATGAGATGCCATTTAGCACGACTGCTAGCGTAATTCGCAGTGCTGTAAGTAGCCCAAGGCGGTCGGTTATTTCTAGAGGGAATCAGGCGTAACCATTGTGATCGCTGCGATCTAGAGTCAAGCGAATGGAGTCAAATCGAATAGTAGTTACTCAAACGAAGTTAAATAGAGTTAATTGAATATTAGTTATTCGAACGGAGTTAAATAGAGTTAATCGAATATTAGTTATTCGAACGGAGTTAAATAGAGTTTATCGAATATTAGTTATTCGAACGGAGTTAAATAGTGTTAATCGAATATTAGTTATTCGAATGGAGTTAAATAGAGTTAATCGAATATTAGTTATTCGAACGGAGTTAAATAGAGTTATCGAATATTAGTTATTCGAATAGAGTTAAACGGAGTTAAATAGAGTTAGTCGAATATAGTTTATTTGAATAGAGTTAAAGGAAAGAAATTATCAATTATAGTTTAATTGAAAGGAGTTGTTGATTAGTTTAATCGAAAGGAGATTTTCGAATATAGCGTATTCAAAAGAAAGAGATCGAATATAGTTTATTCGGAAGAGAGAGATTTCGAATACAAGTTATTCGAAGAGAGATAATCGAATATAGGATATTCGAATAAGAGTTAATCAAATAGAGATTACTCGAAAGATAATTATACGTCGAATTCAATTATATCGAATTCGGGAAAGTAATATTTACTTTCCGGTTTTTAAATCAAGAGTATACACTAATAAATTAGGGTTAGGTTTAATTATTCGAATTAAAGAATAAAGGTTATAATTGAAGTTAGATATTGCGAAAGTAGGGATTATAACGTTATCGTTATAATCAATGTTTTCAATAAAGAAGTGGATTCGTAAATTTAATCCGAGAGTTACGTAAAGAAGTTGTTAAAGGTTTAAAAGATAAACTGTTACTATTTCGAAGTTATAACGTTGTTCAGTTAAGGTCTGAGAGGTAATTATACCCCAACTTGATTGACTTCCTTCTTAACTAAGGAATGGTAAGGTTTGATAGTGAATGATGGTTAAGTGAATTCGGTAAATGGTTTGAGTTGGCATAGCGATGTTTTATTTAAACATCTGTTTAAATCCAATGAAGGAACTTTGGAAACGTTTTCCAAATAAGAAATCAGAAATGTTTTCTAATATAGGAAACAGGAAATGGAAATGTTTTCCTTTGTTAATAAAGTATATTTTCTAAAATTAGAAAATAAAAAATGTTGAATATACGGAAACAGGAGATAAGTAACTAATGAACTAAAGAGACAAATATTAAATGATGATTGATCGATATAATTTCCATCTGGAAATAATATCGTTATTTGCACACGAGTTTTTCTTTGATAGTTAACTCACTGACTATCGAAGTTTTTGACCATTTTAACGTTATTAATATGGAGAGACCGGTTGGATTATTATCCAAAGAACCACTCTGTATTGGCATAAGCGTTGCGAACCATATATGCCAAAGATAATTGAAGACGGAGTAAAGTGCAAAGGGCTATTGTATAAGTCTTAGATAACAATGCCTAAGATGCATATACTAAATAGTGCCTTCGGTTCATCCTGTTCCTGGATGACTTGTATAGATGAATGTCTGACAGAGTATTTCCAGAAAGGTCACTTACATCGATTTCTTCGACCGTACCAAGAGTGGAAGCGGAGAAGGAAACTTCTTTTAGCTGACACGTAATGTATGGTTGTAGACGTCAAATTAGTGATTTAGATGGATCTGACAATGTGGCATTCGAAGTGAATCTGATGTGATGATAAAGCGTAACCTCATGCCTCATCAACCGGTAAATGACAGAAATCGGGCAGGCAGCATGGCTAAGTCGGTCTCACCGAAGTAGGGTGTATAATCACCTATCTAGAGAATCTTCATTTGCTTCTTTAATCTATCAATGTTGTCTCATATATATATATATACGGGAAACGGTTGTTGATCCAAACCGTTGGTGATATACATTCGATACACTCAAGCAAAATGAGTGGTCGGTCATGTGTGGCTGAGTTGCAAGATGTTCTTGTTGAACTCCAGTGTATCGTTCCTAGAGTACACTGATTGGAAGGTGGTTCCATACCTTGTCATAGTTGGAAATCCATTACCCAATACTTGCTTGCGGTTTTTATTGTATACTATATTTGTAGAACGTGATATGAAAGCGTTTCTGCTACGTTGTTATCTAATTGTATTTAGACATGATTAAAATATCAGAATGATATTGTTTATAAAGTTGTTGGATTCTCATAAGGGAAAACCCGTTCCGTTATGCTGCGTGGTCTTATGAGATATCGTTTACTTGTTCAAACTGTTTTAAACTTATTTACTCATACCAGTCCCATGACTGACCCGGAGTTTACTTTGTTGTTTTCCTTAAACTCTTGGGTGCCTAAATTTGTACGGGCAGTCAAGTAGTCGGTATTTTACAGATACACTTGGAGAGCTTGGAGCAGGAGGCTTCAGGATTCTATAGCTATTATTATTTCCGCTGTTGTTGTAAGTGTTGTACTCTGATAAGTGCTATTGTATACATAACTGTTTTTATTTCAAAAGTTATGTTATATTTTATTCGTTCCACTGTGAGTTTCGTGTTTACTCTGATGATGATGTTCTTCTTCTTCTTCTTCTATTCTATAAGTTCTATCTTATCTTTCCTCACCCTCTAACTTCTTTCATTAACAATTCGGTTATTTTCGATCCTTGGATGTTTGATATGTGTTGTATATCGGATAACCAAGATCGCACTTTTCCGGGTCGTTACAGTTGGTATCAGAGCATAAGGTTAAGTGAATTACCTTGGCTCTGTGGCGTGACTCAGTAGAGATGGGGTTAGTAATACACTAGACTGAAGTTGAGTGTATATCTACGAGTGAACGTATTTGTTATTTGATATAAAAATTTGTTTTATATTGTGGAGACTCATTGGTTGAGTGGCTTATGGATTCTGGTCGATCAGTTTGATCCACTATATCGGTAGGAGTTTTATAAACACTTGAACATGATGAACCGACATGGTATGTTTTGAAAAGAGGGTAAATGGAAAAAATTTACCCAAATATATTAGATATAGTATATTGGTTGTGTGGGTTGTTAGTATAATCGAGTAAGATTTTAAAAAAAGTGAAATGGTTATAAATAACTAATCAGAATTCATATAAGGAAAGTATATGAAATAAGATGAAGTAAATCTGAATTTAAATCAGATTTAGAATTAAAATAAGGAAATTTTAAGTTCCTGGGAGATTTTGAAAATGTTTTTCAAACTGAAAGAAATATAGTATTGAACTCACTTCGATCGCTGGAAAATAGATTCCGATGGTGGAGTCGACCATCATCGGTGTTCATTTTCGAGTTCTAAGTGACGGATTACTACCAAGGTTTTGTTTTCGAATTGTTTGAGAAAACAAGTTGTTTAGAAATTCAAAGGTTTTGAATTGACACTACGATTTCAAATTGATTTGAAATTTACCCTGGAATTTAAGTTCTGGAATTAAAATTTAACTAATAAAGTTAAATAAATTGTGATGGTAAAAATAAATTGAAATTTAACTTGAACTAAGTTAAATATAATTGAATTGGATTAGAGATAATCTAGAATGGAACCAAATTGATAAGTCAATAATTTGGAATTTGATATTGGGGTTCGAATGAAATTCTATTTGGATTTAAGGATTTGAACTGATTGGAATTTGATTGAGATAAAACTGGTATATGATGAGTTGATAGCATATTGAAGTGATAGAGTTGATATGCCCGACAAAAAGGTACCAGTTTATATTATATATGGATATGAGATCTATGAGCCGAATTGGCAAGCCGCTTGGCTGTTTGATTTTCTTTTGGGTTGGAGAAGAAGGCCTAGAGAGGCGAGTTGGAGTTTTACCGATAGGGCTGTACAAAGGAAGTTATGGCAAAAAATTTTGAAAAGTTAAGGTGTTGGAAAATTTTTAAAATTTTTGGCAATTTAGTTAGTCGGAATAAATTAATATTTTAATCGATATTAGTTGGTTCAGTTGAAACCAGAGATAAGAGGTAAACAGATAAATTTTTACTCAGTAGATAGGGTCGTCCCCTACCTTAGCAATTTCGAGGACGAAATTATTTTAAGGGGGAAGATTGTAATGACCCGTAATATGGCAGGAGAATAATTAACTAATTTAATTATTAAATATTGATTTAACGATATCAATAACTGGAATTAAATAATATTTATATTTAATTAATATAAATAATAGGATAATATATTTCCAGAATAGTCGGAAATAGTAGAATTCACAATACGATGTGAACTGGATCTTATATAAGCTATAATTCAATTTGGAGTTGAATTATAATGACGAATATATTGAATCGACGTCAGTTGAACGTATAATTTATAATATAATTATAATCGAGCTCGAAATGGCGC
The DNA here is from genome assembly GCA_030737875.1 of Allium sativum. Taxonomy (NCBI): domain Eukaryota; kingdom Viridiplantae; phylum Streptophyta; class Magnoliopsida; order Asparagales; family Amaryllidaceae; genus Allium; species Allium sativum. The sequence goes on along the minus strand of JASFAX010000027.1, from coordinate 10,324,491 downwards.
TGCAGTTCGCTATTTAGCGATTTGAACTTCAACTGAATATACAGGGTCCGTTTCAAGTCGGATTTCGGTGAAAAAAGAAACGTGTGGAGCTGGTGAAGTATATTTTTCTAGTGGAAGAGAAAAATCGGGATTTCGTCATATAGATTTTGATTTATGGCCAATTCAAATTTTAGAAAAGTCGCTATAGAACTATTAATAATTTAATTCGATTTAAAAGGTGTTTTGACCATAACTGGAGCAGACGATCGAATTAAGCCACGAAACCAGTTCCGTTGAGTTCGTATCGTCGATTAGAGTCAGAAAACATATATAGTTTGTTATTTTTGAACATTGGAAAATTTGGTGTCTAAAGGAGCACTTACGGTGCGTAGAAAATAGCGTACCGGGAAACAGTCTCGGAAAACGACGAACTGTGTGCCTTTGGGTTCGTATTAATTTATCGTTATAAGAAAGTCAAGTTTCGCGGCAAACCGATGACGTATGTGACTTTGGTGGCCAAAAACGCCTTATGTTGAGTTAACCATTTATACGTTTTAAACAGGGGTAACTTTATTTGAATGGTTAACTGGTCAAACGAACTCGGAATTCAACGAAACAAGTTTCATACAAAACCTTAGGAAGAGGTCTAGTGAAACGTCAAGGCCTCATATTTTTAGGATTTTTTCTGTAATTTTAAAGAATTAATGCTAGGTGTTTTTCATCGATATTTTCTAAGGGATTTTCACAAACGGTGTCGGAATTAGACGAAACCTGTCCCATTGGATCCGGAATATTTTTCTATGCTAGGATTAGTATTTTTTCATCTCGACCAGAGTTCGATTGTAGGACCTTTTGCCCATATTTCACGATGAAGTTTGGTAGAATAAAATATTATAAAAATAAAGATCTAAGAACATATAAGTAGCCCCCCTTCTCTTTTGTTTAACTTAATATTCTCCATCTGCTAGGTCAAATAATACGAGCCGCCAACATCGTTCTCATCTCCAGTAAAACAAATTCTTCTTTGAAAATAAAAATATAAAGGGTTGTCGCGTTTTCTGTTGTGCGGAAGTCAGGTCGATGCCGCGGCCTTTGTTTCGAACTTCGAGTGGCTGAATTTGGGTGGACTGTGTGGTAAAGGGCGACGTTAAGGCGGTGATTTACTGTTCGTAGCAACTGTGAGGTGGTTGTGGATTTAAAAGGGGTGGTGATGAGTTTATAAAGGGACGGACGAAAGTCGAGTGGATAGGGGGTTGACTGATGGTTCAGTGGCGTTGTTTTTCTGTGTGAATGGGACCAGGTGGAAGGGGTATTGCGAGCTTGAGGCGATTGCATCTGCGTTGAAGCAGTTCGACGGTTATTGGAGGGAGTGAAGGACATAGGAATATTGTAGGGGTCAGGAAAGGCTGTGTAGTTGTGATTAGAAGCTAGGTCAGTTTTATCTAATTTATCATGTTGAAGAAAAGGAGATGGTGATGGAAATTGGTTGCGGGTCTTTGGAAAATAAAATGAAGGAGCAGGTTTGTTGTCAATGGTGGAAGAAGAAAGTAAATGAGCGGGCTGTTAATCCAAGTGGGCCTGCGCTGAAATCAAAATGGGTAAAGCCCATTAATGAATTAAATTTAAGTTGTTTTAATTTAATTATCTTCAAACCTTGTTTTAACTTGAAAACTTGATAACTAGTTCGTTCGGAGTCCGATTGACAAACCGTAAGTTGCGTTAGGACCGAATGGACGAGAGCTTCGCAATGAAGCTGACTGGGAGTGGATTGGGGCTCGTAAGAATTTATGGAGAAATAAATTATTTGATTCAAATCAAATAACAGTTTATCGTTCTTTAACGATGAACTGCAAATGTGAGTAAAACTTACCAACTCTGAACAGTTATATTTTTATAACGTATTTTTAGAACTGTTAATCATCTATTGATTGTTGTGTGTTGGTTGATTGATTGAACTGCTAGTCTGTTCATATATTGCAATATATGATGTGATATATAATCTATTGTCGATCATATGTGTTTGGACGATATTTATCATCGTGATTTGATATGATTGAATACCATAACGTACCGGAATGTTGATAAGGGATTTTCAAAGTGATATTGAGAATAAAATATTTATAGATGGAATATATATAAATAAAAGATATTTATAAATAGAAATATTTATAAATAAGAAAATATTTATAAATGGAATATTTATAAATATGAGATATTCAGAAAGGAAATAATTTCAAAAACGTTTTCTTTTTGAATGGAAAGGCCTGTGTGGTGTGTTCAGGGATTTTCCCGATGCTCCCGATACAAAGGAGGTTATGGCGAATTTTCCTGGGAATTTAAGGAGTTAGAATATTTTTAAGAATAAATTTGAAAAGGAAATATTTGCAAACCATTTGCAAATAGAATAAAATAGAAAAAGAAATATTTGTAAACCATTTACAAATAGAATTGAAAGGGGAATATTTAGAAAGTAAATAGAGTTAATAAAAAGGAAATTGGTTTATAACGGAATAAGATGTTATAAAAAATGAAACCGTTATAAAAAGGAAAACGTTATTAAATGAACATTTATAAAGTGAAGAACCGTTACTAAAAAGTGAATCTTTATAAATGAATAAATGTTGTTAAAAGGGGATCTTTTTAAATGGATAAACGTTAATCAAAAAGGAGAAATAGAATATGGTATTCGAGGTTAGTAAATCGAATATGGTATTCGAAGTTAGTAAGTCGAATATGGTATTCGAAGTTAGTTAATCGAATATGGTATTCGAAGGTTAGTTAATCGGTATTCGAAAGTTAGTTAATCGAATATGTTATTCGAAAGGGGTTAGTCGAGTCGAGTTAGTTGAATAGAGTAAATTGATTAGAGTTAAACAGTTAGAGTTAATCGGTTAGAGTTAATCAGTTAGAGTTAATCGGTTAGAGTTAATCAGTTAGAGTTAAACAGTTAGAGTTAATCGGTTAGAGTTAATCAGTTAGTGTTAAACAGTTATAATTAATCCATTAGAGTTAATCCAAATGAGATGCCATTTAGCACGACTGCTAGCGTAATTCGCAGGGCTGTAAGTAGCCCACGGCGGTCAGATGTTTCCTGAGGGAATCAGGCGTAACCATTGTGATCGCTGCGATCTAGAGTCAAGTGAATGGAGTCAAATCGAATAGTAGTTATTCAAACGGAGTTAAATAGAGTTAATCGAATATTAGTTATTCGAACGGAGTTAAATAGAGTTAATCGAATATTAGTTATTCGAACGGAGTTAAATAGAGTTAATCGAATATTAGTTATTCGAACGGAGTTAAATAGAGTTAATCGAATATTAGTTATTCGAACGGAGTTAAATAGAGTTAATCGAATATTAGTTATTCGAACGAGTTAAATAGAGTTAATCGTATATTAGTTATTCGAATGGAGTTAAATAGAGTTAATCGAGTATTAGTTATTCGAACGGAGTTAAATAGAGTTAATCGAATATTAGTTATTCGAACGGAGTTAAATAGAGTTGTCGAATATTAGTTATTCGAATAGAGTTAAACGGAGTTAAATAGAGTTAGTCGAATATAGTTTATTCGAATAGAGTTTAAGGAAAGAAATTATCAATTATAGTTTAATAGGAGTTATTGATTAGTTTAATCGAAAGGAGATTTTCGAATATAGCGTATTCGAAAGAAAGAGATCGAATATAGTTTATTCGTAAGAGAGAAATTTCGAATATAAGTTATTCGAAGAGAGATAATCGAATATAGGATATTCGAATAAGAGTTAATCAAATAGAGATTACTCGAAAGAGAATTATACGTCGAATTCAATTATACCGAATTCGGGAAAGTAATATTTACTTTCCGGTTTTTAGATCAAGAGTATACACTAATAAATTAGGGTTAGGTTTAATTATTCGAATTAAAGAATAAAGGTTATAATTGAAGTTAGATATTGCGAAAGTAGGGACTATAACGTTATCGTTATAATCAATGTTTTCAATAAAGAAGTGGATTCGTAAATTGAATCTGAGAGTTACATAAAGAAGTTGTTAAAGATTTAAAAGATAAACTGTTACTATTTCGAAGTTATAACGTTGTTCAGTTAAGGTCTGAGAGGTAATTATACCCCAACTTGATTGACTTCCTTCTTAACTAAGGAATGGTAAGGTTTGATAGTGAATGATGGTTAAGTGAATTCGGTAAATGGTTTGAGTTGGCATAGCGATGTTTTATTTAAACATCTGTTTAAATCCAATAAAGGAACTTTGGAAATGTTTTCCAAATAAGAAATCAGAAATGTTTTCTAATATAGGAAACAGGAAATGGAAATGTTTTCCTTTGTTAATAAATTATATTTTCTAAAATTAAAAAATGAAAAATGTTGAATATACGGAAACAGGAGATAAGTAACTAATGAACTAAAGAGATAAATATTAAATGATGATTGATCGATATAATTTCCATGTGGAAATAATATCGTTGTTTGCACACGAGTTTTTCTTTGATTGTTAACTCACCGACTATCGAAGTTTTTGACCATTTTAACATTGTTAATATGGAGAGACCGGTTGGATTATTATCCAAAGAACCACTCTGTATTGGCATAAGCGTTGCGTGCCAAAGATAATTGAAGACGGAGTAAAGTGCAAAGGGCTATTGTTTAAGTCTTAGATAACAATGCCTAAGATGGATATACTGAATAGTGCCTTCGGTTCATCCTGTTCCTGGATGACTTGTATAGATGAATGTCCGACAGAGTATTTCTAGAAAGGTCACGTACATCGATTTCTTTGACCGTACCAAGAGTGGAAGCGGAGAAGGAAACTTCTTTTAGCTGACACGTAATGTATGGTTGTAGACGTCAAATTAGTGATTTAAATGGATCTGACAATGTGGCATTCGAAGTGAATCTGATGTGATGATAAAGCGTAACCTCAAGCCTCATCAACCGATAAATGACAGAAATCGGGCAGGTAGCATGGCTAAGTCGGTCGCACCTAAGTAGGGTGTATAATCACCTATCTAGAGAATATTCATTTGCTTCTTTAATCTATCAATGTTGTCTCATATATATATAAGGGAAATGGTTGTTGATCCCAACCGTTGGTGATATACATTCGATACACTCAAGCAAAATGAGTGGTCCGTCAGGTGTGGCTGAGTTGCAAGATGTTCTTGTTGAACTCCAGTGTATCGTTCCTAGAGTACACTGATTGGAAGGTAGTTCCATACCTTGTCATAGTTGGAAATCCATTACCCAATACGTGCTTGCGGTTTTTATTGTATACTATATTTGTAGAACGTGAGATGAAAGTGTTTCTGCTAGATTGTTATCTAATTGTATTTAGACATTATTATAATATCAGAATGATATTGTTTACAAAGTTGTTGGATTCTCATAAGGGAAAAACCCGTTCCGTTATGCGGCGTGGTCTTATGAGATATCGTTTACTTGTTCAAACTGTTTTAAACCGTTTTACTCATACCAGTCCCATGACTGACCCGGAGTTTACTTTGTGTTTTCCTTAAACTTTTGGGTGCCTAAATTTGTACGGGCAGTCAAGTAGTCGGGATTTTACTGATACACATGGAGAGCTTGGAGCAGGAGGCTTCAGTATTCTATAGCTATTATTATTTCCGATGTTGTTGTAAGTGTTGTACTCTGATAAGTGCTATTGTAATGTTATATTTTATTCGTTCCGCTGTGAGTTTCGTGTTTACTCTGATGATGATGTTCTTCTTCTTCTTCTATTCTATAAGTTCTATCTTATCTTTCCTCACCCTCTAACTTCTTTCATTAACTATTCGGTTATTTTCGATCCTTGGATGTTCGATATGTGTTGTATATCGGATAACCAAGATCGCATTTTTACGGGTCGTTACAAGGGGGAGGTGACACTACAGTCGACCTGGTGGGGGGGGGGGGGGGAGTCGACACTACAGTCTACCTGGGGTCAGTCTGCCTGAAAGTCTGCTGAAACTTGTACAGGCCATAACTTGGTCATACGGACTCCGATTTTCGAAAACTCGAACTCTATTTCATGTAAAATTTCGAGACGAATGCAATGGCGCAACCCATTTCCCTTGATTCTTATTTTAAAATTTAATTCTGCCTTGATTCTTGTATTAACATGTTATAAAAATTCGGGTTGTTACAACACCTGCTTAGTTATACTCTGATTTGAATGCAAGTTCACATGACCCATAATTTATGTTAGTTGAATCGCTAAATTGCAATTTCATGCGCCACACACCTTTATGTATTGTAAAATATTACATGTTCTTGATTTCCCCTTTTCTCACGTTTATAAAGTTGGGCTGAATTGTGTCGAGCCCAACATTTGTTATAATGTTGCGAACGTACAAACGGGGGTAATAACGTTGGGTGAAAAACATGAAAAATATATGTTGGCATGGTTGGCACATGCCAACGACAATGACATTTAAGCTGTATGAATTGTTATACCCAAGAATAAAGGACATGACATTTACATATAAAACTGAGAAGTGATAAAATATGTAAATTTAGAAAACACGGTATGCTTAACCCGAGGTTGGATTGAGTTGTGACGTAAACCTGCCCGGACCCGCCCGACTGTCCAGTAGTTGCAACAATACCTATCCAATGTGGGTGGTTAAGCATTAAGCCCAATAAGGACCCGAGGTTAGACTGAGCTACGGTGTAAACCTGCCCGGAACCGACCGGCTCATCCAGTAACCGTAGCAATATCTGTCTAATGTGAGTGGTCGGTGCTTTAAGAGGCTAAGGACAGATGGTATGGTTAAGTCAACTAAAAACACTTAACCAAATTCAACATGTTAACAAGAATTGATGGGTGAGGTTAGGTAAGCACAGACACTTAACCACTTAACATGTTTGACTTGAAAACCCTAGTAACGAGGGACCTGTTTCAGCAGTAACCCAAGTTAGGTATCATGGTACCCTGAAACTAGGCAGGGTGGGGCACGATTACTGGGCTGATTGTAAGCGGTCAAAAACGACGGCGGTGGGTGCACAGTGTAGGTTGTAACGGGGTGCGGGCGTGCACACACTCCGGAGCAGACAAACAGGGCACTGGGGCACCAGTAGTATAACCTATGCATTCTAAGGTTTGTGCCGGGGCCGCCACCATGGGTCTTGATACACCCCATGGTGGGACCAGCATAGGTATCTACTATCTCTGGGGGTCGTATGACACATATGTTTATGCGAGTAGGAGCCGATCTTTAGTAAATGGGGATCACTACACCCTCGGTATGGGGTGCCAGTTAGAATAAGCTCAAGTAGGTGCAGAGATATAGTGTGGGTGCGATAGTACATTCGATTCTAAACTACACTTCCTTAGCTTGTGATACTTTCCTGTTTTCAGTTTATATCTATCATGCCCTTTTTCTTATTCACATACTGAAGAGTCACTAGATTTACTCAGTCTTTATGTCTGACTCTATTTTATTTTCGTCTTCTTTTCTTTCGTTTCCCCCCCAGGTCCACAGGGAGGAAACAACCCAGCTTAGTCAGACTCTTTGCAAGCTTCTAGACCGTAGATGTATGGTTTGGATCTATTTTGCTCGGACTTTGGCTATGGATATCACTACGGGGATTTTTGTTACTTTATTTATGTTTTATGCTTCTTTAATAGTCAATACAGTAATGAGGTTGTAATGTTGGAAGTATTTTGAGATAATTGTGGAAATGTTTTGTTTGAACACGTATTGATGAAGTAAAAGCCTGTTTGTTTTCCGCTGTTTAAAATATGTGTATTTATATCTGTCTTGTGTTTATATGCGACTTTTACTTATAAACCTCCACCAAAGTTAAGGCATTCCCTTTGTGAGTGACCTTAACGGAGGTGGGGTGTTTCAACTATCATTTCTAAGGCTCGCTGCATGTTGTCAATCACAGGATTGGATAGGTGTTTTTGGGCTGAAGCTGTTTCCACAGCATGTTATCTCATCAACCGCTCTCCCTCTATTGCTATTGGTAAGAAAACTCCGATTGAGGTATGGTCTGGTTCTCCAGCAAATTATTATGAATTGAAAGCTTTTGGATGCATTGCTTATGCTCATGTTGATAATGGAAAGCTAGAGCCAAGAGCTGTTAAATGAATTTTTCTTGGTTATAAGTCTGGTGTTAAAGTCTATAAATTATGGAATCCTGAAACAAGTAAGGTTGTAATTAGCAAAAATGTTGTGTTAATGAATCTGCTATGTTACATGATATTCCATCTACTAACGATCTTGTTGAGAGTAAGCATAAATCAAATGTCCAGGTGGAGCATATTATTGATTTAGATGCTACATCAAACGCATAAATTGAGAGACAGGATGAAACGCCCATTATTGAGGATCCTCCACCAGTTATACAACCACCCCAGCAATCTATTGCAACAAGCAGACCTAGAAGGAATCCAAAACCAGTAAGAAGGTTTATTGAGGAAGCAAATGTTGTTGCTTATGTATGTGTTGTAGCAGAAGAAATAGAAGGTATTGCTGAGCCTTCTTCATATTCGGAGGCTGTTATCTCTAGTGATTCTGATAAGTGGATGGTTGCTATGCAAGATGAGAATTCATCTCAAGGTGGAGATTGTTAATTTGTGATCCGAAATTCTCATTAGAATTGGTCCAGCTGATGTCACCTAAAGGATCTCATCTAAATCCTTAATTTACTCTCATGATTGAGATATTTTCAGTAACCTCATTTGAAGGATAAAGGAGATCCTTAATTTACTCTCATGATTGAGATATTTTTAGCACCCTCATTTAAAAGATAAAGGAGATCCTTAATTTAATCTCATGATTGAGATATTTTCCGCAACCTCATTTAAAGGATAAAGGAGATCCTTAATTTACTATTTCTCCCCTTATTTGGCTGCATGAAAGTAGAATATAAATTTTGATTGCTATGATTTGTATGTAAGCAGCTTGTAAAAACTCCATCAATTAATTAATAAAGTTTTCCTTTCTCCCTTGTTTTTTTACCGAAAAGGGTTTTTCCACGTTAAATCTTGTGTGTGATTCTATTTTTGCTTGCTTCATTGTTCATTTATTTTATTAACAGATTTCACTTTAATTAAATATAAAAATTTAAAACTAACTACTAAAATTAATGTTATACAAAGTACTAAATTCTTCATTCTTTTATTCAAATTTAATCATGTTTAAATTTAACACCAAAATTTAACTAAATTTAAAAAAATAAGTTCAAATTTCCATCATCTAAAATTAAAAGTGATTTAAAAATAAAACAATCAAATAATTTAAGATACTAGTGTTAAAATAAAAGTTTATTTTCCGGTTTAGATAAATATATTGCAATGAATTCCCAGTTTTATGTAATTTATTTCTAAGGTTAGAGAGATAAAAGGTGATGAAAATATAAAAGGGTAATTTTGAGAAAGACATGGTATATGAAAAGAAATTTTCAATGTATGCTATTTTATTTCATTTTACGGTGTATGTTAAGAAATTATAGGTGTATGAATAGAATTAGCCTTTGTTTAAATCGTTGCTTTTTTATATTATTTATTACCTAATGATTTGAAATTTGTACATTTTAACCAAGCTAAATTGTACTACATATAAAAAATGATACTTTGTATGCGTTTGCACAATATAAATAGAATAAATGTTCAAGCATCACCAATTAAAAAATTGTGTACTTTGCACTTAAAATAGTACAGACACTTTGAACTGTCATTGTTGTACTTATCTCTTTTGGTTTGAATTTATAATTTGGAGCAAAAAAAATTATTGTGAATAATTTTTCTATGATATTTCCAATTCAAATTTAAGGTTTTAATCTTATAACACGAAAACTAATAAAATGATTTATCTATTTCGATCAATAATATAGAGCTAAACCTCAATAGTTGAATATATAATCATTTGGTATCAGATGATGTGATGCTTATGGTTGTTGTTTTTGAAAAACCTTATTTATTGGAGTATTTTACTAAAATTTACAAGACAATTATGACTTCTTGTTGTTCATAGTTGACACACCATAAGATACTTGTACATCAAATGCGCATACACAAAAGAGAAAATAAAACTATAGATGAACATTTTTATTTTTCGTATACATACGAACAACATAAGCACAAATTCACAATAGTTGTAAAAGCGAAGACACAATAAGTTGAGAAGTAATGTGAACTAGAAAATGGTATTTTGCAGATTTTGTGATGTGTATGTACGACGATATACATCCACCAAATGTTGTGATGAAATACTTTGCTAAAGCTTGAATAAAATAAAATGAAAACTGGTTGTAAAACTTAACGTCGCTCAATTTTTTTTCCTCGTCAGAAGTGGTTCACTTCCTGACCCTTGAAAATAACCAAGATTTTGAAGTTTTTTCTTCTGCAGTATCTCGACGTGACATAAGCATGAAAGATATTCAAAAGTGTGTGTTTGTGTGTATATACACACACACATACAATTTTTTTTATAATGACCGAAGAAGTTGGTTGCTTTATAGCTTATTGAATGGCAATATGCAACTGAAATGGAAAAAGTAGACCCCCGCTCTAGGATTCTCTCTCTCTCTCTATTTATATATATATATATATAGAAATGCTAAACAGACTGACAATTTTTCTATCAAATAATGCGAAAGAAACAAAAATATAGGGAGGGCCGACAGTAAACAATATCAAATTACCCTTATACCCTCCCTGAATTAAATATTTGGTATCAACTGCATTATTACACCGAATATTCTTTGGTCCATGTAGCAAAATTCATATATATATATATATTTGTGTGTGTGTGTGTGTGTGTGTGTGTGTGCATGCGCGCTATGAATCCAATAATGAAGAAAGAAACACAAGTTAACTTAATCGAGACGACATAAAGGAGGATTTCCTTGCCGTACTGATGTTAAATAAGAATTTTGAGAACTAAAATCTAAGACAAACAAGTATAAAAAAATAATTAAAAAAGAAATCTTCTTTTTTTGAATTCAATTATTTTCAACGAAGATCAAATTGTTCGAACAAACTCAATTTTCTCTAAAACAAGTTCACAAATTTACAAATAATGATTGTAGTTCTTTTTTAAAAAGATCAAATTTTGTTACTTGTTTCATGGTAATTCATGTAACACCCCACATCCGTTAGTGTCACTCACAAAGGGAATGCACTAAGTTCTGTGGAGCATTTTAAGGTAAAAGATGCAGATGAATTACAAGACAGACAAAAATTAAAACAGCGGAAAATAAAACTTTGCTTTATTAATAAAATAGTTTGTACAACTATTTCTTTATAACATCAGAGTATCATCTATCTTACAAAATAAAGAAGCATAAAACAACATTTATATTCCCCAATTGTAGCAAGAGCCAGCCATAGCATCTGAAAAGAGAATCCAAGCAAAACTTCGACAAATCTTCAAGCTCGGAAAGAGTGACAGTCCAACTTAACCTGAGCTATACTATTCCCTCCTTTACCACCTGGGGGGGGGGGGGAACGGAAGAAAAGAAGACGAAAGAAAAACAGAGTCAGACATAAAGCCTGAGTAAGTTCAGTTACTTCTAGCATGTGAACATGGAAAAACAAAACGACATGAATTAACTGAATACAAGATAACACCATGATGATAGGATCAGCAAGATTAGACAAGATTAACACAAGATATGCTAAGACAAGATAAACTGGATATGCCCTAATACTTTCGCTGCTTCGCTATTTCCTTGTTATACTAGTTTCTATATCTCTGCACCATCTAACTAGTGTCCCACCCTAGTAAAGATAACGTGATCCCAATCCCTGTATTTTCCATTGCCTTCAGGCATACATTTATTATTTATTACCTAGATCTAATCTAGGGTTTTCTATCAAGTGCTTTCTAGATTCAACTAGAGTTTGCGCTATCTGCTGAACGCTTCTCGGATTCAGGGTTTATGCCACCTAGTCCAACTAGGGATTATGCTACCTATCGAATGATGCCCCCAAGTCTAGGACACACTACCTAGAGTGGTGTACGTTCCTAGACTTCCCCACGCATGTATCGCGAATCGTTATCGCTTGTCTAGATGCACATGTCCTGTAATGTGCGGCCCGAGTCCTGTGGCAGGGCAAATCAAGAAACACAGGACTCGGTCGGGAGCTTTCAGATATCTACCGATGCAGATGCTAAGGTCTATTTTAATTCCAGTGGCTATGGTCCCACTCGACCCCTCCCTCAACTAATGAAAGGCACACCTTGAAAAATGAGAACTATACGCAGGCCCCCTATGCCCCACTAACCTATGGCCATCCTCACCCATAACTAGATAGCAAGTATATGGTCTTTTGGAGATCTTCGCCTTTCCGCTTCACGTATCTTTATTGACTCAAGATGGATGGTAGACGACGAGTTGCTATCACATGGCTACCGGTTTCTCGCCGAATCACGCTGGTCTATCCTAGTCTTTAGATTGCCATATTTTGCAACCAAGGCATACCCTTGGTTCTTCTACCGCAGACCTTAACCTCCGTGAGCCCAGGAGGATCATCTGCAGCCTCACAGAGGGATACCAAGAGTACCCTCACGTCCCCTCGAAGCCTCGGGCTTCGTAACCCAATTCGTTGGAGCCTTCTTTTTATTCAGACGGACGTCCGCTCCTTCCCGTGTTATACTAAGAATTACTACTTAGTTTTGCTAACTAAGGTTTACCACTTAGTTTCCAGAATCGTTGTTTTCTTAACTAAGGTTTACTACTTAGTTCTCTTTCTCATCAATTTGGATTGGTTAAGTGTCATTAGTCCATTCAAGCTAACTTAACCCTCTTCATTTATACTGTTGAACTAGTTAAGTGTTATCAGTAATTCATGTTGACTTAACCCTACCACAAACTAAGTTATATTGGTTAAGTATTTCTTATTACTTAATCCTGTTCATTCATCCTGCATTGGTTAAGTGTTCCTTTTTAACTTAACCTTGACAATCTGTTTTAAGTAACACTTTATCAATGGTTAAGTATTATCCCTTCATGTTTTAGACTTTACCCTATTCATTTATCACAATCTGATGGTTAAGTGTTCAAGTTTACTTAACCCTACGGTGTATTCCAGCTAACATATCAAATTGGCTAAGTGTATTAAATTTTACTTAACCCCAACCTCTAGTCTAGTTAACATGTTAATTTGGCTAAGTATATTACTTTTACTTAACCCCACCTTCTAGTCTAGTTAACATGTTAATTTGGATAAGTGTTTTCTTAGTTACTTAACCCCTACAAATATTGTCTTGTTACGATGTTAAGTTTGGTTAAGTGTTCCTATGGACTTAACCCTCCCATTCTAGCTTAGCTGTGTTAAGTTGGTTAAGTGTTCCTATGGACTTAACCCTCCCATTCTAGCTTAACTGTGCTAAGTGTCTGTATGAACCTAACCCCACCCATATGTTTGGTTATCATGTTGAATTGGTTAAGTGTCTTAGTTAACTCAACCCTACCATTTTTGTTCTAGCTTTAATTAAATAAATTAAAGCTGCGACCACTCACATTAGACAGATATTGTTGCGATTACTGGATGTGCCGGTTGGTTCCGGGCAAGTTTACATCGCAACTCAGTCTAACCTCGGGTTAGGCCTATTCGTGTTTTCTAAGTTCAAAGGGTTTGGATTAATTTTCAAATCAGGTTTTGAAAGTAACCATCTCGTCCGTCGGATCAGTTAGGGATAGCCAGGGAGAGCAGGAAACTTGTATTTTCCAAAACCAAGCCTAGACACTATCCTCTCTGTCACCGTAGAACTTTCTGGTGTATTATTAAAAGATATGTCGTTAATAAACCTTTAATTTGTCTAAATTTACATCTTCTCATTAAGGACAAATTCTATAAGTAAATTATTCCTAATTTACTTATTTCCTAATTACTCTTTTAATGTAAATTGTCAGCATTTATTATTATGGCCCATTTTCCCCTCTATATCATATTTATGCTTTTTGGTATGTAAACTATACCAAATTAAGAGTCACTAACCATGATTTTGCTAAACATGACAATTACTCACAATTATGGCCAATTTCAAATTTATGCCAATATACTTATTATGCCAAATTAGCTAATCCAATTCTGATTTAACATTCTAATTATAGTTCATGTCAAACTAGACTTATTATTCTAGTTTCTAGTTCATGTAAATGCTAGATTTACAAGTCAATACTAGATTCAAATTACACATCCTATAATTCATGTCAAATTTATCCAATTTGCATTTTTATAAACATGCCATAATACATGTTCTCAATTTATGCCAATTTCCAAGTTTATAACTATGTTTTAGTAGATTTCATATTTTGCCCAAATCGTATTCCCATCGTTCGTATAATCGTGATTCAATCTAGATTATAGATAAATCTAGATTCGTAGATAAAAGGGAATGAACCAAAGATGCTATGAAAAGATAGACATAATAACTGGCATAAAATGATAATTTACTAATTACAGGCCAAACGAATTACACTAAAATAAATTGATCTAAAACATCGAAGGCCTATAGGTCTGAAAATGTTATGACATAAAAGGGTTTAATAACGATGTAGGGGTAAGAACATGGGTAGACCTAACTTAATAGGTAAATTCCCAAGATCAAAATCCAAAGAAAATCAAGAATAGACAGAATAGATAATCCGGTTTAGACCCAATTTCACAGTCACAAAACTTAAGCAACACTATCCTAGTCATGAATCATAGGTGTTTAGTCACCGTTGTCCTTGTTATGTCATAGGCAATAGTTTATGTTTCCTAATCAAAGGCATAGGCTTGTGTTCATAGTCAAAGGAAATAATTCTCATAGTCATGAGTCACAGTCATAGGCAATGTTCATAGTCAAAGAGGCATATGGTTTTAAGGTCCATAGTTTCATAGTCACAGTCTTATTGGTCATCGAACCATAACAGTTGGTCCAAGGATATAAGCACTGATTCGAACCGAAAGATTTGGCATATTCTTTTATTCCTTTAATTTCATGTCACGAATAGAGAAAAACGTTCAAATCTAAAAAGTAACCGACTTACAGAGATTAGATTAGATTCCTAGAAAAACAGTCGTTGAAGTCGTTTGAATCTTCACTTGAATCCTAGCTTGTTTTGAATCTCCTCTTGAAAGTCTTGAGCAGCATTTCCTCGTCTTGATTTATTTTATATATTATTTTATTTATTTATACATTTTCTCAGAGGCAGCGTAAGGATAGAATGAAATGGTGTAGAGAGAAGTAGGCCAGGAGGCTGTTTATATAGGATTAGGCAGACGAATCTAGGTAGAAAACGAGACCAGGTACATCAGAATGCACCCAGGCCCAAAAGTGAGTTTTTGCACCCAGGTCGACACCCATGTCGACTGGGCAGTCGACCTGGTCAGGGGGGGTCGACTACCCAGTCGACTCCCTAGTAGACCTTGGTTCTTGGCGGGAATTTTCCCGCCCAGCCCGCTTCTGGGTTTGAATTCGAATTTCGAATTCAAATTTTGAGCTGTTTTCGATTCTGAAAATTCCTGAAACTTCGGAGGGTCATATCTCCCTCATACGGACTCCTATTTTCGCAAACTCGGACTCGTTTCCAAGCAGAATTTCGAGACGAACGCAATGGAGCAACCCGTTTCCCTTGATTTTGATTTTAAAATTTAATTCTGCCTTGATTTGTGAATCCTAGTGTTACAGAATTACGGGGTGTTACATTCTCCCCCACTTAAAAGGATTTCGTCCCCGAAATCTTCAAGTTAGGAAGAATGTGTCCTACCATCAAATCACCCATCTACTCGACCATTCAATCACAGGCATTCATTGTCCTTAAAAGATTTCTAATGCTTTCATGTTATTATGCATAGTGTGTGTATATGTCTTTATCTAGTGCAAAATCAGGCAGTCTACTGATTCAGTCGACCTCCTTAATGCGAATCATGTCAGTGCCATGTGTCCAATCATGTATGCAAGCACCCCTAGTTATGTAAATACTACATGTGTGCATAGCCATTCATCCATATGATAACATATCAAGCTCAACTTACAAACAAATACATATCTATAAATGAAATATGAAAGCGTCCGAACTGATCTAGTGCCTAATACGTATGTATATGCATTCACGAGCAACCATTAGAAACCACTCGCAACAATCAACCATTGCATGTTTCAAATACATGTTTACATCCATTGGATTCTACCTAAGGATCGATGATACGTCCTAGAGGATATACCTAAGAAGCTAGAAACAATTAGGTCTGAAACTCCTAGAGAAAGGATATACCCTTAAGAAAGAGGGTATGATGCATGTATCTAGTCTTCTTGAGCTTTACTCCACTGTATCTTAACTAATTTAACTTCACGATTGTGAAGTTTCTGACCTCCATTTCCAAAATAAACAGATGTCAATCACGGTACCAAGTGTATGTACTAAGATGATTAGAGGTCTCCCTCTTATCCACCATGCCATAACTATAAGGGTCGAAAGGTCACTACGTGCTTTTTAGAGTGCCTGCCACAACTATTCATCTCTCACGCAAACCATCCTAGTCGAACTCGACAGTCCTCAAGTACAAGCCCCAAAGGCCTAAACCAATATCAGACAAGCACCCAAGGAATATCTCCTCCGAATTTAGACGATCTACGTGAGATGATATAAGTAAACTCAATAGCTATTCTTAAATCCCTACTAACCAAAAATAAACTAGTCGGACCACCAATTGGATTTGAGAATATAGTGGGATCTTTCTACTATACAAGTACTATGGTGCAGAGACTCAACTATGGAAGTGGATATGAACAAATGCGAAGAGCTAAAACCAAAGGAAAGAGTACGAACAATAAAACTAGACTCTTCCAACAGAACTTTACTACCTTTCTCCTAGGTACGCTTAGTGGTGAAGGTAAGTACTTGCCCTTCTGAAAACTTGTCCTTTGCCCTTAATTACATGCCCTATTACACTATAGTAAAGATACTTCCTCTGGTCTTTGGTTTTTTAATTCCTTCCTTCTTTGTGAGCTAAATCTACATCCATGAATTCCTCATCCTCTTCCGTGTGTAGTCATGTTGACAAATCTCTCGAAAGCTGCTTCCATCCTATAGAAAACCCTATAAGCTTGAAAGAAAACTGGCCGTAGGTGAAACAACTACGGCTATGGATGGAAGCCAGGCATGACTTTGCCCATCGATGAGGTTACCTCCCAGAAAGCCAGGAGACCCAGAGACTCAAGAAAGAAGGAGACAAGAATTCAAACAGAGAAAGAGAAGATAATGCGTATGGCTTTGGGGAATATGCCTTTAAAACAAATCTTTTCTCTTGAAAATGCTTCTTTTAAAACCGTTTTGAAAATAATTTTTCAAATCCTTTATCTGATCTGGTAACCTTCAGCTCTGATACCACGTGTAACACCCCACATCCGTTAGTGTCACTCACAAAGGGAATGCACTAAGTTCTGTGGAGCATTTTAAGGTAAAAGATGCAGATGAATTACAAGACAGACAAAAATTAAAACAGCGGAACATAAAACTTTGCTTTATTGATAAAATAGGTTGTACAACGATTTCTTTATAACATCAGAGTATCATCTGTCTTACAAAATAAAGAAGCATAAAACAACATTTATATTCCCTAATTGTAGCAAGAGCCAGCCATAGCATCTGAAAAGAGAATCCAAGCAAAACTTCGACAAATCTTCAAGCTGGGAAAGAGTGACAGTCCAACTTAACCTGAGCTATAATATTCCCTCCTTTACCACTTGGTGGGGGGGGGGGGGGGACGGAAGAAAAGAAGATGAAAGAAAAACAGAGTTAGACGTAAAGCCTGAGTAAGTTCAGTTACTTCTAGCATGTGAACATGGAAAAACAAAACGACATGAATTAACTGAATACAAGATAACACCATGAT
Organism: Allium sativum; assembly: GCA_030737875.1. NCBI lineage: Eukaryota > Viridiplantae > Streptophyta > Magnoliopsida > Asparagales > Amaryllidaceae > Allium > Allium sativum. The sequence goes on along the minus strand of JASFAX010000027.1, from coordinate 10,306,684 downwards.
GATAGGATCAGCAAGATTAGACAAGATTAACACAATATATGCTAAGACAAGATAAACTGGATATGCTCTAATACTTTCGCTGCTTCGCTATTTCCTTGTTATACTGGTTTCTATATCTCTGCACCATCTAACTAGTGTCCCAACTAGTAAAGATAACGTGATCCCAATCCCTGTATTTTCCATATCCTTCAGGCATACATTTATTATTTATTACCTAGATCTAATCTAGGGTTTTCTATCAAGTGCTTTCTAGATTCAACTAGAGTTTATGCTATCTGCTGAACGCTTCTCGGATTCAGGGTTTATGCCACCTAGTCCAACTAGGGATTATGCTACCTGTCGAACGATGCCCCCAAGTCTAGGACACACTACCTAGAGTGGTATACGTTCCTAGACTTCCCTACGCATGTATCGCGAATCGTTATCGCTTGTCTAGATGCACATGTCCTGTAATGTGCGGCCCGAGTCCTGTGGCAGAGCAAATCAAGAAACACAGGACTCGGTCGGGAGCTTTCAGATATCTGCCGATGCAGATGCTAAGGTCTATTTTAATTCCAGTGGCTATGGTCCCACTCGACCCCTCCCTCAACTAATGAAAGGCACACCTTGAAAAATGAGAACTATACGCAGGCCCCCTATGCCCCCACTAACTTATGGCCATCCTCACCCATAACTAGATAGCAAGTATATGGTCTTTTGGAGTTCTCCGCCTTTCCGCTTCACGTATCTTGATTGACTCAAGATGGATGGTAGACGACGAGTTGCTATCAAAGGGCTACCGGTTTCTCGCCGAATCACGCTGGTCCATCCTAGTCTTTAGGTTGCCATATTTTGCAACCAAGGCATACCCTTGGTTCTTCTACCGTAGACCTTAACCTCTGTGAGCCCAGGAGGATCATCTGCAGCCTCACAGAGGGATACCAAGAGTACCCTCATGTCCCCTCGAAGCCTCGGGCTTCGTACCCCAATTCGTTGGAGCCTTCTTTTTAATCAGACGGATGTCCGCTCCTTCCCGTGTTATACTAAGAATTACTACTTAGTTTTGCTAACTAAGGTTTACCACTTAGTTTCCAGAATCGTTGTTTTCTTAACTAAGGTTTACTATTTAGATCTCTTTCTCGTCAATTTGGATTGGTTAAGTGTCATTAGTCCATTCAAGCTAACTTAACCCTCTTCATTTATCCTGTTGAACTAGTTAAGTGTTATCAGTAATTCATGCTGACTTAACCCTACCACAAACCAAGTTATATTGGTTAGGTATTTCTTATTACTTAACCCTGTTCATTCATCCTGTATTGGTTAAGTGTTCCTTTTTAACTTAACCTTGCCCATCTGTTTTAACTAACACTTTATCAATGGTTAAGTATTATCCCTTCATGTTTTAGACTTTACCCTATTCATTTATCACAATCTGATGGTTAAGTGTTCAAGTTTACTTAACCCTATGGTCTAGTCCAGCTAACATATAAAATTGGCTAAGTGTATTAAATTTTACTTAACCCCAACCACTAGTCTAGTTAACATGTTAATTTGGCTAAGTAAATTACCTTTACTTAACCCCACCTTCTAGTCTAGTTAACATGTTAATTTGGATAAGTGTTTTCTTAGTTACTTAACCCCTACAAATCTTGTCTTGTTACGATGTTAAGTTTGGTTAAGTGTTCCTATGGACTTAGCCCTCCCATTCTAGCTTAGCTGTGTTAAGTTGGTTAAGTGTTTCTATGGACTTAACCCTCTCATTCTAGCTTAACTGTGTTAAGTGTCTGTATGAACCTAACCCCACCCATCGGTTTGGTTATCATGTTGAATTGGTTAAGTGTCTTAGTTAACTCAACCCTACCATTTTTGTTCTAGCTTTAATTAAATAAATTAAAGTCGCGACCACTCACATTAGACAGATATTGCTGCGATTACTGGATGTGACGGTTGGTTCCGGGCAGGTTTACATCGCAACTCAGTCTAACCTCGGGTTAGGCCTATTTGTGTTTTCTAAGTTCGAAGGGTTTTAATTAATTTTCAAATCAGGTTTTGAAAGTAACCATCCCGTCCGTCGGATCAGTTAGGGATAGCCAGGGAGAGCAGGAAACTTGTATTTTCCAAACCCAAGCCTAGACACTATCCTCTCTGTCACCGTAGAACTTTCTAGTGTATTATTAAAAGAGATGTCGTTAATAAACCTTTAATTTGTCTAAATTTACATCTTCTCATTTAGGACAAATTCTATAAGTAAATTATTCCTCTTTTAATGTAAATTGTCAACATTTATTATTATGGCCCATTTTCCCCACTATATCATATTTATGCTTTTTGGTATGTAAACTATACCAAATTAAGTGTCACTAACCACGATATTGCTAAACATGACAATTACTCACAATTATGGCCAATTTCAAATTTATGCCAATATACTTATTATGCCAAATTAGCTAATCCAATTCTGATTTAACATTCTAATTATAGTTCATGTCAAACTAGACTTATTATTCTAGTTCACAGTTCATGTAAATGCTAGATTTACAAGTCAATACTAGATTCAAATTACACATCCTATAATTCATGTCAAATTTATCCAATTTGCATTTCTATAAACATGTCATAATACATGTTCCCAATTTATGCCAATTTCCAAGTTTATAACTATGTTTTAGTATATTTCATATTTTGTCCAAATCGTATTCCCATCGTTCGTATAATCGTGATTCAATCTAGATTATAGATAAATCTAGATTCGTAGATAAAAGGGAATGAACCAAAGATGCTATGAAAAGATAGACATAATAACTACCATAACATGATAATTTACTAATTACAGGCCTAACGAATTACACTAAAATAAATTGATCTAAAACATCGAAGGCCTATAGGTCTGAAAATGTTATGACATAAAAGGGTTGAATAACGATGTAGGTTCAAGAACATGGGTAGACCTAAATTAATAGGTAAATTCCCAAGATCAAAATCCAAAGAAAATCAAGAATAGACAGAATAGATAATCAGGTTTAGACACAATTTCACAGTCACAAAACTTAAGCAACACTTTCCTAGTCATGAATCATAGGTGTTTATTCACAGTTGTCCTTGTTATGTCATAGGCAATAGTTTATGTTTCCTAATCAAAGGCATAGGCTTGTGTTCATAGTCAAAGGAAATAATTCTTATAGTCATGAGTCACAGTCATAGGCAATGTTCATAGTCATAGGAAATGTTTATAGTCAAAGATGCATATGGTTTTAAGGTCCATAGTTTCATAGTCACAGTCTTATTGGTCATCGAACCATAACAGTTCTTAATTAGGTCCAAGGATATAAGCACTGATTCGAACCAAAAGATTTGGCATATTCTTTTATTCCTTTAATTTCATGTCACGAATAGAGAAAAACGTTCAAATCTAAAAAGTAACCGACTTACAGAGATTAGATTAGATTCGTAGAAAAACAGTCGTTGAAGTCGTTTGAATCTTCACTTGAATCCTAGCTTGTTTTGAATCTCCTTTTGAAAGTCTTGTGCCGCATTTCCTCGTCTTGATTTATTTTATATATTATTTTATTTATTTATACATTTTCTCAGAGGCAGCGTAAGGATAGAATGAAATGGTGTAGAGAGAAGGAGGCCATAAGGCCGTTTATATAGGATTAGGCGGACGAATCTAGGCAGAAAACGAGACCAGGTACATCATAATGCACCCAGGCCCAAAAGTGGGTTTTTGCACCCAGGTCGACACCCATGTCGACTGGGCAGTCGACCTGGTCAGGGGGGGGGGTCGACTACCAAGTCGACCTGGGTTCTGGGCGGGAATTTTCCCGCCCAGCCCGCTTCTGGGTTTGAATTCGAATTTCGAATTCAATTTTCGAGCTATTTTCGATTCTGAAAATTCCTGAAACTTCGGAGGGTCATATCTCCCTCATACGAACTCCGATTCTCGCAAACTGGGACTCGTTTCCAAGCAGAATTTCGAGACGAATGTAATGGCGCAACTAGTTTCTCTTGATTTTGATTTTAAAATTTAATTCTGCCTTGATTTGTGAATCCTAGTGTTACAGAATTACGGGGTGTTACAATTCAGTTTTTTATTCACCTAGAAAACATTATCTAAATTATTTTATGTTTTGCAGGAAATAATTTAAATATAAAAGTTATTTTACGTTTTACAGGAAATCATTTAAACAAAAAAGAATCTATCATTTATTTCCTCTATTATGCATTAGTAATATTAGATATAATTTAAATAACTGGACTTTGTTTTACAGTACTAAAATCGCATTCCTTCTCTACAAATTGCTTCTCTTCTAATTTAAACGATGTTACCAGACTCAAAGATGTTGTGGTATTGTATTATAGTCATTCCACGTGTTATACTTTATGTTCTTTTTATGTGCTTGCACTTATGTCCAACAATTAAAATTTCAATATTAGTTCATGTGTCCTTAACAGCTTTTAAATTTTCATCCAAATATACATTTACTTTTTGTTCTGTGCGTAGATAATAAATTAAGTGAATTCAATCATTTGATTTTATCGTCGGGTATGTTTAACCTTTTATTATGCATTGCAAGTATTCTGAAATATACTGTAATTACATTTCAGTGATTCCACCAAAACAGTAAACTAATATACTGTAATCCGAAAAATAATAATTTATAATTGAGATAATCAGTTAATAAAATTTTAAGTTTGTTCTTCTCAAGGATTCGTTTCCCATTATGCAATGTTGACCATTCGCTACAGCTTATATTCCTATACTTCCATTGAGATGCACTATAAAATTTGGACTTACCATATTTTATGGCTTTTGTCTAGAGTATTTCTTCAATACATTTAGTTTATTTCTCGTTACATAAAATTTGGTATTTATATTATATGCACAAAATGCAAATTTAGTACCTAAAACCATCTACTATCGTCATATATGTTTAATTTTAACGTTTTAATAGTTTATATGATTGGAAAAAGTTAATATTTAAAGTTTTCCATTTTTGTCTCTTAATTTGTCAGTTTTAGCGGTAGGGTAATCATTTAATAGCGTTCTACATCCATTTATGCTCATATTTAATATTCAAAAATGATATGATACCATCTACGTTTCAAAGCATGTGTTGATAGGCTTAGCCTCAATACATGTTATATATATATATATATATATATATATATATATATATATAGCGGTAGGGTAATCATTCAATATCGGTCTGCATCCATTTATGCTCATATTTAATGTTCAAAATGATATGATAACATTTACATTTCAAAGCATGTGTTGATAGGCTTAGCCTCAATACATGTTATATATATATATATATATATATATATATATATATATATATATATATATAGCGGTAGGGTAATATATACATATATATATATAATGGTAGGGTAATCATTCAATATCGGTTTGCATCCATTTATGCTCATATTTAATATTCAAAATGATATGATACCATCTACGTTTCAAAGCATGTGTTGACAGGCTTACCCTCAATACATGTTATATATATATATATAGCGGTAGGGTAATATATATATATATATATATATATATATATAGCGGTAGGGTAATCATTCAATATCGGTCTGCATCCATTTATGCTCATATTTAATATTCAAAATGATATGATACCATCTACGTTTCAAAGCATGTGTTGACAGGCTTAGCCTCAATACATGTTATATGTGTCTCTCATACTAGGGATATGGTGGATATTCTTGGTTTTAATGTTGGTTCTTTGCCAGTTAAATATTTAGGGGTTCCTTTATCCTCTAATTATATTCATTATCAAGACTGTCAAGAATTACTGCATAGAATTCAACAAAAATTGCAATCTTGGGATTCAAAGTTTCTAAGCTTCGCAGGAAGAGCTGAAATGATTCATTCAGTCATTAATCCTATAGTTCTTTATTGGTTAATGGTATATTAACTACATGGGTATACTTTACAAAAATTAAACATGCTTTGTGCAGATTTTTTATAGGGAAATTCAAAGCATAAAATGAAATGGGAGATGTTATGTATGCCCAAAGAGGAAGGTGGGGTAGGTCTTAAGTCTTTCAAAGATTTGAAAAAGGCAGTTTATTTAAAACTAATGTGGAAATTTCTCACTGATAATTCGTTGTGGAGTAGGTGGATGAATGCAAACTATTGTTATAATAAACAGTTTTGGAGTATGCGAGAAGACAACAATGCCTCTTGTACATGGAAAGCCTTGATGAGGTTGAGGACTTCTATTGAACAATACTTTAGAAAAATGATTGTAAACGGTTCATCCACCTCCGTGTGGTTTGATCCATGGATAAATGGTAGATGTCTAGTTGATATACTTGGATTATCGAGATTTCATGCTTTGGGTCACCATAATGAAAAGGTTGAAGTGATCATTAGAGATGGGAGAATATGCATTCAACTTCATTCAGCTACTAGAGCGGTTCAGCAAATGGTTGATAATGTGGAAGTGAAGGACATTAGACCATATGATTTTTATGCTTGGAATGATGGGGGAGAGTTTTCATTGAGTAAAGCATGGGACAGAGTGAGACACAGATCATCAATAATGCAGTGGTATAAAACTATGTGGCATAGTAAGAATTCAAAGAAAATGGCTTTCATATCTCTATTGGCTATGAAGAAAAGACTGAATACAAAGGACAGATTAATTAGATATGGAGTTATTGAAGAGAATATTTGTGCTTTATGCAATTCGAGTGAGGAGAGTATTGATCATTTATATTTTGAATGTTCATATTCAAAGTTCATTTGGTCTAATTTGAAGAGAAAGCTTGGTCTAGATCCAGACAGTATTGGTTCCATTGAAGATGAAGTAAACCAGATTTCAGAAGCTTTCAAAGTAAAGGATCAACTAAAGGATGTTGCATGTGCAACATTCACAAATGCAGTATATCACATTTGGTGTGAAAGGAATTCCAGATAGTTTAACAACAAATGCATTGTGAAGGAGATCAAACTTCTTTTGATAGAGAAAGAGAAATTGTTTTTGGTGCATGGCATTGGTAGCAAAACTTTGCGGTCTTATGTTACTGAAGAGTTTTTGAGAAGAAGGGGTGTCGACTTGCTTGATACAGGATGATCTGATCATGGAAAGAGATGAAGAGGTGGATTATAAGTAGCATTTGTTACTGTTTGATGTTGTTATATTATGCTGAGATTTCTATTATACTTGTATATGCTATTTGTCTATGAATAAAATGGAACCAATTTTCAAATATATATATATATGTATGTATGTATATGTATTTATGTATGTCTATATATATATATGTGTGTATATATATATGTATATATATGTGTGTGTATATACATATAAGCCCTTGCAATTATTTTATAGAGCAATTATATCTATTTTTACTGTCTTAGTACGCTTGGAAAAACCCAGTTTTTTATATGAAGGAGGTGTCACCGCTTCTAGAAGCGAAATAGAAAAGAGAGAATCAAATTATTGTAGAAAAATTGAGAATTCTTCTTCTACTAAAGATACTTCAAGAAAGGAGATGACACATAAGGTAGAAGGGAATAACAGTCCTATATCACCGGTGGTTTTTAGAAAAAGCTATCCATAGACATGAACGTTGGCAGGTTTTCTGATAGGTCAACTGAGAAAACAAATATTTTGTTTAAACACGACAGGAAGCGCAAAATGATGGGGAATGCTAGTCCAAGATCACCGATGATTCTAAGAAAAAGGCAATCTATAGCCAGGAGTCCTTGCAGATTTATTAATTCATCAAATAGGAAAACAGAAAAGGGTGGTGATATATAATCCTACAGATATTGCTATTAGTGCAATCTTTTACTAAATTTTTGGGTGGTTTTATAATTTTATGGTTGAATATATTGTAACAGGTTACTCTCAACCCACAGAAGACAGTGTTTCATGTGAAAGAAGCATTTCAGATATTGCTAAAGAAAAGGATAAGAGAAAATCAATTCTTTAGAGCCACGTCAAAAAATCTCATGCTAGTCTTGCTCATTCTCATATGGAAGAGAAAATGAAATGTAAAACAGAGGGAAGTGCTCATGATAGTCTTGCTAGAGCATGTAACAACCCGCTCATTCGATGATAATAGATTTAAATATTTTATTTAAATATATCATCGTGTCCGATGTGTCACTCAAAAAGTCGTTTTTCACAAACGATAAAATTAGGACTCAGGACCACTTCCATTGAGTTCGGATCATCGTTTATGACCTTTTTGACTGTAAGCATCGATATATTCCGAGCTTCGGAAATTTGGCACTTTGGGTTGGGTCTTGGTTGAGCTAGCCTAGCTCACCATATAACCCCAAATCATCCTCCTTCTCTTCATTCATCCTCCAAACACTTAGAAAGATAGAAATGGGGAAGGGAATGGGAAATTAAAATTCCTAAGCAAGGGTTTGCAAATCCAAGCTCAATTCTTGTGCAAATCCAATTCTAAGGCATGGGTAAGCTCTCTATTCTCCCTCTCTACCTTATACTCCTCTCGATTTCGGATTTTAGTGTGCCCCAACACTCATGTGCCTTCATGTGAATGTATGAGGTGATTTCGGAGGAGCAATTGATGAAAGAGAGGAGCTTTTCTCGTTTGTGTGCTTGTTCTTCCTTGTTGGAGCTTGTTCTTGATATTCAAGAGCCAAAGGTGAGTTCTTCTTAAACTCACATCTATACCACAAGCCATTGGCTTGTACAAGTGTAATTTAGTGTTCATACGAGTTTGCTTGTGCTTGTGAAATGGTTAGGTTAGTGTAACTTAGCCGATTTCATGTGTTTGTGTTTCGTTGAGTTGAAAATTATGATTAGAATTATCCACACAATCTAGTTCATAAGCTACTTGCTGATTTGGTGATATTGCGAAGCTCCGTTGTTGCACCGGTAAGTTCTAAGACTTCACAATTCACTTATATCGCATTTGATTGTGTTGGTTAGATAATTTGGTCGTTTTGGAGTTTGTAATCAAGAATCATTGCAAATATCTTATGTGAATGTTTGGGCATGCTATAAGGGTAGTTCTTATATGCACACAAGTCCTTATAACTTCCCTTTAGCATTGCCAAACCATCTTGTTCTAGCTTGAATCGTATATGATAGTTTGGTTTAAAATTTAGTTCACCTTTGAACTTATGATCAAAACCGACATGAATCTCTTGTATGAATGTGTGCATGTGTGTGTATGTGTTTTTGAGTGTTTTCGATGAGCTAAGTGGGCTTCATTCTCATTAGGAAAATGTTATAAGCCATCACCATTGATCCGGCCTCGTCCGAGAGCCGTTTGCACCTCATTTCCTAAGCCAAAATGGCAACCTTCAGCTCAGACGCCTATCCGGGAGGGGGACAGACATCTGTCATTTTTTAGGAAGTAAAATAAATAATTGCTTCAGCTCAGACGTCTGTCCAAAAATGGACAGACATCTGTCCAAACTCTCGAGAAATAGTTTTCCTGACAACAGACGTCTTTCCTTGGGGTGGCAGACGTCTATCACTGGAAATCTGTTGTTGACCGGTGCAGATCACGGTCAACAGTTTAGGCTCATCCAGGCTCTTTCTCGGCCGGAGCTCGGGCCGTTCGGACATCGTTTGTGAACTTCATCTTTTCGAATTCACATATTCCAGCAGCTCGATTCATCGACTTTGATTCTCATTTGATTCTTCCAATGTTGATCCTTCTTGGCCGATCTACATTTGTTTATGATGTGAATTGAATAAGTGATCATTCAAAAGCCCGTGCGCGCTATTTTGTATATCGAATTGATTCGATACTCTTGTTATGATGATTCATGCCTCTAAAATGTGAATTATCAACTCGATATCCTTTAAGTCTATTCCGTTGTAGCTAAAAACCTTCGGGTGCTAGTTTGGGATATCGATTCGTTCATTGACTGAAATTACAACCATTATCCCTTTGATTTCCTGTGTGTTGTCGTAATGTGGGTTTATGATTTTTGTGTTCCCTTCGCTACGGCGACGGTTTTTATGAATAATTGAACCACAATGGATAATGTGGTTTTATATTGTCAATGGGCATCGAACCAACGTTTAATCAGTTTTTAAATTCAAATCCTTTTAAAATAAATTCAGTTTCTAAACCCGGTTCTGATTCTATTGATTTACATAAGATTCCTTATCCTATCGATCGGACGAGAAATTTAGTTTTTACCTTAGTAAAACCGAGGACTATGACTACTTATACGTTCACTTCGGCGAATAATTCTTGGACTCGTGCGTTCGAGCATGTGTGATAATTTTCTCTGTTTTGAATAGAAACCAATTAATGGTTTGTAAATATTCGAGAATAGCATGTGGTTATAGGACATGTCGCTATTTCCTTATATTAACAAGCTCGATGTAATTTCTATTCACCTGGATCAATGTGATCCTTTAAGACTTGTGTTTTGTGGTCCTCGATTGCCTGAGCGGGATTTACGATTCTTGGGTTTCACCTATGGGACTTCGATCCAACTTTCAATGATTTTCTATGATTTATGATGTTTACTAGGGATTTCACGATTATGTGTTTTCTCTCTTCCGGGGTCATGACCCGGCTTCGTTGGGAGCTTCGGCTCAAACTTACGGGTTCGCTACCCAGAGATCGTATCTCATCAATGAACAGACCTGCCCTGTAACACCCCGAATTTTCTATTAACACTAAGGTTGCTAAAATAATAATAAGTGTGTAGAAGAGGGGATGTATCTAATATGAATATAAAAATATTAATAAGTATGTAAGAGAGGGGATGTATCTAATATGAATATAAAAATATTAATAAGTATGTAAGAGAGGGGATGTATCTATTATGAATATAAAAATATTAATAAGTATGTAAGAGAGGGGATGTATCTAATATGAATATAAAAATATTAATAAGTGTGTAAGAGAGGGGATGTATCTAATATGTATATAAAAACAATAATAAGTAAAGGGGGATGTATCTAATATGTACATTGTAGAATATATATATATATATTTATGACATGAATAGAAGTTTATTAATATGCTGAGTGTTTGCTGAGTCACTTCTGACTCATTGCTGAGTCAACAAGATAAACCCCATCTTGTCTGAACGGCTGCGGTTATTTCTAGGTTAAATCTAATGGCCTAAATGAATTCTAAAATCTATAAATAAGTGGGTAGACCCTAGACCTAAATCACTTGTAAAATTAGAGAAGCTACCGTCATGCTGCTGCCATGGAGTTCAGCATAGCCGTCACAAACTAAGAAGAGGAAGCCTAATCATCTACAACTAAATCTACACAAATCAAATCAAAAGATCTCTCTTTTTCTAATTCTTTTCTTTTGTTGGTGAGTATGATGATTCTCACAAGACTATTACAAACTAATTTGACTCAGTTATGAATGGATCACAAGAAAGTGACGTGATTTGTAATTGTAAATTCTATATATTGTGGATCTCTTATTATGTTATTATGTTGTCGTATGATGTAAATTATATATGCTATGTCATGCTATGTTGTAAATTCTCTTATGCTATGTCGTGCTATGTTGAGAATCATGTCAAGCTATGTTATACTATCATACTATGCCATGTTATAAATCATGCTATATTATGTTGTAAAATCATGATGTTGTTGGAACATGCTTAAAGTTATGTTTTTTTTCTTAATTTAAATGGATCTTGTTTATGGGAATTTGCCTATTAGGTTAGGTGTACCCATAAACTTGAAACTATAATTAAATAAAACTTGATTATAGGAATTTGCCTATTGAGTTAGGTGTTCCCATATAAAACCATGTTGTAAAAAAATTAGATGATGTTGATTCACACATGTTCATATGTAAGTTTATGAAAATTGATTGAGATTATATTAGGTGAATTTTGAACAAGTTGACACCTTTAGGTCCATGACATGTATAATCTATGCAATTTGGACATATGCAAGTTTCACCCCTTATTATGATTCATTTGGTCACATATACATGTTGTTATTATGATAATCTCTTTTATGCTATGAGTTAGGCTATTCGAGTCTAACATATATTTTGCGAATAAACGTTCAAACGTGGGGTAGGGGTAATATTAGGAATTAATAAATTGGGTGCAATTTTGTAAGATTTTGCATACCATGAATGGATGTCCATAATTGAGTCAATTATGGACATTGTTAAAAATTGGAAGTAATTAATAATTCAAGTAGGGAATTATTAAAATTGGGGAAAGTGGATTATTATTAATAATCAATGCTTAGGACACGAGGTTGGACCCGTTTGTGATGTAAACCTGCCCGGACCCGCCCGGCAAATCTAGTAGTCACAAATGTCGGCCCAATGTGAGAGGTCCTAGGCCCAAACTAAAGCATAACAGTTGTAAAGACACGAGGTTAGACTCTTTTATGGTGTAAGACTGCCCGGACCCGCCCGGCAAATCCAGCTGCCTTAAATGCCAGTCTAATGTGAGAGGTCTTTATGAGGTTATGGCCTTAATGAACTAAGAAATACTTAACCAGATAATCATGTAAGGTGGGACATGGGGGTTAAGTAGGTGCCTTGCGTGGCATGAGGAATCTGGTGGTTGCCTTTAGAGGCATTTGAAATACGATTAGACTTAACCAAACACACATGTAAATGAACATGACTAAGTGGGTTAAGTGGGATGGACTAATGGGGACAAGCTTAGGTGGAATGCTTGTGGTAAATAGTGGGGGCCCATTTCAACCAGTATCCCAAAACGTATCTTTGTGGGCTCGACCCAAGTCGAGGACAGGACACGCATACTGGGTTTGACTATAAGAGGCCAAAACAGGGAGCGGTGGCAACGCAAGTCCAACGGGTTTCATATGCGTGTGTGGACCCGGGCTGGTAGGTAAGACGTTGTTGCATCGTGTAGGTATAAGCCGTGCATGTCCGTTGTATCAGGTTGCCACTTTAGGGGAGTGATACACCGCACTATGGGGCCAGCACGGGTATCTACGAGTTAGGGAGCCGATCGAATAATGGGAAGTAGGGTACACCTAGTGGAGATAGGGGCAGGCGGCACCTATGTAGTCAGCTAGGGGTACGTAAAGCCATTGGGAAAGTTTCTAAGTGAAGCTAAGTGGGAAGAATCTTTAGGGTGACTGGTGTGGTGCAGTATAGTGTTTATCCTTTAGTATTTATGAGCGCCTATAACGTTGCCTTTAGCGATTGTCTATATCCTTAATCTGCTCTTCATAGACATTTTCTTGTTTTCCAGCTTATGCCTTAGTCCAATTATTTTGGTAATAGTATTGTAGAATTATCATATTCACCAGACTTTTCGTCTGACCCCCTCTTTTCCATCCTTTTTCTCCCTTCAGGTCCGCAGGTTGGGCCAAGTTCTAGTGGAGTCTAGTTGGATCGCTTATCTTCTTGAAAGCTTGGACTGCTGAAGTAAAGTCCAGCTTGTTATCTTTCTTTTTAATGGCTATTCATGTAATGGGATTATGTACTTGTTTTATCAAGATAGATATTGTACTTGACATTGAATATGGTGTTATGATGAAATCAAACATGTTTTGACTTCTGCTACAATGAAATAAAGTTTTTGAATTTCCAAGTACTATTTTATATCTGTCTTGTTGTAATTTTACTGTTCTATATTCACTTAAAACCTCCATGGAAGTTAATGCATTCCCTTTGTGAGTGACATTAATGGACGTGGGGTGTTACACGTGGTATCAGAGCATAAGGTTACCAGAACAGATAAAAAAATTTTTTTAGAAAAATATTTTTTTTTCTAAAGTATTTTTGGAAGAAGTGCTTTCAAAAAAAAAAAAAAACATGTTATTTTAAGAGTGTTTTTATGAAAAACATAATCCCAAATAGCCACATCCTTATCTTTATCTTTCGAATTCTCCATTTTGAATCTTTCCTTTTTCGTTTCAGCATGGCTAAAGATCTTAATCTCCCAGAAGGTGTGACGATTCCAGGGTTGTTTAGGAGATACTTGGAGGCTAGGGCCACCACTACAGGCCCAGCGGATACTCCTCCACCCCTAGTTGCACCCATTCCTCCTCCTCCTCCTCGTGTTGACACTTTTGCAAAGACGTGCAAGGAATTCAAGGCTATGGGAGGAAAAACTTTTCAAGGGACTGAGACGTTTGTGGAGGCCAGAGATTGGCTTAAGGAGACTGAGGAATTGTTGGATATCTTTGAAGTGGAAGATGGGAGGAAAGTCCGTTTAGCTGCTTGGTTAATGAAGGGAGAGGCCTCGTTTTGGTGGGAGGTCACTAACGGGGAACATCCAGTTGATTCATGGGCGGATTTCAGACGAAGGTTTGAGGCAAAGTTTCTTTCAAGGGCAGAGGAGAACTTAAATATGGAAAAATTCCTGGCACTAAAGCAAGGGAGCTCATCAGTAAAGGAATATGTCAATAAATTTAATCAGTTAGCAAGGTTTGGCTTGGAGTTGGTGAACACGCCAGAGAAGAAAGCTTTGAGGTTCGTTAGAGGCTTGAATGAACTGTTGCAAGGGTTGGCTATGACCCACATCCCTATGGGAGCCACCTTTGAAAAGCTAGTAGAAATGGCACTTATGCATGAGGATAAGGCAGTTGAAAAGAAAGGGGATCAGAAGAAACCCCAACAGCAAAATAAGAAGGGTGGTAAAAACAATAATGGCAAAGGGAAGAAGAAATGCTTCAATTGTGGGACGCCTGGCCATCTCAGCAAAGATTGTAGAAAGAAAAAGAAGACTGGTTGTTTTCATTGTGGAGATGCGGGACATTTAGTGAAGGACTGTCCAAAGAAGGGGCAGAGGGCAGGGTCTACCTCGGGAGGACAGGTGCAGGCTCTTATGGCACCAGGGCAGGCAAGGGGGCAAGTTCAGGCTATTGCGGCCCCACCGCTGCAAGAAAGAGGTAGAACAATTTCTGTTGAAAGCTTAGTTTTTCTGTTTGATCATCCTGTCCGTACCTTATTCGATTCTGGCGCATCTCATTCGTTTATCTCTGCATCATTAGTTGAATCACTGCACTTGAACACCAGTTTAGTAGAGGATCCCCTGGTCGTTTCAAATCCAATTGGGGGTTCGGCTCATTTGACCATGATATGTTTGGATTTGAAAATCTCTATACTTAGCGTTGAATTTAGATGTGATGCTTATGTATTGGGCTTCACGGGCTATGGGCTAATTTTAGGAATGGATTGGTTGTCTAGAAATAGGGCCTTCTTGATTGTGAAAGGAGAGTAGTTAGGCTTGTGACTCGCCTTGGTAATGCTCTCGACATCTTTTGTAATCCCGTAAATTCCGTTATGCTAAGTTATCTTGAATCGCTTGACGCGTCTGTAGAGAACCTGCGATCGGTAGAAGTGGTCCGGGAATATCCGGATGTGTTTGAGGAGGTGAAGGGCTTACCTCCAAAGCGGGAGATAGACTTTCGAATTTATCTTGTGGATAATGCTAAACCCGTATCTTTGCCAGTGCGCCACATGGCTCCTCGTGAAAGGAGGGAACTCAATAAGCAAGTAAAGGAGTTGCTTGAGAAGGGGTTCATAAGACGTAGTATATCGGAGTGGGGTGCTCCAGTAGTTTTTGCCACAAAGGCGGATGGGTCTCTTAGACTTTGTATGGACTATAGAGAACTAAACAAGCTTACTAAAAAGAACCGACACCCACTGCTGAGGATTGACGATCTCTTTGATCAGTTAGTTGGCGCCTCAGTGTTTTCGCAGTTGGACTTAGCCACTGGCTTTCATCAACTGAGAGTGGCTGAGGATAGTATAGATAAGACTGCTTTTAGGACTCCTGATGGATTCTATGAATGGCTAGTGATGCCCTTTGGTTTGACAAACACCCCTGCATATTTTGTTAATTTGATGAGTAGGGTGTTTAGGGAATACCTTAACAAATTCGTGGTAGTCTTTGTGGATGACATCTTAGTCTTTTCTAAGAATAAAGAAGAGCACTCCCTACATCTTAGGGAAGTGTTGGAAACCCTTCGAGCGCATAACCTTAAGGCAAAATTTTCTAAGTGTCACTTCTGGAGGAAGGAAGTATGGTTCTTAGGGCACGTGGTTTCCAAAGAAGGGATAACAGTGGATCCCGCAAAGGTGGTGGCCATCCAAGATTGGAAGGTCCCTAAAAATGCAACCGAAGTAAGAAGTTTCTTGGGGTTGGCTGGCTATTATAGGAAGTTTATCAAAGACTTCGCAAAAATATCAGCTCCATTAACACGGTTAACGAAGAAGAACCTGGTTTTTACGTGGGACAAAGATTGCGATGATGCGTTCCAACGTTTAAAGAGAGCCTTAACTTCAGCCCCAGTCTTAGTGCTGCCAGACGGGAATAAACCGTTTACCATCTATACTGATGCTTGTGGGATGGGATTTGGCGCGGTCCTCATGCAAGAGGGAAGAGTAATAGCCTATGGTGGAAGGCAGTTGAGGGTTCATGAAAAGAATTACCCCACGCATGACTTAGAGCTAGCCGCAATTGTTTTCGCGCTTAAGTCTTGGCGTCACTATCTTCTTGGTGAGAAATTCGAACTGTTCACTGGCCACAAATCATTAAAATACTTATTCTCTCAGAAGGATTTGAATTTAAGGCAGCAACGGTGGATGGAATTCTTAGCCTCCTACGATTTTGAAATAGCATATACCCCGGGCAAGGGTAACGTGGTGGAAGACGCCTTAAGTAGGAAAAGGTTGTCCTTGAGTCCGTTGTTTGTTGAACGACAAAGCTTAGAATTCATCTCTATGTTTGACTTTAGACCCTCCGTTGACTTAGTACCCGGTCTGTTAGCATCCTTGGAGGTTAGACCTACACTTCTAGGACGGGTTGGTGAGGCACAGCGAGACGACCCACAGTTGGTTGAGATAGTAGAAAAGCTCAAAGGGGGGGGGGGGAGTCGTCAAGCCATCTTCGTAGGTATACCCTAGACGATAAGGGTTGGTTACGAAGGGATAATAGACTTTGTGTACCACAAGACGAAGACTTAAGGAAGGCCATTCTTGATGATGCTCATCGCTCAAAAATGACCATTCATCCCGGCGGGGATAAGATGTACAAAGATATGAAGCGGGTTTTCTTTTGGGCCGGTATGAAAAAGGATGTGGCCGAGTACGTCGCTAGATGCTTGGTGTGCCAACGAGTTAAAGCAGAACAAAAGAAACCCGGTGGGTTGCTTCACCCATTAGAAGTTCCACTATGGAAATGGGAAAGCATCTCAATGGATTTTGTGGATGGATTACCAAGATCAAGGAAGGGTAACACGGGGATTTGGGTTATAGTAGATAGACTTACTAAAAGCGCCCATTTTATTCCCGTGAAAAGTAAGAGGACTGCTCCGTGGTTGGCTTCTGTATACATTAAGGAGATAGTTCGTTTGCACAGTATTCCTTCTAGTATAGTAAGCGACCGTGACCCCATCTTTACTAGCGAATTTTGGAAGAGTTTACAAGAGGCGGTAGCGACTCAGCTATGTTTGAGCACCGCATATCATCCTCAGACAGACGGCCAGACCGAGAGGGTGAATCGCATTCTAGAGGATCTTTTAAGGCTTTGTATCCTAGACTTTGGGGGTACATGGGAAGAGCACCTTCCGTTAGTAGAATTCGCATATAATAATAGCTTTCAGTCTAGTATTGGCATGGCACCTTTCGAAGCTCTTTATGGAAGGCCTTGCCGTTCGCCTACATGTTGGTGGGAATCTACCGATAAAATCCTACTTGGGCCCGATATGGTTAGGGAAACCTCGGAGAAGATTGAGTTGATTCGAAGGAGGATGAAAGCAGCACAAGATAGGCAGAAATCGTATGCTGATAAGAGGAGGACAGATCTTGAGTTTGACATTGGGGACATGGTTTTTATCAAAGTATCTCCGTTACAGAATGTTGTTCGCTTTGGGTCCGTGGGGAAATTAGCACCAAGGTTTGTAGGGCCGTTTCCTGTAAAAAACAGGATTGGGAAGATGGCATATAGGGTGGAGTTGCCTGAGAAACTTAGTGGAGTACACGACGTATTCCATGTATCACATTTGAGGAAGTGTTTGCACAAGACCGCGGAGGTGGTAGAGCCGAGATTGCTTAAAGAGGTGGAAATAGAGTGTGATGCAACAATTAGACGAGCTCCTACATGCATTCTTGGGTCGGAGATCAAAAAGTTGAGGAATCGAGAGGTCAGACTAGTTAAAGTGCAATGGGGAGATGATGAGAGCAACGCAACTTGGGAGACAGAAGAGAAGATGCGTTCATTGTACCCTTTTCTTTTTGAGGGTATGTCTTTTAATTTCTCCTTTATCGCTTAGCTTATCTTATCTTATCTTTAGTATGTCCTCTCATTAGTATCTTTGACCTTTATTTAGGATAATCCTATGGTTGAAACATGTGTTTGAGACATGTTATGTATGATGGATGCAAAATGGATGCAAGTGTTTGCTAGTGGTTGCTCGTGGATGCATATATACACACACTTTAGGCACTAGATCGGCTCAGTCACTTCATATTGCATATTGCATATATATGGATGTATTTAGTATAATGGATGTATAATGGTTGTACCATCATATGGATGCTGCATTCGGTTGAATGGGTGTGCACGCATATAGAAGTAGTATGTAAGCAATTAGGATCTCTTGCATACATAATGGATTCATGACACTTACATAATTTGCATTAAGGAGGTCAACTGAATCAGTAGACCGCCTGATTTCGCATTAGGTAAGGACATGTACACACACTTGCATATGATCATAAAGCATTAGAAGTCTTTTAAGGACAATGGATGCCTTTGTATGATGGATGAGTAGATGGACGTTTGGATGGTAGGATATACATTCTTCCAGACTTGAAGTTTTCGGGGACGAAATCCTAAAAGGAGGGGAGAATGTAACACCCCGAATTTTCTATTAACACTAAGGTTGCTAAAATAATAATAAGTGTGTAGAAGAGGGGATGTATCTAATATGAATATAAAAATATTAATAAGTATGTAAGAGAGGGGATGTATCTAATATGAATATAAAATTATTAATAAGTATGTAAGAGAGGGGATGTATCTATTATGAATATAAAAATATTAATAAGTATGTAAGAGAGGGGATGTATCTAATATGAATATAAAAATATTAATAAGTGTGTAAGAGAGGGGATGTATCTAATATGTATATAAAAACAATAATAAGTAAAGGGGGATGTATCTAATATGTACATTGTAGAAAATATATATATATATATTTATGACATGAATAGAAATTTATTAATATGCTGAGTGTTTGCTGAGTCACTTCTGACTCATTGCTGAGTCAACAAGATAAACCCCATCTTGTCTGAACGGCTGCGGTTATTTCTAGGTTAAATCTAATGGCCTAAATGAATTCTAAAATCTATAAATAAGTGGGTAGACCCTAGACCTAAATCACTTGTAAAATTAGAGAAGCTACCGTCATGCTGCTGCCATGGAGTTCAGCATAGCCGTCACAAACTAAGAAGAGGAAGCCTAATCATCTACAACTAAATCTACACAAATCAAATCAAAAGATCTCTCTTTCTCTAATTCTTTTCTTTTGTTGGTGAGTATGATGATTCTCACAAGACTATTACAAACTAATTTGACTCAGTTATGAATGGATCACAAGAAAGTGATGTGATTTGTAATTGTAAATTCTATATATTGTGGATCTCTTATTATGTTTTTATGTTGTCGTATGATGTAAATTATATATGCTATGTCATGCTATGTTGTAAATTCTCTTATGCTATGTCGTGCTATGTTGAGAATCATGTCAAGCTATGTTATACTATCATACTATGCCATGTTATAAATCATGCTATATTATGTTGTAAAATCATGATGTTGTTGGAACATGCTTAAAGTTATGTTTTTTTTTTCTTAATTTAAATGGATCTTTTTTATGGGAATTTGCCTATTAGGTTAGGTGTACCCATAAACTTGAAACTATAATTAAATAAAACTTGATTATGGGAATTTGCCTATTGAGTTAGGTGTACCCATATAAAACCATGTTGTTAACAAATTAGATGATGTTGATTCACACATGTTCATATGTAAGTTTATGAAAATTGATTGAGATTATATTAGGTGAATTTTGAACAAGTTGACACCTTTAGGTCCATGACATGTATAATCTATGCAAGTTGGACATATGCAAGTTTCACCCCTTATTATGATTCATTTGGTCACATATACATGTTGTTATTATGATAATCTCTTTTATGCTATGAGTTAGGCTATTCGAGTCTAACATATATTTTGCGAATAAACGTTCAAACGTGGGGTAGGGGTAATATTAGGAATTAATAAATTGGGTGCAATTTTGTAAGATTTTGCATACCATGAATGGATGTCCATAATTGAGTCAATTATGGACATTGTTAAAAATTGGAAGTAATTAATAATTCAAGTAGGGAATTATTAAAATTGGGGAAAGTGGATTATTATTAATAATCAATGCTTAGGACACGAGGTTGGACCCATTTGTGATGTAAACCTGCCCGGACCCGCCCGGCAAATCCAGTAGTCACAAATGTCGGCCCAATGTGAGAGGTCCTAGGCCCAAACTAAAGCATAACAGTTGTAAAGACACGAGGTTAGACTCTTTTATGGTGTAAGACTGCCCGGACCCGCCCGGCAAATCCAGCTGCCATAAATGCCAGTCTAATGTGAGAGGTCTTTATGAGGTTATGGCCTTAATGAACTAAGAAATACTTAACCAGATAATCATGTAAGGTGGGACATGGGGGTTAAGTAGGTGCCTTGGGTGGCATGAGGAATCTGGTGGTTGCCTTTAGAGGCATTTGAAATACGATTAGACTTAACCAAACACACATGTAAATGAACATGACTAAGTGGGTTAAGTGGGATGGACTAATGGGGACAAGCTTAGGTGGAATGCTTGTGGTAAATAGTGGGGGCCCATTTCAACCAGTATCCCAAAACGTATCTTTGTGGGCTCGACCCAAGTCGAGGACGGGACACGCATACTGGGTTTGACTATAAGAGGCCAAAACAGGGAGCGGTGGCAACGCAAGTCCAACGGGTTTCATATGCGTGTGTGGACCCGGGCTGGTAGGTAAGACGTTGTTGCATCGTGCAGGTATAAGCCGTGCATGTCCGTTGTATCAGGTTGCCACTTTAGGGGAGTGATACACCCCACTGTGGGGCCAGCACGGGTATCTACGAGTTAGGGAGCCGATCGAATAATGGGAAGTAGGGTACACCTAGTGGAGATAGGGGCAGGCGGCACCTATGTAGTCAGCTAGGGGTACGTAAAGCCATTGGGAAAGTTTCTAAGTGAAGCTAAGTGGGAAGAATCTTTAGGGTGACTGGTGTGGTGCAGTATAGTGTTTATCCTTTAGTATTTAGGAGCGCCTATAACGTTGCCTTTAGCGATTGTCTATATCCTTAATCTGCTCTTCATAGACATTTTCTTGTTTTCCAGCTTATGCCTTAGTCCAGTTATTTTGGTAATAGTATTGTAGAATTATCATATTCACCAGACTTTATGTCTGACCCCCTCTTTTCCATCCTTTTTCTCCCTTCAGGTCCGCAGGTTGGGCCAAGTTCTAGTGGAGTCTAGTTGGATCGCTTATCTTCTGGAAAGCTTGGACTGCTGAAGTAAAGTCCAGCTTGTTATCTTTCTTTTTAATGGCTATTCATGTAATGGGATTATGTACTTGTTTTATCAAGATAGATATTGTACTTGACATTGAATATGGTGTTATGATGAAATCAAACATGTTTTGACTTCTGCTACAATGAAATAAAGTTTTTGAATTTCCAAGTACTATTTTATATCTGTCTTGTTGTAATTTTACTGTTCTATATTCACTTAAAACCTCCATGGAAGTTAATGCATTCCCTTTGTGAGTGACATTAATGGACGTGGGGTGTTTGCCCCCTCTTTATGATGTTTTCTAGAGATTTCATTATTTATGTGTTTTCTCTCTTCCGGGGTCACGACCCGGCTCCGTGGGGAGCTTCGGCTCAAACATATGGGTTCGCTACCTAGTGATCGTATCTTATCTGTGAACAGATCTGCCCCTTTATGATGTCTTGATGATTTATGATCACTTGATTTATGATGACTTTGATGACTTATGATTACTTTGACGCGAAGCGCGTCAATCTGAGAAATGATTTATGACTAACTTTGATGCGATGGTCATCAATTTGATGTGTATTTGGCATTCCGTTGTCATTTTGTGTTGTGTGCTATTATTTGAATGTTTCATTCTATATAAGCTAGAAGATTATTTAGAGATATTTGTGTGCTGACATTCCATTGTCATTTCCTGATTGTGTCGACATGCCATGTTCATGTCATCCTGTGTTATATCTCTTGTTATCTCAGTTTGTTTGATAAGTACAGCTAGACTGATCCGTTTATTGTTTATTTTCTTATAAATAATATTCGGGTCAGGCCGAGTCATTTTAGGTACTCCTCTGGGACTCCTCGCAGGATTGATCTTCCGCTTTCAGCTTGCTAATCTATCCCCGCAGCTTTATGTACTCTTGTAACTTTGACATTATCTATCGTAGTGTACATATTCTTTTATGTAGATCATGGTACATGTATTAGTGGATCTTTTTTGACCACTAACTTTTTTTACACACTCTTAGTTTATGCATATCTATTCCGCCTTTGTGATATGATTATTCTGTGTCTGGCTTTGAGATATACCATATTTATATTATTGTTGATGTCTATTTTATACTGCTTTCCGGAGTGCATATAACTATTGTGCAGTTGCCCTATGGGCCGAATGGTCATGTCGAAATTTTAACCGGTATCAGAATTCGATGTGCATTCCTCACATGGAGCAATCATACAATCGGTTGCTCTTTACAAACCTCATTCTCCGTTACGGTCTACAACATTTCTCTAAAATGAATTGGATGATAGTGGGTATAGAGGCGGGGCGTTACAGAGCATCGATGATTCTCAGGAAAATGCAATCCATAACCATTGAAA
Source organism: Allium sativum (assembly GCA_030737875.1). Lineage (NCBI taxonomy): Eukaryota > Viridiplantae > Streptophyta > Magnoliopsida > Asparagales > Amaryllidaceae > Allium > Allium sativum. The sequence goes on along the minus strand of JASFAX010000027.1, from coordinate 10,283,795 downwards.
GCCACCTTCGAAATTTGTCCATTTGGAGAAAAGAAAAGGGGCATTATTCAGGGATGAATTCCAATAACTTGGGTGTTTCTGATTAGTTTGAAGGTAACTATTTTTTGCAATATAATTCAAGCCTTGCTTATTTGTTAGAAAGTATGTCCTAATTAATAAGTTTTTTTTATTGTTCATATATCCAAATTATGTTCAAGCTAGTGGATTTAGAAAATATGTTTTATGCTTGATATTTAATATGCATTGTAAAACTTTGTGTAGTTGAAATTGCATAAATTAGATAACTATTAGCGGTCATAAATATGATCTATATTAACTAAGAATTGATGTTTGATTTCATCTCCTAACGTTCGCAAATAATTTTTAGTGGTCTAGAGGAATTTAATTTGTCATTCGTCTATAAGCACAATTTTTTTCCCACATAAGTTGTTATGATATCTACTTAAAACATTCAAAACCGACATTTCTGTTCCGCTTTTCAAAAATGATTTTTCAATTATATATTTTCACGGAATGAAGCAGGGGATATGATTGCATATATTACATTTAAAGACTTTTGGAGCACCAAAAGAAAAAAAAATCTCACCTACTTCGACTTTTGAACAAGTATTACCCAAAATATCAAATAATTTCTACACATGAAGAGAAATCAAACATTATCTAGCAGGCAAAGGTAGTGAATGAACATTCAATCAAGTTGTCAAAATGATTTGTGTTGTCTTTTTCCACGAAATTATTATAATGGGGCTCTATTTAAAAAAGAAAATCCAAAATTAGTTCTTTTTTATATATAATCCATAGAAATTTAGTTTCATAATGGTGAGAGTTATGTTCCCACATATGCTCTTATTGTTGGATCTAGATTAACCCTAGAGGGGGGAGGGGTGAATAGGGTTTATGACAGTTTTTCATTGAATTAAAAATTTGATGGGATAACAAATAATAATCAGAACACAGAATGCAGTAGAAATAAAAATGCAGAAAGGAAATAACACACAGATATACCCAGCTTCGGCAAAAACCCTGCCTACTGCTGCATTCCTAAGGTTTCTACTAGGTGATAGATTAGATCCTGCATACAAGACCATGTACACTCGCGACTCTCGCTCCTATTCTAACCCTACGCTCAAAACCCAAGACTAATCTAAACCCCTATATCAGATTTCCCCTAGTTTTACAGACACTAGTAAACTGCCAGTTAAACCCCTAACTGGTTCCGCCTAGATTTTTACAGAATCTATAAACTATTTTGTTAGTTTACAAAATAAATTAAAAAACAAAAACAATAAAAACAAAAACAAATTAAACCCTAGGACTTAAGAATATAAGGGTCATCCCCTTTTAACATTAAAGCAAAAACTTGGCCGGCCCTTTGAACTAGGGTTTTCTGCTTCGTCCCCAAATCGATCTATGAATTGATGTCGTGATTCTTCTGATTTCTCCAATGGTTCGAGTTGCTCTCTCTCGATCGATTAGTAGGCAGATCGAATCCCAGTAAAAAGTAAGTTTTCTGAAATTACTTTATACTTGAAATATGCAGTTTTTGGATTCGATGTTCTCTCTGCCAATGATGAATCTGTGTGTAGAAAATGTATAGGGTAACTGAAACCCTAAAATAACTCTGATTTCACGTGAACGACTTGGGATGATTTCTTGTATGGTTTTCTCTTTTTGTTTTGAAAATCTCGTAAGTTGTTTGTGGTTTTTCGATGGTTTTTGATGCTTAGGTTTCAATCGATCTGACAAAGCCGATGATGAATATGGTGAAAATATAGGATAGAAAATCCTATGACTGCTCTGATTTCAAATTAATGACTTGGCTCCCCGATTATTTGCGTGTGACTTCCTCTTTTGGATTTAAACACCTCGGTATTGAAAAGGACTTGAATTTTGAATGAAACAGAGTGATTGTTGCTTTCCCTTTTTTCTAAATCTCGGCTTTGAAAAGAAATTGAATATTCCCTTTTGAAATTCTCGATTTAAATGAATTCCTTGAATGTTACATGTCTTCTGTATGATTTATGGAAAGGATTCTTGCCAGATTTTAATCACTGATTTTCTAAAAAAAATTGCCCCTCGACTGATTTTCTGGAAACAAATTCGAAAACAAATAAATGTTTTCATGCCATAAATATATCCTTAAATCATGCTGATTTGTTCACCCATGCTTGACTTGTATATCCATGCTGACTCATGTATATATTTGTGTGTCCACCCTTTCCTGCACATTGAACTGACATGATATTTTTCCTTGGCTTGTTCATTGAGTCCGACTTTATAAATTGTTGAACTGAACCATTTTGAAATTCTTTTAGCTTGACCCTTGAACTGTATTGAGCACTGTCATGTTTCACCTATGCTATTAAAAACTTGGCTTGACCATTCATGCTTTGCTCACACACATACTTTGATGCTGATATGTATTTGTATACTTGCTGACATGAAAGATTTCAGTCTTGCTATGCATACACTACATTAATCTGACTTGAAAAACATGCTTGAGCTTGTTGTCACCTTATGTACATGATGGCTGCACTATATTGGCTTAATCCAGAGTTTGACCTGAAGCTTGCACTCATGTGTGTTGCTTTATCTTGACCATGGCCGATGTTGATGCTATGTTGAACCATTTATGCAGTTGCACCATGACCATGATACATGAACACATGCTGTTGCATACACCATACATGTAGGATCGACCATTTGAGGAACTTGAGTTTGTTACACTTTGAGTTTGCTGTATTGACACATGTATAACTCCATGTTGTATGCACTAGATTTGAACTATTCAGTTATGAGCTTAACCTTTTTTTAACCATGATGCACCGCACCATGCACCAGTATTTGTGCTAATAACATTGCACATGAAAATGTTAATATGAAAAAAACTGATGCTGTGTTTTTTCACTTGAATTTTCTTTTGTGTTTGTTTGAGCACTCTTTAATTTGGGTAGTCTTGAAATTTCTTGGCTTTGAACCTGAGTAGCTTTGCCATGCATAACCATTTGACTTGAATTTTTTTTAACTTTGTGCCCACTTGCTCCATGAACATTGCTGTTTGGCTTGTATATGTCGAGCTGAACCATTTCATGTTGCTCCATATACATGACTTGTTGTGTTGTACTCATGCTGACTTGTACACATACTTTACATTGATGAGCTCCATCATGTTATCTGCACATCGCCATTTTCCTTTGGGCTTGACTTGAATTTCATGTTGCACTTACACTTGAGTTATGCTGAACCAATATTGTTGCTGCTCGACCATGTTTACTTGAAAGATGTCATACTCGACCTCTGCCGCTTTGTTTTGAACCATGTTTGAGCTTGTGATGACTTTGTTGTTTTCATGTGCACTGAGTCGAGATGGTCCACGCGGCTACTCCTTAGTTGTACACTGAATTGGCAAGGTAGTGCACACGTGTATATGTACACATGTGTATATGTAGCAATTCAGAAAATTTCCTGTCCCTGTACATATACAAACTGCCTGCCTAGACACAGATGAATCAGATCAAGTCATGAAAAATAATGAGAAACACACCAGAAATCTGAGGCAAATAAAATTTTAAAAATAAAATTTATATACACATGTATTCAGTTTTATTCCTATTGCAGTGTACTGTGTGTTTCTGTTTCATATGACAGGTAAGAGGATGAGACTGGACTGAAAGCTTTGGAGACAAGAAGACAAAAGGTAGAAAACAAGACAGGAGAACGAAGACAGAAGAAAGAAGACAGCATGTGTCAGTGTGTATATATATATATATATATATATATATATATGAGTCTGTGTAAATGACTGTATATGTGACTGTATATAGAGTTGAGTGTCTGTATATGAATCAATGTGAATGTATATTGACAGGGTTGTAGTGAAGAGCTGTGTATGAATGAAAAAATATTAGTGAAGTGTACAAATAGTGGAGTTGTAATTCTGTACTGTTTGATATTGAAATAAAATATTATATTTAAATAAAATACTGTGTAAATATTTAAATTTGTGTACAGTAGTATTCTATTTAAATATAAATATTATATTCCTGTCTGTGATTTAAATATAGAACAATACAGTAACAAACACATTAAAATAATATATATTTGGTTGTTATCATCAAACAAAAACCATATAATTGTGTATACAACACCGTTGTATACAACATCTCCCCCTTTTGATGATGAAAAACAAATATTAAGATTTTGAATACAATAAAAGTGTTTGATAGAAAGGAACATAACTCCCCCTATTTGAAAGCTCCCCCTACAACTGTGCATGAGTGAAATGAAAAATAATGAATTTTCAAAATTAAAAATATTTATAAAATATTCACTCATGAATCAAAATCTCAATCCATTCTCCCCCTTTTGTTATCATCAAAAGGATATAGAATTTAAAATATAGATGAACAATGACTAACAAATACAATATTAGCATAAGAGGAAGAACGATCATCATAAATCTCAATCAGTCAAACAAAAATCATAATAAACTGAGAACTAGTGACATATTTCACATTGTAGAGAATGACGGATATACGATGAATTTTATTAAAATTAGGAGAGTTATAAAAATATGAATTTCAATTATTTTCAAAAGATTTTAAAAAAATGAAGTTTAAAAAACAGTGACAGATTTAGACTATAATTAATAATTCAATTTAAGTGACAAAATCAGATAGTCTGAAATCCCAGTGGCTATCACTCAACAAATCATAATACGTCATAAAATTTTAACACATGTCACAGATTAGAAAATGGATTGATAAACTGATTTTTATACACCAAGGAGAATTTCATATTAATTTTAATTTATAGCATTTTTTTATTTTTATTTTAATTTAAGAGCACAATGACCACGCATAACCAGAGCTTGGATTTTTAAATGAGATCAGTCGCAGCTTAAATTATAAGTTGTCTCATAACCATGCATAACCAGAGCTTGGATTTTTAAATGAGGATAGAGACATACTTATGTATTAATTATATATTTTATCATTTTCATCTTTAAATAGAAAAACTCCTCGGTATAAACAACCACTATGAATGATAGAAATGTGGTAGGTATAGAAATGGACTGTGAAATAAATTTCTAAATTAATTATATTATGAAATATGCTCGATTGTACTGGGATCATTGAAATTTTTCGATTATCACTAATTCTGAAGAATAACATAGTCACAATTCCATCACAAATATTTTCACTGTTTATTCAAGATGATTTAAAAAATATCAAACTCTCCACATTAATATAGAATTATCATGGATGGCAGAAAGATAATAGATAAAGGAGGTGGTCGTGAAATAATTCCCAATTCAATGCTATTATAATAAATGTAAAACCATCATGAAAATCTAAATGAAGTATCCTCTTGTTGTGAGATATACTGCAGTCACAATTCATCACAATTTCAAAATCTATTACTAATTTTGATGAATTATAAATACAGCTCAATTTGGATATTGATTTCAATTTCTGAATGAATAATCAATAAATAATTTTAAAATTTAAAATCAATTACAAGTGGGATATTAAGAGCTATACAGGACAAGAGGGATAAGACAAATATATACATAAAAATTTAGCACTTCTGATACCAATTGGTGTCTCTATTAACAAATCTTAATCACAAAGCCCAAACAGACAGAATTAACAAACTTGCACATTTTTCAAAGCTGCAGACAAGAACAAGCAGTAATTTAAAACAGTATCAGAGCAGCAAAGAAAACAATATCACAGCCGACTTGTCATAGGATGGTCACATAAGATCGTTCATGATCCAATATTAGAAATATCGTTATTCGAAATTATTTGAGGAATATGAAAAACTCTAGATTCAACGAATCAATCACACCAAATTATTAGTTTCACATTCAAGATATGTGTGTGATTCAGTAAATCAACAATTTCAAATGATTTTAAGCAAACAAATATTTAAATCAAATCATCCTGAAATAACAGTGATTTTCAAAGACCATTTTTCCAAAGAATTTTCAAAATTATCTCTGACAAGTATTAAAGAAATTTTAGATCATTTACATTAAGTTTGAGAGGTATTCATGATCCAGAAAATTTAGAAAATAATTTATTTGAAATCACTTGAATCAATGTCAGGTTTTGAGATATAATGAATTATTCACACAAGATTGATAATTTCAAATTTAAGTGGTGTGAGATATTCAAAATATCTAGAATTTAAGATGATTTCAAACAAACAAATTTCAACCATAATAATCATGAATAAAGGTGAAATTCAAGATGCATGACTGTGATTCAAGCTAATCCGAAAATCAATGAAATTATCACGAATGATAAGAAGCAGTGTACTGTAATGAGTATAATATTTTAAGTGTTTCCAAAATGAATTGGAAGAAACTCAAAATAGCATAATTGTGTAAAATTTCATTAATTATTCAGATCTTTAAAAAATTTATAATTCAAAATAACAGTGTTTAAGATATGATATTAATGCTTCAGCACTGTTAAGAATTCAAAATAAAAAATCAAACTTAAAACAATTGCAAATAATTATAGATTTAAATTCAAGATCTGGAAATGGTTAAAACAAGAGAGTTTTATTCACATAAAGCAAATTTCCAAATAATTACTACAACTAGAAGTTTAAGAAGCACAGAGTAAGAAATAAAGTTATAGCAGTGACAAATCAAAACAAACCAAAAAAAAAAGAAGAAGGGGTAGAAGAAGAAATAAAATAAAAAAATATTTACAAAGGTGAGTTTGGAGATCATACCAGAATCCAATGTAAACCAGAATCTCTAACTCAACAAGCTTGGCTAAGGAACTGTGGATGATACAAGAATATTGAGCAGCTCGAATTCAATTCTCTTTTGCAAAGCAGTTCCTCAGCCTCGTTCGTTACCTAACAATTTATGGGATCGAGTGGTCTAACAAAGTTTGTAAAACGACTCACAACTGTATTCATATGTTTTTGTACCCAGACTTGTTTATATAACAAACCATTAGAATTAACTTTCGTACCCTTAGGAACCCAAATCAGTTTGAACTTGACGAAGCCCGTTTTATTTTTTGGGATCCAAGAATGTTTAAATGGTTTATTATAAAACGATTTCTCATCACAATTTTGACTCAAAAGACCTTTGAAATTTTCAGTGTTCAAATTTTCTAAGCAGTTCTTTCCAAAGCAGCTTGAGGGATTTTTAAAATCTTTTGGATTTTGTTTTCCAAAACATCATTTTTTCTGAAGCCAAGAACAGATTTATTTCCAATAGAAACTGGGTTTTGTAACAGCATATTCAACGATTTTTCCCCATTAGAAAATTTATCCAAAGTTGATTCGAATCATTGAATTTTGGATTTTAGATCGCTATTTTCTTTTAGTAAATTTGAACAATTATTTATTGCGATCTTTTGTTCAGCATTGGACTGTTTCAAAACCAAATTCTCATTTTCAAGCAATTTAATTTTGGCTTTGGATTCGGAAATTTCAAGTTCAAATCGTTTTTGTTTTCCAGACACAAAATTCTTGGATTTTTCAATCTCATTTTCGAGTTCTTTCAAAATCAAACCACTTTTCACCAAATTTTCATTTTCAGCAATTTCAAATTTTGAATATATATCAGTCTTAAAAATTTCGAATTCCTTTTGTAAAAAGTTATTCAAACTTGATAACTCAATCTTGTTTTCTTTTAAGATTAGAACTTCCTTTTCAAACCTTTGAATATTTTTATTGAGATGAATAAGATTGGTTTTCAATTTCAAACAATTTTTGCAATCTGAATTTAAAGAATTTTTAAAATGTTCAAGTTGTGATTCCAAATCATCAATTTTGCTGGTCAACTCAAGATTTTTAGATTTCAGAGATTTGTTTTTAGGTTGGAGTTTATCAACAGACTTAGTTAGATCAGCACACATATAAACTAAATCTTCATATGAGAAATTTCCTGTCTCATCGTCTGTTGAGTCTCCATCCACTGATCCATCTGAATTTTCATTTGTAAATCTTGTTAAGCAGAACTTTGAATCTGAGTTGATTTATCTGGTTTTGAGTTGTGGTTTTCAGATCTTCCATACTTCATATTGAGAGTATTCCAGATTTCCTGTGCAGATAAACAATGACATATAAGATTAAACTGTTCATTATTAAGATAATCAAATAAGATTTTCATAGCATGAGCATTGAAAGTAGTATCTACACCATTAAACCCATTGATAACAACATCCCAACATTTATTATTAACAGATTTTAAATAAAATTCCATTTTGGATTTCCAGTTTAAAAAATCTGTTCCATCGAAAATAGTTGGAAATGAACTGGACCGACACTCTATCTACTGACAACTAGGATGACCCATTACTCTAGAGTTAACAGAAAATACCTGCTTTGATACCACTTGCTGGATCTAGATTAACCCTAGAGGAGGGGTGAATAGGGTTTATGGCAGTTTTTCATTGAATTAAAAATTTGACGGGATAACAAATAATAATCAGAACACAGAATGCAGCAGAAATAAAAATGCAGAAAGGAAATAACACACAGAGATACCTGTAACACCCAACCTCCGTTAAGGTCACTCACAAAGGGAATGCCTTAACTTTGGTGGAGCATTTTATTAAACAGAACAGAAACTTACAAGACAGATAAAACAATACTTGAAAATTTTATAAATTTATTACAACAGAAACCGAAATAAGCTTGGTTACATCCTTTCAAATCAGAATTCAAGTACAAAATATCAGTCTTGTACAAAAGCCTTAAGAATGTATAGTTTATAATCATAATCCCCACAGAAGAAGACAAGCCATACTTTGAGCACTTCAAGCGGAAGAAATCTGGATCAAGCTAGTGTATTCCCTTCTACAAGACCTGGGGGGGGGGGAACGGAAGAAAGGAGGCGAAACAACAAGGGTCAGACAAAAGTCTGGCAAGTCCAGTGATTTTCAGTTATGAACAGATAATAATAACATGACATGAAAATAAAACTGGATGAGAGATAACTGTAATAGATGTGGCAGATATAACAGAAGAACAGAATGATATAAGCTATTTCTTTACACTCCCCTGCACTAATACTAATATAATAGAATTAGGTGTCACCCTAATGTCTAAACTGAAACAGAAACGGGTACAGAATAATTTAACAGAAACAGAATGCTAATAATGGGCCTTTACTACCCGATCAGAAATAGACAGAAGCAGAAACAGATTAATCCCTACGGAAACAGAATGTAGAATTAGGTGTACACTAGTAATGGGCCTTTACCACCCGAACAGACGGTACCACGCAGAAACAGACAGGTGTTACCACCCAACAGAAACAGACGGTACCAATAGAAATAGACAAAACTAAGTGTACCCTAAAACCCTACCCCAAGCGATCGGCTCCCTAATACATAAATATCCTGTGTCGGCCCCACAGTAGGGTGTATCACTCCCTAAAGTGACAACCAATTGGCACAGACCTATTTACAGATGTCACGGCGTCTTACATCCTCATAGACAGACCGGGATCCATGCACGCACATGACCCGGTTGGAACGCACCATCAACACCTCTCGCCATTATCAGAATGAACCACTTATAATTAGTTCAGTAAGCGTGCCCGGACCCTACCTACTGTTGGGTCAAAGTTTTGATACCAGAAAGGGTTACTGACTAATATGGGTCCCTAACAACAGATGACACAAGTAATTCCCCTCCTAACCTTGTGTCCCCAGACTAACAGATTTCAGATTAACTTGTTTACAAGTTCAGACATACAGAATTCAGATCAACCAGTTCACAGACAAGTTTTTAGACTAACGGATCAGATATACAGATTTAACAGACTTACCGATTAACCAGTTACAGATTAACAGACTTACAGATTTGTCTAACTTTGTAATTGGGCCTACAGATTCACGGAACAGATTTATTAAATTCATCAGTCTAGTGGGTTTAATCCTATCCGCCCAACACGTTTTAGACATCATGTTTATCTCAGATTTTCATTAATTAAATATTAATGCCCAGACCTCTCACATTAGACTGACAGTTTGCGGCTACTGGTTAGGCCGGTTGGTTCCGGGCAGATTTCTGTCGCAAACTGAGTCTAACCTCGGGTTTCAAGCACGTTATGACTAACTTCTCACATTAGAACCTATTGTTTGCGGCCACTGGAATATGCCGGGCGGTTCTGGGCAGAATTACGCCGCAAACTCATTCTAACCTCGAGTTAGCCATGTTTATCTTTGCGGCGAATTAATTAATGATTTACCATTTATACCCACGCCTAATATACATGTCAATTATTCATAGCTAATTCAGATTATGTCAATAACAGACTGAATATATCAACTTAACAGACATAGCAGATAACAGGTTTAGGTGACTTAACGGATTCAGCAGATTAAGCAACTAGCAGATTTAGCAGATAACAGATTAGGCATCTCAGTAGAATTAGGTTGGCATTTTTAATAGAATTAGCAGATGGCAGATTTGGCAGATGAACAGATCTAGCTGACTAGGCAGTAGGGCAGAACTAGCAGATTAAGCAATATAACAGAACTAGCAGATTAGGCAAATATAACAGATTTAACCATTCCTTAAAGTTTCACAACATATCTTGCCTAATTATAAATCTTGCCTAAGTTCACATGCATAAATAATAGTCATGATTCACAATATTATCATATACCCCATGTTTGCATTAAATTTGCATGTCACGGATTAAGGTCATAATTTACATGTCCCAATTTAGTTCAACTTGCCTAGTACAAAAGATTCACATATAAATTATACCAAATATAGCTATTGACAAAAATCTCCTACTTAGGTATTATTCACATTTGATAGATATCCTACATTAATGTAAATCTTTATACCTAAACCATATTCTCCTTATCTCAAGTCATATGTTCAATACATTCTATATTTATGTCTAACTATATACCTTTCTATGTCATGTCCTCAAATCATATGTTCAATACCCTTTTTGTCATAAATATAACATGTCCAGTCATATGTCTCAAATTTATGTCCTAGCTACAGTCCATGTTCTTTCCTCAAATCAGTCACCTATTGGTCATACCCACTTCATGCATCATTCGTTATATTGTCCCAAACATTTTAGCGTATGTTAATCTCTTATGAGATTGGCTCAGGCTCGTGGTAGCCTGGCTATAAAACAGAAATAGGAAAGAGATACAAAATAAGATCTAAACAGAACAGAACAGACATAACCTCAGATTCAGATTTATAATTCATGTCACAATCAGAATTAACGTTTATATCGGAAAATAATTGCACTTGCCTTGATTGGATTAAAGAAAGAACTTTAGTTGTTGCAGAATTGTTGCAGAAGCTTTAATCTCTAATTTGAATTGAGTTTCTTAGGTTGATGTTGATTAGCTTCTAGTTTTGATTTCAGCAGAGTAGCGACGCCATTTTTATTTTTATTAGAACAGAGGCAGAGAAGAAGCAGAATAGAATTGTGTGTAGAGAAGGCTAGGTCTTAGGATGTATTTATAGATGTAGTTAGTTGTTTTAGGCCTTTAGATAGACCATAGGATAGATTAGAGCCGTCCGATTTTGTCACAGCCCCCAAAACCCAGCCCAAAAACCCATTCAGGTGCACCCAGGTCGCCTGAGCTCGACCAGGGAGGTCGACCCCCAGGTCGACCCTAGGGTCGACACCCATGTCGACCTGGTGGGCAGGTCGACCCCCAGGTCGACACCCATGTCGACCTGGTGCGAAGGTCGACCTGGTCTGGGCGGGAATTTTTCCCGCCCAGCCTGTTTTGGGCTGAATTTTCGAAATTTGAATTTTATGAATCTGTTTTGAATTTTCTGAAACTTCGGATGGCCATAACTTCTTCATACGAGGTCCAATTCACGCTAACTCGGACTCTATCTCAACCAGAATTCTGAGACGAACACAATGGCGCGACCCGTTTCCCTTAATTCTTACATCTGTAATTAATTATTCTTTAATTTGTGAACATCACTATTATTAGAAATAAGGGGTGTTACATTCTCCCCTCCTTAAAGGATTTCGTCCCCGAAATCTTCAAGTTAAGAGGAATGTGTCCTACCATCCAACATCCATCTACTCAATCATCAATCACTGACATCCATTGTCCTTAGAAACTTTAATGTTGTATGAACATATGCAAAGGTGTGTGTATATGTTCCTTATCTAATGCAAAGACCAGGCGGTTCACTGATTCAGCTGACCTCCTTAATGCGAATTATGTCAGTGCCATGAGTCCAACATGTATGCAATTTTCCTACTTGATACATATCATTTCTATATGAGTGCACAACCATTCAGTCATATGCAACATCCATGTGTTGAGTCAATCATTTTGCATCCACAAAAATTGAAAATGCTCACACATCCATATGCAGTATGAGAGTGTTTTCGAGACGATCTAGTGCCTAGTGTGTGTGTATATGCATCCACGAGCAACAACTAGCAACCACTTGCATCCACTTGCAACCATCAAACATAACATGTCTCAAACACATGTTTACACCCATTAGTTTCTATCTAAAGTTCGAAGATTCGATCGATAGGATACAGTCGAATGATGGAAGCGAGTACAGATAGAACAAAAACTTGGTTCCCATTAGACATGGGTCCTAAATATCGGCCCCAAAGACCGAAACCAACATCAAATTGACACCCAGAGGGTTACCTTCTTTAGACAATGTCAAAACTGGAAATCTTATCAGAAGTATTCAGATATTTACAGACTATTGGTACAGATCAGATTCCCTAATGATTCTTAGGAAGCTAAGCATGATAAAATCATACCCCATGAAAACTTAGAATGTATGCATCATACATGACGCCTAACACAGATATCCCTCAAACCCTAATCTCAAACAGATAAGCCATAACCCTTATGGGTCTGAGTCTACAGCGGAATTCAGAAATAATACTAGTATTAAAGTGCAGAGTATCGATTACAAAATCAAAATACCAAAATCAGAAAAAGTCTTAACTCCAAAATCAGATAAAGAAATTAAACTTACTATAGAAATTTTCCTATTTCTATCCTAGCCACTAGCCTCAAGAGTGTTCGCCTGCCCTCCTTGTGCTTGCCTCTTCGGGCAGTCCCTAGTGAAGTGTCCTATCTCCCCACAGTTGAAGCAAGCGCCCTTCCTTTTTCTGCAATCCTTGTTTGGATGAGTCGAGCTTCCACAAGTAAAGCACTTTTTCCCCTTCTTATCATCAGACTTCTCATCCTTCCTTTGTGTTTCCTTTTTGGGCCCTGCTTTCTTATTCTGTGGTTCTTCCTTCTTTGTCTCTTTCGGGCCCTTGTCTTCCTCGTGCAGTAGTGCCATGTCCACCAATCTCTCGTAAGTCGCTCCCATGGGTACATGAGTCATGGCTAGGCTGTGCAGTGGCTCGTTCAATCCCTTAACAAAGCGGAGAGCCTTTTTATGCTGAGTGTTGACTAAATCCAATCCGAACCTAGCTAGTTGGTTGAACTGGTTGACGTATTCCTAAACCATCATACTTCCTTGCTTAAGAGATAAGAAGTTTTCCAGTTGTAAACTTCGTTCAGCTTGCGAGAGGAATTTTGTCTCAAACCTTGTTCTGAAATCCATCCATGTCTCAAACGGCCTCTCGGCGTTAGTGACTTCCCACCAGTAGGAAGCTTCGTTTTTGAGTGCCATACCGCCAACTGTACCTTCTGCCTATCGTCCACCTCGAAGATAACGAATAGATCCTCAGTTTCTTTGAGCCAGTTCCTCGCTTCTACGAATGATTCAGTTCCTTTGAAATCCTTCCCACCCATGGCCCTAAAATCTATATAGATCTTTGAAAAATTAATTGCACAAGGAGGGGGTGGAGGAGGGGGATCATTTGCTGGACCTGCGGCGGCGGCCCTAGCCTCAAGATATTGACGAAACCAACCGGGTACGTGAACACCCTCTGGTATCTCAAATGCTTCAGACATGTTGAAACGAAAAAGGAAAGGTTCAATACAAAAAGGACCGAAAGAAAGATATATGGCTCTTGGGGATCATGTTTTTCAAAATAAGCTTTATTTTTAAAATACTTCCTTTCAAAACCTTTTTGAAAATAGTTTTCAAAAACTTTACCCAATCTGGTAACCTTCAGCTCTGATACCAAGTGTAACACCCCACCTCCGTTAAGGTCACTCACAAAGGGAATGCCTTAACTTTGGTGGAGCATTTTAGTAAATAGAACAGAAACTTACAAGACATATAAAACAGTACTTGAAAAATTTATAAATTTATTACAACAGAAACCGAAATAAGCTTGGTTACATCCTTTCAAATCAGAATTCAAGTACAAAATATCAGTCTTGTATAAAAGCCTTAAGAATGTATAGTTTAAAATCATAATCCCCACAGAAGAAGACAAGCCATACTTTGAGCACTTCAAGCGGAAGAAATCTGGATTAAGCTAGAGTATTCCCTTCTACAAAACCTGGTGGGGGGGGGGGGGGAGAACGGAAGAAAGGAGGCGAAACAACAAGGATCAGACAAAAGTCTGGAAAGTCCAGTGATCTTCAGTTATGAACATATAATAATAACATTACATGAAAATAAAACTGGATGAGAGATAACTGTAACAGATGTGGCAGATATAACAGAAGAACATAATGATATAAGCTATTGCTTTACACTTCCCTGCACTAATACTAATATAACAGAATTAGGTGTCACCCTAATGTCTAAACTGAAACAGAAATGGGTACAGAATAATTTAACAGAAACAGAATGCTAATAATGGGCCTTTACTACCCGATCAGAAACAGACAGAAGCAGAAAAAGATTAATCCCTACGGAAACAGAATGTAGAATTAGGTGTACACTAGTAATGGGCCTTTACCACCCGAACAGACGGTACCACGCAGAAACAGACAGGTGTTACCACCCAACAGAAACAGACGGTACCAACAGAAACAGAGAAAACTAAGTGTACCCTAAAACCCTACCCCAAGCGATCGTCTCCCTAATACATAAATATCCTGTGTCGGCCCCACAGTAGGGTGTATCACTCCCTAAAGTGATAACCAATTGGCACAGACCTATTTATAGATGTCACGGCGTCTTACATCCTCAGAGACAGACCGGGATCCATGCACGCACATGACCTGGTTGGAACGCACCATCAACACCCCTCGCCATTATCAGAATGAACCACTTATAATTAGTTCAGTAAGCGTGCCCGGACCCTACCTACTGTTTGGTCAAAGTTTTGATACCAGAAAGGGTTATTGACTAATATGGGTCCCAAACAACAGATGACACAAGTAATTCCCCTCCTAACCTTGTGTCCCCAGACAAACAGATTTCAGATTAACTTGTTTACAAGTTCAGACATACAGAATTCAGATCAACTAGTTCACAGACAAGTTTTCAGACTAACGGATCAGATATACAGATTTAACAGACTTACCGATTAACCAGTTACAGATTAACAGACTTACAGATTTGTCTAACTTTGTAATTGGGCCTACAGATTCACGGAACAGATTTTTTAAATTCATCAGTCTAGTAGGTTTAATCCTATCTGCCCAACACGTTTTAGACATCATGTTTATCTCAGATTTTCATTAATTAAATATTAATGCCCAGACCTCTCACATTAGACTGACAGTTTGCAGCTACTGGTTAGGCTGGTTGGTTCCGGGCAGATTTCTGTCGCAAACTGAGTCTAACCTCGGGTTTCAAGCACGTTATGACTAACTTCTCACATTTGAACCTATTGTTTGCGGCCACTGGAATATGCCTGGCGGTTTCGGGCAGAGTTACGCCGCAAAGTCATTCTAACCTCGAGTTAGCCATGTTTATCTTTGCGGCCAATTAATTAATGATTTACCATTTATACCCATGCCTAATATACATGTCAATTATTCATAGCTAATTCAGATTATGTCAATAACAGACTGAATATATCAACTTAACAGACATAGCAGATAACAGGTTTAGGCGACTTAACAGATTCCGCAGATTAAGAAACTAGCAGATTCAGCATATAACAGATTAGGCATCTCAACAGATTTAGGTTGGCATTTTTAACAGAATGAGCAGATGGCAGATTTGGCAGATGAACAGATCTAGCAAACTAGGCAGAACTAGCAGATTAAGCAATATAACAGAACTAGCAGATTAGGCAAATATAGCAGAACTAGCAAATTAGGCAAATATAACATATTTAATCATTCCTTAAAGTTTCACAACATATCTTGCCTAATTATAAATCTTGCCTAAGTTCACATGCATAAATAATAGTCATGATTCACAATATGATCATATTCCCCATGTTTGCATTAAATTTGCATGTCACAGATTAAGGTCATAATTTACATGTCCCAATTTAGTTCAACTTGCCTAGTACAAAAGATTCACATATAAATTATACCAAATATAGCTATTGACAAAAATCTCCTACTTAGGTATTATTCACATTTGATAGATATCCTACTTTAATGTAAATCTTTATACCTAAACCATATTCTTCTTATCTCAAGTCATATGTTCAATACAGTCTATATTTCTGTCTAACTATATACCTTTCTATGTCATGTCCTCAAATCATATGTTCAATAACCTTTTTGTCATAAATATAACATGTCCAGTCATATGTCTCAAATTTATGTCCAAGCTACAGTCCATGTTCTTTCCTCAAAACAGTCACCTATTGGTCATACCCACTTCATGCATCATTCGTTTTATTGTCCCAAACACTTTAGCGTATGTTAATCTCTTATGAGATTGGCTCAGGCTCGTGGTAGCCTGGCTATAAAACAGAAAGAGGAAAGAGGTACAAAATAAGATCTAAACAGAACAGAACAGACATAACCTCAGATTCAGATTTATAATTCATGTCACAATCAGAATTAACGTTTATATCGGAAAATAACTGTACTTGCCTTGATTGGATTAAAGAAAGAACTTTATTTGTTGCAGAATTGTTGCAGAATATTTAATCTCTAATTTGAATTGAGTTACTTAGGTTGATGTTGATTAGCTTCTAGTTTTGATTTCAGCAGAGTAGCGACGCCATTTTTATTTTTATTAGAACAGAGGCAGAGAAGAAGCAGAATAGAATTGTGTGTAGAGAAGGCTAGGTCTTAGGATGTATTTATAGGTGTAGTTAGTTGTTTTAGGCCGTTAGATAGACCCTAGGATAGATTAGAGCCGTCAGATTTCGTCACAGCCCCCAAAACCCAGCCCAAAAACCCATTCAGGTGCACCCAGGTCGCCTGGGCTCGACCAGGGAGGTCGACCCCCAGGTCGACCCTAGGGTCGACACCCATGTCGACCTGGTGGGCAGGTCGACCCCCGGGTCGACCCCCAGGTCGACACCCATGTCGACCTGGTGGGCAGGTCGACCCCCAGGTCAACCTGGTCTGGGCGGGAATTTTTCCCTCCCAGCCTGTTTTGGGCTGAAATTTCGAAATTTGAATTTTCTGAATCTGTTTTGAATTTTCTGAAACTTCGGATGGCCATAACTTCTTCATACGAGGTCCAATTCACGCAATCTCGGACTCTATCTCAACCAGAATTCTGAGACGAACACAATGGCGTGACCCGTTTCCCTTAATTCTTACAGTTGTAATTAATTATTCTTTAATTTGTGAACATCACTATTATTAGAAATACGGGGTGTTACAATACCCAGCTTCGGCAAAAACCCTGCCTACTGTTGCATTCCTAAGGTTTCTACTAGGTGATTAAACAGATCACGCATACAAGACCATGTACACTCGTGACTCTCTCTCCTATTCCAACCCTATGCTCAAAACCCTAGACTGATCTAAACACCTAGATCAGATTTCCCCTAGTTTTACAAACACTAGTAAACTGCCAGTTAAACCCCTAACTGGTTCCCCCTAAATTTTTACAGAATCTATAAACTGTTTTGTCGGTTTACAAAAGAAATTGAAAAACAAAAACAATAAAAACAAATTAAACCCTATGACTTAAGAATATTAGGGTCATCCCCTTTTAACATTAAAGAAAAAACTTTGTCGACCCTTTGAACTAGGGTTTTCTACTTCGTCCCCAAATCGATCTATGAATTGATGTCGCGATTCTTCTGATCTCTTCAATGGTTCGAGTTGCTCTCTCTCGATCGATTAGTAGGCATATCGAATCTGTAACACCCCACCTCCGCCAGTGCCACTCTTGCAAGGGCACTGACTTTGGAGGGGCGTTTAAACAAGGTAAACATGCATGCAGATATCACAAGACAGAACATATGAGTAAAAAAACAGAGTAAATATAGCAGCGGATAAAAACTAGCATATCAAAACCATAAGTTAAGTTACAACACAGTACTTGATCATTATTTTCCATAAACAAAGTCTAGAAACATAAAACTGGAAACTGGAAACTGGAAAGGAAAACATAAAGTAGCTATCCCCAAGGTAGAAAACCATAGCGAGCTCAAGTCCAAAGCATACATGAGCTATCCAGGAAAAGCAGCAAAGATCCAAGCTAAGTACTGGTATTCCCGCCCTGTAAACCTGGGGGGGGGGGAAACGAAAGAAAAGAGGCGAAAGAAAATAGGTCAGTCAAAAGACTGGTAAGTCCTACCTACTATTGTACAACAACTAATAAAGTTAACTGTATATGTAAACAAGGATGAGTCATAGGATGATAACTGGCATGGAAAAAGTCATCAAGATAGATCAAGTGTGGCACCGCATATACAAGGTTGAGGTTTGCACCAAGTGTACTAGTATCACAAGTCATGTCAAGTGTAAACAAGAAGTGATCCCCAGGCCCAAGTTTGGCCCAACATCATGAATGACCTAAACCAAGGTCCAACTAGCACGGTCTAGTCGATCGGCTCTCCTAAAGCCTAACTCGTCAAGTGTCGGTGTCATACGGCCCAACTACGAAGTGTAGCTAAACTGTGCTAGGTCCACCCTAGGGTGTATCAAGTCCTAGGGTGTCAACCACTGACACAAACCAAGCACGCACAGTTTAAACCTACTGGTGCCCGTGCCTGCTTTTTCAACTCCGGACCATGTGCACGACCATGGCCCGCCTGAACCTACACCGGCGCACCTACACAGCCGTCGTCTTGGTCGCTTACATGTCATCCCAGTAATTGTGCCCCACCCTAGCCTAGTCCCTAGGGTATCATGATACAACTAAGAGGGTTACTGGTGCAAAGGACCACGTAACTAGGGTTTCCTTAATGGGTTAAACGTGGTTAACCCAACTCATCCAAGTACCAAGTTGGTTAAGTGTACCCAAGGTTCATGACTTAACCCTATCAACCCATCGTGTTTAATTGGTTAAGTATTCAAGCGGTCCATGACTTAACCCTACCATGTGGCATTAATTAATTTAATGCACCCAACCTCTCACATTAGACCTTGTTGTGGTTACTAGTTAGGCCGGGCGGGTCCGGGTAGGTTTACACCACAACTTAGTCTAACCTCGGGTTTCACGTGCAACATGACCAACTACTCACATTGGGTCCTATTGCTTGTAGCCACTAGTTAAGCCGGTCGGTTTCGGGTAGGTTTATGCTACAAGCTCAACCCAACCTCGAGTTGGCCATCCTCATGTTTTCTAAGTGTCATGTCCATCATGTTTCCAAAACACATTACAAATTTTCAAGCAATTGGGTAGACCTAACTTAATAGGTAAATTCCCAATGGGTAGACCTAACTTAATAGGTAAATTCCCAAGCTTACGTTTTTATGTCTTTTAAGTTTACCCAACCCCAAACGCAATCCCCTCGCTTACATATCGCAATAGCGCATAAAGGATAGAAAGAGGGAACTTGGCAAAATCATGACATAAAGGTGTTGGAGCCACAAGTTAAACATGGTGGCAAATGAGACAAAGATGTGATCACAAACTTGCATATCATGTTATCAACTTGCAAAATATTCCTAAGCATGCATAACATCATTTTAACTTGCATAGTGTTCATATGCATGCATAACATGGTTTCAACTTGCATAAGGTTCATATGCATGCATAACATCAAACTTGGCAAATAGGCGGAACATGGCCATAGATAGCATGAGATAAGGACTAGTAACATGCATATAACATTATATGCATGTTAATACAAGGTTTATGAGAGTTTCAAAGTTGCATCATGCAACATTTCCAACCAAAGATCACATCTTTCTATGCATAAAGCCAAGGTAATGACTTTACTAACATGCATAGAGTAAGCTTATGCATAAAATCATAAGATCAAAGCACATATCATGATTAACCCCAAACTCAACTTGCAACATAACATATTAACTTCATAGTTAAAATACAAGAGTAGAAATAGGCTTACAATGCTTATGTGGACTCAAATGAGTATAGCAAATGTAAGAAACCCCTTATGCAACAAATTAAAACCCCAAAATGCAAGCAAACTTGATCAAGACTCCTCCTTTATGATGCCAATAGAGAAACAAGACTTTAATGCAAGCTAAAGAGGATCATACAAGCCTAAATACACTTGTATGCATGGAAATCTCTTAGAAATTTGATTTAGGAATTTTATGAAGAGAGTGGAGGCCATGAGAGGATTGATTTTGCCATAGTTTAGTTGTATGAATGAATAATGATGATTTAGGGTAGGTTAGGGTCTTATTTATAGAGTAGGCAAGTGTTTTAGGCCATAGGATTAAACCTAGATTCAATCCAAGCCATCAAAGCATGTCTTGGGGAAGAAGTCAAGTGTAGGAACCATCTAGGGCCTTTAGATTAAAGATGAACCATGAGAACCATCCAAATGCAAAATCTGCATTTGAGCGAATCGGCCCACGGGTTGACAGCCAAACACCCTGGATTAACCCCTAGTCGACCCAGCGAGCTCGGGTCGACCTCAAAAATCAGCCGGTTCGGTTGTTCCCCTCTCCCAATTCGCTGTTTTGAACATTTTTGCATATTTATTTATTTAATTTTCAATTATATATATATATATATATCAATATATATATATATATTTCTCTGCGCAACCCATTTCACTTAATTAAGTATACTTTAATTTGGGAATTTTTCGTGAAACTTCGCGAGGCCATATCTTGGTCATACGGACTCCGATTTTCGAAAACTCGGACTCTATTTTGCGTATTTTTCCGAGACGAACGCAATGGCATAGCCCGTTTCCCTTGATTCAGATTTTACAGTTTAATTCTGCCTCCATTTATGTTACAACATGTTATTCAAAAATACGGGTTGTTACATTCTCCCCTCCTTAAAGGATTTCGTCCCCGAAATATCCAAGTTAGGAAGAACGTATCCTACCATCCATCATCCATCTACTCAAAACATCATCCACGAGCAATCATTGTCCTTAAAAGGTTCTAAATGTTGTATGATCATATGCAAAGGTGTGTGTATATGTACTTATCTAATGCAAATATCATCAATGCAGATTATGTTAGTGAAATGAATCCATATGTATGCAATTCCTAACATAATGTATAACATCTATATGTGTGCACTTCGCATACATCCATATGCAACATCCATGTGATAACACAAAAATTTTCATCCATGAATAAGCATAAACACTCATGCATATGCAATATGAGAGTGTGTGAGCCGATCTTAGTGCCTAATGTGTATCATGCATCCACGAGTATCCACTTGCAACCACTTGCAACCACTTGCAACCATCAAGCATAACATGTTTCAAATACATGTTTCATCCAAAGGGTTTCTACCTAAGGTTCTCATGACAAGGTTAGCACGATAACTAGATAAACATGGATAGCAAAGAGAAAGATATGCTAACAAAGAAAAGAGATTGAGAGTGTACCCTCAAAAAGGAATGGATAAAGCCCACACATCTTCTCCTCGGTTTCCCAAGTTGCGTCTTCTTCGGCTTCACCCCATTGAACCTTCACCAACTTGACCTCTCGATTCCTTAGCTTCTTGGTCTCCGTCCCCAAGATACGAATCGGAGCTCTCCTCAAAGTAGCTTCTTTCTCCACTTCCACATCTTCCAGATGACTTGGCTCAACAACCTCTGCTGACTCATGTAAACACTTCCGGAGATGCGAGACATGAAAAACATCGTGTACTCCGGCAAGCTTCTCGGGAAATTTCACTCTATAAGCCATCTGCCCGATCCTCTCTATAATAGGGAAGGGTCCAACAAATCTCGGTGCTAACTTCCCAACGGCTCCAAATCGGACCACATTCCGCAAAGGAGAAACCTTCACGAAAATCATATCTCCAACATCAAACTCCAAATCAGATCTTCGCTTATCAGCATAGGATTTCTGTCGGTCTTGGGCCGCTTTCATCCATCTTCGAATCAACTCGATCTTCTCGGATGCATCTCTGATCATATCAGGCCCAAGTATAAGCTTATCTGTAGTCTCCCACCAACATGTAGGCGACTTGCACGGCCTCCCATATAAAGCTTCAAATGGTGCCATCCATATGCTTGCTTGATAACTGTTATTATATGCAAACTCAACAAGAGGAAGATGGTCTTCCCAAGTACCACCAAAATCCAGAATACAAAGCCTTAACAGATCCTCGAGTACCCTATTCACCCTTTCGGTTTGACCGTCCGTCTGTGGGTGATAAGCAGTACTTAGATTCAACCTCGTGCCCATGGCTTCTTGCAAGCTATTCTAGAACTGACTTGTAAAGATTGGGTCACGGTCACTGACTATACTAGAAGGGACTCCATGAAGTCTCATAATCTCACGAAGATATACAGACGCTAGCCAAGATGCGGTCCTCTTGCTCTTTACCGGAATGAAATGAGCACTCTTCGTAAGTCTGTCCACAATAACCCAAATGCTCGTATTCCCTTTCCTTGACCTTGGTAGCCCATCAATAAAATCCATGGAAATACTCTCCCACTTCCAAAGTGGAACGTCTAGAGGATGCAATAGCCCGCTGGGCTTCTTCGACTCAGCCTTAACTTGCTGGCAAATGGTACATCTAGAAACAAACTCTGCCACATCCTTCTTCATCCCAGGCCAAAAGAAAATACGCTTCATATCTTTATACATCTTATCTCCGCCTGGATGTATAGTCAACTTAGAGCGATGCGCTTCCTCAAGAATTTTTCTTACTAGATCTCCTACCACTGGAACACATAACCTTCCATCTCTCCTCAGCCAACCCTTTTCATCAATAGAATATCGAGCGAGATGACTAGACGTCTCTCCTCGAATCAGCTTATCCATAATCTCAACTATCTGAGGGTCTTCTTTCTGCGAAGCCCCAACTTGATCAAGAAGGGTAGGTCTGAGTTCCAGAGATGCTAATGAACCGGTCATCGACTCAATTTCCAAAGAGAAATCAAAGGTTGCCACATACTCTAAATTCTTCATCTCAACGAATAGAGGACTTATGGTCAACCTCTTTCTGCTTAGTGCATCAGCCACAACATTACCCTTGCCAGGGGTATAAGCTATCTCGAAGTCATATGATGCCAAGAATTCCATCCACCTTTGCTGCCTAAGATTCAGATCTTTCTGCGAGAAGAGATACTTGAGTGATTTGTGATCAGTATACAACTCAAACCTTTCGCCTAAAAGATAGTGGCGCCAGGACTTGAGTGCAAAGACAATCGCCGCTAACTCCAAGTCATGAGTGGGGTAGTTCTTCTCATGAACTTTAAGTTGCCTACCCCCATAACATATCACTCTTCTCTCCTGCATCAGAACAGCGCCTAACCCCGTGCCACATGCATCGGTATACACGGTAAACATTTTACCGCCATCGGGTAATGCCAAAACTGGAGCTGTGGTAAGGGCCCTTTTGAGCCTTTGAAAAGCAAGCTCACACTCTAAGTCCCATGCAAAGACTAAGTTCTTCTTCGTCAATCTAGTGAGAGGGGCCGAAATATTAGCGAAGTCTCTAATGAACTTCCTATAGTAGCCTGCCAGACCGAGAATGCTTCGCACTTCGGTTGCATTCCTAGGAGTCTTCCAGTCTTGAACTGCAACCACTTTCGCGGGATCCACAGCTATACCCTGCTTAGAAACTATATGCCCAAGAAATCGGACTTCCTTTCTCCAAAAGTGGCATTTGGAGAACTTGGCTTTCAACTGACGGCCTCTAAGCGTATCCATCACTTCCTTGAGGTGTCTAGCATGTTCTTCCTCGTCTTTTGAAAAGATCAGAATATCATCCACGAAGACAACAACAAACTTGTTAAGGAACTTCCTGAACACCCTACTCATCAAATCTACGAAGTAGGCGGGTGCATTAGTCAAGCCGAATGGCATAACAAGCCATTCAAAGAATCCGTCTGGAGTCCTAAATGCAGTCTTATCAATGCTGTTTTCGGCCACTCTAAGCTGATGAAATCCGGTGGCTAAATCAAGCTGAGAGAAAACAGAAGCACCAACAAGCTGGTCGAAGAGGTCATCTATCCTCGGTAATGGATGCCTATTCTTCTTGGTCAGCTTGTTCAACTCTCGATAATCAACACATAGACGAAGCGAGCCGTCCGCCTTAGTAGCGAACACTACGGGAGCACCCCATTCAGAAATGCTTCGCCTAATAAAATTCTTCTCAAGTAGCTCCTTGATTTGCTTACTGAGCTCTCTCCTTTCACGCGGGGCCATGTGCCTAACTGGTAAGGAGACTGGCTTAGCATTATCAACCAGATAAATGTGGAAATTTATCTCTCGCTTAGGGGGTAACCCCTTAACTTCTTCAAAGACATCAGGGTATTCTCGAACCACCCTTACAGATTGCAGATCATCGATGGACGAGTCAAGAGATTCAAGATAACATAGCATGACGGGATCTAGCGGGTTGCAAGAAATCTCTAGGGTATTACCCAGGTGAGTCATGAGTCTCACCACCCTATGCTCACAATCGAGAATGGCTCCATAGCGGGACAACCAATCCATGCCCAAGATCAACCCGTATCCCGTGAACCCGAGAACATAAGCATCACACGAGAATTCTATGGTCAAGATAGAAATCCTCAAATCCATACAGATCATAGATAAATGGGCCGAACCCCCAATCGGATTTGAAACACTAACGGGATCCTCAACAAGACTAGTACTTAGGTGCAAACTTCCAACAACATCAGAAGAAATAAAGGTATGCGATGCGCCAGAATCAAACAAAGTGCGAACAGGAAAACCAGAAATATAAACAAGACTTTCCACAGAAATAGTACCTCGGTCCTGAACTGGAGTGGTGTTGAGAGCATGCACTTGCCCTCCAGATGAACCTGCGCGCTGAGTTTGTCCATGCCCCTGCTTCTTAGGGCAATCCTTGCTAAAATGTCCCGTCTCTCCACAATGAAAGCATCCACCCAATTTCATTCTCTTCTTCCTACAGTCCTTGCCCACGTGCCCAACAATCCCACAGAAGTGGCACTTTCTTGTGTCCTTTGCCTTGTTCTTGTTGCCCTTGTTGTTCTTGTTGTTCTTGTTGTTCTGATTACTCTGATTCCCTCCCTACTTGGAGTCTGCCTTCTTAGGCTGAGTCTCATTGGGCTTGACTTCTTTCTTCCCATTCTTATCCTCTCCCTGCAGCAATGCCATATCTACTAGGCTCTCGAAAGTGGCCCCCATGGGTATGTGTGACATGGCTAGACCTTGTAATGGCTCATTTAACCCTCGTGCAAAACGTAGAGCCTTCTTCTCGGGAGTATTGACCATGTCCAAACCGAATCGGGCAAGCTGGTTGAACTTATTCACATATTCTCTCACCGTCATGTCTCCTTGCTTCAAGGCTGTGAACTTCTCTAGTTGCAAATTTGCCTCCGTAGACGATAAAAACTTAAGCCCAAACCTTGCCCTAAAGTCGGCCCAGGTTTCTACGGGCCTAGTAGCACTGGTGACCTCCCACCAATAAGAAGCTTCCTCCTTTAGCAGCTAAACCGCCAACAAAACCTTTCTACGGTCCTCTATATCAAAGATGGCAAAGAGATCTTCGATCTCCTTCAACCAATTTCTTGCTTCCATAAAAGTCTCCGTCCTAATAAAATTTTTGCCACCCATTTCCTTGAAGTCCTTGCAAACCTTGGCGAAATCGGCTTGTGGTTGTTGAGGAGGAGGAGGAGGGGGTGGAACCTCAGTGATAGTGGGAGTGGTTGCTGGACCTGCATTGTTGGCCCTAGCTTCCAAGTACATCCGGAACCATCCGGGAATGGTGACTCCCTCAGGAAGATTGAGATCGGCCATGCTGAAAAAAAAGGAAAAGATAGATTTAGAACGAGGAAACGAAGGATAGTGCTTATGGCTCTTGGGGGATAGCCTTTCAAAATAAACTAGACTTTTCTTTGGAAAATACTTAATTGGTTTTGAAAATAGCTTTTAAAAGTAACTTTAAAACCCTTTTTGCTCCAATCTTGTAAACCTTATGCTCTGATACCAAATGTAACACCCCACCTCCGCCAGTGCCACTCTTGCAAGGGCACTGACTTTGGAGGGGCGTTTAAACAAGGTAAACATGCATGCAGATATCACAAGACAGAACATATAAGTAAAAAAAACAGAGTAAATATAGCAGCGGATAAAAACTAGCATATCAAAACCATAAGTTAAGTTACAACACAGTACTTGATCATTATTTTCCATAAACAAAGTCTAGAAACATAAAACTGGAAACTGGAAAGGAAAACATAAAGTAGCTATCCCCAAGGTAGAAAACCATAGCGAGCTCAAGTCCAAAGCATACATGAGCTATCCAGGAAAAGCAGCTAAGATCCAAGCTAAGTACTGGTATTCCCGCCCTGTAAACCTGGGGGGGGGGGGAGGGGGGAAACGAAAGAAAAGAGGCGAAAGAAAATGGGTCAGTCAAAAGACTGGTAAGTCCTACCTACTATTGTACAACAACTAATAAAGTTAACTTTATATGTAAACAAGGATGAGTCATAGGATGATAACTGGCATGGAAAAAGTCATCAAGATAGATCAAGTGTGGCACCGCATATACAAGGTTGAGGTTTGCACCAAGTGTACTAGTATCACAAGTCATGTCAAGTGTAAACAAGAAGTGATCCCCAGGCCCAAGTTTGGCCCAACATCATGAATGACCTAAACCAAGGTCCAACTAGCACGGTCTAGTCGATCGGCTCTCCTAAAGCCTAACTCGTCAAGTGTCGGTGTCATACGGCCCAACTACGAAGTGTAGCTAAACTGTGCTAGGTCCACCCTAGGGTGTATCAAGTCCTAGGGTGTCAACCACTGACACAAACCAAGCACGCACAGTTTAAACCTACTGGTGCCCGTGCCTGCTTTTTCAACTCCGGACCATGTGCACGACCATGGCCCGCCTGAACCTACACCGGCGCACCTACACAGCCGTCGTCTTGGTCGCTTACATGTCATCCCAGTAATCGTGCCCCACCCTAGCCTAGTCCCTAGGGTATCATGATACAACTAAGAGGGTTACTGGTGCAAAGGACCACGTAACTAGGGTTTCCTTAATGGGTTAAACGTGGTTAACCCAACTCATCCAAGTACCAAGTTGGTTAAGTGTACCCAAGGTTCATGACTTAACCCTATCAACCCATCGTGTTTAATTGGTTTAGTATTCAAGCGGTCCATGACTTAACCCTACCATGTGGCATTAATTAATTTAATGCACCCAACCTCTCACATTAGACCTTGTTGTGGTTACTAGTTAGGCCGGGCGGGTCCGGGTAGGTTTACACCACAACTTAGTCTAACCTCGGGTTTCACGTGCAACATGACCAACTACTCACATTGGGTCCTATTGCTTGTAGCCACTAGTTAAGCCGGTCGGTTCCGGGTAGGTTTATGCTACAAGCTCAACCCAACCTCGAGTTGGCCATCCTCATGTTTTCTAAGTGTCATGTCCATCATGTTTCCAAAACACATTACAAATTTTCAAGCAATTGGGTAGACCTAACTTAATAGGTAAATTCCCAATGGGTAGACCTAACTTAATAGGTAAATTCCCAAGCTTACGTTTTTATGTCTTTTAAGTTTACACAACCCCAAACGCAATCCCCTCGCTTACATATCGCAATAGCGCATAAAGGATAGAAATAGGGAACTTGGCAAAATCATGACATAAAGGTGTTGGAGCCACAAGTAAAACATGGTTGCATATGAGACAAAGATGTGATCACAAACTTGCATACCATGTTATCAACTTGCAAAATATTCCTAAGCATGCATAACATCATTTTAACTTGCATAGTGTTCATATGCATGCATAACATGGTTTCAACTTGCATAAGGTTCATATGCATGCATAACATCAAACTTGGAAAATAGGCGGAACATGGCCATAGATAGCATGAGATAAGGACTAGTAACATGCATATAACATTATATGCATGTTAATACAAGGTTTATGAGAGTTTCAAAGTTGCATCATGCAACATTTCCAACCAAAGATCACATCTTTCTATGCATAAAGCCAAGGTAATGACTTTACTAACATGCATAGAGTAAGCTTATGCATAAAATCATAAGATCAAAGCACATATCATGATTAACCCCAAACTCAACTTGCAACATAACATATTAACTTCATAGTTAAAATACAAGAGTAGAAATAGGCTTACAATGCTTATGTGAACTCAAATGAGTATAGCAAATGTAAGAAACCCCTTATGCAACAAATTAAAACCCCAAAATGCAAGCAAACTTGATCAAGACTCCTCCTTTATGATGCCAATAGAGAAACAAGACTTTAATGCAAGCTAAAGAGGATCATACAAGCCTAAATACACTTGTATGCATGGAAATCTCTTAGAAATTTGATTTAGGAATTTTATGAAGAGAGTGGAGGCCATGAGAGGATTGATTTTGCCATAGTTTAGTTGTATGAATGAATAATGATGATTTAGGGTAGGTTAGGGTCTTATTTATAGAGTAGGCAAGTGTTTTAGGCCATAGGATTAAACCTAGATTCAATCCAAGCCATCAAAGCATGTCTTGGGGAAGAAGTCAAGTGTAGGAACCATCTAGGGCCTTTAGATTAAAGATGAACCATGAGAACCATCCAAATGCAAAATCTGCATTTGAGCGAATCGGCCCACGGGTTGACAGCCAAACACCCTGGATTAACCCCTAGTCGACCCAGCAGGCTCGGGTCGACCTCAAAAATCAGCCGGTTCGGTTATTCCCCTCTCCCAATTCGCTGTTTTGAACATTTTTGCATATTTATTTATTTAATTTTCAATTATATATATATATATATATATATATATCAATATATATATTTCTCTGCGCAACCCATTTCACTTAATTAAGTATACTTTAATTTGGGAATTTTTTGTGAAACTTCGCGAGGCCATATCTTGGTCATACGGACTCCGATTTTCGAAAACTCGGACTCTATTTTGCGTATTTTTCCGAGACGAACGCAATGGCATAGCCCGTTTCCCTTAATTCAGATTTTACAGTTTAATTCTGCCTCCATTTATGTTACAACATGTTATTCAAAAATACGGGTTGTTACAGAATCCCAGTAAAAAAGTGAGTTTTCTGAAATTCCTTTATACTTGAAATTTGCGGTTTTTGGATTCGGTGTTCTCTCTGCCAATGATGAATCTGTGTGTAGAAAATATATAGGGTAATCGAAACCCTAAAATAACTCTGATTTCACATGAACGACTTGGGATGATTTCTTGTATGGTTTTCTCTTTTTATTTTGAAAATCTCGTAAGTTGTTTGTGGTTTTTCGATGTTTTTTGATGCTTGGGTTTCAATCGATCTGACAAAGCCGATGATGAATATGGTGAAAATATAGGATAGCAAATCCTATGACTGCTCTGATTTCAAATTAATGACTTGGCTCCCTGATTATTTGCGTGTGACTTCCTCTTTTGGATTTAATCACCTCGGTATTGAAAAGGACTTGAATTTTGAATGAAACAGAGTGATTGTTGCTTTCCCCTTTTGCTAAATCTCGGCTTTGAAAAGAAATTGAATATTCCCTTTTTGAAATTCTCGATTTAAATGAATTCCTTGAATGTTACATGACTTCTGTATGATTTATGGAAAGAATTCTTGCCAAATTTTAATCATTGATTTTCTAAAAAAAATAGCCCCTCGACTGATTTTCTGGAAACAAATTCGAAAACAAATAAATGTTTTCATGTCATAAATATATCCTTAAATCATGCTGATTTGTTCACCCATGCTTGATTTGTATATCCATGCTGACTCATGTATATATTTGTGTGTCCACACTTTCCTGCACATTGAAATGACATGATATTGTTCCTTGGCTTGTTCATTGAGTCTGGCTTTATAAATTGTTGAACTGAACCATTTTGAAATTCTTTTAGCTCGACCCTTGAACTGTATTGAGCACTGCCATGTTTCACCTATGTTATTAAAAACTTGGCTTGACCATTCATGCTTTGCTCACACACATACTTTGATGCTGATATGTATTTATATACTTGTTAATATGAAAGATTGTGATCTTGATATGCATACACTACATTCATCTGACTTGAAAAACATGCTTGAGCTTGTTGTCACCTTATGTACATGATGGCTGCACTATATTGGCTTAATCCAGAGTTTGACCTGAATCTTGCACTCATGTGTGTTGCTTTATCTTGACCATGGCCGATGTTGATGCTATGTTGAACCATTTATGCAGTTGCACCTTGACCATGATACATGAACACATGTTGTTGCATACATCATACATGTAGGATCGACCATTTGAGGAACTTGAGTTTGTTACACTTTGAGTTTGCTGTATTGACACATGTATAGCTCCATGTTGTATGCACTAGATTTGAAGTATTCAGTTATGAGCTTCACCTTTTTTTTAACCATGTTGCACCGCACCATGCACCAGTATTTGTGCTAATAACATTGCACATGAAAATGTTAATATGAAAAAAACTGATGCTGTGTTGTTTCACTTGAATTTTCTTTTGTGTTTGTTTGAGCATTCTTGAATTTGGGTAGTTTGAAATTTCTTGGCTTTGAACCTGAGTAGTTTTTCCATGCATAACCATTTGACTTGATTTTTTTTAACTCCGTGCCCACTTGCTCCATGAACATTGCTGATTGGCTTGTGTATGTCGAGTTGAACCATTTCATGTTGCTCCATATACATGACTTGTTGTGTTGTACCCATGCTGACTTGTACACATACTTTACATTGATGAGCTCCATCATGTTATCTGCACATCACCATTTTCCTTTGGGCTCGACTTGAATTTCATGTTGCACTTACACTTGAGTTATGCTGAACCAATATTGTTGCTGCTCGGCCATGTTTACTTGAAAGATGTTATACTCGACCACTGCTGCTTTGTTTTGAACCATGTTTGAGCTTGTGATGACTTTGTTGTTTTCATGTGCACTGAGTCGAGATGGTCCACGCGGCTACTCCTCAGTTGCACATTGAATTGGCGAGGCAGTGCACATGTGTATATGTACACGTGTGTATATGCAGCCATTCAGAAAATTTCCTTTCCCTGTACATATACAAACTGTCTGCCTAGACACAGATGAATCAGATCAAGTCATGAGAAATGATGAGAAACACACCAAGAAATCTGAGGCAAATAAAATTTTAAAAATAAAATTTATATACACACGTATTCAGTTTTATTTCTATTGCAGTGTACTGTGTGTTTCTATTTCATGTGACAGGTAAGAGGATGAGACTGGACTGAAAGCTGTGGAGACAAGAAGACAGAAGGTAGAAAACAAGATAGGAGAATGAAGACAGAAGAAAGAAGACAGCATGTGTCAGTATATGTGTGTGTGTATATATATATATATATATATATATGAGTCTGTGTGAATGACTATATATGTGACTGTATAAAGAGTCTGTATATGAAAAAATGTGAATGTATATTGACAGGGTTGTAGTGAAGAGTTGTGTATGAATGAAAAAAATATTAGTGAAGTGTACAAATAGTGGAGTTGTAATTCTGTACTGTTTGATATTGAAATAAAATATTATATTTAAATAAAATACTGTGTGAATATTTAAATTTGTGTACACTAGTATTTTGTTTAAATATAAATATTATATTCCTGTCTGTGATTTAAATATTGAACAGTACTGTAACAAACACATTAAAATAATATATATTTGGTTGTTATCATCAAACAAAAATCATATAATTGTGTATACAACACCGTTATATACAACACTTATTACTTTGGTACTCCTATATTCTTCTAAGCTATCTTTTAAGTAAGGCTTAAAAATGGAGAACCTATACATATACACAATGTAAAAGATGATGATTTCAGAATAATCCATCCTACAGATAAGCAGCCTTTGGCTATACCAAATCAATTCATTTTGGATAATTTGATTTGGTTTGAAAAGTAAATTAGTTGGCTTGTGAAGAAATATAGTTTGGTTATCGATTTAACAAAAACTTAACTTTATTAAAAATGCTGAGGTTATTAATATCAAAAAAGATTTAAGATTAGTTTAGCAATTTAAATAAAAAATACTTATCATATATTTGTTAACATTATTACTAGATAACGTAAGAACACTAAATAAAAATACTTTAGTCTTATTTTTGTGTTTTATTTCAGATTACAATAAATATTCCAAACATAAAACATGAGTTGTTATTAGTTCGGTTAAAATAGATAACCATCCAAACTAACTAAACTTGTTGATTTGGTTTTTGTTTATTGCTTTCAGTTTAGTTTAACAATCTTATCATCACCGGATCAACCAAGCTATCCAAACACTCAAGTCTAATCTATCCTACCCATTGCCAGAAGCAGTTTGCATACAAACATTTTCTTATGTATGCAATTAATGGGAATGCAAAGATAATTATTATTCACGGTACAAATGACCATTTATTTGTATTCTCTTCTTCATGTTTATCAGATCTTTTGATTTGTCCTCTATTCGCTATCGATTTAGAAATCCTTGTGTCTTCCTTTATTAATGGAATGTACCAAATCAATGCAAGGATATGATTTCAAAAAATACACCCACATCTATGATCTGGCACAATTCTGAGAAAATAGTAATACACTCTTTGGTTGGCCAACGGGGTACAATCTTAAAACGGTTTACATATATAGACTAATGTTTCTGCATAATTAATATACAAAGATTTTGTTATTTTAATTTTGCACTAATTTTAATATTCACTTCTTAACAGTTTTGAAGCGGTTGATTAAATGCGGAAGAAGTGTGGAGTTTTGATGAAGAATCTACATTAGCAATTGCAATAGCTGATATTATAAATAATTCTACTACATTCATTTCAGTTATAGAATTTGGATATCTTGGATGATCTGTTATGCCACCAAACAAAAGAAATTGTAAATTTTTGTTATTTCCATTGACTATTTAAATTATTGTAAGTGAATTTGGGTATTTTTGAGTCGTTTGGATATTTGAGAACTTCATACAAAACCATTAGCTATAATTTATTTCTTGCTGTGAGCAAAAGCACATTTTTCTGTTTATTATACATGTTATTGCATTGTTTGATTATATTGATGTCGATTCTTGTTACATTCGTTTCTCAACTGAGGTATATTTGTTTACTTGTGTATTTTTGTTTCCTCAGGCCAGGCCCGAGTGAGGGTGGAAAGATCCCATCGACTAAGGCAACCTACTCAACAGGTGCACCACTTAGTTTTTTTTTTGTATGTAAATAGTTTTTTATAAGTATATTTTATATTGTATAATGGCCGAGTGGTAAGCAATAGAGCCAGCACTATCTGTTGTGTGCATATATGATGTAACTTAAATTTCTACTTTTGGTAAAAGTCAGTAGGTATACCCATACAAATTTGTTCTGTTGTGCTTCTTTACAATGTTATGGTATTGCACTGTTTGCACGATGCACAGGTGGCTTTACAACATATTACTATGTATCTGGCAATGGCACTTCACAAATGTTCTTCTTGTCAATAATTTATATTGTTCATTCAAATTCATAGTAGTTTAGATTTTTATTAAGTAATTATCTGTGACTCTAAGCATGCTTCTACAAAGAAGTGCTCGGCTATACTCTAGCATGGCTTCCCTAAAATTGGCAAACACCATTTCTACAAATAAATTTATTTTAAATTTTGTTTGTATTGTGAATATTGAGGGTTATCGTTAAAATAAAATGTAATTCAAAGTGGATCCCTTTTCTAAATTTCAATAAAAGGCAAGTTGTATTTTCGCAAATTTTGCACTATTGCAAAAAATATTCCTGAAATGTCTGCATTTATTGTGAAAAAATGCTGATACATCAGGAACTATTACATAGCTGAAAGGAAAATAAGTTGTTGAAATGTCTACACTTAGTTTGAAAAAGTGTAAGACATATCGGTCATTATTTCATAGTATATTGCGTAATGGAAAATAAGTTGCTGAAGTGTCTACAATTATTTGTGAATAAATGCTGACATATCTGCAAAAATCCTTCATTGTATTATAAACATGTTTCATTGTATCAAAAAATTGCAGACATGTCTGAACTTTTTCTGTATAGTCCTTACTATTTCTGCAATTTTACTGGAAGTGGTATAGTTTTCATTTGTATGCAATGCTCATTATTTTTTAAATGTTTTTTTATGCAATAATAATATGATATTGGAATAAGTGTGGGCATTGAATTTGAAAGTTTGAAGAAAGCAGCAAAAATTACATAAAAACGTGCAACATTTTAATATTATTGATGTTATGTTTGCGATTTTTCAAAAAATTGTTGGATTTCCTGCATTTTCGTTGAAATATTAAAAAAAGTTGAAACATTTTTTTGTACTTTTTTACATAGATATTAGTAGGGATTGGGATGATGGTTTTTAAATAATTATTGGTATAAAATATATACTAACACTTATGCATATATATATTGAAATTGATATATATATATATATATATATATATAGGAAGGTTCGACTCCTCCTCTTATTTTACACGTGAGATTCCCCCTGAGTCACAGCCGCATCCACCTTTATTTCTCTCTCTTTCCACTACACAATATAAAACAAAATGTTGATGTGCGACTGAATTTCAGGGAGAATCTCACGTGTAAAATAACAGGAGGAGCCGAACTTTCCATATATATACATAATCAATATGTAACAATCCAGAAAATCAGAATCAAATTAAAATTTTTATTTTAACAATTTTAATGGATTTTTAATATTTAAAATAATTTATTTTAATAGTAATGATGAAAAATTTATTTAAATCGAAGTTTGAACGAATAAATTTATTTTAATTATAAAACGAGCCTGAAATAGCGGGGTAGTTTGAAAATTTGAATTTGAACTTTGAATGAATGTACAGGCAAAATAAATCGGATTTCAGTAAAACCAAAAATATTTAAATCTGTTTAAAAATATCTTTCCAACGAATCTGAAAAATTGAAATCTCATAGCGGGAGTAAAAATTGATGCCCAGTTTAAAATTCAGAATAGTCACTATGGAATTTATATATATATATATATATATATATATATATATATTAATATAATATATAGCTATTTTACAAATGACCTCCATTTTCGACGAGACCACTTTTGTTGTACCCGGAATGTCAAATTATTGCTAGATTGTAATTTCCATAATTTTTGGAATTAATATGTGAGTGTGGCAAAAGAAAACGTGTTTTGTCAATTTAAGTTGAATTGGATCGACAAGAAAATGGCCATTTTTCAAACGGTCTCCAAATTCGACGAAATTAATTTTGTTAGGACCGTATCGTCAAAACAAAGTCAGAAATAATTTTTCTGTAATTTTCAGAGTCAGTATTTGGCCCCAATAATTTAAATTGTACGTTTAAATTAAATATATATTTGTATTTTAATTTTGATAAAAACCGACTGAAACAGTTGAATGGGCTTACGAAACAAATCCCATTGTGTCCGGAATGAGGGTATTTTGCTAGGGTTGATAGTCGTTGGGTCTCATTTGGAGTTCGGATGGTTTAATAAGCTATTTTTTTGAATTAAATAATTAAAACTATAGAATATACTATGTATAAATACAACTGATATACGTAAACCCTACTCCTATACTTTAGCCGCCGTTAATAGTAAATTAATTGCCATCGTCTTCCCAATTTCAATCCTTAACCAACCCCAATCCATATCGAATTAAACTCCAGTTATAAAACAAAAATCAGAGAGCAATCTTTCCTCTTCAATATCATAAGGATATGATTGGGTTCAAGTTTTTTTGGTGATCGAATTTTAGGGTCCAATGCGTCGACTTTAGGCGCGGATTTGGTGGTGGGGACCCCACCGAGCTGGGCGGTTTCAAGGGCGAAGGTGGCTTGTTCGACGGCGGTCAGGGTGGAGAGGTCCGATTGCGGCCAGAGTGTCTCAATTGGTGGCGTTTGGGGGGAGAGACAGGCGAGCGGTTTCAGATGTTCAGAGCAATAAGGAAGAAGATGAAGGAGAAACGGCAACACACATGTTAAATGTAATTTATTCTTAATTAATTTTGTTTAGCAATTAATTTAAAATAGTAAAGTTTTAAATAGAAAATAATAAAGTTTTAAATAGAAAATAACATAGTTTTAAATAGTAAATAACATAGTTTCAAATAAAAATACAAAATGTTTTTGTAAATAAAAATACATATTGTTCTTGTAAATAAAAATAACATTGTTCAAAAAATAAATAAACATTATTTTAAAAATATAAAAAAGCATTGTTTTGAAAATATAAATAGATTTGTTTTAAAAATAGATTTGTTTTAAAAACAAAGAGCATTGTTTTAAAATGTAAATTTTCAACATAATAACATTGCTATAAAAAGGTATTTTTTATAAAGAAATAGCTTAAAATAAAAATATGCTTTTTATATAAATTTAAAATAAAAATATGGTTTTTATATATATAGCTTTAAAATAAAATTGTGATTTTTATAATGAGATAGAATTGTTTTTCTAAATATAAAAATAGAATTGTTTTTCTAAATATGAAATATACATTGTTTAGAATATAAAATATACATTGTCTAGAATATAAAATATACATTGTTTAGAATATAAAATATACATTGTTTAGAAAATAAAATATTCATTGTTTTATAAATAAAATATACATTGTTTTAATCATATAATTTGCATTGTTTTAATCATATAATTTGCATTGTTTTAATCATATAATTTGCATTGTTTTAATCATAAAATAAGCATTGTTTTTAAAATAGAATTTTTACATAAAGTAACATTGTAATAAAAATGGGATTTTTTATTACAAGGTAGTTTTAAATTAAAAATATGATTTTATATATATATATATAACGTTATAAAAATATGATTTTTAATATATGTTGTGTTATAAAAATATGATTTTTAATGCATATACCGCGTTGAACAGACTGCGATGGAACTGAATGGAAGTAGAATGGAATCCAAACCATCGTCCGATAAAATTTGCATTGTTTTTAATCATAAAATAAGCATTGTTTTTAAAATAGAATTTTTACATAAAGTAACATTGTAATAAAAATGGGATTTTTTATTACAAGGTAGTTTTAAATTAAAAATATGATTTTATATATATATATATATATATAACGTTATAAAAATATGATTTTTAATATATGTTGTGTTATAAAAATATGATTTTTAATGTATATACCGCGTTGAACAGACTGCGATGGAACTGAATGGAAGTAGAATGGAATCCAAACCATCATCCGATAAAGACTGACGGAGTGGAAACCAAAGGTGAGAACTCCTCACTAAAATTTCAGCACAGTTATTTATTTATTTTCATAACTGAAATATATATAGAATTGCCAGCGTAGATTTATATCAGTTTTAATCATTATAAACTGTATACAGTGCCTGTTAGATCACTTTTCTCATCCATAAACCATGAACGATTTAAATTGACTGTATTGTGTGTTGTTTGTATTGTTGAAATGTTTAACACATTAAAAATGTTAATATTAATGTGGTAGTGACATTTAATTATAAATATTCATTTACAATTTGAATAGTGAAAATTGGTTAAATAGAAAATAATTCGAATTGAATTAGAATTGGTTAAATTTATTAAACAATGATTTATTTAAACAAACTTTTGTTGGTTGAAAACCTAACATGGGTGTTAGGATGATATTTGACATACACTAGTCCCAATATTTAGTTGTATGTCGATCGATGGATTGTAGGCTGTGATGAGCGTTATTTATTTATTTTAATGCTCACAAGGTTGTAAATTTCACTTTGGATGTGAATGGACTGTTTAATGATTATTTATCATTATTGTTGAATGCATGTGGTGTGTGAAATCCATATAACTAAATTTATATGGTAATTGATTGAGTCGCATTCTGATTAAGAAATAAATAATGTTTTATAATAAATAATGTTTTATGAATAATGTAAAATAAAATATCATTCTAGAATAAAATATCATTTTAGAATAGAATAACATTTTAGAATAAAAAGATCATTTTAGTATAAAAAGACATTTTAAATGAAAAGGCCATTTTAGAAATAAAGGACATTTTAGAAATAAAGATCATTTTTATATAAAAGAATCATTTTCAATGTAAAAGAAACATTTTCCCGTAAAAGATCATTTGTATATAAAAGAATCATTTTCAGTCTAAAAGAAACATTTTCATGTAAAAGAACAAATTTTAATATAAAAGAACATTTTTAATGTAAAAGAACATTTTTAATATAAAAGAACATTTTTATGTAGAGAGTATTTTAAATAAAGAATAATTTAAAATAAAGAATCTTTTAAAATAAAGAATATTTTAGAATAACAAATATTTTAAAATAATACTCAATGAATAATCAAAATGTGATTTTGATATCAGTTTTTGGATGGACATGAAAATGTAAAATATGAAGCTGAGTTAAGTAACAAACCCCATTTTAACCCAAATGGGTTTATCGATCGATTTTATTCATTTTAAATATCGA
Source organism: Allium sativum (assembly GCA_030737875.1). Lineage (NCBI taxonomy): Eukaryota > Viridiplantae > Streptophyta > Magnoliopsida > Asparagales > Amaryllidaceae > Allium > Allium sativum. Next base: position 10,245,028 of record JASFAX010000027.1, on the reverse strand, counting down.
AAAGAAATGATTTCAAAATTTAATATTTTGGAAATATTATCATTTTAATATGATAATGACATAGAATATTCAATTTTGATTTAAAATTGAAAGTGAAGTTGAAATCGTTTTAAAATGAATTTATAAACGACTTATAAAGTACTTTTAAATGGAAATCGAAGAAATATATAGAATATATATTATGTATATTTAGTGGTCTGAATAGAACGCGCCGCGCATCGATTGTTCATGAATTTCGACCATTAACTTCAAATTGGTGTAACGGGAGATCCGACCGTCGGATTCTCCTAATACCGGAACCATTGGGTTCGTATCGAAAAGAGCTTTCCAATGAATATAAGAAGTTTGAAATCTAACGGTTGGATTTGGAATTATATCTAAGTCAAATTTGAAAAAGGTCACTATGGATGCAGTTCGTTTGCCGTTATTGGAAATCGACTGTATGGGGCTTGATAAAATTAGTAAAAATATGGAAAAATTATGTAAAATCATAATAAATGATTTGGAAAGAATTTGGATGAAAAATTCCAATTTTGTAATGGTAAAAATATATTTTTATCAAAATGAACTAGTTATTTACTAGAATAATAATATAATGTTTTTAAATAAATAAAATAAAATTGGATTTTGGGTTTATAGTGAATGGTGTCTTAAATAACATTGTTCTTAAACCAAGTTGAGAAAAGAATAAATCTTTAAATTAAGATTTAATGAAGTTTTCCAATTAATTGGTATTTAATTGGAATTGAATAAAATAAAATTGGATTTTGGGTTTGTCGTGAATGGTGTCTTCAATAAACTGTTCTTAAACCCTGTATGAATAGAATAAATCTTTTAATTAAGATTATTATAGTTTTCAATTATATTTAGTGGAATAAAATGAAATGTAAATTGGGTTTATTGTGAACTGTGTTTTTAACGACATTTGTTCTTTAACCCGATGAACAGTGAAAATATAATTTTGAATTTGTAAATCTTTTATTAAGATTTAAATGGAAAATTTACAAAGTAAAGTTTTCCAATTTAATATATTAAATTGGAATTGAATGGAATTCTGTGACGACCCCAAATCCAGTTCAGACGGAGACAAGGGTTATCTTTGGAATATAACACAGAAACAAATAATAGCAGGACAGAATTAAATAAATACACCAGATAATGAACAATAGAATATACTGGATAAAAGTAATCACCAGAGTTACACAGTATACAGGATCTTACTTAGTACAAATGCAGTTCAACTATACATATATGTCTACAGCGGAAAAACAAACATAATATACAATAGGAGCTGAACAGCATAAAAAGAGATAAATGATAGAATCCACCTTCAGCTCCAGCTATCCAGAGAAGGTCGGCTAAACCTGAATACAAGGCTGCCCGTGTAGAAAAAGGGGGCACCCGAGTTTGAAAGTGAAACAAACTACGAGTCAGTCATGGGACTGGTATGAGAAATCTACTCAACACATTTAATATATGGCTAATCAAAGGACCACGCCACTTTCGTGGAACGGGTTTACTCCGCCGGATTGCCATTGCTTTAAAAACAAATCTTTCTTTTAAACATCACAATGCTTTTTATAAAAATGAAGCCATTATAAGACTCAGTTCCCATCACACAATGCAACGCAAACCGGAGGATAGAGTTTTACCTTATAATGGCCAAAATATGGTTGATACGAATAAAACAAAGCAATTGATATTATTACTAGTGTTTACATGTTTCAAAAAAAACAATTTTGAATCATAACTATCAATCATAGACGGCATGGGTACCATATATCATGTCGTCATATATATATATAATCAAAACCGCATGATGTCGTATTTGGGAATTGGATTTCCGTCATGAACCAAGGCAAAAGATAGTCCTTACCAAATTCGAGACTGTCTAGCCCGAGTCTTAGGGAAAGTACTCAGTCAAACCCTTGGATCGTCAGGGCAGGTCCACCGATGTGGATTAAAATTCCTGAACAATGCGTTTCCCCGCCCTATGGGGCGTAGGTGAGCCAACGAATGACTCCATCGGACCCGGATCGTCCGATCAAACCGAGGCGCCTCGCAACAGTAACAACCACATAAGTCAAACTCGTCAGGGCATGTAAAACCACTGACGCCACTTCTAGCTAGAAGGAAACGCATGTCCTCCCTGAGGTCCTTCCTCCCGTTTCTGGTTCATACCGGCTCTGAGGTTCGCGAATTCACGTTATACACAAAGCTACGCCACACAGGCGGTGCTTTGATCATCACCACAAGGCTTTGCTTTTCAACAGAAGCCCTGATCATTTGCCACTTAGGCATGCCACACAAGCAATTCATGTCATGCGACTGATGTCCATTGATATACAACCTCTGAGCTCGTGCGTTTCAGAGAAGGGCGTTAAGCAAAAGAATAAATTCTCCGCCGCCAAATAGATGTATATTTAACAGAGATCAATCAACACAGAATAAAATCCAATGTCAGACACACAGTCCATTTACAAGTCCGTTCTGGGTCTGAACGAAACCGGAGGCACTAAATACCTCGCAAACCCAACGATCACCACGTACGTCTGGACGATCACCACTCATTACCCATATTTCGGGATGCCTCCCAATCAGGACCTCGGTTACCATCCAAACGAGGTGAAGATCTCCGGTCTTCGACCATCGTCTTCATCTTCGATTCTTTATCGTCGATTCAGTTATTCAGAATGGGATAAACCCGGTCTTTCTGAGCAACTCGCGTATATAATAAACAAGTGCAACACTAACATACACACACATCATTTCAATTCATTAGTCACTAACCGTCAATCAGTAAGAGAACGATTTCCCAAATATTTCACTAACGCCTTTAAATTTAAAGGCGTTAGTGAAACCAACATCAGATCAACACCCAGGAAACCATTCGACTTAGCCAACCTTAAGTTAATTCCTAAATCACAACCATATCGTTTATAATATTTTATAACGATTTATCGCTATTTTTATTTATTTTAAAATAGCCAATTTATTCAAAACGACGCTTCGGGCCATAACGCGACCGTGGCGCTGTTTTTCTTCAGATTTGATTTACACATATCTGAAAATCTAACCATTGGATCTTCACAAAATTTACATCATTAGAAAGATCTTTTCAAAACGAATCCAACGGTTTCAGTTTCGGGAAAAATCCGATGGTCGGATCTCCCAGTATAATCGTTTGAAGTTTCGATTTCAAAATACGAACTGCAGCGTCGTTATTCGATTAAATATATATATATATATATATATATATATATATATATATATATATATAAGCGATTCTGGTGCTGTTTTTCTTCAAATTTGAATTAAACATTCTAGACAATCCAACTGTTGGATTTTTACAAAGTTGGTGCCGTTGGAAAGATATTTCCAAGGCGAACCCAACGTTTGCGGTTTCGGGAAAATCCAATGGTCGGATTTCCCGCACTAGTTGTTTGAAATCACGGTTTCAAAACATGAATTGCATGGCCACGTTTCATTTTAATTTTATTTATATTTATATATTTATATAAATATAGTTCATTCAAAAATTCCTATATTGTTTCCACTTCAAATATTTCACTAATGCCTTTAAATTTTGGAAAATTTCGCCATAACCTCCTTTGTACGGGAGTGGCTGGGAAAATTCCCAAATAGCCACACGGGCGTCTCATGTCAAAAGAAAAAAAAGAAAAAGCCAAGCGCCTAGCCAATAGGCTCATAAAATCATCACCCAAACAAAACAGTAAATGTGTACCTATTTGTCGGTCACAAAATTTTATTCCTCTTCTCTAGCCCTTTTGCTATAACCTGTTCAATAAATATGCATGTACATATATACAGTTCTTATCACTTATCATTTTCCATTCAACTTCATATTTGATTCAATTTGGTTTAAAAACACCATTCATTCTAATGTTGCATGCATAGGCAAAAATCATATCATTAGCTAATTAATGAATATTTCGACTCATGCATATTTATTTAAACGAGTGGCTAATTTTAACACTTCACATTTCAACAATTCATGTATATAATAAAAATGTGATTTTTATTGTAAAACAATTCTTTTCAAAACACTATTATTTTATATAGTTTATATAGGCAATAAAAATAGGATTTTTATTATAAAACAATTTCTTTTAAAACGAGATTATTTTACATAGTTCATATAGATGATAAAAGGGTGATTTTTATTATAGGACAATTTATTTCAAAATATGAATACCATTCAATACATGAATTTCTATTCAATGAATGAATTTCGATTCAACACATGAAGGTTTTCTATAGTTTATATATATAGATAAAAATGTGATTTTTATATTTAAAACACGAATACCATTCAACACATGAATTTCTAATCAACGAATGAATTTCAATTCAACACATAAAGGTTCTCTATTCAACGAATAAATATAGTTTCAGCAAATGAAAATAATTCAAACACATGAATATTATTCAAAATTTCGGCAGCATAACGGCAGGGTAGTTAAAACCGGGACCGTCCCTAGTACGGCTCCTCGCTCTACCTTAAAACCTCGCGGTTTTTGACAATGGGGATCATGCATCTAGTTCGCACGTAGGCGGCATGTATATATTTAATTCATTTCCACAAACTAATCCTATGTGGTTTCAACCAAATATTTCTCAACCACAAATGGGTATTTTTCAACCACAATCAATCAACATCAACCACAAACAATCCCAATCAACCATTCGCTATCAATCAATTTTCACACCAATCACAACCAATAAATATCATCCATGGTTTGTGGACGAGGGGCGTATATATATATTTATATATAGCAATTCACTTCTATTTCAATACACATATAATAATTTTTTTTTTCATCGCATATACAACTTATACATCGAACGTACAACTTATACAACGCTTACACATGAGGTGTACAACGCTTATATAACTCATACATCGACTATATAATTTATACATCATCGTTTTCCATACCGTTTATCAATTAGAAATATCACCTAGCTCTTTGCTTTGCTAAAAATTGTAGGAAGCTCAGAAAAATATCTGGTCTCTTCTAAAATGTAGAAGACGTCCTCACGGTCCCGGTGTTTCCTGTTTCATCGAATTTCGTTAACGTAGTAAAAAGATATGATTTTTCAAAGGTTTGTAGCACTTAAAAGTGTTATTTTCAATTCAAAGATTTCAAACCGTATACCTTCGTTGAAGATTCAAACCTAGCTCTCGATCTTTCAGGCAATCCGTGTATCGAGGGGCCGACCGGCCTGCGCGACGTCGAAGAGGGTGGAAAGGGCTATCCACGCCCGGTGGTGGGACCCAGCTCGGCGGTCGGAGTTGACCGTGGCGGAGCTCGAAAGTCGATCTCTTTGAGGGCTCGCAACTCGAGCGATACTGCACGATACGAGATGATTCCTATATGGATTTGAAGAGGGCGGTTAGAGCTTCAAAATGAATCATAGAGCGCTCGATTTCGTTTGGAAATGAAAGAGAAATCAAGGGGAGAAGTGAGCAGCGATTTCCGCCATCTATCGGGGGGGATGGGGGGAGAAAATGAAATTCCCTTTTTTTTTCTGATTGGCCGGGAGGTTTTATAAAGGGGTTTACGGACGCGACCACCAATCCAAACCCAACGACTGTCGTCCCTAGCGTTTTACCCCATTCCGAACACAATGGGATATGTTTCGTAGGCCCATTCGACTGTTTCGACCAGTTTCCATTCAAATTAAAATATAAGACATTCAATATTCAATTTGAACGTACATTTCAATTTGCCAGGGCCACAAACTGATTCGAAAAATTCCAGAAAAATAAATCCGGCTATGTTTTGACGATACGGTCCCAACAAAACTAGTTTCGTCGAATTCCGAGACCGTTTGCCAAAAGGCCCGTTTCTGGTCGATCCAATTTAACTGTAATTGACCAAAACACATTTTCCTTTGCCACACTCACATACTAGCTTCAAAAATTATGAAATTTGAAACCTAGCAATAACTTCACATCCCGGATCCAACAAAAGTGGTTTCGTCGAATTCCGAGGTCGTATGCAAAATGGCCCATTTCACGGGCTATATAAATTCCATAGTGACCTTTCTGAAAATTCATTTGGCCATAACTTTTGTTTTCCGCTATGAAAATTCGATTTTTTAGATTCGTTAGAAAGGTATTCACTAACAGATTTAAATATTTTTGATTTCACTCAAATCCGTTTTGTTTTGCACCCGGTACAGTCCGACAAAGTTTTGAATTCTATTTTTGAAACTACCTTGCCTCTTTAGGCCTTGGTTATAATTATAATTAATTATATTCATTTTCAATTGTCGATTCAAACTCAGTTTTCATCGCTATTATTTAAAATATTTATTTTAAATATTTAAAATCCATTATTTTAGCCAATTTAAAAATTTTAAATTGGTTCAGATTTTCTGGGTCATTACAAATTCGATTTGGTAATAATCGAGATAAGCTTCTGTGAATGAAGACTATTACTATATATGGAATTTAAAAGGCCTTGTTGTTATTCCATTTATATTATTAGTCTGATACAGAAATTTATATCGGTTATTTATTGATCTGATTTCTGTGAAGATTCCATATTTAATGGAAGTTGATTTTGGGTTTGTCGTGAACTGCGTTTTTAGTGACATTGGTTCTTTAACCCAGTTAAAGATAAGATTAATTTCTTAAATTTGAATAATTATTAAGTAATGATTTTTGGAGATTAAAACCAAATCGGTGTTTTAATGTATCTTGTTAATTTTAGGAAGATTAAAGAATAAATTTAAAAGAATTTATCTTTAATAAAATTAGCGGGAATCTTTCCCTAATAAATGTGAATATTTTATTAAAAGAATATTCTGAATCGAAATGAGGCGTATGATGTGAATTTATAGAACTTGATTAAAAATACGCGAATTATTCGGAAAGACCGGGTTTAACCCGTTCTGAATAATTACTACGATGACCAAGAATCAAAGATGAAGATGCTGATTGAAGTCCAGAGTTCTTTACATCATCTAGGTGATTACTGATGTCTTGATTGTGTCGTACACCCAAGACAAGGTAATAAGTGGTGATCGTCCAAACGTACTTAGAGATCGATGGATATGCGAGGACCTATCTCCTGTATTGGACATATGGGACGAGGAATAAGGTGCCTCCGGTTTCGTTCAGACCCAGAACGGACTTGGAAATTGTAATGTCCCGTATTTTCATGGATTAATAATTAATTTATTTAGTAATTAAATATTGATTTGGCGGTATCAATAACTTGAAATAAATAATATTTATATTTAATTAATATAAATAACAGAATAATATATTTTCGAAATAATTGGAAATAACAGAATTCACAATATGAGTTAACCTACCGATATTATTATATTTTTGGAACTGTGGCACATTGCTCGGTACGATGATATAATTATATATGTCCATAGCAGTCCATAAATGAAGGGAATTGCGTGTAGCGGAGTACGCTAAACCTTTCAAACTGAAACAAAACATACTAAAGTCTAACTTCAAACCAGCAACAACGACTGAACACCTCCATTTGTGTATCATTTTAGAATAAGCATACGAAAGCATATGGTAATTAGTAAAGAGTTTTGTTGTTTCTTCAATGGACATAGACATTATCGAAAGAATGCAAGGCTACCTGGATATCATCCTATTATAAGAAAATATAGGATCAAATAATATTTTTCCCTTGCTTTGTCAACCAAGCTACGTACACTACCTTCTCAACACAAAATGAATGGTCACCGTCCCTTCTAAAAATGTGCGGACAAGAATTGGGCAGACCTACCCTATATCGTGGATGCCTAAAAGCCTAAGTCTCTTTATATTATATAAACTCATGAGCTGCTTCTCTTATTTCTTCTTCAACAAACTCATGGCCGGCAGGTGCTTTCTCCCCTCAAACTAAAATCGCGAGTTCCATAAATCAAATAAAATCAATTAAAATTCCTTAAATCTCAAAACCTACATTTCTACACTCAAATCATTTGCTTCTATCTGATATTTGTTTGAGTGGGCGCAGTCATGTTTCTGTCGACCTCGAATTGGTGCAGCGTTGAGGGTGGAAAGGCGAAGTCAGACGAGGTGAGGGGGTCCGATTGATACACCGTGGCGAAGAACGGCTGCGACTTCTATCGTCGGTCTGTAGTAAGGTCAAAAAAGGACGCTTCTAGCATCGGAGTGCATCTGGATGCTCGCGCGAAGGGGTAAAGCAGGGTGTTAATGGGTGATGAACGGTGGAGGTAGTGCTGGAGGTCGGCCTGGGGTTGTTGTGGTTGCGGACATATGGCAGTCCAAGGTTTGAGATATTGCGAGTGAAAGGAGATGATAAGGTGAGTGATTTTGATGATTTGGACTGTGTGAGGATGGATTTGCAAAGGCGGAAGACAATATTTTTCCAGTTTCATGTCTGGACGGAGCTTGTGTGATACGGATTTAAATGAGGAGATTGTGATGAATATTCATTTGGATTTTCGGTTGTACGATTTCATGAAAGAAGGAGGAGGAAAAGGAGTACGGAGTTGCAGAAATGGCTCGAAGTACTGGAGAACGACAATTTCAGATTTGAGGAAGGGAAGGTCTCGCATTCCTGGGTATTTTAGTGGGCCACGAAAATGGGGAAGACCCAATGAAAGATAAGAGAGTTTAACTTAATTTAAATTATTTTACTTTAAGTCAAAAATTGAATAAGGTGTAACTTGGTCGTATGTTATCGAAATTGCATGAAAAAGGATCCGACAGGATTGTACGGACGTAGACTACATAATGGAACTGATTGGGAGCGAATCAGAGCTCGTTACAATTTATAGCAAAATAAATTGTCTGTCTGAATCAAGCGACAATTTTCATTATTTAATGATGATCGTCCAATGTGAGTAAAACTCACCAACTCTATCAGTTCATATTTTTATAACGTATAATTAGAACTGATAAATGATGATGATTGCTGTAATAACCTGGAAATCCGAGCGAATTTAAAATTTTTATTTTGGCAATTTTAGTGAATTTTGAATATTTGAAATGATTTATTTCAAATAAAGACGACGAGAAATTTATTTTAAATAGAATTAGAATGTATATATTTATATACATCGTCGTTAGAATATAAATATTTATTTATAATTTTAAAAGGAATTGAAAATGGCGTAGTAGTTTGAAAATTCGATTTCAAAATTCAAATGAATGTACAGGATTCAAAATAAATCGGATTTTAGCGAAACCAAAAATATTTGAATCTATTTGAGAATATCTTTCCAACGAATCCGAAAAATCAAAATTTCATAGCGGGGATAAAAAGTTATGTCCAATTGAAAATTCAGAATAGTCGCTATGGAAAGTTCCCTTAAAAATGAAAATATTGCAAATGACCTCGGTTTCCGACGAAACCACTTTTGTTGGATCCGGGATGTCTAATTATTGCTATATTCCAAAATTCGTAATTTTCTGAATCAATATGTGAGTGTGGCGAAATAAAACGTGTTTTAACAGTGTCAGTCAATTTCGATCGACCAGAAAATGGCCATTTTTCAAACGGTGTCAGAATTCGACGAAATTAATTTTGTTTGGACCGTATCATCAATACGAAGCTAGGAATAATATTTGGGAATTTTTAGAGTTAATATGTGGCCCCGGTAAATTGAAATGTGCGTTCAAATTCAATATATAGATTTATATTTTGATTTTGATGAAAACGGATCGAAACAGTCGAATCAGCCTACGATATATCCCATTGTGTTTGGAATGGGGGTAATTAGGTAGGGACGACAGTTGGTGGGTTCGATTTCGAGCTCAAAATAAGAAGTTATCTTTTTGAAAATAAAATAAAATAAATTAATTAAATAAACCCTCTCTCCCTTTATACCTTCTCTCAGCCCCCCCCCCCCCCCCCCCCCCGGTTTATTTTTCAAATCGAGATTAAAAAAACGAGGACAGAAGGGGGGAACCGCTCCTCCAAGCGGAGCGCCACCGCCGCTCGAGGCCGGCGCAGCCCCCTTCAATAGTCCCTCCGACCGCCACACCCCACTTCTCCCTCCCTCCGTTGAAGACCGCGGCCGCCGAAATCAACCCCAAAAATGAACCCTAAATCCGCCGGAGCCGCCACACCAGCGAGACCCTTCCACCTCCGAAGTTACACACATCCACTCGCCTCCCCTGCGCCCCTCTGCCGATGGTTAGAGACGCCGCCACCCTTGCTCCGCCTCCGGTGAGCTCCAACCTCCTACGAACAGTAAATGGTGTGTTTTTACTTGTTTATTTAGTCTAAATAATTTTTTTTGATTAAACAAAATCAATTTATTATATATGAAGTAATATATAAAGTTTAGATTTTTATTTGTAGAAAGTTTATATTCTTATTCGTATGAAGTTCATATTTTTATTCGCATAAAGTTTAGATCTGAATTTTAATTAGATAACAGAGGAATAAAAATATGATTTTTAGCTAAGAATAGTTGCGATTTTTATTGAAATAAAAATATGATCTTTCATATATATGTATATACAGCGATAAAAATTTGATTTTTTTTATATATATAGCGGCAAGGTAAAAATATGATTTTTATAGAAGCGAAGTTATGATTTTTATAGAAGTGAAGTTATGATTTGGTTTTTATCATGAAGTAGAGAAGTAAAAATATAGTTTTTAGCTATGTAAGAAAATTCGATTTTTACATATATGAAGTACAGATAAAAATTCGATTTTTACATATTTGAAGTAGCGATAAAAATTCGATTTTTATATATATGAAGTGAAGATAAAGATGTGATCTTTATAGAAGTAGCAATGTAAAAATATGATTTTTGTATATAAAAAGGATAATAAAAATGTGATTTTTACTATGAACAGAATAAAAATATAATCTTTATATAAGAAGTAGAAATATAAAAATATAATTTTTTTTATAGAAAGAAGCGTTGTAAAATATATGAAATTGAAATAAAAATATGATTTTTATTAATTGGGATAAAGAGATAAAAATATGATTTTTATATGTGAACAGTGGGAAAAGGTCGCATTGGAATTGTAGACAAGTCTGAACCGTTCAAAAAGAAGGAATGGCGGAGTGGAACCCTCGGTGAGAACTCTTCACTTTTATTTTAATTTCTAGTTGATATATATACTAAGATGCAGACGGTGCTTAGTTGTCCACAGACCATGGACGACTTGTGTGATTGTTTGTGTTGTGAAATTTGACTGTTGATTGTGATGTGAAAATATATATTCATGTGTTGAAATAAAATATATATTCATGTGTTGAAATAAAATATATATTCATGTGTTGAAATAAAATATATATTCATGTGTTGAAATAAAATATATATTCATGTGTTGAAATAAAATAAATATTCATTTACAAATCGAAGGATTTGTTTATGTACACCCATTTGACTTATATTGATTGGGACGACAAATTTTACACATCGTCCAACTGCACAAATAAAATCTGTGCTTGATTGTTTGAAACCCCACACGGGTGTTGGGATGAAATTGGACATACACTAATCCCAATAATTAGTTGTATGTCGATCGATTGATTGACAGGCTGTTATAAGTGTTGAATATTTATATTTGATGCTTATATAGTGTAGAATGCACTCTGGATGATGGTTGATGATTTATCGTTGCTATTATATACATGTGTTATAGAAAATCCATATAATTAACATTATATGGTAACTGATTGGGCCTCATTCCAATTTAGAAAATAAAGAATATATTCACGTGTTGAATAATAGAAAATTCTTGTGTTGAATAAAATATTTATTCATGTGTTAAATAGAAAATTCATGTGTTGAATAGAATAAATTCATGTGTTGAATAGAATAAATTCATGTGTTGAATAAAATATATATTCATGTGTTGAATAAAAATATATATTCATTTGTTGAAGAAAATATTCACTTATTGAATAGAATAACGAAGTTATTGAAAGATATAAATCTGTGTTGATTAGATTTGCGGCATTTTGACGTGAATGATATTTATATCGATTATATTCATTTTTAAAATGAATACAGAAAAGGAATTGATTTCAAAATCTAATGTTTTGAAAATATTATCATTTATATATCGATGATATGGAATATTCAATTTTGATTAGAAATCGAATATGAAGTTGAAATCGTTTTGAAAACGAATTTAGAACGATTTATAAAATACGTTTAAAAGGGAAATCGATGAAGTATATAATATATATATAGAATGGCCTGAATAGAACGCGTCGCGCCGCGGCAGTTCGCGAATTTCGACCATTGACTTCGAATGGATATTACGGGAGATCTGACCGTCAGATTCTCTTAAAACCAGAACCGTTGGGTTCGTATCGAAAAGAGCTTTCTATCGAATAATAGAAATTAGAAATCTAACGGTTGGATTTGGAATTATGTCCAAATCAAATTTGGAAAAGGTCGCTGTAAGTGCAGTTCGATGGCCGTTGATGGAAATCGACTGTACGTGCCTTGATAAAATTATTAAAAATTGTAATAATTTGTGTAAAATCATAAGAAATGATTTGTGAAGAATTGGGATGAAAAATTCCAAATTTGAAAAGATAAAAATAGATTTTTATCGAAATGAAATAGTTTTGAACTAGAATTATAATCCCGTTTATTTTTAAAATAAATAAAGTGGATTTGAAATGGTTTTTGAAAATAACCAGAATTTCCAATAGATAAAGTGGAAATGGATTTGAATCAAAATTGTCTTTGGAATATTTCGATGTTGGATTTCATAATTATACAGATAGTGTTATGGAAATTTGAAAGATATATTTATATCGTTATTTCCAATATGATATTTGTTGGTCGTAGAATTTGATATTAAATATAAGCCGATATATTTTATATTCAAAGCCTTGTATTTAATATCAAATGGGATTTGGGTTTGTCGTGAATGGTGTCTTCGTCAACACTGTTCTTAAACCCAGTTGAGAAAAAGATTAAATCTTTTTATTTAGATTTAATGAAGTATACCAATTAAATGATATTTAGTTGGAATGGAATTGGAATTGATTTTTGGGTTTATCGTGAACGGTGTTTTAAATAACACTTGTTCTTTAATCCAATAATTAATGGAATGTGATTTTGGGTTTATCGTGAACCATGTTTTAGATGACATTGGTTCTTTAACCCAGTTAAAGACAGGATATTGATTTTTGGGAAGATTAAAACTAAGTGGAGTTTTAATGTATCTTTAATTAGATTGAAGTGATCGAGAATGGAGTATCACCAGTTTTGCTCCAGGCGATAGTTAAATATTTAATTAGATTTGAACGTGAAATGGTAATTAAATTTACCGATAAAAACTTGGTGTTAGATATGAAGTATGACCAGTTTTACTTCATGGGATGAATAGGTTGGGATTGGGAAATAAAATAAATGATTACTGCGGTGTGGTTCGTTAATCCCGACTAATTTGAATTGATATTCAAAAGAAGATTAAAGAATAAATTTAAAGAATTTATCTTTGATAAAATTAATGGGAACCTTTCCCAAAATATGAGAATATTTGAATAAAGAAATATTCTGAATTGGAATGAGGCGTATGTTGTGTTTGTGTAACACTTGTTTATTATATACGCGAGTTATTCAGAAAGACCGGGTTTATCCCATTTTGAATAACTGATTCGACGTGGTGTCGAGGATGAAGACGGTGGTTGAAGACCGGAGGTCCTTACATCATTTGGGTGATTACTGATGATCTTGATTGGGCTGTACACCCAAGAGGAGGGAATCAGTTGGTGATCGTCCAGACGTACTTGGAGATTGATGGATATGCGAGGTACAAGGTGCCTCCAGTTTCGTTCAGACCCAAAACGAACTTGTAAATGGACTATGTGTCGGACATTGGATTTTATTCTGTGTGATTGATTTCTATTAAATATATATCTGTTTAGAGGAGGAGAATTTATTCTCTTGCTTAACGCCCTTCTCTGAGACGTACGAGCTCAGAGGTTATATATTGATGGATATCAAACGCATGGAGTGAATTGCCTGTGTGACATGCCTAAGTGGCAATTGATCAAGGCTTCTGTTGAAAAGCAAATTCTTGTGGTTAATGATCAAAGCACGGCCTGTGTGGCATAGCTTTGTGTAGCGTTGATTCGCGAGCCTCACACCCCTGTTGTGAACCAGAAATGGGAGAGGACCTCAGGGAGGGCATGCGTTTCCTTCTAGCTAGGGTGGTGTCAGTGACCTACCAACCCTGACATTTATATTATTTTCACATGTTAGGTTTTTGCTGTTGCGAGGCGCCTCGGATATATCGGTGACTATGTGGAGCCAATGGAGTCATAGGACTTATTTTCGCCCCAAAGGGCACGGGAACGCAGTGTTCAGGCATTTTAATCCACATCGGTGGACCGGCCCTGACGATCCAAAGGTCACTCGAGCTCTAATCATGAGACATGGTAGGCAAGATTGTCTCGAATCGGTAGAGGATGATCCCTGGCTTGGTTCATAGATGGAAATCCAACTTCCAATATGTGACTTTGCGGTTTTTATTGTATACCTATATATAGCGACATAGTGGTATGGGGCAATTATGCCGCCTATGATTGATACTTATGATTGTGTAATGACCCGCAAATCCATAATATCAAAGTTGACTATATACATCATACGTCCAACCACAAATATCATGAAAATACGAAACATTTTTTTAAGAAGAAAAGGGAAGAAGAAGAACAGAAACAACAACAGAGAATCTCACATCGCAGCGGAACAAAATATAATATATCATAACTTTTGAAATACAAAATTTCACTGTATAATATATACTTATCAAAGTACAACACTTACAACACAGCGGAACAAAACTCTATATAACTAACGCTGAAGCCTCCTGCTCCTAGCTCCTTTAGATAGATCTGTAAAATCCTGAACTACTTGACTGCCCATACAAATTTAGGCACCCAAGAGTTTAGGTAGAACAAAACAAAATAAACTCCGGGTCAGTCATGGGACTGGTATGAGTAAACAGTTTAAAACAGTTTCAGAAAACTAAATGATATCTCATAAGACCACGTCGTATAACACGGAACGGGTTTTTCCCTTATGAAAATCCAAACACTTGATTTAACTTTCAAAATCCCTTTGAAAGGAATGATAATCTTTATATCAAAACTCTTTTGATATTATAATAAAGTCTAAATCAAGTAAATAAAAATCTAGTGGAACGTTTGCATCTCACGTTCCACATATATATACAATCAAAACCGCAAGCACTAATTGGGTAATGGATTTCAAACTATGACAAGGTATGGAACCACCTTCCGCTGGTATATCTATAGAGGAGAATATACCGAGCTCAACAAGAACATCTTGTAACTCAGCCACACATGACCGACCACTCATTTCGCTTGAGTGTATCGAATGTGTATCACCAACGGTTGGGATCAGCAACCGTTTCCCGAATGGGACAGCATCAACAATAGATTTTTAGAAGTAAATGAATCTCTAGATCAGGTGATTACACACCCTAATAGGTGCGACCTACATAGCCATGCTGCCGGCCCGTATTCTGTCATTTACCGGTTGATAAGACTTGAGGTTACTCTTTATCATCACATCAGATTCACTTCGAATGCCACATTGTCAGATCCATCGAAAATCACTAATTGACGTCTACAACAGTACATTACGTGTTAGCTAAAGAAGTTTTCCTTCTCCGCTTCCACTCTTGGTACGGTTGAAGAAATCAATGTACGTGACCTTTCTGGAAATACTCTGTCAGACATTTATCCATACAAGTCACCCAGGAACAGGATGAACCGAAGGTACAATTTCTATTAATAGAAAAAGTCCTTGCACTCTACCCCGTCTTCGATTATCTTCTTATAATCTGATTCGCAACGCTACTGCCAATACGGAGTGGTTCTTCGGATAATAATCCAACCGGTCTGTCCATATTGACGACGATGGTCAAAAACTTCGATAGTTTGTGATTTAACTATCGAATAAAAACAAGTGTTTCGATAGTCGATGATTTAACTTTCGAAGAAAACAAGTGTTCATCCAATTATCAAACAACCACTGACCCCTTAATTAATACTCCATTAATTAAACCACTTCTCTATTTCTTTATCAAAATTTGTTTACCAAATATTTTCAATAACCATATTGGCCTTTTTCGTTATTGGGGAAAAACATTTCCGAATATCGCCTTCCTTTATTTTCTAAACTTTAGAAAATATATGTTTTTTATAATTGGAAAATATTCCAATTACTTATCTCTTTTTCGATCTCGTTTATTTCTATACTTAGGAAATATTTATTATTCTATTTCCAAGTTTACACTTATTTCGGTTAAAACGGATGTTGTGTAAAACATCGTTACGACGACCCAAATACTTTATTCAACTAACTCTTATTTAACATTGATCTTCGAGCCTGAAATCTTACTATTTATTTGTTAATAATGAAATCAATCAAGTTGGGGTATAACTACCTCTCGGACCTTGACTGAATAACAATTATAACGTCAAAACAGATAAGACTACTTACTCGAATAATCAATAAAATACAACTAATTCTTCACTTTTAAACACATATACGCCTTCTCCTTTTATTCTTTACGAGATTTTATTCCCAGTCTTTGTTTTTGATTTTACTAATCTATTTTTAAGTTTGTTTCCTTATCGACTTCTATATATATCGATAAGTTGATTTCTAACTATCAAATTATCTTAAAAAATTTCTAACTCCTTAAATTCCCAGAAAAATTCGCCATAACCTCCTTTGTACCGGGAGCATCGGGATATTTCAAATAGCCTGCCATGGCCCTTACCAATCCAAAAAGAAAAAGAAAAGCCAAGCGGCTAGCCGATACGGCGCATAAAATCTCGTATATGAATTAAATACGTAACTTTTTGTCGAGCACTCTATCTATTATATACCTTCGAACACTTTATTCCAAACCTGTCTCCTGTATATCTAACTATTTCCAATTCATTTTAATTCAATCTAGTCGTTCTTAACTCAATTTGTTAATCTATTTGTTAACTGGCAATTTTGCTTATTTCATTTAATAATTGAACATAACATGTTCAATATATTTTTAAACTTGGTTATAACTCTTTGAATCTCAATTTCAATCTAAGTTTCATACTCGATTTCGAATATGAATTTACAAATCTCTTTCCTTGTCTAAAGCCCAATTTCGATTCAAACTCCATTTAGATTTCTATATTCAAATCTATTTTCAAACTCCATTTGAATTATATATTCCAATCCTCATTTCAAATCTATTTGAATTTGTTGGCTTGCTTTTTGATCAAGCCGCCTAGGTTCATTCACAAGAAGAAAAGTATGAAACCACATCCCCTAAGTACATGAAGGAACAGATCGCACCATTGACTCGCCCCTCATCAGATCGCCCCTTATCGGATCGCGCCTCAACGGATCGCCCCCCATTTCATCAGCGAAACGACACCTCTGTGCGATTCGATCCGTACATGCATTATTGCCCAGTATAGACCGATCCGATCCACTGATACACGGCGAAACTTCTGACCCGTTCAAACACGAGCTAGTCTTCAGCGATCCGAGACGCATGGATCTAGCGGCACGTGTCCCTAACCGTCACTTTGACTGATTCTCCCCGTTTGCTCGATCCGATTTTCAAGGGGATCACGACACCTGTCTACAACGGCTAATTTGACTGTTTCTTCAACGGTAGCGATGCGATCCGATTTTCTCGGGATTCATGCCACGTGTTACCACGACCCGCCTGGCAAAATCAGCTATAAATATCCCAAAGTTTGGCATTTTTTGGGATCTTTTGGCAATATTGAGGACTGATTCCTCCATTATTGTCATACTACCATTTCTTATCAGTTTTATTACTAGATTACTGAGAGAAATCACAATTGTAAAAGTGAGCTAGAGAGAAACCATTGATTGTATCAGCATTCGAAGGATAATCAATAACATATAAAGTGGACGTAGGCTCGTTAACGCCGAACCACTATAAATTCTGCGTGTTATTTTCTTTTTCTTCATTATTCAGTTAAAACTCTAAAAGATTCAGAAAAATTTGGGTGTTAGGTCCAAATTTTGATCTAACATTTTGGTGCTTTCACTAAGAAAACAGTCCTAAAGTTTCACTATTCAGTTCTTTGAAGATCCCAGCGATTCGGATATCATGGCTGGAAAGAGATCTAAGGAAGTACGAGATTCACGAACTAATGAAACTGCGAATGAAGCAATCGAGGAAAGTGTGCACGAGCTAGGCAATGAGGAAACTCTGGATCGCGGAGCGCAGGGTCGAACCGATCCGATGAAGATGCCACGCTCCGAGTCGACGAGAACGAGGCGATCCGGACTGTTGAAGGAGTTGTTACTCGATCCCGAGATAACGCCATGAACCCTCCGCGTACCGTGACCACGAACCGATCCCAGGGGGGCGCAGCGAGCCACCATCCTCGAACCATAGCGATTCGAGTTGATGATCGCACTACAACTCGACCTGGAAAGGAGCCTATGGCTCGCTCCTACCGTCCTGGCCCCTCCGCTCGACCTGGCTCAAGCTCTTTGCGCATAAGAGAAAGTGATGATGACCAATATGAACCCGCCGCTCCCGTTACGGAGGGGGATCTCTCTCGCTTTTCCGAAATGTGGGAGAGATTGTTTGATGAATTGGCTGCCCAAAGGCAGGAAAGCTCCATCCTGCGACAAAATTTGACTGCTATGGATAGGAGGCTTAATGAACTCGCAAGGCAAAGGACGTCACCAGCTCATCCACTCACTCCAGGATATTCTTCTTCATTAGAAGATTCGCCGAGACCTCCGCGGCGACCATATGAAAGAGCCGAAAACATAGAGCAGCTTCGGTTCGGAACCTTGCCATCACGGGAAGAAGAAGCACTGGAGGCGGGGCCTTCAAACCGTAATGTGAACGATCATGCCGCAACTCCTAGAGCTCGAGGTGTGGACAGTCCTGTACATAACAGACTGCCTCAGCCCCGTCGCCGCGCACATGCTCATGGTAACATGGGGAAACGAAGCCCTATCCGAGCCCCAGATTTTGTGACTGCTCCCGGAAGAGAGACTAGAGAACCCAGCCGAGCCAGAAGCACTGACCCTGAACCTTCGCTGACCAGTGCAAATGTTGCAGCCATGATTCATCAAATTCTGGAAGATAGCCGGGGACAATGGAATGAAGATTGGGGAATTGACCGCAGTCACACCCCTTTCACTGATGATATTTTGGATGCGACTTTCCCGAGGCATTTCAACATGCCACAGATAAACCGATATGCGGGTAGGTCTGATCCCGTCCAGCATCTGATGAGATATTCTTGGTAAATGACCGCCGCTGCAGCTTCTGACGCTGTCAAGTGCAAAGCATTTCCCATATTCTTGGAGGATGTGGCATTGTTATGGTTTACTCGCTTGTCAGCAAGATCGATCTCTAGCTTCAGGGAGCTGAGTGAAAAGTTCGTAGAACAATTCCGCATCTATGCACAAAAGACAAAGAGTGTGATCGACTTGTTCCTTGTCAAGCAGCGACCAGGCGAGAGTTTGAGGGTGTACCTAGACCGTTTCAATTTGGCCGCTACTGAAGTCAAAGATCCCCATGAGCCAACCGTTGTCGAAGCTATGATTGATGGAGTAGATAAAGACACTGAATTTGGGAGACACTTGGCAGGCAAGTCACCCCATACTGGAGAATTATTCTACGAAAAAGCCAACGTACACTTGCGCCGGGAAGAAGTATATGCTAACCGAAAGGCAAAAACGACCTATAAGGAAGAAATCCAGAGCAATGTCGCCATTAAGCAGACAGGAGACAGCTCGGGAAAGGTCGAAGTTAATGTTGGAAATCGGAATCAAGGTGGTCGTCAATCAGGGAACAATGATAATAATAGTAATTGCAACAACCGAAAGAGGAACCAAGGGAATGACTCCTAGAGAAGGACTCGTCCCAGGGCCTTTGAGAGTTATACGCCAATAAATGATACTCTGGAAAATATCTTCATGGATTCGTACGACGTCCTCCAGAATAAGAGGCCACCTCCCAGAGAGTCAACGGAGAAAGAGCGTGAAATGGGGAAGTTTTGTCTCTTTCATCCGATTCATGGCCATTCGACAAATGAATGCCGTCACTTAAGAGATGTAGTCTAGAGGCTTCTTCGAGAAGGAAAATTAGATGAATACAGAGTAACGCCCAGAGATACGGGGCAAGCAGTACAGGCCCCAAATCAGAACCAGAATCATCTTGCCGTCAGGCCAACTGCCCAGCAAAAGGGAAAGAGTATCGTTATCAATACCGTAATCGGAGGACTTTATCTCGCCGGGCATAGTTCCAAGGCATTGGATCAATATGTCAATGCAGCCAAGCAACACCTCGAGGTAGGGGAGTGTAGCAACCCCAAGGACAATATCCCGGTGAAGCAACAAAAGATGATGACTGACGATGTCGTTTTCCGAGAACTAGAAAGCATTGGAGTCCACGCTCCGACTGAAGATCCGTTTGTAATTACAGTACCTATTGGACCGGCCACTGTTCATAAGGTTTTAGTGGACAACGGGAGTTCCGTCAACATTCTTTTCAAAAGGACATTTGACCAGATGAACCTCGAAATAAAAGACTTGAAGCCCTGTCAAGGATGGATCCGTGGATTTAACGGAGCATCCACCGCTCCAATGGGTTATGTAGAGTTACCGGTTACGCTTGGGGAAGGAGAACGCCAGAGAGTGAGAATCCTTCCCTTCGTGGTTTTGGATGTTGAATCACCTTACAATGCCTTCTTGGGCCGACCGGCCCTTGCAAAGTTTAGAGCCTTTATAGCCCCCTGGTGCTTATTATTGAAATTCCCCACAGAAGCTGGCATTGGTATTGTCAGAGGAGATCAGGTTGCCGCGCGAGCATGTTATGTTGCCGAACTAAAGTTACTTCGCAATGGAGGGGACATAGAAACTAAGGGCGTTTCTCCCCCTACAAGGACGGAGACCTTGTAGCAACTAAAGAGGATAACCGTTGGAGAGTCGCCCAGAGAGTTGCCCGAGGATATAGATCCCAGAGAGGATCAAGAACCTAGGGGCAGAATGGCGACTCCCAACGAGACAACTGTGGATGTACCAATCGATGATAGTGACCCGGAGAAGGTCCTTAAGATTGGATCCCAGTTAAATCCGAATCTCGCTAAAGAATTGACGGATTTCTTAAAAAACAACTTGGATGCAAAAGAGGCGAATGTTGGGCCCAGAGAGATCCGCTGCCTTGAAAGAAGAGGTTGGAAAGCTAAAGAGTAACGGATTTATCAGAGACTCGACCTACCCGGACTGGATTTCAAATCCAGTCCTGGTAAAAAAGGCCAACGGGAAGTGGCGAACGTGTATCGACTTCTCCGATCTGAACAAAGCCTGCCCAAAAGATAGTTTTCCGTTGCGTCGGATTGACCAGTTGGTGGACTCGACGGCAGGTCATGAACTTCTCTCATTTATGGATGCTTACTCAGGATATAACCAGATTCCGATGCATGTTCCAGATCAAGAACACACTAGTTTTATCACGGATCTGGGGTTATATTGCTATGTAGTGATGCCCTTTGGCTTGAAGAATGCAGGCGCTACATATCAACGTTTAGTCAACAGAATGTTTTATAACCAGATCGGGAAAACAATGGAAGTATACGTCTACGATACGTTGGTTAAGTCCAAGCAATCTTCCCAACACACCACTGACTTGGCAGAGATGTTCGGCATTTTTCGAAAGTACGGAATGAAACTCAACCCAACCAAATGTTCATTCGGTGTTGCCTCCGGAAAATTCTTGGGGTTCATCGTCAGTTCCCGTGGGATTGAGATTAATCCAGACCAGATCGCGGCAATCAGAGACATTCAGGAACCTAGGCGAATTAAGGGCGTGCAAAGCCTTGTAGGGAAAGTAGCCGCACTAAGCAGATTTATCTCTAGGGCTACGGATAAGTGCATCCCATTCTTCGAATTAATAAAGCGAGGAAAACGCCACTTCAAATGGACGCCCGACTGCATTGAAGCGTTTCAGAACTTATTAAGGCACCTGGAGAAACCTCCGATATTATCTAAGCCAATGGATCACGAGGACTTATTCGTGTATCTGGCAGTGTCATCCCATGCGATCAGCTCAGCGTTGGTAAGAGAAGAAGATAAGGTCCAAAGACCTGTATATTATGTGAGCAAAAATTTGACGGCAGTAGAGCGTAATTATCCAAGGATAGAAAAATTGGCGTATAGTTTACTGATCGCTTCTAGAAAGCTTCGACATTATTTTCAAGCGCATCATATTACCGTATACACCGATCATCCACTCAAGCAAGTCCTACAGAGACCAGAGCCGTCCGGAAGATTACTTAAATGGAATATTGAGTTAAGTCAGTTCGATTTGAACTTTCAGCCCAGACGATCAATTCGGGGGCAAGTGATAGCCGACTTCATAGCAGAATTCACCGTCCCAGAGGAGGATATAGCAAATGAAGAAGTTGATCCCTCAAAGTTGCTTCTCGATCCCCATGCCTAGAGATTGTATACTGATGGCGCTAGGAAAGACGAAAGATCCGGCGCTGGAGTAGTGCTTGAAACTCACGAGAAACGATTGATATCCTATGCAATCCGGATGGAGTTTCACGCCACTAACAACGATTCCGAATATGAAGCCCTGACAGCTGGATTAAGGATCGCGAAGGAATTAGAGATCGCAAAGCTGAACATCTTCTGCGACTCCAAGTTAGTTGTGAATCAAGTTACTGGAAAATTCCAAGCTAAAAGTGCAAGATTGATTTTATACTTAAAGAAAGTGAAAGAGTTGCTGAACGATTTTGATCACTACAGCATATCTCATATTCCGCGGTCAGAGAATCAGCAGGCAGATAAGTTGGCAAAGATGGCTAGTTCTGATGATCCTAAAGAGACCGGGCTAGACCCCGTGGAAGTGCTTCGGTCTCCTAGCATAGATCAGATGGAAATTGACCCAGTGTTAGAGACGGAACCAGAAAGGGAGTCGTGGATGACTCCTCTAAAGAATTTCTTGATGAATGGAGCACTTCCGACCAAGAAAAGCGAAAGGCGTAAAGTGATTCGTAAAGCCGCCCGATACGTTCTGCAAGGCGGAGTTCTTTACAGATAAGGATTTTCAATGCCCCTCCTCCGGTGTATAGCTCACGATGACATCAAGCGTGTGCTACAGGAGGTTCACGAAGGCGAATGCGGCGACCACACTGGAGGGCAAACTTTGGCAAAAAAGGTGTTGCGTCATGGTTATTTCTGGCCCACCATAAATAAGGATGCGGCAAGATACGCACGACGGTGTGATGCGTGCCAGAGACTTTAAAAATACCTAGGGCACCTCCTAATCAATTAAAAACAATGATGAGCCCATGGCCTTTTGCTATGTGGGGGGTTGATATCATTGGAAGTCTCCCCATAGCAAGGGGCGGAGCAGAGTTCGCTATTGTGGCCGTGGATTATTTCACTAAGTGGGTCGAGGCTGAACCACTAACTACAATCACAACCAAACGAGTGATCAATTTTATCGTTAGAAACATCATCTGTCGATTTGGGATTCCGAAGATTGTGATAACGGATAACGGAACTCAATTTGATAGCACTGAATTCAAAAATTTCTGCCAAAAGTACCACATTGAGAATCGATACACCTCTGTGGCGCATCCGCAATCGAACGGACAAGTCGAAGCAGCGAACAAAGTGATTAAGTCCATTCTGAAAAGAAGACTGAAGCGGGCCAGAGCCATGTGGGCTGACGAATTGCCCCTGGCATTATGGGCCTAGAGGACAACCTATAAATCGGCAACAGGACATACTCCCTTCTCCCTTGCTTTTGGAACAGAAGCGGTCATCCCGGTTGAGATAAAGGTACCTTCTCACCGGGTGACTTATTATGATCCGATGACCAATAATGAATTTCTCCTTGAGTCCCTAGATATGATCGAAGAAAAGAGGGACGAAGCAGACTTGCGTGCCTTAAGATGCAAACATCAGGTCGCTCGATAGTACAATAAAAAGGTTCGAGCCAGAACCTGGGAACCCGGAGACTTGGTTCTGAAATGTGTCTTTCCACCCCCAACTCATATGGGAGCGAAGTGGGAAGGACCGTGCTCCATTCTGAGCAAGCTTGATAATGGAACCTTCAAGCTGGCAACCGTAGATGGAAAGGAAATCCCCAGAGTGTGGAATGCCCAACATTTACGGCCATACTTAACATGAAAGTTTCAAATCTATTCTTTTCCTTTGCTGAAAACCATGTATAAGGCACGACTTGCCTAGGATAGTTTGATTCCTTGAAGTAAAAAATTATAAAGTGGACGGGGGTCACAATTTGACCGAACCACTATAAAAATATTGTGTGTCATTTACCTTTATTGCATCTTTATTTATCTGTCTGTTTATTTTTATGGAAGTCGCCGTGAATAATGCAATAATCTCAAAGGCATATAGTCATAAATGCCTTCCATCAGAATGGAATGTAACCACAAGTCAAAAATCTGAGGATGCAATAAGGTAAATTATTTCGTTGATAACGCTCTAACTCTCCAGAGAGAGAGAGAGTATAAAAGTGTCTCCGATTGAGCGCTGAGAAAGAGCTCATTCCCCACTGAAGGATCGGGGAGCGAATGGATTGCTGAGCTCGAACTCTAACTCTCCAGAGAGAGAGAGAGAGGGTATAAAAGCGTCTCCGATTGAGCGCTGAGAAAGAGATCATTCCCCGCTGAAGGATCGGGGAGCGAATGAATTGCTGAGCTCGAACTCTAACTCTCCAGAGAGAGAGAAAGTATAAAAGCGTCTCCGATTGAGCGCTGAGAAAGAGCTCATTCCCCGCTGAAGGATCGGGGAGCGAATGAATTGCTGAGCTCGAACTCTAACTCTCCAGAGAGAGAGAGAGTATAAAAGCGTCTCCGATTGAGCACTAAGAAAGAGCTCATTCCCCGTTGAAGGATCGGCGAGCGAATGAATTGCTGAGCTCGAACTCTAACTCTCCAGAGAGAGAGAGAGTATAAAAGCGTCTCCGATTGAGCGCTGAGAAAGAGCTCATTCCCCGCTGAAGGATCGGGGAGCGAATGAATTGCTGAGCTCGAACTCTAACTCTCCCGAGAGAGAGAGAGTATAAAAGCATCTCCAATAAAGCACTGAGAAAGGTGTCAGAAATTCGGTACCACAAGAACAGTTATCCTACGAAATCTTCTAAGTCCCCCATATTTCAGAAATAGGGGGCAACCTGCCGACAATATTAATCAATCTTTAGTAAGCCCCAGTCAGGCGCTATGATAACGATTGATTAGGAGCACTTATACTTATATACATACACTACACTTTAATACAGCAATGCCGCATGAAAATTTTCTTTCTGTTGTTTGACTGATTTGTGGTTATAAGTAGATGATCTATGACTAAACATGGAAAGTTTATTTGAATACAGGTACACAATGATGTCAAAAAGAGGTAAACTTTCCTTTATATACTGCAAGTCTGCAAAGAGAAAAATAACCTAGAAAACAAAAGTGAGGGACAGTCTCACAATTACACTTCCTGGCCAGTGGAAAACCTAAAGACAAAATATGAAACCAGCAACATTATCCTATTTATGATTCGACCTCTTCTCCTGCTTCTGTCTCTCCAGCTTAGCCTTGTCAACATCAGATTGATCTCCCTTCTTCCTCTTCCTTTTATCTATAAGGGGAACATCCGATTCTTCAGAAGATTCTTTTTCCGCCTCCTTTCTCTTTCTTTTATCAGAAAGGGAAGCCGGGAAATCGTCAGGATTCGCAAAATGAAGCTGTCTGCTGATAGATTTGGGCCGGACTTTCAAAATCATCCCAGTTTTAGGATCAAATTCTGCAATAGGGACTACATCCAAAGGCTCTTCTCCCACCTTCGTCAAGGCTATCTCTTTTTCCTGCCTAGCTTTTCTACTGGCCAAAGTTTCATCCTCATCGTCGTCGGTCTCTTTGGGGCCGATAATATCTTCCTCTACATGGCGCCCATCCATGTCTTTCAAGGCCTCGATGGTCTCCGCATCCTTGGGAACGTCAGTACTAGGTGCCGGGATACTTTTCTCTGCTGTTGTGACCTTAGCCTGCTTTGATATATCAATACCGGCACCTGACGAGACAGCTTCCTTCTTCGCCTCTTCTTTTTTTTCAGCATCCTCGTCGACGGGCTCTCCACCTGTATTATGAGGAACATGCGTTACTAATTCAATTGGTTGTTCTACCAGACGACGACAATTCACAATTGCTTTGACGAATTATGGAGAAAAAAAGGAAATACCTTCTGCAGATCCTCCTTCTTGGGTAGCTGTAGGAGCCCCAACGACTACAGGAGTTAGGCCCAAAGGGATTAGCGGATCATCAGGATGGTACTCCTCAACTCCAGAGGTTTTGGGCTCCACGGCTGAACTCGAACCTTCATCAGCTTTGCCTTTACCCTTAGCCAGGGCCCTCTCCTTTTCCATCTCCGCTTGAATCAGACGACGACCCTCTGCCAGGTCCTCAGGCTCGTTATCCCTCAAGATGCTCTTGATCAACTCATCTTCATCAATTTCATCGACTCCCAATCTTTGCTTTTCACCCTCAACAATGGCATCCCATAGATTGGCTAAAGTAACGTGGTAATCCGGGATCCACGAAATGTTGCGGGTTTTCAGAACTTGGCCAAGGTAGTCAAAGATCATCTCTTCAAACCCATCGATGTCCTTCTCTCTCTCGAGGAGCTTGTTGTTTGAGGCCGTAGCCATTTCGATGGCACTATTAACATTCTGTTCGGCGAGAGCTGCCCGTCTCTCCGCGTCTGCGATTGATCATTCAAAGTCAGCGTTTCCGCTTTGGCCAAAGCTAAACTTTCTTTCAAACTTGCTCTTTCTGCTTCCCAAGCAGCTCTCTCAGCTTCGAAATGGACTTGTGCTGTTTTCAACTCAATGTTGGCCATTATGAGATCTTTAACCTCTTTCTTCAAGGCCATTTTCTCTTGGCTATTGGAGTCAAGTTCCGAATGAAAGAGTTTTTTAGCATTCTCCAATTCGGTTTTATAATTCTCGACGTCTCTCCGCGCTAAAGCAAGTTGGGATTGAGCATCTTCCAGGTCCTTCTCCATCTTTGTCCTGGCCCTTTCGTTGTTTTCAAGTTTTGCCTTAGATCTATGTGCTTCTATTTCAAGCGATCAGATGACTTCTGAAAGGTTAACTGCGTGTTTCTTCATCATCTCATACTGCCTGGCAACGTGGCGGATGTGCTCGACAACTTCATTATCCCAGTTCTTGGGGACCGGTTCCAAGGCTGGAACAAACGTCATCCTGTCAAAGAATATGTCTGGGAATTGTTCCCTCAGCTTTTCCAGCCTACCTTGAATCTCAGGACCATGGATGTAGTCCCGCGACCCGGGGGGAGCCAACTCTGGCTGGCTAGAAGGGACGATGTCACTCCTCTCCTTTTCAGACTCTTTGATTGGATCTTTGTTTCTATCTTTAGATTCGTGATGCCTTTTTGACGACCTGCTGTGGGAAGGTGCACTCTTTGGAGGAGTTAATTATTTAGGAAGTTTCTTCCCCCCTGCTGGAATTACCGGATAACTGGAAGGCCTGGATGAGGTCGATTTTGGTGGAGACCGGGGTTGCGAGGAAGTTGGCTTGTGAGAAGGGCCGCGAGGGCGCTCGGTACTCGGATGAAGACTGGGTGTTCCCTCACGAAGTGAACGGTAAGAATAAGATCGCCTGCGGGACATCTTTCCTGCAAAAACAAAAAAGAAAAGAGCGTATTAAAACCTTGAATACCGACGATATAAGAGTGTGGGGTCAGATAGTGTGTGCGATTTGTGTATCCCATATAATTCCCCCTAACAGACCCGGGCCTGAAGACAGGCTCATCTGACTAGTTTCTTGTTCTCTAGTTGGAGCGATGGCCTCCTCAGAACCAGGGAAGAATGGCTCCCCTTCAAAGTCCCTCTCTGTATATACATCAGCGGGTAGAGGAATTTTGCTCAGTTCTTTGAATAGCTGCTCGTCTGTTAAGTCATCGGGAGCAGTGGATTCGATTGGAGTAGAAACTGGAATTTCCTTGGACCTGTCACCACGGGCCTCATCTCCTTTATATACATTCAGGTCCTCATCATCTTGGATGACTATCGGGGAAGGACTCTTGCGAAACTTAGTTGTTTCTCTCGCCTGCGATGTTCCCTCTCCCTCCGTTGGGGGCACGTACTTATAGGGTTTGCTGCCAGCGCCAAGTCCAAATCTTATATCCAGAAGATGATGCTTATGAAGATTCTCATCAGTAATGCATTTTTTGATCCTTAGAAAGTCGGATCTGCTTTGTAGAAGAATGGACAATCGATTGTTGTATAGCAGACCCTCCGTTTTCGGGAAGACGTGATCTGTTTAAGACAAAGAAAAAGGGGGAAGAATGTTAATACTTCGACTTCTTGAACAAGATATTCAGTTAAAAGCTTGAAGTTTACTTGATTTAAGCCATCTTCTTGAGCATCCGGCCTGTTTCTTTATGTAGAACCAATCAGACTTAGGATCCCCTATATTGCTATATCCATCATACAGAACTTTCCTATTCGCCACTGATTCAAAGAAAGAGAAGTTTGGGGTTGCCGAGGAACGATGCTTGAAAAGAAAGAAGAATGTCAAATCTCTGAATGTGAGTCCGGTGTGTAGGATCTCTGCATATGCAATATATAAGGTGTATAGAGATGCGTAGGCATTAGGATGAAGTTGCATCGGAGCGATACCCAGTCGTTTTAAAGTCTCGATGACGATTGTAGGAAACGGAGGAATAGCTCCTACCAAGCACATGGTCCGACTGATTGCCATATACCCTTCCGGAGCTAAGTGGGGTCTATCTTCGTTACCGGGTGTCAAGACATCATCCCAAGTGATCCCACGCCTCAGGAAGATTCTTTTAAGCTTTATATCATCGAGTTTAGATGCTAAAGAGTCAGAAAATTTATCTATTCCGAGAGCACCAGGAATCTCGTCGGGAGCTCGCCTGTCTATCTCAGATTCTTCGTAAGATGAAGTACTTTCAGATGAATTTGATTCTATTGCCTCGTACTCAGAGCCAGAATCATCACCTCCTGGGTTAATCGGAGGGACCTCAGGGTTGTATTGTTCAGGAGCCTCGGACTCCGTTTCTGTAGCGGATCTTGAAGAAGATTGATTATCTGACATTACTGCTAGGCGAGAAAACATGAAAAATGAGATTAAAACTACCCGTCCCCTGTGTGTGCAAGTGCCGGTGTGTGTGCTTGTGCATGCATTAAAAATAAAGCGTAAAAGCTATCAAGATCATCGAAATATTAGTCGTCATATGCAGTTAAATTATGTGGTCATTTAGTCCAGAAAGTCCAAATCAAGGCCCTAGCCTAACTGTTCAGAATTTTATGGTGACAAGGCATCGTCTAAGGTTCAAAATTTGTTTGGATCATGAACTATGAGTTGGACCGCGATGTGTATAACAGTTCGCCCTCCTTCGGATCGCAGGATAGAGGGATCGCCCTCCTTCGGATCGCAGGGTAGAGGGATCGCCCTACTTCGAATCGCAGGACAGAGGGATCGCCCCCTCACGGATCGTGAAATTGAGTGATCGGGCTCTTTGCTGAATCGTTGCAAACCCCCACGATACACGCCTCTGCCGTCACCGCGACCGTTCGTCTTGCCACTCACTTTCATCTTCTTCCTCTCCTCTCCTTGCCCACGATCCGAACCTGCCTTCTTTCTTCTCCTTCCTCCTCTGCTTTCCTCCTCTCCTTCTCATTTCCGAACTCCAACCTCTGAACCTATTAGCCATGGCGCCACGCTGGTTCCCCCAAAAATCACAACATTCCGTCGTTTCTTTCCTCAAACCAGTCAAAAAATTTATAAAAACGAGAGCGATATCGAATAAGGGTGCTTTCGTTAGAATTACCTTTTTAAAAGTTGGGAAAACAATCAGATTTTTGGAGGTTTTGAAAAACTAGGGTTTTTCCTCAGTGATGCAGGCGATACGATACGAAAGAAGGAAGAAGGAAGAAAAGTGAAGAGGGGGGTCGACTTATATAGGCAAAAGGGCGACCGTTTGTCTCCCCTTTCCTGTCTTATTCGATCCGCGAAAATAGATGGGCCGCGAACCAAAAGCCCACCACGTCTCGAAGAGAAGCCCATTTCGATCCGAGAAAGAAGCCCAAGCGCTCACCAAAGAACGAGACGAAAGACTTGCTAACGGGCCGCGACTCGACTACACGATACGAATCGATAAATGACCGACAGAATCAGTGATGAAGACTTTGAAAAGTCCCAGAAAAGGAATCGTCCACTGATTTGCGACTCGTTGTGAAAAGACGATTCAAAAGCATTCGAAGCATGTTCCATCATCGATAAAACATACTTCGAGGGGGCAAATGTTGGCTAGCTTTTTGATCAAGCCACCCAGGTTCATTCACTAGAAGAAAAGTATGAAACCACATCCCCTAAGTACATGAAGGAACGGATCGCACCATTGACTCGCCCCTCATCGGATCGCCCCTTATCGGATCGCGCCTCAACGGATCGCCCCCCATTTCATCAGCGAAACGACACCTCTGTGCGATTCGATCCGTACATGCATTATTGCCCAGTATAGACCGATCCGATCCACTGATACACGGCGAAACTTCTGACCCGTTCAAACACGAGCTAGTCTTCAGCGATCCGAGACGCATGGATCCAGCGGCACGTGTCCCTAACCGTCACTTTGACTGATTCTCCCCGTTTGCTCGATCCGATTTTCAAGGGGATCGCGACACCTGTCTACAACGGCTAATTTGACTGTTTCTTCAATGGTAGCGATGCGATCCGATTTTCTCGGATTCGTGCCACGTGCTACCACGACCCGCCTGGCAAAATCAGCTATAAATAGCCCAGAGTTTGGCATTTTTTGGGATCTTTTGGCAATATTGAGGACTGATTCCGCCATTATTGTCATACTACCATTTCTTATTCGTTTTATTACTAGATTACTGAGAGAAATCACAATTGTAAAAGTGAGCTAGAGAGAAACCATTGATTGTATCAGCATTCGAAGGATAATCAATAACATATAAAGTGGACGTAGGCTCGTTAACGCCGAACCACTATAAATTCTGCGTGTTATTTGCTTTTTCTTAATTCTTCAATTAAAACTCTATAAGATTCAGAACAATTTGGGTGTTAGGTCCAAATTTTGATCTAATAGAATTCTATATTCAAATTCCCATTTCAATCTATTGGAATTCGATATTCAAATTCCCATTTCAAACTATTTGAATTCTATGTTCAAATTTCATTTCAAACTATTTGAATTCTATATTCAAATTCCCATTTCAAACTATTTGAATTCTATATTCAAATTTCATTTCAAACTATTTGAATTATATATTCAAATTCCCATTTCAATCTATTTGAATTATATATTCAAATTCCCATTTCAATCTATTTGAATTCTATATTCAAATTTTATTTCCTACTTTTTGAATTCTATATTCAAATTCCAAATTCAAACTTTTTGAATTCTATATTCAAATTTCATTTCAAACTTTTTGAATTCTATATTCAAACTATTTGAATTATATAATCAAATTCCCATTTCAATCTATTTGATTTTTAACACATCATATATGACAGTATATATGCAAACAAATAAACAAACAGATAATATATTTTTGCGGAATCCAGTTGGATTCCTCCAACCTATTTTCCTGCATCCACAAACGTTAGTCAACATAGTAATACCCATCCTGCTTCGAGGCAAGATATCGCGGTATGAAAGTCATCCACTAATATATATTTGTGGGGCGCATAGGGAAATCATCCGCTATGAAACTGCGGGCATCCGCTAATGAGACTGCGGGAATCCAACCAATCATCAACCCAATATATATATAATAGTCAACCCTAAATAACTAATATATTTAAATCAACCAAACAGCATTCAAACAAGCAACAAAAATTATTTTTAACAACTAAAAATAATTCTAATTTAAATGGTGAATGAGATTTACTTGCCATATTTTAGATCGATCCATTCTGATATCAAATTTAACTCCAGCTTATGTAATCCTCACTATGCATCTCACGACGAACTTCATTCGATAAAAACCCTCGTATATATATATATATATATATATTTAACATATATTATTTTAGCTATCGAATGATTTTACATGTAATTAAAAACTTAATTACTAGATTAAGATATAATTACCTTAATTCACGTTTATAACTCCTTTTTCCAAATTTAGTAGATCACGGCTTCAATCATCTAGGCCACCCACTCTATATTCAACTAAGCTTTCATGGTATCACTATCGATATGTTCATTTTGATCATTTCAATGTATAGTTTCACGGTCTGTTTGAACCATCCGAGAATACTGACACCATCACCACTTCTTCTTCCCGTTTGTCACCAATAGCTTATCATCCTCGTTCGGCCTTCAACCCTAACAATAGTAACCCAAACTCGAACCCCTTCCCAATCAGCTCACCCTATCCTTCCACCTAATCACAACAGCTTTCCCCCAAATCCCTATTGCTGAACACCCAAATCCCTCTCAGACCTGCTTCATTGCATTCGAACCAGTTCAGCATCGAACCCCTCCTTCTATCGAACACCTCAACACATCGAACTCCTCCCTCTGACCTCCGTTTGCTACCGTCTTTGTTGCGAGTTGTTGTCGGCTTTCGTAAGCCCTAATACCATCTCGTCCGCACCATCTAATCAATCCCCAGAACTCACGAGCGTCTCAGTTCCAAAACCCTTATCCCACTTGCACCCTCTATCTAACCACGCTCCTCTTCCCCCCTATCGCAATAGCTTTTAGGTCGAGCTTGCCCTCGAGACTACCATGAACTCATGATTTGATTTTATTCGAATTAGTTTTTGAAGAAGGGTGAAACTTGATTTGGGCACTACTTCTAATTCGGTTCTGTCGAAATGAAATAAGGGTAGGTAGCGGTTATATATAATAGGAGAAGGAACAGATCGTGGCATCAATTTCTTCATTCATTTCTGAGTGGTTGAGGAAAGGAACACCTCACTGTGAACGGTGGAATGAAGAAGGCCACTCATTATTTTATTTTATTTTATTTTTGAACTTGTATCCTTTAAATTTAAATACTTCTTGACTGCGAACTCCTTTCTGAACCCAACAACTGTCAATTATAGGGTAAAACCACTATTCTGAACCTATTGGGATAAGCCACGAAGTCCAATTTGATTATCTGTATAAATATTTATTTAAATCAATAAATTAAATTCAAAACAATTTAAATTCTATGATAATAAATAAATATTATTATTCGTATTCAAATAGAATTTTCTGTTGATCATTCTGAACGGTTTTTAACTTAGTTTTTACTTCGAATTGAATTAACTTTGTATTACGATTATTTAATATATTCGATATTAAATTGAAATTGATTATTAAATCGATAACTCAAATAAAAAAATTCCATTTTTATTATCCACCCAATATTTAAATCCGTATTAAATATTCAAAAATTAAACCATAAGATCCGGGTCATTACAATCTTCCCTACTTAAAATAATTTCATCCTCGAAATTGCTAAGGTAGAAAAGGTGCTACAAACCCATTTATCCTTTAAAAATTTATTTATGTTGATACTCAGCATTTCAAACTTCCTTATGTAACTTTCTTTCGAATAAATCCCTATTCGATAACTCCTCCCATCGAATAACTATATTCGATAATCTATCTTTCGAATAACTAGATTCAAAAACCTTTCTTCGAATAAACTATATTCGATTTACTCTATTCAATTAACTATATTGGATTTAACTCTTATCGATTAATCTTATTTGATTTAGCTCTTATCACTTAACTCCTTCAGAATAAGCTATATTCGATAACTCCTTTTATTCTATTCGAATAAATAATATTTGAATACTCCTTTTAACCCTATTTGAATAACTAATATTTGATTTAACTCCATTCGCTTGACTCTAGATCGCAGCGATCACAATGGTTACGCCTGATTCCCTCAAGAAACATCCGACTGCCCTAGGCTATCTGCAGCCCTGCGAATTACGCTAGCAGTCGTACAAAATGGCAACTTATCCTGAGTAACTATGTTTGACTAACTCTATCTCAATAACTATATTCGATCAACTTTAATTGCATAACTAACATTCAATTAAATCCTAATTCGATTAACTATGTTCAATTAATTCTATCTGGTTAACTCTTAATTTGAATAACAAATATTCGATAAATTCTAATTGAATAACTAATATTCAATTAACTCTACGGATTAACCCTTAACTGATTAACTCTAACTGGTTAACTCTTACTCAAATCGATTTATTCTAACTCTAATCGATTATTTCTAACTCTAATCGACTTCTCTTATTCGAATAACTCCTATCGGATAACGTTTATTCATTTGTAAAGATTTTACTTTTAGTAACGGTTCTTCACTTTATAAATGTTCTCTTTAATAACGTTACTTCACTTATACAAGTGTTGTGTACCCCTTTTATTTAAAACTATCGGTGTTAAAAACCGATATCTCTTCTCTATATAAGTTCAGACTTATATATTCCATTTATCGAATGATAAATATTTAATTTAATTTATAAACTGTTATTTATAAATTAATCTTTTCTATTTATTTGTTAAAAACAGATTCCATTTTCTATTCATCTTCTAAATATTCCTTTGTAACGACCCAGAAAATCTGAACCAAATTAAAATTTTAAAATTGGCTAAAATAATGGATTTTAAATATTTAAAATAAATATTTTAAATAATAGCAATGAAAACTGAGTTTGAATCGACAATTGAAAACGAATATAATTAATTATAATTATAAACAAGGCCTGTAATGGCGCTGCAGTTTCAAAAATTGAATTCAAAATTTGTCGGACTGTACCGGGTGCAAAACAAAAAGGATTTTAGTGAAACCAAAAATATTTAAATCTGTTAGTGAATACCTTTCTAACGAATCTGAAAAATCGAATTTTCATAGCGGAAAGCAAAAGTTATGGCCAAACGAATTTTCAGAAAGGTCGCTATGGAATTTATATAGCCCGTGAAATTGGCCATTTTGCATACGACCTCGGAATTCGATGAAATCACTTTTGTTGGATCCGAGATTTGAAGTTATCGCTAGGTTTCAAATTTCATAATTTTTGAAGCTAGTATGCGAGCGTGGCAAAGGAAAATGTGTTTTGGTCAATTACAGTTAAATTGGATCGACCAGAAATGGGCCTTTTTGCAAACGGTCTCAGAATTTGACGAAACTAGTTTTGTTGGGACCATATCGTCAAAACATAGCTAGATTTATTTTTCTGGAATTTTTCGAATCAATTTGTGGCCCTGGCAAATTGAAATGCACGTTCAAATTAAATATTGAATGTTTTATATTTTAATTTGAAGAATAAATGACTGTAACAATCAAAATGGCTTACGAAACATATCCCATTGTGTCCGGGATGGGGGTAATTAGCTAGGGGCGACAGTCGTTGGGTTTGAAAAGGAGTTCGTTTGCGAAAACACTATTTTAAAAATTAAATAAACCATCGGCCAATAGAAATTTTTCTTTCATTAATTTAAAAATATAAAAATTAAAAAAAACCCTCCGTTATCCAGGCACACTACACGGAAACCAAGCCGCCACCTTCTCTCCTCGTTTCCCGCCGCCACAGCCACTTCCACACCGCGCCACCGCCAGATCTCGACAGCCCTCCTCCCCCTCGTCACATCAATGCCCGCCTCGACCCCCCTCGTCGACCGTACAACGTGAATCGAGCCTCCAAAGGCGCCGCCTTTGGACAGCCGCCACCACCGCTAGAAGCCATCGTAGGGGACCCCACCACCGGCGCCGGAAAGGCCTCGCCTCCCTCTTCGACACCATATAAACCGATCGTCCTATCGCTTCCCGGATTTGCTGAAAATTGGCGACCTAGTTTTGAACATTCAAACGAGGTATACGGCTTGTTTATTTTCAACTGATTTTCACACTTTAAAGCGTTGCAAAACTTTGAAAAATCGTATCTTTTTCATTCGTTAACGAAATTCGTCGAAACAGGAAACATCGTGACCGTGTGGACGTCTTCTACATTTTAGAAGAGACCGCATATTTTTCTGAGCCTTCTGCTATTTTTTGTGTAGTGGAACCCAATGTGAGATTTCTAATTTATAAACGATATGGAAAACGACGATGTATAAATTATATAGTCGATGTATGAGTTATATAAGCGTTGCACACCTCTTGTATAAGCGTTGTATAAGTTGTACGTTCGATGTATAAGTTGTATACGCGTTGTAAAAATTATATATGTGTTGAAATAGAAGTGAATTGCTATATATAAATATTTATATATATATATATATATACGCCCCTCGTCCACAAACCATGGACGATATTTATTGGTTGTGATTGGTGTGAAAATTGATTGATAGCGAATGGTTGATTGAAATTGTTTGTGGTTGATATTGGTTGGTTGTGGTTGAAAAATACCCGTTTGTGGTTGAGAAATATTTGGTTGAATCCACATAGGATTAGTTTGTGGAAATGAAATAAATATATACATGCCACCTGCGTGCGAACTAGATGCATGATCCCCATTGTCAAAAACCGCGAGGTTTTAAGGTAGAGCGAGGAGCCGTACTAAGGACGGTCCCGGTTTTAACTACCCTGCCGTTATGCTGCCGAAATTTTGAATAATATTCATGTGTTTGAATTATTTTCATTTTCGAAACTATATTTATTCGTTGAATAGAAAACCTTCATGTGTTGAATTGATATTCATTCGTTGATTAGAAATTCATGTGTTGAATGGTATTCGTGTTTTAAATATAAAAATCACCCTTTTTTCTATTTATATAAACTATAGAAAACCTTCATGTGTTGAATCGATATTCATTCGTTGATTAGAAATTCATGTGTTGAATGGTATTCATATTTTGAAAGAAATTGCTTTATAATAAAAATCCCATTTTTGACATCAATATGAAATGTAAAAAAAAAAAAAAAACTTGTTTCGAAAGAATTTGTTTTATAATAAAAATCTTATTTTTATTACCTATATAAACTATATAAAATAATAGTGTTTTGAAATGAATTGTTTTACAATAAAAATCACATTTTTATTATATGCATGAATTGTAAAATATAGTGAAGTGTTGAAATAGAAGACAGTTAGATAAGAATATCATTTTTATCAAATGTATGAAAAGAATGTAGCTTTGAAATCAAAGAATCGATATATAAATATAAATAGAATTAAAATATATCGAATAACGACGCTGCAGTTCGTATTTTGAAATCGAAACTTCAAACGATTGTACCGGGAGATCCGACCATCGGATTTTCCTGAAATCGCAACCGTTGGGTTGCCTTTGGAAAAATCTTTCCAACGGCATCAACTTTGTAAAAATCCAACGGTTGGATTGTCCGAAATGTTTAATTCAAAGTTGAAGAAAAACAACGCCAGAAACGATTATATTTATATATATAAATAGAATTATATTTAATCGAATAACGACGCTGTAGTTCGTATTTTGAAATCGAAACTTCAAACGATTGTACCGGGATATCCAACCATCGGATTTTCCCGAAACTGGAACCGTTAGATTCGTTTTGAAAAGACCTTTCTAATGATGTAAATTTTGTGAAGATCCAACGGTTAGATTTTCAGATATGTGTAAATCAAATCTGAAGAAAAACAGCGCCACGGCCGCATTATGGCCCGAAGCGCCGTTTTGAATAAATTGGCTAATTTAAAATAAATAAAAATAGCGATAAATCGTTATAAAATACCATAAACGATATGGAATGGAAATAAACTGAATTTGCTTGATTTATGTGGTATTTGATGGTTGGATGTGTTTGGTGTGAAAATTACATTAAAGAACAAAATTGGTGTTGTCGAATGATTTAACCATTGAAATAAATTGAATTGAAATTCTAAATATACGTGAATTATTTGAAAAGGCCGAGTTAATTCTCATTTCAAATAATTGACCGACGATTGAAATTCGAAGATGAAGACGATGGTCGAAGACCGGAGATCTTCACCTCGTTTGGATGGTAACCGAGGTCCTGATTGGGAGGCATCCCAAAATATGGATAATGAGTGGTGATCGTCCAGACGTACGTGGTGATCGATGGGTTTGTGAGGTATTTAGTGCCTCCGGTTTCATTCAGACCCAGAACAGACTTGTAAATGGACTGTGTGTCTGACATTGGATTTTATTCTGTGTTGATTGATCTCTATTAAATATACATCTGTTTGGCGGCGGAGAATTTATTCTTTTGCTTAACCCCCTTCTCTAAGACGCACGAGCTCAGAGGTCGTATATCGATGGACATCAGTCGCATGGCATGAATTACCTGTGTGGCATGCTAAGATGCAGTGATCAGGGCTTCTGTTGAAAAGCAAAGTCTTGTGGTGATGATCAAAGCACTGCCGGTGTGGCGTAGCTTTGTGTATAACGTAAAATCGCGAGCCTCACACCCCGGTATGAACCAGAAACGGGAGAAGGACCTCAGGGAGGGCATGCGTTTCTTTCTAGCTAGGGTGGTGTCAGTGACCTACCAGCCCTGACATTTATATGCTTTTCACCTATGTGGTTGTTGCTGTTGCGAGGCGCCTCGGTTTGATCGGACGATCCCGGTCCGATGGAGTCATTCGTTGGCTCGTTTACGCCCCAAAGGGAGGGGAAACGTGTTCAGGCATTTTAATCCACATCAGTGGACCGGCCCTGTCGCTTCAAGGGCTTGACTGAATACTTGCCTGAGACATGGGCTAGATTGTCTCGAATTCGGTAAGGACTATCCTTTGCCTTGGTTCATGACGGAAATCCAATTTCCAAATACGACATCGTGCGGATTTGATTGTATATATATATATATGGCGACATGATATATGGTACCCATGCCGTCTATGATTGATAGTCATGATTTGAAATTGTTTTCAAAACATATAAACACTAGCAATAATATCAATTGCCTTTGTTTTATTCGTATCAAGCTTATCTTGGCCGTTATAAGGTAAAACTCTATCCTCCGGTTTGCGTTGCATTATGTGATGGGAACTGAGTCTTATAATGGCTTCATTTTTATAAAATGCATTGCGTGGTTTAAAAGAAAGATTTGTTTTAAAGCACTGGCAATCCGATGGAGTAAACTCGTTCCACGAAAGTGGCGTGGTCCTGTGATTAGCCATATTATAAATGTGTTGAGTAGATTTCTCATACCAGTCCCATGACTGACTCGTAGTTTGTTTCACTTTCAAACTCGGGTGCCCCTTTTTCTACACGGGAAGCCTTGTATTCAGGTTTAGCTTGTTCTTTCTGGATAGCTGGAGCTGAAGATGGATTCTATCATTTATCTCTTTTTATGCTGTTCAGCTCCTATTGTACATATTTTGTTTGTTTCCGCTGTAGACATTTATGTATAGCTGAACTGTATTTGTACTAAGTAAGATCCTATATACTGTGTAACTCTGATGATTACTTTTATGCAGTATATTCTATTGTTCATTATCTTGTGTATTTATTTAATTTTGTTCTGCTATTATCTGTTTCTGTGTTATATTCCACGGATTACCCTTGCCACCGTCAGTATGGGGTTTGGGGTCGTCTCATCCTTTGATTAAATTCTATTTATTTAACAAATAAATATCTCATCTATAACATTCTATTTATTTTCTATAAATAAATATTTCCATTTAATCTATTTGTAAATGTTTTACAAATATATTTCCTTTTAAATTATATTTGTAAATGTTTTTACAATTATTTCTCCTTTTATTTGTTTGCACATAACTTCCCTTGTATTTGTGTTACAAATATATTTCCTTTATATTTGTTTTACAAATATACTTTCTTTTTAACTCTTTTGGTTTTTCCTTTATCCACACCCAATTCATATTTCATTCACATTGATTTTACTTAATTTATTCATTTCGATCCATTTGACTTACTTAAGTTAAATTTAATTTCAATCATTCAAATTCCCATTAACTAGTTGCTAATTAAACGTTTTGCCTATTTCACTCTTTTTATTTGAATATAACTTGTTCAAATATATGTCAACTTAATTATAAATTAATCTAATTATATTTTCAACTCGAGTTATATATTCGATTTCGAATATAAATCCTCAATCTCTTTCACTTATCCAAAAACCCAATTTCGATTCAAATTTCCTTTGACTAATTATTCTCCAGTTTAGTTAATTCTATTTAACCATTTAAAATATGATTTTTGTCTTAAAAATCATTTCACTTACTTCACTGGAGTTCATATTTATTTTATATCTCCAGTCTGGATTTTTCTAATGCCAAATCGGATTTTATTTCCTAAAAATCCTTTTATTTATTTAATTAAACCATTATGGTTTTATAATGGTTCTGGCGCTTCTTTTTTAAAAATTTGATTTTGATATAACTCAAAATCTATACGACGAAATCAAGATTTTTCTCTTTCATAAGAAAACTATTATTCAAACGGTCCCGACGATTCTTGTTTCAAAGAATTCCGACTTCAATTGAGTTCTGTATACTAAATTGATGTTCGAATCACCAATTTACGAACTGCCGCGCAACGGTGGGCTCGTTTTAATTATATTTATAAATATAAACATTTTAACTTTGTTTATAATATATTCAACTCCATTCTGATATATTTTTAATATCTATCAAATCCATTTTTCCATTTCAACATAATATTTCCGATCTATTTCACTTCTATTTGAAATCCAACATTCAATTTCCATTTTACTTCTATTTGAATTCTATATTCCAATTCCCATTTCAAAATTCCTTTGAAGTAATATAAATATATACATATATTTATCTCTATCTCAAATTCCAAACATTTGAATTTTCAAACAATTTGTTTCTTTTCAAACAAATTTCCATCAAAAACTTTTCTAAGTTAGCAATTCATCACTTAGAAACTCGAAAATGAACACTGATGAGGTTGCGATCATCATCAGAATTATTTTCCAGCCACTGAAGTTGGTTCAGTGCTTTATCATATTTCTTTCAAAATCCATTCAAATGATTTTATTCAAAAATCTTTCCAAAATAAAGCTATATTATTTTAATAAAATTCGGAAAATATTTTCCAACTTCCCACGATTTTAAATTCTCAATTCTGGTTGGAATACAATTTCAATTTATCACATTTGTATATTTGATTTCATATACAAATTCCATTGGTTATATATATATAACTATTTCAGTTTTTATAATCTAATTTGATTATAATCCTAACAACCAACTCAACTATTTAAAAACAATATCATGTCCAATCTTCTGTTCAAGTGTTTATAAACTCCTATCGACATCGGGCATCCCACGATTCGATCGGAATTCATAATTCACTACACAGACTAGTCAACACGATATAAAACGGTTTTTATACCAAATATCAAATACGCTCTCTCGTATATATATACACACACACACACACACACACTCTCCCAACTCATTCTAGGGTACTACTGACCCTATCTCTAATGAACACATTCCAACAAGCCTAGGTATTCGCTCAACCTAAGATCTGATACCAACTGTAATGTCTCGGAAATTCAAGTAGGCTTTGCAACCAACCTCTCCTCCCCAAAGCAGCAAGGTAATATCCCACTGTGGCTTACATTGGTACCCCAGCACCACGTTTTACGGCCAGCCTTTCGACTTCACAATCAACCCTCATTTCTGGGACATGTAGGAGTAAGAGTCTCCCGTTCGCCACCTAACGAAAAGCGAGAAACCCCTATCATGCGACACAAGCACCAAGCACACAACATGGACTGGTATGAGTAAACTGTTTAAAATAGTTTCAGAAAACTAAATGATGTCTCATAAGACCACGCCGTATAACACGGAACGGATTTTTTCCTTATGAAAATCCAAACACTTGATTTACCTTTCAAAATCCCTTTGAAAGGAATGATAATCTTTATATCAAAACTCTTTTGATATTATAATAATGTCTAAATCAAGTAAATAAAAATCTAGTGGAACGTTTGCATCTCATGTTCCACATATATATACAATCAAAATCGCAAGCACTTATTGGGTAATGAATTTCAAACTATGACAAGGTATGGAACCACCTTCCGTTGGTATATCTCTAGAGGAGAATATACCGAGTTCAACAAGAACATCTTGCAACTCAGCCACACATGACCGACCACTCATTTTGCTTGAGTGTATCGAATGTATATCATCAACGGTTGGGATCAGCAACCTTTTCCCGAATGGGACAACATCAACAATAGATTTTTAGAAGTAAATGAATCTCTAGATCAGGTGATTATACACCCTAATAGGTGCGACCTACATAGCCATGCTGCCTGCCCGTATTCTGTCATTTACCTGTTGATGAGACTTGAGGTTACGCTTTATCATCACATCAGATTCACTTCGAATGCCACATTGTCAGATCCATCGAAAATCACTAATTGACGTCTACAACAGTACATTACATGTTAGCTAAAGAAGTTTACCTCCTCCGCTTCCACTCTTGGTACGGTTGAAGAAATCAATGTATGTGACCTTTCTGGAAATACTCTGTCAGACATTTATCCATACAAGTCACCCAGGAACAAGATGAACCGAAGGCACAATTTCTATTAATAGAAAAAGTCCTTGCACTCTACCCCATCTTCGATTAACTTCATATAATCTGATTTGCAATGCTACTGCCAATACGGAGTTGTTCTTCGGATAAAAATCCAACCGGTCTCTCCATATTGACAACGATGGTCAAAAACTTCGATAGTCTGTGATTTAACTATCGAATAAAAACAAGTGTTTCGATAGTCGATGATTTTACTATTGAAGAAAACAAGTGTTCATCCAATTATCAAACAACCACTAAGCCCTTAATTAATATTCCATTAATTAAATCACTTCTCTATTTGTTTATCAATATTTGTTAACCAAATATTTTCAATAACCATATTGGCCTTTTTCGTTATTGGGAAAAACATTTCCGAATATCGCCTTCCTTCATTTTCTAAACTTTAGAAAATATATGTTATTTATAATTGGAAAATATTCCAATTACTTATCTCTTTTCTGATCTCATTTATTTCTATACTTAGGAAATATTTATTATTCTATTTCCAAGTTTACACTTATTTGGGTTAAAATGGATGTTGTGTAAAACATCGTTATGACAACCCAAATACTATATTCAACTAACTCTTATTCAACATTGATATTCGAGCCTGAAATCTTACTATTTATTTGTTAATAATGATATCAATCAAGTTGGGGTATAACAACCTCTCAGACGTTGATTGAATAACATTTATAACGTCAAAACAGATAAGACTACTTACTCGAATAATCAATACCATACAACTAATTCTTCACTTTTAAACACATACACGCCTTCTCTTTTTATTCTTTACGAGATTTTATTCCTAGTCTTCGTTTCTGATTTTACTATTCTATTTTTAAGTTAGTTTCCTTATCGACTTCTATATATATATATATATATATATATATATATATATATATATATATTGATACATTGATTTCTAACTATCAAATTATCTTAAAGATATTCTAACTCCTTAAATTCCCGGAAAAATTTGCCATAACCTCCTTTGTACCGTGAGCATCGGGATATTTCAAATAGCCTCCCATGGCCCTCACCAATCCAAAAAGAAAAAGAAAAGCCAAGCGGCTAGCCGATACGGTGCATAAAATCTCATATATGAATTAAATACGTACCTTTTTGTCGAGCACTCTATCTATTTATATACCTTCGAACACTTTATTCCAAACCTGTCTCCTGTATATCTAACTATTTCCAATTCATTTTAATTCAATCTAGTTGTTCTTAACTCAATTTGTTAATCTATTTGTTAACTGGCACTTTTGCTTATTTCATTTAATAATTGAACATAACATGTTCAATATATTTTTTAACTTGGTTATAACTCTTTGAATCTCAATTTCAATCTAAGTTTCATACTTGATTTCGAATATGAATTTACAAATCTCTTTCCTTGTTTAAAGCCCAATTTCGATTCAAACTCCATTTAGATTTCTATATTCAAATCTATTTTCAAACTCCATTTGAATTATATATTCCAATCCTCATTTCAACTCTATTTGAATTCTATATTCAAATTCCCATTTCAGTCTATTTGAATTCTATATTCAAATTCCCATTTCAAACTATTTGAATTCTATATTTGTGAAAACCCGTAACTTCCCCGTAAAGGAAAGTGTCGGATAGTTCGAGAACAAACCACAACAGAACGCATACAGAAGAACATTTCATTGTTATTACACCAATGCATCAGATTACAAGAAAATACAGAGTATAAATGAATATTACACAGAAATATCAGAGATTTAAATTACATTTAAATACATAGCAGCGGAAAATAATACAATACACAACTAGAAGAGATATACGGTACAAAGCTTTCCGGATATCATTCCAGCTGTAAACCAGGATCCTGTGAATATAAATCTGCAAAACCAAAACTACTAGCTGCCCGTGTCAAAATAAGGACACCCAGAGTTTAGGTTAAAACAATAAACTCCAGGTCAGTCATGTGACTGGTGTGAGAACTAAAACAGTTATTAATCTTTATTTTAAATCATTAGGTAAATCAAG
This sequence comes from Allium sativum, assembly GCA_030737875.1. Taxonomy (NCBI): domain Eukaryota; kingdom Viridiplantae; phylum Streptophyta; class Magnoliopsida; order Asparagales; family Amaryllidaceae; genus Allium; species Allium sativum. The sequence goes on along the minus strand of JASFAX010000027.1, from coordinate 10,200,421 downwards.
GGACCACGCCGTATAACACGGAACGAGTTTCCTCCCAAGAATACTAGTGCATAAAACAAACAGCGCAATGCTAAATAAAGAAAAATGAAGCTGTTATAAGACCCAGGTCCCATCACACAATGCAACGCAGCCGAGGATAGGGTTTTCCCTTATAACAGCCAAAGAATGCTTGATACGGTTAAAAACAAAACATTTGATACTATTATAAGTGCATAGTGTATAAAACAACTTCAAATCATAAGTATCAATCATAGGCGGCATGGGTACCATATATCATGTCGCCATACTAGTTTTACAATTAAAACCGCAAATGTCACGTATTTGGAAATTGGATTTCCGTCTATGAACCGAGGCAAAAGATAGTCCTCAACCGATTCGAGACTGCCTAGCCCGAGTCTCAGGATCAGAACGCATCGACCCTTGGATCGTCAGGGCCGGTCCACCGATGTGGATTAAACTTAAATCCTGAACACTGCGTTTCGCCGCCCTTTGGGGCGTAAGCGAGCCAACGAATGACTCCATCGGACCCGGATCGTCCGATCTAACCGAGGCGCCTCGCAACAGCAACAACCACATAAGTCAAACTCGTCAGGGCGTGTAAAACCACTGACGCCACTTCTAGCTAGGAGGAAACGCAGGCCCTCCCTGAGGTCCGTCTCCCGTTTTTGGTTCATACCGGGTGTGAAACTCGCGAAGTAAACGTTACACAAAGCTACGCCACAAAGGCCGTGCTTTGATCATCACCACAAGACTTTTCTTTTCAACAGAAGCCTCGATCGATTGCCACTTAGGCATGCCACACAGGCAATTCACTCCATGCGTTTGATATCCATCAATATATAACCCCTGAGCTTGTACGTCTCAGAGAAGGGCGTTAAGCAAGAGAATAAATTCTCCGCCGCCAAACAGATATATATTTAATAGAGATCAATCACACGGACTAAAATCCAATGTCAGACACACAGTCCATTTACAAGTCCGTTCTAGGTCTGAACGAAACCGGAGGCACCTAGTACCCCGCATATCCATCGATCTCCAAGTACGTCTGGACGATCACTAACTGTTTCCATCTTCTTGGGTGTACAGCCCAATCAAGATCATCAGTAATTACCCAAACGACGTGAAGACATCCGGTCTTCGACCATCGTCTTCATCTTCGACTTATCGTCGTATCAGTTATTCAGAATGGGATAAACCCGGTCTTTCCGAATAACTCGCGTATATTTTAAATAAGTGTTACACAAACACAACATACGCCTCATTCCAATTCATCAGTCACTAACCGTAAATTAATCAAGAGAATAATTCCCCAAACATTAACCCCGAAGGCCGAAACCAACATCAGATCAATACCCAGAAAACCATTCTGCTTGGCTAACCGACAGTTAGTTTCTAAATTTCACGTTCATAGGGAAAGGTTCCCATTAATTTTATCAAAGATAAATTCTTGAATTTATGCTTTAATCTACTTTTGAATATCAATTCAAACTAGTCGGGATTAGCGAACCTTACCGAAGTAATCATTTGTTTTAATTTCCCAATCCCAACCTATTCATCCCATGAAGTAAAACTGGTAGTACTTCATATCTAACACCACAGTGTTATCGGTAAATTCAATTACCATTTCACGTTCAAATCTAATCAAAGATTTAACTATCGCCTGGAGCAAAACTGGTGATACTCCATTTCGATTATTTCAATCTAATTAAAGATTCATTAAAACCCCACTTAGTTTTAATCTTCAACTGGGTTAAAGAATCAGCGTCATTTAAAACACGGTTCACGATAAACCCAAAATCACATTCCATTAATTATCGGGTTAAAGAACGAGTGTTATTTAAAACACTGTCCACGATAAACCCAAAAATCAATATCAATTCAATTCCAATTAAATATCACTTAATTGGTACACTTCATTAAATCCAAATAAAAAGATTTAATCTTTTCTCAACTGGGTTCAAGAACAGTGTTAGTGAAGACACCATTCACGACAAACCCAAATCACATTCGATATTCAATACAAGGCTCTGAATAGAAAATATATCGGCTTATATTCAATATCAAATTCTATGATTAACAAATGTCGTATTGGAAATAACGATATAAATATATATCTTTCAAATTTCCATAACAACACCTGTATAATCACGAATTCCAACCTCGAAATATTCCGAAGACAATTTCGATTCAAATCCACTCCAATGCAATCATTGGATATTCTGGTTATTTTTAAAACCCTTTTTAAATCCAATTTATTTATTTAAAAATAAATAGAATTATAATTCTAGTTCAAAACTAGTTCATTTCGATAAAAAATCTATTTTTATCTTTTCAAATATGGAGTTTTTCACCCCAATCCTTTCTAAATCATTTCTTATGATTTTACACAAATTATTACTATTTTTAATAATTTTATCAAGGCATGTACAACCGATTTCCATCAACGGCCATCGAACTGCACTTACAGCGACCTTTTTCAAATTTGATTTGGACATAATCCCAAATCCAACCGTTAGATTTCAAATTTCTAATATTCGTTAGAAGGCTCTTTTCGATACGAACCCAACGGTTCCGGTTTTAGGAGAATCCGACGGTCGGATCTCCCGTAATGTCCGTTTGAAATAAATGGTCGAAATTCACGAACTGCCGCGGCGCGGCGCGTTCTATTCAGGCCATTATATTATATATATAATATATATAATATATATTTCATCGATTTCTATTTAAAACGAATTATATAAATAGTTTTAAAATTCGTTTCAAAAGCAATTTCAACTTTCTTTTCAATTCAAATCAAAATTGAATTCTTCTTTATAAATTCGTTTTAAAATTCATTTATATTCAATTCAAATTTCAATTCAATTTGAATTCATTTCAATTTGAATTCATTTCAATTCGCTTTCAATTCAATTTGAATTCGTTTTCAATTCATTTCGAAATCGTTTTCAATTCAATTCATTTCGAAATCGTTTTCAATTCATTTCGAAATCGTTTTCAATTCAATTCATTTCGAAATCGTTTTCAATTCAATTCATTTCGAAATCGTTTTCAATTCAATTCATTTCGAAATCGTTTTCAATTCAATTCATTTCGAAATCGTTTTCAATTCAATTCATTTCGAAATCGTTTTAAAATCGATATAAATATAGTTCACGTCAAAATGGCGTCAACCTAATCATCACGGCTTCACATTTTTCTATTTTCAAAATAGTTGTTATTATCAAAATATTTCGTTCAACACATGACCAATCTCAATGGATGAGTACTATCAACACATGAACTTTTATTTTATATTGATAAAGATGTAAACTTTATTACTAAAATATTTCGTTCAACACATGACCAATCTCAATGGATGAGTACTGTCAACACATGAACTTTTATTTTATAATATTCTTTATTTTCTAAATTGGAATGAGGCCCAATCAATTACCATATAAAGTTAATTATATGGATTTTCATACAACACATGTATATCATAGCATTGAAAAATAACCAACCATCAACCAAAGTGCACTACACTGTATAAGCATCAAATATAGATATTCAACGATTATAACAGCCTGTCAATCAATCGATCGACATATTTAATCAATCAAGATGAGTGAACTTCAAATTTCATCCCAATACCCGTGTGGGGTTTCAAACAATCAAACACAGATTTTATTTGTGCAGTTGGGCGATGTGTAAAAGTTATCGTCCCAATCAATGTCATTCAAATAGGTGTACATAAACAAACCATCCGGTTTGTAAATGAATATTTTATTTTATTCACTTCACGTTAAAAATTATATTTTTAACGATAAAACATTTTATTTTATCATATGAATTTCTATTCAGTTCATTTCTTTAAATAAAATGATATTTTTATTTTTTTCTAACATATTTTAGAAAATTTCGGCGGCATAACGGCACGATACTAGAAACGGGACAAGGCCTAGCCTTATCCCCGGTCTAGTGAAGGCCCACGCCATTCACACATCAATCATATCAATTTCATTTCACCAAACAATCCAATTTCAATCAAATACTCTAATTAATTTTGCAATCAAAACAAACAAGTCCATGGTCTGTGGACGATTGTGTCGGGTGCTACTAAGCACCGTCTGCATCCTAGTATATATATATAACTAGAAAAGAAATTTAGAGTGAGAGATTCTCACCGATAGCTATCCTAACTCCACGGCACTTTCATTTGCAGAAACCTTCGTCGCTCTCGCCTTTTTGTTACCTTCGTTGCCCGCTTTCACTACCTATGTAAAAATCGAATTTTTACTTCGCTATTCAATATATAAAAATCATATTTTTATTTCGAAGTTCAACATATAAAAATCATATTTTTATTTCGAAGTTCAACATATAAAAATCATATTTTTATTTCTCAGAGCATATGTATATTTTCCTTTTCAAAGCATATGTATATTTTCCTTTTCAAAGCATATGTATATTTTCCTTTTCAAAGCATATGTATATTTTCCTTTTCAAAGCATATGTATATTTTCCTTTTCAAAGCATATGTATATTTTCCTTTTCAAAGCATATTTCTATATTTTCCTTTTCAAAGCATATTTCTATATTTTCCTTTTCAAAGCATATTTCTATATTTAAAACAATTCTTTTTACATTTTTAAAAAAACAGGATATTCAAAACAATTCTTTTTACATTTTAAAAAAAACAGGATATTCAAAACAATTCTTTTTACATTTTTAAAAAAACAGGATATTCAAAACAATTCTTTTTACATTTTTAAAAAAACAGGATATTCAAAACAATTCTTTTTATATATAGAAAAAAGAAAAAAAAAGAAAAAAAAACAGAAAGGGAGCTCACTGTAACCACTGCCTGGACGTCGAACAGGTGCTCCCCTCCTAGGGTTTGCATTTGTCGTTGCCTCGCTCGCTTGACCGATGATCGGAGCTTACCCCGTCGCAGCCCTTCAGAAGCTTTTCCATCGCCATTGGATTCACGCAACTCGATGGAGCCTTCTCACCGGAATTGAGCAGAGAACGGCGCCTCTTCCAAGCGTGATTCCGACCTCCTCAAGCAGCAATAAATCTTCACCCCGATACTACGTTGAAGCCCCCTTGTAGCTCTCGAATTTTCGCTGAAGGAGTGCTGAATTTTATTATCTGGATCGGGGCAAAATTGAAATGAAGTCGGGAGTGTTTTTCTGCTATTAGATTGAAGAGGACGGCGGATTTTTATGTTGACCTCGTGATGAAGAAACTTAGGGGTTTGACTTAGATGAAGGGTCTTATATTAAATTTAAATAATATTTAATCCAAAATCTTCACAAAAGTGAATTTAGTAACTGAACTCCAAATTAAGCTAAACGAATGTCGCCCCTAGCCAAATATCCCTACTCTGGACACAATGGGATATGTTTCACAAGCTGATTTGATCGTTTGAATCGGTTTCCGTTGCATTTACATTTAAATCATTATATTGAATTTTAAACGTGCATTTCAATTTACCGGGGCCACAAACTAACTAGAAAAATTCCCGAAAAATATTTTCTAGCTTCGTATTGACGATACGGTCCTAACAAAACTAGTTTCGTCGAATTCTGAGACCGTTTGAAAAATGGCCAATTTCCAGTCGATTAAAATCAACTGAAAATGGTCAAACGCATTTTCCTTTGCCACGCTCACATATTGACTCGAAAAATTATGAAATTTGAAACCTAGCAATAATTCGACATCACGGACCCAACAAAAGTGGTTTCGTCGAAATCCGAGTTCATTTGCAAAATGTCCATTTTTAAGGGCCTGAATTCCATAGCGACTATTCAGAATTTTCAACTGGACACATCTTTTGATTCCCGATATGAAATCTTGATTTTTCGGATTCGTTGGAAAGATATTCACAATTAGATCCCAATGTTTTTGGATTCACTAAAATCCGGATTGTTTTGCACCCGGTACATTCAATTGAAGTTTGAAATCAAATTATCGAACTACCGCGCCATTTTCAATTCTATTTATAATTATATATAATTATTTATATTCTAACGACGGCGTATATAATATATACGTTCGAATTCTATTCAAAATAAATTTCTTGTCGATATTATTTAAAATAATTCATTTTAAATTATCAAAATTCGCTAAAATTGCCAAAATAAAAAGTTCAAACTGGCTCGCATTTTCCGGGTTATTACAATCTCCCCCACTTAAAACTTTTCGTTCCTGAAAAGGAACAAAGTCGAAAGTGGTTTGATAATTCAACTCTACGTTCGATCCGGCTTCCATTCTCCAACTTTTCAGTTTCTGAGAATTTTCAAAATTTCAAAAATTTGGCTAACACCCTAAATTTTCGAAAAATTTCGCCATAACCTCCCCTGCACCGGGAGCATCGGGGAATTTCAAATAGCTTCCCCGGTCCTTCAGATCTCAAAAAGAAAAAGAAAAAGCCAAGCGGCTAGCCAATAGGCTCATAAAATCATCATCACCCAAACAAAACAGGAAATTATGTAGTAAACATGTACCTATTTGTCGGGCAAACAAATTTTATTCTCTGACTCTAGCCTCCTTGCTATGACCTGTTCAATGTAAGTATATGTATATGCAAGCAATTGCGACCAATTTTCAATATAACTCAATATTTGATTCAATTAGGCGTAATGGTTCAAAATTATCAAACAATTAAACAAACAACACACTCATCAATCAATTAGTGAATTAGAGTTTCAAATTCATAATTTCGATACATAGTCAAAAATCATGTTTTTGATGCCAAATCACAACAATTAGCCCTATCTAATTTTGGTTCTCACACCAGTCTAATGGAAATATATAGAAAATCACACCTTCGAAACACGAACATAAATACTGATGATGTCATGACAATCATCAGTACCATCTCCGGGCGACTAGAATGTGATTCCATATCCATCCAGTATATTAAAACTTTGAATATACGTTTGCAAGGCGTATATGCAAATTCTTTATATACTGAATTGTCCAAAATCAATATAAACAAATAATCAAATACGAATAATTGATTTAAATTTTCAAAACAAAAATTGTTTTCATTTGAAAAATATACTCTTCACACCCGTTCTAGGATACTACTGATCCTATCTCTAACGAGTCATTCTAATTGGATATTACTAATCCAATATCTGATGAATTCTTTCGTATGGTTCTAATATGCCTTGTTCTCTGAGCTTTGCAAACCAAAGCTCTGATACCAACTGTGAAAACCCGTAACTTCCCCGTAAAAGAAAGTGTCGGATAGTTCGAGAACAAACCACAACAGAACGCATACAGAAGAACATTTCATTGTTATTACACCAATGCATCAGATTACAAGAATATACAGAGTATAAATGAATATTACACAGAAATATCAGAGATTTAAATTACATTTAAATACATAGCAGCGGAAAATAATACAATACACAACTAGAAGAGATATACGGATACAAAGCTTTCCGGATATCATTCCAGCTGTAAACCAGGATCCTGTGAATATAAATCTGCAAAACCAAAACTACTAGCTGCCCGTGTCAAAATAAGGGCACCCAGAGTTTAGGTTAAAACAATAAACTCCAGGTCAGTCATGTGACTGGTGTGAGAACTAAAACAGTTATTAATCTTTATTTTAAATCATTAGGTAAATCAAGGGACCACGCCGTATAACACGGAACGGGTTTCCTCCCAAGAATACCAGTGCATAAAACAAACAGCGCAATGCTAAATAAAGAAAAATGAAGCTGTTATAAGACCCAGGTCCCATCACACAATGCAACGCAGCCGAGGATAGGGTTTTCCCTTATAACAGCCAAAGAATGCTTGATACGGTTAAAAACAAATCGTTTGATACTATTATAAGTGCATAGTGTATAAAACAACTTCAAATCATAAGTATCAATCATAGGCGGCATGGGTACCATATATCATGTCGCTATACTAGTTTTACAATTAAAACCGCAAATGTCACGTATTTGGAAATTGGATTTGCGTCTATGAACCGAGGCAAAAGATAGTCCTCAACCGATTCGAGACTGCCTAGCCCGAGTCTCAGGATCAGAACGCATCGACCCTTGGATTGTCAGGGCCGGTCCACTGATGTGGATTAAACTTAAATCCTGAACACTGCGTTTCGCCGCCCTTTGGGGCGTAAGCGAGCCAACGAATGACTCCATCGGACCCGGATCGTCCGATCTAACCGAGGCGCCTCGCAACAGCAACAACCACATAAGTCAAACTCGTCAGGGCGTGTAAAACCACTGACGCCACTTCTAGCTAGGAGGAAACGCAGGCCCTCCCTGAGGTCCGTCTTCCGTTTTTGGTTCATACCGGGTGTGAAACTCGCGAAGTAAACGTTACACAAAGCTACGCCACAAAGGCCGTGCTTTGATCATCACCACAAGACTTTGCTTTTCAACAGAATCCTCGATCGATTGCCACTTAGGCTTGCCACACAAGCAATTCACTCCATGCGTTTGATATCCATCAATATATAACCCCTGAGCTTGTACGTCTCAGAGAAGGGCGTTAAGCAAGAGAATAAGTTCTCCGCCGCCAAACAGATATATATTTAATAGAGATCAATCACACGGACTAAAATCCAATGCCAGACACACAGTCTATTTACAAGTCCGTTCTGGGTCTGAACGAAACCGGAGGCACCTAGTACCCCGCATATCCATCGATCTCCAAGTACGTCTGGACGATCACTAACTGTTTCCATCTTCTTGGGTGTACAGCCCAATCAAGATCATCAGTAATTACCCAAACGATGTGAAGACATCCGGTCTTCGACCATCGTCTTCATCTTCGACTTATCGTCGTATCAGTTATTCAGAATGGGATAAACCCGGTCTTTCCGAATAACTCGCGTATATTTTAAATAAATGTTACACAAACACAACATACGCCTCATTCCAATTCATCAGTCACTAACCGTAAATTAATCAAGAGAATAATTCCCCAAACATTAACCCCGAAGGCCGAAACCAACATCAGATCAATACCCAGAAAACCATTCTGCTTGGCTAACCGACAGTTAGTTTCTAAATTTCACGTTCATAGGGAAAGGTTCCCATTAATTTTATCAAAGATAAATTCTTGAATTTATGCTTTAATCTACTTTTGAATATCAATTCGAACTAGTCGGGATTAGCGAACCTTACCGAAGTAATCATTTGTTTTAATTTCCCAATCCCAACCTATTCATCCCATGAAGTAAAACTGGTAGTACTTCATATCTAACACCACAGTGTTATCGGTAAATTCAATTACCATTTCACGTTCAAATCTAATCAAAGATTTAACTATCGCCTGGAGCAAAACTGATGATACTCCATTTCGATTATTTCAATCTAATTAAAGATTCATTAAAACCCCACTTAGTTTTAATCTTCAACTGGGTTAAAGAATCAGCGTCATTTAAAACACGGTTCACGATAAACCCAAAATCACATTCCATTAATTATCGGGTTAAAGAACGAGTGTTATTTAAAACACTGTCCACGATAAACCCAAAAATCAATATCAATTCAATTCCAATTAAATATCACTTAATTGGTACACTTCATTAAATCCAAATAAAAAGATTTAATCTTTTCTTAACTGGGTTCAAGAACAGTGTTAGTGAAGACACCATTCACGACAAACCCAAATCACATTCGATATTCAATACAAGGCTCTGAATAGAAAATATATCGGCTTATATTCAATATCAAATTCTACGATTAACAAATGTCGTATTGGAAATAACGATATAAATATATATATCTTTCAAATTTCCATAACAACACCTGTATAATCATGAATTCCAACATCGAAATATTCCGATGACAATTTCGATTCAAATCCACTCCAATGCAATCATTGGATATTCTGGTTATTTTTAAAACCCTTTTTAAATCCAATTTATTTATTTAAAAATAAATAGAATTATAATTCTAGTTCAAAACTAGTTCATTTCGATAAAAAATCTATTTTTATCTTTTCAAATATGGAGTTTTTCACCCCAATCCTTTCTAAATCATTTCTTATGATTTTACACAAATTATTACTATTTTTAATAATTTTATCAAGGCCTGTACAGCCGATTTCCATCAACGGCCATCGAACTGCACTTACAGCGACCTTTTTCAAATTTGATTTGGACATAATCCCAAATCCAACCGTTAGATTTCAAATTTCTAATATTCGTTAGAAAGCTCTTTTCGATACGAACCCAACGGTTCCGGTTTTAGGAGAATCCGACGGTCGGATCTCCCTTAATGTCCGTTTGAAATAAATGGTCGAAATTCACGTACTGCCGCGGCGCAGCGCGTTCTATTCAGGCCATTATATTATATATATAATATATATAATATATATTTCATCGATTTCTATTTAAAACGAATTATATAAATAGTTTTAAAATTCGTTTCAAAAGCAATTTCAACTTTCTTTTCAATTCAAATCAAAATTGAATTCTTCTTTATAAATTCGTTTTAAAATTCATTTTTATTCAATTCAAATTTCAATTCAATTTGAATTCATTTCAATTTGAATTCATTTCAATTCGCTTTCAATTCAATTTGAATTCGTTTTCAATTCATTTCGAAATCGTTTTCAATTCAATTCATTTCAAAATCGTTTTCAATTCATTTCGAAATCGTTTTCAATTCAATTCATTTCGAAATAGTTTTCAATTCAATTCATTTCGAAATCGTTTTCAATTCAATTCATTTCGAAATCGTTTTCAATTCAATTCATTTCGAAATCGTTTTCAATTCAATTCATTTCGAAATCGTTTTCAATTCAATTCATTTCGAAATCGTTTTCAATTCAATTCATTTCGAAATCGTTTTCAATTCAATTCATTTCGAATAAATATAGTTCACGTCAAAATGGCGTCAATCTATTCATCACGGCTTCACATTTTTCTATTTTCAAAATAGTTGTTATTATCAAAATATTTCGTTCAACACATGACCAATCTCAATGGATGAGTACTGTCAACACATGAACTTTTATTTTATATTGATAAAGATGTAAACTTTATTACTAAAATATTTCGTTCAACACATGACCAATCTCAATGGATGAGTACTGTCAACACATGAACTTTTATTTTATAATATTCTTTATTTTCTAAATTGGAATGAGGCCCAATCAATTACCATATAAAGTTAATTATATCGATTTTCATACAACACATGTATATCATAGCATTGAAAAATAACCAACCATCAACCAAAGTGCACTACACTGTATAAGCATCAAATATAGATATTCAACGCTTATAACAGCCTGTCAATCAATCGATCGACATATTTAATCAATCAGGATGAGTGAACTTCAAATTTCATCCCAATACCCGTGTAGGGTTTCAAACAATCAAACACAGATTTTATTTGTGCAGTTGGGCGATGTGTAAAAGTTATCGTCCCAATCAATGTCATTCAAATAGGTGTACATAAACAAACCATCCGGTTTGTAAATGAATATTTTATTTTATTCACTTCACGTTAAAAATTATATTTTTAACGATAAAACATTTTATTTTATCATATGAATTTCTATTCAGTTCATTTCTTTAAATAAAATGATATTTTTATTTTTTTCTAACATATTTTAGAAAATTTCGGCGGCATAACGGCACGATACTAGAAACGGGACAAGGCCTAGCCTTATCCCCGGTCTAGTGAAGGCCCACGCCATTCACACATCAATCATATCAATTTCATTTCACCAAACAATTCAATTTCAATCAAATACTCTAATTAATTTTGCAATCAAAACAAACAAGTCCATGGTCTGTGGACGATTGTGTCGGGTGCTACTAAGCACCGTCTGCATCCTAGTATATATATATAACTAGAAAAGAAATTTAGAGTGAGAGATTCTCACCGATAGCTATCCTAACTCCACGGCACTTTCATTTGCAGAAACCTTCGTCGCTCTCGCCTTTTTGTTACCTTCGTTGCCCGCTTTCACTACCTATGTAAAAATCGAATTTTTACTTCACTATTCAATATATAAAAATCATATTTTTATTTCGAAGTTCAACATATAAAAATCATATTTTTATTTCGAAGTTCAACATATAAAAATCATATTTTTATTTCTCAGAGCATATGTATATTTTCCTTTTCAAAGCATATGTATATTTTCCTTTTCAAAGCATATGTATATTTTCCTTTTCAAAGCATATGTATATTTTCCTTTTCAAAGCATATGTATATTTTCCTTTTCAAAGCATATGTATATTTTCCTTTTCAAAGCATATTTCTATATTTTCCTTTTCAAAGCATATTTCTATATTTTCCTTTTCAAAGCATATTTCTATATTTAAAACAATTCTTTTTACATTTTTAAAAAAACAGGATATTCAAAACAATTCTTTTTACATTTTAAAAAAAACAGGATATTCAAAACAATTCTTTTTACATTTTTAAAAAAACAGGATATTCAAAACAATTCTTTTTACATTTTTAAAAAAACAGGATATTCAAAACAATTCTTTTTATATATAGAAAAAAGAAAAAAAAGAAAAAAAAACAGAAAGGGAGCTCACTGTAACCACTGCCTGGACGTCGAACAGGTGCTCCCCTCCTAGGGTTTGCATTTGTCGTTGCCTCGCTCGCTTGACCGATGATCGGAGCTTACCCCGTCGCAGCCCTTCAGAAGCTCCTCCATCGCCATTGGATTCACGCAACTCGATGGAGCCTTCTCACCGGAATTGAGCAGAGAACGACACCTCTTCCAAGCGTGATTCCGACCTCCTCAAGCAGCAATAAATCTTCACCCCGATACTACGTTGAAGCCCCCTTGTAGCTCTCGAATTTTCGCTGAAGGAGTGCTGAATTTTATTATCTGGATCGGGGCAAAATTGAAATGAAGTCGGGAGTGTTTTTCTGCTATTAGATTGAATAGGACGGCGGATTTTTATGTTGACCTCGTGATGAAGAAACTTAGGGGTTTGACTTAGATGAAGGGTCTTATATTAAATTTAAATAATATTTAATCCAAAATCTTCACAAAAGTGAATTTAGTAACTGAACTCCAAATTAAACTAAACGAATGTCGCCCTTAGCCAAATATCCCTACTCTGGACACAATGGGATATGTTTCGCAAGCTGATTTGATCGTTTGAATCGGTTTCCGTTGCATTTACATTTAAATCATTATAATGAATTTTAAACGTGCATTTCAATTTACCGGGGCCACATACTAACTAGAAAAATTCCCGAAAAATATTTTCTAGCTTCGTATTGACGATACGGTCCTAACAAAACTAGTTTCGTCGAATTCTGAGACCGTTTGAAAAATGGCCAATTTCCAGTCGATTAAAATCAACTAAAAATGGTCAAACGCATTTTCCTTTGCCACGCTCACATATTGACTCGAAAAATTATGAAATTTGAAACCTAGCAATAATTCGACATCACGGACCCAACAAAAGTGGTTTCGTCGAAATCCGAGGTCATTTGCAAAATGTCCATTTTTAAGGGCCTGAATTCCATAGCGACTATTCAGAATTTTCAACTGGACACATCTTTTGATTCCCGATATGAAATCTTGATTTTTCGGATTCATTGGAAAGATATTCACAATTAGATCCCAATGTTTTTGGATTCACTAAAATCCGGATTGTTTTGCACCCGGTACATTCAATTGAAGTTTGAAATCGAATTATCGAACTACCGCGCCATTTTCAATTCTATTTATAATTATATATAATTATTTATATTCTAACGACGGCGTATATAATATATACATTCGAATTCTATTCAAAATAAATTTCTCGTCGATATTATTTAAAATAATTCATTTTAAACAATCAAAATTCGCTAAAATTGCCAAAATAAAAAGTTCAAAATGGCTCGCATTTTCCGGGTTATTACAATATTCAAATTTCATTTCAAACTATTTGAATTCTATATTCAAATTCCCATGTAACGACCGGGAATTTCGCTCGATTCGAATTCGTCGCTAAATCGATCAAGAACGTTCGAAATGCCTGATTGTTTTGAGAACACAACAAAATAGAACGCAGACGGAAGAACATTTCATTATATATTACGACAATTCCATCAGAATACAAGAATATACAGAGTATAAATGAATAAATATTACACAGAAAATATCAGAGATTACAATACATTACATAGCAGCGGAAAATAATACAATACACAACTAGAAGTAATGCACGGATACAAAGCTTTCCGAGTATCGTTCCAGCTGTAAATCAGGATCCTGTGAATATAAATCTGCAAAACCAAAACTACTAGCTGCCCGTGTCAAAATAAGGGCACCCAGAGTTTAGGTTAAAACAATAAACTCCAGGTCAGTTATGGGACTGGTGTGAGAACTAAAACAATTATTTATCTTTATTTTAAAGTTCGGCAAATCAAGGGATCACGCCGTATAACACGGAACGGGTTTCCTCCCAAGAACACCAGTGCATAAAACAATAGCGCCATGCTAGATAAAGAAAAATGAAGCTATTATAAGACCCAGGTCCCATCACACAATGCAACACAAGCCGGAGGATAGGGTTTTTACCTTATAATAGCCAAAGAATGCTTGATACGCTAAAAACAGATCATTTGATACTATTATAAGTGCATAGTGTATAAAACTATTTCAATCATAAGTATCAATCATAGATGGCATGAGTGCCCCATACCACTATGTCGCCATATATGGGTTTACAACTAAAATCGCAAAGTTTCATATTGGAAATTGGATTTCCATCTGTGAACCGAGGCAAACGATAGTCCTCACTGATTCAAGACGCTCTAGCCCGTGTCTCAGGACCCAGACACAGGTGATTCCTTGGAACGACAGGGCCGGTCCACCGATGTGGACTAAAATTCCTGAACACTGCGTTTCCCCACCCTTTGGGGTGTCAATGAGCCAACGAATGACTCCATCAGTCCCGGATCGACCGATATAACCGAAGCGCCTCCAATTTCAACAACCACATGAGTCAAACTCGTCAGCCAGTTCAAGCACTGACGCCACTCCTAACTAGAAAGAAACACATGCCCTCCCTGAGATCCTTCTCCCGTTTTTGGTTCACACCGGGGTGTGAGGCTCGCGAATTAACTCTACACAAAGCCACGACACAAAGGTCGTGCTTTGATCATCAACCACAAGACTCTGCTTTTCAACAAAAGCCTTGATCATTTGCATCTTAGCATGCCACACAGGCGAACCACTCCATGCAACCGATATCCATCAATCACACAGAATGATACCTAATGTCAGACACATAGTCCATTTACAAGTCCGTTCTGGGTCTGAACGAAACTGGAGGCACCTTGTACCTCGCATATCCATCGATCTCCAAGTACGTTTGGACGACCACCAACGGATTCCCTCCTCTTGGGTGTATGACCCAATCAAGATCATCAGTAATTATCCAAACGACGTGAAGACCTCCGGTCTTCAACCACCATCTTCATCTTCGACACCACGTCGAATCAGTTATTCAGAATGGGATAAACTCGGTGTTTCTGAATAACCTGCGTATATAATAAACAAGTGTTACACAAACCCAACATACGCCTCATTCCAATTCATTAGTCACTAACCGTAAATTAGCAAGAGAATAATTCCCCATAGATTAACCCCGAAGGACGAAACCAACATCAGATCAATACCCAGGAAACCGTCCTTCTTAGCTAACCCACAGTTAGTTTCTAAATTTCACATTCTTAGGGAAAGGTTCCGATTAATTTTATCCAAAATAAATTCTTCTAAATTTATTCTTTAATCTTCTTTTGAATATCACTTCAAACTAGTCGGGATTAGCGAACCACACCGAAGTAATTATTTATTTTATTTCCCAATCCCAACCTATTTATTCCCATGAAGTAAAACTGGTCATACTTCATATCTAACACCACGGTGTTATCGGTAAATTAAATTACCATTTCACGTTCAAATCTAATTAAAGATTTAACTACCTGTAACACCCCGTATTTTCTGAGAATATTAAAAAAAATGGTTAATTATGAAGAAGTTATTAAGCCTTGAAGTTTGTATGCATATGAGAGAAATATATATAGATATATATAAAAATTAAATAAATAAACATGCAAAAAAGGTTCAAAATAGCGAATTGGGAGGGGGAATAACCGAACCGGCCCATTTTAGAGGTCGACCCAAGCCCCGCTGGGTCGATTAGGGGTTAATCCAGGGTGTTTGGCTGTCATCCCGTGGGCCGATTCGCTCAAATGCAGATTTTTCATTTGAATGCTTCTCATGATTCAGGGTTAATCTAATGGTCCTAAATAACTTCCTACACCTATATATACATCACTAACCTAAACCTAAATCTCGTATACAATTCTATAGCCTCCATTGCTCTCTTCCTCTCTAAAAATAAATAAACAATGGCGTCTCTACTCTGCTGAAACCTAAGCTAGGACTTGTGCTTCTTCTTCCTCCAATTCTGATTAGGATTAAAAGAGAACAGCTACAACTCCTTTTTCTTTTAGAATCCAACCAAGGAAAGTGCAGTTATTTTCCGATATAAACTTTAATTATAATTGTGACATGATTGTAAATCTGAATTTGAGATTGCGTATGTTCTGATCTATTTTATTCTATATCTCTTTCTTCTTTCTGTTCTATAGCCAGGCTTCCCCGATCCTGCGCCAAATCTCATAAGAGATTAACGCACGAACGTTAAACTTTGGGACAAATAATGAATGATGGCATAATTGGACATGGCTAATCTGTGACTAAAAGGACATAGCTTGTAAATTAGATTTAGATCTGTGCATATTCTGTGAATTGGAAGAAGAGGAACCATTGTATATTAACATGTGACTTGAGACATTGGACATAATGCATATTTTTGAATTAAAGATCTGTTATAATTCAAAGTTCTTGATTGTTGGGCATATTGTTTATATAGAGATTCATGATTTGGGATAAAAAGGGAATATGACTTAGGTGTGAAGATTTATGTTAAGATTTGATAACTATTAAATGTGAATAACAACTAAGTGGGAGATTTTTGAATATATGACATGCATTGGAATCGATGGCTATATTTGGTATAATTTATATGTGAATCTTTTGTACTAGGCAAGTTTAACTAAATTTGAGACGTGTGTTATATGGTAAATTATGACCATAATCTGTGCCATGTAAATTCAATGCAAACGTAGGGTATATGATCATAATGTGAATCATGACAACTATTTAGGCATGCAAACTTAGGCCAAATTTATAATTAGGCAAGATATGTTTATGAAACTTTAAGGAATGATTAAATCTGTTATATGGCCTAATCTGCTAGTTCTGTTATATTGCCTAATTTGCTAGTTCTGTTATATTGCCTAATCTGCTAGTTCTACTATAATCTGTTATATCTGTTCATATACCAAATCTGTCATCTGCTAAGTCTGCTGAAGATGCCTAAACTGTTATATGCTAAATCTGCTAAACTGCTTAATCTGCTGAATCCGTTAAGTCGCCTAATCTGCTAAATCTGTTATCTGCCATATCTGTTGAGTTGATATATTTAGTCTGTTATTGACATAATCTGAATTGGCTATAATTATGAAAATTGACATGTATATTAGGAGTGGGCATAAATGGTAAATTAATAATTAATTGGCCGCAAAGATAAACATGGCTGACTCGAGGTTAGAATGAGTTTGCGGTGTAATCCTGCCCGGAACCGCCCGACACATCCAGTGGCCGCAAACAATAGGTTCTAATGTGAGAAGTTAGTCATAACGTGCTTAAAACCCGAGGTTAGACTCAGTTTGCGGCATAAATCTGCCCGGATCCAACCGGCCTAACCAGTAGCCGCAAACTGTCAGTCTAATGTGAGAGGTCTGGGCATTAATATTTAATTAATGAAAATCTGAGATAAATATAATGTCTAAAACGTGTTGGGCGGATAGGGTTAAACCCACTAGACTGATGAGTTTAATAAATCTGTTCCGTGAATCGGTAGGCCCAATTACAAAGTTAGACAAATCTGTAAATCTGTTAAATCCGTATATCTGTTCTGTTAGTCTAAAACTTGTCTGACTTATGAACTAGTTGATCTGAATTCTGTATGTCTGAACTTGTTAATCTGAAATCTGTTAGTCTGGGGACACAAGGATAGGAGGGGAATTACTTGTGTCATCTATTGTTTGGGAACCATATTAGTCAGTAACCCTTTCTGGTATCAAAACTTTAACCCAACAGTAGGTAGGGTCTGGGCACGCTTACTGAACTAATTATAAGCGGTTCATTCTGATAATAGCGAGGGGTGTTGATGGTGCGTTCCAACCGGGTCATGTGCATGCATGGATCCCGGTCTGCCTTTGAGGATGTAAGACGCCGTGACATCTGTAAATAGGTCTGTGTCATTCAAAGGTTGCCACTTTAGGGAATGATACACCCTTCGATGGGGCTGGCACAGGGTATTTATGTATTAGGGAGCCGATCGCTTGGGGTAGGGTTTTAGGGTACACTTAGTTCTGTCTGTTTTTGTTGGTACCGTCTGTTTCTGTTGGGTGGCAACACCTGTCTGTTTCTGCATGGTACCGTCTGTTCGGGTGGTAAAGGCCCAATTACTGGTGTACACCTTATGCTACATTCTGCATCTGTCTGTTTCTGATCGGGTGGTAAAGGCCCATTACTAGCGTGGAAATTATTCTGTACCTGTTTCTGTTTCAGTTTAGACATTAGGGTGACACCTAATTCTGTTATACTAGTATTGGTGCAGAGAAGTGTAAAGCAATAGCTTATATCATTTTGCTTTCCTGTCATATCTGCTACATCTGTTACAGTTATCTCTCATCCAGCTTTATTTTCATGTCATGTTATTATTATCTATTCATAACTGGAAATTACTGGACTTGCCAGACTTTTGTCTGACCCTTATTGTTTCGCCTCCTTTCTTCCGTTTCTACCCCCAGGTTTTGTAGAAGGGAATACTCTAGCTTGATCCAGATTTCTTCCGCTTGCAGTGCTTAAAGTATGGCTTGTCTTCTTCTGTGGGGATTATGATTTTAAACTATGCATTCTGAAGGCTTTTGTACAAGACTGATATTTTGTACTCGAATTCTGATATTGTGATTTGGAAGGATGTAACCAAGCTTATGTTGAAATAAAGTTATAAAATTTTCAAGTATTGTTTTATCTGTCTTGTAAGTTTCTGTTCTGTTTACTAAAATGCTCCACCAAAGTTAAGGCATTCCCTTGTGAGTGACCTTAACGGAGGTGGGGTGTTACACTTGGTATCAGAGCTGAAGGTTACCAGATTGGGTAAAGTTTTTGAAAACTATTTTCAAAAAGGTTTTGAAAGGAAGTATTTTTAAAAATAAAGCTTATTTTGAAAAACATGATCCCCAAGAGCCATATATCTTTCCTTCAGTCCTTTTTTTTGTATTGAATCTTTCCTTTTTTTCGTTTCAGCATGTCTGAAGCATCTGAGATACCAGAGGGTGTTCACGTACCCGGTTGGTTTCATCAATATCTTAAGGCTAGGACCGCCGCCGTAGGTCCAACAAATGATCCTTCTCCTCCACCCCCTCCTCGTGCAATTACTTTTTCAAAGATCTGTAGAGATTTTAGGGCCATGGGTGGGAAGGATTTCAAAGGAACTGAATCATTTGTAGAAGCGAGGAACTGGCTCAAAGAAACTGAGGATCTATTCGTTATCTTCGAGGTGGACGATAGGCAGAAAGTACAGTTGGCGGTATGGCTTCACAAAGACGAAGCTTCCTACTGGTGGGAAATCACTAACGCCGAGAGGCCGGTTGAGACATGGATGGATTTCAGAATAAGGTTTGAGAAAAAATTCCTCTCGCAAGATGAACGAAGTTTACAACTGGAAAAGTTCTTATCTCTTAAGCAAGGAAGTATGACGGTCAAGGAATACGTCAACCAGTTCAACCACCTAGCTAGGTTCGGATTGGATTTAGTCAACACTCAGCATAAAAAGGCTCTCCGCTTTGTTAGAGGATTGAACGAGCCACTGCACAGCCTAGCCATGACTCATGTACCCATGGGAGTGATTTCGAGAGATTGGTGGACATGGCACTACTGCTCGAGGAAAACAAAGGCCCGAAAGAGACAAAGAAGGAAGAACCACAGAATAAGAAAGCAGGGCCCAAAAAGGAAACGCAAAGGAAGGATGAGAAGTCTAAAGATAAGAAGGTGAAAAAGTGCTTTACTTGTGGAAGCTCGACTCATCTGAACAAGGATTGCAGAAAAAGGAAGGGCGCTTGCTTCAACTTTGGGGAGATGGGACACTTCACTAGGGACTGCCCGAAGAGACGAGGACAAGGAGGGCAGGCGAACACTCTTGAGGCTAGTGGCTAGGATAGAAGTAGGAAAATTCCTATAGTAGGTTTAATTTCTTTATCTGATTATGGAGTTAAGACTCTTTCTGATTCTGGTATTTTGATTTTGTAATTGATACTCTACACTTTAATACTAGTATTATTTCTGATTCCGTTGTAGACTCAAACATATAAGGGTTATGACTCATCTGTTTATGATAGATTAGGGTTTGAGGGATATCTTTGTTAGATGTCAAGTATGACGCATACATTCTGTGTTTTTGTGGGATATGATTTTATCATGCTTAGCTTCCTAAGAATCATTAGGGAACCTGATCTATACAAGTAGTCCACAAATATTAGAATAATTCTGCTTTCTAGTTTTGACATTGTCTAAAGGAGGTAATCCTCTGGGTGTCAATCTGATGTTGATTTCGGTCTTTGGGGTTGATACTTAGGGGAATTATTTTCTCAACCAATGTCTAATGGGAACCAAGTCTTTCTCTTATCTGTACTCGCTTCCATCATTCGACTGTATCCTATGGATCGAATCTTCGAACTTTAGGTAGAAACTAATGGGTGTAAACATGTGTTTGAGACATGTTATGTTTGATGGTTGCAAGTGGATGCAAGTGGTTGCTAGTGGTTGCTCGTGGATGCATACACACACACTAGGCACTAGATCGGCTAAAAAACACTCTCATACTGCATATGGATGTGTGTGCATTTTTCAATTTTTGTGGATGCAGAATGATTGACTCCTCACATGGATGTTGCATTTGGATGAATGGTTATGCACTCATATAGAAATTATGTGTATCAAATAGGATTTCTTGCATACATATTTGGACTCATGACACTAACATGATTCGCATTAAGGAGGTCAACTGGATCAGTAGACCGCCTGATTTTGCATTAGAAAAGAAACATATACACACACTTTGCATATGTTCTTACAGCATTAGAAACCTTTTAAGGACAATGGATGCCTGTGATTGAATGGTTGAGTAGATGGATGTTGGATGTTAGGATACATTCTTCTTAACTTGTAGATTTCGGGGACGAAATCCTTTAAGGAGGGGAGAATGTAACACCCCGTATTTTCTGAGAATATTAAAAAAAATGGTTAATTATGAAGAAGTTATTAAGCCTTGAAGTTTGTATGCATATAAGAGAAATATATATAGATATATATAAAAATTAAATAAATAAACATGCAAAAAAGGTTCAAAACAGCGAATTGGGAGGGGGAATAACCGAATCGGCCCATTTTTGAGGTCGACCCAAGCCCCGCTGGGTCGACTAGATGTTAATCCAGGCTGTTTGGCTGTCATCCCGTGGGCCGATTCGCTCAAATGCAGATTTTGCATTTGAATGCTTCTCATGATTCAAGGTTAATCTAATGGTCCTAAATAACTTCCTGCACCTATATATACATCCCTAACCTAAACCTAAATCTCATATACAATTCTCTAGCCTCCATTGCTCTCTTCCTCTCTAAAAATAAATAAATCAATGGCGTCTCTACTCTGCTGAAACCTAAGCTAGGACTTGTGCTTCTTCTTCCTCCAATTCTGATTAGGATTAAAAGAGAACAGCTACAACACCTATTTCTTTTAGAATCCAACCAAGGCAAGTGCAGTTATTTTCCGATATAAACTTTAATTATAATTGTGACATGATTGTAAATCTGAATTTAAGATTGCGTATGTTCTGTTCTGATCTATTTTATTCTATATCTCTTTCTTCTTTCTGTTCTATAGCCAGGCTACCCCGAGCCTGCGCCAAATCTCATAAGAGATTAACGCACGAACGTTAAACTTTGGGACAAATAATGAATGATGGCATAATTGGACATGGCTAATCTGTGACTAAAAGGACATAACTTGTAAACTAGATTTAGATCTGTGCATATTCTGTGAATTGGAAGAAGAGGAACCATTATATATTAACATGTGACTTGAGACATTGGACATAACGCATATTTTTGAATTAAAGATCTGTTATAATTTAAAGTTCTAGATTGTTGGGCATATTGTTTATATAGAGATTCACGATTTGGGATAAAAAGGGAATATGACTTAGGTGTGAAGATTTATGTTAAGATTTGATAACTATTAAATGTGAATAACACCTAAGTGGGAGATTTTTGAATATATGACATGCATTGAAATCGATGGCTATATTTGGTATAATTTATTTGTTAATCTTTTGTACTAGGCAAGTTTAACTAAATTTGAGACGTGTGTTATATGGTAAATTATGACCATAATCTGTGCCATGTAAATTCAATGCAAACGTGGGGTATATGATCATAATGTGAATCATGACAACTATTTAGGCATGCAAACTTAGGCCAAATTTATAATTAGGCAAGATATGTTTATGAAACTTTAAGGAATGATTAAATCTGTTATATGGCCTAATATGCTAGTTCTGTTATATTGCCTAATTTGCTAGTTCTGTTATATTGCCTAATCTGCTAGTTCTGCTATATCTGTTCATATACCAAATTTGTCATCTGCTAAGTCTTCTGAAGATGCCTAAACTGTTATATGCTAAATCTGCTAAACTGCTTAATCTGCAGAATCCGTTAAGTCGCCTAATCTGCTAAATCTGTTATCTGCCATATCTGTTGAGTTGATATATTTAGTCTGTTATTGACATAATCTGAATTGGCTATAATTATGAAAATTTACACGTATATTAGGCGTGGGCATAAATGGTAAATTAATAATTAATTGGCCGCAAAGATAAACATGGCTGACTCGAGGTTAGAATGAGTTTGCGGCGTAATCCTGCCCGGAACCGCCCGACACATCCAGTGGCCGCAAACAATAGGTTCTAATGTGAGAAGTTAGTCATAACGTGCTTGAAACCCAAGGTTAGACTCAGTTTGCGGCAGAAATCTGCCCGAAACCAACCGGCCTAACCAGTAGCCGCAAACTGTCAGTCTAATGTGAGAGGTCGGGGCATTAATATTTAATTAATGAAATTATGAGATAAATATAATGTCTAAAACGTGTTGGGCGGATAGGGTTACACCCACTAGAATGATGAGTTTAATAAATCTGTTCCGTGAATCGGTAGGCCCAATTACAAAGTTAGACAAATCTGTAAATCCGTTAAATCCGTATATCTGATCTGTTAGTCTAAAACTTGTCTGACCTGTGAACTAGTTGATCTGAATTCTGTATGTCTGAACCTGTTAATCTGAAATCTGTTAGTCTGGGGACACAAGCATAGGAGGGGAATTACTTGTGTCATCTTTTGTTTGGGATCCATATTACTCAGTAACCCTTTCTGGTATCAAAACTTTGACCCAACAGTAGGTAGGGTCCGGGCACGCTTACTGAACTAATTATAAGCGGTTCATTCTGATAATGGCGAGGGGTGTTGATGGTGCTTTCCAACCGGGTCATGTGCGTGCATGGATCCCGGTGTGCCTCTGAGGATGTAAGACGCCGTGACATCTGTAAATAGGTCTGTGTCATTCAAAGGTTGCCAATTTAGGGAATGATACACCCTTCGATGGGGCTGCCACAGGTTATTTATGTATTAGGGAGCCGATCGCTTGGGGTAGGGTTTTAGGGTACACTTAGTTCTGTCTGTTTCTGTTGGTACCGTCTGTTTCTATTGGGTGGCAACACCTGTCTATTTCTGCGTGGTACCGTCTGTTCGGGTGGTAAAGGCCCAATTACTAGTGTACACCTTATGCTACATTCTGCTTCTGTCTGTTTCTGATCGGGTGGTAAAGGCCCATTACTAGCATGGAAATTATTCTGTATCTGTTTCTGTTTCAGTTTAGACATTAGGGTGAAACCTAATTCTGTTATACTAGTATTAGCGCAGAGAAGTGTAAAGCAATAGCTTATATCATTCTGTTCTTCTGTCATATCTGCTACATCTGTTACAGTTATCTCTCATCCAGTTTTATTTTCATGTCATGTTATTATTATCTGTTCATAACTGAAAATCACTGGACTTGCCAGACTTTTGTCTGACCCTTGTTGTTTCGCCTCCTTTCTTCCGTTTCTCCCCCCTAGGTTTTGCAGAAGGGAATACTCTAGCTTGATCCAGATTTCTTCCGCTTGCAGTGCTTAAAGTATGGCTTGTCTTCTTCTGTGGGAATTATGATTTTAAACTATGCATTCTGAAGGCTTTTGTACAAGACTGATATTTTGTACTTGAATTCTGATATTGTGATTTGGAAGGATGTAACCAAGCTTCTGTTGAAATAAAGTTATAAATTTTTCAAGTACTATTTTATATGTCTTGTAAGTTTCTGTTCTGTTTACTAAAATGCTCCACCAAAGTTAAGGCATTCCCTTGTGAGTGACCTTAACGGAGGTGGGGTGTTACACTACCGCCTGGAGTAAAACTGGTGATACTCCATTCTCGATCTTTTCAATCTAATTAAAGATTCATTAAAGCTCCACTTAGTTTTAATCTTTAACTGGGTTAAAGAATCAGTGTCATTTAAAACACGGTTCACGATAAATCCCAAAATCACATTACATTTCAATCAGTCCCTAACCGTAAATTAGCAAGTGAGCAATTCCCTAAGTATTAACCCTGAAGGCCGAAACCAATATCAGATCAATACCCCAGAAACCATTCAACTTAACTAATCTCCAGTTAGTTTCTGATTTTCTTAACTCCTTTGGGTCTAAGAACAGTATTTTTGAAGATACCGTTCACGATAACCCAAAATCACATTCCATTAATTATCGGGTTAAAGAGCAAGTGTTATTTAAAACACTGTTCATGATAAACCCAAAAATCAATTTCAATTCAATTCCAATTAAATATCATTTCATTGGTATTCTTCATTATATCCAAATAAAAAGATTTAATCTTTTTCTCAATTGGGTTTAAGAACAGTGTTAATGAAGACACCATTCACGACAAACCCAAATCCCATTTGATATTAAATACAAGGCTCTGAATAGAAAATATACCGGCTTATATTCAATATCAAAATTCTACGACCAACAAATATCGTATTGGAAATAACGATATTAATATATCTTTCAAATTCCCATAACAATATCTGTATCATCACGAAATCCAACATCGAAATATTCCGAGGACAATTTCGATTCAAATCCATTCCAATGCAATTATCGGAAATTTTGGTTACTTTCAAAACCATTTCAAATCCAGTTTATTTATTTTAAAAATAAACAAATACTATTCTAGTTCAAAACTAGTTCATTTCGATAAAAATCTATTTTTATCTTTTCAAATATGGATTTTTTCATCCCAATTCTTCACAAATCATTTCTTATGATTTTACACAAATTATTCATATTTTTAATAATTTTATTAAGGCCCGTACAGTTGATTTCCGTCAACGGCCATCGAACTGCACTTACAACGACCTTTTCCAAATTTGATTTGGACATAATTCCAAATCCAGCCATTTGTTTGAGGCCGTAGCCATTTCGATGGCACTATTAACATTCTGTTCGGCGAGAGCTGCCTGTCTCTCCGCGTCTGCGATTGATCATTCAAATCAGCGTTTCCGCTTTGACCAAAGCTAAACTTTCTTTCAAACTTGCTCTTTCTGCTTCCCAAGCAGCTCTCTCAGCTTCGAAATGGACTTGTGCTATTTTCAACTCAATGTTGGCCATTATGATATCTTTAACCTCCTTCTTCAAGGCCATTTTCTCTTGGCTATTGGAGTCAAGTTCCGAATGAAAGCGTTTTTTAGCATTCTCCAATTCGGTTTTATAATTCTCGACGTCTCTCCGCGCTAAAGCAAGTTGGGATTGAGCATCTTCCAGGTCCTTCTCCATCTTTGTCCTGGCCCTTTCGTTGTTTTCAAGTTTTGCCTTAGATCTATGTGCTTCTATTTCAAGCGATCGGATGACTTCTGAAAGGTTAACTGCGTGTTTCTTCATCATCTCATACTGCCTGGCAACGTGGCGGATGTGCCCGACAACTTCATTATCCCAGTTCTTGGGGACCGATTCCAAGGCTGGAACAAACGTCATCCTGTCAAAGAATATGTCTGGGAATTGTTCCCTCAGCTTTTCCAGCCTACCTTGAATCTCAGGACCATGGATGTAGTCCCGCGACCCGGGGGGAGCCAACTCGGGCTGGCTAGAAGGGACGATGTAACTCCTCTCCTTTTCAGACTCTTTGATTGGATCTTTGCTTCTATCTTTAGATTCGTGATGCCTTTTTGACGACCTGCTGTGGGAAGGTGCACTCTTTGGAGGAGTTAATTATTTAGGAAGTTTCTTCCCCCCTGCAGGAATTACCGGATAACTGGAAGGCCTGGCAGAGGTCGATTTTGGTGGAGACCGAGGTTGCGAGGAAGTTGGCTTGTGAGAAGGGCCGCGAGGGCGCTCGGTACTCGGATGAAGACTGGGTGTGCCCTCACGAAGTGAACGGTAAGAATAAGATCGCCTGCGGGACATCTTTCCTGCAAAAACAAAAAAGAAAAGAGCGTATTAAAACCTTGAATACCGACGATATAAGAGTGTGGGGTCAGATAGTGTGTGTGATTTGTGTATCCCATATAATTCCCCCTAACAGACCCGGGCCTGAAGACAGACTCATCTGACTAGTTTCTTGTTCTCTAGTTGGAGCGATGGCCTCCTCAGAACCAGGGAAGAATGGCTCCCCTTCAAAGTCCCTCTCTGTATATACATCATCGGGTAGAGGAATTTTGCTCAGTTCTTTGAATAGCTGCTCGTCTGTCAAGTCATCGGGAGCAGTGGATTCGATTGGAGTAGAAACTGGAATTTCCTTGAACCTGTCACCACAGGCCTCATCTCCTTTATATACATTCAGGTCCTCATCATCTTGGATGACTATCGGGGAAGGACTCTTGCGGAACTTAGTTGTTTCTCTCGCCTGCGATGTTCCCTCTCCCTCCGTTGGGGGTACGTACTTATAGGGTTTGCTGCCAGCGCCAAGTCCAAATCTTATATCCAGAAGATGATGCTTATGAAGATTCTCATCAGTAATGCATTTTTTGATCCTTAGAAAGTCGGATCTGCTTTGTAGAAGAATGGAAAATCGATTGTTGTATAGCAGACCCTCCGTTTTCGGGAAGACGTGATCTGTTTAAGACAAAGAAAAAGGGGGAAGAATGTTAATAATTCGACTTCTTGAACAACATATTCAGTTAAAAGCTTGAAGTTTACTTGATTTAAGCCATCTTCTTGAGCATCCGGCCTGTTTCTTTATGTAGAACCAATCAGACTTAGGATCCCCTATATTGCTATATCCATCATACAGAACTTTCCTATTCGCCACTGATTCAAAGAAAGAGAAGTTTGGGGTTGCCGAGGAACGATGCTTGAAAAGAAAGAAGAATGTCAAATCTCTGAATGTGAGTCCGGTGTGTAGGATCTCTGCATATGCAATATATAAGGTGTATAGAGATGCGTAGGCATTAGGATGAAGTTGCATCGGAGCGATACCCAGTCGTTTTAAAGTCTCGATGACGATTGTAGGAAACGGAGGAATAGCTCCTACCAAGCACATGGTCCGACTGATTGCCATATACCCTTCCGGAGCTAAGTGGGGTATATCTTCGCTACCGGGTGTCAAGACATCATCCCAAGGGATCCCACGCCTCAGGCAGACTCTTTTAAGCTTTATATCATCGAGTTTAGATGCTAAAGAGTCAGAAAATTTATCTATTCCGAGAGCACCTGGAATCTCGTCGGGAGCTCGCCTGTCTATCTCAGATTCTTTGTAAGATGAAGTACTTTCAGATGAATTTGATTCTATTGCCTCGTACTCAGAGCCAGAATCTTCACCTCCTGGGTTAATCGGAGGGACCTCAGGGCTGTATTGTTCAGGAGCCTCGGACTCCGTTTCTGTAGCGGATCTTGAAGAAGATTGATTATCTGACATTACTGCTAGGCGAGAAAACATGAAAAATGAGATTAAAACTACCCGTCCCCCGTGTGTGCAAGTGCCGGTGTGTGTGCTTGTGCATGCATTAAAAATAAAGCGTAAAAGCTATCAAGATCATCGAAATATTAGTCGTCATATGCAGTTAAATTATGTGGTCATTTAGTCCAGAAAGTCCAAATCAAGGCCCTAGCCTAACTGTTCAGAATTTTATGGTGACAAGGCATCGTCTAAGGTTCAAAATTTGTTTGGATCATGAACTATGAGTTGGACCGCGATGTGTATAACAGTTCGCCCTCCTTCGGATCGAAGGATAGAGGGATTGCCCTCCTTCGGATCGCAGGGTAGAGGGATCGCCCTACTTCGTATCGCAGGACAGAGGGATCGCCCCCTCACGGATCGTGAAATTGAGTGATCGGGCTCTTTGCCGAATCGTTGCAACCCCCCACGATACACGCCTCTGCCGTCACCGCGACCCTTTGTCTTGCCACTCACTTTCATCTTCTTCCTCTCCTCTCCTTGCCCACGATACGAACCGGCCTTCTTTCTTCTCCTTCCTCCTCTGCTTTCCTCCTCTACTTCTCATTTCCGAACTCCAACCTCTGAACCTATTAGCCATGGCGCCTCGCTGGTTCCCCCAAAAATCACAACATTCCGTCGTTTCTTCCCTCAAACCAGTCAAAAAAATTATAAAAACGAGAGCGATATCGAATAAGGGTGCTTTCGTTAGAATTACCTTTTTAAAAGTTGGGAAAACAATCAGATTTTTGGAGGTTTTGAAAAAATAGGGTTTTTCCTCAGTGATGCAGGCGATACGATACGAAAGAAGGAAGAAGGAAGAAAAGTGAAGAGGGGGGTCGACTTATATAGGCAAAAGGGCAAACGTTTGTCTCCCCTTTCCTGTCTTATTCGATCCGCGAAAATAGATGGGCCGCGAACGAAAAGCCCACCACGTCTCGGAGAGAAGCCCATTTCGATCCGAGAAAGAAGCCCAAGCGCTCACCAAAGAACGAGACGAAAGACTTGCTAACGGGCCGCGACTCGACTACACGATACGAATCGATAAATGACCGACAGAATCAGTGATGAAGACTCTGAAAAGTCCCAGAAAAGGAATCGTCCACTGATTTGCGACTCGTTGTGAAAAGACGATTCAAAAGCATTCGAAGCATGTTCCATCATCGATAAAACATACTTCGAGGGGGCAAAATGTTGGCTAGCTTTTTGATCAAGCCACCCAGGTTCATTCACTAGAAGAAAAGTATGAAACCACATCCCCTAAGTACATGAAGGAACAGATCGCACCATTGACTCGCCCCTCATCGGATCGCCCCTTATCGGATCGCGCCTCAATGGATCGCCCCCCATTTCATCAGCGAAACGACACCTCTGTGCGATTCGATCCGTACATGCATTATTGCCCAGTATAGACCGATCCGATCCACTGATACACGGCGAAACTTCTGACCCGTTCAAGCACGAGCTAGTCTTGAGCGATCCGAGACGCATGGATCCAGCGGCACGTTCCCTAACCGTCACTTTGACTGATTCTCCCCGTTTGCTCGATCCGATTTTCAAGGGGATCACGACACCTGTCTACAATGGCTAATTTGACTGTTTCTTCAACGGTAGCGATGCGATCCAATTTTCTCGGGATTCGTGCCACGTGCTACCACGACCCGCCGGGCAAAATCAGCTATAAATAGCCCAGAGTTTGGCATTTTTTGGGATCTTTTGGCAATATTGAGGACTGATTCCGCCATTATTGTCATACTACCATTTCTTATCAGTTTTATTACTAGATTACTGAGATAAATCACAATTGTAAAAGTGAGCTAGAGAGAAACCATTGATTGTATCAGCATTCGAAGGATAATCAATAACATATAAAGTGGACGTAGGCTCGTTAACGCCGAACCACTATAAATTCTGCGTGTTATTTTCTTTTTCTTCATTCTTCAGTTAAAACTCTATAAGATTCAGAACAATTTGGGTGTTAGGTCCAAATTTTGATCTAACAGAATTCTATATTCAAATTCCCATTTCAATCTATTTGAATTCTATATTCAAATTCCCATTTCAAACTATTTGAATTCTATGTTCAAATTTCATTTCAAACTATTTGAATTCTATATTCAAATTCCCAATTCAAACTATTTGAATTCTATATTCAAATTTCATTTCAAACTATTTGAATTATATATTCAAATTCCCATTTCAATCTATTCGAATTATATATTCAAATTCCCATTTCAATCTATTTGAATTCTATATTCAAATTTTATTTCCTACTTTTTGAATTCTATATTCAAATTCCAAATTCAAACTTTTTGAATTCTATATTCAAATTTCATTTCAAACATTTTGAATTCTATATTCAAACTATTTGAATTAAATAATCAAATTCCCATTTCAATCTATTTGATTTTTAACACATCATATATGACAGTATATATGCAAACAAATAAACAAACAGATATTATATTTTTGCGGAATCCAGTTGGATTCCTCCAACCTGTTTTCCTGCATCCACAAACGTTAGTCAACATAGTAATACCCATCCTGCTTCGAGGCAAGATATCGCGGTATGAAAGTCATCCACTAATATATATTTGTGGGGCGCATAGGGAAATCATCCGCTATGAAACTGCGGGCATCCGCTAATGAGACTGCGGGAATCCAACCAATCATCAACCCAATATATATATAATAGTCAACCCTAAATAACTAATATATTTAAATCAACCAAACAGCATTCAAACAAGCAACAAAAATTATTTTTAACAACTAAAAATAATTCTAATTTAAATGGTGAATGAGATTTACTCACCATATTTTAGATCGATCCATTCTGATATCAAATTTAACTCCAGCTTATGTAATCCTCACTATGCATCTCACGACGAACTTCATTCGATAAAAACCCTCGTATATATATATTTAACATATATTATTTTAACTATCGAATGATTTTACATTTAATTAAAAACTTAATTACTAGATTAAGATATAATTACCTTAATTCACGTTTATAACTCCTTTTTCCAAATTTAGTAGATCACGGCTTCAATCATCTAGGCCACCCACTCTATATTCAACTAAGCCTTCATGGTATCACTATCGATATGTTCATTTTGATCATTTCAAAGTATAGTTTCACGGTCTGTTTGAACCATCCGAGAATACTGACACCATCACCACTTCTTCTTCCCGTTTGTCACCAATAGCTTATCATCCTCGTTCGGCCTTCAACCCTAACAATAGTAACCCAAACTCGAACCCCTTCCCAATCAGCTCACCCCATCCTTCCACCTAATCACAACAGCTTTCCCCCAAATCCCTATTGCTGAACACCCAAATCCCTCTCAGACCTGCTTCATTGCATTCGAACCAGTTCAGCATCGAACCCCTCCTTCTATCGAACACCTCAACACATCGAACTCCTCCCTCTGACCTCTGTTTGCTACCGTCTTTGTTGCGAGTTGTTGTCGGCTTTCGTAAGCCCTAATACCATCTCGTCCACACCCTCTAATCGATCCCTAGAACTCACGAGCGTCTCAGTTCCAAAACCCTTATCCTACTTGCACCCTCTATCTAACCACGCTCCTCTTCCCCCCTATCGCAATAGCTTTTAGGTCGAGCTTGCCCTCGAGACTACCATGAACTCATGATTTCTTTTTATTCTAATTAGTTTTTGAAGAAGGGTGAAACTTGATTTGGGCACTACTTCTAATTCGGTTCTGTCGAAATGAAATAAGGGTAGGTAGCGGTTATATATAATAGGAGAAGGAACAGATCGTGGCATCAATTTCTTCATTCATTTCTGAGTGGTTGAGGAAAGGAACACCTCACTGTGAATGGTGGAATGAAGAAGGCCACTCATTATTTTATTTTATTTTATTTTTGAACTTGTATCCTTTAAATTTAAATACTTCTTGACTGCGAACTCCTTTCTGAACCCAACAACTGTCAATTCTAGGGTAAAACCACTATTCTGAACCTATTGGGATAAGCCACGAAGTCCAATTTGATTATCTGTATAAATATTTATTTAAATCAATAAATTAAATTCAAAACAATTTAAATTCTATGATAATAAATAAATATTATTATTCGTATTCAAATAGAATTTTCTATTGATCATTCTGAACGGTTTTTAACTCAGTTTTTACTTCGAATTGAATTAACTTTGTATTACGATTATTTAATATATTCGATATTAAATTGAAATTGATTATTAAATCGATAACTCAAATAAAAAAAATTCCATTTATATTATCCA
This sequence comes from Allium sativum, assembly GCA_030737875.1. Taxonomy (NCBI): domain Eukaryota; kingdom Viridiplantae; phylum Streptophyta; class Magnoliopsida; order Asparagales; family Amaryllidaceae; genus Allium; species Allium sativum. Next base: position 10,168,006 of record JASFAX010000027.1, on the reverse strand, counting down.
CCCAATATTTAAATCCGTATTAAATATTCAAAAATTAAACCATAAGATCCGGGTCATTACAATCTTCCCTACTTAAAATAATTTCATCCTCGAAATTGCTAAGGTAGAAAAGGTGCTACAAACCCATTTATCCTTTAAAAATTTATTTATGTTGATACTCAGCATTTCAAACTTCCTTACGTAACTTTCTTTCGAATAAATCCCTATTCGATAACTCCTCCCATCGAATAACTATATTCGATAATCTATCTTTCGAATAACTAGATTCAAAAACCTTTCTTCGAATAAACTATATTCGATTTACTCTATTCAATTAACTATATTGGATTTAACTCTTATCGATTAATCCTATTTGATTTAGCTCTTATCACTTAACTCCTTCAGAATAAGCTATATTCGATAACTCCTTTTATTCTATTCGAATAACTAATATTTGATTACTCCTTTTAACTCTATTTGAATAACTAATATTTGATTTAACTCCATTCGCTTGACTCTAGATCGCAGCGATCACAATGGTTACGCCTGATTCCCTCAAGAAACATCCAACTGCCCTAGGCTATCTGCAGCCCTGCGAATTACGCTAGCAGTCGTACAAAATGGCAACTTATCCTGAGTAACTATGTTTGACTAACTCTATCTCAATAACTATATTCGATCAACTTTAATTGCATAACTAACATTCAATTAAATCCTAATTCGATTAACTATGTTCAATTAATTCTATCTGGTTAACTCTTAATTTGAATAACAAATATTCGATAAATTCTAATTGAATAACTAATATTCAATTAACTCTACGGATTAACCCTTAACTGATTAACTCTAACTGGTTAACTCTTACTCAAATCGATTTATTCTAACTCTAATCGATTATTTCTAACTCTAATCGACTTCTCTTATTCGAATAACTCCTATCGGATAACGTTTATTCATTTATAAAGATTTTACTTTTAGTAACGGTTCTTCACTTTATAAATGTTCTCTTTCAAAACGTTACTTCACTTATACAAGTGTTGTGTACCCCTTTTATTTAAAACTATCGGTGTTAAAAACCGATATCTCTTCTCTATATAAGTTCAGACTTATATATTCCATTTATCGAATGATAAATATTTAATTTAATTTATAAACTGTTATTTATAAATTAATCTTTTCTATTTATTTGTTAAAAACAGATTTCCATTTTCTATTCATCTTCTAAATATTCCTTTGTAACGACCCAGAAAATCTGAACCAATTTAAAATTTTAAAATTGGATAAAATAATGGATTTTAAATATTTAAAATAAATATTTTAAATAATAGCAATGAAAGCTGAGTTTGAATCGACAATTGAAAACGAATATAATTAATTATAATTATAAACAAGGCCTGTAATGGCGCTGCAGTTTCAAAAATTGAATTCAAAATTTGTCGGACTGTACCGGGTGCAAAACAAAACGGATTTTAGTGAAACCAAAAATATTTAAATCTGTTAGTGAATACCTTTCTAACGAATCTGAAAAATCGAATTTTCATAGCGGAAAGCAAAAGTTATGGCCAAACGAATTTTCAGAAAGGTCGCTATGGAATTTATATAGCCCGTGAAATTGGCCATTTTGCATACGACCTCGGAATTCGACGAAATCACTTTTGTTGGATCCGGGATTTGAAGTTATCGCTAGGTTTCAAATTTCATAATTTTTGAAGCTAGTATGTGAGCGTGGCAAAGGAAAATGTGTTTTGGTCAATTACAGTTAAATTGGATTGACCAGAAATGGGCCTTTTTGCAAACGGTCTCAGAATTTGACGAAACTAGTTTTGTTGGGACCATATCGTCAAAACATAGCTAGATTTATTTTTCTGGAATTTTTCGAATCAATTTGTGGCCCTGGCAAATTGAAATGCACGTTCAAAATAAATATTGAATGTTTTATATTTTAATTTGAAGAATAAATGACTGTAACTATCAAAATGGCTTACGAAACATATCCCATTGTGTCCGGGATGGGGGTAATTAGCTAGGGGCGACAGTCGTTGGGTTTGATAAGGAGTTCGTTTGCGAAAACACTATTTTAAAAATTAAATAAACCATCGGCCAGTAGAAATTTTTCTTTCATTAATTTAAAAATTTAAAATTTTTAAAAAAACCCTCCGTTTTCCAGGCGCCCTCGACAGAAACCAAGCCGCCACCTTCTCTCCTCGTTTCCCGCCGCCACAGCCACTTCCACGCCGCGCCACCGCCAGATCTCGACAGCCCTCCTCCCCCTCGTCACATCCATGCCCGCCTCGACCCCCCTCGTCGACCGTACAACGTGAATCGAGCCTCCAAAGGCGCCGCCTTTGGACAGCCGCCACCACCGCTAGAAGCCATCGTAGGGGACCCCACCACCGGCGCCGGAAAGGCCTCGCCTCCCTCTTCGACACCATATAAACCGATCGTCCTATCGCTTCCCGGATTTGCTGAAAATTGGCGACCTAGTTTTGAACATTCAAACGAGGTATACGGCTTGTTTATTTTCAACTGATTTTCACACTTTAAAGTGTTGCAAAACTTTGAAAAATCGTATCTTTTTCATTCGTTAACGAAATTCGTCGAAACAGGAAACATCGTGACCGTGTGGACGTCTTCTACATTGTAGAAGAGACCGCATATTTTTCTGAGCCTTCTGCTATTTTTTGTGGAGTGGAACCCAATTTGAGATTTGTAATTTATAAACGATATGGAAAACGACGATGTATAAATTATATAGTCGATGTATGAGTTATATAAGCGTTGCACACCTCTTGTATAAGCGTTGTATAAGTTGTACGTTCAATGTATAAGTTGTATACGCATTGTAAAAATTATATATGTGTTGAAATAGAAGTGAATTGCTATATATAAATATTTATATATATATACATCCCTCGTCCACAAACCATGGACGATATTTATTGGTTGTGATTGGTGTGAAAATTGATTGATAGCGAATGGTTGATTGAAATTGTTTGTGGTTGATATTGGTTGGTTGTAGTTGAAAAATACCCGTTTGTGGTTGAGAAATATTTGGTTGAATCCACATAGGATTAGTTTGTGGAAATGAAATAAATATATACATGCCGCCTGCGTGCGAACTAGATGCATGATCCCCATTGTCAAAAACCGCGAGGTTTTAAGGTAGAGCGAGGAGCCGTACTAAGGACGGTCCCGGTTTTAACTACCCTGCCGTTATGCTGCCGAAATTTTGAATAATATTCATGTGTTTGAATTATTTTCATTTTCGAAACTATATTTATTCGTTGAATAGAAAACCTTCATGTGTTGAATTGATATTCATTCGTTGATAAGAAATTCATGTGTTGAATGGTATTCGTGTTTTAAATATAAAAATCACCCTTTTTTCTATTTATATAAACTATAGAAAACCTTCATGTGTTGAATCGATATTCATTCGTTGATTAGAAATTCATGTGTTGAATGGTATTCATATTTTGAAAGAAATTGCTTTATAATAAAAATCCCATTTTTAACATCAATAAGAAATGTAAAAAAAAAAAACTTGTTTCGAAAGAATTTGTTTTATAATAAAAATCTTATTTTTATTACCTATATAAACTATATAAAATAATAGTGTTTTGAAATGAATTGTTTTACAATAAAAATCACATTTTTATTATATGCATGAATTGTAAAATATAGTGAAGTGTTGAAATAGAAGACAGTTAGATAAGAATATCATTTTTATCAAATGTATGAAAAGAATGTAGCTTTGAAATCAAAGAATCGATATATAAATATAAATAGAATTAAAATATATCGAATAACGACGCTGCAGTTCGTATTTTGAAATCGAAACTTCAAACGATTGTACCGGGAGATCCGACCATCGGATTTTCCTGAAATCGCAACCGTTGGGTTGCCTTTGGAAAAATCTTTCCAACGGCATCAACTTCGTAAAAATCCAACGGTTGGATTGTCTGGAATGTTTAATTCAAACCTAAAGAAAAACAGCGCCAGAAACGATTATATTTATATATATAAATAGAATTATATTTAATCGAATAACGACGCTGCAGTTCGTATTTTGAAATCGAAACTTCAAACGATTGTACCGGGATATCCGACCATCGGATTTTCCCGAAACTGGAACCGTTAGATTCGTTTTGAAAAGACCTTTCTAATGATGTAAATTCTGTGAAGATCCAACGGTTAGATTTTCAGACATGTGTAAATCAAATCTGAAGAAAAACAGCGCCACGGCCGCATTATGGCCCGAAGCGCCGTTTTGAATAAATTGGCTAATTTAAAATAAATAAAAATAGCGATAAATCGTTATAAAATACCATAAACGATATGGAATGGAAATAAACTGAATTTGCTCGATTTATGTGGTATTTGATGGTTGGATGTGTTTGGTGTGAAAATTACAATAAAGAACAAAATTGGTGTTGTCGAATGATTTAACCATTGAAATAAATTGAATTGAAATTCTAAATATAAGTGAATTATTTGAAAAGGCCGAGTTAATTATCATTTCAAATAATTGACCGACGATTGAAAATCGAAGATGAAGACGATGGTCGAAGACCGGAGATCTTCACCTCGTTTGGATGGTAACCGAGGTCCTGATTGGGAGGCATCCCGAAATATGGATAATGAGTGGTGATCGTCCAGACGTACGTGGTGATCGATGAGTTTGCGAGGTATTTAGTGCCTCCGGTTTCATTCAGACCCAGAACAGACTTGTAAATGGACCGTGTGTCTGACATTGGATTTTATTCAGTGTTGATTGATCTCTATTAAATATACATCTGTTTGGCGGCGGAGAATTTATTCTTTTGCTTAACGCCCTTCTCTAAGACGAACGAGCTCAGAGGTCGTATATCGATGGACATCAGTCGCATGGCATGAATTACCTGTGTGGCATGCTAAGATGCAGTGATCAGGGCTTCTGTTGAAAAGCAAAGTCTTGTAGTGATGATCAAAGCACCGCCGGTGTGGCGTAGCTTTGTGTATAACGTAAAATCGCGAGCCTCACACCCCGGTATGAACCAGAAACGGGAGAAGGACCTCAGGGAGGGCATGCGTTTCTTTCTAGCTAGGGTGGTGTCAGTGACCTACAAGCCCTGACATTTATATACTTTTCACTTATGTGGTTGTTGCTGTTGCGAGGCGCCTCGGTTTGATCGGACGATCCCGGTCCGATGGAGTCATTCGTTGGCTCGTTTACGCCCAAAAGGGAGGGGAAACGTGTTCAGGCATTTCAATCCACATCGGTGGACCGAACCTGTCGCTTCAAGGGCTTGACTGAATACTTGCCTGAGACATGGGCTAGATTGTCTCGAATTCGGTAAGGACTATCCTTTGCCTTGGTTCATGACGGAAATCCAATTTCCAAATACGACATCGTGCGGTTTTGATTGTATATATATATATATGGCGACATGATATATGGTACCCATGCCGTCTATGATTTATAATTATGATTTGAAATTGTTTTCAAAACATATAAACACTAGCAATAATATCAATTGCCTTTGTTTTATTCGTATCAAGCTTATCTTGGCCGTTATAAGGTAAAACTCTATCCTCCGGTTTGCATTGCATTATGTGATGGGAACTGAGTCTTATAATGGCTTCATTTTTATAAAATGCATTGCGTGGTTTAAAAGAAAGATTTGTTTTAAAGCACTGGCAATCCGATGGAGTAAACTCGTTCCACGAAAGTGGCGTGGTCCTGTGATTAGCCATATTACAAATGTGTTGAATAGATTTCTCATACCAGTCCCATGACTGACTCGTAGTTTGTTTCACTTTCAAACTCGGGTGCCCCTTTTTCTACACGGGAAGCCTTGTATTCAGGTTTAGCTTGTTCTTTCTGGATAGCTGGAGCTGAAGATGGATTCTATCATTTATCTCTTTTTATGCTGTTCAGCTCCTATTGTACATATTTTGTTTGTTTCCGCTGTAGACATTTATGTATAGCTTAACTGTATTTGTACTAAGTAAGATCCTATATACTGTGTAACTCTGATGATTACTTTTATCCAGTATATTCTATTGTTCATTATCTTGTGTATTTATTTAATTTTGTTCTGCTATTATCTGTTTCTGTGTTATATTCCACGGATTACCCTTGCCACCGTCAGTACGGGGTTTGGGGTCGTCTCATCCTTTGATTAAATTCTATTTATTTAACAAATAAATATCTCATCTATAACATTCTATTTATTTTCTATAAATAAATATTTCCATTTAATCTATTTGTAAATGTTTTACAAATATATTTCCTTTTAAATTATATTTGTAAATGTTTTTACAAATATTTCTCCTTTTATTTGTTTGCACATAACTTCCCTTGTATTTGTGTTACAAATATATTTCCTTTATATTTGTTTTACAAATATACTTTCTTTTTAACTCTTTTGGTTTTTCCTTTATCCACACCCAATTCATATTTCATTCACATTGATTTTACTTAATTTATTCATTTCGATCCATTTGACTTACTTAAGTTAAATTTAATTTCAATCATTCAAATTCCCATTAACTAGTTGCTAATTAAATGTTTTGCCTATTTCACTCTTTTTATTTGAATATAACTTGTTCAAATATATGTCAACTTAATTATAAACTAATCTAATTATATTTTCAACTCGAGTTATATATTCGATTTCGAATATAAATCCTCAATCTCTTTCACTTATCCAAAAACCCAATTTCGATTCAAATTTCCTTTAACTAATTATTCTCCAGTTTAGTTAATTCTATTTAACCATTTAAAATATGATTTTTGTCTTAAAAATCATTTCACTTACTTCACTGGAGTTCATATTTATTTTATATCTCCAATCTGGATTTTTCTAATGCCAATTCGGATTTTATTTCCTAAAAATCCTTTTATTTATTTAATTAAACCGTTATGGTTTTATAATGGTTCTGGCGCTTCTTTTTTAAAAATTTGATTTTGATATAACTCAAAATCTATACGACGAAATCAAGATTTTTCTCTTTCATAAGAAAACTATTATTCAAACGGTCCCGACGATTATTGTTTCAAAGAATTCCGACTTCAATTGAGTTCTGTATACTAAATTGATGTTCGAATCACCAATTTACGAACTGCCGAGCTGCGGCGAGCTCGTTTTAATTATATTTATAAATATAAACGTTTTAACTTTGTTTATAATAAATTCAACTCCATTCTGATATATTTTTAATATATATCAAATCCATTTTTCCATTTCAACATAATATTTCCGATCTATTTCACTTCTATTTGAAATCCAACATTCAATTTCCGTTTTACTTCTATTTTGAATTCTATATTCCAATTCCCATTTCAAAATTCCTTTGAAGTAATATAAATATATACATATATTTATCTCTATCTCAAATTCCAAACATTTGAATTTTCAAACAATTTGTTTCTTTTCAAACAAATTTCCATCAAAAACTTTTCTAAGTTAGCAATTCATCACTTAGAAACTCGAAAATGAACACTGATGAGGTTGCGATCATCATCAGAATTATTTTCCAGCCACTGAAGTGGGTTCCGTGCTTTATCATATTTCTTTCAAAATCCATTCAAATGATTTTATTCAAAAATCTTTCCAAAATAAAGCTATATTATTTTAATAAAATTCGGAAAATATTTTCCAAATTCCCACGATTTTAAATTCTCAATTCTGGTTGGAATACAATTTCAATTTATCACATTTGTATATTTGATTTCATATACAAATTCCATTGGTTATATATATATAACTATTTCAGTTTTTATAATCTAATTTGATTATAATCCTAACAACCAACTCAACTATTTAAAAACAATATCATGTCCAATCTTCTGTTCAAGTGTTTATAAACTCCTATCGACATCGGGCGTCCCACGATTCGATCGAAATTCATAATTCACTACACAGACTAGTCAACACAATATAAAACGGTTTTTATACCAAATATCAAATACGCTCTCTAGTATATATACACACACACACACACACACTCCCAACTCATTCTAGGGTACTACTGACCCTATCTCTAATGAACACATTCCAACAAGCCTAGGTATTCGCTCAACCTAAGATCTGATACCAACTGTAATGTCTCGGAAATTCAAGTAGGCTTTGCAACCAACCTCTCCTCCCCAAAGCAGCAAGGTAATATCCCACTGTGGCTTACATTGGTACCCCAGCACCACGTTTTACGGCCAGCCTTTCGACTTCACAATCAAACCTCATTTCCGGGACATGTAGGAGTAAGAGTCTCCCGTTCTCCACCTAACGAAAAGCGAGAAACCCCTATCATGCGACACAAGCACCAAGCACACAACATGGACTGGTATGAGTAAACTATTTAAAACAGTTTCAGAAAACAAAATGATATCTCATAAGACCACGCCGTATAACACGGAACAGGTTTTTCCCTTATGAAAATCCAAACACTTGATTTACCTTTCAAAATCCCTTTGAAAGGAATGCTAATCTTTATATCAAAACTCTTTTGATATTATAATAATGTCTAAATCAAGTAAATAAAAATATAGTGGAACGTTTGCATCTCATGTTCCACATATATATACAATCAAAATCGCAAGCACTTATTGGGTAATGAATTTCAAACTATGACAAGGTATGGAACCACCTTCCGCTGGTATATCTCTAGAGGAGAATATACCGAGTTCAACAAGAACATCTTGCAACTAAGCCACACATGACCGACCACTCATTTCGCTTGAGTGTATCGAATGTATATCATCAACGGTTGGGATCAGCAACCTTTTCCCGAATGGGACAACATCAACAATAGATTTTTAGAAGTAAATGAATCTCTAGATCAGGTGATTATACACCCTAATAGGTGCGACCTACATAGCCATGCTGCCTTCCCGTATTCTGTCATTTACCTGTTGATGAGACTTGAGGTTACGCTTTATCATCACATCAGATTCACTTCGAATGTCACATTGTCAGATCCATCGAAAATCACTAATTGACGTCTACAACAGTACATTACATGTTAGCTAAAGAAGTTTTCCTCCTCCGCTTCCACTCTTCGTACGGTTGAAGAAATCAATGTATGTGACCTTTCTGGAAATACTCTGTCAGACATTTATCCATACAAGTCACCCAGGAACAGGATGAACCGAAGGCACAATTTCTTTTAATAGAAAAAGTCCTTGCACTCTACCCCATCTTCGATTAACTTCATATAATCTGATTCGCAATGCTACTGCCAATACGGAGTTGTTCTTCGGATAAAAATCCAACCGGTCTCTCCATATTGACAACGATGGTCAAAAACTTCGATAGTCTGTTATTTAACTATCGAATAAAAACAAGTGTTTCGATAGTCGATGATTTAACTATTGAAGAAAACAAGTGTTCATCCAATTATCAAACAACCACTATGCCCTTAATTAATATTCCATTAATTAAATCACTTCTCTATTTGTTTATCAATATTTGTTAACCAAATATTTTCAATAACCATATTGGCCTTTTTCGTTATTGGGAAAAACATTTCCGAATATCGCCTTCCTTTATTTTCTAAACTTTAGAAAATATATGTTATTTATAATTGGAAAATATTCCAATTACTTATCTCTTTTCCGATCTCATTTATTTCTATACTTAGGAAATATTTATTATTCTATTTCCAAGTTTACACTTATTTGGGTTAAAATGGATGTTGTGTAAAACATCGTTATGACAACCCAAATACTATATTCAACTAACTCTTATTCAACATTGATATTCAAGCCTGAAATCTTACTATTTATTTGTTAATAATGAAATCAATCAAGTTGGGGTATAACTACCTCTCAGACGTTGACTGAATAACATTTATAACGTCAAAACAGATAAGACTACTTACTCGAATAATCAATACCATACAACTAATTCTTCACTTTTAAACACATACACGCCTTCTCTTTTTATTCTTTACGAGATTTTATTCCTAGACTTCGTTTCTGATTTTACTATTCTATTTTTAAGTTAGTTTCCTTATTGACTTATATATATATATATATATATTGATACATTGATTTCTAACTATCAAATTATCTTAAAGATATTCTAACTCCTTAAATTCCCGGAAAAATTCGCCATAACCTCCTTTGTACCGGGAGCATCGGGATATTTCAAATAGCCTCCCATGGCCCTCACCAATCCAAAAAGAAAAAGAAAAGCCAAGCGGCTAGCCGATACGGTGCATAAAATCTCATATATGAATTAAATACGTACCTTTTTGTCGAGCACTCTATCTATTTATATACCTTCGAACACTTTATTCCAAACCTGTCTCCTGTATATCTAACTATTTCCAATTCATTTTAATTCAATCTAGTCGTTCTTAACTCAATTCGTTAATCTATTTGTTAACTGGCACTTTTGCTTATTTCATTTAATAATTGAACATAACATGTTCAATATATTTTTTAACTTTGTTATAACTCTTTGAATCTCAATTTCAATCTAAGTTTCATACTCGATTTCGAATATGAATTTACAAATCTCTTTCCTTGTTTAAAGCCCAATTTCGATTCAAAATCCATTTATATTTCTATATTCAAATCTATTTTCAAACTCCATTTGAATTATATATTCCAATCCTCATTTCAACTCTATTTGAATTCTATATTCAAATTCCCATTTCAATCTATTTGAATTCTATATTCAAATTCCCATTTCAAACTATTTGAATTCTATATTCAAATTTCATTTCAAACTATTTGAATTCTATATTCAAATTCCCATGTAACGACCGGGAATTTCGCTCGATTCGAATTCGTCGCTAAATCGATCAAGAACGTTCGAAATGCCTGATTGTTTTGAGAACACGACAAAATAGAACGCAGACGGAAGAACATTTCATTATATATTACGACAATTCCATCAGAATACAAGAATATATAGAGTATAAATGAATAAATATTACACAGAAAATATCAGGGATTACAATACATTACATAGCAGCGGAAAATAATACAATACACAACTAGAAGTAATACACGGATACAAAGCTTTCCGAGTATCGTTCCAGCTGTAAATCAGGATCCTGTGAATATAAATCTGCAAAACCAAAACTACTAGCTGCCCGTGTCAAAATAAGGTCACCCAGAGTTTAGGTTAAAACAATAAACTCTAGGTCAGTTATGGGACTGGTGTGAGAACTAAAACGATTATTTATCTTTATTTTAAAGTTCGGCAAATCAAGGGATCACGCCGTATAACACGGAACGGGTTTCCTCCCAAGAACACCAGTGCATAAAACAATAGCGCCATGCTAGATAAAGAAAAATGAAGCTATTATAAGACCCAGGTCCTATCACACAATGCAACACAAGCTGGAGGATAGGGTTTTTACCTTATAATAGCCAAAGAATGCTTGATACGCTAAAAACAGATCATTTGATACTATTATAAGTGCATAGTGTATAAAACTATTTCAATCATAAGTATCAATCATAGATGGCATGAGTGCCCCATACCACTATGTCGCCATATATGGGTTTACAACTAAAACCGCAAAGTTTCATATTGGAAATTGGATTTCCATCTGTGAACCGAGGCAAAAGATAGTCCTCACCGATTCGAGACGCTCTAGCCCGTGTCTCAGGACCCAGACACAGGTGAGTCCTTGGAACGACAGGGCCGGTCCACCGATGTGGATTAAAATTCCTGAACACTGCGTTTCCCCACCCTTTGGGGTGTCAATGAGCCAACAAATGACTTCAACAGTCCCGGATCGACCGATATAACCGAAGCGCCTCCAATTCCAACAACCACATGAGTCAAACTCGTCAGCCAGTTCAAGCACTGACGCCACTCCTAACTAGAAAGAAATACATGCCCTCCCTGAGATCCTTCTCCCGTTTTTGGTTCACACCGGGGTGCGAGGCTCGCGAATTAACGCTACACAAAGCCATGCCACAAAGGTCGTGCTTTGATCATCAACCACAAGACTCTGCTTTTCAACAAAAGCCTTAATCATTTGCATCTTAGCATGCCACACAGGCAAACCACTCCATGCAACCGATATCCATTAATCACACAGAATGATACCCAATGTCAGACACATAGTCCATTTACAAGTCCGTTCTGGGTCTGAACGAAACCGGAGGCACCTTGTACCTCGCATATCCATCGATCTCCAAGTACGTTTGGACGACCACCAACTGATTCCCTCCTCTTGGGTGTACGACCCAATCATGATCATCAGTAATTATCCAAACGACGTGAAGACCTCTGGTCTTCAACCACCATCTTCATCTTCGACACCACGTCGAATCAGTTATTCAGAATGGGATAAACTCGATGTTTCTGAATAACCTGCGTATATAATAAACAAGTGTTACACAAACCCAACATACGCCTCATTCCAATTCATCAGTCACTAACCGTAAATTAGCAAGAGAATAATTCCCCATAGATTAACCCCGAAGGCCGAAACCAACATCAGATCAATACCCAGGAAACCGTCCTTCTTAGCTAACCCACAGTTAGTTTCTAAATTTCACATTCTTAGGGAAAGGTTCCCATTAATTTTATCCAAAATAAATTCTTATAAATTTATTCTTTAATCTTCTTTTGAATATCACTTCAAACTAGTCGGGATTAGCGAACCACACCGAAGTAATTATTTATTTTATTTCCCAATCCCAACCTATTTATCCCATGAAGTAAAACTGGTCATACTTCATATCTAACACCACGGTGTTATCGGTAAATTAAATTACCATTTCACGTTCAAATCTAATTAAAGATTTAACTACCTGTAACACCCTGTATTTCTGAGAATATTAAAAAAAAATGGTTAATTATGAAGAAGTTATTAATCCTTGAAGTTTGTATGCATATGAGAGAAATATATATAGATATATATAAAAATTAAATAAATAAACATGCAAAAAAGGTTCAAAATAGCGAATTGGGAGGGGGAATAACCGAACCGGCCCATTTTAGAGGTCGACCCAAGCCCCGCTGGGTCGACTAGGGGTTAATCCAGGGTGTTTGGCTGTCATCCCGTGGGCCGATTCGCTCAAATGCAGATTTTTCATTTGAATGCTTCTCATGATTCAGGGTTAATCTAATGGTCCTAAATAACTTCCTACACCTATATATACATCCCTAACCTAAACCTAAATCTCATATACAATTCTATAGCCTCCATTGCTCTCTTCCTCTCTAAAAATAAATAAATCAATGGCGTCTCTACTCTGCTGAAACCTAAGCTAGGACTTGTGCTTCTTCTTCCTACAATTCTGATTAGGATTAAAAGAGAACAGCTACAACTCCTTTTTCTTTTAGAATCCAACCAAGGCAAGTGCAGTTATTTTCTGATATAAACTTTAATTATAATTGTGACATGATTGTAAATCTGAATTTGAGATTGCGTATGTTCTGTTCTGATCTATTTTATTCTATATCTCTTTCTTCTTTCTGTTCTATAGCCAGGCTTCCCCGAGCCTGCGCCAAATCTCATAAGAGATTAACGCACGAACATTAAACTTTGGGACAAATAATGAATGATCGCATAATTGGACATGGCTAATCTGTGACTAAAAGGACATAGCTTGTAAATTAGATTTAGATCTGTGCATATTCTGTGAATTGGAAGAAGAGGAACCATTGTATATTAACATGTGACTTGAGACATTGGACATAACGCATATTTTTGAATTAAAGATCTGTTATAATTTAAAGTTCTTGATTGTTGGGCATATTGTTTATATAGAGATTCATGATTTGGGATAAAAAGGGAATATGACTTAGGTGTGAAGATTTATGTTAAGATTTGATAACTATTAAATGTGAATAACAACTAAGTGGGAGATTTTTGAATATATGACATGCATTGGAATCGATGGCTATATTTGGTATAATTTATATGTGAATCTTTTGTACTAGGCAAGTTTAACTAAATTTGAGACGTGTGTTATATGGTAAATTATGACCATAATCTGTGCCATGTAAATTCAATGCAAACGTAGGGTATATGATCATAATGTGAATCATGACAACTATTTAGGCATGCAAACTTAGGCCAAATTTATAATTAGGCAAGATATGTTTATGAAACTTTAAGGAATGATTAAATCTGTTATATGGCCTAATCTGCTAGTTCTGTTATATTGCCTAATTTGCTAGTTCTGTTATATTGCCTAATCTGCTAGTTCTGCTATAATCTGTTATATCTGTTCATATACCGAATCTGTCATCTGCTAAGTCTGCTGAAGATGCCTAAACTGTTATATGCTAAACTGCTTAATCTGCTGAATCCGTTAAGTCGCCTAATCTGCTAAATCTGTTATCTGCCATATCTGTTGAGTTGATATATTTAGTCTGTTATTGACATAATCTGAATTGGCTATAATTATGAAAATTGACATGTATATTAGGAGTGGGCATAAATGGTAAATTAATAATTAATTGGCCGCAAAGATAAACATGGCTGACTCGAGGTTAGAATGAGTTTGCAGCGTATTCCTGCCCGGAACCGCCCGACACATCCAGTGGCCACAAACAATAGGTTCTAATGTGAGAAGTTAGTCATAACGTGCTTAAAACCCGAGGTTAGACTCAGTTTGCGACAGAAATCTGCCCGGAACCAACCGGCCTAACCAGTAGCCGCAAACTGTCAGTCTAATGTGAGAGGTCTGGGCATTAATATTTAATTAATGAAAATCTGAGATAAATATAATTTCTAAAACGTGTTGGGCGGATAGGGTTAAACCCACTAGACTGATGAGTTTAATAAATCTGTTCCGCGAATCGGTAGGCCCAATTACAAAGTTAGACAAATCTGTAAATCTGTTAAATCCGTATATCTGATCTATTAGTCTAAAACTTGTCTGACCTATGAACTAGTTGATCTGAATTCTGTATGTCTGAACTTGTTAATCTGAAATCTGTTAGTCTGGGGACACAAGGATAGGAGGGGAATTACTTGTGTCATCTATAGTTTGGGACCCATATTAGTCAGTAACCCTTTCTGGTATCAAAACTTTGACCCAACAGTAGGTAGGGTCTGGGCACGCTTACTGAACTAATTATAAGCGGTTCATTCTGATAATAGCGAGGGGTGTTGATGGTGCGTTCCAACCGGGTCATGTGCATGCCTGAATCCCGGTCTGCCTTTGAGGATGTAAGACGCCGTGACATCTGTAAATAGGTCTGTGTCATTCAAAGGTTGCCACTTTAGGGAATGATACACCCTTCGATGGGGCTGGCACAGGGTATTTATGTATTAGGGAGCCGATCGCTTGGGGTAGGGTTTTAGGGTACACTTAGTTCTGTCTGTTTCTGTTGGTACCCTCTGTTTCTGTTGGGTGGAAACACCTGTCTGTTTCTGCATGGTACCATCTGTTCGGGTGGTAAAGGCCCAATTACTAGTGTACACCGTATGCTACATTCTGCTTCTGTCTGTTTCTGATCGGGTGGTAAAGGCCCATTACTAGCGTGGAAATTATTCTGTACCTATTTCTGTTTCAGTTTAGACATTAGGGTGACACCTAATTCTGTTATACTAGTATTAGTGCAGAGAAGTGTAAAGCAATAGCTTATATCATTTTGCTCTCCTGTCATATCTGCTACATCTGTTACAGTTATCTCTCATCCAGTTTTATTTTCATGTCATGTTATTATTATCTATTCATAACTGGAAATCACTGGACTTGTCAGACTTTTGTCTGTTCCTTATTGTTTCGCCTCCTTTCTTCCGTTTCTATCCGCAGGTTTTGTAGAAGGGAATACTCTAGCTTGATCCAGATTTCTTCCGCTTGCAGTGCTTAAAGTATGGCTTGTCTTCTTCTGTGGGGATTATGATTTTAAACTGTGCATTCTGAAGGCTTTTGTACAAGACTGATATTTTGTACTTGAATTCTGATATTGTGATTTGGAAGGATGTAACCAAGCTTCTGTTGAAATAAAGTTATAAATTTTTCAAGTACTGTTTTATCTATCTTGTAAGTTTCTGTTCTGTTTACTAAAATGCTCCACCAAAGTTAAGGCATTCCCTTGTGAGTGACCTTAACGGAGGTGGGGTGTTACACTTGGTATCAGAGCTGAAGGTTACCAGATTGGGTAAAGTTTTTGTAAACTATTTTCAAAAAGGTTTTGAAAGGAAGTATTTTTAAAAATAAAGCTTATTTTGAAAAACATGATCCCCAAGAGCCATATATCTTTCCTTCAGTCCTTTTTTTTGTATTGAATCTTTCCTTTTTTTCGTTTCAGCATGTCTGAAGCATCTGAGATACCAGAGGGTGTTCACGTACCCGGTTGGTTTCGTCAATATCTTGAGGCTAGGACCGCCGCCGTAGGTCCAACAAATGATCCTTCTCCTCCACCCCCTCCTCGTGCAATTACTTTTTCAAAGATCTGTAGAGAATTTAGGGCCATGGGTGGGAAGGATTTAAAAGGAACTGAATCATTCGTAGAAGCGAGGAACTGGCTCAAAGAAACTGAGGATCTATTCGTTATCTTCGAGGTGGACGATAGGCAGAAAGTACAGTTGGCGGTATGGCTGCACAAAGACGAAGGTTCCTACTGGTGGGAAATCACTAACGCCGAGAGGCCGGTTGAGACATGGATGGATTTCAGAATAAGGTTTGAGACAAAATTCCTCTCGCAAGATGAACGAAGTTTACAACTGGAAAAGTTCTTATCTCTTAAGCAAGGAAGTATGACGGTCAAGGAATATGTCAACCAGTTCAACCAACTAGCTAGGTTCGGATTGGATTTAGTCAACACTCAGCATAAAAAGGCTCTCCGCTTTGTTAAAGGATTGAGCGAGCCACTGCACAGCCTAGCCATGACTCATGTACCCATGGGAGTGACTTACGAGAGATTGGTGGACATGGCACTACTGCTCGAGGAAAACAAAGGCCCGAAAGAGACAAAGAAGGAAGAACCACAGAATAAGAAAGCAGGGCCCAAAAAGGAAACGCAAAGGAAGGATGAGAAGTCTGAAGATAAGAAGGTGAAAAAGTGCTTTACTTGTGGAAGCTCGACTCATCTGAACAAGGATTGCAGAAAAAGGAAGGGCGCTTGCTTCAACTGTGGGGAGATGGGACACTTCACTAGGGAATGCCCGAAGAGACGAGGACAAGGAGGGCAGGCAAACACTCTTGAGGCTAGTGGCTAGGATAGAAATAGGAAAATTCCTATAGTAGGTTTAATTTCTTTATCTGATTATGGAGTTAAAACTCTTTCTGATTCTGGTATTTTGATTTTGTAATTGATACTCTACACTTTAATACTAGTATTATTTCTGATTCCGTTGTAGACTCAAACATATAAGGGTTATGACTCATCTGTTTATGATAGATTAGGGTTTGAGGGATATCTTTGTTAGACGTCAAGTATGACGCATACATTCTGAGTTTTTGTGGGATATGATTTTATCATGCTTAGCTTCCTAAGAATCATTAGGGAACCTGATCTATACAAGTACTCTACAAATATTAGAATAATTCTGCTTTCTAGTTTTGACATTGTCTAAAGGAGGTAATCCTCTGGGTGTCAATCTGATGTTGATTTCGGTCTTCGGGGTTGATACTTAGGGGAATTATTTTCTCAACCAATGTCTAATAGGAACCAAGTCTTTCTCTTATCTGTACTCGCTTCCATCATTTGACTGTATCCTATCGATCGAATCTTCGAACTTTAGGTAGAAACTAATGGGTGTAAACATGCGTTTGAGACATGTTATGTTTGATGGTTGCAAGTGGATGCAAGTGGTTGCTAGTGGTTGCTCGTGGATGCATATACACACACTAGGCACTAGATCGGCTAAAAAATACTCTCATACTGCATATGGATGTGTGTGCATTTTTCAATTTTTGTGGATGCAGAATGATTGACTCCTCACATGGATGTTGCATTTGGATGAATGGTTATGCACTCATATAGAAATTATGTGTATCAAATAGGATTTCTTGCATACATATTTGGACTCTTGACACTAACATGATTCGCATTAAGGAGGTCAACTGGATCAGTAGACCGCCTGATTTTGCATTAGAAAAGAAACATATACACACACTTTGCATATGTTCATACAGCATTAGAAACCTTTTAAGGACAATGGATGCCTGTGATTGAATGGTTGAGTAGATGGATGTTGGATGTTAGGATACATTCTTCTTAACTTGTAGATTTCGGGGACGAAATCCTTTAAGGAGGGGAGAATGTAACACCCCGTATTTTCTGATAATATTAAAAAAAATGGTTAATTATGAAGAAGTTATTAAGCCTTGAAGTTTATATGCATATGAGAGAAATATATATAGATATATATAAAAATTAATCAAATAAACATGCAAAAAAGGTTCAAAACAGCGAACTGGGAGGGGGAATAACCGAATCGGCCCATTTTTGAGGTCGACCCAAGCCCCGCTGGGTCGACTAGGGGTTAATCCAGGGTGTTTGGCTGTCATCCCGTGGGCCGATTTGCTCAAATGCAAATTTTGCATTTGAATGCTTCTCATGATTCAAGGTTAATCTAATGGTCCTAAATAAATTCCTACACCTATATATACATCCCTAACCTAAACCTAAATCTCATATACAATTCTCTAGCCTCCATTGCTCTCTTCCTCTCTAAAAATAAATAAATCAATGGCGTCTCTACTCTGCTGAAACCTAAGCTAGGACTTGTGCTTCTTCTTCCTCCAATTCTGATTAGGATTAAAAGAGAACAGCTACATCTCCTTTTTCTTTTAGAATCCAACCAAGGCAAGTGCAGTTATTTTCCGATATAAACTTTAATTATAATTGTGACATGATTGTAAATCTGAATTTGAGATTGCGTATGTTCTGTTCTGATCTATTTTATTCTATATCTCTTTCTTCTTTCTGTTCTATAGCCAGGCTTCCCCGAGCCTGCGCCAAATCTCATAAGAGATTAATGCACGAACGTTAAACTTTGGGACAAATAATGAATGATGGCATAATTGGACATGGCTAATCTGTGACTAAAAGTACATAGCTTGTAAATTAGATTTAGATCTGTGCATATTCTGTGAATTGGAAGAAGAGGAACCATTGTATATTAACATGTGACTTGAGACATTGGACATAACGCATATTTTTGAATTAAAGATCTGTTATAATTTAAAGTTCTTGATTGTTGGGCATATTGTTTATATAGAGATTCATGATTTGGGATAAAAAGGGAATATAACTTAGGTGTGAAGATTTATGTTAAGATTTGATAACTATTAAATGTGAATAACAACTAAGTGGGAGAATTTTGAATACATGACATGCATTGGAATCGATGGCTATATTTGGTATAATTTATATGTGAATCTTTTGTACTAGGCAAGTTTAACTAAATTTGAGACGTGTGTTATATGGTAAATTATGACCATAATCTGTGCCATGTAAATTCAATGCAAACGTGGGGTATATGATCATAATGTGAATCATGACAACTATTTAGGCATGCAAACTTAGGCCAAATTTATAATTAGGCAAGATATGTTTATGAAACTTTAAGGAATGATTAAATCTGTTATATGGCCTAATCTGCTAGTTCTGTTATGTTGCCTAATTTGCTAGTTCTGTTATATTGCCTAATCTGCTAGTTCTGCTATATCTGTATATATACCAAATTTGTCATCTGCTAAGTCTTCTGAAGATGCCTAAACTGTTATATGCTAAATCTGCTAAACTGCTTAATCTGCTGAATCCGTTAAGTCGCCTAATCTGCTAAATCTGTTATCTGCCATATCTGTTGAGTTGATATATTTAGTCTGTTATTGACATAATCTGAATTGGCTATAATTATGAAAATTTACACGTATATTAGGCATGGGCATAAATGGTAAATTAATAATTAATTGGCCGCAAAGATAAACATGGCTAACTCGAGGTTAGAATGAGTTTGCGACGTAATCCTGCCCGGAACCGCCCGACACATCCAGTGGCCGCAAACAATAGGTTCTAATGTGAGAAGTTAGTCATAACATGCTTGAAACCCGAGGTTAGACTCAGTTTGCGGCAGAAATCTGCCCGGAACCAACCGGCCTAACCAGTAGCCGCAAACTGTCAGTCTAATGTGAGAGGTCAAGGCATTAATATTTAATTAATGAAATTATGTGATAAATATAATGTCTAAAACGTGTTGGGCGGATAGGGTTAAACCCACTAGACTGATGAGTTTAATAAATCTGTTCCGTGAATCGGTAGGCCCAATTACAAAGTTAGACAAATCTGTAAATCCGTTAAATCCGTATATCCGATCTGTTAGTCTAAAACTTGTCTGACCTGTGAACTAGTTGATCTAAATTCTGTATGTCTGAACCTGTTAATCTGAAATCTGTTAGTCTGGGGACACAAGGATAGGAGGGGAATTACTTGTGTCATCTTTTGTTTGGGACCCATATTACTCAGTAACCCTTTCTGGTATCAAAACTTTGACCCAACAGTAGGTAGGGTCCGGGCACGCTTACTGAAC
The DNA here is from genome assembly GCA_030737875.1 of Allium sativum. Classification (NCBI taxonomy): domain Eukaryota; kingdom Viridiplantae; phylum Streptophyta; class Magnoliopsida; order Asparagales; family Amaryllidaceae; genus Allium; species Allium sativum. Next base: position 10,147,573 of record JASFAX010000027.1, on the reverse strand, counting down.
TAATTATAAGCGGTTCATTCTGATAATGGCGAGGGGTGTTGATGGTGCTTTCCAACCGGGTCATGTGCGTGCATGGATCCCGGTCTGCCTCTGAGGATGTAAGACGCCGTGACATCTGTAAATAGGTCTGTGTCATTCAAAGGTTGCCAATTTAGGGAATGATACACCCTTCGATGGGGCTGCCACAGGTTATTTATGTATTAGGGAGCTGATCGCTTAGGGTAGGGTTTTAGGGTACACTTAGTTCTGTCTGTTTCTGTTGGTACCGTCTGTTTCTATTGGGTGGCAACACCTGTCTATTTCTGCGTGGTACCATCTGTTCGGGTGGTAAAGGCCCAATTACTAGTGTACACCTTATGCTACATTCTGCTTCTGTCTGTTTCTGATCGGGTGGTAAAGTCCCATTACTGTAACAACCCGTATTTTCAATAACCTGTAATAACATAAATCGAGGCAGAATTTAATTCTAAAATGGGAATCAAGGGAAACGGGCTATGCCATTGCGTTCGTCTCGGAAAAATACGCGAAATAGAGTCCGAGTTTTCGAAAATCGGAGTCCGTATGACCAAGATATGGCCTCGCGAAGTTTCACGAAAAATTCCCAAATTAAAGTATACTTAATTAAGTGAAATGGGTTGTGTAGATATATATATATATATATATATATATTGATATATATATAAATATATATAATTGAAAATTTAATAAATAAATATGCAAAAATGCTCAAAACAGCGAATTGGGAGAGGGGAATAACCGAACCGGCCGATTTTTGAAGTCGACCCGAGCCCGCTGGGTCGACTAGGGGTTAATCCAGGGTGTTTGGCTGTCAACCCGTGGGCCGATTCGCTCAAGTGCAGATTTTGCATTTGAATGGTTCTCATGGTCCATCTTTAATCTAAAGGCCCTAGATGGTTCCTACACTTGACTTCTTCCCCAAGACATGCTTTGATGGCTTGGATTGAATCTAGGGTTAATCCTATGGCCTAAAACACTTGCCTAATCTATAAATAAGACCCTAACCTACCCTAATTCATTCATAATTAAACCTAGTAACTAAACTATGGCAAAATGCTAGCTCTCATGGCCTCCACTAATTTTATGAAGAGGGTTGCATACTAATCACTCTCTAATCAACTTCTAATCCCTTCTTAGCATCTTAATCTTCTTCATTTGGTGTTCAAAGTTGCTAGTTGTGAGTTTCTATCACTTTGATGATCTTTTGGTAAACTAATTAGATGAGATGTGATGAGATTTATGGTTTTGTATGTGGGTTAATGAGCTTTGAATCATATGATATGATGTTAGCATTAATCTTATGTTTATGCATGTTGAGTATGTAAGCTTATGCAAGTTTAATATGATGTATGTTATGTTTGCATGATGCTAAATATGCAAGTTGTGGGCTATGTAATCATATGCATGTTATGCAAGTTCATGGTAATATGCTATGCAAGTTACATGTATGTAAATATGCAAGTTACATGTTTGTTAATATGCAAGTTACATGTATGTAAATATGCAAGTTACATGTTTGTTAATATGCAAGTTACATGTTTGTTAATATGCAAGTTACATGTATGTAAATATGCAAGTTACATGTTTCTTTATATGCAAGTTACATGTTTGTTAATATGCAAGTTACATGTATGTAAATATGCAAGTTACATGTTTATTAATATGCAAGTTCATGATGACACATTATGCAAGTCTATAAGCTAATATGCAAGTTTGTTATGCAAAATGAATATGTAAGTTATGTGACATATTATATGCAAGTTATGTGACATGTTATGCAAGTTCATATGCAAGTTATGTGTTTGTTAATATGCAAGATGGCACCTTTGAAACATGTTCATTCATATGCAAGTTGACACCTTTTATATGTGTTATATCATGAACGAAATTACGTGGGAACGATGGGGTAATTAAATGCATAAGTTAATAAGATTGTGTGAAATTAATATAATTATGCATAACACAAAATAAATAAACATAGTATGGGAATTTGCCTATTTGGTTAGGTGTACCCATACTATGTGTTGGGAATTTACCTATTGAGTTAGGTCTACCCCATGGGAATTTACCTATTAAGTTAGGTCTACCCATGTTAAGAAAACTTGATTAATTAGGGATAATTAATATAAAATTATGAGGGTGATTAATTAGGTGTAATTAATTGACTAAGACACGAGGTTGGACTCAGTTGTAGCGTAAAACTGCCCGGACCCAACCGGCTTAACCAGTTGCTACAAATGTTAGCCCAATGTGAGAGGTCTTAGGCACAAACTAAATACGTAATTAATGTAAAGACACGAGGTTAGACTCTGTTATGACATAAGGCTGCCCGGACCCAACCGGCTTAACCAGCGGTCATAAAAGACAGTCTAATGTGAGAGGTCTTTACAAAGGTTACGTTCTTAATTAATTAATTAAGAAACACTTAACCACATTAGCATGTAGAGGGACATGAGGGGTTAAGTGGGTGCCTCGGGTGGCATGAGAAAATCTAGTGGTTGCCTTGGGTGGCAATAGAAAATACGATTAGAATACTTAACCAAAATGGAACATGTGATTAAAACATGATTAAAGGGTTAAGTGGGATATACTAGAAAAAGGGACAAGCTTAGGTGGGTAGCTTGTGGAGGCCCATTTCAACCAGTAACCCATACGTATCTTTGTGGGCTCGACCCATGTCGAGGACGGGACACGCATACTGGGCTTGACTGTAAGAGGCAAACGGGTTAGCGGTGGCAACGCAAGTCCAACGGGCTTCATATGCGTGAGTGGGCCCGGGCTGGTAGGTAAGCCGTTGTTGCATCGAGTAGATATAAGCCGTGCACCTTTAGTTTCCTCAGGTTGCCACATTGGGGAATGATACATCCCACGGTGGGGCCAGCACGGGTATCTACGTTAGGGAGCCGATCGAATGGGAAGTAGTGTGTACACCTAGTGGATTGTAGGGCCCCGTGGCGCCTACTTGGTCACCTAGGGGTACGCAGGTACTAATTAGTAAATTTTATAAGTCCTTGGGTGGGATCAACCTTTAAGTTAGGAACGACTGGTGTGGTGCAGTTTAGTAATTTACCTTAGGGAGGGTAGATGCGTCTTTATCCTTTATCTTCGTTTAGTTGACTGCTTAGGGTAGCCATTCATCCCTATATGTTACCGTATATCAGTTTATGTCTTCTCTGGTTACTTTAACGATTGTATTGTTAAAGTTATAGGACTCGCTCAGACTTATGTCTGACCCTGTTGTTTTTATCTTTTTCCCAACCCTCAGGTCCTACGGTGGATCCTAGCAGTAGTGGAGCTTGATCGGATTGCTGTTCCAGTCTTTAGGAGCTTGGATAGATGTAAAGCTCCAGTTATCCAGTTATCTTTTCTTTTGTTTGGCTATTGTATGAGAGTGGGATTATGTACTTCTTTATTTTGATGGATATTGTACTTGACCTTTCATGGTGGTTTTATGATGTAACCAGACATGTTTTACTTCCGCTGTTATGAGATGATGTTTTAAAATTTCAAGTACTATTTATATCTGTCTTGTTGTAATTTTTCTGTTCTATATTCACTAAAATACTCCACCGATGCTATGGCATTCCCTTAGTGAGTGATCATAGCGGGAGTGGGGTGTTACACGTGGTATCAGAGCTTAAGGTTACCAGAACAGATAAAATTTTTGAGAAAAACTATTTTCTAAGAGTATTTTCGAAGAAAGTATTTTTAAAAGCATGTCTTCTAAGAGAAAAAGTTTTTGAAAAAGAAAAGCATAATCCCCAATAGCCATATCTTTATCTTTCGGAATCTCCTTTTTGAATCTTTCCTCTTTTGTTTCAGCATGGCTGAAGATCTTAACATCCCGGAGGGTTTAGTTATACCACTATGGTATAGGAGGTTGCAAGAGGCTAGGGCCGCGGCTGCGGGTCCGGCCAATGCTACTACACCAGAGACAACCGCTCCTCCTCCTCAGCCTAGAGTGGATAATTTTGCTAAGGTTTGCAAGGAGTTCAAGGCTATAGGAGGAAAACCTTTTCTTGGTTCAGAGACTTTCGTAGAGGCTAGAGATTGGCTTAAGGAAGTGGAAGAGTTGCTAGATATCTTTGAAGTGGAAGAGGGAAAGAAAGTCAAGTTGGCGGCTTGGTTAATGAAGGGAGAGGCCTCATTCTGGTGGGAGGTCACTAATGGAGAACGCCCTGTTGACTCTTGGGCAGATTTTAAGCAAAGGTTTGGGGCTAAGTTTCTCTCAAGGGCGGAAGAGAATCTGTTTATGGAGAAGTTCTTGAATTTGAAGCAAGGGAATCTCACGGTGAAAGAATATGTCAACAAATTCAATCAATTAGCAAGGTTTGGCATAGAGTTGGTGAATACACCGGAGAAGAAGGCTTTGAGGTTCGTTAGAGGCTTGAACGAACCATTGCAAGGAATAGCTATGACTCACATTCCTATGGGGGCCACTTTTGAGAAGCTTGTCTACATGGCACTTATGCATGAGGATGATAAGAATTCTAAGGCACCAGAGAAAAAGGGGGATCAGAAGAAACCGCAACAACAACAACAAGGCAAGGGCGGAAAAGGCAATGGTGACAAAAAGAAGACGAAGAAGAGGTGCTTCAATTGTGGAACACCAGGACACCTCAGTAAGGATTGTCGCAAAAAGAAGAAGACCGGTTGCTTTCATTGTGGTGAAGCAGGGCATCTTGTGAAAAACTGCCCAAAGAAGGGGCAGAAGACGGGGTCTACCTCAGGAGGGCAGGTGCAAGCTATTATAGCACCACCTCAGTCAGGGGGGCAAGTTCAGGTTCTCTCAGTTCCACCGATTCAGCAGAGAGGTAGAACTATTTCCGTTGAAAGTCTGGTTTTTCTGTTTGATCATCCAGTTCGTACTTTGTTTGACTCTGGCGCATCGCATTCTTTTATCTCATCATCGTTAGTTGAGTCACTGCACTTAGACACCAGTCTAGTTGATGATCCCTTGGTTGTCTCAAACCCAATTGGGGGCTCCATATATCTGTCTATGATATGTTTGGGTTTGAAGATTTCTATACTTAGCGTTGAGTTTAGATGTGATGCTTTTGTATTGGGCTTCACGGGCTATGGGTTGATCTTGGGCATGGACTGGTTATCCAGTAATGGTGCCGTTCTTGATTGCGAAAGGAGAGTTGTCAGGCTCATGACCCGCTTGGGTAACACTCTCGAGATCTCTTGCAATCCCATGGAATCTGTTTTGCTAAGTTATCTTGAATCGCTCGATGCTTCGGTCGAGAGTTTGTGTTCTGTCAGAGTAGTCCGGGAATATCCGGATGTGTTTGAAGAAGTAAAGGGTTTGCCTCCGAAGCGGGAGATAGATTTCCGAATTTATTTGGTGGATAATGCCAAACCAGTGTCTTTGCCAGTACGCCACATGGCTCCTCGTGAGAGAAGAGAACTTCATAAGCAAGTAGGGGAGTTGCTTGAGAAGGGGTTCATAAGGCGAAGTATATCGGAGTGGGGAGCTCCAGTAGTGTTTGCCACGAAGGCGGATGGGTCCCTCAGACTTTGTGTGGATTATAGAGAACTTAATAAGCTCACGAAGAAGAATAGACACCCATTACCGAGGATAGATGATCTCTTTGATCAGTTGGTTGGCGCGTCAGTATTTTCGCAGATGGACTTAGCTACAGGGTTTCATCAGTTGAGAGTGGCGGAGGACAGTATAGAGAAGACTGCTTTCCGGACTCCGGATGGTTTTTATGAGTGGCTAGTGATGCCATTTGGGTTGACAAACGCCCCTGCATACTTTGTTGATCTCATGAGTAGAGTGTTCAGAGAGTATCTGAATAAGTTTGTAGTAGTTTTTGTGGATGACATCTTGGTCTTTTCCAAGAATGAAGAAGAGCATGCCTTACATCTCAAGGAAGTGTTGGAGACTCTTCGAGCGCATAGTCTTAAAGCTAAATTCTCTAAATGCCATTTTTGGAGAAGAGAAGTGCGATTCTTAGGGCATGTGGTCTCTAAGGAAGGGATAGCTGTGGATCCCGCAAAGATAGTATCTATCCAGGATTGGAAAGTTCCTAGAAATGCTACCGAGGTAAGAAGTTTCTTGGGGTTGGCAGGATATTATAGGAAGTTCATCAAAGACTTCGCGAAGATATCAGCCCCATTAACCCGCTTGACGAAAAAGAATCTGGTTTTCTCGTGGGATGTAGATTGTGATGATGCTTTCCGACGGTTAAAGAGAGCTTTGACCACCGCTCCAGTTTTAGTGCTCCCGGATGGGAGTAAGCCGTTTGTTGTTTATACCGATGCTTGTGGAACAGGATTAGGCGCAGTCTTGATGCAGGAGGGAAGGGTAATAGCCTATGGAGGGAGACAATTGAGAGTGCATGAGAAGAATTACCCTACCCATGATCTAGAGTTGGCCGCGATTGTTTTCGCACTTAAGTCTTGGCGCCATTATCTTCTTGGTGAGAGATTCGAGTTGTTCACCGACCATAAATCATTGAAGTACTTATTCTCTCAGAAGGATTTAAACTTAAGACAGCAAAGGTGGATGGAGTTCTTAGCATCCTATGATTTCGAGATAGCGTATACCCCTGGTAAGGGTAACGTGGTGGCAGACGCCTTAAGTAGAAAAAGGCTATCTTTGAGTCCATTGTTCGTGGAACGACGAAGCTTGGAGTTTCTTTCTTTGTTTGACTTCAGACCTTCTGTTGATTTTGTACCTGGTTTGTTGGCATCCTTGGAGGTTAGACCTACTCTTTTGAGACGGATTGGCGAGGCTCAGCGAGACGACCCACAGTTGGTTGTGTTGGTAGAGAAGCTTATAAGAGGGGAGTCGTCCAGCCATTTGGGTAGATACACCATAGATGATAAGGGATGGTTGCATAGAGACGGTAGACTTTGTGTACCGCAAGATGAGGGTTTGAAGAAGGCTATTTTGGATGATGCACATCGTTCAAGAATGACTATTCATCCCGGTGGAGACAAAATGTACCAAGACATGAAGAGAGTTTTCTTCTGGGCCGGTATGAAGAAAGATGTAGCCGAGTATGTGGCTAGATGTTTAGTGTGCCAACAAGTTAAAGCGGAGCAAAGGAAACCCGGTGGGTTGCTACACCCATTGGAAGTTCCGAAGTGGAAGTGGGATAGTGTCTCGATGGATTTCATCGATGGGTTACCGAGATCGAGGAAGGGCAATACGGGAATTTGGGTTGTGGTGGACAGACTTACCAAGAGTGCCCATTTTATACCCGTGAAGAGTAAGAGGACCGCTCCATGGCTTGCTTCGGTCTATGTTAGGGAGATTGTTAGATTGCATGGCGTGCCATCCAGCATTGTGAGTGATCGAGATCCTATCTTTACTAGTGAGTTTTGGAGAAGTTTGCAAGAGGCGGTAGGGACTCAGTTGTGTTTGAGCACCGCATATCATCCTCAGACGGACGGTCAGACCGAGAGGGTGAACCGTATCTTAGAAGATCTCTTGAGGCTTTGTATCTTGGATTTTGGAGGTACATGGGAAGAACATCTTCCTTTGGTGGAGTTCGCATATAATAACAGCTTTCAGTCCAGTATTGGTATGGCTCCTTTCGAAGCTCTTTATGGAAGGCCTTGTCGATCTCCTACATGTTGGTGGGAATCTACGAATAAGATCTTGCTTGGGCCGGATATGGTTAGAGAGACTTCAGAGAAGATTGATTTAATTCGAAGAAGGATGAAAGCAGCGCAAGATAGACAGAAATCTTATGCGGATCGGAGAAGGACGGAACTTGAGTTTGAGGTTGGGGATATGGTTTTTGTCAAAGTATCTCCATTGAGAAATGTGGTTCGCTTTGGGTCCGTTGGGAAGTTAGCACCGAGATTTGTTGGGCCATTTCCTATTAAGGAAAGGATTGGACGGATGGCATATAGGGTGGAGTTGCCCGACAGACTTAGTGGTGTTCATGATGTATTCCATGTATCACATTTGAGGAAGTGCTTACATGAGACCGCGGAGGTGGTAGAGCCGAGCTTGCTTAGAGATGTAGAGGTAGAGCGTGATGCGACGATTCGACGAGCTCCTACTCGCATCCTTGGGTCAGAAACTAGGAAGTTGAGGAACAGAGAAGTTCAGCTAGTTAAAGTGCAATGGGGAGATGACGAAAGCAATACTACTTGGGAGACGGAAGCAAAGATGCGTTCTTTGTATCCATTTCTTTTTGAGAGTATGTCTTTTAACTTCTCCTTTATTGCTTGTCTAGTACTTATCTTATCTTTAGTATATCCTCTCGCTAATACCTATGACCTTTAGATAGGGTAAAACCTATGGTTGAAACATGTGTTTGAAACATGTTATGGTTGATGGATGCATATGGATGCAATTGTTTGCTAGTGGTTGCTCGTGGATGCATATACACACACATTAGGCACTAGATCGGCTCAGTCACTTCATGTTGCATATTGCATAAATGGATGTGGTAGTTAGATTGATGGATGTATCATGGCTGTGTTATCATATGGATGATGCATTTTTGTGTATGGTTGTGCACGCATGTAGAAATTTGTATGTGTCAATAGGGTTTCGCATACATATTGGATGCATGGCACTATCATGGTTTGCATTAAGGAGGTTTACTGTATCAGTAACCGCCTGATTTTCGCATTAGGTAAGTACATATACACACACTTTTGCATATATCCATCCAGCATTTAGAATCTTGTAAGGACAATGATTGCTCGTGGATGATGCTTTGAGTAGATGGATGATTGGATGGTAGGATACGTTCTTCCTAACTTGAAGATTTCGGGGACGAAATCCTTTAAGGAGGGGAGAATGTAACAACCCGTATTTTCAATAACCTGTAATAACATAAATCGAGGCAGAATTTAATTCTAAAATGGGAATCAAGGGAAACGGGCTATGCCATTGCGTTCGTCTCGGAAAAATACGCGAAATAGAGTCCGAGTTTTCGAAAATCGGAGTCCGTATGACCAAGATATGGCCTCGCGAAGTTTCACGAAAAATTCCCAAATTAAAGTATACTTAATTAAGTGAAATGGGTTGTGTAGATATATATATATATATATATATATATATATTGATATATATATAAATATATATAATTGAAAATTTAATAAATAAATATGCAAAAATGCTCAAAACAGCGAATTGGGAGAGGGGAATAACCGAACCGGCCGATTTTTGAAGTCGACCCAAGCCCGCTGGGTCGACTAGGGGTTAATCCAGGGTGTTTGGCTGTCAACCCGTGGGCCGATTCGCTCAAGTGCAGATTTTGCATTTGAATGGTTCTCATGGTCCATCTTTAATCTAAAGGCCCTAGATGGTTCCTACACTTGACTTCTTCCCCAAGACATGCTTTGATGGCTTGGATTGAATCTAGGGTTAATCCTATGGCCTAAAACACTTGCCTAATCTATAAATAAGACCCTAACCTACCCTAATTCATTCATAATTAAACCTAGTAACTAAACTATGGCAAAATGCTAGCTCTCATGGCCTCCACTAATTTTATGAAGAGGGTTGCATACTAATCACTCTCTAATCAACTTCTAATCCCTTCTTAGCATCTTAATCTTCTTCATTTGGTGTTCAAAGTTGCTAGTTGTGAGTTTCTATCACTTTGATGATCTTTTGGTAAACTAATTAGATGAGATGTGATGAGATTTATGGTTTTGTATGTGGGTTAATGAGCTTTGAATCATATGATATGATGTTAGCATTAATCTTATGTTTATGCATGTTGAGTATGTAAGCTTATGCAAGTTTAATATGATGTATGTTATGTTTGCATGATGCTAAATATGCAAGTTGTGGGCTATGTAATCATATGCATGTTATGCAAGTTCATGGTAATATGCTATGCAAGTTACATGTATGTAAATATGCAAGTTACATGTTTGTTAATATGCAAGTTACATGTATGTAAATATGCAAGTTACATGTTTGTTAATATGCAAGTTACATGTTTGTTAATATGCAAGTTACATGTATGTAAATATGCAAGTTACATGTTTCTTTATATGCAAGTTACATGTTTGTTAATATGCAAGTTACATGTATGTAAATATGCAAGTTACATGTTTATTAATATGCAAGTTCATGATGACACATTATGCAAGTCTATAAGCTAATATGCAAGTTTGTTATGCAAAATGAATATGTAAGTTATGTGACATATTATATGCAAGTTATGTGACATGTTATGCAAGTTCATATGCAAGTTATGTGTTTGTTAATATGCAAGATGGCACCTTTGAAACATGTTCATTCATATGCAAGTTGACACCTTTTATATGTGTTATATCATGAACGAAATTACGTGGGAACGATGGGGTAATTAAATGCATAAGTTAATAAGATTGTGTGAAATTAATATAATTATGCATAACACAAAATAAATAAACATAGTATGGGAATTTGCCTATTTGGTTAGGTGTACCCATACTATGTGTTGGGAATTTACCTATTGAGTTAGGTCTACCCCATGGGAATTTACCTATTAAGTTAGGTCTACCCATGTTAAGAAAACTTGATTAATTAGGGATAATTAATATAAAATTATGAGGGTGATTAATTAGGTGTAATTAATTGACTAAGACACGAGGTTGGACTCAGTTGTAGCGTAAAACTGCCCGGACCCAACCGGCTTAACCAGTTGCTACAAATGTTAGCCCAATGTGAGAGGTCTTAGGCACAAACTAAATACGTAATTAATGTAAAGACACGAGGTTAGACTCTGTTATGACATAAGGCTGCCCGGACCCAACCGGCTTAACCAGCGGTCATAAAAGACAGTCTAATGTGAGAGGTCTTTACAAAGGTTACGTTCTTAATTAATTAATTAAGAAACACTTAACCACATTAGCATGTAGAGGGACATGAGGGGTTAAGTGGGTGCCTCGGGTGGCATGAGAAAATCTAGTGGTTGCCTTGGGTGGCAATAGAAAATACGATTAGAATACTTAACCAAAATGGAACATGTGATTAAAACATGATTAAAGGGTTAAGTGGGATATACTAGAAAAAGGGACAAGCTTAGGTGGGTAGCTTGTGGAGGCCCATTTCAACCAGTAACCCATACGTATCTTTGTGGGCTCGACCCATGTCGAGGACGGGACACGCATACTGGGCTTGACTGTAAGAGGCAAACGGGTTAGCGGTGGCAACGCAAGTCCAACGGGCTTCATATGCGTGAGTGGGCCCGGGCTGGTAGGTAAGCCGTTGTTGCATCGAGTAGATATAAGCCGTGCACCTTTAGTTTCCTCAGGTTGCCACATTGGGGAATGATACATCCCACGGTGGGGCCAGCACGGGTATCTACGTTAGGGAGCCGATCGAATGGGAAGTAGTGTGTACACCTAGTGGATTGTAGGGCCCCGTGGCGCCTACTTGGTCACCTAGGGGTACGCAGGTACTAATTAGTAAATTTTATAAGTCCTTGGGTGGGATCAACCTTTAAGTTAGGAACGACTGGTGTGGTGCAGTTTAGTAATTTACCTTAGGGAGGGTAGATGCGTCTTTATCCTTTATCTTCGTTTAGTTGACTGCTTAGGGTAGCCATTCATCCCTATATGTTACCGTATATCAGTTTATGTCTTCTCTGGTTACTTTAACGATTGTATTGTTAAAGTTATAGGACTCGCTCAGACTTATGTCTGACCCTGTTGTTTTTATCTTTTTCCCAACCCTCAGGTCCTACGGTGGATCCTAGCAGTAGTGGAGCTTGATCGGATTGCTGTTCCAGTCTTTAGGAGCTTGGATAGATGTAAAGCTCCAGTTATCCAGTTATCTTTTCTTTTGTTTGGCTATTGTATGAGAGTGGGATTATGTACTTCTTTATTTTGATGGATATTGTACTTGACCTTTCATGGTGGTTTTATGATGTAACCAGACATGTTTTACTTCCGCTGTTATGAGATGATGTTTTAAAATTTCAAGTACTATTTATATCTGTCTTGTTGTAATTTTTCTGTTCTATATTCACTAAAATACTCCACCGATGCTATGGCATTCCCTTAGTGAGTGATCATAGCGGGAGTGGGGTGTTACAATTACTAGCATGGAAATTATTCTGTACCTGTTTCTGTTTCAGTTTAGACATTAGGGTGAAACCTAATTCTGTTATACTAGTATTAGCGCAGAGAAGTGTAAAGCAATAGCTTATATCATTCTGTTCTTCTGTCTTATCTGCTACATCTGTTACAGTTATCTCTCATCCAGTTTTATTTTCATGTCATGTTATTATTATCTGTTCATAACTGAAAATCACTGGACTTGCCAGACTTTTGTCTGACCCTTGTTGTTTCGCCTCCTTTCTTCCGTTTCTCCCCCCTAGGTTTTGCAGAAGGGAATACTCTAGCTTGATCCAGATTTCTTCCGCTTGCAGTGCTTAAAGTATGGCTTGTCTTCTTCTGTGGGAATTATGATTTTAAACTATGCATTCTGAAGGCTTTTGTACAAGACTGATATTTTGTACTTGAATTCTGATATTGTGATTTGGAAGGATGTAACCAAGCTTCTGTTGAAATAAAGTTATAAATTTTTCAAGTACTATTTTATATTTCTTGTAAGTTTCTGTTCTGTTTACTAAAATGCTCCCCCAAAGTTAAGGCATTCCCTTGTGAGTGACCTTAACGGAGGTGGGGTGTTACACTACCGCTTGGAGTAAAACTGGTGATACTCCATTCTCGATCTTTTCAATCTAATTAAAGATTCATTAAAGCTCCACTTAGTTTTAATCTTTAACTGGGTTAAAGAATCAGTGTCATTTAAAACACGGTTCACGATAAATCCCAAAATCACATCACATTTCAATCAGTCCCTAACCGTAAATTAGCAAGTGAGCAATTCCCTATGTATTAACCCCGAAGGCCGAAACCAATATCAGATCAATACCCCAGAAACCATTTAACTTAACTAATCTCCAGTTAGTTTCTGATTTTCTTAACTCCTTTGGGTCTAAGAACAGTATTTTTGAAGATACCGTTCACGACAACCCAAAATCACATTCCATTAATTATCGGGTTAAAGAGCAAGTGTTATTTAAAACACTGTTCATGATAAATCCAAAAATCAATTTCAATTCAATTCCAATTAAATATCATTTCATTGGTATTCTTCATTATATCCAAATAAAAAGATTTAATCTTTTTCTCAACTGTGTTTAAGAACAGTGTTAATGAAGACACCATTCACGACAAACCCAAATCCCATTTGATATTAAATACAAGGCTCTGAATAGAAAATATACCGGCTTATATTCAATATCAAAATTCTACGACCAACAAATATCGTATTGGAAATAACGATATTAATATATCTTTCAAATTCCCATAACAATATCTGTATCATCACGAAATCCAACATCGAAATATTCCGAGGACAATTTCGATTCAAATCCATTCCAATGCAATTATCGGAAATTTTGGTTACTTTCAAAACCATTTCAAATCCAGTTTATTTATTTTAAAAATAAACAAATACTATTCTAGTTCAAAACTAGTTCATTTCGATAAAAATCTATTTTTATCTTTTCAAATATGGATTTTTTTCATCCCAATTCTTCACAAATCATTTCTTATGATTCTACACAAATTATTCATATTTTTAATAATTTTATTAAGGCCCGTACAGTCGATTTCCGTCAATGGCCATCGAACTGCACTTACAACGACCTTTTCCAAATTTGATTTGGACATAATTCCAAATCCAACCATTAGATTACTGATTCTTAATATTCGTTAGAAAGCTCTTTTCGATACGAACCCAACGGTTTTGGTTTTAGGAGAATCCGACGGTCGGATCTCCTGTAATATCCATTCAAAGCCAATGGTCGAAATTTGCGAACTGCCGCGACGTGGCGAGTTCTATTTAGGACATTTTATTATATATATAATATATAATATATACTTCATCGATTTCCTTTCGAAACGAATTTTATAAATCGTTTTAAATTCGTTTTCGAAACGATTTCAACTTCATTTCAAATTCAAATCAAAATTGATTTTTTTTTCTTATAAATTCATTTTAAATTCATTTCGAATCGATTTCTATTCAAATCGATTTCAATTCAATTTCAATCCGTTTTAAATTCAATTCAAAACGACTTCATTTCTATTTCAATTTAATTCGAATTTCAATTCTATTTGAATTTCAAATCATTTCAATTTATTTCGAATTTCAAATCAATTCAATTTATTTCGAATTTCAAATCAATTCAATTTATTTCGAATTTCAAATCAATTCAATTTATTTCGAATTTCAAATCAATTCAATTTATTTCGAATTTCAAATCAATTCATTTTATTTCGAATTTCGAATCAATTCCAATTTATTTCGAATTTCAAATCAATTCAATTTATTTCGACTTTCAAATCAATTCAATTTATTTCGAATTTCAAATCAATTCAATTTATTTCGAATTTCGAATCAATTCCAATATTCATTGAAAAATGAATAAAATCGATATAAATATCGTTCACGTTAAAATGGCGTCAATCTAATCAACACGGCTTCATATATTTCTATTTTCAAATATTCTGTTCCGAATATTTCGTTTCAAATATTTCTATTTCAAAATTGGAATGAGGCCCAATCAATTACCATATAATGTTAATTATATGGATTTTCTACAACACATGTATAAAATAACGACGATAAATAATCCACCATCATCTAGAGTGCGTTCTGCACTGTATAAGCATCAAATATAAATATTTAACGCTTATGACAGTTTGTCAATCAATCGATAGACATACAACTAATTATTGGGATTAGTGTATGCCATATATCATCCCAATACCCATGTGGGGTTTCAAACAATCAAACACATATTTTATTTGTGAAGTTGGGCGACGTGTAAAATTTATCGTCCCAATCAATATCAGTCAAATGTGTGTATATAAACAAATCGTTCGATTTGTTTATATTAATTTATTTCATTTCATATACACGTTCAAAATTCTATTTTTAACTATAAAATATTTTCCACTATAAAATATTTTATTTCGTTTCACATCACATCACACAATCAACTACACATCAAAATCAAACAAACAAGCATACAAGCCATCCATGGTCTGTGGATGACGGGTGTCGGGTGCTACTAAACACCGTCTGCATCCTAGTATATATTTTAACTAGAAAAATATTAAAGGTGAGGAGTCCTCACAGAGGGTTCCACCCCACCGTTCTTTGCTTTTGAACTGCTGAACCGTCTGGATCTGCTTGAAATTCCATTGCAGTATTTTCACGCTGTTCATATATAAAAATTATATTTTTATGATTTCATTTCAATAAATGAAAATTCTATTTTTATTTCACTTCACATATTTTTACAACGCTTCTTTCTATATAAAAAGATTATTTTTATATTTCTACTTCATATATAAAGATCGGACTTTTATTACCTATATAATATAAAAATCATATTTTTTACTTCACTAAAAATCATATTTTTATTTGGTTACATGTATAAAAATTATATTTTTATGATTTCATTTCAATAAATGAAAATTCTATTTTTATTTCACTTCACATATTTTTACAACGCTTCTTTCTATATAAAAAGATTATTTTTATATTTCTACTTCATATATAAAGATCGAATTTTTATTACCTATATAATATAAAAATCGTATTTTTACTTCACTAAAAATCATATTTTTATTTGGTTACATATATAAAAATTATATTTTTATTCTTTCCATAGTATAAAAATCGAATTTTTATTTTCATTCCTTCCTGATAAAAATAAAGTTCATATTTTTATCTCACCTCCTATACTATAAAGATGATATCTTTAATCTTCCTATATTATAAAAATTATATTTTTTTAATCTTCTTCCTGTTAAAAATCCAAACTTTATCGTTTAAAAAATCTTATCTTTCTATGATTAGAAATCCTATCTTTCAATTAAAAAATATAAATAAAAATCGAATCTTTTAATGTTAAAACCCAATTTTTTTCCTTTGAAAAATCATTTCTTGTCTATTAAAGAAAATCATATTTTCTTTCTTCGAAGAAAATAAATGAAATCATGAAAAGAAAATAAATGAAATAATGAAAATAAAACTTACATATACCGTTGAAGGGGGGTTTCCATGCCATCGCTGGACAGTGGAGGAGGTGCAAGCGGCGGGCTCCTGCAGGGTGGCGGCGGGCTAGGTTTTCGACGGAGGTGCATAGTCCAGGCAATGGAGGTAGAAGCTGAGGGAGGAGGAGATGAAGGAGGGGTCGTCGAAGGTCAGAGGGGGTCGGCGAGGGGCGGGGTTGCTCCTTTGGTCGGCGGCGGGCGGTTGGGTGCTCGGGGCGTCGGTTTGGGCGTGGGTGGCTTCGAGCTGGAGGGGGATAGCGTTGATCGAGGGAGGAGGTGGAGGGGGGCCCGACGTCGATGGGGGCCGACGGTCGGAGGGCGTGGCGGTGGAGAAACGGCGCGGGGGGGGGGGGGGTTCGATTTGAGGCAGAGCGGGTTTTTTTTATTATTATTTTTTCTTCTGAACCGAAAAGTGAAAGAGAGAGGGAGGGGCCAAGATATTATATAATATTTAATTTAACCTCAAAAAGAAACATTTATTTTTGAACTCGAAATCGAACCCACCGCCTATCGTACCTAGCGTTTTACCCCCATTCTGAACACAATGGGATATATATCGTAGGCCAATCCAGCTGTTTCGACCAGTTTTCGTCAAAATCAAAATATAACTCTATATATTGAATATGAACGCGCATCCAATTTACCGAGGTCACATACTAACTAGAAAAATTCCCAAAAAATATTTTCTAGCTTCGTATCGATGATACGGTCCTAACGAAACTAGTTTCGTCGAATTCTGAGACCGTTTGAAAAATGGCCATTTTCCAGTCGATTAAAATCAACTGAAACTGGTCAAACGCGTTTTCCTTTGCCACGCTCACATATTGATTCAAAAAATTACGAAATTTGAAACTTAGTAATAACTTGACATCGCGGATCCAACAAAAGTGGTTTCGTCGAAATCCGAGGTCGTTTGCAAAATGGCTATTTTTAAGGGCCGAAATTCCATAGCGACTATTCCGAATTTTCAACTGCACATATCTTTTGATTCCCGCTATGAAATTTTGCTTTCTCGGATTCATTGGAAAGATTCTCAATTAGATTCAAATATTTTTGGTTTCACTAAAATTCGGTTTATTTTGAATCCTGTACATTCATTTGAATTTTGAAATCGAATTATCGAACTACTGCGCCATTTCCAATTCCTTTTATATTTTTAAATAATTATTTATATTCTAACGACGATCTATATAAATATATGCATTCGAATTCTATTCAAAATAAATTTCTCGTTGATATTATTTAAAATAATCCATTTTAAATATTCAAAATTCATCAAAATTGCTAAAATAAAATTTTTAAATTGGTCTAGATTTCCGGGTTATTACAATCTCCCGCACTTAAAACTTTTCGTCCCCCAAAAGGAACGAAGCCGAAAGTTGTTTAACAATTCAACTCAACTTTCAGTACTTTCACTACGGCTTAAGTTCTTCAACTTTTCAGTTTCTAAGAACTTTTCAAATTTTTCAAAAATTTGGCAAACACCCTAAATTTTCGAAAATTTTCGCCATAACCTCCCCTGCACCGGGACTTCGGGATATTTCATATAGCCTCCCATAGCTTTCTTCAATCCGAAAGAAAAAGAAAAAGCCAAGCGGCTAGCCAATCGGCTCACAAAATCACCCAAAACTCAAGAAATACAATAAACATGTACCTATTTGTCGGGCAAACAATTTTATTCCTCTGCTCTAGCCTCCTTGTTATTACCTGTTCAATGGATACACATGTATATGTATGCAAATGCGACAAATTTTCAATACAATTCACGATTTGGTTCAAATTGGCTATATGGTTCAAATTTTAATTAATCAAACAACACAACTAGCAATCAATTAGTTGATTAACGTTTCAAATCCATAATTTTGATATATAGTCAAAAATCACATTTTTGGTACCAAATCACAACAATAAGCCCTATCTAATTTTGGTTCTCACACCAGTCTAATGGAAATATATAGACATCACCCTTTTGACACTCGAACATCAACTCTGATGACGATGCATCAATCATCAGAATCCTCTCTGGGCGAATAGAATGTGATTCTATATCTACCCAATATATTTAAAACTTCGAATACACGCGGATCAGACGCATACGTAAAATCTTTATATACTGGATAGTCCAAATCAATATAAATAAATATTCAAATACGAATAATTCGATTTAAATTTTCAAACAAAATTTGTTTTCATTTTCAAAAATATACTCATCACACTCGTTCTAGGATACTACTGATCCTATCTCTAACGAGTCATTCTCGTTGGATATTACTAATCCAATTTCTGATGAATTCTTTCGTATGGTTCTAATGTGTGTTGTTCTCTGAGCTTTGTAAACCAAAGCTCTGATACCAACTGTAACGACCGGGAATTTCGCTCGATCCGAATCAGTCGGTAAACCGATCAAGAACGTTCGAAATGCCTGATTGTTTCGAGAACATGACAAAATAGAACGCAGACGGAAGAACATTTCATTGTATATTACGACAATTCCATCAGATTACAAGAATATACAGAGTATAAATGAATAAATATTACACAGAAAATATCAGAGAATACAATACATTACATAGCAGTGGAAAATAATACAACACACAACTAGAAGTAATACACAGATACAAAGCTTTCCGAGTATCGTTCCAACTGTAAATCAGGATCCTGTGAATATAAATCTGCAAAACCAAAACTACTAGCTGCCCGTGTCAAAATAAGGGCACCCAGAGTTTAGGTTAAAACAGTAAACTCCAGGTCAGTCATGGGACTGGTGTGAGAAATAAAACAGTTATTTATCTTTATTTTAAAGTTCGGCAAATCAAGGGACCACGCCGTATAACACGGAACGGGTTTCCTCCCAAGAACACCAGTGCATAAAACAACAGCGCCATGCTAGATAAAGAAAAATGAAGCTATTATAAGATCTAGGTCCCATCACACAATGCAACGCAAGCCGGAGGATAGGGTTTTTACCTTATAATAGCCAAAGAATGCTTGATACGCTAAAAATAGATCATTTGATACTATTATAAGTGCATAGTGTATAAAACAATTTCAATCATAAGTATCAATCATAGACGGCATGAGTGCCCCATACCACTATGTCGCTATATATGGGTTTACAACTAAAACCGCAAAGTTTCATATTGGAAATTTGATTTCCTTCTACGAACCGAGGCAAAAGATAGTCCTCACCGATTCGAGACGCTCTAGCCCGTGTCTCAGGACGCAGACACAGGTGAGTCCTTGGAGCGACAGGGCCGGTCCACCGATGTGGATTAAAATTCCTGAATACTGTGTTTCCCTACCTTTTGGGGTGTTAATGAGCCAACGAATGACTCCATCGGTCCCGGATCGACAGATATAACCGAGGCGCCTCCAATTCCATCAACCACATGAGTCAAACTCGTCAGCCAGTTCAAGCACTGACGCCACTACTAACTAGAAAGAAACGCATGCCCTCCCTGAGGTCCTTCTCCCGTTTTTGGTTCACACCGGGGTATGAGGCTCGCGAATTAACGCTACACAAAGCTACGCCACAAAGGCCGTGCTTTGATCATCAACCACAAGACTCTGCTTTCAAAAAAAGCCTTGATCATTTGCATCTTAGCATACCACACAGGCAAACCACTCCATGCAACCGATATCCATCAATCACACAGAATGATATCCAATGTCAGACACAGTCCATTTACAAGTCCGTTCTGGGTCTGAACGAAACCGGAGGCACCTTGTACCTCGCATATCCATCGATCTCCAAGTACGTCTGGACGACCACCAACTGATTCCCTCCTCTTGGGTGTACGGCCCAATTAAGATCATTAGTAATTTTCCAAAAGACGTGAAGACCTCGGGTCTTCAACCACAGTCTTCATCTTCGACACCACGTCGAATCAGTTATTCAGAATGGGATAAACCCGGTGTTTCTGAATAACCCGCGTATATAATAAACAAGTGTTACACAAACCCAACATACGCCTCATTCCAATTCATCAGTCACTAACCGTCAATTAGCAAGAGAATAATTCCCCAAATATTAACCTCGAAGGCTGAAACCAACATCAGATCAATACCTAGAAAACCGTCCTTCTTAGCTAACCTACAGTTAGTTTCTAAATTTCACATTCTTAGGGAAAGGTTCCCATTAATTTTATCTAAGATAAATTCATCTAAATTAATTCTTTTTCATTTTAGCTAACCACACCGAAGTAATTATTTATTTTATTTCCTAATCCCAAACTATTTATCCCATGAAGTAAAACTGGTCATACTTCATATCTAACACCACCGTGTTATCGGTAAATTAAATTACCATTTCGCGTTCAAATCTAATTAAAGATTTAACTACCGCTTAGAGTAAAACTGGTGATACTCCATTCTCGATCTTTTCAATCTAATTAAAGATTCATTGAAACTCCACTTAGTTTTAATGAAACACCCCACCTCCGTTAGGGTCACTCTCAAAGGGAATGCCCTACTTTTGGTGGAGGTTTATAAGTAAAAGTCACAGATATACAAGACAGATTAAGAACACATATTTTTGAACAGCGGAAAACAACAGCTTTTATTTCATTAAAATATGTGTTACACAAACCATGCCATAATTTGTTTTACAATACTTCCAAAAACATAACATCTTCATAACTGTCTTGATTACATTATTTAAAGAAGCATAAAGAAAACATAAATAAACTGCATAAGTCCCATAATTGCTGTCCAAAGCCATAGTCCAAAACGAAAAGATCCAAGCAATACATTCTTTCTCTTCGAGCTGGATGTGAAATCTGGTCAAGCTGCGATATTTCCTCCCTGTGGACCTGGGGGGGGGAACGAAAGAAAAGAAGGCGAAAGAAAAGTAGAGTCAGACATAAAGCCTGAATAAGTCTAGGACTATTCAGTCTATGAATAAAGAACTGGGTATGATGAGTATAAACTAGAAATGGGAAAGCACCATAAACTTAGTTAAGTTGTCTAGGGTTGAATATACTATCGTACCCCATATTAATCTCTGTACCCATATAAACTAGTTCCCAACAGGCACCCCATAATCAGGGTGAAGTGATCCACTTATGATGATCGGCTCCTACTCGCATTTTTACATGTGTCTTACGACCCCCGATGTTGTAGTTACCTATGCTGGTCCCACCATGGGGTGTATCAAGTTCCATGGTGGTGGCTCGACACAATTCTAGAATGCACAGGTATGCTACTGGTGCCCAGTGCCTTATTTTTCTGTGCCGGAGTGTGTGCACGCCCACACCCCGTTAGAACCTACACTGCTGCACCACCGCCGTCGATTTGACCGCTTACAATCAGCCCAGTAATCGTGCCCCACCCTGCCTAGTTTCAGGGTATCATGATACCTTATAGGGTTACTGCTGAAAAGGGTCCCCCGCTACTAGGTTTTCTATTTCTAGCCAACATGCTAAGTTGGTTAAGTGTTTTATAAACCTAACCCCCAATCAGTCTGTTTAGTTTAGCATGTTCCATTCTGATTAAGTATTAATTTAGTTTACTTAATCCTATCAATCCAGACTCAGCCTTAATTGTCTTATTAAAGCCTTGACCTCTCACATTAGACAGGTATTGTTGTGGCTGCCTGTTGCCGGTTGGGTCCGGGCAGTCTTACGCCACAACTCAGTCTAACCTCGGGTCCTTATTGGGCTCCGTGTTTAACCACCCACATTGGATAGGTATTGTTGTGACTACTGGACAGCCGGGCGGTTTTGGGCAGGTTTACATCACAACTCAATCCAACCTCGGGTTAAACACATCGTATTTTCTACATTTACATATTTTGTCTCTTTTCTTTTTATATGTAAATATTTGCGGCCCATTATTCAAGTTCATCTTTATTGGTTAAATTTCATTTATGCCACTTAATTGTTTTTCAAGATTGTTGGCATGCGTCGAAATGCCAACACATATGTTCTATATTTTAGCCCAAACGTCATTACCCCCGTTTTATACGTTCGCTCCACTGTAAGGTGTGTTGGGTTTAATACTTAAACCCAATTTAGCCAAATGAAAAGGGGAGGCTTATAACATGGTGTTTATAAGGTGACATGAAAAAGGGGAGTGTGAACGCATGAACTTGCAACGAACGATCCAATTAACATAAAGTAGGCAAAGGTGAACTTGCAATTGTAACATCATATAATCATGGCTTAACATGAATCATTTTATCCATATAATTATAGCATAAACATACCTAAACTTAAATCATGGTTTTTATTCTATCTATGTAAACTTGCAAGTGGAATGCAATTCTAGTGTAATTCTAATATAACTTATGTGTCACATATATTATCATATGATTATGATAACAACATAAACCTAAAAAAAAACATGTTTCAACTTGACATAATAACAAACATAGTTTAGTCATGTTCATAAAATTAATACAAGTTCTCAAAGATGCTTGCTTTTGTCACTATCATAAAAACATGATTTTTATACTTGAACTATGATGCCAATTCCACATAACCTTCATATGAATCATAATACTTAAGTGGATCAAATTACACTAAAGATGACCATAAAATTATACATCATGTTGGCATAACAGTAAATCATATACTTGCATGAATCTCAAATAAACTATTACAACATATAGTTGTTACTTTCAACATGAATCATATACTTGCAATTATCAAATGGGTGTTGTAAATAACTACCACAAACATGTAGTTTTCAATATGAATCATATGCTTGCATGGATCCCAATTAAAATTCCACAACTTGTGGTTGTCAACATAAATCATATACTTGTATGAATCCAATCGTACACCATAGCATTGCCAAATGGTTTAGAATCAAAATAACATACAAATATAGATTATTATCGCCACAATTCCATTTCGTTGTTAACTTCCAATGCAAATCACGTACTTGCAAATATCCAATCGTATACCATAATATTCCCAAATCGTTTAGCATCAAAGCAACATACAAATATAGATTATTATCGCCACAATTCCATTTCTTACTTTACACAAATCAACACAATTATTTAATTCACATCGGAATAGCACTCTACTTACAACGTATGACGAATCTTCAATTCAGGAATCTGAATTCTGAATTTGGGGATGCTATCCTTTGTTGTAGGCGTTGCTTTGATTTGATTAACGTTGCTTTAAGCTTTGAATTATCTCCTAGTTGTTTCTCTATTTCTGACGGCTATCCTTAGTCTCTCCTCAGCAACATGACGGTCTCATCTCCATTTTAGTTTGTGTGAATTAGGGTTAGTCTTCGGTCCTTTTTATAGAGTTTTTGAGTTGATTTAGACCATCGATGAAGCTTGGTTCAATAATAGCCGTTCGTTTGAAGGAGTGACCAACCAGGAGCTGACACCTAGCCCTAGTGACAAGGCAAGGCTCAGAAAATCGACCAAACACAGACCTGGCCAGCCAAGACTTGACCAGACCTGACCAGCAGGTCATTTTTGACCTGGGCGCACCTGGCAGGTGCGCCATGTCAAAAATGTACTGGCGCACTTCCCAAGTGCGCCAGTTCATTTTTGTTCTGGCGCACTTCCCAAGTGCGCCAGTGCATTCTGACCCGTTTTCTGGTTTTTCGCCCAACTTCGTTCGTCCATATCTTCTTCATACGATATCCGTTTTATGCAAACTCAGACTCTATCTCAAGAAGAAGTCCGAGACGAACGCAATGGCGTATCCCGTTTCCCTTAATTCTTTGATTTAAAATTAGTTATACTTTAATTTGTGAATTTCACGGTTATAGAATATACGGGGTGTTACATTCTCCCCCACTTAAAAGGATTTCGTCCCCGAAATCTTCAAGTTAGGAAGAATGTATATCCTAACATCCAAACATCCATCTACTCGTCCATCAAACATGAGCATCCATTGTCCTTAAAAGACTTCTAATGCTTCTTGATAATATGCGAAGTGTGTGTGTACATGTACTTATCTAATGCAAAATCAGGCGGTCTACTAATTCAGTTGACCTCCTTAATGCAAATTATATAAGTGCCATGAATCCATTATGTATGCAAATTCTCCTATTCATGATTCTACATGAGTGCACAATCATTCATATAAATGCAACATCCATATGACAACACATTAAAGTTCAACCATATACGAATCCAAACATATATGCATATGCGATATGAAGTGACTGAGCCGATCTAAAACCTAGATTGTGTGTGTATATGCAACCACGAGCAACCACTAGCAATCACTTGCAACCACTTGCAACCATCAATCATAACATGTCTCAAACACATGTTTACACCCAATTGTTCCTATCTAAAGGTATAGTCGAATGATAGAAGCAAGTAAAAAAACTTTGTGCCCATTAGGCAATGTCAAAACTGGAAATCTATGCCACATATATATTGATTAGGAGAAGAACTCTCTAAGCATCAGCCCCGAAGACCGAAATCAACATCAGACTGACACCCAAAGAATTACTCAACCCAACCACTATATATGATTCTAGGAAACTAAGCATGATGGACTCCTTTTAGGTCACATGGAGTCCCTTCCTAAGACCAACCCGTATCCTATAAAACCCAAAAAGTTTTGTCAAACCAACGAGCACCCTCAAGCCCCAACATGTGTTACTAACAGATGAGTCATACTCC
Source organism: Allium sativum (assembly GCA_030737875.1). Lineage (NCBI taxonomy): Eukaryota > Viridiplantae > Streptophyta > Magnoliopsida > Asparagales > Amaryllidaceae > Allium > Allium sativum. Next base: position 10,122,891 of record JASFAX010000027.1, on the reverse strand, counting down.
CTATGGGGTTTGCAACAGAAATTGGATTGAGAACGGGACCGAGAGGATATACAAAAAAGATAGCATGCAAGCAAGCTCTACAGGAAGAGAGGGATCAAGGATATACACTTAAGAAGAGATATGATGCACGAATCTAGTCTTCAATCTTCTAAGTCGCATTTCCTTGAGCTTAACTCCATTATGCTTTGTCCGTCTTTAACTTCACAATTTCGTAGCTTCTTAATTCTTGTTTCCAAAATATGAGTTGGAACCTATTTCACTGTTGCCTCTCGTTCCTCTTTCACTTACTCTACTTCTAGTATACTCGGCTCAAGCATAACGGTGTACTCATGGTTTCATGCAAGCTCTCCAAAATTCACTAGTGAATCTTAGATCTCGTTCACTTACTATCAGGTATTCCACGTAGTAGAACTATCTCTTGGAAATAAATGCCAACCATGTTGCCAAATGTACTTACTAAGGTGATTCTCTACAACTCATGCATAAGCGAAATGAACCTTCTGCCTTAGTGGCGAACACTACTCGATCGGATTACAAATTACCAATAGATTCTAGGAAACAAATCATGACAGAACCCTAAAGGTTACCTGCGACTTCGAGGGTATTACCGAGGCAAGTCAAGAGTCTAACTACCCTCTTTTCGAAACCTAGATGGTCACCCTTACTGGATAACCACTCCATCGCTAGAATCAACAAATGGCCCAAAACAAAGGTACTACATTTAAACTCTACGCTTGGAATAAAAATTTTCAATCCCACACAGATCATAGACAAATGAGCCGGGCCCTCAATTGGGTTTGAAACAATTAAGGGGTCCTCTACCATACTAGTTTTTAGGTGTAGAGATTCCACTAAAGCAGACGAGATAAAGGAGTGTGATGCGCCAGAATCAAATAAAGTGCGAATGGGGTGATCATAAAGATAAACTATACTTTCTACAGAAGTATTTATACCTCGTTGTTGCAGAGGTGGCGCCTCTAGCACATGAACTTGTGCCCTTGTGGTGGATCCAGCCCTCTGCCCCTATCCTCGTTTCTTTGGCCAGTCCTTAGCCATATGGCCTGTTTCACCACAAGAAAAGCACCCGCCGTTCATCTTGGCCTTTTTTTCCGGCAATCTTTCACTAAGTGCCCCACTTTGCCACAGAATTTACACTTCCTCTTCTCTTGGGACTTATTGTCTTTCCCGCCCTTCTTAAAGTCTGTCTTCTCAGGGCAGTCTTTGCTGATGTGTCCAGTCTCCCCACAATGAAAACATTCTCCTTGCTTTCTTTTCCTTTTTCTACAATCCTTGGCTATGTGCCCTTCCGTACCACAAAAATTGCATTTCCTTTTTTCTCGTTTCTTGTTATTACTGTTACGATCCTTTTTTGTTTGACTATTACTCGTCTTCCTACTCTGGGACTCTTCTGCTTGCTGGTTCACGTGGAGGAGGAGGAGGAGTGAAAGCGTCAGCAGCTGGGGAGTAAGGTCTCCAGACGTGCTGAAACAGAAAGGATAGATTCAAAACGAAGGATAGAAGACAGTACCTATGGCTTTGGGGGCTTTGCCTTTTTTTTAAAAAAAATTAAAATAATATTTTATCTTTTAAAAATGCTTCTTTAAATTTCCTTTTTGAAAATAAATTTTCAAAACTTTTTATCTTATCTGGTAAACCTATGCTCTGATACCAAGTGAAACACCCCACCTCCGTTAGGGTCACTCTCAAAGGGAATGCCCTAATTTTGGTGGAGGTTTATAAGTAAAAGTCATAAATATACAAGACAGATTAAGAACACATATTTTTGAACAGCGGAAAACAACAAATTTTATTTCATTAAAATAAGTGTTACACAAACCATGCCATAATTTGTTTTACAATACTTCCAAAAACATAACATCTTCATAACTGTCTTGATTACATTATTTAAAGAAGCATAAGAAAACATAAATAAACTGCATAAGTCCCATAATTGCTGTCCAAAGCCATAGTCCAAAACGAAAAGATCCAAGCAATACATACTTTCTCTTCGAGCTGGATGTGATATCTGGTCAAGCTGCGATATTCCCTCCCTGTGGACCTTGGGGGGGGGGGAACGAAAGAAAAGAAGGCGAAAGAAAAGTAGAGTCAGACATAAATCCTGAGTAAGTCTAGGACTATTCAGTCTATGAATAAAGTTCTGGGTATGAAGAGTATAAACTAGAAATGGGAAACACCATAAACTTAGATAAGTTGTCTAGGGTTGAATATACTATCGTACCCCATATTAATTTCTGTACCCATATAAACTAGTTCCCAACAGGCACCCCATAATCAAGGTGAAGTGATCCATTTATGATGATCGGCTCCTACTCGCATTGTTACATGTGTCTTACGGCCCCTGATGTTGTAGTTACCTATGCTGGTCCCACCATGGGGTGTATCAAGTCCCATGGTGGCGGCCAGACACAATTCTAGAATGCACAGGTATGCTACTGGTTCCCAGTGCCTTATTTTTCTGCGCCGGAGTGTGTGCATGCCCGCACCCCGTTAGAACCTACACTGCTGCACCACCGCCGTCGATTTGACCGCTTACAATCAGCCCAGTAATCGTGCCCCACCCTGCCTAGTTTCAGGGTATCATGATACCTTATAGGGTTACTGCTGAAAAGGGTCCCCCTGAAACGACCCGCAAATCCGTACCCTTTGAGTCGACAAATAACACAACACGTCCAACCCAAATTGCACAGAAATACGAATCATTTTTAGAAAGAAGTTAGAGGATGAGAATATAGAAAGAAAGAAATGTTAGAATAGAAGAAAAACGAAGATCACAACTCACAGCGGAACGAATAAAATATATTAAATAACATAACTTTTGAAATACAAAACAGTATCTGTATATATATACGTACCATTATCAGAGCACAACAATTATTCCTGGAGCAGTTATCAACACCTGTTTCCAGATACAACATAGTACACAGCGGAAAAATGTGATAGTCTATTGCTAACTGGTGAAGCCTCCTGCTTCAAACTCCTCCAAGTGAATCTGAAAAATCCTAACTACTTGACTGCCCGTACAAATTTGGGCACCCAAGATTTTAGGGAAAACAAACAAAATAAACTCTGGGTCAGTCATGGGACTGGTGTGAGTAAACTCCAACCATCTGTTTAACTTTCAAATTTCTTTCGAAAGAAATGATAATCGTAAGACCGATCCACACATAAACACGGACGGTTTTTACCTTACGATAACCCGAAACATTTGATATCGAAATCTGGTGATATTATAATAGTGTCTACAACAAATAAATAGAATCTAGCGGAACGCTTGCATCTCACGCTCCATATATAATATAAAATCAAAACCCGCAGGGCGCTTATTGGAGATTGGATTTCCAACATGACAAGGTATGGGTCCACCTTCCGATAGTGTATCTCTAGAGACGAATACACTGGGTTCAAGAAGAACGTCTTGCAACCCGGCCCACACATGACCGACCACCCATTTCGCTTGAGTGTATCGAATGTATACCACCGACGGTTGGGATCAGCAACCGCCTCCCGAAAAGGGACAGCATCGATAGATTTAAGAAGCAAAAGGAATTTCTATAGATAGGTGGTTATACATCCTAATGGGTGCGACCCACATAGCCATGCTGCCTGCCCGATTTTTGTCAATTCCCAGTTGTGAGGCTTGAGGTTTGAATTATCTTCCAGAACATCTGGCCACCATTCACTTTGAATGCCACATCGTCATACCCGCCAAACCACAAATTGATTTCCTCAAAAATACCACGGGTATAAAGCTAAGGGAAACGAATTTCTCCGCCACCAAACGTAAGTACGTTTGAAGAGATCAACTTACGCGATCCGTTAGATATACTCTGTCAGACATTCGTCCATTCACATTGTCCTGGGACTGGACAAACCCAAGGCATTATTCTATAAACAGGATAGTCCTTACATAGCTCCGTCTTCAATCATATCTGATCGCAACGCTAACGCCCATACAGAGTGGTTTTCAGATACTGAATCTGATCCCGGTCTCTCCGTATTGACAACGGAGGTATATAAAAATAAAACTTTGATAGTCGGTGATTTAACTATCAAAGAAACATCCATACAATCAACTGTCCTATTTCCAAATGGAAATTCTATCAATCAAGCATCAAACAACACTGGGCCCTTTTTATATTAGTTCTTTATTACATTATCATTTCCAATTCCCATTTTCCACCTTCCGTGTTCTTTCAAAGCTCTATTTTTTTTCTCTTGATTATTGGGAAACATTTCCAATATATATAATTCCTTTATTGAGAAAATATCTTTTACTCTAGTTAGAAAACATTTCTAAATCCTTTGAATTAACTGATGTTATAAACATCGTTATTATAACTCAAATCATAAATCATTCGTTAACTAACGATATCACTAACCAACCCTTGCTATCGAGCCTTAACCATTTCTCCGTCAATAATGCAGTCAGTCAAGTTGGGGTATAATTACCTCTCAGACCTTAACTGAACGACATTCTTAACTTTGAAACAGTCAGAGCTCACAACTTTAAACCAAACATTGCTTACGCGACTCTCGGATTAGATCTACGAACACACCTACTTTATAAAAATATTGATTATAACGGTAGCGTTATAATCGCTGTCTTCAAATGTTTGGTTTATAAAACATTGCTTTCAAAACAGCGTTAAAACCGTTGTCTAGTATTATAGAACACTTATCATAACCATAGCGTTAAGATTGCTATTAAAACAGTTATTATAACGGCAGCGTTAAAATTGCTATTTAGATTTATAAAAGCATTTCTTATAACAACAGTGTTATAATCGCTGTTTAAAATTATAAAAGCATTTCTTATAACAACAACGTTATGATTGCTGTTTTGAATAAAATACCGTGTGCGACGCACACGCTTCCGTTGTTCATTTATAAACTCTGTTTATTTTAAACAATTCAAGTTCTCCTTTAAACATATTTATAAACTATACATTCTTCTAACCACTTAATTCGATTTCTATAAATCCCCTTTTTACATACATTTTATTTGCAAAACATTTCCTTGTTTTAAACTATTTATTCTTTTATTTTAAGCATTTGAAAATCTTTCTTTAAACTTTCCTCTGTAATTTGCTAAATTCGGATCCATTTCCAAATATTGGTTTCAAAACCGATACTCACTTTCAAATATACATTCATATTTGAACTCACCCTTTTAATTTATCCAATGGTTAATGATCCACTTAATTTATATCTTTATTTATAACATTTTTTCTTGGTTTACCCAATGGAATAGGTTTCCATTTGCAGCTCAATGAAAAAGAAATTATTTCTAATTTGGAAATAAACTCTGCTTTTAAATTCTAATTTCCTTTTTCACATTCGATGATATTTTACGGTATCTAAAATACCAGGTTCCTAAGGCCAAGGTAAACCAAACACACAAATTCAACCATGGATAATGTAGCATAACATATATCACCATCAAATAAAACAGTAAATAAAATGTTGAGGGATCCAGTTGGATCCCTCTAACCTGTTTCCCTACATCCACAGATGTTAGTAACATCAAAAATATCGCATTAATGAAAAAATCAATCAACGATGTGATTATATCAAACAATTTATCAACTATTCAACCAAGCAACCATTTCACATTATAAAATAATTTAAAACTCGTTTATATATAAAAATATAAACGAGAGGGAGTTAGTGAGTTTACTCACCTCGTTTTTGCAGTTGATGGTCCTGCTTCCATTTCATTTTAAAATCCAACAAGCATTTGATTTCATCACGAAATTCCAATAGCGTTGTTCTCAACCGCATTAGTTCCAAAGTATAGATTCTATCGTTACGGTTCCAACATGATCAGTTTCGTCAAATTCTTAACTGTCTGTTATGCCTCTAATCGCTCTGGTAGCTATTTTCTTCCCCGACATCAGCATCTCCGCAGTGCACCATGACCGATATGTCCTTTCCATCCATACTTCCTCTCCATGCCCAACCGATCCCATCAAACCGTTCAGCATCTCATTTTTCTTCTTCTTTTATTAGCGTTAATACTTCTTTATGAATAACCTAGCTCCAAAATCTGAAATTGCTTTCCCAAGTGATTGCAAGAGCTCTTGCAGGTACAGTGCATAAGTTAACTCCTTGCTTCTTTAGATCATTCTGATAAGATTTGTTATTGTCATGGGCGTGATCTTTTAATTAAATACTAATATTTTTTGTCATAAGTTCAATCTAACATAACGTACCGGTATTGACATGGCTTATATCACCATTTCCAACATATTTCCATTCAGTTTTCTTACGCCCAAACCCAACAGACGGAATTTCCATCAGTCCCTTGTCCAAGACAGTGTTTCATCCCCAACAACAGAGTAACAAATACCGCTCCACTTCACTACAGCGTGTCCCATCCCCACACTAATCCCTCCTTCCCAGTAAAAGAATCCCACTCACGTTCTACGCAAATCCCCCTTTCATGAAGTTAAGACCAAAGTCCTTCATCACCACAAACAATCGGATCCCTTCCTTACTCCTATTCCTTTCACCGCTCCACCCTCTTTACAGACTAAGGCCACCAGACTAACCTTCTTCACAAGCTCCTCCTTGGCAACACCGGAGACCACCGCATCCCTTTCCCCCAAAGCGCCGTACCACGAGCTGTCACCAACGAATCTTCCCCTTCGATGCTTCAACTCCGAAAATTTGAAACCCTCATCATCGATTGAACAAATTTGCGAACAGTAAATCATGGAACCGAACGAGATCTGATTTGGTGGAGTTTCGAATTTTATCTTGATTTTTTTTTCTCGGATTTTTGAAGGGACCGGTTTAATCTTTGGGAAAGAGCTAGTGTTAGCTGACGGGGGAAAAATGGGTTTGATTTATGTTTGCCTGAGACCAAAATGAACAGGTACTGTATTTAAAGAAGAAAGCTAGTTTGGCACGCACGGAACCAATTGTCTTGCCAGTCACGGAAATAGGATGCCTTGATTTGCACGGAACTGAGTTTTCTTGGGCCTCACGGTTCTCATTTCTTGGTACCCACGGGTGAACATAGTTTAGTGTTCTTGAGTCTATTAAGGTAGTTTATAAATTTTCTGTTGGTTAATTTGTATACAAATCTACATGTAAACCGATAATAACACCTTATTTGGATGACAACTGTTAATGCGAAACATTTCAAAATACAAGTTGAAGTATTCTTCGTAAGTAGTGGTTCAGCAAATGATTAAAAACACATTACTATAGTATAACGAAACCTCGCGGTGAAGTATCAAGTAAAACAAATCACGGTCGACTTCTGTTTACTGATAAAAAACTAATCTTGGTGTAAAAAAGTATTCTGAACCCAATGGGACAAGTTTCGTCGAATTCCGACATCGTTTGAAAAAAATTCCCTTATAAAACCAGAAATGAACTCACATTTTAATTTACCACGATCACCAGATAAATCGAAACAACTCGAAACTGCGAACATCGATAATAACTTTTTGATACGAACCCAACGGCACTAGTTCCGTCGCATTCTGAGACTGTTTCCCCGGTAGGCCATTTTCAATGCGTACCGCACTGCCCCTCTGAACACCAAATTTCCCGATCTCTAAAAATAACAAATTATATATCTACCCTGACTAAAATTGATGATACGAACTCACCGGAACTGGTTTCGTGGCCTGATTTGATCGTCTGTTCAAGTTACACTCTAATATCCCTTTATTCAGTTGAATTAATTTAATTGCACTGAACGAGCATTTTCGGCTACCGTGGTTACATACGACATCGGTTTTCCACGCCACTCACCACCGTACAATAATTTAACGATACGGTCCCAATGAAACTGATTTCGTCGAAGTCTGAGTCCGTTTACAAAACGGCTATTTTAACGCGTATATTTTAAATAACGATTTTCCACAGCGACTATTTCAAAATTTGATTTGACCATAACTAACAAATTATAACACGAAATCTAGATTTTTCTCTTTCATATGAAAATTATAATCAATACGGTTCCAACGTGTCTTGTTTCACAGAAATCCGACTTATATCGGATCCTGTATCCTCAGTTGAAGTTCAAAACTCTATATTACGAACTGCCGCGCGATTTCGAGCTCGTTTTATAATTATATTATAAATTAACGTTCAAACATCGTTTTTAATTACTAAATTCCTATATGTAATTCAATTAAAATTTCTTAAAACAAATTTAAATATTCAGAATTCAACGGCCGAAAATCCGGGTCGTTACATTCCTTCCCCCTTAAAATAATTTCGTCCTCGAAATTGCTAAGGTAGGAAAAGATGCTACGTACCCTGTTAACTAGGTCCAATAATCCTTTTTGTTTTTTCACCTCTTAACTCCAGTTTAACTGGACCAATTTATTTCAATTAAAATATTCATTTATTCTTACTAACGAAAAAATTCTGAAAATTTTCTAACACTTTAAATTCTGAAAAAATTTCGGCAGCATCTCCTCTGCACGGCTCAATCGGTACAACCACAACTCGCCTTTCTAGGCCTTCTCCAATCCAAAAGAAAATCAAAAAAACCAAGTGGCTTGCCTCATAGGCTCATAAAATCATCAACCCAAACAATATTGTAAACATGTACCTTTTTGTCGGGCATAATTCTATCTCTTGCACTTTCTTCCATTCAATACCTGCTCAACATTCATATATCCATTTCCAGTTGGTTTCCAACCAATCCAACTTCCAGTTTTTAAATCTCTAATCAACTTCTGATTAGTTCACTTCCATTCACTAATCCAAACTGAGTTCTGTTTTCAAAAATCAACCCCTTTATCCTGCTTGGGTTCAATAATAACTTAACTCCAAATAACGACATACAATATAAGTATTCAACTTGTTTAGTATAAGTCGAATCTATTTTAATATTTCGAATTTCAACATCTCTATACTTAATTTCATTCGGGATTACTTCTAATTCAATCCAGTTTTATTTAACTTAAGTTAAATCCCAATTCATTTGATAAATTTTGACCATTTCAATCTATTCAACTTATACAAGTTAAATTTTAAATCTTTAGAATTCAAATTCTCGGGTTTTATTTCAAATTAGTTCGAAATCATATATATTTGTACACATATATTTATAATCGACTCAATTCAAAACATTTGAATTTCTAAAACAACTTGTCCTTTGCAAACAAATTTTTCATTCCCAAATTACTATGGTAGCAATTCGTCACTCAGAAACTCGAAAATGAATACCGATAATGCTGCAGTCCATTATCAGAATTATTTTCTCGCCACTGAAGTGGTTTCAGTGCTTAATCCCTTTAAAAATCCATTTAAAAACATTTTATCCAAAACACTTTAAAGTAATGTTATATTACTTTATAATACCTCACAAAAGATTTCTAAACACCCGGAATTTAAATTCCACAAATTTTGGTTTGAATCCAATTCCAATATAGCTTATTTGTATATCTCATTCATATACAAATTCAATTTGGTTATATATATAACCACTTCAATATTTATAATTCCATTTAATTGTAATAACAATCAACACATTTGATAATTTCAGAAAATTATCTCTTTTGTATCAAAATATCCTTTGGGCAAAATTATTTCACTTACCCATCATTAAAACAATACTGTGTCAAATTGTTCTGTTCGAGAGTTTAGACACACCTATCGATACAGGTTGTACATCCTGTATCGACCAGAATTCATAAATCACTCAACAAACCAGCCAACACAATATAAAACAATTTTTATATCAAATCTACAAATACGCGCTCATATATATACACTCAAACTCAATCTAGGGTATTACTAACCCCATCTCTATTGAGTCATACCACAGAGCCAAGGTAATTACTTAACCTTCGGCTCTGATACCAACTGAAACGACCCGCAAATCCGTACCCTTTGAGTCGACAAATAACACAACACGTCCAACCCAAATTGCACAGAAATACGAATCATTTTTAGAAGAAGTTAGAGGATGAGAATATAGAAAGAAAGAAATGTTAGAATAGAAGAAAAACGAAGATCACAACTCACAGCGGAACGAATAAAATATATTAAATAACATAACTTTTGAAATACAAAACAGTAACTGTATATATATACGTACCATTATCAGAGCACAACAATTATTCCTGGAGCAGTTATCAACACCTGTTTCCAGATACAACATAGTACACAGCGGAAAAATGTGATAGTCTATTGCTAACTGGTGAAGCCTCCTGCTTCAAACTCCTCCAAGTGAATCTGAAAAATCCTAACTACTTGACTGCCCGTACAAATTTGGGCACCCAAGAGTTTAGGGAAAACAAACAAAATAAACTCTGGGTCAGTCATGGGACTGGTGTGAGTAAACTCCAACCATCTGTTTAACTTTCAAATTTCTTTCGAAAGAAATGATAATCGTAAGACCGATCCACACATAAACACAGACGGTTTTTACCTTACGATAACCCAAAACATTTGATATCGAAATCTGGTGATATTATAATAGTGTCTACAACAAATAAATAGAATCTAGCGGAACGCTTGCATCTCACGCTCCATATATAATATAAAATCAAAACCCGCAGGGCGCTTATTGGAGATTGGATTTCCAACATGACAAGGTATGGGTCCACCTTCCGATAGTGTATCTCTAGAGACGAATACACTGGGTTCAACAAGAACGTCTTGCAACCCGGCCCACACATGACCGACCACCCATTTCGCTTGAGTGTATCGAATGTATACCACCGACGGTTGGGATCAGCAACCGCCTCCCGAAAAGGGACAGCATCGATAGATTTAAGAAGCAAAAGGAATTTCTCTAGATAGGTGGTTATACATCCTAATGGGTGCGACCCACATAGCCATGCTGCCTGCCCGATTTTTGTCAATTCCCGGTTGTGAGTCTTGAGGTTTGAATTATCTTCCAGAACATCTGGCCACCATTCACTTTGAATGCCACATCGTCATACCCGCCAAATCACAAATTGATTTCCTCAAAAATACAACGGGTATAAAGCTAAGGGAAACGAATTTCTCCGCCACCAAACGTAAGTACGTTTGAAGAGATCAACTTACGCGATCCGTTAGATATACTCTGTCAGACATTCGTCCATTCACATTGTCCTGGGACTGGACAAACCCAAGGCATTATTCTATAAACAGGATAGTCCTTGCATAGCTCCGTCTTCAATCATATCTGATCGCAACGCTAACGCCCATACAGAGTGGTTTTCAGATACTGAATCTGATCCCGGTCTCTCCGTATTGACAACGGAGGTATATAAAAATAAAACTTTGATAGTCGGTGATTTAACTATCAAAGAAACATCCATACAATCAACGGTCCTATTTCCGAATGGAAATTCTATCAATCAAGCATCAAACAACACTGGGCCCTTTTTATATTAGTTCTTTATTACATTATCATTTCCAATTCCCATTTTCCACCTTCCGTGTTCTTTCAAAGCTCTATTTTTTTTCTCTTGATTATTGGGAAACATTTCCAATATATATAATTCCTTTATTGAGAAAATATCTTTTGCTCCAGTTAGAAAACATTTCTAAATCCTTTGAATTAACTGATGTTATAAACATCGTTATTATAACTCAAATCATAAATCATTCATTAACTAACGATATCACTAACCAACCCTTGCTATCGAGCCTTAACCATTTCTCCGTCAATAATGCAGTCAGTCAAGTTGGGGTATAATTACCTCTCAGACCTTAACTGAACGACATTCTCAACTTTGAAATAGTCAGAGCTCACAACTTTAAACCAAACATTGCTTACGCGACTCTCGGATTTGATCTACGAACACACCTTCTTTATAAAAATATTGATTATAACGGTAGCGTTATAATCGCTGTCTTCAAATGTTTGGTTTATAAAACATTGCTTTCACAACAGCGTTAAAACTGTTGTCTAGTATTATAGAACACTTATCATAACCATAGCATTAAGATTGCTATTAAAACAGTTATTATAACGGCAGCGTTAAAATTGCTATTTAGATTTATAAAAGCATTTCTTATAACAACAGTGTTATAATCGCTGTTTAAAATTATAAAAGCATTTCTTATAACAACAGCGTTATGATTGCTGTTTTGAATAAAATACCGTGTGCGACGCACACGCTTCCGTTGTTCATTTATAAACTCTGTTTATTTTAAACAATTCAAGTTCTCCTTTAAACATATTTATAAACTATACATTCTTCTAACCACTTAATTCGATTTCTATAAATCCCCTTTTTACATACATTTTATTTGCAAAACATTTCCTTGTTTTAAACTATTTATTCTTTTATTTTAAGCATTTGAAAATCTTTCTTTAAACTTTCCTCTGTAATTTGCTAAATTCGGATCCATTTCCAAATATTGGTTTCAAAACCGATACTCACTTTCAAATATACATTCATATTTGAACTCGCCCTTTTAATTTATCCAATGGTTAATGATCCACTTAATTTATATCTTTATTTATAACATTTTTTCTTGGTTTACCCAATGGAATAGGTTTCCATTTGCAGCTCAATGAAAAAGAAATTATTTCTAATTTGGAAATAAACTCTGCTTTTAAATTCTAATTTCCTTTTTCACATTCGATGATATTTTACGGTATCTAAAATACCAGGTTCCTAAGGCCAGGGTAAACCAAACACACAAATTCAACCATGGATAATGTAGCATAACATATATCACCATCAAATAAAACAGTAAATAAAATGTTGAGGGATCCAGTTGGATCCCTCCAACCTGTTTCCCTGCATCCACAGATGTTAGTAACATCAAAAATATCGCATTAATGAAAAAATCAATCAACGATGTGATTATATCAACCAATTTATCAACTATTCAACCAAGCAACCATTTCACATTATAAAATAATTTAAAACTCGTTTATATATAAAAATATAAACGAGAGGGAGTTAGTGAGTTTACTCACCTCGTTTTTGCAGTTGATGGTTCTGCTTCCATTTCATTTTAAAATCAAACAAGCATTTGATTTCATCACGAAATTCCAATAGCGTTGTTCTCAACCGCATTAGTTCCAAAGTTTAGATTCTATCGTTACGTTTCCAACATGATCAGTTTCGTCAAATTCTTAACTGTCTGTTATGCCTCTAATCGCTCTGGTAGCTATTTTCTTCCCCGACATCAGCATCTCCGCAGTGCACCATGACCGATATGTCCTTTCCATCCATACTTCCTCTCCATGCACAACCGATCCCATCAAACCGTTCAGCATCTCATTTTTCTTCTTCTTTTATTAGCGTTAATACTTCTTTATGAATAACCTAGCTCCAAAATCTGAAATCGCTTTCCCAAGTGATTGCAAGAGCTCTTGCAGGTACAGTGCATAAGTTAACTCCTTGCTTCTTTAGATCATTCTGATAAGATTTGTTATTGTCATGGGCGTGATCTTTTAATTAAATACTAATATTTTTTGTCATAAGTTCAATCTAACATAACGTACCAGTATTGACATGGCTTATATAACCATTTCCAACATATTTCCATTCAGTTTTCTTACGCCCAAACCCAACAGACGGAATTTCCATCAGTCCCTTGTCCAAGACAGTGTTTCATCCCCAACAACAGAGTAACAAATACCGCTCCACTTCACTACAGCGTGTCCCATCCCCACACTAATCCCTCCTTCCCAGTAAAAGAATCCCACTCACGTTCTACGCAAATCCCCCTTTCATGAAGTTAAGACCAAAGTCCTTCATCACCACAAACAATCGGATCCCTTCCTTACTCCTATTCCTTTCACCGCTCCACCCTCTTTACAGACTAAGGCCACCAGACTAACCTTCTTCACAAGCTCCTCCTTGGCAACACCGGAGACCACCGCATCCCTTTCCCCCAAAGTGCCGTACCACGAGCTGTCACCAACGAATCTTCCCCTTCGATGCTTCAACTCCGAAAATTTGAAACCATCATCATCGATTGAACAAATTTGCGAACAGTAAATCATGGAACCGAACGAGATCTGATTTGGTGGAGTTTCGAATTTTATCTTGATTTTTTTTTCTCGGATTTTTGAAGGGAACGGTTTAATCTTTGGGAAAGAGCTAGTGTTAGCTGACGGGGGAAAAATGGGTTTGATTTATGTTTGCCTGAGACCAAAATGAACAGGTACCGTATTTAAAGAAGAAAGCTAGTTTGGCACGCACGAAACCAATTGTCTTGCCAGTCACGGAAATAGGATGCCTTGATTTGCACGGAACTGAGTTTTCTTGGGCCTCACGGTTCTCATTTCTTGGTACCCACGGGTGAACATAGTTTAGTGTTCTTGAGTCTATTAAGGTAGTTTATAAATTTTCTGTTGGTTAATTTGTATACAAATCTACATGTAAACCGATAATAACACCTTATTTGGATGACAACTGTTAATGCGAAACATTTCAAAATACAAGTTGAAGTATTCTTCGTAAGTAGTGGTTCAACAAATGATTAAAAACACATTACTATAATATATCGAAACCTCGCGGTCAAGTATCAAGTAAAACAAATCACGGTCGACTTCTGTTTACTGATAAAAAACTAATATTGGTGTAAAAAAGTATTCTGAACCCAATGGGACAAGTTTCGTCGAATTCCGACATCGTTTGAAAAAAATTCCCTTATAAAACCAGAAATGAACTCACATTTTAATTTACCACGATCACCAGATAAATCGAAACAACTCGAAACTGCGAACATCGATAATAACTTTTTGATACGAACCCAACGACACTAGTTCCGTCGCATTCTGAGACTGTTTCCCCGGTAGGCCATTTTCCATGCGTACCGCACTGCCCCTCTGAACACCAAATTTCCCGATCTCTAAAAATAACAAATTATATATCTACCCTGACTAAAATCGACGATACGAACTCACCGGAACTGGTTTCGTGGCCTGATTTGATCGTCTGTTCAAGTTACACTCTAATATCCCTTTATTCAGTTGAATTAATTTAATTGCACTGAACGAGCGTTTTCGGCTACCGTGGTTACATACGACATCGGTTTTCCACGCCACTCACCACCGTACAATAATTTAACGATACGGTCCCAATGAAACTGATTTCGTCGAAGTCTGAGTCCGTTTACAAAACGGCTATTTTAACGCGTATATTTTAAATAACGATTTTCCACAGCGACTATTTCAAAATTTGATTTGACCATAACTAACAAATTATAACACGAAATCTAGATTTTTCTCTTTCATATGAAAATTATAATCAATACGGTTCCAACGTGTCTTGTTTCACAGAAATCCGACTTATATCGGATCCTGTATCCTCAGTTGAAGTTCAAAACTCTATATTACGAACTGCCGCGCGATTTCGAGCTCGTTTTATAATTATATTATAAATTAACGTTCAAACTTCGTTTTTAATTACTAAATTCCTATATGTAATTCAATTAAAATTTCTTAAAACAAATTTAAATATTCAGAATTCAACGGCCGAAAATCCGGGTCGTTACACCCCCGCTACTAGGTTTTCTATTTGTAGCCAACATGCTAAGTTGGTTAAGTGTTTTATAAACCTAACCCCCAATCAGTCTGTTTAGTTTAGCATGTTCCATTCTGATTAAGTATTAATTTAGTTTACTTAATCCTATCAATCTAGACTCAGCCTTAATTGTCTTATTAAAGCCTTGACCTCTCACATTAGACAGGTATTGTTGTGGCTGCCTGTTGCCGGTTGGGTCCGGGCAGTCTTACGCCACAACCCAGTCTAACCTCGGGTCCTTATTGGGCTCTGTGTTTAACCACCCACATTGGATAGGTATTGTTGTGACTACTGGACAGCCGGGCGGTTCCGGGCAGGTTTACATCACAACTCAATCCAACCTCGGGTTAAACACATCATATTTTCTACATTTACAAATTTTGTCTCTTTTCTTTTTATATGTAAATATTTGTGGCCCATTATTCAAGTTCATCTTTATTGGTTAAATTTCATTTATGCCACTTAATTGTTTTTCAAGATTGTTGGCATGCGTCGAACATGCCAACACATATGTTCTATATTTTAGCCCAAACGTCATTATCCCCGTTTTATACGTTCGCTCCACTGTAAGGTGTGTTGGGTTTAATACTTAAACCCAATTTAGCCAAATGAAAAGGGGAGGCTTATAACATGGTGTTTATAAGGTAACATGAAAAAGGGGAGTGTGAACGCATGAACTTGCAACGAACGATCCAATTAACATAAAGTAGGAAAAGGTGAACTTGCAATTGTAACATCATATAATCAAGGCTTAACATGAATCATTTTATCCATATAATCATAGCATAAACAATACTTAAACATGAATCATTCTATTCCTATAATTATGGCATAGACAATACTTAAACATGAATCATTCTATTCGTATGATCATGGCATAAACAATACTTAAACATGAATCATTCTATTCATATGGTTAATGCATAGACAATACTTAAACATAAATCAATCTATTCATATGATTATGGCATAAACAACAATACTTAAACATGAATTATTCTATTCATATGATTATGGCATAAACAATACTTAAACATGAATTATTCTATTCATATGATTTTGGCATAAACTTAATCATGAATCATAGGTTCAACTAACCATGTAAACTTGAAATTAAGAATCTAACTAAATTAGATATCATTATTATTGGCACATGGTCTTGACTAGAAATATAAGTCTATATTTTTATTTAGGCATAATATAAACTAATCATGTTCATAAAATCACTACATGTTAACAAAAAGGTACTTACTTTTGTCACTAATACAAAAGTATGGTTCAACTAGAATTATCCCAACCTAATTCTTATATGAATCATGGTTTTTAATCCATTTATAGAAATATAGCATAAACATACCTAAACTTAAATCATGGTTTTTATTCTATTCATAGAATTATAGCATAAACATACCTAAACTTAAATCATGGTTTTTATTCTATCTATGTAAACTTTCAAGTGGAATGCAATTCTAGTGTAATTCTAATATAACTTATGTGTCACATATATTATCATATGATTATGATAACAACATAAACCTAAAAAAACATGTTTCAACTAGACATAATAACAAACCTAGTTTAGTCATGTTCATAAAATTAATACAAGTTCTCAAAGATGCTTGCTTTTGTCACTATCATAAAAACATGATTTTTATACTTGAACTATGATGCCAATTCCAAATAACCTTCATATGAATCATAATACTTAAGTGTATCAAATTGCACTAAAGATGACCATAAAGTTATACATCATGTTGGCATAACAGTAAATCATATACTTGCATGAATCTCAAATAAACTATTACAACATATAGTTGTTACTTTCAACATGAATCATATACTTGCAATTATCAAATGGGTGTTGTAAATAACTACCACAAACATGTAGTTTTCAATATGAATCATATGCTTGCATGGATCCCAATTAAAATTCCACAACATGTGGTTGTCAACATAAATCACATACTTGTATGAATCCAATCGTACACCATAGCATTGCCAAATCGTTTAGAATCAAAATAACATACAAATATAGATTGTTATCGCCACAATTCCATTTCGTTGTTAACTTCCAACGCAAATAACATACTTGCAAATATCCAATCGTATACCATAATATTCCCAAATCGTTTAGCATCAAAGCAACATACAAATATAGATTATTATCGCCACAATTCCATTTCTTACTTTACACAAATCAACACAATTATTTAATTCACATCGGAATAGCACTCTACTTACAACGTATGACGAATCTTCAATTCAGGAATCTGAATTCTGAATTTGGGGATGCTATCCTTTGTTGTAGGCGTTGCTTTGATTTGATTAACGTTGCTTTAAGCTTTGAATTATCTCCTAGTTGTTTCTCTATTTCTAACGGCTATCCTTAGTCTCTCCTCAGCAACATGACGGTCTCATCTCCATTTTAGTTTGTGTGAATTAGAGTTAGTCTTAGGTCCTTTTTATAGAGTTTATGAGTTGATTTAGACCGTCGATGAAGCTTGGTTCAATAATAGCCGTTCGTTTGAAGGAGAGACCAACCAGGAGCTGACACCTAGCCCTAGTGACAAGGCAAGGCTCAGAAAATCGACCAAACACAGACCTGGCCAGCCAGGACTGGACCAGACCTGACCAGCAGGTCATTTTTGACCTAGGCGCACTTGGCAGGTGCCCAGGTCAAAAATGTACTGGCGCACTTCCCAAGTGCGCCAGTTCATTCTTGTTCTGGCGCACTTCCCAAGTGCGCCAGTGCATTCTGACCCGTTTTCTGGTTTTTCGTCCAACTTCGTTCGTCCATATCTTCTTCATACGATATCCGTTTTACACAAACTCAGACTCTATCTCAAGCATAATTCCGAGACGAACGCAATGGCATATCCCATTTCCCTTAATTCTTTGATTTAAAATTAGTTATACTTTAATTTGTGAATTTCACGGTTATAGAATATACAGGGTGTTACATTTAATCTTTAACTGGGTTAAAGAATCAGTGTCATTTAAAACACGGTTCACGATAAACCCCAAAATCACAACACATTTCAATTAGTCCCTAACCGTAAATTAGCAAGTGAGCAATTCCCTAAGTATTAACCCCGAAGGCCGAAACCAACATCAGATCAATACCCCAGAAACCATTCAACTTAACTAATCTCCAGTTAGTTTCTGATTTTCTTAACTCCTTTGGGTCTAAGAACAGTATTTTTGAAGATACCGTTCACGACAACCCAAAATCACATTCCATTAATTATCGGGTTAAAGAGCAAATGTTATTTAAAACACTGTTCACGATAAACCCAAAAATCAATTTCAATTCAATTCCAATTAAATATCATTTCATTGGTATTCTTCATTATATCCAAATAAAAAGATTTAATCTTTTTCTCAACTGGGTTTAAGAATAGTGTTAATGAAGACACCATTCACGACAAACCCAAATCCAATTTGATATTAAATACAAGGCTCTGAATAGAAAATATACCGGCTTATATTCAATATCAAATTCTACGACCAATAAATATCGTATTGGAAATAATGATATTAATATATCTTTCAAATTCCCATAACAATATCTGTATCATCACGAAATCCAACATCGAAATATTCCGAGGATAATTTCGATTCAAATCCATTCCAATTCAATTATCGGAAATTCTGGTAATTTTCAAAACCATTTCAAATCCAGTTTATTTATTTTAAAATTAAACAAATTACTATTCTAGTTCAAAACTAGTTCATTTCGATAAAAATCTATTTTTATCTTTTCAAATATGGAGTTTTTCATCCCAATTCTTCACAAATCATTTCTTATGATTTTACACAAATTATTCATATTTTTAATAATTTTATTTATGCCCGTACAGTCGATTTCCATCAACGGCCATCGAACTGCACTTACAGCGACATTTTCCAAATTTGATTTGGACATAATTCCAAATCTAGCTGTTAGATTTCTAATTTCTAATATTCGTTAGAAAGCTCTTTTCGATACAAACCCAACGGTTCCGGTTTTAGGAGAATCCGACGGTCGGATCTCCCGTAATATCCATTCGAAGTCAATGGTCGAAATTCGCGAACTACCGCGGCGCAGCGCGTTCTATTCAGGCCATTTTATTATATATCTATAATATATACTTCATCGATTTCCTTTCGAAATGAATTTTATAAATCGTTTTAAATTCGTTTTCGAAACGATTTCAACTTCATTTCAAATTCAAATCAAAATTGAATTTTTTTCTTATAAATTCGTTTTAAATTCATTTCGAATCGATTTCTATTCAAATCGATTTCAATTCAATTTCAATCCGTTTTAAATTCAATTCAAAACGACTTCATTTCTATTTCAATTAAATTCGACTTTCAATTCTATTTGAATTTCAAATCATTTCAATTTATTTCGAATTTCAAATCAATTTAATTTCTTTCGAATTTCAAATCAATTCAATTTATTTCGAATTTCAAATCAATTCAATTTATTTCGAATTTCAAATCAATTCAATTTATTTCAAATTTCAAATCAATTCAACTTATTTCGAATTTCGAATCAATTCCAATTTATTTCGAATTTCAAATCAATTCAATTTATTTCGAATTTCAAATCAATTCAATTTATTTCGAATTTCAAATCAATTCAATTTATTTCAAATTTCGAATCAATTCCAATATTCATTGAAAAATGAATAAAATCAATATAAATATCGTCAACGTAAAAATGGCGTCAATCTAATCAATACGGCTTCATATATTTCTATTTTCAAATATTCTCTTCCGAATATTTCGTTTCAAATATTTCTATTTCAAAACTGGAATGAGGCCCAATCAATTACCATATAATGTTAATTATATGGATTCTCTACAACATATGTATAAAATAACGATGATGAATAATCCACCATCATCCAGAGTGCGTTCTACACTGTATAAGCATCAAATATAAATATTTAACGCTTATGACAGTCTGTCAATCAATCGATCGACATACAACTAATTATTGGGATTAGTGTATGTCATATATCATCCCAATACCCGTGTGGGGTTTCAAACAATCAAACACAAATTTTATTTGTGCAGTTGAGCGACGTGTAAAATTTATCATCCCAACAATACCAGTCAAATGTGTGTATATAAACAAATCGTTCGATTTGTTTATATTAATTTATTTCATTTCATATACACGTTAAAAATTCTATTTTTAACTATAAAATATTTTCCACTATAAAATATTTTATTTCGTTTCAGATCACATCACACAATCAACTACACATCAAAATCAAACAAACAAGCATACAAGTCGTCCATGGTCTGTGGACGATGGGTGTCGGGTGCTACTAAACACCGTCTGCATCCTAGTATATATTTTAACTAGAAAAATATTAAAGGTGAGGAGTTCTCACAGAAGGTTCCACTCCACCGTTCTTTGCTTTTGAACTGCTGCACCGTCTGGATCTGCTTGAAATTCCATTACAGTCTTTTCACGATGTTCATATATAAAAATTATATTTTTATGAATTCATTTCAATAAATAAAAATTCTATTTTTATTTCACTTCACATATTTTTACAATGCTTCTTTCTATATAAAACGATTATTTTTATATTTTTGCTTCATATAAAAAGATCGAATTTTTATTACCTATATAATATAAAAATCGTATTTTTACTTCACTAAAAATCATATTTTTATTTGGTTACATATATAAAAATTATATTTTTATGATTTCATTTCAATAAATGAAAATTTCTATTTTTATTTCACTTCACATATTTTTACAACGCTTCTTTCTATATAAAAAGATTATTTTTATATTTCTACTTCATATATAAAGATCGAATTTTTAATACCTATATAATATAAAAATCGTATTTTTACTTCACTAAAAATCATATTTTTATTTGGTTACATATATAAAAATTATATTTTTATATTCTCTATTATATAAAAATCCTATTTTTAATACTTCTTCCTTATAAAAATTATATTTTTATTCTTTCTATAGTATAAAAATCGAATTTTTATTTTCATTCCTTCCTGGTAAAAATAAAGTTCATATTTTTATCTCACCTCCTATATTATAAAGATAATATCTTTAATCTTCCTATATTATAAAAATTATATTTTTTAATCTTCTTCCTGTTAAAAATCTAATCTTTATTGCATTAAAAATCCAAACTTTATCGTTTAAAAAATCTTATCTTTCTACGATTAGAAATCCTATCTTTCTATTGAAAAATATAAATAAAAATCGAATCTTTTAATGTTAAAAACCAAATTTTTTTCCTATGAAAAATCATTTCTTGTCTATTAAAGAAAATCATATTTTCTTTCTTCGAAGAAAATAAACGAAATCATGAAAAGAAAATAAATGAAATTACGAAAATAAAACTTACATATACCGTTGAAGGGGTTTCCATGTCGTCGCTGGACAGTGGAGGAGGAGCATGCGGCAGGCTTCTACAGGGTGGCGGCGGGCTAGGTTTTCGATGGAAGTGCATAGTCTAGGCGATTGAGGTAGAAGCTGAGGGAGGAGGAGATGAAGGAGGGGTCGTCGATGGTCAGAGGGTGTCGTCGAGGGGTGGAGTTGCTCCTCTTGTCGGCGACGGGCAGTTGGGTGCTCGGGGCGTCAATTTGGGCGTGGGTGGCTTCGAGTTGGAGGGGGATAGCGTGGATCGAGGGAGGAGGTGGGGCCCAACGTCGAGGGGGGCTGGCGGTCGGAGGGCGTGGCGGTGGAGGAACGACGCGGGGGGGGGGGGGAGGGGTTCGATTCGAGGCAGAGCGGTTTTTTTTATTATTATTTTTCTTCTAAACTGAAAAGTGAAAGAGAGAGGGAGGGGCCAAGAGATTATATAATATATATATTTTAATATTTAATTTAACCTCAAAAAGCAACTTTTATTTTCGAACCCGAAATCGAACCCACCGCCTGTCGTCCCTAGCGTTTTACCCCCATTCTGAACACAATGGGATATATATTGTAGGCCAATCCGGCTGTTTCGACCAGTTTTCATCAAAATCAAAATATAACTCTATATATTGAATTTGAACGCGCATCTCAATTTACCGAGGTCACATACAAACTAGAAAAATTCCCAAAAAATATTTTTTAGCTTCGTATCGACGATATGGTCCTAACAAAACTAGTTTCGTCGAATTCTGAGACCGTTTGAAAAATGGCCATTTTCCAGTCGATTAAAATCAACTTAAACTGGTCAAACGCGTTTTCCTTTGCCACGCTCACATATTGATTCGAAAAATAACGAAATTTGAAACTTAGCAATAACTTGACATCGCGGATCCAACAAAAGTGGTTTCATCGAAATTCGAGGTCGTCTGCAAAATGGCTATTTTTTAGGGCCGAAATTCCATAGCGACTATTCTGAATTTTCAACTGGACATATCTTTTGATTCCCGCAATGAAATTTTGATTTCTCGGATTCATTGGAAAGATATTCTCAATTAGATTCAAAAATTTTTGGTTTCACTAAAATCCGGTTTATTTTGAATCCTGTACATTCATTTGAATTTTGAAATCGAATTATCGAACTACCGCGCCATTTCCAATTCCTTCTGTATTTTTAAATAATTATTTATATTCTAATGACGATCTATATAAATATATGCGTTCGAATTCTTTTCAAAATAAATTTCTCGTCGGTCTTATTTAAAATAATCCATTTTAAATATTCAAAATTCATCAAAATTGCCAAAATAAAAATTTTAAATTGGCCCAGATTTCCGTGTTATTACATCCCATTTCAAACTATTTGAATTCTATATTCAAATTTTATTTCAAACTATTTGAATTATATATTCAAATTCCCATTTCAATATATTTGAATTTTATATTCAAATTCCCATTTCAATCTATTTGAATTCTATATTCAAATTTCATTTCAAACTTTTTGAATTCTATATTCAAATTCCATATTCAAACTATTTGAATTCTATATTCAAATTTCATTTCAAACTTTTTGAATTCTATATTCAAACTATTTGAATTATATAATCAAATTCCCATTTCAATCTATTTGATTTTTAACACAATATATATGACAGTGTATATGCAAACAAATAAACAAACAGATAATATATTTTTGAGGAATCCAGTTGGATTCCTCCAACCTGTTTTCCTGCATCCACAGACGTTAGTCAACATAGTAATACCCTTCCTGCTTCGAGGCAGGATATCTGTAATAACCCGGAAATTCTGAGCCAGTTTAAAATTTTTATTTTGGCAATTTTAGCGAATTTTGAATATTTAAAATAGATTATTTTAAATAATATCGACGAGAAATTTACTTTTGAATATAATTTGAACGTATATATTTTATACGTCGTCGTTAGAATATAAATAATTATATATAATTATAAAAGGAATTGAAAATGGCGCGGTAGTTCGATAATTCGATTTTTATATATTGAATAGCATAGTAAAAATTCGATTTTTATATATTGAATAGCATAGTAAAAATTCAATTTTTATATATTGAACATCGAAGTAAAAATATGATTTTTATATATTGAACATCGAAGTAAAAATTCGATTTTTATATATTGAATAGCATAGTAAAAATTCGATTTTTATATATTGAATAGCGAGGTAAAAAAAATTCGATTTTAATATATGTAGTGGCTACGGGCAAGGAAGATGACAAAGATGCGATAACGACGAAGATTCCTATAAATGAAGAGTCGTGGTATTGGATAGCTTTCGGTGAGAACTTCTCACTCTTCAACTTCTTTTTCTAATTATATATATATACTAGGATGCAGACGGTGCTTAGTAGCACCCGACACAATCGTCCACAGACCATGGACTTATTTGTTTGGTTGCATAAAGTTGTTAGATGATTTGGGTTGAATTGAATTGTTTGGTGAATTGAAATTGATTTGATTGATGTGTGAATGGCGTGGGCCTTCACTAGGCCGGGGATAAGGCTAGGCCTCGTCCCGTTTCTAGTATCGTGTCGTTATGCCGCCGAAATTTTCTAGAATATGTTAGAAAAATAAAAATATCATTTTTATTGTGTAAATGAAATGAATGGAAATTCATGCGTTCAAATAAAATAAATTATCGTTAAAAATATAATTTTTAACGTGAAAGTGAATAAATAAATATTTATAAACAAATCGGCCGATTTGTTTATATACACTGATTTGACTGATATTGAATGGGTCGATAAATTTTACACGTCGCCCAACTGCACAACTAAAATCTGTGTTTGATTGTTTGAAACCCCACATGGGTGTTGGGATGAAATTTGAAGTTCACTCATCCTGATTGATTAAATATGTCGATCGATTGATTGACAGGCTGTTATAAGCGTTAGATATCTATATCTGATGCTTATACAGTGTAGTGCACTTTTGTTGATGGTTGATTATCTTTCAATGCTATTATATACGTGTGTTGTATGGAAGCCGTATAATTAACATTATATGGTGATTGATTGGGCCTCATTCCAATCGGGAAAATAATGAATATTATAAAGGAAAATTCATGTGTTGAATCTATTCATGTGTCGAGTGAAATATTTTAATAATCAAATTCACATCTTTATCATATTTACAATTAGAATCTACTTTACGGTGGAGTCTAATTAAAATCAAACGATATATACCATAGTTTTATAAAATATTTTACATAACAAAAATAGTGATGTGTTGACAGTACTCATGTGTTGAGATTAGACGTGTGTTGAAAGAAATATAGATTCATGTGTTGAATGGGATAAATATTCATTTGTTGAATAGAATAAAGAAGTTTTTGAAAAATATAAAGCCGTGTTGATTAGAGATGCGTTATTTTGACGCGAACGATATTTATATCGATTTTATTCGTTTTATAATGAATATGGAAAAGCGATTTCAAAATTTAATATTTGAAATGAATTCAAATTGAATCGAATTAAAACGAATTAGAATTTGAATTGAATTGAAACGAATTTGAATTTGAATTGAATTGAAATGAACTCGAATTGAATTGAAATCAAATCGATTTGAAATTGAAGAGGAAGTTGAAATTGATTTGAAACGAATGTAGAACTATTTATAAAATTCGTTTTAAAAGGAAATCGACGAAATATATATAATATATACATATTATATATATATAATGGCCTGAATAGAACGCGCCGCGCCGCGGCAGTTCGTGAATTTCGACCATTGACTTCGAATTGACGTTGCGGGACATCCGACCGTCGGATTCTCCTAAAACCAGAACCGTTGGGTTCGTATCGAAAAGAGATTTCCAATGAATATTAGAAATTTCAAATCTAATGGTTGGATTTGGAATTATGTCCAAATCAAATTCGAAAAAGGTCGATGTAAGTGCAGTTCGATGGCCGTTGTTGGAAATCGACTGTACGGGCCTTGATAAAATTATTAAAAATATCTATAATTTGTGTAAAATTATAATATGTGAATTGGAAAGAACTGGGATGAAAAATTCCACATTTGAAAAGATAAAAATAGATTTTTATCGAAATGAACTAGTTTTGAACTAGAATTAAAATCAATTTATTTATGAAATAAATAAATTGAATTTGAAAGTGATTTTAAAAATAACCAATATTCCCAATACGTGGATTGGACTGGAGTTGAATCAAAATTATCTTCGGAATATTTCGATGTTGGGTTTCGTGACTATACAAATATTGTTATGGGGATTTGAAAGATATATTTTATATCGTTATTTCCAATACGATATTTGTTGGTTTCAGAATTTGATATTGAATATAAGCCGATATATTTTCTATTCGGAGCCTTGTATTTAATATCAAATGTGATTTGGGTTTATCGTGGATCGTGTTTTAGATGACATTGGTTCTTTAACCCAGTTAAAGGCAAGATGTTGATTTTTGGAAAGATTAAAACTAAGTGGAGTTTTAATGAATCTTTAATTAGATTAAAATGTGAATTGATAATTTAAATTATCAAATCTGAAAGGTGATCGAGAATGGAGTACCACCAGTTTTACTCCACAGCGATAGGCAAATCTTTAATTAGATTTGAACGTGAGATGGTAATTAATTTTACCGATAACACCGTGGTGTTAGATATAGAGTATTACCAGTTTTTCTCCATGGGATATATAGGTTGGGATTGGGAAATAAAATAAATAATTACTTCGGTGTGGTTCGTTAATCCCGACTAGTTTGAAAAGATATCCAAAGGAAGATTATAGGATAAATTTGGAAGAATTTATCTTGGATAAAATTAATGGGAACCTTTCCCTAAGAATGTGATTTTGTGAATAAAAGAATATTCTAAATTAGAATGAGGCGTTTGTTGTGTTTGTGTAACATTCGTTTATTATATACGTGGGTTATTCAGAAAGGCCGGGTTTATACCCATTCTGAATAACCGATTTGACGAGATGTCGAAGATGAAGACGGTGGTTGAAGACTGGAAGTCTTCACATCGTTTGGGTGATTACTGATGATCTTGATTGGGCTGTACACCCAGGATGAGGGAATCAGTTGGTGATCGTCCAGACGTATTTGGAGATGGATGGATATGCGAGGAAAGTGCCTCCGGTTTCGTTCAGACCCAGAACGAACTTGTAAATGGATTGTGTGTCTGACATTGAATTTTATTCTGTGTTGATTGATCTCTATTAAATATACATCTGTTTGGCGGCGGAGAATTTATTCTCTTGCTTAACGCCCTTCTCTGAGACGTACGAGCTCAGAGGTTGTATATCGATGGACATTAGTCGCACGGAGTGAATTGCCAGTGTGGCATGCGTAAGTGGCAATTGATCAAGGCTTCTGTTGAAAAGCAAAGTCTTGTGGTTGATGATCAAAGCACGGCCTGTGTGGCGTAGCTTTGTGTATAACGTGAATTCGCTAGCCTCACACCTCGGTATGAGTCAAAAACGGGATAGTGACTGCAGGGAGAGCACGACGTTTCTTTCTAGCTAGGGTGGTGTCAGTGACCTACCAGCCCTGACATTTATATACTTTTCACCTATGTGGTTGTTGGATACGAGGCGCCTCGGATATAGGTCTGTAAGGACCGGGAAACGTGTGTTCAGGAATTGCCAATCCTCAAAAGTAAGAGAGGACCGGCCCTGAAGATCCAAGGATCATAGTGGGGTCCTGAGGCATTTGCTAGAGTGTCTCGAACGCGGAGAGGAGCTTGCCCCTTGCCTCGACTCATGACGGAAATCCAATTTCCAATACGTGTATTGCGGTTTTAATTGTAGAACTAGTATGGCGACATGATATATGGTACCCATGCCGTCTATGATTTATATTTATGATTGAAATTGTTTTGACACTATACACTTATTATAGTATCAAATGATTTGTTTTAAACGTACCAAGCATGTTTGACTATTATAAGGGAAAACCCTATCCTCCGGATTGCGTTGCATTGTGTGATGGGACCTGGGTCTTATAATAGCTTCATTTTTCTAGAAAGCATTGCGCTGTTTATTCTATGCACTGGTATTCTTAGGAGGAAACCCGTTCCGTGTTATACGGCGTGGTCCCTTGAATTACCCCCTTTTGAAGTAAAGTTTTTAAATACCTGTTTTAGTTCTCACACCAGTCACATGACTGGCCTGGAGTTTATTGTTTTAACCTAAACTCTGGGTGCCCCTATTTTCCACACGGGCAGCTAGTAGTTTTGGTTTTGCAGATTTATATTCACGGGATCCTGGTTTACAGCTGGAATGATATCCGGAAAGCTCTGTATCCGTATATCACCTTCAGTTGTGCTTTGTATTATTTTCCGCTGCTATGTAATTTATTGTAACCTCTGATATTTATCGAATGTAATTTATTCATTTATACTCTGTATATTCTTATATCTGATGGAATTGTTGTAATAACAATGAAATGTTCTTCTGTATGCGTTCTATTTTGTCTTGTCCTCAATTCTATCCGTGCTTTCCTTCACGGGGAAGTTCGGGTCGTCTCAATATCACGGTATGAAGGTCATCCACTACTATATATTTGTGGGGAGCATAGGGAAATCATCCGCTATGAAACTGCGGGCATCCGCTAATGAGACTGCGGGAATCCAACCAATCATCAACCCAATATATATATAATAGTCAACCCTAAATAACTAATATATTTAAATCAACCAAACAGCATTCAAACAAGCAACAATAATTATTTTTAACAACTAAAAATAATTCTAATTTAAATGGTGAGTGAGATTTACTCACCAGATTTTAGATCGATCCATTCTGATATCAAATTTAACTCCAGCTTATGTAATCCTCACTATGCATCTCACGACGGACTCCATTCGATAAAAACCCTCGTATATATAATTTGTTGGATCTAGATTAACCCTAGAGGGGGGTGAATAGGGTTTATTACAATTTTTCGCAGAGTTCAAATATTACGGGATATTAACAACAATAAACAGATCACAGATAATAGCAGAAACAGAAATGCAGAAAGTAAATGACACAAGAGATACCCAGCTTCGGCAAATTCCTGCCTACTGCTGCATTCCTAAGGTTTTTACTAGGTGATAGAACAGATCCCGCATACAAGACCATGTACACTCGCGACTCTCGCTCCTATTCTAACCCTACGCTCAAAACCATAAACTGATCGATATCCCCTCGATCAGATTTCCCCGAATTACACCCATGTAATCCGTAACCCAGATTTTACAGACTCTGAGACTGACAGTCAACACCCTGACTGATTAACTCTAGTTTATACAGACACTAGGAAACTGTTCAGATGATTGTTTGAATTTACAACTCGAATTAAAACCAAAAATAAAAAAACAAATTAGAAGGAATTGAAACCCAAGGAATTAAATAAAGAGGGTCATCCCCTTTTTATTTTAAAAGAAAGCTTAGCCCATAAAACAATAGGCCGGCCCCTTTCATTTGTACTTGTCCGATCATTTTCTCCTTTGCTCTGGAAAATAAAATGGCGGCAGGCGATCCTCTAGGGTTTCTGAAATCCTTCCCAATTCGAAACGATGGCTTGATTGAATGATGAACTCTTGTATGATCTTTAATCTCAAGTTGCTCGTGTTCGTTGCTGAGTGATTCTTCGGTTGCGGCTTTCACTGATTTAGAGAAAATTCTTCGATTGAGAAAAACTTTGGAAAATTGTGAGTATTCTAGATTTTTCTTTCTCTGAATTGATTGTTGTTTTTCAATACTTAGGCCGATGATGAAATGGTGTTCATATAGGATTTACAAATCCTTGATAGCCTCTGATTTCACCATAAATGATTTCGATCTGAAATTGCGGTTTCCCTTTTTTACTTTCTTGGCTGAATTTTCTCGAATCAAATGGTGAAATGGCTTGTGTGATTTATTGATGATCCGTCCCTTATGAAAATCTCGGTTTAAATGGATTCCTTGAATGAAAAATGGAACTTTCCCTCTTAAAAAAAATTTCGGCTTTGATATTTGTTGACACACTTGCCATATATTCTTGGAAACAATATTGCTTGCCAAAAATATTCATCTCCATTTATTTCGAATATTTGATTTCACCTCACTTTTATGACTGTAATGAAACATTGCCATATAAACATATGGAAATCTGGAAACAGAATTATGTTACCCAAAATTGATTGAGCAATGTTGTACTGTCTTGAATTTCTTGTGTAGTAGGCATGATTTATTGCCGAGAAAAAGATGAATGATTTTCAGGAAAGAAATGATTTGAATTTCTTGCTTAAAAAAAATCTTTTTGTTGCCTTCTTATAAAAAACATTGTGTGTTTGAGTTTCTGAAAACAAACTCCCTGATTTCATGCTAGAAATGAGTTGTGTACTTTTAAAATGCTTTGCCAAAAAAAATTGTTGCTTGATTAGCCTGTAGCTTCATTTCTATATGTCCATTTCTGAGTTCAAACTTGTATGTGAACCTAGATTTGTGCACATACATATGAGTCCATTTTCTCCACATTAAACTGTCTTGAACAAGTATGAATGATGTACCATAACTGTGCTGTTTTGACACCTTGCTGTGCTTCATGTAAGATTTGCTCGACACTCGATCACTTTGCTTTTCACTATTGATATTGGCTTGTCCATGTTAACTTGATCACCATTGTGTTCTTGTCTCATGCTTAATTTGAGTTGTGCATATGCTGTACCATTCCTGTAAATTTTTTTTTTTTTTTTTTTTTTTTTTTTTTGCACACATATATTTTGTTGCCAATATATATATGTATTTTGTAACTCATACATGCACTTGAATTTCACTTAGCTCGACCAGACCATAGCGCTGCACTGCTTGACATTGACATTCTTCATTGAACCCTGATTCCACTTGTAAGGCTCGACTTGATCATTAGTGTTGACAATGACCATTTCATAACTGAGAAGCTTTTCTTGCTTGTGCTTGTATGCATGTTCATACATAACTGAACTGATGCACCCACTTTTCTGAAATGAACTATGGTTCATTTTGCACCATCTTGTGCTTCATCTTGTATGTTGATTCATCATTAATTTGCTGTAGTATGCACCATTGTATAGCACTACCATATATGTACCATGCTCATTTGAATTCTCCATATTTAGCTGCTGAAGTCATTGCTGCTGCACCCTTTGACTTTGAGCTGCCTTGACCAATGGTTGAACTGTCATGTTTGTCACTTGTTCTCTGAATTGTTTGCACCACTTTTGTCTTTGTGCTTGCTTATGAGCTTGTCAATCATGCTTGAGTTTTGCCGTGTTGTTTTTGGGCTGCACTATCCAGTTTGTTTCTAAGTTTGCTGTAGACTCTTTTACACCACATGCTCGACTTGCTTATGAACTTGAACATGCCTTGAATTTTCTCTCTTGTGCTGAGTCATATATACGTGCTTCTTGACTTTGATTACCACTGATATGTCACGGTGCTTGGCCATTGATGTTGAGCATCATCACATTGGACCCATGACCTTGTACATATGAATATGCTGTGTTGTGCTTGTATTTATTTCTTGATTTGTGCCATGTAATCATGTACTTGCTCCACCATGCTACTTGAAATTGACTTGCTGTGTTGTACTCATGCTGACATCTGCTTGACAACATTTTGGCCTTGTTTTGTTGAGCTGCTTTTCTTCTTGTATTTACATGTTTGGTTTCACTGTTTTGCACCTGAAATATGAGTATACCATCTCTTGTGCTAGACCATTTTGAATTTTCATGTTTGACATTTTGTTTTTAAGATATATCAGCAGACTAGTCACACTATGTTGAGGCTGATCAAAAATCAGCAAACTGGTGTGATTATGTCGAGGCTGATCAAATCAGATCGAGTCAGAAAAATGATGAGAAACATACCGAAATTCTGAGGCAAATAAAATTTTTAAAATAAAATAAACTTTATATTTGCATGAATTCTGTTTTATTTCTATTGCAGTGTATTGTGCGTGTGTTTCTGTGAATGACAGGTATGAAGACGATGACTGGACTGACAGTGACTGGACAGACTGAAGACTGAAGATAACACTGTGCAATTTGTATATGTATATGAGTCAGTAAAGAAAAATGTAGCGAAGAGCTGATATGTAAATGAAATTCAGTGATGTACAAATAGTGGAGTTATAAATTTTGTACTGTATGGAATGTTGAAATAAAATATTATATTTAAATAAAATACTGTTGAATATTTGAATTCGTGTATAGTCGTATTCTATTTAAATATAGATATTATATTTCTGTCTGTGATGTGGTATAACAATACAAAAACAAACACATTTATAATAATATATATTTGGTTGTTATCATCAAACAAAAATCATATAATTGTGTATACAACTGCGTTATATACAACAATCTCCCCCTTTTGATGATGACAAACAAATATGGAGATTTTGAATCAGATAAATGTGTTTGGCTGTGAAGAACTGAACTCCCCCTATTTGAATGCTCCCCCTACAACTAAACTCCCCCTATAACTGTGCATGAGTGAAAAAGAAAGAAAATTGAACGAATTTTCAAAATTAAAAAAAAAAAATTTATAAAGTATTCACTCATAAATCAAAATCTCAACCCATTCTCCCCCTTTTGTTATCATCAAAAAAAATATAGAATTTAAAATATAGATGAATAGTGACTAACAAATATAATTTCAGCATAAGAGGAAGAATGACCATCATAAATTTCAATCAGTCAAACAAAAAATCATAATAAACTGAGAACTAGTGGCATATTTCACATTGTAGAGAATGATGGATATACGATGAATTTTATATAAAATGGGAAGAGTTTCAAAAACATATATTTCCAATTATTTTTAGAAGAATTTTATAAATTGAACACAAAAATAGTGATGGATTTGGACTATAATTAATAATTCAATTTAAGTGACAAAAACTGATAATCTCATATCCCAATAGCTATCAATCAACAAAACATAATACTTCATAAGGTATTAACACATTTCACAGATTAGAGAGATGGATTGATAGGTTGATTTTTACACACCAAGGAGAATTTCAATTTTATTTCAGTTTTTAGCACATAGTTTTTATTTATTTATTTAAGAGCACACTGACCACGCATAACCAGATCTTGGATTTTTAAATGAGATCAGTTGCAGCTTAAATATAAGTAATCTCATAACCATGCATAACCAGAGCTTGGATTTTTAAATGAGGTTAGAGAAATACTTCTGAATATTATATTATTATTATTTTCAGTTTCAAAATGAAAAAACTCCTCAGTATACAAAACTAATATGTATGATAGAAATGTGGTAGGTACAGGAATGGTTTGTGAAATAAATTTCTATATTAATCATATTATGAAATATAATCAACTGTACCGAGATCATTGAAAATTTTCGATTATCACTAATTTTGAAAAAATAACAAAGTCCAATTTCTATCACAAATATTTTCATCATTTATTCAAGATGATTTAAAAAAATATTAAACTCTCCACATTAATATAAAATTATCATGGATGGTAGAAGGATGATAGATAATGAGAATGGTCGTGAAATTATTGCCAGTTCAAAGATATTATAATAAATATTCAACCATCATGAAAATCCAGATAAAATCTCCTCTTGTTGTGAAATATACTGCAATCAAAATTCATCACAATTTCGAAATCCGATAATAATTTTGATGAATTATAAATACAGTTTAATTTGGATATTGATTTCAATTTCTGAATGAATAATCAATAAATAATTTTAAAATTGAAAAACAATTACAAGAGAAATATGTTGATCTATACACGACAAGAGGGAAACAAAAAAAATATATACAGCAAAAAAATATGCAGCACTTCTAAACTGATACCACATGGTGTCTCTACAAAGTAAAAATTCAGAACAGATGGATGAAATAAATATAAGCACTTCTGATACCACTTGTTATCTCGCTCTCGAGAATTTTAAACACACCCCGGTGGCTAACATTGGTACCTCAGTCAACAGAAAAGACTTAATTTCAAAGCAAGCAACTCAAGCACACAAATTTCATTTATCAGAGCACGATAAGCCTTTGATACCAAATCAAGCAGTCCTCAAAAAAATATTTACAAATCAATTTCTTATAATCAGAGCAGCATGATTCAAAAACAAACATTTTTCAAAAACAGTATCAGAGCAGCACAGAGAAATCAGTATCAAAACAGACTTGTCAAGATGTTGGTCACATAAGGTGGTTCATGATCCAAGATTTGCAAATATACTCTATTTTAAATCATTTGAAGAAATGTGAAAGTATTAGGATTTAATGAATCAATCACACCAGGTTATATTTCAGATTCAAGATATGTGTGAGATCCAATAAATCAATAATTTCAAATGATTTTAAACAAACATATATTCAAATAATCATGAAATAACAATGATTTTCAAAGACCATTTTCAAAAAGAACATTTTCAAGAATTTCTCAAAACTATTTCCGACAAGCCCAAGAGAAATTTCAGGTCATTTACATCAAATTTGAAAATATTCATGATCGGGATAATTTATTTGAAATCACATGAATCAATGTAAAGTTTTGGGATATAATGAATCAGTCACACAAGGTTGATATTTTCAAATTTAGGAAGTGTGTGATTATTCAAAATATCATGAATTTCACTTGATTTCAAACAAACAAATTCCAAGTAAAATGATCATGAATATAAGAATTCCAGGATGTATCACGGATTCAATACAATTCAAAATATCCAAGCCAATCTGAAAAATAATGAAATTATCACAACTGATAAATATTGGTGTGCTGTAATATTTCAAGCTTTTCTAAAATGAATTAGAAGAAACTCAAAACAGCAGTGGTGTGTGAAACTTCATCAAATTTTCAGATCTTCAAAATTTAGAATTCTAATTAACAGTGTTCAAGATTTGACAAGAATATATCAACACTGTTATGAATTCATAAATCAGAAAAAAAACTTCAAAACAATTGCAGATATTTACACAAATAAATTCAAGATCTGGAAATGATTACAAACACGAGAGTTTTCTATAAATAAAATGAATTTCCAGACAAATATGAGTTTTGCAATTGGAAGTTAATGGAGCACAGAAAAAACAAAGATATGGCAGTGACAAATCAAATAAAGACAAAATAGAAGAAAATAAAATAGAAAGGGGTAGAAGAAGTAGGAATAAACAATAAAAAATAATTACAAGGTTGAGGTCAGAGATCATACCTGATTCACAGAAAACGTTGTGGATCTCTAACTCGTCAGACTTTGCTAAGGAACAGTAGATGATTCAATGATGTGAAGTAGTTTGAATCAGTTTCTCTTTTCAGCACAGTTGTTCCTCAGCCTCCTTTGGTAGCTAAATGTTTAGAGGATTGAGTGGTCTAACAAAGGCAGTAAAACCACTCACAGTTGTATTTGTTCGTTTTGGTACCCAAACCTGTTTATATAACAAACCATCAGAATAAACCTTTGTACCCTTAGGAACCCAAATCTGTTTGAATTTCACGAAGTTTGGTTTATTTCCTTTTGGGAAACAGGATTGTTTAGAAGGATTATTATAAAACAATTTCTCATTTTGATTTTGACTCAAAAAACCTTTGAAATTATAAGAGTTCAAATTTTCAAATTGATTCTTTTCAAGATTGTTTGAAGAATTTTTCAAATCATTTGTAATTCGTCTTTCAAAAACATTATTTTTCTCAAACCCAAGTCCATGTTTATTTTGAACAGAAAATTGGTTTTTCAACAACATATTCAAAGATTTTTCACCGTTTAAAAAATTAGACAAGATTGTTTCAAGTTGTTGAATTTCAGTTTTAAGATCACCATTTTCTTTCAATAAATCTGAACAACGATTTTTAGTGATCTCACATCTTTTAAAATCAGATTTCAAAACCAAATTTTCATCTTTGAGTAACTTTATTTTGGTTTGGGATTCAGCAATCTCAGCCTCAAAATGTTTTCAACTTTCAGACTCAAATTTCTTGAAATTTTCAATCTCGTTTTCAAGTTCTTTCAAAATCGAATTCGATTTCAACAGATTTTCCTTTTCTGCAATTTCAAGTTTGGAATGAATATTAGTTTTAAA
This sequence comes from Allium sativum, assembly GCA_030737875.1. Lineage (NCBI taxonomy): Eukaryota > Viridiplantae > Streptophyta > Magnoliopsida > Asparagales > Amaryllidaceae > Allium > Allium sativum. The sequence goes on along the minus strand of JASFAX010000027.1, from coordinate 10,086,944 downwards.
AATTTCAAATTCCTTTTGCAGATGATTGTTCAAATTTGATAACTCAATCTTGTTTGCTTTTAAGACCAAAATTTCATCTTCAAACTTTTGAATATTTTTATTGAGATGAACAAGATTGGTTTTCGATTTCAAACAATTTTTACAATCTGAATCTGAAAGGTTTTTAAAATATTCAAGCCGTGATTCCAAATCATCAATTTTGCTGTTCAACTCAGAATTCCTAGATTTTAGAGTTTTGTTTTTAGATTTGAGTTTATCAACAGATTTAGATAAATCAACACACATATAAACCAAATCTTCGTATGAGAAATTTTCAATTTCAGTAACCGTTGATTCTCCATCATCTGATCCTTCTGAATTCTCATTTGTAAATCCTGTTAAACAGAATTCTGAGTCTGAATTGACAATCTGGGGTTTTGAGCTGGAGTTGTCAATTTGACCATACTTCGTATTGAGAGCTGTCCAAATTTCCTGCGCAGTTAAACAATGGGAAATCAGACTGTATTGATTATCATCAAGATGAGAATAAAGAATATGTGTAGCACGAGAATTAAAAACTTTATCTACCATATCGTACCCATTGATAACAACATCCCAACATTTAATATTAACAGATTTTAAATAAAATTCCATTTTGGATTTCCAGTTTAAAAAATCTGTTCCAATGAAAATAGTTGGAGATGAACTGGACTGACTTTCGCTAGACAGACAACTATGGTTACCCATGACTCTAGAGTTAAAAAAAATACCTGCTCTGATACCACTTGTTGGATCTAGATTAACCCTAGAGGGGGGGTGAATAGGGTTTATTACAATTTTTCGCAGAGTTCAAACATTACGGGATATTAACAACAATAAACAGATCACAGATAATAGCAGAAACAGAAATGCAGAAAGTAAATGACACAAGAGATACCCAGCTTCGGCAAATTCCTGCCTACTGCTGCATTCCTAAGGTTTTTACTAGGTGATAGAACAGATCCCGCATACAAGACCATGTACACTCGCGACTCTCGCTCCTATTCTAACCCTACGCTCAAAACCATAGACTGATCGATATCCCCTCGATCAGATTTCCCCGAATTACACCCCTGTAATCCGTAACCCAGATTTTACAGAATCTGAGACTGACAGTCAACACCCTGACTGATTAACTCTAGTTTATACAGACACTAGGAAACTGTTCAGATGATTGTTTGAATTTACAACTCGAATTAAAACCAAAAATAAAAAAACAAATTAGAAGGAATTGAAACCCAAGGAATTAAATAAAGAGGGTCATCCCCTTTTTATTTTAAAAGAAAGCTTAGCCCATAAAACAATAGGCCGGCCCCTTTCATTTGTACTTGTCCGATCATTTTCTCCTTTGCTCTAGAAAATAAAATGGCGGCAGGCGATCCTCTAGGGTTTCTGAAATCCTTCCCAATTCGAAACGATGGCTTGATTGAATGATGAACTCTTGTATGATCTTTAATCTCAAGTTGCTCGTGTTCGTTGCTGAGTGATTCTTCGATTGCGGCTTTCACTGATTTGGAGAAAATTCTTCGATTGAAAAAAACTTTGGAAAATTGTGAGTATTCTAGATTTTTCTTTCTCTGAATTGATTGTTGTTTTTCAATACTTAGGCCGATGATGAAATGGTGTTCATATAGGATTTACAAATCCTTGATAGCCTCTGATTTCACCATAAATGATTTCGATCTGAAATTGCGGTTTCCCTTTTTTACTTTCTTGGCTGAATTTTCTCGAATCAAATGGTGAAATGGCTTGTGTGATTTATTGATGATCTGTCCCTTATGAAAATCTCGGTTTAAATGGATTCCTTGAATGAAAAATGGAACTTTCCCTCTTAAAAAAAATTTCGGCTTTGATATTTGTTGACACACTTGCCATATATTCCTGGAAACAATATTGCTTGCCAAAAATATTCATCTCCATTGATTTCGAATATTTGATTTCACCTCACTTTTATGACTGTAATGAAACATTGCCATATAAACATATGGAAATCTGGAAACAGAATTATGTTACCCAAAATTGATTGAGCAATATTGTACTGTCTTGAATTTCTTGTGTAGTAGGCATGATTTATTGCCGAGAAAAAGATGAATGATTTTCAGGAAAGAAATGATTTGAATTTCTTGCTTAAAAAAAATCTTTTTGTTGCCTTCTTATAAAAAACATTGTGTGTTTGAGTTTCTGAAAACAAACTCCCTGATTTCATGCTAGAAATGAGTTGTGTACTTTTAAAATGCTTTGCCAAAAAAAAATTGTTGCTTGATTAGCCTGTAGCTTCATTTCTATATGTCCATTTCTGAGTTCAAACTTGTATGTGAACCTAGATTTGTGCACATACATATGAGTCCATTTTCTCCACATTAAACTGTCTTGAACAAGTATGAATGATGTACCATAATTGTGCTGTTTTGACACCTTGCTGTGCTTCATGTAAGATTTGCTCGACACTCGATCACTTTGCTTTTCACTATTGATATTGGCTTGTCCATGTTAACTTGATCACCATTGTGTTCTTGTCTCATGCTTAATTTGAGTTGTGCATATGCTGTACCATTCCTGTAAATTTTTTTTTTTTTTTTTTTTTTGCACACATATATTTTGTTGCCAATATATAAATGTATTTTGTAACTCATACATGCACTTGAATTTCACTTAGCTCGACCAGACCATAGCGCTGCACTGCTTGACATTGACATTCTTCATTGAACCCTGATTCCACTTGTAAGGCTCGACTTGATCATTAGTTTTGACAATGACCATTTCAGAACTGAGAAGCTTTTCTTGCTTGTGCTTGTATGCATGTTCATACATAACTGAACTGATGCACCCACTTTTCTGAAATGAACTATGGTTCATTTTGCACCATCTTGTGCTTCATCTTGTATGTTGATTCATCATTAATTTGCTGTAGTATGCACCATTGTATAGCACTACCATATATGTACCATGCTCATTTGAATTCTCCATATTTAGCTGCTGAAGTCATTGCTGCTGCACCCTTTGACTTTGAGCTGCCTTGACCAATGGTTGAACTGTCATGTTTGCCACTTGTTCTCTGAATTGTTTGCACCACTTTTGTCTTTGTGCTTGCTTATGAGCTTGTCAATCATGCTTGAGTTTTGTCGTGTTGTTTTTGGGCTGCACTATCCAGTTTGTTTCTAAGTTTGCTGTAGACTCTTTTACACCACATGCTCGACTTGCTTATGAACTTGAACATGCCTTGAATTTGCTCTCTTGTGCTGAATCATATATACGTGCTTCTTGACTTTGATTACCACTGATATGTCACGGTGCTTGGCCATTGATGTTGAGCATCATCACATTGGACCCATGACCTTGTACATATGAATATGCTGTGTTGTGCTTGTATTTATTTCTTGATTTGTGCCATGTAATCATGTACTTGCTCCACCATGCTACTTGAAATTGACTTGCTGTGTTGTACTCATGCTGACATCTGCTTGACAACATTTTGGCCTTGTTTTGTTGAGCTGCTTTTCTTCTTGTATTTACATGTTTGGTTTCACTGTTTTGCACCTGAAATATGAGTATACCATCTCTTGTGCTAGACCATTTTGAATTTTCATGTTTGACATTTTGTTTTTAAGATATATCAGCAGACTAGTCACACTATGTTGAGGCTGATCAAAAATCAGCAAACTAGCGTGATTATGTCGAGGCTGATCAAATCAGATCGAGTCAGAAAAATGATGAGAAACACACCGAAATTCTGAGGCAAATAAAATTTTTAAAATAAAATAAACTTTATATTTGCATGAATTCTGTTTTATTTCTATTGCAGTGTACTGTGCGTGTGTTTCTGTGAATGACAGGTATGAAGACGATGACTGGACTGACAGTGACTGGACAGACTGAAGACTGAAGATAACACTGTGCAATTTGTATATGTATATGAGTCAGTAAAGAAAAATGTAGCGAAGAGCTGATATGTAAATGAAATTCAGTGATGTACAAATAGTGGAGTTATAAATTTTGTACTGTATGGAATGTTGAAATAAAATATTATATTTAAATAAAATACTGTTGAATATTTGAATTCGTGTATAGTCGTATTCTATTTAAATATAGATATTATATTTCTGTCTGTGATGTGGTATAACAATACAAAAACAAACACATTTATAATAATATATATTTGGTTGTTATCATCAAACAAAAATCATATAATTGTGTATACAACTGCGTTATATATAACATAATTAACATATATTATTTTAGCTATTGAATGATTTTACATGTAATTAAAAACTTAATTGCTAAATTAAGATATAATTACCTTAATTCACGTTTATAACTCCTTTTCCCAAATTTAGGAGATCACGGCTTCAATCACCTAGGCCACCCACTCTATATTCAACTAAGCTTCCATGGTATCACTATCGATATGTTCATTTTGATCATTCCAAAGTATAGTTTCACGGTCTGTTTGAACCATCCGAGAATACTGACACCATCACCACTTCTTCTTCCCATTTTTCACCAATAGCTTAACATCCTCATTCGGCCTTTAACCCTAACTACAGTAACCCAAACTCGAACCCCTTCCCAATCAATGCACCCCATCCTTCCACCTGATCGCAATAGCTTTCCCCCAAATCCCTACTGCTGAACACCCAAATCCCTACTGCTGAACACCCAAATCCCTCTCAGACCCGCATCATTGCATTCGAACTAGTTCAGCATCGAATCCCTCCTTCTGTCGAATACCTCAACACATCGAACTCCTCCCTCTGACCTCCGTTTTCTACCGTCTTTGTTGTGAGTTGTTGTCGGCTTTCGTAAGCCCTAATACCATCTCGTCCTCACCCTCTAATCGATCCCCAGAACTCACGAGCTTCTCAGATCCAAAACCCTTAACCCACTCACACCCTTTGTCTAACCATGCTCCTCTTCCCCCCTATCGCAGTAGCTTTTAGGTCGAGCTCGCCCTCGAGACTACCGTGAACTCATGATTTGATTTTGTTCGAATTAGTTTTTGAAGAAGGGTCAAACTTGATTTGGGCACTACTTCTAATTCGGTTCTGTCGAAATGAAATAAGGGTAGGTAGCGGTTATATATAATAGGAGAAGGAACAGATCGTGGCATCAATTTCTTCATTCATTTCTAAGTGGTTGAGGAAAGGAACACCTCACTGTGAACGGTGGAATGAAGAAGGCCACTCATTATTTTATTTTAATTTATTTTTGAACTTGTATCCTTTAAATTAAAATACATCTTGACTGCAAACTCTTTTCTGAAACCAACAACTGTCAATTCTAGGGTAAAACCACTATTCTGAACCTACTGGGACAAGTCACGAAGTCCAATTTGATTATCTGTATAAGATATTTATTTAAATCAATAAATTAAATTCAAAACAATTTAAATTCTGCGATAATAAATTAATATTATTATTCGTATTCAAACAGAATTTTCTATTGATCATTCTGAATGGTTTTTAACTCAGTTTTTACTTCGAATTGAATTAACTTTGTATTATGATTATTTAATATATTCGATATTAAATCGAAATTGATTATTAAATCGATAACTCAAATAAAAAAATCCATTTATATTATCCACCCAATATTTAAATCTGTATTAAACATTCAAAAATTAAACCTAAGGATCTGGGTCATTACAGATTGAAATTGTTTTGACACTATACACTTATAGTAATAATAAAACATGAAATTTACCATACCAAGCATTTTTGGCTATTATAATGTAAAAACCCTATCCTCCAGCTTGAGTTGCATTGTGTGATGGGACCTGGGTCTTATAATAGCTTCATTGTTCTTTATTTAGCATTGCGCTGTTGTTTTATGCACTAGTTTTCTTAGGAGGAAACCCGTTCCATGTTATACTGCGTGGTCCCTTGATTTACCTAACTTTAAAATAAAGATTAATAACTGTTTTAGTTCTCACACCAGTCACATGACTAACCTGGAGTTTATTGTTTTAACCTAAACTATGGGTGCCCTTATCTTGACATGGGCAGCTAGTAGTTTTGGTTTTGCAGATTTATATTCACAGGATCCTGATTTACAGCTGGAACGATATTCGGAAAGCTCTGTATCCGTGTATTACTTCTAGTTGTGTTTTGTATTATTTTTCCACTGCGATGTATTTAAATGTAATTTAAATCTATGATATTTTCTGTGTAACATTTATTCATACTCTATATATTCTTGTATTCTGATGAATTGTTGTAATAAGCAATGAAATGTTCTTCTGTTTGCATCCGGATGTGGCTTGTCCTCAAAGTATCCGTGCTTTCCTTATCGGGGAAGTTCGGGTCGTTTCAATTGATGTGTGCTGACTATTTGACTGGATTGCTGAATGACTGATTAAAATTTTGGATAACAATATATATATATATATATATATATAAATCATTAACTAAATATTGATTCTGTTTATCAGAATATTTCATACTGAAGTGATATCGATGTGAATTATATTGTGTAACATCTGCAGATGCAGAAAAACAGATTGGAGGGATCCAACTGGATTCCTCAATATTTATAATACTGTTCTTTTCATATATTGTAATATATGATGTGATATATAATATGTTGTCGATTATGTGTGTTTGAATGATATCGATCATTGTTATCTGGTATTTTATATACCGTAAGAAATACTGGGATGTAGAAAAGGGGATTTTCAAAGTGTATTTTGAAAATAAACTATTTATATAAAATCAATGGATTTTATATATAAAAGGAAAATGATTTTTTAAAAGAAAATAATTATAAAATCAAAGGAAAATATTTGTGAAACAAATAGGAAAAGAAATATTTATTTATAAAATAAATAGAGATAAAAGAAATATTAATTTAGAAAATAAATAAAGTCATAAAAGGAAATATTTGCTAAAAAAATATAAATGAAAATATTTGCAAAACAAATAGAAAAGGAATTATTTGTAAAACATTTACAAATAGAATGGAAAAGGAATTATTTGTAAAACATTTACAAATAGAATAGAAAAGGAATTATTTGTAAAACATTTACAAATAGATTATAAAAGGAAATATATATTTCGAAAATAAATATAATTATAAAGAAATATTTATTTAGAAAATAAATAGAAATATAAAGGAAATATTTATTTCGAAAATAAATAGATAAAAAAGGAAACATTTGAAAAATGAATAGAATCGTATGAAAAGAGAATTTTACACTAGGAAGGTTTAGACCTGTGCTTCGCAAATGGGTATAACAGAATATGAATTCAAAGTGAACATTTAAGAGAAATCTATTTTAACAGATAAAGTAAGAAAATTAATTTATAAATAAGTTTTTATAAATAAAATAAAATATTTATCATTGGATAAATAGAATACATAAGTCAGGACTTATATAGAGAAGTAAGAATCGATTTCAACATCGATATTTGAACTAAATACGGACGAAGAGTAAATTGGATAGGGTTAACCAGTTAGAGTTATCGAATATTAGTTAATTGATTAGAGTTAATCGATTAGAGTTAATCAAGTTAGATTTAATTGAATAGAGTTAGTCGAATATAGTTATTCGAATAAGAGTTATCAAATTAGAGTTAAAAGAATAAGGAGTTATCGAATTTAGTTTAATTCAAAAGGAGTTATCGAATATTAGTTAATCAATTAGAGTTAATCGAATTAGAGTTAATCGATAAGAGTTAATTGAGTTAGAGTCGATTGAATAGAGTTAGTCGAATATTAGTTATTCGAATAAGAGTTATCGAATTAGAGTTAAAAGAATAAGGAGTTATCGAATTTAGTTTAATTCGAAAGGGGACTATCGAATATAGTCTATTCGAAGAATAAGGAGTTATCGAATTTAGTTTAATTCGAAAGGAGATTATCGAATATAGTCTATTTGAAGAAAAAGGGAGTTATCGAATATAAGTTTATTCGAAGGGAGAAATCGAATATAGATTACTCGAAAGGAGTTATCGAATAAGATTATTCGAAAGAAGTTAATCGAATTTAGTTTATTCGAAGGAGATATTATCGAATATAGTTTAATCGAGAGAGTGTTAATCGAATAGAGATTACTCGAAAGAGAGTTATACGTCGAATTCGATTATATCGAATTCAGGAAAGTACAAATTACTTTCCTGTTTTTAATCAAGGTTTAATTTATTTATAAATAAATTAGTTGTTAGGTTAATTATTCAAAGTAAGAAATAAAAGCTAGAATTATAAGTTAGATATTTTAGAAGTAGGATTTATAACATTAACGTTATAATAAACGTTTTAACAAATGTAGTGACCCGAAATTTTGGTCCAATTTGAGCTGACCAAATAACACAAGTCCAACCCCAATTACACTGGAAAATCAAAAAACTAATAGAAAGAATATAGACGGTGAGGAAAGATAAGACAGAACTTAAAACAGAAGAAGAAGAAGAACAAAACATTAGAGTAACACGAACCTCACAGCAGAACGAATAACATATAATAGATAACATATCTTTGAAATATAAATCTGTATTTGAATATACATATCATTTCAAAGTACAACACTTACGACACAGCAGAAATACACTATAGAAGCCTCCTGCTCCAGCTCTTCAAGTATCTGTAAATCCCGACTACTTGACTGCCTGTACAAATATAGGCACCCAAGAGTTTAGGGAAAACAAAACAAAATAAACTCCAGGTCAGTCATGGGGCTGGTATGAGTAAAACAGTTTAAAATAGTTCGAACAAGTAAACGATATCTCATAAGACCATGCCGTATAACGGAACGGGTTTTTCCCTTATGAGAATCCAAAATATTTTTATATCAAAAACCGTTTGATATTATAATAATGTCTATCAACCACAATATAATAATCATCTAGCAGAAACGCTTTCATCTCACGTTCTACATATATAGTATACAATCAAAACCGCAAGCACGTATTAGGTAATGGATTTCCAACTATGATAAGGTATGGAACCACCTTTCGCTAGTGTACCTCTAGAGAGGAGTACACTGGGTTCAACAAGAACATCTTGCAACTCGGCCACACATGACCGACCACTCATTTCGCTTGAGTGTATCGAATGTATATCACCAACGGTTGGGATCAGCAACCGTTTCCCGAATGGGACAGCATCAAAAATAGATTTTTAGAAGTAAATGAAAACTCTAGATCAGGTGATTATACACCCTAATAGGTTCGACCTACATAGCCATGCTGCCTGCCCGATTTTTGTCATTTCCCGGTTGATGTGGCTTGAGGTTACGCCTTATCATCACATCAGATTCACTTCGAATGCCACATTGTCAGATCCATCGAAAATCACTAATTGACGTCTACAACAGTACATTACGTGTTAGCTAAATAAGTTTCCTTCTCTGTTTCCATTCTTAGTACGGTTAAAGAAATCAATGTATGTGAACTTTCTGGAAATACTCTATCAGACATTCATCCATACAAGTCATCCGGGAACATGATGAACCGAAGGCACTATTCAGTACATCCATCTTAGGCATTGTTATCTAAGACTTATACAATAGCCCTTGCACTTTACTCCGTCTTCAATTATCTTTGGCATATATGATTCGCAACGCTTATGCCAATACAGAGTGGTTGTTTGGATAATAATCCAACTGGTCTCTCCATATTAACAACGCTAAAATGGTCAAAAACTTTGATAGTCGGTGAGTTAACTATCAAAGAAAAATATGTGTGTAAATAATGATATTATTTCCAGATGGAAATTCTATCAAATCAATCATCAATCATATATACATATACATATATATATATATATATATATATATTCATATGCTCCTTATTTTCTATGTTTAGAAAATATACTTAACGCTGGAAAATGTAACACCCCTTAATTCTGTTAATATTAATATTAACAAATTAAAGAATAACTAATCTCAGACGTGAGAATTCTGGGAAACGAGTTGCACCATTGTATTCGTCTTGGAATTCTGGTTGAAATATGTTGTATATAACGGTGTTGTATACACAATTATATGATTTTTGTTTGATGATAACAACCAAATAAATATTATTTTAATGTGTTTGATACTGTACTGTTATTATACATCACAGACTGGAATATAATATTTATATTTAAATAAAATACAACTGTACAGAAATTTAAACATCCACAGTATTTTATTTGAATAGAATATTTTATTTCAATATCAAACAGTACAAATTCTTTACTCCATAACATATCAGATTTCGTATATACAGCTCCTCATTACAGATTAACTCAGTCACTTTTTTGTACATACATTCAGTCTCAACACTCAATTTTACATACATACACTTTGACACATTCACTGATACTATACATTGTCTTCTTATCTTCAGTCTTCTGTCTTCACAGCTCTCTGTCAGTCCAGTCTTCATACCTGTCATACACAGAGACACACACACAGTACACTGCAATAGAAATAAAACAGAATGCACGCATATATAAATTTTATTTTATTTTTTTAAAAAAAAGGGATTTTTTTTAAATTTATTTGCCTCAGATTTCTGGTGTGTTTCTCATCATCTTTCTGACTTGATCTGTTTTTCATTTCCAACCGACTGTGTCTAGACAGCTTGTGATATTCACAGTGATACACTGTAAATACCACAAGGTAGACAGTATGTATATACAATACAGGGACAGGGAAATCTATTCTGGATGGTTGCATATACACACGTGTATGTATATACACATGTGCACTGCCTCGCCAATCCAGTGTGCAACTGAGGAGGAGCCACGTGGACCATCTTGACTCAGTGCACATATGAAATCAGCAAAAACAAACACAGGAAAATCAAGTGATCCATACATGGCATATCACATGCATATCAGATCAGGCAAAACATATGGACAAACATGGAAGATCAACTCAAGACATAAATGGTTCAACAATGCTAATGTCATGTTCATAGATGGACAAAACTGGTTCAGCATTTCTCAAGTGTACAAGTGCAGTTTCAAATATTATGTCAAGCATAGTCAACCAGCTTATGAGTAAACATGGAGGTGCACAAGTCAGATTCAAGAAAGCTGGTGGAGCAAGTACAAGGAGCATGACATGATGAAGCATTTCAATGGAGCAAAGTGTATGTTGAAGTTCAAGTCAAAATAAGTGCATGAGATATACAGGTGGAAGTGTCGTGGTCAAGTGAGTCACAACAACATGTATTCATGGAGAAGATTCAAGCATAGGTGGTGCACACAGGATATATACATCTCTAAAGTGAAGCATGGTCGAGCATGTATACATATGCTTTACAAGTCAGGTGCATAACTAAACTGGAACCAACATGAGGGCTGGTACAACCAACACAAGACAAGATGCAAGCTCAAATATAGTTCAGGTCAAGCAAGTTCATGTATGCGGCATGTACAAGATTGGTTCAGCAAGTATCTTCATGAATGAAGCATCACAAATACAAGTTTCACAGTAATGAATGAATGGCAACTTCAGCTCAAGTGAATATGGAAATATGTGAAAGCAGCAGTTTTACAGTATGGATGTATGTGTTCAAGCAGGGATGATATAAGTATACATGGTTCAATACAGTGTGATCTGATTAACACAAGTGTTCAAGAAAACTGCTCTTTCATGCATGAGCAACAACAAATAAGGGTGCAACATGAAGCATAGGCTCATGTATTTCATTCATAGGTCAAGCAAAAGTGGAAAAGTTTTTTTTATTCAAGGCAGAGTCAAAATCAGCATAAGTCAGAATCGAGCAAGGTATTCAATGCAAGAAATATACTTTCAGAAAATCAGCAAGTTTTTTTTTAAGGCAAGAGAACTTTTCCAGAAATCATGATGCTCTTTTGGGAAGTTTTAAATCGGTTTGCTTTTTGGTGAAATCATATTTGGCATGTTATTCAAGGCAAGAAATCAATGAAGAAATCATGCAATGAACACAAGGGGATTCACAGTTTTAATTCTTTCCAGAAATGCTCAATTACGCATAAATATTCAAGATGGCCACAATTATATTATTTCCAGAATTACTATACTCAATCAAAGCCGAAGCATTTCAAAATCAAAAGAGGAAACCATGGCAACAACATTCATTCAATCGAATTCAAAAGAGGAAACACACGCAATCAGAGCCAAGTCAATTTACTGAAATCAGAGAGTATAGGGTTTTGAATTGCCCTATATACTGACACCATTTTCATCACAGATAATATCCCATCGAAATCCCACAAATTCAATTCAAAGAACTAAAGAGAAAATCGAAAACCAACAACAAAAATCCAAAGAGCAGACAAAGTCGAATTCATTCATACTCACAGTTTTCGATCGAGAGAAAGCCCAAATCGGAGAGGAGCATCAAATCGACCAGCGTCAACTAAGTGAAGCATCAGAGAATCAAAATCTTTCAAGCAATCGATCGATTTGGGGATAAATCAGAAAACCCTAGAAGTTTTCCAGGCCGCCATTTTTGGAGCAAAATTGATCGGGTGAAGGATAATGAAAATGGGCCGGCCGAATAAAAATGGGCTAAGTCTATGTGCCTTATTTTAATTTCTCAAGGACTAGGGTTTTACTTTGTTTGATTTCTTGATTTCTTGTTATTTTTGTTTTGTTTTTCCGTTTGTATAATCAGTCAATACAGTTTCTAGAAGTCTGTAAAATTCTAAGGGATTCAGTCAGGGTGTTTACTGACAGTTGACAGAGTCTGTAAAATCTGGGTTATTGGTTACGGGTTGTAATCGGGGAAAATCTGATCGAGGAGATATCGATCAGTCTACGGTTTTGAGCATAGGGTTAGAATAGGAGCAGGGTTTGCGAGTGTACATGGTCTTGTATGTGGGATCTGTTTTATCACCTAGTAGAAACCTTAGAAATGCAGCAGTAGGCAGGGTTTTGCCGAAGCTGGGTATATCTGTGTGTGATTTATTTTCTGTATTTCTGTTTCTGCTATATTCTGTGATCTGTTTATTATTTTAATATCCTGTCAGTTTTTCAATTCTGTTTAAAAACTGTGAAAAACCCTATTCACCCCCCCTCTAGGGTTATTCTAGATCCAACAGTGGTATCAGAGACAGGTATTTGTGTTTAACTCTAGAGTAATGGTGAATCCTTGTTGTCAGTCTTTTGAGAGTCAAACCAGTTCATCTCCAACTATTTTCGATGGAACAGATTTTTCAAACTGGAAATCCGAAATAGAATTCTATTTAAAATCTGTTAATATTAAATGTTGGGATACTATTATCAATGGGAGTGATATGTCTGATAATAGAAACATTGTTTTCGATTCTCGTGCTATGAATAACATATTTGATTATCTCAGTACAGAACAATTTATTCACGTATCTCATTGTTTGACTGCGCAGGATGTCTGGAGAACTCTCAACAAGCTCTATGGAAAAACTGACGACTACTCAAAACCCCAGAATGTCAACTCAAATTCAGATCTGTGCTTAAAAGGAGAAACAGATGGATCAAACGATGGAGAATCAACAGATGCTGAAACTGAAAATCTCACATACGAAGATTTGGTTTATATGTGCACTGATTTAACTAAATCTGTTGATAAACTCAAATCTAAAAACAAATCTCTAAAATCTAAAAATCTTAGGTTGACCAGCAAAATTAATGATTTGGAATCACAACTTGAACATCTTAAAAATTCTTCTAATTCAGATTGCAAAAATTGTTTGAAATTGAAAACCATTCTTGTTCATCTTAGTAAAAATATTCAAATGTTTGAAAAGGAAATTCTGATCTTGAAAGAAAACAAGATTGAGTTGTCACGGTTGAACAATTTTTTACAAAAGGAATTTGAAATTCTCAAGACTGATATACATTCCAAATTTGAAATTGCTGAAAAGGAGAATTTGTTGAAATCTGACTTGATTTTGAAAGAACTGGAAAACGAGATTGAAAAATCCAAGAAATTTGGGTTTGAAAAACAAAAACTTTTTGAATCTGAGATTGTTGAGTCCCAAACCAAAATTAATTTGCTTAAAGATGAAAATTTGGTTTTGAAGTCTGACTTTGAAAAATATAAGATCACTGAAAATCGTTGTTCAGATTTATTAAAAGAAAACCGTGATCTCAAAACAAAACTTCAACAACTTGAAACAACTTTGGCAAAATTTTCAAACAGTGAAAAATCTTTAAATATGTTGTTGAAAAGTCAATTTTCATCAAGAAATAGAGTTGGACTTGGTTTTGGGAAATCTGAGTTCTTTGAAAAGAGAAGTTCAAACGATTTTAAAAATCTTTCAATCTTCTTTGAAAAATATCGTCTTGATAATATGAACTTTGATAATTCAAAAGGATTTTTGAATCGAAAGCAAAATGCGAATTTGTTTTGTAATAATCCATTTAAGCAATCCTGGATCCCAAAAAGAAATTAAACAAACGTCGTTAAATTCAAACAGATATGGGTTCCAAAGGGAACAAAGGTAAATTCAGATGGATTGCTTTACAAACAGGTTTGGGTACCAAAACGAGCAAATACAACTATGAGTGGTTTTACTGTTTTTGTTAGACCACTCAATCCTCTAAACAGTTAGGTAGCAAAGGAGGCTGAGGAACAACTGTGCTAAAAACCGAATTCAAACTGCGTCATATCATCAGGTTATTCACAGTTCCTTAGCCAAATCAGTTGAGTTAAAGATTCATTTGCTTACATGGATTTCAGGTATATCTCTACACTCATTCTTTTGTATATTCTTTGTTTTTAATTTTTTTTATTTTATTTATTTTTCCTCCTTCTATCTCTTCTGTCTATTTCCTTTGATTTGTCACTGCTGCAATTTTTTTTTTTTTGTGGACTTTCTTAACTTCCAATTGCAGTACTCATAATCTTGTGGAAATTTGCTTTATTTGAATCGAACTCTGATGTGTTAATTATTTCTAGATCTTGATGTTAATCTTGTAAATATCTGCAATTGTTTTGAAGTTTATTTTCTGATTTATGAATTCATAACAGTGTTGATGTATTCTTGTCAAATCTTGAACATTGTTAATTAGAATTCTAAATTTTGAAGATCTGAAAATTTGATGAAGTTTCACACACCACTGCTGTTTTGAGTTTCTTCTAATTCATTTTAGAAAAGCTTGAAATATTATACTCATTACAGCACACCAATATTTATCAGTTGTGATAATTTCATTATTTTTCAGATTGGCTTGGATAGTTTGAATTGTATTGAATCTGTGATACATCTTGGAATTCATCTTATATTCATGATCATTTTATTTGGAATTTGTTTGTTTGAAATCAACTGAAATTCATGATATTTTGAATTTCACACACCTCTTAAAATCAAAATTATCATTATTGTGTGACTGATTCATTATATCTCAAACCTTGACATCGATTCAGTTGATTTCAAATAAATTATTGTTTAATTGTGTAGATCATGAATATCTCTCATTTCTGATGTAAATGATCTGAAATAACTCTTCTGTTTGTCAGAAATATTTGTGTAAATTCTTTGAGAATTGGGATTTGAATGTCATTGGTATTTCATGAATATTTGACTTGAATACTAGTTTGTTTAAAATCATTTGAATTTATTGATTTATTGAATCACACACATATTCTGAATCTAAAGTTTATAAACCGTGTGATTGATTCGTTGAATCCGGATATCTTCGCAATTCATTCAAATGATTTAAAATAAACTATATTTAATCCTGGATCATGAACAATTCTTTGACTGTTTGAAATATCTTTGGAACATCTCCTTGACAAGTCTGCTTTGAAAATAATTTTTGTGCTGCTCAGTTATAGTTCTGGAAAATATGTTTTGGTGACTGCTTGTTTTGGAATCAAATATATACCATGCTCTGATACATGAAATTAATTTGCTTGATCTGACTGGGCTTTGTATTTAAGATTTTTTTGTCTGTGGTATACTTGTTTGTCTCAAATGTCTTGTTACCATTCCTCGTAAATAGAGACACCAAGTGGTATCAGAAGCGCCTTATATTTGTCTCACCCATCTGTACTTAGATTGAAATCTTCACCATGTATAAATCCACACACTCTTTTTGTCTTGTACACATTTTTTCCTCTTGTCGTGTATAGATCAGCATATTCCTCTTGTATTTGATTTTCAATTTTAGAATTATTTATTAATTATTCATTCAGAAATTGAAATCAATATCCAAATTGTTCTGTATTTATAATTCATCAAAATATATCAGAATTTGAAATTGTGATGAATTATGACTGCAATATATTTCACAACAAGATTTTATCTGGATTTTCATGATGGTTGAATATTAATTACAATATCTTTGAACGGGCAATTATTTCACGACCATCCTCATTATCTATCATCATTCTGCCATCCATGATAATGTTTTTTATAAATGTGGAGAGTTTAATGTTTTTTAAAATCATCTTGAATAAACAGTGAAAATATTTGTGATGGAATTGTGGTTATATTATTTTTCAGAATTAGTGTCAATTGAAAATTTTCAATAATCCCGGTACAGTTGGTCATATTTCATAATATAATTAATTTAGAAATTTATTTCACAGTCCATTTCTGTACCTACCCCATCTTCTATCATCCATATATTGGTTTTATACCGAGGAGTTTTTTTTTCTTTTAGAAGCTAAAATGATAAACATATAGAATAAATATATAAGTGTGTCTTTAACCTCATTTAAAAATCCAAGCTCTGGTCATGCATGGTTAAGAGACAACTTATAATTTAAGCTGCGACTGACCCCATTTAAAAATCCAAGCTCTGGTTATGCGTGGTCAGTGTGCTCTTAAATAAATAAATTAATTAAAAAAAAATATGTGCTATAAATTGAAATTGTTCTGAAATTCTCCTTTGTGTATAAACCAGCCTATCAATCCTTTTTCTGTCTGTGAAATGTGTTGAAATCTTATGACGTATTATGATTTGTTGATTGATGGGTATTGGGATTTGAGATTATTCGATTTTGTCACATAAATTGAATTATTAAATATAGTCCAAATCCATCACTGTTTTTGTGCTTCAATTTTATAAAATTCCTTTGAAAATTAATTGGAATTCATTTTTATATAACTCTCCTCATTTATATAAACTTCATCGTAAATCAGTCATTTTCTGCAATGTGAAATATGCCACTAGTTCTTAGTTTATTATGATTTTTGTTTGACTGATTGAGATTTATGATGACTGTTCTTCCTCTTAAACTGAAATTATATTTTTAGTCGTGTTTCATCTGTATTTTAAACTCTGTATCCTTTTGATGATAACAAAAGGGGGAGAATGGATTAGATTTTGATTTATGAGTGAATATTTTATAAATATTTTAATTTTGATAATTCATTCAATTTTCATGTTTCTTCACTCACGCACAGTTATAGGGGGAGTTTCTGTTATAGGGGGAGCTGAAAAATAGGGGGAGTTCATTTATTCACTGTCAAACACATCTATTGTATACAAAATCTTTTATTTGTTTGTTATCATCAAAAGGGGGAGATTGTTGTATATAACGGTGTTGTATACACAATTATATGATTTTTGTTTGATGATAACAACCAAATAAATATTATTTTAATGTGTTTGATACTGTACTGTTATTATACATCACAGACTGGAATATAATATTTATATTTAAATAAAATACAACTGTACAGAAATTTAAACATTCACAGTATTTTATTTGAATAGAATATTTTATTTCAATATCAAACAGTACAAATTCTTTACTCCATAACATATCAGATTTCATATATACAGCTCCTCATTACAGATTAACTCAGTCACTTTTTTGTACATACATTCAGTCTCAACACTCAATTTTACATACATACACTTTGACACATTCACTGATACTATACATTGTCTTCTTATCTTCAGTCTTCTGTCTTCGCAGCTCTCTGTCAGTCCAGTCTTCATACCTGTCATACACAGAGACACACACACAGTACACTGCAATAGAAATAAAACAAAATACACGCATATATAAATTTTATTTTATTTTTTTTAAAAAAAAGGGAATTTTTTTTAATTTATTTGCCTTAGATTTCTGGTGTGTTTCTCATCATCTTTCTGACTTGATCTGTTTTTCATTTCCAACCGACTGTGTCTAGACAGCTTGTGATATTCACAGTGATACACTGTAAATACGACAAGGTAGACAGTATGTATATACAATACAGGGACAGGGAAATCTATTCTGGATGGCTGCATATACACACGTGTATGTATATACACATGTGCACTGCCTCGCCAATCCAGTGTGCAACTGAGGAGGAGCCACGTGGACCATCTCGACTCAGTGCACATATGAAATCAGCAAAAACAAACACAGCAAAATCAAGTGATCCATACATGGCATATCACATGCATATCAGATCAGGCAAAACATATGGACAAACATGGAAGATCAACTCAAAACATAAATGGTTCAACAATGCTAATGTCATGTCCATAGATGGACAAAACTGGTTCAGCATTTCTCAAGTGTACAAGTGCAGTTTCAAATATTATGTCAAGCACAGTCAACCAGCTTATGAGTAAACATGGAGGTGCACAAGTCAGATTCAAGAAAGCTGGTGGAGCAAGTACAAGGAGCATGGCATGATGAAGCATTTCAATGGAGCACAGTGTATGTTGAAGTTCAAGTCAAAATAAGTGCATGAGATATACAGGTGGAAGTGTCGTGGTCAAGTGAGTCACAACAACATGTATTCATGGAGAAGATTCAAGCATAGGTGGTGCACACAGGATATATACATCTCTAAAGTGAAGCATGGTCGAGCATGTATACATATGCTTTACAAGTCAGGTGCATAACAAAACTGGAACAAACATGAGGGCTGGTACAACCAACACAAGACAAGATGCAAGCTCAAATATAGTTCAGGTCAAGCAAGTTCATGTATGCGGCATGTACAAGATTGGTTCAGCAAGTATCTTCATGAATGAAGCATCACAAATACAAGTTTCACAGTAATGAATGAATGGCAACTTCAGCTCAAGTGAATATGGAAATATGTGAAAGCAGCAGTTTTACAGTATGGATGTATGTGTTCAAGCAGGGATGATATAAGTATACATGGTTCAATACAGTGTGATCTGATTAACACAAGTGTTCAAGAAAACTGCTCTTTCATGCATGAGCAACAACAAATAAGGGTGCAGCATGAAGCATAGGCTCATGTATTTCATTCATGGGTCAACCAAAAGTGGAAAAGTTTTTTTTATTCAAGGCAGAGTCAAAATCAGCATAAGTCAGAATCGAGCAAGGTATTCAATGCAAGAAATATACTTTCAGAAAATCAGCAAGTTTTTTTTTAAGGCAAGAGAACTTTTCCAGAAATCATGATGCTCTTTTGGGAAGTTTTAAATCGGTTTGCTTTTTGGTGAAATCATATTTGGCATGTTATTCAAGGCAAGAAATCAATGGAGAAATCATGCAATGAACACAAGGGGATTCACAGTTTTAATTCTTTCCAGAAATGCTCAATTACGCATAAATATTCAAGATGGCCACAATTATATTATTTCCAGAATTACTATACTCAATCAAAGCCGAAGCATTTCAAAATCAAAAGAGGAAACCATGGCAACAACATTCATTCAATCGAATTCAAAAGAGGAAACACACGCAATCAGAGCCAAGTCAATTTACTGAAATCAGAGAGTATAGGGTTTTGAATTGCCCTATATACTGACACCATTTTCATCAAAGGCAATATCCCATCGAAATCCCACAAATTCAATTCAAAGAACTAAAGAGAAAATCGAAAACCAACAGCAAAAATCCAAAGAGCAGACAAAGTCGAATTCATTCATACTCACAGTTTTCGATCGAGAGAAAGCCCAAATCGGAGAGGAGCATCAAATCGACCAGCGTCAACTAAGTGAAGCATCAGAGAATCAAAATCTTTCAAGCAATCGATCGATTTGGGGATAAATCAGAAAACCCTAGAAGTTTTCCAGGCCGCCATTTTTGGAGCAAAAGTGATCGGGTGAAGGATAATGAAAATGGGACGGCCGAATAAAAATGGGCTAAGTCTATGTGCCTTATTTTAATTTCTCAAGGACTAGGGTTTTACTTTGTTTGATTTCTTGATTTCTTGTTATTTTTGTTTTGTTTTTCCGTTTGTATAATCAGTCAGTACAGTTTCTAGAAGTCTGTAAAATTCTAGGGGATTCAGTCAGGGTGTTTACTGACAGTTGACAGAGTTTGTAAAATTTGGGTTATTGGTTACGGGTTGTAATCGGGGAAAATCTGATCGAGGAGATATCGATCAGTCTACGGTTTTGAGCGTAGGGTTAGAATAGGAGCAGGGTTTGCGAGTGTACATGGTCTTGTATGCGGGATCTGTTTTATCACCTAGTAGAAACCTTAGAAATGCAGCAGTAGGCAGGGTTTTGTCGAAGCTGGGTATATCTGTGTGTGATTTATTTTCTGTATTTCTGTTTCTGCTATATTCTGTGATCTGTTTATTATTTTAATATCCTGTCAGTTTTTCAATTCTGTTTAAAAACTGTGAAAAACCCTATTCACCCCCCCTCTAGGGTTATTCTAGATCCAACAAAATAGATTCCGAGTTTGCATGATTTGGACTTCGTATGAAGGAGATATGGTCATCGGAAGTTTCAGAAAATTCAAAACAGATTTCAGAAAATTCAAATTTCAAAATTCGAAGTCAAACAGGCTAGGCGGGAAATTTCCTGCCCAGCACCCCAGGTAGACTGGGGAGTCGACTGGTCAGTCGACACCCCCCCCCAAGGTCGACTGGGGAGTCGACTGGGCAGTCGACCCGGGTGTCGACCTGGTCCAGTCGGCTAGGGTTTTGACTGAGCCCAATCTTGAGCTGCTGATGTGTCTTTAGGGCTGAGTTGGCAAATTTAACGGTTCAGGTTAGTTCTGAGTTGATCTGACGGTCTAAATAAATCCTAAACTCTATAAATACCTAGGTAGTCTCTCACTCTAATTCGCATGAAAAATAGAATAGCCACCGTCATACCGCCGCCATGGAACTCAGTGTAGCCGCCGCCAACTAAGAAGGAAGAAAGCTAATCAAAACTATAATTCTACTCAACTCTAAAGCAAATCAAGACTCTCTTTCTTTTCTAATTGTGAGTATGATGATTTTAATAAGATTATTAGCAAACTAATTAGATTGAGATGTGATATGGATCATAAGAAAATGATGTGAATTGTCATATATGTTGTTGTAAACCTTATGCTATCATGTATGTTGTAAATCCTATGTTATGTGATGATGATAACCTATATGTTGTAAATCATGCTATGATGATATTATATATGTTGCAAGTTTCTATGTTAAATTGCGATGTTGCAAAGCCATAATGTTATTATTTATGTTATAGTTAGCTTATGCTTGATCAAGTCATGATGTTGATTATATACGTTTGGGCTATGATGATTCACATGAAAAATCACATGTACCTATGCAAGTTTAGATTGATTAGTAAAGATTATGTACATATGCCATGACATCTATTTAGATCTAGAATTATGACATCTATTTAGATCTAGAATTGTGCTATGACATGTGTGGGTTCTATGTGTTAGATGCTAGTTCACACCATCATTATGTTGCATAGACCACATATGCAAGTTTATACATGAATTTGGGTTGTGATCATATTATGTAAGTTGTGACATTTAACCAAACAAGTTGACACCTTTAGATCCATGACATGTGTAATTTTATGCAAGTTTCACCCCTATTATGATTAGATCTATTTTATTTCTCTATATGTTGTGATAATTTATCTTTGTGCTATGAGTTAGTCTATTCGAGTCTAACGTATATTTTGCGTTGAATAAGCGAACGTATAACGTGGGGTAGGGGTAATATTAAGGATTTAATATTGAGAAAATTGGATGCAATTGATATGATTTTGCACACCATAAATGGATGGCCATAATTGAGTCAATTATTGACATCATTAAAATTGGAATTAATTAATGATTTGAATAGGGATATATTTAAAACTGGGGTAAAAGATTATAAGTGTTAATCAATGCTTAGGACACGAGGTTGGACTCGTTTGTGACGTAAAACTGCCCGGACCCGCCTGGCAAATCCAGTAGTCACAAATGTCAGCCCAATGTGAGAGGTCCTAGGCCCAAATTAAAGCATAACAGTTGTAAAGACACGAGGTTAGACTCTTTTATGGTGTAAGACTGCCCGGACCCGCCCGGCAAATCTAGCTGCCATAAATGCCAGTCTAATGTGAGAGGTCTTTATGAGGTTATGGCCTGAATGAATTAAGAAATACTTAACCAGATAAACATGTGAAGTGGGACATGGGGGTTAAGTAGGTGCCTTGGGTGGTATGAGGAATCTAGTGGTTGCCTTTAGTGGCATTTAAAATACGATTAGTAAGACTTAACCAAACACACATGTAAATTAACATGACTAAGAAGAGGGTTAAGTAGGATATACTAGTGGGGACAAGCTTAGCTGGATAGCTTGTGGGGGCCCATTTCAACCAGTAACCCAAACGTATCTTTGTGGGCTTGACCCAAGTCGAGGACGGGACACGCATACTGGGCTTGACTATAAGAGGCCAAAACGGGGTAGCGGTGGCAACGCAAGTCCAACGGGTTTCATATGCGTGTGTGGACCCGGGCTGGTAGGTGAGACGTTGCATCGTGTAGGTATAGGCCGTGCATCCTCAAGTTGTATCGGGTTGCCACATTAGGGGAGTGATACACCCCACTGTGGGACCAGAACGGGTATCTACGAGTAGGGAGCCGATCGAATGTGGGTAGTGGGGTACACCTAGAGGAGATAGGGGCAGGCGGCACCTATGTAGTCAGCTAAGGGTACG
Organism: Allium sativum; assembly: GCA_030737875.1. NCBI lineage: Eukaryota > Viridiplantae > Streptophyta > Magnoliopsida > Asparagales > Amaryllidaceae > Allium > Allium sativum. The sequence continues at coordinate 10,064,158 of JASFAX010000027.1, read as the reverse complement.
CAAGGCTATTTATAAAATTTCTAAGTGAAGCAAGTGGGATCAACCTTTAGGGTGACTGGTGTGGTGCAGTGTAGTAATTATTCATTAGTATTAGGTGTGCCTTTAACGTTATCTTTATCTGCTCTTCCATACCCAATAGTTCATAGACATTTCCTTATTTTCCAGCTTATGCCTTAGTCTAGTTATTTTGATAATAGTATTGTTAGAATTATCTTACTCGCCCGACTTTATGTCGGACCCCGTCCATTTCTATCTTTTCCGCCCCTCCAGGTCCTCAGGGTGGGCCTAGCTCTAGCGGAGTTTGATTGGATTGCTTTATCTTTCTTTTGGAAAGCTTGGACCGTTGAAGTAAAGTCCAGCTTGTTATCTTCTTTAATGGCTATTTATGTAATGGGATTATGTATTTTGTTTATCAAGATGGATATTGTACTTGACTCTGATTTATGGTTTTATGACGTAATAAACATGTTTAATTTCCGCTGCAATGAAATAAAGTTTTAGATTTCCATTTACTACTTATTATCTGTCTTGTTGTAATTTTTCTGTTCTATATTCACTTAAAACCTCCATGGAAGTTAATGCATTCCCTTTGTGAGTGACATTAATGGAGGTGGGGTGTTACACGTGGTATCAGAGCTTAAGGTTACCAGAACAGATAAATTTTTTAGAAAAACTATTTTTCTAAAGTATTTTTGGAAGAAGTGTTTTCAAAAACATGTCTTAATGAGTGATTTTAAGAGGAAAGTTTTTATTAAAAACATAATCCCCAATAGCCATATATCTTTATCTTTCGAATTCTCCATTTTGAATCTTCCCTTTTTCGTTTCAGCATGGCTGAAGATCTTAACCTTCCGGACAGTGTAACTATACCAGGATGGTATAGGAGGTTATTAGAGGCTAGGGCCGCTGCAGGTCCAGCCAATGTTCCTCCACCACCAGTTGCACCCGCTCCTCCTCCTCCTCGCGCTGATACTTTTGCAAAGACATGCAAGGAATTTAAGGCTATGGGTGGAAAACCTTTTCAAGGGTAAGAAAAGTTTGTGGAACCTAGAGATTGGCTTAAGGAGGTGGAAGAATTGCTAGGAATCTTTGAAGTAGAAGAAGGGAGGAAAGTCAAATTAGCAGCTTGGTTAATGAAGGGAGAGGCCTCGTTTTGGTGGGAGGTCACTAATGGGGAGCGTCCTGTTGACTCTTGGGCGGATTTCAGGCGTAGGTTTGAGGCGAAGTTTCTCTCACGGGTGGAAGAAAATCTATATATGGAAAGGTTCTTGACATTAAAGCAAGGAACCTCATCAGTGAAAGAATATATCAACAAATTTAATCAGTTAGCAAGGTTTGGCTTGGACTTAGTGAACACGCCGGAGAAGAAGGCTCTGAGGTTCGTTAATGGCTTGAATGAGCCATTGTAGGGGTTGGCTATGACCCACATCCCTATGGGGCCCACCTTCGAGAAGCTAGTAGAAATGGCGCTCATGCACGAGGAGAAAGGCGCCAATGCTAATAAGGCACCCGAGAAGAAAGGGGATCAGAAGAAACCACAACAGCAAAATAAGAAGGGTGGTAAAGACAATAATGGCAAAGGAAAGAAGAAATGCTTTAACTGCGGGACACCAGGCCATCTCAGTAAGGATTACAGAAAGAAAAAGAAGACTGGCTGTTTTCACTGTGGCGAAGCGGGACATCTAGTGAAGGACTGCCCAAAGAAGGGGCAGAGGGCAGGGTCTACCTTGGGAGGACAGGTGCAGGCTCTTATGGCACCAGGGCAAGTAAGGGGACAAGTTCAGGGTCTCGCGGTCCCACCGCTGCAAGAACGAGGTAGAACCATTTCTGTTGAAAGCTTAGTTTTTCTGTTTGATCATCCTGTCCGTACCTTATTCGATTCGAGTGCATCGCATTCGTTTATCTCTACATCATTAGTTGAATCACTGCACTTAAACACCAGTTTAGTAGAGGATCCCTTAGTTTTTTCGAATCCAATTGGGGGTTCAACTTATTTGTCCATGATGTGTTTGGATTTGAAAATTTCTATACTTAGCGTTGAGTTTAGATGTGATGCTTATGTTTTGGGCTTCACGGGCTATGGGCTAATTTTAGGAATGGATTGGTTATCCAGAAATGGGGTTGTTCTTGATTGTGAAAGGAGAGTAGTTAGGCTCATGACTCGCCTTGGTAATGCTCTCGAAATCTTTTGTAATCCCATAAATTCCGTTATGCTAAGTTATTGAGAATCGCTTGACGCGTCGGTGGAGAATCTACGATCTGTTAGAGTGGTCCGAGAATACTCGGATGTGTTTGAGGAGGTGAAGGGCTTGCCTTCGAAGCGGGAGATAGATTTTCGAATATATCTTGTGGATAATGCAAAACCAGTATCGTTGCCATTACGCCACATGGCTCCTCGTGAAAGGAGGGAACTCAATAAGCAAGTGAAGGAGTTGCTTGAGAAGGGGTTCATAAGACGAAGTATATCGGAGTGGGGTGCTCCAGTAGTATTTGCCACGAAGGCGGATGGGTCCCTTAGACTTTGTGTGGACTATAGAGAACTTAATAAGCTTACTAAGAAGAACAGACACCCACTGCCGAAGATTGACGATCTCTTCGATCAGTTAGTTGGCGCCTCAGTGTATTCGCAGTTGGACTTAGCCACTGGTTTCCATCTGTTGAGAGTGGCTGAGAATAGCATAGACAAGACTTCCTTTAGGACTCCGGACGGTTTATTTGAATGGCTAGTGATGCCCTTCGGTTTGACAAACGCCCTCGCATACTTTGTTGATTTGATGAGTAGGGTGTTTAGGGAGTACCATAATAAATTCGTGGTGGTCTTTGTAGACGACATCTTGATCTTTTCTAAGGATGAAGAAGAGCATGCCCTATGTCTTAGGGAAGTGTTGGAGACCCTACGAGCGCATAACCTTAAAGCTAAATTTTCTAAGTGTCACTTCTGGAGGAAGGAAGTACGATTCTTAGGGCATGTGGTTTCCAAAGAAGGGATAGTTGTGGATCCCGCGAAGGTGGTGGCCATCCAAGATGGGAAGGTCCCTAAAAATGCTACCGAAGTAAGAAGTTTCTTGGGGATGGCTGGCTACTATAGGAAGTTTATCAAAGACTTCGCAAAGATATCAGCTACATTAACACAGCTGACGAAGAAGAACCTAGTCTTCGCGTGGGACGTAGATTGCGATGATGCGTTCCAACGTTTAAAGAGAGCTTTGACCTCAGCTCCAATCTTAGTGCTGCCAGACGGGAGTAAGCCATTTACTGTTTATACCGATGCTTGTGGGACAGGACTAGGCGCAGTCTTAATGCAAGAGGGAAGGGTAATAACCTAAGGTGGAAGGCAGTTAAGGGTGCATGAGAAAAATTACCCTATACATGACCTAGAGTTGGCCGCTATTGTTTTCGCACTTAAGTCTTGGCGTCATTATCTTCTTGGCGAGAAATTCGAATTATTCACTGACCACAAATCTTTAAAATACTTATTCTCTCAGAAGGACTTGAACTTAAGGCAGCAAAGGTGGATGGAGTTCTTAGCGTCCTACGATTTCGAAATAGCATATACCCCTGGCAAGGGTAACGTGGTGGCAGATGCCTTAAGTAGGAAAAGGCTATCCTTGAGTCCGGTGTTTGTTGAACGGCGAAACTTAGAATTCATCTCTATGTTTGATTTTTGACCTTCCGTTGACTTTGTACCCGGTTTGCTAGCATCCTTGGAGGTCAGACCTACGCTTTTGGGACGGATTGGAGAGGCACAGCGAGATGAACCACAGTTGGTTAAGTTAGTAGAGAAGCTCAAATGTGGGGAGTCATCAAGCCATCTCCGTAGGTATACCCTAGATGATAAGGGTTGGTTACGTAGGGATAGTAGACTTTGTGTACCACGAGACGAGGGCTTGAGGAAGACTATTCTTGATGATGCACATCGTTCGAAGATGACCATTCATCCCGGCGGGGACAAGATGTATAAAGACATGAAGCGAGTTTTCTTTTGGGCTGGTATGAAGAGGGATGTAGCCGAGCATGTCGCTAGATGCTTGGTGTGCCAACAAGTAAAAGAGGAGCAAAAGAAACCCGGTGGGTTGCTTCACCTATTGGAGGTTCCACTATGGAGATGGGAAAGTGTCTCGATGGACTTTGTGGATGGATTACCAAGATCAAGGAAGGGTAATACGGGGATTTGGGTTATAGTAGATAGACTTACTAAAAGTGCCCATTTTATTCCCGTGAAGAGTAAGAGGACTGCTCCATGGTTAGCTTCTCTATATGTCCGATAGATAGTTCGTTTGCATGGTGTTCCTTCAAGCATAGTAAGCGACCGCGATCCTATCTTCACTAGCGAATTTTGGAGGAGCTTACAAGAAGCGGTAGGGACTCAGTTATGTTTGAGCACCGCATATCATCCTCAGACGGACGGCTAGACTGAGAGGGTGAATCGCATTCTAGAGGATCTTTTGAGGCCATGTATCCTAGACTTTGGGGGTACATGGGAAGAGCATCTTCCATTAGTGGAGTTCGCATATAATAGTAGCTTTCAGTCCATCATTGGCATGGCACCTTTCGAAGCTCTTTATGGACGACCTTGTCGTTCACCTACATGTTGGTGGAAATCTATGGATAAGATCTTACTTGGGCCCGATATGATTAGAGAGACTTCGGAAAAGATCGACTTGATTCGAAGGAGGATGAAGATAGCGCAAGATAGGCAGAAATCTTATGCGGATAAGAGGAGGACAGATCTTGAGTTTGATGTTGGGGACATGGTCTTTATCAAAGTGTCTCCATTACGGAACGTTGTTCGCTTTGGGTCCGTTGGGAAATTAGCACCAAGGTTCGTAGGGCCGTTTCCTATTAAGGAGAAGATTGGACAAATGGCGTATAGAGTGGAGTTGCCTGAGAGACTTAGTGGTTTACACGACGTATTCCATGTATCACATTTGAGGAAGTGCCTACACGAGACCGCGGAGGTGGCAGAGCCGAACTTTCTTAGAGAGGCGGAGATAGAGCGTGATGTGACGATTCGACGAGCTCCTACGCGCATTCTTGGGTCAGAGATTAAGAAGCTGAGAAATCGAGAGGTCAGACTAGTCAAAGTACAATGGGGAGATGATGAGAGCAACGCTACTTGGGAGACAGAAGCGAAGATGCGTTCATTGTACCCTTTTCTTTTTGAGGGTATGTCCTTTTATTTCTCCTTTATCGCTTAGCTTGTACTTATCTTACCTTTAGAATATCCTCTCGCTATTATCCTTGACCTTTAGTTAGAGAAATCCTATGGTTGAAACATGTGTTTGAGACATGTTATGTATGATGGATGCAAGTGTTTGCTAGTGGTTGCTCGTGGATGCATATACACACACTTTAGGCACTAGATCGGCTCAGTCACTTCATATTGCATATTGCATATAAATGGATGTATTTAGTAAAATGGATGTATGATGACTGTATTATCATATGGATGTTGCATTCAGATAATGATTGTGCACGCATATAGAGATAATATGTAGCATTAAGGAATTTTTGCATACATAATGGATGCATGGCACTATCATGATTTGCATTAAGGAGGTCAACTGAATCAGTGGACCGCCTGATTTTGCATTAGATATGGACATATACACACACTGTGCATTTAAACATGAAAGCATTAGAAGTCTATAAGGACAATGGATGCCTGTGTTTGATGGTTGAGTAGATGGATGATTGGATGTTAGGATATACATTCTTCTTGACTTGAAGATTTCGGGGTCGAAATCCTTTAAGGAGGGGAGAATGTAACACCCCGTAATTCTGTTAATATTAATATTCACAAATTAAAGAATAACTAATCTCAGACGTGAGAATTGTGGGAAACGGGTTGCGCCATTGTGTTCGTCTTGGAATTCTGGTTGAAATAGAGTCCGAGTTTGCGTGATTTGGATTTCGTATGAAGGAGATATGGCCATCCGAAGTTTCAGAAAATTCAAAACAGATTTCAGAAAATTCAAAATTCGAAGTCAAATAGGCTAGGCGGGAAATTTCCTGCCCAGCACCCCAGGTCGACTGGGGAGTCGACTGAGCAGTCGACACCCCCACCCCCCAGGTCGACTAGGGAGTCGACTGGGCAGTCGACCTGGGTGTCGACCTGGTCCAGTCGGCTAGGGTTTTGGCTGAGCCCAATCTTGAGCTGCTGATGTGTCTTTAGGGCTGAGTTGGAAAATTTAACGGTTCAGGTTAGTTCTGAGTTGATCTGACGGTCTAAATAAATCCTAAACTCTATAAATACCTAGGTAGTCTCTCACTCTAATTCACATGAAAAATAGAATAGCCACCGTCATACCTCCGCCATGGAACTCAGTGTAGCCGCCGCCAACTAAGAAGGAAGAAAGCTAATCAAAACTCTAATTCTACTCAACTCTAAAGCAAATCAAGACTCTCTTTCTTTTCTAATTGTGAGTATGATGATTTTAATAAGATTATTAGCAAACTAATTAGATTGAGATGTGATATGGGTCATAAGAAAATGATGTGAATTGTCATATATGTTGTTGTAAACCTTATGTTATCATGTATGTTGTAAATCCTATGTTATGTGATGATGATATCCTATATGTTGTAAATCATGCTATAATGATATTATATGTGTTGCAAGTTTCTATGCTAAGTTGCGATGTTGCAAATCCATAATGTTATTATTTATGTTATAGTTAGCTTATGCTTGATCAAGTCATGATGTTGATTATATACGTTTAGGCTATGATGATTCACATGATAAATCACATGTACCTATGCAAGTTTAGATTGATTAGTAAAGATTATGAACATATGCCATGACATCTATTTAGATCTAGAATTATGACATCTATTTAGATCTAGAATTGTGCTATGACATGTGTGGGTTCTATGTGTTAGATGCTAGTTCACACCATCATTATGTTGCATAGACCACATATGCAAGTTTATACATGAATTTGGGTTATGATCATATTATGTACGTTGTGACATTTAACCAAACAAGTTGACACCTTTAGATCCATGACATATGTAGTTTTATGCAAGTTTCACCCCTATTATGATTAGATCTATTTTATTTCTCTATATGTTGTGATAATTTATCTTTGTGCTATGAGTTAGACTATTCGAGTCTAACGTATATTTTGCGTTGAATAAGCAAACGTATAATGTGGGGTAGGGGTAATATTAAGGATTTAATATTGAGAAAATTGGATGCAATTGATATGATTTTGCATGCCATAAATGTATGGCCATAATTGAGTCAATTATGGACATCATTAAAATTGGAATTAATCAATGATTTGAATAGGGATATATTTAAACCTGGGGTAAAAGATTATAAGTGTTAATCAATGCTTAGGACACGAGGTTGGACTCGTTTGTGACGTAAAACTGCCCAGACCCGCCCGGCAAATCCAGTAGTCACAAATGTCAACCCAATGTGAGAGGTCCTAGGCCCAAATTAAAGCATAATAGTTGTAAAGACACGAGGTTAGACTCTTTTATGGTGTAAGACTGCCCGGACCCGCCCGACAAATCCAACTGCCATAAATGCCAGTCTAATGTGAGAGGTCGTTATGAGGTTATGGCCTGAATGAATTAAGAAATACTTAACCAGATAAACATGTGAATTGGGACATGGGGGTTAAGTAGGTGCCTTGGGTGGCATGAGGAATCTAGTGGTTGCCCTTAGTGGCATTTGAAATACGATTAGTATGACTTAACCAAACACACATGTAAATGAACATGACTAAGAAAAGGGTTAAGTGGGATATACTAGTGGGGACAAGCTTAGGTGGATAGCTTGTGGGGGCCCATTTCAACCAGTAACCCAAACGTATCTTTGTGGGCTCGACCCAAGTCGAGGACGGGACACGCATACTGGGCTTGACTATAAGAGGCCAAAACGGGGTAGCGGTGGCAACGCAAGTCCAACGGGTTTCATATGCGTGTGTGGACCCGGGCTGGTAGGTAAGACGTTGTTGTATCGTGTAGGTATAAGCCGTGCATCCTCAAGTTGTATCGGGTTGCCACTTTAGGGGAGTGATACACCCACTGTGGGACCAGCACGGGTATCTACGAGTAGGGAGCCGATCGAAAGTGGGTAGTGGGGTACACCTAGCGGAGATAGGGGCAGGCGGCACCTATGTAGTCAGCTAGGGGTACGCAAGGCTATTTATAAAATTTCTAAGTGAAGCAAGTGGGATCAACCTTTAGGGTGACTGGTGTGGTGCAATGTAGTAATTATTCGTTAGTATTAGGTGTGCCTTTAACGTTATCTTTATCTGCTCTTCCATACCCAATAGTTCATAGACATTTCCTTATTTTCCAGCTTATGCCTTAGTCTAGTTATTTTGATAATAGTATTGTTAGAATTATCATACTCGCTAGACTTTATGTCTGACCCCCTCCATTTCTATCTTTTCCCCCCTACAGGTCCTCAGGGTGGGCCCAGCTCTAACGGAGTTTGATTGGATTGCTTTATCTCTCTTTTGGAAAGCTTGGACCGTTGAAGTAAAGTCCAGCTTGTTATCTTCTTTAATGGCTATTTATGTAATGGGATTATGTATTTGTTTATCAAGATGGATATTGTACTTGACTCTGATTTATGGTTTTATGATGTAATAAACATGATTAATTTCCGCTGCAATGAAATAAAGTTTTAGATTTCCAAGTATTACTTATTAACTGTCTTGTTGTAATTTTTCTGTTCTATATTCACTTAAAACCTCCATGGAAGTTAATGCATTCCCTTTGTCAGTGACATAAATGGACGTGGGGTGTTACAGAAAATATTTCCATACCTTATTTACGTATCACTATTCTTCTACAACTATCGGTCTCTGATTGTAAACTAGTATAAGAACAAATCCCTAAGTACCAATCCCGAAGGTCGAAACCAACATCAGATAGACACTTAGGAAACCATTCAACTTAACAAGTCTCCAGTCAAATTCTGATTTAGCTTAACTCCATTTCTTAACTCCTTATACATGAACACTTCCTTTTCTAATTTATGTTTCCAATTTCAATATTTGATTACGTTTCTGATTCTATTTGGAAAATATTTCTAAATCTTCTTTACTTGGATTTAAACAGATGTTTAAATAAACATCGCGATGACAACTCAAACCACTATACTTATTTACTAAAATCACTTAACCACTTTCACTCTCGAACCTTAACCATTTCTAAATTAAAAACGAAGCCAATCAAGTTGGGGTATAACTACCTCTCAGACCTTAACTGAACAACATTTCAAATCTCAAAATAGGGTAAGTTCATCTTTTAACTCTTTAACACTTCCTTATGTAACTTCCGGATATAATTTACGAGTCCAACTCCCTTACAGAATCATTTGATTATAACAGCGGTGTTATAATCTCTTGCTTCTGAAATATAATAACTTTAATCTAACTCTTATTTCCTAACTCGAATAAATAACGAACAACTAATTTATCAACTACTATTTGGTTAACTCTTATTCTATAACTCTTATTCGAATAACTCCAATCTAATAACTCTTATTCGATTAACTTTAACTCTATTTAGTTCTTACTAGATTAACTTATATTCGAATAACTTTCATCCGAATAACTTATATTCGATTTTCTTACTTTCGAATACTTATATTCGATAATCTCTTCCTTCGAATAAATCTTATTCGATTTAACTCCTGTCGAATAACTAGATTCGATCAACTCACTTCGAATAATTCTGATTCGATTATCTCACTTCGAATATCTCTGAATCGATTATCTTACTTCGAATATCTACTATTCGATTGTCTCACTTCAACTCTATTCGAATAAACTAAATTCGATTAACTCCATTTGAATATCTCTAGTTCGATTTAACTCTATTCAATAACTCTAGTTCGATTTAACTCTATTCAATAACTCTATTTCGATTTAACTCTATCGATTAACTGTAACTGATTAACCCTAATGGTTTTACTCTAACTGGTTAACCCTAACTGATTAACTCTAACTCGTTTAACTCTAACTCTAATCGATTAACTCGACTTGGCTAACTACTCTTGGTTAACTCATTTGACTAACTCCTTTGATTAATTTGGTTGAACCAATTCGATCAACTTGGTTTGATTAACTCATTTGACATGGTTTGACTAACTCATTTGATTAATCTGGTTTAACTAACTCGATCAACTTGGTTTGATTAACTCATTTGACTTGGTTTGACTAACTCATTTCATTAATCTGGTTTACCTAACTCGATCAACTTGGTTTGATTAACTCATTTGACTTAGTTTGACTAACTCATTTGATTAATCTGGTTTAACTAACTCGATCAACTTGGTTTGATTACCTCATTTGACTTGGTCTTACTAACTCATTTGATTTATCCCTTTCACTAACTCATTTTGATTAACTCCATTTGAATAACTCTATTTGATTAATTCAAATCGATTAACTCCTTTCAATTCTATTTAACGAATAAATAATTCCTTTTATTCTATTTATTTAACAACTAAATATTTCCTTTTAAAATATCCTATTTATTTCCTAAATAAATATCCCGTTTTACTCCTATTTATTTCCTAAGTAAATAACCTTTATAATCCTATTTATTTATTTCTAAATAAATAATCCTTTTATAAAATCCTTCGATTATATAAATTCCTTCTTTTATAAAATCCTTTGATTTTATAAATCTATTTCCTTTGTAAAACCCTTTTCGTTTCATAAATCTTTTCCCTTTTATAAAATCCTATGATTTTATTTCTCTTATAAAATCCTTTGATTTTATTTTTATTTCCCATTTATAAAATCCTTGGATTTTATAAATATTTTTCTTTTCAAATATACTTTTGAAAATTCCCTTTTAACATTCTAGTATTCCGTATGGTATTCAAAATATTGAACAACAATGATCAATATCATCCAAACATATACCATAAATAACAGATTATATATCACAGCATATATCACAATATAAGAAAAATTAGTAAAATAACTGTTGAGGAATTCAGTCGGATTCCTCCAACATGTTTCCCTGCATCCACAGATGTTACACAATATAATATACATCAATTTCATTCCAACATGAAATATACTGATGAACTGAATAAATATTTGACTGTCGACTTTTATATATAACTATATCTGCGTTTCAGTCAAATCTATTTAACAGTCCAAACAATCAATACACAGCAATCAATCAGTATTGACAAAAATAAAGTACAGTTTATAAAAATATAAACTGAACAGAGTTAGTGAGTTTTACTCACTTTACGCGTTAACCATTAAATAACGATTTGCGTCTGTTGATTCAGAGAGACAATTTATTTTTCCATAAATTGTAATGAGCTCGAATCCACTCACAGTCAGTTACATGTTGTAGTGTTCGTCCCCACGATCCCAACGGATCCGACGGTTTGAAATTCTGATATCGTATGATTAAGTTACATAAATTAAAGGATTTACATATTTGAAAATTAAAAAAAAAACTTAATTGAATTAAAAGTTGTGCCTCACCCCTCCTATTATCGGCCCAAACCCGTAGAGAACGGTAACCCGTCTTCCTCAAATTGCTAGAACATGGCTGCTCCTCCCTGATTTTCAACTCCGATTTCCACTCTCCTCACGCCATCGTTCAACCAACCGACAGCATCCTTTTCCTTCTCTACTTGAGTACTTTGCCCTCATCACCTCCTTAATCCGCTCGCATTCACCTTCCTCCGTGTGGTCCTCAGACCTGCGTACCAATCCATGGACCACCTCGACATTTTTTTCAATCGAACACCCCAAAAATGACCACGCAAGTGTGGTTTCAACCAGAAACCCCAAAACTAACACTAAATCGAACCAAAGCTCCCCGTATCGAGAGGAATCACCAACGCTAGTTTTCTGTTCACCCACCAGCGAATGAATGGGGTATTCGATCCCAACGAAAAGTATATCTCTGTGAAGAGAAACAGGATGCGAGTTCACAGGAATATGTTTGGTGATTTTCAGATTTTTCTTTGCATTGTTTGGATTTTTCTTTTGATTTTCTGTTCTTGGATTTTGTCTTGCTGTGTTCGTTGGATGGGGTTTTATACATGATGTTGTGGTAAGTAGCATTTGTGATAGAGAACGAAGGCCACGTGGCCTGTGCGAGATCACAGAAAATGGAGGGGATATTTTGAATTTGATTTTTTTTTTTAATTTATTTTCTCGATTTTCTCCTTATATCCGCCTTCTAAAAATCCCAGCGAGCACATACGATCTCCAAAAATCACGAAAATTTACATGCCACTAGAGTTTGACATTACAGACCCAACGAAATTGGTTTCGTCGAATTTAGACTTTGCATGCTCGCACAACGTATTTTTAACCGTCGAAATACTGACTGTTTCTCACTCAAAAAATCCATACGACCACATAGTGACTCTAAAAATCACAAAACTGGAAATCTAACAACTATTTGACATTGCGGATCCAACAAAATTAGTTTCGTCGAATTCCGACTTCATTTGCAAAAGTGGCTATTTTTAAAGTCCTAAATAACCCATTTAAATATATAAATATATTTAAATATAATTAAATTAAATATTTATAAATAAATATTATCGTATATATTCACTGTGGAATACCATACAGCTCTAAAATATTCCTATATCAATTTCTAACTTGATATTTTAAATCTGGGTCAACCCGATATTCGATTTATATTGAAATTTCTTTTTAAAGTATAAATAATTCTTTTATAAATTATAAAGTAATTCCACAGCGACTTTTCTAAAATTTGATTTGGACATAAATCAAAATCTACACGATGAAATCCCAATTTTTCTCTTCCACTAGAAAGATATACTCCACCAGCTCCACACGTTTCTTGTTTCACAGAAATCTGGCTTAAAACGAATTCTGTATATTCAGTTGAAGTTCAAATCGCCAATTAACGAACTGCCGCGCCATTTCAAGCACGATTTTAATTATAATATAATTATACGTTCAAATCGTCATTCAAATAATATATTTGTTATTCTAATTCAATTCTAAACTGAATTAAATATCACAGATGATCCAGTTCACACCATATCGCCATTTCAGCCAATTCTGATTATTTCAGAATTAAATATATTATTTAATTTATTATTTTAATTAAGTATTCACCATTATTTAATTCCACGACCATTAAATCCTTTAATTCACTATTTAAGTAATTAAATTAATTAATTATTATATCGCTGAAAAATGCGGGTCATTACATTCTTCCTCACTTAAAATAATTTCGTCCTCGAAATTGCTAAGGTAGAAAACAACTCTATTAACTGGTTATAACTTATTTGTTCACTTCTTAACTTCAGTTTCCAACTGGACCAATTTAATTTCAATTAAATATTAATTAATTCTTATCAACGAAAATTTTCAAAAATCCTGAAAATTTTCTAACGCCTTAATTTTTTCGAAAAATTTCACCATAACCTCCTTTGTACCGGTCAATACGTCAAACCACAACTCGCCTCTTTGGGCCTTCTCCAACCCAAAAGAAAATCAAACAGCCAAGCGGCTTGCCAATTTGGCTCATAAATCTCATGCTTATATCAAACATAAACTTGTACCTTTTTGTCGGGCATATCATTATATCCTTTACATCTGCTGCTAATTCAACATATTCCAATGTCATCCCAATCAAACTCCAATCACTTTTATCTCCAACACAACCATTCGCTTATATCCAAGTTAAATATCATTTCAAACTCGAGTTTCATTCTCGATTCCTCTTAACTTGATTATCAAATTACACTTCAAATCCGAATCTCACAATCCAATTTGTCTTGATATCATTCTAATTCAATTTCATTTACCACTTAACTGACTTTATTTTAATTCCAAATTTCTTTTGAAATTTTCAATTTAAACTTGGTTTTAATCCAAACAATCTTTCCCAGGGAATTTTAAATCACTTAGCTTTTCAAAAATCAAATATCTCCTTTTTGAAATTCAACACAACTTGTTTTTCCCAAAACAAATTCAAAATCAATATCTTGCATAGTAATCCGTTACTTACAAACTTGAAAATGAACACCGATGATGTCGCGATTCATCATCAGGGTTATTTCCCAGCTATCGAAGTGAGTTCAATACTATATCACTTTTCAAAACCATTTCTAAACATTTCCACTTTGAAATATATTTCAAAATACCATTCCCAATGCTTGTAAAACAATTTAAAATCTCCCAAGATCTTAAATTTTCCTTATATTTAATCCAAATCCATTTATCAATACTTATTCCAATTTACAGAGTTTAATTCCAATTCTGATTTGAATTCAGAATCAATTCAATTCATAACACTTATACGAATTCTACTTGGTTATTTATATAACCATTTTATTTATAATCTTACTCGATTATAATAACAACCAATATATCCAATATATTATAATCACTCCGATATAAATCCTTTATATCAAAATATAATTTGGGTAAAGTTATTTTCATTTACCCTCTTTTCAAAACATACCATGACGGTTCATCGTATTCAAATGTTTATAAACACTTACCGATACAGTGGATCAAACTGATCGACCAGAACTCATAAACAACTCAACCAATAAATTTCCACAATATAAAACAATTTTTATATTGAATAACAAATACGCTCTCTCGTATATATACACTCAACTCAATCTAGGGTATTACTAACCCTATCTCTACTGAGTCACGCCACAGAGCCAAGGTAATTCACTTAACCTTATGCTCTGATACCAAATGTAGTGACCCGAAATTCCGGTCCAATTTGAGCTGACAAAATAACACAAGTTCAACCCCAATTACACTGGAAAATCAGAAAACTAATAGAAAGAATATAGAGGGTGAGGAAAGATAAGATAGAACTTAGAACAGAAGAAGAAGAAGAAGAAGAAGAAGAACACAACAACAGAGTAACACGAACCTCACAGCGGAACGAATAACATATAATAGATAACATATCTTTGAAATATAAATCTGTATTTGAATATACATATCATTTCAAAGTACAACACAGCGGAAATACACTATAGCTATATGTTCTTGAAGCCTCCTACTGCAGCTCTTCAAGTATCTGTAAATCCCGATTACTTGACTTTCCATACAAAATTGGGCACCCAAGAGTTTAGGGAAACAAAACAAAATAAACTCCGGGTCTGTCATGGGACTGGTATGAGTAAAACAGTTTAAAACAGTTCGAACAAGTAAACGATATCTCATAAGACCACGCCGTATAACGGAACGGGTTTTTCCCTTATGAGAATCCAAAATATTTTTATATCAAAAGCCTTTTGATATTATAATAATATCTATCAACCACAATATAATAATCATCTGGCAGAAACGCTTTCATCTCACGTTCTACATATATAGTATACAATCAAAACCGCAAGCACGTATTGGGTAATGGATTTCCAACTATGACAAGGTATGGAACCACCTTTCGCTAGTGTACCTCTAGAGAGGAATACACTAGGTTCAACAAGAACATCTTGCAACCCGGCCACACATGACTCATTTCGCTTGAGTGTATCGAATGTATATCACCAATGGTTTGGATCAGCAACCGTTTCCTGAATGAGACAACATCAACAATAGATTTTTAGAAGTAAATGAAAACTCTAGATCAGGTGTTATACACCCTAATAGGTGCGACCTACATAGCCATGCTGCCTGCCCTATTTTTGTCATTTCCCGGTTGATGAGGCTTGAGGTTACGCCTTATCATCACATCAGATTCACTTCGAATGCCACATTGTCAGATCCATCGAAAATCCATAATTGACGTCTACAACAGTACATTACGTGTTAGCTAAAGAAGATTCCTTCTCCGCTTCCACTCTTGGTACGATTGAAGAAATCAATGTACGTGACCTTTCTGGAAATACCCTGTCAGACATTCATCCATACAAGTCATCCAGGAACAGGATGAACCGAAGGCACTATTCAATACATCCATCTTAGGCACTGTTATCTAAGACTTATACAATAGCCCTTGCACTTTACTCCGTCTTCAATTATCTTTGGCATATATGATTCACAATGCTTATGCCAATACAGAGCGGTTCTTTGGATAATAATCCAACCAGTCTCTAAAATGGTCAAAAAATTCGATAGTCGGTGAGTTAACTATCAAAGAAAAATACGTGTGCAAACAATGATATTATTTCCAGATGAAAATTCTATCAAATCAATCATCAATCATATACATATCTATATATATATATATCTATATATATATTCATATGCTCCTTATTTTCTATGTTTAGAAAATATACGTTAACGCTGGAAAACATTTCCATAACTTATTTACGTATCACTATTCTTCTACAACTATTAGTCTCTGATTGTAAACTAGTACAAGACCAATTCCCTAAGTACCAATCCCGAAGGTCGAAACGAACATCAGATAGACACTTAGGAATCCATTCAACTTAACAAGTCTCCAGTCAAATTCTGATTTAGCTTAACTCCATTTCTTAACTCCTTATATATGAACACTTCCTTTTCTAATTCATGTTTCCAATTTCAATATTTGATTACGTTTCTGATTCTATTTGGAAAACATTTCCAAATCTTCTTTACTTGGATTTAAACAGATGTTTAAATCAACAACGCGATGACAAATCAAACCACTATACTTATTTACTAAAATCACTTAACCACTTTCACTCTCGAACCTTAACCATTTATAAATTAATAATGAAGCCAATCAAGTTGGGGTATAACTACCTCTCAGACCTTAACTGAACAACATTTCAAATCTCGAAATAGGGTAAGTTCATCTTTTAACTCTTTAACACTTCCTTATGTAACTTCCGGATATAATTTACGAGTCCAACTCCCTTACAGAATCATTTGATTATAACAGCGGTGTTATAATCTCTTGCTTCTGAAATATAATAACTTTAATCTAACTCTTATTTCCTAACTCGAATAAATAACGAACAACTAATTTATCAACTCCTATTTGGTTAACTCTTATTCTATAACTCTTATTCGAATAACTCCAATCTAATAACTCTTATTCAATTAACTTTAACTCTATTTAATTCTTACTGGATTAACTTTTATTCGAATAACTTTCATCCGAATAACTTATATTCGATTTGCTTACTTTCGAATACTTATATTCGATAATCTCTTTCTTCGAATAAATCTTATTCGATTTAACTCCTTTCGAATAACTAGATTCGATCAACTCACTTCGAATATTTCTGATTCGATTATCTCACTTCGAATATCTCTGATTCGATTATCTCACTTCGAATATCTACTATTCGATTATCTCACTTCAACTCTATTCGAATAAACTAAATTCGATTAACTCCATTTGAATATCTCTAGTTCGATTTAACTCTATTCAATAACTCTAGTTCGATTTAAATCTATTCAATAACTCTAGTTCGATTTAACTCTATCGATTAACTCTAACTGATTAACCCTAATGGTTTTACTCTAACTGGTTAACCCTAATTGATTAACTCTAACTGGTTTAACTCTAACTCTAATCGATTAACTCGACTTGGCTAACACCTCTTGGTTAAATCATTTGACTAACTCCTTTGATTAATCTGGTTGAACCAATTCGATCAACTTGGTTTGGTTAACTCATTTGACTTGGTTTGACTAACTCATTTGATTAATCTAGTTTAACTAACTCGATCAACTTGGTTTGATTAACTCATTTGACTTGGTTTGACTAACTCATTTGATTAATCTGGTTTAACTAACTCGATCAACTTGGTTTGATTAACTCATTTGACTTGGTTTGACTAACTCATTTGATTTATCCATTTTGCTAACTCATTTTGATTAACTCCATTTGAATAACTCTATTTGATTAATTCAAATCGATTAACTCCTTTCAATTTTATTTAACAAATAAATAATTCCTTTTATTCTATTTATTTAACAACTAAATATTTCCTTTCAAAATATCCTATTTATTTCCTAAATAAATAACCTTTATAATCCTATTTATTTATTTCTAAATAAATATCTCCTTTTATAAAATCCTTCGATTATATAAATTCCTTCTTTTATAAAATCCTTTGATTTTATAAATATATTTCCTTTATAAAACCCTTTTCGTCTCATAAATCTTTTCCCTTTTATAAAATCCTTTGATTTTATTTCTCGTATAAAATCCATTGATTTTATTTCTATTTCCCATTTATAAAATCCTTGGATTTTATAAATATTTTTCTGTTCAAATATACTTTTGATAATTCCCTTTTAACATTCTAGTATTCCGTATGGTATTTAAAATACTGAACAACAATGATCAATATCATCCAAACATATACCATAAATAACAGATTATATATCACAGCATATATCACAATATATGAAAAGTTAGTAAAATAACTATTGAGGAATTCACTCGGATTCCTCCAACCTGTTTCCCTGCATCCACAGATGTTACACAATATATTATATATCAATCTCATTCCAACATGAAATATACTGATGAACTGAATAAATATTTGACTGTCGACTTTTATATATAACTATATCTGCGTTTCAGTCAAATCTATTTAACAGTCCAAACAATCAATACACAGCAATCAATCAGTATTGACAAAAATAAAGTACAGTTTATAAAAATATAAACTGAACAGAGTTAGTGAGTTTTACTCACTTTACGCGTTAACCATTAAATAACGATTTGCGTCTGTTGATTCAGAGAGACAATTTATTTTTCCATAAATTGTAATGAGCTCGAATCCACTCACAGTCAGTTCCATGTTGTAGTGTTCGTCCCCACGATCCCAACGGATCCGACGGTTTGAAATTCTGATATCGTATGATTAAGTTACATAAATTAAAGGATTTACATATTTGAAAATTAAAAAAAAAACTTAATTGAATTAAAAGTTGTGCCTCACCCCTCCTATTATCGGCCCAAACCCGTAGAGAAAGGGAACCCGTCTTCCTCAAATTGCTAGAACATAGCTGCTCCTCCTTCAGCCATTTCTGATTTTCAACTCCGATTTCCACTCTCCTGACACAATCGTTCAACTAACCGACCTCATCCTTTTCCTTCTCTACTCGAGTACTTTGCCCTCATTACCTCCTTAATCCACTTGCACTCACCTTCATCCGTGTGGTCCTCAGACCTGCGTACCAATCCATGGACCACCTCGACATTTTTTTTCAACCGAACACCCCCAAAATGACCACGCAAGTGCAGTTTCAACCAAAAACCCCAAAACTAACACTAAATCAAACCAATGCTCCTCGTATCGAGAGGAATCACCAACCCTAGTTTTCTGTTCACCCACCAGCGAACGAATGGGGTGTTCGAACCCAACGAAAAGTATGTCTATGTGAAGAGAAACAGGATGCGAGTTCATAGGAATTTGTTTGGTGATTTTCAGATTTTTCTTTGCATTGTTTGGATTTTTCTTTTGATTTTCTGTTCTTGGATTTTGTCTTGTGTGTTCGTTGGATGGGGTTTTATACATGCTGTTGTGGTAGGTAACATTTGTGATGGAGAACGAAGGCCGCGTGGCCTGTGCGTGATCACAGAAAATGGAGGGGATATTTTGAATTTGAATTTTTTTAATTTATTTTCTCGATTTTCTCTTTGAATCTACCTTCTAAAAATCCCAGCAACCACATACGATCTCCAAAATTCACAAAAATTGACATGCCACTAGAGTTTGACATTACGGACCCAACGAAACTAGTTTCGTCGAATTTCGACTTCGTATGCTCACACAACGTATTTTTAACTGTCGAAATACTAACTGTTTCTCACTCTAAAAATCCGTACAACCACACAGTGACTCTAAAAATCACGAAACTGGAAATCTAACAACTATTTGACATTGCGGATCCAACAAAATTAGTTTCGTCGAATTCCGACTTCATTTGCAAAAGTGGCTATTTCTAAAGTCCTAAATAACCCATTTAAATATATAAATATAATTAAATTAAATATTTATAAATAAATATTATCGTATATATTCACTGTGGAATACCATACAGCTCTAGAATATTCCCATATGAATTTCTTACTTGATATTTCAAATCTGGGCCAACCCGATATTCGATTTATATTGAAATTTCTTTTTAAAATATAAATAATTCCTTTATAAATTATAAAGGAATTCCACAGCGACTTTTCTAAAATTTGATTTGGACATAAATCAAAATCTACACGACGAAATCCCGATTTTTCTCTTCCACTAGTAAGATATACTCCACCAGCTCCACATGTTTCTTGTTTCACAGAAATCTGGCTTAAAACGAATTCTGTATATTCAGTTGAAGTTCAAATCGCCAATTAACGGACTACCGCGCCATTTCGAGCTCGATTTTAATTATAATATAATTATACATTCAAACTGTCGTTCAAATAATGTATTCGTTATTCTAATTAGATTCTAAATTGAATTAAATATCACAGATGATCCAGTTCACACCATTTCAGCCAATTCTGGTTATTTCAGAATTAAATATATTATTTAATATATTATTTTAATTAAATATTCACCATTATTTAATTCCACGACCATTAAATCCTTTAATTCACTATTTAAATAATTAAATTAATTAATTATTATATCGCTGAAAAATGCGGGTCACTACAATAAAAGAAGTGGATTCATAGTCTAAATCCGAGAATTTGCGTAAGCAAATGATTGTAGGAATCAGAGCGGTGAGCTTTAACTATTGCAAAGTTAAGAACGTTGTTCAGTTAAGGTCTGAGAGGTAATTTTACCCCAACTTGATTGACTTCGAAATTAACTAAGGAATAGTTGAGGTTCAATGGAAAAGGTTAGTTAAAGATGCAGCTAAGGAATAAGCGATTAATGGATTGAGTGGTCCTAACGATGCTTTATACAACGTTAGTTTGAAATCTATATAAATGAGTTTTGGAAATGTTTTCCGAATATAGAATCAAAGATATTTTCTAAACATAGAAAATGGAATGTTTTATTTATAAGGAATTAAGAAACGGAGTTAAGCTAAATTAAAAACTAACTAGAGATTTGTTAAGTTGAATGGTTTTCTAAATGTCTATCTGATGTTGGTTTCGACCTTTGGGATTGATACTTAGGGAATTGTTCTCATACTAGTTTACAATCAGAGACTGATAGATGTAGAAGAATAGTGATAAGTAAATAAGCAATGGAAATGTTTTCCAATGTTCATAACATAAAATAAGGAAATATGAATATATATATATATATATATATATATGATTGATCAATAGAAATTCCAATTGGAGATAAGATTGTTGTTTGCGCATGTGTTTTCATTTGATAGTTAAATCACCGACTATCAAAGTTTTTGACCACTTTTACGTTGCTAATATGGAGGGACCGGTTGGATTATTATCCGAAGAACCACTCCGTATTGGCAGTAGCATTGCGAATCATTTTATATAAAGATAATTGAAGACGTAGTAAAGTGCAAGGGCGTTTTCTATTTATGGAAATTGTGCCTTCGGTTTCGTTCAATCCCAGAATGAACGTATATGTACGAATGTCTGACAAAGTATTTCCAATGATCAAATATGTTGGTCTGTATAAATATATATGGTGGAAACAGATTTATTCTCTTAGCATAATATCCAGAATATATTTGTGCAAATCAATTAGTGATTAACGGATCTGACAGTGTGACATTCAAAGTGATTGTGTTATGAATGAATGATAAGTAAGCGTAGCCTCAGGCCTCAACAACCGGAAAATGACAAAAATCGGGCAGGCAGCATGGCTATGTGGGTAGCTTCCATTAGGGTGTATAATCACCTATCTAGAGATTCATTTAATTCCTTATTCTATTTGATGTTTTCGTTGGTGATATACATTCGATACACACAAGTGAAATGAGTGGTCGGTCATGTGTGGCTGAGTTGCAAGATGTTCTTGTTGAACTCGGTGTATTCTCCTCTAAAGATATACTATCGGAAGGTGGTTCCATACCTTGTCATAGTTGGAAATCCATTATCCAATAAGTGCTCGCGGTTTTGATTGTATACTATATATAGAATGTGAGATGAAAGCGTTTCTGCTAGATGATTATTATGTTGTGGTTGATAGACACTATTATAATATCAAAAGAATTTCGATATAAAGACTATTTTGGATTCTCATAAGGGAAAAACCCGTTTTGTTATACGGCGTGGTCTTATGAGATATCGTTTAATTGCTCAAACTGTTTTAAATTGTTTTACTCACACTAGTCCCATGACTGACCCGTAGTTTATTTTTTTTCTGTTTTCCCTAAACTCTGGGGTGCCCAATTATGTACGGGCAGTCAAGTAATCAGGATTTTACAAATATATTTGGAGAGCTTGGAGCAGGAGGCTTCAGGAATATATAGCTATTGTTTATTTCCGTTGTGTTGTAAGTGTTATACTCTGATAATGTTACTATATACATATACTGATTTTATTTCAAAGTTATGTATCTTTTATATATTGTTCATTCCGCTGTGAGATTCGTGTTACTCTAATGGTGTATGTTCTTCTTCTTCTTCTATTCTAAGTTTCTATCTTATCTATTCTCACCCTCTGTTTTCTTTCTATTAGTTCTCTGGTTTCTAGTGTAATTCGGTTTGGACTTGTGTTATTTGGTCAGCAGAAATTCAGGACACTGCAGAAATGGATAGTATGTCTGACGTTGTATTCCTTTATGCTGTATTCGTTGATCTCTGCTAAATATATATTTGTTTGGTGACGGAGAATTTATTCTCTTGCTTAACACCCTTCTCTAGGACGTACGAGCTCAGAGGTTATATATTGGCAGAAATCAATGGTATGGTATGGACTGACAATGTAGCATGCTAAGATGCAAATGATCAAGGATTTTGTTGAAAAGCAGAGTCTTGTGGTTAATGATCAAAGCAAAACTTATTTAGGCATAGCTTTGTGTATAGCATTACTTCGCGAGCCTCACACCCCGTTATAAACCAAAAACAGGAGAGTGACTGCATGGAAATGGACATATGTTAGTTCTAGCTACAAGTAACGTCATGGTATTGAGCCCAGCCTGTTTACTTATGTGGAAGTCCCTTATTATTTGTTGGAAAGCGAGGTAAATTGGATATGATTTGAATCTCTAGTGGCTCTATAGTGGTCGACATTACTGACCCATTTTAGACGTTCGATAGAACCGGCTAACATATAGTTTATGGTATAATTAATCATCGACGGATGACCGGCCAAGTATATCCAAGGGCTCACCAGCGTCCGAGTCCTGAGGCACTTGCTAGTGTGTCTCAAAAATCGGAGAGAATAATCCCTTGTCTCGGTTCATAGATGGAAACCCAATTTCCAATGCGCGATATTCGGTTTTAGTTGTCAAAAAATCTCATGCTAGTCTTGCTCATGCTCATGCGGAAGAGAAAATGAAATGTAAAACAGAGGGAAGTGCTCATGCTAGTCTCGCTAGACATCCATGATTCTAAAAAAAATGCAATCCAAAACCATTGCAAACAAACATCGAAATTTGTCCATTTGGAGAAAAGAAAAGGGGCATGATTCAGGGATGAATTCCAATAACTTGGGTGTTTCTGATTAGTTAGAAGGTAACTAATTTTTGCAATATAATTCAAGTGTTAGCCTACTTTGTGAACTAGGCAACACAAAGTCAAGAAACCAACCATTGAAGAGTATTTTAAGTTATAAGACTTCGGTTCGGATTGGAAGAGAACACCACAATTCAGATTGATAGCAGCATATTGGTTCGGATCGGATAGAGTTCCCTGTTCGGATCGGTTGTCTCTTACTGGACAGATTGGCAAAGCATATCCAATCGGATCGGAAGGCAAATAAACCTCAAATGGATCGGAAAGCCATCTGCTTGCCACGACGCTGGAGCGGAGCGGAGTAGGTTAGAGAAGGAGAGACGTCCAAGCCACTCCGGTTCGGAACGGGTATTCCGATCCGAACCCCCAACCTGCACGTCTCCGACCCGCACCCATGATCCCTATTAATCTCCTGTAAAATCGCCTGGAGAACCGGACCGGCTATGACTGATTCCTACCCCTAACGTCCTTCCCTTTGATGCGTTGTCAACCTGATAGTTCATCCGAACCCGAAGAGAATGCGATGGATGACACGTGGCCCGACCCGGATCAAGTCTCAAGCAAATTCACACCTATAAATACCCCATCTGGAGACAAAGAGAAGGATCTTTTTTCAGCACTTAAAGAATTCAATCACCTCCAACATCCGAACTCCATTACTCCCGGAAAATCCAAATCATCTTTTATTTCTTGTTTTATTCAATTGAGTGAACAAAAGTGAGTTGTGAGTGAATCTATCATTGTATTCGCAACTGAATTATTGAATATAGTAAAGAATAAGTGGACGTAGGCATTTGTTCGCCGAACCACTATAAATTTTGTGTGTTCATTTTTATTTCTATCTCATTTTATCTTGTTTCAAATCAATTTGGGTGTTAGAACCACTTTTGGGTCTAACATTTTGGTGCTTTCACTGAGAATCCCCATCTAAATTCTTTATTTTCCGGGATCTCTTTCTACTTTTTGGACCGTCGAGTTCAAAGAAGTGAATCCTTAAGCTTCTCCGCTCTCTTACATTCGTTGAAGTAATTGTCAAAAACTCATGGCCAAAGGAAAAGGCAAGGAAGTTCAGTCTTTTCGAGGAAATGGAGCTGGCGAAGATCAGCAAAATGCTGTTGTAACAAGGTCTCGGGGGCAGAGTTCAGCAGCAGGAAGAATCAATGCAGGAAATCTGAGCCGCCAGCAGGGGGAGAGCTCCGATCCGATCCGGGTAGGAGACTCAGAAGCAGTGCATTCCCCCAATCTGAACCGACCCGAACTGCCTGCTGCGCTCCGATCCGACCAGGCACCCCAGCTCCGATCCGACCCGACCTCTTACCTCCGACCCGACCCGATGCTAGGTGAAGCTTGAACCTCTACTCGAGTCCCTACGAATGCTCCAATTCCAGCTGCCAGGGTTGGAGATCAGGTCAATCTATCTGCGCCCATCACTCAAGGAGATTTTTCGCGCTTGCTTGACATGCTTGAGAGCACAAGGGAAGCTATGAGAGTTCATGAGCGCACTAATCTCATGATGCAGGAAAATATGAGGCTCATGAGTCGGGAGATCAATGAGCTCCGTCGACAGAGAACTCCATCACCGGTTCGTCACACACCCGTAGATCAATCTTCATCTTCCGAGGAAGAGAGGCCCCGTGAACGAAGGCCACTCGAACGACCTCAGAACGTGGAGCAGCTAACATTTGGATCTTTGGGATCTCGCGAGGATATCGCACGAGCATTAGGAAACGATGACCCCACTCGGGGGCAAAGACTCCAGTCCCCTCTTCCCGAGATCGACCGGGAACACAGGGAACGGAATCGGGCAGAGGCAGCTCGAAGAAGAAGGGCATCTCCTGAGCAAGAGCCCAGAAGGAACTCGGATAATAGGGCCAGGGAACCTGAGCAGCCCCTAACTAGTGCCGATGTACAGGCAATGGTTCGCCGAATTATGTCCGAGAGCCGGAATTATACAAATGAAGACTATGGCATTGAGCGAAGCCATACTCCGTTCACTGACGATATCCTAGACTTCCAGTTTCCCCGACGCTTTAACTTGCCACAGATGGACAAATATAACGGAAGGACTGATCCAGGACAGCATTTGATGCGGTATTCGTGGCTCATGAACGCCGCTGCTACCCCTGATGAAGTGAAGTGCAAAGCATTCCCAATCTACCTAGAAGATGTGGCATTATTCTGGTTTACCCGACTTCCTCCTCGTTCAATTTCTAATTACAAAGAACTAAGCGAGCGTTTCATGAACCAGTTCCGACTACATGCCCGAAAGTCCAAGAGTGTTATTGAATTGTCAAGAATCAAACAGGCACCAGGAGAATCTTTAAGGGCATATCTTGATCGTTTTAACCAAGCCGTAACTGAGGTCAGTGACCCGCACGAACCCACTATTCTGATGGCATTGAAGGAAGGAGTTGATCCCGAATCTGAGTTTGGAGACTACCTTTCTGGGAAGACACCCCCCACAAGGGCGATATTCTACGAAAAAGCCGATATTTATCTAAGACGAGAGGAAGCTAGGGCAAACCGAAAGAGAAAGTCTGAGACAGCTTCAAAGGAGAATGTGCAGAGTAACATTGCCATGAAGCAGTCTGGGGAAAGTTCTGGCAAGGTTGAAGTAAATGTAGGAAACAAGGGTGGAAACAGCAATACTGGAAATGGGGGAAACAACAACAACCGTAATTCGAACGGTAACAGAAGAAACAGAAATAGGGGAAGTGACCCTAACAAAAGGCCCTGATTCCAGAATTACGAGAACTATACACCATTGAATGACACCCTGGAAAATATTTACCTGGATACGTACAATGTGTTGCAGTACAAAAGACCGCCACCTCATGATTCGACCGAGAAAGAAATGGCGACAGGGAAATTTTTCTTGTTTCACGGAACACATGGACATTCGACCAATGAATGTCGGCATTTGAGGGATGTAATTGAAAAGCTGCTGCGTGAAGGAAAGTTGGATGAGTACAAAGTTGCCCCGAGGGACAGGGGGCAAGGAGAGCAGGCTCCAAAACAGATCCTACCTGCTCCTAAGCCTACCACGCAGCAGAAAGGTAAAGGAATTGTCATCAACTCCATAGTAGGCGGACCTCACCCGGCAATCCGAAGTTTTAGGTCAATGGACCAATATGTGAATGCTGCCAAGCATCTAGATGTGAATGAAGGTGACGATTTGGAAGATGTCACCCCTATAAAACAACAAAAAACCATGTTCGATGACGTGGTATTTCGCAGCCGAGACAACACGGGGATACAATCTCCCACCAATGATCCGTTGGTTATTACTACCACCATTGGGCCGGCCTTGGTCCATAAGCTATTAGTAGACAACGGAAGTTCCGTTAATATTTTGTTCAAGAAGTCATTTGATCAGATGAAGCTTGAGCCCGAAGATCTGAAACCTTGTGAAGGATGGATTAGAGGCTTCAACGGAGCGACGACAGCTCCCATGGGATATATAGAATTGCCCGTGACCCTAGGGCAAGGAGAACGTAGAAGAGTGCGAATGCTTCAGTTCGTAGTATTGGACGTAGATTCGCCCTATAACGCATTTTTAGGGAGACCTGCCCTCGCTGAATTTAGAGTTTGTATCGCCCCTTGGTGCTTGTTACTAAAGTTCCCAACTGAAGCCGGAACTGGAGTAATAAGAGGGGATCAGGTCTCTGGACGGGCCTGCTATGTGGCCGAACTGAAGATGTTGATGAAAGGAGTTAATGCTGAAAGTAAGGATGCCTCGTCTCCCTCAAAGGGGGACTCGGCATAGCAATTAGAGAAATTGACCCCAAAGGATTTGCCCAAAGGAACACCTGAAGACCTGGATCCTAGAAAAGACGAGGAACCAGAGGCTAGGAATGCAACTCCTAATGAAGCGACAGTGGAAATTCCTGTTGATAAAGCTGATCCGACGAAAGTTTTGAAGATTGGTTCCCAATTGGATCCACGTCGTGCTGAAGAACTGACGGACTTCTTGAAGGCAAACTTAGATGTGTTCGCCTGGACCCATGCTGACATGTGTGGGATATCACCTTCCATTATCAGTCACAAATTGAATGTAAATCCGAAGCATCCGCCTGTGAAGCAAAAGAGACGCACGCTGGGCCCAGAGAGGTCGGCTGCCCTCAAAGAGGAAGTAGAGAAATTGAAGCAAAATGGATTTATTCGAGATTCGACCTATCCCGACTGGATATCGAATCCCGTCCTGGTAAAGAAGCCAAACGGAAAGTGGCGAACTTGTATTGACTTTTCAGATTTAAATAAGGCTTGCCCAAAGGATAGTTTCCCACTTCCCAGGATTGACCAGCTTGTAGACTCGACAGCAGGTCATGAACTTCTCTCTTTCATGGATGCATACTCTGGTTACAATCAAATTCCTATGCATGTACCAGACCAAGAGCATACTAGTTTCATTACGAATTTGGGGCTATATTGTTATGTTGTAATGCCATTCGGATTAAAAAACGCTGGAGCTACTTATCAGCGGTTGGTAAATAGAATGTTTTATGATCAAATAGGAAAAACTATGGAAGTTTATGTGGATGATATGCTTGTTAAATCAAAGCAGTCTTCCAGTCATACGCAAGACTTAGCGGAAATGTTTGGTATCTTGCGAAAATACCGTATGAAATTGAATCCTTTAAAATGTTCATTTGGAGTGGCGTCGGGAAAGTTCCTTGGCTTCATTGTGAGTTCCCGAGGAATTGAGATCAACCCTAGCCAGATAGCGGCGATTAGAAATATCGAAGAACCAAGGAGAATTAAAGACGTCCAAAGTCTGGCAGGGAAGGTAGCGGCGCTGAGTAGATTCATCTCCAAAGCCACCGATAAATGTGTTCCGTTTTTTGATTTGATAAAAAGGGGAAAGAAGAACTTCCAGTGGACTCCCGATTGTGTTGAGGCCTTTCAAAATCTGTTAGAGCTGTTAGAGAAACCGCCAATCTTATCAAAGCCCGTAGATCACGAAGAACTATTTGTTTATCTAGCAGTCTCGGCTCACGCTGTCAGCACAGCCCTGGTTCGAGAAGAAGACAAAGTACAAAGGCCAGTATACTATGTGAGTAAGAAATTAGCAGCGGCAGAGCGCAACTACCCAAAGATCGAGAAGCTTGCTTACAGCCTCCTGATTGCATCCCGAAAACTTCGTCACTACTTCCAAGCCCATCCAATAACCATATACACCGATCAGCCGTTAAGACAGGTGTTGCAGAGACCCGAAGCGTCGGGAAGGTTGATTAAATGGAACATAGAACTAGGCCAGTTTGATTTGAATTTTCAACCACGAAAGTCAATCAGGGGGCAAGCTCTAGCAGACTTTATTGCGGAGTTCACCATTCCAGAGGAAGAAATAATCAATGACCGAGTGGTCAAATCCGAGGATAAGCTAGAGATGAATCCGTGGAAATTATATACAGATGGAGCTAAAAATGACCGAAGATCCGGAGCTGGAATTGTCTTAGTCACTCCCGAGGGACGGTCGTTATATTACGCCCTGCGATTAGAATTTTCGGCAACAAACAATGACTCTGAGTATGAAGCCCTGATTGCCGGGCTGAAACTCGCTAAAGACCTCGGAGTAAAAATGATGGACATATTTTGTGACTCTAAGATTGTTGTTTGTCAAGTGCGAGAGGAATTCGCGGCTCGAGGACCTCGACTTGTCGCTTACCTCAAGAAAGTGAAAGAGCTATTAAATAGCTTAGAGCGGTACAACATAACACATATTCCCAGAGTAGAAAACCAGAAAGCGGATAGACTAGCAAAATTGGCTAGTTCTGACAATCCAGAAGAGACTGAGGTAATTCCAATTGAAACGTTGGAGTCGCCAAGCTTTGAGTCAATGGAAATTGAATTCGTTCTTGAAGGGGAACCAGAGAAGGAGTCATGGATGACTCCAATCAAGAGTTTTCTTAAGAATGGGACACTCCCATTGAAGAAAAGTGAGAAAAGAGCTGTAGTTCGCAAAGCTGCCAGATATGTTATGCAAGACGATACTCTCTATAGACAAGGATTTTCTATGCCCCTGTTACGATGTATCGCACACGACGACATCAAGCGTGTACTGAGAGAAGTGCACGAAGGTGAGTGTGGAGATCATACAGGAGGTCAAACTTTAGCAAAGAAAATATTGCGGTACGGATACTTCTGGCCTACGATCAACAAAGATGCAGCTGATTATTCACGACGCTGCGATAAGTGCCAGAGATTCGCCAAAATCCCCAGGGCACCGTCAACCCAGCTTAAATCGATGGTGAGTCCTTGGCCATTTGCCACATGGGGAATCGATATCATTGGAGTTTTACCAATTGCTAAAGGAGGGGCTAAGTATGCCATAGTAGCCGTGGATTATTTCACAAAGTGGGTGGAAGCTGAGCCCTTGACTAAGATCACCACAAGAAAGGTGATAAGTTTTGTGGTCAGAAATATTATATGCCGATTCGGGATCCCAAGGACGATTATTACTGACAACGGGACCCAATTTGATAGCACTGAATTCAGAAATTTTTGCCAGAAATATAAGATAGACAAACGATATACTGCAGTTGCCTATCCACAATCGAATGGGCAAGTAGAGGCAATAAACAAGGTAATAAAATCCATCCTCAAGAAGCGATTAGAGCGAGCAAAGGCAAAATGGGTTGATGAATTGCCCCTAGCCTTGTGGGCATATCGAACAACGTTTAAAACGGCTACCGGTCATACCCCTTTCTCTCTCTCCTTTGGCTCAGAAGCAGTAATTCCAGTTGAACTGGAAGTTCCTTCCCACAGGGTGACGTATTATGACCCGATGACGAATCGGGCACTTTTACTTGAGTCTCTTGATGAAATCGAAGAGAAAAGGGACGAAGCAGACTTGCGTGCAGCGAGACATCGGCGTCAGATGGCACGCTATTATGATAAAAAAGTTCGTCTCAGAACTTTTGAACCAGGAGATTTGGTGCTAAAGAGAGTTTTTCCATCCCTTCCTCACCTCGGCCCAAAATGGGAAGGACCCTTTGTCATCCAACGGAAACTTGAAAAAGGAACCTTCAAGTTAACGACTGTAGATGGCGAAGAAGTTCCTCGAGCATGGAATGCCCAACACTTAATGCGATATTTGGATTAGAAATGCTATATTTTTTGTTATTTTTACTGTGGATTCTGTAACAAGACATGCTTTGCCTTGGGAAAATCTGATGATATGAATAAAGGACTATAAAGTGGACGTAGGCTACGACTTAGCTGAACCACTATAAAAATATTGTGTGTTATTTACTTTTATGTATTTACATTCATTAGTTGTTCTGTTGTGATTATAAAATACAGGATAACTAAGAGCCTAAAAAAGGTTGAAAACAGTCTGGACATAAAAAGAAGCACAATGATTATTTGTGCAATAAGACGTGAAAGAAAAAGAAATTCTATTCTTAACTCTAACTCTCCAGAGAAAGAGAGAGAGTATAAAAGCGTCTCGGACTGAGCGCTGAAAAAGAAATTCTATTCTTAACTCTAACTCTCCAGAGAAAGAGAGAGAGTATAAAAGCGTCTCGGACTGAGCGCTGAAAAAGAAATTCGATTCTTAACTCTAACTCTCCAGAGAAAGAGAGAGAGTATAAAAGCGTCTCGGACTGAGCGCTGAAAAAGAAATTCGATTCTTAACTCTAACTTTCCAGAGAGAAAGAGAGTATAAAAGTGTCTACAACTGAGCGCTGAGAAAGAGATTCAACTCCGAACTCTAACTTTCCAGAGAGAAAGAGAGTATAAAGGCGTCTCCGACCGAGCGCCGAGAAAGAAATCTTTTCCTGTTGAAAGACCGGGGAATAAACGAATGACTGAACTCGAACTCTAACTCTCTAGAGAAAGAGGGAGAGTATAAAAATGCCAGAAAAAACGACAGGTACTGACGACACAGGAAGTGCTATCCAGTCAGAGAATTGGGAGCATTCAGATTGCATGGTTAAGCATTGAATAACTTATGAAAATTGACGGGGGACACATATGCATACACCTATTTCCCCCTCCACAACTTCGTTTCATAACTACAGACATGCATATTTACATAAGTGCAGAACCATTAACCAATAAACATTGCAAAAAGTGAATTATTTTTATTTACAAATGAATGAATTTGTACAGGGAAATAACTAAAGAAGAAAGTGCAGGAGCTGCTTTTGTAGCAGCAGTTATTGATTCACAAAAATGCTAAAAAGATACAAGGGAACCCACTATTTGGGTTTGGAATGAGCCTTCGATTTCTTGGTAGCTTTTTCCGCATCCTTTGCTTCCTTCTCGGCTTCAGTCAAGATTCGTTTCGATTTCTTTTTTCCTGAAGATGCGGTACTGGAGCCAGTAGACTTCTTCCCGGAGGGCGGGACACTGGAATCAAGAGAAGATTTTTTAGCAAGTTCTTCGGTAATAG
Organism: Allium sativum; assembly: GCA_030737875.1. Taxonomy (NCBI): domain Eukaryota; kingdom Viridiplantae; phylum Streptophyta; class Magnoliopsida; order Asparagales; family Amaryllidaceae; genus Allium; species Allium sativum. The sequence goes on along the minus strand of JASFAX010000027.1, from coordinate 10,032,247 downwards.
ATCTAGTTGAGAGCTTAACAACTAACCTTGAACCTGCATCCACAACTGCGAGGGGCTTGAGGGCCTCAGGGTCTAGTTCTTCGGCCTTTAATTGCAAGCGCTTGTCTTGATCAGCCTTCATGGCAGCCAAGGTAACATCATCAGCACTTTTCGATTCCCCAATTATTGCAACCTCCGGTTCCTCATCATGCCCCTCGTCTCCTCCGTCGTCTTTTAAAGCTGCAATCATTTCTTCATCATGGGGAGTAGTGACCTTAGTTGGCTCACTTCTTTCCCCCAGGTCTGTGGAAGCAGCCTTGTCTTCTCCTTCTTTGACCCTATCAGCGGGCTTCGTCCCAGCAACATCTCCTTGAGCTACATCTGTTTTTGCGGATGATTCAACGCCTACAGAATGAGAAACATCGGTTATCAACTCAGGCGAAAGAAAAGGATTTCTCGTTGAACGTTCAATCATGTAGCCAAAGGTAGTAGTAGCCTTGGCAAATTGAGGAGAAAAGATAGGGATACCTTCTGAAGACTTTTCAGCGGGGGTGACTACTACCTCTGGAGTTATTTCAGGAATGGGAGATAGCAAAGTTGTTCGGGGAATTCCCGGGTTTTCGGGATCATACCCTTCTACTTCGGGAGGTGCAGGAGCAGAAGAAGAGGAGCCAGCTTCGGGAATGGTTTTCTGTTTAGACTTCCGCCTCTCTTCTTCCATGGCCTCAGCAATTAGACGGCGCCCTTCAGCTAGGCGCTCTGGTTCGTCGTCTCTCAAGTATTTCTCCATCAGCTTATCTTCATCGAGGGAATCGACCTTAAGTTCTTCTTTTTCCCACTCAAGGATTTGATTCCACACTTGAACCAGAGTGGATGGATAATCCTCGATCCAAGAAATGTTTCGACGACGAATAATGTGCGCGAAGAATTCAATCATTAGCTCGCCGAAGCCCTGAATATCAGCCTCCGCCTCTGATAGTTGTTTGCGGGTTTCCTCCGCAGATTTGATAGCGCATTCCACATTGCCCTCAGCCAGAGCAGCCCTGTTTTCCGCCTCCAACAATTTTGAAGCCAAGTCAGCGTTCTTCTTTTCTAACTCAGCACTCCTTTTCGCTAACTCGGCGTTTTTCTGCTCAAGCTCAGCATAAGCAAGGCGTGTCTTAGCAGCCTCTGATTTGGCCTCGTCAGCTTGCTTCTTCAACTCAGATGCTCCTGAGTGTGGGACTCAAGTAAGTCATGATAACGCTTTTGCATGTCCTCAAACTGTTGTTTGAAATTAGAAGCGTTCTTTTGAGCGACAGCTAGTTGGGCTTGAGTGTCTTCTAGGTCCTTTCCTAAGGTTTTTAAGGCCTTAGCATCCTCCTCCGCGGTCTTTTGCATTGAGTTAGCATTTGTCATTAGAGTGCGGATGATTCTAGAAAGATTACGAGAATACTTGAACATCTCGGAATATTGTTTTTCTACCAAATCAATTTTTGCCTTGGCCTCATCTGCCCAATTAGAAGAAATAGGTTCAAGGGTAGGTAGAAAGGTCAGAGTCTCGAAGTAGTGCTCGGGAAATTGCTCCTTTAAATATGCCAGCCTTACTGCGGTTCCCGCATCTGGTGGAGGAGGAGCGAGGATTGTTAATTCGGTGTCCCTTCCTGAAGAAGATTCTGTAGAACCCTTGTCTGTCCTAGGTCGTTTAGTAGCAGGGACTTTTTGCTTACTTCGAGACCCAGTTTCCTTTGGAGGAGTTTTCTCTCTACTCCGCTTTTCATGGGAGGAAGTGGAATCCCTAGATTGTGGTCTATCCTCCTCCCTACGACCTTGATAGCTCTTGTATTTCTCTTGTTCCGGTCGAACTGGTGAGCGGGAGCGTGAGGGTCGAGGTCGATAGGGATCATAGGGTCTTCTTTCCTCCCTACCACGGTCATCCCGGCGATCATACTCGACATCCTGAGGAGGATTGGACATGCTGCGACGAAGCTTTCTTATATCATAATAGGACCGAGACATTGTACCTGCACGATAAAGTAAACGAAGTTTAGAATCAATGGGTTCATGGAGGAAGAAGTGCAATGAATGCTAATGCTGTGGTATAAAGTGCATCCTAAGTGGTGTGTATGTCCCCCCAACCAACCCGAGTCTGAAGCTAGACTGGTGCGGGCAGGCTCTTTGGCCTTAGCAGGAGTAGTTTCTTCAGAAGAAGTGAAGACTAAAGGGTCCTTCCTGAAGTCCTCTGAAGTATATATAGTCTCAGGTAAGGGGAGATCCCCCAAACCCTGAAATATGTGCTCGTCAGTGCTAGGAACATCCCCTTCGGAAGCGCGAAGTGGCGACTCTTGGGAAGACTTTGACTTGTCTGGAGAAGTAGTTTCCTCGGGGGCAATATACCCTTCACGATGTTTTTCGGCCAGATTAGCCAGTTCGTCATCTTGTGTGGAAGAGGGAGAAGGTGAAGTTTGAAGAGGAGCTGCAGGAATTCCCGAGCCTTCTCCCATCTCTGGAACTGTTTCCACTGGAGGAATGTATGCATAAGGGACCGTCCCATGACCGATGCTACGGAAAACGGATAGCAGCCCGTGAAAATGAAGGTATTCATCTTTAAGGACCTCGTCAATAGTCAGGAATTTTTGATCGCCATTAAGAAGACGGTGCATCCGATCAAAGAACACTTGGTCTGATATCTGTTTAGGATTATCGACTGCAAACAAAAAGGAAAACAGGTCAGGGTGATGATTCAAGTGTATAGAGTCCGGGTTCAGAAAATCAATGCTTTACTTGATTTTGTCCATCTCCTGGCGCATCCAGACTGTTGCTTTATATAGAACCACTCTAGTCTGGAATCTCCAGCTTTACTGCTAAACGGCGTAGAGATTATCTTCCTTTTTGGGACTGATTCAAAGTAACAGAAAGATGGAGTTTCTCTAGTCCGATGTTTGAAATTATAGAAGAAATGAACATCATCGAACGTGAGCTCTACGCCTAGAATTTCACGATATGCTATGAATAAGGTATGCAGATAGGCATATGAATTGGGATGCAACTGCATAGGGGCAATCCTCATTTGTCTTAAGAAGTCAACGATGAAAGGCGAGAATGGAGGAATGGCGCCGACCATGCACATCAGTCGAGTGACCGTCATATATCCTTCCGGAGGGTTGTGGGGACGGTCAGAGCGTGAGGGCACTAGAGTGTCCCTTTTCATTATTCCATACTTCAAGCAAATTCGAACAAGTCGGTCGTTGTCGATTGTCGATTCTACGGAATCTGGAGGAGACTCCAATATAATGGCCGAGTCAAATTCATCGGGTGCTCGATTGTCACCAATCCCTCCTTCCTCCTCAAAGCCTAGGGAAACTTCATTTTCTGAAGACATTTCGTCACTTTCCCGATGACCAACTCCGTAATCCGGACCCTCACTGTCCCATTCTGGGTCAGATGAAGAAGATATATCCTCAAGAGTGGTTTTGTTGGAAGTTTCCGGAGCTTCTTTCCTCTCAGCTAGACGAGAAGAGCGTCTGGGCCTCATTGTCATGGAACTATTGAAGAAGCAATAGCACGGATTAGAGTAAATTATCCCGTGTCCCCCTTTCCGTGTATGTGTGTGAACTAAAGTGTGTGCAGAAAATATGGGAAATGCAAAATAAAAGTACAGCAATGTAAGACGAATCTTTAAAGAGAAGGTGATAGTCAGAGTTGTTCTTAATTTTCGTTTATGTTCACAAGGCACTATCCTAACTGTCCGCGAAGCATATTCGTCTAGAGTAAGTGTTAGTTGAATTAGTTGGGTAGTCTTTATGTGCCAAGCTTGATACGTTCGGTTCGGTTCGGATATGCATATGATGACTGGCTCAATACAAATACAGATAACGGTCGGTTCGGGTGCTTCATTAAAACAAGGTCAGTTCAAGACAAGGGAAACAACGGGCTCGGAAGCAGGACTGATCTGATCGGATCGGGTGACCCGATCCGAACCGAATCAGCATCGCTTAACCAGTCCATTAATTTCAACCTCTTATCCCATTCTCCTCTCCGACCCGAACCGACATTTTCCTTCCTTCCTGTCTTTCTAAAGTATGCAACCCGAACCGATCCCCTTTCCTTCTCCATCCTTTTTGCTCCTTCGTCTTCTACCCGAACCAATTTGTCATCACGCTCCTCATCTTCTTCCTCTTTCCCCCCTACTCGCAAACAAATCTGTTCTCTCGTCGAAGCTATCGTTAAGGACAAATATTTGCCCTCTCCAGCCTCGCAACGCCTCGAAGTGACGGCGGATCCACCAGTAACGACGTGGATTTCAAGTAAAGCCCCGTGGCTAAACCATCCCAGCCAACCACGAATTGAAATCAAGTACAGTTACGACGAAGTTACTCGAGATTAAAAAACTACCTATATGTTCGATTTGAGAAATCTACGAGGAATGGATTCAGAATATTCGAGTTTCTGACGTTTTCAATACAAGGGTTGGGAGCGGCAGCAGAAAAGAAGAAGGAAGGAAGGAAGATAGTAGCGGGTTTATATAAGGGTTGATGTTGACTCCTCGTATTCCTATTCTTTCTTACCCGCTCGGACCGGAGTGAAGGCCCAATAGCACAACTCTGTCTGAAGGCCCAACGTCCAAGAACCAAACCCACGAAAGCGCTTCGGATCGGAATCCGAACCGAGCCAATTTCACACATTAATTTAGCATCCGACTCGAATTGAGTTCAAACGAGAGATAGAAGAAGCGTATACCCGAGAGAAGCACTATGTGTCGAGAAAAATTCCCAAGCTTGTTCAGAAATGAAGAAAATGTGCTCGGGTCGGACGCCGAACCGAATGGAAATCTGTGCATTACTCCTGACTGTTCTGATTCAAGAACTAGCATTTAAACAACGTCAAAGCACGCTTTGTACAACAGAAGCATCCTTTGAGGGGGCAAAATGTTAGCCTACTTTGTGAACTAGGCAACACAAAGTCAAGAAACCAACCATTGAAGAGTATTTTAAGTTATAAGACTTCGGTTCGGATTGGAAGAGAACACCACAATTCAGATTGATAGCAGCATATTGGTTCGGATCGGATAGAGTTCCCTGTTCGGATCGGTTGTCTCTTACTGGACAGATTGGCAAAGCATATCCAATCGGATCGGAAGGCAAATAAACCTCAAATGGATCGGAAAGCCATCTGCTTGCCATGACGCTGGAGCGGAGCGGAGTAGGTTAGAGAAGGAGAGACGTCCAAGCCACTCCGGTTCGGATCGGGTATTCCGACCCGAACCCCCAACCTGCACGTCTCCGACCCGCACCCATGATCCCTATTAATCTCCTGTAAAATCGCCTGGAGAACCGGACCGGCTATGACTGATTCCTACCCCTAACGTCCTTCCCTTTGATGCGTTGTCAACCTGATAGTTCATCCGAACCCGAAGAGAATGCGATGGATGACACGTGGCCCGACCCGGATCAAGTCTCAAGCAAATTCACACCTATAAATACCCCATCTGGAGACAAAGAGAAGGATCTTTTTTCAGCACTTAAAGAATTCAATCACCTCCAACATCCGAACTCCATTACTCCCGGAAAATCCAAATCATCTTTTATTTCTTGTTTTATTCAATTGAGTGAACAAAAGTGAGTTGTGAGTGAATCTATCATTGTATTCGCAACTGAATTATTGAATATAGTAAAGAATAAGTGGACGTAGGCATTTGTTCGCCGAACCACTATAAATTTTGTGTGTTCATTTTTATTTCTATCTCATTTTATCTTGTTTCAAATCAATTTGGGTGTTAGAACCACTTTTGGGTCTAACATCAAGCCTTGCTTATTTGTTAGAAAGTATGACCAAATTAATAAGTTTTTTTTTTCTATTGTTCATATATTCAAATTATGTTCAAGCTAATTGATTTAGAAAATATGTTTTATTCTTGATATTTAATATGCATTCTAAAACTTTTTATAGTTGAAATTGCATAAATCGGATAACTATTAGCGTTCATAAACATGATCTACATTAACTAAGGATTGATGTTTGATTTCATCTCCTAACATTCACAAATAATGTTTAGTGGTCTAGAGGATTTAATTTGTCAATTGTCTGCAAGCACACTTTTTTTCCCCACATAAGTTGATATGATATCTACTTAAAACATTCAAAACTGACATTTTTGTTCAGCTTTTCAAAAATGATTTTTCAATTATATATTTTCATGGAAAGAAGCAGTGGATATGATTGCATATATTACATTTAAAGACTTTTGGAGAACTAAAAGAAAAAAAAATCACCCGCTTCGACTTTTGAACAAGTATTACCTAAAATATCAAATAATTTCTACACAGGAAAAGAAATCAAACATTATCTAGCAGGCAAAGCTAATGAATGAAACATTCAATCAGATTGTCATAATGATTTGTGTTGTCTTTTTCCATGAAATAATTATAGCGGGGCTCTATTTAAAGAAGAAAATAAAAAAATTATTGCTTTTTTATATGCAATCCATAGAAATTTAGTTTCATAATGGTGAGAGTTATGTTCCCACATATGCTCTTATTGCTTTGGTACTCTGTATTCTTCGAGTCTAAGCTATCTTTTAAGTAAGGCATAAAAATGGAAAACCTAAGCATATACACAATGTAAAGGATGATGATTTCAGAATAATCCATCCTAGAGATAAGCAGCCTTTGGCTAAACCAAATCAATTCATTTTGGACGATTTGATTTGGCCTAAAAAATAAATTAGTTAGCTTATGAAGAAATTTAGTTTGGTTATCGATTTAACAAAAACTAAAGTTTATTAAATTGCCAAGGTTACTAATGTCAAAAAAGATTTAAGATTAGTTTGTGATTTAAATAAATAATACTTATCACATATTTGTCAACATTATTACTAGAAAACGCAAGAAAACTAAATAAAAATACTTTAGTCTTATTTTCATGTTTTATTTCAGACTACAATAAATATTCCAAACATAAAACGTGAGTTGTTATTATTTAGTTAATATTGATAACCATCCAAACCAACTAAACATGTTGATTTGGTTTTGTTTATTGCTTTTAGTTTGGTTTAACAATCTTATCATCACTGGACAAATCAAGCTATCCAAATACTCAAGTCTAATCTATCCTACCCATTGCCAGAAACGGTTTGCATATAAACATTTTCTTAATTATGCAATTGATGGGAATGCAAAGGTAATTATCATTCATGGTACAAATGACCATTTATTTGTATTCTCTTCTTCATGTTTATTAGATCCTTTTATTTGCCCTCTATCTGCAATCAATTTAGAAATCCTTCTGTCTTCCTTTAGCAATGTAATGTACCAAATCAATGCAAGGATATGTTTTCAAAAAATACACCCACATCTATGATCTATTTAGTGGCACAATTCTGAGAAAATAGTAATACACTCTTCGTTTGCCCAGCGGGGTACAGTCCTAAAACGATTTACATATTAATGTTTTAGAATAATTAATATACAAAGATTTTGTTATTTTAAATTTGTACTAATTTTAATATTCACTTCTTAATAATTTTGAAGCGGTTGATTAAATGCGGAAGAAGAGTGGAGTTTTGATGAAGAATCTACATTAGCCATTGCAATAGCTGATATAATAAATAATTCTGCTACATTTATTTTGGTTGTAGAATTTGGATATCTTGCATGATATATTATGCCACCAAACAAAAGAAAATGTAAATTTTGTTATTTCCGTTGACGATTTAAATTATTGTAAATGAATTTGGGTATTTTTGAGTAATTTGAATATTTGAGAGCTTCATACAAAACCATTAGATATAATTTGTTTCTTGCCGTGAGCAAAAGAACAAATTTCTGTTTATTTTATATGTTATTGCATTGTGTTGTTCATATTGATGTCGATTCTTGTTGCCTTTGTGAAACGACCCAAACTTCCCCATAAAGGAAAGCCTGGATTGAGTTGAGAACACGACAAATTAGAACACTAACAGAAGAACATTTCATTGCTTATTACAACAATTCCATCAGAATAAAAGAATATATCAGAGTATGAATAAATAATATTACGCAGAAAATATCAGAGTTTTACAAATTACAATGCAACAGAAAATAATACAAACACACAACTGAAGGAGATATACAGATACAGAGCTTTCCGAATTTCATTCCAGCTGTAATCCAAGATCATGTGAATATAAAATCTGCAAAACCCAACTACTAGTTGCCCGTGTGGAAAATAGGGGCTCCCAAAGTTTAGGTTAAAACAATAAATTCTAGGTCAGTCATGTGACTGGTGTGAGAACTAAAACAGTTATTAAATCTTTACTTTAAAAATAAAGTAAACCAAGGGACCACGCCGTATAACACGAAATGTGTTTCCTCCTAAGAATACCAGTGCATAGAATAAACAGTGCAATGCTCTTAGAAAAATGAAGCTATTATAAGACTCTGGTCCCATCACGTAAGGCAACGCAAGCCGAAGGATAGAGTTTTACTTTATAATAGCCAAACATGCTTGGTACGTTTAAAATAAATCATTTTGATACTATTATAATGTAAAGTGTATGAAAACAACTTCAAATATAAATGTATCAATCATAGACGGCATAGTGCCCCATCCCACTATGTCGCCATATTAGGCTCTACAAATAATACCGAAATGTCACGTATTGGAAATTGGATTTCCGTCATAAGTCAAGGCAAGGGATGTACTCCTCGCCAGCTTCGAGGCACTCTAGAAAATACCTCAGGATCTCCCGCAGTAGACCCTTGGATCCTCCAAGGCCGGTCCATACTTACATTAGTGGATTGGCAATTCCTGAACACACGTTTCCCGGTCCTATTGGACCTATATCCATCGGATCCCGCAGAAGCCGATATATCCATGGCGCCTCGCAATCCAACAACCACATAGGTAAAATAACAACAATGTCAGGGCTAGTAAAACGCTGACACCACCCATAGCTAGAAAGAAACATCACGTTCTTCTTGGGTCCTTTATCCTGTTTTTGACTCATACTGAGGTGTGAGGCCCGCGAATTAACGCTGTACACAAAGCTATGCTGTATTAAAGTCGTGCTTTGATCATCAACCACAAGACTCTGCTTTTCAACAGAAGCCTTGATCATTTGCATCTCAGCATGCCACACAGGCAATTCATGCCATGCAACTGATATCTATCGATATATAACCTCTGAGATCGTATTTCACAGAGAAGTGCGTTAAGCAAGGGAAACAGATATTTATATTTAATAGAAATCAATCAACATAGAATAAAATCCAATGTCAGACACACATCCATTTACAAGTTCATTCTGGGTTTGAACGAAACCGGAGGCACCTTATTCCTCGTCCCGTATGTCCAATACAGGAGAGAGGCCCCTCGCATATCCGGTTGATCTCCAAGTACGTCTGGACGATCACCACTTATTACCTCGTCTTGGGTGTACAGCCCAATCACGACATCAGTAATCATCCAAACAATGTGAAGACCTCCGGTCTTCAACCACCATCTTTATCGTCGACATATCGTCGAATCAGTTGTTCAGAATGGGTATAAACCCGGTATTTTCGAATAACTCTCATATATAATAAACAAGTGCTATAAAAACACAACATACGCCTCATTCCAATTCTGAATATTCTTTTATTTAAATATTCATATCCTTTGCAAATGATTCCCATTAATTTTATCAAAGATAAGTTCTTTAAATTTATTCTTTAATCTTCCTTTTGATATCAATTCAAACCATGTTACGGTTTTCCAAACTAGTCGGGATTAGCGCACCTTACCGAAGTAACCATTTATTTAATTTTCCAATCCCAACCTATTCATCCCATGGAGAAAAACTGGTATTACCCCATAACTATCACCATGGTGTTATCGGTAAATTTAATTACCATTTCCCATTCAAATCGAATTAAAGATTTAACTATCGCTTGGTGCAACTAGTGATACTCCACTCTCGATCATTTCCCAAATTTGATAATTTAAATTATCAATTCACATTTCAATCTAATTAAAGATTCATTAAAAATCCACTTAGTTTTAATCTTCCCAAAAATCAATATTAATGATTATTTAACTATGGAAACACAAACATGCCATATCGACAATCTACACCGTACTATTGATTTCTGCCGATATATAACCTCTAAGCTCGTACATCTCAGAGAAGGGTGTTAAGCAAGAGAATAAATTCTTTGCCACTAAACAGATATATAAATAAAAATATATATATATATTTAGCAAAGATCAACCACACAGTTCAAAATACAATGACAGACATGTACTCATGTCTTTAACTGGGTTAAAGAACTAATGTCATTTAAGACACAGTTCACGATAAACCCAAATAACATTCCATTAATTATGGAATCTCCAGGAAAAACATATCAATAAATAATCGATATCAATTCCCATATCCGACTAATAATATAAATGGAATAACGGCAAAGCCTTTCAAATTCCATATGTATTAACAGTTTTCCTCCATGGAAGTTAACTCCGATTATTATCAAATCGAATTCCATTCAATTCCAATTTAACATACTAAATTGGAAAACTTTACTTTGGAAAATTCTTGTTAAATCTTAATAAAAAGATTTATAAATTCCAAATCACATTTCGTTGTAAATCGGGTTAAAGAACGAATGTCATTAATTCACAATAAACCCAATTCACATTCCATTTTCAGTTCCAATTAAATGTTAATTAATTGGTAATTCTTTTTCAAATCTTAATCAAAATATTTATTCTATTCAAATGGGGTTCAAGAACAGTGTTATTTAAGACACCATTCACGACAAACCCAAAATAACATTCCATTGTTAATCGGGTTAAAGAATAAGTGTTATTTAAAACACCATTCATGATAAACCCAAAAATCCAATTCAATTCAATTCCAATTAAATAATTGGTAAACTTCATTAAATCTTAATAAAAGATTTAATCTTTTCTCAACTGGGTTTAAGAATAGTGTTAGTGAAGACACCATTCACGACAAACTCAAATCCCATTTGGTATTAAATACAAGGCTCTGAATAGAAAATATATTGGCTTATATCCAATATCAAATTCTGAAATCAACAAATATCGTATTGGAATAACGATATATATATATCTTCCAAATTCCTCCACAATATCCGTATAATCACGGAATCTAATATCGAAATATTCCAAAGATAATTTCGATTAAATCCATTCCAATTCATATATTGGAAATTCCGGTTATTTTTAAAACCATTTCAAATCCAATTTAATTATTTAAAAATATTGGATTTATAATTCTAGTTCATAACTAGTTCATTTCGATAAAAATATATTTTTGTCTTTTCAAATATGGAATTTTTCATCCCAATCCTTTCCAAATCATTTATTATGATTTTACACAAATTATTGATATTTTTAATAATTTTATTAAGGCCTGTATAGTCGACTTCCATAAACGGTCATCGAACTGCACTTACAGCGACCTTTTCCAAATTTGATTTGGACATAATTCCAAATCCAACCATTATATTTCAAATCTCTCATATTCGTTAGAAAGCTCTTTTTGATACGAACCCAACGGTTCCGGTTTTAGGAGAATCCGACAATCGAATCTCCCGTAATGTCCGTTCGAAGTCACTGGTCGAAATTCGCGAACTGCCGCGGCTTGGCGCGTTCTATTCATGCCATTATATATATAATATAATATATATCGTCGATTTCCATTTAAAATGTATTTTTTAAATCATTTTAAATTCGTTTTCAAAACGATTTCAACTTCATATTCAATTTCAAATCAGAATTGAATATTCCATATCATCAATATATAAATGATACTATTTTCAGAACATTAGATGTTGAAATCATTTCCTTTTCGATATTCATTATAAAAATGAATAAAATCGATATAAATATCATTCACGTCAAATTGGCGCATAACAAATCAACGCGGCTTTATATATTGAAATATATTCATGTCCATCCCAAATCGGACATCAAAATCAGATTTTGATCTTTTACTGAATATTATTTTAAAATATTCATTATTTTAAAATATTCGTTATTTTAAAAATATTTATTATTTCTGAACTGGAATCAGACACAGTCAATTACCATATAATGTGATTTATATTATGAGAACCCGTAACTTCCCTACGAAGGAAAGAGCGGATTGCTTTGAGAACGAGCCACATCAGAACATAAACAGAAGAACATTACATTGCTTATTACAACAATTCATCATAATACAAGAATATACAGAGTATAAATCAATATTACACATCATAAAATATCAGAGATTACAATACATTACATAGTAGCGGAAAATAATACAAAACACAACTGAAGGAGATATACGGATACAAAGCTTTCCGAATATCATTCTAGCAGTAAATCAGGATCCTGTGAATATAAATCTGCAAAACCAAAAACTACTAGCTGCCCATGTGGAAATAGGGGCACCTAGAGTTTAGGTTAAAACAATAAACTCCAGGCCAGTCATGTGACTGGTGTGATAACTAAAATAGTTATTAATCTTTATTTTAAAGTTAGGTAAATCAAGGGACCACGCCGTATAACACGGAATGGGTTTCCTTCCAATAATACCAGTGCATAAAACAATAGTGCAATGCTAAATAAAGAACAATAAAGCTATTATAAGACCCAGGTCCCATCACACAATGCAACACAAGCCGGAGGATAGAGTTTTACCTTATAATAGCCAAAGAATGCTTGATACGCTAAATTTAATCTTTTATTATTACTATAAGTGTATAGTGTCAAAACAATTTCAATCATAAGTATCAATCATAGACGGCATGGGCACCATATATCATGTCGCCAATACTAGGCTCTACAATCAAAACCGCAAATGTCACGTATTGGAAGTTGGATTTCCATCTATGAACGGAGGTAAGGGATCATCCTCACCGCTTCGAGATGCTCTAGCCCATGTCTTAGGCAAGCGCGTAGGCAAGCCTTGGATCGTCAAGGCCGGTCCACTCGATGTGGATTATAATGCCTGAACACTGCGTTTCCCCGCCCTATGGGGCGTCAATGAGCCAAATGACTCCATCGGTCCCAGATCGACCGATATAACCGAGGCGCCTCGCAATCCATCATCCACATAAGTAAAATGTCTGGGCGTGTAAAAACCAAAACACCACTCCTAGCTAGAAGGAAACGCATGCCCTCCCTGATGTCCTCTCCCGTTTCTGGTTCACACCAGGGTGTGAGGCTCCCGAATTAATGCTACACAAAGCTATGCCACAAAGGCCGTGCTTTGATCATCAACCACAAGACTCTGCTTTTCAACAGAAGCTTTGATCATTTGCATCTTAGCATGCCACACAGGCAAACCACTCCATGCAACCGATATCCATCAATCACACAGAATGATATCCAATGTCAGACACATAGTCCATTTACAAGTCCATTTTGGGTCAAAACGAAACCGGAGGCACCTTGTACCTTGCATATCCATCGATCTCCAAGTACGTCTGGACGATCACCAACTGATTCCCTCCTCTTGGGTGTACAGCCCAATCAAGATCATCAGTAATTATCCAAACGATGTGAAGACCTCCGGTCTTCGACCACCGTCTTCATCCTTGACACATCGTCGAATTAGTTATTCAAAATGGGATAAATCCGATCTTTCGGAATAACTCGCTTATTTAATAAACAAGTGTTACACAAACACAACATACGCCTCATTCCAATACATATTATTCTTTTATTCAAATATTCTTATACTTTGGGAAAGGTTCCCATTAATTTTATCAAAGATAAATTCTTTAAATTTATTCTTTAATCTTCTTTTGAATATCAATTCAGACTAAATTATTGTAACACCCCGCCTCCGCCAGGGTGGCTCTTGCAAGCACTCTGACTTTGGAGGGGCGTTTGAATCAGGTAAACATGCATAATGATATATCAAGGCAGAACAAGAACATATGTATATATGTAAACAGAGTAAATAAGATAAGTAAAACAGCGGAAGATTTCAAACTATTTCAAAACAAGTCTGGTACAACATAATGTCAACCTTCCAAATACACAAGTCTAGATAAAAACAACATCACTGAAAAACTGAAATACATAAGTACTATCCCCAAAATAAGTGACAACCATAGCTAGCTTCATGTCAAGACCGTACATGAGCTAAAATCCCACAAGCAAGCGATCAGAAATCCAAGCTAAGCTCCAATATTCCCACCCTGAGAACCTAGGGGGGGAACGGAAGAAAAGAGGCGAAAGAAAAACAGGTCAGTCAAAAAGACTGAGTAAGCCCTACTACAATCAATGTAAACTGATAAAGTTAACTAGCATGAGAAGCAGGGATGAACATAAGGACATCAACATACTAGCATGATGATTAACTAACAAGGTAGATAAAGGTGTCATCGCATAATCAGGTTTAAGGTTTTGCACCACAGGTGTACTAGCAAACTAACATGACTTGAATAAACAAGTATTGATCACTTGGCCCAAGCTTTGGCCCAATAACATGAAGTGACCCTAATACGAGGTCCAACCAAACGGTCTAGTCGATCGGCTCCCTATAAGCCTAACTCGTCACGTGTTGGTGTCAATACGGCCCAAACATAATTGTAGTCAGACTGTGCCGGGTCCACCCTTCGGGTGTATCAAGCCCTAGGGTGTAAAGCCCTGGACACCATAAACATAAGTGCACAGTCTCGATCTACTGGTACCCGTGCATGTTTTCTCCGGCTACGGACTACGTGCACGGTCATAGTCCGTCCGGAACTACACCGGCGTACCACTCTGCCGTCGTTTTTGGTCACTTACCTCAAGTCCAGTAATCGTGCCCCCTCCCTAGCCTAGTCCCTAGGGTCTTAATGATACAAACTTGGGATTACTGCTGGAGTGGACCACCATTGCTAGGTTTTTCTAGTGGGTTAAGTACGGTTTAACCCTCTTGCTAATCATGGATTAACTTGGTTAAGTGTAACGATGAGTTCACGACTTAACCCTGATTAATCTACCAAGCCCACATTGATTAAGTATTAAGTGGATCATGACTTAAACCCTAATCATGAGGAATTAATTAATTAACGTGCCTTAACCTCTCACATTAGGCTCCGTTGCGGTTACTAGTTAAGCCGGTCGGTTCCGGGTAGCTTTATACCACAACTTGGTCTAACCTCGGGTTCAAGGTACAACATGACCAACTTCTCACATTGGGTCCTATTGTTTGTAGCAACTAGTTAAGCCGGTCGGTTCCGGGTAGGTTTACGCTACAAACTCAACCCAACCTCGAGTTGGTCACACTTATATTTTCTAAGTGTCATGTCCATTATGTTTCCAAAACATATTACAAGTTTTCAAGCATTTGGGTAGACCTAACTTAATAGGTAAATTCCCAATGGGTAGACCTAACTTAATAGGTAAATTCCCAATCTTATGTTTTTATGTCTTTTAAGTTTACCCAACCCCAAACGCAATCCCATCGCTTACATATCGCAATAGCGCATAAAGGATAGAAAGAGGGAACTTGGCATAATCATGACATAAAGGTGTTGAAGCCACAAGTTTAACATGGTGGCATATGAAATGTACATACGTTCATATACTTGCATATTACATTTTTAGGCCTCAAAAGCATGCATAAAACCAAACTTAGCATATTGGTGATACATGGCGATAAATGACATGTAGAAATGGCCATAAGTTCGCATTTAGCCTCACATGCAAGTTATCATAAGGGATATGATAACTTACATGTTGCCAAAATGCAACCTTTAGCCTGAAGCTTGAAGCTTTAAGCACATAAACCCAAGATAAGCTTGCATAACATGATAACATGAGCAAAATGATCAACCCAAACTTGCATAACATAACTTGCATATCATATGGCAAACTTGCATATCATAACATAGCAAACTTGCATAACATAACATGATAAACTTGCATATCATAACATGGCAAACTTGCATAACATAACATGATAAACTTGCATATCATAACATGGCAAACTTGCATAACATAACATGATAAACTTGCATATCATAACATGGCAAACTTGCATATCATGGCAAACTTGCATATCATAATGATCAACCAAACTTGCATCATTCATTTAACTTTGGAGTTTAAATATGAAGGTAGAAAAGGGCTTACAATGCTTATGAAGACAAAAAAATATATATATATTGAGACAAAGCCCTTATGCAATCAAAGAAACCCAAAATGCAAGCTCCAATAGAAAAACCCTTGAGCCAAAATGATCAAAACCCTTGCTTTATGATGCAAATATAGAAACTTGACTTGAATGCAAGCTAATGACACTCATACAAGCTTGAAAACACTTGTATGCATGGAAAATCTCTCATAGAAATAATTTAGAATTTTATGAAGAGAGTGGAGGCCATGAGAGGAATGATTTTGCCATAGTTTAGTTGTAGGGTTGATTAATGATGATTTAGGGTTAGGTTAGGGGCTTATTTATAGAGATTAGGATTAGTTTCAACCTTAGGATTAAACCATAATTCCAATCTCAGCCCTTAAAACCGAATCTGGCCCCAAAACCTAACCAAAACCCCAAAATGGTGCACCAAGCAAAAATGCCTGGCTGAACCAAGTCGATACCCAAGTCGACAGGGCTGTCGACTTGGGCCTAACCATGTCGACTGCCCAGTCGACAGGGCTGTCGACATGGGTGGTCTGGCGGGAAATTTCCCGCCTGCGCCCAACTGCCCTAATTTTCCAAATTCAAACTTGAATTTGAAATCTGTTTTTACTTTGAAATTTTTTGAAAACTTCGTTGGGCCTTAATCGGGTCATACGGACTGCGATTTTCGAAAACTCGGACTCTATTTCGCGTATTTTTCCGAGAGGAACGCAATGGCATAGCCCGTTTCCCTTGATTCAGATTTATAAATTAAATTCTGCCTCGATTTACGTTATAACAGGTTGTTGAAAATACGGTTTGTTACATTCTCCCCTCCTTAAAGGATTTCGTCCCCGAAATCTTCAAGTTAGGAAGAACGTATCCTACCATCCAACATCCATCTACTCAAAACATCATCCACGAGCAATCATTGTCCTTACAAGATTCTAAATGTTGTATGAACATATGCAAAGGTGTGTGTATATGTACTTATCTAATGCAAATATCATCAATGCAAACTATGTTAGTGAAATGAATCCATATGTATGCAATTCCTAACACAATGTATAACATCTATATGTGTGCACATAACATACATCCATATGCAACATCCATGTGATAACACAAAAATTTTCATCCATGAATAAGCATAAACACTCATGCATATGCAATATGAGGAGTGTGTGAGCCGATCTAGTGCCTAATGTGTATAATGCATCCACGAGTAACCACTTGCAACCACTTGCAAACATCAAGCATAACATGTTTCAAACACATGTTTCTCCAAAGGGTTTCTACCTAAGGTTCTCATGACAAGATTAACACGATAAACTAGATAAACATGGATAGTAAAGAGAAAGATATGCTAACAAAGAAACGAGATTGAGAGTGTACCCTCAAAAAGGAATGGATAAAGCCCACGCATCTTCTCCTCGGTTTCCCAAGTTGCGTCTTCTTCGGCTTCACCCCATTGAACCTTCACCAACTTGACCTCTCGATTCCTTAGCTTCTTGGTCTCCGTCCCCAAGATACGAATCGGAGCTCTCCTCAAGGTAGCCTCTTTCTCCACTTCCACATCTTTCAGAACAATTGGCTCAACAACCTCTGCTGATTCATGTAAACACTTCCGGAGATGCGAGACATGAAAAACATCGTGTACTCCGGCAAGCTTCTCGGGCAACTCCACTCTATAAGCCATCTGCCTGATCCTCTCTATAATAGGGAATGGTCCAACAAACCTCGGTGCTAACTTCCCAACGGCTCCAAATCGGACCACATTCCGCAAAGGAGAAACCTTTACGAAAACCATATCCCCAACATCAAACTCCAAATCAGTTCTTCGCTTATCAGCATAGGATTTCTGTCGGTCTTGGGCCGCTTTCATCCGTCTCCGAATCAACTCGACCTTCTCGGATGTATCTCTGATCATATCAGGCCCAAGTATAAGCTCATCTGTAGTCTCCCACCAACATGTAGGCGACTTGCACGGCCTCCCATATAAAGCTTCAAATGGTGCCATCCCTATGCTTGCCTGATAACTGTTATTATATGCAAACTCAACAAGAGGAAGATGGTCTTCCCAAGTACCACCAAAATCCAGAATACAAAGCCTCAACAGATCCTCGAGTACCCTATTCACCCTTTCGGTTTGACCGTCCGTCTGTGGGTGATAAGCCGTACTTAGACTCAACATCGTGCCCATAGCTTCTTGCAGGCTATTCCAGAACTGACTTGTAAAAATTGGGTCACGGTCACTGACTATACTAGAAGGGACTCCATGTAGTCTCACAATCTCACGAAGATATACAGACGCAAGCCAAGATGCGGTCCTCTTGCTCTTCACCGGAATGAAATGAGCACTCTTCGTAAGTCTATCCACAATAACCCAAATGCTCGTATTCCCTTTCCTTGACCTTGGTAGCCCATCGATAAAATCCATGGAAATACTCTCCCACTTCCTTAGTGGAACGTCTAGAGGATGCAATAGCCCACCGGGCTTCTTCGACTCGGCCTTAACTTGCTGGCAAATGATACATCTAGAGACAAACTCTGCCACATCCTTCTTCATCCCAGGCCAAAAGAAAATGCGCTTCATATCTTTATACATCTTATCTCCGCCCGGATGTATAGTCAACTTAGAGCGATGCGCTTCCTCAAGAACTTTTCTTACTAAATCTTCTACCATTGGAACACATAACCTTCCGTCTCTCCTCAGCCAACCCTTGTCATCAATAGAATATCGAGCGAGATGACTAGACGCCTCTCCTCGAATCAGCTTATCCATAATCTCAACTATCTGAGGGTCTTCTCTCTGCGAAGACCCAACTTGATCAAGAAGGGTAGGTCTGAGTTCCAGAGATGCTAAAGAACCGGTCATCGACTCAATCGCCAAAGAGAAATCAAAGGTTGCCACATACTCTAAATTCTTCATCTCAACGAATATAGGACTCAGAGTCAACCTTTTTCTACTCAATGCATCTGCTACCACATTCCCCTTGCCAGGGGTATAAGCTATCTCAAAATCGTAGGACGCCAAGAATTCCATCCATCTTTGTTGCCTCAGATTCAGATCCTTCTGAGAAAAGAGATACTTCAATGACTTGTGATCGGTATAAAGCTCAAATCTTTCTCCCAGAAGATAATTGCGCCAAGCCTTGAGTGCATATACTATTGCTGCCAACTCTAAGTCATGAGTGGGATAATTCTTCTTATGCACTTTGAGTTGTCTACCGCCAAACCATATCACTCTTCCTTCTTGCATCAGAACAGCTCCTAACCCCGTGCCACATGCATCGGTGTATACTGTAAATAACTTCCCTCCATCGGGCAAAGCTAGAACAGGTGCTGATGTGAGAGCTCTCTTGAGCTTCTGAAAAGCAAGCTCGCATTCTATGCTCCAAGAAAAAACTAAATTTTTCTTCGTCAATTTAGTGAGAGGAGCGGAAATCTTCGCGAAGTCCTTGATGAACTTCCGGTAAAAGCCTGGAAGACCTAGGAAACTTCTCACTTCGGTTGCATTCCTTGGAGTCTTCCAATCCTGAACTGCAACTACCTTAGCGGGATCCACCGCTAAGCCTTGCTTAGATACTATATTCCCAAGGAATCTAACTTCCCTTCTCCAAAAGTGATACTTGGAGAACTTAGCCTTCAACTGATGCGCTCTAAGCGTATCCATCACCTCCACGAGATGCCTTCCGTGCTCTTCCTCATCCTTAGAGAAGATCAGAATATCATCTACGAAGACCACGACAAACCTGTTCAAGAACTCCCAGAACACCCTACTCATCAAGTCCACGAAATATGCGGGTGCATTAGTCAAGCCGAACGGCATGACAAGCCATTCGAAGAATCCATCTGGAGTTCGGAACGCAGTCTTGTCTATACTATCTTCAGCTACCCTGAGCTGATGGAATCCAGTAGCAAGATCAAGCTGAGAGAAAACAGAAGCACCGATAAGCTGGTCAAAGAGATCATCAATCCTCGGTAACGGGTGTCTGTTCTTCTTAGTCAGCTTATTCCATTCTCGATAGTCAACACAAAGTCGGAGAGAACCATCTGCCTTGGTAGCAAATACCACAGGCGCTCCCCATTCAGATATACTTCGTCTAATGAAGTTCTTCTCAAGCAACTCCTTCACTTGCTTACTTAGCTCCCACCTTTCACGCGGAGCCATGTGCCGAACGGGCAAAGAAACTGGCTTTGCATTATCCACCAGATAAATGCGGAAATCAATCTCTCGCTTAGGGGGCAACCCCCTAACTTCATCGAAAACATCCGGATACTCTCGAACCACCCTCACAGACTGAAGAGTTTATATTGACGAGTCGAGTGATTCAAGATAGCACAACATGACGGGACGTCTCGGATTACAAGAAATTTCTAGGGTGTTTCCGAGGCGAGTCACGAGCCTCACAACCCTATGCTCACAATCAAGGATGGCTCCATATCTGGACAACCAATCCATGCCCAATATCAATCCGTATCCCCTAAAACCAAGAACATAAGCACTACACAAGAACTCTACACTCAGTATAGAGATCCTCAAATCCCCACATATCATAGACAGATGGGCGGAACCCCCAATAGGATTTGAGACACAGACGGGATCATCTACCAAGCTAGTACTAAGGTGCAAACTATCAACAAGATCAGATGAGATAAAGCTATGCGATGCACCAGAATCAAACAAGGTACGAACTGGAAAATCAGAAATATATACAAGGCTCTCAACAGAAATACTACCTCGATCGGGAACTGGAGCGACATTGAGAGCATGAACTTGCCCTCCTGAAGGTCCAGCACGTTGAGTCTGACCCTGGCCTTGCCCTTGCTTCTTCGGGCAATCCTTACTGAAATGTCCAGTCTCACCGCAGAAAAAGCATTCACCATTCTTCCTTTTCCTCTTCTTATAATCCTTAATAAGATGCCCAACTGAACCGCAATAATGGCACTTCCCCTTTTTGTTATTGCCCTTGTTGTTGTTCCCTTTGCTGCCTTGACTCTTGTTCTTGTTCTTGTTCTTGTTCTGATTGCCTTGACTGCTCTGACCACTTGGATTACCCTGATTTCCTTTCCACTGGGAATCAGTCTTCTTGGCTTGAGTATCATTCATCTTGAACTCTTTCTTGACATCTCCCTGAAGTAACGCCATATCAACCAAGCTCTCAAACGTGGCCCCATGGGGAATATGTGACATAGCCAATCCCTACAACGGCTCATTCAATCCTCTAGCAAAACGAAGAGCCTTCTTCTGAGGAGTATTCACCATATCCAAGCCAAAACGAGCTAACTGATTGAACTTGTTCACATATTCTTTGACAGACATATCTCCTTGTTTCAAAGTTATGAACCTCTCCATTTACAGATTCTCCTCAGCAGAACATAGAAACTTAAGCACGAACCTTGCCCTGAAATCGGCCCAAGTCTCAACAGGCCTAGTACCATTGGTGACTTCCCACCAATAAGCGGCTTCATCCTTCATAAGCCAAACCGCCAACAAGATCTTCCTCTGATCGTCTAACCCAAAGATAGCAAATAAATCCTCGGTCTCTTTCAACCAATTTCTGGCCTCTACAAAAGTCTCAGTGCCTTGAAAGTTCTTGCCACCCATTGCTTTGAAATCTTTGCAAGTCTTTGCGAAAGCAGCTTGAGGATGCTGAGGGGGAGGAGGAAGAGGAACCTCAGCGACAGGAGGAGGAGGAACATCAGCGACAGGAGGAGGAGGAACATTAACTACCGGAGGAGGAGGAGGAGGAACATCTGCGGGGCCGGCTTCGGTCGCCCTAGCCTCCAAAAGTCTCCTATACCAAACAGGTACGTGTACTCCCTCCGGAATAGCAAAGTTATCGGCCATACTGAAAACGAAGAAAAAGACAGATTCAGAATGGAGAAAAGCGAAGGAATTTTGCTAATGGCTTTTTGGGGAATAGCTTTTAAAATAAACTAGACTTTTCTTTGGAAAATACTTTATACTTGGTTTTGAAAATAGTTTTCCAAAAGTTTTAAAAACCTTTTTGTTCCTTCTCGTAAACCATATGCTCTGATACCAAATGTAACACCCCACCTCCGCCAGGGTGGCTCTTGCAAGCACTCTGACTTTGGAGGGGCGTTTGAATCAGGTAAACATGCATAATGATATATCAAGGCAGAACAAGAACATATGTATATATGTAAACAGAGTAAATAAGACAAGTAAAACAGCGGAAGATTTCAAACTATTTCAAAACAAGTCTGGTACAACATAATGTCAACCTTCCAAATACACAAGTCTAGATAAAAACAACATCACTGAAAAACTGAAATACATAAGTACTATCCCCAAAATAAGTGATAACCATAGCTAGCTTCATGTCAAGACCGTACATGAGCTAAAATCCCACAAGCAAGCGATCAGAAATCCAAGCTAAACTCCAATATTCCCACCCTGAGAACCTGGGGGGGGGGGGAACGGAAGAAAAGAGGCGAAAGAAAAACAGGTCAGTCAAAAAGACTGAGTAAGCCCTACTACAATCAATGTAAACTGATAAAGTTAACTAGCATGAGAAGCAGGGATGAACATAAGGACATCAACATACTAGCATGATGATTAACTAACAAGGTAGATAAAGGTGTCATCGCATAATCAGGTTTAAGGTTTTGCACCACAGGTGTACTAGCAAACTAACATGACTTGAATAAACAAGTATTGATCCCTTGGCCCAAGCTTTGGCCCAATAACATGAAGTGACCCTAATACGAGGTCCAACCAAATGGTCTAGTCGATCGGCTCCCTATAAGCCTAACTCGTCACGTGTTGGTGTCAATACGGCCCAAACATAAATGTAGTCAGACTGTGCCGGGTCCACCCTTCGGGTGTATCAAGCCCTAGGGTGTAAACCCCTGGACACCATAAACATAAGTGCACAGTCTCGATCTACTGGTACCCGTGCATGTTTTCTCCGGCTACGGACTACGTGCACGGCCATAGTCCGTCCGGAACTACACTGGCGTACCACTCTGCCGTCGTTTTTGGTCACTTACCTAAAGTCCGGTAATCGTGCCCCCTCCCTAGCCTAGTCCCTAGGGTCTTAATGATACAAACTTGGGATTACTGCTGGAGTGGACCCCCATTGCTAGGATTTTCTAGTGGGTTAAGTACAGTTTAACCCTCTTGCTAATCATGGATTAACTTGGTTAAGTGTAACGATGAGTTCACGACTTAACCCTGATTAATCTACCAAGCCCACATTGATTAAGTATTAAGTGGATCATGACTTAAACCCTAATCATGAGGCATTAATTAATTAACGTGCCTTAACCTCTCACATTAGGCTTCGTTGCGGTTACTAGTTAAGCCGGTCGGTTCCGGGTAGCTTTATACCACAACTTGGTCTAACCTCGGGTTCAAGGTACAACATGACCAACTTCTCACATTGGGTCCTATTGTTTGTAGCAAATAGTTAAGCCGGTCGGTTCCGGGTAGGTTTACGCTACAAACTCAACCCAACCTCGAGTTGGTCACACTTATATTTTCTAAGTGTCATGTCCATTATGTTTCCAAAACATATTACAAGTTTTCAAGCATTTGGGTAGACCTAACTTAATAGGTAAATTCCCAATGGGTAGACCTAACTTAATAGGTAAATTCCCAATCTTATGTTTTTATGTCTTTTAAGTTTACCCAAACGCAATCCCATCGCTTACATATCGCAATAGCGCATAAAGGATAGAAAGAGGGAACTTGGCATAATCATGACATAAAGGTGTTGAAGCCACAAGTTTAACATGGTGGCATATGAAATGTACATATGTTCATATACTTGCATATTACATTTTTAGGCCTCAAAAGCATGCATAAAACCAAACTTAGCATATTGGTGATACATGGTGATAAATGACATGTAGAAATGGCCATAAGTTCGCATTTAGCCTCACATGCAAGTTATCATAAGGGATATGATAACTTACATGTTGCCAAAATGCAACCTTTAGCAGAAAGCTTGAAGCTTTAAGCTCATAAACCCAAGATAAGCTTGCATAACATGATAACATGAGCAAAATGATCAACCCAAACTTGCATAACATAACTTGCATATCATATGGCAAACTTGCATATCATTACATAGCAAACTTGCATAACATAACATGATAAACTTGCATATCATAACATGGCAAACTTGCATAACATAACATGATAAACTTGCATATCAAAACATGGCAAACTTGCATAACATAACATGATAAACTTGCATATCATAACATGGCAAACTTGCATATCATGGCAAACTTGCATATCATAATGATCAACCAAACTTGCATCATTCATTTAACTTTGGAGTTTAAATATGAAAGTAGAAAAGGGCTTACAATGCTTATGAAGACACAAAAATATATATAGATTGAGACAAAGCCCTTACGCAATCAAATAAACCCAAAATGCAAGCTCCAATAGAAAAACCCTTGAGCCAAAATGATCAAAATCCTTGCTTTATGATGCAAATATAGAAACTTGACTTGAATGCAAGCTAATGACACTCATACAAGCTTGAAAACACTTGTATGCATGAAAAATCTCTCATAGAAATAATTTAGAATTTTATGAAGAGAGTGGAGGCAATGAGAGGAATGATTTTGCCATAGTTTAGTTGTAGGGTTGATTAATGATGATTTAGGGTTAGGTTAGGGGCTTATTTATAGAGATTAGGATTAGTTTCAACCTTAGGATTAAACCCTAATTCCAATCTCAGCCCTTAAAACCGAATCTGGCCCCAAAACCTAACCAAAACCCCAAAATGGTGCACCAGGCAAAACTGCCCGGCTAAACCAAGTCGACACCCAAGTCGACAGGGCTGTCGACTTGGGCCTAACCATGTCGACTGCCCAGTCGACAGGGCTGTCGACATGGGTGGTCTGGCGGGAAATTTCCGGCCTACGCCCAACTGCCCTAATTTTCCAAATTCAAACTTGAATTTGAAATCTGTTTTTACTTTGAAATTTTCTGAAAACTTCGTTGGGCCTTAATCGGGACATACGGACTCCGATTTTCGAAAACTCGGACTCTATTTCGCGTATTTTTCCGAGAAGAACGCAATGGCATAGCCCGTTTCCCTTGATTCAGATTTATAAATTAAATTCTGCCTCGATTTACGTTATAACAGGTTATTGAAAATACAGGTTGTTACAATTATGGTTTATCCAAACTAGTCGGAATTAACGAACCTTACCGAAGTAATCATTTGTTTTAATTTCCCAATCCCAACCTATTCATCCCATGAATAAAACTGGTAATACTTCATATTTAACACTACGGTGTTATAGGTAAATTCAATTACCATTTCACGTTCAAATCTAATTAAAGATTTAACTATCGCCTGGAGCAAAACTGGTGGTACCCCATTCTCGATCATTTCAATCTAATTAAAGATTCATTAAAGCTCCGCTTGGTTTTAATCTCCCAAAAATCAATATTAATGATTGTTTAACTTGGGAAACCATATCTTGTCGTTAACTGGATTAATCAACCAATGTCATTTAAAACACGGTTCACGATAAACCCAAAATCACATTCCATTTGCAATGGAATCTTCATGGAAAACAAATCGATATAAACTTCCATATCCGACTAATAATATAAATGGAATAACAGCAAAGCCTTTTAAATTCTAGATATATTAGTTGTCTTCCTCCACAGAAATTCACTTCGATTATTACCAAATCGAATTCCATTCTATTCCAGTTTATTTTATTAAATTGGAAAACTTTACTTTGGAAAATCTCCTTTAAATCTTAATAAAATTTTTATAAATTCCAAATCACATTTCACTGTAAATCGGGTTAAAGAACGAATGTCGTTAAAATACAATTCACAACAAACCCAATTCACATCCCATTAATTTTTGGGTTAAAGAACAAGTGTTATTTAAAACACCGTTCACGATAAACCCAAAATCACATTCCAATTTCGATTCCAATTAAATATCATTTAATTGGTGTACTTCATCAAATCCAAATAAAAAGATTTAATCTTTTTCTCAATAGGGTTTAAGAGCAGTGTTAATGAAGATACCATTCACGACAAACCCAAATCCCATTTGATATTAAATACAAGGCTCTGAATAGAAAATATATCGGCTTATATTCAATATCAAATTCTACGACCAACAAATATCGTATTGGAAATAACGATATATAAATATATCTTTCAAATTTCCATAACAATATCTGTATAATCACTAAATCCAACATCAAAACATTCCAAAGACAATTTTGATTCAAATCCATTCCAATTCAATTATTGGAAATTCTGGTTACTTTTAAAACCCCTTTCAAATCCAATTTATTTATTTTAAAAACAAATGGATTATCATTCTAGTTCAAAACTAGTTCATTTCGATAAAAATCTATTTTTATCTTTTCAAATATGAAAATTTTCATCCTAATTCTTTCCAAATCATTTCTTATGATTTTACACTAATTATTGATATTTTTAATAATTTTATCAAGGCCCGTACAGTCGATTTCCATCAATGGCCATCGAACTGCACTTACAGCGACCTTTTCCAAATTTGATTTGGACAAAATTCCAAATTCAACCATTAGATTTCAAATCTCTAATATTCGATAGAAATCTCTTTTCGATACAAACCCAATGGTTCCAGTTTTAGGAGAATCCGACGGTCGAATCTCCTGTAGTGTCCATTCGAAGTCAATGGTCGAAATTCGCGAACTACCGCAGCGCGACGCGTTCTATTCAGGCCATTATATATGTATATATATATATATATATTATATATATTTCATCGATTTCCTTTTAAAACGTATTTTATAAATCGTTTTAAATTCGTTTTCAAAACGATTTCAACTTCATATTCAATTTCAAATCAAAATTGAATATTCCATATCATCGATATATAAATGATAGTATTTTCAAAATATTATATTTTGAAATCAATTCATTTTTTATATTCATTATAAAAATGAATAAAATCGATATAGATATCGTTCACGTCAAAATGGCGCATATCTAATCAACACGGTTTTATATATTTCAATAACTTCGTTATTCTATTCAACAAATGAATATTTTATTCAACACATGAATTTTCTTTTATTCAACACATGAATATATATTTTATTCAACACATGAATTTTCTTTTATTTCTTTCTTACAATAAAAATGTGAATTTTATTGTATAAATATTTCGTTCAACACATGAATTGTTTCAACACATGAATATTCTCAACACATGAGTATTGTCAACACATGACTATTTTGTTTATTCAACACATGAATATAATTTATTTTCTAAATTGGAATGAGACCAACTCAATTACCATATAATGTTATTTATATGGGTTCTATACAACACATGTATACAATAGCAATGATAAATAATCAACCATCATCCAAAGTGCACCACACAACTACATAAGCATTAAATATAAATAATTAACGCTTACACAGTCTGTCAACCCATCGATTGCATACAACTAAATAATTGGGATTAGTGTACGCCAAATATCATCCCAACACCCGTGTGGGGTTTCAAATCAACAAATACATATTTTTTATTTGTGCAGTTGGGCGATGTGTAAAATTTATCGTCCCAATCAATATCAGTCAAATGGGTGTACATAAACAAACCGTCCGATTTGTTTATAAATATTTATTTTATATACACATTAAAATTTATATTTTTAACTATAAAATATTTTATTCCATTCCACATCACATAATCAACTTTCACAACACATCAATTAAACAAACAAGTCATCCATGGTCTGTGGACGACGGGTGTCGGGTGCTACTAAGCACCGTCCGCATCCTAGTATATATTTCAGCTAGAAAATAATTTAAAAGTGAGGAGTTCTCACCGACTAGCTAAACCAATTCACCGCGACTCTTTATATGTGGGAAATCTTCGTCGTGCCTCCAACGAGATCTGTTTCACGCGGTATATGTTAAAAGTTATATTTTAACAACGCTACTTCATGGTACAAATCACTTCTTTATATGTTTAAAAATCTCGTCTTTACATGTTTAAAAATCTCGTCTTTACTTGTTTAAAAATCTCTTCTTTGTTTAAAAATCTCATCTTTACTTCAAATCCATACATACAAAATCATATTTTTTTTTTATATCGTTGTTACATATATAAAAATTGTATTTTTAATTCGCTACTTACATAAATATCGTATTTTTATAATTTCGCTTTCAACATAAAAATTTTATTTTTATTCACATGAATTCTATATCAAAATCTAATCTTTATTCATATGAATCTTATATAAAAATATAATTTTTATTCACACGAAAAATCACAACTTTCTATATAGAAAATCATATCTCTTTTATAACCAAAATCTATAATTAATCGCTATAAAAATCTATAGTTTATATCATATAAATCTAACTCTTTTCATCTAAATAAATAAATTAAAAACTTACATTTCAGTTGGTCAAAGGAGAGCAAGGGGGAGGTGTCTGCGCTCGGGAGGCAGAGCTGGGGAGGTGCCGCTGGTCGAGGTGCTCGTCGGAGTGGGTCTGGAGGCGTCGGGCTATGGTTTGAAGGAGTGGGTCATGGTGGAGAGGCTTGGGGAGGATGGCGCCAGCGCCTGGAGGAGGGGGAAATCCGATGGTGGGGCGTGGCGTCGACTGGTGGGTGGCGAGATCGAGGGGGCTCGGGGGGAGGGGGGTCAACGCCATTTGGCTTCTCTTTTTATTTTTTTTATTTCTTTGTATCGATCTAAAAAGTGAAGGAGTGGGAGAGAGAATGTGAGGGAGGGCACTATATATTTTATTTATTTATTTATTTAATTTATCCCAAAAGTTGACTTTAAATTTCGAACCCCGATTCAAGCCCAATGACTGTCGCCTATAGCTAGTTACCCCCATTTCGAACACAATGGGATATGTTTCGCAAACCAATTCGGCTATTACGATCAGTTTTCACTGAAATCAAAATATAAATCATTATATTGAATTTTAAACGCACATTTCAAATTACTGGGGTCACATACGGACCCTAAAAATTCCCGAAAAATATTTTCTAGCTTCGTATTGACGATAGGTTCTAACAAAACGAATTTCATCAAATTCTGAGACCGTTTGAAAAATGGCCATTTTAAAAGGGCCAGAATTCCATAGCGACTATTCTGAATTTTCAACTGGACACAACTTTTTATTCCCGTTATGAAATTTCAATTTTTCGGATTCGTTGGAAAGATATTTTCGAATAGATTCAAATATTTTTGGTTTTACCAAAATCTGGTTTATTTTGAATCCTGTACATTCATCTGAAATTGGAAATCGAAATTTCGAAATACCGCGCCATTTTCAATTCCTTTTATAATTAAAACAAGTAATTATATTCTAACGTCGATTCAAATAAATATATATGTTCTGATTCTATTCAAAATAAATTTCTTGTCGTTATTATTTAAAATAATCCATTTCAAATATTCAAAATTTATCAAAATTGCCAAAATAAAAATTTTAAATTGGCTCAGATTTCCGGGTTATTACATATATGGGTTTCATACACACATGTGTACAACAACATTCAAACATTGTAAACCATCATCCAGAGTGCATTCTACACTACACAAGCATTAAATATAAATAATCAATGCTTATAACAGCCTGTCAACCAATCGACTGACATACAACTAAATATTGGGATTAGTGTATGTCCTATATCATCCCAATACCCGTGTGGGGTATCAATCAACAAATAATGAATTTTATTTGTGCAGTTGGGCGATGTGTAAAATTTATCGTCCCAATGAATATTTTATTCAGTCCATTTCACATCACAACCAATTTGCACAACACAATTGAACAAACAAACAAGTCGTCCATGGTCTGTGGACGATGGGTGTCGGGTGCTGCTAAGCACCGTCTACATCCTAGTATATATTTCTAACTAGAAAATAAATTAAAGTGAGAAGTTCTCACCGTGGGTTTCACTCCTCCATTCTTTATTTCTAAACGGTTCGGATTTGCCCAAAATTCCAGTGCGATCCTTTCCCGCTGTTCATAGTAAAAATCGCATTTTTAATATGATGTTTATTTTAAAAATCACATTTTTATAATGGCACTTCATATATAAAAATAAAATTTTTACTTTGCTACATATAGAAAAATAATATTTTTATATTCTCTATTACATAAAAATCAAATCTCTATGGTTCTAAAAATCATATCTTTCTATGTATACAGTCATGTTTTCTCTAATCAAAGATCATACTTTTCCATAAACTAAAAATTATATTTTTATATACTTAAAAATCTCATCTTTATGTCAATAAAAATCCTATCTTTACATAAATAAAAATCGTATCTTTATACGGTTAAAAATTGTATCATTCTATTTTAAAAATCATAACTTTTCTCTTTTAAAAATCATGACTTTATACGAATAAAAATCTTAACTTTACACGAATAAAAATATAATCTTTTCCTAAATAAAAATATAATCTTCTCCTAAATAAAAATATAATCTTTATATTTAAAAGACCATATCTTTATTTTCGTAAAACAACGTATATTTATGTTCATGAAAATCATATTTTTAAATTAACTAAACTATATAAAATAAAATAAAATAAAACGCGCCTTTTTTGTTTTGGTGGTTGGAGGGGCTCGGTGAGGAGCTGGAAGCGGCGCCGGTTGGAGGGGGCTGGCCTGAGGCAACGCAGCTCGTCGGAGTTGGTGGCTGGAGGGCGCGAGCCCAGGCTGTAGCGACGCTAGGGTTTTAGGGTGATGGGGTTTCAAATGGGGAAGGAGAAGGCCAGAGGAGCGGAAGGGGGGTGCGAGGGTGGAGGTGCCAGTAGGGGTTGTTTGGCGGTGGGTGGCGGGGGTGAATTGGAGGAGCGATGAGATCGTTTCTTTTTTTTCTAAACTCGATATCGGGTTTGGAAGTGAGAAGGAGGGTTGACCCTCTTTTTCTATTATTATTTTTTATTTAATTATTTCCAAAAAGTAACTTTTAATTTCGATCTCCAAAAGAGATCCAATGACTGTCATCCATAGCAAATTACCCCCATTCCGAACACAGCGGGATATGACCCGTAAGCCACTTCTATCATTTCGATCGGTTTTCGTTTAAATTAAAACATAAATCCATATATTCAATTTTAAAAGTACGTTTCAATTTACTGGGGCGACATACTGACTCTAAAAATTCCAAAAAATTCTTTCTTGCTTCGTATTGACTAAACGGTCCTAACAAAAGTAATTTCGTCGAATTCTGAGACCGTTTGAAAAATGGCCATTTTATGGTCGATCCAAATTGATTGAAACTGTCAAAACACGTTTTCCTTTGTCGTGCTCAAATATTGATTCCAAAAATTATGAATTTTGGAATCTAGTAATAATTTGACATCCTGGATCCAACAAAAGTGGTTTCGTCGAAAACAGAGGTCGATTGCAAAATTTCCATTTTTAAGGGCTATACATTCCATAGCGACTATTCTGAATTTTCAACTGGGCATAACTTTTTATTCCCGCTATGGAAGCTCAATTTTTCGGATTCGTTGGAAAGATATTTTCAAATGGATTCTAATATTTTTGGTTTCGCCAAAATCCGGTTTATTTTGAATCCTGTACATTCATTTGAAATTTGAAATCGAATTTTCGAACTACCGCATCATTTCCATTTTATTTTATAATTAAAATAAAATTATTCGTTTTAACTTCGTTGAAAATAAATTTTCCGTTGTTATAATTTAAAATAATTCATTTTAAATATTCTAAATTCATTAAAATTGCCCCAAATAAAAAATTTAAATTGGTTCTGATTTTCCGGGTTGTTACAATCTCCCCTACTTAAAATCTTTTTGTCCTCGAAAAGGAACGGAGCTGAATGTTGTTTTTCTAATCAACTCAACTTTTAGTTTAGCTTTCATTCTTCAACTTTTTAGTTTCTAAGAATTTCTAATTTTTAAAAATTTGGCCAACACCCTAAATTTTAGAATTTTTTTGCCATAACCTCCTTTGTACGATGAGGGGTTTGCAAATTTATTAGGCCATATTAGGCTCCCAATAAATCCTAAAAAGCATACAAATATTTATAATGATATATTCTAGTGTCCATAGGGGAGTGTGTATAGATCATAACTCCAGAGCATAAATTCTCGTCATCCTATAAATAGTTTTTGTGCTTTAATGACTAGAGAGACGTGATTATTGTCAACTCCAGACCCGTGTGGGGTTTTCATTAATCTGGCAATTTACCGTTACATTTTACGTAATCCATATCAGTCTTCGGTTCAACCTGAAATATAGTCATCGCCATACAAGCCTCTCGCTTGTATGATAAATCTTCAACCTCGTCACATAAGCTCCAAATTCTTATGTCGTATATGATAGAGTATGCTATCTTCAAGCAATATGCCATGTAGTGTAGTTCAAAATTAATTGTTACTATCCTATGGCGACGTCTATAATATCATACAGAACAACCAGCACTCCACATCCAGTGGCATCACAGGAGTTTATATAATAATAAAATTGCGCAGCCAACTGATTAAGGTTTACCTATTTGTCGGGCACGCAAATAAATTCTTTACTCAACAGAAAATCTATTTACCTGTTCAATGTATATGCATGTATATATAGGAAACTCTAACAAAATTACAATCCATTTCAATATTTTGATTCGATTTGGCTAATGGTTCAAAATTTTAATTGATCAAACCAATAATCATACAACACAATCAGCAATCAATTAGTTGGTTAATGTTTCAAACACATAACTTTAATATATGGTAAAAAATCATATTTTTGGTGCCAAATCACAACAGTAAACCCTATCTAGTTTTGGTTCTCACACCAGTCAATTGGAAATATATAGAAATCCCACTTTCTAAACCCAAACATAAATGCTGATGATGCTCGAGCGATCATCAGAATCATCTCTAAGCAACTAGAGTGTGATTCTATATCTATCTAGCATATTAAAACTTCAAATATACGTTTGCAAGGCGTATATGCAAAATCTTTATATATTGGATTGTCCAAATTCAATATAAAATAAATATTCAAATACGTATAAAATTGTTTAAATTTTCAAAACAAACTTTGTTTTCAATTTTTATTTTAAAACAACACTCTTCACACTCGTTCTAGGATGCTACTGATCCTATCTCTAACGAGTCATTCTCACTGGATGTTACTAATCCAATCTCTGGTGAATTCTTTCGTTCGGTTCTAATATGTCTTATTCTCGAGCTCTGTAAACCAGAGCTCTGATACCAACTGAAACGACCCAAACTTCCCCGTAAAGGGAAGCCCGGATTGAGTTGAGAACACGACAAATAAGAACACAAATAGAAGAACATTTCATTTCTTATTACAACAATTCCATCAGAATACAAGAATATAACAGAGTATGAATAAAAAATATTACGCAGAAAATATCAGAGATTTACAAATTATAATGCAACGGAAAATAATACAAAAACACAACTGAAGGAGATATATGGATACAGAGCTTTCCGAATATCATTCCAATTGTAATCCAGGATCCTGTGAATATAAAACTTGCAAAACCCAACTACTAGCTGCCCGTGTGGAAAACAGGGGTACCCAGAGTTTAGGTTAAAACAATAATCCCCAGGTTAGTCATGTGACTAGTGTGAGAACTAAAACAGTTATTAAATCTTTACATTAAAAATAAACCAAGGGACCACGCCGTACAACACGGAATGGGTTTCCTCCTAAGAATACCAGTGCATAGAATAAACAGCGCAATGCTTTTTAGAAAAATGAAGCTATTATAAGACTCAGGTCCCATCAAACAATGCAACACAAGCCGGAGGATAGAGTTTTACCTTATAATAGCCAAACATGCTTGGTACGTTCAAAACAAATCATTTTGATACTATTATAATGTAAAGTGTATGAAAAAACTTCAAATGTAAATGTATCAATCATAGATGACATAGTGCCCCATCCCACTATGTCGCCATACTAGGCTCTACAAATAAAACCGAAATGTCACGTATTGAAAATTGGATTTCCGTCATGTGTCGAGGCAAGGGATGTACTCCTCGTCGGCATCGAGACACTCTAGGAAATGCCTTAGGATCTCCTGCAGTAGACCCTTGGATCCTCCAAGGCCAGTCCACACTTACGTTAGCGGGTTGGCAGTTCCTAAACACACGTTTCCCGGTCCTATAGGACCTATATCCATCGACTCCTATAGTAGCCGATATATCTGAGGCGCCTCGCAATCCCACAACCACATAGGTAAAATAACAACAATATTAGGGCTAGTAAAACACTGACACCACCCATAGCTAGAAAGTAACGTCATGTTCTCCTTGGGTCCCTTATCCCGTTTTTGACTCATACCGAGGTGTGAGGCACGTGAGTTAACGCTATACACAAAGCTATGCTGTATTAAAGCCGTGCTTTGATCATCAACCACAAGACTCTTCTTTTCAACAGAAGCCTTGATCATTTATATCTCAGCATGCCACACAGGCAATTCATGCCATGCGATTGATATCTATCGATATATAACCTCTGGGCTCGTACGTCTCAGAGAAGGGCGTTAAGCAAGAGTATAAATTCTCCGCTGCCAAACAGATATATATTTAATAGAAATCAATCAACATAGAATAAAATCCAATGTCAGACACGCATCCATCTAAAAGTTCGTTCTAGGTCTGAACGAAACCGGAGGCACCTTATTTCTCGTCCCGTATGTCCAATACAAGAGAGAGGCCCTCGCATATCCGGTCGATCTCCAAGTACGTATGGACGATCACCAATTATTACCTTGTCTTGGGCGTACACCCCAATCAAGACATCAGTAATCATCCAAACGATGACAAGACCTCCGACCTTCAACCATCGTCTTCATCGTCGACATATCGTCGAATCAGTTATTCAGAATGGGTATAAACCCGGTCTTTCCGAATAACTCGCTTATATAATAACAAGTGTTATAAAACACAACATACGCCTCATTCCAATTCTGAATATTCTTTTATTTAAATATTCATATCCTTTGGGAAAGGTTCCCATTAATTTTATCAAAGATAAATTCTTTAAATTTATTCTTTAATCTTCCTTTGGATATCAATTCAAACCATATTACGGTTTTCCAAACTAGTCAGGATTAGCGCAACTTACCGAAGTAACCATTTATTTAATTTCCCAATCCCAACATATTCATCCCATGGAGAAAAACTGGTATTACCCTATAACTATAACCACGGTGTTATCGGTATATTTAATTACCATTTCCAGTTCAAATCTAATTAAATATTTAACTATCGCTTGGAGCAAAACTGGTGATACTCCACTCTCGATCATTTCCCAAATTTGATAATTTAAATTATAAATTCACATTTCAATCTAATTAAAGGTTCATTAAAACTCCACTTAGTTTTAATCTTCCTAAAAATCAATATTAATGATTATTTAACTTTTGAAACACAAACATGCCGCATCGACAATCTACATCGTACTATTGATTTCTGCTGATATATAACCTCTAAGATCGTACATCTCAGAGAAGGGTGTTAAGCAAGAGAATAAATTCTCCACCACCAAATAGAAATATATTTAGCAGAGATCAACCATATAGTTCGAAATTCAATGACAGACATGTACTCCTGTTTTTAACTGGATTAAAGAACTAATGTCATTTAAGACACAGTTCGCGAAAAACCCAAATCACATTCCATTAATTATGGAATCTCCACGGAAAAACAAATCAATATATAATTGGTATCAATTCACGTATCCGACTAATAATATAAATGGAATAACGGCAAAGCATTACAAATTCCATATGTACTAACAGTTTTCCTCCACGGAAGTTCACTCCGATTATTATTAAATTGAATTCCACTCAATTCCAATTTAACGTATTAAATTGGAAAACTTTACTTTGGAAAATTCCCGTTAAATCTTAATAAAAAGATTTATAAATTCCAAATCACATTTTACTGTAAATCGGGTTAAAGAACGAATGTCGTTAAAAACACAGTTCACAATAAACAAAATTCACATTCCATTTTCAGTTTCAATTAAATGTTAATTGATTGGTAATTCTTCTTCAAATCTTAATTAAAATATCTATTATATTCAAATGGGGTTCAAGAACAGTGTTATTTAAGACACCATTCACGGCAAACCCAAAATAACATTCCATTGTTAATCGGGTTAAAGAATAAGTGTTATTTAAAACACCATTCACGATAAACCCAAAAATCCAATTCAATTCAATTCCAATTAAATATTAATTAATTGGTAAACTTCATTAAATCTTAATAAAAGATTTAATCTTTTCTCAAATTGATTTAAGAAAAGTGTTAGTAAAGACACCATTCACGACAAACCCAAATCCCATTTGATATTAAATACAAGGCTCTGAATAAAAAATATATCGGCTTATATGAATATCAAATTCTAAAATCAACAAATATCGTATTGGAATAATGATATATATATCTTCCAAGTTCCAACACAATATCCGTATAATCACGGAATCTAATATCGAAATATTCCAAAGATAATTTCGATTAAATCCATTCCAATTCATATATTGGAAATTCTGGTTATTTTTAAAACCATTTCAAATCCAATTTAATTATTTAAAAATATTGGATTTATAATTCTAGTTCATAACTAGTTCATTTCGATAAAAATATATTTTTATCTTTTCAAATACGGAATTTTTCATTCCAATCATTTATTCTGATTTTACACAAATTATCGATATTTTTAGTAATTTTATCAAGGCCTGTACAGTCGAGTTCCATAAACGGTCATCGAATTGCACTTACACCGACATTTTTCAAATTTTATTTGGACATAATTCTAAATCTAACCGTTAGATTTAAATTCTCTCATATTCATTAGAAAGCTCTTTTCAATACGAACCCAACGGTTCCGGTTTTAGGAGAATCCGATGGTCGGATCTCCCGTAATGTCCGTTCGAAGTCAATGGTCGAAATTCACGAACTGTCGTGGCGGGGCGCGTTCTATTCAGGCCATTATATATATAGTATATATTATATATATTTCATCAATTTCCATTTAAAACTGTTTTCCCAAAATTGGGAAAACACCAAAAATGTGAAGAAATGTCTCACTAAAATGAAAAGTGGAGCCTTACAACAATTGGAATGTAAGAAAAAGACACCAAGTTTTATAGTGGTTCAACCCAATAAGGGTTTACATCCACTTTAATAAGAGATTTCATTGCCAATATACAAATTACAAGATTAACTCCTCTCATACATCAACTTTATCACTCCCTTACTCATCAATCACACTTAATCTACTAAAGATGACTGAGAAGAGAATTATTCAGCGGAGATTTGATGTAGATGTGGTAGAATTAAAGGGAATCCCTTTTCAATGTAGGCTTGCTCAATCAATCTTCAAATCTTGAATCATTTGGATGAGTTTGATTGACATCATGATCAATGGATTAATCTTTCCCTTATCATATTGGATTTGTGTTGGATAAGTGTTAGAAATGTTGTGGAATATTTTCGGCAGCACTTCGTGGTCTCAAGATTCGATCCCCCAAAATGAAGAACTGAGGGGAGTATTTATAGGAGTTTTCTAGACCAGGTGGCAGTCTTGTAATTATGCAGAAAATCACTTGATTCATGTTGCCCCCCGACAAGACTTGGACTCTTACTCATGTCGTCAGCGACATGACGTATGTCGTATGGCGGGTTAAGCCCCTGGCTCTTGAACTCTCGACACGACATGACTTTTCCTATCATGGCTCATATCGTTGGTGTGATTCGACATTAGTTGGAGGCGACATGAATGAGACGCGGCATGGTTTAGCTTCGGACTTTGAATGGCAACTAGTCCTTTATGTCGTTAAAAGATATGGAGGCTAAACGACATGACTTATGTCATGTAACTTTATGTTTCTTTGTGCATTAGGCTTATAGCACGCTATGGTGCCATGTTGCATGGCAACTTCGTCTCGATGTTATGAGTGGTGCTCGACATGGAAGGGCACGATATGATTGCAAGCAACCCGATGTAGTATGGATGAACCTCCTCCTTTGCGACATGACTCTAACGACTTGACTTTCATATCTCATAGCATAGGTAGGTCACGACATGGTTTGTATTGAGATCTTGAGTAGCAGCTTACCCCTTATGTCGTTCACTTGTTCCTTATGTCGTTGAACGACATGATGGATGGACGAAATGATCGCCAAATGCTTTTACTTCGCTTTGTTGCCATGAATGAAATGCAGCATGACTTGGGGCCAACTTGGTTTCCTTGGGGCGACATGGTGTGGTACAACATGGCTTGATCTTGTGCCCTTGTCCTGTGATATGGCCTTGAAGCGCCTTGGTATCCACGCCATGAACTCGAGTTTGACTTGTTCTTATTACGATGTGGACACGGCATGATTATTAGCGACATGGCGCTATACGACATGGTTTGAAATCGAATCGGCTTTGAGATTAGGACAAACGACTTGTCCTCTGATGACATGACTTATGCACCACCCTTATAATATATTAGACCCATCTTTTTATGGGTTAACATTTGCCCCTCGAAGTTTATGTTATTGAAAAATGACATGGGCTTCAGACTATAATATTACCAGTCTCTCTAGTCACGGATTTATATTAACTTATCAATCAGTCCGTTCATATAACCATGCCGCAAGTCGTTTTATCCCTTTTTCATTTCACTCCGGAACTTATGTCGTTCTGGACCTTAAGTCGATTTGGATCGGTCCATTTTCCCTTGCATCTGTATATAATTTCCCAAGTTGTTCGCCCTTTCATTCTCAATCATACCTAAAGCTTCTTCATTGTTAATGGCGGACTGTCTCTTCCTTTGAGCGCATCAACGGAGCATCTCTCAACCCCATCGATTTCAACTTCGGCCAAATCCAAATTCCAACCTAATCAAGTCTCTGCTCAGAAATGTTCTGAATTATCTCGATAATTTGCGTCACCAAGATCGAAGCCTTTCTCCATTACCGGTCACCCAAGAGAGATTCTACTTATATTTCAGGTTCCGATCTAGTTTTTTAATCCTTTGAATACTTAGGTTTGTATAAAATTTGGGAATTTATTTTCGGTTCTGACTCAGTTGCAATTGTATGAACTGTTTCAGTGGTTTTGTAATCTTGAAATGTTGTGAATTAAGATTGGGTCTTATTTATGACAGATTGGTTGTGTACAATGGATGTGAAATGTCATGTTATTGTTGTTGTTTTTTAAAACTCGATCCTCACTATGCTTGTTAAAATGTATGAACCATAGAACTTATGTTCTTCTTGCGTGATTTTAAATTATCCTTAAGATCCCTAGCCACATGATGCTCATGTCGTCATGACATTCCAATCCGTAGAAATCATACGATCCATCAAACCTGCAAAAGTAGTATGAGTTTTGGCCCAAGAATTACATGATTCTCAAGCTATGGACCGGTATAGGTCTCAAATCATGGATTAATATGAGTTCCATGCTAGGACCGTCATAAGCTTCAAGTCGTACATCCACATGAGTTCTAAGTCGTTGATGAGCACGAGCTTCAAGTCGTGGATTGACATGAACTTCATGTTGTGAATCGACATGAGTCTTATGTCGTGCACCGATGCAAACCTCATGCCGCAAACCGGCATGAATCTCATGTCATGAATCGACATGAAGCCCATGCCGTAACGACTTAACTCCAATGTCCGCACATGCCTTGCTCTAGTGTTTGTCATCTTTGTTTCAACTCTTTGATGTGTTTTCTCATCTCAAATCCTTGAACCTTGTTGTTAGAAAACCGAAATGTAGTCAAGTATATTTGTGTAGAATGACTACTGAAAAGAAAATCCTTTCTCAAAGTAAAGAGACCTCCACGGCACAAACCGATCCCTCTATAAACAAGGTTTCCGAGACCGAAACAGCTACTACTTCTAGCCAAGTTCTCGCCCCTCTTCCTCCGGACCTTCTCCCGGTTAAAGCTAGGGATCAAGAGAGACAGAGTACCACCCTTACTCAGGAGCAATACGAATTGTTGTGTGGTCAATACGGAATTCCTCTTACAGATGCAATATTACCACAGGACGACATTTTTGCTGATGACCCCCCTGCTGGATACGTTCCTATAAGCAAACAAATGCTAGCAGATGGTGCTATTCCCCCGTTCAATCCTTTTTTAGGGCGAATCTTAAACCATCTAGGCATCGCTCCTTTCCAACTCCACCCTAATGGTTATACAGTTCTGCTGGGCCTTTATGTCCTTTTCATGGATACGATAAAGCAAGAGCCTACTTTTTAAGACCTTCAGTACCTATGTTCTTTCAAGAGTAGGAAGGACACCCCCTCTATTATGCACGTTGAAGGTACCAGAAACCAGAAGCAGGTTCTCGAATTACCGGACAGTGTTTCAGGGTTTTTAAGCCAATTCTTCTTTGTCAGATGCCTAGAGCCATTCCGAGTGCAATGGACAGATGGAGGTATGCACATCTTATTCAGAGGTCTTGACTTTTCTTACCTTTGAGTTATATGTTCTTACATCATTTCCTTTTGAAATGAAGTACTCCCCACCCTGATTAAGGACAACAAAGCTCCCCTTCTATTAAAACCACATACGAATCACTAAAAGCTATTGACGAGGCTAAGAGAAGTTGAAAGTTTTTAATTATAGATAGCACACTTCCCCAACATGAATTACTCCATCCCTTAAGGAAATTTTTATATAAGGCTGAACCTTCCACTCCTAAACCTAACCCTACGAAATTAGATTTAGTAAATCCAGATGACAGGAGTGTAACTCAAGCTGATCGGAACCCTTCCGTTGACCCTTCCTTGAAAGATGTTCTGGGTCTGCTAGTGGAATAAAATCACCCTCATCGAAGACTTTGGATAAGGATAAAGACTCTAACCATCATAGAGGCGAAGACACCACAATATCGGTTGAGTTAATCGAGAAAGAGAACATTTTCCTTCCTCCTGAGCCAGAATTAGATTCCGAACAGGCTAAAAGAGGTGATAGTGAAATGAATCCTTCTGATCTTGAGTGCAGGACTAAACATGATGGTGAATACGTAGTTGTTTTAGAAACTGATCCAAATACTAAGACTACAACTGGAATTTATCCTACTGAAAATGCAGCTAAAGAAGATTCTGCAGGTAAATTTGACAATTTGAGTGATCTCAACTCTGCTAGATATCTTAGTCAGGATGGTTCGGTTACTCAGCCTCTCAACTCTCAAACCATAGAAACCGGACTTAGGGATGCAGCCTCAACTAAGTTGGAAAAGCATCCAAAATCTTTAGGAATTCCTTTAAACTCAGAGGATATGACCGGTCTGTTAACAGCAGTATTTTTCAAAGAAATTCATCTTATGTATTTCAATTATTTTCCTGTGTTGGTATCTTGCTTTAGCATTCTTAGATACTGCATAGTTTTAAGTATCGAAAGCTAATGCATGCCTCATTTCAGGTTTAGACATGTACGGGAAACGCTCGTCAGGAATCAGGTCAGATTTCAGTAAGAAGAGCAAAGCCATTGATCCAAAGCACCTACTACAATCCGAACCTCGGAAATCACCCTGTCACTATGAACAGCCCCATCCTCCTCCACCCTCGAAGCCTTCCTCTCAGTCTTTTCACGTATCAGAATCCGTTTTGACTGAGGATCAAAGAAAGAAGATACGCGAGGAAGAAGAGAAAGAGGCTAGAAGGCGCAGTTGGCTAGGGGAAGACACTCCTGATGAAAGGGAACGAGGAAGGAAATGAGAAAGGGATGGTTCTTATAAGCATTCCCGAGTGGAGAAGCTGCCTATTAAACCCCGACTCCCTTCATCCTCTGGCCCTCCTAGTCCTTCAGCTGAGACCCACTCAATCATTAATAAATCTAGCCATACTCCTTGCTCGACGAATATCTCCCTTACCGAAAAGCTCCCGAGTTGGAACTTGAAAGGGCTTTAATTTGATCGTGGAGTAAGTATAACCGACGCCTATGATTTTCTTAAAGAGGTGGATGCAGTTAAAAGTCAAACACACACCCAGCTCAACACTGCTAAGAGTCAACTTGAGACCAAATGGAACATCGTAAGAGATATCTTTTATCAAAAGTTGCGTGGACGGGAAAATCTTGGTGATGACTTCCAAAAGCGCCATAATTCTCACCTTACAAAAATTGCCGAGTTGGAGAATGACAAAGTCAAATGGGAGAAGGTTTTAGACGACCGTGATGCTACTATCGCGGTTTTAATAAAAGAGTCGTAGAGTTAGAGGCATCAGACAACGAGATTAAAAAGCTTCGAGAAGAACTCGAGGCTTCCAAACAGAGAGAAAAAGATGCCATAGCTGTCAAGCGCAATGTTGATGCCGAATTGGCTGTAGAGAAGGATTTCTCCAAACAATACCGGGAGGATGCCACTAATCTTCGTAAGGAAGTAATATCTCTGAAGGCTTCTAACCAGACAATGATGGCCAAGGTTGAATCTCTTGAGAAGGAAAAGATAACTGCAAAAGAGACTCACAAACACGCTATGGACAAAGCTGATGATGATATGTTCCGCTTTTATGTATACAGTGTCATGAGCCTTGGGAGCTTGCATTACCTAGAGGATAGTTTTCCACGTACTTTGGCGCTCGTTTGGGAGCGAGTGCTTGAGATTAACGGTGATGATGGTAGCGAGGACGAGATTATTAACAAACTCTTAGATGACAGATCCAAAAAGGCTTTGGCAGAAGGAAAGGCACAACTAACGGGTGAAAGAACTGGTACTTCTGGTGAGAAAGTTCACACTCAACCAGATGTCAACCTTCTTGTTGATCCCTTGGCCTTTGAAGCTTCTGGCTCACAGACATTAGCTGACCCAGTTGATGCTCCTAAAGATAAAAATGTCACCACTGAGGGAGATATTAACACAGAGGATATTGCTAATGAGCGTGACGAAAACGATGAGGCTGATGATGACAATCCCGATCACTGGAGAATTGAGCATAGGGATCCCTCGAAAAATCTTCTGGATACAGGTAAAATTGAAACTAACTTTACCCTGTCGTGCTTAGAGTCCCTTTTCGATTCACCTGGGTCCCTTTTCGATTCACCTGGGTCGCTTGCTTATTATGATTAATGTTCCCATTCTTTGAATTTAATTTCACCCCTGTTTTCTCCTGCCATAGGCCTTGCAATGAAAACAGGAGCTATTAGAGCTGACTCACCATTGACAACTTTTCCGCTTACTTCTGTCATTACTTCCCCTCTTCCTAGTAACACACCCTTGCTTGTTTCAGCTCCTGGGTCGTAGGATATGAAGATCGGTGCCTTCTCAGATTTCGATGTTGTTGATTACGGTCCTGGTGAAGATCTTGTAGATATGAGTCCCCAGGTTACTACCAAGGAGAAAGGAAAGAAGTCTGCCAAGTCCTCACTGTCTAAGAAGAAGAGGAAGAAGGAGATTGAGGCTACCATTTTTCCTTCCCAAGAGAATCAGAGTAACGTGGAAGAGACCCCTCCTCCTTTACTTAACAAGCCAGCTTTGAGATCAAGTGACAAGAAGAAATGACCATGCTTAGTAGTTGCTCAACTTGATTGTTAATTACTTTCTTTTGTGTGTTGTATTCAGGCCGGTTGAATATGCGGGCACCGGTCCCCGCTTATTACTTTTGTACCTGTCATTTTTATGCACTATGTTGTCCTATATTTTGCACTTTGACCTGTGACTTTATGATATAGTTCTGCTTTGTTTGCCAGGAAATTGTGTCCTGCTTTTCATGCCTTAAATTTTGCTTTAATTTTCGTTGTGCTTTTATATTCTTTGCATTTCACGCTTGATTCATATCTGCAATACAAATTCTGCACTACAGGTTATTTGTTATGACAGGCCAACTTTATTGGATTTTCCTGATCTTGACTAAGACGATGCTCACAACCCTTTCATGTGGATAACCGTTTTATTAGGATCTTTTAATTTCATCATAGTTATTTTGGAAAATCCAGTCTTGTTGGTCGGAGTGACCTAATGCCGGGTTTTCATGAAATTATGACCGGATTGTAGTATGTTTTAAGGGAGCGTCATTAAATTTCGTTAATGCGATGGTTATGCCCACATACCACAATTGGTTTTAATATTTTGAAAATTAGGCATGGTTTTAATATCTTGATAAAGGAATCTGTTGTTTCTAGTTACTGAGTGGGCCAGTTACTTGCGGTTTTTATTAGATAATCTTGAGGGAAGTTTTTTGGTTCTATTACAAACTGAATTTGGAAGATTCGGCTTATAATCGGATGTCCTTAAAAGGATCTTTGATCCGTTGTTCGTTGGATCTGAATAATTCAGACACTTGTTGAACTTGTCGGATGCCTCCGAAGAGATCTTTGGGTCCGTCAGTAACTGGGTTTGAAGGAACCAGAATCAATAGCTGGATTTGGAAGATCCAACATCTGAGCGGATGCCTCAGAAGAGGTCTTGGAAAACCTTGTGTTTATATCGATATCCTGCCATGTGTAAATGGCATCGGCGATGAACCGGGTGCCCCTCGGGGAGGTCTTGGGTTCATAGCCCGGTGTT
This sequence comes from Allium sativum, assembly GCA_030737875.1. NCBI lineage: Eukaryota > Viridiplantae > Streptophyta > Magnoliopsida > Asparagales > Amaryllidaceae > Allium > Allium sativum. Next base: position 9,987,684 of record JASFAX010000027.1, on the reverse strand, counting down.
TATATCGCTATCCGGCCATATCCTAATGGCGTCGGCGAAGAACTGGGTGCCTCTCGGGGAGGTCTTGGGCTTAAAGCCCGGTGTTTATATCACTATCCAGCCATATCTTAATGGCGTCGGTGATGAACCGAGTGCCCCTCGGGGAGGTCTTAGGTTCATAGCCCGGTGTTTATATCGCTATCCGGCCATATCTTAATGGCGTCGGCGATGAACCGGGTGCCCCTCGGGGAGGTCTTTGGTTAACTGTTACATTGTTCTTGAGGTTCGACTTTTAGTTTACTTGCTGAGTTCTTATTGTGGCTGGTTAAAATTAGAACTTCGAGCTTTGTTATTAAGAGCATGCCCCTATGGTGAAATTCAGAACTTGCTCTATGGCCTGGATGTCATGCCGTTTAGGTTTGAAGTTCTTGGTGTCTCTCATTTCTAGCTTCATATTTTACACCCTGTGTAACACAAAATGCAAGGATATTTGTGCTCCCTAGATAGGAGGTGCGCTGTAGCAATAATCGAGCTTTGTCTGGCTTAAAGTGTGCTTTTATCCACTTAAAAAGGCCTGTAATCAAGATCGACGTTATCAGCTTGATATAAAAGCCTGCAAATGTATGATTTTAGATAGGTAAAGTAGTTTCTTTCATTAATTTGTACAAACTTTGCACGATAATCACAACGCATGATGTATTTACAATTCATGATGTATGTATAATGAGAAATATGTGAAAGAAATTTCAAACAAAATAACGACGAAGGTGAATGCTATTCCATGCTCGAGGGAGTGCAATTCCATCTGTCATTTTTAGCTCGAAAGTGCCATCCGCGAACTTCTGGCTGATCATGTATGGCCCCTCCCAATTGGGTCCAAATACCCTGGTTCTTGTCATAATTCTCTTCAGGATAAGGTCTCCGATTTGAAAAGTTCTTTGCTTGACATTTGTATTGAAATATCTAGCTATTTTCTGTTAGTGGGCCTTTATTTTAAGCTCTGCTTCTTTTCGCTTTTCCTCGAGTAAATCAAGCGCCTCCAACTGCAGCTTCTCATTCTCCTCCTGATTAAAGTGGATTCTGCGATGAGTTGGCACTTCTAATTCCACTGGGATCATAGCTTCTGACTCGAATGCAAGTGAGAATGGGGTATGGCCTGTGGCAGTTTTATGGGTTTCCGGTATGACCATAATGCAAAGGGAAGTTCATCAACCCAGTTGCCTTTGGCTTTCTCGAGACGCTTCTTAATGGTTGACTTTAGTATTTTGTTGCTGGCTTCCACTTGCCTGTGTGAAAACCCGTAACTTCCCCATAAAGTAAAACGCGGATAGTTCGAGAACAAGCCACAAAATAGAACGCAGACGGGAGAACATTTCATTGTTATTATACAACAATGCACCAGAATACAAGAATATACAGAGTATAAATGAATATTACACAGAAATATCAGGGATTTAAATTACATTTAAATACATCGCAGCGGAAAATAATACAATACACAACTAGAAGTAGATATACGGATACAAAGCTTTCCGGATATCATTCCAGCTGTAAACCAGGATCCTGTGAATATAAATCTGCAAAACCAAAACTACTAGCCGCCCGTGTCAAAATAGGGGCACCCTGAGTTTAGGTCAAAACAATAAACTCCAGGTCAGTCATGTGACTGTTGTGAGTACTAAAACAGTTATTAATCTTTATTTTAAAGTTAGGTAAATCAAGGGACCACGCCGTATAACACGGAACGGGTTTCCTCCCAAGAATACCAGTGAATAAAACAAACAACGCAATGCTAAATAAAGAAAAATGAAGCTATTATAAGACCCAGTTCCCATCACACAATGCAACGCAAGCCGGAGGATAGGGTTTTTACCTTATAATAGCCAAGAATGCTTGATACGTTTAAAACAAATCATTTGATACTATTATAAAGGCATAGTGTATAAAACAGCTTCAAATCATAAGTATCAATCATAGGCGACATGGGTACCATATATCATGTCGCCATTCTAGGCTCTACAATTAAAACCGCAAATGTCACGTATTTGGAAATTGGATTTCCATCTATGAACCGAGGCAAAAGATAGTCCTCAACCGATTCGAGACGCTCTAGCCCGCCCCTTAGGAACAGCCGCAACTTCCCCTTGGATCGTCAGGGCCGGTCCACCGATGTGGATTATTATGCCTGAACACTATGTTTACCCGCCCTTTGGGGCGTAAATGAGCCAACGAATGACTCCATCGGACCCGGATCGTCGGATCAAACCGAGGCGCCTCGCAACAGCAACAACCACACAGGTGAAAAGTATATAAATGTCAGGGCTGGTAGGTCACTGACACCACCCTTGCTAGAAAGAAACGCATGCCCTCCCTGAGGTCCGTCTCCCGTTTTTGGTTCACCACCGGGGTGTGAGGCTCGCGAATTCACGTTACACAAAGTTGTGCCACATAGGCTGTGCTTTGGTCATCACCACAAGACTTTGCTTTTCAACAGAAGCCTCGATCAATTGCCACTTAGGCATGCCACACAGGCAATTCACTCCATGCGTTTGATATCCATCAATATATAACCCCTGAGCTCGTACGTCTCAGAGAAGGGCGTTAAGCAAAAGAATAAATTCTCCGCCGCCAAACAGATATATATTTAATAGAGATCAATCACACGGACTAAAATCCAATGTCAGACACACAGTCCATTTACAAGTCCGTTTTGGGTCTGAACGAAACCGGAGGCACCTAGTAACACGCATATCCATCGATCTCAAAGCACGTCTGGACGATCACCAACTGTTTCCATCTTCTTGGGTGTACAGCCCAATCAAGATCATCGGCAATCACCCAAATGACGTGAAGACCTCCGGTCTTCGACCATCGTCTTCATCTTCGACTTATCGTCGTAACGGTTATTCAGAATGGGATAAACCCGGTCTTTCTGAATAACTCGCGTATATTTTAAATAAGTGTTACACAAACACAACATACACCTCATTCCAATTTATCAGTCACTAACCGTAAATTAATCAAGAGAATTATTCCCCAAATATTAACCCCGAAGGCCGAAACCAACATCAGATCAATATCCAGAAAACCATTCTTCTTGGCTAACCGACAGTTAGTTTCTAAATTTCATATTCATAGGGAAAGGTTCCCATTAATTTTATCAAAGATAAATTCCTTGAATTTATTCTTTAATCTCCTTTTGAATTTTGATTAGACTAGTCGGGATTAACGAACCTTACCGAAGTAATCATTTGTTTTAATTTCCCAATCCCAACCTATTCATCCCATGAAGTAAAACTGGTAATACTTCATATCTAACACCACAGTGTCATTGGTAAATTCAATTACCATTTCACGTTCAAATCTAATAAAAAATTTAACTAACGCCTGGAGCAAAACTAGTGATACTCCATCCTCGATCATTTCAATCTAATTAAAGATTCATTAAAACTCCACTTAGTTTTAATCTTTAACGGGGTTAAAGAATCAGTGTCATTTAATAACACTGTTCACGATAAACCCCAAGATCACATTCCATTAATTATTGGGTTAAAGAACAAGTGTTATTTAAAACACTGCTCACGATAAACCCAAAAATTAATTCGAATTCAACTCCAATTGAATATTATTTAATTGGTACACTTCATTGAATCTAAATAAAAAGATTTAACCTTTTCTCAACTAGGTTCAAGAACAATGTTAATGAAGACACCATTCACGACAAACCCAAATCACATTTGATATTAAATACAAGGCTCTGAATAGAAAATATACCGGCTTATATTCAATATCAAATTCCACGACAAAAAAATATCGTATTGGAAATAACGATATAAATATATCTTCCAAATTCCCATCACAATACCCGTATCATCTCGAAATCCAACATCGAGATATTCCAAGGATAATTTCGATTCAAATCCATTCCAATATGATTATTGGAAATTCTGGTTATTTTCAAAACCATTTCTAATCCAGTTTATTTATTTTAAAAATAAATAGAATTATAATTCTAGTTTAAAACTAGTTCATTTCGATAAAAAAACTATTTTCATCTTTTCCAATATGGAGTTTTTCATCCCAATTCTTCACAAATCATTTCTTATAATTTTACACAAATTATTGCTATTTTTAATAATTTTATCAAGGCCTGTACAGTCGATTTCCATCAACGACCAACGAACTGCACTTACAACGACCTTTTTCAAATTTGATTTGGACATAATTCCAAATCCAATCGTTAGATTTCAGGTTTCTAATATTCGTTAGAAAGCTCTTTTCGATACGAAACCAACGGTTCCGGTTTTAGGAGAATCCGACGGTCGGATCTCCCGTAAAATCCGTTCGAAGTCAATGGTCGAAATTCGCGAACTGCCGCGGCGTGGCGCGTTCTATTCAGGCCATTATATATTATATATATAATATATATAATATATACTTCGTCGATTTCCTTTTAAAACGTACTTTATAAATCGTTTTAAATTCATTTTCAAAACGGTTTCAACTTCATGTTCAATTTCAAATCAAAATTGAATATTCCAATATAAATTCGTGTTAAATTCATTTCAAATCGATTTCAATTCAAATTGATTTCTAATTCAATTTCAGTTCGTTTTCAATTCAATTCAATTTCAATTCGAATTTATTTATATTCAGTTCGAATTTCAATTCTTTCTAATTTCAATTTGAATTCACTTCTATTCAATTTCAATTCTATTCGAATTCATTTCAAAACGATTTCAATTCAAATTGATTTCAAATTCAATTTCAGTTCGTTTTCAATTCAATTCGAATTCATTTCAAAACGATTTCAATTTGAATAAAATCGATATAAATATCGTTCACGTCAAAGTGGCGTCAATCTAACCAACACGGCTTCATATGTTTCTATTTTCAAATATTCTAATTCTAATATTTCTATTTCAAATGTTTTTATTCCAAATATTTCTCTTCAAATATTTCTATTTCAAATGTTTTTATTTTAGATATTTCTTTTTCGAAACAGGAATGAGGCCCAATCAATCCCCATATAATGTTAATTATATGGATTTTCTACAACACATGTATATATCAACAACGATGAATAATCAACCATCATCCAAAGTGCATTCTACACTGTATAAGCATCAAATATAAATATTCAACGCTTATAACAGTCTGTCAATCAATCGATCGACATACAACTAAACAATCGGGATTAGTGTATGTCTAATATCATCCCAATACCCGTGTGGGGTTTCATTTAATCAAACACAGATTTTATTTGTGCAGTTGGGCGATGTGTAAAATTTATCGTCCCAATCAATGTCCTTCAAATAGGTGTACATAAACAAACCGTCCGGTTTGTAAATGAATATTTATTTATTCGCATTCACGTTAAAAATTATATTTTTAACGATCAAACTATTTTATTCAACCTATGAATATTCTATTCGGTTCATTTATTGAATAAAATGTTACCTTTATTTTTCTAACTTATTTTTAGAAAATTTCGGCGGCATAACGGCACGATACTAGAAACGGGACAAGGCCTAGATTTATCCCCGGTCTAGTGAAGGCCCACGCCATTCACACATCAATCAAATAAATTTCATTTCACCAAACAATTCAATTCCAAACCAAATAACCTAACCAACTACACAATCAAACAATTAAACAAACAAGCCATTCATGGTCTGTGGATGATGGGTGTCGGGTGCTGCTAAGCACCGTCTGCATCCTAGTATATATATAACTAGAAAAAGAAATCGAAGAGTGAGAAGTTCTCACCGACAGCTATTCCAACTCCATGACACTTCTAATGTAGAAGTCTTCGTCATTCTCTCCTTTTGTCGCTTTCGTTGCTCGTATTCTCTACACATGTAAAAATCGAATTTTTACTTCGCTATTCAATATAGAAAAATCGAATTTTTACTTTGCTATTCAATGTATAAAAATCGAATTTTTACTTCGCTATTCAATATAGAAAAATCGAATTTTTACTTCGCTATTCAATATAGAAAAATCGAATTTTTACTTCGCTATTCAATATATAAAAATCGAATTTTTACTTCGCCATTCAATATATAAAAATCGAATTTTTACTTTGCCGTTCAATATATAAAAATCAAATTTTTACTTCGCTATTCAATAAATAAAAATCGAATTTTTACTTTGCCGTTCAATATATAAAAATCAAATTTTACTTCATTATTCAATATATAAAAATCGAATTTTTACTTCGCTATTCAACATATAAAAATCGAATTTTTACTTTGCCGTTCAATATATAAAAATCATATTTTTACTTCGCTATTCAATATATAAAAATCGAATTTTTACTTCGCTATTCAATATATAAAAATCGAATTTTTACTTCGCTATTCAATATATAAAAATTGAATTTTTACTTTGCCGTTCAATATATAAAAATCATATTTTTATTATCTATATTATATAAAAATCATATCTTTATTCTTCACCTATAATAAAAATCATATTTTTATATTCTCCATTATATTTTCAAAAGCGATGCCTTTATATTTTCAAAGGCGAAGTCTTTATATTTTCAAATCAAGATTGCTTACATTTTCAAATCAAGATTGCTTACATTTTCGAATCAATGACAATTTCAGTTTTTTTTTCTTTTTAACAATGTAAACATCAGTTTTTATACAATGAAAAAAAAAATCAGTTTTTAATAATGAAAAAATCTGTTTTTAACAAGCAAATAACATCATATTTCACAAGAAAATAACATCAATTTTCAATCAACATTAATTAATATACTAGATAAATTAATTAAATTTACCTGCACTGTCTCTTTGTTGTTATCTCAAGCCGGAGGGGGTCTGCCAACGTTCGGAGCGGCGGTCTGCGGTCTGCAGCGGTCGGAGGTGTGGCTCAGGGGCGGTGGCGACACTACTTCGGGCTAGGGTTCCTCGGTGGAGAGGCTAAGGGGCTCAGGACGTTCGAAGAAGCAAGGGGGAGGCGCAGTGGAGGGTTGCGGTGGAGGTGGAGGTTCCTGGCGACGATGGGAAGGGCACGGTGGCGCGTCGTGGGTGGGGGAGCGATTCCGCCCCTTCTCGATTTCGTTTTTTTTTTAATTTCCTTTCTGGTCAACGGGGGTAGGGAAAGAAGAGAGGGGGGCCAAGGTATATAGGGTTTAATTTATTATTTTATTATTTTTAACTTTTAAAAAGCAACTTTTTATCTGAACACCAAACGAACTCCACCGACTGTCGTCCCTAGCGTATTACCCCCATTCCGAACACAATGAGATATGTATCGCAGGCTGGTTCGATCAGTTTCCGTCAGAATCAACATATATCTCTATATATTGAATTTGAACGCGCGTTTCAATTTACCGGGGTCACATACTAACTAGAAAAATTCCAGAAAAATATTTTCTAGCTTCGTATTGACGATACGGTCCTAACAAAACTAGTTTCGTCGAATTCTGAGACCGTTGGAAAAATGGCCATTTTCCAGTTGATTAAAATCAACTTAAACTGGTCAAACGCGTTTTCCTTTGCCACGCTGACATATTGAATCGAAAAATTATGAAATTTGAAACCTAGCAATAACTTTACATCACGGATCCAACAAAACAGGTTTCGTCGAAATCCGAGGTCGTTTGCAAAATGGGTATTTTTAAGGGCCTGAATTCCATAGCGACTATTCAGAATTTTCAACTGGACATATCTTTTTATCCCTGCTATGAAATTTTGATTTTTCGGATTCGTTTGAAAGATATTCTCAATTAAATCCTAATGTTTTTGGTTTCACTAAAATCCGGTTTATTTTGCACCCGGTATGCTCAATTGAAGTTTGAAATCGAATTATCGAACTACCGCGCCATTTCCAATTCTATTTATAATTATATATAACTATTTATATTCTAACGACGACGTATATAATATATACGTTCTATTTGTATTCAAAATAAATTTCTCGTCCATATTATTTAAAATAATCTATTTTAAATGATCAAAATTCGCTAAAATTGCCAAAATAAAAATTTTAAACTGGCCTAGATTTTCGGGTTGTTACAATCTCCCCCACTTAAAACTTTTCGTCCCCGAAAAGGAACAAAGTCGAAAGTGGTTTGATTAATCAACTCTACGTTCGATCTGGCTTTCATCCTCCAACTTTTCAGTTTCTGAGAATTTTCAAATTCTTCAAAAATTTGGCTAACACCCGGAATTTTCGAAAAATTTCGCCATAACCTCCCCTGCACCGGGAGCCACGAGAAAATCCCGAAATTGCCATATAGGCCTTCTGATCTCAAAAAGAAAAAGAAAAAGCCAAGCGGCTAGCCAATAGGCTCATAAAATCATCATCACCCAAACAAAACAGTAAATTACAATAAACATTTACCTATTTGTCGGGCAAACAAATTTTATTCTCTGCTCTATCCTCCTTGCTATGACCTGTTCAATGTAAGTATATGTATATGCAAGCAAACGCGACCAATTTCCAATATAATTCAATATGTGATTCAATTAGGCTAAATGGCTAAAAATTAGCAAACAAATAAACAAACAACACAAACATCAATCAATTAGTGAATTAGAGTTTCAAATTCATAATTTTGATACATATACTAAAATCATGTTTTTTATGCCAAATCACAACAATAGGCCCTATCTAATTTTTGGTTCTCACACCAGTCAATAGGAAATATATAGATATTACACGTTCGTCATTCGAATATAAATTCTGATGATGATATATCAATCATCAGAATCACCCCCGGGCGACTAGAGTGTAATTCTATATCTATCCAGTATATTAAAACTTCAAATACACGTTTGCAAGGCGTATATGCAAAATCTTTATATACTGGACTTTTCTAATCAATATAAAATAAATATTCAAATACGTATACTACGATTTAAATTTTCAAAACAAAAATTGTTCTCATTTTAAAAATATACTCTTCACACTCGTTCTAGGATACTACTGATCCTATCTCTAACGAGTCATTCTCGTTGGATATTACTAACCCAATATCTGATGAATTCTTTCGTATGGTTCTAATGTGTCTTGTTCTCTAAGCTTTGTAAACCAAAGCTCTGATACCAACTGTGAAAACCCGTAACTTCCCCGTAAAGGAAAGTGCGGATAGTTCGAGAACAAGCCACAAAATAGAACGCAGACGGGAGAACATTTCATTGTTATTATACAACAATGCACCAGAATACAAGAATATACAGAGTATAAATGAATATTACACAGAAATATCAGAGATTTAAATTACATTTAAATACATCGTAGCGGAAAATAATACAATACACAACTAGAAGTAGATATACGGATACAAAGCTTTCCGGATATCATTCCAGCTGTAAACCAGGATCCTGTGAATATAAATCTACAAAACCAAAACTACTAGCTGCCCGTGTCAAAATAGGGGCACCCAGAGTTTAGCTTAAAACAATAAACTCCAGGTCAGTCATGTGACTGGTGTGAGAACTAAAACAGTTATTAATCTTTATTTTAAAGTTAGGTAAATCAAGGGACCACGCCGTATAACACGGAACGGGTTTCCTTCCAAGAATACCAGTGCATAAAACAAACAACGCAATGCTAAATAAAGAAAAATGAAGCTATTATAAGACCCAGTTCCCATCACACAATGCAACGTAAGCCGGAGGATAGGGTTTTTACCTTATAATAGTCAAGAATGCTTGATACGTTTAAAACAAATCATTTGATACTATTATAAGTGCATAGTGTATAAAACAACTTCAAATCATAAGTATCAATCATAGGCGGCATGGGTACCATATATCATGTCGCCATACTAGGCATTACAAATAAAACCGCAAATGTCACGTATTTGGAAATTGCATTTCCATCTATGAACCGAGGCAAAAGATAGTCCTCAACCGATTCGAGATGCTCTAGCCCGCCCCTCAGGAACAGCCGCAACTGCCCCTTGGATCGTCAGGGCCGGTCCACCGATGTGGATTATTATGCCTGAACACTACGTTTCCCCGCCCTTTGGGGCGTAAATGAGCCAACTAATGACTCCATCGGACCCGGATCGTCCGATCAAACCGAGGCGCCTCGCAACAGCAACAACCACACAGGTGAAAAGTATATAAATGTCAGGGCTGGTAGGTCACTGACACCACCCTAGCTAGAAAGAAACGCATGCCCTCCCTGAGGTCCGTCTCCCGTTTTTGGTTCACCACCGGGGTGTGAGGCTCGCGAATTCACGTTACACAAAGCTGTGCCACACAGGCTGTGCTATGATCATCACCACAAGACATTGCTTTTCAACAGAAGCCTCGATCAATTGCCACTTAGGCATGCCACACGGGCAATTCACTCCATGAGTTTGATATCCATCAATATATAACCCCTGAGCTCGTACGTCTCAGATAAGGGCGTTAAGCAAAAGAATAAATTCTCCGCCGCCAAACAAATATATATTTAATAGCGATCAATCACACGGACTAAAATCCAATGTCAGACACATAGTCCGTTTACAAGTCCGTTCTGGGTCTGAACGAAACCTGAGGCACCTAGTACCTCGCATATCCATCGATCTCCAAGCACGTCTGGACAATCACCAACTGCTTCCATCTTCTTGGATGTACAGCCCAATCAAGATCATCGGCAATCACCCAAACGACGTGAAGACCTCCGGTCTTCGACCATCGTCTTCATCTTCGACTTATCGTCGTATCGATTATTCAGAATGGGATAAACCCGGTCTTTCAGAATAACTCGCGTATATTTTAAATAAGTGTTACACAAACACAACATACGCCTCATTCCAATTTATCAGTCACTAACCGTAAATTAATCAAGAGAATAATTCCCCAAATATTAACCCCGAAGGCCGAAACCAACATCAGATCAATGTCTAGAAAACCATTCTGCTTGGCTAACCGACAGTTAGTTTCTAAATTTCATATTCATAGGGAAAGGTTCCCATTAATTTTATCAAAGATAAATTCCTTGAATTTATTCTTTAATCTCCTTTTGAATTTCGATTCGACTAGTCAGGATTAACGAACCTTACCGAAGTAATCATTTGTTTTAATTTCCCAATCCCAACCTATTCATCCCATGAAGTAAAACTGGTAATACTTCATATCTAACACCATGGTGTCATTGGTAAATTCAATTACCATTTCACGTTCAAATCTAATAAAAGATTTAACTAACGCCTGGAGCAAAACTAGTGATACTCCATCCTCGATCATTTCACTCTAATTAAAGATTCATTAAAACTCCACTTAGTTTTAATCTTTATCGGGGTTAAAGAATCAATTTCATTTAAAAACACTGTTCACGATAAACCCCAAGATCACATTCCATTAATTATTGGGTTAAAGAACAAGTGTTATTTAAAACACTGCTCACGGTAAACCCAAAAATTAATTCGAATTCAACTCCAATTAAATATTATTTAATTGGTACACTTCTTTAAGTCTAAATAAAAAGATTTAACCTTTTCTCAACTGGGTTCAAGAACAGTGTTAATGAAGACACCATTCACGACAAACCCAAATCACATTTGATATTAAATACAAGGCTCTGAATAGAAAATATACCGGCTTATATTCAATATCAAATTCCACAACAAACAAATATCGTATTGGAAATAACGATATAAATATATCTTCCAAATTCCCATCACAATACCCGTATCATCTCGAAATCCAACATCAAGATATTCCAAGGATAATTTCGATTCAAATCCATTCCAATATGATTATTGTAAATTCTGGTTATTTTCAAAACCATTTCTAATCTAGTTTATTTATTTTAAAAATAAATAGAATTATAATTCTAGTTCAAAACTAGTTCATTTCGATAAAAAAACTATTTTCATCTTCTCCAATATGGAGTTTTTCATCCCAATTCTTCACAAATCATTTCTTATGATTTTACACAAATTATTGCTATTTTTAATAATATTATCAAGGCCTGTACAGTCGATTTCCATCAACGGCCATCGAACTGCACTTACAGCGACCTTTTTCAAATTTGATTTGGACATAATTCCAAATCCAACCGTTAGATTTCAGATTTCTAATATTCGTTAGAAATCTCTTTTCGATACGAACCCAACGGTTCCGGTTTTAGGGGAATCCGACGGTCGGGTCTCCCGTAATATCCGTTCAAAGTCAATGGTCGAAATTCACGAACTGCCGCGGCACGGCACGTTCTATTCAGGCCATTATATATTATATATATATAATATATATAATATATACTTCGTCGATTTCCTTTTAAAACGTTCTTTATAAATCATTTTAAATTCATTTTCAAAACGGTTTCAAATTCATGTTCAATTTCAAATCAAAATTGAATATTCCAATATAAATTCGTGTTAAGTTCATTTCAAATCGATTTCAATTCAAATTGATTTCTAATTCAATTTCAGTTCGTTTTCAATTCAATTCAATTTCAATTCGAATTTATTTATATTTAGTTCGAATTTCAATTCTTTCCAATTTCAATTTGAATTCACTTCTATTCAATTTCAATTCTATTCGAATTCATTTCAAAACGATTTCAATTCAAATTGATTTCTAATTCAATTTCAGTTCGTTTTCAATTCAATTCGAAGTCATTTCAAAATGATTTCAATTTGAATAAAATCGATATAATTATCCTTCACGTCAAAGTGGCGTCAATCTAACCAACACGGCTTCATATGTTTCTATTTTCAAATATTCTAATTCTAATATTTCTATTTCAAATGTTTTTATTCCAAATATTTCTCTTCAAATATTTCTATTTCAAATGTTTTTATTTTAAATATTTCTTTTTCGAAACTGGAATGAGGCCCAATCAATAACCATATAATGTTAATTATATGGATTTTCTACAACACATGTATATATCAACAGCGATGAATAATCAACCATCATCCAAAGTGCATTCTACACTGTATAAGCATCAAATATAAATATTCAACGCTTATAACAGTCTGTCAATCAATCGATCGACAAACAACTAAACAATCGGGATTAGTGTACATCTAATATCATCCCAATACCCGTGTGGGGTTTCAAATAATCAAACACAGATTTTATTTGTGCAGTTGGACGATGTGTAAAATTTATCGTCCCAATCAATGTCCTTCAAATAGGTGTACATAAACAAACCGTTCGGTTTGTAAATGAATATTTATTTATTCGCATTCACGTTAAAAATTATATTTTTAACGATCAAACTATTTTATTCAACCTTTGAATATTCTATTCGGTTCATTTATTAAACAAAACGTTACCTTTATTTTTCTAACTTATTTTTAGAAAATTTCGGCGGCATAACGACACGATACTAGAAACGGGACAAGGCCTAGCCTTATCCCCGGTCTAGTGAAGGACCACGCCATTCACACATCAATCAAATCAATTTCATTTCACCAAACAATTCAATTCCAAACCAAATAACCTAACCAACTACACAATCAAACAATTAAACAAACAAGCCATCCATGGTCTGTGGATGACGGGTGTCGGGTGTTGCTAAGCACCGTCTGCATCCTAGTATATATATAACTAGAAAAAGAAATTGAAGAGTGAGAAGTTCTCACCGATAGCTATTCCAACTCCACGACACTTCTAATGTAGAAGTCTTCGTCATTCTCGCCTTTTGTCGCTTTCGTTGCTCGTATTCTCTACACATGTAAAAATCGAATTTTTACTTCGCTATTCAACATATAAAAATCGAATTTTTACTTCGCTATTCAATATAGAAAAATCGAATTTTTACTTCGCTATTCAATATATAAAAATCGAATTTTTACTTCGCTATTCAATATATAAAAATCAAAATTTTACTTCGCCATTCAATATATAAAAATCGAATTTTTACTTTGCCGTTCAATATATAAAAATCGAATTTTTACTTCGCTATTCAATATATAAAAATCGAATTTTTACTTTGCCGTTCAATATATAAAAATCAAATTTTTACTTCGCTATTCAATATATAAAAATCGAATTTTTACTTCGCTATTCAATATATAAAAATCGAATTTTTACTTTGCCGTTCAATATATAAAAATCATATTTTTACTTCGCTATTCAGTATATAAAAATCGAATTTTTACTTCGCTATTCAATATATGAAAATCGAATTTTTACTTCGCTATTCAACATATAAAAATCGAATTTTTACTTTGCCGTTCAATATATAAAAATCATATTTTTAATATCTATATTATATAAAAATCATATCTTTATTCTTCACCTACAATAAAAATCATATTTTTATATTCTCCATTATATTTTCAAAAGCGATGCCTTTATATTTTCAAAGGCGAAGTCTTTATATTTTCAAATCAAAATTGCTTACATTTTCAAATCAAGATTGCTTACATTTTCGAATCAATGGCAATTTCAGTTTTTTTTCTTTTTAACAATGTAAACATCAGTTTTTAAACAATGAAAAAAATCAGTTTTTAATAATGAAAAAATCAGTTTTTAACAAGAAAATAACATCATTTTTCACAAGCAAATAACATCAGTTTTCAATCAACATTAATTAATATACTAGATAAATTAATTAAATTTACCTGCACTGTCTCTTTGTTGTTATCTCAAGCCGGAGGGTGTCTGCCAACGTTCGGAGCGGCGGTCTGGGGTCTGCAGCGGTCGGAGGCGTGGCTCAGGGGCGGTGGCGACACTGCTTCGGGCTAGGGTTCCTCGGTGGAGAGGCTAAGGGGCTCAGGACGTTCGAAGAAGCAAGGGGGAGGCGCAGTGGAGGGTTGCGGTGGAGGTGGAGGTTCCTGGCGACGATGGGAAGGGCACGGTGGCACGTCGTGGGTGGAGGAGCGATCCCGCCCCTTCTCGATTTCGTTTGTTGTTTTTTTTATTTCCTTTTAAGTCAACGGGGGTAGGGAAAGAAGAGAGGGGGGCCAAGGTATATAGGGTTTAATTTATTATTTTATTATTTTTAACTTTTAAAAAGCAACTTTTTATCTGAACACCAAACGAACTCCACCGACTGTCGTCCCCAGCGTATTACCCCCATTCCGAACACAATGAGATATGTATCGAAGGTTGGTTCGATCATTTTGATCAGTTTCCGTCAAAATCAACATATATCTCTATATATTGAATTTGAACGCGTGTTTCAATTTACCGGGGTCACATACTAACTAGAAAAATTCCAGAAAAATATTTTCTTGCTTCGTATTGACGATACGGTCCTAACAAAATTAGTTTCGTCGAATTCTGAGACTGTTGGAAAAATGGCCATTTTCCTGTCGATTAAAATCAACTGAAACTGGTCAAACGCGTTTTCCTTTGCCACGCTCACATATTGAATCGAAAAATTATGAAATTTGAAACCTAACAATAACTTTACATCACGGATCCAACAAAAGTGGTTTCGTCGAAATCCGAGGTCGTTTGCAAAATGGCTATTTTTAAGGGCCTGAATTCCATAGCGACTATTCAGAATTTTCAACTGGACATATCTTTTTATCCCTGCTATGAAATTTTGATTTTTCGGATTCGTTTGAAAGATATTCTCAATTAGATCCTAATGTTTTTGGTTTCACTAAAATCCGGTTTATTTTGCACCCGGTATGCTCAATTGAAGTTTGAAATCAAATTATCGAACTACCGCGCCATTTTCAATTCTATTTATAATTATATATAACTATTTATATTCTAACGATGACGTATATAATATACACATTCTATTTATATTCAAAATAAATTTCTCGTCCATATTATTTAAAATAATCTATTTTAAATGATCAAAATTCGCTAAAATTGCCAAAATAAAGATTTTAAACTGGCCCAGATTTTCGGGTTGTTACAGCCTGTTTGCTTGTGGATGGGCCACAGCCGTAAAACTCTTTTTGATCTTATATTTAGCGCAGAAGTCCAAGAACTCATCGCTTTCGAACTGGGTTCCATTATCTGTAATGATCTTCTGGGGTACTCCAAACCTGCAAATAATGTTTTTAAGACAAAATTGATCACTTTCTTTGATGTGATAGTAGCTAAAGGTTATGCTTCGGCCCATTTGGTAAAGTAGTCGACAGCTACTATGACGTATCTCATATTTGATTTTGCGGTGGGTCACATCCCTATCAAATCTATGCCCCAGACTGCGAATGGCCATGGACTGACCATTTGAGTTAGTTCCATGGGAGGTGCCCTTGGAATCTTAGAGAATCTTTGGCACTTGTCACACTTCTTTACATAAGTCATGGCATCTAGGTTTACGTCAGGCCAGAAATAGCCATATCGCAGGACCTTCTTGTCTAACGTTTGACCGTCGGTGTGTCCTCCACATTCTCCCTCGTGCGATTTTGCCAAAATTGCTCTAGATTCCGTCTTGGTCACACATCACAGCAGTGGCATGGAGAATCCTCATCGGTATAACCTTCCGTCTTGAATGTGGTACAAAGGGGCCTTGCGCAATATCCTCCTTCTACTTTTCCTTTCTTCAGGAAGTGTCCCGTTGAGGATATATTCTTTAATTGGAGTCATCCATGACATAGGTTCCTCAGTGGTTTCCATTATCCAGTCAACACCTACTTCCTTAATGGTGGGGGCAGAAAGGACCTCGACGGGGATTAAACCTAGCAACTGAGCATCTGATGAACTGGCATACTTGGCAAGAGAATCTGCTTTTGCGTTCTGTTCTCTTGGGATGTGAGATATAACATAGTGATCGAGGTTGTTTAGAAGTTCCATAGCTTTGATTAGATAAGAGGGGAGATTCCCAGTTTTGGTTTGGAACTCTTCGTGCACTTGACCCACCACCAACTGAGAGTCGCTAAGAATCTGCAGAGTTTTTAGGTTTAATTCTTTTACCAATTTTAATCCTGTTATTAATGCTTCATATTCGGCCTCATTATTAGTTGATGGAAATTATAATCTCAATGTATAGCATAAAGAGTGAACCTCTGGGGTTTCCAAGACAATTCCAGCCCCTGAGCAATAGCTGTTTCTGGATCCATCAAAGTATAGCTTCCATGTAGCTTCTATTTCCGCTGGTTTCTTAACCTCTTCCCCTCTGTTGGTGAACTCAGTGATAAAATCTTCTAAGTCTTGGCCATTAATAGCTCTTCGAGGATGGTAGGTAATGTCATATTGACTTAACTCAATGTTCCATTTTAATGACCTTCCTGAAGTCTCTGGGCGAAAGAGAACTTGTCTCAATGGTTGATCGGTAAGGACCTTGATAGGGTATGATTGGAAATACATTCTCAACTTCTTTGATGCAACGAGGAGGCAATATGCGAGCTTCTCCAGCCTAGGGTAATTTAATTCTGCCCCGATAAGCCTCTTACTGATGTAATATACTGGCAATTGTACTCCTGCCTCTTCTCGGATTAGTGCCGCACTCAATGCATGTGATGAAACTGCTAGATATAAAAATAAATCCTCCCCATCCCTAGGTTTCGATAACATTGGTGGTGATTCCATATGTCTTATTAACTCCTCGAAAGCTTCCTGGCATTCTGAGGTACATTGGAAGTCCTTTCCTGTTTTCAAAGCATCGAAAAGCAGAATGCACTGATCTGTTGCTTTGGAAACGAACCGGTTTAATGCTGCTACCTTTCCATTTAAGTTTTATAGCTCCTTCCTTGTCCTTAGGGCCCGCATTTCTCTTAAAGCCGCAATTTGAGAGGGATTCACTTCGATGCCCCTGGCATTGACGATAAACCCGAGAAACTTACCCGAAGAGACTCTGAATGAACATTTTAACGGGTTTAATTTCATCCCGTAGCTCCTAAGTATGTGAAACATTTCCGCCAAATCCTCGAGATGATTTTCGGCCTTCTTTGATTTGACTAGCATATTGTTTACATATACTTCCATCGTATTCCCTATTTGAGATTTAAACATGGAGTTTACAAGATGTTGGTAGGTTGCCCCTGCATTTTTAACCTAAATGCCATGAATCTATAGTAGTATAGTCCTCTATCTGTTATAAAACTAGTGTTCTCCTCGTTTGGTTTGTGCATCATAATTTGATTATATCCGGAATATGCATCCATAGAAGATAGTAATCCATGGCTTGCTGTAGCATCTACTAGCTGGTCAATTCGAGGCAAGGGAAAGCTGTCTTTTGGGCATGCTTTATTAAGGTCTGAGTAGTTTATGCACACTCTCCATTTTCCATTGGACTTTTTAACAAGAACTGGGTTAGAAATCCAATCTGGATATGTAGCTTCCAGTATGAAATTATTCTTGAGTAGTCTATCTACCTCTTCTTTTAAAGCTTCAGACCTCTCAAATCCCTGCATTCGTCTTTTTTGTTTTACAGGAGTCAATTTTTGATTTATATTTAACTTGTGAACAATTACATTTGATGGGATCCCACACATACCTGAGTGTTCCCAAGCGAATACATCTAGGTTTGCTTTCAAGAACAAAATTAATTCTGTAACGACCCGCATTGTCAGAGGTATTATAATTAATTTATTTAATTATATAAATAGTGATTTAGGGAATTAAATCGTTGTTAATTAAATAAAGTGAATATTTATTTAAATTAAATAATAGAATAATATATTTAATTCAGGAATAATAAAAAATATGGGAAATCACAATATTCTGTGAACACGGTCATCCCTTAGATTTAATTCAGTTTATTGTTGAATTATATTGACGAATATATTAAATCGACGCCAGTTTGAACGTAGAATTTTAATATAATTAAATTAGAGCTTGAAATGGCGCGGCAGTTCGCTATTTGGCGATTCGAACTTCAACTGAGTATACAGGGTTCGTTTTAAATTGGATTTCTGTGAAACAAGAAACGTGTGGAGCTGGTGGAGTATATCTTTCTAGTGGAAGAGAAAAATCGGGATTTCATCGTGTATATTTTGAGTTATTTCCAAATCAAATATTCAGAAAAGCAGTGGCACGATCGTTTTAGCCATAACGATATATTTAAATATATTTAAATATCGGTTTCGAATTTAGTTAAGGTTCTTTTGAGATGTAGTCATGATTTAATTTATAGAAATTTATGGTAATTTTTAATTAATTAAATATGCGGCTTTTTATTTGGAGTATTTTGTACCCTGTAATCAACATTTTTAGGTTTCACAATATAAGTTAATCTACCGGTATTATTCTATTTTTGGGATCGTGGGGAGTTGCCCGTCACGACGATATTTTTATTTTTGTCGTTAGCAGTCCATTAACGAACGAAATCCTACGCAACCGGATACCCCGTATGTATATAATAATTATAAATTTTCATTTCTTAGTTACCAAGTTGGAAACGCCAGCACTTCGAAAAAGAAACAAAAAAACACTGTTCTACCCTATTTAAAAACTGAAGAGCTATGTGGGATAAAATCGAACAGCAAGCCTATATACGTGGATCCCTGGTGGCCAAGAAAATTCTTACTTATAAATACCCTCAATTCCCCTTAAACCTAAATCCCATTCGAGCTTAACTTTTCCGCCGTCATTCTTTCTTCCCACAGCAGAAAACTCGGTCCTTCCAAAAATAAAGATAAAATCCTAGAAAATCTATTAATCTCGAAATTTGTATATATGAAATCCTCATAGCTTTCTCTCCAAACTGGTGGTATTATTGGATAGCTCGATGCCATCCGATTCGCTGGGGTTCAAGCTCGTTGTTTCCTGTAGCATGAACGTATGGAGATCGCGTTCTGGAAGGGAGGGTTGGGTTCATGTTGATGCCTTATGGTTTACGTGTGTTGAAAACTGGGATTCACAACAGGGAAGTAGTGAAGAAACAGATGTAGGAAGGACGATATGAAAAGCTGGAGGTCCATATTTGAGGGAGTTGTTTATCCTATGTGCGGCAGCAGGGAGACCAGGGATGAGCGACGGGTAAGAAGCTGATGAGGAGCCAGATTTCGAAAATAGGAGGAGAACGTTGTTTTGTTTGCTGGAGTTCCAGAAGAAATGGACTGGATCGAAGTTGCGTTGAGGGAGTGGAGAGAAAAGGATATGAGAAAATGAAAAGGGGAAGAAGGGTCTATACGTGTATATGTGCTGGAGAAGAAACTGCTGTTGGAGGGAGAGGTATTTGCGGGATTGAAAACTGGAAAATGTTGAGGTGCAAAGCAGATCTGAGAAGGAGAAGTTGCAATACAGGGAACGTGGATTTAAGGTTGGAGTTATTGATGATTTTAAGTTGTTTTCTTTTTCAAAAGAAGGGAGGGAGGTTTGAATCGATCAACTATGGCCAAACGGTGTATGCCGCTGATACAAGGGAAGGAGCATTAAGGTTAAACAATAATTATTAAGGTTAATAATAATTAAGAGTTCATTAGTGAATTTCTAAAATATTTTTATAATATGTAAATGCTATAACTTCATCATATATAATCAAAATCCAGCGAAACCAGATCCGATAGGATCATATGAACAAGGACAACATTCTGGAATTGGTTTGGAATGGATTGGAGCTCGCCTCAATTTATTGCAAAATAAATTGTCTGGTCAAAATCAATGACCGTAAATCGTTATTTAACGATTAAGGACAATGTGAGTAAAACTCACTAAATCTGTCCAGTTTATCTTTTTATAAATGTATTTTAGAATTGATAAAATGATTGAATGTTGTATTGTGTGATAGTTGTTATGATTGATTGCTAAATAATTGATTGAAAATGTAGATATAGTTATAAATAGAAAATCTTTAGTTAATATTGATTCTGTTTATCAGTATATTTCATATTGAAATGAAATCGATGCTATTTATATTGTGTAACATCTGTGGATGCAGGGAAATAGGTTGGAGGAATCCGACTGGATTCCTCAATGTTTATTTTACTGTTTTTCATATATTGTGATATATGATGTGTTATATAATCTGTTATGGATTATGTGTGTTAGAATGATATTGATCATTGTTATTCGATATTTTTAATATCATAAAAAGACCCTGGGATGTAAAAAGAATTATTTCAATGTATATTGAAATAAAGGGATTTTATAAAATCAACAGATTTTATAAAAGGAAATATTTCGAAAGTAAATAAAAGGAAAATGTTTATAAAACGAATAGAGTTTTATAAAAGGGAATTTTTTTGATAAAACAAATAAATAGAATAAAAGAATATATATTTAGAAAATAAATAGAATAAAGGAATATTTATTTAGTAAATAAATAGAATTTATAAAAGGAATACTTAGTGGAAACTAAATAAGATTATAAAAGGAAATTGACGAGATAAAGAGGAGTTAATCAAATGTAGTTTATCAAAAGGAGTTAATCAGACATAGTTATTTAGGATAAGTTACCATTTAGCACGACTGCTAGCGTAATTCGCAGGGCTGCAGAGAGCCTATGGCGGTCGAATGTTTTCCTGAGGGAATCAGGCGTAACCATTATGATCGCTGCGATCTAGAGTCAAGCGAATGGAGTTAAATTCAATATTAGTTATTCGAATAGGAGTTAAATGAATAGAGTTAAACAAAATTAGAAACTGACTAGAGATTAGTTTAAGTTGAATAGTTTTATGAGTATCGATCTGATGTTGGTTTTGGCCTTCGAGGTTTATACTTAGAGAATTGTTCTCTTACTAGTTTACGGTTAGGGACTAATAGTTGTGCAATGATAGTGATGCGTGAATAAGCTATGGAAATGTTTCCAATGCTAATGACGTATATTTTCTAAATGTTGAAAATATGGAAATACGAATATATATATATATATATATGGTTGATGATTGATCGATATAATTTCCACTTGGATATAATATCGTTGTTTGCACACGTGTTTTTCTTTGATAGTTAAATCACAGACTATCAAAGTTTCTGACCATTTTAACGTTGTTAATATGGAGAGGCCGGTTGGATTATTATCCGAAGAACCACTCCGTATTGGCATAAGCGTTGGGAATCATATATGCCAAAGATAGTTGAAGACGGAGTAAAGTGCAAGGGGTGTTGTATAAATCTTAGATAACAGTGCCTAAGATGGATATACTGAATAGTGCCTTCGGTTTGTCCAGTCCTAGGACAACTTGTATGGACGAAGGTCTGACAGAGTATATCCAATAGATCGCGTAAGTTGATCTCTTCAAACGTATTCACGTTTGGTGGTGGAGGAATTCGTTTCTCTTAGCTGTATACCCGTGTTATTTTTGGATAAATCAATTTGTGATTTGGCGGGTATGACGATGTGATATCCTAAGTGAATGAAGATATGATATGTAAAAAGATAAGCGTAGCTTCTAGCCTCACATCCGGTAAATGACAGAAATCGGGCAGGTAGCATGGCTATTTAGGTCGCACCTATTAGGCTGTATAATCACCTGATCTAGAGTTTAATTTCTTCTAAAAATCTATTGTTGATGATGTCCCATTCGAGAAACGGTTGCTGATCCCAATCGTTGGTGATGTACATTCGATACACTGAAGCGAAATGAGTGGCCGGTCATGTGTGGCTGAGTTGCAAGATGTTCTTGTTGAACTCCAGTGTATCGTTCCTAGAGTACACTGATCGGAAGATAGTTCGGTACCTTGTCATAGTTGGAAATCCATTACCCAATACGTGCTTGCGGTTTTGAATGTATATATATATATGTGTGTGTGTGTGTGTGTGTGTGTGTGTGTGCGTGTGTGTGTGGAATGTGAGATGAAAGCGTTTCTGCTAGATGATTAATATATTGTGGTTGATAGACATTATTATAATATCAAAAGGGTTTTTGATATAAAGATAATTTGGATTCTCATAAGGGAAAAACCCGTTTCGTTATATGGCGTGGTCTTATGAGATATCATTTACCTGCTTGAACTGTTTTAAACTGTTTTACTCATACCAGTCCCATGACTGACCCGGAGTTTATTCTGTTGTTTCCCCTAAACTCTTGGGTGCCCAATTTTGTACGGGAAGTCAAGAAGTCGGGATTTACAGATATATCTGAAGAGCTGGAGCAAGAGGCTTCAAGATCATATAGCTATAGTTTATTTCCGCTGTGTCGTAAGTGCTGTAGTCTGATAAGTGCTATTGTATACATAACTGTTTTATTTCAAAGTTATGTTATATTTTATTCGTTCCGCTGTGAGATTCGTTTTACTCTGATGATGTAAGTTCTTCTTTTCTTCTTCTATTCTAAGTTTCTATCTTATCTATCCTCACCCTCTAATTTCTTTCATTAATTACCGGGATTTTTTCGATGTTTGGTTATTGACAACGAGTTTATGTCGATAACCAAAGTCGCTAAAAATCCGGGTCATTACAAATTCCTTCCGCAGCTTCATGCCCAGCTGGGATCCTATCTTCAAGACTTGATTAGGATCTTTATCGGACACTGGGACAGGGATAGTATCTTTGGCCGGCGCTGCTCTATTTTCCCCCATACTGTTCTTCCGTGGATCAATTGCTTTTCGGGCGCCACTGTGCTCACCAATATGGGGGTTTTGCTTTAGTTGCTATATGAGGGGTTTTTAGATGCAGAGCGGCGGCTCTACACCCTTCTTCAATTCCTTCTTCCTTGCCTCTGCCAGCTCCATCAAATAACACTCCCTTGCTGCTTGTTGATCACCTATGATTGTACCAACTCCGTTTTCTATTGGGAATTTCATTGTAAGGCACCACGGAGCCATAGTTACTCTGAATGCTGCAAGGGTAGGTCTTCCCAGGAAGGCGTTGTAAGCGGAGTTTTCATCGATTATAACAAAGTCTTGTATCCGTTTGGCTTTCTGCTCTCCTTCCCCAAGCTCCACCAGCAGACTAATGAACCAATTGGTTGAACAACTTGACTAGTGAATCCATGGACCTTGTTCTGACAGGCTTTTACATCACTCATGGAAAGCTTCATCTTGTGAAATGCGCTAAAGAAAAGGATATTAACTGAGGCTCCGCCATCGACTAACACCCTTCTTACTATGGTCGGCCCCAGACCAATGGTTATCACCATTGGATCCTCTGTAGGTGTTATGATCCCAGCCGGATCTTCATCTTTAAATGTGATGTCGTCTCGCAGGATTCTTGGTACTTTTGTCGATAAAACTTCATCTATGGTCATGAGTTCATCTTTATTCAAAAAGTTCTTCACCACTTGAGCGTACTTCAACATATCCCCCCAGCTTTTCCCATCCGGGGTAGGGCCTCCTGAAATGGTGTTTATGATCATCCTTGGTATAGCAGCAATTGAGGCGTTCTCATTCTGTTTAGGTTGTTCTACAGAGGCTCTTTGGTCTTAAGTTCCTTGAGCATTCTTGGAGTTCTTTGTGTATGTTAAATCATGGTTTTCCTTATCAATTCTTCGATTAAGCTTTTCAAATGTCTACATTCATTCGTGCTATGGCCCGGCTGGTTGTGAAATCGGCAGAACCTGCCGGACTTTATTGCATTATCAATGACTCTGAGTTTCCCGGGCTCAGGGTACTCTTCAGTATCTTTGGTCGCCATATAAATGTTCTCTATGGTATCATCAAGAGGAGTCATTTAGGAATTCTTGAAGAAATGAAGCTTTTTGTTATTTTGGCCATCCTTCCCTTCATTTCCCCTTTTTTGATTTCCTCCGGCGTTTTTCTGTCCTCCTTGCACATTTACATCTATATTTTCTGATGGCTCCTTATTTTCTGTAGCTTCCATCGTGTAGGCCGGATCCTCATCCACGCCAATATACTCCTCTGCCTTGTCGAATAACTCTTCGAGTGTAGAAGGCTTCTTCTTCTTGATCCACCGATCAAGTTTGGTCTTTTTACTTATGCCTCCCTTTAGAGCCATGAAAGCCAAACGTGGCTCATAGTTCCCGACTTCGGCCGCGGCTGCATTAAAGCGAGAAAGGAAGGCTTTAATGGAATCGCCTAGCCCTTGTTCCAGTTCGTTCAATTCCATTACATCACGCACCTTGGTTGGTTGGAGCCTAAATTGCTATCTGAACAGTTTGGCCAAGGTAGTAAAGTCATCCACGGATTTCGGCGGGAGTTTTATGAACTAGAGTGAGGCTACTCCCTCCAAGTAGGTAGGGAAGTATAAACACTTGAGCTCATCAGTGGCCCGTGCCCCATCCATGTGCTGATCGTATCTGAATAGGAACATGTTTGGATCGTCGGTTCCATTATAGGCTTGTACAACTGGGGGTATGAATTTATTTGGATATAGCGTCATCTTTATTCTTTCTATAAGTGGGGTCTTTGTAGGAGCAAATCCCCATTCCTTTTCATCGTCCACCTTTTTATGGCTCTCATTCATGATCTTACGTACCATTCCTAATATTCGCTCCTCCTCATTGGGTTGGTCCATGGGGCGGACGCCTTCCTCTTTACCGGATGCTTGCCGCCTTCCTCTTTACCGGATGCTTGCCTACGCAAGCGGTCACGGTTCAGATTCCATGGTCCTGGACCTCCCGCATGGGGAAGTGCCCCTTTGGTGGAACTAAACGCTTGTTGAGGAGTTGCTCTTCCAGAGTGGTTATGAGTAGGTAGCTTCATTTCCTTATGATTAGGGTTTGCAATCTCCTGTACAGAGTTTCCTTTATTTGGACTCGAGGAAGAAGATCCAATATCTTCCGTTCCAGTGGTTTTAGCAGCTTTGAGACGACAAGCACTCATGGTAACTTTGGCCGTTGCGGCTTGCATGGCGAACATGGTGTCAAGCTTCTTCATCATGGCTTCATTCGCAATATCCATTCGATATGTTAGTCCTGCTGCCACTTCATCTAACTCCTTCCTTGTTACGGCAGTTCCAACTTTAGAACTTTCACCGACTTCAAACTGACTAGTAGGTAGGGTATCTTCTGTGTTAGTGGCATTATTGACATCTTCGAGGCTTTTACTTGTAACTTTCTTCGATGGTCTACCTGGTTTTCCCATGGCTTTTGAGATAAGTACTGCAACTTGGAGAACTTAGATGATCAGAGTGGATTCAAAATTCCAATGCAAGGCTCTTAACCTTGTGGTCATGGGTTCGAGCCCCACGGTGGGCACCAAATGTTTTCCCCAAAATTGGGCAAAACACCAAAAATGTGAAGAAATATCTCACAAAAATGAAAAGTGGAGCCTTACAACAATTGGAATATAAGAAAAGACACCAAGTTTTATAGTGGTTCAACCCAATAAGGGTTTACATCCACTTTAATAAGAGATTTCATTACCAATATACAAATTACCAGATTAACTCTCTCATACATCAACTTTATCACTCCCTTATTCATAAATCACAATTAATCTACTAAAGATGACTGAGAAGAGAATTATTCAGCGGAGATTTGATGTAGATGTGGTAGAATTGAAAGGAATACCTCTTCCATGTAGGCTTGCTCAATCAATCTTCAACTCTTGAATCATTTGGATGAGTTTGATTGAGATCATGATCAATAGATTAATCTTTCCCTTATCATGTTGGATTCGTGTTAGAAATGTTGTGGAATATTTTCGGCAGCACTTCGTGGTCTCAAGATTCGATTCCCCAAATGAAAAAGTAAGGGGGTATTTATAGGAGTTTTCTAGACCAGGTGGCAGTCTTGTAATTATGCAGAAAATCACTTGATTCATGTTGCCCTCCGACACGACTTGGACTCTTACTCATGTCGTCAGCGACATAACGTATGTCGTATGGCGGGTTAAGCCCCTGGCGTATTGAACTCTCGACACGACATGACTTTTCCTATCATGGCTCGTATCGTTGGTGTGATTCGACATTAGTTGGAGGCGACATGAATGAGACGCGGCATGGTTTAGCTTCGGACTTTGAATGGCAACTAGTCCTTTATGTCGTTAAACGATATAAAGGCTGAACGGCATGACTTATGTCGTGTAACTTGATGTTTCTTTGTGCCTTAGGCTTATAGTATGCCATGGTGCCATGTTGCATGGCAACTTCGTCTCGATGTTATGAGTGGTGCTCAACATGGAAGGGTGTGACATGATTGCAAGCAACCCGATGTAGTATGGATGAACCTCCTCCTTTGCGACATGACTCTAACGGCTTGGCTTTCATATCTCGTGGCATAGGTAGGTCACGACATGGTTTATATTGAGATCTTGAGTAGCTGCTTACTCCTTATGTCGTTCACTTGTTCCTTATGTCGTTGAACGACATGATGGATGGACGGAATGATCGCCAAATGCTTTTACTTTGCTCTGTTGCCATGAATGAAATGCGGCATGACTTGGGGCCAACCTGGTTTCTTCGGGGCGACATGGTGTGGTACAATATGGCCTGATCTTGTGCTCTTGTCCTGCGATATGGCCTTGAAGCGCCTTGACATCCACGCCATGAACTCGAGTTTGACTTGGTCTCATTACGATGTGGACACGGCATGATTATTAGAGACATGGCGCTATACGACATGGTTTGAAATCAAATCGGCTTTGAGATTAGGACAAACGACTTGTCCTCTGACGACATGACTTATGCACCACCCTTATAATATATTAGACCCATTTTTTATGGGTTAACAAAAACGTATTTTGTAACACCCCACGTCCGTTAGTGTCACTCACAAAGGGAATGCACTAAGTTCTGTGGAGCATTTTGGGTAAAAGATGCAGATAAATTACAAGACAGACAGAAATTAAACAGCGAAAAATAAAGCGTTGCTTTATTGATAAAATAGTTTGTACAATGATTTCTTTACAATATCAGAGTATCACCTGTCTTACAAAGTAAAGAAGCATAAAAATACATTTATATTTCCCCAATTTTTAGCAAGAGCCAGCCATAGCATCTGAAAAGAGAATCCAAGAAAAACTTCGGCAAATCTTCAAGCTGGGAAAGAGTGACAGTCCAACTTAACCTGAGCTATACTACTCCTTCCTTTACTACATGGGGGGGGGGGGAACGGAAGAAAAGAAGACGAAAGAAAAACAGGGTCAGACATAAAGCCTGAGTAAGTTCAGTAACTTCTAGCATGTGAACATGGGAAACACAAAACGACATGAATTAACTGAATACAAGATAACACCATGATGATAGGGTTGGCAAGATTAGACAAGATAATCACGGAATAAGCTAAAATAAGATAAACTGGATATACTTTGATACTTCCGCCGCTTCGCTCTAATACTTCGCCACTTCGCTATTTCCTTGTCATACTGATTCCTATATCTCTGCACCGCCTAACTAGTGTCCCAACTAGTAACGATAACGTGATCCCAATCCCTGTATTTTCCATCGCCTTCAGGCATCCATTTATTTATTTGTTACCTAGATTTAATCTAGGGTTTTCTACCAAGTGCTTTCTAGTTTCAACTAGAGTTTACGCTATCTGCTGAACGCTTCTCGGATTCAGGCTTTTTGCCCCCTAGTCCAATCGATGCCCCCAAGTCTAGGACACACTACCTAGAGTGGTATATGTTCCTATACTTCCCCACGCATATATCGCGAACCGTTATCGCTTGTCTAGATGCACATGTCCCGTAATGTGCGGTCGAGTCCTGTGTCAGGGCAAATCAAGGAATACAGAATTCGGTTGGGAGCTTTCAGATATCTGCCGATGCAGATGCTAAGGTCTGTTTTTATTTCAGTGGCTATGGTCCCACTTGACCCCTCCCTCAACTAATGAAAGGCACACCTTGTAAAATGAGAACTATACGCCGACCCCCGGTGCCCCACTATACTATGGCCATCCTCACCCATAACTAGATAGCAAGTATATGGTCTTTTGGAGTTCTCCGCCTTTCCGCTTCACGTATCTCGATTGACTGAAGATGGATGGTAGACGACGAGTCGCTATCACATGCCTACCGTTTGCTCGCCGAATCACGCCGGTCCATCCTAGTCTTTAGGTTGTTATGTATTGCAAACAAGGCATACCCCTGGTTCTTCTACGCAGACCTTAACCTCCGTTGGCCCAGGCAGATCATCTGTAGCCTCATGGAGGGATACCAAGAGTACCCTCACGTCCCCTCGAAGCCTCGGGCTTCGTAACCCAATTCGTTGGAGCCTTCTTCCTATTCAGACGGATATTCACTCCTTCCCATGTTATACTAAGAATTACTACTTGGTTTTACTAACTAAGATTTACCACTTAGTTTCCGGAATCGTTGTTTTCTTAACTAAGGTTTTCTACTTAGTTCCCTTTCCCGTCAATTTGGATTGGTTAAGTGTCATTAGTCAATTCAAGCCAACTTAACCCTCTTCATTTACCCTGTTAAACTGGTTAAGTGTTGTCAGTAACTCATGTTGACTTAACCCTACCATAAACCAAGTTATATTGTTTAAGTATTTATTTCTTAACCCTACCCATTTACTCTGTGTTGGTTAAGTATTCCTTTTTAACTTAACCTGGCCCGTCTGTTTTAACTATCATGTTATTATTAATGGTTAAGTGTCAGTCTGAACCTAACCCCACCCATCAGTCTAGTTATCATGTTGAACTGGTTAAGTGTCTTAGTTAACTTAACCCTATTATTCTTGTTCTAGCTTTAACTAAATAAATTAAAGCCACTACCACTCACATTAGATAGGTATTGTTGCGAATACTGGATGTGCCGGTTGGTTCCGGGCAGGTTTACATCGCAACTCAGTCTAACCTCGGGTTAGGCATATTCGTGTTTTCTAAGTTCAAAGGGTTTCAACTTATTTTCAAATCAAGTTTTGAAAGTAACCATCCCGTTCGTCGGATCAGTTAGGGAGAGCAGGAAACTTGTATTTTCCAAACTCAAGCCTAGACACTATCCTCTCTGTCACCCTAGAACTTTTTGGTGTGTCATTAAAAGAGATGTCGTTAATAATTTTGTCTAAATTTACATTTCCTCTTTTAGGACAAATTCTATAAGTATATTAATCCTAATTTACTTATTTCCCAATTACCCTTTTAATGTAAATTGACTACATTTATTCTTACGGCCCATTTTCCCCTCTATATCATATTTATGCTTTTTGTTATGTGGATTTTACCAAATTAAGTGTCACTAACCATGATTTTTCTAATCCTGACAGTTATTCTCAATTATGGCCAATTTCACATTTATTCCAATATACTTATCGTGCCAAATTAGCTAATCTAATTCTGATTCAACATTCTAATTTACGTAAAACTAGACTTATTACTCTAGTTCACTATTCATGTAAATGCTAGATTTACATGTCAATACTAGATTCAAATTACACATCTTATAATTTATGTCAAATTTATCCAATTTGCATTTCTATGAACATGCCATAATATATGTTCCCAATTTATGCCAATTTCCTAGTTTATAACTATGTTTCTAGTAAATTTCATATTTTGCCCAAACCGCATTCCCACCGTTCGTATAATCGTGATTCAGTCTAGATTATAAATAAAGCTAGGCTCGTAGAAAATAGGGAATGAACCAAAGATGCTATGCAAAAGATAGACATACTAACTGGCATAAAAAGGGTTGAATAACGATGTCAGTTCAAGAACATGGGTAGACCTAACTTAATAGGTAAATTCCCAAGGTCTAAAACCAAGAATAGACAGAATAAAGGCGTAGGTTCAAGAACATGGGTAGACCTAACTTAATAGGTAAATTCCCAAGGTCTAAAACCAAAGAACAGACAAGATAGATAATCGGGTTCACAGTCACAAAATTTTAAACACTTTCCTAGTCATGAACCATAGGTGCTTAATCACAGTTGTCCCATTTATGTCATAGACAATAGTTTTGCTTCCTAATCAAAGGTATAGGCTATAATCATGGAAATAATTCTCATGGTCACAGTCACAGTCATAGGAAATGTCCGTAGTCATAGGCAATGTTCATAGTCTTAGGCAATGCTCATAGTCTTAGGCAATGTTCATAGTCAAAGAGGCATATGGTTCTAAGGTCCATAGTTTCATAGTTACAATCTTATTTGTCCTCGAAATCATAACAGTTCTTAATTTGTTCCAAAGAAATAGGCACTGATTCAATAGAAAGAAGTGGCATACTCTTTTATTCCTTTAATTTCATGTCACGAAAAGAGAAACGTTCAAATCTAGAAATAACTGACTTATAGAGATTAGATTAGAATAGAAAGATGGCGTTGCTATGATTCGTAGAAAAACGGTCGTTACAGTCGTTCGAATCTTCACTTGAATTCTAGCTTGAATCTCCGCTTTGAAAGTCTTTGAGCAGCACCTCCTCGTCTTGATTTATTTTATATATATTATTTTATCTATTATTTGATTAAGAGGAGGAGAGGAAGCCATGTTTACTAAGAATCTTTGCAGCATAAGGGTAGAGAAGAATTGTGAATAGAGAAAAGACCAGGGTTGTTTATATAGTTGCTCAAGACCTTATCGTACACGCAGCGCTGAGTCAGCATTGAACCTAGTTAAGAAAATAGTCCAGGTTCGCAGATGAATCTAGCCAATTCTTATCGTACATGCAGTGCTAAGTCAGCATTGGATCCCATAAGCTGTTTTGGTGCAGAAATTTGAATTTCGAACTTTTGAATTTCTGGAATTTATTTAACTGTTTTATTCACATGAAATATTCTTATATGTATACAATTCCTTTAACGACCATTTTACGCGTATATATATATATATATATATATATATATATATATATATATATATATACGCACAACTTTCATTTTATTTTCAAAATTCAAACGATGTTGCACCGTTATTTAATTCTTGCCATATTTCATCTACTATAGCCTTATCTTAAATTTTATCTTTCGTATACATATATTTCTGCATATATATATATATTCTCATGTATATACATATATTGTAACAACCCGTATTTTCCATAACCTGTTATAACATAAATCGAGGCAGAATTTAATTCTAAAATCTGAATCAAGTGAAACGGGCTATGCCAGTGCGTTCGTCTCGGAAAAATACGCGAAATAGAGTCCGAGTTTTCGAAAATCGGAGTTCGTATGACCCGATTAAGGCCCAACGAAGTTTTCAGAAAATTCCAAGGTAAAAACAGATTTCAAATTCAAACTTGAAATTGGAAAAATTGGGCCAGTTGGGCCAGGCGGGAAAATTCCCGCCACAGTACCCAAGTCGACAGCCCTGTCGACTTGGGAGTCGACTGGGTCAGACCAGGTCGACAGCCCTGTCGACTTGGCTGTCGACTTGGCTCAGACGCCCAGGTCTGCCTAGTGCACCATTTTGAGAATGTGTTGAGCTTGGGGGCCAGATTCGGTTTAGAGGGCTGAGATTGGAACTAGGGTTTAATCCTATTGTCTAAATCACTAGCCTAATCTATAAATAAGACCCTAACCTACCCTAAATCATCATTAATCTATCCTACAACTAAACTATGGCAAAATCAAACCTCTCATGGCCTCTACTCTCTTCATACAATTCCTAAACAAATTTCTAAGAGATTTCCATGCATACAAGTGTATTTAGACTTGTATGATCCTCTTTAGCTTGCATTAAAGTCTTGTTTCTCTATTGGCATCATAAAGGAGGAGTCTTGATCAAGTTTGCTTGCAATTTTGGGGTTTTAATGTGTTGCATAAGGGGTTTCTTACATTTGCTATACTCATTTGAGTCCGCATAAGCATTGTAAGCCCTATTCCTCTCATACTTGAACTTTGAAGTTAAATGCATGATATGCAAGTTGTCATATGTTATGCAAGTTTGTCTATGCAAGTATGATATGCAAGTTGCCATAAGTTATGCAAGTTTGTTTATGCAAGTTTGATATGCAAGTTGTCATATGTTATGCAAGTTTGTTTATGCAAGTTTGATATGCAAGTTGCCATAAGTTATGCAAGTTTGTTTATGCAAGTTTGATATGCAAGTTGTCATATGTTATGCAAGTTTGTCTATGCAAGTATGATATGCAAGTTGCCATAAGTTATGCAAGTTTGTTTATGCAAGTTTGATATGCAAGTTGCCATAAGTTATGCAAGTTTGTTTATGCAAGTTTGATATGCAAGTTGCCATAAGTTATGCAAGTTTGTTTATGCGAGTATGATATGCAAGTTGTCATATGTTATGCAAGTTTGTTTATGGAAGTTTGATATGCAAGTTGTCATATGTTATGCAAGTTTGTTTATGCAAGTTTGGTATACAAGTTGTCATATGATATGCAAGTATGTTATGCAAGTTTGGGATGGTCATGTGGTTCATGTTATCATGTTATGCATGCTTTTTGGGCCTAAAAATGTAATATGCAAGTGTATGAACACATGAACCATTCATATGCCACCAAGTTGAACTTGTGGCTTTAACACTTTTATGTCATGATTATGCCAAGTTCCCTCTTTCTATCCTTTATGCGCTATTGCGATATGTAGCGATGGGATTGCGTTTGGGGTTTGGGTGAACTTAAAAGACATAAAAACATGAGCTTGGGAATTTACCTATTAAGTTAGGTCTACCCATTGGGAATTTACCTATTAAGTTAGGTCTACCCAATTGCTTGAAAATTTGTAACATGATCGACATGACACTTAGAAAAGATAAGTGTGGCCAACTCGAGGTTGGGTTGAGTTTGTAGCGTAAACCTACCCGGAACCGACCGGCTTAACTAGTTGCTACAAACAATAGGACCCAATGTGAGAAGTTGGTCATGTTGTACCTTGAACCCGAGGTTAGACCAAGTTGTGGTGTAAAGCTACCCGGACCCGCCCGGCTTAACTAGTAACCACAACAAAGTCTAATGTGAGAGGTTAAGGCGCATTAATTAATTAATGCCTCGTGATTAGGGTTAAGTCATGGACCGCTTGAACACTTAACCAATGAAACACGATGGGTTGGTAGGGTTAAGTCATGAACCTTGGGTACACTTAACCAACTTGGTACTTGAATGAGTTGGGTTAACCACGTTTAACCCATTAAGGAAACCCTAGTTACGTGGTCCTTTGCACCAGTAACCCTCTTAGTTGTATCATGATACCCTAGGGACTAGGCTAGGGAGGGGCACGATTACTGGATGACATGTAAGCGACCAAAACGACGGCTGAGTAGGTGCGCCAGTGTGGGTTCAGACGGGTCATGGTCGTTCACATGGTCCGGAGTTGGAAAAGCAGGCACGGGCACCAGTAGGTTTAGACTGTGCGTGCATTGATTCGTGTCGGTGGTTGACACCCTAGGACTTGATACACCCTAGGGTGGACCTAGCACAGTTTAGCTACACTTCGTAGTTGGGCCGTATGACACAGACACTTGACGAGTTAGGCTTAGGGAGCCGATCGACTAGACCGTGCTAGTTGGACCTTGGTTTGGGTCATTCCTGATGGTGGGCCAAAACTTGGGCCTGGGGATCACTGGGATCACTTCTAGTTTACACTTTGGACCTCGTATGAGGGTCACTTCATGTTATTGGGCCAAAGCTTGGGCCAAGGAATCAATACTTGTTTATTCAAGTCATGTTAGTTTGCTAGTACACCTGTGGTGCAAAACCTTAATCCTGATTATGCGATGACACCTTTATCTACCCTGTTAGTTAATCATCATGCTAGTATCCTTATGTTCATCCCTGCTACTCATGCCAGTTAACTTTACCAGTTTACATTGATTGTAGTAGGGCTTACTCAGTCTTTTTGACTGACCTGTTTTCTTTCGCCTCTTTTCTTCCGTCCCCCCCCCCTCCCCCAGGTTCTCAGGGAGGGAATACAGGAGCCTAGCTTGGATTTTGGATTGCTTGCTTGTGGGATTTCAGCTCATGTACGCTTTCTACATGAAGCTAGCTATGGTTCTCACGTATTTTGGGGATAGCACTTATGTATTTCTGTTTTCAGATGATGTTGTTTTATCTAGACTTTTTTATTTGGAAAATTGATATTATGTTGTACCAGACTTGTTTTGAAATGGTTTAAATCTTCCGCTGTTTTCTCTATGTTATTTACTCTGTTTACATATATATACATATGTTCTTGTTCTGCCTTGATATATCATTTTGCATGTTTACTTGATTCAAACGCCCCTCCAAAGTCAGTGCCCTTGCAAGAGTGGTACCGATGGAGGTGGGGTGTTACATTTGGTATCAGAGCATATGGTTTATGAGAAGGAACAAAAAGGTTTTTAAAACTTTTGGAAAACTATTTTCAAAACCAAGTATAAAGTATTTTCCAAAGAAAAGTCTAGTTTATTTTAAAGGCTATTCCCCAAAAAGCCATTAGCAAAAATTCCTTCGTTTTCCTCCACTCTGAATCTATCTTTTTCTTCGTTTTCAGTATGGCCGATAACTCTACTATTCCGGAAGGAGTACACGTACCTGTTTGGTATAGGGGACTTTTGGAGGCTAGGGCGACCGAAGTCGGCTCCGCAGATGTTCCTCCTCCTCCGATAGTTAATGTTCCTCCTCCTCCTATCGCTGAGGTTCCTCTTCCTCCTCCCCCTCAGCATCCTCAAGCTGACTTCGCAAAGATTTGCCAAGATTTTAAGGCGATGGGTTGCAAGAATTTCTTTGGAACCGAGACTTATGTAGAGGCAAGGAATTGGTTGAAAGAAACCGAAGATCTTTTTACCTTCTTTGATATAGATGACCGTAGGAAGGTTTTATTAGCAGTGTGGTTGCTAAAGGAAGAAGCTGCACGTTGGTGGGTGGTCACCACCGTTACTAGGCCAATTGAGACTTGGGAAGACTTTCGGGGAAAGTTTGGACTAAGGTTCCTATCACTGAAGCAAGGGGACATGACTATTAGGGAATACATAGATAAGTTTAATCAACTGGCTCGGGTCGGTTTAGACTTGGTCAACACAGCTCAAAAGAAGGCCCTATACTTTGCCCTAGGATTAAGCGAGCCATTACATGGTTTAGCCATGACTCATATACCCTTGGGGGCAACTTTCGAAAGTTTGGTGAATATGGCCCTACTCAATGAAGAGAATAGGAGTGGCAAGAAAGAGATCAAGATGAATGATACTCAAGCCAAGAAGACTGATTCCTAGTGGAAAGGAAATCAGGGTAATCCAAGTGGTCAGAGCAGTCAAGGCAATAAGAACAAGAACAAGAGTCAAGGGAACAAGGGGGACAACAACAAGGGCAATAACAAAAAGGGAAAGTGCTATTATTGCGGTTTAGTTGGGCATCTCATTAAGGAGTGTAAGAAGAGGAAAAGGAAGAAGGGCGAATGCTTTCATTGTGGTGAGTTTGGACACTTCACTAGGGATTGCCCGAAGAAGCGAGGGCAAGGCCAGTGTCAGACTCAGCGTGCTGGACCTTCGGGAGGGCAAGTTCATGCTCTCAATGTCGCTCCAGTTCCCGATCGAGGTGGTATTTCTGTTGAAAGTCTTGTATACATTTCTGATTTTCCTGTTCATACCTTGTTTGATTTTGGTGCATCGCGTAGCTTAATTCATCTGATCTAGTTGAAAGTTTGCACCTGAGTACTAGTCTAGATTATGATCCCGTGTGTGGTTCAAATCCCATTGGGGTTTTCGCCCACTTGTCTATTATCTATGTGGATTCGAAAAACTCTATCTCTAGTGTAGAGTTCTCGTGTGATGCTTGTATTCTCGGTTTCATGGGGTATGAGTTGATTTTGACCATGGATTGGTTGTCCAGTTTTGGAGCCATTCTTGATTTTTGAGCATAGGGTTGTGAGGCTCATGACTCGCCTCGGTAATACCCTAGGAATTTCTAGTAACCCTATGAGTCTCGTCATGTTATCTTAAATCCCTCGACTCGTCTATCGATAGTTTGCAATCGGTGAGGGTGGTCCGAGAATATCCTGATATCTTGGGTGAAGTGAAGGGGTTACCCCCCTAAACGCGAGTTTAATTCCTGCATTTATCTGGTGGATAATGAGAAGCTGGTCTCTTTGCCCGTTCGGCACATGGCTCCGCGTGAAAAACGGGAGCTAAGTAAGCAAGTGAAGGAGTTGCTTGAGAAGAACTTCATTAGATGAAGTATATCTGAATGGGAAGCGCCTGTAGTATTTACTACAAAGGCATATAGTTCTCTTCGACCTTGTGTCGATTATCGTGAGTTAAACGAAGAGAATAGACAATCATTGCCAAGGATCGATGATTTGTTTGATCAGCTTGTAGGAACATCTGTTCTCTCTTGATCTTGCTACTGGATTCCATCAGCTCAGAGTAGCTGAGGATAGTATAGACAAGACTGCGTTCAGAACTCCAGATGGATTCTTAGAATGGCTGGTCATGCCATTCGGTTTGACTAATGCACCCGCCTACTTCGTGGACTTGATGAGTAGGGTGTTCAGGGAGTTCTTGAACAAGTTTGTCGTGGTCTTCGTAGATGATATTCTGATCTTATCTAAGGATGAGGAAGAGCAAGCAAGGCATCTCGTGGAGGTGATGGATACGCTCGGAGCGCATCAGTTGAAAGCCAAGTCCTCCAAATGTCATTTTGGAGAAAAAGGAGTTAGATTTCTTGGGCACATAGTTTCTAAGCAAGGCTTAGCGGTGGATCCCGCTAAGACGGTCGCGGTTCAAGACCGGAAAGCTCCGACGAGGACAATTGAAGTAAGAAGTTCTCTCAGTTTAATTAGTTAGTTAGCGTCCCTTGAGCTTAGACCTACCCTTCTGGATCAAGTAGGGACTTCACAAAAAGAAGACCCGCAGTTAGTCGAGATCAGGGACAAGTTGATTCGAGGCGAGATGTTAAGACACCTCGCTATAGATGACAAGGGATAGCTAGGACGCAATGAGAGAAAGAAGGCTCTTGAAGATGCACATCACACAGGGAAGTGGCCGAGTTTGTCCCAAGGTGCATGTTGGGCCAACAGGTTAAAGGCCAAGTCATAAAAAGACCGGTGGGCTATTACATCCATTGGAGGTCCCCGCAATGGAAGTAGTAAAGCGTCACGAAGGATTTCGTGGATGGACTGCCTAGATCAAGGCAAAGGGAATACGAGCATGTGGGTCATAGTAGGTAGACTCACGAAGAGCGCTCATTTCCCTTCGGTAAAGAGCGAAAAGACTACATCATAGCTAGCGACAGTTTACTTTCGAGAAATAAAGCAGCTGCACGAGGTTCCCTAAAGTATAGTTAGTAATCATTAGCCAGTTTTGGGATAGTCTACGGGAAATCATGGGCAAGTAACTGAACCTAAGCACGGCCTATCATTCGCAGGCGAATGATTCATTGGTAACGTGGATTGATAATTTCGAGAAAAGTTCTGCTTAGTGGAATACTTTATAGTAAGTAAACGAGATCCAGGATTCACTGGTGAATTTTGGAGAGCTTGCATGAAACCAAGAAGTCACAGTTATGTTTATGCCAAGTATGATAGAAGAGTAAGTGAAAAAGGAAGACGAGAGGCGACAATGAAATGGGTTCCAACTCATATTTGGAAATAAGAGTTAAGAAGCTAAGAAATCATGAGGTAAAAGACGGCCAAAGCACAGTGGAGTTAAACTAAAGGAAACGTGACTTAGAAGATTGAAGGCTGGATACGCACATTATATCTCTTTCTTAGAGTATATCCTTGACCCTTGTTTTTCTGTGGAACTTACTCGCATGCTATCTTTTTACATATATCCTCTCGGTCCCATTTTCGGTCCTATTTCTGTCGGGAGGTATGACTTATTGGCTAGTAATACATGTCAGGGTTTGAAGGGGGTCCGTTAGGATGACTAAATCTTTTGGACTTTTATAGGATTGGTTTGGGTTAGGAAGGGATTTCTTGTAATCCGAAAGGAGTATATCCTGCTTATCTCCCCGATCTCTTTGTAGCATATCTTTGCTATCCATGATTATCTAGTTTATCACGGTGATCTTGTCATGAGAACCTTAGGTAGAAACCCTTTGGATGAAACATGTGTTTGAAACATGTTATGCTTGATGGTTGCAAGTGGCTGCAAGTGTTTGCAAGTGGTTACTCGTGGATGCATTATACACGTTAGGCACTAGATCGGCTCACACACTCCTCATATTGCATATGCATGAGTGTTTATGCTTATTCATGGATGAAAATTTTTGTGTTATCACATGGATGTTGCATACGGACGTATGTTATGTGCACACATATAGATGTTATACATTATGTTAGGGATTGCATACATATGGATTCATTTCACTAACATAATTTGCATTGATGATATTTGCATTAGATAAGTACATATACACACACCTTTGCATATGTTCATACAACATTTAGAATCTTGTAAGGACAATGATTTCTCGTGGATGATGTTTTGAGTAGATGGATGATTGGATGGTAGGATACGTTCTTCCTAACTTGAAGATTTCGGGGACGAAATCCTTTAAGGAGGGGAGAATGTAACAACCCGTATTTTCCATAACCTGTTATAACATAAATCGAGGCAGAATTTAATTCTAAAATCTGAATCAGGGGAAACGGGCTATGCCAGTGCGTTCGTCTCGGAAAAATACGCGAAATAGAGTCCGAGTTTTCGAAAATCGGAGTTCGTATGACCCGATTAAGGCCCAACGAAGTTTTCAGAAAATTCCAAGGTAAAAACAGATTTCAAATTCAAACTTGAAATTGGAAAAATTGGGCCAGTTGGGCCAGGCGGGAAAATTCCCACCACAGTACCCAAGTCGACAGCCCTGTCGACTTGGGAGTCGACTGGGTCAGACCAGGTCGACAGCCCTGTCGACTTGGCTGTCGACTTGGCTCAGACGCCCAGGTCTGCCTAGTGCACCATTTTGAGAATGTGTTGAGCTTGGGGGCCAGATTCGGTTTAGAGGGCTGAGATTGGAACTAGGGTTTAATCCTATGGTCTAAATCACTAGCCTAATCTATAAATAAGACCCTAACCTACCCTAAATCATCATTAATCTATCCTACAACTAAACTATGGCAAAATCAAACCTCTCATGGCCTCCACTCTCTTCATACAATTCCTAAACAAATTTCTAAGAGATTTCCATGCATACAAGTGTATTTAGGCTTGTATGATCCTCTTTAGCTTGCATTAAAGTCTTGTTTCTCTATTGGCATCATAAAGGAGGAGACTTGATCAAGTTTGCTTGCATTTTTGGGGTTCTAATGTGTTGCATAAGGGGTTTCTTACATTTGCTATACTCATTTGAGTCCGCATAAGCATTGTAAGCCCTATTCCTCTCATACTTGAACTTTGAAGTTAAATGCATGATATGCAAGTTGTCATATGTTATGCAAGTTTGTCTATGCAAGTATGATATGCAAGTTGCTATAAGTTATGCAAGTTTGTTTATGCAAGTTTGATATGCAAGTTGTCATATGTTATGCAAGTTTGTTTATGCAAGTTTGATATGCAAGTTGCCATAAGTTATGCAAGTTTGTTTATGCAAGTTTGATATGCAAGTTGTCATATGTTATGCAAGTTTGTCTATGCAAGTATGATATGCAAGTTGCCATAAGTTATGCAAGTTTGTCTATGCAAGTTTGATATGCAAGTTGCCATAAGTTATGCAAGTTTGTTTATGCAAGTTTGATATGCAAGTTGCCATAAGTTATGCAAGTTTGTTTATGCGAGTATGATATGCAAGTTGCCATATGTTATGCAAGTTTGTTTATGCAAGTTTGATATGCAAGTTGTCATATGTTATGCAAGTTTGTTTATGCAAGTTTGGTATACAAGTTGTCATATGATATGCAAGTATGTTATGCAAGTTTGGGATGGTCATGTGGTTCATGTTATCATGTTATGCATGCTTTTTGGGCCTAAAAATGTAATATGCAAGTGTATGAACACATGAACCTTTCATATGCCACCAAGTTGAACTTGTGGCTTTAACACTTTTATGTCATGATTATGCCAAGTTCCCTCTTTCTATCCTTTATGCGCTATTGCGATATGTAGCGATGGGATTGCGTTTGGGGTTTGGGTGAACTTAAAAGACATAAAAACATGAGCTTGGGAATTTACCTATTAAGTTAGGTCTACCCATTGGGAATTTACCTATTAAGTTAGGTCTACCCAATTGCTTGAAAATTTGTAACATGATGGACATGACACTTAGAAAAGATAAGTGTGGCCAACTCGAGGTTGGGTTGAGTTTGTAGCGTAAACCTACCCGGAACCGACCGGCTTAACTAGTTGCTACAAACAATAGGACCCAATGTGAGAAGTTGGTCATGTTGTACCTTGAACCCGAGGTTAGACCAAGTTG
The DNA here is from genome assembly GCA_030737875.1 of Allium sativum. Lineage (NCBI taxonomy): Eukaryota > Viridiplantae > Streptophyta > Magnoliopsida > Asparagales > Amaryllidaceae > Allium > Allium sativum. Next base: position 9,946,873 of record JASFAX010000027.1, on the reverse strand, counting down.
TGGTGTAAAGCTACCCGGACCCGCCCGGCTTAACTAGTAACCACAACAAAGTCTAATGTGAGAGGTTAAGGCGCATTAATTAATTAATGCCTCGTGATTAGGGTTAAGTCATGGACCGCTTGAACACTTAACCAATGAAACACGATGGGTTGGTAGGGTTAAGTCATGAACCTTGGGTACACTTAACCAACTTGGTACTTGAATGAGTTGGGTTAACCACGTTTAACCCATTAAGGAAACCCTAGTTACGTGGTCCTTTGCACCAGTAACCCTCTTAGTTGTATCATGATACCCTAGGGACTAGGCTAGGGAGGGGCACGAAGGATGACATGTAAGCGACCCAAACGACGGCTGAGTAGGTGCGCCGGTGTGGGTTCAGACGGGTCATGGTCGTGCACATGGTCCAGAGTTGGAAAAGCAGGCACGGGCACCAGTAGGTTTAGACTGTGCGTGCATTGATTCGTGTCGGTGGTTGACACCCTAGGACTTGATACACCCTAGGGTGGACCTAGCACAGTTTAGCTACACTTCGTAGTTGGGCCGTATGACACAGACACTTGACGAGTTAGGCTTAGGGAGCCGATCGACTAGACCGTGCTAGTTGGACCTTGGTTTGGGTCATTCCTGATGGTGGGCCAAAACTTGGGCCTAGGGATCACTGGGATCACTTCTAGTTTACACTTTGGACCTCGTATGAGGGTCACTTCATGTTATTGGGCCAAAGCTTGGGCCAAGGGATCAATACTTGTTTATTCAAGTCATGTTAGTTTGCTAGTACACCTGTGGTGCAAAACCTTAATCCTGATTATGCGATGACACCTTTATCTACCCTGTTAGTTAATCATCATGCTAGTATCCTTATGTTCATCCCTGCTGCTCATGCCAGTTAACTTTACCAGTTTACATTGATTGTAGTAGGGCTTACTCAGTCTTTTTGACTGACCTGTTTTCTTTCGCCTCTTTTCTTCCGTTCCCCCCCCCCCCCCCCAGGTTCTCAGGGAGGGAATACAGGAGCCTAGCTTGGATTTTGGATTGCTTGCTTGTGGGATTTCAGCTCATGTACGCTTTCTACATGAAGCTAGCTATGGTTCTCACGTATTTTGGGGATAGCACTTATGTATTTCTGTTTTCAGATGATGTTGTTTTATCTAGACTTGTTTATTTGGAAAATTGATATTATGTTGTACCGGACTTGTTTTGAAATGGTTTAAATCTTCCGCTGTTTTCTCTATGTTATTTACTCTGTTTACATATATATACATATGTTCTTGTTCTGCCTTGATATATCATTATGCATGTTTACATGATTCAAACGCCCCTCCAAAGTCAGTGCCCTTGCAAGAGTGGTACCGATGGAGGTGGGGTGTTACATATATTTTCTTTATTTCCTTATATGTACGTTCTTATCGTTTCAAATTTTGAATTTGTATATGTACATATATTTGCATGTTCAGTTGGCCCTCTTTAAAACAGAGATAAAAATTATGCTGCCGCTCGGGTTCGAACCCCCGACCTCCATGTTACAAATCCAATGCCTTAACCAACTGAGCCACAAAGTCTTTTGTTAATAAGTCTTAGAACAGTGATAATTATTGTTCTTTCCTTACTTCTCTTTTTCATGTTAGTTACAATACTTAAATTAAACCAATGCATGAATCTTTTTCTTTTAATGTTAATGCATTATGTTTGCAAATCAGTGCATGCAACATATTTACATCGCATGCAACCAATCTTTTTTTTTCATATATTAATTAATTTTCATTATACATCACCATATTAATCCTATCTGTGGATATATATATACATTTTTAATTACATTAAAAATACAGGGTGTTACATTCTCCCCCACTTAAAAGGATTTCGTCCCCGAAATCTTCTAGTTAGGAAGAATGTGTCATACCATCCAATCACTCATCTACTCAACCGTCCAATCACAGGCATCCATTGTCTTTAAGAGATTTCTAATGCTGTATGAACATATGCAAGAAGTGTTTGTATATGTCTTTATCTACTGTAAAATCAGGCAGTCTACTGATTCAGTCGACCTCCTTAATGCGAGTCATGTCAGTGCCATGCATCCAACCATGTATGCAAGCATCCCTAGTTATGTAAATACTATATGCGTGCACGGCCATTCATCCATATGCAACACCCATATGATAACATATCAAGTTCAAGTTACAAACGAATACATATCTGTAAATGCAATATGAAAGCGTCTGAACTGATCTAGTGCTTAATACGTATGTATATGCATCCACGAGCAACCATTAGCAACCACTCGCAACAATCAACCATAACATGTTTCAGATACATGTTTACACCCAAAAGAGTTTCTACCTAAAGATCGAAGATACGACCTAGAGGATATAATTTGGAAAAAGAGAAACAATTATGCGTAAAGCTCCTAAAACAAAGAAATCAAGGATGCACACTCAAGGAAAAGGGTATGATGCTAGTATCTAGCCTTCTTGAGCTTTACTCCATTGTATCTTAACTAATTTAACTTTATGATTGTTAAGTTCCGGATCTCCATTTCCAAAATAAACAGATGTCAATCACGGTACCAAGTATATGTACTAAGATGATTAGAGGTTTCCCTCTTATCCGTCGTGCCATAACTATAAGAGTCGAAAGGTCACTACGTGCTCTTTGGAGTGCCTGCCACAACTATTCATCTCTCACGCAAACCATACAAACCGAACTTGACATTCCTCAAGTACAAGCCCCAAAGGCCTAAACCAATATCAGACAAGCACCCAAGGAATATCTCTCCCGAATTTAGATGATCTACGTGAGATGATATAAGCAAACTCGATAGCTATTCTCAAATCCCTACTAACCAAAAAAATAAGCTGGTCGGACCAATTGGATTTGAGACTCTAGTGGAATCTTTCTACTATACAAGTACTATGGTGCAGAGACCCAACTATGGAAGTGGACATGAACAAATGGGAAGCGCTAGAACCTAAGGAAATAGTACAAACAACAAACTAGACTCTTCCAACAGAACTTTACTACCTTTCTCCTAGGTATTCTTGGTGGCGAAAGCATGTACTTGTCCTTCTGAAAATCTCGTCCTCGTTCTTGCCCTTGTCCTTAAGTATATGCCCTATCATACCCTAGTAAAGATACTTCCTTTTGTCTTAGGTTTTGTAATTTCTTCCTCCTTCGTGTGCTAAGTCTACATCCATGAATTCCTCATCCTAGGGTTATGCTCCTTAGCCAAACTCCTCATCCCCTTCCATGTGTAACCATGTTGACAAATATCTCGAAAGCTGCCTCCATCGTACAAAATCCCCTACAAAGCTTGAAAGAAAACTGGCCGCAGGTGAAACTACTATGGCTATAGATGGAAGTCGGGCACCACTTTACCCTTCGATGAGGTTACCTCCCAGAAAGCCAGGAGCCCCAGAGACTGAAGAAAGAAGGAAACGAGGACTCAAACAAAGAATCAAAAGATAGTTCTTATGGCTTTGGGGAATATGCCTTTTAAAACAAAACTTTTCTTTTGAAAATGCTTCTTTAAAAATTGTTTTGAAAAATAATTTTCAAATCTTTATCGGATCCGGTAACCTTCAGCTCTGATACCACGTGTAACACCCCACATCCGTTAGTGTCACTCACAAAGGGAATGCACTAAGTTCTGTGGAGCATTTTGGGTAAAAGATGCAGATAAATTACAAGACAGACAGAAATTAAACAGCGGAAAATAAAATGTTGCTTTATTGATAAAATAGTTTGTACAATGATTTCTTTACAATATCAGAGTATCATCTGTCTTACAAAGTAAAGAAGCATAAAAATACATTTATATTTCCCTAATTTTTAGCAAGAGCCAGCCATAGCATCTGAAAAGAGAATCCAAGCAAAACTTCGGCAAATCTTCAAGCTGGGAAAGAGTGACAGTCCAACTTAACCTGAGCTATACTACTCCTTCCTTTACTACCTGGGGGGGGGAACGGAAGAAAAGAAGAATAAAGAAAAACAGAGTCAGACATAAAGCCTGAGTAAGTTCAGTAACTTCTAGCATGTGAACATAGGAAAAACAAAATGACATGAATTAACTGAATACAAGATAACACCATGATGATAGGGTTGGCAAGATTAGACAAAATAATCACGGAATATGCTAAAATAAGATAAACTGGATATACTCTGATACTTCCGCCGCTTCGCTCTAATACTTCGCCGCTTCGCTATTTCCTTGTCATACTGATTCCTATATCTCTGCACCGCCTAACTAGTGTCCCAACTAGTAACGATAACGTGATCCCAATCCCTGTATTTTCCATTGCCTTCAGGCATCCATTTATTTATTTGTTACCTAGATTTAATCTAGGGTTTTCTACCAAGTGCTTTCTAGTTTCAACTAGAGTTTACGCTATCTGCTGAACGCTTCTCGGATTCAGGGTTTTTACCTCCTAGTCCAATCGATGCCCCCAAGTCTAGGACACACTACCTAGAGTGGTATATGTTCCTATACTTCCCCACGCATATATCGCGAACCGTTATCGCTTGTCTAGATGCACATGTCCCGTAATGTGCGGTCCGAGTCCTGTGTCAGGGCAAATCAAGGAATACAGAACTCGGTCGGGAGCTTTCAGATATCTGCCGATGCAGAAGCTAAGGTCTGTTTTTATTTCAGTGGCTATGGTCCCACTTGACCCCTCCCTCAACTAATGAAAGGCACACCTTGTAAAATGAGAACTATACGCCGGCCCCCGGTGCCCCCACTATCCTATGGCCATCCTCACCCATAACTAGATAGCAAGTATATGGTCTTTTGGAGTTCTCTGCCTTTCCGCTTCACGTGTCTTGATTGACTGAAGATGGATGGTAGACGACGAGTCGCTATCACAGGGCTACCGTTTGCTCGCCGAATCACGCCGGTCCATCCTAGTCTTTAGTTTGCCATGTATTGCAACCAAGGCATACCCCTGGTTCTTTTACGCAGACCTTAACCTCCGTGGGCCCAGGCGGATCATCTGCAGCCTCACAGAGGGATACCAAGAGTACCCTCACGTCCCCTCGAAGCCTCGGGCTTCGTAACCCAATTCGTTGGAGCCTTCTTCCTATTCAGACGGACATTCACTCCTTCCCATGTTATACTAAGAATTACTACTTAGTTTTACTAACTAAGATTTATCACTTAGTTTCCAGAATCGTTGTTTTCTTAACTAAGGTTTTCTACTTAGTTCCCTTTCCCGTCAATTTGGATTGGATAAGTGTCATTAGTCAATTCAAGCCAACTTAACCCTCTTCATTTACCCTGTTAAACTGGTTAAGTGTTGTCAGTAACTCATGTTGACTTAACCGTACCACAAACCAAGTTATATTGGTTAAGTATTTATTTCTTAACCCTACCCATTTACTCTGTGTTGGTTGAGTATTCCTTTTTAACTTAACCTGGCCCGTCTGTTTTAACTATCATGTTATTATTAATGGTTAAGTGTCAGTCTGAACCTAACCCCACCCATCAGTCTAGTTATCATGTTGAACTGGTTAAGTGTCTTAGTTAACTTAACCCTACTATTCTTGTTCTATCTTTAACTAAATAAATTAAAGCCATAACCACTCACATTAGACAGGTATTGTTGCGAATACTGGATTTGCCGGTTGGTTCCGGGCAGGTTTACATCGCAACTCAGTCTAACCTCGGGTTAGGCATATTCGTGTTTTCTAAGTTCAAAGGGTTTCAACTTATTTTCAAATCAAGTTTTGAAAGTAACCATCCCATTCGTCGGATCAGTTAGGGATAGCCAGGGAGAGCAAGAAACTTGTATTTTCCAAACTCAAGCCTAGACACTATCCTCTCTGTCACTCTAGAACTTTTTGGTGTGTCATTAAAAGAGATGTCGTTAATAATTTTGTCTAAATTTACATTTCCTCTTTTAGGACAAATTCTATAAGTAAATTAATGGTATGTGGATTTTACCAAATTAAGTGTCACTAACCATGATTTTTCTAATCCTGACAGTTATTCTCAATTATGGCCAATTTCACATTTATGCCAATATACTTATCGTGCCAAATTAGCTAATCTAATTCTGATTCAACATTCTAATTTACGTCAAACTAGACTTATTACTCTAGTTCGCTATTCATGTAAATGCTAGATTTACATGTCAATACTAGATTCAAATTACACATCTTATAATTCATGTCAAATTTATCCAATTTGCATTTCTATGAACATGCCATAATAAATGTTCCCAATTTATGCCAATTTCCTAGTTTATAACTATGTTTCTAGTAAATTTCATATTTTGCCCAAACCGCATTCCCACCGTTCGTATAATCGTGATTCAGTCTAGATTATAAATAAAGCTAGGCTCGTAGAAAATAGGGAATGAACCAAAGATGCTATGCAAAAGATAGACATACTAACTGGCATAAAAAGGGTTGAATAACGACGTCAATTCAAGAACATGGGTAGACCTAACTTAATAGGTAAATTCCCAAGGTCTAAAACCAAGAATAGATAGAATAAAGGCGTAGGTTCAAGAACATGGGTAGACCTAACTTAATAGGTAAATTCCCAACGTCTAAAACCAAAGAACAGACAAGATAGATTATCGGGTTCACAGTCACAAAATTTTAAACACTTTCCTAGTCATGAACCATAGGTGCTTAATCATAGTTGTCCTATTTATGTCATAGACAATAGTTTTGCTTCCTAATCAAAGGTATAGGCTATAGTCATGGAAATAATTCTCATGGTCACAGTCACAGTCATAGGCAATGTCCATAGTCATAGGCAATGTTCATAGTCTTAGGCAATGTTCATAGTCTTAGGCAATGTTCATAGTCTTAGGCAATGTTCATAGTCAAAGAGGTATATGGTTCTAAGGTCCATAGTTTCATAGTTACAGTCTTATTTGTCCTCGAAATCATAACAGTTCTTAATTTGGTCCAAAGAAATAGGCACTGATTCAATTGAAAGAATTGGAATACTCTTTTATTCCTTTAATTTCATGTCACGAAAAGAGAAACGTTCAAATCTAGAAATAACTGACTTACAGAGATTAGATTAGAATAGAAAGATGGCGTTGCTATGATTCGTAGAAAAACGGTCGTTGAAGTTGTTCGAATCTTCACTTGAATTCTAGCTTGAATCTCCTCTTTGAAAGTCTTTGAGCAGCAACTCCTCGTCTTGATTTATTTTATATATATTATTTTATCTATTATTTGATTTAGAGGAGGAGAGGTAGCCATGTTTACTAAGAATCTTTGCAGCATAAGGGTAGAGAAGAATTGTGAATAGAGAAGAAGACCAAGGCTGTTTATATAGTTGCTCAAGACCTTATCGTACACGCAGCGCTGAGTCAGCATTGAACCTAGTTAAGAAAATAGTCCAGGTTCGCAGATCAATCTAGCCAAATATTATCATACATGCAGTGCTAAGTTAGCATTGGGTCCCACAAGCTGTTTTGGCGCAGAAATTTGAATTTCGAACTTTTGAATTTCTGGAATTTATTTAACTTTTTATTCACATGAAATATTCTTATATGTATACAATTCCTTTAACGACCATTTTACGCGTATATATATATATATATATATATATATATATATATATATATATACGCACAACTTTCATTTTATTTTCAAAATTCAAACGATGTTGCACCGTTATTTAATTCTTGCCATATATCATTTACTATAGCCTTATCTTAAATTTTATCTTTTGTATACATATATTTCTACATATATATATATATATTCTCATGTATATACATATATTTTCTTTATTTCCTTATATGTACGTTCTTATCCTTTCAAATTTTGAATTTGTATATGTACATATATTTGCATGTTCAGTTGGCCCTCTTTAAAACAGAGATAAAAATTATGCTACCGCCGGGGTTCGAACCCCCTACCTCCATGTTACAAATCCAATGCCTTAACCAACTGAGCTACAAAGTCTTTTGTTAATAAGTCTTAGAACAATGATAATTATTGTTCTTTCCTTACATCTCTTTTTCATGTTAGTTTACTTAAATTAAACCAATGCATGAATCTTTTTCTTTTAATGTTAATGCATTATGTTTGCAAATCAGTGCATGCAACATATTTACATCGCATGCAACCAATCTTTTTTTTCATATATTAATTAATTTTCATTATACATCACCATATTAATCCTATCTGTGGATATATATATACATTTTTAATTACATTAAAAATACGGGGTGTTACATATTTTATAAACAGGAAAATAATCACAAGGACAAAATTAATGGCTTTTTTATTCATAAGGATAGCCCACTAAAATTTTACTCAAAAGGACAATACACTAATACATTTTATCCATCCTAAATCACGTGCTCCGTTTCTTCCCCGTCGCTTCTATCTCGCGTGTTTTTTTTCCTCGATCAATTTTACTCCAGCGCGAATTTAACTCCATGATTTTATTTTCAAACATCTCTCTTGTTCGATCATCTACAGAATCGTTCGAGCTCCTCAATTTATTCGATTTGCCCTAATTTTATCATGTGAAAAGCTTCGTCGATTCATAAGGACACGCGGATTTTGATTTGATAGGCTGTAAAGATGATCTCGTGATTTTGATTTTGTGAATTCGTCGTAGAAATCGACCGAGAGATAGGAGCGACGGAGATGAACGACGGAAGTTTCTTTTTTGGATGGTGAATTTAGCAGCAGTTCGTAGGTATCATTTTTCTATTTTTTAAGGTATCATTTTTCTTGTAATAACAGTGTTATGCCTCTGTTTTAATTTATTTTCTTGATATATTAGTTTTGTACCTGTACTGTTGCATTAACTTTGCAACTCAATCGAAATTATGTCATTTTAATCAATCAAAGTGGGATGTAAACATTTTTATTCATTAGTTTTAATTTAATTTATTAAAGCAATTTTTAATTATCATTTTTATATTTTTTTAGGTATCATCTTTAGTTTTTCTAGTTGAATTTACATCGTAGCAGTTTTTAGGTATCATTTTTATATTTTTTTATGTATCATTTTTATTGTTTCTAGTTGAATTTAAATCATAGCAGTTTTTAGGTATCATTTTTATATTTTTTTAGGTATCAGTTTTATATTATCAACATGAATGTACATCATAGCAGTTTTTAGTTATTATTTTTATATTTTTTTAGGTATCATTTTTATTTTTTTTCTAGTTGAATTTACATCATAGTAGTTTTTGGGTATCATTTTTATATTTTTTTAGGTATCATTTTTATTTTTTCTAGTTGAATTTACATCATAGCAGTTTTTTGGTATCATTTTTATATTTTTTAGGTATCAGTTTTATATTTTCAACATGCATGTACATCATAGCAGTTTTTAGTTATCAGTTCTATATTTTTTTAAGTATCAGTTTTATATTTTCTAGCCGAATTTCCAGTATTATGTTAGTATAAGTTTTGATTGTCTATGAAATACTTGCAGATACTACATGTTGGTGGAGATTACTTGAATTCAAGACTGGATTGCATACGAGTAAAAGTAAATGTATGAATGCATGCTTGGAATGGGGAGCAGTGTTCTATGTACTTAGATTGTGTAGGAAAAAATGTATCGTATTAAATCAGTTATGTATCATTGTAGGTATCATATGATATGATACAAGTGGGTATTATTGTGTATTACCGAGAATAATTTCATTTTTGTGACAATTGAATTGAATTGATTGCTATTATTTTTTTAATCATTAGGTATTATTGCGAATAAATATTATTTTTGTGAGATTTGAATTGAGTAGGTGGGTCTTATTTTTTTAATCAGTGGGTATCAGTTAGAATTAATGTTGTGTATCAAAAAAAGTCAATTACCAAAGCAAACAACACAAATCTACCTAAAAGCTGCTATGATGTAAATTCAACTAGAAAAATATAAAACTGATAACTAAAAAAATATAAAAATGATACCTAAAAACTACTACAATGTAAATTCAACTAGAAAATATAAAACAGATACCTAAAAAAATATAAAAATGATACCTAAAAACTGCTTTAATATTTTAACGACAAAAGTAATACAGAAAATGTTTGAATCACAATTTGATTGATTAAAATGAAATAAATTCAATTGAATTTACAAAGCTAGTGCAACAGTACAGCAACAAAATTAACACAGCAACAAAAAGTAATTTAAAAAAACATAGCACAGTGAATACAGAAAAATGATACCCAAAAAAATATAAAAATGATAAGTAAAAAATGCTTTACTGTTATAAATAAAAAGTAAAACAAAAAATACTTACATCACAATTCGCTTGATTATAACGAAATAATTTCGACTATAATACATAGATAATGCAACAATACAACTACAAAATAAATACAACATTAAAAACATTACAAATGAATATAAAACAGTGTTAAATAAACAAAAATGATACCTAAAAAAATATAAAAATGATACCCACGCGCTGAAAAGTTGAACATTAAAATTGCAAAACCAAAAAAAAAATCACGAATCACCTTGCGAAATAACCCTAAAACTAATCGGTAGAAATTATCATGAAATTATAATGATTATAGCAACAAATAAAAATCCAATCGAGGTTGATTTTTGAGATCGATTTCGTGCCCTAAATTTTGCTGTTTCTATTGATGAATGAGATTCGAGTGTAAGATATAGGCGGATTTGATTTGATTCGATTTCCGGTGAGATGATTTCATTAATTTTGATTTGCTGATTTCGTGGAAGAAGAAATCAGAGAAGAGAAAAATCTCTCCGTCGGCGGCGATTGAGTTAGGCGCGATTTCGTGGAAGAAGAAATCGGAGAAGATGAAATAATGGGTTTGTTTTGGGCTGGGCTAAATGTTGTCCTTCTGGATAAAATATATTAGTGGTGTCCTTATGGATAAAATATTAAACTAATTTGTCCTTAAATTTTTTTCCCCTTTTATAAATCATTTAAAATTCGTTTTCAAAACGATTTCAACTTCATATTCAATTTGAAATCAAAATTGAATATTCCATATCATCGATATATGAATGATAGTATTTTCAAAACATTAGATTTTGAAATCATTTCCTTTTGAATATTCATTATAAAAATTAATTAAATTGATATAAATATTATTCACGTCAAATTGGCGCATATCAAATCAACACGGCTTTATATATTGAAATATATTCGTGTCCATCCCAAATCGGACATCAAAATCATATTTTGATCTTTTATTGAATATTATTTTAAAATATTCATTATTTTAAAATATTCATTATTTTAAAAATATTTATTATTTCTGAACTGGAATCAGACATAGTCAATTACCATATAATGTGATTTATATGTATTTCATACACACATGTATACAACAACAATCAAACACAGTCACCATCATCCAGAGTGCATTCTACCCTGCATAAGCATTAAATATTAATAATCAATGCTTATAACAGCATGTCAACCAATCGATTGACATACAACTAAATATTGGGATTAGTGTATGTCCAATATCATCCCAATACCCGTGTGGGGTTTCAATCAACAAATATTGAATTTTATTTGTGCAGTTAGGCGATGTGTAAAATTTATCGTCCCAATCAATATCAGTCAAATGTGTGTATATAATCAAATCATACGATTTGTTTATGAATATTTATTTTATTCATATAAACGTTAAAAATTATATTTTTAACTATAAAACATTTATTCAATACATGAATATTTTATTCAGTCCATTTCACATCACAACCAATTTTCATAACACAATCGAACAAACAAACAAGTCGTCCATGGTTTGTGGACGACGGGTGTCGGGTGCTGCTAAGCACCGTCTACATCCTAGTCTATATTTCTAACTAGAAAATAAATTAAAGTGAGAAGTTCTCAGCGTGGGTTCCACTCCTCCATTCTTTATTTCTGAACGGTTCGAATATGCCCAAAATTCGAATGCGATCCTCTCTCGCTGTTCATAGTAAAAATCACGTTTTCAATATGATTTTTATTTTAAAAATCACATTTTTATGATGGCACTTCATATATATAAATCAAAATTTTACTTTGCTACATATATAAAAATAATATTTTTATATTCTCTATTATGTAAAAATCAAATCTCTATGGTTCTAAAAATCATATCTTTCTATGTATACAATCGTGTTTTCTCAATCAAAGATCATACTTTTCCATGAACTAAAAATTATATTTTTATATACATAAAAATCTCATCTTTATGTTAATAAAAATCCTATCTTTACATAAATAAAAATCGTATGTTCATATGGTTAAAAATCATATCTTTCTATTTTAAAAATCATAACTTTTCTCTTTTAAAAATCATGACTTTATACGAATAAAAGTCTTAACTTTACACGAATAAAAATACAATCTTTCCCTAAATAAAAATATAATCTTTTCCTAAATAAAAATATAATCTTTATACTTCAAAGATCATATCTTTATTTTCGTAGAACAATGTATATTTATGTTCATGAAAACCATATTTTTAAATTAACTAAACTATATAAAATAAAATAAAATGCACCTTTTTTTGTTTTGGTGGTTGGAGGGGCTCGGGGAGGACCTGGAAGTAGCGCCGGCTGGAGGGGCTGGCCTAAGGCGGCGGAGCTCGTCGGAGCTGGTGCCAGGAGGGCGCGGGCCCAGGCTGTGGCGGCGCTAGGGTTTTAGGGTGATGGGGTTTCAAATAGGGAAGGAGAATGCTAGAGGAGCGGAGGGGGTGCGAGGGTGGAGGCGCCGGTAGGGGTTGCCTGGTAGTGGGTAGCGAGGGTGAATCAGAGGAGCGACGGGATAGTTTCTTTTTTTTATTTGTAAACCCGATATCGGGTTTGGAAGAGAGAAGGGAGGGTTGACCCCCTTTTTCTATTATTTTTTAATTTAATTATTCTCAAAATGTAACTTTTAATTTCGACCTCCGAACGAGAACCAACGACTATCACCCATAGCTAATTACCCCCATTCCTAAAACAATGGGATATGTCCCGTAAGCCAATTCAATCATTTTGATCAGTTTTCATTTAAATTAAAATATAAATCCATATATTCAATTTTAAACGTACGTTTCAATTTACTGGGGCCACATACTGACTCTAAAAATTCGATAAAAATTATTTCTAGCTTTCTATTGACTATACAGTCCTAACAAAACTAATTTCATTGAATTCTGAGACCGTTTGAAAATGGCCTTTTTTCGTCGATCCAAATTGACAGAAAATGTCAAAACACGTTTTCCTTTGCCACACTCACATATTGATTCCAAAAATTATGAATTTTGGAATCTAGCAATAATTTCAAATCCCGGATGCAAAAAAAGTGGTTTCGTCGAAAACGGAGGTCGTTTGCAAAATTTCCATGTTTAAGGGCTATACTTTCCATAGCGACTATTCTGAATTTTCAACTGGGTATAACTTTTTATTCCCACTATGAAATTTCAATTTTTCGGATTCGTTGGAAAGATATTTTCAAATGGATTCTAATATTTTTGGTTTTTCCAAAATCCAGTTTATATTGAATCCTGTACATTCATTTGAAATTTGAAATCGAATTTTCGTACTACCACGCCATTTCCATTTTATTTTATAATTAAAATAAAATTACTCGTTTTAACTTCGTTGAAAATAAATTTTCCGTCGTTATTATTTAAAATAATTCATTTCAAATATTCAAAATTCATTAAAATTACCAAAATAAAAAATTTAAATTGGTTCTGATTTTCCGTGTTGTTACACTTTGTTTCTCAAATGAGGTATATTTGTTTACTTGTGTATTGCTGTTTCCTCGGGCCAGGCCCGAGTGAGGGTAGAAAGAACCCATCGACTAAGGAAACCTACTCAAAAGGTGCACCAGTTAGATATATATATATATATATATATATATAGTATGCAAATAGTTTTTTATAAGTATATTTTATATTGTATAATGGTTGAGTGGTAAGCAATAGAGCCAGCACTGTCTGTTGTGTGCATATATGATGTAACTTAAGTTTCTACTTTTGATAGAAGTAAGTAGGTATACCCATACAAGTTTGTTCTACTATGCTTCTTTACAATGTTATGGTATTGCACTGTTTGCACGATGCACAGTTGGCTTTACAACGTATTACTGTGTATCTGGCAATGACACTTCACAAATGTTCTACTTGTCAATAATTTGTATTTTTATTTCAAATTCATAGTAGTTTATATTCTTATTAAGTAATTATCTGTGACTTTAAGCATGCTTCTCCAAAGAAGTGCTCAACCATACTCTAGCATGGCTTCCCTAAACTTGGCAAATACCATTTCTATAAATAAAGTTATTTTAACTTTATTTGTATTGTGCATATTAAGGGTTATCGTTAAAATAAAACTTAATTCAAAGTGGATCCCTTTTATTAATTTCAATGTAAAGTGAGTTGTATTTTCGCAAATTTTGCGCTATTGCAAAAAATGTTTCTGAAATGTCTGCATTTATTGTGAAAAAATTCTGATACATCAGGAACTATTACATAGCTGAAAGGAAAATAAGTTTCTGGAATGTCTACACTTAGTTTGAAAAAGTGTAGACATATCGGTCATTATTTCATAGTATATTGTTTAACTGAAAATAAGTTGCTGAAGTGTCTACAATTATTTGTGAATAAATGCTGACATATCTGCAAAAACCCTCCACTTATAAACATGTTTCATTGTATCAAAAAATTGCAGGCATGTCTGAATTTTTTCTGTATAGTCGCTGCTATTTCTGCAATTGTACTCAAAGTGATATAATTTTCATTTATATGCAATGCTCATTATTTTTTTTTAATGTTTTTTATGCAATAATAATATGATATTTGAATAAGTGTGGGCATTGAATTTGAATGTTTGAAGAAAGCAGCAAAAATTACATAAAAACGTGCTACACTTCAAAATTATTGCTGTGATATTTGCGATTTTTCAAAAAATTATTGGATTTCCTGCATTTTCGTTGAAATATATAAAAAAGTTGAAATATTTTTTTGTACTTTTTTACAAAAATATTGGTAGGGGCTGGGATGATGGTTTTTAAATTATTATTGGTATAAAATGTACACTAACACTTATATATATATATATGTATATAAATTGATATATATATATATATATATATATATATTTGTGCATGTCATCCTTGCGCAGGGGCCATGCTAATCTTCCCTGTATCATTCCAATATATATATATATGTTGAGAAATGGTCCGTATATATATATATATATATGTATGTATGTATGTATGTATAGGTTCGGCTCCTCCTCTTATTTTACACGTGAGATTTCCCTTGAATCACAGCCACACATCCACCTTTCTTTCTCTTTCCACTACACAATATAAAACAAAATGTAGATGTGCGGCTGTGATTCAAGGGGTATCTCATGTAAAATAAGAGGAGGAGCCGAACCTTCCTCATATATATATATATATATATATATATATATATATATATATTGTAGCGACCCGAACTTCCCCATGAAGGGAAGCCCAGATTGACTTTGAGAACACGACAAATCATTGCACAAACAGAAGAACATTTCATTGCTTATTACAACAATTTCATCAGAATACACAGAGTATGAATAAATATTATACATTTACTATATATCATAGATTTACAAGTTATAATGCAGTGGAAAAATAATATAAAACACAACTGAAAAGAATATCCGGATACAGAGCTTTCCGAATATCATTCCAGCTGTAAACCACGATCCTATGAATATAAATCTGCAAAACCAAAACTACTAGCTGTCCATGTGGAAATAGGGGCACCCAGAGTTTAGGTTAAAAACAATAAATTCCAGGTCAGTCATGTGACTGGTGTGGGAACTAAAACAATTATTTAAAACTTTTCGTTAAATCAGATATATCAAGAGACTACGCCGTATAACACGGAACGGGTTTCCTCCCAAGAATACCAATGCATAAAACAAAATTGCGCAATACTTTTTGGAAAAATGAAGCTATTATAAGACCCAGGTCCCATCACACAATGCAACGCAAGCCAGAGGATAGGGTTTTCCCTTATAATAGCCAAACATGCTTGGTACGTTTATAACAAATCGTTTGATACTATTATAAGTGCATAGTATATAAAACAACTTCAAATATAAATGTATCAATCCTAGACGGCATGGGTACCATATATCATGTCGCCAATACTAGGCTCTACAATCAAAATCGCAATTGTCACGTATTGGAAGTTGGATTTCCGTCTGTAAACCGAGGCAAGGGATCGTCCTCACCGCATCGAGACAATCTTGCCCATGTCTCAGGTCAGAGCTCGAGTGACCTTTGGATCATCAGGACCGGTCCACACAGAGTGGATTAAAATGCCTGAACAATGCGTTTCCCCGCCCTATGGGGCGTAAATGAGCCAAATGACTCCATCGGCCTGGGATCGACCGATATAAATGAGGCGCCTCATATCCATCATCCACATAAGTAAAATGCCAGGGCATGCCAAACGCTGACACCACTCCTAGCTAGAAGGAAACGCATGCCCTCCCTGAGGTCCTCTCCCGTTTCTGGTTCTAACGGTGTGTGAGGCTCGTGAATTAACGCTATATTTAAGCCGTGCTTTGATCATCAACCACAAGATTCTGCTTTTTAACAGAAGCCTTGATCATTTACATCTCAGCCTGCCACACAGGCAATTCACGCTATGCAACCGATGTCTATCAATCACACAGAATGAAATCTGATGTCAGACACACATCCATTTACAAGTTCGTTCTGGGTCTGAATGAAACCGGAGGCACCTTATTCCTCCCTCATATGTCCAATACAGGGGAGAGGCCCTCGCATATCCGTCGATCCCCAAGTACGTCTGGACGATCACCACTTATTACCTTGCCTTGGGTGTACAGCCTAATCAAGACATCAGTAATTATCCAAACTGTAACACCCCACGTCCGTTAGTGTCACTCACAAAGGGAATGCACTAAGTTCTGTGGAGCATTTTGGGTAAAAGATGCAGATAAATTACAAGACAGACAAATTATTTAACAGTGGAAAATAGAACTTTGCTTTATTGATAAAATAGTCTGTACAAGATTCTTTTACAATATCAGAGTATCATCTGTCTTTATAAAATAAAGAAGCATGAAAATACATTTATATATTCCCCAATGTAGCAAGAGCCAGCCATAGCATCTGGAAGAGAATCCAAAGACAACTTCGTCAAATCTTCAAGCTGGGAAAGAGCAACGGTCCAGTCTAATCCTGAGTTATACTATTCCCTCCTCAACTACCTGGGGGGGGGAACGGAAGAAAAGAAGACGAAAGAAAAACAGAGTTAGACATAAAGCCTGAGTAAGTTCAGTAACTTCTAGCATGTGAACATGGAAAAACAAAACGACATGAATTAACTGAATACAAGATTACACCATGACGATAAGGTCAACAAGATTAGACAAGGTAGTCACAAGATATGCTAAGATCATTGGATACGCTCTAATACTTTCGCAGCTTCGCTATTTCCTTGTTATACTGGTTTCTATATCTCTGCACCACCTAACTAGTGTTCAACTAGTAACGATAACGTGATCCCAACCCCTGTAGTTTCCATTGACTTCAGGCATACATTTATTATTTATTACCTAGATCTAGTCTAGGGTTTTCTATCAAGTGCTTTCTAGATTTAACTATAGTTTTACGCTATCTGCTGAACGCTTTTCGAGTTCAGGGTTTATGCCACCTAGTCCAACTAGGGATTACGCTACCTGTCGAACACTGCCCCCAAGTCTAGGACACACTACCTAGAGTGGTATATGTTCCTAGGCTTCCCCACGCATGTATCGCGAATCGTTATTGCTTGTCTAGATGCACATGTCCTGTAATGTGCGATCCGAGTCCCGTGACAGGGCAAATCAAGGAATACAGAACTCGGTCGGGAGCTTTCAGATATCTGCCGATGCAGATGCTAAGGTCTGTTTTTATTCCAGTGGCTATGGTCCCACCTGACCCCTCCCTCAGCTAATGAAAGGCACACCTTGTAAAATGAGAACTATACGCCGGCCCCCGGTGCCCCACTATCCTATGGCCATCCGTAACCATAACTAGATAGCAAGTATATGGTCTTTTGGAGTTCTCCGCCTTTCCGCTTCACGTATCTCGATTGACTCAAGATGGATGGTAGACGACGAGTTGCTATCACAGGGCTACCGTCTTCTCGCCGAATCACGCTGGTCCATCCTAGTCTTTAGGTTGCCACATATATATTGCAACCAAGGCATACCCTCGGTTCTTCTAACGCAGACCTTAACCTCTGTGAGCCCAGGATGATCATCTGCAGCCTCACAGAGGGATACCAAGAGTACCCTCACGTCCCCTCGAAGCCTCGGGCTTCGTAACCCAATTCGTTGGAGCCTTCTTAAAACCAGATGGATGTCCGCTCCTTCGTGTTATACTAAGAATTACTACTTAGTTCTACTAACTAAGGTTTACCACTTAGTTTCCAAATTCCTTGTTTTCTTAACTAAGTTTTACTACTTAGTCCCTTTTTCAACTGAGGTTTACTACTTAGTTTTCTTTCTCGCCAGGTTGGGTTGGTTAAGTGTCTTTAGTCGATTCAAGCTATCTTAACCCTCTTCCCTTATCCTATTACACTGGTTAAGTGTTATCCCTTTATGCTTTTTACTTAACCCTATTCATTTATCATATTCTGATGGTTAAGCGTTCAAGTTTACTTAACCCTATGGTCTAGTCCAGCTAACATATTAATTTGGCTAAGTGTATTACTTAACCCCAACCTCTAGTCTAATTAACATGTTAAATTGGCTAAGTGTATTAACTTTACTTAACCCCACCTTCTAGTCTAGTCAACATGTTAATTTGGCTAAGTATTCCCATGGACTTAACCCTCCCATTCTAGCTTTAACTGTGCTAAGTTGGTTAAGTGTTCCTTAACCTTCCCATTCTAGCTTAACCGTGTTAGGTTGGTTAAGTGTTCATATGAACTTAACCTTCCCATTCTAGCTTAACTTTGTTAAGTCGGTTAAGTGTTCCTATGGACTTAACCCACCCATTCTTGCTTAACTGTGTTAAATTGGTTAAGTGTTTCTATGGACTTAACTCTCCCATTCTTGTTCTAGCTTTAATTAATAAATTAAAGCCGCAACCTATCACATTAGACAGATATTGCTGCGGTTACTGGATGTGCCGGTCGGTTCCGGGCAGGTTTACACCGCAACTCAGTCTAACCTCGGGTTAGGCATATTCATGTTTTCTAATTTCAAAGGGTTTTTGATTAATTTCCAAATATGGTTTTGAAAACAACCGTCCCGTCCTTCGGATCAGTTAGGGATAGCCAGGGAGGGCAGGAAACTTGTATTTTCCAAACCCAAGCCTAGACACTATCCTCTCTGTCACCCTAGAACTTCTGGTCTATGTGTTATAAAAAGGGATGTTATCAAAATACTTTTCTTTTGCTTATAAATTGTTAACAATTTATTCCAAAAGCCCATTTCCCCTTTTTAGACAAATTTGGCCTATATTTATTTGTCAAGCCTACTCGTATACTTATATTCTAGGCCCAAGTCCTAACCCAACATGCAGTTTAGGCCATTTCCTATTTCATTGCCGAAACTGGATTAAATATCCTAGTTTATAATTTATGGCCAAAACTTAACCAAGTTACATATTTTGTGGTAAATGAACAATTTAACATTTATGACGAATTCTATAAGTAAATTACTCCTAATTTACTTATTTCATTACTACTCTTTTAATGTACATTGTCACATTTATTATTATAGCCCATTCTCTCTTATTTATCATATTTATACTTTTTGGTATGTAAATTATACCAAATTTAGTGTCGCTAACCATAATTTATTCTAAACATGACAATTGCTCACAATTATGAATAAATTCAAAATTGTGCTAATATACTTATTCCAAATCAACCTTAATTAACCCAATCTTGGTTTAACATCCTAATTCACAATTTATGGCAAAACTAGAATTATTTTTCTAGTTTACATTTTATGCCTAAAATTTAGCTTACTTACTAACGCTAAATTTAATATGTCAAAATCACATATTCCCTAATCCATGTCAAATTTCCCCGTTTTCATTTTAATATGCATGTCATAATACATATTCCAAATTATGCCAATTTCCAAGTTTACAATTACGTTCATATTCATTTCCATGTTTTTCCCCAAATCGCATTCCCACCGTTCGAATAATCGTGATTCAACCTAGATTATAAATAAATCTAGATTCATAGATAAAAAGGGAATGAATCAAAATGACAAGAAGGAATAATTGGCATAAAAAGGTTTGGATAACAATGCAGGTTCAAGAAGATGGGTAGACCTAACTAAATAGGTAAATTCCCACTGTCTTAAAACCAAAGAATGGGCAAAATAGGTTCAAGAACGTGGGTAGACCTAACTTAATAGGTAAATTCCCACTGTCTTAAAACCAAAGAAAAACCAAGGAACAGGTAGAATAAAAAATTGGGTTTAGACCCAACTTCTCAATCACAAAACTAAAGCAATATTTTCCTAATCATAAATCATGGGTGTCAAAATCACAGTTGTCCTCATTATGTCATAAGTAATAATTTATGTCCAAATCAAAGGTATAGGCCTAGTCAAGGAAATAATCCTTGTAGTCACAGTCACAGTCATAGGAAATGTCCATAGTCATATGCGATGTTCATAGTCCAAAAGGGAAAATAATTCCCATAGTCATAAGTCATTGTCATAGGCAATGTTTATATGTCCCAAAATCAAAGGCTTATGTCATAGTCCAAAGGCATATGCTTTCAAAGGCCACAGTTCTATAGTCATAGTCACGGTTACAGTCTTATTTGTCCTCGAATCATAACAGTTCTTAATTCAGTCCAAGAGTATAAACACAGATTCGAAGAGAGAGAGAGAGATTTGGCATATTCCTTTATTCCTTTAATTTCATGTCACAAATAAAACAAAATATTCAGATCTAGAAATAACCAACTTACAGAAAATAGATCTAGAAAAGAAGGAAAGTGTGGCTATGATTCGTGCGTCTTTGCTTGAAACTTGTTTGAGCTAGCCTTTGAATTCTTCACTTGAAACTTTGATTTGAATTCCTCCTTAAAAGTCTTTTAGCAGCATCTCCTCGTCTTGAATCATATTTTATTTTATTTATTAATTTAATTAAAGAGGAGAGGAAGAGGCCATGAATCTAAGCAGCATAAGGATAGAAGAGAGAGGTGCAAAGAGGAATGGAGACTAGGGCTGTTTATATAGCTGCTCAAGACCTTATCGTACACGCAGCGCTGAGTCAGCATTGAACCCAGTTAAGAAAATAGTCCAGGTACGTAGATGAATCTAGCCAAACCTTATCATACACGCAGTGCTGAGTCAGCATTGGGTCCCACAAGCTATTTTGGCGTAGAAATTTGAATTTCGAATGAATTGTTTGGCGTAGAAGTTTGATTTTCGAACTTTTGAATTTCTGGAATTTATTTAACTGTTTTATTCACATGAAATATTCTTATATGTATACAATTCCTCTAACGACCATTTTACGCGTATATATATACGCACAACTTTCATTTTATTTTCAAAATTCAAATGATGTTGCCATATTTCATTGACTGTAGCCTTATCTTAAATTTTATCTTTTGCATATATATATATATATTTATATTCTCATATGTATATATATTTTCTTTATTTCTTTATATGTACGTTCTTATCCTTTCAAATTTTGAATTTGTATACATACATATATTTGCATGTTCAGTTGGCCCTCTATAAAACAAAGATAAAAAAATTATGCCGCCGCCGGGGTTCGAACCACCGACCTCCATGCTACAAATCCAATGCCTTAACCAATTGAGCTACAGAGGCTTTTGTTAATAAGTCTTAGAACAATAATAATTATTGTTCTCTCCTTACTTCTCTTTTTTCATGTTAGTTACAATACTTAAATTAAACAAGTACATGGATCTTTTTCTTTTAATTTTTCTTTTAAAAATTAATTATACTTTAATTTGAGAATCTTAATGTCACAGAATTACGGGGTGTTACATTCTCCCCCACTTAAAAGGATTTCGTCCCCGAAATATTCAAGTTAGGAAGAATGTGTCCTACCATCCAATCACCCATCTACTCAACCATTCAATCACAGGCATTCATTGTCCTTAAAAGATTTCTAATGCTTTCATGTTCGTATGCATAGTGTGTGTATATGTCTCTATCTAATGCAAAATCAGGCGGTCTACTGATTCAGTTGACCTCCTTAATGCAAATCATGTTAGTGCCATGCGTCCAATCATGCATGCAAACATCCCTAGTCATGTAAATACTACATGCATGCACAGCCATTCAACCATATGCAACGCCCATATGATATCATATCAAGTTCAACTTATAAACAAATGCATATATGTAAATGCAATATGAGAGCGTCCGAACTTGATCTAGTGCCTAATACGTATGCATATGCATCCACGAGCAACCATTTGCAACCACTTGCAACCATTCAACCATAACATGTTTCAAATACATGTTTACATCCATTGGCTTCTACCTAAGGATCGCAGATACGACCTAGAGGATATACTTTGGAAGGAGAGAAACAACTACGCGTAATGCTCCTAAACAGAGAAATCAAGGATGCACCCTTAAGGAAAAAAGGGCATGTTGCTAGTATCTAGCCTTCTTGAGCTTTACTCTACTGTATCTTAACCAATTTATCTTCATGATTGTGAAGTTCCTAACCTCCATTTCCAAAATAAACAGATGTCAATCACGGTACCAAGTGTATGATTAGAGGTCTCTCCCTTATCCAACATGCCATAACTATAAGGGTTGAAAGATCACTACGCGCTTTTTAGAGCACCTATCACAACTATTCATCTCTCACGCAAACCATCCTAGTTGAACTCGACATTCCTCAAGTACAAGCCCCAAAGGCCTAAACCAATATCAAACAAGCATCCAAGGAATATCTCCTCCGAATTTAGACGATCTACGTGATATGATATAAACAAACTCGATAACTATTCTCAAACCCCTACTATCCAAAAATAAACGGGTCGAACCACCTACTGGGTTTGAGACTGATTGGGATCTTCTTACTATACAAGTACTAAGGTGCAGAGACTTAACTATGGAAGCAAATATGAATAGATGCGAAGCGCTAAAACCGAAGGAAAGAGTATGAACAGAAAACTAGATTCTTTCCAATAGAAACTTTTACCACCTATCTCCTAGGTATGCTTAGCATGTACTTGTCCTTCTAAAAATCTTGTCCCTCGTCCTTGCCCTTGTCTTTAATTATATGCCCTATCATACTCTAGTAAGGATACTTCCTCTTTTATAATTTCTTCCTCCTTCGTGAGCTAACCTATCTCCATGCATTCCTCATCCTAGGGTTTTGTCCATTTTGCCAAACTCCTCATCCCTTTCCATGTATTGCTATGTTGGCAAATCTCTCGAAAACTGCTTCCATCATACAGAAAAACCTTATAAACTTGAAAGAAGACTGGTCGTAAGTGGAACGAATACGGCTATAGATGGAGGACGGGCACTACTTTGCCCTTCGATGAGGTTACCTCCCAGAAAGCCAGGAGCCCTAGAGACTAAAGAAAGAAGGAGACAAGAATTCAAACAGAGGAAGAGAAGACAGTGCATATGGCTTTGGGGAATATTCCTTTAAAACAAAACTTTTCTTTTGAAAATGCTTCTTTAAAAAACCATTTTGAAAAATAATTTTTCAAATCCTTTATCTGATCCGGTAACCTTCAGCTCTGATACCACGTGTAACACCCCATGTCCGTTAGTGTCACTCACAAAGGGAATGCACTAAGTTCTGTGGAGCATTTTGGGTAAAAGATGCAGATAAATTACAAGACAGACAAATTATTTAACAGTGGAAAATAGAACTTTGCTTTATTGATAAAATAGTTTGTACAAGATTCTTTTACAATATCAGAGTATCATCTGTCTTTATAAAATAAAGAAGCATGAAAATACATTTATATATTCCCCAATGTAGCAAGAGCCAGCCATAGCATCTGGAAGAGAATCCAAAGACAACTTCGTCAAATCTTCAAGCTGGGAAAGAGCAACGGTCCAGTCTAATCCTGAGTTATACTATTCCCTCCTCAACTACCTGGGGGGGAATGGAAGAAAAGAAGACGAAAGAAAAACAGAGTCAGACATAAAGCCTGAGTAAGTTCAGTAACTACTAGCATGTGAACATGGAAAAACAAAACGACATGAATTAACTGAATACAAGATTACACCATGACGATAAGGTCAACAAGATTAGACAAGGTAGTCACAAGATATGCTAAGATGACTGGATACGCTCTAATACTTTCGCAGCTTCGCTATTTCCTTGTTATACTGGTTTCTATATCTCTGCACCACCTAACTAGTGTTCAACTAGTAACGATAACGTGATCCCAACCCCTGTAGTTTCCATTGACTTCAGGCATACATTTATTATTTATTACCTAGATCTAGTCTAGGGTTTTCTATCAAGTGCTTTCTAGATTTAACTATAGTTTTACGCTATCTGCTGAACGCTTTTCGAGTTCAGGGTTTATGCCACCTAGTCCAACTAGGGATTACGCTACCTGTCGAACAACGCCCCCAAGTCTAGGACACACTACCTAGAGTGGTAAATGTTCCTAGGCTTCCCCACGCATGTATCGCGAATCGTTATCGCTTGTCTAGATGCATATGTCCTGTAATGTGCGATCCGAATCCTGTGACAGGGCAAATCAAGGAATACAGAACTCGGTCGGGAGCTTTCAGATATCTTCCGATGCAGATGCTAAGGTCTGTTTTTATTCCAGTGGCTATGGTCCCACTTGACCCCTCCCTCAGCTAATGAAAGGCACACCTTGTAAAATGAGAACTATACGCCGGCCCTCGGTGCCCCACTATCCTATGGCCATCCGCAACCATAACTAGATAGCAAGTATATGGTCTTTTGGAGTTCTCCGCCTTTCCGCTTCACGTATCTTGATTGACTCAAGATGGATGGTAGACGACGAGTTGCTATCACAGGGCTACCGTCTTCTCGCCGAATCACGCTGGTCCATCCTAGTCTTTAGGTTGCCACATATATATTACAACCAAGGCATACCCTCGGTTCTTCTAACGCAGACCTTAACCTCTGTGAGCCCAGGATGATCATCTGCAGCCTCACAGAGGGATACCAAGAGTACCCTCACGTCCCCTCGAAGCCTCGGGCTTCGTAACCCAATTCGTTGGAGCCTTCTTAAAACCAGATGGTTGTCCGCTCCTTCGTGTTATACTAAGAATTACTACTTAGTTCTACTAACTAAGGTTTACCACTTAGTTTCCAAATTCCTTGTTTTCTTAACTAAGTTTTACTACTTAGTCCCTTTTTCAACTGAGCTTTACTACTTAGTTTTCTTTCTCGCCAGGTTGGGTTGGTTAAGTGTCTTTAGTCGATTCAAGCTATCTTAACCCTCTTCCCTTATCCTATTACACTGGTTAAGTGTTATCCCTTTATGCTTTTTACTTAACCCTATTCATTTATCATATTCTGATGGTTAAACGTTCAAGTTTACTTAACCCTATGGTCTAGTCCAGCTAACATATTAATTTGGCTAAGTGTATTACTTAACCCCAACCTCTAGTCTAATTAACATGTTAAATTGGCTAAGTGTATTAACTTTACTTAACCCCACCTTCTAGTCTAGTCAACATGTTAATTTGGCTAAGTATTCCCATGGACTTAACCCTCCCATTCTAGCTTTAACTGTGCTAAGTTGGTTAAGTGTTCCTTAACCTTCCCATTCTAGCTTAACCGTGTTAGGTTGGTTAAGTGTTCATATGAACTTAACCTTCCCATTCTAGCTTAACTTTGTTAAGTCGGTTAAGTGTTCCTATGGACTTAACCCACCCATTCTTGCTTAACTGTGTTAAATTGGTTAAGTGTTTCTATGGACTTAACTCTCCCATTCTTGTTCTAGCTTTAATTAATAAATTAAAGCCGCAACCTCTCACATTAGACAGATATTGCTGCGGTTACTGGATGTGCCGGTCGGTTCCGGGCAGGTTTACACCGCAACTCAGTCTAACCTCGGGTTAGGCATATTCATGTTTTCTAATTTCAAAGGGTTTTTGATTAATTTCCAAATATGGTTTTGAAAACAACCATCCCGTCCTTCGGATCAGTTAGGGATAGCCAGGGAGGTCAGGAAACTTGTATTTTCCAAACCCAAGCCTAGACACTATCCTCTCTGTCACCCTAGAACCTTCTGGTCTATGTGTTATAAAAAGGGATGTTATCAAAATACTTTTCTTTTGTTTATAAATTGTTAACAATTTATTCCAAAAGCCCATTTCCCCTTTTTAGACAAATTTGGCCTATATTTATTTGTCAAGCCTACTCGTATACTTATATTCTAGGCCCAAGTCCTAACCCAACATGCAGTTTAGGCCATTTCCTATTTCATTGCCGAAACTGGATTAAATATCCTAGTTTATAATTTATGGCCAAAACTTAACCAAGTTACATATTTTGTGGTAAATGAACAATTTAACATTTATGACGAATTCTATAAGTAAATTACTCCTAATTTACTTATTTCATTACTACTCTTTTAATGTACATTGTCACATTTATTATTATAGCCCATTCTCTCTTATTTATCATATTTATACTTTTTGGTATGTAAATTATACCAAATTTAGTGTCGCTAACCATAATTTATTCTAAACATGACAATTGCTCACAATTATGAATAAATTCAAAATTGTGCTAATATACTTATTCCAAATCAACCTTAATTAACCCAATCTTGGTTTAACATCCTAATTCACAATTTATGGCAAAACTAGAATTATTTTTCTAGTTTACATTTTATGCCTAAAATTTAGCTTACTTACTAACGCTAAATTTAATATGTCAAAATCACATATTCCCTAATCCATGTCAAATTTCCCCGTTTTCATTTTAATATGCATGTCATAATACATATTCCAAATTATGCCAATTTCCAAGTTTACAATTACGTTCATATTCATTTCCATGTTTTTCCCCAAATCGCATTCCCACCGTTCGAATAATCGTGATTCAACCTAGATTATAAATAAATCTAGATTCGTAGATAAAAAGGTAATGAATCAAAATGACAAGAAGGAATAATTGGCATAAAAAGGTTTGGATAACAATGCAGGTTCAAGAAGATGGGTAGACCTAACTAAATAGGTAAATTCCCACTGTCTTAAAACCAAAGAATGGGCAAAATAGGTTCAAGAACGTGGGTAGACCTAACTTCATAGGTAAATTCCCACTGTCTTAAAACCAAAGAAAAACCAAGGAACAGGTAGAATAAAAAATTGGGTTTAGACCCAACTTCTCAATCACAAAACTAAAGCAATATTTTCCTAATCATAAATCATGGGTGTCAAAATCACAGTTGTCCTCATTATGTCATAAGTAATAATTTATGTCCAAATCAAAGGTATAGGCCTAGTCAAGGAAATAATCCTTGTAGTCACAGTCACAGTCATAGGAAATGTCCATAGTCATATGCGATGTTCATAGTCCAAAAGGGAAAATAATTCCCATAGTCATAAGTCATTGTCATAGGCAATGTTTATATGTCCCAAAATCAAAGGCTTATGTCATAGTCCAAAGGCATATGCTTTCAAAGGCCACAGTTCTATAGTCATAGTCACAGTTACAGTCTTATTTGTCCTCGAATCATAACAGTTCTTAATTCAGTCCAAGAGTATAAACACAGATTCGAAGAGAGAGAGAGAGAGAGAGAGATTTGGCATATTCCTTTATTCCTTTAATTTCATGTCACAAATAAAACAAAATATTCAGATCTAGAAATAACCAACTTACAGAAAATAGATCTAGAAAAGAAGGAAAGCGTGGCTATGATTCGTGCGTCGTTGCTTGAAACTTGTTTGAGCTAGCCTTTGAATTCTTCACTTGAAACTTTGATTTGAATCCCTCCTTAAAAGTCTTTTAGCAGCATCTCCTCGTCTTGAATCATATTTTATTTTATTCATTTATTTAATTAAAGAGGAGAGGAAGAGGCCATGAATCTAAGCAGCATAAGGATAGAAGAGAGAGGTGCAAAGAGGAATGGAGACTAGGGCTGTTTATATAGCTGCTCAAGACCTTATCGTACACGCAGCGCTGAGTCAGCATTGAACCCAGTTAAGAAAATAGTCCAGGTACGTAGATGAATCTAGCCAAACCTTATCATACACGCAGCGCTGAGTCAGCATTGGGTCCCACAAGCTATTTTGGCGTAGAAATTTGAATTTCGAATGAATTGTTTTGGCGATGAAGTTTGATTTTCGAACTTTTGAATTTCTGGAATTTATTTAACTGTTTTATTCACATGAAATATTCTTATATGTATACAATTCCTCTAACGACCATTTTACGCGTATATATATACGCACAACTTTCATTTTATTTTCAAATTCAAATGATGTTGCCATATTTCATTGACTGTAGCCTTACCTTAAATTTTATCTTTTGCATATATATATATATATATATATATATTTATATTCTCATATGTATATATATATATTTTCTTTATTTCTTTATATGTACGTTCTTATCCTTTCAAATTTTGAATTTGTATACATACATATATTTGCATGTTCAGTTGGCCCTCTCTAAAACGAAGATAAAAAAATTATGCCGCCGCCGGGGTTCGAACCCCCGACCTCCATGCTACAAATCCAATGCCTTAACCAACTGAGCTGCAGAGGCTTTTGTTAATAAGTCTTAGAACAATAATAGTTATTGTTCTCTCCTTACTTCTCTTTTTTCATGTTAGTTACAATACTTAAATTAAACAACTACATGGATCTTTTTTTTTTTAATTTTTCTTTTAAAAATTAATTATACTTTATTTTGAGAATCTTAATGTCACAGAATTACGGGGTGTTACACAAACGATGTGAAAACCTCTGGTCTTCAACCACCGTCCTCATCCTTGACACATCGTCGAATCAGTTATTCAGAATGCGATAAACCCGGTCTTTCTGAATAACTCACGTATATAATAAACAAGTGTTATAAAAACGCAACATACGCCTTATTCCAATCCAGAATATTCCTTTATTCCAATACTCTTATATTATGGGAAAGGTTCCTATTAATTTTATCAAAGATAAATTCTTTAAAATTTATTCTTTAATCTTCTTCTGGATATCATTTCAATCTAATTAAAGATGCCTTAAAACTATACTTAGTTTTAATCTTCCCAAAAATCAATATTAACGATTGTTTAACTTGGGAAATCATATCTTGTCTTTAACTGGGTTAAAGAACCAACGTCATTTAAAACATGGTTCATAATAAACCCTAAATCACATTCCATTCCATCAGCCTTTAACCGTAAATTAGCAAGTGAACAATTCCCTAAGTATTAACTCTGAAGGCCGAGACCAACATCAGATCAATACCCAGGAAACTATTCAACTTAATTAATCTCCAGTTAGTTTCTGATTTTCTTAACTTCGTTGGGTCTAAGAACAGTATTATTAAATATACCATTCACGACAACCTAAAATCTCATTCCATTGTTAATCGGGTTAAAGAACAAGTGTTACTTAAAACACCATTCACGATAAACTCAAAGACCAATTTCAATTCAATTCAAATTAAATATATTAAATTGGAAAACTTTACTTTGGAAAATTCCTGATAAATCTTAATAAAAAGATTTATAAATTCCAAACCTCATTTGACTGTAAATCAGGTTAAAGAACGAATGTCGTTAAAAACACAGTTCACAACAAGCCCAAAATCTCATCGGTCTCTGATCGTAAATTAGTAAGAGAATAATTCCCTAAGTATTAACCCCGAAGGCCGAAACCAACATCAGATCAATACCCAGGAAACCATTCAGCTTAACTAATCTCCAGTTAGTTTCTAATTTTCTTAACTCCGTTGGGTTTAAGAACAGTATTATTAAAGATACCATTCACGAAAAACCCAAAATCTAATTTGATATTAAATACAAGGCTCTGAATAGAAAATATATCGGCTTATATTCAATATCAAATTCTAAAATCAAAAAATATCGTGTTGGAATAACGATATATATATATATATATATATATATATCTTCCAAATTCCTCCACAATATCCGTATAATCACGGAATCTAATATCGAAATATTCTGAAGATAATTTCGATTCAAATCCATTCCAATTCATATATTGGAAATTCCGGTTATTTTTAAAACCATTTCAAATCCAATTTATTTATTTAAAAATATTGGGTTATAATTCTAGTTCAAAACTAATTCATTTCGAAAAATTTCTCTTTTCAAACATGGAATTTTTCATCCCATTTCTTTCCAAATCATTTCTTATGATTTTACACAAATTATTAATATTTTTAATAATTTTACCAAGGCCCGTACAATCGATTTCCATAAGCGGCCATCGAACTGTACTTACAGCACCTTTTCCAAATTTGATTTGGACATAATTCCAAATCCAACCGTTAGATTTCTAATTTCCTGTATTTGTTAGAAAGCTATTTTCGATACGAACCCAACGGTTCTGGTTTTATGAGAATCCGACGGTCGGATCTCCCGTAATGTCCGTTCGAAGTCAATGTTCGGAATTCGCGAACTGCCGCAGCGCGACGCGTTCTATTCAGGCCATTATATGTATAATATAATATAATATATATATATATATATGTATGTATTTCATCGATTTCCATTTAAAAACGTATTTTATAAATCGTTTTAAATTCATTTTCAAAACAATTTCAACTTCATATTCAATTTCAAATCAAAATTGAATATTCCATATCAATAATATATAAATGATAATATTTTCAAACATTGTATTTAGAAATCATTTCCTTTTTGGATATTCATTATAAAAACGAATGAAATCGATATAAATATCGTTCACGTCAAAATGGCGTTAATCTAATCAACACGGCTTTATATATTTAAATATTTTCGTGCCCATCCCAAATCAGACATCAAAATCATATTTTGATTCTTTTCTGAATATTATTTGAAAATATTCATTTTTTTAAAATAATCATTATTTTAAAATATTCATTCTTTCTGAATTGGAATCAGACACAGTCAATTACCATATAATTTGATTTGTATGGATTTCATACACACATGTACACAACAACAATCAAACACAGTCAACCATCCTTCAAAGTGCATGCTACACTACATAAGCATTAAATATAAATATTCAACGCTTATAATGGTCTTTCAACCAATCGATTGACATACAACTAAATATTGGGATTAGTGTATGTCCAATATCATCCCAATACCCATGTGGGGTTTCAATCAACAAATAACGAATTTTATTTGTGTAGTTGTGCGATGTGTAAAATTTATCGTCCCAATTAATATCAGTCAAATCAGCGTACATAAACAAATCGTACAATTTGTAAATGAATACTTATTTTATTCACATACACGTTAAAAATTATATTTTTAATGATAAAATATTTATTCGGTCCATTTACACAATAAAAATGATATTTTTTCTAACATATTTTAGAAAATTTTGGCGGTATAACGGCGCGATATCAAAATCGGGTAATGTCTAGCATTACCCCTCTCCTGATATTGGCTCGCGCCATACACACCTAACAATTCTAATCAATTCATTTTACCCAAAACTAAATTCAACCAAATAATCTAGTCAACCAAATCAAACAATCAAACAAGTCATCGAAAACGGAGGTCATTTGCAAAATGGCTATTTTTAAGGGCTAAAATTCCATAGTGACTTTTCTGAATTTTCAACTGGGCATAATTTTTTATTCCCGCTATGAAATTTCAATTTTTCGGATTCGTTGGAAAGACATTTTCAAGTAGATTCTTATATTTTTTTTGCTAAAATCCGGTTTATTTTGAATCTTGTACATTCATTTGAAATTTGAAATCCGATTTTCAAACTACCGCGCCATTTCTAATTCCTTTTACAATTAAAAATAAATATTTATATTCTAACGACGATCTATATAAATATGTACATTCAAATTCTATTCAAAATAATTTTTTCGTCATTATTTTTTAAAATAATTCATTTTAAATATTAAAAATTCATTAAAATTGCCAAAATAAAAATTTTAAATTGGTTCAGATTTTCCGGGTTATTATATATATATATATATATATATATATATAGATTACTGAAGACTATATAGTTTAGATATTTAAATATTACAAAGAAGAAGAATAAGAATTCAAAATTGAAGACTCTTGAGTAGCAAGAGTTCAAGTAAAAAAGCATAAGTTATATAGTTTAGAATTTTCTTAAAACTCTGTAATAGCACTAAATTTCTATTTCAAATTTCTTATCATGTAATAACCCGGAAAATACGAGCCAATTTAAAATTTTTAAATTGATTATTTAAAAGCAATTTGAACCATTGCAATAGAATATTTCAATAAATTAGTGAATTAGAAATAGTGAGTCAGTTTGAAAATTTGAATTCGAACTTTGACCGACTGTGCAGGGTGGAAAATATAACGGATTTTAGTGAAACCAAAGATATTTAAATCTGTTAGTCAACACCTTTCTAACGAATCTGAAAAATCGAAGTTTCATAATGGGAATCAAAAGTTATGGCCGAATGAATTTTCAGAAGAGTCGGTATATAGAATATATAGGCCTGGAAAATTGATATTTTGCATATGGCCTCGGAATTCGACGAAACCACTTTTGTTGGGTCCGGGATGTCAAACTATTACTAGGTTTCAAATTTCATAATTTTTTGAATCAATATGTGAGCGTGGCAAAAGAAAACGCGTTTGACCAGTTTCTGTTGAATATAATCGACTGGAAATTGGCCATTTTTCAAACGGTCTCAGAATTCGACGAAACTAGTTTTGTTAGGACCGTATCGTCAATACGAAACTAGAAAATATTTTTCTGGAATTTTTCTAGTTAGTATGTGACCCCGGTAATTTGAAATGTACGTTTAAAATTCAATATAAGGATTTAAATGTAATTTCAACGGAAACTGATTGTAACGATCAAACCAGCTTACGATACATATCCCATTGTGTTCGGAATGGGGGTAAAACGCTATGGACGACAGGCGGTAGGCCTCGTTTCGAGGTCGTATGTAAAAGTCAACCTTTTTGCAAAATTAAATAATATATATATATATATTATTTCCCTCCCTTTTCTTCTTCTTGCCCCCCCCCCCCCCGATTCATTAATCAGAAAAAAAAAAGGGAAAACCTAAACCTATCGCCGCCGCCCCCTCAAGACATCGCCGCCGACGAAGACATCATCGCCGCCGCCCCCCTACGTCCAACCTCCTCCTCCCAGTAGCGAAGCCCTCGAACCCCTCGCGACGTCGAATCAAATCGAACAGCCCTCGAAGCCTGCCGCACCTCCCTGAGCCACTGCGCCCCCCTCGAAGCCTGCCGCCGACGCCTCCTTCTTCTTCCCTCCCCCCCCCCTTTTCGCAGGCTACGGTGAGCATTTAGTTTATTTTATTTTTATTTTTGTTTTTGTTTTGTAAAAACCGATTTAAAAAGAATATAAAAACTGAATTTTTAAAGAATTTAAAAACTGATTTTAATTAGATATATAAACTGATTTTTTTAAGATTTAAAAACTGATTTGAAAAAGAATTTTAAAAACTGATTTTTAAAGGAAATAAAAACTGATTTTATTTTAAGGTTTAAAAAAGAAAAAAAGGTTTAAACTTTGAAATAGAAAAAGGTTTAATCTTTTAAAGGAAAAAGATTTGAACTTGCAAAAAAAATAAAGATCATATTTTTAAAAAGAGAAAAGACGGAATTTTTGTTAAGTAGAAGAAGTAAGATATGATTCTTATATTTTTAAAGCAATAAAAATATAATTTTTACATCATAGGAATATTAAAAATATAATCTTTGTTTTTAGAATATGATCTTTATATATTGAATAACATAGTAAAAATTCGATTTTTACCTATGTAGAGAATACGGGCAACGAAAGCGACAAGAAGACGAAATAGACAAAGATTTCCATAAAGGAAGAGTCGTGTTATTGGATAGCTATTGGTGAGAATTCCACACTCTTCAATTTCTTTATATATATATATATGTGTGGATATAAAAGTGAATTGCTATATATAAATATATATATATATATATATATATATATACACGCCCCCTCGTCCACAAACCATGGACGATATTTATTGGTTGAAATTGTTGTGAAAATTGGTTGACGGCAAATTGTTGTTTGGGATTGTTTGTGGTTGATATTGAATTGATTATGGTTGAAAAATACCCGTTTGTGATTGGAAAATATTTGGTTGAAACCACATAGGATTAGTTTGTGGAAATGAAATAAATATAAACATGCCGCCTGCGTGCGAATTAGATGCATGATCCCCATTGTCAAAAACCGCGAGGTTTTAAGGTAGAGCGAGGAGCCGTACTAGGGACGGTGCCGGTTTTAACTACCCTGCCGTTATGCTGCCGAAATTTTGAATAATCTTTGTGTGTTAGAATTATTTTCATATGTTGAAATTATTTGCATGCATAGAAATTAAAGCCATATATTGAAACTATGTCCATGTGTGGAAATATTCATGTGTTGAAAAGTGTTGTGTGAAAATAAAATTCATTCGTGAATGAATGAAGTGTATAAACAATAAAAATCATATTTTTTATATATATATGAAGTATGAAAAATATTCGCCTTATATAAATAATTTCAATCATAAAAATCCC
This sequence comes from Allium sativum, assembly GCA_030737875.1. NCBI lineage: Eukaryota > Viridiplantae > Streptophyta > Magnoliopsida > Asparagales > Amaryllidaceae > Allium > Allium sativum. The sequence continues at coordinate 9,912,223 of JASFAX010000027.1, read as the reverse complement.
ATCTTTCTAATATGAACAACATAAATAAATTGTCCATGTTTGGAAATACTCATTTGTTGAGAAGTGTGTGTAGTGGAAAGGTTCATGTGTTGAATAAAAAGATTGAACGATAAAAATTACATTTTTATTGAAACTATGAAGTGTTGATACCATACATTGGTTGAATAAATATTTTAAACGATAAAAATATCATTTTTATCATATGTGTGACATGCTAAAGAGATGCGGACGTTGAAATAAATATTTGTGATAGAAGTATTAATTTTAACATGCATAGGAATTAAATAAAATAGTCGTGTGTTGAAATCTATTTTAGTTCGCCAAAATTATCATCTTTTGAAATATAAAGTGTTAAGAATATCCACTTGTTCAAATAAACGTGCATGAGTTGAAATATACATTAACTAGCTAATGATATGATTTTAGCCTATGCATGCGATATTAGAATGAATGGTATTTTTAGACCAAAGCAAGTCAAATATGAAATTGAATGGAAAATGATAAATGTTAGAGATTGTATATATGTGCATGCATATCTATTGAACAGGTTAAAGCAAAAAGGGGCTAGAGAAGAGGAATAAAATTTTGTGCCCGACAAATAGGTACACATTTACTGTTTTGTTTGGGTGATGATTTTATGAGCCTGTTGGCTAGCCGCTTGGCTTTTTCTTTTTCTTTTTGAGATTAGAAGGACCGGGAACGCTATTTGCGATTTCCCGATGCTCCCGGTGCAGGGGAGGTTATGGCGAAATTTTCCAAAATTTTAAGGTGTTAGAAAAATATTTGAAGTGAAAACGATATGGAAATCATTGAATGAACTATATTTATATAAATATATAAATATAAATATAATTAAAACGAAACGTGGCCGTGCAGTTCATATTTTGAAACCGTGATTTCAAATGATTAGTGCGGAAGATCCGACCATTGGATTTTCCCGAAACCTCAACCGTTGGGTTCGCCTTGGAAATATCTTTCCAACGGCACCAACTTTGTGAAGATCCGACGGTTGGATTGTCTGGAATGTTTAATTCAAAATTAGTGAAAGGCAGCGCCAGAAACGATTATATTTATATATATATATAAATATAATTAAATTAAATCGAATAACGACGCTGTAGTTCGTAAATTGAAATCGTAACTTCAAATGGTTAGTGTGGAAGATCCGACCATCGGATTTTCCCAAAACTGGAACCGTTGGATTCGTTTTGAAAAGACCTTCCTAATGATGTAAAATTTGTGAAGATCCAACGGTTAGATTTTCCTATATGTGTAAAACAAAATTAGTGGAAAGCAGCGCCAGTGCATCGACACGACCTGAAACGTCATTTAATTAAATATGGCCATTTTAAATTAAATAAAAATGGAGATATATCGTTATTAAGTGCTATAGACGATATAGAGTGAAAATAAACCAATTTTGTTGTGTTTGCTTGATATGCCATGGTTGAATGTATTTGACGTGAAAATTATAACTAAATAACTGAAATGTGAATGTTGAATAGTTCAACCCTGTGATTAATTGGTTTGAAAATCTAAATATACGTGGGTTATTTGAAAAGGCCGAGTTTATCTCATTTCAAATAATCGATCGACGTTGAGAAGTCGAAGAGTCGAAGACGACTGAAGACCGACGATCTCCACGTTGGATGGATGGGCGCTACTGATGCTCGTGATTGGAGTAGCTACCATGAAGGAATTGAAGTAGTAGCCGTCCAAACATATTGTTGATTGTACGGATATGCGAGGAATTGGTGCCTCCGGTTTCGTTCAGACCCAGAACGGACTTGTAAATGGACTGTGTGTCTGACATTGGATTTTGTTCTGTGTTGATTGATCTCTGTTAAATATATATCTGTTTGGCGGCGGAGAATTTATTCTCTTTCTTAACGCCCTTCTCTGAGACGTACGAGCTTAGAGGTTATGTATTGACAGAAATCAGTCGCATGGAGTGGATTGCCTGTGTGGCACGCCTAAGTGGCATATGATCAAGGCTTCTGTTGCAAAGCAAAGTCTTGAGGTGGATGATCAAAGCATGGTCTGTGTGACGTAGCTTTGTGTATAACGTGAATTCGCGAGCCTCACACCTCGGTATGAGTCAAAAACGGGAGAGTGACTGCAGGGAGAGCACGACGTTTCTTTCTAGCTAAGGTATTGTCAGTGACCTACCAGCCCTGACATTATATATATATTTCACCTGCGTGGTTGTTGGAATGCGAGGCGCCTCGATATAGGTCTGTAAGGACCGGGAAACGTGTGTTCAGGAATTGCCAATCCTCAAAAGTAAGAGAGGACCGGCCCTGAAGATCCAAGGATCATAGTGGGGTCCTGGGACATTTGCTAGAGTGTCTCGAATCGGAGAGGAGCTTGCCCCTTGCCTCGACTCATGAAGGAATCCAATTTCCAATACGAAATCTGCGGATGTGATTGTATTACTAGTACGGCGACATAGTAGATGGTAGCTATGCCGCCTAGGATTGATATTTATGATTGAATTTGCTTTTGAAACATATATACACTAGTAATAATATCAAACACCTTTGTTTTATCCGTATGAAGCATCTTTGGCCATTATAAGGTAAAAACTCTATCCTCCGGCTTACGTTGCATTGTGTGATGGGACCTGAGTCTTATAATGGCTTCATTTTATAAAAAGCATTGCGTTTATTTAATCATTTACTTTATTTCATGCACGAGCACTCATTGGAGTAAACCCGTTCCGCGAAAGTGGCGTGGTCCTTTAATTTGCCTTATTATTGTTGTTAATAAGTTGAATGGATTTCTCATACCAGTCCCATGACTGACTCGTAGTTTGTTTCACCTTGCAAACTCGGGTGCCCTTATTTTCACACGGGCAGCCTAGTTACAGGTTTCTGACGCACCTTTTGGCTCATGGCGTGGCTCGACTACACCGTGCTGACTTGGATTTTCTCCGCCATTATTGTATCTATATTATGATTCCGCCACTGGCGATGTAGACTGATATTCCTTTTGTGTACTCTTTATGTATGATTCCGCCTCAGGCGATGGTGACTGATTATGTATCATTATGCACTAAGTTGTATCCTGTACTGTGCTTCTCTGATGTGATGTTATCTATATGATTCCGCTATCATATGTGTGTAAATTATTCTAATTTCTGTTTATGCTATTATCTGTGATCTGCTAATGATGATTAATGTGTTATATTCCAATGATTATCCTTAACACCGTGTCACGGGGTTTTGGGATCGTCACAGCTGGTATCAGAGCTTTGGTTAACCTTAGTTCTGGAGTCTAACACATTAAACACTTCGTCAAAATAGAATCAGTAGTATTCTAAGGCGAGTCGCTCATTAGAGATAGGACTAGTAAAGTCCTAGAATGAGCTGAGCAGAATAGCAAAAACAATTGATCAGTCCATCGTTATCTTTCCGTAGGAATTTCTGCTTAACTATGCAATAGACTATTATTTCTGTTAACTGACTTTTTCGTTACTTATACAGAATTTGACAAATGGCTACCAGAGGAGCCGCCGCTAGAGGAGGCCGTGCCGGCCGAGGCCGAGGAAGGGGAGAAATCCCAGCTCAAGAAGGACCTTTGATACAACCTCCGGCAGCTCAATACTTCGAGCTCGACCGTGTAGCTAAGAGATATAAGAACTTAGGAGGCAAGACCTTCTCGGGAACTGGCACCGTAATAGAGGCCCTTGCATGGCTCAAAACATGCGAGAAAATTCTTGAAGGCCTAAGGCTAGGAGACGAAGACAAAGCTATTATGGGCGCCTGGCTTATGCAGGAACAAGCCGATTTATGGTGGGAATCTCTTACCGCCGGGAATAGAGAAGCTGGAAGAACATGGGATGGATTCAAAGAACTCTTCAAGGAGAAATATGTCCCAGAACAAGCTCCAGAAAGAATGCACGATGACTTCGCCAATCTCCAGCAAGGGATCTTTCCGTGCAAGATTATCTGAACAAATTCACAATGTTGTCGCCCTATGCTCCAGAACTTGTTGCTACCGCGAAATCCAAAATTAAGAGGTTTATCTTTGGACTAAGACGTCAATATCATGATAGAGCCATGGCCCATGTCAAGCTGGATTTCAACGAGCTAGTGGAGATGACATGCAACTATGAAGACCTTGATCAAAGGCATCTGGATCAGGATCGCGCTAGAAGCCAAGCAGGAAACAAGCGCAAGCCTACTGTAAATCAGGGCGAGTCAAGCCAAGCAGCATCTTCAAAGCCTCAGACTGGCAAGCCGCCAAGAGGAAGTTGCTTTAATTGTGGTAAGCCGGGGCACTACTCAAACGTCTGCACAGCTCCGAAGAGGCAGAAAACAAATTCTCAAGGCTCGAGCCAAGGCTCTCAGAACCCTCGCTCGTGCTTCAACTGTCGCAAGACCGACCATCTGGTCAAAGACTGTCCTTTGCTAAAGAAAGCTACTGTAGCTCATGTCTATGACGGGTCTAGCCCGCCAGCTGCTTCCGACGGAGCAGGTAAACCCGATGTTTTGGGAGGTACCCTTACAATTAAAAATATTCCTGTTTCTGTATTATTTGACACAGGTGCATCGCGTAGTTTTATTGCTAGAAACACAGTGCACAAATTAAAGTTAAAACAGCGAAAGCTTAAAGAATCGGTTGAAGTTCATAACCCGATAGGGGGTCCTATTACTCTCGGTTCATATTGTAAAGTACCTATTTCTTTTTCTCGATACAAATTTCCCTTTGATTTAATCGTTATGGATTTTCCCGAATTCGATATTATTCTCGGGCTAGATTGGTTAACGAAATATGAAGCCGAAGTGAATTGTGCGGAAAGAATCGTTAAAATTCGAACGAAGCTTGGATATATTACGGTTCCCTGTCATGGTTCGAATCCGAATAGAGAAGAATTTTGGTCAGCATTAGAACTTATCCCCACTTCCATAGAAAAGATTCCGATTGTTAGCAACTATGCGGATGTGTTTGAAGAGGTTGAAAACTTACCTCCGCAAAGAGAAATAGAATTCCGAATCGATTTAATTCCTAATGCCAGACCCGTGGTACATCCAATCCGTAGAATGACTCCGAAAGCAAAAGAAGAATTAGGCGATCAAACTCGTCAACTGTTGTGGAAAGGTCTAATCGGACCGAGTTTTTCTAATTGGGGTGCAGCTGTCGTGTTTGTCCCAAAGTCAGACGGTACTCTTAGATTATGTGTTGATTACCGAGACCTCAACAAACAGACGCTTAAAAACAAATATCCATTACCCCGCATTGATGATTTGCTAGACCAATTGAATGGGGCGAAAGTATTTTCCCGAATGGACCTAGCTACAGGTTTTCATCAATTGAGAATAGCAGAAGAGTGTGTTCCTTTGACCGCTTTCAGAGGCCCAGACATATTTTATGAATGGTTAGTAATGCCGTTTGGCCTATGAAACCTCCAGCATACTTTGTCGATCTAATGAATAGAGTGTTCAGGGGAGTTCTGAATAAATTTGTCCTCGTATTTATCGATGATATTTTAATCTACTCCAAATCCAAACCCGAGCATGAAAAACACTTAGAACAAGTATTGGAGATTCTAAGGAAGAACGTCTTCAAAGCCAAATTCTCTAAATGTGTCTTCTGGCAAGAAGAAGTCAAATTTCTTGGCCATGTCGTGTCAGGGAAAGGAATTTCTGTTGACCCAAGCAAAATAACAGCGATTCAAGACTGGAAACAACCCACTACTCCAACAGAAGTTAGAAGTTTTATGGGGTTGGCTAGTTATTATCGAAAGTTCGTTAAGGATTTTTCGAAGATATCCGGTCCGTTAACGAAGCTCACAAAGAAACATGAGAAGTTTAAGTGGACTTCCGACTGTGAAGAAGCTTTCCAGGAATTGAAATCGAAGTTGACCACCGCTCCAGTGTTAACTATTATTGATGGCAATCAGGATTTAACGGTTTGGACAGATGCTTCTATTAGAGGTCTTGGTGCAGTGTTAATGCAGAGAGGCCAAGTAGTCGCTTATGCAAGCCGCCAATTGAAACCGCATGAGAAGAATTATGTGACTCATGATCTTGAGTTGCTAGCCATCGTATTTGCCTTGAAAATCTGGAGGCATTACTTATTGGGCGAGAAATTTATACTGTACACAGATCATCAATCATTGAAGTATTTATACACCCAAAAAGATCTGAATCTGAGACAGCAGCGTTGGCTAGAATTTCTTGCAGCGTATGATCTTGATATCCTGTATACGCCGGGGAAAGCTAACGTAGTAGCGGATGCGCTTAGTAGAAAAACCGCAATCATTGCCAATCTTATAATTACACCTGGATTGATTGATAGGATATCTGTTCTTCAGAAAAGTGACAATTTTGCGAAAGAGATGGTAAAAAGGATTCAAAGGGGCGAAGGCTCCAGTTTCCAAGTGGATACAGAAGGAGTTTTGAGGCTGAATAGAAGAATAAGTGTTCCCGACATTCCCGAGCTTAAAAGAGAAGTGCTAGATGAATGCCATAAATCCAAATTTTGCATCCATCCTGGGGTGAGTAAAATGTACAACGATATCAAACGCACTTTCTGGTGGAAGGCAATGAAAAGAGATATTTCTTTGTATGTTAGCAGATGCCCTACTTGTCAATTGGTCAAGAGTGACCAAAAAAAGCTAGCTGGACTGTTGCAACCGTTGGAAGTCCCAGGTTGGAAATGGGAACAGATTTCCATGGATTTCATAGATGGTTTGCCACGAACCAAGAAAGGTAATGACAGTATTTGGGTAATCGTAGATCGCTTCACGAAGACTGCCCATTTTATACCTGTCAGGTCCAATAGAACTGCCCAAAGTCTAGCACAGATATATTTCAAAGAAATTGTTAAGCTGCATGGAATTCCCATCAGCATAGTCAGTGATAGAGATCCCCTATTTACTAACAAGTTCTGGGAGGCTTTCCAGACTGAATTGGGGACAAAACTGAATATGAGCACCGCTTATCACCCACAAACAGATGGCCAAACTGAGCGGGTGAATAGAATTCTGGAAGATTTATTACGGGCTTGTATAATCGATTTTGGTGGGTCATGGGAAAATCATTTGCACTTGGCAGAATTCTCATATAACAATAGCTATCAAGCAAGTTTGAGGATGTCACCATTTGAAGCATTATATGGCAGACCCTGCAGATCTCCAGCATGTTGGGTAGAACCTGGCAACAGACTTGTACTAGGACCCGATATGATTAGGGAAGCATCTGATAAAGTGGACTTCATCAAGAAGCGATTGAAAGCCGCCCAAAGCCGACAGAAAAGTTATGCAGACTCTAGAAGGAGAGATTTGACATTTGCTGTTGGTGATCATGTTTATTTAAAGGTTTCTCCGATGAGAGGAGTAATCAGATTTGGCAAGACTGGGAAGTTGGCACCGAGATTTATTGGTCCCTTTCCTATACTTGAGCGAATTGGAACTCTTGCTTATAGGGTTCAATTGCCAGACTGGTTGCCTGGAGTGCACAATGTATTTCATGTATCTCAACTTAGGAGACATGTGCATGATTCAGATCTTGTTGTAGAAGAAGCAGCGCAACAGGATGTGGAGATAACTCCAGAATTAGCACTCAAAAGAGAGCCATTAAAAATTGTTGGCAAAGAAACTAGAGAACTCAGAAGAAAAAAGGTTCATTTAGTTAAAGTGCAGTGGAGCAGTGATCCTAGAGACTGTACTTGGGAAACTGAGGAAAGCATTAAGCAAGCTTATCCCAAATGCAGAGTGGATATCTCTGACTAACTCCGGTGCAAGGTACCTTTACCATACTTAGCATTTACATTTTATTTCCTACTTTACTGTTGTTTCCTTTTCGAGGACGAAAAGTTTTAAGTAGGGGAGATTGTAATAACCTGGAAAATACGAGCCAATTTAAAATTTTTAAATTGATTATTTAAAAGCAATTTGAACCATTGAAATAGAATATTTCAATAAATTAGTGAATTAGAAATAGTGAGTTAGTTTGAAAATTTGAATTCGAACTTTGACCGACTGTGCAGGGTGGAAAATATAACGGATTTTAGTGAAACCAAAGATATTTAAATCTGTTAGTCAACACCTTTCTAACGAATCTGAAAAATCGAAGTTTCATAACGGGAATCAAAAGTTATGGCCGAATGAATTTTCAGAAGAGTTGGTATATAGAATATATAGGCCTGGAAAATTGATATTTTGCATATGGCCTCGGAATTCGACGAAACCACTTTTGTTGGATCCGGGATGTCAAACTATTGCTAGGTTTCAAATTTCATAATTTTTCGAATCAATATGTGAGCGTGGCAAAAGAAAACGCGTTTGACCAGTTTTTGTTGAATATAATCGACTGGAAATTGGCCATTTTTCAAACAGTCTCAGAATTCGACGAAACTAGTTTTATTAGGACCGTATCGTCAATACGAAACTAGAAAATATTTTTCTGGAATTTTTCTAGTTAGTATGTGACCCCAGTAATTTGAAATGTACGTTTAAAATTCAATATAAGGATTTAAATGTAATTTCAACGGAAACTGATTGTAACGATCAAACCAGCTTACGATACATATCCCATTGTGTTCGGAATGGGGGTAAAACGCTATGGACGACAGGCGGTAGGCCTCGTATCGAGGTCGTATGTAAAAGTCAACCTTTTTGCAAAATTAAATAATTAAATAATAATAAATATATATATATATATATATTATTTCCCTCCCTTTTCTTCTTCTTGCCCCCCCCCCCCCCGATTCATTAATCAGAAAAAAAAGGGAAAACCTAAACCTATCGCCGCCGCCCCCCTCAAGACATCGTCGCCGACGAAGACATCATCGCCGCCGCCCCCCTCCGTCCAACCTCCTCCTCCCAGTAGCGAAGCCCTCGAACCCCTCACGACGTCGAATCAAATCGAACAGCCCTCGAAGCCTGCCGCACCTCCCTGAGCCACCGCGCCCCCCTCGAAGCCTGCCGCCGACGCCTCCTTCTTCTTCCCTCCCCCCCTTTTCGCAGGCTACGGTGAGCATTTAGTTTATTTTGTTTTTTTTTTTATTTTTTTTTTGTAAAAACCGATTTAAAAAGAATATAAAAACTGAATTTTTAAAGAATTTAAAAACTGATTTTAATTAGATATATAAACTGATTTTTTTAAGATTTAAAAACTGATTTGAAAAAGAATTTTAAAAACTGATTTTTAAAGGAAATAAAAACTGATTTTATTTTAAGGTTTAAAAAAGAAAAAAAGGTTTAAACTTTGAAATAGAAAAAGGTTTAATCTTTTAAAGGAAAAAGATTTGAACTTGCAAAAAAAATAAAGATCATATTTTTAAAAAGAGAAAAGACGGAATTTTTGTTAAGTAGAAGAAGTAAGATATGATTCTTATATTTTTAAAGCAATAAAAATATAATTTTTACATCATAGGAATATTAAAAATATAATCTTTGTTTTTAGAATATGATCTTTATATATTGAATAACATAGTAAAAATTCGATTTTTACCTATGTAGAGAATACGGGCAACGAAAGCGACAAGAAGACGAAATAGACAAAGATTTCCATAAAGGAAGAGTCGTGTTATTGGATAGCTATTGGTGAGAATTCCACACTCTTCAATTTCTTTTTATATATATATATATATATGTGTGGATATAAAAGTGAATTGCTATATATAAATATATATATATATATATATATATATACGCCCCCTCGTCCACAAACCATGGACGATATTTATTGGTTGAAATTGTTGTGGAAATTGGTTGACGGCAAATTGTTGTTTGGGATTGTTTGTGGTTGATATTGAATTGATTGTGGTTGAAAAATACCCGTTTGTGATTGGAAAATATTTGGTTGAAACCACATAGGATTAGTTTGTGGAAATGAAATAAATATAAACATGCCGCCTGCGTGCGAATTAGATGCATGATCCCCATTGTCAAAAACCGCGAGGTTTTAAGGTAGAGCGAGGAGCCGTACTAGGGACGGTGCCGGTTTTAACTACCCTGCCGTTATGCTGCCGAAATTTTGAATAATCTTTGTGTGTTAGAATTATTTTCATATGTTGAAATTATTTGCATGAAATTAAAGCCATATATTGAAACTATGTCCATGTGTGGAAATATTCATGTGTTGAAAAGTGTTGTGTGAAAATAAAATTCATTCGTGAATGAATGAAGTGTATAAACAATAAGAATCATATTTTTTATATATATATGAAGTATGAAAAATATTCGCCTTATATAAATAATTTCAATCATAAAAATCCCATCTTTCTAATATGAACAACATAAATAAATTGTCCATGTGTGGAAATACTCATTTGTTGAGAAGTGTGTGTAGTGGAAAGGTTCATGTGTTGAATAAAAAGATTGAACGATAAAAATTACATTTTTATTGAAACTATGAAGTGTTGAAACCATACATTGGTTGAATAAATATTTTAAACGATAAAAATATCATTTTTATCATATGTGTGACATGCTAAAGAGATGCGGACGTTGAAATAAATATTTGTGATAGAAGTATTAATTTTAACATGCATAGGAATTAAATAAAATAGTCGTGTGTTGAAATCTATTTTAGTTCGCCAAAATTATCATCTTTTGAAATATAAAGTGTTAAGAATATCCACTTGTTCAAATAAACGTGCATGAGTTGAAATATACATTAACTAGCTAATGATATGATTTTAGCCTATGCATGCGATATTAGAATGAATGGTATTTTTAGACCAAAGCAAGTCAAATATGAAATTGAATGGAAAATGATAAATGTTAGAGATTGTATATATGTGCATGCATATCTATTGAACAGGTTAAAGCAAAAAGGGGCTAGAGAAGAGGAATAAAATTTTGTGCCCGACAAATAGGTACACATTTACTGTTTTGTTTGGGTGATGATTTTATGAGCCTGTTGGCTAGCCGCTTGGCTTTTTCTTTTTCTTTTTGAGATTAGAAGGACCGGGAACGCTATTTGCGATTTCCCGATGCTCCCGGTGCAGGGGAGGTTATGGCGAAATTTTCCAAAATTTTAAGGTGTTAGAAAAATATTTGAAGTGAAAACGATATGGAAATCATTGAATGAACTATATTTATATAAGTATATAAATATAAATATAACTAAAACGAAACGTGGCCGTGCAGTTCATATTTTGAAACCGTGATTTCAAATGATTAGTGCGGAAGATCCGACCATTGGATTTTCCCGAAACCTCAACCGTTGGGTTCGCCTTGGAAATATCTTTCCAACGGCACCAACTTTGTGAAGATCCGACGGTTGGATTGTCTGGAATGTTTATTTCAAAATTAGTGAAAGGCAGCGCCAGAAACGATTATATTTATATATATATATAAATATAATTAAATTAAATCGAATAACGACGCTGCAGTTCGTAAATTGAAATCGTAACTTCAAATGGTTAGTGTGGAAGATCCGACCGTCGGATTTTCCCAAAACTGGAACCGTTGGATTCGTTTTGAAAAGACCTTCCTAATGATGTAAAATTTGTGAAGATCCAGCGGTTAGATTTTCCTATATGTGTAAAACAAAATTAGTGGAAAGCAGCGCCAGTGCATCGACACGACCTGAAACGTCGTTTAATTAAATATGGCCGTTTTAAATTAAATAAAAATGGCGATATATCGTTATTAAGTGCTATAGACGATATAGAGTGAAAATAAACCAATTTTGTTGTGTTTGCTTGATATGCCATGGTTGAATGTATTTGACGTGAAAATTATAACTAAATAACTGAAATGTGAATGTTGAATAGTTCAACCCTGTGATTAATTGGTTTGAAAATCTAAATATACGTGGGTTATTTGAAAAGGCCGAGTTTATCTCATTTCGAATAATCGATCGACGTTGAGAAGTCGAAGAGTCGAAGATGACTGAAGACCGACGATCTCCACGTTGGATGGATGGGCGCTACTGATGCTCGTGATTGGAGTAGCTACCATGAAGGAATTGAAGTAGTAGCTGTCCAAACATATTGTTGATTATACGGATATGCGAGGAATTGGTGCCTCCGGTTTCGTTCAGACCCAGAACGGACTTGTAAATGGACTGTGTGTCTGACATTGGATTTTGTTCTGTGTTGATTGATCTCTGTTAAATATATATCTGTTTGGCGGCGGAGAATTTATTCTCTTGCTTAACGCCCTTCTCTGAGACGTACGAGCTTAGAGGTTATGTATTGACAGAAATCAGTCGCATGGAGTGGATTGCCTGTGTGGCACGCCTAAGTGGCATATGATCAAGGCTTCTGTTGCAAAGCAAAACCTTGAGGTGGATGATCAAAGCATGGTCTGTGTGACGTAGCTTTGTGTATAACGTGAATTCGCGAGCCTCACACCTCGGTATGAGTCAAAAACGGGAGAGTGACTGCAGGGAGAGCACGACGTTTCTTTCTAGCTAAGGTGGTGTCAGTGACCTACCAGCCCTGACATTATATATATTTTTCACCTGTGTGGTTGTTGGAATGCGAGGCGCCTCGATATAGGTCTGTAAGGACCGGGAAACGTGTGTTCAGGAATTGCCAATCCTCAAAAGTAAGAGAGGACCGGCCCTGAAGATCCAAGGATCATAGTGGGGTCCTGGGACATTTGCTAGAGTGTCTCGAATCGGAGAGGAGCTTGCCCCTTGCCTCGACTCATGAAGGAATCCAATTTCCAATACGAAATCTGCGGATGTGATTGTATTACTAGTACGGCGACATAGTAGATGGTAGCTATGCCGCCTAGGATTGATATTTATGATTGAATTTGCTTTTGAAACATATATACACTAGTAATAATATCAAACACCTTTGTTTTATTCGTATGAAGCATCTTTGGCCATTATAAGGTAAAAACTCTATCCTCCGGCTTGCGTTGCATTGTGTGATGGGACCTGAGTCTTATAATGGCTTCATTTTATAAAAAGCATTGCGTTGATTTAATCATTTACTTTATTTCATGCACGAGCACTCATTGGAGTAAACCCGTTCCGCGAAAGTGGCGTGGTCCTTTGATTTGCCTTATTATTGTTGTTAATAAGTTGAATGGATTTCTCATACCAGTCCCATGACTGACTCGTAGTTTGTTTCACCTTGCAAACTCGGGTGCCCTTATTTTCACACGGGCAGCCTAGTTACAGGTTTCTGACGCACCTTTTGGCTCATGGCGAGGCTTGACTACACCGTGCTGACTTGGATTTTCTCCGCCATTATTGTATCTATATTATGATTCCGCCACTGGCGATGTAGACTGATATTCCTTTTGTGTACTCTTTATGTATGATTCCGCCTCAGGCGATGGTGACTGATTATGTATCATTATGCACTAAGTTGTATCCTGTACTGTGCTTCTCTGATGTGATGTTATCTATATGATTCCGCTGTCATATGTGTGTAAATTATTCTAATTTCTGTTTATGCTATTATCTGTGATCTGCTGATGATGATTATTGTGTTATATTCCAATGATTATCCTTAACACCGTGTCACGGGGTTTTGGGATCGTCACATATCATTTCTATCTTATAATTTTCTTGATTTCAGAATTGCTTCATATTTAAAAAAACACATCTTTCAATATTTAAACTTATTTCTTGGATTTTAAAATCTAACTCCTAATTTGAATATTTTGGATCTGATTACTTATATTTAAATTTTAACTAATTCAAATATTTGCTTTCTTATATTTTAGTTTTAATATATATTTTACTTAGGTTTCAATTTCCTTATATTTATAGTTATAGTTTTATATATCTTCATTTTAAAACATTTCCTATATAATTACATTTATAGATTTATATAAGTTCTAAATAATCATTTTATATATATATATATATTAAATTATATGTTTTGAACTTATATTTTTGCTCTATTATACTGTTTTATTATATGGAACAATAGTATATTTAAAATCCAGAATTACCTCGATTTATTTCAACATCATTTACATCGTTGTTAAAAAATTCGAATTTCAAAAATTCTCTAAGGCACGTCAACATGTACTACCCCCATTATGTCAACATGGTGACCGTTAATTTAATTTAAATTTCAAAAGCTGTGTCTATTGGTTTAAATCTCTTTCTGAAAAGATATGACTATTGAACCACCATAAATATGCATCTAAATTCAAAATTTTATAACTACTTTAATTTTTCTTCTTCTCTCTTTCTCCTCTCCATTTTTACTCTTAAATTTTCAAGTTAATATAATAAAAAAAATTCAAAATTCAAAGGGAATCAAACCAGATCATCTCTAGTTTCATTCTCAATCATCCTCTCTCAAATATCCAAGTACTATTTAGAGTTATAGGAGTTTCTGTAATCAAATATCGCAAGATCATATCTTGTCTTCCTTCCAAACTAATATTGAAAAAGCGTGGCTGTAGGTTGTACAAATCAACTTGTTGTGATTGTAGCCTGAAAACAGTTGAGTCACATTGTACTCCATAGAAGAAAGCGAAGAAGTTCAAGAAATTAGAGTCGTTATCTTCCTCCGGTCAAGATGTTTCTTCTGGATAGTAAGGAAGAGATCATAGTCCAGAAAGAGTCATATTTTGTTGTGGTCTTCTGGTCTGTCTTTTAGTTTGGTCTTTTATTAGTCCTATATAGGTCAATAGTTGTCTTCACATTTTACATATTTAGTTTGTGTAGTATATTTCAGTACGAGTGAGTTTTCAGAGAGAGTAGCCTGTCACTTGTACGAAATTGTACAACAATGGATGTAAAATTATATATACATACACACACACATACGCACACATAGATATATATATATATATGTAGTAATAAAGTACCAATTTTTTATATAAAAAAAAGATAAGGCATTATTACATAAGAAGCTATGCCATTTTTTTAGATGTCCTCCATGAAAGGCAAGTATGATATATTACCGAAGAAGATAAGAATAAGGTTTAGGAGCTATAACCATAATGAACATGTAGACATTAAAAAAAAGTCCAACTCATTTCGGAAATTTTGTTTCATATGCTTAGCATAAATTTAATAATTTTCAGTAACCATATGAATTATATAGATTTTACTTTATACTCTTTTGAATATCATAAGTAGTGTAACACTCTATGGGTTTTCCATTAATTTGCCTAAAATTTTGTTTTATCTTTACAGTTTATAGCTGAATCGTAAACAGGCTTGAAACCTGCTGCTTTGAAAAGTATCACCTTTACATTGTTAGATTATCATTTATAGACAGTTGATGTTACGTTTAATTAAAATTTGTACATAATCACCACAAATATTACAATGAAGAATGTAGTTTGGACTTTGTATTTTTATAACTCGTAATACATTTCTTTAGAATTTTTTTCTTTTGAATGTTTATATAGCACTAAATTAGTAATAAAATGCTATGTATTTTTGTTATAATTTTTCTATCTAAGTTCACTAAAATCTAATGCCATTTTGGTAAACCAGAGCATGAATGTAATTGCTCACTTATTTCTATATAAGTAAATATGCACTCTGATTTCCATCTATTTTCTTTGGACATGGCAGAAGTGAAGGATTGCACAACTATGTTCATTCTTTTGATTATGCAATTGGCAGCATCAATGAACTTATATTTCACTTTCAGGATATTATTTCTTCAATTAAGCCAAATATTCGAGTGCATATAAAACGTAAGTTAATGGTATTATAAAATGTAAGTTAATGCTTGTTAATGGATATTTATAAGGTTAAGTCTCGACTTTAAAACAAGCCTCACCATGCGTCAGCTTTAGGGGCATCTGCTCTTTTAAAGGTGATACTACTTTTACTGCACTACTATTTTGAGGAATGTGTAGTCATTGTTGACATTTGAATCCAACAATTTAAACTCATTAAGTTCACGACATTTTGAAAAATTCAAGCACCCTTTATACACTGTGATACGAGACTTGCAATGTCTGAACTAGGTCAAGTTGGAGTAAACGTGGCTTTTAAAGTTTTTAAAGACAGCTGCTTTAACTTATGTATGCGAGTATGGCAATAGTTTACAAATGATATAATATTCACTGTATGTGTGGCATTCATATTTCTTGAAGACTACCTCCTATGCATATGTATAAGCATTTGAAGATGAAAATGGGCGGCAGTTATTTATGGATGATATAATATTCATTAATGCAACAATTGTTTATGAATAACATAATATTCATTAATGTATAAGTTCTAGTTAAAGACACCACTCATTTCAGTGCTATTTATTTCAAATTTATAATGTACTTCTTATACTAATATATTTGTAATATTTTTGAAACTTGATATATCAAGTTTAGTTACCTTTTTTGCAATTATGTTTTATTAAAAGATTATTTTTCCATCATTTACATTGTGTTAGTAATTTTGATTTTATTCTATAAGCTATATATTTCACAAGCTATGATCTTCGTGGGTCAATTAATTAGCTATAATATTACGTTAATTAGAAGTAGCGACAAATATGTTTTTCCTTTGATATTTTATGTAACAACCAATAAATTTAAGCAAACTTAAAAAGTATTATTATTTGAATTTAATTTAAATTTTAATTTTAGATAACAAATTTGTATTGTTGAGTATTGTGTTCGACAAATTTTACATAAGAAGAAAATTTCTGAAAAGTGCCTTGCCAATTTCTTTCTTCTTTTGAAAAGTCATTTTTTAATCAATGTTTTAAGTTTTGTTGAAAATTTAAAAATTATAACATTTGAAAACCTAAATCAATGAAAAATTATTATAGATCGAATTCTGAGTTGATTAACACTTTTTGTTTTGTAAAGTCCCGCATTTTTTTATCGATTTAAATTTGAATATTTAAATTAGTTTAAATATTGAAATGGTAATATAAATGGATTTTTATATTAATTAAAACAAAGTTTAAAACATATAAATATATATATAATGTAACAACCCGTATTTTCAATAACCTGTTATAACATAAATCGAGGCAGAATTTAATTCTAAAATCTGAATTAAGGGAAACGGGCTATGCCATTGCGTTCGTCTCGGAAAAATACGCGAAATAGAGTCCGAGTGTTCGAAAATCGGAGTCCGTATGACCCGATTAAGGCCCAACGAAGTTTTCAGAAAATTCCATAGTAAAAAACAGATTTCAAATTCAAGTTTGAATTTGAAAATTTGGGCCAGTTTGGGCCAGGCGGGAAAGTTCCCGCCAGAGTACCCAAGTCGACAGCCCTGTCGACTTGGGAGTCGACTTGGTTGGACCAAGTCGACAGCCCTGTCGACTTGGCTGTCGACTTGGCTCAGCCGGGTAGTCCTGCCTGGTGCACCATTTTGGGTTTGTGTTGAGCTTGGGGGCCAGATTCGATTTTGATGGCTGAGATTAGAACTAGGGTTTAATCCTAAGGCTAGAACTAATCCTAATCTCTATAAATAAGGCCCTAACCTAACCCTAAATCATCATTAAACAATCCTACAACCAAACTATGGCAAAATTTTACCTCTCATGGCCTCCACTCTCTTCATACAATTCCTAAATAAATTTCTAAGTGATTTTCCATGCATACAAGTATTTTCAAGTTTGTATGATCGTCATTAGCTTGCATTCAAGTCAAGTTTCTATATTTGCATCATAAAGAAAGAGTTTTGATCATTTTGGCTCAAGGGTTTTTATGTTAGAGCTTGCATTTTGGGTCTATTTGGTTGCATAAGGGCTTTATCATAGTTTTGTGTGCCTTCATAAGTATTGTAAGCCCTATTCTACTTTCATACTTAAACTCTAAAGTTAAATGTATGATATGCAAGTTTGCCATGATATGCAAGTTTACTATGATGTGTTATGCAAGTTCATCAAGTTATGTTATGCAAGTTCACCAAGTTATGTTATGCAAGTTCATCAAGTTATGTTATGCAAGTTCACCAAGTTATGTTATGCAAGTTCATCAAGTTATGTTATGCAAGTTTATATGCAAGTTGCCATGTTGTAATATGCCAGTTTATATGCAAGTATGTCATGTTATGATATGCAAGTTCATCATGTCATGTTATGCAAGTTTACCATGTTATGCTATGCAAGTATGCCATGTTATGATATGCAAGTATGTTTTGCAAGTTTGGGATGATCATCTTGTTCATGTTATCATGTTATGCAAGCTTATCTTGAGTATGTGAACATAAAGCTTCAAGCTTTATGCTAAAGGTTGCATTTTGGCAACATGTAAGTTATCATATCTCTTATGATAACTTGCATGTGAGGCTAAATGCGAACTTATGGCCATTTCTACATGTCATTTAGCACCATGTATCACCAATATGCCAAGTTTGGTTTTATGCATGCTTCTGGGGCCTAAAAATGTAATATGCAAGTATATGAACATATGTACATTTCATATGACACCATGTTGAACTTGTGGCTTCAATACCTTTATGTCATGATTATGCCAAGTTCCCTCTTTCTATCCTTTATGCGCTATTGCGATATGTAAGCGATGGGATTGCGTTTGGGGTTGGATAAAAGTAAAAGACATAAAAACATAAGCTTGGGAATTTACCTATTAAGTTAGGTCTACCCATTGGGAATTTACCTATTAAGTTAGGTCTACCCAATTGCTTGAAAACTTGTAACATGTTTTGGAAACATGATGGACATGACACTTAGAAAAGATAAGTGTGGCCAACTCGAGGTTGCGTTGAATTTGTAGCGTAAACCTAGCCGGAACCGACCGGCTTAACTAGTTGCTACAAACAATAGGACCCAATGTGAGAAGTTGGTCATGTTGTACCTTGAACCCGAGGTTAGACCAAGTTGTGGTGTAAAGCTACCCGGACCCGCCCGGCTTAACTAGTAACCACAACAAGGTCTAATGTGAGAGGTTAAGGCGCATTAAATTAATTAATGCCTCGTGATTAGGGTTAAGTCATGGTCCACTTAATACTTAACCAACTTGGGCTTAGTAGATTAATCGGGGTTAAGTCGTGAACTCATCGTTACACTTAACCAAGTTAATCCATGATTAGCAAGAGGGTTAATCCGTACTTAACCCACTAGAAAACCCTAGCAATGGGGGCCCACTCCGCAGTAAATCCCCAAAAATCGGTATCATTAAGGCCCTAGGGACTAGACTAGGGAGGGGGCACGATTACTGGGTAGGATGTAAGCGACCCAATAAACGACGGCAGAGTGGTACGCCGATGTAGTTCCGGATGGACTATGGTCGTGCACGTAGTCCGTATTTGGAGAAGTCACCCATGGGTACCAGTAGCTCGAGACTGTGCACTCATGTTTATGGTGTCCAGGGGTTGGCACCCTAGGGCTTGATACACCAGAAGGGTGGACCTGGCACAGTTCGACTATAATTATGTTTGGGCCGTATTGACACCAACACGTGACGAGTTAGGCTTAGGGGGCCGATCGACTAGACCGTTTGGTTGGACCTTATATTAGGGTCATTTCATGTTATTGGACCGCGGGTTAGGGTCCCTTCATGTTATTGGGCCAAACCTTGGGCCAAGGGATCAATACTTGTTTATTCAAGTCATGTTAGTTTGCTAGTACACCTGTGGTGCAAAACCTTAATCCTGATTATGCGATGACACCTTTATCTACCTTGTTAGTTAATCATCATGCTAGTATGTTGTTATCCTTATGTTCATCCCTGCTGCTCATGCCAGTTAACTTTATCAGTTTACATTGATTGTAGTAGGGCTTACTCAGTCTTTTTGAATGACCTGTTTTCTTTCGCCTCTTTTCTTCCGTTTCCCGCCCCCCCTGGTTCTCAGGGAGGGAATACTGGAGCTTAGCTTGGATTTCGGATTGCTTGCTTGTGGGATTTTAGCTCATGTACGGTCTTGACATGAAGCTAGCTATGGTTATCACCTATTTTGGGGATTAGTACTTATGTATTTTCAGTTTTTAAGAAATGTTGTTTATCTAGACTTGTGTATTTGGTAAGTTAACGTTATGTTGTACCAGACTTGTTTTGAAATGGTTTAAAAATCTTCAGCTGTTTTATTTATGTTATTTACTCTGTTTACATATATACATATGTTCTTGTTCTGCCTTGATATATCATTATGCATGTTTACCTGATCCAAACGCCCCTCCAAAGTCAGAGTGCTTGCACGAGCCACCCTGGCGGAGGTGGGGTGTTACATTTGGTATCAGAGCATATGGTTTACGAGAAGGAACAAAAAGGTTTTTAGAAAACTTTTCGGAAACTATTTTCAAAACCAAGTATAAAGTATTTTCCAAAGAAAAGTCTAGTTATTTTAAAGGCTATTCCCCAAAAAGCCATTAGCAAAATTCCTTCATTTTTCTCCATTCTGAATCTGTCTTTTTCTTCGTTTTCAGTATGGCCGATAACTTTTCCATTCCGGAGGGAGTACACGTACCTGTTTGGTATAGGAGACTTTTGGAGGCTAGGGCGACCGAAGCCGGCCCCGCAGATGTTCCTCCTCCTCCTCCGGTAGTTAATGTTCATCCTCCTCCTATCGCTGATGTTCCTCCTCCTCCTGTCGCTGAGGTTCCTATTCCTCCTCCCCCTCAGCATATACAAGTGAATTTCGCAGAGATTTGCAAAGACTTTAAGGCGATGGGTTGCAAGAATTTCTTTGGAACCGAGACTTATGTGGAGGCAAGGAATTGGTTGAAAGAAACCGAAGATCTTTTTGCCTTCTTGGATATAGATGACCGTAGGAAGGTTTTATTAGCAGTGTGGTTGCTAAAGGAAGAAGCTGCACGTTGGTGGGTGGTCACCACCGTTACTAGGCCAATTGAGACTTGGGATGACTTTCGGGGAAAGTTTGGACTAAGGTTCCTATCACTGAAGCAAGGGGGCATGACTTTTAGGGAATACATAGATAAGTTTAATCAACTGGCTCGGGTTGGTTTAGACTTGGTTAACACAGCTCCTAAGAAGGCCCTATCCTTTGCTCTAGGATTAAACGAGCCATTACATGGTTTAGCCATGACTTATATACCTTTGGGGGCAACTTTCGAAAGTTTGGTGAATATGGCCCTACTCAATGAAGAGAGTAGGAGTAACAAGAAAGAGATCAAGATGAATGATACTCAAGCCAAGAAGACTGATTCCCAGTGGAAAGGAAATCAGGGTAATCCAAGCGGTCAGAGCAGTCAAGGCAATAAGAACAAGAACAAGAGTCAAGGCAACAAGGGGAACAACAACAAGGGCAATAACAAAAAGGGAAAGTGCTATTATTGCGGTTTAGTTGGACATCTTATTAAGGAGTGTAAGAAGAGAAAAAGGAATAATGGTGAATGCTTTTTCTGCGGTGAGACTGGACATTTCAGTAGGGACTGCCCGAAGAAGCAAAGGCAAGGCCAGGGTCAGCCTCAGCGTGATGGACCTTCAGGAGGGCAAGTTCATGCTCTCAATGCCGCTCCAGTTCCCGATCGAGGTAGTATTTCTGATGAAAGCCTTGTATATATTTCTGATTTTCCTGTTCGTACCTTGTTTGATTGTGGTGCATCGCATAGTTTATCTTGTCTGACCTCGTTGAAAGTTTGCACCTAAGTACTAGTCTAGTTAATGATCCCGTGTGTGTTTCAAATCCAATTGGGGGTTCCGCCCATTTGTCTATTATCTACGTGGATTTGAAAATCTCTATCTTGAGTATAGAGTTCTCGTGTGATGCTTATATTCTCGGTTTCATGGGGAATGGGTTGATTTTGGGCATGGATGGGTTGTCCAGTTTTGGAGCCATCCTTGATTTTTGAGCATAGGGTTGTGGGGCTCATGACTCGCCTCGGTAATACCCTAAAAATTTCTAGTAACCCTATGAGTCCCGTCATGTTGTGTTATTTTGAATCTCTCAACTCGTCTATCGATAGTTTGTAATCGGTGAGGGTGGTCCGAGAATATCCTGATATCTTGGGGGAAGTGAAGGGGGTTACCCCTTAAACGAGAGATAGATTTCTGCATTTATCTGGTTGATAATGCCAAGAAAGTTTCGTGGCCGGTAAGGCACATGGCCCCGCAAGATGAGAGTTAAGAAAGCAAGTCGAGGAGTTGCTTGAGAAAAACTTCATTAGATGAAGTATATCTGAATGGGGAGCGCCTGTAGTATTTACTACAAAGGCTTATGGTTCTCTTCGACCTTGTGTCGATTATCTTGAGTTAAACGAAGAGAACAGACAATCATTGCCAAGGATCGATGATTTGTTTGATCAGCTTGTAGGAACATCTGTTTTCTCTTGATCTTGTTACTGGATTCCATCAGCTCAGAGTAGCTGAGGATAGTATAGACAAAACTGCGTTCAGAACTCCGGATGGATTCCTAGAATGGCTGGTCATGCCATTCGGTTTGACTAATGCACCCGCCTACTTCGTGGACTTGATGAGTAGGGTGTTCAGGGAGTTCTTGAACAAGTTTGTCGTGGTTTTTGTAGATGATATTCGGATCTTCTCTAAGGATGAGGAAGAGCACGCAAGGCATTTCGTGGAGGTGATGGATACGCTTAGAGCGCATCAGTTGAAGGCCAAGTTCTCCAAGTGTTACTTTTGGAGAAGGGAAGTTAGATTCCTTGGGCATATAGTATCTAAGCAAGGCTTAGCGGTGGATCCCGCTAGGGTAGTTGCAGTTCAGGATTGGAAGACTCCAAGGAATGCAACCGAAGTAAGAAGTTCTCTCAGTTTGGTTAGTTAGTTAGTTAGCGTCCCTGGAGCTTAGACCTACCCTTCTGGATCAAGTAGGGACTTCGCAGAAGGAAGACCCGCAGTTAGTCGAGATCATGGACAAGTTGATTCGAGGCGAGATGTTAGGACACCTCGCTATAGATAACAAGGGATGGCTAAGACGCGATGAGAGAAAGAAGGTTCTTGAAGATGCACATCACCCGAGGAGGTGGCCGAGTTTGTCTCAAGGTGCATGTTGTGCCAACAGGTTAAAGGCCGAGTCATAGAAGCCCGGTGGGCTGTTATATCCATTGGAGGTCCCCGCAATGGAAGGGGAAAAAAACGTCATGAAGGATTTTGTGGATGGACAGCTTAGATCAAGAAAGGGAATACGAGCATGTGGGTCATAGTAGGTAGACTCACGAAGAGTGCTCATTTCACTCCGGTAAAGAGCGAAAGGACTGCATCCTAGCTAGCGACAGTTTACTTTCAAGAAATAAAGCAGTTGCACGGGGTTCCCTAAAGTATAGTTAGTAACCACGACTTAATCTTCACTAGCCAGTTTTGGGATAGTCTACGGGAAGTCATGGGCAAGCAACTGAATCTAAGCACGGCCTATCATTCGCAGGCGGATGATTCATTGGCAACGTGGATTGGTATTTTCAAGAAAAGTTCTGCTGCATGGAATACTTTATGATAAGCAAACGAGATCCAGGATTCATTAGTGGATTTTGGAGAGCTGGCATGAAACCATGTGGTCATAGTTATGTTTAAGCCAAGAATAATAGAAGAGTAAGTGAAAGAGGGAGACGAGAGGCGACAATGAAATGGGTTCCAACTCATATTTGGAAATAAGAGTTAAAGAAGCTAAGAAATCATGAGGTAAAAGACGGTCAAAGCATAGTGGAGTTAAGCTCAAGGAAACGTGACTTAGAAGATTGAAGGCTAGATACGCGCATCATATCTCTTTTTAAGAGTATATCCTTGATCCTTGTTTTCCTGTGGAACTTACTCGCATGTTATCTTTTTATGTATATCCTCTCGGTCCCATTTTCGGTCCTATTTCTGTCGGGAGGTATGACTTATTGGCTAGTAATACATGTCAGGGTTTAAAGGGGTCCGTTAGGTTGACTAAACCTTTTGGGCTTTTATAGGATATGGATTGGGTTAGGAAGGGATTTCTTGTAATCCGAAAGGAGTATATCCTGCTTATCTTCCCGATCTCTTTGTAGCATATTTTTTGCTATCCATGTTGGTCTTGATCATCTAGTTTATCGAGTTAATCTCGTCATGAGAACCTTAGGTAGAAACCCTTTGGATGAAACATGTGTTTGAAACATGTTATGCTTGATGGTTGCAAGTGGTTGCAAGTGTTTGCAAGTGGTTACTCGTGGATGCATTATACACGTTAGGCACTAGATCGGCTCACACACTCCTCATATTGCATATGCATGAGTGTTTATGCTTATTCATGGATGAAAATTTTTGTGTTATTACATGGATGTTGCATATGGATGTATGTTATGTGCACACATATAGATGTTATACATTATGTTAGGAATTGCATACATATGGATTCATTTCACTAACATAATTTGCATTGATGATATTTGCATTAGATAAGTACATATACACACACCTTTGCATATGTTCATACAACATTTAGAATCTTGTAAGGACAATGATTGCTCGTGGATGATGTTTTGAGTAGATGGATGTTGGATGGTAGGATACGTTCTTCCTAACTTGAAGATTTCGGGGACGAAATCCTTTAAGGAGGGGAGAATGTAACAACCAGTATTTTCAATAACCTGTTATAACATAAATCGAGGCAGAATTTAATTCTAAAGTCTGAATTAAGGGAAACGGGCTATGCCATTGCGTTCGTCTCGGAAAAATACGCGAAATAGAGTCCGAGTTTTCGAAAATCGGAGTCCGTATGACCCGATTAAGGCCCAACGAAGTTTTCAGAAAATTCCATAGTAAAAAACAGATTTCAAATTCAAGTTTGAATTTGAAAATTTGGGCC
Organism: Allium sativum; assembly: GCA_030737875.1. Lineage (NCBI taxonomy): Eukaryota > Viridiplantae > Streptophyta > Magnoliopsida > Asparagales > Amaryllidaceae > Allium > Allium sativum. Next base: position 9,887,666 of record JASFAX010000027.1, on the reverse strand, counting down.
AGTTTGGGCCAGGCGGGAAAGTTCCCGCCAGAGTACCCAAGTCGACAGCCCTGTCGACTTGGGAGTCGACTTGGTTGGACCAAGTCTACAGTCCTGTCGACTTGGCTGTCGACTTGGCTCAGCCGGGTAGTCCTGCCTGGTGCACCATTTTGGGTTTGTGTTGAGCTTGGGGGCCAGATTCGATTTTGATGGCTGAGATTAGAACTAGGGTTTAATCCTAAGGCTAGAACTAATCCTAATCTCTATAAATAAGGCCCTAACCTAACCCTAAATCATCATTAAACAATCCTACAACCAAACTATGGCAAAATTTTACCTCTCATGGCCTCCACTCTCTTCATACAATTCCTAAATAAATTTCTAAGTGATTTTCCATGCATACAAGTATTTTCAAGCTTGTATGAGCATCATTAGCTTGCATTCAAGTCAAGTTTCTATATTTGCATCATAAAGAAAGAGTTTTGATCATTTTGGCTCAAGGGTATTTATGTTAGAGCTTGCATTTTGGGTCTATTTGGTTGCATGAGGGCTTTATCATAGTTTTGTGTGCCTTCATAAGTATTGTAAGCCCTATTCTACTTTCATACTTAAACTCTAAAGTTAAATGTATGATATGCAAGTTTGCCATGATATGCAAGTTTACTATGATGTGTTATGCAAGTTCATCAAGTTATGTTATGCAAGTTCACCAAGTTATGTTATGCAAGTTCATCAAGTTATGTTATGCAAGTTCATCAAGTTATGTTATGCAAGTTTTTATGCAAGTTGCCATGTTGTAATATGAAAGTTTATATGCAAGTATGTCATGTTATGATATGCAAGTTCATCATGTCATGTTATGCAAGTTTACCATGTTATGCTATGCAAGTATGCCATGTTATGATATGCAAGTATGTTTTGCAAGTTTGGGATGATCATCTTGTTCATGTTATCATGTTATGCAAGCTCATCTTGAGTATGTGAACATAAAGCTTCAAGCTTTATGCTAAAGGTTGCATTTTGGCAACATGTAAGTTATCATATCTCTTATGATAACTTGCATGTGAGGCTAAATGCGAACTTATGGCCATTTCTACATGTCATTTAGCAACATGTATCACCAATATGCCAAGTTTGGTTTTATGCATGCTTTTGGGGCCTAAAAATGTAATATGCAAGTATATGAACATATGTACATTTCATATGCCACCATGTTGAACTTGTGGCTTCAATACCTTTATGTCATGATTATTCCAAGTTCCCTCTTTCTATCCTTTATGCGCTATTGCGATATGTAAACGGGGATTGCGTTTGGGGTTGGGTAAAAGTAAAAGACATAAAAACATAAGCTTGGGAATTTACCTATTAAGTTAGGTCTACCCATTGGGAATTTACCTATTAAGTTAGGTCTACCCAATTGCTTGAAAACTTGTAACATGTTTTGGAAACATGATGGACATGACACTTAGAAAAGATAAGTGTGGCCAACTCGAGGTTGGGTTGAATTTGTAGCGTAAACCTACCCGGAACTGACCGGCTTAACTAGTTGCTACAAACAATAGGACCTAATGTGAGAAGTTGGTCATGTTGTACCTTGAACCCGAGGTTAGACCAAGTTGTGGTGTAAAGCTACCCAGACCCGCCCGGCTTAACTAGTAACCACAACAAGGTCTAATGTGAGAGGTTAAGGTGCATTAAATTAATTAATGCCTCGTGATTAGGGTTAAGTCATGGTCCACTTAATACTTAACCAACTTGGGCTTGGTAGATTAATCGGGGTTAAGTCGTGAACTCATCGTTACACTTAACCAAGTTAATCCATGATTAGCAAGAGGGTTAATCCGTACTTAACCCACAAGAAAATCCTAGCATTGGGGGGCCCACTCCGCAGTAAATCCCCAAAAATCGGTATCATTAAGGCCCTAGGGACTAGGCTAGGGAGGGGGCACGATTACTGGGCAGGAGGTAAGCGACTCAATAAACGACGGCCGAGTGGTACGCCGATGTAGTTCCGGACAGACTATGGTCGTGCACGTAGTCCGTATTTGGGGAAGTCACCCATGGGTACCAGTAGATCGAGACTATGCACTCATGTTTATGGTGTCCAGGGGTTGGCACCCTAGGGCTTGATACACCCGAAGGGTGGACCCGGCACAGTTCGACTACAATTATGTTTGGGCCGTATTGACACCAACACATGACGAGATAGGCTTATGGAGCCGATCGACTAGACCGTTTGGTTGGACCTTGTATTAGGGTCATTTCATGTTATTGGACCGCGGGTTAGGGTCACTTCATGTTATTGGGCCAAAGCTTGGGCCATGGGATCAATACTTGTTTATTCAAGTCATGTTAGTTTGCTAGTACACCTGTGGTGCAAAACCTTAATCCTGATTATGCGATGACACCTTTATCTACCTTGTTAGTTAATCATCATGCTAGTATGTTGTTATCCTTATGTTCATCCCTGCTGCTCATGCCAGTTAACTTTATCAGTTTACATTGATTGTAGTAGGGCTTACTCAGTCTTTTTGACTGACCTGTTTTCTTTCTCCTCTTTTCTTCCGTTTCCCCCCCCCCCCCAAGTTCTCAGGGAGGGAATACTGGAGCTTAGCTTGGATTTCGGATTGCTTGCTTGTAGGATTTTAGCTCATGTACGGTCTTGACATGAAGCTAGCTATGGTTATCACCTATTTTGGGGATTAGTACTTATGTATTTTCAGTTTTTCAGAAATGTTGTTTATCTAGACTTGTGTATTTGGAAAGTTAACGTTATGTTGTACCAGACTTGTTTTGAAATGGTTTAAAAATCTTCCGCTGTTTTATTTATGTTATTTACTCTGTTTACATACATACATATGTTCTTGTTCTGCCTTGATATATCATTATGCATGTTTACCTGATCCAAACGCCCCTCCAAAGTCAGAGTGCTTGCAAGAGCCACCCTGGCGGAGGTGGGGTGTTACATATAATATAAACGAGCTCGAAATAGCGCGGTAGTTCGTAATTTACAATTTGAACTTCAATTGAGTGTACGGGATCCGTTATAAGTCGAAATTTGCTGAAACAAGAAATAATTGTATCTGCTGAACTATAATTTTCTAATGAAAGGGAAAAATCATAATTTCGTATTTTTTTATTGAGAGTTATGGCCAAATCAAAGTTTAAAATACTCGCTATAGAATCGTTTATAAACTATAACAAATTATTTAATAAAATAAATCAATTTTAAATCAATTGAATACTGGTTTAACTGGATAATGTAATATCGTGTTCAAAATTTATATTAGTTTATTCTAGAAATCATATGAATTCAATTTGTGTATATTTATACAATAATAATAATTTATTTGTTATTTTTGAATTGATTTATATTAAATCGAATTTAAGGTCAAATCATTAATTTAATTCAATATCTTCTGTATATGGTCCGATCAGACCATGGAAACTATTGCAGTGTGTTCAGAATGGGGGTAGAACCCTGGAAATGCCACTCGTTGCATTCAGATAGGAGTTTGATAGCATGTGATAGTTTAAATGGGATGAAACCACACCAGTTCAACCGAAAATGGAAATAAATAAATAAATAAAAGCTTTAAATAAAAGATAGGGGACGACTTTATTTTTAGCACAGGCTATTTCAAACAGCTACTATGTCTTCTCTTTTCAATATTGCGTACGAGTTGTCTTCCTTCTCCACCAAGCTTTCAGCATGGTACACTGAAGCCTACTCTACCTCTCAACCTACTTGAAAGACGTTCATTTTATCTTCCTCTCATTCACCTATAAATTTAGCTATCGCGGTGTATTTCCCATCCTCAAACCAACAAGCGTTCAATTCCTTTATGTTCTTCTTTTCAGTAAATAGCAAAATCCAATCCATCATTATATAAAATCAAACAAAAGCAAATTCACATCTTATTCCTCTTTCTCTTCTCAAATCAAAATCAAAAATCCATCCTCCGGAAAAAAATCAAAAATCAGATCGTGATTCGAAATCGCGACAAGACTTGAAAGCTATGGATTTTTCTGAAGCCCGAGCTGAGCTCGAGCACTCGCAAATTGGGGACACTCGCGACTGTAGATATGGGACAACGAGGGATTGTCGAACTGAGTTTTGCAGGAAGGTAAGGGACCACGTTGGAGTTCGAATGGGACCAGTGTGAGTTGAGCGAGTTTTGCTGAGGGGCTTCAGATCTTTGATGAGGGCAATTGGAAGGTGAGCCATCGTGATTTCTAGGAGGATGCGATGAACTGAGGTATGCTGAAATGACTAGGGGAGATGCTGATGCTGTTAATTGGAGTTTGTGCGAACTGTGTTTTTAAGAAATGAACAACGGAGGTTTGTGCGTTTGACAATGGAAGGGGCAGTCTTTGTTAAAGGTTGATGATGATTTTGTTGAACTAGAGTGCGGAATGGGTATGAGGAATGCAGGTTTGATGATTGAAGAGTTGATCTGCTGGGTTGGTTTGTGCGATGTACATTTTTGGTTTATAGGGTAGCTCGATGTTTGATGGTTGAATGATGCAAGTTCTGGGAGTGAGATAGTAAAGAAAAAAGGAAGTGTTGATTTGTGATTGTGTGGCATTGAAGTTGAACATGTAATTGGTTGGGGAAGTTTTAGTCTGATGTGAACGGTGGAGGAATTTTTTTGGAGTTCGACATAAGGAAATGGAAGTTCAGATGTGTTCTGTGAGGGATGGTGAATGATAGTTGTTATAAGGTGATAGAAACAATTGGTAATCGTTGTGACGTGTTCGATGATTTGCTTAAAGGGTATGGAGCTGTTGAGGATGTGTTTCGCAGAATATCGAGATATTAAAGCAGCTGTAAGGTATCATTATTTCGAAATATAAATTACATAAAATAATTTATTTACTCATTGTTAATCGTTAAATAAATAAATAAATAGTTGATTATTAAATAAGAAATTGAAATTTATCTTAGGTATTTTCTTGTGATGAGCTCAAGAATTTGCTTCAAGGATAATGGCAAATTTGGAGTCGGCTCAGGATCTGTTCCAGAAATTAGTCGAGTGGTTAGCATCAAAATAAATAAATAAGGTATACACTTTTAAATAAATAAAATGCATAGATAATTTATTTTAAATAGCTCATTTAAATAATTATTTAATCGATAAATAAAAATAATTAATCGTAGGTGAATAAATTTTTTCAAGTCGATCCGTAGGCGTAACAACACAAAATTTAATTGGATATTAAGCAATGGAAAACCGAGGTGAGTTAAACTCACTCAGTTAAATTATTGGGAAATATTTTTAATAGTTCAAATTTATTTTATTGTGTGCTGGCTGCTAAATTGATTAATTTAAAGTGATAATATATTATAATAATAATATATAAAAATAATATTGGTGATTGGTGATTGGATAATTCCCGCAGTAACATTAGCGGATGCCCGCAGTACCATTAGCGGATGATTTCCCTATGTGCCCCACAATATATATAGTGTATGACCTTTATACCGCGATATCCTGCCTCAAAGCAGGATGGGTATTATTGTTGTTGACTAACATCTGTGGATGCAGGAAAAATTGGTTGGAGGGATCCAACTGGATTCCTCACATTTAGATTATTTATTTTTACATATATACTAATATATGATGTGTTATATGACCTGTGATAGCTTGCGATATGTTTGGATGTGTTAGTAACATTGATTGTTAATTTTGGATATTTTAAATATCCTAAATAATTATATATGGATTTCAAAACAGAAATTGGAATATACAAAGAATTTTAAAATATTTATTTCAAAGGAGATGGTTAGTTAGAATCCAAATTAAATAGGGTTTAAAAGCAAATTTTTTTAAATAAATATCGTGAAGGAGGGATTTTATAGACGACGTTATGAGAAGTGGAATTATTATTTTGGAAATTTGAGAAAAATATGAAGTGTATATGAAATTGGAAAAGAAATGGGAATCGTAAAATAAATCGTTATTTTAATATAAATTGAAATTGTCTCAAGGTAAAATAACTATTTTTAAATAGAAATGTTCATTTGAAATCCGAATTATATATACGGTTTAAAAAAAGATTTGTTTAAATAAATGTGTAAATGAGGCGATTTTATAAACAATGTTTATGAAGGAATGAACGATTACCATTTGAGAATTTGGGAAATATGGATTTAAAAATAGAATTGAAATATAAAAAGATTTTAAAAGAAAATATTTATTTCCAAATAGGAATGTTTATTTAGAAACCAAATTTTATAGAATTGAAAAGTAAATTTTTGTTTTAACAAACAAGATGAGAACTCCATTTTTTAAGTGACATTTATCAAAAAAATGAAAATCATTATTTTAAAGTATTTGAAAAAGCTATAATTTGAGTGTGGATTTGGAAGTGGAAATGTGGTTTGAAAACTAACATTTGAAATGGATTAGAATTTTCCAATTACAAGGAAAATATAGAGGAGATATTATGAAATAACTCAATAGAAGTTATAAATAAACCTGTATTGCAAGTTAGAATTAAGGATAACTAAATAAGTCATGTATGAGCTTCTATTGATAAATATCATTCATGGGTGATGTAAAGAGGTGTTAAAGCAAATAAGTGGATTTGATAAGAAGGGTTTCGAAGTTATGAAATCTAATTGAATTTGAATTAAACTAATTCAAATGATAAAAATATAAGATTTTGTATAATAAATATCAATGGTGAGGAATTTACAATGACATTGATATACAAATATTTATATATGGAATGTAATTGTTGGAATAAAGTTGGAATAAGTGTAGTAAATCAAAAAATATGTTTTATGAAATTAAAACTTTATTTTTACGAAGTTTTAAATAAAACTGAATTGGAAAATGAAATATATCGTATAAAAAGTACTTCGTTTCAGTTTTAGAAATAAATAAATATTAGCAAGTGTTTTACAAATCGTATCTTAAAAATGAATATTCCATTTATTGGAAAAAAAAGGGAGAAGTTTTGAATTAACGAATGGTAAATCGAAAAGAGGCTAAAGTGATGAAAAATATTAAATCAGTGAATTCAGTTTTCTTTTTATGGATGAATGCTTGTTTTTATTTGATAGTTAAATAACCGACTATCAAATCTTGTCTATATCCTTGTCGGTACGGAAAGAACGGGATCGAATTTATTCGAAAACCATTCTGAACTAACTAATACATAAAGTAGAATATACGGATTGAAGATGAAGCAATGAAGACCGTAGATCTTCATAAGTGAAAGAACTACTTGTCGGATTCTCTGGAGTTGCGCCAGGAAATATTTTGATAGTGATCCTGTCGTGGTTGAAATTAATGGATTGCAAGGACTTCTTGCTACCGATCGATAGGGTGATTCCTAGGATGCGGTAGGAGAGTGCCTTCGGTTTGTCCAGTTCCAGGACAACTTGTATGGATGAATGTTTGACCAAGTATTTCCAACAGACCACGCACATTGGTTTCCTCAAACGTATTTATGTTGATGGCGGAGAAGTCACCTTCTCTTAGCTTGAACACTAGAATATTTTTGTGGACGTCAATTAGTGATATCTGACGAATCTGACGATGTGGCATTCAAAGTGAATGGTGGCTCCAGATGATCTAGAAATACTATTATAACCTCAAGCCTCACAACCGGGAAATGACAGAAATCGGGCAGGCAACATGGCTTTGTGGGTCGCCCCCATTAGGGTGTATTGTCACCATCTAGAGAATATTCATATTTGCTACTTCTTTTCTCTTATGTATCTCCGGGGAATAGTTATGTTGCTATCAACCGTAGGTAACAATATATTCGATACACTCAAGAGAAATGAGTGGTCGGTCATGTGTGCGCCGGGTTGCAAGATGTTCTTGTTGAACCCAGTGTATTCGTCTCTAGAGATACACTAACGGCAGGTGATCCCACACCTTGTCATAGTTGGAAATCCAATCTCCAATAAGCGCCCGCGGTTTTGATTGTATACTATATATGTAGAGCGTGAGATGCAAGCGTTCTACTAAATTGATATTTATTTGTATTTAGACACTATTATAATATTAGAAAATATATTAATTTCAAAAATGGTTTGGGTTATTGCAAGGTAAAAATCGTCTGTGTTTATGTGTGGGCTGGGCTTACAATTATCTTTTTCTTTCGGAAATGATTTTTAACTTTGAAATCAAGATGGATGATACCAATAATTTAGTGGGTTTTTCTCACGTTGGTTCACCAGAGTGACCTGTGGAGTTTTAATGCTCGGGTCAGACCGAGTTGGGTCTAATCGAGTTAACAGGTTTAGGGTAAGATGATATGGACTTCAGGAGACAAGATGGAGGAGTTCAGACGTATTATATATATAGTATTCCGTTGCGTGTTGTAAATGAGGACAGACTTTTATAACTGTCCAGATGAGCTGGATGTCCGTTGTACTCTGAAAATAATTGTAAGTGTTGATATTAAAGTTTTCAATAAAGATTTATTTCTGTATTATATTTTATTCCGCTGCGATGTGAGACTGTGTATTGTGGTCAGTTCTTCTTCTTCTTTTTCTTCTATTCTAATCTTTCTATCTTATCTTTTCTCACCCTCTAATTTCTTTCTATTAACGTTCTGAATTTTCGGTGCTCTAATTTGGACACGGGATGCATTGTGTCGGAAATTCGAGCGTCAAATTTTCCGGTTCATTACAGCGGTATCAGAGTAATGGTTTAAGAATAACCTTGGCTCTGTGGCGTAACTCAATAGAGATGGGGTTAGTAATGCCCTATATTGAGTTGAGTGTGTACATATAAGAGTGCGTATTTGTATATTTTATAAAAAAAATGTTTTGTATTGTATTATTTGATCAGTTCGAATATGAACTGCCAACTGGTACAATATTATTTTAAAAAGGGTAAATGGAATAATTTTGCTCGAATTATATTTTTATATAGAAAAGAAATAATTTATCGGATTATTATTGATATTTGATTGCTTGAATAATTTGAATGGAATCCAAATGAAATTCAAATGAAATTATGGAATTGAACTGGTTTAATATAACCAAAAGATAAAGTAACTGATTTTTGAAATAAAAATCAAAATGGAAAGCTAAGGTAAACAAATTCCAACATAAATGAATGTATTGAAACTTGATTAAAAGTAAGTTAAGTAAATTTAGATTGGAATTGTAAACCATGTTAAACTAAAACGAATTATAAACCAATATGGAATGAAATTCTTGAATTTAAATATTAATAAAGTGAATGTTGATAATCTAAATAGAACTCGACACATACAATTTGAATGTGTCAGATGATATAAGAAGTGAATTAAAATAAGTCCAATTTGAGTAGAAATAATTAATTATAACTTAAAATATTATTCAGTTGAGTTGGGCTATGGAATTCAATCTTGGAATAGAAGTGAATGTGTATATGGAATAGTGAATATAAACTCGGATTGTATAAACTTGAGTTGAATTGAAATTGAATGAAGTATGAATCAAATTGAGTTTAATTGAACTTGGAACTCAAATTTTATATTGACCCATAAATTAAAAATAAAACTTGGAACTCAAGTGTAAATTTATGCGAACTTATAAATTGTAAATTGAAAACCTAGAATTTGAGTTATAAATGAAGCTCGACTTGTTTGTAGGCATGAACATATATTTAAATATGTTTGTTTAAATTATCGTGAGTGAAGCACGAAAACCCATAAATGGTTGGATAGGTAAAATTGGAAGTATAACTTGGAACTTGGATTATAAATAAAATTTGGTATGTCCATAAGAATATATATACGTATTTGAACATGGTTTGTTTAAGCTGTCACAAGGGAAGCAAGAAAACCAATAAATGGAATGTAACAACCCGGAAAATCCGAACCAATTTAAAAAATTTATTTTGGCAATTTTAATGAATTTAGAATATTTAAAATTAATTATTTTAAATAATAATGATGAGAAATTTATTTTGAATAGAATTAGAACGTATATATTTATTTGAATTGACATTGGAATATAAATATTTTTTTTAATTATTAAAGGAATTGAAAATGGCGCGGTAATTTGAAAATTCGATCTCAAATTTCAAATGAATGTACAGGATTCAAAATAAACCAGATTGTAGCGAAACCAAAAATATTTGAACCTATTTGAAAATATCTTTCCAACGAATCCGAAAAATTGAAATTTCATAGCAGGAATAAAAAGTTATGCCCTGTTGAAAATCCAGAATAGTCGCTATGGAATTTTGGCCCTTAAAAATGAAAAAAATTCAAACGACCTCCATTTTCGATGAAACCACTTTTGTTGGATCCGGGATGTCAAGTTATTGCTAGATTCCAAAATTCATAACTTTTGAAGTCAATATGTGAGCGTGGCAAAGTAAAACGTGTTTTGACAGTTTTAGTCAATTTGGATCGACCAGAAAATGGCCATTTTTCAAACGGACTCCAAATTGGACGAAATTTGTTTTGTTAGGACCGTATCGTCAATATGAAGCTAGAAATAATTTTTTGGGAATTTTTAGAGTCCGTATGTGGCCCTTGTAAATTGAAACATGCGTTCAAATTCAATATATATATATATATATTAATTTAGACGGAAACTTATCAAAACGTTAGAATTGGTTTACGAAACATATCCCACTATGTTCAAAATGGGGGTAATTAGCTATGGACGACAGTTGGTGGGTTCGATTTGGAGTTTGAATTTAAGAGCTACTTTTTTTGGAAACTAAAATAATTAAAATAATATATTTATTTAAATCCCCCCACTTTTCTCTTTTACCAAGTCAACCCCCCTTTTACTTCTCCCATACACGATCAGTTTTAAATGAAATAAAAAAAGGGGGAAAGCATCGATCTCGTTTTCGTCGCCACCCAGGAACCCGTCACCTTCGCGAGCCCCTCCCATCGTTGGAGCGCCGCACCCCTCAGCCTCCGCCCTGTCTCTCCTCCCCCAACCGCCACTCTCTCCCCTTCTTCGACTTAAAGCCCCGACGCCAACACCCAAACCCGTGCCCCCACTGCACAGCTCCTACCCCATGCCCCCACCACTGCATCGATGACCCCCTCCGACCATGAGGCGCCATCAACTCCCTCCCCTTCAACACCGAGCCCTATTTCTCCCCTCCCCCCCCCCCTTCAATTAAAGGTAAATCTTTATATTCCTTATTTCATTTATTTCTTCAACTGGGTTCATGAGGTTTTCAAATATAGAAAGGTTTGATTTTCAATATAGAAAGGTTTGATTTTTAATACAGAATGTTTTGATTTTTAATATAGAAAGGTTTGATTTTTAATATATAAAAGGTTTGATTTTTAATATATAAAAAGGTTTGATTTTTAATAAATGAAATAGCAATAAAAATTCGATTTTTGCATATATGAAGTAGCGATAAAAATTCGATTTATATATATTTGAAGTACAAATAAAAATATATGATTTTTATTTATTGGAATGGAGCGATAAAAATATGATCTTTATAAAAATATAATTATTCTATATGAAGCGAAATAAAAATTCAATCTTTATATAAGAAGTACAGATATAAAAATATAATTTTTATATAGAAAGAAGCATTGTAAAAATAAGTGATTTTTGTATATGAAGGGTTATTTTAAAAATTGTGATTTTTTAAAAACATCATATTAAAAATGCAATTTTTACTATGAACAGCGGGAAAGGATCGCGTTGGAATATTGGGCAAATCCGAGGATGGAGGAGTGGATTCCAAAGGTGAGAACTTCTCACTTTAATTTATTTTCTAGTTGAAATATATACTAGGATGCAGACAGTGCTAAGTAGCACCCAACACCCGTCGTCCACAGACCATGGACGACTTGTTTGTTTGTTTGATTGTGTTATGAAATTTTATTGTGTGATGTAGAATGGAATAAATAAAATATTCTTATGTTGAATTGTAACAACTCGGATTTCGACGGACCGATTTTTTTTCAAAAAAATCCAATCCACCAAAACCCGATTTGGTTGCTCTGGTATCCTGCAAAAAAAGACAGAGAAAAGAGATATGTCAGAGTTAAGAAAACACCTCACAGCGGAAGGAGTAAAATATAATATATTTAAAAACATAGCTTTACCTTAGTCACAATACTGCTAAATGAGTATTCCCAAAGCTATAAGTCTCTGTCTAACCGGCGAATGCTATGAGGAAGGGGTCAGAACATAAGTTCTGTGTGAATGAATTTAAACTACACTTCTTGAATAATCCTACATATACTGTTCAATTACACTTTCTTATTTATTAGGTTATACGTGTTATTAGCACTAAAAGCTTACACACACGTCACACCCATCTACCCCCAGTAGATTAACCTAATATAGTGTATATGTAGCTACCCCCAAACTGAGGTACACCCTGTGATACCCCACTCGCACGGTCTCCTCCATATTGCCACAATAATATGCGCAGTCCCTTATCCTCTACCATAGTAACGTACAACGCTACATCCGCATAGAACAACTATCGCTGTGCTATGTAAGCGCACTGACTACTATCCTCGAACTATTCGATCGAGTTTGGTTCCATTATCGAATAATGCCCTCTAGTCTACGATACACCACCCAGAGAAGACATGGTTGTACCTAGACTTTCCCACGTACGTATCATCAATCGTACTCGATGTTTCTACTGCACAAAACCTCTACTTGTGCACATAGGTTCCGTGGCAGAGCTACACCAGAAAACATGGAACTCGGTCGAGAGCTTTTCTATATCTGTACGGGCCTGCCTCTAAGAGTGTCCAATATACAGATATCCCTTGGGTCTAGTTTTTCTATGGTGGCTATGGCCCCACCTAATCCCCTCCCTCAACTAGTAAAGACCACACGAGCTAAGCGACCACCCCTAACAAGCAAACAATCTAAACATCCATGTGGGGTCTCCCTGCACCTGTCCCTTGATAGCAAAGGTTAACGATCTCTAGGGGCTAGCTCTTCTCTTTTCGCATTTCTTAGGCTGCTGGTGACAGGCGTCCGACGATCTTTCTATCATTTGGTCTTGACCCTCCACCTCCGCCTAAGGCAATCGCCGAACCTCCCTTAATGCCACCGCGTACAGCATTATGACTGCCCCCTACTTGTGCAGTCAAGGCCCAACCACCTGGTAGTTCGGTGCAGACCCAACCTTTGTAATCCTAGCCCAAAGCTAAACCACTACATAGGACTATCAGGAGCACCTTTAACGTCTCAGGAAGCTACGTGCTTCCCCTTCCAGTCCGTTGAAGCCGCCAAAATAGCGAACGTGCGCTCTCCTCGTGCCTTATGACACTATCATGATCTACCTCGTTGGGTTATTCATCCTACAACGTACGGACTGCTTCAAGCGCCTTAGTTTTATATGTCATTAGACCCTAAGTCTAACCATTTATTTCACGCTTGTGCCACCTTGTCAACTTTCCCATTTAACTTGGTTATTCACATTAGCTTCCTTTTTTTCGTATTCACCAAGTTACCCTTGCTTATTAATTCAATTTATATTTAACCCACTTAAGTCCATTAATAAGCCCACAACATGTTATTTTCCATTTTCATAAATTATTCCCTTTTTGGGTTACAACAACATGTTATACTTAATTCAGAGTTAAGTATGCCTTATCCCACATACATACTGATTAGGAGAATAACCCTCTAAACACCAGCCCCGAAGACCGAAATCAACATCAGACTGGCACCCAGAGAATTACTCAACCCAACCAACATATATGATTCTAATTTACTTCTTTTCCACTCATATAACTTATATCATTTTTAATTTCACATTTATTCTTTCCAAACCACTTAATTTAAGTATATCTTTACATATAAGTTATCTCATCTTCCTTATCGTTTCCTATAACTTATCTTGTCCCATCAGTTATAATTTCCACCTATTATCCTTTCTTTCCTTATTCAAGTTTATTCATAATAGGTTATTTATCATTCCCCATTTCTTGTCATTAATTTTAGATTAACTTATTTCATATTATAAGTCGTCCCACCCTTCAAGTCTTGTTATACATCTTAAGTCATAACCTTCCCGTGTCCGTATGACAAGTTTTCCTATTATTAAATTTTACATCAACGCAACTCAAGTTTACAATAGGTAATTATCATTCCCCCATTACTGTGTCATTAATTTTAGATTTGACTTAACCCTTCCTTTTACTCATCCCGTTAATTAAAATTTACCCAATTAAATTAATTTATGATATCGTTACGGGTCCCATTTGGTTAAGCATATCTAAATTCTGTTTCACATGTAACACGTGTCCCACTTAACCCCCTTTATTATAGTTTCCATATCTTACACATGTCTTACTACGGTTAAGTCTACCTTAGTCATGTTTTACATCACATGTCTTACAACGGTTAAGTCAACATTAGTCATGCTTTACATGTCATGTATATCACCCACTTAACCCTCTAACCATACCCATGTCACCCACATGTCGTATTATGGTTAGTATTTCTTAATTTATTTATAATGCCATAACCATGTATGACCTCTCACATTAGACGTCCGTTCGTTGCTGCTGGATTTGCCAGGCGGTTCCGGGCAGTCTTACAACAAAAACATGTCTAACCTCGTGTCATAAACCGTTACGCCTCTAGTTCTTGCCGTTGACCTTTCACATTAGACGTCCGCTTGTGGTTGCTGGATTTGTCGGGCGGTTCCGGGCAGTCTTATACCACAAACGCATCTAACCTCGTGTCATAGGCGTTTATTAACAATCATCTTTCACCCAAACCCCAAATTCATGTCATACGTTCCAAATTCAACTTAATTACATTTCATTTTTATACCTATTTCAAATTTTCCATTCACTACACTAATTACATAATAGTTAGCCAATTTTCATGTTACGCAAATTATCCAGTTATAGCCAAATTCACTAATTCCATGTTATTCATACCCAAACATGTCAATTTCTAATACCCAATTTCATATAATCAATATTTTCCCAATATATATCCCAACATTCCCACGTTCATACATATAATCTAATTCACCATCTAGGCTTACTTTTCAAGTCACAAATAAATTTCACCAATCCATTTTATCCAATTACATGTTGTTAATATTGAAATATACCAATTCCATATCCAATAGTTCCAATTAAATTTACACAATTTCATGTTAACATCATAAATCAAAATTCATAGTGGCACACTATTCAGCATAGATTATATTCCTCGACTGCATAAAATAGATTATGCCCAATATATGCAATAACAATTGTTATGCCACAAACCCCAAAATTTTAGATTATATTCCAATATCCCCATATTCCAATCGTGCGTATTGTATAATAAGATTTCGTCTAGGTTCGAGATAACCTAGATCCAAAAATAAAAAGGGGAAAGGATAAAAAGGAGAGAACTCAAACGTAGGCATAAATAAAATAACAGATCTTATTAAATTAACATCATATTCATTATGGGAAATGGTAAACGATAGAAGCAACATTATACAACAAATATAGTTCAAATCCACTCACATTGACTGGATGAGAGAAATAAGTGATTTGTCGTTGATGTAGAACGTTGATTTAATCTTCTTATTTGATTATTGGTGAAAAGCATGAATTGTTGATGAAGAGCTTTGCTACTTGATTTGATTAAACTCCAAAGTTGATGAAGAACTTGCAAATTAATTTAGGGTTTTGAGGCGGCGGCCATGTTTGGTTGAAGTTTAGCGACATGGAAGCGTCATAGAGAATTTTTATGAATTAGGTTAGGTTTAGGCACTATTTTATAGGTGTAGAGAGTGTTTTAGAGCCATTAGATCGCCCTAGAAGCCATCCAGTCCGTTCAACACATCAAAAATCATCACTGTCCAGATCTGGAAAAAATCAGGGGGAGGTCGACACTAAGGTCGACCCCCAGGTCGACCTGCCTGGGTATTTTTCTGAATTTTTATTGAATCTTCCGCAGGCCATAACTCTTTCATACGGAGTCCGATTTTTGAAAACTTGGACTCTATTCCAAGAAGAATTTTGAGACGAACGCAATGGTGATGTCTATTTTACTTAGTTCCTGATATTTAAATTAAGTATCCTTACTTTATTCTCTTCTTTGTTACGTACACTGTTATCGAATTAATTTTTCCTTCTCTTCCATGTATTAATTAATTCTCATTGTACATCACCATTATTTACCAATATATGCATATACACATATTTTTACATATTTTTAATTATATTAAAAATGCGGGGTGTTACATTCTCCCACCCTTACAGAATTTCGTCCCCGAAATTTGATAAGAGTAAAATAGATAACCCCTCGCAATATCCATCCATCAAGTGTGCATCCAATTGTTGCATACATTGTGCACATGTGCAAAGTGAGATACATCAAAGTAAAGTATGTATGCCTAATTTGGATCCACCTATATGTATGCAATTTTTAAAAACTCTTTCAAAACATGATGCTCACATCCTAAATATACTTGCAGTTCTATATGAATGCAATATTTTTTGAAAAATCAAAACATTTTCATCCAAATTTTCCTACACTCTTACAGAGTAAGAGCATAGTTCATCCAATTTTCGCATCCAAAAACCCTACCAACCATCATTAAATTCGAAATTTAGAAAAATCTAATTTTCCAAATTCGATTTCTTATGTTATGAAAACAGAAAATTTTACATCCTCTGTTTTTCTTTCCTAATTGCACTTGGATTTTTAGATAACTATTCTATAAAGATTTCCTATTTTCCTATCCAAGTACAAACACATAAGAAAATTTCTTCTCTTTTTCCACTTATCTTGGAAAAATTTCATCTTTTTCTTAAGATTTCCATTTTCTTTTCCCGTCAGTTTGTTGCTTTATTGGATTTGTTATTTTCTTCTTAATTAGGCTATTCTCTGTCTTAGCTTATTTGACTTACTCCAATTACTTAAATTTAATTTCCAAATAAGCTTTTCTATTTTTAACTCAAACAACATCCTACACAGCTACTACCAAGGGCCAAGAATCATAAGACTATTTCCCCAAAGAAAAGTCCAACCACCAACTCTCTACACTTACTTTCCCTTCCACTACCAAGTAGTCACTACTAGTTCTTGTTGTGTATTACTAGCCTATACTTTATCTCTTTTTATCAAGCAACAAACCTAGCTTTCTCAATGTTTATGCAATCTACAGGAATTTTCTATTAGTTTAATATTAGCTAATCTTTGACCGGAAATTGGTAAAAGAATAATTCCCTAAGCATCAACCCTGAATACCGAAATCAACATCAGATTGATACTCAGAGAATCACTCAACTCTACCAATCTGTAGTTAGGTTCTATTTTTTAATTCATAGTCTTAAATTTATCTCGATCTTTCTAGGCCTTAATCCTTACCTACCCCATTCTTTTAAAAGTATGGTTTAGCCTCCTTCTTTGCATTGCATATTTCTTCCAAAAATTGAAAGTATTAAAACTTTATTTTCTCTTCTTAAAAACTTGCTTTTGCCAAACCATAAAAACATGTTACAAAGTAAAATTGCAAAAAAAAAAAAAAAAAAAAAAATCAAATCACAAAATCTGGAGTAGACAAGGACAACTAATGGGTTACACTGTTCCTATTTACAATGTTAACTTTGGTTGTTAAGTTGCAAATATCTATTCTATTCTTACACTCTACCGCTTATTTTGTTCACCCAACAAAATTTCTTTTTAAAATAATAATCAAAATTTATTGGTAACAAAATATAATTTCACAACTTCTTTTCATATATGAAAACTAACAAGCTATTTATGCTCCATAATATGCACCTTTTTATGAGAGAATTCTTTTAAAACAAGAACTCATTGTTTTACACAATATACCCCACTTTACTTTAAAACCCAACATACATTTCTCAAAATACTTTTAAGAATAAATCTTGGAAAATACCACAAATCTTTTTTACAAATTCAAGTTCTTAAAAGTTTATCATTGGGTTAGACTCAAAGCGGGTCTTCAACTCAACTAGGCTTTCCTAGGCACTTTCACGAATTCAATTCTCTCGACTATATATATTCCTAATCCATTTTTCATTTTTCAACCTTTTCTAGTTTCTAAGGTTACACTTCTAAACCCACTACTCTAACATTTCAGTTTCCACTTTATGGGATACTTTCTTTCTCCAATGCCAAGTCATATTGTACACTTTCCCAACCGCCTAATGGTCTCAAAAATTTCTATGTTTGCTACTTTAGTGTACAAACTAAATATCCCAACTCTTTCCCTACGTAGTGGGCTACTTTATGGAATTAGGTTTATACATATAATATATTTATATTTTAGAAAATACTAATACGTTCACTCAATATCTTCCTAAGATCACTAAACCGAAGCTCTGATACCAGATGTAACAACCCGGATTTCGACGGACTGATTTTTTTTCAAAAAAATCCAATCCACTGAAACCCGAGTTGGTTGCTCTGGTATCCTGCAGAAAAAGACAGAAAAGAGATATTTAAGAGTCCAGAAAACACCTTACAGCGGAAGGAGTAAAATATAATATATTTAAAAACATAGCTTTACCTTAATCACAAAACTGCTAAATGAGTATTCCCAAAGCTATAAGTCTTTGTCTATCCTGCGAATGTTATGAGGAGGGGGTCAGAACATAAGTTCTGTGTGAATGAATTTAAACTACACTTCTTGAACAATCCTACATATACCATTCAATTACACTTTCTTATTTATTAGGTTATACTTGTTATTAGCACTCAAAGCTTACACACATGTCACACTCATCTACCTCCAGTAGATTAACCTAATATAGTGTATATGTAGCTATCCCCAAACTGAGGTACACCCCGTGATACCCCACTCGCACGATCTCCTCCGTATCGCCACAGTAATATGCGCAGTCCCTCATCCTCTGCCATAGTAACGTACAACGCTACATCCACATAGAGCCACTATCGCTGTGCTAAGTAAGCGTACTGACTGCTACCCTCGAACTATTCGATCGAGTTTGGTTCCATTACCGAATAATTCTCTCTAGTCTACGATACACCACCCAGAGAAGACATGGTTGTACCTAGACTTTCCCACGTACGTATCATCAATCGTACTCGATGTTTCTACTGCACGTAACCTCTACTTGTGCACCCAAGTTCCGTGGTAGGGCTACACCAGAAAACACGGAACTCAGTCGGGAGCTTTTCTATATCTGTACGGGTCCGCCTCTAAGAGTGTCCAATGTACAGATATCCCTTGGGTCTGGTTTTTCTATGGTGGCTATGGCCCCACCTCATCCCCTCCCTCAACTAGTAAAGACCACACGAGCTAAGCGACCACCCCTAACAAGCAAACAATCTAAACATCCATGTGGGGTCTCCCCGCACCCGTCCCTTGATAGCAAAGGTTAATGATTTCTAACGGTTAGCTCTTGTCTTTTCGCATTCCTTAGGCTGTTGGTGATAGGCGTCCGACGATCTTGCTATCGTTTGGTCTTGACACTCTACCTCCGCCTGAGGAAATCGTCGAACCACCCTTAATGCCGCCGCGTACAGCATTCTGACTGCCTCCTACTTATGCAATCAAGGCCCACCCACCTGGTAGTTCGGCGTAGACCAAACCTCTGTAATCCTAGCCTGAAGATAAACCACTACAGAGGACTACCAGGAGCACCTTTAACGTCTCAGGAAGCTGCGTGCTTCCCCTTCAAGTCCGTTGGAGCCGCCAAAATAGCGAACGTGCGCTCTGCTCGTTCCTTATGACACTATCATGATCTACCTTGTTGGGTTATTCATCCTACAACGTACGGACTGCTTCAAGCGCCTTAGTTTTATATGTCATTAGAACATAAGTCTAATCATTTATTTCACGCTTATGCCACCTTGTCAACTTTCTCATTTAACTTGGTTATTCACATTAGCTTCCTTTTTTTCGTATTCACCAATTTACCCTTGCTTATTAATTCAATTTATACCTAACCCACTTAAGTCCATTAATAAGCCCACAACATGTTATTTTCCAATTTCATAAATTATTCCCTTTTTGGGTTACAACAACATTTTATACTTAATTCATAGTTAAGTATGCCTTATCCCACATACATACTGATTAGGAGAATAACCCTCTAAACACCAGCCCCGAAGACCGAAATCAACATCAGAATGGCACCCAGAGAATTACTCAACCCAACTAATATATATGATTCTAATTTACTTCTTTTCCACTCATATAACTTATATCATTTTTTATTTCACATTTCTTCTTTCCAAACCACTTAATTTAAGTATATCTTTACATATAACTTATCTCATCTTCCTTATCGTTTCCTATAACTTATCTTGTCCTATAAGTTATAATTTCCACCTATTATCCTTTCTTGCCTTATTCAAGTTTATTCATAATAGGTTATTTATCATTCCCCATTTTTTGTCATTAATTTTAGATTAACTTATTTCATAGTATAAGTCGTCCCACCCTTCAAGTCTTGTTTTTTGCATCTTAAGTCATAACCTTCCCTTGTCCCTATGACAAGTTTTCCTATTATTAAATTTTACATCACCGCAACTCAAGTTTATAATAGTTAATTATCATTCCCCCATTACTGTGTCATTAATTTTAGATTTGACTTAACCCTTCCTTTTACTCATATCGTTACTTAAAATTTACCCAAATAAATTAATTTAGGATATCGTTACGGATCCCATTTGGTTAAGCATATTTAATTTCTATTTCACATGTCACACGTGTCCCACATGTCCCACTTAACCCCCTTTATTATAGTTTCCATATCTTACACATGTCTTAATACGGTTAAGTCTACCTTAGTCATGTTTTACATCACATGTCTTACAACGGTTAAGTCCACATTAGTCATGCTTTAGATGTCATTTATATCACCCACTTAACCCTCTAACCATACCCATGTCACCCACATGTATTATTATGGTTAGTATTTCTTAATTTATTTATAATGCCGTAATGAAGTATGACCTCTCACATTAGACGTCCGTTCGTGGCAGTTGGATTTTCCGGGCTGCTCCGGGCAGTCTTACACCACAAACACCTCTAACCTCATGTCATAAACCATTACGCCTCTAGTTCTTGCCGTTGACCTCTCACATTAGACATCCGCTTGTGGTTGCTGGATTTGCCGGGCGGTTTCGGGTAGTCTTACACCACAAACACGTCCAACCTCCAGTCATAGGCATTTATTAACAATCATCTTTCACCTAAACCTTAAATTCATGTCATATGTTCCAAATTCAACTTAATTAGATTTCACTTTTATGCCTATTTCAAATTTTCCATTCACTACACCAATTACATAATAGTTAGCCAATTTTAATGTTGCCCAAATTATCCAATTATAGACAAATTCACTAATTCCATGTTATTCATACCCAAACATGTCAATTTCCAATATCCAATTATACCCAATTTCATATAATCAATATTTTCCCAATATATATCCCAACATTCCCGCATTCATACATATAATCTAATTCACCCTCTAGGCTTACTTTTCAAGTCATAAATAAATTTCACCAATCCATTTTATCCAATTACATGTTGTTAATATTGAATTATACCAATTCCATATCCAATATTTCCAATTAAATTTACACAATTTCATGTTAACATCATAAATCAAAATTCATAGTTGTGCACTATTCAGCATAGATTATAGTCCTCGACTAAATAAAATAGATTATGCCCAATATATGCAATAAAAATTGTTATGCCACAAACTCCAAAATTTCAGATTATATTCCAATATCCCCATACTCCAATCGTGCGTATTGTATAATAAAATTTCGTCTAGGTTCGAGATAACCTATATCCAGAAATAAAAAGGGGAAAGGTTAAAAAGGAGAGAACTCAAACGTTGGCATAAATAAAATAACAGGTCTTATTAAATTAACATAATATTCATTATAGGGAATGGTAAATGATAGAAGCAACATTATACAACAAATATAGTTCAAATCCACTCACATTGACTAGATTAGAGAAATAATTGATTTGTCATTGATGTAGAATGCTGATTTAATATTCTTATTTGATTATTGGTGAAGAGCATGAATTGTTGATGAAGAGATTTGCTACTTGATTTGATTAAGCTCCAAAGTTGATGAAGAACTTGCAAATTAATTTAGGGTTTTGATGCGGCGGCCATGTTTGGTTGAAGTTTAGCGGCATGGAAGTGTCATAGAGAATTTTTATGAATTAGGTTAGGTTTAGGCACTAATTTATAGGTGTAGGGAGTGTTTTAGAGCCATTAGATCGCCCTAGAAGCCATCCGGTCCGTCCAGCACATCAAAAATCGTCACTGCCCAGATCTGAAAAAAATCAGGGGGGAGGTCAACACTAAGGTCAAACCCCAGGTCGACCTCCCTGGTAGGTCGACCCCCAGGTCGACCTCCCTGGGTAGGTCGATCCCCAGGTCGACCTGCATGGGTATTTTTGTTGAATACTCCATAGGCCATAACTCTTTCATACGGAGTCCGATTTTCGAAAACTTGGACTCTATTCCAAGCAGAATTTCGAGACGAACGCAATGTTGATGTCTTTTTTACTTAATTCCTGATATTTAAATTAAGTATCCTTACTTTATTCTCTTCTCTATTACGTACACTATTATCGAATTAATTTTTCCTTCTCTTCCATGTATTAATTAATTCTCATTGTACATCACCATTATTTACCTATCTATGCATATACACATATTTTTAATTATATTAAAAATGCGGGGTGTTACATGAAATAAAATATTTTATAGTTAAAAATATAATTTTTAATGTTGATGTGAATAAAATAAATATTCATTTACAAATCATACGATTTGTTTATGAACACCCATTTTGCTGATATGGATTGGGACGATAAATTTTACACATCGCCCAACTGCACAAATAAATCTGTGTTTGTTGTTTGAGAACCCCATACGGATATTGGGATGATATTAGACATACACAAATCTCAATAATTAGTTGTATTTCGATCGATTGATTGACAGGCTGTTATAAGCGTTCACTATTTATATTTGATGCTTATACAATGTAGAATGCACTCTGGATGATGGTTGACTGTGTTTGATTGTTGTTGTATACATGTGTGTATGAAATCCATATAAATCACATTATATGGTAATTGACTGTGTCTGATTCCAGTTCAGAAAGAATGAATATTTTAAAATAACGATTATTTTAAAATAACGAATATTTTCAAATAATATTCAGTAAAAGAACAAGAATATGATTTTGATGTCCGATTTGGGATGGACACGAAAATATTTAAATATATTAAGCCATGTTGATTAGATTAACGCCATTTGACGTGAACGATATTTATATCGATTTTATTCATTTTTATAATGAATATCGAAAAGGAATTGATTTCAAAATCTAATGTTTTGAAAACATTATCATTTATATATCAATGATATGGAATATTCTTTTGATTTGAAATTGAATATGAAGTTGAAATCATTTTGAAAATGAATTTAAAATGATTTATAAAATGCGTTTTAAAAGGAAATCGATGAAATATATAATATATATTATATATATAATATAATGGCCTGAATAGAACGCGCCGCACCATGGTAGTTCGCGAATTTTGACCACTGACTTCGAACGGTCATTACATGAGATCTGACCGTCGGATTTTGCTAAAACTGGAACCGTTGGGTTCGTATCGAAAAGAGATTTCGAATGAATATTAGAAATTAGAAATCTAACGGTTGGATTTGGAATTATGTCCAAATCAAATTTGGAAAAGGTCGTTGTAAGTGCAGTTAGATGGCCGTTTATGGAAATCGACTTTATGGGCCTTGATAAAATTACTAAAAATATCAATAATTAGTGTAAAATCATAAGAAATGATTTGGAAAGAATTAGGGTGAAAAATTCCATATTTGAAAAGATAAAAATAGATTTTTATCGAAATGAACTAGTTTTGAACTAGAATTATAATTCAATTATTTTTAAAATAAATAAACTAGTTTTGAAATGGTATTAAAAATAACCTGAGTTTCCAATATATAAATTGGAAGTGGATTTGAGTCGAAATTGTCTTCGGAATATTTCGACGTTGGGTTTCGTGATTATACAGATACTGTTATGGAAATTTGAAAGATATATATATATATATATATCGTTATTTCCAATACGATATTTGTTGATTTCAGAATTTGATATCGAATATAAGCCAATATATTTTATATTCAGAGCCTTGTATTTAGTATAAAATTGGATTTTGGGTTTGTCGTGAATGGTATCTTTAATAATACTTTTCTTGAACCTAATGGAGTTAAGAAAATTAGTAGCTAGCCGGAGATTAGTTAAGTTGAATGGTTTCCTGTTTATTGATCTGATGTTTGTTTCGGCCTTCGGGGTTAACACTTTGGGAATTGTTGTCTTACTAATTTACGGTTAGAGGCCAATGTGAATTGGGTTTGTTGTGGACTGTGTTTTAGCGACATTCGTTCTTTAACCCAATTTACAGTGAAATGGGATTTGGAATTTATAAATCTTTTGTTAAGATTTATAAGAGATTTTCCAAAGTAAAGTTTTCTAATTTAACATATCAAATTGGAATTGAATGAAATTCGATTTGGAAATAATTAAAGTAAGATTCTGTAGAGGAAGACGGTTAATATATATGGAATTTAAAAGGCCTTGTCATTATTCCATTTATATTATCAGTTGGATATGGAAGTTTATATTGATTACATATACCGATTTGTTTTCCATAACGATTCCATTGTTAATCGAATATGATTTTGGGTTGTCATAAATGGTATCTTTAATAATACTGTTCTTAGACCCAATGGAGTTAAGAAAATCAGAAACTAACTGGAGATTAGTTAAGTTGAATGGTTTCCTGGGTATGGATCTTATGTTGGTTTCGGCCTTTGGGGTTAATACTTAGGGAATGTTCACTTGCTAATTTACGGTTAAAGGCTGATGGAATGGAATGTGATTTTTGGTTTATCGTGAACCGTGTATTAAATGACATTGGTTCTTTAACCTAGTTAAAGACAGGATGTGATTTCCCAAGTTAAACAATCATTAATATTGATTTTTGGGAAGATTAAAACCAAGTGGAGTTTTAATGCATCTTTAATTAGATTGAAATGATATCCAAAGGAAGATAAAAGAATAAATTTAAAGAATTTATCTTTGATAAAATTAATGGGAACCTTTCCCAAAGTATAAGAATATTTGAATAAAGGAATATTCTAGATTGGAATAAGGCTTATGTTGTTTTTTTGTAGCACTTGTTTATTATATATGCGAGTTATTCGGAAAGACTGGGTTTATCCCATTCTGAATAGCTGATTCAATGATATGTCGAGGATGAAGACAGTGGTCAAAGACCGGAGGTCTTCACATCGTTTGGATGATTACTGAGGTCTTGATTGGGTCGTACACCCAAGACAAGGTAATAAGTGGTGATCGTCCAGACGTACTTGGAGATCGACCGTGTAGTAACCCGGAAATCTGAGACAATTTAAAAATTTTATTTTGGCAATTTTAATGAATTTTGATTATTTAAAATTAATTATTTTAAATAATAACGACGAGAAATTTATTTTTAATAGAATTAGAATGTATATATTTATATACATCATCGTTAGAATATAAGTATTTTATTTTAATTATATAACAAGCCTGAAATGGCGCGGTAGTTCGAAAATTCGATTTCAAACTTCAAATGAATATACCGGGTGCAAAATAAACCATATTTTAGTGATACCAAAAATATTTGAATCTATTCGAGAATATCTTTCCAACGAATCCGAAAAATTGACAGTTCATAGTGGGAATCAAAAGATATGTCCAGTTGAAAATTCAGAATAGTCGCTATGGAATTCTGGCCCTTAAAAATGGAAATTTTGCAAACGACCTCGGTTTTCGACAAATACACTTTTTTTGGATCCATGATGTCAAGTTATTGCTAGGTTTCAAATTTCGTAATTTTTCGAATCAATATGTGAGCGTGGTAAAGGAAAATGCGTTTGACCAGTTTCAGTTAATTTTAATCGACTGGAAAATGGCCATTTTTCAAACGGTCTCGGAATTTGACGAAATTAGTTTTGTTAGGACCGTATCGTCAATACGAAGCTAGAAAATATTTTTCGGGAATTTTTAGAGTCTGTATGTGGGCCCGGTAAAATGAAATGTGCGTTCAAATTCAATATATAGAGTTATATTTTGATTTTGACGAAAACTGATCGAAACAGTCAAATCAGTCTGTGATACATATCCCATTGTGTTCGGAATAAGGGTAATTAGCTATGGACGACAGTCGGTGGGTTCGATTTCGAGTTGAAAATAAAAAGTTTCTTTTTGAATTTACAAAAAAATATATATATATATATATATAAAACTAACCCCCCCTTTCCTCTCTTCAGAAGTCAACCCCCCTTTCTGAAAAAAAAACCCTCGTCGATGTCGAGGCTGCCCACCACCGCGCCCATCGTCGCCGCCTCCTCTTACTCTGCCACGACCATCGATTCCCCCCTCCCCTCCGTTCCTCTATCCATCTAAAGCCCACGCTCCACGAAAACCGCGAATCCCCAAAACACCGTTGACCTCGAGCCCCGTTCTCCGTCGCCACCGCCATAGCCTCCCACCGCCCGCCTTTATCCACCACCACCGAAAACCCGCAGCCTCCTCGCCACCTACAGGCCCCACACTTCCACTAAATCGGAACACTAAAACCCCAATCACCTTTTTCCTCCGCCTTCAGCCCAATGGGGCCACCACCGCCACTCAGATGGACCCCGCGCCCCTGGCCGAGCTCCACCACTCCGGCGAGCAACTGCGACCCCTTCCCCTTTGCTCCATTGTAAGTTTTTGTTTATTTATTCATTTTTATTTAAATTATTTTAAGTTTTAATATAGTGTTATGAAGATAAAGAAGTAAAAATGCGATTTTTCTTATGAAGGTAAAGAAGTAAAAATTCGATTTTTAGTCCTACGGAGTAGAGATAAAAATATGAGCTTTATAGAGGAAACTAATCTATAAAAATGTGATTTTTATAAATATAGTAGCGGTATAAAAATATGATTTTTATATATTTAATAACCATATAAAAAAGGGATTTTTATAGGAAAGGTTTAGAATAAAAATATAATCTTTATGATGAGAACATCATGTTAAAGATGCTATTTTTATCATCTTGAAGGCGAAGTAAAAATATGTGATTTTTATATATGTAGTGAATACGGGCAACGAAAGTGTCAAAAGGCATGCACGGCGAAGATTTCTACAAAAAGAGTCGTGGCATTTGGATTAGCTAGTCGGTGAGAACTCCTCACTTTTAATTTAAATTTCTAGTTAAAAATATATACTAGGATGCAGACGGTGTTTAGTAGCACCCGACACCCGTCGTCCATAGACCATGGACGGCTTGTATGCTTGTTTGTTTGATTTTGATGTGTAGTTGATTGCGTAATGTGATGTGAAAGGAAATAAAATATTTATATAGTTAAAAATATTTTATAGTTAAAAATAGAATTTTTAACGTGTATATGAAATGAAATAAATTAATATAGACAAATCGAACGTTTGTTTATATACAACTATAATCTATGTTTGATTGTTTGAAACCCCACACGGGTATTGGAATAATATATGACATACACTAATCCTAATAATTAGTTGTATGCCGATCGATTGATTGACAGACTGTTATAAGCGTTAAATATTTATACATTGTAGAATGCACTTTGGATGATGGTTGATTATTTGTCATTGTTGATATATACATGCGTTGTATGGAAATCCGTAGAAATAAAATCTATGGTAATTGATTGGGCCTCATTCCAGTTTTGAAATAAAATATTTGAAATAGAATATTTGAAACGAAATATTTGAATAGAATATTTGAAGCGAAATATTTGAAATAGAATATTTGAAACGAAATATTTGAATAGAAATATTTGAAATAGAAATATTTGAAATAGAAATATTTGAAAAAGACATATTTGAAATAGAATATTTGAAAATAGAAATATATGAAGCCGTGTGGATTAGATTGACGCCATTTTGACGCGAACGAGATTTATATCGATTTTATTCATTTTTCAATGAATATTGAAAGTGATTTCGAAATTCGAATTAAATTGAATAGATTTGAAATTCGAATTAAATGGAATAGATTTGAAATTCGAATTAACTTGAAATTGAAATGAAATCGATTTGAAATGAAATTAAAATGAATTTATATTGAAAAAATCGATTTTGATTTGAATTTGAAAAGGAAGTTGAAATCGTTTTGAAAACGAATTTAAAACGATTTATAAAATACATTTTAGAAGGAAATCGACGAAATATATATAATATATATTATATATATATAATGGCCTGAATAGAACGCGACGCGCCGCGGTAGTTCGTGAATTTCGACCATTGGCTTCGAATGGATATTGCGGGAGATCCGACCGTCGGATTCTCCTGAAACCGGAACCGTTGGGTTCGTATCGAAAAGAGCTTTCCAATGAATATTAGAAATCTGAGATCTAAAGGTTGGATTTGGAATTATGTCCAAATCAAATTTGGAAAAGGTCGCTGTAAGTGCAGTTCGATGGCCGTTGATGGAAATCGACTGTATGGGCCTTAATAAAATTATTAAAAATAGTAATAATTTTGTAAAATCATAAGAAATGATTTGGGGAAAAACTGGGATGAAAAACTCAATATTTGAAAAGATAAAAATAGACTTTTATCGAAATAAACTAATTTTGAACTAGAATAATAATTTATTTATTTTTAAAATAAATAAATTGGATTTGAAATGGTTTTGAAAATAACCAGAATTTCCAATAATTGCATTGGAATGGATTTGAATCAAAATTGTCTTCGGAATATTTCGATGTTGGATTTCGTGATTATACAGATATTGTTGTGGAAATTTGAAAGATATATATATATATATATATATATATATATCGTTATTTCCAATACGATATTTGTTGGTCGTAGAATTTGATATTGAATATAAGCCGATATATTTTCTATTCAGAGCCTTGTATTTAATATCAAATGTGATTTGGGTTTGTCGTGAATGGTGTCTTCATTAAAACTGTTCTTAAGCCAAGTTGAGAAAAAGATTAAATCTTTTTATTTAGATTTAAATGAAGTGTGCCAATTAAATAATATTTAATTGGAATTGAATTGGTATTGATTTTTGGGTTTATCGTGAACAGTGTTTTAAATAACACTTGTTCTTTAACCCGATAATTAATGAAATGCGATTTTGGGTTGTCGTGAACGGTATCTTCAATAAAATTGTTCTTAGACCCAACGGAGTTAAGAAAATCAGAAACTAACTGGAGATTAGTTAAGTTGAATGATTTCTTGGGTATTGATCTGATATTGGTTTCGTCCTTTGGGGTTAATACTTAGGGAATTGCTCACTGGCTATTTTACGGTTAAAGACTGATTGAAATGGATGTGATTTTGGGTTTATCGTGAACCGTGTTTTAAAGAACATTGATTCTTTAACCCAGTTAAAGATTGAAACTAAGTGGAGTTTTAATGAATCTTTAATTAGATTGAAAAGATCGAGAATGGAGTATCACCAGTTTTACTCCAGGCGATAGTTAAATCTTTAATTAGATTTGAACGTGAAATGGTAATTGAATTTACCGATAACACCGTGGTGTTAGATATGAAGTATTACCAGTTTTACTTCATGGGATGAATAGGCTGGGATTGGGAAATATAATAAATAATTACTTCGGTAAGGTTCGTTAATCCCGACTAGTTTGAAGTGATATTCAAAAGAAGATTAGAGAATAAATTTATAAGAATTTATCTTTGATAAAATTAATTTGAACCTTTCCCTAAGAATGTGAAATTTAGAAACTAACTATTGGTTAGCTAAGCAGAATGGTTTCCTGGGTATTGATCTGATGTTGGTTTCGGCCTTCGGGGTTAATATTTGGGGAATTATTCTCTTGTTAATTTACGGTTAGTGACCGATAAATTGGAATGAGGCGTATGTTGTGTTTATGTAACACTTGTTTATTATATACACGGGTTATTCAGAAAGACCGGGTTTATCCCATTCTGAATAACTGATGCGACGATAAGTCGAAGGTGAAGATGGTGGTTAAAGACCAGAAGCCTTCACATCGTTTGGGTGATTACTGATGATCTTGATTGGGTTGTACACCCAAGAAGATGGAAACAGTTGGTGATCCTCCAGACGTACTTGGAGATCGATGGATATGCAGGGTACTAGGTACCTCCGGTTTCGTTCAGACCCAGAACGAATTTGTAAATGGACTGTGTGTCTGACATTGGATTTTATTCTGTGTGGTTGATTTCTATTAAATATATATCTGTTTGGCGGCGGATAATTTATTCTCTTGCTTAACGCCCTTCTCTGAGACGTACGAGCTCAGAGGTTATATATTGATGGATATCAAACGCATAGAGTGAATTGCCTGTGTGGCATGCATAAGTGGCAAATGATCAAGGCTTTTGTTGAAAAGCAAAGTCTTGTGGTGGATGATCAAAGCACGGCCTGTGTGGCATAGCTTTGTGTAGCGTTGATTCGCGAGCCTCACACCCCGGTTGTGAGCCAGAAACGGGAGAGGACCTCAAGGAGGACATGCGTTTCTTTCTAGTTAGAAGTGGCGTCAGTGGTTTTACACGCCCTGACGAGTTTGACTTATGTGGTTGTTGCTGTTGCGAGGCGCCTCGGATATATCGGTGACTATGTGAAGCCGATGGAGTCATTCGTTGGCTCATTTATGCCCCAAAGGGCGGGGAAACGCAGTGTTCAGGATTTAAGTTTAATCCACATCGGTGGACCGACCCTGTCGCTCCAAGGGTCGATGCGCTCTGACCCTGAGGCTCGGGCTAGAGAGTCTCGAATCGGTGAGGACTATCTTTTGCCTCGGTTCGCAGATGGAAATCCATTTTCCAATACGTGACTTTGCGGTTTTGATTGTAATCCTATATATGGCGACATAGTGGGATGGGGCGCTCATGCCGCCTATGATTGATATTTATGATTGTATATGAAATCAGAAACTAACTGGAAACGAGCTAAGATGGGCGGTTTCCTGGGTAATGGTCCGATATTGATTTCGTCCTTTGGGGTTAATACCTAGGGAATCATTCTCTTACTAATTTACGGTTGGAGTCTAATTAAGAATCAAAAGATGAAATTTAGCGTATCAAGCATTCTTGGCTATTATAAGGTAAAACCCCTATCCTCCGGCTTGCGTTGCATTGTGTGATGGGAACTGGGTCTTATAATAGCTTCATTTTTCTTTATTTAGCATGGCGCTGTTGTTTCTGCACTGGTATTCTTGGGAGGAAACCCGTTCCGTGTTATATGGCGTGGTCCCTTGATTTACCTAACTTTAAAAATAAAGATTAATAACTGTTTTAGTTCTCACACCAGTCACATGACTGACCTGGAGTTTATTGTTTTAAACTAAACTCTGGGTGCCCCTATTTTCCGCACGGGAAGCTAGTAGTTTTGGTTTTGTAGATTTATATTCACAGGAACCTGGTTTATAGCTGGAACGATATACGGAAAGCTTTGTATCCGTGTATCTTCTTCAGTTGTATTTTGTATTATTTTCCGCTGCTATGTAATATATTGTTAATCTCTGATATTTATCGAATGTAGTTTATTTGTTTATACTCTGTTTATTCTTGTATTCTGATGGAATTGTTGTAATATACCATGAAATGTTTTGCCGTCAGCATTCTGTTGTGTGTTGTTCTCTAAGTATCCGCTCTTTCCTTCACCGGGAAGTTACGGGTCTTTACATTTGGTATCGGAGCTTTGGTTTACAAAGCTCAGAGAACAAGACACATTAGAACCGAACGAAAGAATTCATCAGAAATTGGATTAGTAATATCCAACGAGAATGACTCGTTAGAGATGGGATCAGTAGTGTCCTAGAACGAGTGTGAAGAGTATATTTTTAAAATGAAAACAAATTTTGTTTTGAAAATTTTAATCAATTATACGTATTTGAATATTTATTTATGTTGACTTGGACTATCAGGTATATAAAGATTTTACGTATATGTCTGATCTGCGTGTATTTGAAGTTTTATTATACTGGATAGATATAGAATCACATTCTAGACACCCGGGGATGATTCTGATGATGTGGCCACATCATCAGTATTTATGTTCGAGTTTCGAAAGTGTGGTGTCTATATATTTCCATTAGATTGGTGTGAGAACCAAAACTAGATAGGACTTATTGTTGTGACTTGGCATCAAAAATGTGATTTTTTGACTATATATCCAAATTATGAATTTAAAATGATAATCAACTAATTGATTGCTGATTGTGTTGTTTGATTAATTAATTAAATGTTGAACCTATAACCAAATTGAATCAAATAGTGAATTGTATTGGAAATTTATTGCATTTGCATGCATGTACATGTACTTACATTGAACAGGTCATAGCAAGGAGGCTAGAGCAGAAGAATAAAATTGTTTGCAAGACAAATAGGTACATGTTTACCATAATTTACTGTTTTGTTTGGGTGATGATGATTTTATAAGCCGATTGGCTAGCCGCTTGGCTTTTTCTTTTGGATTAAAGAAGGCCATGGGAGGCTATATGAAATATCCCGAAGTCCCCGGTGCATGAGAGGTTACGGAAAAAAAAATTCGAAAATTTAGGGTGTTAGCCAAATTTTTGAAAAATTTGAAAAGTTCTTAGAAACTGAAAAGTTGAAGAACTTAAGCCGTATGAAGCGACCCGAAACTTCCTCGGTCTCCGAAGAGATGAGAAAGAACGAATTACTGTGAGGACAAGACAAATCAGAATGTAGACAAAAGAACATTTCATTGTTTATTACAACAATGCACCAGAATACAAGAATATACAGAGTATTAATGAATATTACACAGAAATATCAGAGATTTAAATTACATTTAAATACATCGCAGCGGAAAATAATACAATACACAACTAGAAAAGATATACGGATACAAAGCTTTCCGGATATCGTTCCAGCTGTAAATCAGGATCCTATGAATATAAATCTGCAAAACCAAAACTACTAGCTGCCCGTGTCGAAAATAAGGGCACCCAGAGTTTAGGTTAAAACAATAAACTCCAGGTCAGTCATGTGACTAGTGTGAGAACTAAAACAGTTATTTAAAACTTTATTTAAAAGAGAGTAATTCAAGGGACCACGCCGTATAACACGGAACGGGTTTCCTCCCAAGAATATCAGTGCATAGAATAAACAGCGCAATGCTTTTTCGAAAAATGAAGCTATTATAAGACCCAGGTCCCATCACACAATGCAACGCAAGCCGGAGGATAGGGTTTTCCCTTATAATAGCCAAACATGCTTGGTACATTTAAAACAAATCATTTGATACTATAATAAGTGTATAGTGTCAAAACAATTTCAATCATAAATATAAATCATAAATGGCATGGGTACCATATATCATGTCGCCATACTAGTTCTACAATTAAAACCGCAATACACGTATTGGAAATTGGATTTCCATCATGGTGGCTCCTGATTCGAAAGATCGATCGCGTAATGCAATTCACCACGGCTTACGTCCCCACAAGAGAAAACACCGTCTACACATCCGCACATTTGGGACCAGAGTACCACCGCGGCTTACGTCCTAGAGAGAGAAAACACCGCCTACTCTATATATCCCTGAGCACTAGGCTCATCTCGTTCGACCGAATCCACGACACCACTAAGGTGCCCATCCACAAAAAAGCATACTGATCAAACCATCAGTTTACCACCATACCGGGGTGTGAGGCTCGCGGATCAACGCTTTACACAAAGCCATGCTATATCAGCTGCGCTTTGATCATCAACCACCAA
Source organism: Allium sativum (assembly GCA_030737875.1). Lineage (NCBI taxonomy): Eukaryota > Viridiplantae > Streptophyta > Magnoliopsida > Asparagales > Amaryllidaceae > Allium > Allium sativum. The sequence goes on along the minus strand of JASFAX010000027.1, from coordinate 9,853,923 downwards.
ACTTTGCTTTTCAACAAAAGTCTGGATCACTGCATCTCAGCATGCCACACTATCAATCCATATCGTACCACTGATTTCTGCCAATATATAACCTCTGAGCTCGTATGTCTCAGAGAAGGGCGTTAAGCAAGAGAATAAATTCTCCGCCGCCAAACAGATATATATTTAGCAGAGATCAACAAATACAATATAAAGGAATACAATGTCAGACACACCATCCATTTACAAGTCCGTTCTAGGTCTGAACGAAACCGGAGGCACTTTCCTCGCATATCCATCCATCTCCAAGTACGTCTGGACGACGACCAACTATTTCCATCCTCTTGGGTGTACAGCCTAATCAGGATCGTCAGTAATTATCCAAACGATGTGAAGACTTCCGGCCTTCAACCACCGTCTTCATCTTCGACATATCGTCGAATCGGTTATTCAGAATGGGTATAAACCCGGCCTTTCCGAACAATCCGCGTATATTAAAAACAGTGCTAGAAAACACAATATACGCTTCATTCCAATTCTGAATATTCTGTTATTTAAATATTCACATCTTTTGGGAAAGGTTCCCATTAATTTTATCCAAGATAAATTCTTTAAAATCTATCCTTTAATCTTCCTTTGGATGTCGTTCCAAACCAAATTATGGTTTTCCAAACTAGTCGAGATTAGCGAACCACACCGAAGTAATTATTTATTTTACTTCCCAATCCCAACCTATTCATCCCATGAAGCAAACTGGTAATACTCCATATCTAACACCATGGTGTTATCGGTAAAATTAATTACCATTTTACGTTCAAATCTAATTAAAGATTTAACTATCGCTTTGGAGCAAAACTGGTAATACTCCATTCTCGCTCATTTCTAAATTTGAAAATTTAAATTATCAATTCACATTTCCACTTAATTGCAGATTCGTTAAAACTCGTTTTACTGGGTTAAAGAACTAGTGTCATTTAAAACACAGTCCACGGTAAACCCAAATCACATTCTATTTATTGTCGGGTTAAAGAACTAGTCTTATTTAAAACACCGTTCACGATAAACCCACAAATCAATTCTAATTCAGTTCAAATCAAATATATTAGGAATTCCGATTATTTAAAACCCCTTTTTAAATCTAATTTATTTATTTAAAAATAATTGGGTTTTAAATTTAGTTCAAACTAGTTCATTTCGATAGAAATCTATTTTTATCTTTTCAAATATGGAGTTTTTCATCCTAATTTTTCCCAAATCATTTCTTATGATTTTACTCAAATTATTGACATTTTTAATAATTTTATCAAGGCCCGTACAGTCGATTTCCATCAACGGCCATCGAACTACACTTACAGCGACCTTTTTCGAATTTGATTTGGACATAGCTCCAAATCCAACCATTAGATTTCAAATTTCTAATATTCGTTAGAAAGCTCTTTTCGATACGAACCCAATGGTTCCGGTTTTAGGAGAATCCGACGGTCGGATCTCCTGTAATGTCCGTTTGAAATCAATGGTCGAAATTCGCGAACTGCCGCGGCGCGGCGCGTTCTATTCAGGCCATTATATTATATATATATATATAATATATATATTTCGTCGATTACTATTTAAAACGAATTTTATAAATAGTTTTGAATTCGTTTCAAAAACAATTTCAACCTTTATTTCAAATTCAAATCGAAATCGAATTTTCTATTATAAATCGTTTTTACTTTCATTTCTATTTGATTTTAATTCAAATCGATTTTAATTCGATTCGAATTCATTTTCTTTTCAATTCAATTCAATTCGAATTCGTTTTCTTTTCAATTCAATTCGAATTCGTTTTCCTATTCAATTCAAATTCAATTCATTCCCTATTCAATTCAAATTCAATTCATTCTCTATTCAATTCAAATTCAATTCATTTTCAAATCAAATCAAATTCAATTCATTTTGATTTTCTATTCGATTCAAGTCAAATTGATTTTCTATTCGATTCAATTCAAATTGGTTTTCTATTTGAATCAAATTCATTTCGTTTTCTATTTAATTTGAATTCAATTCGTTTTCAATTCAATTCGATTCAATTAAAATTGGTTTTCTATTCGATCCCATTCGAAATCGTTTTATATTCAATTCATTTCGAAATCGTTTTATATTCAATTCATTTCGTAATCGTTTTATATTCAATTCATTTCGAAATCGTTTTATATTTAATTCATTTCGAAGTCGTTTTATATTCAATTCATTTCGAAATCGTTTTATATTCAATTCATTTCGAAATCGTTTTCTATTCAATTCATTTCGAAATCGTTTTATATTCAATTCATTTCGAAATCGTTTTCTATTCAATTCATTTCAAATTCACTTTTCAATATTCATTTTAAAATGAATAAAATCGATATAAATATCGTTCACGTCAAAATGGCGTCAATCTAATCAACACGGCATCATATATTTCTATTTTCAAATATTCTATTTCAAATATTTCTTTTTCAAATATTTCCTTTTCAAATATTTCTATTTCAAATATTTCTATTATTAAAATATTTCGTTCAACACATGACTAATCTCAACGGATGAGTACTGTCAACACATGAACCTTTATTTTATATTGATAAAGATGTAAATTTTATTATTAAAATATTTCGTTCAACACATGACTAATCTCAACGGATGAGTACTGTCAACACATGAACCTTTATTTTATATTATTCTTTATTTTCTAAATTGGAATGAGGCCCAATCAATTACCATATAAAATTAATTGTATGGATTCCATTCAACACATGTATATAGTAGCAACGATAAATAATCAACCATCATCCAAAGTGCACTACACTGTATAAGCATCAAATATAGATATCTAACGCTTATAACAGCCTGTCGATCCATCGATCGACGAACAACCAATTATTGGGATTAGTGTATGCCGTATTTTATCCCAATACCCGTGTGGGGTTTCAAACAATCAAACACAGATTTCATTTGTGCAGTTGGGCGATGTGTAAAATTTATCGTCCCAATCAATGTCCTTCAAATAGGTGTACATAGACAAACCGTCGGGTTTGTAAATGAATATTTTATTTTATTCACTTCCACGTTAAAAATTATATTTTTAACGATAAAACATTTTATTTTAACATATGAATTTCTATTCAGTTCATTTACACAATAAAGATGATATTTTTATTTTTCTAACATATTTTAGAAAATTTCGGCGGCATAACGGCACGATACTAGAAACGGGACAAGGCCTAGCCTTATCCCCGGTCTAGTGAAGGCCCACGCCATTCACACATCAATCAAATCCATTCAATTCACCAAACAATTCAATTCAAACCAAATAATCTAACCAACTACACAACCAAACAAACAAGTCCATGGTCTGTGGACGATTGTGTCGGGTGCTACTAAGCACCGTTTGCATCCTAGTATATATATATAACTAGAAAAAGAAATTGAAGAGTGAGAAGTTCTCACCTATAAGCTAAACATAACGCCACGGCTCTTCTTAGTAGAAAATCTTCGTCGTTCTTGCCCCTTGTCACTTTCTTCGCCCGTATTCTCTACATATGTAAAAATCGAATTTTTACTTTGTTATTCAATATATAAAAATCATATTTTTACTTCGCTATTCAATATAGAAAAATCGAATTTTTTACTTTCCTATTCAATATAGAAAAATTGAATTTTTACTATGCTATTCAATATATAAAAATCGAATTTTTACTTCGCTATTCAATATAGAAAAATCGAATTTTTACTATGCTATTCAACATATAAATATCATATTTTTACTTCGCTATTCAATACATAAAAATCGAATTTTTACTATGCTATTCAATATATAAAAATCATACTTTTACATTGCTCTCCTCCTAATAAAGATTATATTTTCAAATCTAAGTTCTATTTTATTTTCAAATTCTATTTTATATTTTCTATTCAAAACAATGATATATTTTCATTTTTCAAACAATGTATATATTTATTTACTAAAACCATGTATATTTTATTTCAAAAATAATTCTAGTTTCTATTTTCAAAATCATTCATTTCTTCTTATAAAATCTGCGTTTGCTAATTTTATTTAAACAACTTTGCTATGATATATATTTTGCTATGATATATATTTAGCTATGATATATATTTTTCAAAAATTTATTACTGTCTTTATATATATATATATATATACAAAATTAAAATAACTATTATAATTAAAAGAAAATTATCCTTCATCCTCTTCGTATTGAATTACTGGGCTAAGACCATCTTCCGACCCCCGTTACCAAAGTTTAGGGTTCCAGGTTGCGCGAGATTTGAGGGGTTCTGCGTCGATCAGTTCTTGCCACATGCTCCTCCTCCGTGTCAGCTACCAGCGCCGCCCCCTTTGGATGAACTCGACGGCGCCCCTAGACCGGAATTCGACTTCGAATGATGCTACTTCGAAGTGAGGTTTCTCGTAGTTCACGCCATCAGAGCAGATCGCACCCATATGATTTTAAAGCTCACGAAATGCTCTTTAATTTTTTACTTGGATCAGAATTCTAATTTGGATTAGATGAGGAGCGATTTAGGGTTTTCTTTTCAGAGTTTGTGGAGCATCGGTTCTGAGGGTGGCGGCTTGAACAATGGAGAGGGTTTATAGCGTTATTTACATAAATATTTTATTATATTTTATTATTTTAATTTCAAAATTACCTGTCTATCGATATGAACTCCAATCCGAACCCAACGATTGTCGCCCCTTGCTAATTACCCACATTCCGAACACAATGGGATATGTATCGTGAGCCAGTTCGGCTGTTACGATCAGTTGTCGTTCAAATTAAAATATAAATCTTTTATATTCAATTTAAATGCACATTTCAATTTACCGGGGCCACATACAGCCTCTAAAAATTCGCAAAAAATATTTTCTAGCTTCGTATTGACGATACGGTCCTAACAAAACTAGTTTCGTCGAATTCTGAGACCGTTTGAAAAATGGCCAATTTCCAGTCGATTAAAATCAACTGAAACAGGTCAAACGCGTTTTCCTTTGTCACGCTCACATATTGATTCGAAAAATTATGAAAATTGGAATCTAGCAATAACTTGACATCACGGATCCAACAAAAGTGGTTTCGTCGAAATCCGAGATCGTTTGCAAAATGGCTATTTTTAAGGGCCTGAATTCCATAGCGACTATTCAGAATTTTCAACTGGACATATCTTTTTATCCCCGCTATGAAATTGTGATTTTTCTGGTTTGTTGGAAAGATATTCTCAAATAGATCCCAATGTTTTTGATTTCACTAAAATCCGGATTGTTTTGCACCCGGTACATTCATTTGAATTTTGAAATCGAATTATCGAACTACCGCGCCATTTTCAATTCCTTTTATAATTATAAATAAATATTTACATTCTAACGACGATCTATATAAATATATAAGTTTGAATTATATTCAAAATAAATTTCTCGTCGATATTATTTAAAATAATCTATTTTAAATGTTCAAAATTCGCTAAAATTGTCAAAATAAAAATTTTAAACTGGCCCAGATTTTCGGGTTGTTACACCGTAGTGAAAATACTGAAAGTTGAGTTGATTTTTGAAACAACTTTCGGCTTCGTTCCTTTTCGGGGACGAAAAGTTTTAAGTGGGGGAGATTGTAATAACCCGGAAATCTGAGCCAATTTAAAACTTTTATTTTGGCAATTTTAATGAATTTTGATTATATAAAATGAATTATTTTAAATAACAACGACGAGAAATTTATTTTTAATAGAATTAGAACGTATATATTTATATACGTCGTCGTTAGAATATAAATATTTTATTTTAATTACATAACGAGCCTGAAATGGCGCGGTAGTTCGAAAATTCGATTTCAAACTTCAAATGAATATAACGGGTGGAAAATAAACTGGATTTTAGTGAAACCAAAAATATTTGAATCTATTCGAGAATATCTTTCCAACGAATCCGAAAAATTGTAATTTCATAGCCGGAATCAAAAGATATGTCCAGTTGAAAATTCAGAATAGTCGCTATGGAATTCTAGCCCTTAAAAATGGAAATTTTGCAAACAACCTCGGTTTTCGACAAAACCACTTTTGTTGGATCCGTGATGTCAAGTTATTGCTAGGTTTCAAATTTCGTAATTTTTCGAATCAATATGTGAGCGTGTCAAAGGAAAACGCGTTTGACCAGTTTCAGTTAATTTTAATCGATTGGAAAATGGCCATTTTTCAAACGGTCTCGGAATTTGACGAAATTAGATTTGTTAGGACCGTATCGTCAATACGAAGCTACAAAATATTTTTCGGGAATTTTTAGAGTCTGTACGTGGGCCCGGTAAATTGAAATGTGCGCTCAAATTCAATATATAGAGTTATATTTTCATTTTGACGAAATCTGATTGAAACAGTCGAATCATCCTGCGATACATATCCCATTGTGTTCGGAATAGGGGTATTTAGCTATGGACGACAGTCGGTGGGTTCGATTTCGAGTTGAAAATAAAAAGTTGCTTTTTGAATTTACAAATAAAAAAATTAAATATATATTTATATAAAACTACCCCCCTTTCCTCTCTTCAGAAGTCAACCCCCCTTTCTGGAAAAAAAAACCCTGGTCGATGTCGAGGCCGCCCACCACCGCGCCCATCGCCGCCGCCTCCTCTTACTCCGCCACGACCATCGATTCCGCCCCCCCCCCCTGTTCCTCCGTCCAGCTGAAGCCCACGCTCCACGAAACCGCGATTCTCCAAAACACCGTTGACCTCGTCCCTCGAGCCCCATTCTCCATCGTCGCCGCCATAGCCTCCCACCTCCCGCCTTTAGCCACCACCACCGAAAACCCACAGCCTCCTCGCCACCTGCAGGCCCCACACCTCCACCAAATCGGAACCCTAAAAACCAAATCACCTTTTTCCGCCACCTTCAGCCCAATGGGGCCACCATCGCCACTCAGATGGACCCCCGCGCCCCTAGCTGAGCTCCACCACTCCGGCGAGCAACTGTGACCCCTTTCCCTTTGCACCATTGTAAGTTTTTGTTTATTTATTCATTTTTATTTATATTATTTTCAATTTTAATATAGTATTATGAAGATAAAGAAGTAATAATGCGATTTTTCTTATGAAGGTAAAGAAGTAAAAATTCGATTTTTAGTCCTATGGAGTAGAGATAAAAATATGAGCTTTATAGAGGAAACTAATCAATAAAAATGTGATTTTTATAAATATAGTAGCGGCATAAATATATGATTTTTATATATTTAATAACCATATAAAAATGGGATTTTTATAGAAAAGGTTTAGAATAAAAATATAATCTTTATGATGAGAACATCGTTTTAAAGATGTTATTTTTATCATCTTGAAGGCGAAGTAAAAATATGTGATTTTTATATATGTAGTGAATACGGGCAACGAAAGTGACAAAAGACGTGCACGGCGAAGATTTCTACAAAAAGAGTCGTGGCGTATGGATTAGCTAGTCGGTGAGAACTCCTCACTTTTAATTTAAATTTCTAGTTAAAAATATATACTAGGATGCAGATGGTGTTTAGTAGCACCCGACACCCGTCGTCCACAGACCATGGACGGCTTGTATGCTTGTTTGTTTGATTTTGATGTGTAGTTGATTGTGTAATGTGATGTGAAAGGAAATAAAATATTTATACAGTTAAAAATATTTTGTAGTTAAAAATAGAATTTTTAACGTGTATATGAAAAGAAATAAATTAATATAAACAAATCGAATGATTTGTTTATATACACACATTTGACTAATATTGATTGGGACGATTAATTTTACACATCGCCCAACTGCACAAATAAAATCTGTGTTTGATTGTTTGAAACCCCACACGGGTATTGGGATGATATATGACATACACTAATGCTAATAACTAGTTGTATGCCGATCGATTGATTGACAGACTGTTATAAGCGTTAAATATTTATATTTGATGCTTATACAGTGTAGATTGCACTTTGGATGATGGTTGATTATTTGTCATTGTTGATATATACATGCGTTGTATGGAAATCCATAGAAATAATATCTATGGTAATTGATTGGGCCTCATTCCAGTTTTGAAATAAAATATTTGAAATAAAATATTTTGAACAAAATATTTGAAACGAAATATTTGAATAGAATATTTGAAACGAAATATTTGAAATAGAATATTTGAAACGAAATATTTGAATAGAAATATTTAAAAGAGAAATATTTGAAATAGAAATATTTGAAAAAGAAATATTTGAAATAGAATATTTGAAAATAGAAATATATGAAGCCGTGTTGATTAGATTGACGCCATTTTGACGCGAACGAGATTTATATCGATTTTATTCATTTTTCAATGAATATTAAAAGTGATTTCGAAATTCGAATTAAATTGAATAGATTTGAAATTCGAATTAAATGGAATAGATTTGAAATTCGAATTAAATTGAAATTGAAGTGAAATCGATTTGAAATGAAATTAAATTGAATTTATATTGAAAAATTCGATTTTGATTTGAATTTAAAAAGGAAGTTGAAATCGTTTTGAAAACGAATTTAAAACAATTTATAAAATACGTTTTAAAAGGAATTCGACGAAATATATATAATATATATATTATATATATATATATATATATAATGGCATGAATAGAACGCGCCGCGCCGCGGCAGTTCGTGAATTTCGACCATTGGCTTCGAATGGATATTGTGGGAGATCCGATTGTCGGATTCTCCTGAAACCGGAACCATTGGGTTCGTATCGAAAAGAGCTTTCCAAATAATATTAGAAATCTGAGATCTAACGGTTGGATTTAGAATTATGTCCAAATCAAATTTGGAAAAGGTCGCTGTAAGTGCAGTTCGATGGCCGTTGATGGAAATCGACTGTACGTGCCTTAATAAAATTATTAAAAATAGTAATAATTTGTGTAAAATCATAAGAAATGATTTGGGGAAAAACTAGGATGAAAAACTCCATATATGAAAAGATAAAAATAGATTTTTATCGAAATAAACTAATTTTGAACTAGAATAATAATTTATTTATTTTTAAAATAAATAAATTGGATTTGAAATTTTTTTGAAAATAACCGGAATTTCCAATAATTGCATTGGAATGGATTTGAATCAAAATTGTCTTCGGAATATTTCGATGTTGGATTTCGTGATTATACAGATATTGTTATGGAAATTTGAAATATATATATATATCGTTATTTCCAATATGATATTTGTTGGTCGTAGAATTTGATATTGAATATAAGCCGATATATTTTCTATTCAGAACCTTGTATTTAATATCAAATGTGATTTGGGTTTGTCGTGAATGGTGTCTTCATTAATACTGTTCTTAAGCCTAGTTGAGAAAAAGATTAAATCTTTTTATTTAGATTTAAATGAAGTGTGCCAATTAAATAATATTTAATTGGAATTGAATTGGTATTGATTTTTGGGTTTATCGTGAACAGTGTTTTAAATAACACTTGTTCTTTAACCCGATAATTAATGAAATGTGATTTTGGGTTGTCGTGAACGGTATCTTCAATAATACTGTTCTTAGACCCAACGGAGTTAAGAAAATCAGAAACTAACTGGAGATTAGTTAAGTTGAATGATTTCTTGGGTATTGATCTGATGTTGGTTTCGGCCTTCGGGGTTAATACTTAGGGAATTGCTCATTGGCTATTTTACGGTTAAAGACTGATTGAAATGGATGTGATTTTGGGTTTATCGTGAAGCTTGTTTTAAAGAACATTGATTCTTTAACCCATTTAAAGATTAAAACTAAGGGGAGTTTTAATGAATCTTTAATTAGATTGAAAAGATCGAGAATGAAGTATCACCAGTTTTGCTCCAGGTGATAGTTAAATATTAAATTAGATTTGAACGTGAAATGGTAATTGAATTTACCGATAACACCGTGGTGTTAGATATGAAGTATTACCAGTTTTACATCATAGGATGAATAGGCCGGGATTGGGAAATAAAATAAATAATTACTTCGGTAAGGTTCGTTAATCCCAACTAGTGTAAGAACCCGTAACTTCCCCGTGAAGGAAAGAGCGGATACTTTGAGAACAACACATAAAGGAACGCAGACGGAAGAACATTTCATTGTATATTATAACAATTCCATCAGATACAAGAATATACAGAGTATAAATGAATAAATTACATTCGATAAACATCAGAGATTACAATAAATTACACTTAAATACATCACAGCGGAAAATAATACAAAACACAACTGAATGTGATACACGGATACAGAGCTTTCCGAGCATCTTTCCAGCTGTAAATCAGGACCCTGTGAATATAAATCTGCAAAACCAAAACTACTAGCTGCCCGTGTGGAAAATAGGGGCACCCAGAGTTTAGGTTAAAACAATAAACTCCAGGTCAGTCAGGTGACTGGTGTGAGAACTAAAACAGTTACTAATATTGGTTTTAAAGTTAGGTAAATCAAGGGACCACGCCGTATAACACGCAACGGGTTTCCTCCCAAGAATACCAGTGCATAGAACAAACAACGCAATGCTAAATAAATAAAAATGAAGCTGTTATAAGACCCAGGTCCCATCACACAATGCAACGCAAGCCGGAGAATAGGGTTTTTACCTTATAACAGGCAAAGCATGCTTGATACGTTTAAAACACATTATTTGTTACTATTATAGGTGTATAGTGTCAAAACAATTCAAATCATAAATATCAATCATAGGTGGCATGGCTACCATCTACTATGTCGCCATACTAGGCTCTACAAATAAAACTGAAAGCACACGTATTGGAAATTGGATTCCATCATGAGTCGAGGCAAGGGGCAAGCTCCTCTCCGCGTTCGAGACACTCTAGCAAATGTCCCAGGACCCCACTATGATCCTTGGATCTTCAGGGCCGGTCCTCTCTTACTTTTGAGGATTAGTTATTCCTGAACACACGTTTCCCGGTCCTTACAGACCTATATCCGAGGCGCCTCGTATCCAACAACCACACAGGTGAAAAGTATATAAATGTCAGGGCTGGTAGGTCATTGACACCACCTTAGCTAGAAAGAAATGTCGTGCTCTCCCTGCAGTCACTATCCCGTTTTTGACTCATACCGAGGTGTGAGGCTCGCGAATTCACGTTATACACAAAGCCGCGCCACACAGGCCGTGCTTTGATCATCAACCACAAGACTTTGCTTTTCAACAGAAGCCCTGATCAATTGCCACTTACACGTGCCACACTGGCAATTCACTCTATGCGACTGATGTCCATCGATATACAACCTCTGAGCTCATACGTCTCAGAGAAGGGCGTTAAGCAAGAGAATAAATTCTCCGCCGCCAAACAGATGTATATTTAATAGAGATCAATGAACACAGAATAAAATCCAATGTCAGACACACAATCCATTTACAAGTTCGTTCTGGGTCTGAACGAAACCGGAGGCACTTTCCTCGCATATCCATCCATCTCCAAGTACGTCTGGAAGATCACCAACTGATTCCCTCATCTTGGGTGTACAGCCCAATCAAGATCATCAGTAATCACCCAAACGATGTGAAGACTTCCGGTCTTCAACCACCGTCTTCATCTTCGACATCTCGTCGAATCGGTTATTCAGAATGGGTATAATCCGGCCTTTCTGAATAACCCACGTATATAATAGACAAATGTTATACAAACACAACGAACGCCTCATTCCAATTCAGAATATTCTTTTATTCACAAAATCACATTCTTAGGGAAAGGTTCCCATTAATTTTATCCAAGATAAATTCTTCTAAATTTATTCTTTAATCTTCCTTTGGATATCATTTCAAACTAGTCGGGATTAGCGAACCACACCGAAGTAATTATTTATTTTATTTCCCAACCCCACCTATATATCCTATGGAGAAAAACTGGTGATACTCCATTCCTAACACTACGGTGTTATCGGTAAAATTAATTACCATTTCACGTTCAAATCTAATTAAAGATTTAACTATCGCTTTGGAGAAAAACTGGTGGCACTACATTCTCGATCACCTATTAGATTTGATAATTTAAATTATCAATTCACATTTTAATCTAATTAAAGATTCATTAAAACCCCACTTAGTTTTAATCTTTTCAAAAATCAACATCCTGCCTTTAACTGGGTTAAAGAACCAATGTCATCTAAAACACGATTCACGATAAACCCAAATCATTTTTGATATTAAATATGAGGCTCTGAATAGAAAATATACCGGCTTATATTCAATATCAAATTCTGAAACCAACAATTGTCGTATTGGAAATAACGATATAAAATATATCTTTCAAATCCCCATAACAATATTTGTATAGTCACGAAATCCAACATCGAAATATTCCGAAGATTATTTCGATTCAACTCCAGTCAAATTCACGTATTGGGAATATTGATTATTTTTAAAATCACTTTCAAATTCAATTTATTTATTTCAAAATTAAATTGATTTTAATTCTAGTTCAAAACTAGTTCATTTCGACAAAAAACTACTTTTATCTTTTCAAATGTGGAGTTTTTCATCCCAGTTCTTTCCAATAAACCTATTATGATTTTACACAAATTATTAATATTTTTAATAATTTTATCAAGGCCCGTACAGTTGATTTCCAACAACGGCCATCGAACTGCACTTACAGCGACCTTTTCCAAATTTGATTTGGACATAATTCCAAATCCAACCGTTTGATTTCAAATTTCTAATATTCATTGGAAAGATCTTTTCGATACGAACCCAACGGTTCCGGTTTTAGGAGAATCCGACGGTCGGATCTCCCGCAACGTCAATTCGAAGTCAATGGTCGAAATTCACGAACTGCCGCGGCGCGGCGCGTTCTATTCAGGCCATTATATATAATATATATATATATATATATATTATATTTCGTCGATTTCCTTTTAAAACGTATTTTATAAATCGTTTTAAATTCGTTTTCAAAACCATTTCAACACTATATTCAATTTCAAATCGATTTGATTTCAATTCAATTCGAATTCATTTCAATTTTATTTAATTCGAATTCAAATTCGTTTCAATTCAAATTCTAATTCGTTTCAATTCAATTCAAATTCTAATTTGTTTCAATTCAATTCAATTTGAATTTACCTTCTATTTAATTCAATTCGAATTCATTTCAAATTGATTTCAATTCAATTTCAGTTCGTTTTAAATTTCATTCAAAATGATTTCAATTCGTTTTTAACTCAATTTCAATTTAATTCAATTTGAATTCATTTCTATTCAATTCGAATTCAAATTCACTTTTTATTCAATTCGAATCGAATTCATTTCAAATTGATTCAATAAAATTTCAATTTGAATTTTTATCTACTTTAATTTGAATTTCATTTCAAAATATTAAATTTTGAAATCACTTTTCAATATTCATTGTAAAATGAATAAAATTGATAAAATATCGTTCACATCAAAATAGCGCAACTCTAATCAACACGGCTTTATATATTTCAATAAATTCGTTATTCTATTCAACAAATGAATATTTATTCTATTCAACACATGAATCTATATTTCTTTCAACACACGACTAATCTCAACACATGAGTACTGTCAACACATCACTACTTTTGTTATGTAAAATATTTTATAAAACTATGGTATCTGTCGTTTGATTTTAATTAGACTCCACCGTGAAGTAGTTCTAATTTTAAATATGATAAAGATGTAAATTTTATTATTATAATATTTTACTCAACACACGAATATTTTCAACACATGAACATCGTCAACACGTGACTATTTTTAAATTCAACACATGAATTTTTCTTTTATAATATTCATTATTTTCCCGATTGGAATGAGGCCCAATCAATCACCATATAACGTTAATTATATGGATTCCATACAACACATGTATAAAAAAGCAATGATAAACAATCAACCATCATCCAAGGTGCACCACACAACTGCATAAGCATCAAATATAAATAATCAACGCTTACACAGCCTGTCGACCAATCGATCGACATACAATTAAATAATTGGGATTAGTGTACGCCAAATATCATCCCAACACCCGTGTGGGGTTTCAAATCAACAAACACATATTTTTATTTGTGCAGTTGGGCGATGTGTAAAATTTATCGACCCAATCAATATCAGTCAAATCAGTGTATATAAACAAATCGACCGATTTGTTTATAAATATTTATTTATTCACATTCACGTTAAAAATTATATTTTTAACGATAAAATATTTATTTCAATACATTAATCTATATTACCGATTTCACATCCACATCACAAACAAATTTCACAACACATCAGTTAAACAAACAAGCCATCCATGGTCTGTGGATGACGGGTGTCGGGTGCTGCTAAGCACCGTCTGCATCCTAGTATATAAATATATATAACTAGAAAAAGGAAATTTGAGTGAGAAATTCTCAACAATAGCTATTCCAATTCCACGATACTTCATTTAGAGAAATCTTCATCGTTCTCGCCTTTTTGTCACCTTCGTCACCCGTAGCCACTACATATATAAAAATCATATTTTTATATTGTTGTTATGCAATATATATAAAAATCGGATTTTTACCTCGCTATTCAATATATAAAAATCATATTTTTACTTCGCTATTCAATATATAAAAATCCCATTTTTACACCGCTATTCAATATATAATAATCGAATTTTTACTTCGTTATTCAATATATAAAAATCGAATTTTTACTTCGTTATTCAATATATAAAAATCGAATTTTTACTTCGCTATTATATAGATAAAAATTCTATTTTTACATCGCTATTATACAGATAAAAATTCTATTTTTACATCGCTATTATACAGATAAAAATTCTATTTTTACATCGCTATTATACAGATAAAAATTCTATTTTTACATCGCTATTATCTATACAAATATTTCTTCTTTTCAAAAATAAATATTTCTCCTTTTCCTACTTTAAAAATGTCGTCTTTCACTACATAAAAATATCGTCTTTTTATATCCTACCATATAAAGATCACATTTTTATCATCTATATAATATGAAAATTATATTTTCTACCTTTGCATACGATAAAAATTATATTTTGAACTCTCTACAATATAAAAGATTATATTTTTATCCTCCTACAATATAAAATTTCAGATTTATAATTGCTAAAATTAATTAAACAAGAAAAAATAAAAATAAAAAGGAAAAATGGAGCTCACAGTGTTCGACTGCAGAAGGGTGGGGGCGGTTTTCACTGTTGCCGGAGATTGGAGGGGTCGGCGGGGTCGTGTGGGTGGCGCAGCACTCGAGGTGGCAGCGGCGGTTGCGTTCCAGGCGGAGGAAGGGGCTGGGGGTCCCACGACGGCGTCGGTCTTCGCGTCAGGGGGGAGCGATTGGAGAAGAAGGTCAGGGGAAGGAGAAGGGGGGCCAGAAGAGTTTAAGGGGGAGAGATAGAAAGGAAAGTTTTATTTTAATTATTTTATATTATTTAATTTCTAAAAGTTGACTTTTACATACGACCTCTAAACGAGGCCCACCGCCTGTCCCATAGCATTTCACCCCCATTCCGAACACAATGGGATATGTATCGTAGGCCGATTCGATCGTTTCGATCAGTTTTCATTGAGATCAACATATAACGCTATATGTTGAATTTGAACGCGCATTTCAATTTACCAGTGTCACATACTAACTAGAAAAATTCCAGAAAAATATTTTCTAGCTTCGTATTGACGAGACGGTCCTAACAAAACTAGTTTCATCGAATTCTGAGACTGTTGGAAAAATGGCCATTTCCAGTCGATTAAAATCAACTGAAAATGGTCAAACGCGTTTTCCTTTGCCACGCCCACATATTGATTCGAAAAATTATGAAATTTGGAATCTAGCAAAAATTTGACATCACGGATCCAACAAAAGTGGTTTCGTCGAAATCCGAGGTCGTTTGCAAAATTCCCATTTTTAAGGGCCTGAATTCCATAGCGACTATTCAGAATTTTCAACTGGACATATCTTTTGATTCCCGCTATGAAATCTTGATTTTTCGGATTCGTTGGAAAGATTTTCTCAAATAGATCCCATTATTTTTGGTTTCGCTAAAATCCGGTCTATTTTGCACTCGGTATGTTCAATTGAAGTTTGAAATCGAATTATCGAACTACCACGCCATTTTCAATTCTATTTATAATTATATATAATTATTTATATTCTAACGACGACGTATAGAATATATACGTTCGAATTATATTCAAAATAAATTTCTCGTCAATATTATTTAAAATATCTATTTTAAATGTTCAAAATTCACTGAAATTGCCAAAATAAAAATTTTAAACTGGCCCAGATTTTCGGGTCGTTACAAATAGTTTGAAGTGATATTCAAAAGAAGATTAAAGAATAAATTTAAAAGAATTTGCCTTTGATAAAATTAATGGGAACCTTACCCTAAGAATGTGAAATTTAGAAACTAACTATAGGTTAGCTAAGCGGAATGGTTTCCTGGAATTGATCTGATGTTGGTTTCGGCCTTCGAGGTTAATATTTGGGGAATTATTCTCTTGTTAATTTACGGTTAGTGACTGGTGAATTGGAATGAGGCGTATGTTGTGTTTGTGTAACACTTGTTTATTATATACACGGGTTATTCGGAAAGACCGGGTTTATCCCATTCTGAATAACTGATACGACGACAAGTCGAAGATGAAGACGGTGGTTGAAGACCATAAGTCTTCACATCTTTTGGATGATTACTAATGATCTTGATTGGGCTGTACACCCAAGAAGATGGAAACAGTTGGTGATCGTCCAGACGTACTTGGAGATCAATGGATATGCGGGGTACTAGGTGCCTCCGGTTTCGTTCAGACCCAGAACGAACTTGTAAATGGACTGTGTGTCTGACATTGGATTTTGTTCTGTGTGGTTGATTTCTGTTAAATATATATCTGTTTGGCGGTGGAGAATTTATTCTCTTGCTTAACGCCTTTCTCTGAGATGTACGAGCTTAGAGGTTATATATTGATGGATATCAAACGCATGGAGTGAATTGCCTGTGTGGCATGCCTAATTGGCAAATGATCAAGGCTTTTGTTGAAAAGAAAAGTCTTGTGGTTGATGATCAAAGCACGGCCTGTGTGGCATAGCTTTGTGTAGCGTTGATTCGCATGCCTCACACCCCGGTTGTGAACCAGAAACGGGAGAGGACCTCAAGAAGGACATGCGTTTCTTTCTAGTTAGAAGTAATGTCAGTGGTTTTACATGCCCTGACAAGTTTGACTTATGTGGTTGTTGCTGTTGCGAGGCACCTCGGATATATCGGTGACAATGTGAAGCCAATGGAGTCATTCGTTGGCTCATTTACGCCCCAAAGGGCGGGGAAACGCAGTGTTCAGGATTTAAGTTTAATCCACATCGGTGGACCAGCCCTATCGCTCTAAGGGTCGATGCGCTCTGACCCTGAGGCTCGGGCTAGAGAGTCTCGAATCGGTGAGGACTATCTTTTGCCTCGGTTCGCAGATGGAAAACCATTTTCCAATACGTGACTCTGCGGTTTTGATTGTAATCCTATATATGGCGACATAGTGGGATGGGGCGCTCATGCCGCCTATGATTGATATTTATGATTGTATATAAAATCAGAAACTAACTGGAAACGAGCTAAGATGGGTGGTTTCCTGGGTATTGGTCTGATGTTGGTTTCGGCCTTCGGGGTTAATACCTAGGGAATCGTTCTCTTACTAATTTACGGTTGGAGTCTGATTAAGAATCAAAAGTTGAAATTTAGCGTATCAAGCATTCTTGGCCATTATAAGGTAAAAACCCTATCCTCCGGCTTGCATTGCATTGTGTGATGGGAACTGGGTCTTGTAATAGCTTCATTTTTCTTTATTTAGCATGGCGTTGTTGTTTCTGTACTTGTATTCTTGGGAGGAAACCCGTTCTGTGTTATACGGCGTGGTCCCATGATTTACCTAACTTTAAAAATAAAGATTAATAATTGTTTTAGTTCTCACACCAGTCACATGACTGACCTGGAGTTTATTGTTTCAACCTAAACTCTGGTAACCCTATTTTCCGCATGGGCAGCTAGTAGTTTTGGTTTTGCAGATTTATATTCACAGGAACCTGGTTTACAGCTGGAACGATATCCGGAAAGCTTTGTATCCGTGTATCTTCTTCAGTTGTATTTTGTATTATTTTCCGCTGCTATGTAATATATTGTTAATCTCTGATATTTATCGAATGTATTTTATTTGTTTATACTCTGTTTATTCTTGTATTCTGATGGAATTGTTGTAATATACAATGAAATGTTCTTCCGTCCGCGTTCTGTTGTGTGTTGTTCTCGAAGTATCCGCTCTTTCCTTCACCGGGAAGTTACGGGTCTTTACAGACCGGATATGCAAGGGCCTCTCTCCTGTATCGGACATATGGGAGAGGAATAAGGTGCCTCCGGTTTCGTTCAGACCAAGAACTAACTTTTGAATGGATGTGTGTCTGACATCGGATTTCATTCTGTGTGATTGAAAGACATCGGGTGCATAGCGAGAATTGCCTATGTTGCATGCTGAGATGCAAATGATTAAGGCTTCTGTTGAAAACCAAGGTCTCGTGGTTGGTGATCAAAGCATGGCTTTAATATAGCGTAGCTTTGTGTAGTGTTAATTCGCAAGCCTCATACACCGGTGTAAACCAGAAACAGGAGAGGACATCAGGGAGGACATGTGTTTCTTTCTAGCTAGGAGTGGTGTCAGTGGTTTTACAAGCCCTGGCAAATTTGACACATGTGGTTGTTGGAATGCGAGGCGCTTCGGTTATATCGGTCGTTCTAGGGCCGATGGATTGGTCGGATACGACCAATTTACGCCCCATAGGGCAGGGAAATGCAGTGTTCAGGCATTTTAATCCACATCGAGTGGACCGGCCCTGATGATCCAAAGGTTTGTCTGCACGCTTGCCTGAGGCATGGTAGGCTAGATTGTCTCGAAGCGGTAAGGACGATCCTTTGCCTTGGTTCACAGATGGAAATCCAACTTCCAGTATGACATTTTGTGGTTTTAATTGTAAACCTACATATGGCGACATAGTGGTATGGGGCACTTATGTCGTCTATGATTGATACTTATGATTGAAATTATTTTGACACTATACACTTATAGTAATAATAAAAGATGAAATTTAACATACCAAGCATTTTTGGCTATTATAAGATAAAAACTCTATCCTCCGGCTTGCGTTGCATTGTGTGATGGAACCTGAGTCTTACAATAGCTTCATTGTTCTTTATTTAGCATTGCGCTGTTGTTTTATGCACTGGTATTCTTGGGTGGAAATCCGTCCCGTGTTATACGGCGTGGTCCCTTGATTTACCTAACTTTAAAATAAAGATTAATAACTGTTTTTAGTTCTCACACCAGTCACATGACTGAACTAGAGTTTATGTTTTAACCTAAACTCTGGGTGCCCCTATTTTCTACACGGGTAGCTAGTAGTTTCGGTTTTGTAGATTTATATTCACAGGATCGTGATTTATAGCTGGAATGATATTCGGAAAGCTCTGTATCCGTTTATCTCTTTCAATTGTGTTTCATATTATTTTTCCACTGCATTGTAATTTGTAAAGCTCTGATATTTAGTAAATGTGTAGTATTTATTCATACTATGTATAATCTTGTATTCTGATGAAATTGTTGTAATAAGCAATGAAATGTTCTTCTGTTTGTGTGCTGATTCGTCTTGTCCTCAAGGTAATCCGTTCTTTGCCTTCTCCTCGGAGACCCAGGAAGTTTTGGGTCCTTATAGTGGTATCAGAGCTTTGGTTTACAGAGCTCAGAGAAAAAGACACATTAGAACCAAAAGAAAAAATTCATTAGAGATTGGACTAGTAATATCCAATGGAAATGACTTGTTAGAGATAGGATCAGTAGTATCCTAGAATGAGTGTGGAGAGTAATGTTTTTAAAATCAAATTGAAAACAAAGTTTGTTTTGAAAATTTAAATCGTATTATACGTATTTGAATATTTATTTTATGTTGAATTTGGACAATGTAGTATATGAAGATTTTGCATATACGCCTAGCTAGCGTGTATACGAAGTCTCAAATATATTGGACAGATATAGAATTACACTTTAGTTGCCCGGAGACGATTCTGATGATAGTCTAGACATCATCAGCATTTGTGTTCGATTTTTGAATGTAGGATTTCTATATATTTCCAATTGACTGGTGTGAGAGCCAAACTAGATAGAGTCTATTGTTGTGAATTGGCATCAAAAATCTGAATTTTGGACTATGTATCAAAATTATGAATTTGAAACGTTAATTCACTTGAAACAACCCGCAAATCCATATTATCTGAGTTGACTAATAACACCATAAGTCCAACCCAAATTGCACAGAAACACGATTCATTTTTAGAAAGAAGTTAGAGGATGAGAAATAGCAAGAAAGAAATGTTAGAATAGAAAAAAACAAAGAAGACAAATCTCACAGCGGAACGAATAAAATATATTATATAACATAACTTTTGAAATACAAATCAGAAATTTTATGTACATACCATCATCAAAGCACAACAGTTATTCCTGGAACAGTTATAAACACCTGTTTCCAGATACAACATAGTACACAACGGAAATATGATAGTCTATAGCTAACTGGTGAAGCCTCCTGCTTCAAACTCCTCCAAATGAATCTGCAAAATCCCGACTACTTGACTGCCCGTACAAATTTGGGCACCCAAGAGTTTGGGGAAAACAAAACAAAATAAACTCTGGGTCAGTCATGGGACTAGTGTGAGTAAACTCCAACCATTTGTTTAACTTTCAAAATCCTTTCGAAAGAAATGATAATCGTAAGACCGATCCATACATAAACATGGATGGTTTTTACCTTACGATAAACTAAAATATCTTTTATATCAAATCCAGTGATATTATAATAATGTCTACATCAAATAAATAGAATCTAGCGGAACGCTTGCATCTCACGCTCCATATATATAATATAAAATCAAAAACCGCATGGCGCTTATTGGAGATTGGATTTCCGACATGACAAGGTATGGAACCACCTTCTGATAGTGTATCTCTAGAGAGGAATACACTGGGTTCAACAAGAACATCTTGCAACCCAGCCCTCACATGACCAACCACTCATTTCGCTTGAGTGTATCGAATGTATATCACCAACGGTTGGGATCAGCAATCGTTTCCCGAATGGACAACATCGAATAGAATAAGGAATTAAATGAATCTCTAGATAGGTGATAATAGCCCTAATGGGAGCGACCCACATAGCCATGTTGCCTGCCCGATTTTTGTCATTTCTCGGTTGTTAAGACCTGAAGCTACGATTACTTTCTGTTCATTGATAGCAAAATCACTTTGAATGCCACATTGTCAGATCCGTTAATCACTAGTTGATTTGCACAAATATATTCTGGATATTAGGCTAAGGGAATAAATCCGTTTCCACCATATATATCTATACAGACCAACATATTCAATCATTGGAAATACTTTGTCAGACATTCGTCCATATATGTTCGTTCTACGATTGAACGAAATCAAAGGCACAATTTCTATTAATAGAAAAAGCACTTGCACTTTACTCCATCTTCGATTTTATTCATATAATCTGATTCGCAACGCTACTGCCAATACAGAGTGGTTCTCGGATAATAATCCAACCGGTCTCTCCATATTGACAACGATATTGACAAACACTTCGATAGTAGATTATTTAACTATCGAAGAAAAGGACAAACACTCAACCATAACATCGACCAAATCACTGGGCCTTTAATTAATATTTCATTAATAAATTCACTTCTTCATTTCCCTATCAAATATTTGTTAACCAAATATTTCCAGAAATCTTATTGATCTCTTACGCTAGTTGGAAAAAACATTTCCCTATATCACCTTCTTTTATTTTCTATACTTAGAAAATATATTCTATTCGCAATTGAAAATATTTTCAATCACTCATCTCTTTCCCCACCACTTTTATTATACTCAGGGAATATTTACTTTTATATTTCGAAAATTCCATCACTTGGGTTAAAACGAATGCTGTGTAAACATCGTTACAACAACCCAAAATATTTTATTCAACTAACTCTTTTTCAAACACTTCTCTTCGAGGCCGGATCCTGCTATTTATTAATTAAAAATGAAATCAATCAAGTTGGGCTAAAATTACCTCTCAGACCTTGACTGAAAACATCCTCAACTTCAAAACGGCAAAACCACTTACCTCGAATAAACACACTATAAAACCCAATTATTCATTTTTAAAACATATATGTGGTTCGCTTTCTATTTCTAATTTATAGATTTCCTTTTTGTTTACATTATTCTATTTTTTATTTCGTTTCCTTATCGAATTCTATATATATCGATACATTGATTTCTAACTATCAAATTATCTTAAAAGTATTCTAACTCCTTAAATTTCCAGAAAATTTCGCCATAACCTCCTTTATACCGGGAGCATCGGGATATTTCAAATAGCCTCCCACGGCCCTCATCAATCCAAAAGAAAAAGAAAAAAAAGCCAAGCGGCTTGCCGATACGGCGCATAAAATCTCATATATGAATTTAAACATGTTCCTTTTTGTCGGGCACATAAATTATAATCTTCGTATACTTCATCCCATACCTATGTAATAACCCGGAAAATGTGAACCAGTTTAAAATTTTTAAATTTGGTTATTCCCAGGAAATTTGAATGATTAAAATAGAATATTTCAATAAAATATAGGATTGTGTATAATATGGCAGTTTGAAATTTTGAATACAAACTAAGTCTGACTGTACCGGGTGGAAAATATGACGGATTTTAACGAAACTGAAAATATTTAAATCTGTTTATCAATACCTTTATAACGAATCTGAAAAATCGAAATTTCATAACGGAAATCAAAAGTTATGGCCAAATGAATTTTCAGAAAGGTCGCTATATAGTATATATAGCCCTTGAAAATAGAGATTTTGCATACGACCTCGGAATTCGACGAAACCACTTTTGTTGGGTCCGAGATGTCAAATTATTGCTAAGTTTCAAATTTCGTAATTTTTGAAGCTAGTATGTGAGCGGGGCAAGAGATAACGTGTTTGGTCAAATTCTATTAAAATGGGTCGACCTAAAAATGGCCGTTTTTCAAACGAGCTCAGAATTCGACGAAACTGGTTTTGTTAGGACCGTATCGTCAAAACAAAGCTAGATTTATTTTTCTGGAATTTTTCGATTCAGTTTGTGGCCCTGGCAAATTGAAATGTACGTTTAAATTAAATATCGAATGTTTTATATTTTAAATTGAAAAATAACTGACTGTAACAGTCGAAATGGCCAACGAAACATATCCCATTATGTCCGGAATGGGGGTATTTAGCTAGGGGCGACAGTCGTTGGGTTTAAAAAGGAGTCCGTTTGCAAAAACACTATTTAAAAATTTCCTATAAGTATAGACCAATGAGAAATTTTCTTTATAAAAAAAAAAACCTAAAAACCCTAGCCGCCAGTCGAAACGAACGATCCACGTCGCTCGTCGCTTTCCCTCTCTTTTCCGATCGCCACAGGCGACGCTAGGCCGCGCCACCACCGTCGGTCGACAGCCCTACGCCTCCTCTCCACATCCGACCTAGCCTCACCCCCAACAGAGCCGCCGTCGACGAGTTCGAGCGCTTCAAAGTCGCCGCCTTCCTGGAGCCGCCGCCGCCTGGATTCGCCATCGCATCGCCTCAGACAACCACCGATAGGAAGCTCTTTCCTCCCTCGACGACGACCAACAGTCCGATCATCCCCTAGGGCTACGGATCAAGAGAAAGATTCAAACCTAGATTTGAACAGGTTTTTAAATTAACGGCTTATTTAATTTTAAAAACTGTTTTAACACTTTAAAGCGTTGCAAAACTTTGAAAAATAATATATTTTTCGTTCTTCAACGAAATTCGATGAAACAGGAGACACCGTGACCGTAAGGAGGCTCTCTACATTCTAGAAGAAGCCGCGGATTTTTCTGACCTTCCTACGATTTTTAGCACCACAAGAACCAATGTGAGGAATCTAAACTATTTGTGTGAATGAAATCGCGTTGTATAAATTATATAAGCGAAGTGTAAATTATATACGCATTGTATACCTCATGTACATGTGTTGTATAAGTTATATTAGCGATGTATAAATTATACAAGCGTTGTTTGAAACATATATGCTTTGAATTGTGATGAAATGCAAGTGAATTATTATACTATATATATATATATACTCCCCTCGTCCACAAACCATGGACGATATTTATTGCTTGTGTTTGACGTGATATTATATGGTATGACGAATGGTTGGAAATAATTGTTTGTGGTTGATATTATGGTTGAAAAATACCTTTGTGGTTGAAAAATACCCTCTTGTGGTTGAAACAAAATAGGATAGGATTGTGGAATTGAAAATAAAACATGCCGCCTGCGTGCGAACTAGATGCATGATCCCCATTGTCAAAAACCGCGAGGTTTTAAGGTAGAGCGAGGAGCCGTACTAGGGACGGTCCCGGTTTTAACTACCCTGCCGTTATGCTGCCGAAATTTTCTGAAATATTTATGTGTTAGAATAATTTTCCTTCATTGAAATTATTTACAAACGATATCGAATATTCATGTGTTGAGTTGCAATTCATTCGTTGAGTTGAAATTCATGTGTTGAATACTATTTGAATTTAAACAAATGGCTTTAGCGATAAAAATCACATTTTTTTTTATATATATACAAACTATATAGAATATTCATGTGTTGAGTTGCAATTCATTCGTTGAGTTGAAATTCATGTGTTGAATATTATTTGAATTCAAACAAATGGCTTTAGCGATAAAAATCACATTTTTATATATATACAAACGATATCGAATATTCATGTGTTGAGTTGCAATTCATTCGTTGAGTTGAAATTCATGTGTTGAATATTATTTGAATTTAAACAAATGGCTTTAGCGATAAAAATCACATTTTTTATATATATACAAACTATATATAATATTCATGTGTTGAGTTGCCAATTCATTCGTTGAGTTGAAATTCATGTGTTGAATATTATTTGAATTTAAACAAATGGCTTTAGCGATAAAAATCACATTTTTTTTATATATATATACAAACTATATCGAATATTCATGTGTTGAGTTGCAATTCATTCGTTGAGTTGAAATTCATGTGTTGAATATTATTTGAATTTAAACAAATGGCTTTAGCGATAAAAATCACATTTTTTTTATATATACAAACCATATAGAATATTCATGTGTTGAGTTGCAATTCATTCGTTGAGTTGAAATTCATGTGTTGAATATTATTTGAATTCAAACAAATGGCTTTAGCGATAAAAATCACATTTTTATATATATACAAACGATATCGAATATTCATGTGTTGAGTTGCAATTCATTCGTTGAGTTGAAATTCATGTGTTGAATATTATTTGAATTTAAACAAATGGCTTTAGCGATAAAAATCACATTTTTTATATATATACAAACTATATAGAATATTCATGTGTCGAGTTGCCAATTCATTCGTTGAGTTGAAATTCATGTGTTGAATATTATTTGAATTTAAACAAATGGCTTTAGCGATAAAAATCACATTTTTTTTTATATATATACAAACTATATCGAATATTCATGTGTTGAATTTCAATTTATTCGTTGAGTTGAAGTTCATGTGTTGAATGTTATCATCTTTTAAAAATAAAATGAATCGACATTGAAACTATATTTTTATGATAAATATGAAGTGTTAAAAATACACATGTGTCGAATAAATATTTTTGATGATAAAAATATTCCTTTTATCATGTATACGCTTTGTTAAAAAAAATACACATTTGTCGAATAAATATTTTTGTTTTATCATGTATACGCTTAGTTAAAAATACACGCGTGTTGAAATAAATAATAGTTCGCTAGAAATATTATTTTTAGCTTTGTTCTGCATATATATACATGTGTTGAACAGGAAAAATGGATTAGCTGTTGAGTAAAGAAATTATTTGCGTGCCCGACAAATAGGTAAACCTTGATGAGTTGGCTGCGCAATTTTATTTATATATCAACTCCTGTGAATGCCATTGGATGCGGAGTGCTGGTTTTTCTGTGTGAAATAATAAACAACGCCATAGGATAGTAACAATTAATTTTGAACTACACTGCATGGCATACTTCTTGACGATAGGCATACTTCATCATATTCCACATAAGCAATTGGAGCTTGTGTGACGAGGTGGAAGATTTACCATATAAGCAAGAGGCTTGTATGGCGATGACTATGTACTACAGGTTGAACTGATGACTGATATGGACTATATAAATTATAACGATAAAATGCCAGATTAATAAAAACCCCACACGGGTCTAGAGTTGACAATAATCACGTCGCTCTAGTTATTAGATACGGCACATGGACTATTTATTTCCACACGGAAACGGGGTGACGGGAATTTATTCTCTGGAGTGATTATCAGTACATGCTCCCCCGTAAACACCAGAATATATCACTAAAAATATGTGAATGCTTTTTAGGATTTATTGGGTACCTAATACGGCCCAATAAATTTCCAAACCCCTCCCCGTACAAAGGAGGTTATGGCGAAATTTTTTGAAATATTAAGGCGTTAGTGAAATATTTGAAGTGAAAACGAAGTTGAAAATATAAAATAAACTATAGTTGAAACTATGGAATGAACTATATTTATATATATTAATATAAATATAATTAAAAGGAATGGAGGCCGTGCAGTTCGCGTTTCGGAATCGTAATTTGAAACGATTAGTACGAGAAATCCGACCATCGGATTTTCCTGAAACTGCAACCGCCGGGTTCGCCTTGGAAGTATCTTTCAAACGGCACCAACCTTGTAAAAATCCAACGGTTGGATTGTCCGGAATGTCTAATTCAAATCTGAAGAAAAACAGCGCCAGAATCGTTTATATTTATATATAAATATAAATATAATTAATTTAAATCGAATAACGACGCTGCAGTTCGAATTTTGAAACCGTAACTTCAAACGACTAGTGTGGAAGATCCGACCGTCGGATTCTCACGAAACTGGAACCGTTGGGTTCGCTTTGGGAATATCTTCCCATTGATATAGACTTTGTAGACATCCAATGGTTAGATTTTCCGATATGTGTAAAACATATTAAGGGAAAAACAGCGCCAGTGCCATGAAACGACCTGAAACGTCGTTTAATTAAATATGGCCATTTTTTTAAATAAATAAAAATGGCGAAAAATCGTTATAAAATATTATAAGCAACGTAGGTTGCAAATAGACCAATTGGGCTTGAATTGTTTGATATTTGATGGTTGTATGTGTATGACATGAAAATAACATTAAAATAGCTGAAAGATGGATGTCGAATAATATAACCATATAAAGAATCGATTTAAATTCTAATGACGTGAATTATTTGAAAAGGCCGAGCTAACCCTCATTTCAAATAATTCATCGAGCGATTCGAATTGGAAAATGCAAAGACGATTCAAGACCGACGATCTTCGTATCGGTTGGATGGGCGCTACTGTGGTTCCTAACCGGAGTAGCTACCGGAAAGGGACGGAAGTAGTAGCCGTCTGAACGCATAGGTTGATTGGACGGATATACGAGGAATTTGACGCCTCCGGTTTCGTTCAGACCCAGGACGGACTTGTAAATGGACTGTGTGTCTGACATTGGATTTTGTTCTATACTGATTGATCTCTGTTAAATATATATCTGTTTGGCGGCGGAGAATTTATTCTTTTGCTTAACGCCCTTCTCTGAGACGTACGAGCTCAGAGGTTATATATCGATGGAAATCAATCGTATGGAGTGGACTGCCTATGTGGCATGCCAAGATGCTGTGATCAAGGCTTCTGTTGAAAAGCAAAGTCTTGTGGATGATGATCAAAGCAAGGTCTACGTGGCCTAGCTTTGTGTATTTCGTAGATTCGCGAATCTCACACCCCGGTATGAGTTAAAAACGGGATACAGACCGCTGGGAGAGCACGACGTTTCTTTCTAGCTATGGTGGTGTCAGTGACTTACCAGCCCTGACATATATATCTACTTTTCACCTTTGTGGTTGTTGGAATGCGAGGCGCCTCGATTATAGGTCTGTAAGGACCGGGAAACGTGTGTTCAGGCATAATTAATCCTCTAACGTAAGTAAGGACCGGCCCAGCCGAATCCAGGGGTTACCCAGTGTGCGTAGTCCTGAGGCATTTGCTAGAGTGTCTCGAAGCGGAGAGGAGCTTGCCCCTTGCCTCGACTCATGATGGAAATCCAATTTCCATTACGAAATAACGGACTTGATTGTAGTACTAGTATGGTGACATAGTATATGGTAGCTATGCCGCCTATGATTGATATTTATGATGCTATTCGCTTTTGAAACATATATGCACTAGTAATAATATCAAATGACTTTGCTTTATACGTATCAAGCATATTTGGCCCTTATAAGGTAAAACTCTATCCCCCGGCTTGCGTTGCATTGTATGATGGGACCTGAGTCTTATACTGGCTTCATTCTTTCTAAAAGCATTGCGATTGTTTTAAAAGAGTTTACTTTATTTTAAATACACTAGCAATCACTGGAGTAAACCCGTTCCGCGAAAGTGGCGTGGTCCTATGATTTGCTATTTACTGTTGTTTAACTGTTAAATAGATTCCTCATACCAGTCCCCATGACTGACTCGTTGTTTGTTTCACTTTGCAAACGCGGGTGCCCTTATTTTCGCACGGGCAGCCTAGTACACAGGTGACAGGTGGATTTTGGTTCTGCACTGCTGCATAGCATGCACTTTTGGCTCATGGCGAGGCTGACTTCATAGAGATGACTTAGATATTTTCCACCATTACTGTATTTATTATGATTCCGCCACTGGCGATGCAGACTGATTTACTTTCCGTATTTCTCACTATATGTATATGTATTCCGCCTTCGGCGATGTAGACTGATACTCTTATTATGTCACTGCATGTATGTATTCCGCCTCTGGCGATGATGACTGATCACTTCCCTTTCTTTTTACTAAGTATATCCCACGTTATGCTATTCTGATATTCCTACATGTTGTGATTCCGCTGTCATATCCATGTAAAATTATTTTATTTATTGTTTCTGCTATTATCTGTACTCTGCTATGATGATTAATCTGTTATTTCCCAATGATTATCCTTAATACCGCCCCTCGGATTTTGGGATCGTCACAGTTGGTATCAGAGCTTTGGTTAACCTTAGTTCCGGGATCTAACACATTAAAAACCTCGTCAGAATAGAATCAGTAGTGTTCTAATGCGAGTAGCTCATTAGAGATAGGATTAGCAATGTCCTAGAATGAGCTAAGCAGATTAGCAAAACAATTTGATCAGTACATCATCATTATCTTTCTTTGTATTCCCTTGCTTTATCGTTTATGAAAATTATCAAATCTGTGAGCTTGACTCTTTTCTTGCTTATACAGTATTCTCTTAGATGGCTACGCGAGCAGCAGCAGCTAGAGGAGGCCGTGGAGGCCGAGGAGTTGCAGCAGGAGGACGGGGGAATATCCCCGTAGCTGTGGAGATCCCTATTATTCAGCCACCAGCACCAGAAGACTTTGAGTTAGATAAAGTGGCAAAGAGATACCGAAATCTTGGAGGGAAACCTTTTACTGGCACTGGCACAGTGACCGAAGCTATCGCTTGGCTGAAAACCTGTGAGAAAATCTTCGAAGGTATGGGCATGGGAACTAACAATAAAGCCCGACTTGGCATTTGGCTCCTTCAGGAAGAGGCAGAGCTGTGGTGGGATGCCATTACTTCTGGAGATGCAGCTGGTACTATCCGGACTTGGGAGCAGTTCAGGACCTTGTTCAATGAGAAGTTTGTGCCGGAACAAGCTCTTGAGAGGATGCGTGAGCAATTTTCTAATCTCCAGCAGGGAGACCTCTCTATTCAAGACTATCTGAATAAGTTCACTCAGCTATCGCGCTATGCTCCAGAGTTGGTTTTGACCGACAAAGCGAAAAATAAGAGATTCATTTTTGGACTGAAGCGCAAATACCATGATAGAGCTATGAGCAACATCAAACTCTCTTTTACAGAACTCGTAGAGATGGCTTGCAACTACGAAGACATGGATGAGAGGCATGCTAGCCAAGACCGCGCTAAGAGCCAAGCAGGGAATAAGCGCAAGACCTCAACTGACCAACCCGAATCTAGCATTACCGCGGCCGCTACTCAAAAACCCGCAAAGATCCCGAAAGGAAACTGCTACAATTGCGGGAAGCCCGGTCATTTTTCTAACATATGCAAAGCCCCAAAGAAGCCAAAGGCAAAAGACTCAGCCGAGTGCTACAACTGCCACAAGAAGGGACACTATAGCAAGAATTGTCCTCTGAAGAAGAGTGCACTAGTGGCCCGTTTATGACGGGAAGACCCCGCCAGCTATCACGGATGGATCAGGTAAACCCGACGTCTTGGGAGGTACCCTTACCATTAAAAATATTTCTGTTTCTGTACTTTTTGATACCGGTGCATCACGTAGCTTCATTTCTGGTAATATTGTTCATAAGTTAAAATTGAAACAAAGAATTCTAAAGGAACCGATTAAAGTTCAAAACCCGATAGGAGGTTCTGTTAGTCTCAGTATATACTGCATAGTGCCTATCTCTTATTCACGTTACAAGTTTCCCATCCACTTAATTGTCATGGATTTATCAGAATTCGATGTTATTCTCGGTTTGGAATGGTTAACCAAATATAAGGCCGAAGTTAGATGTGCAGAAAGAATCGTTAAAGTCGAAACGAAGCTTGGACCTATATATATACCATGCCATGGCTCAGAGATAAATAGAACCGAATTTTGGTCTTCTTTAGAAGTTATCCCCCCTTCATTAGAAAAGATAACGGTCGTGAAAAATTATGCGGATGTGTTTGAAGAAGTAGAAAACTTACCGCCGCAAAGAGAAATTGAATTTAGAATTGATCTAATTCCGAATGCCCGACCAGTAGTACATCCGATAAGAAGAATGGCCCCGAAAGAAAAAGTAGAGCTAAGTAGCCAAACCCGAGAATTGCTTTGGAAAGGTCTGATCAGACCAAGCTTTTCAGCATGGGGAGCTGCAGTAGTATTTGTCCCGAAATCAGACGGTACTCTAAGACTTTGCGTCGATTACAGGGATCTCAATAAACAAACACTGAAGGACAAATATCCTTTGCCCCGAATAGACGATCTGTTAGATCAATTAAATGGAGCAACCGTATTCTCCAGAATGGACCTAGCTACAAGTTTCCACCAATTGCGTATAGCCGAAGACTGTGTTCCTTTGACAGCCTTCAGGGGTCCCGATTTATTCTACGAATGGTTAGTAATGCCGTTCGGTTTTTGCAACGCTCCGGCATACTTCGTTGATCTTATGAACAGAGTGTTCCGTGGTGTGTTGAATAAATTTGTTCTAGTCTTCATCGATGACATTCTAATCTACTCTAAGTCGGAAGAAGAGCATGCAAAACATTTAGAACAAGTGTTGAAAATTCTCAGAAGAAATGTCTTGAAAGCTAAATTTTATAAGTGTGTCTTCTGGCAGAATGAAGTTAAATTCCTTGGCCATGTCGTGTCAAAAGTAGGAATTGCTGTAGATCCAAGCAAAATTACGGCGATTCAGAACTGGAAACAACCTACTACCCCTACAGAAGTTCGAAGTTTCCTTGGATTGGCTAGTTACTATCGGAAATTCGTTCAGGATTTTTCAAATATATCTGGAGTATTGACAAAGCTTATAAAGAAGCATGAAAAATTCAAATGGACTCCCGAATGTGAAGAAGCTTTCCAAGAGCTAAAACTGAAGTTGACAACCGCTCCAGTATTGACAATAATAGAAGGTAACCAAGACTTGACAGTATGGACAGATGCTTCTATTAGAGGGCTAGGAGCAGTGTTAATGCAAAAAGGCCAAGTGATCGCATATGCCAGCCGTCAACTAAAGCCGCATGAAAGAAACTATGCTACTCATGATCTTGAGTTATTAGCTATCGTGTTCGCTTTAAGAATCTGAAGGCATTATTTACTGGGCGAGAAATTCGAACTATACACCGATCATCAATCCTTGAAATACCTGTTCACCCAGAAAGATTTAAACCTGAGACAACAGCGTTGGTTAGAATTCCTTGCGGCATACGATTTTGAAATTATATACACTCCAGGGAAAGCCAATGTTGTCGCAGATGCTCTCAGCAGAAAGAATGAAATCATCGCCAGTTTTGTCATTACATCTTCATTAATAGACAGGATCTCGACTCTTCAAATAGACGATGAATTTATTCAAAGAATCAGTCAAAGAATCAAAGGGGGTGAATCCACAAGTTTTCGACTCGATGACAAGGGAGTTCTAAGATTAAAGGGTAGAATTTGTATCCCAAACCTTCCCGAGCTCAAAAGAGAAGTACTTGATGAGTGCCACAAATCCAAATTGAGTATCCATCCCGGTGTGAGCAAGAAGTATAACGATATCAAACGCACATTCTGGTGGAGAGCTATGAAAAGAGATATCTCATTATATGTTAGTCGATGCTCCACTTGTCAGCTAGTTAAGAGTGACCAGCAGAAATTGGCTGGGTTATTACAACCATTGGAAATTCCTGGATGGAAATGGGAACAAATCTCGATGGACTTCATCGATGGCTTGCCTCGGACTAGAAAAGGAAACGACGGTATATGGGTAATCGTAGATCGCTTCACGAAGACTGCCCATTTCATACCTGTCCAATCCAACAGAACGGCTCAAAGTCTGGCACAGATTTACTTCAAAGAAATTGTTAAACTTCATGGAGTACCGCTCAATATAGTCAGCGATAGAGATCCCCTGTTCACTAGCAAATTCTGGGAAGCATTCCAAGAAAAATTGGGAACCAAATTAAATCTAAGCACCGCTTATCACCCTCAGACAGACGGCCAAACTGAACGGGTGAATAGAATTTTAGAAGATTTGCTGCGGGCTTGCGTTATTGATTTTGGGGGTTCATGGGAAGATCATTTACATTTAGCAGAATTCTCTTACAACAATAGCTATCAAGCGAGTTTGGGAATGTCTCCATTTGAAGCATTGTACGGTAGACCGTGCAGATCTCCCGCATGTTGGGTAGAACCTGGCAACAGACTTGTGTTAGGGCCCGATATGATTCAAGAAGCATCGGATAAAGTCGATTTCATTAAGAAGCGATTAAAAACCGCACAGAGCCGACAGAAAAGCTATGCTGATGCGAGAAGAAGGGATATATCATTTGCCGTTGGCGATTATGTTTATTTAAGAGTTTCTCCAATGCGAGGGGTAATAAGATTTGGCAAGACTGGGAAGTTGGCACCGAGATTTATTGGTCCCTTTCCTATACTTGAACGGATTGGAACTCTTGCATATAGGGTTTCATTACCTAATTGGTTGCCTGGTATACATGATGTGTTCCACGTATCTCAACTCAGAAAACATGTTCATGATCCCAACCTTATTGTGGAAGAAGCAGCACAACATGATATTGACATAACTCCAGAATTAGCACTCAGCAGAGAGCCATTAAAGATAGTTGGCAAAGAAACTAGAGAGCTAAGGAGGAAAAAGATCCATTTAGTCAAGGTGCAGTGGAGTAGTGATCCTAGAGACTGTACTTGGGAAACTGAGGAAAGCATTAAACAAGCCTATCCCAAATGTAGAGTGGACATCTCTGACTAACTCCGGTGCAAGGTACCTTTACAATACTTTGCATTTACATTTTATTTCCTGCTTAACTGTTATTTCCTTTTCGAGGATGAAAAGATTTAAGTGGGGGAGATTGTAATAACCCGGAAAATGTGAACCAGTTTAAAATTTTTAAATTTGGTTATTCCCAGGAAATTTGAATGAATAAAATAGAATATTTCAATAAAATATAGGATTGTGTATAATATGGCAGTTTGAAATTTTGAATACAAACTAAGTCTGACTGTACC
The DNA here is from genome assembly GCA_030737875.1 of Allium sativum. Lineage (NCBI taxonomy): Eukaryota > Viridiplantae > Streptophyta > Magnoliopsida > Asparagales > Amaryllidaceae > Allium > Allium sativum. Next base: position 9,819,977 of record JASFAX010000027.1, on the reverse strand, counting down.
GGGTGGAAAATATGACGGATTTTAACGAAACTGAAAATATTTAAATCTGTTTATCAATACCTTTCTAACGAATCTGAAAAATCGAAATTTCATAACGGAAATCAAAAGTTATGGCCAAATGAATTTTCAGAAAGGTCGCTATATAGTATATATAGCCCTTGAAAATAGAGATTTTGCATACGACCTCGGAATTCGACGAAACCAATTTTGTTGGGTCCGGGATGTCAAATTATTGCTTGGTTTCAAATTTCGTAATTTTTGAAGCTAGTATGTGAGCGGGGCAAGAGATAACGTGTTTGGTCAAATTCTATTAAAATGGGTCGACCTAAAAATGGCCGTTTTTCAAACGAGCTCAGAATTCGACGAAACTGGTTTTGTTAGGACCGTATCGTCAAAACAAAGCTAGATTTATTTTTCTGGAATTTTTCGATTCAGTTTGTGGCCCTGGCAAATTGAAATGTACGTTTAAATTAAATATCGAATGTTTTATATTTTAAATTGAAAAATAACTGACTGTAATAGTCAAAATGGCCAACGAAACATATCCAATTGTGTCCGGAATGGGGGTATTTAGCTAGGGGCGACAGTCGTTGGGTTTAAAAAGGAGTCCGTTTGCAAAAACACTATTTAAAAATTTCCTATAAGTATAGACCAATGAGAAATTTTCTTTATAAAAAAAAAAAAAAAAAAAACCTAAAAACCCTAGCCGCCAGTCGAAACAAACGATCCGCGTCACTCGTCGCTTTCCCTCTCTTTTCCGATCGCCACAGGCGACGCTAGGCCGCGCCACCACCGTCGGTCGACAGCCCTACGCCTCCTCTCCACATCCGACCTAGCCTCACCCCCAACAGAGCCGCCGTCGACGAGTTCGAGCGCTTCAAAGTCGCCGCCTTCCTGGAGCCGCCGCCGCCTGGATTCGCCATCGCATCGCCTCAGACAACCACCGATAGGAAGCTCTTTCCTCCCTCGACGACGACCAACAGTCCGATCATCCCCTAGGGCTACGGATCAAGAGAAAGATTCAAACCTAGATTTGAACAGGTTTTTAAATTAACGGCTTATTTAATTTTAAAAACTGTTTTAACACTTTAAAGTGTTGCAAAACTTTGAAAAATAATATCTTTTTCGTTCTTCAACGAAATTCGATGAAACAGGAGACACCGTGACCGCAAGGAGGCTCTCTACATTCTAGAAGAAGCCGCGGATTTTTCTGTCCTTCCTACGATTTTTAGCACCGCAAGAACCAATGTGAGGAATCTAAACTATTTGTGTGAATGAAATCGCGTTGTATAAATTATATAAGCGAAGTGTAAATTATATACGCATTGTATACCTCATGTACATGTGTTGTATAAGTTATATTAGCGATGTATAAATTATACAAGCGTTGTTTGAAACATATATGCTTTGAATTGTGATGAAATGCAAGTGAATTATTATACTATATATACATATATATATACTCCCCTCGTCCACAAACCATGGATGATATTTATTGCTTGTGTTTGACGTGATATTATATGGTATGACGAATGGTTGGAAATAATTGTTTGTGGTTGATATTATGGTTGAAAAATACCTTTGTGGTTGAAAAATACCCTCTTGTGGTTGAAACAAAATAGGATAGGATTGTGGAATTGAAAATAAAACATGCCGCCTGCGTGCGAACTAGATGCATGATCCCCATTGTCAAAAACCGCGAGGTTTTAAGGTAGAGCGAGGAGCCGTACTAGGGACGGTCCCGGTTTTAACTACCCTGCCGTTATGCTGGCGAAATTTTCTGAAATATTTATGTGTTAGAATAATTTTCCTTCATTGAAATTATTTACAAACGATATCGAATATTCATGTGTTGAGTTGCAATTCATTCGTTGAGTTGAAATTCATGTGTTGAATACTATTTGAATTTAAACAAATGGCTTTAGCGATAAAAATCACATTTTTTTTATATATATACAAACTATATAGAATATTCATGTGTTGAGTTGCAATTCATTCGTTGAGTTGAAATCCATGTGTTGAATATTATTTGAATTCAAACAAATGGCTTTAGCGATAAAAATCACATTTTTATATATATACAAACGATATCGAATATTCATGTGTTGAGTTGCAATTCATTCGTTGAGTTGAAATTCATGTGTTGAATATTATTTGAATTTAAACAAATGGCTTTAGCGATAAAAATCACATTTTTTATATATATACAAACTATATAGAATATTCATGTGTTGTAACACCCCGTAAAAATGTAACACCCCGTAAATTCTATAACTGTGAAATTCATGAATTAAAGTATAATCAAATTCAAATCAAAGAACTAAGGGAAACGGGATACGCCATTGCGTTCGTCTCAGAAAAATACGCGAAATAGAGTCCGAGTTTTCGAAAAACGGAGTCTGTATGAAGAAGATATGGCCTTCGGAAGTTTTGAATTAAGTTTAAAATTCAAACAGAATAAAATAATTTAAAAACGGGCCCATTGGGCCAGGGTGGAAGAACACCCGCCTGGGCCACCCAGGTCGACTGGGCTGTCGACCTGGGCTACCCATGTCGACAGGGCTGTCGACAGCCCTGTCGACAGGGGTATCGACTTGGTCGAGCCCAGTCAACCTGGCTGGCCAGGTCGATGTGTGGTCGAATTTCTGTGGTCTGCTTTGTCATTAGGGCTAGGTGGCGGGTTTTTATTGGTCTCTCTTCCTAATGAATGGCTATGATCTAACCTAGCAACATCAATGGTCCTAATCAATTCCTAACCTCTATATAAACAACCCTAGACTAAACCCTAATCTATTCATTCAAAATAAGATTATAGCCGCCATGTTGCTGAGGAACGACAAAGATTAGCCGCCGACTAGAGAGAGGATTAGGAAGAAAGTTCTAAAGCCTAAAGCAATTCAAAGCAACCTAAAGCTAATCAATTCAACAAAGGAATCGTGTCTCTTAATTAGAGAATTCACCGCAACCATTGTAAGTAGAGTATTACTTTGGTATAAATAAACAACTGTGTTGATGTGTATGCTTGAATTGTGGCAATGGAAGTAATTCATGTTGTGCAAAATTATGTTATTCATTATAAAGAACTACATGCGGTAGTTCTATGCAAATATACGTTTGGAATATTGCGCAAATTATGTAATCTATGTTGAAGCTACATGTATGTAGTTGAGTGAAATTTATGCAAGTTTGGGGCTTTGTTATTATGTCGTCATGATGTATACTTTGTGCATAAATCGTTTTGCAAGCAATTGAGACAAGTTTGGTTGTTATAGTTTATATGAAACTATGTTGGGATTTTGACACCATAATCCATGTATTAAGTCATGCTTTTGCAAATTTATGGCTAGGCTATGAATGATATTTGGCATAATTGAAATCTATGTTAGTTCTATATTGTTAAATGACATATGTGAAACATGGCTAGGTTGGACTCAAAAATCCCCTTTTTGCAAGTTTAAAGCAAACACCATGATTAGGAATATTTATGCATAAGGATGTTTATACCATTGTTATGTAATTAGACTTAAATCATGATTAAGTTGAACTATGCCTTTTGTGCTAGTAACAAAGTATCCCTTTGTAAACATGTAGAAACCTTATGAACATGACTTGTTTATGTTTATGCTAGAAATATTTATGCCATGCTTATGTTTGACATTATGCCATGTTTATGCTAGCAGTATTTATGCCATGCTTATGTTTGACATTAGGCCTAAATAAGAATATAGGTTCATGTTGTAGTTAAACCTATGCAAGTTCACATGCTTTGATTCATGTCACCTATGTTACCACTATGCAAGTACACCAATTTCTATTATGTATTTTCCAACGTCATATGCAAGTTCATGCGCTCACCTTCCCCTCTTTGTGTATACGCCATAAGCCTCCCCTTTTCGCATGGCTAAATTGGGCTTTAAAAGGCTAAGCCCAATATATATATAAACGGACGTGTAAAACGGGGGAAAATAACGTTGGGTTAAAAATAAATTAATGAATGAAAATATAAAATAGAAGGGCCCAAATTCAAGTATGGGTTGGGCCCGTGGTTGGTGTAATCTTTACACCCTTAACTTAATAATGGGCCGCAAATATTTACATATAAATAAAGAAGAATGACAAGATATGTAAATGTAGAACATACGATGTGTTTAACCCGAGGTTGGATTGAGTTGTGATGTAAACCTGCCCGGAACCGCCCGGCTGTCCAGTAGTCACAACAATACCTATCCAATGTGGGAGGTTAAACATGGAGCCCAGCAAGGACCCGAGGTTAGACTGAGTTGTGGCGTAAGACTGCCCGGAACCAACCGGCAACAGGCAGCCACAACAATACCTGTCTAATGTGAGAGGTCAGGGCCTTAATAAGACAATTAAGGCTGAGTCAGGATTGTTAGGATTAAGTGGACTAAAAACTTAATCAAAATGGAACATGCTAAACTAAACGGACTGGTGGGGTTAGGTTAGAAACACTTAACCAACTTAGCATGTTGGCTAGAGATAGAAAACCTAGTAACGGGGGACCCTTTTCAGCAGTAACCCTAAAAGGTGTATCAGGATAGCCTGAAACTAGGCAGGGTGGGGCACGATTACTGGGCTGATTGTAAGAGGTCAAAGCGACGGCGGTGGTGTAGCAGTGTAGGTTCTAACGGAGTGCGGGCGTGCACACACTCCGGCGCAGAAAAATAAGGCACTGGACACCAGTAGCATACCTGTGCACTCTAAGGTTGTGTCGGGTTGCCACTATGGGACTTGATACACCCCATGGCGGGACCAGCATAGGTAACTACAGACATCGGGGGCCGTAAGACACATGTAACTATGCGAGTAGGAGCCGATCATCATTGAATGGATCACATCACCCTGATTATGGGGTGCAAATTGGAAACTAGTTTATATGGGTTCAGAGATTTACATGGGGTACGATAGTATATCCGACCCTAGACAACTTAACCAAGTTATAGTGTTTGCCCACTTCCTGTTTTACTTATCATACCCAGTTCTTTATTCATAGACAAAGTAGTACTAGACTTACTCAGGCTTTATGTCTGACTCTATTTTTCTTTCGTCTTCTTTCTTCCGTTTCCCCCCCCCAGGTCCTTAGGGAGGGAACACAGCAGCTTGACCTACCTCAACATCCAGCTTGAAGAAGAGAAATGTATTGCTTGGACTTTCCTGTTTTGAACTATTGTTTTGGACAATCCACTATGGGGCTTTTGCAGTTTATCCATGTTTTATTTATGCTTCTTTAAAAATAATGTACTCAAGACAGATTATGAAAGTGTTATGTTATGTTTTTGGAAAGGATATTGTTGTAACACGTATTTGACTTGATGAAATAAAGTTTGTTGTTCTTCCGCTGTTTACAAATATGTGTTCTTATATCTGTCTTGTATATCTGTGACTTGTACTTATAAACCTCCACCAAAATTAGGGCATTCCCTTTGAGAGTGACCCTAACGGAGGTGGGGTGTTTCACTTGGTATCAGAGCCAGGTTTACCAGATAAGATAAAAAGTTTTGAAAAAAAAATTATTTTCAAAAAGGAAATTTAAAGAAGCATTTTTAAAAGAAAAATATTATTTTATTTTAAAAAGGCAAAGTGCACTCCCCAAAGCCATAGGTACTATCTCTTATCCTTCGTTTTGAATCTATCCTTTTTGTTTCAGTATGTCTGAAGATCTTAACTTGCCGGAAGGGGTGCCAATACCTGGTTGGTTTAGACGGTTCTTAGAAGCAAGAGCCACTCAGCCAGGTCCTACCATTCCTCCTCCCCCAGCGGAAGGAAATCATCCAGCTGCAGCAGCACCTTTTCCTCCACCTCCTCCTCGGGGAAACACATTCGCTAAAATATGCAAAGATTTTAAAGCTATGGGAGGAAGGGATTTCCATGGAACTGAGTCCTTCGTGGCAGCCAGAAATTGGCTGAAAGAAACTGAAGACCTATTCATCATCTTTGAGGTAGAGGATAGACAAAAAGTACAGTTAGCAGTGTGGCTATTGAAGGGTGAGGCTTCCTACTGGTGGGAAGTCACTAATGCTGAAAGACCAGTGGAGACATGGGAGGACTTTAGGGCAAGGTTTGAGACCAAATTTCTCTCAGATGCAGAAAGAAGTTTGCAGTTGGAAAAATTCTTATTTCTTAAGCAAGGGGACAAGACAGTCAGAGAATATGTGAATCAGTTTGATGAGCTGGCTAGGTTTGGACTTGACCTAGTCAACACCCCGCACAAGAAGGCTCTCCGTTTCGTCAAAGGGTTAAATGAGCCATTACACAGCTTGGCCATGACCCATATACCCATGGGAGCCACGTATGAAAGATTGGTGCAAATGGCATTGCTGAATGAAGAGGATAAGGGCAAGAAGGAGACAAAGGCAGAAAGCTCTCAAGGGAAGAAAGAGGGTTTGCAGCCTAAGAAGACAGACTTTAAGAAGGGCGGAAAGGGCAACAAAGAGAAGAGGAAGTGCAATTTCTGTGGCAAAGTGGGGCACTTAGTAAAGGACTGCCGGAAGAAGAAGGCCAAGGAGAATGGTGGGTGCTTTTCGTGCGGTCAGACAGGCCACAGGGCTAAGGACTGCCCAAAGAAATGAGGACAGGGGCAGGGCACTGGATCCACCCCAGGGGCACAGGTTCATGTGCTAGAAGCGCCACCATTGCAACAGCGAGGTATAAATACTTCTGTAGAAAGTGTAGTTTATCTTTATGATCACCCCGTTCGCACTTTGTTTGATTCTGGCGCATCACACTCCTTTATCTCGTCTGCTTTAGTAGAATCTCTGCACCTAAAAACTAGTATGGTAGAGGACCCCTTAATTGTTTCAAACCCAATTGGGGGCCCAGCTCCTTTGTCTATGATCTGTATGGATTTGAAAATTTCTATCCTAAGTGTAGAATTTCAGTGTAGTGCCTTTGTTTTGGGCTTTTCGGGGTATGGTTTGATTTTGGGTATGGATTGGCTATCCCGTAATGGGGCCATCCTTGATTGTGAGAAAAGGGTTGTTAGGCTCCTAACCCAGCTCGGTAATACTTTGGAAATTTCTTGTAATCCCTCGTATGCGGTTATGCTTAGTTATCTTGAATCGCTAGATGCCTCTGTTGAAAACTTACAATCAGTTAGAGTGGTCCGGGAATATCCAGATGTCTTCGAAGAGGTGAAGGGCTTGCCTCCAAAGCGGGAAATAGACTTCCGTATATATCTTGTAGATAATGCAAAGCCCGTTGCGTTGCCCGTTAGACATATGGCTCCACGAGAAAGGAAAGAGCTCAGTAAACAGATTAAAGAGCTTCTAGAAAAGGAGTTCATCAGGAGGAGCATTTCAGAATGGGGCGCTCCGGTGGTGTTCGCTACAAAGGCGGATGGTTCACTCCGTCTATGTGTTGACTATAGGGAGCTCAACAAGCTAACGAAAAAGAATAGGCACCCTCTCCCTAGAATTGACGATTTATTTGACCAGCTTGTAGGAGCGTCTGTTTTCTCCCAACTCGATTTAGCAACCGGTTTTCATCAGCTAAGGGTGGCTGAAGATAGCATCGATAAAACGGCGTTCAGAACCCCAGACGGCTTCTTTGAATGGCTTGTCATGCCTTTCGGCTTGACAAATGCACCTGCTTACTTCGTGGACCTGATGAGTAGGGTATTTAGAGATTTCCTCAACAAATTGGTAGTGGTCTTCGTAGATGATATCCTTATCTTCTCAAAGAGTGAAGAGGAACATGCTCAGCACTTAAGGGCAATCATGGAAACTTTGCGAGTCCATCAACAAAAAGCCAAATTCTCCAAATGCCACTTTTGGAGAGAAGAGGTGAGGTTCCTTGGGCACATAGTATCCAAACAAGGGTTAGCAGTGGACCCCGCTAAGGTAGTGGCGGTACAGGATTGGAAGACACCAAGGAATGCGACTGAGGTCCGAAGCTTTCTAGGACTAGCAGGTTTCTATCGAAAATTCATAAGGGATTTTGCGAAAATCTCAGCTCCACTCACGAAATTGACCAAGAAGAATCTAGTGTTCAATTGGGATTTGGATTGCGAGTTTGCTTTCCAACGACTGAAAAGGGCTCTTACAACAGCCCCAGTTTTGACGCTGCCAGATGGGAGCAAGATGTTCACTGTTTATACGGATGCATGTGGGACAGGGCTAGGCGCCGTCTTAATGCAAGAATGAAGGGTGGTAGCTTATGGCGGAAGGCAGCTGAAAGCGCACGAAAAGAACTACCCAACCCACGATCTTGAGTTAGCCGCCATCGTCTTTGCACTCAAGTCTTGGCGACACTATCTCCTAGGTGAGAAGTTCGAACTTTACACTGACCATAAATCGTTGAAATATCTTTTCTCGCAGAAGGATCTTAACTTGAGGCAACAAAGGTGGATGGAGTTTCTTGCCTCGTACGATTTCGAAATCTCCTACACTCCGGGCAAAGGCAACGTAGTGGCAGACGCGTTGAGCCGAAAGAAATTGACCCTAAGCCCGTTGTTTGTTGAAAGACAAAGCCTAGAGTTTATAGCCAGCTTCGACTTTAGGCCTTCCTCCGATTTCGTACCAGGCTTGCTAGCATCTCTCGAAGTGCGCCCAACTTTAGTGGATTCAGTAGGGGCAGCACAACGCGAAGACCCTCAACTTGTGGAAATAATTGATAGGCTAATTAGGGGTGAGACTTCAAGTCACCTCAACAGATACTCCATCGACGATAAGGGTTTGCTAAGGCGAGACGGAAGACTATGCGTCCCACAGACAAACGATTTAATAAAGAAGGTTCTCGAGGAAGCACATCACTCCTAGATGACGATACACCCAGGCGGAGATAAAATGTACAAAGACATAAAAAGAACTTTCTTCTGGAACGGCATGAAAAAGGACGTGGCAGAGTTCGTTTCTAAGTGTATGGTGTGCCAACAGGTTAAGGCGGAACAGAAAAAGCCTGGCGGACTACTACATCCTCTGGAGGTCCCGCAGTGGAAGTGGGATAGCATCTCAATGGACTTCATCGATGGGCTGCCTAGGTCTAGGAGAGGCAACACTAGTATTTGGGTAATAGTGGATAGGCTTACTAAGAGCGCCCACTTTTTACCTGTCAAAAGTAAAAGAACTGCCTCATCCCTAGCATCACTTTACCTCAAGGAAATCGTGCGACTCCATGGAATACCATCTAGCATTGTTAGTGACCGAGATCCCATCTTCACCAGCGAATTTTGGCGGAGTCTCCAAGAAGCAGTAGGAACGCAGTTATGCTTGAGCACAGCCTATCATCCCCAAACCGACGGCCAAACAGAAAGAGTGAACAGAGTTTTGGAAGACCTTTTAAGGCTATGCGTCCTTGACTTCGGAGGGACATGGGAAGACCACCTTCCTTTGGTGGAATTTGCCTACAACAACAGCTATCAAGCAACCATCGGAATGGCGCCCTTCGAAGCTTTATATGGAAGACCGTGCCGATCACCCACTTGTTGGTGGGAGTCCACGGATAAGCTCGTGCTTGGACCAGATATGATCCGAGAGACTTCAGAGAAAGTAGACTTAATACGAAGAAGGATGAAGACGGCCCAAGACAGACAAAAATCCTATGCCGACAAGAGGAGGACCGACCTTGAATTCGAAGTTGGAGACAGAGTTTTTCTCAAGGTATCACCGCTAAGAAACGTTGTTCGTTTTGGAACCACAGGAAAGCTAGCGCCAAGATTCGTAGGGCCATTCCCTATCATCGAGAAGATTGGAAAAATGGCCTATAGATTAGAGCTACCCGAGAAGTTGGCTGGAGTCCACAACGTTTTTCACGTTTCACACCTTCGAAAATGTCTACATGAGACTGCTGAAGTGGTAGGGCCAAATATCCTCGATGAGGCCGAAGTGGAACGCGAAGCAACCATAAGGAGAGTTCCAACCCGCATATTAGGAACGGAAGTGAAGAAGCTACGCAACCGTGAAGTCAAGCTCGTCAAAGTTCAGTGGAGCGACGCCGAGGGAGACGCGACTTGGGAAACTGAAGCTAGAATCCGCACTGCCTACCCTTTTCTGTTCGAGGGTACATCCTTGATCTTTCTTTTTCCTTAAGTTGCGCTTTTATCTATCTTTTTAGGTATATTTCCTCGACCGTATCTTTTAGGTAGAAACTCTTTGGATTGAAACATGTTATGTATGAATGGTTGCAAGTGGTTGCAAGTGATTGCTAGTGGTTGCTCGTGGTTGCATATACACACACAATCTAGGGTTTAGATCGGCTCAGTCACTTCATATTGCATATACATATATATGTTTGCACTCGTATATGGTTGAACTTTAATGTGTTGTCATGTGGATGCTGCATTTGTACTGAATGATTGTGCACTCATGTAGAATCATGAATAGGAAAATTTGCATACATAATGGATTCATGGCACTTACATAATTTGCATTAAGGAGGTCAACTGAATCAGTAGACCGCCTGATTTTGCATTAGATAAGTACATGTACACACACACTTCGCATATGATCATGAAGCATTAGAAGTCTTTTAAGGACAATGGATGCTCGTGTTTGATGGATGAGTAGATGGATGATTGGATGTTAGGATATACATTCCTCCTAACTTGAAGATTTCGGGGACGAAATCCTTTTAAGTGGGGGAGAATATAACACCCCGTAAATTCAATAACTGTGAAATTCATGAATTAAAGTATAATCAAATTCACATCAAAGAACTAAGGGAAACGGGATACGCCATTGCGTTCGTCTCGGAAAAATACGCGAAATAGAGTCCGAGTTTTCGAAAAACGGAGTCTGTATGAAGAAGATATGGCCTTCGGAAGTTTTGAATTAAGTTTAAAATTCAAACAGAATAAAATAATTTAAAAACGGGCCCATTGGGCCAGGGTGGAAGAACACCCGCCTGGGCCACCCAGGTCGACTGGGCTGTCGACCTGGGCTACCCATGTCGACAGGGCTGTCGACAGCCCTGTCGACAGGGGTATCGACCTGGTCGAGCCCAGTCAACCTGGCTGGCCAGGTCGATGTGTGGTCGAATTTCTGTGGTCTGCTTTGTCATTAGGGCTAGGTGGCGGGTTTTTATTGGTCTCTCTTCCTAATGAATGGCTATGATCTAACCTAGCAACATCAATGGTCCTAATCAATTCCTAACCTCTATATAAACAACCCTAGACTAAACCCTAATCTATTCATTCAAAATAAGATTATAGCCGCCATGTTGCTGAGGAACGACAAAGATTAGCCGCCGACTAGAGAGAGGATTAGGAAGAAAGTTCTAAAGCCTAAAGCAATTCAAAGCAACCTAAAGCTAATCAATTCAACAAAGGAATCGTGTCTCTTAATTAGAGAATTCACCGCAACCATTGTAAGTAGAGTATTACTTTGGTATAAATAAACAACTGTGTTGATGTGTATGCTTGAATTGTGGCAATGGAAGTAATTCATGTTGTGCAAAATTATGTTATTCATTATAAAGAACTACATGCGGTAGTTCTATGCAAATATACGTTTGGAATATTGCGCAAATTATGTAATCTATGTTGAAGCTACATGTATGTAGTTGAGTGAAATTTATGCAAGTTTGGGGCTTTGTTATTATGTCGTCATGATGTATACTTTGTGCATAAATCGTTTTGCAAGCAATTGAGACAAGTTTGGTTGTTATAGTTTATATGAAACTATGTTGGGATTTTGACACCATAATCCATGTATTAAGTCATGCTTTTGCAAATTTATGGCTAGGCTATGAATGATATTTGGCATAATTGAAATCTATGTTAGTTCTATATTGTTAAATGACATATGTGAAACATGGCTAGGTTGGACTCAAAAATCCCCTTTTTGCAAGTTTAAAGCAAACACCATGATTAGGAATATTTATGCATAAGGATGTTTATACCATTGTTATGTAATTAGACTTAAATCATGATTAAGTTGAACTATGCCTTTTGTGCTAGTAACAAAGTATCCCTTTGTAAACATGTAGAAACCTTATGAACATGACTTGTTTATGTTTATGCTAGAAATATTTATGCCATGCTTATGTTTGACATTATGCCATGTTTATGCTAGCAGTATTTATGCCATGCTTATGTTTGACATTAGGCCTAAATAAGAATATAGGTTCATGTTGTAGTTAAACCTATGCAAGTTCACATGCTTTGATTCATGTCACCTATGTTACCACTATGCAAGTACACCAATTTCTATTATGTATTTTCCAACGTCATATGCAAGTTCATGCGCTCACCTTCCCCTCTTTGTGTATACGCCATAAGCCTCCCCTTTTCGCATGGCTAAATTGGGCTTTAAAAGGCTAAGCCCAATATATATATAAACGGACGTGTAAAACGGGGGAAAATAACGTTGGGTTAAAAATAAATTAATGAATGAAAATATAAAATAGAAGGGCCCAAATTCAAGTATGGGTTGGGCCCGTGGTTGGTGTAATCTTTACACCCTTAACTTAATAATGGGCCGCAAATATTTACATATAAATAAAGAAGAATGACAAGATATGTAAATGTAGAACATACGATGTGTTTAACCCAAGGTTGGATTGAGTTGTGATGTAAACCTGCCCGGAACCGCCCGGCTGTCCAGTAGTCACAACAATACCTATCCAATGTGGGAGGTTAAACATGGAGCCCAGCAAGGACCCGAGGTTAGACTGAGTTGTGGCGTAAGACTGCCCGGAACCAACCGGCAACAGGCAGCCACAACAATACCTGTCTAATGTGAGAGGTCAGGGCCTTAATAAGACAATTAAGGCTGAGTCAGGATTGTTAGGATTAAGTGGACTAAAAACTTAATCAAAATGGAACATGCTAAACTAAACGGACTGGTGGGGTTAGGTTAGAAACACTTAACCAACTTAGCATGTTGGCTAGAGATAGAAAACCTAGTAACGGGGGACCCTTTTCAGCAGTAACCCTAAAAGGTGTATCAGGATAGCCTGAAACTAGGCAGGGTGGGGCACGATTACTGGGCTGATTGTAAGAGGTCAAAGCGACGGCGGTGGTGTAGCAGTGTAGGTTCTAACGGAGTGCGGGCGTGCACACACTCCGGCGCAGAAAAATAAGGCACTGGACACCAGTAGCATACCTGTGCACTCTAAGGTTGTGTCGGGTTGCCACTATGGGACTTGATACACCCCATGGCGGGACCAGCATAGGTAACTACAGACATCGGGGGCCGTAAGACACATGTAACTATGCGAGTAGGAGCCGATCATCATTGAATGGATCACATCACCCTGATTATGGGGTGCAAATTGGAAACTAGTTTATATGGGTTCAGAGATTTACATGGGGTACGAAAGTATATCCGACCCTAGACAACTTAACCAAGTTATAGTTTTTGCCCACTTCCTGTTTTACTTATCATACCCAGTTCTTTATTCATAGACAAAGTAGTACTAGACTTACTCAGGCTTTATGTCTGACTCTATTTTTCTTTCGTCTTCTTTCTTCCGTTTCCCCCCCAGGTCCTCAGGGAGGGAACACAGCAGCTTGACCTACCTCAACATCCAGCTTGAAGAAGAGAAATGTATTGCTTGGACTTTCCTGTTTTGAACTATGGTTTTGGACAATCCACTATGGGGCTTTTGCAGTTTATCCATGTTTTATTTATGCTTCTTTAAAAATAATGTACTCAAGACAGATTATGAAAGTGTTATGTTATGTTTTTGGAAAGGATATTGTTGTAACACGTATTTGACTTGATGAAATAAAGTTTGTTGTTCTTCCGCTGTTTACAAATATGTGTTCTTATATCTGTCTTGTATATCTGTGACTTGTACTTATAAACCTCCACCAAAATTAGGGCATTCCCTTTGAGAGTGACCCTAACGGAGGTGGGGTGTTTCATGTGTTGAGTTGCCAATTCATTCGTTGAGTTGAAATTCATGTGTTGAATATTATTTGAATTTAAACAAATGGCTTTAGCGATAAAAATCACATTTTTTTTATATATATACAAACTATATCGAATATTCATGTGTTGAGTTGCAATTCATTCGTTGAGTTGAAATTCATCTGTTGAATATTATTTGAATTTAAACAAATGGCTTTAGCGATAAAAATCACATTTTTTTTTTATATATACAAACTATATAGAATATTCATGTGTTGAGTTGCAATTCATTCGTTGAGTTGAAATTCATGTGTTGAATATTATTTGAATTCAAACAAATGGCTTTAGCGATAAAAAACACATTTTTATATATATACAAACGATATCGAATATTCATGTGTTGAGTTGCAATTCATTCGTTGAGTTGAAATTCATGTGTTGAATATTATTTGAATTTAAACAAATGGCTTTAGCGATAAAAATCACATTTTTTATATATATACAAACTATATAGAATATTCATGTGTCGAGTTGCCAATTCATTCGTTGAGTTGAAATTCATGTGTTGAATATTATTTGAATTTAAACAAATGGCTTTAGCGATAAAAATCACATTTTTTTTATATATATACAAACTATATCGAATATTCATGTGTTGAATTTCAATTTATTCGTTGAGTTGAAGTTCATGTGTTGAATGTTATCATCTTTTAAAAATAAAATGAATCGACATTGAAACTATATTTTTATGATAAATATGAAGTGTTAAAAATACACATGTGTCGAATAAATATTTTTGATGATAAAAATATTCCTTTTATCATGTATACGCTTTGTTAAAAAAAATACACATTTGTCGAATAAATATTTTTGTTTTATCATGTATACGCTTAGTTAAAAATACACACGTGTTGAAATAAATAATAGTTCGCTAGAAATATTATTTTTAGCTTTGTTCTGCATATATATACATGTGTTGGACAGGAAAAATGGATTAGCTGTTGAGTAAAGAAATTATTTGCGTGCCCGACAAATAGGTAAACCTTGATGAGTTGGCTGCGCAATTTTATTTATATATCAACTCCTGTGAATGCCATTGGATGCGGAGTGCTGGTTTTTCTGTGTGAAATAATAAACAACGCCATAGGATAGTAACAATTAATTTTGAACTACACTACATGGCATACTTCTTGACGATAGGCATACTTCATCATATTCCACATAAGCAATTGGAGCTTGTGTGACGAGGTGGAAGATTTACCATATAAGCAAGAGGCTTGTATGGCGATGACTATGTACTACAGGTTGAACTGATGACTGATATGGACTATATAAATTATAACGATAAAATGCCAGATTAATAAAAACCCCACACGGGTCTAGAGTTGACAATAATCACGTCGCTCTAGTTATTAGATACGGCACATGGACTATTTATTTCCACACGGAAACGGGGTGACGGGAATTTATTCTCTGGAGTGATTATCAGTACATGCTCCCCCGTAAACACCAGAATATATCACTAAAAATATGTGAATGCTTTTTAGGATTTATTGGGTACCTAATACGGCCCAATAAATTTCCAAACCCCTCCCCGTACAAAGGAGGTTATGGCGAAATTTTTTGAAATATTAAGGCGTTAGTGAAATATTTGAAGTGAAAACGAAGTTGAAAATATAAAATAAACTATAGTTGAAACTATGGAATGAACTATATTTATATATATTAATATAAATATAATTAAAAGGAATGGAGGCCGTGCAGTTCGCGTTTCGGAATCGTAATTTGAAACGATTAGTACGAGAAATCCGACCATCGGATTTTCCTGAAACTGCAACCGCCGGGTTCGCCTTGGAAGTATCTTTCCAACGGCACCAACCTTGTAAAAATCCAACGGTTGGATTGTCCGGAATGTCTAATTCAAATCTGAAGAAAAACAGCGCCAGAATCGTTTATATTTATATATAAATATAAATATAATTAATTTAAATCGAATAACGACGCTGCAGTTCGAATTTTGAAACCGTAACTTCAAACGACTAGTGTGGAAGATCCGACCGTCGGATTCTCACGAAACTGGAACCGTTGGGTTCGCTTTGGGAATATCTTCCCACTGATATAGACTTTGTAGAAATCCAACGGTTAGATTTTCCGATATGTGTAAAACAAATTAAGGGAAAAACAGCGCCAGTGCCACGAAACGACCTGAAACGTCGTTTAATTAAATATGGCCATTTTTTTAAATAAATAAAAATGGCGAAAAATCGTTATAAAATATTATAAGCAACGTAGGTTGCAAATAGACCAATTGGGCTTGAATTGTTTGATATTTGATGGTTGTATGTGTATGACATGAAAATAACATTAAAATAACTGAAAGATGGATGTCGAATAATATAACCATATAAAGAATCGATTTAAATTCTAATGACGTGAATTATTTGAAAAGGCCGAGCTAACCCTAATTTCAAATAATTCATCGCGCGATTCGAATTGGAAAATGCAAAGACGATTTAAGACCGACGATCTTCGTATCGGTTGGATGGGCGCTACTGAGGTTCCTAACCGGAGTAGCTACCGGAAAGGGACGGAAGTAGTAGCCGTCTGAACGCATAGGTTGATTGGACGGATATACGAGGAATTTGACGCCTCCGGTTTCGTTCAGACCCAGGACGGACTTGTAAATGGACTGTGTGTCTGACATTGGATTTTGTTCTATACTGATTGATCTCTGTTAAATATATATCTGTTTGGCGGCGGAGAATTTATTCTTTTGCTTAACGCCCTTCTCTGAGACGTACGAGCTCAGAGGTTATATATCGATGGAAATCAATCGTATGGAGTGGACTGCTTATGTGGCATGCCAAGATGTTGTGATCAAGGCTTCTGTTGAAAAGCAAAGTCTTGTGGATGATGATCAAAGCAAGGTCTACGTGGCCTAGCTTTGTGTATTTCGTAGATTCGCGAACCTCACACCCCGGTATGAGTTAAAAACGGGATACGGACCGCTGGGAGAGCACGACGTTTCTTTCTAGCTATGGTGGTGTCAGTGACTTACCAGCCCTGACATATATATCTACTTTTCACCTTTGTGGTTGTTGGAATGCGAGGCGCCTCGATTATAGGTCTGTAAGGACCGGGAAACGTGTGTTCAGGCATAATTAATCCTCTAACGTAAGTGAGGACCGGCCCAGCCGAATCCAGGGGTTACCCAGTGTGCGTAGTCCTGAGGCATTTGCTAGAGTGTCTCGAAGCGGAGAGGAGCTTGCCCCTTGCCTCGACTCATGATGGAAATCCAATTTCCATTACGAAATAACAGACTTGATTGTAGTACTAGTATGGTGACATAGTATATGGTAGCTATGCCGCCTATGATTGATATTTATGATGCTATTCGCTTTTGAAACATATATGCACTAGTAATAATATCAAATGACTTTGCTTTATACGTATCAAGCATATTTGGCCCTTATAAGGTAAAACTCTATCTCCCGGCTTGCGTTGCATTGTATGATGGGACCTGAGTCTTATACTGGCTTCATTCTTTCTAAAAGCATTGCGATTGTTTTAAAAGAGTTTACTTTATTTTAAATACACTAGCAATCACTGGAGTAAACCCGTTCCGCGAAAGTGGCGTGGTCCTATGATTTGCTATTTACTGTTGTTTAACTGTTAAATAGATTCCTCTTACCAGTCCCCATGACTGACTCGTTGTTTGTTTCACTTTGCAAACGCGGGTGCCCTTATTTTCGCACGGGCAGCCTAGTACACAGGTGACAGGTGGTTTTTGGTTCTGCACTGCTGCATAGCATGCACTTTTGGCTCATGGCGAGGCTGACTTCATAGAGATGACTTAGATATTTTCCGCCATTACTGTATTTATTATGATTCCGCCACTGGCGATGCAGACTGATTTACTTTCCGTATTTCTCACTATATGTATATGTATTCCGCCTTCGGCGATGTAGACTGATACTCTTATTATGTCACTGCATGTATGTATTCCGCCTCTGGCGATGATGACTGATCACATCCCTTTCTTTTTACTAAGTATATCCCACGTTATGCTATTCTGATATTCCTACATGTTGTGATTCCGCTGTCATATCCATGTAAAATTATTTTATTTATTGTTTCTGCTATTATCTGTACTCTGCTATGATGATTAATCTGTTATTTCCCAATGATTATCCTTAATACCGCCCCTCGGATTTTGGGATCGTCACAACCTGTCTAATACATGCTCACCTGTTTTCAATTCAATTCAACACTATCCAATCGTTTGAATTCAGTTTCGCTCATTTATTATTTAATTAGCTATTTTGCCTATTTCACTACTTTGTTTGAACATAACATGTTCAAACAAAATATTTATCTTGCTCATAACCAAATTGAACTTTCAATTTCAATTCTAGTTTCCTTTTCGATTTCGAATATAAATTTTCAAATCGAATCCGCTTATTCAAAGCCCAATATCAATTCAAAATCTCATTAACTAATTACTACTCGAATTAGTTAATTCTATTCAATAATCAAAAATCTGATTTCTGTTTCAAAAATCAAATTCATTACTCCACTTGAGTTCACATATAATTTACAACTCAAATCTGAAATTTTCTAAATAGAAGCTCGGATTTTATTCGCTTAAAATCCTTTTATAAAATTAAATAAACCGTTATGGTTTTTAAATGGATATGGCGCTGTTTTTTTGAAAATTTAATTTTGATATAACTCAAAATCTATTCGACGAAATCCAGATTTTTATCCTCCATTAGAAAACTATTATCAAATCGGTCCTGACGTTTCTTGTTTCAAAGAATTTCGACTTCAATTGAATTCTGTATACTCAATTGAAGTTCAAAACGACAGTTTTTGAACTGCAGCGCTGCGGCGAGTTCGTTTTAATTATATTTACTAAATATAAACATTTAAACTTCATCTATAATAAATTCAACTTCATTCTGATATACTTTTAATATATATCAAATCAATTTTTCCCAATTCAACGTACAATTTCCAGTCTTCTAAAATTGTCGATTTTTCCTTATTCAGTAATATATTCATTTATATTTTGATCTTTTATATTTAATTTCAATTCCTTTTATAAATTATAAATCCTTTGTATTTATTTCTATTCTATTTAAAAATCCACGTTCTGAACTATATTTCGTCATTCCCATTTCGAAATGATTTCAACTTTCTATTTCAAATTCTCTTTGAAATTCCATTTGAAATTTCTATATTCAAATTCCATTTGAATTTTCTATATTCAAATTCTATTTCCAATTCTATTTGATTTTCTATATTCAATTTCCATTTCAATTTTATTTGAATTCTATATTCAAATTCCCATTTCAAATTCTATTTCAAATTCTATATTCAAAATCCAATTTGAATTTCTATATTCAAATTCTATATTTAAATTCATATTTGAATTTTCTATATCCAAACTCTGTTTAAATTTTGTAAACAAATGCCATTTTAAATTTCTATATTCAAATTCTAAATTTGAATTCCCTTTTCTTTAAATTCCATTTGAATTTAAAATATCCATATTATCCAATTTATGGTTTTTCACCTTCCTTTGTAAACATCGCCTTATATTACTTGTTTATATATAGTAAAACTAGTC
Organism: Allium sativum; assembly: GCA_030737875.1. Lineage (NCBI taxonomy): Eukaryota > Viridiplantae > Streptophyta > Magnoliopsida > Asparagales > Amaryllidaceae > Allium > Allium sativum. The sequence goes on along the minus strand of JASFAX010000027.1, from coordinate 9,800,537 downwards.
TCGATTCCAACTTCATTTGAAATAAATATTTTACTTTGGAAAGATAAATTTCTCTTTATTTAAATTTCCCTTGTATTTATATTTCCTGAATTTATCGAATGATAATTCATTTCACCTCCTTTTTAAACTTTGTTTACAAACAAACTACTTGTTTTAAATATTCAAAACAAGTTAATATTTTTATTCTATTCGAATTTCAAACTCTATTTCGAAAAATAGAATTTTCCCTTTTAACTCTGGAAATTTCCTTTTTTGATATTTTTAAAATATCAACATTTAAACCCAGTGATATTTAAACACCAAACAACCAATTATTTATTTTTCTAACTCATCATATATGATAGTATATATGCAAACAAATAAACAAGCAGATAATATATTTTTGAGGAATCCAGTTGGATCCCTCCAACCTGTTTTCCTGCATCCACAAACGTTAGTCAATAGAAATAATACCCATCCTGCTTCGTGGCAGGATACTGCGGTATGAAGGTCATCCACTATCATAGCGTGGGGCGTATAGGGTAATCATCCACTAATGGTACCGCGGGCATCCGCTAATGAAACTGCGGGAATCCAACCATCAACCCAATATATATATAATAGTCACCCTAAATAACTAATATATTTAAAACAACCAGAGAGCATTCAAACAAGCAATGACAATTATTTTTAACGAATAAAAATAATTCTAAAGAAAAGGTGAGTGAGATTTACTCACCGTGATTTTATTTGCTGATCGACTTATTTTGAATAAAAATCCAAAGAGACTCCAAAACCAACTCTAGTTCGTATCACTTGCAGCTACGAAATCCTCGTAACTTGGTTTATGATTTTTCCATGCCCCGTCTACATTTTATATTGTACTATAAATTAACATGATTATATAAAAATTTATGAGTTTGAATATAAATTAAACTAATTAAATTTTTAATAAGAAACCATTATAGGCTAGTTTTAATTAAATTACCTGCTTGTAACTAACTAAATAAATTAAACAATTTACCTTAATCCTTCTCTTTATTTTTGCGCCTATAGGAAAAACAACAACCCCTTCTCATATGAACACCTCGGTTTAACTTCTCCGAGTTCTCACGGTTTGAAGATTTCAACACCAAAACCAAGGCTTCGATCCTAACAAAAAGCCGCAACACCATCCTTTTCCCATCGCGACTTCACTTTGCTGGATAAAACCATCGAGCGACCCCTCCCCTCCATACTGAATGTCGCACCACCTCTAGAACACCCAGTGTTCTCCCAATCGAAAGCTAACCGAAGCCGCCCGAAACTGCCAGGCTTTCGAAATAATCGCGCCCTCGTATCAGCCCAAATCCGTGATGCCGTCTCGTTGACATCCCTAGATCCGAACATGCCACTTTCCACCGTTGCACCCTTGTGCTGTCGAGCTCCAGATTCCATCGCGTTTATTTCAGTTCGCAATTTGATTTTAATTGGGGAGGACGAATAGAATAGCTGATTCGAACGGAAGGGGGATTTCGATTTCTGCCGTGAAATGCTAGAGGGAACGGGTTCGATTTTTATTTTGGTATTTGAGGTTGAAAATATAATGATCGGCCATTTAATTGTTTCAGAAGCTTTTGGTTTTGATTTCAACAAAGAAAGGAACCGCGATTTTTAGAGGAGAAGGGAACAGAACATTCAGAACAAATCTTTGTATTTATTTTAAAAAAGATTTTCTAATTAATTTGATTTGATTTCGATTTGATATAAAGAGATCTTTTATTCCTTTTAAACAGATTTCGATTTGAGTTTCGATTCGATTTCGATCTTATCCATTATAAATATCTCGGGGTTCACAATTAAAAATCGTGAACCGCTATTTTAGCGTATCGACCGTCGTTCCAATGTTATAGCGCTATTTTGAATTCATGAAATAGATTATACAATTTAATTTGAACGTATATAAAATAACTATATTAAATTGATACAATATAATTAAAATACAGAACTAACCACTTTCTCGATAATAATTTATTATTATTATCGATTATATTCTCATGGAATTTATATTTATCATCTGAATTGTTTTGATTCAGTTTTTAACTTCGATTACAATTATATTTCGAATTAAAATAATTTGATATATTCTTAATTAAATTATATTCGATTATTAAATCGATAACTCAATATAAAAATTAATTTATATTATCAACTAAATATTTAAAACCATATTAAATATTTAAAATAAACTGTTCAAAAATCTGGGTCGTTACATTCTTCCCCCCTTAAAATAATTTCGTCCTTGAAATTGCTAAGGTAGGAAAAATACTATAAACTCATTAACTTTTCAAAACTCCTTTATGTTGAAACTCACCTCTTCATATTTCAACAAATTATCTCCAACCAAAACTTTTGGTTTTCACACATTTAATCTAAATGATTTACACCCAATTCAAATTCTATTCAACCTTATTAAATTTGAATTTCATTAATTTATTTACCTCGATCCATTTAACTTGCTTAAGTTAAATTTAAACTTCAGAATTCAAATTCCTAGGTTTTCATTTCAAATTCTTTTGAAATCACTTAAACATGTACATGTATTTATAATCTTTTCAAATTCAAAATATTTGAATTTTTCAACTAAACTTGTTTTCTTTCAAACAAATTCCCATCAAAAAATTTCAAAATTAGCAATCCATCACTTAGAAACTCGAAAATGAACACCGATGATGTCGCGACCATCATCAGAATTATTTCCTAGCCACCGTAGTGAGTTCAGTGCTTTAACCCTTTCAGAATCCATTCAAATATGATTTTTATTCAAACGGTCTTTTCAAAACAAAGCTATATCCTTTTAATATACTTCGAAAATATATTCAAACTTCCCAGGATTTAAATTCCAATTTATGGTTTGAATCCAGTTTTAATTCATCTCAATTGTATATTTCATTCATATACAAATTCTATTTGGTTCTATATAACCATTTCATTTCTTATAATTAAATTTGATTATAACGATAACAATCAACACATCCAATAATTTTAGAAAATTATTAGTTTTATAACAAAATAGAATTTTTGGTAAAATTAATTAATTCACCCACTAAAACAATATTGTGTCAATTTCTCTGTTCAAGTGTTTAGAAATTCCTATCGACTTTGTGGCGTCCCACAATTCGACCAAAATTTATAATCCACTCAACAGACTAGCCAACACAATATAAAACAAATTTTTATATCCATTAACAAGTACGCTCTCTCGTATATATACACTCAACTCATCTTAGGGTACTACTTACCCATCTCTAATGAGCACAATCCCAAAGCCTAGGTATTCGCTCAACCTAAGCTCTGATACCAACTGTGACGACCTGTGAATTTGGTAGGCTTTTCAACCATCCCTCATCCCTCAAGGCAGAGGGCTAACCTCCCCCTGTGGCTTACACTGGTACCTCAGAACTGCTCTTACGGCCAGACTCGCAACTCGACCAACCCACATTGTCGGGAGATCTAGGGGTAAGAGTCTCCCGTTCGCCACCTAACGCAAAGCGAGAACCCCCTATCATCCGTACCAATTAAGTAACTAGCTCTGATACCAACTGAAACGACCCACAAATCCGTATTATCTGAGTTGACTAATAACACCATACGTCCAACCCAAATTGCATAGAAATACGAATCATTTTTAGAAAGAAGTTAGAGGATGAGAAATAGCAAGAAAGAAATGTTAGAATAGAATAAAACAAAGAAGACAAATCTCACAACGGAACGAATAAAATATATTATATAACATAACTTTTGAAATACAAATAAGAAATTTTATATACATTCCATCATCAGAGCACAACAGTTATTCCTGGAACAGTTATAAACAACTGTTTCCCGATACAACATAGTACACAGCGGAAATATGATAGTCTATAGCTAACTGGTGAAGCCTCCTGCTTCAAACTCCTCCAAATGAATCTCTAAAATCCCGACTACTTGACTGCCCTTACAAATTTGGTGAAACGACCCGAACTTCCCCGCCCTCCGAAGAGAAGAGAAAGAACGAATTGTTTTGAGAACAAGAAAAAATATTACGTAGACGGGAGAACATTTCATTGCATATTACAACAATTCCAACAGATACAAGAATATACAGAGTATAAATGAATATTACATAGAAATATCAGAGATTTAAATTACATTTAAATACATCGCAACGGAAAATAATACAATACACAACTAGAAGTAATACACGGATACAAAGCTTTCCGAGTATTGTTCCAACTGAAACCAGAATCCTGTGAATATAAATCTGCAAAACCAAAACTACTAGCTGCCCGTGTCGAAAATAAGGGCACCCAGAGTTTAGGTTAAAACAATAAACTCCAGTTCAGTCATGGGACTAGTGTGAAAACTAAAACATTTATTAATCTTTATTTTAAAGTTAGGTAAATCAAGGGACCACGCCGTATAACACGGAACGGGTTTCCTCCCAAGAACACCAGTGCATAAAACAACAGCGCAATGCTAAATAAAGAAAAAATGAAGCTATTATAAGACCCAGTTCCCATCACACAATGCAACGCAAGCCGGAGGATAGGGTTTTTACCTTATAATAGCCAAGAATGCTTGATACGTTTAAAACAAATCATTTGATACTATTATAAGTGCATAGTATATAAAACAACTTCAAATCATAAGTATCAATCATAGGCGGCATAAGCGCCCCATCCCACTATGTCGCCATACTAGGCTCTACAAATAAAACTGCAAATGTCACGTATTTGGAAATTGGATTATCATTTATGGTATGAACCGAGGCTAGGGATCGTCCTCACCGATTCGAGACGCTCTAGTCCGCCCCTCAGGGACAGCCGCAACTGCCCCTTGGATCGTCAGGGCCGGTCCACCGATGTGGATTATAATGCCTGAACAATATATTTCTCCACCCTATGGGGTGTAAATGAGCCAATAAATGACTCCATCGGACCTGGATCGTCCGATCAAACCGAGGCGCCTCGTAACAGCAACAACCACATAAGTCAAACTCGTTAGGGCGTGTAAAACCACTGACGCCGCTTCTAACTAGAAAGAAAACGCATGTCCCCACGAGGTCCTTCTCCCGTTTGTGGTTCATACCGGGTGTGAAACTCGCGAATCAAACGTTACACAAAGCTATGCCACAAAGGTCTTGCTTTGATCATCAACCACAAGACTTTGCTTTTCAACAGAAGCCTTGATCATTTGCCACTTAGGCATGCCACATAGGCAATTCATTCCATGCGATGGATATCCACCAATATATAACCCCTGAGCTCGTACATCTCAGAGAAGGGCGTTAAGCAAGAGAATAAATTCTCCGCCGCCAAACAGATATATATTTAATAGAAATCAATCACACAGACTGAAATCCAATGTTAGACACACAGTCCATTTACAAGTCTGTTCTGGGTCTGAACGAAACAGGAGGCACCTAGTACCCCGCATATCCATCGATCTCCAAGTACGTCTGGACGATCACCAACTGTTTCCATCTTCTTGTGTGTACATCCCAACCAAGATCATTAGTAATCAACCAAACGATGTGAACACCTCCGGTATTCAACCACCATCTTCATCTTCGACTTATCGTCGTATCAGTTATTCAAAATGGGATAAACCCGGTCTTTCCGAATAACTCGCGTATATTTTAAATAAGTGTTACACAAACACAACATACACCTCATTTCAATTCATCAGTCACTAACCGTAAATTAGCAGGAGAATAATTCCCCAAATATTAACCCCGAAGGCCGAAACCAACATCAGATCAATATCCAGAAAACCATTCTGCTTAGCTATCCAACAGTTAGTTTCTAAATTTCACATTCATAGGGAAAGGTTCCCATTAATTTTATCAAAGATAAATTCCTTGAATTTATTCTTTAATCTTCTTTTGAATTTCGATTCAACTAGTCGAGATTAACGAACTTTACCGAAGTAATCATTTGTTTTAATTTCCCAATCCCAACCTATTCATCCCATGAAGTAAAACTGGTTATACTTCATATCTAACACCACGGTGTTATCGGTAAATTCAATTACCATTTCACGTTCAAATCTAATTAAAGATTTAACTATCGCCTGGAGCAAAACTGGTGATACTCCATTCTCGATCTTTTCAATCTAATTAAAGGTTCATTAAAACTCCACTTAGTTTTAATCTGTGACTGGGTTAAAGAATCAGTGTCATTTAAAACACGGTTCACGATAAACCCAAAATCACAACACATTCCAATCAGTCCCTAACCGTAAATTAGCAAGTAAGCAATTCCCTAAGTATTAACCCCGAAGGCCGAAACCAACATCAGATCAATACCCCAGAAATCATTCAACTTAACCAATCCCCGGTTGGTTTCTGATTTTCTTAACTCCTTTGGGTCTAAGAACAGTATTATTGAAGATACCGTTCACGACAACCCAATATCACATTCCATTAATTATCGGGTTAAAGAACAAGTGTTATTTAAAACACTGTTCACGATAAACCCAAAAAAATCAATACCAATTCAATTCCAATTAAATATTATTTAATTGGTACAGTTCATTAAATCTAAATAAAAAGATTTAATCTTTTCTCAACTGGGCTTAAGAACAGCGTTAATGAAGACACCATTCACGACAAACCCAAATCACATTTGATATTAAATGCAAGGCTCTGAATAGAAAATATATCGGCTTATATTCAATATCAAATTCTACGACTAACAAATGTCGTATTGGAAATAACGATATAAATATATATCTTTCAAATTTCCATAACAATATCTGTATAATCACGAAATCCAACATCGAAATATTCCGAAGACAATTTCGACTCAAATCCATTCCAATATAATTATTGGAAATCCTTGTTATTTTCAAAACCATTTCAAATCCAATTTATTTATTTAAAAATAAATAGAATTATACTTCTAGTTCAAAACTAGTTCATTTCAATAAAAATCTATTTTTATCTTTTCAAATATGGAGTTTTTCATCCCAATTCTCCTCAAATCATTTCTTATGATTTTACACAAATAATCACTATTTTTAATAATTTTATCAAGGCCCGTACAGTCGATTTCCATCAACGACCATCGAACTGCACTTACAGCGACATTTTTCAAATTTGATTTGGACATAATTCCAAATCCAACCGTTAGATTTCTAATTTCTAATATTCGTTAGAAAGTTCCTTTCGATACGAACCCAACGGTTCCAGTTTTAGGAGAATCCGACGGTCGGATCTCCCGTAATGTCCGTTCGAAGTCAATGGTCGAAATTCGCGAACTACCGCGACGCGGCGCGTTCTATTCAGGCCATTATATTATATATATATATATATTATATAATATATACTTCGTCGATTTCCTTTTAAAACGTGATTTATAAATCGTTTTAAATTCATTTTCAAAATGGTTTAAACTTCATATTCAATTTCCAATCAAAATTGAATATTCCAATATAAATTCGTTTTAAATTCATTTCAAATTGATTTCAATTCGAATTCATTTATATTCAATTTCAATTCGAATTCATTTACATTCAATTTCAATACGAATTCATTTCAAAACGATTTCAATTCTATTTCAATTCTATTCGAATTTCAAACCATTTCAGTTTATTTCGAATTTCAAATCAATTCAATTAAATTCGAATTTCAATTCACTTTAATATTCACTTCAATTTGAATAAAATCGATATAAATATCGTTCACGTCAAAATGGCGTCAATCTATCAACGCGGCTTCATATATTTCGATTTTTAAATATTCTATATCAAATATTTCTATTTCAAAACTTTCTTTTTCAAATATTTCTATTTCAAAACTTTCTTTTTCAAAACTGGAATGAGGCCCAACCAATTACCATATAATGTTAATTATATGGATTTTCTACAACACATGTATACAATAACAACGATGAATAATCAACCATCATCCAAAGTTCATTCTACACTATATAAGCATCGAATATAAATATTTAACGCTCATAAAAGTCTGTCAATCAATCGATTGACATACAACTAACTATTGGGATTAGTGTATGTCATATATCATCCCAATACCCATGTGGGGTTTCAAACAATCAAACACAGATTTTATTTGTGCAGTTGGGCGATGTGTAAAATTTATCGTCCTAATCAATATCAGTCAAATGTGTGTATATAAACAAATCGTCCGATTTGTTTATATTTATTTATTTCATTTCATATACACGTTAAAAATTCTATTTTTAACTATAAAATATTTTCCACTATATAGATATTTTATTTCATTTCACATCACATCACACAATCAACTACACATCAAAATCAAACAAACAAGCATACAAGCCGTCCATGGTCTGTGGACGACGGGTGTCGGGTGCTACTAAACACCGTCTGCATCCTAGTATATATATTTCAACTAGAAAAATAAAATTAAAAGTGAGAAGTTCTCACAGATTAGCTAATCCAATGCCACGACTCTTCTTATGTAGAAATCTTCGCCGTTCTTGCCTCCTGTCACTTTCTTTGCCCGTATTCTCTACATATGTAAAAATCGAATTTTTGCTTTGCTATCCAATATATAAAAATCGAATTTTCACTTCGCTATTCAATATATAAAAATCGAATTTTTACTTTGCTATTCAATATATAAAAATCGAATTTTCACTTCGCTATACAATATATAAAAATCGAATTTTTATCTAATCCATAATATTTCTTATATATGATGAAAAATCATATTTTCTATAATGATGCTTACATATATATAAATTATATATATAAATATATTTTCAAAACATTATATATGCAAAGATCATATTTTGACCTTTCTAAAAATGTTATCTTTTCAATGTTAAAAATATTATCTTTTCATCTCATCTTCATATCTCGGTATAATTAAAAATCAAATATTTTTATATTGAAAAATCATATCTCTATACAATTAAAAAATCTTAACCCCCTTTTTTTAAAACAGATTTTAAACAATGTTATTTAAATTAAATTAGTTAAACTTTATATACACCAAACAAATCGGATTTTTATATAAATAAGAAAATATAAAAAAACTTACTGTAATCGAGGGAGGAGAGGTCTTTTGCGTGTTGGCGTCGGTCTGCGGAGGTGGGGGCGTCTGTCACCACGGCGGCGGGCTCCAGGGCATTGGCGGCGGCTCTGGTGTACGGGTGGTGGAGCTGAATCGAGAGGGGGGGTGTTTCAGTTGTTAGAAGAACGGAGGAAGAAGGAGATGGGGGAAGAAGGGGGAGGCGGTGCTTGAGGGGGTGGAGCTTCGACGAGGGGCGGCGGACGAGGTCAGATGGCTGAGCGATTTCGATCGTAGGTTTTTTTTTATTTCTAATTTGAAAATGAATCAGGGGGGCCTGAGGAGAATTAAGGAAGAGAGGAGAGAGTATATTTTTTTATTATTAATTTATTTTCAAAAAGTTGACCTTTTCTGTTTGACCTCTAAACGAGGCCCACTGCCTGTCGTCCATAGCTAATTACCCCCATTCCGAACACAATGGGATATGTGTCGTAAGCTGATTCGATCGTTTCGATCAGTTTCTGTTCAAATTAAATTATAAATCTATATATATTCAATTTGAACGTACATTTCAAATTATCGGGGTCACATAGTAACTAGAAAAATTCCCAAAAAATATTTTCTAGCTTCGTATTGACGATACGGTCCTAACAAAACTAGTTTCGTCGAATTCTGAGACCGTTTGAAAAATGGCCATTTTCCAGTCGATTAAAATCAACTAAAACTGGTCAAACGCGTTTTCCTTTACCACGCTCCCATATTGATTCGAAAAATTATGAAATTTGGAATCTAGCAATAACTTGAGATCACGGATCCAACAAAGGTGGTTTCGTCGAAATCCGAGGTCGTTTGCAAAAATTCCATTTTTAAGGGCTTGAATTCCATAGCGACTATTCGGAATTTTCAACTGGACATATCTTTTGATTCCCGCTATGAAATTTCAATTTTTCGGGTTCGTTGGAAAGATAGTCACAATTAGATTCCATTATTTTAGGTTTCACTAAAATCCGGTTTATTTTGAATCCTGCACATCCATTTGAAGTTTGAAATCGAATTATCGAACTACCGCGCCATTTTCAATTCCTTTTATAAATATAAATAAATATTTATATTCTAGCGACGATCTATATAATATATACGTTCGAATTCTATTCAAAATAAATTTTTCGTCCTTTTTATTTACAGTGATTCATTTTAAATAATCAAAATTCGCTAAAATTTCCAAATTTAAATTTTTAAACTGGCCTAGATTTCCGGGTTATTACATTTGGGCACCCAAGAGTTTAGGGAAAACAAAACAAAAAAAACTCTGGGTCAGTCATGGGACTGGTGTGAGTTAAGTCCAACCATTTTTTTAACTTTCAAAATCCTTTCGAAAGAAATGATAATCGTAAGACCGATCCACACATAAACACAGACGGTTTTTACCTAACGATAACCCAAAATATCTTTGATATCAAATCCAGTGATATTATAATAATGTCTACATCAAATAAATAGAATCTAGCGGAACGCTTGCATCTTACGCTCCATATATATAATAGAAAATCAAAAACCGCATGGAGCTTATTGGAGATTGGATTTCCAAATTGACAAGGTATGGAACCACCTTCCGATAGTGTATCTCTAGAGAGGAATACACTGGGTTCAACAAGAACATCTTGGAACCCGGCCCTTACATGACCGACCACTCATTTTGCTTGAGTGTATCGAATGTATATCACCAACGGTTGGGATCAGCATATGTTTCCCGAATGGGACACCATCAAATAGAATAAGGAATTAGATGAATCTCTAGATAGGTGATAATACACCCTAATGGGAGCGACCCACATAGCCATGCTGCCTGCCCGATTTTTGTCATTTCCCGGTTGTTGAGGCCTGAAGCTACGATTACTTTCTATTCATTGATAGCAAAATCACTTTGAATGCAACATTGTCAGATCCGTTAATCACTAGTTGATTTGCACAAATATATTCTGGATATTATGCTAAGGGAATAAATTCGTTGCCACCAAATATATATCTATACAGACCAACATATTCGATCATTGGAAAATACTTTGTCAGACATTCGTCCATATACGTTCGTTCTGGGATTGAACGAAACCGAAGGCACAATTTCTATTAATAGAAAAAGCCCTTACACTTTACTCCATCTTTGATTTTATTCATATAATCTGATTCGCAATGCTACTGCCAATACAGAGTGGTTCTCGAATAATAATCCAACCGGTCTCTCCATATTGACAACGATATTGGCAAACACTTCGATAGTCGGTTATTTAACTATCAAAGAAAAGAACAAACACTCAACCATAACATCAACCAAATCACTGGGCCTTTAATTAATATTTCATTAATAAACTCACTTCTTCATTTCCCTATCAAATATTTGTTAACCAAATATTTCCAGAAATCTTATTGATCTCTTACACTAGTTGGAAAAAACATTTCCCTATATCACCTTCTTTTATTTTCTATACTTGGAAAATATATTCTATTCGCAATTGAAAACATTTTCAATCACTTATCTCTTTCCCGACTACTTTTATTATACTCAGGGAATATTTACTTTTATATTTCGAAAATTCCATCACTTGGGTTAAAACGAATGCTGTGTAAACATCGTTACAACAACCTAAAATATATTTTTCAACTAACTCTTTTTCAAACACTTCTCTTCGAGGCTGGATCCTGCTATTTATCAATTAAAAATGAAATCAATCAAGTTGGGGTAAAATTACCTCTCAGACCTAGACTGAAAACATCCTCAACTTCAAAACGGCAAAACCACTTACCTCGAATAAACACACTATAAAACCCAATTATTCAATTTTAAAACATATATATGGTTCGCTTTCTATTTCTAATTTATAGATTTCCTTTTTGTTTACAATATTCTATTTTTTTTATTTTGTTTACTTATCAAATTCTATATATATATATCGATACATTGATTTCTAACGATCAAATTATCTTAAAAATATTCTAACTCCATAAATTTCCAGAAAATTTCGCCATAACCTCCTTTGTACCGGGAGCATCAGGATATTTCAAATAGCCTCCCATGGCCCTCACCAATCCAAAAGAAAAAGAAAAAAAGCCAAGCGACTTGCCGATACGGCGCATAAAATCTCATATATGAATTTAAACATGTACCTTTTTGTCGGGCACATAAATTAAAATCTTCATATATTTCATCCAATATCTGTCTAATACATGCTCACCTGTTTTTAATTCAATTCAACACTATCCAATCGTTTGAATTCAGTTTCGCTCATTTATTCTTTAATTAGCTATTTTGCCTATTTCACTACTTTTTTTGAACATAACATGTTCAAACAAAATAATTGTCTTGCTCGTAACCAAATTGAATTTTCAATTTCAATTCTAGTTTCCTTTTCGATTTCGAATATAAATTTTCAAATTGAATTCGCTTATTCAAAGCCCAATATCAATTCAAAATCTCATTAACTAATTACTACTCGAATTAGTTAATTCTATTCAATAATCAAAAATCTGATTTCTGTTTCAAAAATCAAATTCATTACTCCACTTGAGTTCACATATAATTTACAACTCAAATCTGAAATTTTCTAAATAGAAGTTTGGATTTTATTCACTTAAAATCCTTTGGTTTTTAAATGGATATGGCGCTGTTTTTCTGAAAATTTATTTTGATATAACTCAAAATATATTCGACGAAATCCAGATTTTTCTCCTCCATTAGAAAACTATTATCAAATCGGTCCTGACGTTTCTTGTTTCAAACAATTTCGACTTCAATTGAGTTCTGTATACTCAATTGAAGTTCGAAACGACAATTTTCGAACTGCGGCACTGCGGCAAGTTTGTTTTAATTATATTTAATAAATATAAATGTTTAAACTTCGTCTATAATAAATTCAACTTCATTCTGATATATTTTTAATATATATCAAATCAATTTTTCACAATTCAATATACAATTTCCAATCTTCTAAAATTGTCGATTTTTCCTCATTCAGTAATAAATTCATTTATATTTCGATCTTCTATATTTAATTTCAATTCCTTTTATAAATTATAAATCCTTTGGATTTATTTCTATTCTATTTAAAAATCTGCATTCTGAACTATATTTCGTCGTTCCCATTTCGAAATGATTTCAACTTTCTATTTCAAATTCTCTTTGAAATTCCATTTGAAATTTCTATATTCAAATTCCATTTGAATTTTCAATATTCAAATTCTATTTCCAATTCTAATTGAATTTTATATATTCAATTTTCATTTCAATTTTATTTGAATTCTATATTCAAATTCCCATTTCAAATTCTATATTCAAAATCCAATTTGAATTTCTATATTCAAATTCTATATTTGAATTCATATTTGAATTTTCTATATCCAAACTCTATTCAATTTCTATAAAAAAATGCCATTTAAAATTTCTATATTCAAATTCTAAATTTGTATTCCATTTTTTAAATTCCATTTGAATTTAAAATATCCATATTATCCAATTTATGGTTTTTCACCTTCCTTTGTAAACATCGCCTTATATTACTTGTTTATATATATTAAAACAAGTCTTGATTCCAACTTCATTTGAAATAAATATTTTACTTTGGAAAGATAAATTTCCCTTTATTTAAATTTCCCTTGTATTTATATTCCCTGAATTTATCGAATGATAATTCATTTCACCCCCTTTTTAAACTTTGTTTACAAACAAACTACTTGTTTTAAATATTCAAAACAAGTTAATATTTTTATTCTATTCGAATTTCGAATTCTATTTCGAAAAATAGAATTTCCCTTTTAACCCTTGAAATTTCCTTTTTCGATATTTTTAAAATATCAACATTTAAGCCCATTGATATTTAAACACCAAACAAACAATTATTTATTTTTCTAACTCATCATATATGACAGTATATATGCAAACAAATAAATAAACAGATAATATATTTTTGAGGAATCCATTTGGATCCCTCCAACTTGTTTTCCTGCATCCACAAACGTTAGTCAACAGAAATAATACCCATCCTGCTTCGTGGCAGGATATCGCGGTATGAAGGTCATCCAGTATCATAGCATGGGGCTATAGGGTAATCATCCGCTAATGGCACCGCGGGCATCCGCTAATGAAATTGCGGGAATCCAACCATCATCCCAATATATATATATATATATATATATATATATATATATAGTCACCCTAAATAACTAACATATTTAAAACAGCCAAAGAGCATTCAAACAAGCAACAACAATTATTTTTAACGAATAAAAATAATTCTAAAGAAAAGGTGAGTGAGATTTACTCACCGTTATTTTATTTGCTGATCGACTTATTCTGAATAAAAATCCAAAGCGACTGCAAAACTAACTCTAGTTCGTATCTCTTGCAGCTACGAAATCCACTTAACTTGGTTTATGATTTTTCCTTGCCCCGTCTACATTTTATAATGTACTATAAATTAACATGATTATATAAAAATTTATGAGTTTGAATATAAATTAAACTAATTAAATTTTTAATAAGGAACCATTATAGACTAATTTTAATTAAATTACTTGCTTGTAACTAACTAAATAAATTATACAATTTACCTTAATACTTCTCTTTATTTTTGCGCCTATAGGAAAAACAACTACCCCTTCTCATATGAACACCTTGGTTTAACTTCTCCAGGTTATCATGGTTTGAAGATTTCAACACCAAAACCAAGGCTTCGATCCGAACAAAAATCCGCAACACCATCCTTTGCCCATCGTGACTTCACTTTGCTGGATAAAACCATCGAGCGACCCCTCCCCTCCATACTGAACGTCGCACCACCTCTAGAACACCCAGTGTTCTCCCAATCGAAAGCTAACCGAAGCTGCCCAAAACTGCCAGGCTTTCAAAACAATCGCGCCCTCGTATCAGCCCAAATCCATGATGCCTTCTCGTTGACTTCCCCAGATCCGAACTTGCCACTTTCCACCGTTGCGCCCTTGTTTTGTCGAGCTCCAGATGCCATCGCGTCTAGTTCAGTTCACGATTTGATTTGAATTGGGGAGGACGAATAGAATAGCTGATTCGAACTAAAGGGCGATTTCGATTTCTGCCGTGAAATGCTAGAGGGAGCGGGTTCGATTTTTATTTTGGTATTTGGGGTTGAAAATATAATGATCGGCCATTTGATTGTTTCAGAAGCTTTTGGTTTTGATTTCAACAAAGAAAGGAACCGCGATTTATAGAGGAGAAGGGAACAGAACGTACACAACAAATCTTTGTATTTATTTTAAAAAAGATTTTCTAATTAATTTGATTTGATTTCGATTTGATATAAAGAGATCTTTTATTCCTTTTAAATAGATATCGATTTGATTTTCGATTCGATTTCGATCTTATCCATTATAAATATCTCGGGGTTCACAATTAAAAATCGTTAACCGCTATTTTAGCGTACCGACCGTCGTTCCAATGTTATAGCGCTATTTTGAATTCACGAAATAGATTATACAATTTAATTTGAACGTATATAAAATAACCATATTAAATTAATACAATATAATTAAAATTCAGAACTAACCACTTTCTCGATAATAATTTATTATTATTATTATCGAATATTTTATCATAGAATTTATATTTATCATCTGAATTGTTTTGATTCAGTTTTTAACTTCGATTCCAGTTATATTTCGAATTAAAATAATTCGATATATTCTAAATTAAATTATATTCGATTATTAAATCGATAACTCAATATAAAAATTAATTTATATTATCAACTAAATATTTAAAACGATACTAAATATTTAAAATAAACTATTCAAAAATCTAGGTCGTTACATCACTAATTGATTGATAGTTGTGTTGTATGATTATTTGTATCTAATAAAATCATTATGTGAAAGAACGATAAATTTAGCCAAATGGTACCAAATATTGAACTGCATTGAAAATTGTTTGAAATTGCATGCATATACGTGTGTATACATTGAACAGGTCATTGCAAAGAGGCCAGAGCAGAGGAATAAAATTGTTTGCCCGACAAATAGGTACATGTTTATTGTATTTCTTGGGGTTTTTGATGATTTTATGAGCCGATTAGCTAGCCGCTTGGCTGTTTCTTTTTCTTTTTGGATTGGAGAGGCCGGTATGGCGATTTCGGGATGTGCTCCCATACAGGGGAGGTTATGGCGAAATTTTTCAAAAATTTAGGGTGTTAGCCAAATTTTTGAAATTTTTGAAAAGTTCTTTAGAAACTAAAAAGTTGAAGAACTTAAGCCATAATTAAAATAATGAAAGTTGAGGTGGTTTGTAAAACAACTTTCAGCTCCGTTCCTTTTCAAGAACGAAAAGATTCTAAGTGGGGGAGATTGTAACAACCCGGAAAATCCGAACCAATTTAAAATTTTTATTTTGGCAATTTTAATGAATTTAGAATATTTAAAATGAATTATTTTAAATAATAACAGCGAGAAATTTATTTTGAATAGAATTAGAATGTATATATTTATTTGAAATGACGTTAGAATATAAATATTTATTTTTAATTATAAATGGAATTAAAAATAGTGCGGTTGTTTGAAAATTTGATCTCAAATTTCAAATGAATGTACAGGATTCAAAATATACCGGATTTTAGCGAAACTAAAAATATTTGAAACTGTTTGAAAATATCTTTCCAACTAATCCAAAAAATTGAAATTTCATAGCGAGAATAAAAAGTCATGCCTAGTTGAAAATCTAGAATAGTCGCTATGGAATTTTGGCCCTTAAAAAGGGAAAATTTTCAAACGACCTCCGTTTTCGATGAAACTACTTTTTTTTGGATCCGGGATGTCAAGTTATTACTAGATTCCAAAATTCATAATTTTTGAAGTCAATATTGAGCGTGGCAAAGTAAAACGTGTTTTGACAGTTTTAGTCAATTTGGATCGACCAGAAAATGGCCATTTTTCAAGCGATTTCCAAATTGGACGAAATTAGTTTTATTAGGACCGTATCGTCAATACGAAGCTAGAAATATTTTTTCGGGAATTTTTAGAGTCCGTATGTGGCCTCGGTAAATTGAAATGTGTGTTCAAATTCAATACATATATATATATATATATTAATTTAAACGGAAACTGATCGAAACATTAGAATTGGGTTACGAAACATATCCCACTGTGTTCGGAATATGGGTAATTAGCTATGGATGACAGTAGGTATGTTCGATTTGGAGTTCGAATTTAAGAGTTACTTTTTTTTGGAAACTAAAATAATTAAAATAATATATTTATTTAAAGACCCCCTCTTTTCTCTTTTACCAAGTCAAATCCCCCTTTTACTGCTCCCATTCACAATCAGTTTTTAATGAAATAAACAAAGGGGGAAAGCATCGATCTCATTTTCGTCGCCACCGAGGAACCCGTCACCGTCACGAGCCCTCCCATCACCGGAGCGCCGCGCCCCTCAGCCTCCTCCCTCTCTCTCCTCCCCCAACCGCCTCTCTCTCCCCTTCTTCGACGCAAAGCCTCGACACCAATGCCCAAACCCGTGGCCCCACTATGTCGCGCCTTCCCCAGGCCCCTACCACCGCATCGATGACCCCCTCCGACCGTGAGGCGCCATCAACTCCCTCCCCTTCAACAACGAGCCCTATTTCCCTCCCCTCCCCCCTTTCAATTAAAGGTAAATCTGTATATTCCTTATTTCATTTATTTCTTCAATTGGGTTCATGAGGTTTTCAAATATAGAAAAGTTTAATTTTTAATATAGAATGGTTTGATTTTTAATATAGAAAGGTTTGATTTTTAATATATAAAAGGTTTGATTTTTAATATATGAAGTAGCGATAAAAATTCGATTTTTACATATATGAAGTAGTGATAAAAATTTGATTTATATATATATAGATAGATATACATGAAGTAGAAATAAAAATAAATGATTTTTATTTATTGGAATGGACCGATAAAAATATGATCTTTATAAAAATATAATTATTCTATATGAAGCGAAATAAAAATTTGATCTTTATATAAGAAGTTGAGATATAAAAATATAATTTTTATATAGAAAGAAGCATTGTAAAATATATGATTTTTGTATATAAAGGGCCATTTTAAAAAAAAAGTGATTTTTTAAAATAAACATCATATTAAAAATGCGATTTTTACTATGAACAGCGGGAAAGGATCACATTGGAATATTGGGCAAATTCGAGCCGTTCAGAAATAGAGAATCGAGGAGTGGATTCCAAAGGTGAGAACTTCTCACTTTAATTTATTTTCTAGCTAAAATATATAATAGGATGCAGATGGTGCTTAGTAGCACCCGACACCCGTCGTCCACAGACCATGGACGACTTGTTTGTTTGATTGTGTTGTGAAATTTTATTTTGTTATGTGGAATGGAATAAATAAAATATTCTTGTGTTGAAATAAAATATTTTATAGTTAAAAATATAATTTTTAATGTTGATGTGAATAAATAAATATTCATTTACAAATCAGACAATTTGTTTATGAACACCCATTTTACTGATATGGATTCGGATGATAAATTTTATACATCACCCAACTGCACAAATTAATCTGTGCTTGTTGTTCGAAAACCCCACGCGGGTATTGGGATGATATTGGACATACACTAATCCCAATAATTAGTTGTATGTCGATCGATTGATTAACTAGCTGTTATAAGCGTTGAATATTTATATTTGATGCTTATACAGTGTAGAATGCACTTTGGATGATAGTTGCTGTGTTTGATGGCTGTTGTATACGTGTGTGTATGAAATCCATATAAATCACATTATATGGTAATTGACTGTGTCTGATTCCAGTTCAAAAAGAATGAATATTTTAAAATAACGATTATTTTAAAATAATGAATATTTTCAAATAATATTCAGTAAAAGAATCAAAATATGATTTTGATGTCCGATTTGGGATGGACACGAAAATATTAAAATATATTAAGCCGTGTTGATTAGATTAACACCATTTTGATGTGAACGATATTTATATCGATTTTATTCATTTTTATAATGAATATCGAAAAGGAATTGATTTCCAAATCTAATGTTTTAAAAATATTATCATTTATATAACGATGATATGGAATATTCAATTTTGATTTGAAATTGAATATGAAGTTGAAATTGTTTTGAAAATGAATTTAAAACGATTTATAAAATACGTTTTAAAAGGAAATCGACGAAATATATATTATATATGTAATATAATGGCCTGAACGGAACGCGCCGCGGCAGTTTGCGAATTTCGACCATTGACTTTGAACAGATATTACGGGAGATCCAACCGTCGGATTCTCCTAAAACCGGAACCGTTGGGTTCATATCGAAAAGAGCTTTCCAATGAATATTAGAAATTAGAAATCTAATGGCTGGATTTGGAATTATGTCCAAATCAAATTTGGAAAAGTTCGCTGTAAGTGCAGTTCGATGGCCGTTTATGGAAATCGGCTGTACGGGCCTTGATAAAATTATTAAAAATATCAATAATTAGAGTGAAATCATAAGAAATGAGTTGGAAAGAATTTGGATGAAAAATTCCATATCTGAAAAGATAAAAGTAGATTTTTATCGAAATGAACTAGTTTTGAACTAGAATTATAATTCAATTATTTTTAAAATAAATAAATTGGTTTTGAAATGGTTTTAAAAATAACCTGAATTTTCAATATATAAATTGGAAATGGATTTGAATCGAAATTGTCTTCGTAATATTTCGATGTTGGGTTTCGTGATTATGTAGATATTGTTATGGAAATTTGAAAGATATATATATCATTATTTCCAATATGATATTTGTTGATTTCTGAATTTGATATTGAGTATAAGCCGATATATTTTCTATCCAAAGCCTTGTATTTAATATCAAATTGGATTTTGGGTTTGTCGTGAATGGTGTCTTTAATAATACTACTCTTGAACCCAATGGTGTTAAGAAAATAAGAAGCTGACTGAAGATTAGTTAAGTTAAATGGTTTCCTGGGTATTGATCTGAAGTCGGTTTCGGCCTTCAGGGTTAACACTTAGGGAATTGTTCTCTTACTAATTTACGGTTAGAGGCCAATGTGAATTGGGTTTGTTGTGAACTATGTTTTAGCGACATTCGTTCTTTAACCCGATTTATAGTGAAATGGAATATAAAAGGCCTTATCGTTATTCCATTTATATTATCAACTGGATATGGAAGTTTATATCGATTACATATATCGATTTATTTTCCATAAAGATTCCATTGTTAATGGAATATGATTTTGGGCTGTCGTGAATGGTATCTTTAATAATACTGTTCTTAGACCTAATGGAGTTAAGAAAATCAGAAACTAACCGGAGATTAGTTAAGTTGAATGGTTTCCTGGGTATGGATCTGATGTTGGTTTCGGCCTTTGGGATTAATACTTAGAGAATTGTTCACTTGCTAATTTACGGTTAAAGGCTGATGGAATGGAATGTGATTTTGGGTCTATCGTGAACCGTGTTTTAAATGACATTGGTTCTTTAACCTAGTTAAAGACCGGATATGATTTCCCAAGTTAAACAATCGTTAATATTGATTTTTGGGAAGATTAAAACCAAGTGGAGTTTTAATGCATCTTTAACTAGATTGAAATGATATCCAAAGGAAGATTAGAGAATAAATTTAAAGAATTTTTCTTTGATAAAATTAATGGAAACCTTTCCCAAAGTATAAGAATATTTCAATAAAGGAATATTCTGGATTGGAATGAGGCGTGTGTTGTGTTTTTGTAGCACTTGTTTATTATATACGTGAGTTATTCGGAAAGAACGGATTTATACCATTTAGAATAACTGATTCGACGATATGTTGAGGATGAAGACGGTGGTCGAAGACCGGAGGTCTTCACATCGTTTGGATTATTACTGAGGTCTTGATTGGGCCGAACATCCAAGACAAGGTAATAAGTGGTGATCGTCCAGATGTACTTGGTGATCGACTGGATATGCGAGGGCCTCTCTCCTGTATTGGACATATGGGAGAGGAATAAGGTGCCTCTGGTTTCATTCAGACCCAGAACGAACTTGTGAATGGATGTGTGTCTGACATCAGATTTCATTCTGTGTGATTGACAGACATCGGTTGCATAGCGTGAATTGCCTGTGTAGCATGCTAAGATGCAAATGATCAAAGCTTCTGTTGAAAACCAGGGTCTCGTGGTCGATGATCAAAGCACGACTTTAATATAGCATAGCTTTTTGTAGCGTTAATTCGCGAGCCTCACACCCCGGTGTAAACCAGAAACGGGAGAGGACATCAGGGAGGACATGCGTTTTTTTTTTAGCTAGGAGTGGTGTCAAGCCCTGGCAAGTTTGACTCATGTGGTTGTTGGAATGCAAGGCGCCTCGGTTATATCGGTCATTCTGGGACCGATGGTTTGGTCAGATACGACCAATTTACGCCCCATAGGGCGGGGAAACGCAGTGTTCAGGTATTTTAATCTGCATCGAGTGGACCGGCCCTGACGATCCAAAGGCTTGTCTGCACGCTTGCCTGAGGCATGGTAGGCTAGATTGTCTCGAAGCGGTAAGGACAATCCCTTGCCTTGGTTCACAGATGGAAATCCAACTTCCAGTACGACATTTTGCGGTTTTAATTATAAACCTATATATGGCGACATGGTGGTATGGGGCACTTATGCCATCTATGATTGATACTTATGATTGAAATTGTTTTGACATTATACACTTACAGTAGTAATAACAGATGAAATTTCACATACCAAGCATTTTTGGCTATTATAAGGTAAAAACGCTATCCTTCGGCTTGCATTGCATTGTGTGATGGGACCTGAGTCTTATAATAGCTTCATTGTTCTTTATTTAGCATTGCGCTGTTGTTTTATGCACTGGTATTCTTGGGAGGAAACCTGTCCCGTGTTATATGGCGTGGTCCCTTGATTTACCTAACTTTTAAATAAAGATTAACAACTATTTTTAGTTCTCACACTAGTCACATGACTGACCTGGAGTTTATTATTTTAACCTAAACTCTAGGTGCCCCTATTTTCTACACGGGAAGCTAGTAGTTTTGGTTTTGCAGATTTATATTCATAGGATCCTAGTTTACAGTAGGAATGATATTCGGAAAGCTCTGTGTCCTTTTCTCTTTCAGTTGTGTTTTGTATTATTTTTCCACTACATTGTAATTTGTAAAGCTCTGATATTTAGTAAATGTGTAATATTTATTCATCTCTGTATATTCTTGTATTCTGATGAAATTGTTGTAATAAGCAATGAAATGTTCTTCTGTTTGTGTTCTGATTCGTCTTGTCCTCAAGGTAATATGTTCTTTCCCTTCTCCTCGGAGACCGGGGAAGTTTTGGGTCCTTACATGGATAAATTGGCAAAGTGGGAGAAAAATGTTAAATTGGTTGTAATCAAATGGGAATGGATATGTATATAATAGATTAGGTTTTTGGATAAGAGCAAGTGTGAAGAATAAATATGAGATGGCCGACAAAAAGGTACATGTTTAATTCAATATGAGCTTTAAAGTGCCGAATCGGCAAGCCACTTTGCTTTTTGATTTTCGTTTTGAATGAGAAGGGCCTAGAGAGGCGAGTTGAGGTTTGAGCTATTGACCCATACAAAGGAGGTGCTAGCGAATTTTTTTAAAAACTTAGGAAGTTAGAAAAATTTCGAACAGTTTTGAAAATTTTGTTAACAAAAAGTTAATCGAAGTTAAGGATTTCTGAGTAGAATTGGAAACTAGTGAGTTGGTTGGGTAGTAAGGATGTTGAGGTAAGCGTTGAGTTGCATGAGTGGATTGTGAGAAGTTAACAAGGCAAGACTATTTTTCCTACTTATAATTTTGGGGACGAAATTCTTTTAAGGAGGAAGGAATGTAACGTCCCGCATTTTTTTAAGGATTTAAATTTGAATATTTAGATTAGTTCAATTATTGAAATGGTAATATAAATTGATTTTTATATTAATTAAAACAAAGTTTAAAACGTATAAATATATATAAAATATAAATGAGCTCGAAATAGTGCGGTAGTTCGTAATTTACAATTTGAACTTCAATTAAGTGTACGGGATCCATTATAAGTCGGAATTCGCTGAAACAAGAAATAATTGAATCTGTTGAACTATAATTTTCTAATGAAAGAGAAAAATCATAATTTCGTATTTTTTTATTGAGAGTTATGGCCAAATCAAAGTTTAAAATAGTCGTTATAGAATCATTCATAAACTGTAACGAATTATTTAATAAAATAAATCGATATAAATCAATTGAATACTGGTTTAACTGAATAATGTAATATCGTGTTCAAATTTTATATTAGTTTAATCTAGAAATCATATGAATTCAGTTTGTGTATACTTATACGATAATAATAATTTATTTGTTATTTTTGAATTGATTTATATTAAATCGAATTTAAGGTTAAATCATTAATTTAATTCAGTATCTTCTGTATATGGTCCGATTAGACCATGGAAACTGTTCCAGTGTGTTCAAAATAGGGGTAGAACCCTGGAAATGCTGCTCGTTACGTTCAGATAGGAGTTTGATAGCACGTGATAGTTTAAATGGGGGTGAAACCACACCAGTTCAACCAAAAATGAAAATAAATAAATAAATAAAAGCTCCAAATAACAGATAGGGGACCACTTTATTTTTGGCATAGGCTATTTCGAACAGCTACTATGTCTTCTCTTTTCAATATTGCATACGAGTTGTCTTCCTTCTCCGCCAAGCTTTCAGCATGGTACAATGAAGCCTACTCTACCTCTCAACCTACTTGAAAGACGTTCATTTTATCTTCCTCTCATTCACCTATAAATTTAGCTATCGCGGTGTATTTCCCATCCTCAAACCAACAAGCATTCAATTCCTTTATGTTCTTCTTTTCAGTAAATAGAAAAACCCAATCCACCATTATATAAAATCAAACAAAAACAAATTCACATTTTATTCCTTTTATTCCTCTTTATCTTCTCAAATCAAAATCGAAAATCCATCCTCTGGAAAAAAAGAATAAAAAATCAGATCGTGATTCGAAATCGCGACAAGACTTGAAAGCTACGGATTTTTCTGAAGCCCAAGCTGAGCTCGAGCACTCGCAAATTAGGGACACTCGCGACTGTAGATATGGGACAACGAGGTTTGTCGAACTGAGTTTTGCAGGAAGGTAGGGGACCGCGTTAGAGTACGAATTGGACCAGTGTGAGTTGAGCGAGGTTTGTTGAGGGGCTTCAGATCTTTGATGAGGGCGATTGGAAGGTGAGCCACCGTGACTTCTGGGAGGATGTGATGAACTGAGGTATGCTGAAATGACTCGGGGAGAGGCCGATGCTGTTAATTGGAGTTTGAGTGAACTGTGTTTCTAAGAAATGAACAACGGAGGTTTGTGCATTTGACAATGGAAGGGGAGTTCTGTGTTAAAGGTTGATGATGATTTTGTTGAACTGGAGTGCGGAATGGGTATGAGGAATACAGGTTTGATGATTGAAGAGTTGATCTGCTGGGTAGGTTTGTGCGATGTGCATTTTTGGTGTATAGGGTAGCTCGATGTTTAATGGTTGAATGATGCAAGTTCTGGGAGTGAGACAGTAATGGTAAAGGAAGTGTTGATTTGTGATTGTGTGGCATTGAACTTAAACATGTAATTGGTTGGGGAAGTTTTAGTCTGATGTAATCAGTGGGGGAATTTTTTGGAGTTCGACATAAGGAAATGGAAGTTCAAATGTGTTCTGTGAGGGATGGTGAATGATAGTTGTTATAATGTGATAGAAACAAATGGTAATCGTTGTGACGTGTTCAATGATTTGCTTAAAGTTTATGGAGCTGTTGAGGATGTGTTTCGCAGGATATCGAGATATTAAAGCAGCCGTAAGGTATCATTATTTCGAAATATAAATTACATAAAATAATTTATTTACTCATTGTTAATCATTAATTAAATAAATAAATAGTGGATTGTTAAATAAAAAAATGAAATTTATCTTAGGTAGTTGCTTGTGATGAGCTCAAGAATTTGCTTCAAGGATAATGGCAAATTTGGAGTCAGCTCAGGATTTATTCCAGAAATTAGTCGAGTGGTTAGCTTCAAAATAAATAAATAAGGTATATGCTTTTAAATAAACTAAATGCATAGATAATTTATTTTAAATAATTATTTAATCGATGAATAAAAATAATTAATTGTAGGTGAATAAATTTATTCAAGTCGATCCATAGGCGCAACAAAATAGAATTTAATTGGATATTCAGCAATGGAAAACCGAGGCGAGTTAAACTCACTCGGTTAAATTATTGGGAACTATTTTTAATAGTTAAAATTTATTTTATTGCATGCTGGCTGCTAAATTAATTGATATAAAGTGATAATATATTATAATAATAATAAATAAAAATAATATTGGTGATTGGATAATTCCCGCAGTAACATTAGCGGATGCCCACAGTACCATAAGCAGATGATTTCCCTATGCACCCCACAATATATATAATGGATGATCTTTATACCGCGATATCCTGCCTCGAAGCAGGATGAGTATTATTGTTGTTGACTAACATCTGTGGATGCAGGAAAAACAGGTTTGAGAGATCCAATTGGATTCCTCACATTTAGTTTATTTGTTTTTACATATATACTGATATATGATGTGTTTTATGACTTGTGATAGCTTATGATATGTTTGGATGTGTTAGTAACATTGATTGTTGATTTTTGGATATTTTAAATACCCTCAATAAAAATATATGGATTTCAAAACAAAAATTGGAATATACAAAGAATTTTAAAATATTTATTTCAAAGGAAATGGTTAATTAGAATCCAAATTAAATATGGTTTAAAAGTAAATATTTTTTTAAATAAATATCGTGAAGGAGGGATTTTATAGACGACATTTTGAGAAGTGGAATTATTATTTTGGAAATTTGAGAAAATTACGAAGTGTGTATGAAATTGGAAAAGAAACGGGAATCATTATTTTAATATAAATTGAAATTGTCTCAAGTGAAAATATCTATTTTTAAATAGAAATGTTCATTTGAAATCCGAATTATATATACGGTTTAAAGGAAAAGATTTGTTTAAACAAATGTGTAAATGAGGATATTTTATAAACAATGTTTATAAAGGAATGAACGATTACCATTTGAGAATTTGGGAAATATGGATTTCAAAATAGAATTGAAATATAAAAAGAACTTAAAAGAAAATATTTATTTCCAAATAGGAATGTTTATTTAG
Organism: Allium sativum; assembly: GCA_030737875.1. Classification (NCBI taxonomy): domain Eukaryota; kingdom Viridiplantae; phylum Streptophyta; class Magnoliopsida; order Asparagales; family Amaryllidaceae; genus Allium; species Allium sativum. The sequence goes on along the minus strand of JASFAX010000027.1, from coordinate 9,774,303 downwards.
AAACCAAATTTAATAGAATTGAAAAGTAAATTTTTGTTTTAACAAACAAGATGAGAACTCGATTTTATAAGTGACATTTATAAAAAAATGAAAACCATTATTTTAAAGTATCTGAGAAAGCTATAATTTGAGTGTGGATTTGGAAGTGAAAATGTGGTTTGAAAGCTAACATTTGAAATGGATTAGAATTTTCCAATTATAAGGAAAATATAAAGGAGATATTATGAAATAACTCAATAGAAGTTATAAATAAACATGTATTGCAAGTAAGAATTAAGGATGACTAAATAAGTCATGTATGAGCTTCTATTGATAAATATCATTCACGGGTGATGTAAAGAGGTGTTAAAGCAAATAAGTGGATTCGATAAGAAGGTTTTTGAAGTAATGAACTCTAACTGAATTTGAATTAAACTAATTCAAATGATAAAAATAAGATTTTGGATAATAAATATCAATGGTGAGGAATTTACAATGATATTGATATACAAATATTTTATATATGGAATGTAATTGTTAGAATAAAGTTGGAATAAGGTGTAGTAAATCTATAAATATGTTTTATGAAATTAAGACTTTATTTTTACGAAGTTTTAAATAAAATTGAATTGGTAAATGATATATATCGTATAAAAAGTACTTCGTTTGAGTTCCAGAAATAAATAAATATTAGCAAGTGTTTTACAAATCGTATCTTAAAAATGAATATTCCATTTATTGGAAAAAAGGGAGAAGTTTTGAATTAACGAATGGTAAATCGAAAAGAGGCTAAAGTGATGAAAATTGTTAAATCAGTGAATTCAGTTTTCTTTTACGGATGAATGGTTGTTTTTATTTGATAGTTAAATAACCGACTATCAATTCTGGCATATATGCTTGTCGGTACGGAAAGACCGGGATCGAATTTATTCAAAAACCATTTTGAACTAACTAATACGTAAAGTAGAATATATGGATTGAAGATGGAGAATTGAACACCGTGGATCTTCAAAAGCGAAAGGACTACTTGTCAGATTCTTTGGAGTCGCGCCCGGAGATATTTTGACAGTGATCCTATCGTGGTTGAAATCAACGGATTGCAAGGACTTCTCGCTACCAATCGATAGGGTGAGTCCTAGGATGCGGTAGGAGAGTGGCTTCGGTTTGTCCAGTTCTAGGACAACTTGTATGGACGAATGTCTGACAAAGTATTTCCAATGGACCACGTACATTAGTTTCCTCAAACGTATTTTTGTTGATGGCGGAGAAGACACCTTCTCTTAGCTTGAACACTAGAATATTTTTGTGGACATCAATTAGTGATATTTGACGTATCTGACGATGTGGCATTCAAAATGAATGGTAGCTAGATGATCTAGAAATACGATTATAACCTCAAGCCTCACAACCGGGAAATGACAGAAATAGGGTAGGCAGCATGGCTATGTAGGTCACCCCATTAGGGTGTATTGTCTCCTTCTAGAGAATATTCATATTTGTTAATTCTTTTCGCTTCTGTATCTCCCGGGAATGGTTATGTTGCTAGCAATCGTAGGTGACAATATATTCGATACACTCAAGAGAAATGAGTGGTCGGTCATGTGTGGGCCGGGTTGCAAGACATTCTTGTTGAACCCAGTGTATTCCCCGCTAGAGATACACTAACGGTAGGTGGTCCCATACCTTATCATAGCTGGAAATCCAATCTCCAATAAGTGCCCGCGGTTTTGATTGTATACTATGTATGTAGAGCATGAGATGCAAGTGTTCTACTAAATTGATATTTATTTGTATTAAGACACTATTAAAATATCAGAAAATATATTCATTTCAAAAATGGTTTGGGTTATTGTAAGGTAAAAACCGTTTGTGTTTATGTGTGGGTTGGTCTTACGATTATCTTTTTCTTTCGGAAATGATTTTTAACTTTAAAATCAAGATGGATGATACCAATAATTTAGTGGTTTTTTCTCATGCTGGTTCACCAGACTGACCTGTGGCGTTTGTAATGCTCGGGTCAGACTGAGTTGGGTCTGACCGAGTTTACAGGTTCAGGGTAAGATGATATGGACTTCAGGTGACAAGATGTAGGAGTTCAGACGTATCATATATATAGTATTCTATTGTGCATTGTAAATGAGGACAGACTGTTATAACAGTCCAGTTGAGTTGGATGTCCGCCGTACTTTGAAAAGAATTGTAAGTATTGATCTTAAAGTTTTAATAAATATTTATTTCTGTATTTTATTTTATTCCGCTGCGATGTGAGACTGTGTATTGTGATCAGTTGTTCTTCTTCTTTTTCTTCTATTCTAATCTTTCTATCTTATCTTTTCTCACCCTCTAACTTATTTCGATTAATATCTGGATTTTCAGTACTCGAGTTTGGACATGGGATGCATTGTGTCGGAAATTCGAGCGTCGAATTTTCCGGTTCGTTACATGTTTCGTGAAAGTAGAAGTTTTAGATCTCCAAACATGTTATTTACAGTATAAAAACGAGCAAATGGACGGTGTCTGTGCATGTATTTTCCATTTCTCCTCTCTCTTTTCTATCTATCCATGTTTCCCTATTGGGCTGTGAATTATTTTGGGCTTTGCGGTCCAATAGCCTAAGTCCTTTTGGTTCCTACATTATACTTTTAAAAAGTCACTGTTGAGAAACTCTATGGATAAATCACGTACTTTCTTTCTTCTTCCTCGTTTATTCTCTCCCCTATAAATTTCCTTAGCTAATTTCCAATGCTCCTTTCTTCCCTGTCTCAAATCCTAAAACCAAAAATCTATTTTTAAAACTATTTTCCATCTCCTTCTTCTCTAACTACCATATCCATCATTTCTCCATTGCTTGAGCTACCTCTTCTTTTTCCAACAAACCTTAACCCTAGTTTTACCTAAAACCCTAACCCCCACTCTTCCTTGCCCTAAGACCCTCATCCACGGTTTGAACTGCTCCTCAGACGTTGTGATGAACCAAGATTTTCAATGATTAATATACGATATAAATTCAATTTTATGAATATCAAGTAAATTTAATAAGGTTTAAATACAAATATTGTTATAAATATATATATATATATATATATGAGTTTGAATAAATATTTTGTTTTGATGTGAATAACTTACTTTAAGATCACAACTAAGATTTTTCTGAAATAAATATTTTAAAATATTAATAAGTAAAAAGATCATAAAGTTTTATAATATATATTGATTTTACTTAAAGATTTGTTGTGCATCTAAACTTTATTTTTATAAGTTATATTTGATAGATAATAATGAGCAGGTATTTTGAAATATTAGGTATTTTATAATATCTTATGTAAAATGTTGATTACATATAGAGGTATTGGAAACTAGCTACATTTATAAATGTTTCTAAAGTGTAACTAAACATAAAAATTTAACAAATTAATTAATTAATTATGTTAACATGCATTGGGTAGGAATTAGGTGGCTCTTAGTTGTCTTAATGCATGGTATTGAGTTTGTAAGAAGACAACAAGTGTCCTTGGTTTAATAATTAAAATACTTTTAAAATTCATATACGAAGCCATGTTTTCTTCTCTCTGGTCAAAACTGAGCTGGAAATTGCTCACGACTGTTTCCTTCTTCCTTGTTTTCAAAGCCTCTATAAAATAAAAATAATGTTTCCTCTCCCTTTAAAAAAATCCAAATCTCTAAATCCATCCTCTTTCAGCTCATATGATTCACGTGAGAGTTGTTCGGAACATCATTTATGATTTTTAAAAATTGTTGGATCCAAATTTCATCCACTATCGATAGAGAAACCGTGAAATTACAGGAAATGGAAAAATGGGTTCAAAGAATTCGAAAAATAATATCTCTTAAACCGTGAAGAATTGAATTTGTGTTGTCTACGCCATTGTGATCTGCTAGTGATGTTGTATTTTTAGAGTAAATTCGAGAGAATTCTGTGTCGACGATTTGAGAAGTCGGAAAATAGGGTTAAAGTTCATCGGAGAATCATGAGGCGATAGGAGAAGCGGATATTGGCACTGGGACGAGAATCGAGCAAGCTTTCTGGTGGCAAAAATTGGTGAAGCTCGGTGTATATTTGTAATGACCCAAGGAAAAACTTGACGCTTGAATTTTCGATAACAATACATAAACCCGTATTACTTGCCAAAAACCCAAGTATCGAACCCCAGATTGTCAATAGAAAGAAATTAGAGGATGAGAAAAGAAATAATGAATATTAGAATAGAAGAAAGAAGAAGAACATCACATCAGAATCTCACAGTGGAACAGATAAAATATAATATAAAAAATCTTTTTATACAAAAGAACTGTATACACATACCAACTATCAGAGTACAACATATATCAGACACAGCAGAAAATAACTTTATATAACTAGCGGTGAAGCCTCCTGCTTCCAGCTCCTGAAACTCCAAGCGAAACCTAACCTGGAAATACACTCAGTCTAACCCGAGCACATTTGAAGCAAAGCAAAATATACTGGTCAGTATGGAATACTTTCAGTGATAAATTCACAGAACCAACAACTTGTTTAACTTTGGAAAATACTTTATGAAATCAAAGATAATAGTAAGACCAGCCCACACTTAAACACGGACGGTTTTTACCTAACTATAACCCAAAAGATTTTTGAAAATCATAACTTATTCTTATATTATCATAGTGTCTAAATACAAATAAATAGCAATCTAGTGGAACGCTTGCATCTCACGCTCCACATATGTAATATACAATCAAAAACCGCAGGCGCTTATTGGAAATTGGATTCTGACTTTGACAAGGTATGGGACCACCTGCGGATAGTGTATCTCTAGAGGCGAATACACTGGGTTTAACAAGAATGTCTTGCAACCAGGCCCACACATGACCGACCACTCATTTCGCTTGAGTGTATCGAATGTATATCACTGACGGTTGGGATCAGCAACCGCCTCTCGAAAAGGGACAGCATCAAATACAGATTAAAGAAGATAATGGAATTTCTCTAGAAAGGTGATTATACACCCTAATGGGAGAGACCCACATAGCCATGCTGCCTGCCCGATTTTTGTCATTTCCCGGTTGATGAGGATTGAGGCTAGAATTTTCCTCTAGAACATCTGGCCACAATTCACTTTGAATGCCACATTGTCAGATCTTCTGGATATCAATAATTGACGTCCACAAAAATACCCTAGTTAGGAGCTAACCAACTATGTAACGTTTAAAGAAATCAACATACGTGCCCCATTGGAAATACTCTGTCAGACATTCGTCCATACAAGTCATCCAGGAATAGGATGAACTGAAGATACCCTCCTACCGCATCGTTATATGGGAATCACCCCAAGGATCATTAGCGAGTAGTCCTTGCAATCCGTAAAATCTCAACCCCGACCGAATCACGTGAGAATACCTCTGTGTTGCAACACAGGAATATCCATCAAGTAATCCTTCCGCTTATGAAGATCCACAGTCTTCAATTTCTCCATCTTCAATCAACATCTTCACGTATTTGCTGGTTCGGAATGGTTTTCTAATATAAATTCGATCCCGGTCTTTCCGTACCAACAATTGTATTGGTCAGGTTTGATAACCAGTGATTTAACTATCAAATAACGATCATGTGAATAAAATAAGTTCGCTGATTCAGTACTTGTCACTACTTGGCCTCTTTAAAATATATTTAACAATTTGTTCATGTACTTCTAATTCTTCTTATATATTCAAAACATTATATTTATCCTTATTTTATTAACAAAACTAAGTTTATACATTTCAGAGTATGTATATATATACGTAACTTCCCATTTCTTTTGGGAATATCGATGTACTTATCAAAACCCTTTTTCCCTTTCTCTTTTACCTAAATGCGACCTCTCGATATATTCATATACGTAGTATACTTTAATGGTATAAAACAAATTATTGACTCTGATACGGGTAAAGCAAATGTCTAATTATATAATTTAAAACCAAATACCCTTATTTACATTGAAACTAATATTGTAGTATCATTTATAACCCAAAATCTTGCACTTATGTTTACCTCGTATGGTATATCACACCAATTTAACACTTTTTCCTCGTTTCAAACCAATACCATTCCTCGATATTAATGAAGCCATTCAAGTTGCGGTATTCTATTTATCTCTCAGACCTTGATCGACAACGTTCTTATCTCAGAATGAATACTAATTTGTCACTTAAACACTGATATTAAAATCTCATCTACCACCTTGATTTCACATCTGGTTTTATAAACCATTTCTTACATTTGAAATCCTCGTTCGATAATCCGTTTACTTAATTTAAAATTTAAGGAAAAACTTTATTTAAATCTCTACATATGCTTCCCAGTTTCCACTTACAAATCTCGTTTGAAACATGAATTAAAAATCTCTTTATAAGCTCTTATCGCCCCTTTAATTGAACTTCCTCGTCAACTAATCACTTATTAATTAAATTCCCATTTATCAAATCTTGTTTGAAAACTTGGATTTATAAATCCCTTTAATGAAATTCTTATTTGGTTTTTTATCGAACTTAGCGACGCTTAACCATTTCTTAATTAAATACCAACTAAAAGCCATCGTTTTAATTATTGTCAAGTAAAATAATAATTAACTTTGTTATTTACTATATTAGATATATTTAACTTTGCTATTAACTAAGAATAGGATCATTACCACTTTTAAAAGCTTATTTAATACTAATTAACTATATTAACACTAAACAATTCAATAATTACTTTAAATTATAGTTAATCAAAGATTAACTAATATTTCACACCCTTCGTTAAGTTTAACGAATATTCAGAAAATTTAAATCAAATTGATTCAATTATTAATTACAACTAAAAACGGTTGATTTTGTCAATCATACCTACCAGTTAGCAGTTAACTGATTTTCATTCATCATTTCCCCTTTTTAAAATAATTAAACAACTTAATTAATTTAAAAACACCATTTAATTGTTTTAAAAACAATTATTCCATTCTACCACCCCGTAGGTAAATTCTATGTTTTTCTGCTTTCAGAACATGTATAGATCATAAGATTTTGCTACATAAACCATTTACTTAATTCTTCTATAAACTTGATTAAAAATATATTTTTATAAATTTTTAATTTAATTACTTGTATAAAATAACTAAAAAACTTTAATTCAGTTATCGAATAATTTATAACTTTAAAACTTGCGTCGATTCGCCAAACGGTAGAACGACGTCTAAAACAATACAATTTTGGCCATTCATTGCCAATTACTCAATCAACACTATCGATGGATTTTAAACACAACACAGGTGAATATTTATTCAACCATCATGTTCAAACAGGTTTCACTACCATCTGGGGTTCAATCAGTTCAAATATAAATCAGATAAAACAAACAACATATGTAATATTTGAGGAATCCTGTCTGATCCCTCCAACCTTTTCTTCCCTGCACCACAGCTCGTTATAACATTTCATAATAATATATGAAATGAATTTCAGTAATCTATAAATTTAAAACGATGTAATATAAATATCAGCAACCAATCAAACAATAAATAGCCAATAGCAACCAATCAACCAATTTATACTTTTAAAGGTAAAATATTTTAATATGAATTTACCACATCACAGGATTCCAGAAGGTGTGAGAATTAACTCACCAGTTTATTTCAGTTGACGGTGGACGCGTTTGTTCCTTTTTATTTGAAACGGACGTTTGAAATTATCTGAAATTTCAACTGTGTCCAATCAGTGCCTAGTCAGTGCCATCACCTAGGTCTCGTCCGTGCGATCCCAACGGATCCAGTTTCGCCGAAATCCGTTAACGTATGTAAAAGTTATATCTATATTAATTTTTTATATATTTATCGTTAAATTAACAAACTAATTAATAATTAAATTAACTACCTTAATTACCGTTAAACTTGGCCACGTCATCATCCCCAACGGTAGCTCACGCGTTTTCCTGGAACCAATAACCTCAAACCCGATTACGTCTTCTTCTCCTTCACGCTGGAAACCCAACTCCACTTCGACCTCAATATAGCTCCACCGTGCCACCATCAGTTGACCTGAGACCACCCTGACCTGCCCGCCGACACCGCACCACCCTGAACCCCAACCGCCCCTGACGACGCCACCTCAGATCGAGACAAACGCCTAAAATCACCACTTGCTCCCAATTCCGTTCATCTACGAAATTCAACCACCACCATCCACTTCAGGCCGCCTCACCACCGCGGTTAGAACTGCCTTGCCACCTCGCTTCGTCGACCCTCAGACCCTGTAATGACCTGCATTTTCAGCGATATAATAATTAATTTATTTAATTATTTAAAAGGTTATTAAGAGGATTTAATGGTCGATTAATTTAATATCTTGGAATATTTAATTAATATAATAATTAAATAATATATTCAATTCTGAAATAATCAGAATTGGCTGAAATGGCGATATGGTGTGAATTGGGCAATTCAAAATATATAATTTAGTTTAGAGTTGAATTATATTAACGAATATATTTAATTAACGATGGTTGAACATATAAATTATATTATAAATATAATCGAGCTCGAAATGGCGCTGTAGTTCGCGATTTGGCGATTCGAACTTTAAACGAATATGCAGAAGGCGTTTTAAGTCGGATTTCTATGAAACAAGAAACGTTAGGAGCTGGTGGGTTATATTTTTCTAGTGGAAGGGAAAAATCAAGATTTCATCGTGTAGATTTTGATTTAAGTCCAAATCAAAATTTCGAATAGTCGCTATGGAATCGTTTTCAACCATAACGATATATTTAATTATAATTAAATATTGGCCTCGAAATTAGACAAGTCCTTTGAGATGTAGTGATAATTTAATTTTTTAGAATTTTACTGAAATTTTTAATTAATTAAATAAGTAACTTTTTATTTGGAGTATTTTGCACCCTTAATCAGCGATTTTGGGGTTTCACAATATGAGTAAATCCACCGGTATTATTATATTATTGGAATCCTGGCACATCATTGATCACAACGGTAATTTTGTTTTCGTTGTTCGTGGCTCGTAGGTATAGGAGGTAGTGTGTAACAGGGTATGCTATACTTTAAAACTAAACGAAACAATAAAAATATAGATCCTATTACTTCACTTCGAAGGTTTATACTCATACAAATAAATTGTTGCGTCACTCCTTGTTAATAACCATACAAAGTGTTGCGTCACCCTTTGTTTAGAACCATACAAATAAAAGTGCTGCGTCTCCCTTTGTTTGAAACCATACAAAATGAAATCCGCCGTCAGTTTTCTCCTAACAACAAAAAGAGTTTGGTCTTCAAAATTCATGGAAAGTGAAACTAAATTCCTAAAAACCATTCTAAGTGTATATATTGAATTCACCAAGGATTTTGCTTCCAGCCTATACCCAAATCAAAGGGTTCGACGTCGATTCACCTCGCTCCATTTTTCGAGCAGTGACTAGGGTTGCTGATGTTGGAAATTTCCATCATCAATTCAAGGTTTGAAGTTGGTATTTGGATTTAAAAGGAGGTTTAACACCTCGTGAAGGTGCTGGGTGAATTCCGGTGTTAGTTTTGACTGTGGGTTCAAGTACATTGTAATTCGATACTATTCGACGCATTCGGAGGAGGTCCACCGAGTTCCTTGTTGGTTTGATGGAATCGAAGTAGCTCTGAAGTGGAGTTCATAGGTGAGGTCGGTTTGAAGAATAAGGGAGTACAGTGGGAGAAAATGGGGGTCAACGGTTTGCCATTGCGGTTGATTTTGGGTTTCGATTGAGCGATCGAATTAATCTGGAGTTGAGGAAGATGGTATATGCGGTTGTGGGTATAAGGATGGTGATGGGCTTGTTTAAATGGTAAAGCCCACTTAAATTTTTTAATTAAATTTCAATTCGAAGGAAATAATGTATTAACTTTAATTTAGCGTATCTTGTTCATACATTAACGAAATTGGACAAAACAGGATCCGTTGGGATCGTATGGACGGACACTATCCAATGGAACTGACGGGGAGTGGATTGGAGCTCGTTTGAACTTATGGCGAATTAAATTGTTTTATTCAAATCAAATAAACAGTTTATCGTTCTTTAATGATGAACTGCCAAAGTGAGTAAAACTCACCAACTCTGAACAGTTATATTTTTATAACGTATTCTTAGAAATGATAATGATCTGTTGATTGCTGTGTGTTAACTGTTTGGTTGAATTGCTTTAGTATTGGTTGAAATTATAGATAACGGTTTATATGCGTTAATCGAAAATTGATTCTGTTTATCAGAATATTTTATACTCGTGTTGTTTAACATCTGTGATGCAGGGAAACAGGTTGGAGGGATCCGACAGGATTCCTCAACATTTATTTCACTGTTTTCATATATTGTGATATATGATGTGATATATAATCTGTTATTGATTATGTGTGTTAGAATGATATTGATCATTATTATTTGGTATTTTAAATACCATAAGAAATATGTGAATGTAAAAAGGGAATTTTCAAAGTATATTGGAAATAAAATATTTATAAAATCAAAGGATTTTATAAAAGGACTATTTATTTAGGAAATAAATAGAATTAATAAAGGAACATTTATTTGGGAAATAAATAGAATAAAGGGATATTTATTTAGAAAGTAAATAGAATTACAAAAGGAATATTTATTGTGAAAATAAACAGGATTTATAAAAAAAGGAAGTTGACGAGATATAAAAGAGTTAATCGAATTTAGTTATTCCAAGTCGAGTTAATCGAATATGGTTAGTCGAATAGAGTTAGTCAAACATAGTTATTCAGGATAAGTTGCCATTTTGCACGACTTCTAGCGAAATTCGCAGGGCTGCAGATAGCCTACGACGGTCGGATGTTTCCTGAGGGAATCAGGCGTAACCATTGTGATCTCTACGATCTAGAGTTAAGCGAATGGAGTTAAATCGAATATTAGTTATTCGAATAAGAGTTAAGTAACTAGAGTAAATCGAATATTAGTTATTCGAATAAGAGTTAAGTAACTAGAGTAAATCGAATATTAGTTAATCACATAAGAGTTAAGCAAATAGGGTTATTCAATTAGAGTTAATCGAAATAGAGTTAAACAAGATTAGAAACTGACTAGAGATTAGTTAAGTTGAATAGTTTTCTGAGTATTGATCTGATGTTGGTTTCAGCCTTTGGGGTTTATATTTAGAGAATTGTTCTCCTACTAGTTTACAGTTAGGGACTAATAGTTGTGGAATGGTAGTGATGCGTGAATAAGTTATGGAAATGTTTCCAATGTTAATAACGTATATTTTCCAAATGTAGAAAATAAGGAAATATGAATATATATAAATATATATGGTTGATTATTTGATCGATAATTCCATTTGGAAATAAGATCGTTGTGTGTACACAGACATGTTTTCATTTGATTGTCAAATCACCGACTATCAAAGTTTTGACCATCTTAACATTGTTAATATGGAGAGACCGGTTGGATTCTTATCCAAAGAACCACTCCGTATTGGCATAAGCGTTGCAAATCATATATGCCAAAGAAATTGAAGACGGAGTAAAGTGCAAGGGCTGTTGTATAAGTCCTAGGTAGAGATTGCCTCGGATGGATGTACTGAATAGTGCCTTTGGTTTCGCTCAGTCCCAGAACGAACTTATATGGACGAGTGTCCGATAGAATATTTCCAATGATCGAATGGGTTGGTCTGTATAAATATATATGGTTGTAACGGATTTATTCCCTTAGCATAACATCCAGAATATTTGTTCAAACCAATTAGTGATTAACGGATATGATAACGTGGCATTCAAAGTGATCGTGTTATCAACGAATGGAAAGAAATCGTAGCCTCTGGCCTCAACAACCGGGAAATGACAAAAATCGGGCAGGCATCATGGCTATGTAGGTCGCACCTATTAGGGTGTATAATCACCTGATCTAGAGTATCATTTACTTCTAAAAATCTATTGTCGATGTTGTCCTATTCGGGAAATGGTTGCTGATCCCAGTCGTTGGTGATATACATTCGATACACTCAAGCGAAATGAGTGGTCGGTCATGTGTGGTCGGGTTGCAAGATGTTCTTGTTGAACCCAGTGTATTCCTCTCTAGAGGTACACTAGCGAAAGGTGGTTCCATACCTTGTCATAGTTGGAAATCCATTACCCAATACGTGCTTGTGGTTTTGATTGTATACTATATATGTAGAACGTGAGATGAAAGCGTTTCTGCTAGATGATTATTTTATTGTGGTTGATAGACATTATTACAGTATCAAAAGGTTATTAATATAAAGATATTTTGGATTCTCATAAGGGAAAACCCCGTTCCGTTATACGGCGTGGTCTTATGAGATATCGTTTACTTGTTCAAGCTGATTTAAACTGCTTACTCATACCAATCCCATGACTGACCCAGAGTTTATTTTGTTTTGTTTTCCCTAAACTCTTGGGTGCCCAATTTTATATGAACAGTCAAGTAGTCAGGATTTTATAGATATACTTGGAGATCTTGGAGCAAGAGGCTTCAGGATTATATAGCTATAGTTATTTCCGCTGTGTTGTAAGTGTTGTACTCCGATAATATAACTGTATACATATACTGATTTTATTCCAAGGATATGTTATCTATTATATGTTGTTTGTTCCGCTGTGAGATTCGTGTTACTCTGATGTTGTATCTTCTTCTTCTATTCTAAGTTTCTATCTTATCTATTCTCACCCTCTAATTTCTTTCATTAACTAACGGTATTTTTTCGATGTTTGGTTAGTCGTCATTGAGTTTATGTCGACAACCAAAGTCGCTAATAACCGGGTCGTTACAGACCCGACCACCTGAAAACAACCAACGACATCGGAAAAAGGAGAAACCCGACCTCGACTTCCAAAATCAACCCAGAATTTGACGCCTCCATTCATCTCGTTGCCACGACCACCTCGGACCACCGTTGAACCTTAGACCGATGCCAAAATAAAGCTGAAACTCCCCTCTTCAATTCCCCCTAGGTTCTGTCCTCTCAAATCAACCCAACCCCCACAATCAAGCCATAGACGAAACTGATCTTTCTCAGATTTCATGAAATTCCGGCCACCACAGGTGACCGTTCGACCCCAATTTTTTTTAGAAGCTAGATCTCGAGTGGATCTACAACTTCCATTCAGATTGTATTGGAAAAATCATGACGGATATGAAGAAATAAATTATTTTAGAACCGAGGGCTTTTCTGCAAATTTGGAGGATGAAAATGAACTTTGTTGAAGTGGTTGAATGGTGGACAATATTTATAAATAGAAATTATACATTTTAAGTTGATTTGACGAACGATGTTGACTAACGATTTTTATTTCGTGTCTATCGCAATTTCAAACGTCGTTTATTCGCTTCTGCGCTCACATACAAACCCCATTCGTGACGCGAATAGACGGCATTGTATTTTTTGACGATACGGTCCTAATGAAACTTATTTCGTCGAATTCCGTGTCTGTTTTCTCAAACGGCGCTCGTTCACGTCCAAATGATCTGTTTTATTTGCATTTTACTTTGCCATGCTCACAAATTAACTCCGATTGACGCGCCACTTGAAATTTAGCAATAATTTATTGTTGCAGTCCCAATAAAATTTGTTTCGTTGAAAACAGAGGTCGTTTGAATAAAGTCCCTTTTATAACTGCCCAATTCAAATAAAATAAGCCAATTTTAAAATACCTTAATATAATAATATTAAAATTGGCTATACACGACTGGAATTTCATATACTACCATAATAAAATAGCTAGGGTTGAGTTTGAAGCCAAATCGATATTATACATATTTAAAAACCCTTTATTTCATATAAATAAACGTTTTAATTTATAAAGGAATTCCACAGCGACTATTTTAAAACTTGATTACGATATAAAACAAAATCTACAACACGAAAACTCGAATTTTCTCTTTCATGAGAAAAATATTACCTAACAGATTCGGACGTTTCTTGTTTCGAGAAAATCCGACTCATATTGGGCCCTGTACAACCGTTTAAAGTTCAAAACGCAAAATTACGAACTACCGCGCCGCTGTAGCTCGTTTTACAATATAATTATAAATTAAACGTTCTAACGTCGTTTTAATAACGAATACATTTATATAATTCAATATAAACCATATTAAACCACTTTAAATTGCTCGTTCACATTATACATTAAAATCAACATTTTTCCCAAATATTCTGAAAATAAAATATTATTATAAATAAATATCCACATCAAATGGTTAAAATTCCATTATTTAAACCTAATTCAATATTTTAAATAAATAAAATATTTCAAATAAATGGTCAGAAAATACGGGACATTACATTCCTTCCCCCTTAAAATAATTTCGTCCTCGAAATTGCTAAGGTAGAAAGAACGTTACAACCCATTATCTTTATAAAAATAATAATTTTAAAATTTGGTTTTATTTCCAAACTAATCTAATTGGTTTTAAAACCAAATTAATTCCAATAAAAGAATTTTCCCAAAAACCTTCAAAAAAAATTAACACCTTAAATTTTGGAAAAAAATTGGCAGAGTTTCTCCTGTACGGAGGACATCTGCAATTTCGCAGGTTCAAGAAATAAATATACATCGACCAACAGGTTGGAAAAATCCAAAAACCAAACTCAAAACCCAAATAAAAACCAAATTTCATATTTGCGTAGGCATACCTTTTTTTGCGAGCATTATTATGCGATAAGCGATATATTATACTTGAGCTCGCTTATTTATTATGCAGTTCTATTCAAACTAGATTCGATTAACTCCAGAATTTTCTCTTGGATGGATTTTAAAGCTGAATTGGCACTTCTACACCTGTTTCTCAACTCAAATGAATTCATCAGTCATCACAACAATGCTAGTTATATTCAAAACATCCATACCATTCATATTAACCAATTCTACACACAGTTCAATCCACATGAGCTTAAATTTTAATAACCAAGTCTTAACAATTCATTTATATCCTTGATTATCCTTTCGGATTTATTAAATTTGGATTGATTTATCCAACTTATACATTTCATATTGGATTTAAACCAAATCGATTCATGTTCAGGTTCATATTCAAGCAACCAACAATACAATCCAGACATATCACCCCAATCAATATTAGCAAATCCAATTAATTGCCCATATTATAATAATCATCACTTTTATTTTATTATAAAATAAATTGGGCAAAAATAATTTCATATCAAATTACAAATACGCTCTCTCATATATAAACTCAAACTCAATCTAGGGCGTTACTAACCCCATCTCTATCGAGTCACGCCACAGAGCCGAGGTTATCACTAAACCAATAGCTCTGATACCACTATAACGACCCGAGGAAAAACTCGACGCTCGAATTTTCGACAACAATAAATAATGTGACGATCCCAAAACCCCGTACGATGGTGTAAAGGATAATCATTGGAATATAACACATTAATCATCATTAGCAGAGTACAGATAATAGCATAAGCAACAAATAAAATAATTTACACAAATAAAACACATAAACCCGTATTACTTGCCAAAAACCCAAGTATCGAACCCTAGATTGTCAAAAGAAAGAAATTAGAGGATGAGAAAAGAAAGAAAGAATATTAAAATAGAAGAAAGAAGAAGAACATCACATCAAAATCTCACAGCGGAATAGATAAAATATAATACAACAAATCTTTTTATACAAAAGAACTGTATACACATACCAACTATCAGAGTACAACATATATCAGACACAGCGGAAAATAACTTTATATAACTAGCGGTGAAGCCTCCTGCTTCTAGCTCCTGAAACTTCAAGCGAAACCTAACCTGGAAATACACTCGGTATGACCCGAGCACATTTGAAGCAAAGCAAAATACACCGGGTCAGTCTAGAATACTTTCAGTGATAATGTAATGTCCCGTATTTTTGGTAGCCAAATATTTTATTTAATTTATTATTTTAATTATGGTATTTGGAATATTAATCGATTTTAATATTTAATTCATAATTTAAACGAAGTTTGAACGTTATATATTTATATAACTATAATTCGAGCTCGAAATGACGCGCAGTTCGTAATATTGAATTTTTAACTTTATCTGAATATACAGGATTCAATATAAGCCAGATTTCTGTGAAACAAGAAACGTTGGGACCATGTCGATGATAATTTTCATATGAAAGAGAAAAATCCAGATTTTGTATTGTAAATTGTAAGTTATGGCCAAATCAGATTTTGAAATAGTTGCTATGGAAAATCGTTATTAAAATATACGCGTTAAAATAGCCGTTTTGCAAACGAACTCAGATTTCGATGAAATCAGTTTCATTAGAACCGTATCGTTAAATTATTGTACGATGTTAAATGGCGTGGCAAACCGGTGTCGTATGTGACCACGGCAACCACAAACGCCCGTCCAATTTCTATAACGCGTAGTTAAATTAATAAAGGGATTTTTTGGGGATAACTTGAGCAGATGACCGAATTAAGCCACGAAACCAGTTCCATTGAGCTCGTATCGTTGATTAGAGTCAGGATAGGTACATAGTTTGTTATTTTTGGAGACTGGATGATTTGGCGTTAAAAACGGTATTGCGGTGCGCGTAAAAATAGCCTACCGGGGAAACAGTCTCAGAATGCGATGAAACTAGTGTCGTTGGGTTCGTATTGAAGAATTATTATAGGTTTGCAAGGTTTCAAGTCGATTTGATTTATCTAGTGATCGAGAAAAAGTTAAACGCGTGTTGATTTCTGGTTTTATAAAGGAATTTTTTTCAAACGATGTGGGATTTCGACGAAACTTGTCCCATTGGGTCCGGAATATTTTTTTTACACTAAGATTAGCCTTTTTATCAGAAAATAGAAACTTTATATGATGGTTTTTAACATGATTTCTCCACAACGAAGTTTCAGGCATTAT
Source organism: Allium sativum (assembly GCA_030737875.1). Classification (NCBI taxonomy): domain Eukaryota; kingdom Viridiplantae; phylum Streptophyta; class Magnoliopsida; order Asparagales; family Amaryllidaceae; genus Allium; species Allium sativum. The sequence continues at coordinate 9,757,431 of JASFAX010000027.1, read as the reverse complement.
AATATTATTAAAATCCATCCCATTTTGGTTTCCAATTTTCTTACGTGGCCAAGTTGTGAACACGTTGTGGAGCTTTGCATCCCAAAACCATTTCCTTGCGTCCCAAAGCATTTAGTTTCTTGATTGCCAATCCTTTTACATACCATAATACCCAAGAAAATTTTGGGAATCCTCATAATGCCACACAGCTACTCTACATTAACTACAACACCCTACTTGTACAAACCTATTTTCTTATATATTTATATATATTTCTACCGTGATGGCCACGTAACTTTCTTCTATATAAACACTTGCTTCCTCTTCTCAATTCCCAACTGAAACGCAAGCCTTCCTCGGTGTATATAAAAAACAAACAAACAAATAAACATTTCGCGGTTCGCTGTAGATGCATGGTGGAGCCCGTGTGTCGCATTTTCAAGGAGGAGGCCGAGTTCTTCATATTAAGGTGGAAGATGAGAAGCTTGGGAAGTGGTAGAGGATGGTGGGTTCATGAGTGATTAGGTGGAAGGATACGTACATGGAGTAAAAGTCAGCAGGTGGTGTGAGTTTTATGAACATGGGAAGTGAGAAAAAGGAAAACATGATGGTCTGTTGAAGAAAGAAGGGGGTTTGCAGTTCAATACGAGGAGAAGTGGCGTGGTCTCTGAAGACGGATGGATCATGGGGGAGTCGAACTAGCGTAGGCGACGCTCCGGTGATAGACAATATGTAACACCCCGAATTTCGGTTAATGCTAAAATTCACTAATTACAGAATTAATAATCTCAGATGTGAGAATTGGGGGAAAACGGGCTGCGTCATTGCGTTCGTCTCGGAAAAATACGCGAAATAGAGTCCGAGTTTTCGAGAATCGGAGTCCGTATGAAAGAGATATGGACGAACGAAGTTAGGCAGAAGAACCCGGAACAGGCCAGAAATGCACTGGCGCACTTGTGAAGTGCGCCAGAACAAAAATGCACTGGCGCACTTGTGAAGTGCGCCAGTACAAAAATAGACTGGCGCACTTGGGAAGTGCGCCCGTGCCGAGCCAAGAAACCTGCACAGTTTCTAGAGAGTTCTGTGGTTGGGTGCACCAGTTTGGGGTTTGGGCTTGGTCTTAGGGCTGATTTCTGGAGAGTTCCGAGATCTAAGGGTCCTAAACTAATCTAGGGTTAATCTAAGGGTCTAAAATGCAACCTAATCCTATAAATAAGACCACAACCCTACCCTAATTCATTCATAATTAAACCTAGTAACTAAACTATGGCAAAATGAAACTTGATCATGGCCTCCACAAATCAATGAAGAGGAAAGCAAGCTAATCAACCTCTCTAATCAACTTCTAATCCATTCTAAGCATCTTAATCTTCTTCATTTGGAGTGCAAATTGCTAGTGGTGAGTTTCTATCACTTTGATGATCAATTGTTAAGATAAGTAGATTAGGTGTAATGAGACTTATGGTCTTGAATGCGGATTTGTGAGTTTGAATCATTTGTAATGATATGCTAATCTATGTATAATATTAATCCTATGTTGAATATGTAAGTTTATGCAAGTTGAATATGAGAGTTTATGCAAGTTGGATATGTGGGTTTATGCATAATAAGTAATTGATTTTATGCAAGTTAAGTAGGTGATATTATGCATGATGAGTATGTGATTCTATGCATGCTAAGTATATGATATTATGCAAGTTTAGTATGTGATTCTATGCATGCTAAGTATATGATATTATGCAAGTTTAGTATGTGATTCTATGCATGCTAAGCATATGATATTATGCAAGTTTAGTATGTGATTCTATGCATGCTAAGTATGTGATAATATGCATGATTAATAAGTTGTTTTATGCATATTTAACAAGTGGGTTTATGCATGTTTAACAAGTTCATATGCAAGTTACATGTATGATAATATATGCTATGCAAGTTACATGTTTGTTAATATGCAAGTTACATGTATGTTAATATGCAAGATATGCTATGCAAGTTACATGTTTGTTAATATGCAAGTTACATGTATGTTAATATGCAAGATATGCTATGCAAGTTACATGTTTGTTAATATGCAAGTATGTGAATGCTTATGCAAGTTATGTGTATGCTTAGATGCATGTTTAACATGTTATGCAAGTTGTGAGAATGCTTATATGCAAGTTCAACATGTTATGCAAGTTATGTGTGCTTATGCAAGTTATGTGAATGCTAATATGCAAGTTCAACATGTTATGCAAGTTATGTGTGCTTATGCAAGTTATGTGAATGCTAATATGCAAGTTCAACATGTTATGCAAGATATGTGTATGATAATATGCAAGTTCATATGCAATATGTTATGCAAGTCATGTGCGATAATATGCAAGTTTGGGTTAAATATAGTTGGGTTAATATATGCTCATGTATGCAAGTTGACATTCTCTTAACCCATGACAAAGTTATATGCTAAGATTTGGTTAAACCCATGATGTTGTGATGGATCTTCCCTTTTATTATGTCGTGAAATGAAAACGATTTGTGTGGGGAACGATGGGGTTAATAAAGATGTTAATAAAAGTATGATTGGGTATGATTAAGCATACCATAAAAACAAATTAACATAAGTGGGAATTTACCTATTGAGTTAGGTCTACCCCATGGGAATTTACCTATTGAGTTAGGTCTACCCATGTTATGAAAAACTTGATATTAATTAGGGATAATTAATATAAATTATGGGGGTGATTAATTAGGTGTAATTAATCGACTAAGACACGAGGTTGGACTCAGTTGTAGCGTAAAACTGCCCGGACCCAACCGGCTTAACCAGTTGCTACAAATGTTAGCCCAATGTGAGAGGTCTTAGGCACAAACTAAATACGTGATTAATGTAAAGACACGAGGTTAGACTCGGTTATGACATAAGGCTGCCCGGACCCAACCGGCTTAACCAGCGGTCATAAAAGATAGTCTAATGTGAGAGGTCTTTATGAGGATCACGGTCTTAATTAATTAAGAAACACTTAACCATATAAGCATGTAGTGGGGCTTGAGGGTTAAGTGGGTGCCTTGGGTGGCATGAGAAAACTAGTGGGTTGCCTTGGGTGGCAATAGAAAACACGATTAGAATACTTAACCAAAGTGGAACATGTAATTAAACATGATTAAGGGGTTAAGTAAGTGCCTCGGGTGGCATGTGGGAATTAAGTAAAGGACTTGGGTGTCATGTGGAAATCTAGTGGGTGCCTTGAAAGGTAATTAAAATATGATTAATGACTTAACCAAAGTATTTATAACATGTAAGTAGACATGGTTAAAGGGGTTAAGTGGGATACACTAGATAAAAAAATAACAAGCTTAGGTGGTAGCTTGTGGGGGCCCATCTCAACCAATATCCCAAACGTATCTTTGTGGGCTCGACCCAAGTCGGGTGACGGGACACGCATATTGGGCTTGACTATAAGAGGCCAAAAACGGGTTAGCGGTGGCAACGTAGGACCAACGGGTTTCATATGCGTGTGTGGACCCGGGCTGGTTAGTAAATCGTTGTTACATCGTGTAGATATAAAGCCGTGCACCGTTGATATTATCAGGTTGCCACTTTGGGGAAATGATACACCCCATTGTGGGACCAGCACGGGTATCTACGTTAGGGAGCCGATCGCTTGGGAGTAGTGGGTACACCTAGTAATGATAGGGGCAGACGGCACCTATGTAGGGGTACTAGAAACTACTGGGTAAAAATTACTAAGTACATTTAGTGGGATCAACCTTTAAGTAGGAATTAATCTTAGGTAGGTAAAACTGGTGTGGTGCAGTGTAGGAATTATCTTTGAGTAGGTCTGGGGCGGTGTAATTTAGTAATTATCCTTGGGTGGGTAAATGCGTCTTTACGGTTATCTTAGTTTATCCTAAGTTTGCCAAGCTGCTTGGTGTACCATGCATCCCCAGGCGTTACCGTATATCGACTTATGTCTTCTCTGGTTATTTTAATGATTGTATTGTTAGGGTTATAGGACTCACTCAGACTTATGTCTGACCCCGTTGTTTTTATCTTTTTCCCCCAACCCCAGGTTATTAGAGTGGGCCTGGTGCTAGTGGGCTTTGATCGGATTGCTGTATCTATTCTTTGGAGCTTGGACCGTTGAAGTGAAGCCCAGTTCATCTTTTCTTTTATGGCTATTAGTTATGTAGTGGGATTATGTACTTCTATTTTATCAAGATGGATATTATGTACTTGACTTTGGTTTATGGTTTTGTGATGTAACCAAACATGTATTACTTTCCGCTGCAATGAAATGATGTTTTAAATTTTCAAGTATTACTTATATCTGTCTTGTTGTAATTTTACTGTTCTATATTCACTTAAAATACTTCACCGAAACTAAGGCATTCCCCTGGTATGAGTGACCTTAGCGGACGTGGGGTGTTACACGTGGTATCAGAGCAAAGGTTACCAGAACAGATAAAATTTTTAGAAAAACTATTTTTCTAAGAAAATTTTTGAAGGAGTATTTTCAAAAACATGTCTTTTAAGAGAAAAGTTTTTGAGAGAAAAGCATAATCCCCGATAGCCATATCTTTATCTTTCGAATTCTCCGTTTGAATCTTTTTTTTTCTCTTGTTTTGAGTTTCCCCTCCGTGTGTAGATGATCTTTCTAAGATAGATAAGAATGGAAAACCGCTTCAAGGGACTTAGACGTAAATCAGATTAGAAGTTGGTTCAAGAAGGAGGAGGACTTGTAGGTACTTATTGGATGGACGATGGGAGGAAGGCTCTAATAGTTGTTTGGTTAATAAAGGACGAAGCCTCATTGATGGGAGGTTACGAGTGGAGAATGGGAAGGAGAAGGCTAGTAGTTATCGTTTTGGGAGGAATAGGACACCTTATTAGGATTGACCAAAGAAGCAAGGACAAGGTATGGAATCTTCTGGAGGGTAGTTGTATTCCCTCACGACTAGGGTGCCGGATGGGGATAAGACCGTCTAGGTTGGAATTTGGATTTCTTTATTATCCGATTCGAACTTTATTTGATTTGGACGCATTAAGTTCGTTTATCTCATCATTGTTAGTGAGTCACTGCACTTAGACACCAGTTTAGTAGATGATCCCTTAGTTGTTTCAAACCCAATTGGGCTCCATGATGTGTTTGGGTTTGAAAGTTTCTATACTTAGCATTGAGTTTGGATGTGATGCTTGTTGGGCTTCACGGACTATGGGTTAGTTTTGGGCATGAACTGGTTATCCAGTAGGGGTGCCGTTCTTGATTTTGAAGGGAGAGTTGTTAGGCTTATGACCCGCTTGGGTAACACTCTCGAGATCTCTAGTAATCCCATAGAATCTGTTATGCTAAGTTATCTAGAATCGCTGGACACGTCGGTCGAGAGTTTGCGATCTGTTAGAAGTGGTCCGGGAATACTCGGATGTGTTTGAGAAGGTGAAGGGCTTACCTCCGGAGCGGGAGATTGACTTCCGAATATATCTGGTAAACAATGCCAAACCAGTGACTTGGCCAGTGTGCCACAAGGCTCCTCGTGAGAGGAGGGAACTCCATAAGTAAGTAGGCGATTGCTTGAGAAGGGGTTCATAAGAAGAAGTATATCGGAGTGGGGCGCTCCAGTAGTTTTTGCCATGAAGGCGGATGGGTCCCTCAGACTTTGTGTAGGCTAAAGAGAACTAAATAAACTCACAAAGAAGAATAGACACCCATTGCCAAAGATTGATGATCTCTTTGATCAGTTGGTTGGCGCCTCAGTATTTTCGCAGTTGGACTAAGCCACATGGTTTCGTCAGTTGAGAGTGGCTGACGATAGTATAGAGAAGATTGCCTTTAGGACTCCGGATGGTTTTATGAGTGGCTGGTGGTGCTATTTGGTTTGACGAACGCCCCCGCATACTTTGTTGATTGGAAGAGAAGGGTGTTCAGGGAGTACCTAAATAAGTTTGTGATGGCCTTTGTAAATGACATCTTGGTCTTTTCAAGGAGCGTAATAAGTTTTCGTATGTGCTCAATAGGGTGAGCAAAGCCAGTTATAGGATAAACGGTGGTTTTGGAGCGAGACTGGCGAGGACATCCAAAGTTGGTCAAAGGCTTAATTGTTTAGCCATTATTATTATTATTTTTAGTATCATCTCACGTAGGTTGCCTGAACTCGAAGGAGATGTCCCTTGGGTGTTTGTCTGATATTGGTTTCGGCCTTTGGGGCTTGCATTTGGGGGATGTCGAATTCGTCTAGGGTGGTCTGCGTGAGAGATGGACAGTTGTGACGATTTTGGATAGGATTCTTAGCATCTTATGAGTTTGAGATAGCGTATACCCCTAACAAGGGAAACAGGGTAGTAGACGCCTTAAGAAGAAAAAGGTTGTCCGTTGAACTATAGAGTTTAGAATTTATTTCTATGTTTGACTTTAGACCTTCCGTTGACTTTGTACCCGGTTTTGCTAGCCTCCTTGGAGGTTAGGCCTACTCTTTTAGGCGGATTGGCGGAGCACAGCGAGACGACCCACAGTTGGATGAGTTAGTAGAGAAGCTCACGAGGAGAGGGTCGTCCAGCATTTTGAATAAGATACACCCTAGATGGTAAGGGGTGGTTGCGTAGAGACGGTAGACTTTGTGTACCGCAAGACGAGAATTTAAGGAAGGCTATACTTGATGATGCACATCGGTCGAAGATGACCATTCATCCCGGTAGGGACAAGATGTACCAAGACATGAGGCGAGTTTTCTTTTTGGCCAATATGAAGAAAGACGCGGCCAAGTATGTCGCTAGATGCTTGGTATGCTAACAAGTGAAAGTGGAACAGAAGAAACCCGGAGGGTTGCTTCACCCGTTGGAAGTTCCGAAATAGGAAGTAGGATAGTGCCTCGTTGGATAACCGAAATCAAGGAAGGGTAATACGGGGATTGGGCTTATGGTAGATAGACTTACTAAGTGTGCCCATTTCATACCCGTGAAGAGCAAGAGGACTATTCCATGTCTAGCTTCAGTTTACCTTCAAGGGATTATTAGATTGCATGGTGTACCTCCCAGTATAGTGAGCGATCGAGATCCTATCTTCACTAGTGAGTTTTGGAGAAGTTTGCAAGAGGCGGTAGGGACTCAGTTGTGTTTGAGCACCGCATCTCATCCTCAGACGGACGGTCAGACCAAGAGGGTGAACCGTATCTAGAACATCTTTTGAGGTTATGTATTTTGGATTTTGGAGGTACATGGGAAGAGCATCTTCCGTTGGTGGAGTTCGCATATAATAGCAGCTTTCAGTCCAGTATTGGTATGGCTCCTTTCAAAGCTCTTTATGGAAGGCCTTGTCGATCTCCTACATGTTGGTGGGAATCTACGGATAAGATCTTGCTTGGGCCAGATATGGTTAGAGAGACTTCAGAGAAGATGGGTTGGATTCGAAGAAGGATGAAAGCGGCGGAATCTTATGCGGACAAGAGGAGAACAGAGCTTGAGTTTGATATTAGGACATGCTTTTTATCAAGGTGTCTCCATTACGGAATGTGGTTCACTTTGGATCTGTTAGGAAGTGAGTACCAAGGTTTGTAGGGCCATTTCCCATTAAGGAAAGAATTGGACGGATGGCATATAGAGTGGAGTTGCCTGACAGACTTAGTGGTGTACCAGATGTATTTCATGTGTCCCATTTGAGGAAGTGCTTACATGAGACCGCTGAGGTGGTAGAGCCGAGTTTGCTTAAAGAAGTAGAGTTAGAGCACGATGAGACGATTCGACGAGCTCCTACTCGCATCATTGGGCCAGAGACTAGGAAGTTGAGGAACAGAGAAGTTCAGCTAGTTAGAATGCTACTTGGGAGACGGAAGCGAAGATGCGTTCTTTGTATCCATTTCTTTTGGAGAGTATGTCTTTTAACTTCTCCTTTATCGCTTGCCTAGTACTTATCTTATCTTTAGTAGGTCCTCTCGTTAGTCCTGTTTGACCTTTAGATAGGGAAAACCTATGGTTGAAACATGTGTTTGAGACATGTTATGGTTGATGGATGCAAGTGGATGCAAGTGTTTGCTAGTGGTTGCTCGTGGATGCATATATACACACTCTAGGCACTAGATCGGCTCAATCACTTCATATTGCATATTGCATAAAATTGTGTGTAGTTAGCTATATTGATGGATGTATAATGATTGTGTTATCATATGGATGATGCATTTTGGTGAATGATTGTGCACTCATATAGATACGGTATGTGTCGATAGGGTTATCTCGCATACATATTGGATGCATGGCACTATCATGGTTTGCATATGTTCGTACATTAGATAGGGAACATATACACACACTTTTCGCATATGCTCATACATCATTAGAAATTGTTTAAGGACAATGGATGCCCTTGTTTGATGGATTGAGTAGATGGTTGTTTGGATGGTAGGATATGCATTCTCCTCAGCTTAGAGATTTCGGGGACGAAATCCTTTAAGGAGGGGAGAATGTAACACCCCGAATTTCGGTTAATGCTAAAATTCACTAATTACAGAATTAATAATCTCAGATGTGAGAATTGGGGGAAAACGGGCTGCGTCATTGCGTTCGTCTCGGAAAAATACGCGAAATAGAGTCCGAGTTTTCGAGAATCGGAGTCCGTATGAAAGAGATATGGACGAACGAAGTTAGGCAGAAGAACCCGGAACAGGCCAGAAATGCACTGGCGCACTTGTGAAGTGCGCCAGAACAAAAATGCACTGGCGCACTTGTGAAGTGCGCCAGTACAAAAATAGACTGGCGCACTTGGGAAGTGCGCCCGTGCCGAGCCAAGAAACCTGCACAGTTTCTAGAGAGTTCTGTGGTTGGGTGCACCAGTTTGGGGTTTGGGCTTGGTCTTAGGGCTGATTTCTGGAGAGTTCCGAGATCTAAGGGTCCTAAACTAATCTAGGGTTAATCTAAGGGTCTAAAATGCAACCTAATCCTATAAATAAGACCACAACCCTACCCTAATTCATTCATAATTAAACCTAGTAACTAAACTATGGCAAAATGAAACTTGATCATGGCCTCCACAAATCAATGAAGAGGAAAGCAAGCTAATCAACCTCTCTAATCAACTTCTAATCCATTCTAAGCATCTTAATCTTCTTCATTTGGAGTGCAAATTGCTAGTGGTGAGTTTCTATCACTTTGATGATCAATTGTTAAGATAAGTAGATTAGGTGTAATGAGACTTATGGTCTTGAATGCGGATTTGTGAGTTTGAATCATTTGTAATGATATGCTAATCTATGTATAATATTAATCCTATGTTGAATATGTAAGTTTATGCAAGTTGAATATGAGAGTTTATGCAAGTTGGATATGTGGGTTTATGCATAATAAGTAATTGATTTTATGCAAGTTAAGTAGGTGATATTATGCATGATGAGTATGTGATTCTATGCATGCTAAGTATATGATATTATGCAAGTTTAGTATGTGATTCTATGCATGCTAAGTATATGATATTATGCAAGTTTAGTATGTGATTCTATGCATGCTAAGCATATGATATTATGCAAGTTTAGTATGTGATTCTATGCATGCTAAGTATGTGATAATATGCATGATTAATAAGTTGTTTTATGCATATTTAACAAGTGGGTTTATGCATGTTTAACAAGTTCATATGCAAGTTACATGTATGATAATATATGCTATGCAAGTTACATGTTTGTTAATATGCAAGTTACATGTATGTTAATATGCAAGATATGCTATGCAAGTTACATGTTTGTTAATATGCAAGTTACATGTATGTTAATATGCAAGATATGCTATGCAAGTTACATGTTTGTTAATATGCAAGTATGTGAATGCTTATGCAAGTTATGTGTATGCTTAGATGCATGTTTAACATGTTATGCAAGTTGTGAGAATGCTTATATGCAAGTTCAACATGTTATGCAAGTTATGTGTGCTTATGCAAGTTATGTGAATGCTAATATGCAAGTTCAACATGTTATGCAAGTTATGTGTGCTTATGCAAGTTATGTGAATGCTAATATGCAAGTTCAACATGTTATGCAAGATATGTGTATGATAATATGCAAGTTCATATGCAATATGTTATGCAAGTCATGTGCGATAATATGCAAGTTTGGGTTAAATATAGTTGGGTTAATATATGCTCATGTATGCAAGTTGACATTCTCTTAACCCATGACAAAGTTATATGCTAAGATTTGGTTAAACCCATGATGTTGTGATGGATCTTCCATTTTATTATGTCATGAAATGAAAACGATTTGCGTGGGGAACGATGGGGTTAATAAAGATGTTAATAAAAGTATGATTGGGTATGATTAAGCATACCATAAAAACAAATTAACATAAGTGGGAATTTACCTATTGAGTTAGGTCTACCCCATGGGAATTTACCTATTGAGTTAGGTCTACCCATGTTATGAAAAACTTGATATTAATTAGGGATAATTAATATAAATTATGGGGGTGATTAATTAGGTGTAATTAATCGACTAAGACACGAGGTTGGACTCAGTTGTAGCGTAAAACTGCCCGGACCCAACCGGCTTAACCAGTTGCTACAAATGTTAGCCCAATGTGAGAGGTCTTAGGCACAAACTAAATACGTGATTAATGTAAAGACACGAGGTTAGACTCGGTTATGACATAAGGCTGCCCGGACCCAACCGGCTTAACCAGCGGTCAGAAAAGATAGTCTAATGTGAGAGGTCTTTATGAGGATCACGGTCTTAATTAATTAAGAAACACTTAACCATATAAGCATGTAGTGGGGCTTGAGGGTTAAGTGGGTGCCTTGGGTGGCATGAGAAAACTAGTGGGTTGCCTTGGGTGGCAATAGAAAACACGATTAGAATACTTAACCAAAGTGGAACATGTAATTAAACATGATTAAGGGGTTAAGTAAGTGCCTCGGGTGGCATGTGGGAATTAAGTAAAGGACTTGGGTGTCATGTGGAAATCTAGTGGGTGCCTTGAAAGGTAATTAAAATATGATTAATGACTTAACCAAAGTATTTATAACATGTAAGTAGACATGGTTAAAGGGGTTAAGTGGGATACACTAGATAAAAAAATAACAAGCTTAGGTGGTAGCTTGTGGGGGCCCATCTCAACCAATATCCCAAACGTATCTTTGTGGGCTCGACCCAAGTCGGGTGACGGGACACGCATATTGGGCTTGACTATAAGAGGCCAAAAACGGGTTAGCGGTGGCAACGTAGGACCAACGGGTTTCATATGCGTGTGTGGACCCGGGCTGGTTAGTAAATCGTTGTTACATCGTGTAGATATAAAGCCGTGCACCGTTGATATTATCAGGTTGCCACTTTGGGGAAATGATACACCCCATTGTGGGACCAGCACGGGTATCTACGTTAGGGAGCCGATCGCTTGGGAGTAGTGGGTACACCTAGTAATGATAGGGGCAGACGGCACCTATGTAGGGGTACTAGAAACTACTGGGTAAAAATTACTAAGTACATTTAGTGGGATCAACCTTTAAGTAGGAATTAATCTTAGGTAGGTAAAACTGGTGTGGTGCAGTGTAGGAATTATCTTTGAGTAGGTCTGGGGCGGTGTAATTTAGTAATTATCCTTGGGTGGGTAAATGCGTCTTTACGGTTATCTTAGTTTATCCTAAGTTTGCCAAGCTGCTTGGTGTAGCCATGCATCCCCAGGCGTTACCGTATATCGACTTATGTCTTCTCTGGTTATTTTAATGATTGTATTGTTAGGGTTATAGGACTCACTCAGACTTATGTCTGACCCCGTTGTTTTTATCTTTTTCCCCCAACCCCAGGTTATTAGAGTGGGCCTGGTGCTAGTGGGCTTTGATCGGATTGATGTATCTATTCTTTGGAGCTTGGACCGTTGAAGTGAAGCCCAGTTCATCTTTTCTTTTATGGCTATTAGTTATGTAGTGGGATTATGTACTTCTATTTTATCAAGATGGATATTATGTACTTGACTTTGGTTTATGGTTTTGTGATGTAACCAAACATGTATTACTTTCCGCTGCAATGAAATGATGTTTTAAATTTTCAAGTATTACTTATATCTGTCTTGTTGTAATTTTACTGTTCTATATTCACTTAAAATACTTCACCGAAACTAAGGCATTCCCCTGGTATGAGTGACCTTAGCGGACGTGGGGTGTTACACAATAATTCCGGTGGAAGGAAGTGAGGTGCGGCGTGAGGTAAAATGATGGTAGGAGGAATGGTATCGGTCTGTACTGGGTTATTTTAATGGAGGAGCTGACGGACGCAAAGCATTTTGCATAAAGGAAAAAAAATGATGAAAAGGGAAAATGGACGGGCGAACGAGATTACAAAGGAGACGACAACAGGTTTTGTGAAGGAAACCATTGGGGAAGAAGGGTAGGAGAGCGGATGGGCTGAAGTTTATAAGTGGGATGGATTATTATTTTTGAAAAAAAGTAAATTGCAGGCGGAAGTGGGCACAAGGCGGGAGCTGCCTTTTGTGTAGTATGATAGTAAATTGGGAGGAAAAAGGGACACGTTGCTGTGCTTTTTCCATGTAAGAGTTAAAACATGGGGACGTTGGTCCCGGCATTGGCGTGCAAAGGGAATAACAAAAGGATGGGTTTCGTAGTGACTAGTGATACATTTGGGCAACGAAGAACGTCGGCCTATTAATAAATAAGGTGACATTGGAATGGTATCGACAGGCGTAACCGTGTCTAACTGGAGGATTGGAATCTGACTAGAAACAGTCATCATCACAACGAACGTAAACCAAGGTGAGTTAAACTCACTCAGCTTCTCCCCATTTATATTTTATATAAATCGGGTTTTATAATTGTGTGCTATCATTGTTATTAGTTGGTCGGTTGTTTGTTCGTTGCTGATTTTATATTCGTATATGGCCTGATATAGTTGTTATTTATAACGATTAAATCCAATTGAGGTAGCTTACCTCAGTGGCTACGTTTATAACACCATAAACGTTATAAATAAATAATTTAATGCTTGCATTTTTATTTTTAGCATAGTATAGACTGTTACATTTATTATCGACCGTCATTATTAAACTGTTCATGTCGTGGAAACCGTATATTGATTGGCCATTTTGAACTGAATAACGTCATCAATATGATTATATTGTTTGTTATGTAATGTGAAATTGGTTTATATTTCACGTTTGGTACTATAGTAACCATTTGCCTCTTTAGTAACGTCAATTAAAAAAATGATTTTTCGAAATCAATATAAAATTGATTCCGAGTGTTTTCAAAATTATGAATATATTTTTTACGGATTTGAAATACGATTTTGTAAAGATTATAGTCAATGTAAAATATACAATTTTTATAAATATATAAAATACAACTAAGAGAGATGTAATATACATTAAATAAATGTTTAAACGATAAAATTTATCGTGTTGCCTATTTAAAATGTTGAAATAGTTTTGTAATGGCCTTAATGGTCGTGAAGGAAGTTTAAATCGATTTCAAAATATCGAGATGGAATAAGCGAATCATGGATGTACTAGAGTTTATAAGAGAGCTTAGAGAGTGATATTTTTGTGATAAAGGATCATTTTGACGAATGGTGTTTAAATGATACGAAATGTGATTTAATATCATTTCGTGAATAAAGTTAAGAAATCGACAGATTTAAAATGAGTGGTGATTTGGAAATTGGATTTCATATTTTAAATGCGATCAAAGTTGAAAATACCAATATGAATTTAAAAATGAAATTTTTAAATGAGATTTAGTTAAATAAATGGAACTGAGTTTATTCCGAGGTTCGGAATGTGATATTTTGAAGGTTGGAATGTTAACTGAAGGCAGGATTTTAAATGAAGTTAAAGTTTTGGATAACGACGATGAATATTGGTTGTCAAAATGAAAATGAGATTTTCAATGAAGTTAAAAACAAGAAAATGAAAACGAATGGCAAGTTTTTGTAATTAAATTACAAAAGATGTTATAAATAGAAATTGAAAGTTTTGAAAAAAGAATCGAGTTAGCAAATAAAAGTAAGGGTTAATGAATGTGATTTGTAACATTTGTTACAAATGAGACGAACCATTTTTGGACATGAGATTGTACAAAGAACTATTATATGTTTTCTAGACAAAGAGGGTCGAGTATGATTTAAAGGGAGTGTGGTAAATATAAGTTGAATTGTTTAATAATTATCAATATGAGGATTTGAAAAGATATCAACACATTAAGGGTGTAAGATATTAATATAAAATTTATAAAAAGCTTTGTTTTTAAACCAATGGAAATTAAGTTATTGAAGATAATTTTTATAAGGATTCTATTTATAATAGAATCGAAGCTCATATCATATTGTAAAGGATTATCAACATAATTCAAAAGAGATAAGGAGAGTTTACTTAATAATTAGTTAAGTAAATGTGGTCGAGATTTAAATAAGATTTCCAAAGGGAACGTGTGGTTAATAAACTTCTATTATTTCTGAAGATATGAATGTTGTTGGTCAAGGTATGAGAGGTAAATGAAATACCCCAACTTGAACAACTGCATGATTATCCCAAAGTGATATTAGTTTATAAACGAGAGTAGCTGAGGAAAACATAAGATATGATTTTCGAAAATGAAATTATAAACTGTTGTGAAAGTTTATAAGTTGAAACAAAATAAATTTGGCGAATATTCTTATTTTATAATAAGAAGTAAAAGCGATGTTTCAAATATTGGAAAGTTTAAAGGAGATAACCAACGGACGGTTTGTTAGAGAGGCTAAATGATACTGAGTATTGAATCAGTGAACCCATTTTCTTTTATGGATGAATGACTGTTTTATTTGATAGTTAAATCACCGACTATCAAATTTGGCCCATACGATTGTTGTTACGGAAAGACCGGGATCGAATTTATATTCGAAAACCATTCCGTCCAGCAAATACGAATACGTAAAGATGCTGATTCAAGATGGAGCTGGAGAAGACTGTGAATCTTCATAAGCGGAAGGATTGCTTAAAATCTCTGATTACAAGCAGAGATAAACTTTGATTCTGTCATGGTTGAGATCCACGGATTCGCAAGGACTTCTCGCTACTGATTCTCAGGGTGAATCCTAGGATGCAGTAGGAGGGTGCCTTCGGTTCATCCTGTTCCTGGGTGACTTGTATGGATGGATGTCTGACAGAGTATTTCCATAAAGGTCACGTTCATTGATTTCTCCAACCGTACCAAGAGTGGAAGCGGAGAAGGAAACTTCTTTAGCTAACACGTAATGTATTGTTGTAGACATCAATTAGTGATTGTCGATGGATCTGACGATGTGGCATTCGAAGTGAATGTGATGTGCTGATAAAGCGTAGCCTCAAGCCTCATCAACCGGGAAATGACAAAAATCGGGCAGGCAGCATGGCTATGTGGGTCGCTCCCATTTGGGTGTATAATCACCTATCTAAAGAAAAATCCATTTCCTTCGTTAATCTATTTCGATGCTGTCCCTTTTCGGGAAACAGTGGTTTGAGCCCAACCGTTGGTGATATACATTCGATACACTCAAGAGAAATGAGTGGTCGGTCATGTGAGGGCCGGGTTGCAAGACGGTCTTGTTGAACCCAGTGTATTCGCCTCTAGAGATACACTATCGGTAGGTGGTCCCATACCTTGTCAAGGTCGGAACCCAATTTCCAATAAGCGCCGCGGTTTTGATTCTATACTATATATGTAGAGCGTGAGATGCAAGCGTTCTGCTAGATTGTTATTTACTTGTATTTAGACATTATTATAATATCAGGAAAGATATTGATTTCAAAAATGTTTTGGGTTATCTAAGGTAAAAACCGTCCGTACTTATGTGTGTATTTGGTCTTACGATTATCCTTTTCTTTCGAAAAGATTTTAACTTAAAAATCCAGTTGTGTGTTACCCTTAAACTGTGCGAGTTTTTTCTCACTCTGGTTCACCAGACTCACCCGATGTTTTGTAAATGCTCGGGTTAGCCCGGGTTGTTCAGTTTCTCGAATGTTGTGAAGAGACGAGTTGGAGGAGTTTAGACGTATGGTTATATATATAGCTACTATTCCGCTGTGTGTTTTGTATATGGGACAGATGATTATAACTGTCCAGAGATGTTGATGTACTCTGATATTGTAAGTATTTTTAAAAGCTCTCAATAAAGATTTATTTCTATATTATACTTTGTACCGCTGCGATGTGAGACTCTGATTCTGTGTTGTGTTGATTCTTCTTCTTCTTCTATTCTTATATTTCTTTCTTTCTTATCTCACCCTCTAAATTATTTCTCATAACTATCCGGTGTTTCGGTGTTTGGAAGGTCGGCATGAGTTACGGTAAAGGTATTTATGTCGATTTTCAGGGCTGGAAATCCCCGGGTCATTACAGTGGTATCAGAGCTATTGGTTTAGTAATAACCTTGGCTCTGTTGTGTAACTCGATAAAGATGGGGTTAGTAATACCTTAGATCGAGTTGAGTACATATATATGAGAGCATATTTGTAAATTTTATATACAAATGTTTTATGTTTTGTAAAGAGGGTAAATGAAATAATTTTACCCGAAATATATCTTTATATAAAAAGGAATAATTTTGGTATTAAGATATTGTGAGTTGGTTGGTTTGAATAAATTAATATTGAATTAAAAATTTTGAATTGAAACTTAACTGGGTAAAGTATAATACCGAACGAAATTAATATGGAAAGTAAATGGATAATTGATCGAGTGCTAATTGATTGATATTGAAATATGTTAAACTAAAGTAAATATTAAATCGAATGTGAAATTCTATTGATTTAGTTGAATATTGTTACATTGCTTGTTGATTGGTGTTGAATGGGTGTTAGATTGGTTGAATATAAATTCATCAACAGTTTAACAATAAAGTTGAATGAATTGGAAATTAAATTTCAGTACAATTAAAGAAGAATGAAACTGCATATGGATTAAAATAAATGATTTAAACCTCCATTTGCAAATGAATTGATATTTATGTTGATTTTGGAAATTTATGTGATTATACATGTTGGTAAATGAGATATCATATATCATGAAATTGTTACTCATATGTCAAACTGAGTTGAGTACAGGTGCCAGATGAATTTGAGGATTAGATTTTGGTCGAGTAGATCGCGATAAATAGAGCAAGTAAGCTCAGTAACGCTCATAAAAAGGTACGCCTACGCGAAAATATAAATTTTGGATTTGGTTTTTGGTTTTTTTTTTTTTGCTTTCCGACCGTATGGGTCGATGAATATATTTTATTTGTTCCTGCGATATTGCAGATGTCACTCCGTGCAGGGGAGACTCTGCCGAATTTTTTCGGGAATTTAAAGTGTTAGAAATTTTTTGATATTTTTTGAAATATTTATTTATGATGTTGAATTGGTTTTTAATTTTAAAATAAATTTGGATTTGGAAGTTAACGGGTTTGTAACGTTCTTTCTTGACTTAGCAATTTCGAGGACGAAATTATTTTAAGGAGGGAAGAATGTAATGTCCCTATTTTTGGTAGCCAAATATTTTATTTAATTTATTATTATAAATTTTGTATTTGGAATATTAATGGATTTTAATATTTCATTCGTTATTTAAACGAAGTTTGAACGTTATATATTTATATAATTATAATTCAAGTTCGAAATGACTCGTAGTTCCTAATATTGAATTTTTAACTTCAACTGAATATACAGGATTCAATAAAAGCCAGATTTCTGTGAAACAAGGAACGTTGGGACCGTGTCGATGATAATTTTCATATGAAAGAAAAAAATCCAGATTTTGTATTGTAAATTGTAAGTTATGGCCAAATCAAATTTTGAAATAGTCGCTATGGAAAATCGTTATTAAAATATACGCGTTAAAATAGCTGTTTTGCAAACGGACTCAGATTTCGACAAAATTAGTTTCATTAGAACCGTATCGTTAAATTATTGTATGATGTTAAATGGCGTGGCAAACCGGTGTCGTATGTGACCACGGCAGCCACAAACGCTCGTTCAATTTCTATAGCGCGTAGTTAAATTAATAAAGGGATTTTTTGTGGTTAACTTGAGCAGAAGATCGAATTAAGCCACGAAACCAGTTCCATTGAGTTCGTATCGTCGATTAGAGTCAGGAAAGGTATATAGTTTGTTATTTTTGGAGATCGGATAATTTGGCGTTAAAAAGGGTATTGCGGTGCGCGTAAAAATAGCTTACCGGGGAAACAGTCTCAGAATGCGACGAAACTAGTGCCGTTGGGTTCGTATTGTAGAATTATTATACGATTACAAGGTTTCAAGTCGATATGATTTATCTGGTGATCGAGAAAAAGTTAAACGCGTGTTGATTTCCGGTTTTATGAAGGAATTTTTTTCTAACGATGTCGGATTTCGACGAAACTTGTCCCATTGGGTCCGGAATATTTTTTTACACTAAGATTAGCCTTTTTATCAGAAAACAGAAACTTTATATGATGGTTTTTAACATGATTTCTCCACAACGAAGTTTCACGCATTATAATATTATTAAAATCCATCCCATTTTTCTTTCCAATTTTCTTGTGTGGCCAAGTTGTGAACACGTTGTGGAGCTTTGCATCCCAAAACCATTTCCTTGCGTCCCAAAGCATTTAGTTCCTTGATTGACAATCCTTCTACATACCGTAATACCCAAGATAATTTTGGGAATCCTCATCACGCCACACAGCTAGTCTGCTTTAACTATAGCACCCTACTTGTACAAACCTATTTTCTTATATATTTATATATATTTCTACCGTGGTGGCCACGTAACTTTCTTCTATATAAACACTTGCTTCCTCTTCTCAATTTCCAACTGAAACGCAAGACTTCCTCGGTGTATAAAAAAAAACATTTCGCGGTTCACTGTAGATGCAAGGTTGAGCCCGTGTGTCGCATTTTTAAGGAGGAGGCCGAGTTCTTCATATTAAAGTGGAAGATGAGAAGCTTGGGAAGTGGCGGTGGATGGTGGGTTCAGGAGATATGAGGTGGAAGGATACGTACATGGAGTAAAATTCAGCAGGTGGTGTGAGTTTTATGAACATGGGAAGTGAGAAAAAGGAAAACATGATGGTCTGTTGAAGCAAGAAGGGGGTTTGCAGTTCAAAACGAGGAGAAGTGGCGTGGTCTCTGAAGAAGGATGGAGCATGGGGGTGTCGAACTAACGTAGGTGACGCTCCGGTGATAGATAATAATTCCGGTGGAAGGAAGTGAGGTGCGGCGTGAGGTAAAATGATGGTAGGAGGAATGGTATCGGTCTGTACTGGGTTATTTTAATGGAGGAGCTGACGGACGCAAAGCATTTTGTGTAGAGGAAAAAAAATGATGAAAAGGGAAAATGGACGGGCGAACGAGATTGCAAAGGAGACGACAACAGGTTTTGTGTAGGAAACCATTGGGGAAGAAGGGTACGAGAGCGGATGGGCGGAAGTTTATAAGTGGGCTGGATTATTAAAAAGAAAAAAGTAAATTGCAGGCGGAAGTGGGCACAAGGTGGGAGCCGCCTTTTGTGTAGTATGAAAGTAAATTGCGAGGAAAAAGGGACACGTTGCTGTGCTTTTTCCATGCAAGAGTTAAAAACATGGGGAGGTTGGTCACGACATTGGTGTGCAAAGGGAATAACAGAAGGATGGGTTTCGTAGTGACTAGTGATACATTTGGGCAACGAAGAACGTCGGCCTATTAATAAATAAGGTGACATTGGAATGGTATCGACAGACATAACCGTTTGTAACTAGAGGATTGGAATCTGACTAGAAACAGTCATCATCACGACGAACGTAAACCAAGGTGAGTTAAACTCACTCAGCTTCTCCCCATTTATATTTTATATGAATCGGGTTTTATGATTGTGTGCTATCATTGTTATTAGTTGGTCGGTTGTTTGTTCGTTGCTGATTTTATATTCATATATGGCCTGATATAGTTGTTATTTATAACGATTAAATCCAATTGAGGTAGCTAACCTCAGTGGCTACGTTTATAACACTATAAACGTTATAAATAAATAATTTAATGCTTGCATTTTTATTTTTAGCATAGTGTAGACTGTTACATTTATTATCGACCGTCATTATTAAACTATTCCTGTCATGGAAACCGTATATTGATTGGCCATTTTGAACTGAATAACGTCATCAATATGATTATATTGTTTGTTATGTAATGTGAAATTGGTTTATATTTCACGTTTGGTACTATAGTAACCATTTGCCTCTTTAGTACCGTCAATTAAAAAAAATGATTTTTCGAAATCAATATAAAATGGATTCCGAGTGTTTTCAAAATTATGAATATATTTTTTATGGATTTGAAATACGATTTTGTAAAGATTATAGTCGATGTAAAATGTACAATTTTTATAAATATATAAAATACAACTAAGATAGATGTAATATATATTAAATAAATGTTTAAACGATAAAATTTATCGTGTTGGCTATTTAAAATGTTGAAATAGTTTTGTAAAGGCCTTAATGGTCGTGAAGGAAGTTTAAATCGATTTCAAAATATCGAGATGGAATAAGCGAATCATGGATGTACTAGAATTTATAAGAGAGCTTTGAGAGTGATATTTTTGGGATAAAGGATCATTTTGACGAATGGTGTTTAAATGATACGAAATGTGATTTAATATCATTTCGTGAATAAAGTTAACAAATCGACAGATTTTAAATGAGTGGTGATTTGGAAATGGTATTTCATATTTTAAATGGGATCAAAGTTGAAAATACCAATATGAATTTAAAAATGAAATTTTTAAATGAGATTTAGTTAAATAAATGGAACTGAGTTTATTCCGAGGTTCGGAATGTGATATTTTGAAGGTTGGAATGTTAACTGAAGGCAGGATTTTAAATGAAGTTAAAGTTTTGGATAACGACGATGAATATTGGTTGTCAAAATGAAAATGAGATTTTCAATGAAGTTAAAAACAAGAAAATGAAAACGAATGGCAAGTTTTTGTAATTAAATTACAAAAGATATTATAAATAGAAATTGAAAGTTTTGAAAATAGAATCGAGTTAGTGTAATAACCCGGAAAATGTGAACAAATTTAAAATTTTTAAAACTGGTTATTACCAAAGAATTTGAATAATTGAAATAGCATATTTCAATAAAATAATGAATTGGGGCTAGTATGGCAGTTTGAAATTTTGGATACAAACTTTGTCTGACTGTACCGGGTGAAAAATATAACGAATTTTATCGAAACTGAAAATATTTAAATCTGTTTATGAATACCTTTCTAACGAATCTGAAAAATTGAAGTTTCATAATGGGAATCAAAAGTTATGGCCAAATGAATTTTCAGAAAGGTCGCTATATAGCATATATAGCCCTTGAAAATAGATATTTTGCATACAACATCAGAATTCGATGAAACCACTTTTATTGGGTCCGGGATGTCAAATCATTGCTAGGTTTCGAATTTCATAATTTTTGAAGCTAGTATGTGAGTGGGGCAAAAGAAAATGTAATTGGTCAATTTCTGCTAAAATGGATCGACCTTAAAATGGACATTTTGCATATGATCTCAGAATTTCACGAAACTGGTTTTGTTGGGACCGTATCCTCAAAACAAAGCCAGATTTATTTTTCTGGAATTTTTCGATTCAGTCTGTGGCCCTGGCAATTTGGAATGTGCGTTCAAATTAAATATTGAATGTTTTATATTTTAATTTGAAAAATAACTGACTGTAACAGTCGAAATGGCTAACGAAACATATCCCATTGTGTCCGGAATGGGGTTATTTAGCTAGGGGCGACAGTCGTTGGGTTCGGATTGGTGTTCGTTTGTAAAAACACTATTTAAAATTTCCTATAAATCCTTGGCCAATAGGATTTTTTCTTTCAAAAAAAAAATAAAAAATAAAAATCACGAAAAACCCTAGCCGCCTCTCACTCTCGACGGTCCATCGAGCTCCGTCCTTCTCTCCCTTTTTCCGGCCGCCACCGCAACCTACAGCCGACGCCACCACCACCACTCGACTCGCCTTCGCCCCCTCTTCACATCCGACCCCGACACGACCCCCACCATCACCTCCTCCGCCTGAATCGAAGCCAGGAAGTCATCGACTTCCCAACGCCGCCGCCGCTCCGATCTGCCGCCGCACCCCCTCAAACCGCCAGCGCCGTGAAGCCCTTGCCGTCCCCTTCCACGTCAGCACCCCCGATCGTCCCCACGTGCCACCGTTTTCGCGAAAATCCCAAACCTAGTTCTGAACGAAATATAAAGGTTCGACCTTTATTATTCTGAATTGAAAATAACACTTCTAAGTGTTGCAAAACTTTGAAAAATAATATCTTTTTCGTTCGTTAATGAAATTTGATGAAACAGGAGACACCGTGACGGCAAGGAGGCTCTCTACCATCTAGTAGAAGCCGCGGATTTTTCTGATCTTCCTACGATTTTTAGCACTGCAAAAACCAATGTGAGGAATCTGAACTAAATTGTGTGAATGGAATCGTGTTGTATAAATTATATAAGCGAAGTGTAAATTATATACGCATTGTATACCTCATGTACATGTGTTGTATAAGTTATATTAGCAATGTATAAATTATACAAGCGTTGTATGAAACATATATGCTTTGAATTGTGATGAAATGCAAGTGAATTATAGAAATAATATATATATATATATATATACTCCCCTCGTCCACAGACCATGGACGATATTTATTGCTTGTGATTGACGTGATATTATATGGTATGACGAATGGTTAGAAATAATTGTTTGTGGTTGATATTGTGGTTGAAAAATACCTTTGTGGTTGAAAAATACCCTCTTGTGGTTGAAACAAATTAGAATAGGATTGTGGAATTGAAAATAAAACATGTCTCCTGCGTGCGAACAAGATGCCTGATCCCCATTGTCAAAAACCGCGAGGTTTTAAGGTAGAGCGAGGAGCCATACTAGGGACGGTCCCGGTTTTAACTACCCTGCCGTTATGCTGCCGAAATTTTCTGAAAAATTCATGTGTTAGAATAATTTTCATTCGTTGAAATTAATTACATATGTTGAAACCAATATTCATGTGTTGAGTTGAAATTCATTCGTTGAATCGAAATTCATGTGTTGAATATTATTTGAATTTGAACAAATAGCTTTAGCGATAAAAATCACATTTTTATATATACACGAACTATAAAGAATATTCATGTGTTGAGTTGAAATTCATTCGTTGAATCGAAATTCATGTGTTGAATATTATTTGAATTTGAACAAATAGCTTTAGCGATAAAAATCACATTTTTATATATACATGAACTATAGAGAATATTCATGTGTTGAAGTGTAATTCATTCGTTGAATTGAAATTCATGTGTTGAATGTTATCATATTTTAAAATAAAATGAATAGACAATAAAAACTACATCTTTATTGTGAATATGAAGTGTTAAAAACATTCGCGTGTTGAATAAATATTTTTGATGATAAAAATATTTCTTTTATCATGTATACGCTTTGATAAAAATACACACGTGTTGAAATAAATAATAGTTTGCTAGAAATGTTATTATTAGCTTTGTTCTGCATATATATACATGTGTTGAACAGGGAAAATGGATTAGCTGTAGAGTATAGAAATTATTTGCGTGCCCGACAAATAGGTAAACCTTTATGAGTTGGCTGCGCAATTTTATTTTTATATCAACTCCTGTGAATGCCATTGGATGCGGAGTGCTGGTTGTTCTGTGTGAAATAATAAACATCGCCATAGGATGGTAACAATTAATTTTGAACTACACTACATGGCATACTTCTTGACGATAGGCATACTTCATCATATTCCACATAAGCAATTGGAGCTTGTGTGACGAGGTGGAAGATTTACCATACGAGCGAGAGGCTTGTATGGCGATGATTTTATATTACAGGTTGAACTGATGACTGATATGGACTATATAAAATATAACGATAAATTGCCAGATTAATAAAAAACCCACACGGCTCTTGAGTTGACAATAATCACGTCTCTCCAGTTATTAGATACGGCACATGGACTATTTATTTCCACACGGAGCGGGGTGACGAGAATTTATACTCTGGAGTTATTATCTATACACGCTCCCCCGTAAACACCAGAATATATCACTATAAATATGTGGATGCTTTTTAGGATTTATTGGGTACCTAACTGTAATGGCGCGTTTTGTAAGGTATAATAATTAAGTTATTTAATTATTTAAATAAAGAATATATTAAATAAACGATAGTTGAACGTATAAATTATAATAATAATTATAATCGAGCCGTAACGACGCGGCAGTTCGTTATTTGGCGATTCGAACTTCAATTGAATATACAGGATTTGTTTTAAGCCGGATTTCTGTGAAACAAGAAACATGTGGAGCTGGTGGAGTATATCTTTCTAGTGGAAGAGAAAAATCGAGATTTTGTCATGTAGATTTTTAGATATGTCTAAATCAAATTTTAAAATAGTCGCTATATAATCGGTTATCGACCGTAACGGTTTATTTGATATAACTAGAGATCGGATTTGAATTTAGACAAGGTTCTTTTGAGACGTAGTGATAATTTAATTTTTAGAATTTTATTGTAATTTTTAATTAATTAAATAAGCAACTTTTTATTTGGAGTATTTTGCACCCTTAATCAGCAATTTTGGGGTTACATTATATGAGTTAATCTACCGATATTATTATATTTTTGGGATCGAGGCACATTGCTGATAACAATGGTATTTCTACTTTTGTCTATTGTTGTCCGCAAAACGGAATGACTACATATTACCGAAACTAAAAGTAACGTAACAACAACGACTAGTTCATGGAAATTTCTACATGTAAACTGAACGTTCAATGTTATAATATTGCGGGCATAAGTATCATCAAGGAACCATGATGACAAAGTAAGATTCTCATGGAATGTGTATTAAAGTGGAAACAAAAACGTTTGGAGTACACTACCAAACTACAAATTTCAAGTGATGTAAAACAATCCACGCCATCAGCTATCAAACTGCAAACCAAATCGCATTGCCATCCACTCAACCGACCCAGACTATTCAAGGCTGTAGCCCCCGAAACGTGTAAAAAGCTCAAACGTGGAAACTAAGTATAAAAAATACATATTATTACTTAAACGTCAAAGAAATTTAAACACTATAAATATAATACTTGACTTCGGTTTCTTCTTTTGAAACCCATACTCCAAGTTTTTATGTCAATGAAAAATCCAAAACGAATCAAGAAAAATTCTATAAATCCTAAATCATATGGGTATGAGTCCCTGTTGAGCTCCTCTTCAATCCAGTGGAGTATTTCAGAGCTCGACGCCCACCTTCGGATGCTGAAGACCCAACAGCGGCAACTAGGGTTGATAATCTTGGAATATACAAGCTTCGATAGGAGATTCTGACGATGCAATGGCATTCAGGGGAGGGAGGCGCCAGTCTTGGGAGATTTTGGTGAATTCCGATGAGCCTACATGTCTCACCTTTCCTGTACAGTGCGTGAGGAACCAGGGGTTTACCTGAGCGTGAGTTTATGGATAATGGTGTGGTGAGGTGCGGTTTTCGATGGAGATTTGGATGGGGGAGGCGGCGCTCGGGATTGATGGCCAGAGGAGGAGAAAGTGTAGGTCAAACGTTGGACCAAATGTCGGATTGGGTTACAGGGAGGAGTGGACGCGCGATTCTCAATTTGGGAGAGAAGGACTGTGTTTTAACGGGTGCAGATGAAAGGGTGGTGGGCCAATACAAGGTGTGAGGCCCAAGTCAAAATTGATTTAAGGTTTAAATTTAATTTTTATAACGTATTAACTTATAAAATCCGTAACGTGGTAATACGGTACCAGAATATGACGAAATAAGATCTGTTGGGATCGTATGGATGAACACTACACCATGGAGCTGACTGGAAGTGGATTCTAGCTAGTTTGAAATTATGGCGAAATAAACTGTTTGATTCAAATCAAACAACAGTTTATCATTCTTTAACGATAAACTGCCAAAGTGAGTAAAATCTCACTAACTCTGAACAGTTTATAATTTCATGTTGCATTGTTAGAACTGTTAAAATTGTCTGTTTGACTGTGTGTTGATTGGTTGATTAAACTGCTAGTCAGTTAGTTAAATTTCTATATTGATTCTGTTTAACAGAATATATCATATGGAACTGAAAGTGATGTTATCTATATTGTCTAACGTATGTGATGCAGGAAAACAGGTTGGAGGAATCCGACTGGATTCCTCAACAGTTATTTTATTGTTTTTCATATATGGTTATATGATGTGATATAAAATCTGTGGGCGATTATATGTGCTTGGACGATGTTGAACATCGTGATTTGATATGATTGAATACCATAACATACCGAAATGTTGATAAGGGGATTTTCAAAGTTTATATTGAAAATGAATCTTATTTATAAAATCGATAGGATTTTATAAAAGGAAAACATTTATTTAGTTTGAAAATAAATAAATGAAAAAGGAAACATTTATTTAGAAAATAAATGAAATAAAATAGAAACATTTATTTAGAAAAATAAATGAATTAGAATATAAAGGAATATTTATTTTAGGAAATAAATAAAGGAACATTTATTTAGATTTATAAATAAATGGAATAAAGGAATATTTATTTAGGGAATAAATAAAGGAACACTTGTTCGGAAAATAAATAGAATTATACAAGGATAGATTTAAACACGTGCTTCGCACACGGTATAACACGATATGGATTTAAATGAGATATTAAATAGGAAATCTGTTTTAAACAGATAAAATGAAGTAGATTAATTTATAAATAATGTTTTATAAATTATATAAATTATTTATCATTGATAAATGGAATATATATAAGTCTGGACTTATATAGAGAAGTAGAAACGTTATTAAAAGGACATTTATAAAGTGAAGAACCGTTACTAAAAGTAAATCTTTATAAATGGATAAACGTTGTAAAAAGTAAATCTTTATCAATGGATAAACATTGTAAAAAGGAAATCTTTTGAAATGAATAAACGTTAATAAAAGGAGTTATTCGAAGTTAGTTAATCCAAAGGAGTTATTCGAAGTTAGTTAATCCAAAGGAGTTGGTCGAAGAGTTAATCGAATATAATTTATTTGAATAGAGTTAGAGAAGTTAATCGAATTTAGTTATTCGAAAGGAGTTAATCAATTTGAGTTAAGTTAATCGATTAGAATTAAGTTGAATCGAAATGGAGTAAATCGATTAAAGTTAAGTTAATTGAGTTAGAGTAAATCGGATATTAGTTATTCGAAGGTAAGTTATTCGAATTAGTTATTCGAAGGAGTTAATCAATTAAGTTATTCGAATGAGTTATTTGAAGGAGTAAATCAAATTAAGATTTATCGATTAGAGTTGAGTTAATCGATTTGGGTTAAGTTAAGTAATCGAGTTAAGAAATCGAGTTGAGATAATCGAGTTAAGAAAATCAAGTTGAGTTAATCGAATAAGTTATTCGATAAGAGTAAACCCATTTAAGTTAAATCGGATGTTAGTTATTCGATAAGAATTGACATATTTAAGAAAATCGAATATTTGTTATTCGATAGGAGTTAATGAAATAGAGCCAACCAAGAAGAGTTATTCGAATATTAGTTATTCGATAGGAGTTAATCGAAATAGAGTGTATCGAATATAAATTATTAACAAGGTAGTTAATCGAATAGAGATTACTCAAAAGAGAGTAATACGTCGAATTCAATTATATCGAATTCGGGAAAGTACTATTTACTTTCCAGGGTTTAAATCAAGATTTAGTTATTGATTTAGAAATTAGATGTCTGTTAAATTATTCGAGTTAGGAAATAAAATATATAGGGGTAGGAATTATAACGTTATAGTTATAATCAAACACTGTCATATAAGAAGTGGATTCGTAACCTGAATCCGAGAATTTGCATAAACAGATGATTGGAAAAAGTGAGTGACGAGCTTCATCTATTTCACAGTAAAGGACGTTGTTCAATTAAGGTCTGAGAGGTAATTATACCCCAACTTGATTGACTTCAGAATTGACAAAGGAATAGTTGTGGTTCGATCTAGAAGGTTGATTAGGAATAAAGTTAAGGAATAAGCGATAAATGGATTAAGCGAAACGATGTTTTATACAACGTTCATTGGAAATCCGTAAATGAGTTTTTGTAAACGTTTTCCAAATATAGTCAGATATGCTTTCTAAACATAGAAAATGAAATGTTTTCATGATAAGAATTTAAGAAATAGAGTTAAGCAAATTCAGAAACTGACTGGAGAGGGTAAGTTGAACGGTTTTCTAAGTGACGATCTGATGTTGGTTTCGACCTTCCGGATTGATACTTAGAGAATTGTTCTCATACTAGTTACAGTTAGGGACTGATAGTTGCGAAATAATAGTGATGTGAAAATAAGATATGGAAATGTTTTCCAATGATTAATAACAGATATTTTCTAAATATATGAAATAAGGAAATATATGTATATGATGATTGATCGATCGAATTTCCATTTGGAAATAAGATCGTTGTTTGTACACCGACATGTTTTCATTTGAGAGTTGAATCACAGACTATCAAAGTTTTGACCATAATTACGTTGTAAATATGGAGAGACCGGTTGGATTATTATCCGAAGAACCACTCCGTATTAGCATAAGCGTTGTGAATCAAGTACGCTGAAGATAATTGAAGACGGAGTGAAGTGCAAGGGCTATTGTGAAAAGCCTAGGTAGGATGGATTCACTGAATAGTGCCTTCGGTTTGTTCAGTCCCAGGACAACGTATATGGACGAGTGTCTGACAAAGTATTCTTAACGAATCATATATGTTGATCTCTTTAAACGTATTTCGTTGGTGGCGGAGAAATTCGTTTCTCTTAGCTTTTATACTCGTGATGCCTTGAGAAATCGATAATGATTTGGCGGGTATGACGATGTGGCATTCAAAGTAATTGAAGAAATAATCTGTCAAAGTGATAAACGTGACCTCAAACCTCACAACCGGGAAATAACAGAAGTTGGGCTAGGCAGCATGGCTAGTTGGGCCATACCCAAGCAGGGTGTATTATCACCATCTAGAGAATATTCAATTGTACTTCTTTATAATATATTCCAATGCTGTCCCTTATCGGGAAGGATGGTTGCTGATCCCAACCATCGGTGATAATATAATCGTTACACTCAAGCTAAATGAGTGAACGGTCATGTGTGGCCGGGTTGCAAGACGTTCTTGTTGAACCCTAGTGTATCTCCTCTAGAGTACACTGATCGGAAGGTGCTCCCATACCTTGTCTGTTGGAATCCAATCTCCAATAAGCGCTCACGGTTTATGTGTATACTATGTATGTGGAACGTGAGATGCAAGCGTTCTGCTAGATTGATATCTATTTTTATGTAGACATTATTATAATATCAGAAAGATATCCTTTATTTAACCAAGTGTTGGAGTTTTATTCACACCAGTCCCATGACTGACCCGGACTTTATTTTGTTTGTTTTCCCTAAACTCTTGGGTGCCTAAATTTGTACGGGCAGTCAAGTAGTCGGGATTTTTCAGGTACACTCGGAGAGCTTGGAGCAGGAGGCTTCGGGATTATAACTATTATTATTCCGCTGTGTTGTTAAGTGTTGTACTTTGAAATGGTATGTATATACGAGTACTGATTTGTATTTCAAAGTTATGTTATATTTTATTCGTTCCGCAGTGAGATTTGTGTTTACTCTGATGATGTAAGTTCTTCTTCTTCTTCTATTCTATTAGTTCTATCTTTTCTTCCTCACCCTCTACTTTCATTCACTAACATTCCCGGAATTTCTGACTCTCGAGGAGTCGGAAATTTCCAGCCATTACAGTTGGTATCAGAGCTTAAGTTAAGTGATTACCTTGGTTCTGTGGCATAACTCGATAGAGATGGGATTAGTAAATCCTAGATTGAGTTTGAGTGTATATATATGAGCGCGTAATTGTTATTCAATATAAAATGGTTTTATATTGTGGAGACTCATTGGTTGAGTGGCTTATGAATTCTGGTCGATCAGTTGATCCACTGTATCGATAAGGGTTACTAAACACTCGAATACGATGAACCGTCATGGTATGTTTTGAAAGAGGGTAAATGAAATAATTTTTCCCAAAATATATTTGTTTATAGAAGAAATATATATCTTGAAATTATTATAGTATATTGATTTTGTTGGTTGTTATTATAATCGAATAAGATTATAAAAGGGTGAAATGGTTATAAATGACCAATCAGAATTCATATGAATGTAATATATGAAATAGTTTGAATTAAATATGAATTTAAATCAGATTTGGAATTAAAATAAGGAAATTTTAAATTCCTGGGAGATTTTGAAATGTTTTCAAGCAGTGTGAAAAATATTTGAAATGTATTTCAAAATGAAAAGGTTTAAAATGATTTTGAAAAGAAATATACTATTAAACTCACTTGTATCACTGGAAAATAACCCTGATGAATTTAGACATCATCAGTGTTCATTTTCGAGTTCTAAGTGAGGGATTACTACCAAAGGTTTTGTTTTTGAATTGTTTTGAGAAAACAAGTTGTTTAGAAATTCAATGGTTTTGAATTGGCATTATGATTTCAAATTGATTTGAAAGAAACCCAGGAACTTAAGTTCTGGAATTAAAATTTAACTAATGAAATTAAATAAAATGAGATGGTAAAAATAAATTGAAATTTAACTTGAACCGAGTTAAATAAAATTGAATTAGATTAGAGATAATCTAGAATGGAACCAAATTGATAAGTCAATAATTTGGAATTTGATATTAGAGTTCGAATGAAATTCGATTTGGATTTGAGGATATGAACTGATTGGAGATCAATTAGAATGGATAACATTGGTATATGTTGAAGTGGTAGCAGATGCAAGGGGTAGAGTTAAATGCCCGACAAAAAGGTACAAGTTTATATCATATATGAGTTTGGATTTTTTGAGCCGAATTGGCAAGCCACTTGGCTATTTTGATTTTTTTTTGGATTGGAGGAGGCCTAGAGAGGCGAGTTGTGGTTTGACGTATTGAGCCATACAAAGGAGGTTATGGCGAAAATTTTCGAAAATTTAAGGTGTTAGAAAATTTTCAGAATTTTTGAAAATTTTAGTTGGTCGGAAACGAATTAATAAATTAATTAAAATTAAATGGTTCAGTTGAAACTGGAGTTGAGAAGTAAACTAAAAGATATTTGAATCTAGTTAGTAAAGTTGGTAGCATTTTCCTAGCTTAGCAATTTCGAGGACGAAATTATTTTAAGGGGGGAAGTCTGTAATGGCGCGTTTTGTAAGGTATAATAATTAAGTTATTTAATTATTTAAATAACGAATATATTAAATAAACGACAGTTGAACGTATAAATTATAATAATAATTATAATCGAGCCGTAACGACGCGGCAGTTCGTTATTTGGCGATTCGAACTTCAATTGAATATACAGGATTTGTTTTAAGCCGGATTTCTGTGAAACAAGAAACATGTGGAGCTGGTGGAGTATATCTTTCTAGTGGAAGAGAAAAATCGAGATTTTGTCGTGTAGATTTTTAGATATGTCTAAATCAAATTTTAAAATAGTCGATATAGAATCGGTTATCGACCGTAACGGTTTATTCGATATAACTAGAGATCGGATTTGAATTTAGACAAGGTTCTTTTGAGACGTAGCGATAATTTAATTTTTAGAATTTTATTGTAATTTTTAATTAATTAAATAAGCAACTTTTTATTTGGAGTATTTTGCACCCTTAATCAGCAATTTTGGGGTTACATTATATGAGTTAATCTACCGATATTATTATATTTTTGGGATTGAGGCACATTGCTGATCACAATGGTAATTCTACTTTTGTCTATTGTTTTCCGCAAAACGGAATGACTACATATTACCGAAACTAAAAGTAACGTAACAACAATGACTAGTTCATGGAAATTTCTACATGTAAACTGAACGTTCAATGTTATAATATTGCGGGCATAAGTATCATCAAGGAACCATGATGACAAAGTAAGATTCTCATGGAATGTGTATTAAAGTGGAAACCAAAACGTTTGGAGTACACTACCAAACTGCAAATTTCAAGTGATGTAAAACAATCCACGCCATCAGCTATCAAACTGCAAACCAAATCGCATTGCCATCCACTCAACCGACCCAGACTATTCAAGGCTGTAGCCCCCGAAACGTGTAAAAAGCTCAAACGTGGAAACTAAGTATAAACAATACATATTATTACTTAAACGTCAAAGAAATTTAAACACTATAAATATAATACTTGACTTCGGTTTCTTCTTTTGAAACCCATACTCCAAGTTTTTATGTCAATGAAAAATCCAAAACGAATCACGAAAAATTCTATAAATCCTAAATCATAAGGGTATGAGTCCCTGTTGAGCTCCTCTTCAATCCAGTGGAGTATTTCAGAGCTCGACGCCCACCTTCGGATGCTGAAGACCCAACAGCGGCAACTAGGGTTGATAATCTTGGAATATACAAGCTTCGATAGGAGATTCTGACGATGCAATGGCATTCAGGGGAGGGAGACGCCAGTCTTGGGAGATTTTGGTGAATTCCGATGAGCCTACATGTCTCACCTTTCCTGTACAGTGCGTGAGGAACCAGGGGTTTACCTGAGCGTGAGTTTATGGATAATGGTGTGGTGGGGTGCGGTTTTCGATGGATATTTGGATGGGGGAGGCGGCGCTCGGGATTGATGGCCAGAGGAGGAGAAAGTGTGGGTCAAACGTTGGACCAAATGTCGGATTGGGTTACAGGGAGGAGTGGACGCGCGATTCTCAATTTGGGAGAGAAGGACTGTGTTTTAACGGGTGCAGATGAAAGGGTGGTGGGCCAATACAAGGTGTGAGGCCCAAGTCAAAATTGATTTAAGGTTTAAATTTAATTTTTATAACGTATTAACTTATAAAATCCGTAACGTGGTGATACGGTACCAGAATCTGACGAAATAAGATCTGTTGGGATCGTATGGACGGACACTACACCATGGAGCTGACTGGAAGTGGATTCTAGCTCGTTTGAAATTATGGCGAAATAAACTGTTTGATTCAAATCAAACAACAGTTTATCATTCTTTAACGATAAACTGCCAAAGTGAGTAAAATCTCACTAACTCTGAACAGTTTATAATTTCATGTTGCATTGTTAGAACTGTTAAAATTGTCTGTTTGACTGTGTGTTGATTGGTTGATAAAACTGCTAGTCAGTTAGTTAAATTTCTATATTGATTCTATTTAACAGAATATATCATATGGAACTGAAAGTGATGTTATCTATATTGTCTAACATCTGTGATGCAGGGAAACAGGTTGGAGGAATCTGACTGGATTCCTCAACAGTTATTTTATTGTTTTTCATATATGGTTATATGATGTGATATAAAATCTGTGGGCGATTATATGTGCTTGGACGATGTTGAACATCGTGATTTGATATGATTGAATACCATAACATACCGAAATGTTGATAAGGGGATTTTCAATGTTTATATTGAAAATGAATCTTATTTATAAAATCGATAGGATTTTATAAAAGGAAAACATTTATTTAATTTGAAAATAAATAAATGAAAAAGGAAACATTTATTTAGAAAATAAATGAAATAAAATAGAAACATTTATTTAGAAAAATAAATGAATTAGAATATAAAGGAATATTTATTTTAGGAAATAAATAAAGGAACATTTATTTAGATTTATAAATAAATGGAATAAAGGAATATTTATTTAGGGAATAAATAAAGGAACACTTGTTCGGAAAATAAATAGAATTATACAAGGATAGATTTAAACACGTGCTTTGCACACGGTATAACACGATATGGATTTAAATGAGATATTAAATAGGAAATCTGTTTTAAACAGATAAATTGAAGTAGATTAATTTATAAATAATGTTTTATAAATTAAATAAATTATTTATCATTGATAAATGGAATATATATAAGTCTGGACTTATATAGAGAAGTAGAAACGTTATTAAAAGGACATTTATAAAGTGAAGAACCGTTACTAAAAGTAAATCTTTATAAATGGATAAACGTTGTAAAAAGTAAATCTTTATCAATGGATAAACGTTGTAAAAAGGAAATCTTTTGAAATGAATAAACGTTAATAAAAGGAGTTATTCGAAGTTAGTTAATCCAAAGGAGTTATTCGAAGTTAGTTAATCCAAAGGAGTTGGTCGAAGAGTTAATCGAATATAATTTATTTGAATAGAGTTAGAGAAGTTAATCGAATTTAGTTATTCGAAAGGAGTTAATCAATTTGAGTTAAGTTAATCGATTAGAATTAAGTTGAATCGAAATGGAGTAAATCGATTAAAGTTAAGTTAATCGAGTTAGAGTAAATCGGATATTAGTTATTCGAAGGTAAGTTATTCGAATTAGTTATTCGAAGGAGTTAATCAATTAAGTTATTCGAATGAGTTATTCGAAGGAGTAAATCAAATTAAGATTTATCGATTAGAGTTGAGTTAATCGATTTGGGTTAAGTTAAGTAATCGAGTTAAGAAATCGAGTTGAGATAATCGAGTTAAGAAAATCAAGTTGAGTTAATCGAATAAGTTATTCGATAAGAGTAAATCCATTTAAGTTAAATCGGATGTTAGTTATTCGATAAGAATTGACATATTTAAGAAAATCGAATATTTGTTATTCGATAGGAGTTAATGAAATAGAGCCAACCAAGAAGAGTTATTCGAATATTAGTTATTCGATAGGAGTTAATCGAAATAGAGTGTATCGAATATAAGTTATTAACAAGGTAGTTAATCGAATAGAGATTACTCAAAAGAGAGTAATACGTCGAATTCAATTATATCGAATTCGGGAAAGTACTATTTACTTTCCAGGGTTTAAATCAAGATTTAGTTATTGATTTAGAAATTAGGTGTCTGTTAAATTATTCGAGTTAGGAAATAAAATATATAGGGGTAGGAATTATAACGTTATAGTTATAATCAAACACTGTCATATAAGAAGTGGATTCGTAACCTGAATCCGAGAATTTGCATAAACAGATGATTGGAAAAAGTGAGTGACGAGCTTCATCTATTTCACAGTAAAGGACGTTGTTCAATTAAGGTCTGAGAGGTAATTATACCCCAACTTGATTGACTTCAGAATTGACAAAGGAATAGTTGTGGTTCGATCTAAAAGGTTGATTAGGAATAAAGTTAAGGAATAAGCGATAAATGGATTAAGCAAAACGATGTTTTATACAACGTTCATTGGAAATCCGTAAATGAGTTTTTGGAAACGTTTTCCAAATATAGTCAGATATGTTTTCTAAACATAGAAAATGAAATGTTTTCATGATAAGAATTTAAGAAATAGAGTTAAGCAAATTCAGAAACTGACTGGAGAGGGTAAGTTGAACGGTTTTCTAAGTGACGATCTGATGTTGGTTTCAACCTTCCGGATTGATACTTAGAGAATTGTTCTCATACTATTTACAGTTAGGGACTGATAGTTGCGAAATAATAGTGATGTGAAAATAAGCTATGGAAATGTTTTCCAATGATTAATAACAGATATTTTCTAAATATATGAAATAAGGAAATATATGTATATGATGATTGATCGATCGAATTTCTATTTGGAAATAAGATCGTTGTTTGTACACCGACATGTTTTCATTTGAGAGTTGAATCACAGACTATCAAAGTTTTGACCATAATTACGTTGTAAATATGGAGAGACCGGTTGGATTATTATCCGAAGAACCACTCCGTATTAGCATAAGCGTTGTGAATCAAGTACGCTGAAGATAATTGAAGACGGAGTGAAGTGCAAGGGCTATTGTGAAAAGCCTAGGTAGGATGGATTCACTGAATAGTGCCTTCGGTTTGTTCAGTCCCAGGACAACGTATATGGACGAGTGTCTGACAAAGTATTCTTAACGAATCATATATGTTGATCTCTTTAAACGTATTTCGTTGGTGGCGGAGAAATTCGTTTCTCTTAGCTTTTATACTCGTGATGCCTTGA
Organism: Allium sativum; assembly: GCA_030737875.1. Classification (NCBI taxonomy): domain Eukaryota; kingdom Viridiplantae; phylum Streptophyta; class Magnoliopsida; order Asparagales; family Amaryllidaceae; genus Allium; species Allium sativum. Next base: position 9,721,518 of record JASFAX010000027.1, on the reverse strand, counting down.
GAAATCGATAATGATTTGGCGGGTATGACGATGTGGCATTCAAATTAATTGAAGAAATAATCTGTCAAAGTGATAAACGTGACCTCAAACCTCACAACCGGGAAATAACAGAAGTTGGGCTAGGCAGCATGGCTAGTTGGGCCATACCCAAGCAGGGTGTATTATCACCATCTAGAGAATATTCAATTGTACTTCTTTATAATCTATTCCAATGCTGTCCCTTATCGGGAAGGATGGTTGCTGATTCCAACCATAGGTGATAATATATTCGTAACACTCAAGCTAAATGAGTGAACGGTCATGTGTGGCCGGGTTGCAAGACGTTCTTGTTGAACCCTAGTGTATCTCCTCTAGAGTACACTGATCGGAAGGTGCTCCCATACCTTGTCTGTTGGAATCCAATCTCCAATAAGCGCTCACGGTTTATGTGTATACTATGTATGTGGAACGTGAGATGCAAGCGTTCTGCTAGATTGATATCTATTTGTATGTAGACATTATTATAATATCAGAAAGATATCCTTTATTTAACCAAGTGTTGGAGTTTTATTCACACCAGTCCCATGACTGACCCGGACTTTATTTTGTTTGTTTTCCCTAAACTCTTGGGTGCCTAAATTTGTACGGGCAGTCAAGTAGTCGGGATTTTTCAGGTACACTTGGAGAGCTTGGAGCAGGAGGCTTCAGGATTATAACTATTATTATTCTGCTGTGTTGTTAAGTGTTGTACTTTGAAATGGTATGTATATACGAGTACTGATTTGTATTTCAAAGTTATGTTATATTTTATTCGTTCCGCTGTGAGATTTGTGTTTACTCTGATGATGTAAGTTCTTCTTCTTCTTCTATTCTATTAGTTCTATCTTTTCTTCCTCACCCTCTACTTTCTTTCACTAACGTTCCCGGAATTTCCGACTCTCGAGGAGTCGGAAATTTCCAGCCGTTACACTAACACGGCCCAATAAATTTCCAAACCCCTCCCCGTACAAAGTAGTTTATGGCGAAATTTTTCGAAATATTAAGGCGTTAGTGAAATATTCGAAGTGAAAACGAAGTTGAAATTAATGAATGAACTATATTTGAAAGTATAGAATGAAATATATATATATATATATATATAATTAAAAGGAATCGAAGCCGTGAGTTCGTGTTTTGGAATCGTAATTTGAAACGATTAGTACGAGAAATCCGACCATCGGATTTTCCCGAAACCGCAATCGCTGGGTTCGCCTTGGAAATATCTTTCCAACGGCACCAACCTTGTAAAAATCCAACGGTTGGATTGTCCGGAATGTTTAATTCAAATCTGAAGAAAAACAGCGCCAGAATCGTTTATATTTATATATAAATATAATTAAATTAAATCGAATAACGACGCTGCAGTTCGAATTTTGAAACCGTAACTTCAAATGACTAGTGTGGAAGATCCGACCGTCGGATTTTCATGAAACTGGAACCGTTGGGTTCGCTTTGGGAATATCTTCCCACTGATATAGACTTTGTAGAAATCCAACGGTTAGATTTTCCGATATGTGTAAAACAAATTAGGGGAAAAACAGCGCCAGTGCCACGGCACGACCTGAAACGTCGTTTAATTAATTATGGCCATTTTTAAATAAATAGAAATGGCGAAAAATCGTTATAAAATATTATAAGCATCGTAGATTGGAAATAAACCAATTTGGCTTGATTTGTTTGATATTTGATGGTTGTATGTGTTTGACACGAAAATAACACTAAAGAACTGAAATATGGATGTCGAATAATATAACCATGGAAAGAATTGATTTAAATTCTAATTACGGGAATTATTTGAAAAGGCCGAGCTAACCCTCATTTCAAATAATTTAACGAGCGATTTGAATTGGAAAAATACAAAGACGATTCAAGACCGACGATCTTCGTATAGGTTGGATGGGCGCTGCTGAGGTTCCTAACTGGAGTAGCTACCGTGAAGGAACGGAAGTAGTAGCTGTATGAACGTATGTGTTGATTGTACGGATATACGAGGAATTTGACGCCTCCGGTTTCGTTCAGACCCAGAACGGACTTGTAAATGGACTGTGTGTCTGACATTGGATTTTGTTCTATACTGATTAATCTCTGTTAAATATACATCTATTTGGCGGCAGAGAATTTATTCTTTTGCTTAACGCCCTTCTCTGAGATGTACGAACTCAGAGGTTATATATCGATGGAAATCAATCGTATGGAGTGGACTGCCTATGTGGCATGCCAAGATGCTATGATCAAGGCTTTTGTTGCAAAGCAAAGTCTTGTGGTTGATGATCAAAGCACGTTCTACGTAGCCTGGCTTTGTGTATAGCGTGGATCCGCGAGCCTCACACCTCGGTATGAGTTAAAAACAGGATAAGGACCCAAGGAGTGCATGACGTTTCTTTCTAGCTATGGTGATGTCAGTGACCTACCAGCCCTGACATATATATCTACTTTTCACCTTTGTGGTTGTTGGAATGCGAGGCGCCTCGATTATAGGTTTGTAAGGACCGGGAAACGTGTGTTCGGGAATAACTGATCCTCAAACGTAAGAGAGGACCGGCCTTGGAGGATCCAGGGTTACCCAGAGTGTGTAGTCCTGAGGCATTTGCTAGAATGTCTCGAAGCGGAGAGGAGCTTACCCCTTGCCTCGACTCATGACGGAAATCCAATTTCCAATACGAAATAACGGATTCGATTGTAACTTATGTATGGCGACATAGTGGCATGGGACGCTCATGTCGCCTATGATTGATATTTATGACGCTATTCGTTTTTGAAACATATATGCACTAGTAATAATACCAAATGATTTTGCTTTACATGTATCAAGCATATTTGGCCATTATAAGGTAAAACTCTATCCTCCGGCTTGCGTTGCATTGTATGATGGGACTTGAGTCTTATAATGGCTTCATTCTTTTCAAAAGCATTGCGTTGTTTTAAAGAATTTACTTTGTTTAAAATGCACTAGCAATCACTGGAGTAAACCCGTTCCGCGAAAGTGGCGTGGTCCTATGATTTGCTTATTACTGTTGTTTAAACTGTTAAATAGATTCCTCATACCAGTCCCCATGACTGACTCGTTGTTTGTTTCACTTTGCAAACGCGGGTGCCCTTATTTTCACACGGGCAGCCTAGTTCACAGGTGACAGGTTGTTTTGGCTCTGCACTATTGCATAGAGTGCATTTTGGCTCATGGCAAGGCTGACTTCACACAGATGACTTTGACATTTTCCGCCATTATTGTACTTATATTATGATTCCGCCACAGGCGATGCAGACTGCTTTACTTTCAGTATTTATTCTCATATGTATATGTACCGCCTTCGGCGATGTAGACTGATACCCTTATTATGTCTCACTGCATGTATGTATTCCGCCTCTGGCGAGGATGACTGATCACTTCCCTTTTATTTACTAAGTTATATCCTACGCTGTGCTATTCTGATGTTGTTACATGTTGTGATTCCGCTGTCATATCCATGTAAAATTATTCTATTTATTGTTTTTGCTATTATCTGTACTCTACTATGAAGATTGATGTGTTATATCCCAATGATTATCCTTAATACCGCACCTCGGATTTTGGGATCGTCACAGTTGGTATCAGAGCTTTGGTTAACCTTAGTTCCGGGATCTAACACATTAAACACCTCGTCAGAATAGAATCAGTAGTGTTCTAAGGCGAGTAGCTCATTAGAGATAGGATTAGCAATGTCCTAGAATGAGCTAAGCAGATTAGCAAAACAATTTGATCAGTACATATTTATCTTTCATTATGTTCCCCTGCTTTATCATATATGAAAATTATCAAATCTGTGAGCTTGACTCTTTTCTTGCTTATACAGTTTTGGTTCTCACACCAGTCTAATGGAAATATATAGAAAATCACACCTTCGAAACTCGAATATGAATACTGATGATGATGCACCATCATCAGAATCATCTCCGGATATCTAGAATGTGATTCTATATCTATCCAGTATATTAAAACTTCGACTATACGTTCATGACGCGTATACGCGAAATCTTTATATACTCGATTGTCCAATTCAAAATAAATAAATATTCAAATACGTATAAAGCAATTTAAATTTTCAAAACAAAATTGTTTTCATTTGAAAAATATACTCTTCACACCCGTTCTAGGATACTACTGATCCCATCTCTAATGAGTCATTCTAATTGGATTTTACTAATCCAATATCTGATGAATTCTTTCGTATGGTTCTAAGGTGTCTTGTTCTCGAGCTCTGTAAACCAAAGCTCTGATACCACTATAAGAACCCGTAACTTCCCCGTGAAGGAAAGAGCGGATACTTTGAGAACAACACACATCGGAACACAGACGGAAGAACATTTCATTGTTATTACAACAATTCCATCAGATACAAGAATATACAGAGTATAAATGAATAATATACATTCGATAAATATCAGAGATTACAATAAATTACATAGCAGCGGAAAATAATACAAAACACAACTGAAAGTAATGCACGGATATAGAGCTTTCCGAGCATCGTTCCAGCTGTAAATCAGGACCCTGTGGATATAAATCTGCAAAACCAAACTACTAGCTGCCCGTATGGAAAATAGGGGCACCTAGAGTTTAGGTTAAAACAATAAACTCCAGGTCAGTCATGTGACTGGTGTGAGAACTAAAACAGTTATTTAAAACTTTACTTTAAAATATAGTAATTCAAGAGACCACGCCGTATAACACGGAACGGGTTTCCTCCCAAGAATACTAGTGCATATAACAAAACAACGCAATGCTTTTTGGAAAAATGAAGCTATTATAAGACCCAGGTCCCATCACACAATGCAACGCAAGCCGGAGGATAGGGTTTTCCCTTATAATAGCCAAACATGCTTGGTACGTTTAAAACAAATCACTTGATACTTTAATAGGTGTATAGTGTCAAAACAATTTCAATCATAAATATAAATCATAGACGGCATGGGTACCATATATCATGTCGCCATACTATTTCTACAATTAAAACCGCAATATCACGTATTGGAAATTGGATTTCCGTCATGAGCCGAGGCAAGGGGCAAGCTCCTCTCCGCGTTCGAGACACTCTAGCAATGCCTCAGGACCCCACTCTGGTCCTTTGGAACCTCCAAGGCCGGTCCTCTCTTACTTTTGAAGATTAGTTATTCCTGAACACACGTTTCCCGGTCCTTACAGACCTATATCTGAGGCGCCTCGTATCCAACAACCACACAGGTGAAAAGTATATAAATGTCAGGGCTGGTAGGTCATTGACACCACCCTAGCTAGAAAGATACGTCGTGCACTCCTTGGGTCCGTATCCCGTTTTTGACTCATACCGAGGTGTGAGGCTCGCGAATTCACGTTACACACAAAGCTATGCCACACAGGCCGTGCTTTGATCATCAACCACAAGACTTTGCTTTTCAACAGAAGCCCTGATCAATTGCCACTTACGCGTGCCACATTGGCAATTCACTCCATGCGACTGGTGTCCATCGATATACAACCTCTGAGCTCGTACGTCTCAAAGAAGGGCGTTAAGCAAGAGAATAAATTCTCCGCCGCCAAGCAGATGTATATTTAATAGAGATCAATCAAAACAGAATAAAATCCAATGTTAGACACACAATCCATTTACAAGTTCGTTCTGGGTCTGAACGAAACCGGAGGCACTTTCCTCGCATATCCATCCATCTCCAAGTACGCCTGGACGATCACCAACTGTTTCCCTCATCTTGGGTGTACAGCCCAATCGAGATCATCAGTAATCACCCAAACGATGTTGTAACGACCCGTATTCTACGCATCATAGGATCGTAGGATATTTATTTCTTTCACATACGAAGTCGTATGGTCATGTAACTTTGGGAAACGACTACTGGGGTCATTTCCCATGTTCATGATTTTTCCCGATTTTTAAATGACCATTTTACCCCTAGTTGGCACTGTTTTGGCCATAACTTTTGACTGGAAAAGAATTTTGACCTGAAACCACTTCCATTGGCTTCGGATGATGGTTTCTCTTTCCGTAGAGTGGTCACATTAGCCAAACGGACTTACCGTTTGGGAGATATGGCTGAAACAAGTTTCTGATGGTGAAAAACAGCTTAATTGGGCTTAACCGGGTGATTAGCAGCTAGGCCCAAGGGGAATTTCGGGTTTAGAGGTATAGGAGGACTGATTACGGTTAGGTTATCACTTTCATTTCAGTTTTGAGCCGCCACAAACCTTCTTGAAACCTTAGTAATGGCTTCCATCCTCTAAAACCACTCCTAAACACATTTTTAGTGAAGATTAAGCCTAAACTACATCAAAATAAGGCCAAATAGCCACAAAGCAAGGTTGGAGCTGCTGCTATACATAGGAATTCGACCCAAACAGAGGATATTTCAGATTTGGTGTTTTATTTTGTGGCCAAGGTGAGTGATAGCATCATTTTGACACTAATTACAGTTAATTAAGGGTAATTAGTGAAGATTAGCGAATTTATACACTAATAAATTCTGGAAAAATGTTTAGAAATTCTTAAATAAGGTTTTATGCCTCTAGTTGAAATTTGGTTCGTTTTGATTAAGTTTTGTTAACCCTATGATTAGATTTGCTTAAAACATGCTTAAGGGAAAATAAGGGGTTTTGGGCACATTTGATCCATTTTGACATATGAATTCATTGTTTTGGTGTTTGTGGTTAGTTTGCTATGTTGTTATGACTATTTGACATGAATTGTGATTGATTAGAATAGTTAGATTTGTCAAAAACGTCGTCGAATGGCGTAAACAAGTTGCTGGAAAAAGTTGCAGAAAGTTGTGCAGGGCTTCGGATCGGATCGGATGGGGGCTCGGATCGGATATGTGAACTGGGCAAGAAACCCGACCCGAACTGGATTTTGGCACATAAAAGACTTGGCAAAAAGGAAGGCCGTTTACTTAGAGTCGGAGTGGACAAGGGGATCGGATCGGAGTAAGCTAGGGAGCGGAGCGAATCGGACTGAAGTAAGGCGAAGTGATCGGATCGGAGTAGATGGGAATGAGGGAGCTGATCGGAGAAGGAGCATGAGCTGGAAGGAGGATAGCAACCCGACCCGACCCGGAGGAGGACACCGACCCGACCCGGAGTGAAGTACCCGACCCGAACCGAATGGAAGATGACAAGGATGGAGGACCGAACCGAACCGATGAGGGCAATGACTACCGAACCGAACCGAGTTCTAGGACTGTTACTGCGCGACAACTCTTCTGAAGACACACTCCAATTTGACCAAACCCGAGATGCAAAGGAAGTCCAAATGAGAAGTTAGAGCTCAGGATTCAGATGGGAATCAACGAGTTCGCTTCATGGTTGGGCTTTGCTGCGGGACGCGTGCCAAGGAGTTATCGACGTGTATAGCTTTGAACCACTATGGTAGGAGGTACGAAGGCGGATTCAGGGCCATTATGGCATCGGTAGAACCAAGGGCTACGACCAATGAAGTGGGTCATTGAAATGTTTGGTTATGACTCCAAGTGTTTGGCTTGTTTACAGCAGGGTTTCTACAAGTCGGGATTCGTCGTTACCTCAGTTTGTCTAGTGTTCCAAAGTGGTAGATGTCGTACGCTTTACGCACTGGGTGAGAGATGTGAGGATGGTTGCTATGGATGATTTGTTTGTTATCATTGTGACATGCACACCCCACCCCCGTATTCTTACACTATCTATTATGGCACCTTAGAGCATTGTACGGTATGTGGTACTAACTCTTTGGTTGCAGGTCCAGGTTCAGGTATGGTTTGGTATACCTGTTATCGTTTTGTTTAGATGCTTATCGCTCATACCAGGCTTTATGTTTGGCCCACAGTTTTATGTCTCCTCTTATTACTCTAGGTGCTCACACGAGCAGACTAGAGACAGGTTAGCTGGTGATGCACGGGTAGATGATCCAGAGACGAGCAGGAGGCTTCCACGTAATATATATATAATATTCTCCCTGTGTTGTTGAAGATCACTGCTTGGGCATTGGTGGTGCATCTTCTACTTTAGCTTTCTTTTGTTTAGAGACAGTAAATTTGGAAAATTGTAATAAGCTGTATTTGGATTTCCGCTGCTCTGATGGTTGATGTTGATTTTAGTTATCAGCTTATGCACTGTCTCACCTGTTTTATGTCAAGTATGTTGTTAATATATTTTATTCCATGCGCTGTGAGACATTCTACAGGTTCCTTGATTAGTTCATTCCCCTCTTTCTTTTCTTCTGACGACCGTTCTGTGCTAGCCGGGCATGTGTACAGCGCACTTTCGGAGGAAATGCAGGCTGGTGCGGGGCGGGCCGTCACACTTGGTATCAGAGCTCTAGGTTGCGTAGTTAACCTAGGGAAGTTATCAGGGAGAGATAATATACGTATACGAGAGAGCGTATTTGTGATTACTTTGGTTTTTAAAAGCTATATATATATACTATTAGTAGTATAAGGATGAAGTCGTACTGCACTAGCACCACTATGGAGTCGTTAATCATTTCCTTTTTCAGATTGACGATGAGCCGATATGTTAGAGGTACCGGTAGGGGAGCCAATAATGGGAATGCTGCTGACATGAGGACGATGTTTACTGACCTCATGAGAGAGATGCTTAGAGATGTGCAGAGGGCAGCTCCCAATGGTGGAAATGGTGGTGGTCCAATAGTGCAGGCGCCAAGAGTCGACTTCGCCAAGCTAAATAAGGATTATACTAGCCTTGGTGGGAAGTCATTCCACGGAACGGAGTCGGCTACGGATGTTCAAGATTGGTTGGATAGTTGCGAACGTATCTTCGAGGATTTGGGTATCGAGGATGCGATGAAGAGAAAGCTAGCGTCCCGTCAGCTGCAAGGGCGGGCAATGAATTGGTGGAATGCTATAAAGGCTGCTACTCCCGAAGATCAGATTACTTGGGAGCAGTTTAAAGCTCGCTTTAGCGAGAAGTTCATTCCAGCTGCTCAGAAGTCAGTGCTGTTTAAGAAATTCTTGGAGCTCAAGCAGAATGGCAGAGCTGTCTCGGAGTATATTGCTGAATTTGACACTTTGTCAAAATATGGATTATCTCTTATTGATACTGCCGAGAAAAAGAATGAGAAATTCATAACTGGTTTGGATCAGTACTTGGGGGAAAAACTTATTAACCACATCGATGAGACATTTGAATCGATTGTGGGGAAAGCGTTAAGATCAGAGAGCCTCTACCCTAAGTCGAAGACTGAGGTTGCATCCGCAGATGAGCCAAAGCCACAAGCTAGTGGTGGAGGCAAAGTTGGTTCCCAGAATAAGAGAAAGCAGAATCAGGCTAAGGATGGCCAGAAGAAAAAGAATAAGCAGGATGTGGAGTGCTTCAGCTGTGGTAAGAAGGGCCATTATGCTAGTAATTGTCGGGCCAAGCCAGCGGATAGGAAGTGCTTCAACTGTGGCCAAATGGGACATCACAAGGACAAGTGTCCACAGCCCCCTAAAGAAAAGCAAATGGTGAAAGCATATGCCCTTAATGCTATTCCTTCTTCGTCGAATGCCCCAACAGCGGTAGAGAAGGGAAAGAATGTCGTCATTCAAGGTATGCTTTCTGTTTATGATGTTCCTGTTAGAGTTTTGTTTGATACCGGAGCTTCCAGTTCTTTCATATCTTGTGACCTGGTAGATAGGTTGGGATTGGAACCCGAGATTGTCGATAGACCTTTAGTAGTGACGAACCCGATTGGTGGTTCGACTAGCCTTAGCATGATTTGTCGTAATGTGGTCTTATCGAGTCATGGATGCATGTTTGTTTGTGATTGCTTTGTTTTGGGCTTTACTGGGTTTAACATTATTTTGGGAGTAGATTGGCTCCGAAGATACGGGGTGGTGGTAGACTGTGAGGGCTTTTTGGTGACAGCTAGAGCGGATGATGGGCGGAGGATAGTGTTTGGTGGTCTACCCAGTAAGGGGGTATTGTCTAGTTTTCTGAACTCCCTCGACATTCCGCATAGTGAGTTGTCAGGTTTGCCCGTGGTTGGCCAGTATCCGGATGTTATCGAAGAAGTGACCGGACTTCCACCACACCGAGAGATTGAGTTTCGTATTGATTTAGTAAAGGATGCCAGGCCTATAGTGATGCCACTTCGTCGTATGGCACCAAGAGAGCAGCGAGAGCTCGAGGTGCAAGTCAGCGATCTTTTGAAGAAGGGATTTATCAGAAGGAGTGTTTCTGAATGGGGAGCACCAGTTGTGTTTGCTACCAAGGCGGATGGTTCCCTTCGTTTGTGTGTAGACTACCTCGAGTTGAATAAAGTGACGAGGAAGAACAAGTATCCTCTACCGCGGATAGATGATTTATTCGATCAGTTGAGTGGCACGAGAGTATTTTCTCAGTTGGATCTCGCGACAGGTTTTCATCAGCTTAGAGTGGAAGCTGAAAGTATAGCTAAAACGGCATTTCGGACGCCGTTTGGATTTTATGAGTGGTTGGTCATGCCATTCGGGCTGACCAATGCCCCAGCATATTTTGTGGATCTTATGAATAGGGTATTCAGAGATCAGTTGAATAAGTTTGTCCTTGTGTTCGTTGATGATATTTTGGTCTATTCGAGGATAGAGGAAGAACACAAGGAACATTTAAGAGTAGCGATGGAGGTGTTGAGAAAACACCAATTGTGTAACACCCCGAATTTTAGTTAATACTAAAATTCACTAATTTCAGGATAAATAATCTCAGACCTGGGAATTGGGGGTAACGGGCTGCGTTATTGCGTTCGTCTTGGAAAAATACGCGAAATAGAGTCCGAGTTTTCGAGAATCGGAGTCTGTATGGCCCGGTTATGGCCCAAAGAAGTTTGCATAAAATTTAAAACTTAAAAACAGATTTAGAAATTTAAATTAGGATTTGAAATTAGAACCAGCGGGGCCAGGCGGGAAGATTCCCGCCCTGACCATGTCGACAGGGCTGTCGACAGGCCTGTCGACAGGGGTGTCGACTTGCCTGTCGACTTGCCTGTCGACACGGCGTGTCGAACCAGGGTGCTTGGGTGCACCAGATCTGGTTTTCTGGCTAGGGCTGGGCTTGGTTCTAGAGGTTTCCTAAATCTGACGGACCTAAATTAATTTAGGGTTAATCTAAGGGCCTAAAACACTACCTAATCCTATAAATAAGACCCTAACCCTACCCTAATTCATTCATAATTAAATCTTGTAACTAAACTATGGCAAAATGAAACTTGGTCATGGCCTCCACAAATCAATGAAGAGAGTTGCAAGCTAATCAACCCCTAATCATCTTCTTCTTCATATTTGGCAACTAGTTTTACTTCATGAGTTTGCTAATCTTAGTTTTGGTGAGTTCCTATGGTTTTAATAATCAATTGTTAAATTGATTATGGTAGGATGTGATAAGACATGGCTATGTTTGTGGATAAATGTGTTTATGCAAGTTTGTATGATATGTGATTTGCAAGTTTTGTGTTAAATGCAAGTTTAAGGCCATGTTTTATGATGCAAAACACTATGTTAAACATTTATGCATATGTAACATGTTATGCAAACTATATGTGAGAATATATGCAAGTTATATGTAACATGATATGCAAGTTATGCATGTGATTTTATGCATGCTAAGTATTTGATGTTATGCATGCTAAGTATTTGATGTTATGCATGCTAAGTATTTGATGTTATGCATGCTAAGTATTTGATGTTATGCATGCTAAGTATTTGATTGTATGCATACTAAGTATTGGGTTTTATGCATGTTAAGTGTTTGGGTTTATGCAAGTTAAGTGGTGGGTTTATGCATAATAAGTATTTGATTTTATGCATAATAAGTATTTGATTCTATGCATGATAAGTAAGTGGTTTTATGCATGCTAAGTGTTTGATATTATGCATAAATCATGACATGCAAGTTTACCCTTTTAAAAATGGTATATACATATGCAAGATGGCACCTTTATATGCTATGCATGTTTACCCTCCTTTAAGATGCAAGTCATATATGCAAGTTCGACATATTATGCAAGTTATGCTTACATGCAAGCTCAACATGTTATGCAAGTTATGTGCATGATGTTATGTAGGTTATGTGCATGTTGTTATGCAAGTTATGTGTATGAGGGTATGCAAGTTATGTGCATGGTGTTATGCAAGTTAAGTTTATGAGATTATGCAAGTTATGTGCATGATGTTATGCAAGTTATGTATATGCTTAAATGCGAGCTTAATGTGATATGCAAGTATGTGAATGTTTATGCAAGTATATGAGTGCCCATGCAAGTATGTGAATGCTTATGCAAGTTATGTGTAGACTTAAATGCATGTCTAACATGTTATGCAAGTTATGAGAATGCTTATATGCAAGTTCAACATGTTGTGCAAGACATGTGTATGATAATGTGCAAGTTTGGGGTTAAATGTGGTTGGGTTAATATATGCTCATATATGCAAGTTGACATCCTCTTAACCCATGACAAAGTTGTATGCTAAACCCATGATATTTGTGATGATCTTCCCCTTTGTTATGTCATGAAATGAGAACGATTTACGTGGGGAAACGATGGGGTTGGTAAATATGTTAATTAAAGAATGGTTGGGTATGATTAAACATACCATAAAAATAAATTACCATAAGTGGGAATTTACCTATTGAGTTAGGTCTACCCCATGGGAATTTACCTATTGAGTTAGGTCTACCCATGTTATGGAAAACTTGATATTAATTAGGGATAATTAATATGGGGGTGATTAATTAGGTGTAATTAATCGACTAAGACACGAGGTTGGACTCATTTGTAGTGTAAAACTGCCCGGACCCGACCGGCTTAACCAATTGCTACAAATGTCAGCCCAATGTGAGAGGTCTTAGCCATAAATTAAATACGTGATTAAGATAAAGACACGAGGTTAGACTCTGTTATGACGTAAGACTGCCCGGACTCTACCGGCTTAACCAGGCGGTCATAACAGCCAGTCTAATGTGGGAGGTCTTTATGGGAGATCACGGTCTTAATTAATTAAGAAACACTTAACCATATTAGCATGTAGTGGGACATGAGGGGTTAAGTGGGTGCCTTGGGTGGCATGTAGTAACTAGTGGGGGTGCCTTGGGTGGCATGAGGAAACTAGTGGGTTGCCTTGGGTGGCAATAGAAAATACGATTAGAATACTTAACCAAAGTGGAACATGTAAATAATCATGATTAAAGGGTTAAGTAAGTGCCTTGGGTGGCATGTGGGAATCAAGTAAGTGCCTTGGGTGGCATGCGGAGATCTAGTGGGTGCCTTAAGTGGCAATTGTAATATAATTGGATGACTTAACCAAACCTTAACATGTAAGGGGGCATGATTATAAAAAGGGGGTTAAGTGGGATGCACTAGATATAATGACAAGCTTAAGTAGTAGCTTGTGGGGGCCCATTTCAACCAATATCCCAAACGTATCTTTGTGGGCTCGACCCATGTCGAGTGACGGGACACGCATATTGGGCTTGATTATAAGAGGCCAAAACGGGGTAGCGGTGGCAACGCAAGTCCAACGGGTTTCATATGCGTGTGTGGGCCCGGGCTGGTAGATAAGCCATTGTTGCATCGTGTAGATATAAAGCCGTGCACCGTTGATAGTATTGGGTAGCCACTTTAGGGGAGTGATACACCCCACTGTGGGACCAGCACGGGTATCTACGTTAGGGAGCCGATCGCTTGGGGGTAGTGGGTACACCTAGTAAAGATAGGGGCAGACGGCACCTATGTAGGGGTACACGAAACTACTGGGTAAGATAACTGGGTACACCTAGTGGAGGTAGGGGCAGACGGCACCTACGTGGTCAGCTAGAAGTACCGGAAACTACTAGTTATATTTTCTAAGTCTTTAAGTGGGATCAACCTTTAAGTAGGAATTACTCTAGGTGGGTAGAACTGGTGTGGTGCAGTGTAGGAATTACCCTTGGGTGGGTAGGTCTGGGGTGGTGTAAGCTAGTAATTATCCTTGGGTGGATAAATACGTCGTCTCGATTATCGTAGTACATCCGGTGTTTTGTGGGCTACTTATTGTAGTCATTATCCCCAGAGGTACCGTATCTTGTTTATATCATACCCTAATTACTTTAATGATTGTATTGTTAGGGTTATAGGACTCACTCAGACTTATGTCTGACCCCGTTGTTGTTTATCTTTTTTCCCAACCCTCAGGTTATCAGAGTGGGCCTAGCACTAGTGGGCTTGGACCAGACCGCTATATCTATCTTTTGGGGCTTGGACCGTAGAAGTAGAGCTCGATTTATCTTTTGGCTATTGTCTATATAATGGGATTATGTACTTCTATTTTATCAGGATGGATATTATGTACTTGACTCTTGTTATGGTTTTGTGATGTAACCAAACATGTTTTGTTAATGAAATGATGTTTTAAAATTTCCAAGTATTACTTATATCTGTCCTGTTGTAATTTTTCTGTTCTATACTCACTAAAAATACTCCACCAAAACTAAGGCATTCCCTTTGTGAGTGACCTTAGCGGGTGTGGGGTGTTACAAATTGAAAGCAAAGTTTTCTAAGTGTCACTTCTGGAAGAGGGAAGTGAGGTTCTTGGGCCATGTTGTATCAGAGAGTGGTATTGCCGTGGACCCAGCAAAGGTGGCTACGGTACAAGATTGGCCTACGCCCAAGAATGCAACATATGTAAGAAGTTTCTTGGGATTAGCTGGATATTATCGTAAGTTTATCCAAGGTTTCTCCAAGATAGCAGCACCATTGACCCAGTTGACCAAGAAGAATCAAGCATTTGTTTGGGATGAAAGGTGCGAGAATGCATCTAAAAGTCTAAAGGACAAGTTGAAAGTGCACCAGTGTTAGTCATTCCTAAGGGGGATGAAGAGATGACGGTATACACGGATGCCTGTGGTACCGGACTGGGAGCTGTATTGATGCAAGGCGGTAGGGTTGTAGCTTACGCAAGTCGGCAATTGAAACCGCACGAGAGAAGATACCCTACCCATGATTTAGAATTGGCAGCGATCGTGTTCGCGTTAAAGATGTGGAGACACTATCTCTTGGGAGAAAGATTTGAGCTGTTTACAGATCATAAGTCGTTGAAGTATCTATTCTCCCAGAAGGATTTAAATCTCCGTCAGCAGAGATGGTTAGAGTTCTTAACTTCCTATGACTTTGACATCGCATATACATCGGGAAAGGGCAATGCGGTGGCTGATGCATTGAGTAGAAGACATGCCAGCTTAGGGGCTATGTTCCTTGAATGGAAGCAACTGGAGTTTATCGCGGGGTTTGATTTCAGACCAAAGTGCGAATTGGATCCAGAAATGTTAGCAAGTTTGACGATCAAACCCACTTTGATTGAACGAATCGGCTCTAGTCAGAGGGACGATCCTAACCTATTGGAAATCATCTCCAAGTTAGAGATGGGTATCGATGAGGAGATGAACAAGTATGGGCTTGATCGAGATGGAGGCTTAGAAAGAATGGAAAGCTTGTTGTGCCCAATGTCAATGGATTGAGAGATGAAGTGCTTAGAGAATGTCATCACTCAAAGCTGACTATACACCCTGGTGGTAACAAGATGTATCGAGATATGAAGCAGACCTACTACTGGGAAGGGATGAAACGAGACATTGGGAAGTTTATATCCAAGTGCATGAATTGCCAGCTAGTTAAAGCCGAACAAAAAAGCCTAGTGGGTTGTTACAACCCTTAGAAATTCCCGAATGGAAATGGGAGCAAGTCTCGATGGATTTCATCGATGGTTTACCAAGGACTAGATCGGGATATGACAACATTTGGGTAATTGTAGATCGACTGACTAAAAGTGCAAGGTTTATACCAGTCAAATCGACCAGAACGGCAGCTAAGTTAGCAGAATTGTATATGAAGTGGGTAGTGAGATTTCATGGAGTACCTAAAAGCCTTGTGAGCGACCGAGACCCGTTATTCACTAGTGGGTTTTGGAAGAGCTTACAAGAGGCTCTAGGGTCAGAGTTACATCTCAGTACCGCATATCATCCTCAGACCGACGGTCAGACGGAAAGGGTGAATCGTATTTTGGAAGATCTCTTGAGAGCGTGTATATTGGATTTTGGTGGATCATGGGATGACCATTTGCATTTAGTAGAGTTTGCATACAATAATAGCTACCAATCCAGTATCGGTATGGCTCCGTTTGAAGCTTTGTATGGAAGACCGTGCAACTCACCATCATGTTGGATAGAGACTGGCGAGAAGTTTATGCTTGGACCAGATGTGGTGAGGGAAACTTCAGATAAAATCAAGACCATTCAACAACGAATGAAGGCTGCCCAAGACAGGCAGAAGAGTTATGCTGATAAGAGGAGGAGAGACTTAAAATTCTCCGTTGACGACTTGGTGTTTGTCAAGATTTCTCCGTTGAAGAGCGTAATACGATTTGGCAGGAGAGGCAAGTTGGCACCAAGATTCGTTGGCCCATTCCCTGTTGTCGAACTAGTTGGGAATTTGGCATATAGAATTGACTTACCAGAGAAGATGGCGGGAGTTCACAACGTATTTCATGTTTCCCAACTAAGGAAGTTTGTTCACGACTCAGATATGACTATTGCACCTGATCAGTTAGAGGACTTCGAAGTAGAACCCGAGGCGGTTGGGAACCGCAAGCCGGCCCGTATTGTCGAGCACGACATGAAGCAACTTCAAAGGAAGGCGGTGAAGTTAGTCAAGGTTCAGTGGGGCGAGGATGAGAATGATTGTACTTGGGAGACAGAGGAGAACATTAGGAAAACACACCCAGAACTCTTTGCCTGGTAAGATTTTGACTTTGATTTAGTTTTCCGCATGCTAGGATAGTCTTGTTTGCTTGTTTTGCATGTTTGATTGTTGTACGAGGTTGTTAGGCATGCGGGATCCTTTGTATGTTTTGGGTTAAGGAATTTCGGGGACGAAATTTCTTAAGGGGGGGAGAGTGTAACGACCCGTATTCTACGCATCATAGGATCGTAGGATATTTATTTCTTTCACATACGAAGTCGTATGGTCATGTAACTTTGGGAAACGACTATTGGGGTCATTTCCCATGTTCATGATTTTTCCCGATTTTTAAATGACCATTTTACCCCTAGTTGGCACTGTTTTGGCCATAACTTTTGACTGGAAAAGAATTTTGACCTGAAACCACTTCCATTGGCTTCGGATGATGGTTTCTCTTTCCGTAGAGTGGTCACATTAGCCAAACGGACTTACCGTTTGGGAGATATGGCTGAAACAAGTTTCTGATGGTGAAAAACATCTTAATTGGGCTTAACCGGGTGATTAGCAGCTAGGCCCAAGGGGAATTTCGGGTTTAGAGGTATAGGAGGACTGATTAGGGTTAGGTTATCACTTTCATTTCAGTTTTGAGCCGCCACAAACCTTCTTGAAACCTTAGTAATGGCTTCCATCCTCTAAAACCACTCCTAAACACATTTTTAGTGAAGATTAAGCCTAAACTACATCAAAATAAGGCCAAATAGCCACAAAGCAAGGTTGGAGCTGCTGCTATACATAGGAATTCGACCCAAACAGAGGATATTTCAGATTTGGTGTTTTATTTTGTGGCCAAGGTGAGTGATAGCATCATTTTGACACTAATTACAGTTAATTAAGGGTAATTAGTGAAGATTAGCGAATTTATACACTAATAAATTCTGGAAAAATGTTTAGAAATTCTTAAATAAGGTTTTATGCCTCTGGTTGAAATTTGGTTCGTTTTGATTAAGTTTTGTTAACCCTATGATTAGATTTGCTTAAAACATGCTTAAGGGAAAATAAGGGGTTTTGGGCACATTTGATCCATTTTGACATATGAATTCATTGTTTTGGTGTTTGTGGTTAGTTTGCTATGTTGTTATGACTATTTGACATGAATTGTGATTGATTAGAATAGTTAGATTTGTCAAAAACGTCGTCGAATGGCGTAAACAAGTTGCTGGAAAAAGTTGCAGAAAGTTGTGCAGGGCTTCGGATCGGATCGGATGGGGGCTCGGATCGGATATGTGAACTGGGCAAGAAACCCGACCCGAACTGGAGTTTGGCACATAAAAGACTTGGCAAAAAGGAAGGTCGTTTACTTAGAGTCGGAGTGGACAAGGGGATCGGATCGGAGTAAGCTAGGGAGCGGAGCGGATCGGACTGAAGTAAGGCGAAGTGATCGGATCGGATCGGAGTAGATGGGTACGAGGGAGCTGATCGGAGAAGGAGCATGAGCTGGAAGGAGGATAGCAACCCGACCCGACCCGGAGGAGTACACCGACCCGACCCGGAGTGAAGTACCCGACCCGAACCGAATGGAAGATGACAAGGATGGAGGACCGAACCGAACCGATGAGGGCAATGACTACCGAACCGAACCGAGTTCTAGGACTGTTACTGCGCGACAACTCTTCTGAAGACCCACTCCAATTCGACCAAACCCGAGATGCAAAGGAAGTCCAAATGAGAAGTTAGAGCTCAGGATTCAGATGGGAATCAACGAGTTCGCTTCATGGTTGGGCTTTGCTGCGGGACGCGTGCCAAGGAGTTATCGACGTCTATAGCTTTGAACCACTATGGTAGGAGGTACGAAGGCGGATTCAGGGCCATTATGGCATCGGTAGAACCAAGGGCTACGACCAATGAAGTGGGTCATTGAAATGTTTGGTCATGACTCCAAGTGTTTGGCTTGGTCACAGCAGGGTTTCTACAAGTCAGGATTCGTCGTTACCTCAGTTTGTCTAGTGTTCCAAAGCGGTAGATGTCGTACGCTTTACGCACTGGGTGAGAGATGTGAGGATGGTTGCTATGGATGATTTGTTTGTTATCATTGTGACATGCACACCCCACCCCCGTATTCTTACACTATCTATTATGGCACCTTAGAGCATTGTACGGTATGTGGTACTAACTCTTTGGTTGCAGGTCCAGGTTCAGGTATGGTTTGGTATACCTGTTAT
Source organism: Allium sativum (assembly GCA_030737875.1). Taxonomy (NCBI): domain Eukaryota; kingdom Viridiplantae; phylum Streptophyta; class Magnoliopsida; order Asparagales; family Amaryllidaceae; genus Allium; species Allium sativum. The sequence continues at coordinate 9,702,602 of JASFAX010000027.1, read as the reverse complement.
CGTTTTGTTTAGATGCTTATCGCTCATACCAGGCTTTATGTCTGACCCAGAGTTTTATGTCTCCTCTTATTACTCTGGGTGCTCACACGAGCAGACTAGAGACAGGTTAGGTGGTGATGCACGGGTAGATGATCCGGAGACGAGCAGGAGGCTTCCACGTAATATATATATAATATTCTCCCTGTGTTGTTGAAGATCACTGCTTGGGCATTGGTGGTGCATCTTCTACTTTAGCGTTCTTTTGTTTAGAGACAGTAAATTTGGAAAATTGTAATAAGCTGTATTTGGATTTCCGCTGCTCTGATGATTGATGTTGATTTTAGTTATCAGCTTATGCACTGTCTCACCTGTTTTATGTCAAGTATGTTGTTAATATATTTTATTCAATGCGCTGTGAGACATTCTACAGGTTCCTTGATTAGTTCATTCCCCTCTTTCTTTTCTTCTGACGACCGTTCTGTGCTAGCCAGGCATGTGTACAGCGCACTTTCGGAGGAAATGCAGGCTGGTGCGGGGCGGGCCGTCACAGATGTGAAGACTTCTGGTCTTCAACCACTGTCTTCGTCTTCGACATCTCGTCGAATCAGTTATTCAGAATGGGTATAAACCCGGCCTTTCTGAATAACCCACGTATATAATAAACGAATGTTACACAAACACAACAAACGCCTCATTCCAATTCATAATATTCTTTTATTCACAAAATCACATTCTTAGGGAAATGTTCCCATAAATTTTATCCAAGATAAATTCTTCTAAATTTATCCTATAATCTTCCTTTGGATATCATTTCAAACTAGTCGGGATTAACGAACCATACCGAAGTAATTATTTATGTTATTTCCCAATCCCAACCTATATATCCCATGGAGAAAAACTGGTAATACTCCATATCTAACACCACGATGTTATCGGTAAAATTAATTACCATTTCACGTTCAAATCTAATTAAAGATTTAACTATCGCTTTGGAGCAAAACTGGTGGTACTCCACTCTCGATCACTTTTCAGATCTGATAATTTAAATTATCAATTCACATTTTAATCTAATTAAAGATTCATTAAAACTCCACTTAGTTTTAATCTTTCCAAAAATCAACATCCTATCTTTAACTAGTTTAAAGAACCAATGTCATCCAAAACACGATTCACGATAAACCCAAATCACATTTGATATTAAACACAAGGCTCTGAATAGAAAATATATCGGCTTATATTCAATATCAAATTCTGAAACCAACATATATCGTATTGGAAATAACGATATGAGATATATCTTTCAAATTCCCATAACAATATCTGTATAGTCCCAAAATCCAACATCGAAATATCCCGAAGATAATTTCGATTCAACTCCAGTCCAATCCACATATTGGGAATATTGATTATTTTTAATATCACTTTCAAATTCAATTAATTTATTTCAAAAATAAATTGATTTTAATTCTAGTTCAAAACTAATTCATTTCGATAAAGAACTATTTTTATCATTTCAAATGTGAAATTTTCATCCCAGTTCTTTCCAATTCACATATTATGATTTTACACAAATTATTGATATTTTCAATAATTTTATCAAGGCCCGTACAGTCGATTTCCATCAACGGCCATCGAACTGCACTTACAGCGACCCTTTCGAATTTGATTTGGACATAATTCCAAATTCAACCGTTAGATTTCAAATTTCTATTATTCATCGGAAAGCTCTTTTCGATACGAACCCAACGGTTCCGGTTTTAGGAGAATCCGACGGTCGGATCTCCCGTAATGTCAATTCGAAGTCAATGGTTGAAATTCACGAACTGCCGCGGCACGGCGCGTTCTATTCAGGCCATTATATATATAATATATATATTATATATATTTCGTCGACTTCCTTTTAAAACATAATTTATAAATCGCTTTAAATTCGTTTTCAAAACCATTTCAACTTCTATATTCAATTTCAAATCGATTGGATTTCAATTCAACTCGAATTCATTTCAATTTTATTTAATTCGAATTCAAATTCGTTTCAATTCAATTCAAATTCTAATTCGTTTCAATTCAATTCAATTTGAATTTACCTTCTATTTGATACAATTCGAATCGAGTTCATTTTCTGTTCAATTCGAATCGAATTCATTTCAAATTGATTCAATAAAATTTCAATTTCAATTTTTATCTAATTCAATTTGAATTTCATTTCAAAATATTAGATTTTGAAATCACTTTTCAATATTCATTATAAAACGAATAAAATTGTTTTAAATATCGTTCACGTCAAAATAGCGTAACTCTAATCAACACGGCTTTATATATTTCAACAAATTCCTTATTCTATTCAACAAATGAATATTTATTCTATTCAACACATGAATCTATATTTCTTTCAACACACGACTAATCTCAACACATGAGTACTGTCAACACATCACTATTTTTCTTATGTAAAATATTTTATAAAACTAAGGTATCTATCGTTTGATTTTCAATTAGACTCCACTGTGAAGTAGTTCTAATTGTAAATATGATAAAGATGTATATTTTATTATTAAAATATTTTACTCAACACACGAATATTTTTAACACATGAACATCGTCAACACATGACTATTTTTATATTCAACACATGAATTTTCCTTTATAATATTCATTATTTTCCCAATTGGAATGAGGCCCAATCAATCACCATATAATGTTAATTATATGGGTTTCATACAAAACATGTATATAATAGCAACGATAAACAATCAACCATCATCCAAAGTGCACCACACAACTGCATAAGCATCAAATATAAATAATCAATGCTTACACGGTCTGTCGACCAATCGATCGACATACAATTAAATAATTGGGATTAGTGTACGCCAAATTTCATCCCAACACCCGTGTGGGGTTTCAAATCAACAAACACAGATTTTTATTTGTGCAGTTCAGCGATGTGTAAAATTTATCGACCCCATCAATATCAGTCAAATTAGTGTATATAAACCAATCGGTCGATTTGTTTATAAATATTTATTTATTCACTTTCACGTTAAAAATTATATTTTTAACGATAAATTATTTTATTTTAACACTTGAATTTCTATTCAGTTCATTTATTCAATAAAAATGATATTTTTATTTTTCTAACATATTTTAGAAAATTTCGGCGGCATAACGGCACGATACTAGAAACGGGACGAGGCCTAGCCTTATCCCCGGTCTAGTGAAGGCCCACGCCATTCACACATCAATCAAATCCATTCAATTCACCAAATAATTCAATTCAAACCAAATAATCTAACTAACTACACAACCAAACAATTTAACAAACAAGCCATCCATGGTCTGTGGATGACGGGTGCTACTAAACACCGTCTGCATCCTAGTATATATATATAACTAGAAAATGAAATTTAGAGTGAGAAGTTCTCACCAATAGCTATCCAATCATCTCAACACTTCATTTAGAGAAATCATCGCCATTCTCGCCTTTTGTCGCTTTCGTTGCCCGTAGCCACTACATATATAAAAATCGAAATTTTACTTCGCTATTCAATATATAAAAATCGAATTTTTACTTCGATGTTCAATATATAAAAATCATATTTTTACTTCGATGTTCAATATATAAAAATCAGATTTTCACTTCGATGTTCAATATATAAAAATCATATTTCAAAAATATAGATTTCGCCTTTCCTATTTTTAAAATCTAATCTTTTCTATTTTAAGAATATCGTCTTTTTACTTTTAAAAATATCGTCTTTTCACTTTTAAAAATCTCGTCTTTTTCAGAAATCTGTTCTTTTACTTAATCAAAATCCCTCCTTTATGTAAAATAAAAATCTAACCTTTATGTAAAATAAAGATCCAATCTTTTAAGCAATAACACATATAAAAATTCTCTTAACAAACAAAAACTGATTTTTAATCCAATGTTTTATAAAAGAACTGATTTTTAAAGATTTTTAAAAATCAAAAACAAATCAAACGAGGAAGAACTTACTTTCTAAGGGGGAGGATGGCACAGGAGAACCTCAGTGCGGCGGGGGGGATCACGTCAGGTAGTGGCGGGCCTTCCTCGACTGGCGGTGGCTAAGGTTTTGTGCGGTGGTCGGGAGGCTGAGGGCGCGGGTTCAAGAAGGCTCGATTTGGGGGTTCAGGGGAAGAGGAGGACGTCGAAGGGAAGGAAGCAAGGTCAGGCGGTGCGGCGGCTGGGGGGGGGGGGGGGACTTCCGTCGACGGTGGTGTGCAGGGAGGTGGGTTTGGGCTCGCGACGGCTTCAAGAGGAGAGGAAGCCAGGGGAGGAGGAGGTCGACAGGGACAGGGGGATTGCCGCTCTGCCCCCCTAGGCGATGCGGCGGTCATCGGGGAGGGGCGACGATCGTCGCTCCCCCTTTCTCTTTTTCCCTTTTTTTTTATTTTCTGTTTCGATTTTTGAACGGGGGGGGGGGGGGGCAGAGATAAAGGAAGAGGGGTTTTTTTTATTATTTTTAATTTCTTTATTATTTTATTTTGCAAAGAGTTGACTTTTACATACGACCTCGAAACGAGGCCCACCGCCTGTCGTCCATAGCGTTTTACCCCCATTCCGAACACAATGGGATATGTATCGTAGGCTGATTCGATTGTCTGAATCAGTTTCCGTCAAAATCTACTTATACCTCTATATATTGAATTTGAACGCGCGTTTCAATTTACCGGGGTCACATACTAAGTAGAAAAATTCCAGAAAAATATTTCCCAGCTTCGTATTGACGATACGGTCCTAACAAAACTAGTTTTGTCGAATTCTGAGACCGTTGGAAAAATGGCCATTTTCCAGTCGATTAAAATCAACTAAAACTAGTCAAACGCGTTTTCCTTTGCCACGCTCACATATTGATTCGAAAAATTACGAAATTTGGAATCTAGCAATAACTTGACATCACGGACCCAACAAAAGTGGTTTCGTCGAAATCCGAGGTCGTTTGCAAAATTCCTATTTTTAAGGGCCTGAATTCCATAGCGACTATTCAGAATTTTCAATTGGACATATCTTTTGATTCCCGCTATGAAATTTTGATTTGTCGGATTCATTGGAAAGATATCATCAATTAGATCCTAATGTTTTTGGTTTCACTAAAATCCGGATTGTTTTGCACCCGGTACATTCAATTGAAGTTTGAAATCGAATTATCGAACTACCGCGCCATTTTCAATTCCTTTTATAATTATATATAAATATTTATATTCTAACAATGACGTATATAATATATACGTTCGAATTCTATTCAAAATAAATTTTCGTCTATATTATTTAAAATAATCTATTTTAAATGTTCAAAATTCACTAAAATTGCCAAAATAAAAATTTTAAACTGGCCCAGATTTTCGGGTTGTTACAATCTCTCCCACTTAAAACTTTTCGTCCCCGAAAAGGAACAAAGTCGAAAGTGGTTTGATTAATCAACTCTACGTTCGATCTGGCTTCTGTTCTCCAACTTTTCAGTTTCTAAGAATTTTCAAATTCTTCAAAAATTTGGCTAACACCCTAAATTTTCGAAAAATTTCGCCATAACCTCCCCTGCACCGGGAGCCACGGGAAAATCCCAAAATTGCCATATAGGCCTTCTGATCTCAAAAAGAAAAAGAAAAAGCCAAGCGGCTAGCCAATAGGCTCATAAAATCATCATCACCCAAACAAAACAGTAAATTATAGTAAACATGTACCTATTTGTCGGGCAAACAAATTTTATTCTTCGGCTCTAGCCTCCTTGCTATGACCTGTTCAACGTAAGTATATGTATATGCAAGCAAATGCGACCAAGTTTCAATACAATTCAATATTTGATGTCATTAGGCTAAATGGTTCAAAATTATCAAACAAATAAACAAACAACACAAACATCAATCAATTAGTGAATTAACGTTTCGAATTCATAATTTTGATACATATATAAAAATCATGTTTTTGATGCCAATTCACAACAATGTATTCTAGCTATATTAGTTTTGGTTCTCACACAAGTCTAATGGAAATATATAGAAAATCACACCTTCGAAACTCGAATATGAATACTGATGATGATGCACCATCATCAGAATCATCCCCGGATATCTAGAATGTGATTCTATATCTATCCAGTATATTAAAACTTCGACTATACGTTCATGACGCGTATACGCGAAATCTTTATATACTCGATTGTCCAAATTCAAAATAAATAAATATTCAAATACGTATAAAGCAATTTAAATTTTCAAAACAAAATTGTTTTCATTTGAAAAATATACTCTTCACACCCGTTCTAGGATACTACTGATCCCATCTCTAACGAGTCATTTTAATTGGATTTTACTAATCCAATATCTGATGAATTCTTTCGTATGGTTCTAAGGTGTCTTGTTCTCGAGCTCTATAAACCAAAGCTCTGATACAGCTGTAAGAACCCGTAACTTCCCCGTGAAGGAAAGAGCGGATACTTTGAGAACAACACACATCGGAACACAGACGGAAGAACATTTCATTGTTATTACAACAATTCCATCAGATACAAGAATATACAGAGTATAAATGAATAATATACATTCGATAAATATCAGAGATTACAATAAATTACATAGCAGCGGAAAATAATACAAAACACAACTGAAAGTAATACACGGATACAGAGCTTTCCGAGCATCGTTCCAGCTGTAAATCAGGACCCTGTGGATATAAATCTGCAAAACCAAACTACTAGCTGCCCGTGTGGAAAATAGGGGCACCTAGAGTTTAGGTTAAAACAATAAACTCCAGGTCAGTCATGTGACTGGTGTGAGAACTAAAACAGTTATTTAAAACTTTACTTTAAAAGAGAGTAATTCAAGGGACTACGCCGTATAACATGGAACGGGTTTCCTCCCAAGAATACTAGTGCATATAACAAAACAACGCAATGCTTTTTGGAAAAATGAAGCTATTATAAGACCCAGGTCCCATCACACAATGCAACGCAAGCCGGAGGATAGGGTTTTCCCTTATAATAGCCAAACATGCTTGGTACGTTTAAAACAAATCACTTGATACTATAATAGGTGTATAGTGTCAAAACAATTTCAATCATAAATATAAATCATAGACGGCATGGGTACCATATATCATGTCGCCATACTAGTTCTACAATTAAAACCGCAATATCATGTATTGGAAATTGGATTTCCGTCATGAGCCGAGGCAAGGGGCAAGCTCCTCTTCGCGTTCGAGACACTCTAGCAATGCCTCAGGACCCCACTCTGATCCTTTGGAACCTCCATGGTCGGTCCTCTCTTACTTTTGAGGATTAGTTATTCCTGAACACATGTTTCCCTGTCCTTACAGACCTATATCCGAGGCGCCTCGTATCCAACAACCACACAGGTGAAAAGTATATAAATGTCAGGGCTGGTAGGTCACTGACACCACCCTAGCTAGAAAGAAACGTCGTGCACTCCTTGGGTCCATATCCCGTTTTTGACTCATACCGAGGTGTGAGGCTCGCGAATTCACGTTATACACAAAGCTATGCCACACAGGCCGTGCTTTGATCATCAACCACAAGACATTGCTTTTCAATAGAAGCCCTGATCAATTGCCACTTACGCGTGCCACATTGGAAATTCACTCCGTGCGACTGGTGTCCATCGATATACAACCTTTGAGCTCGTACGTCTCAGAGAAGGGCGTTAAGCAAGAGAATAAATTCTCCGCCGCCAAGCAGATGTATATTTAATAGAGATCAATCAAAACAGAATAAAATCTAATGTCAGACACACAATCCATTTACAAGTTCGTTCTGGGTCTGAAAAAAACCGGAGGCACTTTCCTCGCATATCCATCCATCTCCAAGTACGTCTGGACGATCACCAACTGTTTCCCTCATCTTGGGTGTACAGCCCAATTAAGATCATCGGTAATCACCCAAACGATGTGAAGACTTCTAGTCTTCAACCACCGTCTTCATCTTCGACATCTCGTCGAATCGGTTATTCAGAATGGGTATAAACCCGGCCTTTCTGAATAACCCACGTATATAATAAACGAATGTTACACAAACACAACAAACGCCTCATTCCAATTCAGAATATTCTTTTATTCACAAAATCACATTCTTAGGGAAATGTTCCCATAAATTTTATCCAAGATAAATTCTTCTAAATTTATCCTATAATCTTCCTTTGGATATCATTTCAAACTAGTCGGGATTAACGAACCACACCGAAGTAATTATTTATGTTATTTCCCAATCACAACCTATATATCCCATGGAGAAAAACTGGTAATACTCCATATCTAACACCATGGTATTATCGGTAAAATTAATTACCATATTACATTCAAATCTAATTAAAGATTTAACTATCGCTTTGGAGCAAAACTGGTGGTACTCCACTCTCGATCACTTTTCAGATCTGATAATTTAAATTATCAATTCACATTTTAATCTAATTAAAGATTCATTAAAACTCCACTTAGTTTTAATCTTTCCAAAAATCAACATCCCGTCTTTAACTAGGTTAAAGAACCAATGTCATCCAAAACACGATTCACGATAAACCCAAATCACATTTGATATTAAACACAAGGCTCTGAATAGAAAATATATCGGCTTATATTCAATATCAAATTCTGAAACCAACATATATCGTATTGGAAATAACGATATGAGATATATCTTTCAAATTCCCATAACAATATCTGTATAGTCCCGAAATCCAACATCGAAATATCCCGAAGATAATTTCGATTCAACTCCAGTCCAATCCACATATTGGGAATATTGATTATTTTTAAAATCACTTTCAAATTCAATTTATTTATTTCAAAAATAAATTGATTTTAATTCTAGTTCAAAACTAGTTCATTTCGATAAAAATCTATTTTTATCATTTCAAATGTGAAATTTTCATCCCAGTTCTTTCCAATTCACATATTATGATTTTACACAAATTATTGATATTTTCAATAATTTTATCAAGGCCCGTACAGTCGATTTCCATCAACGGCCATCGAACTGCACTTACAGCGACCCTTTTCGAATTTGATTTGGACATAATTCCAAATCCAACCGTTAGATTTCAAATTTCTATTATTAATCGGAAAGCTCTTTTCGATACGAACCCAACGGTTCCAGTTTTAGGAGAATCCGACAGTCGGATCTCCCGTAATGTCAATTCGAAGTCAATGGTTGAAATTCACGAACTGCCGAGGCGCGGCGCGTTCTATTCAGGCCATTATATATATATAATATATATTATATATATTTCGTTGACTTCCTTTTAAAATGTAATTTATAAATCGCTTTAAATTCGTTTTCAAAACCATTTCAACTTCTATATTCAATTTCAAATCGATTGGATTTCAATTCAACTCGAATTCATTTCAATTTTATTTAATTCGAATTCAAATTCATTTCAATTCAATTCAAATTCTAATTCGTTTCAATTCAATTCAATTTGAATTTACCTTCTATTTGATACAATTCGAATCGAGATCATCTTCTATTCAATTCGAATCGAATTCATTTCAAATTGATTCAATAAAATTTCAATTTCAATTTTTATCTAATTCCATTTGAATTTCATTTCAAAACATTAGATTTTGAAATCACTTTTCAATATTCATTATAAAACGAATAAAATTGTTTTAAATATCGTTCACGTCAAAATAGCGTAACTCTAATCAACACGGCTTTATATATTTCAACAAATTCCTTATTCTATTCAACAAATGAATATTTATTCTATTCAACACATGAATCTATATTTCTTTCAACACACGACTAATCTCAACACATGAGTACTGTCAACACATCACTATTTTTGTTATGTAAAATATTTTATAAAACCAAGGTATCTATCGTTTGATTTTCAATTAGACTCCACTATGAAGTAGTTCTAATTGTAAATATGATAAAGATGTATATTTTATTATTAAAATATTTTACTCAACACACGAATATTTTTAACACATGAACATCGTCAACACATGACTATTTTTATATTCAACACATGAATTTTCCTTTATAATATTCATTATTTTCCCAATTGGAATGAGGCCCAATCAATCACCATATAATGTTAATTATATGGGTTTCATACAAAACATGTATATAATAGCAATGATAAACAATCAACCATCATCCAAAGTGCACCACACAACTGCATAAGCATCAAATATAAATAATCAATGCTTACACAGTCTGTCGACCAATCGATCGACATACAATTAAATAATTGGGATTAGTGTACGCCAAATTTCATCCCAACACCCGTGTGGGGTTTCAAATCAACAAACACAGATTTTTATTTGTGCAATTGGGTGATGTGTAAAATTTATCGACCCCATCAATATTAGTCAAATTAGTGTATATAAACAAATCGATCGATTTGTTTATAAATATTTATTTATTCACTTTCACATTAAAAAATATATTTTTAACGATAAATTATTTTATTTTAACACTTGAATTTCTATTCAGTTCATTTATTCAATAAAAATGATATTTTTATTTTTCTAACATATTTTAGAAAATTTCGGCGGCATAACGACACGATACTAGAAACGGGACGAGGCCTAGCCTTATCCCCGGTCTAGTGAAGGCCCACGCCATTCACACATCAATCAAATCCATTCAATTCACCAAATAATTCAATTCAAACCAAATAACCTAACTTACTACACAACCAAACAATTTAACAAACAAGCCATCCATGGTCTGTGGATGACGGGTGTCGGGTGCTACTAAACACCGTCTGCATCCTAGTATATATATATAACTAGAAAATGAAATTTAGAGTGAGAAGTTCTCACCAATAGCTATCCAATCATCTCGACACTTCATTTAGAGAAATCATCGCCATTCTCGCCTTTTGTCGCTTTCGTTGCCCGTAGCCACTACATATATAAAAATCGAATTTTTACTTCGCTATTCAATATATAAAAATCGAATTTTTACTTCGATGTTCAATATATAAAAATCATATTTTTACTTCGATATTCAATATATAAAAATCATATTTTTACTTCGATGTTCAATATATAAAAATCATATTTTTACTTCGATGTTCAATATATAAAAATCATATTTCAAAAATATAGATTTCGCCTTTCCTATTTTTAAAATATAATCTTTTCTATTTTAAGAATATCGTCTTTTTACTTTTAAAAATATGGTCTTTTCACTTTTAAAAATCTAATCTTTTTCAAAAATCTGTTCTTTTACTTAATCAAAATCCCTCCTTTATGTAAAATAAAAATCTAACCTTTATGTAAAATAAAGATCCAATCTTTTTAAGCAATAACACATATAAAAATTCTCTTAACAAATAAAAACTGATTTTTAATCCAATGTTTTATAAAAGAACTGATTTTTAAAGATTTTTAAAAATAAAAAACAAATCAAACGAGGAAGAACTTACTGTCTAAGGGGGAGGATGGCACAGGAGAACCTCAGTGCGGCGGGGGAGATCACGTCAGGTAGTGGCGGGCCTTCCTCGACTGGCGGTGGCTAGGGTTTTGTGCGGTGGTCGGGAGGCTGAGGGCGCGGGTTCAAGGAGGCTCGATTTGGGGGTTCAGGGGAAGAGGAGGACGTCGAATGGAAGCAAGGTCAGGCGGTGCGACGGCTGGGGGCGGGGGACTTCCGTCGACGGTGGTGGGCAGGGAGGTGGGTTTGGGCTCGCGACGGCTTCGAGAGGAGAGGAAGCGAGGGGAGGAGGAGGTCGACAGGGACAGGGGGGGTGCAGCTCCGCCCCCCTAGGCGGCGCGGCGGTCATCGGGGAGGGGCGACGATCGTCGCTCCCCCTTTCTCTTTTTCCCTTTTTTTTATTTTTATTTTCTGTTTCGATTTTTGAACGGGGGGGGGGGGGGGGGGCAGAGATAAAGGAAGAGGGGGGTTTTTTTATTATTTTTAATTTCTTTATTATTTTATTTTGCAAAAAGTTGACTTTTACATACGACCTCGAAACGAGGCCCACCGCCTGTCGTCCATAGCGTTTTACCCCCATTCCGAACACAATGGGATATGTATCGTAGGCTGATTCGATTGTTTGAATCAGTTTCCGTCAAAATCTACATATACCTCTATATATTGAATTTGAATGCGCGTTTCAATTTACCGGGGTCACATACTAAGTAGAAAAATTCCAGAAAAATATTTCCCAGCTTCGTATTGACGATACGGTCCTAACAAAACTAGTTTCGTCGAATTCTGAGACCGTTGGAAAAATGGCCATTTTCCAGTCGATTAAAATCAACTGAAACTGGTCAAACGCGTTTTCCTTTGCCACACTCACATATTGATTCGAAAAATTACGAAATTTGGAATTTAGCAATAACTTGACATCACGGACCCAACAAAAGTGGTTTCGTCGGAATCCGAGGTCGTTTGCAAAATTCCTATTTTTATGGGCCTGAATTCCATAGCGACTATTCAGAATTTTCAATTGGACATATCTTTTGATTCCCGCTATGAAATTTTGATTTGTCGGATTCGTTGGAAAGATATCATCAATTAGATCCTAATGTTTTTGGTTTCACTAAAATCCGGATTGTTTTGCACCCGGTACACTCAATTGAAGTTTGAAATCGAATTATCGAACTACCGCGCCATTTTCAATTCCTTTTATAATTATATATAAATATTTATATTCTAACGACGACGTATATAATATATACGTTCGAATTCTATTCAAAATAAATTTTCGTCGATATTATTTAAAATAATCTATTTTAAATGTTCAAAATTCACTAAAATTGCCAAAATAAAAATTTTAAACTGGCCCAGATTTTCGGGTTGTTACAGTTGTGGTGGCATGCCATCACCTCAAAAGATGCAGCAGGTACTGTCAGGACATGGGAGCAATTCAAGACAATGTTCAACGAGAAGTTTGTACCTGAGTAGGCCTTAGAGAGGATGCGAGAGCAGTTTGCTAATCTCCAGCAGGGAGATCTCTCTATCCAAGATTACCTCAACAAATTCACTCAGTTGTCGCGCTATGCTCCAGAGCTTATTACGACCAACAAAGCTAAGAACAAGAGGTTTATATTTGGGCTGAGGCGCAAGTACCATGACAGAGCCATGAGCAACATCAAACTCTCCTTCTCAGAATTAGTGGAAATGGCTTGCAATTATGAAGATATGGATGAGAGACACTCCAACCAAGACCGCGCCAAAAGCCAAGCTGGAAATAAGCGCAAAGCTTAAGCAGATCAGCCAGAGTCTAGCATTACAGCGGCCGCTACTCAGAAATCTGGGAAGATCCCCAAAGGAAATTGCTACAACTGCGGGAAGCCAGGACATTTTTCTAATGTGTGCAAAGCCCCGAGGAAGCCAAAGGCAAATCCAGATGACAGCTCAGCCGAATGCTACAACTGCCATAAGAAAGGGCACTATAGCAGGAATTTTCCTCTGAAGCAAAATGCACAAGTGGCTCATGTGTATGACGGGGAGACCCCGCCAGCTACCACCAATGGATCAGGTAAACCCGACGTCTTGGGAGGTACCCTTACCATTAAAAATATTCCTGTTTTTGTACTTTTTGATACTGGTGCATCACGTAGCTTCATTTCTAGTAATATTGTTCACAAGTTAAAATTGAACGCAAGTAAGCTTAAAGAACCAATTAAAGTTCAAAACCCGATAGGAGGTTCTGTTAGTCTCAGTTCGTACTGCAGATTGCCTATCTCCTATTCTTTCTACAAATTTCCCCATAGGTTAATCGTCATGAATTTATTAGAATTCGATGTTATTCTCGGTTTGGAATGGTTAACAAAATATAAGGCCGAAGTTAGATGTGCCGAAAGAATAGTTAAAGTCAAAACGAAGCTTGGACCTATATGTATACCATGTCACGGTTCAGAAATTAATAGAACAGAATTTTGGTCTTCTTTAGAAGTTACTCCCCCTTCATTAGAAAAGATACCGGTCATTAAAAACTATGCGGATGAGTTTGAAGAAGTAGAGAACTTACCGCCGCAAAGAGAAATTGAATTCAGGATAGATCTAATTCCTAATGCCCGACCAGTAGTACATCCAATTAGAAGAATGGCCCCGAAAGAAAAAGAAGAGTTAGGTAGTCAAACCCGAGAATTGTTTAGAAAGGTCTGATCAGACCGAGCTTTTCAGCTTGGGGAGCAGCAGTAGTATTTGTCCTGAAATCAGACGGTACTCTAAGACTTTGTGTTGATTACCGAGATCTCAACAAGCATACACTGAAGAACAAATATCCCTTGCCACGTATAGATGATCTGTTAGATCAATTAAATAGGGCAACAGTATTCTCCAAGATGGACCTAGCAACAGGTTTCCATCAATTACGTATAGCCGAAGACTGTGTTCCTTTGACAGCCTTCAGGGGTCCCGATTTATTCTACGAATGGTTAGTAATGCCGTTCGGCTTGTGTAACGCTCCGGCATACTTCGTCGATCTTATGAACAGAGTGTTCCATGGTGTATTGAATAAATTTGTGCTAGTCTTCATCAATGACATTTTAATTTACTCCAAGTCGGAAGGCGAGCATGCAAAACATTTAGAACAAGTGTTGAAAATTCTAAGGAGAAATGTCTTGAAAGCTAAATTTTCTAAGTGCGTCTTCTGGCAGGATGAAGTTAAGTTCCTAGGCCATGTCGTATCGAAGGATGGGATAGCTGTAGATCCAAGCAAAATTACAGCGATTCAGAACTGGAAACAACCTACTACCCCCACAGAAGTTCGAAGTTTCCTTGGATTGGCTAGTTACTATCGGAAATTCGTTCAGGATTTTTCAAAGATATCTGGGGTATTGACAAAGCTTACAAAGAAGCATGAGAAATTCAAATGGACTCCCGAATGTTAAGAAGCTTTCCAGGAGCTGAAACTGAAGTTGACAACTGCTCCATTATTGACAATTATAGAAGGCAACCAAGACTTGACTGTATGGACAGACGCTTCTATTAGAGGGCTAGGCGCAATATTAATGCAAAAAGGCCAAGTGGTCGCTTATGTCAGCCATCAGCTGAAGCCGCATGAAAGAAACTATGCTACTCATGATCTTGAGTTATTAGCTATCGTGTTTGCTTTAAGAATCTGGAGGCATTATTTACTAGGCGAGAAGTTCGAACTATTTACCGATCATCAATCCTTGAAATATCTATTCACTCAGAAAGATCTAAACTTGAGACAACAGCGTTGGTTAGAATTCCTTGCGGCATACGATTTTGAGATCCTATACACTCCGGGGAAAGCCAATGTTGTCGCAGATGCGCTCAGTAGAACGAATGAAATCATCGCCAGTTTTATCATCACTTCTTCATTAAAAGATAAGATTTCTATTCTACAGAAAGACGATGAATTTATTGAAAGGATTAGCCAGCGGATCCGAGAAGGAAAACCCTTAGATTTTAGCCTAGATAGCCAAGGGGTCCTAAGATTACGAGGGCGAATTTGTGTGCCAGAAATTCCTTTGCTCAGAAGGGAAGTACTTGATGAATGTCACAAGTCCAAACTAAGTATCCATCCCGGTGTGAGCAAAATGTATAACGATATCAAACGCACATTCTGGTGGAGGGCTTTGTAAAGAGATATTTCATTATATGTTAGCAAATGCTACACTTGTCAGCTAGTTAAGAGCGATCAGCAGAAATTAGCTGGACTATTACAACCTTTAGAAATTCCAGGATGGAAGTGGGAGCAAATTTCGATGGACTTCATTGATGGCTTGCCTCGAACTAGTAAGGAAATGACAGTATATGGGTAATCGTAGATCGCTTCACGAAGACTGCCCATTTTATACCTGTCCGATCCAACAGAACAACTCAAAGTTTAGCACAGATTTACTTCAAAGAAATAGTTAAACTACATGGAGTGCCGCTCAATATAGTCAGTGATAGAGATCCCCTATTTACTAGCAAATTCTGGGAAGCATTCCAGACAGAATTGGGAACCATATTGAATCTAAGCACCGCTTATCACCCTCAGACAGACGGCCAAACTGAGCGGGTGAATAGAATTCTAGAAGATTTACTATGGGCTTGCGTTATCGATTTTGGAGGCTCATGGGAAGATCACTTACATTTAGCCGAATTCTCTTATAACAATAGCTATCAAGCAAGTTTGGGAATGTCTCCATTTGATGCATTATACGGTAGACCGTGCAGATCTCCCGCATGTTGGGTAGAACCTGGCAACAGACTTGTGTTAGGGCTCGATATGATTCGTGAAGCATCAGATAAAGTCGATTTCATTAAGAAGCGATTGAAAACCGCACAAAGCCGACAGAAAAGTTATGCTGATACGAGAAGGAGAGACTTATCATTTGCCGTTGGCGATTACGTTTATTTAAGAGTTTCTCCAATGCGGGGAGTAATCAAATTTGGCAAGACTAGGAAGTTAGCACCGACATTTATTGGTCCCTTTCCTATACTTGAACGGATTGGAACTCTAGCATATAGGGTTTCATTACCTGATTGGTTGCCTGGTGTACATGATGTGTTCCACGTGTCTCAACTCAGAAAACATGTTCATAATCCAGATCTTGTTGTAGAAGAAGCAGCGCAACAGGATATAGAAATAACTCCAGAATTAGCGCTCAGAAGAGAGCCATTAAAGATAGTTGGCAAAGAAACTAGAGAGCTAAGGAGCAAAAAGACTCATTTAGTCAAGGTGCAGTGGAGTAGTGATCCTAGAGACCGTACTTGGGAGACGGAGGAAAGCATTAAACAAGCCTACCCCAAATGCAGAGTAGACATCTCTGACTAACTCCGTTACAAGGTACCTTTACAATACTTTGCATTTACATTTTGTTTCCTACTTTGCTGTTATTTCCTTTTCCAGGACGAAAAGTTTTAAGTGGGGGAGATTGTAATAACCAGGAAAATGTGAACCAATTTTAAAATTTTAAAATTGGTTATTACCAAAGAATTTGAATAATTGAAATAGCATATTTCAATAAAATAATGAATTGGGGCTAGTATGGCAGTTTGAAATTTTGGATACAAACTTTGTCTGACTGTACCGGGTGGAAAATATAACGGATTTTAGCGAAACTGAAAATATTTAAATCTGTTTATGAATACCTTTCTAACGAATCTGAAAAATCGAAGTTTCATAACGGGAATCAAAAGTTATGGCCAAATGAATTTTCAGAAATGTCGTTATATAGCATATATAGCCCTTGAAAATAGATATTTTGCATACGACCTCGGAATTCGATGAAACCACTTTTGTTGGGTCCGGGATGTCAAATCATTGCTAGGTTTCGAATTTCATAATTTTTGAAGCTAGTATGTGAGCGGGACAAAAGAAAATGTAATTGGTCAATTTCTGCTAAAATGGATCGACCTTAAAATGGACATTTTGCATATGAGCTCAGAATTTCTAGAAACTGGTTTTGTTGGGACCGTATCGTCAAAACAAAGCCAGATTTATTTTTCTGGAATTTTTCGATTCAGTCTGTGGCCCTGGCAAATTGAAATGTGCGTTCAAATTAAATATTGAATGTTTTATATTTTAATTTGAAATATAACTGACTGTAACAGTCGAAATGGCTAATGAAACATATCCCATTGTGTCCGAAATGGGGGTATTTAGCTAGGGGCGACAGTCGTTGGGTTCGGATTGGTGTTCGTTTGTAAAAACACTATTTAAAATTTCCTATAAATCCTCGGCCAATAGGATTTTTTCTTTCAAAAAAAATCACGAAAAACCCTGGCCGCCTCTCGCTCTCGACAGTCCATCGAGCTCCGACCTTCCCTCCCTTTTTCCGGCCGCCACCTACAGTCGATGCCACCACCACCACTCGACTCGCCTTCGCCCCCTGTTCACATCCGACCCCGACACGACCCCCACCATCACCTCCTCCGCCTGAATCGAAGCCAAGAAGTCATCGACTTCCTAGTGCCGTCGCCGCACTGATCTGCCACCGCACCCCCTCAAGCCGCCAACGCCGTGAAGCCCTTGCCGTCCCCTTCCACGTCAGCACCCCCGATCGTCCCCTCAAACCTAGTTCTGAACGAAATATAAAGGTTCGACCTTTATTATTCTGAATTGAAAATAACACTTCAAAGTGTTGCAAAACTTTGAAAAATAATATCTTTTTCGTTCGTTAATGAAATTTGATGAAATAGGAGACACCGTGACGGCAAGGAGGCTCTCTACCATCTAGCATAAGCCGCGGATTTTTCTGATCTTCCTATGATTTTTAGCACTGCAAAAACCAATGTGAGGAATCTAAACTAAATTGTGTGAATGGAATCGTGTTGTATAAATTATATAAGCGAAGTGTAAATTATATACGCATTGTATACCTCATGTACATGTGTTGTATAAGTTATATTAGCAATGTATAAATTATACAAGCGTTGTATGAAACATATATGCTTTGAATTGTGATGAAATGCAAGTGAATTATAGAAATAATATATATATATATACTCCCCTTGACCACAGACCATGGACGATATTTATTGCTTGTGATTGACGTGATATTATATGGTATGACGAATGGTTGGAAATAATTGTTTGTGGTTGATATTGTGTTTAAAAAATACCTTTGTGGTTGAAAAATACCCTCTTGTGGTTGAAACAAATTAGAATAGGATTTTGGAATTGAAAATAAAACATGTTGCCTGCGTGCGAACTAGATGCATGATCCCCATTGTCAAAAACCACGAGGTTTTAAGGTAGAGCGAGGAGCCGTACTAGGGACGGTCCCGGTTTTAACTACCCTATCGTTATGCTGCGGAAATTTTCTGAAAAATTCATGCGTTAGAATAATTTTCATTCGTTAAAATTAATTACATATGTTGAAACCAATATTCATGTGTTGAGTTGAAATTCATTCATTGAATCGAAATTCATGTGTTGAATATTATTTGAATTTGAACAAATAGCTTTAGCGATAAAAATCACATTTTTATATATACACGAACTATAGAGAATATTCATGTGTTGAGTTGAAATTCATTCGTTGAATCGAAATTCATGTGTTGAATATTATTTGAATTTGAACAAATAGCTTTAGCGATAAAAATCACATTTTTATATATACACGAACTATAGAGAATATTCATGTGTTGAATTGAAATTCATTCGTTGAATTGAAATACATGTGTTGAATATTATCGTATTTTAAAATAAAATGAATATACAATAAAAACTACATCTTTATTGTGAATATGAAGTGTTAAAAACATTCGCGTGTTGAATAAATATTTTTGATGATAAAAATATTTCTTTTATCATGTATACGCTTTGATAAAAATACACACGTGTTGAAATAAATAATAGTTTGCTAGAAATGTTATTATTAGCTTTGTTCTGCATATATATACATGTGTTGAACAGGGAAAATGGATTAGCTGTAGAGTAAAGAAATTATTTGCGTGCCCGACAAATAGGTAAACCTTGATGAGTTGGCTGCGCAATTTTATTTTTATATCAACTCCTGTGAATGCCATTGGATGCGGAGTGCTGGTTGTTCTGTGTGAAATAATAAACATCGCCATAGGATGGTAATAATTAATTTTGAACTACACTACATTGCATACTTCTTGACGATAGGCATATTTCATCATATTCCACATAAGCAATTGGAGCTTGTGTGACGAGGTGGAAGATTTACAATACGAGCGAGAGGCTTGTATGGCGATGATTTTATATTACAGGTTGAACTGATGACAGATATGGACTATATAAAATATAACAATAAATTGCCAGATTAATAAAAACCCCACACGGGTCTGGAGTTGACAATAATCACGTCTCTCTAGTTATTAGATACGGCACACGGACTATTTATTTCCACACGGAGTGGGGTGACGAGAATTTATTCTCTGGAGTTATTATCTATACACGCTCCCCCGTAAACACCAGAATATATCACTATAAATATGTGGATGCTTTTTAGGATTTATTGGGTACCTAACACGGCCCAATAAATTTCAAAACCCCTCCCCGTACAAAGGAGGTTATGGCGAAATTTTTCGAAATATTAAGGCATTAGTAAAATATTCGAAGTGAAAACGAAGTTGAAATTAATGAATGAACTATATTTGAAAGTATAGAATGAAATATATTTATATATATAAATATAAATATAATTAAAAGGAATCGAAGCCGTGCAGTTCGTGTTTTGGAATCGTAATTTGAAACGATTAGTACGAGAAATCCGACCATCGGATTTTCCCGAAACTGCAACCGCTGGGTTCGCCTTGGAAATATCTTTCCAACGGCACCAACCTTGTAAAAATCCAATGGTTGGATTGTCCGGAATGTTTAATTCAAATCTGAAGAAAAACAGCGCTAGAATCGTTTATATTTATATATAAATATAATTAAATTAAATCAAATAACGACGTTGCAGTTCGAATTTTGAAACCGTAACTTCAAACGACAAGTGTGGAATATCCGACCGTCGAATTTTCACGAAAATGGAACCGTTGGGTTCGCTTTGGGAATATCTTCCCAATGATATAGACTTTGTAGAAATCCAACGGTTAGATTTTCCGATATGTGTAAAACAAATTAGGGGAAAAACAGCGCCAGTGCCACGGCACGTGGAAACGTCGTTTAATTAATTATGGCCATTTTTAAATAAATAAAAATTGCGAAAAATCGTTATAAAATATTATAAGCATCATAGATTGGAAAAAAACCAATTTGGCTTGATTTGTTTGATATTTGATAGTTGTATGTGTTTGACACGAAAATAACACTAAAGAACTGAAATATGGATGTCGAATAATATAACCATGGAAAGAATTGATTTAAATTCTAATTACGGGAATTATTTGAAAAGGCCGAGCTAACCCTCATTTCAAATAATTTAACGAGCGATTCGAATTGGAAAATACAAAGACGATTCAAAATCGACGATCTTCGTATCGGTTGGATGGGCGCTGCTGAGGTTCCTGACTGGAGTAGCTACCGTGAAGGAACGGAAGTAGTAGCCGTCTGAACGTATGTGTTGATTGTACGGATATACGAGGAATTTGACGCCTCCGGTTTCGTTCAGACCCAGAACGGACTTGTAAATGGACTGTGTGTCTGACATTGGATTTTGTTCTATACTGATTGATCTCTGTTAAATATACATCTGTTTGGCGGTGGAGAATTTATTCTTCTGCTTAACGCCCTTCTTTGAGACGTATGAGCTCAGAGGTTATATATCGATGGAAATTAGTCGTATGGAGTGGACTGCCTATGTGGCATGCCAAGATGTAGTGATCAAGGCTTTTGTTGCAAAGCAAAGTCTTGTGGTTGATGATCAAAGCACGGTCTACGTAGCCTGGCTTTGTGTATAGCGTGGATTCGCGAGCCTCACACCTCGGTATGAGTCAAAAACGGGATAAGGACCCAAGGAGTGCATGACGTTTCTTTCTAGCTATGGTGATGTCAGTGACCTACTAGCCCTGACATATATATCTACTTTTCACCTTTGTGGTTGTTGGAATGCGAGGCGCCTCGATTATAGGTCTGTAAGGACCGGGAAACGTGTGTTCAGGAATAACTAATCCTCAAACGTAAGAGAGGACCGGCCTTGGAGGATCCAGGGTTACCCAAAGTGTGTAGTCCTGAGGCATTTGCTAGAATGTCTCGAAGCAGAGAGGAGCTTGCTCCTTGCCGCGACTCATGACAGAAATCCAATTTCCAATACGAAATAACGGATTCGATTGTAACTTATGTATGGCGACATAGTGGCATGGGACGCTCATGTCGCCTATGATTGATATTTATGATGCTATTCGTTTTTGAAACATATATGCACTAGTAATAATACCAAATTATTTTGCTTTACACGTATCAAGCATATTTGGCCATTATAAGGTAAAACTCTATCCTCCGGCTTGCGTTGCATTGTATGATGGGACTTGAGTCTTATAATGGCTTCATTCTTTTCAAATGCATTGCGTTGTTTTAAAGAATTTACTTTGTTTGAAATGCACTAGCAATCATTGGAGTAAACCCGTTCCGCGAAAGTGGCGTGGTCCTATGATTTGCTTATTACTGTTGTTTAAACTGTTAAATAGATTCCTCATACCATTCCCCATGACTGACTCGTTGTTTGTTTCACTTTGCAAACGCAGGTGCCCTTATTTTCACACGGGCAGCCTAGTTCGCAGGTGACAGGTTGTTTTGGCTCTGCACTGTTGTATAGAGAGCATTTTGGCTCATGGCAAGGCTGACTTCACACAGATGACTTTGACATTTTCCGCCATTATTGTACTTATATTATGATTTCGCCACAGGCGATGCAGACTGCTTTACTTTCAGTATTTATTCTCGTATGTATATGTACCGCCTTCGGCGATGTAGACTGATACCCTTATTATGTCTCACTGCATGTATGTATTCCGCCTCTGGCGAGGATGACTGATCACTTCCCTTTTATTTACTAAGTTATATCTTACGCTGTGCTATTCTGATGTTGTTACATGTTGTGATTCCGCTATCATATCCATGTAAAATTATTCTATTTATTGTTTTTGCTATTATCTGTACTCTACTATGAAGATTGATGTGTTATATCCCAATGATTATCCTTAATACCGCACCTCGGATTTTGGGATCGTCACAGTTAGCAAATAAAAGCAAGGGTTTATGAATGTGATTTGTAACATTTGTTACAAATGAGACGAACCATTTTTGGACATGAGATTGTACAAAGAGTTATTATATGTTTTCTAGACATAGAGGGTCGAGTATGATTTAAAGGGAGTGTGGTAAATATAAGTTGAATTGTTTAATAAATATCAATATAAGGATTTGAAAAGATATCAACATAATAAGGGTGTAAGATATTAATATAAAATTTATAAAAAGCTTTGTTTTTAAACCAATGGAAATTAAGTTATTGAAGATAATTTTTATAAGGATTCTATTTATAATAGAATAAAAGCTCATATCATATTCTAAAGGATTATCAACATAATTCAAAAGAGTTAAGGAGAGTTTACTTAATAATTAGTTAAGTAAATGTGGTCGAGATTTAAATAAGATTTCCAAAGGGAACGTGTGGTTAATAAACATCTATTATTTCTGAAGATATGAATGTTGTTGGTCAAGGTCTGAGAGGTAAATGAAATACCCCAACTTGAACGACTACATGATTATCCCAAAGTGATATTAGTTTATAAACGAGATTAGCTGAGGAAAACATAAGATATGATTTCCGAAAATGATATTATAAATTGTTCTAAAAGTTTATAAGTTGAAACAAAATAAATTTGGCGAATATTCTTATTTTATAATAAGAAGTAAAAGCGATGTTTCAAATATTGGAAAGTTTAAAGGAGATAACCAACGGACGGTTTGTTAGAGAGGCTAAATGATATTGAGTATTGAATCAGTGAACCCATTTTCTTTTATGGATGAATGACTGCTTTATTTGATATTTAAATCACCGACTATCAAATTTGGCCCATACGATTGTTGTTACGGAAAGACCAGGATCGAATTTATATTCGAAAACCATTCCGTCCAGCAAATACGAATACGTAAAGATGCTGATTCAAGACGGAGCTGGAGAAGACCGTGGATCTTGATAAGCGGAAGGATTGCTTAAATCTCTAATTACAAGCAGAGATAAACTGTGATTCTGTCGTGGTTGAGATCCACGGATTCGCAATGACTTCTCGCTACTGATTCTCAGGGTGATTCCTAGGATGCAGTAGGAGGGTGCCTTCGGTTCATCCTGTTCCTAGGTGACTTGTATGGATGGATGTCTGATAGAGTATTTCCAGAAAGGTCACGTACATTGATTTCTCCAACCGTACCAAGATATGAAGCGGAGAAGGAAACTTCTTTAGCTAACACGTAATGTATTGTTGTAGACATCAATTAGTGATTGTCGATGTAGGTCGCTTCCACTAGGGTGTATAATCACCTATCTAGAGAAAATCTATTTCCTTCATTAATCTATTTCAATGCTGTCCCTTTTCGGGAAACGGTGGTTTGAGCCCAACCGTTGGTGATATACATTCGATACACTCAAGCAAAATGAGTGGTCGGTCATGTGAGGGCAGGGTTGCAAGACGGTCTTGTTGAACCCAGTGTATTCGCCTCTAGAGATACACTATCGGCAGGTGGTCCCATACCTTGTCAAGGTCGGAACCCAATTCCCAATAAGCGCTGCGGTTTTGATTGTATACTATATATGTAGAGCGTGAGATGCAAGCGTTCTGCTAGATTGTTATTTACTTGTATTTAGACATTATTATAATATCAGGAAAGATATTGATTTCAAAAATGTTTTGGGTTATCTAAGGTAAAAACTGTCTGTATTTATGTGTGGATTTGGTCTTACGATTATCCTTTTCTTTCGAAAAGATTTTAACTTAAAAATCCAGTTGTGTGTTACCCTTAAACTGTGCGAGTTTTTCTCTCACTCTGGTTCACCAGATTGACCCAGTGTTTTGTAAATGCTCGGGTTAGCCCGGGTTGTTCAGGTTCAGGTTCTCGAATGTTGTGAAGAGACGAGCTGGAGGAGTTTAGACGTATGATTATATATATAGCTACTATTCCGCTGTGTGTTTTGTATATGGTACAGATGATTATAACTGTCTAGAGATGTTGATGTACTCTGATATTGTAAGTATTTTTAAAAGCTCTCAATAAAGATTTATTTCAATATTATACTTTGTACCGCTGCGATGTGAGACTCTGATTCTGTGTTGTGTTGATTCTTCTTATATTTCTTTCTTATCTCAACCTCTAAATTCTTTCTCATAACTATCCGGTGTTTCGGTGTTTGGAAGGTCGGCATGAGTTACGGTAAAGGTATTTATGTCGATTTTCAGGGCCGGAAATCCCCGGGTTGTTACAGTGGTATCAGAGCTATTGGTTTAGTAATAACCTTGGCTATGTGGTGTAACTCGATAGAGATGGGGTTAGTAATACCTTAGATTGAGTTGAGTACATATATATATGAGAGCGTATTTGTAAATTTTATATACAAATGTTTTATGTTTTGTAAAGAGGGTAAGTGAAATAATTTTACCCGAAATATATCTTTATATAAAAAGGAATAATTTTGTTATTAAGATATTGTGAGTTGGTTGGTTTGAATAAATTAAGATTGAATTAAAAATTTTGAATTGAAACTTAACTGGTTTAAGTATAATATTGAACGAAATTAATTTGGAAAGTAAATGGATAATTGATTGAGTGCTAATTGATTGATATTGAAATATGTTAAACTAAAGTAAATATTAAATCGAATGTGAAATTCTATTGATTTAGTTGAAATAGTGTTACATTGCTTGTTGATTGGTGTTGATTGGGTGTTAGATAGGTTGAATATAAATTCATCAACAGTTTAACAATAAAGTTGAATGAATTGGAAATTAAATTTCAGTACAATTAAAGAAGAATGAAACTGCATATGGATTAAAATAAATGATTTAAACCTCCATTTGCAAATGAATTGATATTTATGTTGATTTTGGAAATTTATGTGTTTATACATGTTGGTAAATGAGATATCGTATATCATGAAATTGTTACTCATATGTCAAACTGAGTTGAGTACAGGTGCTAGATGACTTTGAGGATTAGATTTTAATCGAGTAGATTGCGATAAATAGAGCAAGTAAGCTCAGTAGCGCTCGTAAAAAGGTACGCCTACGCGAAAATATAAATTTTGGTTTTGGTTTTTGGTTTTTTTGCTTTCCGACCGTATGGGTCGATGAATATATTTTATTTGTTCCTGCGATATTGCAGATGTCACTCCGTGTAGGGGAGACTCTGCCGAATTTTTTCGGGAATTTAAAGTGTTAGAAATTTTTTGATATTTTTTGAAATATTTATTTATGATGATGAATTGGTTTTTAATTTTAAAATAAATTTGGATTTGGAAGTTAACGGGTTTGTAACGTTCTTTCTTGCCTTAGAAATTTCGACGACGAAATTATTTTAAGGAGGGAAGAATGTAATGTCCCGTATTTTTGGTAGCCAAATATTTTATTTAATTTATTATTTTAAATATTGTATTAGGAATATAAATGGATTTTAATATTTAATTCGTTATTTAAACGAAGTTTGAACGTTATATATTTATATAATTATAATTCGAGCTCGAAATGACGCGTAGTTCGTAATATTGAATTTTTAACTTCAACTGAATATACAGGATACAATATAAGCCAGATTTCTGTGAAACAAGAAACGTTGGGACCGTGTCGATGATAATTTTCATATGAAAGAGAAAAATCCAGATTTTGTATTGTAAATTGTAAGTTATGGCCAAATCAAATTATGAAATAGTCGTTATGGAAAATCGTTATTAAAATATACGCGTTAAAATAGCTGTTTTGCAAACGGACTCAGATTTCGACGAAATCAGTTTCATTAGAACCGTATCGTTAAATTATTGTACGATGTTAAATGGCGTGGCAAACCGGTGTCGTATGTGACCACGGCAGCCACAAACGCCCATTCAATTTCTATAGCGCGTAGTTAAATTAATAAAGGGATTCTTTGGGGATAACTTGAGCAGACGATCGAATTAATCCACGAAACCAGTTCCATTGAGTTCGTATCATCGATTAGAGTCAGGATAGGTATATAGTTTGTTATTTTTGGAGACCGGATAATTTGGCGTTAAAAAGGTTATTGCGGTGCGCGTAAAAATAGCCTACCGGGGAAACAATCTCAGAATGCGACGAAACTAGTGCCGTTGGGTTCGTATTGAAGAATTATTATAGGATTGCAAGGTTTCAAGTCGATTTGATTTATCTGGTGATCGAGAAAAAGTTAAACAAGTGTTGATTTCCGGTTTTATAAAGGAATTTTTTTCAAACAATGTCGGATTTCGACGAAACTTGTCCCATTGGGTCCGGAATATTTTTTTACACTAAGATTAGCCTTTTTATCAGAAAATAGAAACTTTATATGATGGTTTTTAACATGATTTCTCCACAACGAAGTTTCACGCATTATAATATTATTAAAATCCATCCCATTTTGCTTTCCAATTTTCTTGCGTGGCCAAGTTGTGAACACGTTGTGGAGCTTTGCATCCCAAAACCATTTCCTTGAGTCCCAAAGCATTTAGTTCCTTGATTGACAATCCTTCTACATACCGTAATACCCAAGAAAATTTTGGGAATCCTCATCACGCCACACAGCTACTCTACTTTAACTATAGCACCCTACTTGTACAAACCTATTTTCTTATATATTTATATATATTTCTACCGTGGTGGCCACGTAACTTTCTTCTATATAAACACTTGCTTCCTCTTCTCAATTTCCAACTGAAACGCAAGCCTTCCTCGGTGTATTAAAAAAAACATTTCGCGGTTCACTGTAGATGCATGGTGGAGCCCGTGTGTCGCATTTTTAAAGAGGAGGCCGAGTTCTTCATATTAAGGTGGAAGATGAGAAGCTTGGGAAGTAGCAGTGGATGGTGGGTTCAGGAGAGATGAGGCGGAAGGATACGTACATGGAGTAAAATTCAGCAGGTGGTGTGAGTTTTATGAACATGGAAAGTGAAAAAAAGGAAAACATGATGTTCTGTTGAAGCAAGAAGGGGGTTTGCAGTTCAAAACGAGGAGAAGTGGCGTGGTCTCTGAAGACGGATGGAGCATGGGAGAGTCGAACTAACGTAGGCGACGCTCCGGTGATAGATAATAATTCCGGTGGAAGGAAGTGAGGTGCGGCGTGAGGTAAAATGATGGTAGGAGGAATGGTATCGGTCTGTACTGGGTTATTTTAATGGAGGAGCTGACGGACGCAGAGCATTTTGCGTAGAGGAAAAAAATGATGAAAAGGGAAAATGGACGGGCGAACGAGATTGCAAAGGAGACGACAACAGGTTTTGTGAAGGAAACCATTGGGGAAGAAGGGTAGGAGAGCGGATGGGCTGAAGTTTATAAGTGGGCTGGATTATTTAAAAAAAAAAGTAAATTGCAGGCGGAAGTGGGCACAAGGTGGGAGCCGCCTTTTGTGTAGTATGAAAGTAAATTGGGAGGAAAAATGGACACGTTGCTGTGCTTTTTCCATGCAAGAGTTAAAAACATGGGGAGGTTGGTCACGGCATTGGTGTGCAAAGGAAATAACAGAAGGATGGGTTTCGTAGTGACTAGTGATACATTTGGGCAACCAAGAACGTCGGCCTATTAATAAATAAGGTGACATTGGATTGGTATCGACAGGCGTAACCGTGTGTAACTGGAGGATTGGAATCTAACTAGAAACAGTCATCATCACGACGAACGTAAACCAAGGTGAGTTAAACTCACTCAGCTTCTCCCCATTTATATTTTATATAAATCAGTTTTTATAATTGTGTTCTATCATTGTTATTAGTTGGTCGTTTGTTTGTTCGTTGCTGATTTTATATTCATATATGGCCTGATATAGTTGTTACTTATAATGATTAAATCCAATTGAGGTAGCTTACCTCAGTGGCTACGTTTATAACACTATAAACGTTATAAATAAATAATTTAATGCTTGCATTTTAATTTTTAGCAAGGATAGACTGTTACATTTATTATCGACCATCATTATTAAACTGTTCATGTCATGGAAACCGTATATTGATTGGCCATTTTGAACTGAATAACGTCATCAATATGATTATATTGTTTGTTATGTAATGTGAAATTGGTTTATATTTCATGTTTGGTACTATAGTAACCATTTGCCTCTTTAGTACCGTCAATTAAAAAAAATGATTTTTCGAAATCAATATAAAATGGATTCCGAGTGTTTTCAAAATTATGAATATATTTTTTATGGATTTGAAATACGATTTTGTAAAGATTATAGTCGATGTAAAATATACAATTTTTATAAATATATAAAATACAACTAAGAGAGATGTAATATATATTAAATAAATGTTTAAACGATAAAATTTATCGTGTTGGCTATTTAAAATGTTGAAATAGTTTTGTAAAGGCCTTAATGGTCGTGAAGGAAGTTTAAATCGATTTCAAAATATCGAGATGGAATAAGCGAATCATGGATGTACTAGAATTTATAAGAGAGCTTAGAGTGTGATATTTTTTGATAAAGGATCATTTTGACGAATGGTGTTTAAATGATACGAAATGTGATTTAATATCATTTCGTGAATAAAGATAACAAATCGACAGATTTGAAATGAGTGGTGATTTGGAAATGGGATTTCATATTTTAAATGGGATCAAAGTTGAAAATACCAATATGAATTTAAAAATGAAATTTTTAAATGAGATTTAGTTAAATAAATGGAACTGAGTTTATTCCGAGGTTCGGAATGTGATATTTTGAAGGTTGGAATGTTAACTGAAGGCAGGATTTTAAATGAAGTTAAAGTTTTGGATAACGACGATGAATATTGGTTGTCAAAATGAAAATGAGATTTTCAATGAAGTGAAAAACAAGAAAATGAAAACGAATGGCAAGTTTTTGTAATTAAATTACAAAAGATATTATAAATAGAAATTGAAAGTTTTGAAAATAGAATTGAGTTAGCAAATAAAAGCAAGGGTTTATGAATGTGATTTGTAACATTTGTTACAAATGAGATGAACCATTTTTGGACATGAGATTGTACAAAGAATTATTATATGTTTTCTAGACAAAGATGGTTGAGTATGATTTAAAGGGAGTGTGGTAAATATAAGTTGAATTGTTTAATAAATATCAATATGAGGATTTGAAAAGAAATCAACATAATAAGGGTGTAAGATATTAATATAAAATTTATAAAAAGCTTTGTTTTTAAACCAATGGAAATTAAGTTATTGAAGATAATTTTTATAAGGATTCTATTTATAATAGAATCGAAGCTCATATCATATTGTAAAGGATTATCAACATAATTCAAAAGAGTTAAGGAGAGTTTACTTAATAATTAGTTAAGTAAATGTGGTCGAGATTTAAATAAGATTTCCAAAGGGAACGTGTGGTTAATAAACTTATATTATTTCTGAAGATATGAATGTTGTTGGTCAAGTTCTGAGAGGTAAATGAAATACCCTAACTTGAACGACTACATGATTATCCCAAAGTGATATTAGTTTATAAACGAGAGTAGCTGAGGAAAACATAAGATATGATTTCCGGAAATGATATTATAAACTGTTCTGAAAGTTTATAAGTTGAAACAAAATAAATTTGGCGAATATTCTTATTTTATAATAAGAAGTAAAAGTTATGTTTCAAATATTGGAAAGTTTAAAGGAGATAACCGACGGACGGTTTGTTAGAGAGGCTAAATGATACTGAGTATTGAATCAGTGAACCCATTTTCTTTTATGGATGAATGACTGTTTTATTTGATAGTTAAATCACCGACTATCAAATTTGGCCCATACGATTGTTGTTACGGAAAGACCGGGATCGGATTTATATTCGAAAACCATTCCATCCAGCAAATACGAATACGTAAAGATGCTGATTCAAGATGGAGCTGGAGAAGACTGTGGATCTTCATAAGCGGAATGATTGCATAAAATCTCTGATTACAAGCAGAGATAAACTGTGATTCTGTCGTGGTTGAGATCCACGGATTCGCAAGGACTTCTCGCTACTGATTCTCAGGGTGATTCCTAGGATGCAGTAGGAGGGTGCCTTTGGTTCATCCTGTTCTTGGGTGACTTGTATGGATGGATGTCTGACAGAGTATTTCCAGAAAGGTCACGTACATTGATTTCTCCAACCGTACCAATATATGAAGCGGAGAAGGAAACTTCTTTAGCTAACACGTAATGTATTGTTGTAGACATCAATTAGTGATTGTCGATGGATCTGACGATGTGGCATTCGAAGTGAATGTGATGTGCTGATAAAGCGTAGCCTCAAGCCTCATCAACCGGGAAATGACAAAAATCGGGCAGGCAGCATGGCTATGTGGGTCGCTCCGACTAGGGTGTATAATCACCTATCTAGAGAAAATCCATTTCCTTCGTTAATCTATTTCGATGCTGTCCCTTTTTGGGAAACGGTGGTTTGAGCCCAACCGTAGGTGATATACATTCGATACACTCAAGCAAAATGAGTGGTCGGTCATGTGAGGGTCGGGTTGCAAGACGTTCTTGTTGAACCCAGTGTATTCACCTCTAGAGATACACTGTCGGCAGGTGGTCCCATACCTTGTCAAGGTCGGAACCCAATTTCCAATAAGCGCTGTGGTTTTGATTGTATACTATATACGCAGAGCGTGAGATGCAAGCATTTTGCTAGATTGTTATTTACTTGTATTTAGACATTATTATAATATCAGGAAAGATATTGATTTCAAAAATGTTTTGGGTTATCATACGGTAAAAACCGTCCGTATTTATGTGTGGATTTGGTCTTACGATTACCCTTTTCTTTCGAAAAGGTTTTAACTTAAAAATCCAGTTGTGTGTTACCCTTAAACTATGCGAGTTTTTTTCTCACTCTGGTTCACCAGACTGACCCGGTGTTTTGTAAATGCTCGGGTTAGCCCGGGTTGTTCAGGTTCAGGTTCTCGAATGTTGTGAAGAGACGAGCTGGAGGAGTTCAGACATATGATTATATATATAGCTACTATTCCGCTATGTGTTTTGTATATGGGACAGATGATTATAACTGTCCAGAGATGTTGATGTACTCTGATATTGTAAGTATTTTTAAAAGCTCTCAATAAAGATTTATTTCCATATTATACTTTGTACTATTGCGATGTGAGACTCTGATTCTGTGTTGTGTTCATTCTTCTTCTTCTTCTTCTTCTATTCTTATATTTCTTTCTTTCTTATCTCACCCTTTAAATTCTTTCTCATAACTATCCGGTGTTTCAGTGTTTGGAAGGTCGACATGAGTTACGGTAAAGGTATTTATGTCGATTTTCAGGGCCGGAAATCCCCGGGTCGTTACAGATAAATTCACAGAACCAACAACTTGTTTAACTTTGGAAAATCCTTTATGAAATCAAAGGATAATAGTAAGACCAGCCCATACATAAACACCGACGGTTTTTACCTTACTATAACCCAAAACCTTTTTGAAAATCATAACTTATTCTGATATTATCATAGTGTCTAAATACAAACAAATAGCAATCTAGCGGAACGCTTGCATCTGACGCTCCACATATATACTATACAATCAAAAACCGCAGGAGCTTATTGGAAATTGGATTCCGACTTTGACAAGGTATGGGATTACCTGCCGATAGTGTATCTCTAGAGGCGAATACACTGGTTTCAACAAGAACGTCTTGCAACCCGGTCCAAACATAGCCGACTACTCATTTCGCTTGAGTGTATCGAATGTATATCACCGACGGTTGGGATCAGCAACCGCCTCCCGAAAAGGGACAACATCGAATATAGATTAAAGAAGAAAATGAAATTTCTCTAGATAGGTGATTATACACTCTAATGGGAGCGACCCACACAGCTATGCTGCCTGCCCGATTTTTGTCATTTCCCGGTTGATGAGGTTTGAGGCTAGAATTTTCTCTAGAACATTTGGCCACAATTCACTTTGAATGCCACATTGTCAGATCCTCTGGATATCACTAATTGACGTCCTCAAAAATACCCTAGTTGGGAGCTAACCAACTATGACACGTTTGAAGAAATCAACGTACGTGCCCCATTGGAAATACTCTGTTATACATTCGTCCATACAAGTCATCAGGGAACAGGATGAACCGAAAGTACCCTCCTACCACATCCTTATATAGGAATCACCCTAAGGAGCAGTAGCGAGTAGTCCTTGCAATCCGTAAAATCTCAACCACAACCGAATCACGCCAGAATACCTCTGTGTTGCAACATAGGAATATCTGTCAAGTAATCCTTCCGCTTATAAAGATCCACGGTCTTCAATTGCTCCATCTTCAATCAGCATCTTCACATATTTGCTGGTTCCGAATTGTTTTCAAATATAAATTCGATCCCGGTCTTTCCGTACCAACAATTGTTTTGGTCAGGTTTGATAATCGGTGATTTAACTATCAAATAACGATCGTGTGAATAAAATAAGTTTGCTGATTCAGTACTTGGCACTACTTGGCCTCTTTAAAATATATTTAACAATTTGTTCATAAACTTCAAATTCTTCTTATATATTCAAAACATTATATTTATCCTTATTTCATTAACAAAACTAAGTTTATACATTTCAAAGTATGTATATATATGCATAACTTCCCATTTCCTTTGGGGATATCGATATACTTATCAAAACCCTTTTTCCCTTTCTCTTTTACCTAAACGTGGCATCTCGATATATTCATATACGTAGTATACTTTAATGGTATAGAAAAATTTATTGACTCTGATACGGGTAAAGAAAATGTCGAATTATATAATTTAAAACCAAATACCCTTATTTACATTGAAACTAATATTGTAGTATCATTTATAACCCAAAATCTTGCACTTATGTTTAATATTCCTCATATGGAATATCACACCAATTTCAACAACTTTTCCTCGTTTCAAACCAATACCATTCCTCGATAATAATGAATCCGTTCAAGTTGGGGTATTCTATTTACCTCTCAGACCTTGATCGACAACGTTCTTATCTCTGAATGAATAACAGTTTGTCACTTAAACACAGATATTAAAATCTTATCTACCACCTTGATTTCACATCTGGTTTTATAAACCATTTCTTACATTTGAAAACCTCGTTCGATCGTCCCTTTACATAATTTAAAATTTAAGGAAAAACCTTATTTAAATCTCTACATCTACTTCCCAATTTCGACTTACAAATCTCGTTTGAAACTTGAATTAAAAATCTCTTTATAAACTCTTATCGCCCCTTCGATCGAACTTCCTCATCAACTAATCACTTGTAAATTAAATTCCCATTTATCAAATCTTGTTTGAAAACTTGGATTTATAAATCCTTTAGTGAAATTCTTATTTGGTTTTTGATCGAACTTAGTGACGCTTAACCATTTCTTAATTAAATACCAATTAAAAGCCATCGTTTTAATTATTGTCAAGTAAAATAATAATTAACTTTATTATTTACTATATTAGATATATTTAACTTTGCTATTAACTAAGAATAGGATCATTATCACTTTCAAAAGCTTATTAAATAATAATTAACTATATTAACAATAAACAATTCAATAATTACTTTAATTTATAGTTAATCGAAGATTAACTAATATTTCACACCCTTCGTTAAGTTCAATGAATATTCAGAAAATTTAAGTCAAATTGATT
Organism: Allium sativum; assembly: GCA_030737875.1. Taxonomy (NCBI): domain Eukaryota; kingdom Viridiplantae; phylum Streptophyta; class Magnoliopsida; order Asparagales; family Amaryllidaceae; genus Allium; species Allium sativum. The sequence continues at coordinate 9,668,493 of JASFAX010000027.1, read as the reverse complement.
TAATTATTAATTACAACTAAAACGGTTGATTTTGTCAATCGTACCTACCAATTAGCAATTAACTGATTTTCATTCGTCAATTCCCCTTTTTAAATTAATTAAAAAACTTAATTATTTTAAAAACACCATTTAATTATTTTAAAAACAATTATTCCATTCTACCACCCCGTTGGTAAATTCTATGTTTTTCTGCTTTTAGAACATGTATAGATCATAAGATTTTGCTACATAAACCATTTACATAATTCTTCTATAAACTTGATTAAAAATATATTTTTATAAATTTCTAATTTAATTACTTGTATAAAATAACTGAAAGGCTTTAATTCACTTATAACTTTAAAACTTGCATCGATTCACCTAACGGTAGAACGACGTCTAAAACAATACAATTTTGGCCATTCACTGCCAATTACTCAATCAACACTATCGATGGATTTTAAACACAACGCAGGTGAATATTTATTCAACCATCATGTTCAAATAGGTTTCACTACCATCTGGGGTTCAATCAGTTCAAATATAAATCAGATAAAACAAACAACATATGTAATATTTGAGGAATCCGGTTGGATCCCTCCAACCTGTTCTTCCCTGCACCACAGCTCGTTATAACATTTCATAATAATATATGAAATGAATTTCAATAATCTATAAATTTAAAACGATGTAATATAAATAACAACAACCAACCAAACAATAAACAACCAATGCTACCAATCAACCAATTTATACTTTTAAAGGTAAATTATATTTTAATATGAATTTACCACATCACAGGATTCCAGAAGGTGTGAGAATTAACTCACCAGTTTATTTCAGTTGACGGTGGATGCGTTTGTTCCTTTTTATTTGAAACGGTCATTTGAAATTATCTGAAATTTCAACAGTGTCCAATTAGTGCCTAGTCAGTGCCATCACCTAGGTCTCGTCCCTGCGATCCCAACGGATCCAGTTTCGCCAAAATCCGTTAACGTATGTAAAGGTTATACCTATATTAAGTTTATATATATTTATCAATAAATTAACAAACTAATTAATAATTAAATTAAATTAACTACCTTAATTACCATTAAACTTGGCTACGTCATCATCCCCAACGCTAGCTCACGCGTTTTCATGGAACCAACAACCTCAAACCCGATTATGTCTTCTTCTCCTTCATGCTGGAAACCCAACTCCATTTCGACCTCAACAAAGCTCCACCGCGCCACCGTTAGTTGACCTGAGACCACCCTGACTTGCCCGGCGACACCGCACCACCCGGAACCCCAACCGCCCCTAACGATGCCACCTCAGATTGAGCCAAACGCCTGAAATCACCACTTGCCCCAATTCCGTTCATATGCGAAATTCAACCACCACCATCCACTTCAGGCCGCCTCACCACTGCGGTTAGAACTGCCTCGCCACCTCGCTTCGTCGACCCTCAGAACCGACCCTGTGACAACGACCAACGACGCCGAAAAAAGGAGAAATCCGACCTCGACTTCCAAAACCAACCCAGAATTTGACGCCTTCGTTCATTTCATTGCCACAACCACCTCAGACCACCGTTGAACCTCAGACCAGTGCCAAAATAAAGCTGAAACTCCCCTCTTCAATTCCCCCTAGGTCCCGTCCTCTCAAATCAACCCAATCCCCCACAATCAAGCCACAAACGTAACTGAACTTTCTCAGATTTCATGAAATTCCGGCCACAACAAGTGACCGTTCGACCCCAATTTTTTTTAGAAGTTAGATCTCAAGTGGATCTACAACTTCCGTTAAGATTGTATTGGCAAAATCATGACGGATTTGAAGAAATAAATTATTTTAGAACCGAGGGCTTTTCTGCAAATTTGGAGGATGAAAATGGACTTTGCTGAAGTGGTTGAACGGTGGAAAATATTTATAAATAGAAATAATATATTTTAAGTTGATTTGATGAATGATGTTGACTAACGATTTTTATTTCGTGGCTATCGCAATTTCGAACGTCGTTTATTCGCTTCTGCGCTCACATACAAACCCCGTTCGTGACGCGAATATATGGCATAGTATATTTTGACGATATGGTAATGAAACTTATTTCGTCGAATTCCGTGTCTGTTTGCTCAAACGGCGCTCGTTCACGTCCAAATGATCTGTTTTATTTGCATTTTATTTTTCCATACTCATAAATTAACCCCGATTGATGTGCCATTTGAACTCCAGCAAAAATTTGTTGTTGCGGTCCCAATAAAATTTGTTTCGTCAAAAACAGAGATCGTTTGAATAAAGTCCCTTTTGTAATTACCCAATTCAAATAAAATAAACCAATTTTAAAATACGTCAATATAATAATATTAAAATATTAGATTGGCCAAATATGACCGGAATTTCATATACTACCATAATAAAATAGTTCGGGTTGAGTTTGAAGCCAAATCGATATTATAAATATTTAAAAACCCTTTATTTCATATAAATAAACGTTATAATTTATAAAGGAATTCCACAGCGACTATTTTAAAATTTGATTTGGACATAAAATAAAATCTTCAACATGAAAACTCGAATTTTCTATTTCATTAGAAAAATATTACCTAACAGATTCAGATGGTTCTTGTTTCGAGAAAATCCGGCTCATATTGGGCCCTGTACAGCCGTTTGAAGTTCAAAATGCCAAATTAAGAACTGCCACGCCGTTGCAGCTCATTTTATAATATAATTATAAATTAAACATTCTGACGTCATTTTAATAACGAATATATTTATATAATTCAATATAAACCATATTAAACCACTTTAAATCGCTCCTTCACGTTATACAGCAAAATCAACATTTTTCCCTAATATTCTGAAAATAAAATATTAGTATAAATGAATATCCACAGTAAATGGTTAAAATTTTGTTATTTAAACCCAAATCAATATTTTAAATAAATAAAATATTTCAAATAAATGGTCAGAAAATACCGGACATTACAATGTTTGGGGTTGCGACAATACGATGTCGCTGTTTTTTCTGTTCGCAGCAGGTCGGGTTTGGGGTCGGATTTCGAACGGAGGCATTTGGGTGGTGGCGAGTTGTTGCATTCAGAAGAGGATGCGATGAGAAGTTCATAGGCGGTCTCGGTTGGAAGAATGGAGGAGTGGTTGGGCGGCGCATATGCACAGCCGTGCGTATTTGGATGGGTTCCATTCGTGAAGGAAGAAAGGAGGAGGAGGAGAAGAAGGGGCCGCGAGCCTTGGAGCTTGGATCAGTGCTGTTGTGATGGGCTTTGGGCCAATATGTATGGGTATAGTTTTATCTAATCTAAGTTTAAGTAGTTTAAACTTTGTAACCTCATATCATGCTCGTTTTAACTCGGATTTAAACACCGTTGAATGTGTTAAAATCATATCGTAAAATAGAATTCGTGTATATGTAAGTTTGAAATTTTAGTTAAGTATAAATTATGGAAAATGAAAATGAAGCATCCTTATATATATATGACAAAATATAATAAACAACATTACTAATTCAATTCCAACATGTAAAATTAGTAGAACAATCATCGGATGCTAATGGAATGGAATGGAAAGCAGTACGTATAGCAGTAGCAGTGTCCGTTGGTTGTCGTCCTGATAGTAAAGATTTGGAGCTGTGTCAGTGAAAACATTTAATCTAATTTAATTATTTATTAAATTAGTAATTATTTAATAATTATAATTAGTTGAGATTAATTATAATTAGATGTTGGTTGGATATGGATGTTCTTGTGTGAATGGATGTGCATGTAATTAGATGACACTGAACATTGAAAGCGTTATTGACCGTAAAGCTTGTGCACAGCTGAATTGTTTATGTATGGGTGATGTTTATAATGTATGATCATCCGATTTATATGGTTGTTTTATTTTGTTTGCATGAAAGTACACACAACACCGTAGTTGTGGAATCATATAGATGATCGATTTAATTTTCCTTCCATATAAATAAGATCGATTTTCAAATTATTAAAATATTGTTTTATCCAGTTAACTTGAAAAGAGATTTGGAATTTAAATATAATATTCTATAGTATTATATACCAGACCGTTCTAGGATGACAGATAGGATGTTGTCTAGGCTTGGGTTTGGAAATCCAGTTTCCTGCTCTTTCTGGCTACCCCTAACCGGTCCAATGGACGGAACGGTTAATTCAAATATAATTTGAAATTGAATTTGAAGTTGTTGTAAACGTTAGAAAACCAATGGACCATTTATGAAATTCAAATTCAAATTTAAATTTAAATAAAAGGGTTTTGAATTCCAATGGTTTACAACTTATTTAAATTTAAATATAGATATGGAAATGATTTTTATTTAACATAAAAATTGGTTTTGAAATTTAGTTGTTTTGAAAATTTAAATTTAAATTCAAAAGGATTTGAAGGAATAATATTTAAATCGTTTTATAACGCGCTGCGGCATGACAGTTCGTAAATATCAATTTAAATTTTCAAATGATTATAACTTGACCATTTGAAATCGGTTTGACTGGAAACAAGAAATGTAGATTTTCAAATATTAACGGTTTTTAATTGAAAAGAAATTTTCAAATTTCAACGTAAAATTTTCAAGTTACGTTCAAAAATAAATTTGGAAAAGGTCGATGTAAGTGGAGTTCGCCGACCATAGCTAAAATTCAAATAAAACCAACTTTAAATTTAGCGAGAATTCATGGTAAATCTTAATTTATTAACTTAAAGTAACTTGAAATGAATCGTTTGAATTGACTTTAAATCAATTTGAATTAAATGGCTATTGCAGCACTTTTAGTAACGTTTAAAACGTTATTATCTCATTTCCAAAGACAAATGGGTTTTGAAATTTATAAATCGTAAACCATTATTTTGAATGGTTAAAGGATTCTTAAAATGTTTTTAAAGATTTTTAAGTGATTTAATATGGAATTATTTACTAATTCTAAATAGTTAGAATTTAAAAGGGAAATGAGTTGGACAGGTTTGTGTCTTATATTCGATATGTAATGCCTTGATTGAACGAATACTATCAGAAGCACTAGAGGATTTTTACCTCGAGATTCTGATAGTGTTTGATAGAGTTTTGAACTTATATCGAATATAAGTTGATTTTACTCTATCAAACTTTTGTTCGAATATAAAATTGTTTGGATTATCATATATGAAATTGTAATCCAAACAAAGATTTGGTAAATTGAAGGACTTGAGGAAATAAATAAAGAAGTATGAGAATTGGAATATAAGGTTGGAAAATCGAATCTTTGATTTCAGATAAAGAGTTAAGATGAAACTGAAATTATGACAAATTCGAACCTTGACATTGTAATGAATCGAAATGATTGGAAGAGAATCGTATTGAAAAGCCTGCATGATCCAAGACCATCGATTTAAGAAAACGCTTATTACTTGGGAAGTCCGGGATCGGATTTAAGTCCGAAAACAAGTCCAAGTAATAATACGATGCATGAAGAAAATTCAAGACTTGGAATTGATGAATGAAGACCGTGGTTCTTCACAAATCGAACGGACTATCTGCTGATTGGTTTCTTTACTAAATAGCTACAATAGAGAGATGACCCGATTACCGGAGTGGCAGGAAGTCCGAACGTATTGGGAGAACTTTCGGATTTTTGTTCCGTTCAGTCCCAGGACGGACTTGTATGGATTGTGTGTCTGACATTGTAATTGATGGCATAACACTGATTTCCATTGATATGTATCTGATTTGTGATGTATGAGCTCGAAGTGGTTATGTATGGATGGAAATCGGTGGTCATGTTGTGAATGGATAATGTGACATACTTAAGAGATGAAAAAGCTTGTACGATCAGGGCATTGCTGTTCTAGGCATGCTTTGTGTATGATGTGACATCGACAAACCTCAAACCCTGGATGATGAGAAACTGCGGTTAGGTTGTGTGTATATATGAATTGATGATGACCGCTGCAGCAGCGGGAAACCACTTATGACTTATGGAATAGGGTACGTTTGGGGGGCCATGTCTGGTCGAAAACTGTTGATCTACCTTGCGATTTGTATTTGTGTCCGCGTCTGGATGAAAAACCTGTGATTACATTTCGTTTGTGTTCCGACCGATCTTTCTTGCCAGGAATCATCAAGTTGGAAACCCAAATCTCTAATATGAGCGATACGATTCTGGTTTGTGTGTGTATATATATAGATACATAATAGGATAGGGTATTATGCCGTCTAGGATTAATACATTTATTTGCGAAATGTTTTCCACACTATATATATGTATTATGGCTTTTGAAAGAGGATTTTTTCGTATGAAAGCATATTTGGTTGTCATAAGATAAACCTCGCCCATCTGGTGTGCGCTTGCATTGTGTGATGTGGGATGTGCTTATGATAGCTTCATTTTCAAAAATCGTTGTGTATTTATATGCACGGGCATTCGCATGGAGTAAACCCGTTCCGCGTTAGCGGCGTGGTCTGTGAATTTCCCAAATTTAAAATGAATCCTAATGAAACAATTGTTTTATGTTCCCATACCTGTCCCATGACTGGCCGAGAGTTTATTGTTCCTTTCTAAACTCTGGGTGGCCATTAATTTTCACACGGGCAGCTAGTAGTTTTGTTTTGCAGTTATAGATCGTTGAAGCGAAGTTTGGAACATTTCTGAGTTGGAGTCCTTGCTAGGGTTGAAGCTTCCGTTGTTTTCTCTTCTTCCGCTAAGAGTATATTTATATTTTTCTTCCGCTGTATGTTTATGTTGTAAGTCTGATGTAATATTGTTTTGAGAATGAAAAATTCTGTTATTTTGTTCAATGTATGTATGTACCCATAACAATTCGTCTTTATGAACGATTTAGTTGGTTTAATTACCGGCGAAAATCGAGCAAAAAGGCGGGTCGTTACAGTTGGTATCAGAGCTTTGGTTATACAAAGCTATGGGGTACCACATATTTTGAACAAGAGACAGGACTCAACAGAGTTATAATATCTCATTAGAGATAGGGTTAGAAATGCCCTAGAATGAGATTTTTGAATATTTCTTGAGAGAGCATATTTTGAAAATTATAAAGTATTTTTGAAACTAGTAAATCGCTTTGAAAATGATAAGTATTTTGAAATATAATTAAAGACAAGGGTTTTGAGTATTTATTCGACGTCGTAATTGGACTATCGAGTATATAGGGATTTTGAATATACGCCTAGCTAATGTATATGCAAAGTCTAGTGTATACTACGCAGATATAGAATCACACCCTAGTCGCTGGGAAATAAATTCTAGGATGAGCGCGACATCCCTGATATTTACTTTCAAGTTTCGAAGGTGGGATGACTATATAATTCCAGTTTAAACGTCGAAGAATATTTAAAATCATCTAATTAAGTGTTTTAATGAATAATCTTAATGAAATAGTTTGATAAATTTTTATAGGAATTTAATTTGGGAAAACAAAACAAAAAGTTTGAAAAAGGAATTGAGATTAGCTTAAGAATACTTCAAGGCTTTGACCGATAACCTTGAATGTGATAAACAATAAGTACTTGAATAATTAAAAAGATATATTTTAGGAGTAAATCTCACTTAAAGAATTGGGTAATGGATTGTTGAAATGTAAGTAAGAAAGATAATTTACCCACATCCTAAAGTGACAAGAATAATTGACTTAATTATAACGAATATTTGAATATGAATTTTAGAATCTAATAAGTTGTAATCAGAAAAGATAACATGCTTCTCGATGAATGTTAAATAGGTTAATGTAAGCACCAGATATAAATAAATACCTAACATGAATTGTAAATGATAATATGCAAGTTAAATTATTTAGCTTGGAAGTATAATTTTGCAAAGCAAACCCCCTCAAGAAATTTGAGGGTAATTTTGAGTTAAGTTAAGAAATTGTTTAAAGGACGATTTAAAATATAACTTAAATTTTTAAGTGGGGGAGAAAACCACTCTTCCCTATTGAAATAGTATGAGTAACCAGATTTGAATTATCTAACAAGAAATTTCCTAAGACGCAAAGGAAATATTAAAATAAATTTTACCTTAAATGGATTGTCTATAATCGTATTATTAGGTGCACTCGAATTTTACTACCTTGACCTACGCTAGTTCCATTTCCAAACCAATTGTTCTTGAAGAGAATCATTCATACCTTTAGTCCTATGAACTTAGTCAAGTGATTTGATTCGAACCATCATTCTGATATTGAACTTTTATCTACGACCTGACTTGAGCATATGAAATTTGATTCGTCAAACGAAGCCAAGTTTTAAATTCAAACTAGAAATGGTGATCTATCCAAATACTATACTAGAGAAATCTCAATAAATAAACGTTGTATAGTAATCAAAAGCATTGAAATGAAAGGTCTAACTTAGGTAGGGAATTGGATTTGAAATATTAGCTGATTTTGGAAAGTTACCTTAAATGCTTGAATAAATGATTGAAATAGTACTAGTTGGAATATGTTAAATCAGAGTAGCATAGCGGAAGTGTGATGTTATTTTAAATGAAAATGAGGTTCCGACTAGTTGAGTAAAGAAATCTTTCCCTAATAAGCTTCAATATTTGGAAGAGAGTAAAAAAATCATCAAATCGTAGGATTTCAAGCGAATCTAGAAAGAAAAGGGTTATTCGATTATAGAAATATGACAACTGAAATATGACTTAAAAATAAAAGAAATTTCAACGACTAGAATCCCGATATTTTGAAATGTTTAGAAAATGACAAGTATTTGTAAATTATGGTTACTAAATGATTTACAACTTCGGGATATGAAATGTTTTGGTTGTTCGAGTAACCATGACTAAAACTGGGTTGTAATGTGGAATTTGATTTCGTGCGATGGGTGATACTCAGTTGTCCTGTTATGAGGATGAACTTCTCGAACTAATAACATATACATTTCGTCAAAGTATATTTGAAATTTTGGAAGCAAATTGGTTTCAGAAACCCCGAAGGGAAGTATGATTTCCTACATGAGAGGAATTAGTTTATTTCAATGGTTTGAAATAGAAATTGGGATTCCAAGTCCAAGAGATCATCTTGAGTTTTCAAAAATTGAAATTTATTGGTAAGATTTATTTTACTTATGTATAAGTTTACGAACTCTCCTTTTCAAGGATGAAAAGTCTTAAGTGGGGGAGATTGTGACGAACAAGGATTTTCAATGATTAATATATGATATAAATTCAATTTTATGAATATCAAGTAAATTTAATAAGGATTAAATACAGATATTGTTATATATATATATATATATATATATGAGTTTGAATAAATATTTTGTTTTGATATGAATAACTTACTTTAAGATCACAACTAAGATTTTTTTAAAATAAATATTTTAAAATATTAATAAGTAATAACATCATCTAGTTTTATAAAATATATTGATTTTACATAAAGATTTTTTGTGTATCTAAACTTGATTTTGTTAAGTTATATTTGATAAATAATAACGAGTAGGTATTTTGAAATATTAGGTATTTTATAAAATCTTATGTAAAATGTTGATTACATATAGAGGTATTGGAAACTAGCTACATTTATAAATGTTTCTAAAGTGTAACTAAAAATAAAAATTTAACAAATAAATAAATTAATTAATTATGTTAACATGCATTGCGTAGGAATTTGGTGGCTCTTAGTTGTCTTAATGCATGGTATTGAGTTTGTAAGAATAGAACAAGAATCCTTGGTTTAATAATTAAAATACTTTTAAATTCATATACAAAGCCATGTTTTCTTCTCTCTGGTCAGAACTGAGCTGGAAATTGCTCATGACTGTTTCCCTCTTCCTTGTTTTCAAAGCCTCTGTAAAATAAAAATGTAATAACCCGGAAATCTGGGACAATTTAAAAAATTTTATTTTGGCGATTTTAATGAATTTGGAATATTTAAAATGATTTATTTTAAATAATAACGACGGAAAATTTATTTTCGACGAAGTTAAAACGAATAAATTTATTTTAATTATAATACGAGCTTGAAATGGCGCGGTACTTCGAAAATTCGATTTCGAATTTCAAATGAATATTCAGAATTCTATATAAGTCAGAATTGAGCAAAACAAGAAATATTTGAATCTGTTTAATCCTATCTTTCTAAAGAAGTTAAGAAACTGAGATTTCACTTTAGAAGTTGAAAGATATGTCCAGTTTAAAATTCAGAAAAGTCGCTGTGAAATTTATATATATTTTAATACATATAAAAGCCCTTAAAAAAGGAAATTTTGCAAACGACCTCCGTTTTCGATGAAACCACTTTTGTTGGATCTGGGATGTCTAGTTATTGCTAGGTTCCAAAATTCATAATTTTTCGAATTAATATGTGAGCGTGGCAAAGGAAAACGTGTTTGACCAGTTTTAGTTGATTTTAATTGACTGGAATGTGGCCATTCTTCAAACGGTCTCAGAATTCGACGAAATTAGTTTTGTTAGGACCGTTTCGTCAATACGAAGCTAGAAAATATTTTTTGGAAATTTTTACAGTCAGTATGTGGCCCCGGTAAATTGAAATGTGTGTTCAAATTCAATATACATTGATTTATATTTTAATTTGAACGGAAAACTGAGTGTAACAGCCGAATTAGGTTACGAAACATATCCCATTGTGTTCGAAATGGGGGTAATTAGCTAGGAATGACAGTCGGTGAGTCTCGATTGGAGTTTGAATGAAACGATAACTTTTCAGAGATTAAATAATTAAAATATTTAATTAAATTTAGAAGTCAACCCCTTTATCCCCTACACCCCCCGTTCAAATCATTTCAACAGAATAAAGAAAAAAAAAAACAAATCGAGGTCGACGGAACCCCAATCGCCATCGATGGAGTCACGCCTCCCCTCCCTCAGACCAGCGCCTCCCCCTCCGTTCAACCCCGCACCCCTCAGCCTCCGTCTCCTCTCCTCTTTCGTTCGAAGACCGAACCCCCCCTTGAAATCGAAGACCGAACCCCCTTCAAACCTCGCACCACCATTCCGCTGCACTGAAGGACAACCACCACCGGACTGCGGTCCCTGCCGCCACCTACAGGCCCGGCGCCACCATCTCAGCACTCCACCGCCATCCTCCGACCCCAAACAGTGACCATGGACCCCCATTTGCCAAGAACCATAGGAAATGTTGAGTTTTCTATTTATTCTCATTTATTTTACTTTATTTTTCGTTTCAAAAATATATATTGGTATATATAAAATCAGTTTTTATGTAGATAGCAAATAAAAATATGATTTTTAGTTGGATTAAAAATACGATTTTTAGTATATAAAGATTTGATTTTTATATGTAGAAATTTGGAACAAAAATTCGATTTTTATATATATAACGATGAAACAAAAATTCGATTTTTATTAATGAAGTAGCGAAATAATAATTCATTTTTTATATGTAGCGAATTAAAAATATAATTTTTATATAGTAGAGATATAAAAAAATATGATTTTGATATTAGTAGAGTATTAAAAATATAATTTTTATATGATAGAGAATATAAAAATATAATTTTTATTCATGTAGCGAAATAAAAATACGATCTTTACGTATAGAAAGAATAAAAATACGATTTTTATATTATATAACTAGTAAAAATTTGATCTTTATATATGTAGCATAATAAAATTCTGACTTTTATTATATATAGGTTGAAATAAAAATGTGATTTTTATAGCGATGATATAAAAATTCGATCTTTATATATGAAGTAGAAATATAAATATATAATTTTTATATAGAAAGAAGCGTTGTAAAATTATATGAAGCGGAAATAAAAATATGATTTGTATATAAGTTGTGAATCAAAAAATATAATTTTTATATAGTGAGAAGAATAAAAATGTGATTTTTATAAACATGACAACAATAAAAAATGCGATTTTTATATGTGTAGTGGATACATTAGGCGAAAGTGACAAAAGGCGAGCATGACGAAGATTTCTACATATGAAGAATCGTGGCGTTTGGTTTAGCTAGTCGGTGAGAACTCCTCACCTTTAATTTATTTCTAGTTTGAAATATATACTAGGATGCAGACGGTGCTTAGCAGCACCCGACACCCGTCGTCCACAGACCATGGATGACTTGTTTGTTTGATTGTTGTGTAGTGAAATTTGATTGTGTGATGGAAATGAAATAAAATATTTTATAGTGGAAAATATTTTAGAGTTAAAAATATGATTTTTAACGTATATATGAAATAAATATTTATAAACAAATCGGACGATTTGTTTATATACACTGATTTGACTGATATTGATTGGGACGATAAATATTACACATCGCCCAACCGCACAAATAAAATATGTGTTTGTTGATTTGAAACCCCACACGGGTATTGGGAGGATATTTGACGTACACTAATCCCGATTGTTTAGGTGTTTTTCAATCGATGGGTTGACAGACTGTGTAAGCGTTAATTATTTATATTTAATGCTTATGCAGTTGTGTGGTGCACTCTGGATGATGGTGGATTATTTATCATTGCTATTATATACATGTGTTGTAGAAAATCCATATAATTAACATTATATGTTAATTGATTGGGCCTCATTCCAATATAGAAAATAAATTCATGTGTTGAATAGAAAATAAATTCATGTGTTGAATAGAAAATAAATTCATGTGTTGAATAGAAAATAAATTCATGTGTTGAATTGAAAATAAATTCATGTGTCGAATTGAAAAATATTCATGTGTTGAACAGAATAAACATTCATGTGTTGAATAAAAGCCATGATGATTAGATTGACGCCATTTTGACATGAACGATATTTATATCGATTATATTCGTTTTTATAATGATTATAGAAAACGAAGTGATTTCAAAATATAACGTTTTGAAAATATTATTATTTGTATATCGATGATGTGGAATATTCAATTTTGATTTGAAATTGAATATGAAGTTGAAATCATTTCGAAAACGAATTTTAAACGATTTATAAAATATGTTTTGAAAGGAAATCGAAGAAATATATATAATATATTATATATATATATATAATGGCCTGAATAGAACGCGCCGCGCTGCGGCTATTCGCGAATTTCGACCACTGACTTCGAATTGACGTTGCGGGAGATCCGAGTGTCGAATTCTCCTGAAACTGGAACCGTTAGGTTCGTATCGAAAAGATCTTTCTAACGAATATTAGATATTTGAAATCTAACGGTGGATTTGGAATTATGTCCAAATCAAATTTGGAAAAGGTCTCCGTAAGTGCAATTCGATAGCCGTTGATGGAAATCGACTATACGGGCCTTGATAAAATTATTAAAAATAGTTATAATTTTTGTGAAATCATAAGAAACGATTTGTGAAGAATTGGGATGAAAATTTCCATATTTGAAAAGATAAAAATAGATTTTTATCGAAATGAACTAGTTTTGAACTAGAATTATAATTCAATTTATTTTTAAAATAAATAAAGTGGATTTGAAATGGTTTTGAAAATAACCAGAATTTCCAATAATTGAATTGGAATGGATTTTAATCGGAATTGTCTTTGGAATATTTCGATGTTGGATTTCGTGATTATATAGATATTGTTATGGAAATTTGAAAGATATATTTATATCGTTATTTCCAATACGATATTTGTTGGTCGTAGAATTTGAAATTGTATATAAGCCGATATATTTTCTATTCAGAGCCTTGTATTTAATATCAAATGTTATTTGGGTTTGTCGTGAATGGTATCTTCAATAATACTGTTCTTAGACTCAATGGAGTTAAGAAAATCAGAAACTAACTGGAGAATATTTAAGTTGAATGGTCTCCTGGGTATTGATCTGATGTTGGTTTCTGCCTTCGGGGTTAATACTTAGGGAATTGTTCACTTGGTAATTTACTGTTAAAGGCTGATAGAATGGAATGTGGTTTTGGGTTTATCGTGAACTGTGTTTTAAATGACATTGGTTCTTTAATCCAGTTAAAGAGAGGATATGATTTCCCAAGTTAAACAAACATTAATATTGATTTTTGGGAAGATTAAAACCAAGTGGAGTTTTAATGAATCTTTAATTAGATTGAAATGATCGAGAATGGAGTATCACCAGTTTTGCTCCAGGCGATAGTTAAATCTTTAATTAGATTTGAACGTGAAATGGTAATTGAATTTACAGATAACACCGTGGTGTTAGATATGAAGTATGACCAGTTTTACTTCATGGGATGAATAGGTTGGGATGGGGAAATTAAAACAAATGATTACTAAGGTAAGGTTTATTAATCCCGACTAGTTTGGATAAACCATAATTTGGTTTGAATTGATATTCAAAAGAAGATTAAAGATTAAATTTAAAGAATTTATCTTTGATAAAATTAATGAGAACCTTTCCCTAAGAATGTGAAATTTAGAAACTAATTGAAAATTAGTAAAGATGAATGCTTTCCTGGGCATTGATCTGATGTTGGTTTCGGCCTTCGGGGTTAATATTTGGGGAGTTGTTCTCTTACAAATTTACGGTTAGTGACTAATGAATTGGAATGAGGCATATGTTGTGTTTGTGTAACACTTGTTTATTGTATACGCGAGTTATTCAGAAAGACCGGGTTTATCCCATTCTGAATAACTGATTCAACGTGGTGTCGAGGATGAAGACGTTGGTCGAAGACCGGAGGTCTTCTCGTCGTTTGGGCGATTACTGATGATCTTGATCGGGTCGTACAACCAAGAGGAGGGAATCAGTTAGTGGTTGTCCAGACGTACTTGGAGATCGATGGATATGCGAGGTACAAGGTGCCTCCGGTTTCGTTCAGACCCAGAACGGACTTGTAAATGGACTATGTGTCTGACATTGGATTTTATTCTACGTGATTGATTTTTATTAAATATATATCTGTTTAGCGGCGGAGAATTTATTCTCTTGCTTAACGCCCTTCTCTAAGACGTACGAGCTCAGGGGTTATATATTAATGGATATCAAACGCATGGAGTGAATTGCCTGTGTGGCATGCCTAAGTGGCAATTGATCAACGCTTTTGTTGAAAAGCAACGTCTTATGGTGATGATCAAAGCACCGCCTATGTGGCATAGCTTTGTGTAATGTTGATTCGCGAGCCTCACACCCCGGTAGTGAACCAGAAACGGGAGACGACATTAGGGAGGGCATGTGTTTCCTTCTAGCTAGAAGTGGCGTCAGTGGTTTTACATGCCTTGACGAGGTTGACTTATGTGGTTGTTGCTATTGCGAGGCGCCTCGGATATATCGGTCGATCCGGGACCGATGGAGTCATTGGACTCATTGACACCCCAGAGGGTGGGGAAACGCAGTGTTCAGGCATTTTAATCCACAACGATGGACCGGCCCTGACGATCCAAGGCTTATATGCGCGCTTGCCTGAGACACGGGCTAGAGCGTCTCAAATCGGTAGAGGACTATCTTTTGCCTCGGTTCACAGATGGAAATCCAACTTCCAATACGTGACTTTGCGGTTATATTTGTAGAGCCTAGTATGGCGACATAGTGGTATGAGGCACTTATGCCGTTTATGATTGATACTTATGATTAAAATTGTTTTATACACTATGCACTTATAATAGTATCAAATGATTTGTTTTTAGCGTATCAAGCATTCTTTGGCTACTATAAGGTAAAAACCCTGTCCTCCGGCTTGTGTTGAGCTGTGTGGTGGGACCTGGGGCTTATAATAGCTTCATTATTCTTTATTTAGCATTGCGCTGTTGTTTTATGCACTGGTATTCTTGGGAGGAAACCCGTTCCGTGTTATACGGCGTGGTCCCTTGATTTACCTAACTTTAAAATAAAGATAAATAACTGTTTTAGTTCTCACACCAGTCCCATGACTGACCTGGAGTTTATTGTTTTAACCTAAACTCTGGGTGCCCCTATTTTCCGCATGGGCAGCTAGTAGTTTTGGTTTTGCAGATTTATATTCACAGGATCCCGGTTTACAGTAGGAATGATATCTAGAAAGCTCTGTATCCGTATATCTCTTTCAGTTTTGTATTGTATTATTTTTCCGCTGCTATGTAATGTATTGTAATCTCTGATATTTTGTGATGTACAATATTTATTCATACTCTGTATATTCTTGTATTCTGATGTAATTGTTGCAATAAACAATGAAATGTTCTTCTGTTTGCGTTCTGGTTTGTCGTGTTCTCAAAACAATCAGGGTATTCGAACGGTCTTGGTCGATTTAGCGATCGATTCGGATCGAGCAAAATTCACGATCGTTACATCGTGGTATCAGAGGTTTGGTTTACAAAGCTCCGAGAATAAGACACGTTAGAACCAAACGAAAGAATTCGTCAGAAATTGAATTAGTAATATCCAACGGGAATGACTCGTTAGAGATGGGATCAGTAGTATCCTAGAACGAGTGTGAAGAGTGATGTTTTTAAAATACAATTAAAAAACAAGTTTTGTTTTGAAAATTTAATTCAATTATTCGTATTTGAATATTTATTTATATTGATTTGGACAATCCAGTATATAAAGATTTTGTGTATACGTCTGATCCGCGTGTATTTGAAGTTTTAATATACTGGATAGATAGAATCGCACTATAGTCGCTCGGGGATAATTCTGGTGATGTTACGACATTATCAGTATTTATGTTCGTGTTTCGAAAGTGGGATTTCTATATGATTCCAATTGACTGGTGTGAGAACAAAAATTAGATAGGGCTTATTGTTGTGAATTGGCAACAAAAATCTGATTTTTGGACTATGTATCAAAGTTATGAATTTGAAAAGCTAATCAACTAATTGATTGCTGGTTGTGTTGTTTGATTATTGTTTGATAATTATACGTTGAACCTTTAGCCAAATTGTACCAAATAGTGGATTGTATTGAAAATTTATCGCATATGCATGCACGTACATATACTTACATTGGACAGGTCATAGCAAGGAGGCTAGAGAAGAGGAATAAAATTGTTTGCCCGACAAATAGGTACATGTTTACAAATTTATTGGGTTTTTAATTATTTTATGAGTCGATTGGCTAGCCGCTTGACTATTTCTTTTTCTTTTTGGAATGATGAGGGCCATGGGAGGCTATTGGAAATATCCCGAAGTCCCCGGTGCAGGGGAGGTTATGGCGAAATTTTTCGAAAATTTAGGGTGTTAGCCAAATTTTTGAAAAATTTGAAAAGTTCTCAGAAACTGAAAAGTTGAAGAACTTAAGTCGTAAGGAAAATAATGAAAGTTGAGTTGGTTTGTGAAACAACTTTCGGCTTCGTTCCTTTTCGGGGATGAAAAGTTTTAAGTGGGGGAGATTGTAATGACCCGGAATTTTGTCGACTTTGATTATCGCTATAAACTCAATGATGACTAACCAAACATCGAAAAATACTGGTCATTAATGAAAGAAATTAGAGGGTGAGGAAAGATAAGATAGAAACTTAGAATAGAAGAAGAACACAACATCAGAGTAACACGAACCTCACAGCGAAACGAATAACATATAATATATATAACATAACTTTAAATATACATCTGTACTTGAATATACATCATTATCAAAGTACAACACTTACAAAACAGCGGAATATAACTATAGCAATATGATCCTGAAGCCTCCTGCTCCAAGCTCTTCCAGTATATCTGTAAATCCTGACTACTTGTCTGCCCGTACAAAATTAGGCACCCAGGAGTTTAGGGAAAACAAAACAAAATAAACTCCGGGTCAGTCATGGGACTGGTATGAGTAAAACAGTTTAAAATAGTTCGAACAAGTAGATGATATCTCATAAGACCACGCCGTATAACGGAACGGGTTTTTACCTTATGAGAATCCAAATTATCTTTATATCAAAATCCTTTTGATATTATAATAATGTCTATCAACCACAATAAAATAATCATCTAGCAGAAACACTTTCATCTCACGTTCTACATATTTAGTATACAATCAAAACCGCAAGCACGTATTAGGAAATGGATTTCCAACTATGACAAGGTATGGAACCACCTTTCGCTAGTGTACCTCTAGAAAGGAATACACTGGGTTCAACAAGAACATCTTGCAACCCGGCCACACATGACCGACCACTCATTTCGCTTGAGTGTATCGAATGTATATCACCAACGGTTGGGATCAGCAACCGTTTCCTGAATGGGACAGTATCAACAATAGATTTTTAGAAGTAAATGAAACTCTAGATCAGGTGATTATACACCCTAATAGGTGCGACCTACATAGCCATGTTGCCTGCCCGATTTCTGTCATTTACCGGATTGTTGAGGCCAGAGGTTACGCTTTACCATCACACCAGATTCACTTTGAATGCCACATCGTCAAATCCATCAAATCACCGATTGACGTCCTCAACCATACATTATGTGTTAGCTAAAAGAAGTTTCCTTCTCCGCTTCCACTCTTGGTACGGTCGGATAAATCAATATACGTGATCGTCTAGAAATACTCTGTCAGACATCCGTCCATACAAGTCATCCAGGAACAGGATGAGCCGAAGGTACTATTCAGTATATCCATCTTAGACACTGTTATCTAAGATTTATACAACAGCCCTTGCACCTTACTCCATCTTCAATTATCTTTGGCAAATATGATTCGCAAAGCTTATGCCAATACAGAGTGGTTCTTTGGATAATGATCCAACCGGTCTCTCCATATTAACAACGTTAAAATGGTCAAAACTTCGATAGACTGTGATTTAACTATCGAAGAAAAACACGTGTGCAAACAACGATATTATTTCCAGGTGGAAATTGTATCAATCAATCATCAATCACATATGTATATGTATATATATATCTATATATATATATATATATATTCATATTTTCCTTATTTCATTAATTTACTTATCTCCTGTTTCCCTATATTCAGCATTTCTTATTTTCTAAATTTAGAAAATATATGTTATTACCATTGGAAAACATTTCCATTTCTTGTTTTCTATATCAGAAAACATTTCTGGTTCTTAGTTGGAAATCATTTCCAAAACTCCTTCATTGGACTTAGACAGATGTTTAAACAACCCATCGCGATGCCAACTCAAACCATTACGCTTATTAACTAAATTCCTTTAACCCATCTTCACTATCGAACCTTAACCATTCCTTAGTTAAAAATGAAGTCAATCAAGTTGGGGTAATACTACCTCTCAGACCTTGACTGAACAACGTTTCTAACCTTGAAATAGACAAAGTTCACCTTTTAATTCTTTAACAAACTTCCTTACGAACCCTCGGATTCTATTTATGAACCCCTTTCTTTTGCAAGTTTACGTGATTATAACAATGGTATTATAACCTCCTGCATCTGAAATACATTATCTTTAATATGACTGTTATTTCCTAACTTGAATAATATAACGACAACTAATATATTTACTCCTATTCGATTTAACTCTATTGATTAACTCTGTTTGATTAAATCTGTTTGATTTACCCTAATCGAATTACTTTTTTTCACTTAACTCCTTTCGAATAAACTATATTCGATAACCCCTTTAACTCTACTCGAATAAACCATATTCGATTAACCCCTTTAATTCTATTCGAATAAACTATATTCGATAACTCCTTTTACTTTATTCGAATCACTAATATTCGATAACTCCATTTGAATAACTCTAGTTCGATTTACTCTAACTGATTAACTCTAACTGGTTTAACTCTAACTAGTTAACTCAAATTGATTAACTCTAACTGGTTAACTCGTATTCGAATAACAAATATTCGATTAACTCTATTCAACTAACTCGACTCGACTAACCCCTTTCGAATAACTAAATCGATTTACTAACTTTCGAATACCATATTCAATTTAACTCCTTTCGAATACCATATTCGATTTAACTCCTTTCGAATACCATATTCGATTTAACTCCTTTAAAATACCATATTCGATTTAACTCCTTTATTCGCTTTATAAAGATTTCGCTTTTAACAACGTTTATTCATTTTTAAAGATTCACTTTTAGTAACGGTTCTCCACTTTAAAATGATTTCCTTCTTATAACAGTTTCCTTTTTATAACGTTTTCCCTTTTTCTAAATATCTCCTATTTATAAATATTCCAATTTATAAATATTTCTTATTTATAAATATTCCATTTATAAATATTTTATTTTCAAATATCACTTTGACAAATTCCCCTTTATCAACATTTCGGTATGTTATGGTATTCAACATATCAAATCATGATGATTAATATCGTCCAACCACATATAGTTGACAACAGATTATATATCACATCATATTTAACAGTTCTAAAAATACAACATGAAATTATAAACTGTTCAGTGTTAGTGAGATTTACTCACTTTGGCAGTTCATCGTTAAAGAACGATAAACTGATGTTTGATTTGATTCAAACAGTTTATTTCGCCATAAATTCATACGAGCCCCAATCCACTTTCAGTCAGTTTCATTGTGAAGTACTCGTCCATACGTTCCTGTTGGATCTTGTTTCGCTCAATTCTGATAACATATGATACAGTTATTGAATTTTGAAGTTTATATACTATAGAATTATAAATAACTTTATTTATTTAAGTAACGGGCCTTTACCAATAAATATTCGGCCCAACCCCCTTTCACAAGGCCCAAACCCGAAATCCCCCTTTCTTCCCAAATAGCTTAAAACCGGTCGCTCCTGTACAAAACCACATACTGTCGATGTGATAACCCGTTACTTCCCCGTTAAGGAAAGAGCGGATACTTTGATAACAACACACAAATGAACACAGACGGAAGAACATTTCATTGTTATTACAACAATTCCATCGGATACAAGAATATACAGAGTATAAATGAATAAATTACATTCGATAAATATCAGAGATTACAATAAATTACATAGCAGCGGAAAAATAATACAAAGCACAACTGAAGGTGATATACGGATACAGAGCTTTCCGGATATCATTCCAGCTGTAAACCGGGATCCTGTGAATATAAATCTGCAAAACCAAAACTACTAGCTGCCCGTGCGGAAAATAGGGGCACCCAGAGTTTAGGTTAAAACAATAAACTCCAGGTCAGTCATGTGACTGGTGTGAGAACTAAAACAGTTATTTAAAACTTTACTTTAAAAGAGAGTGATTCGAGGGACCACGCCGTAAAACACGGAACGGGTTTCCTCCCAAGAATACTAGTGCATAGAATAAACGGCGCAATGCTTTTCCAAAAAATGAAGCTATTATAAGACCAAGGCCCCATCACACAATGCAACGCAAGCCGGAGGATAGGGTTTTCCCTTATAATAGCCAAACATGCTTGGTACGTTTAAAACAAATCATTTGATACTATTATTAGTGTATAGTGTCAAAATAATTTTCAATCATAAATATCAATCCTAGGCGGCATGGGTACCATATATCATGTCGCCATACTAGTTCTACAAATAAAACTGAAATACACGTATTGGAAATTGGATTTCCGTCATGAGTCGAGGCAAGGGGCAAGCTCCTCTCCGCTTCGAGACACTCTAGCAAATGCCTCGGGACTACACACTCTGGGTAACCCCTGGATGCTTCAGGGCCGGTCATCACTTACGTTAGAGGATTATTTATGCCTGAACACACGTTTCCCGGTCCTTACAGACCTAAAATCGAGGCGCCTCATCCAACAACCACATAGGTGAAAAGTATATAAATGTCAGGGCTGGTAAGTCACTGAAACCACCAAAGCTAGAAAGAAACGTCGTGCTCTCCCTGCAGTCCTTATCCCGTTTTTGACTCATACCGAGGTGTGAGGCTCGCGAATTCACGTTATACACAAAGCTGCCACGTAGGCCGTGCTTTGATCATCAACCACAAGACTTTGCTTTTCAACAGAAGCCTTGATCTATGCAACTCAGCATGCCACACAGGCAATTCATGCCATGCGATTGATATCTATCGATATATAACCTCTAAGCTCGTACGTCTCAGAGAAGGGCGTTAAGCAAGAGAATAAATTCTCCACCGCCAAACAGATATATATTTAACAGAAATCAATCAACATAGAATAAAATCCAATGTCAGACACACAATCCATTTACAAGTTCGTTCTGGGTCTGAACGAAACCGGAGGCACTTTCCTCGCATATCCGTCGATCTCCAAGTACGTCTGGACGACCACTAACTGATTCCCTCATCTTGGGTGTACAGCCCAATCAAGATCATCAGTAATCACCCAAACGATGTAAAGACTTCCGGTCTTCTACCACCGTCTTCATCTTCGACATATCTTCGAATCGGTTATTCAGAATGGGTATAAACCCGGCCTTTCTGAACAACCCGCGTATATTAAAACAAATGTTACACAAACACAACATATGCCTCATTACAATTCATTAGCCACTAACCGTAAATCAGTAAGAGAGCAATTTCCCAAATATTAACCCCGAAGGCCGAAACCAACATCAGATCAATACGCAGGAAACCATTCTTCTTAACTAACCTATAGCTAGTTTCTAAATTTCAATTCTTAGGGAAAGGTTCCCATTAATTTTATCCAAGATAAATTCTTTAGAATTTATCCTTTAATCTTCCTTTGGATGTCATTTCAAACCAAATTATGGTTTTCCAAACTAGTCGGGATTAGCGAACCACACCGAAGTAATTATTTATTTTATTTCCCAATCCCAACTTATTCATCCCATGAAGAAAAACTGGTGATACTCCGTATCTAATACCACGGTGTCATCGGTAAAGTTAATTTCCATTCCACGTTCAAATCTAATTAAAGATTTAACTATCGCTTTGGAGCAAAACTGGTGATACTCCATTCACGCTCATTTTCCAAATTTGATAATTTAGATTATCAATTCCCATTTCAATCTAATTGCAGATTCATCAAAACTCCTTTTACTGGGTTAAAGAACTAATGTCATTTAAAACACAGTTCACGACAAACCCAAATTACATTCTATTTATTATCGGGTTAAAGAACAAGTGTTATTTAAAACACTGTTCACGATAAACCCACAAATCACTTCTAATTTAATTTCAATCAAATATATTAGAAATTCTGATTATTTAAAACCCCTTTTTAAATTCAATTCATTTATTTAAAAATAGTTGGGTTTTAATTTTAGTTCAAAACTAGTTCATTTCGATAAAGATCTATTTTTATCTTTTCAAATATGGAGTTTTTCACCCCAATTTTTCCCAAATCATTTCTTATAATTTTACACAAATTATTACTATTTTTAATAATTTCATCAAGGTCCGTACAGTCGATTTCCATCAACGGCCATCGAACTGCACTTACAGCGACCTTTTTCAAATTTGAATTGGACGTATCTCCAAATCCAACCATTAGATTTCAAATTTCTAATATTCGTTAGAAAGATCTTTTCGATACGAACCCAACGGTTCCGGTTTTAGGAGAATCCGACGGTCGGATCTCCCGTAATGTAAGTTCGAAGTTAATGGTCGAAATTCGCGAACTGCCGCGGCGCGGCGCGTTCTATTCAGGACATTATATTATATATATAATATATATTTCGTCGATTACTATTTAAAAACGAATTTTATAAATAGTTTTGAATTCGTTTCAAAAACAATTTCAACCTTTATTTCAAATTCAAATCAAAATTGAGTTCTCTATTATAAATCCTTTTTACCTTCATTTCTATTTGATTTCAATTCAAATCGATTTTAATTCGATTCGAATTCATTTCGTTTTCTATTCAATTTGAATTCAATTCGTTTTCTATTCGATTCGAATTCAATGCTTTTTCTATTCAATTTGAATTCAATTCGTTTTCTATTCAATTTGAATTCAATTCGTTTTCTATTCAATTCGAATTCATTTCGTTTTCTATTCAATTCGAATTCATTTCGTTTTCTATTCAATTCGAATTCATTTCTTTTTCTATTTAATTTGAATTCATTTCGTTTTCTATTCAATTCGAATTCATTTCGTTTTCTATTCAATTCGAATTCAATTCGTTTTCTATTCAATTTGAATTCAATTCGTTTTCTGTTTAATTTGAATTCATTTCGTTTTCTATTCAATTCGAATTCATTTCGTTTTCTATTCAATTCGAATTTAATTCATTTTCTATTCAATTTGAATTTAATTCGTTTTCTATTCAATTTGAATTCAAATTGGTTTTCTATTTGATTCAATTCAAATTGTAAAAACGAATATAATCGATATAAATATCGTTCGCGTCAAAATAGCGCATCTCTAATTAATACGGCTTCATATATTTCAATAATTCCGTTATTCTATTCAACAAATGAATATTTATTTTATTCAATACGTGAATCTATACTCCTGTCAACACATGACTAATCTCAACGAATGAGTACTGTCCACGTGTGACTATTTTTGTTATTCAATATATTTCGTTCAACACATGACTAATCTCAACGGATGAGTACGGTCAACACATGAACCTTTATTTTATAAAGATAAAGATGTAAAAAAATTTTTGTTAAAATATTTCGTTCAACACATGACTAATCTCAACGGATGAGTACAGTCAACACATGAACCTTTATTTTATAAAGTTCTTTATTTTCCTGATTGGAACGAGGCCCAATCAATTACCATATAAAGTTAATTATATGGATTCCATACACACATGTATATAATAGCAACGATAAATAATCAACCATCATCCAAAGTGCACTACACTGTATAAGCATCAAATATAGATATCTAACGCTTATAACAGCCTGTCAATCAATCGACCGACATACAACTAATTATTGGGATTAGTGTATGTCGTATTTTGTCCCAATACCCGTGAGGGGTTTCAAACAATCAAACACAGATTTTATTTGTGCAGTTGGGCGATGTGTAAAATTTATCGACCCAATCAATATCAGTCAAATCAGTGTATATAAACAAATCGGTCGATTTGTTTATAAATATTTATTTATTCACATTCACGTTAAAAATTATATTTTTAACGATAAAATATTTTTAACTATATAAATATTTTATTTCCTTTCAACACATTAATTTATATTATCGATTTCACATCAACAACACAAACAAATTCGCAACACAACAATTAAACAAACAAGCCATCCATGGTCTGTGGATGACGGGTGTCGGGTGCTGCTAAACACCGTCTGCATCCTAGTATATATATAACTAGAAAAAGAGATTGAAGAGTGAGAAATTCTCACCAATAGCTATCCAATACCACGACTCTTCATTTATAGAAATCTTCGTCGTTCTCGCCTTTTATCACTTTCATCGCCCGTAGCCACTACATATATAAAAATCACATTTTTATATTGCTATTCAATATAAAAAAATCGAATTTTTACTTTGCTATTCAATATATAAAAATCGAATTTTTACTTCGCTATTCAATATATAAAAATCGAATTTTTACTGTTTTAAAAATTATATATTTTTTTCTACATAAAAATATCGTCTTTTCATATTTAAAAATATTGTCTTTTCATAATTAAAAATATCGTCTTTTCAAAAATATAGATTTCGCCTTTTTATTTCATCACTTTAAAGATCACATTTTTATTTCAACGTATATATAATAAAAAATCATATTTTTATTATTCTGTACTTCATTAATAACATAAAATAAAACGAATTTTCATTTCTTTTTCTAGACGATAAAAATCGTATTTTTATACATCTACTAATATAAAAATCCCGTCTTTTATATTTATAAAAATCTAATCTTTTCATTAAGGAAAATCAAACCTTTTAACTAAAGAAAAACAAATCCTTTTAATCTAAAATTCTCAGATCTTAACGATAATTTTCTAGATAGGAACTGATTTTTATTTTTCCCTTAAAACTGACTACGTTGATTAAATAAGAGTAAATAAATAAAAATCATCAAAAGAAAAAAAAGAGCTTACAGGTTGAAATGGGGGAGGGGATGGCGCTCTGAGGTGGCGGCGAGGCGAGGTGGAGGGCGGTGACTGCTCCAGTAGGCGGCGCAGGTGGTGGCTCCGACAGGGGCTCGCGGTCGCGGGGAACGAGAGGAGATGGGTGAAGAAAGGGAGGAGGGAGGCGCCACGAGGTGGGGTTCTGGCCTGGGGTTGGCGGCGACGAACGCCTGGAGGAGGCGGCGGGGTTTGCTCCAGGATCGATGTGGGGTTTTTTTCTTTTTTTTTTCTTCTGATCTCGATCGAAATAATGATTTGGGGGGGGGGGGCTAAGAGATAATAGAGGGTTTATATTTCTTTTATTTAATTATTTTATTTTAAAAAGCAACTTTTAATTTCGACCTCAAAACGAGACCCACCGCCTGTCGTCCCTAGCTAATTACCCCGATTCCGAACGCAATGGGATATGTATCGTAGGCTGATTCGGTCGTTACAATCAGTTTTCGTCAAAATCAACATATACTTCTATATATTGAATTTGAACGCGCATTTCAATTTACCGGGGTCACATACTAACTCTAAAAATTCCATAAAAATATCTTCTAGCTTCGTATTGACGATACGGTCCTAACAAAACTAGTTTCGTCGAATTCTGAAACCGTTAGAAAAATGGCCATTTTCCAGTCGATTAAAATCAACTGAAACTAGTCAAACACGTTTTCCTTTGCCACGCTCACATATTGATTCGAAAAATTATGAAATTTGAAACCTAGCCATAATTTGACATCACGGATCCAACAAAAGTGGTTTCGTCGAAATCCGAGGTCGTTTGCAAAATGTCTATTTTTAAGGGCCTGAATTCCATAGCGACTATTCAGAATTTTCAACTGGACATATCTTTTGATTCCCGCTATGAAATTTTGATTTTTCGGATTCGTTGGAAATATATCCCCAATTAGATCCTATGATTTTTGGTTTCACCAAATTCCGGATTGTTTTGCACCCGGTACATTCAATTGAAGTTTGAAATCGAATTATCGAACTACCGCGCCATTTTCAATTCCTTTTATAATTATATATAATTATTTATATTCTAACGATGACGTATATAATATATACGTTCTATTCTATATTCAAAATAATCTTCGTCGATTTTATTTAAAATAATTCATTTTAAATATTCAAAATTCGCTAAAATTGCCAAAATAAAAATTTTAAACTGGCTCAGAATTTCGGGTTATTACAATCTCCCCCACTTAAAACTTTTCGTCCCCGAAAAGGAACAAAGTCGAAAGTGGTTTGATTAATCAACTCTACGTTCGATCTGGCTTCCATTCTCCAACTTTTCATTTTCTGAGAATTTTCAAATTTTCAAAAATTTGGCTAACACCCTAAATTTTCGAAAAATTTCGCCATAACCTCCCCTGCACCGGGAGCCACGGGAAAATCCCGAAATTGCCATATAGGCCTTCTGATCTCAAAAAGAAAAAGAAAACGCCAAGCGGCTAGCCAATAGGCTCATAAAATCATCATCACCCAAACAAAACAGTAAATTATAGTAAATATGTACCTATTTGTCGGGCAAACAAATTTTATTCTCTGCTCTAGCCTCCTTGCTATGACCTGTTCAATGTAAGTATATGTATATGCAAGCAAATGTGACCAATTTTCAATACAGTTCAATATTTGATTCAAAAATTATCAAACAACTAAACATACAAAACAAACATCAATCAATTAGTGAATTAGAGTTTCAAATTCATAATTTTGATACATATATACAAAAAATCATGTTTTTGATGCCAATTCACAACAATGTATTCTAGCTATATTGGTTTTGGTTCTCACACCAATCTAATGGAAATATATAGATATCTCACCTTCGAAACACGAACATAAATATTGATGATGCCATGGTCATTATCAGCATCATCTCCGGGCGACTAGTATGTGATTCTATATCTATCCAATATATTAAAACTTCGAATATACATTCATGACGCGTATATGCAAAATCTTTATATAGCGGATTGTCCAAATTCAAAATAAATAAATAATCAAATACGTATAAAACGATTCAAATTTCAAAACAAAATTTGTTTTCATTTGAAAAATATACTCTTCACACTCGTTCTAGGATACTACTGATCCTATCTCTAACGAGTCATTCTAATTGGATATTACTAACCCAATATCTGATGAATCCTTTCGTATGGTTCTAATGTGTCGTGTTCTCGAGCTCTGTAAACCAAAGCTCTGATACCACTGTGATAACCCGTTACTTCCCCGTTAAGGAAAGAGCGGATACTTTGAGAACAACACACAAATGAACACAGACGGAAGAACATTTTATTGTTATTACAACAATTCCATCAGATACAAGAATATACAGAGTATAAATGAATAAATTACATTCGATAAATATCAGAGATTACAATAAATTACATAGCAGCGGAAAAATAATACAAAGCACAAGTGAAGGTGATATACGAATACAGAGCTTTCCGGATATCATTCCAGCTGTAAACCAGGATCCTGTGAATATAAATCTGCAAAACCAAAACTACTAGCTGGCCGTGTGGAAAATAGGGGCACCCAGAGTTTAGGTTAAAACAATAAACTCCAGGTCAGTCGTGTGACTGGTGTGAGAACTAAAACAGTTACTTAAAACTTTACTTTAAAAGAGAGTGATTCGAGGGACCACGCCGTATAACACGGAATGGGTTTCCTCCCAAGAATACTAGTGCATAGAATAAACAGCACAATGCTTTTTCAAAAAATGAAGCTATTAGAAGACCCAGGTCCCATCACACAATGCAACGCAAGCCAGAGGATAGGGTTTTCCCTTATAATAGCCAAACATGCTTGGTACATTAAAAAAATCATTTGATACTATTATAAGTGTATAGTGTCAAAATAATTTTCAATCATAAATATCAATCCTAGGCGGCATGGGTACCATATATCATGTCGCCATACTAGTTCTACAAATAAAACCGAAATACACGTATTGGAAATTGGATTTCCGTCATGAGTCGAGGCAAGGGGCAAGCTCCTCTCCGCTTCGAGACACTCTAGCAAATGCCTCGGGACTACACACTCTGGGTAACCCCTGGATGCTTCAGGGCCGGTCCTCACTTACGTTAGAGGATTATTTATGCCTGAACACACGTTTCCCGGTCCTTACAGACCTAAAATCAAGGCGCCTCATCCAACAACCACATAGGTGAAAAGTATATAAATGTCAGGGCTGGTAAGTCACTGACACCACCAAAGCTAGAAAGAAACGTCGTGCTCTCCCTACAGTCCTTATCCCGTTTTTGACTCATACCGAGGTGTGAGGCTCGCGAATTCACGTTATACACAAAGCTGCCACGTAGGCCGTGCTTTGATCATCAACCACAAGACTTCGCTTTTCAATAGAAGCCTTGATCTATGCAACTCAGCATGCCACACAGGCAATTCATGCCATGCGATTGATATCTATCGATATATAACCTCTAAGCTTGTACGTCTCAGAGAAGGGCGTTAAGCAAGAGAATAAATTCTCCGCCGCCAAACAGATACATATTTAATAGAAATCAATCAACACAGAATAAAATCCAATGTCAGACACACAATCCATTTACAAGTTCGTTCTGGGTCTGAACGAAACCGGAGGCACTTTCCTCGCATATCCATCGATCTCCAAGTACATCTGGAAGACCACTAACTGATTCCCTCATCTTGGGTGTACAGCCCAATCAAGATCATCAGTAATCACCCAAACGATGTGAAGACTTCCGGTCTTCAACCACCGTCTTCATCTTCGACATATCGTCGAATCGGTTATTCAGAATGGGTATAAACCCGGCCTTTCCGAACAACCCGCGTATATTAAAACAAATGTTACACAGACACAACATACGCCTCATTCCAATTCATTAGCCACTAACCGTAAATCAGTAGGAGAGCAATTTCCCAAATATTAACCCCGAAGGCCGAAACCAACATCAGATCAATACCCAGGAAACCATTCTTCTTAACTAACCTATAGCTAGTTTCTAAATTTCAATTCTTAGGGAAAGGTTCCCATTAATTTTATCCAAGATAAATTCTTTAGAATTTATCCTTTAATCTTCCTTTGGATGTCATTTCAAACCAAATTATGGTTTTCCAAACTAGTCCGGATTAGCGAACCACACCGAAGTAATTATTTATTTTATTTCCCAATCCCAACCTATTCATCCCATGAAGCAAAACTGGTGATACTCCATATCTAATACCACGGTGTCATCGGTAAAGTTAATTACCATTCCACGTTCAAATCTAATTAAAGATTTAACTATCGCTTTGGAGCAAAACTAGTGATACTCCATTCTCGCTCATTTTCCAAATTTGATAATTTAGATTATCAATTCCCATTTCAATCTAATTGCAGATTCATCAAAACTCCTTTTACTGGGTTAAAGAACTAATGTCATTTAAAACACAGTTCACGACAAACCAAAATTACATTCTATTTATTATCGGGTTAAAGAACAAGTGTTATTTAAAACACTGTTCACGATAAACCAACAAATCACTTCTAATTTAATTTCAATCAAATATATTAGAAATTATGATTATTTAAAACCCCTTTTTAAATCCAATTCATTTATTTAAAAATAGTTGGGTTTTAATTTTAGTTCAAAACTAGTTCATTTCGATAAAGATCTATTTTTATCTTTTCAAATATGGAGTTTTTCACCCCAATTTTTCCCAAATCATTTCTTATGATTTTACACAAATTATTACTATTTTTAATAATTTCAACAAGGTCCGTACAGTCGATTTCCATCAACGGCCATCGAATTGCACTTACAGCGACCTTTTTCAAATTTGATTTGGACGTATCTCCAAATCCAACCATTAGATTTCAAATTTCTAATATTCGTTAGAAAGCTCTTTTTGATACGAACCCAACGGTTCCGGTTTTAGGAGAATCCGATGGTCGGATTTCCCGTAATGTCGGTTCGAAGTTAATGGTCGAAATTCGCGAACTGCCGCGGCGCGGCGCGTTCTATTCAGGCCATTATATTATATATATAATATATGTAATATATATTTCGTCGATTACTATTTAAAAACGAATTTTATAAATAGTTTTGAATTTGTTTCAAAAACAATTTCAACCTTTATTTCAAATTCAAATCAAAATTGAATTCTCTATTATAAATCCTTTTTACTTTCATTTCTATTTGATTTCAATTCAAATCGATTTTAATTCGATTCATTTCATTTCATTTTCTATTCAATTCGAATTCATTTTGTTTTCTATTCAATTTGAATTCATTTCGTTTTCTATTCAATTTGAATTCAATTCGTTTTCTATTCAATTCGAATTCATTTCGTTTTCTATTCAATTCGAATTCAATTCGAATTCAATTCGTTTTCTATTCAATTTGAATTCAATTCGTTTTCTATTCAATTTGAATTCAATTCGTTTTCTATTCAAGTCGAATTCATTTCGTTTTCTTTCAATTCGAATTCATTCCGTTTTCTATTCAATTCGAATTCATTTAGTTTTCTATTCAATTCGAATTCATTTCGTTTTCTATTTAATTTGAATTCATTTCGTTTTCTATACAATTCGAATTCATTTCGTTTTCTATCCAATTCGAATTCAATTCGTTTTCTATTCAATTCGAATTCAATTCGTTTTCTATTTAATTGGAATTCATTTCGTTTTCTATTCAATTCGAATTCATTTCGTTTTCTATTCAATTCGAATTCAATTCGTTTTCTATTCAATTTGAATTCAATTCGTTTTCTATTCAATTTTAATTCAAATTGGTTTTCTATTTGATTTAATTCAAATTGTAAAAACGAATATAATCGATATAAATATCGTTCGCGTCAAAATAGCGCATCTCTAATTAATACGGCTTCATATATTTCAATAATTCTGTTATTCTATTCAACAAATGAATATTTATTTTATTCAATACGTGAATCTATACTTCTGTCAACACATGACTAATCTCAACGAATGAGTACTGTCCACGTGTGACTATTTTTGTTATTCAATATATTTCGTTCAACACATGGCTAATCTCAACGGATGAGTACGGTCAACACATGAACCTTTATTTTATAAAGATAAAGATGTAAAAATTTTTTTGTTAAAATATTTCGTTCAACACATGACTAATCTCAACGGATGAGTACAGTAACCACATGAACCTTTATTTTATAAAGTTCTTTATTTTCCCGATTGGAATGAGGCCCAATCAATTACCATATAAAGTTAATTATATGGATTCCATACACACATGTGTATAATTGCAACGATAAATAATCAACCATCATCCAAAGTGCACTACACTGTATAAGCATCAAATATAGATATCTAACGCTTATAACAGCCTGTCAATCAATCGATCGACATACAACTAATTATTGGGATTAGTGTATGTCGTATTTCGTCCCAATACCCGTGTGGGGTTTCAAACAATCAAACACAGATTTTATTTGTGCAGTTGGGCGATGTGTAAAATTTATCAACCCAATCAATATCAGTCAAATCAGTGTATATAAACAAATCGGTCGATTTGTTTATAAATATTTATTTATTCACATTCACGTTAAAAATTATATTTTTAACGATAAAATATTTTTAACTATATAAATATTTTATTTCCTTTCAACACATTAATTTATATTATCGATTTCACATCAACAACACAAACAAATTCGCAACACAACAATTAAACAAACAAGTCATCCATGGTCTGTGGATGACGGGTGTCGGGTGCTGCTAAACACCGTCTGCATCCTAGTATATATATAACTAGAAAAGGAGATTGAAGAGTGAGAAATTCTCACCAATAGCTATCCAATACCACGACTCTTCATTTATAGAAATCTTCGTCGTTCTCGCCTTTTATCACTTTCGTCGCCCGTAGCCACTACATATATAAAAATCACATTTTTATATTGCTATTCAATATATAAAAATCGAATTTTTACTTTGCTATTCAATATATAAAAATCGAATTTTTACTTTGCTATTCAATATATAAAAATCGAAATTTTACTACGCTATTCAATATATAAAAATCGAATTTTTGCTATTTTAAAAATTATATTTTTTTTCTACATAAAAATATCGTCTTTTCATATTTAAAAATATCGTATTTTCAAAAATATAGATTTCGCCTTTTTATTTCATCACTTTAAAGATCACATTTTTATTTCAACGTATATATAATAAAAATCATATTTTTATTATTCTGTACTTCATTAATAACATAAAATAAAACGAATTTTCATTTCTTTTTCTAGACGATAAAAATCGTATGTTTATTCATCTACTAATATAAAAATCCCGTCTTTTATATTTATAAAAATCTAATCTTTTCATTAAGGAAATTCAAACCTTTTAACTAAAGAAAAACAAATCCTTTTAATCTAAAATTCTCAGATCTTAACGATAATTTTCTAGATAGGAACTGATTTTTATTTTTCCCTTAAAACTGACTACGTTGATTAAATAAGAGTAAATAAATAAAAATCATCAAAAGAAAAAAAAAAAGCTTACAGGTTGAAATGGGGGAGGGGATGGCGCTCTGAGGTGGCGGCGAGGCGAGGTGGAGGGCGGTGACTGCTCCAGTGGGCGGCGCAGGTGGTGGCTCCGACAGTGGCTCACGGTCGCGGGGAACGAGAGGAGATGGGGGAAGAAAGGGAGGCGGGAGGCGCCGCGAGGTGGGGGTCTGGCCTGGGGTTGGCGGCAGCGAACGCCTAGAGGCGGCGGTGGGGTTTGCTCCAGGATCGATGCGGGGTTTTTTTTTTCTTCTGATCTCGATCGAAATAATGATTTGGGGGGGAGGGGCTAAGAGATAATAGAGGGTTTATATTTCTTTTATTTAATTATTTTATTTCAAAAAGAAACTTTTAATTTCGACCTCGAAACGAGACCCACCGCCTGTCGTCCCTAGCTAATTACCCCCATTCCGAACGTAATGGGATATGTATCGTAAGCTGATTCGGTCGTTACAATCAGTTTTCGTCAAAATCAACATATACTTCTATATATTGAATTTGAATGCGCATTTCAATTTACCGGGGTCACATACTAACTCTAAAAATTCCATAAAAATATCTTCTAGCTTCGTATTGACGATACGGTCCTAACAAAACTAGTTTCGTCGAATTCTGAGACCATTAGAAAAATGGCCATTTTCCAGTCGATTAAAATCAACTTAAACTGGTCAAACACGTTTTCCTTTGCCACGCTCACATATTGATTCGAAAAATTATGAAATTTGAAACCTAGCAATAATTTGACATCACGGATCCAACAAAAGTGGTTTCGTCGAAATCCGAGGTCGTTTGCAAAATGTCTATTTTTAAGGGCCTGAATTCCATAACGACTATTCAGAATTTTCAACTGGACATATCTTTTGATTCCCGCTATGAAATTTTGATTTTTCGGATTCGTTGGAAAGATATCCCCAATTAGATCCTATGATTTTTGGTTTCACCAAAATCCGGATTGTTTTGCACCCGGTACATTCAATTGAAGTTTGAAATCGAATTATCGAACTACCGCGCCATTTTCAATACCTTTTATAATTATATATAATTATTCATATTCTAACGACGACGTATATAATATATACGTTCTATTCTATATTCAAAATAATCTTCGTCGATTTTATTTAAAATAATTCATTTTAAATATTCAAAATTCGCTAAAATTGCCAAAATAAAAATTTTAAACTGGCTCAGAATTTCGGGTTATTACAGTCGATTCTTGCCTCCCCTACCGCACCATCGTTTCTCAAACGAAATCAAAACCGACACCACGCTGCTTCTCCTCATTTCGTTCTCCACCTCCCCATATCCTTCCATCCATACTCGAAGGTGTTTCCTGGCGTGCGACTTCCACCAGTTTCCGCGACTCCCAGTGCAGGGTGCGACCTTTTGCACTTCAAATCTCATCAACAATTCACTCGACTCGCCATTTCACTCACTGATCTCAAATCCAAACTCGAATCCATGAATAACCACTTCGATTTCCCACAATTTAAAACCCTAGCGTACAAACCCTTCACAACAGCGAACAGAAGTTCGTTCGATCCCTTCGCGACTTATACCAAAGTGGAGAGGATCTCATGAGTAATCTAAAAATACTTGTATCCTAATTTGTAGGATTTTATATGGAATTATAAGAATTATTGAAGATCAAAATGATTGACTGGAAGAAGAAGTAGCGGCGCAACATTTTTGACCAGAAGAGATTAGGTTTTAAAAATTAAGAGGTGTATTTATAGTAAGTTTAGAAAATTTAGATATTTTGTAGAAGGGAATATTCCCTGTATATTCTCATTTCTATATTCATTTTTGCTCTCTAAAAATCCGTGTGATCACACACGGTATTCAAAAATCATGAAACTGGACAAGCAGCAAGAGTTCGACATTTTGGTCCCAACGAAACTAGTTTCGTCGAATTCCGACTCCGTTTGCTCACACAACGTATTTTTAACTATCAACATACTGACTATTTTTCACTCTAAAAATCCGTACGGCCACACAGTGACTCTAATAATCACGGAAACTGAACTCTAACAATAATTTAATATTGCGGATCCAACAAAATTAGTTTCGTCGAATTCTGACTTCGTTTGCAAAAGTGGCTTATTTTTACAGCTCTGAATGACCCATTTAAATATATAAATATATTTAAATATAATTAAATTAAATATTTTCAAAAATAAATATTATCGTCTATATTCACAGTGGAATACCATACAGCTCTGGAATATTCCTCTATGAATTTCTAACTTGATATTTCAATCTGGGTCAACCCGATATTCGATTTATATTGAAATCGCTTTTTAAAATATAAATAATTCCTTTATAAATTATAAAATAATTCCACAGCGACTTTTCTGAAATTTGATTTGGAAGTGAATTAAAATCTACACAACAAAATCCCGATTTTTCTCTTCCACTAGAAAGATATACTCCACCAGCTCCATACGTTTCTCGTTTCATAGAAATCCGGCTTAACACGAATCCTGTACATTTAGTTGAAGTTCAAATCGCCAAATTAAGAACTGCAGCGCCATTTCATGCTCGTTTATAATTATATTATAAACTATATGTTTAACTATCGTTTATAAAATATATTCGTTATTCAAATTCAATTCCAAGCTGAATTAAATATCACAGATGATCCGGTTCACACCATATCGTCATTTTAGCCAATTCTGATTATTTCAGAATTAAATATATTATTTAATTTATTATTTTAATTAAATATTCACCATTATTTAATTCCACAACCATTTAATTCACCATATCACTATTTATATAATTAAATAATTAATTAAAATACCTCTGCAAATGCGGGTCATTACAATCTTCCCCACTTAAAATAATTTCGTCCTCGAAATTGCTAAGGTAGAGAACGACCCTATCGACTGGTTAGAACATATTTGTTCACTTCTTAACTTCAGTTTCAACTGAACCAATTTAATTTCAATTAAATTATTAATTAATTCTTATCAACGAAAATTTTCAAAAAAACTGAAAATTTTCTAACACCTTAACTCTTTGAAAAATTTCGCCAGCACCTCATTTGTACTAGTTAATAGCTCAAACTCCAACTTGCCTCTCTGGGCCATCTCCAACCCAAAAGAAAATCAAACAGCAAAGCGGCTTGCCAATTCGGCTCATAAATCTTATATCCAATTGAAATATAAACTTGTACCTTTTTGTCGGGCATACCAACTCTATCACTTCCATATGCTATCACTCAGCATATACCAATGTTATCCCAATCAAATTCTGAAATTACTTTTATCTCCAACACAACCACTCGCTTTTACCAAGTCAAATTTTCATTTCAAACTCAAGTTTCGTCTTGATTCCTAACTCTTAACTTGATTATCACATTACACTTCAAATTTGAATCTTATAATCCAATTTGTCTTATTATCATTCTAATCCAATCTCAGTTACCACTTTACTGGCTTTACTTTAATTAAATTTTGCTTTCAGTAATTTCTGTTAAATTTGTTTTTAATTCAAACAGTCTTTCCCTGGGAGTTTTTAAACAGTTTATTCTTTTCAAAAATCAAATTTTCCGTTTGAACATGTCACTGAGCCATTAATGAATATTCCATTAGTTAAATCACTTCTCTATTTCTTTATCAATATTTGTTAACCAAATATTTTCAATAACCATATTGGCCTTTTATGTTATTTGGAAAACATTTCCGAATATCGCCTTCCTTTATTTTCTAAACTTTAGAAAATATATGCTATTTATAATTGGAAAATATTCCAATTACTTTTCTCTTTCCCGATCTCGTTTATTTCTATACTTAGGAAATATTCTTTATTATATTTCTAAGCTTACACTTATTTAGGTTAAAACGGATGTTGTGTAAAACATCGTTACGACAACCCAAATACTATATTCAACTAACTCTTATTCAACATTTATCTTCGAGCCTGAAATCTTACTATTTATTTGTTAATAATGAAATCAATCAAGTTGGGGTATAACTACCTCTCAGACCTTGACTGAATAACATTTATAACGTCATAACAGATATGACTACTCACTCGAATAATCAATACCATACAACTACTTATTCACTTTTAAACACGTATACGCTTCCTCTTTCTATTCTTACTAGATTTTATTCTTAGTCTTCCTTTTTGATTTTACTATTCTATTTCTAAGTTCGTTTCCTTATCGACTTCTATATATATATATATATATATATATATATATATATAGACACGTTGATTTCTAACTATCAAATTATCTTGAAAATATTCTAACTCCTTAAATTCCCGGCAAAATTCGCCATAACCTCCTTTGTACCAGGAGCATCGGGATATTTTAAATAGCCTCCCATGGCCCTCACCAATCCAAAAGAAAAAGAAAAAGCCAAGAGGTTAGCTGATACGGCGCATACAATCTCTTATATGAATTAAATACATACCTTTTCGTTGAGCATTCTATTTATATACCTTCATACCTTATCCATACCTATCTCATGTATATTTATACCTGCCCAATCTGTTTTAACTATACCTGATCGTTTTAACTCAATTTGTTAATTAATTTTTTAATTAACTCTTTAGTCCATTTCACTTTTATATTTGAACATGACATGTTCAAATATATTTTAACTTGCTTATTAACTAATTTGAATCCAAATTTCAAAATTTAAGTTCTATATTCGATTTCGAGTATCCATTTACAAATCAAATTCACCTTTCAAAGTTCAACTTCAAATTCAAAACTCAATTAACTAATTCCTCTTCGACTTAGTTAATTCTATTCAATTTCTATTCAAATTTTATATTATAAATCCCATTTGAATTTCTACACAACTTGTCTTTCCCAAAAAAATTCAGAACAGTATCTCTGGTAGTAATTCGTCACTTACAACTCGAAAATGAATGCTGATGATGCAGCTGTCATCATCAGAATCTATTTTCCAGCGATCGAAGTGAGTTCAATACTATAAAACCATTTCTAAACATTTCCACTTTGAAATTCATTTCAATATATAATTCACACTGCTTGTAAAACAATTTAAAATCTCCCAGGATCTTAAATTTTCCTAATTATTAATTGAAATCCATTTACAAACACTTATCCTAATTTTTTCGAATTTTAACTCAATTTCTGGTTTAAATTTCAGATTTAACTCATCTGATTTCACGTATTTCACTTATATGAATTCTGATTGGTTATTTACATAACCATTTAATTTATAACCTTACTCGATTATAATAACAACCAATATATCCACTATATTATAATTTTGATATATATATCTTCTCTATATCAAGATATACCTTGGGTAAACTTATTTTAATTTACCCCTTTTTCAAAACATATTGTGTCGACCCATCGTATTCGAGTGTTTATAAACTCGTACCGATACAGTGGATCAAACTGATCGACCAGAACCCATAAACAACTTAACCAATGAATCTCCACAATAAAAAATTAATTTTTTATATCAATAACAAATACGTTCACTCGTATATATACACTCAACTCAATCTAGGGCATTACTAACCTTATCTCTACTGAGTCACGCCACAGAGCCAAGTTAATCAATTAACCTTCTGCTCTGATACCAACTGTAATGACCCGTGATTTTGTCGACTTTGGTTATCGCTATAAACTCAATGATGACTAACCAAACATCGAAAAATACCGGTCATTAATGAAAGAAATTAGAGGGTAAGGAAAGATAAGATAGAAACTTAGAATAGAAGAAGAAGAAGAAGAAGACAACATCAGAGTAACACGAACCTCACAGCGAAACGAATAACATATAATATATATATAACATAACTTGAAATATACATCTGTACTTGAATATACTTCATTATCAAAGTACAACACTTACAACACAGCGGAATATAACTATAGCTATATGATCCTGAAGCCTCCTGCTCCAAGCTCTTCCAGTATATCTGCAAATCCCGACTACTTGACTTCCCGTACAAAATTAGGCACAGAAGAGTTTAGGGAAAACAAAACAAAATAAACTCCGGGTCAGTCATGGGACTGGTATGAGTAAAACAGTCTAAAACAGTTCAAACAAGTAGATGATATCTCATAAGACCACGCCGTATAACGGAACGGGTTTTTACCTTATGAGAATCCAAATTATCTTTATATCAAAAACCTTTTGATATTATAATAATGTCTATCAACCACAATATAATAATCATCTAGCAGGAACTCTTTCATCTCACGTTCTACATATATAGTATACAATCAAAACCGCAAGCACGTATTGGGTAATGGATTTCCAACTATGACAAGGTATGGAACCACATTTCGCTAGTGTACCTCTAGAAAGGAATACACTGGGTTCAACAAGAACATCTTGCAACCCGGCCACACATGACCGACCACTTATTTCGCTTGAGTGTATTGAATGTATATCACCAACGGTTGGGATCAGCAACCGTTTCCCGAATGGGACAGTGTCAACAATAGATTTTTAGAAGTAAATGAAACTTTAGATCAGGTGATTATACACCCTAATAGGTGCGACCTACATAGCCATGCTACCTGCCTGATTTCTATCATTTACTGGATTGTTGAGTCCAGAGGTTAAGCTTTACCATCACACCAGATTCACTTTGAATGCCACATCGTCAAATCCATAAAATCACCGATTGACGTCCTCAACCATACATTATGTGTTAGCTAAAAGAAGTTTCCTTCTCCGCTTCCACTCTTGGTACGGTCGGAGAAATCAATATACGTGATCGTCTGGAAATACTGTCAGACATCCGTCCATTTAAGTCATCCAGGAACAGGATGAACCGAAGGTACTATTCTGTATATCCATCTTAGACACTGTTATCTAAGATTTATACAACAGCCCTTGCACGTTACACCATCTTCAATTATCTTTGGTATATATGATTCGCAACGCTTTTGCCAATACAGAGTGGTTCTTTGGATAATAGTCCAACTGGTCTCTCCATATTAACAACGTTAAAATGGTCAAAACATCGATAGTCTGTGATTTAACTATCGAAGAAAA
The DNA here is from genome assembly GCA_030737875.1 of Allium sativum. Classification (NCBI taxonomy): domain Eukaryota; kingdom Viridiplantae; phylum Streptophyta; class Magnoliopsida; order Asparagales; family Amaryllidaceae; genus Allium; species Allium sativum. The sequence goes on along the minus strand of JASFAX010000027.1, from coordinate 9,628,218 downwards.
ACACATGTGCAAACAACGATATTATTTTCAAATGGAAATTCTATCAATCAATCATCAATCATATATATATATATATATTCATATTTTCCTTATTTCATTAATTTACTTATCTCATGTTTACCTATATTCAGCATTTCTTATTTTCTAAATTTAGAAAATATATGTTATTACCTTTGGAAAACATTTCCATTTCTTGTTTTCTATATCAGAAAACATTTCTGGTTCTTAGTTGGAAAACATTTCCAAAACTCCTTCATTGGACTTAGACAAATGTTTGAACAACCCATCGCGATGCCAACTCAAACCATTACGCTTATTAACTAAGTTCCTTTAACCCATCTTCACTATCGAACCTTAACCATTCCTTAGTTAAAAATGAAGTCAATCAAGTTGGGGTAATACTACCTCTCAGACCTTGACTGAACAGCGTGTCTAACCTTGAAATAGACAAAGTTCACCTTTTAATTCTTTAACAAAATTCCTTACGAACCCTCGGATTCTTTTTACGAACCCCCTTCTTTTGCAAGTTTACGTGATTATAACAATGGTGTTATAACCTCCTGCATCCGAAATACATTATCTTTAATATGACTTTTATTTCCTAACTCGAATAATATAACGACAACTAATATATTTACTCCTATTCGATTTAACTCTATCGATTAACTCTGTTTGATTAAATCTGTTTGATTTATTCTAATTGAATTACTTTTTTTCACTTAACTCCTTACGAGTAAACTATATTTGATAACCCCTTTAACTCTACTCGAATAAACCATATTCGATTTACCCCTTTAATTCTATTCGAATAAACTATATTCGATTACTCCTTTTACTTTATTCGAATCACTAATATTCGATAACTCCATTTGAATAACTCTAGTTCGATTTACTCTAACTGATTAACTCTAACTAGTTTAACTCTAACTGGTTAACTCTAATTGATTAACTCTAACTGGTTAACTCGTATTCGAATAACAAATATTTGATTAACTCTATTCAACTAACTCGACTCGACTAACCCCTTTCGAATAACTAATTCGATTTACTAACTTTCGAATACCATATTCGATTTAACTCCTTTCGAATACCATACTCGATTTAACTCCTTTCGAATACCATATTCGATTTAACTCCTTTCGAATACCATATTCGATTTAACTCCTTTATTCTCTTTATAAAGATTTCCCTTTTAACAACGTTTATTCATTTTTAAAGATTCACTTTTAGTAACGGTTCTCCACTTTAAAATGATTTCCTTCTTATAACAGTTTCCTTTTTATAACGTTTTCCCTTTTTCTAAATATCTCCTATTTATAAATATTCCAATTTATAAATATTTCTTATTTATAAATATTCCATTTATAAATATTTTATTTTCAAATATCACTTTGACAAATTCCCCTTTATCAACATTTCGGTATTTTATGGTATTCAACATATCAAATCACGATGATCAATATCGTCCTACCACATATAATTGACAACAGATTATATATCACATCATATATCACAATATATGAATCATAGTAAAATAAATGTTGAGGAATCCTCCAACCTATTTCCCTGCATCACAAATGTTAAACAATATGGATAACATCACTTTCAGTTCCATATGATATATTCTATTAAACAGAATCAATATAGAAATTCAACTAACTGACTAGCAGTTCAATCAATCAGTCAACACACAGTCAATCAGCCAATATTTAACAGTTCTAAAAATACAGCATGAAATTATAAACTTTTCAGAGTTAGTGAGATTTACTCACTTTGGCAGTTCATCGTTAAAGAACGATAAACTGATGTCTGATTTGATTCAAACAGTATTTCGCCATAAATTCATACGAGCCCAGTTTCATTGTGGAGTGCTCGTCCATACGATCCTGTCGGATCTTGTTTCGCTTAATTCTGATAACGTATGATACAGTTATTGAATTTCGAAGTTTATACACTATAGAATTATAAATAACTTTTATTATTTATGTAACGGGCCTTTACCAATAAATATCTGGCCCAACCCCCTTTCACAAGGCCCAAACCTGAAATCCCCCTTTCTTCCCAAATAGCTTAAAACCGGTCGCTCCTATACAAAACCACCAACTGTCGATTCTTGCCTCCTCTACCGCACCATCGTTTCTCAAAGGAAATCAAAACCGACACCACCCTGCTTCTCCTCATCTGTTCTCCACCTCCCCGAACCCATCCATCCGTACTCGAAGGTGTTTCCTGGCATGCGACTTCCACCAGTTTCCGCGACTCCCAGTGCAGGGTGCGACCCTTTTGCACTTCAAATCTCATCAACAATTCACTCGACTCGCCATTTCACTCACTGATCTCAAATCCAAACTCGAATCCATGAATAACCACTTCGATTTCCCACAATTTAAAACCCTAGCGTACGAACCCTTCACAACAGCGAACAGAGTTTGTTTGATCCCTTCGTGACTTATACCAAAATGGAGAGGAACTCATGAGTAATCTAAAAATATTTGTATCCTAATTTATAGGATTTTATATGGAATTATAAGAATTATTGAAGATTAAAATGATTGACTGGAAGAAGAAGTAGCGGCGCCACATTTTTGACCAGAAGAGATTAGGTTTTAGAAATTAAGAGGTGTATTTATAGTAAGTTTAGAAAATTTAGATATTTTGTAGAAGAGAATATTCCTGGTATATTCTCATTTCTATATTCATTTTTGCTCTCTAAAAATCCGTGTGATCACACACGATATTCAAAAATCATGAAACTGGACATGCAGCTAGAGTTTGACATTTCGGTCCCAACGAAACTGGTTTCGTCGAATTCCGACTCAGTTTACTCACACATCGTATTTTTAACTATCGAAATACTGACTGTTTTTCACTCTAAAAATCCGTACGGCCACACAGTGACTCTAAAAATCACGGAAACTAAACTCTAACAATAATTTAATATTGCAGATCCAAAAAAATTAGTTTCGTCGATTTCCGACTTCGTTTGCAAAAGTGGCTTATTTTTACAGCTCTGAATGACCCATTTAAATATATAAATATATTTAAATATAATTGAATTAAATATTTTTAAAAATAAATATTATCGTCTATTTTCACGGTGGAATACCATACAGCTCTGGAATATTCCTCTATGAATTTCTAGCTTGATATTTAAATCTGGGTCAACCCGATATTCGATTTATATTGAAATTCCTTTTTAAAATATAAATAATTCCTTTATAAATTATAAAGGAATTCCACAGCGACTTTTCTGAAATTTGATTTGGATGTGAATCAAAATCTACACAACGACATTCCGATTTTTCTCTTCCTTTAGAAAGATATACTCCACCAGCTCCATACGTTTCTTGTTTCACAGAAATCAGGCTTAAAACGAATCCTGTACATTCAGTTGAAGTTCAAATCGCCAAATTACGAACTGCAGCGCCATTTCAAGCTCGTTTATAATTATATTATAAACTATACGTTCAACTGTCGTTTATAAAATATATATTCGTTATTCAAATTCAATTCCAAGCTGAATTAAATATCACAGATGATCTGGTTCACACCATATCGTTATTTCAGCCAATTCTGATTATTTCAGAATTAAATATATTATTTAATTTATTATTTTAATTAAATATTCACCATTATTTAATTCGACGGCCATTTAATTCACTATGTCACTATTTATATAATTAAATAAATTAATTAAAATACCTCTGCAAATGCGGGTCATTACAGAGATTGTAAAAACCCGAAAATCTGAGCCAATTTAAAAAAAATTATTTTGGCGATTTTAATGAATTTGGAATATTTAAAATGATTTATTTTAAATAATAACGACGGAAAATTTATTTTCGTCGAAGTTAAAACGAATAAATTTATTTTAATTATAATACGAGCCTGAAATGCGGCGGCAGTTCAAAAATTCGATTCTGAATTTCAAATGAATATACAGAATTCAGTATAAGTCAGAATTGAGTGAAACAAGAAATATTTGAATCTGTTTAATCCTATCTTTCTAAAGAAGTTAAGAAATTGAGATTTCACTTTAGAAGTTGAAAGATATGTCTAGTTTAAAATTCAGAAAAGTCGCCGTGGAATTTATATATATATATTTTAATATATATATATAAAAGCCCTTAAAAATGGAAATTTTGCAAACGATCTCGGTTTTCAACGAAACCACTTTTGTTGGATCCGGGATGTCTAGTTATTGCTATGTTCCAAAATTCGTAATATTTCGAATTAATTTGTGAGTGTGGCAAAGGAAAACGCGTTTGACCAGTTTATGTTGATTTTAATCGACTGGAAAATGGCCATTTTTCAAACGGTCCCAGAATTCGACGAAATTAGTTTTGTTAGGACCGTATCGTCAATACGAAGCTAGAAAATATTTTTCAGGAATTTTTAGAGTTAGTATGTGTCCCGGGTAAATTGAAGTGTGCATTCAAATTCAATATACATTAATTCATATTTTAATTTGAACTGAAAACTGAGCGTAACAGCCGAATTGGGTTATGAAACATATTCCATTGTGTTCGAAATGGGGGTAATTTGCTAGGGATGACAGTCGGTGGGTCTCGATTGGAGTTTGAATGAAACGATAACTTTTCGGAGATTAAATTAATTAAAATATTTAATTAAATTTAGAAGTCAACCCCTTTATCCCCTACACCCCCCGATCAAATCATTTCAACAGAATAAAGAAAAAAAAGCCCAAATCGAGGGCGACGGAACCCCAATCGCCATCGATGGCGTCGCGCCTCCCCTCGCTTAAACCGGCGCCTCCCCCTCCGTTCAACCCCGCACCCCTCAGCCTCCAACTCCTCTCCTCTTTCGTTCGAAGACCGAAGCCCCTGAAATCAAAGACCGAACCCCCCTTCAAACCTCGCACCACCATTCCGCCGCATTGAAGGCCAACCACCACCGGACTGCGGCCCCCGCCGCCACCTGCAGGCCTGACGCCACCATCTCAGCACTCCACCGCCCTCCTTCGACCCCAAACAGTGACCGTGGACCCCCATTTGCCAAGAACCATAGGAAATGGTGAGTTTTCTATTTATTCCCATTTATTTTACTTTATTTTCCGTTTCAAAAATATATATTGGTATATATAAAATCAGTTTTTATGTAAATAGCAAATAAAAATATGATTTTTAGTTGGATTAAAAATACGATTTTTAGTATATAAAGATCTGATTTTTACATGTAGTAATTTGAAACAAAAATTCGATTTTTATATATATAACGATGAAATAAAAATTTGATTTTTATTAATGAAGTAGCGAAATAAAAATTCGTTTTTTATATGTAGCGAATTAAAAATATAATTTTTATATAGTAGAGATATAAACAAAATATGATTTTGATATTAGTAGAGTATTAAAAATATAATTTTTAAATGATAGAGAATATAAAAATATAATTTTTATTCATGTAGCGAAATAAAAATACGATATTTACGTATAGAAAGAATAAAAATACGATTTTTATATTATATAACTAGTAAAAATTTGATCTTTATATATGTAGCGTAATAAAATTCTGATTTTTATTATATATAGGTTGAAATAAAAATGTGATTTTTATAGTGATGATATAAAAATTCGATTTTTATATATGAAGTAGAAATATAAAAATATAATTTTTATATAGAAAGAAGCATTGTAAAAATATATGAATTGGAAATAAAAATATGATTTTTATATAAGGAGTGAATCAAAAAATATAATTTTTATATAGTGAGAAGGATAAAAATGTGATTTTTATATACATGACAACAATATAAAAATGCGATTTTTATATGTGTAGTGGATACGTTAAGCGAAAGTGACAAAAGGCGAGCACAACGAAGATTTCTACATATGAAGAACCGCGGCGTTTGGTTTAGCTAGTCGGTGAAAAATCCTCACCTTTAATTTATTTGTAGCTTGAAATATATACTAGGATGCAGGCGGTGCTTAGCAGCACCCGACACCCGTCGTCCACAGACCATGGATGACTTGTTTGTTTGATTGTTGTGTAGTGAAATTTGATTGTGTGATGGAAATGAAATAAAATATTTTATAGTGGAAAATATTTTATAGTTAAAAATATGATTTTTAACGTATACATGAAATAAATATTTATAAACAAATCGAACGATTTGTTTATATACACTGATTTGACTGATATTGATTGGGACGATAAATTTTACACATCGCCCAACCGCACAAATAAAATATGTGTTTGTCGATTTGAAACCCCACATGGGTATTGGGAGGATATTTGACGTACACTAATCCCAATTGTTTAGTTGTATGTCAATCGATGGGTTGACAGACTGTGTAAGCGTTAATTATTTATATTTAATGCTTATGCAATTGCGTGGTGCACTCTGGATGATGGTTGATTATTTATCGTTGCTATTATATACATGTGATGTAGAAAATTCATATAATTAACATTATATGGTAATTGATTGGGCCTCATTCCAATATTGAAAATAAATTCATGTGTGAATAGAAAATAAATTCATGTGTTGAATAGAAAATAAATTCATGTGTTGAATTGAAAATAAATTCTTGTGTTGAATTGAAAAATATTCATGTGTTGAATAGAATAAACATTCATGTGTTGAATAAAAGTCGTGTTGATTAGATTGATGCCATTTTGACATGAACGATATTTATATCGATTGTATTCGTTTTTATAATGATTATAGAAAACGAAGTGATTTCAAAATATAACGTTTTGAAAATATTATCATTTGTATATCGATGATGTGGAATATTCAATTTTGATTTGAAATTGAATATGAAGTTGAAATCGTTTCGAAAACGAATTTAAAACAATTTATAAATTACGTTTTGAAAGGAAATCGAAGAAATATATATATTATATATATAATGGCCTGAATAGAACGCGCCGCGCTGCGGCAATTCGCGAATTTCGACCATTGACTTCGAATTGACGTTGCGGGAGATCCGATCGTCGGATTCTCCTGAAACTGGAACCGTTGGGTTCCTATCGAAAAGAGATTTCTAACGAATATTAGAGATTTGAAATCTAATGGTTGGATTTGGAATTATGTCCAAATTGAATTTGGAAAAGGTCGTTGTAAGTGCAGTTCGATGGCCGTTGATGGAAATCGACTATACGGGCCTTGATAAAATTATTAAAAATAGTTATAATTTGTGTGAAATCATAAGAAATGATTTTGAAGAATTGGGATGAAAATTTCCATATTTGAAAAGATAAAAATAGATTTTTATCGAAATGAACTAGTTTTGAACTAGAATTATAATTCTATTTATTTTTAAAATAAATAAACTGGATTTGAAATGGTTTTGAAAATAACCAGAATTTCCAATAATTGAATTGGAATGGATTTGAATCGAAATTGTCTTTGGAATATTTCGATGTTGGATTTCGTGATTATGCAGATATTGTTATGGAAATTTGAAAGATATATTTATATCGTTATTTCCAATACGATATTTGTTGGTCGTAGAATTTGATATTGAATATAAACCGATATATTTTCTATTCAGAGCCTTGTATTTAATATCAAATGCGATTTGGGTTTGTCGTGAATGGTATCTTCAATAATACTGTTCTTTGACTCATTGGAGTTAAGAAAATCAGAAACCAACTGGAGATTAGTTAAGTTCAATGGTCTCCTGGGTATTGATCTGATGTTGGTTTCTGCCTTCGGGGTTAATACTTAGGGAATTGTTCACTTGCTAATTTACGGTTAAAGGCTGATAGAATGGAATGTGATTTTGGGTTTATCGTGAACCGTGTTTTAAATGACATTGGTTCTTTAATCCAGTTAAAGAGAGGATATGATTTCCCAAGTTAAACAATCATTAATATTGATTTTTAGGAAGATTAAAACCAAGTGGAGTTTTAATGAATCTTTAATTAGATTGAAATGATCAAGAATGGAGTATCACCAGTTTTGTTCCAGGCGATAGTTAAATCTTTAATTAGATTTGAATGTGAAATGGTAATTGAATTTACCGATAACACCGTGGTGTTAGATATGAAGTATGACCAGTTTTACTTCATGGGATGAATAGGTTGGGATGGGGAAATTAAAACAAATGATTACTTCGGTAAGGTTTGTTAATCCCGACTAGTTTGGATAAACTATAATTTGGTTTGAATTGATATTCAAAAGAAGATTAAAGATTAAATTTAAATAATTTATCTTTGATAAAATTAATGGGAACCTTTCCCTAAGAATGTGAAATTTAGAAACTAATTGAAAATTAGTTAAGATGAATGGTTTCCTGGGCATTGATCTGATGTTGGTTTCGGCCTTTGGGGTTAATATTTGGGGAGTTGTTCTAATTTACGGTTAGTGACTGATGAATTGGAATGAGGCCTATGTTGTGTTTTTGTAACATTTGTTTATTGTATACGCGAGTTATTCAGAAAGACCGGGTTTATCCCATTCTGAATAACTGATCCAACATGGTGTCGAGGATGAAGATGGTGGTCGAAGATCGTAGGTCTTCTCGTCGTTTGGGTGATTACTGATGATCTTGATTGGGCCGTACAACCAAGAGGAGGGAATCAGTTAGTGGTCGTCCAGACGTACTTGGAGATCGATGGATATGCGAGGTACAAGGTGCCTTCGGTTTCGTTCAGACCCAGAACGGACTTGTAAATGGACTGTGTGTCTGACATTGGATTTTATTCTATGTGATTGATTTCTATTAAATATATATCTGTTTGGCGGCGGAGAATTTATTCTCTTGCTTAATGCCCTTCCCTGAGACGTACGAGCTCAGGGGTTATATATTGATGGATATCAAACGCACGGAGTGAATTGCTTGTGTGGCATGCCTAAGTGGCAATTGATCAAGGCTTCTATTGAAAAGCAAAGTCTTGTGGTGATGATCAAAGCACCGCCTGTGTGGCCTAGCTTTGTGTAACGTTGATTCATGATCCTCACACCCCGTTTGTGAACCAGAAACGGGAGAGGACATCAGGGAGGGCATGCGTTTCCTTCTAGCTAAAAGTGGCGTCAGTGATTTTACATGCCCTGACGAGTTTGACTTATGTGGTTGTTGCTGTTGTGAGGCGCCTCGGATATATCGGTCGATCTGGGAATGATGGAGTCATTGGACTCATTGACACCCCAAAGGGTAGGGAAACTGTAATAACCCGGAAATTCTGAGCCAGTTTAAAATTTTTATTTTGGCAATTTTAGCGAATTTTGAATATTTAAAATAGATTATTTTAAATAATATCGACGAGAAATTTACTTTTGAATATAATTTGAATGTATATATTTTATACGTCGTCGTTAGAATATAAATAATTATATATAATTATAAAAGGAATTGAAAATGGCGCGGTAGTTCGATAATTCGATTTCAAACTTCAATTGAATGTACCGCGTGCAAAACAATCCGGATTTTAGTGAAACCAAAAACATTAGGATCTAATTGGTGATATCTTTCCAACGAATCCGAAAAATCAAATTTTCATAGCGGGAATCAAAAGATAAGTCCAGTTGAAAATTCTGAATAGTCGCTATGGAATTCAGGCCCTTAAAAATGGGAATTTTGCAAATGACCTCGGATTTCGACGAAACCACTTTTGTTGGATCCGCAGTGTTAAATTATTGCTAGGTTTCAAATTTCATAATTTTCTGAATCAATATGTGAGCGTGCCATAGGAAAACGCGATTGACCAGTTTCAGTTGATTTTAATCGACTGGAAAATGGCCATTTTTCTAACGGTCTCAGAATTCGACGAAACTAGTTTTGTTAGAACCGTATCGTCAATACGAAGCTAGAAAATATTTTTCTGCAATTTATAGAGTTAATATGTGAACCCGGTAAATTGAATTGCGCGTTCAAATTCAATATATAGAGTTATATGTTGATTTTGACGAAAACTGATTCAAACAGTCGAATCAGCCTATGATACATATCCCATTGAGTTCGAAATGGGGGTAATTAGCTATGGACGACAGGCGGTGGGCCTCGTTTAGATGTCGTATGTAAAAGTCAACTTTTTGAAAATAAAATAATTAAATAAATTTAAAAAAAAAACCTTCTCCTTATCCACGTCAGACCCCCCCCCCCCGATTCATTTCAGGAAAGAAAAAGAAAAAGAAAAAAAAGGAAGAGAGCGACGGGGGAGGAGTCGCCGCCCCTCCCCGATGGACCGCCGCCGCCCCAGGTGAGGCGCCACCTCTGCCGCCGCCTCCCTCTCTTCTTCTTCCTCCCTCTATCGCCTCCATCTCCTCCTTCTTCTTCATAAAAACCGCCCCCCCCCCCCTTTTTCTAAACCCTAAGCCGCCGAGCCCCCCCTCTGCCTCAAGCCCCGCCTGAATCGAGCCCCCTCCTATTCCTCTTTAGCCCTACTCGCTGTAAGTTTTTATATATGTTATTTAATTTGTTGTATAAAATTCGCTTAGTTTAATTTAAAAAGCATTGTTAAAAATCAGTTTACCTTTGATGTTGGTGAAGAAAAGATTTTATTCAGTTAAAAATATGATTTTTATATTTTTAAAAGTATTAAAAATGTAATCTTTACTATATGAAAGATGTAAAAATATGATTTTTGTTTAGGTAGAGAATGAAAAATATAATTTTTACATGATAGGAAATATAAAAATATCATCTTTATATGTGTAGTAAAATAAAGATTGATTTTTAAAAGACGAGATTGATTTTTAAATAGACGATATTTTTAAAAGTGAAAAGACGATATTTTTAAAAGTGAAAAGACGATATTTTTGAAATAGAAAAGATTAGATTTTAAAAATAGAAAAGGCGAGATTTTTATATATTGAATAGCATAGTAAAAATGTGATTTGTATAAATTGAACATCGAAGTAAAAATTCGATTTTTATATATTGAATAGCATAGTAAAAATTCAATTTTTATATATTGAACATCGAAGTAAAAATATGATTTTTATATATTGAACATCGAAGTAAAAATTCGATTTTTATATATTGAATAGCATTGTAAAAATTCGATTTTTATATATTGAATAGCGAGGTAAAAAAAATTCGATTTTTATATATGTAGTGGCTACGGGCAAGGAAGATGACAAAGATGCGATAACGACGAAGATTCCTATAAATGAAGAGTCGTGGTATTGGATAGCTTTCGGTGAGAACTTCTCACTCTTCAACTTCTTTTTCTAGTTATATATATATATGCTAGGATGCAGACAGTGCTTAGTAGCACACGACACAATCGTCCACAGACCATGGACTTGTTTGTTTGGTTGCATAAAGTAGTTAGATGATTTGGGTTGAATTGAATTGTTTGGTGAATTGAAATTGATTTGATTGATGTGTGAATGGCGTGGGCCTTCACTAGACCGGGGATAAGGCTAGGCCTCGTCCCGTTTCTAGTATCGTGCCGTTATGCCACCGAAATTTTCTAGAATATGTTAGAAAAATAAAAATATCATTTTTATTGTGTAAATGAAATGAATGGAAATTCATGCATTGAAATAAAATAAATTATCGTTAAAAATATAATTTTTAACGTGAAAGTGAATAAATAAATATTTATAAACAAATCGGCCGATTTGTTTATATACACTGATTTGACTGATATTGATTGGGTCGATAAATTTTACACGTCGCCCAACTGCACAACTAAAATCTGTGTTTGATTGTTTGAAACCCCACACGGGTGTTGGGATGAAATTTGAAGTTCACTCATCCTGATTGATTAAATATGTCGATCGATTGATTGACAGGCTGTTATAAGCGTTAGATATCTATATCTGATGCTTATACAGTGTAGTCCACTTTGGTTGATGGTTGATTATTTTTCAATGCTATTATATACGTGTGTTGTATGGAAGCCATATAATTAACATTATATGGTGATTGATTGGGCCTCATTCCAATCAGGAAAATAATGAATATTATAAAGGAAAATTCATGTGTTGAATCTATTCATGTGTCGGGTGAAATATTTTAATAATCAAATTCACATCTTTATCATATTTACAATTAGAATCTACTTTACGGTGGAGTCTAATTAAAAATCAAACGATAGATACCATAGTTTTATAAAATATTTTACATACAAAAATAGTGATGTGTTGACAGTACTCATGTGTTGAGATTAGACGTGTGTTGAAAGAAATATAGATTCATGTGTTGAATGGGGTAAATATTCATTTGTTGAATAGAATAAAGAAGTTTTTGAAAAATATAAAGCCGTGTTGATTAGAGATGCGTTATTTTGACGTGAACGATATTTATATCGATTTTATTCGTTTTATAATGAATATGGAAAAGCGATTTCAAAATTTAATATTTGAAATGAATTCAAATTGAATCGAACTAAAACGAATTAGAATTTGAATTGAATTGAAACGAATTTGAATTGAATTGAAACGAATTTGAATTTGAATTGAATTGAAATGAACTCGAATTGAATTGAAATCAAATCGATTTGAAATTGAAGAGGAAGTTGAAATTGTTTTGAAACGAATGTAGAACTATTTATAAAATTCGTTTTAAAAGGAAATCAACGAAATATATATAATATATATATATTATATTATATATATAATGGCCTGAATAGAACGCGCCGCGCCGCGGCAGTTCGTGAATTTCGACCATTGACTTCGAATTGACGTTGCGGGAGATCCGACCGTCGGATTCTCCTAAAACCAGAACCGTTGGGTTCGTATCGAAAAGAGCTTTCCAATGAATATTAGAAATTTGAAATCTAATGGTTGGATTTGGAATTATGTCCAAATCAAATTCGAAAAAGGTCAATGTAAGTGCAGTTCGATGGCCGTTGTTGGAAATCGACTGTACGGGCCTTGATAAAATTATTAAAAATATCTATAATTTGTGTAAAATCATAATATGTGAATTGCAAAGAACTGGGATGAAAAATTCCACATTTGAAAAGATAAAAATAGATTTTTATCGAAATGAACTAGTTTTGAACTAGAATTAAAATCAATTTATTTGTGAAATAAATAAATTGAATTTGAAAGTGGTTTTAAAAATAACCAATATTCCCAATACGTGGATTGGACTGGAGTTGAATCGAAATTATCTTCGGAATATTTCGATGTTGGGTTTCGTGACTATACAAATATTGTTATGGGGATTTGAAAGATATATTTAATATCGTTATTTCCAATACGATATTTGTTGGTTCCAGAATTTGATATTGAATATAAGCCGATATATTTTCTATTCGGAGCCTTGTATTTAATATCAAATGTGATTTGGGTTTATCGTGGATCGTGTTTTAGATGACATTGGTCCTTTAACCCAGTTAAAGGCAAGATGTTGATTTTTGGAAAGATTAAAACTAAGTGGAGTTTTAATGAATCTTTAATTAGATTAAAATGTGAATTGATAATTTAAATTATCAAATCTGAAAGGTGATCGAGAATGGAGTACCACCAGTTTTACTCCACAGCGATAGGCAAATCTTTAATTAGATTTGAACGTGAGATGGTAATTAATTTTACCGATAACACCGTGGTGTTAGATATGGAGTATTACCAGTTTTTCTAAAGCACCCCACCTCCGTTAGGGTCACTCTCAAAGGGAATGCCCTAATTTTGGTGGAGGTTTATAAGTATAAGTCACAGATATACAAGACAGATATAAGAACACATATTTTTGAACAGCGGAAAACAACAACTTTTATTTCATTAAAATATGTGTTACACAAACCATGCCATAATTGTCTTACAATACTTCCAAAAACATAACATCTTCATAACTGTCTTGATTACATTATTTAAAGAAGCATAAAGAAAACATAAATAAACTGCAAAAGTCCCATAGTTGCTGTCCAAAGCCATAGTCCAAAAAGAAAAGACCCAAGCAATACATTATTTCTCTTCAAGCTGGATATGAAGGCTGGTCAAGCTGCGGTATTCCCTCCCTTTGGACCTGGGGGGGGGGGGAACGGAAGAAAAGAAGACGAAAGAAAAGTAGAGTTAGACATAAAGCCTGAGTAAGTCTAGGACTATTCAGTCTATGAATAAAGAACTGGGTATGATAAGTATAAACTAGAAATGGGAAAGCACCCTATACTTAGTTAAGTTGTCTGGGGTCGAATATACTATCGTACCCCATATTAATCTTTGTACCCATATAAACTAGTTCCCAACAGGCACCCCATAATCAGGGTGAAGTGATCCATTTTATGATGATCGGCTCCTACTCGCATAGTTACATGTGTCTTACGGCCCCCGATGTTGTAGTTACCTATGCTGGTCCCACCATGGGGTGTATCAAGTCCCATGGTGGCGGCCCGACACAATCCTAGAATGCACAGGTATGCTACTGGTGCCCAGTGCCTTATTTTTCTGCGCCGGAGTGTGTGCACACCCGCACCCCGTTAGAACCTACACTGCTGCACCACCGCCGTCGATTTGACCTCTTACAATCAGCCCAGTAATCGTGCCCCACCCTGCCTAGTTTCAGGGTATCATGATACCTTGTAGGGTTACTGCGAAAAGGGTCCCTCGCTACTAGGTTTTCTATTTCTAGCCAACATGCTAAGTTGGTTAAGTGTTTTATAAACCTAACCCCCGATCAGTCTGTTTAGTTTAGCATGTTCCATTTTGATTAAGTATTAATATAATTTACTTAATCCTATCAATCCTGACTCAGCCTTAATTGTCTTATTAAAGCCTTGACCTCTCACATTAGACAGGTATTGTTGTGGCTACCTGTTGCCGGTTGGGTCCGGGCAGTCTTACGCCATAACTCAGTCTAACCTCGGGTCCTTATTGGGCTCCGTGTTTAACCACCCACATTGGATAGGTATTGTTGTGACTACTGGACAGCCGGGCGGTTCCGGGCAGGTTTACATCACAACTCAATCCAACCTCGGGTTAAACACATCGTATTTTTCTACATTTACATATTTTGTCTTTCTTCTTTTTATATGTAAATATTTGCGGCCCATTATTCAAATTCATCTTTATTGGTTAAGATTTATTTATGCCACTTAATTGTTTTTCAAAGTTATTGGCGTGCGTCCAACAAGCCAACACATATGTTCTATATTTTTAACCCAAACGTCATTTCCCCCGTTTTATTCGTTCGTTCCAATGTAAGGTGTGTTGGGTTTAATACTTAAACCCAATTTAGCCATATGAAAGGGGAGGCTATAACATGGTGTTTATAAAGTAACATGAAAAAGGGGAGTGCGAACGCATGAACTTGCAACGAACGATTCAATTAACATAAAATAGGCACATGTGAACTTGCAATTGTAACATCATATAATCATGGCATAACATGAATCATTTTATCCACATAATCATAGCATAAACAATACTTAAACATAAATCATTCTATTTATATGGTTAATGCATAGACAATACTTAAACATGAATTATATGATTATGGCATAAACAGTACTTAAACATGAATCATTTATTCATATGACTATGGCATAAACAATACCTAAACATGAATTATTCTATCCATATGATTATGGCATAAACAATACCTAAGCATGAATTATTCAATTCATATGATTATGGCATAAACAATACTTAAACATGAATCATTTATTCATATGACTATGGCATAAACAATACCAAAACATGAATTATTCTATTCATGGCATAAACAATACCTAAGCATGAATTATTCAATTCATATGATTATGGCATAAACAATACTTAAACATGAATCATAGGTTCAACTAACCATGTAAATTGAAATTAAGAATCTAACTAAATTAGATATCATTATTATTGGCACAGGGTCTTGACTAGAAATATAAGCCTATATTTTTACTTAGGCATAATGTCAAACATAAGCAAATCATGTTTATAAAATTACTATATGTTTACGAAGGTGCTTTGTAACACCCCGCGAATTCTATAACTGTGAAATTCACAAATTAAAGTATAATTAATTTCAAATCAAAGAACTAAGGGAAACGGGATACGCCATTGCGTTCGTCTCGGAAAAATATGCGAAATAGAGTCCGAGTTTTCGAAAAACGGAGTCCGTATGAAGAAGATATAGCCTCCGGAAGTTTCTGAATTAAGTTTAAAATTCGAGCATAAGAAAAACAGCTCAGAAAAACAATTCAAAATCGGGCCCAATTGGCCAGGGCGGGAAAACTCCCGCCTAATGCACCCAGGTCGACTGGGCTGCTAGCCTGGTCGACAGGGCTGTCGACCTGGTCCAGAGCCAGGTCGAACCCAGCCCACCCTGGCTGGCTTAGTCTATGTTGGTCGATTTTCAGAAGCTTGCTTTGTCATTAGGGCTAGGTGGCAGGCTCTAATTGGTCTCTCTTTCGAATGAATGGCTACGATCTATCCAAGGAACATCGATGGTCCTAATCAGTTAATAAACTCTATAAAAATGACCCTAGACTCTACCTAATCTATTCATTCAAAAATAAGAACAAGGCCATCATGCTGCAGGGGAGCGACTAGGAGTAGCCACCAATTTGAGAGAAGATTTGGAGGCAAATTCTAAAGCATAAAGCAACTTAAACAAATCAAATCAACAAGGAATCGCGTCTCCAAATTCCTGAATTGGAGAATTCGCCACACGATTGTAAGTAGAGTATTATTTTGGTATGAACAAATAACTGTGTTGGTTTGTATACTTGATTTGTGGTGATAAGTAATTCATATATTTGTGCGTTACTATGATTCTTATCGATGTGGAATATTGTATACGTTTGGATATTCTCAAATTATGTTATTCATTATAAAAACTACATGTTTGCGGTAGTTTTATGCAAGTATACGTTTGGATATTCACAAAGTATGTAATTCATGTTGAGGCTACATGTATGTAGTTGTTTAATTGAAATTCATGCAAGTTTGTGGTTT
Source organism: Allium sativum (assembly GCA_030737875.1). NCBI lineage: Eukaryota > Viridiplantae > Streptophyta > Magnoliopsida > Asparagales > Amaryllidaceae > Allium > Allium sativum. Next base: position 9,611,405 of record JASFAX010000027.1, on the reverse strand, counting down.
AGCTACTATGCCATCATAATGTGTATTTTTGTACAAAAATCATTTTGTGTGTAATTGGAACAAAATCTGGGTTATTATAATTCATATGGAATTATGTTGAAAATTTGGCATCATGTATTAAGCCATACTTTTGTACTAGAAAACCTCTTTGCGAACTTATGAATATGACTAGGCTATGATTGATATTTTGCATAATTGAAAACCATGTTAGGTCTATATTGTTAACAAGAATTATATGATGACATATGTGGTACATAGCTGTGCTAGATTCAAAATCCCATTTGCAAGTTTGCATGACTAAAGTAAAAAATCATGATTTCATGATAGAAATATTTATGCCATAAGTATATGTGTGCTATGTTTATGTGAATAGATTTAAAATCATGATTAAGTTGGAATAATTCTAGTTGAATTATACTTTTGTATTAGTAACAAAAGTAAGCCCCTTTGTAAACATGTAGTAACCTTATGAACATGATTTGCTTATGTTTGACATTATGCCTAAAGAAAAATATAGGTTTATGTCGTAGTTAAGACTATGTGTCAATAATGATATCCAATTTAGATTCTTAACTTAACTACAAGTTTACATGCTTTGATTCATGTCACTTATGCTTTATGACCAAAGTATACGTTACTACTATGCAAGTACACTTGTTTCTATTTTGTAGTTCCAACGTTATGTTGCAAGTTCATGCGTTCACATTCCCCTTTTTGTGTATATAATCACACTTTAAGCCTCCCCTTTTTCACATGGCTAAGTTGGGCTTAAAAAGGCTAAGCCCAACATATATATATATAACGAACGTATTAAACGGTGGAAAATAGCGTTGGGCCAAATTAATTAATAAATGAAAATATAAAGTAAAGGGGCCCAAATTCCAGTATGGGTTGGGCCCATGATTGGTGTAACCTTCACACCATTGATTTTTAATAATGGGCCGCAAATATTTACATATAAGAAAATAAAGAAGAAAGACAAAATATGTAAATGTAGAAAATACGATGTGTTTAACCCGAGGTTGGATTGAGTTGTGATGTAAACCTGCCCGGAACCGCCCGGCTGTCCAGTAGTCACAACAATACCTATCCAATGTGGGTGGTTAAACATGGAGCCCAATAAGGACCCGAGGTTAGACTGAGTTGTGGCATAAGACTGCCCGGAACCAACCGGCAACAGGCAGCCACAACAGTACCTGTCTAATGTGAGAGGTCAAGGCTTTAATAAGACAATTAAGGCTGAGTCAGGATTGTTAGGATTAAGTGGACTAAAGACTTAATCAAAATGGAACATGCTAAACTAAACAGACTGATTGGGGGTTAGGTTATAAAATACTTAACCAACTTAGCATGTTGGCTAGAAATAGAAAACCTAGTAGCGGGGGACCCTTTTCAGCAGTAACCCTATAAGGTGTATCATGATACCCTGAAACTAGGCAGGGTGGGGCACGATTACTGGGCTGATTGTAAGAGGTCAAATCGACGGCGGTGATGCAGCAGTGTAGGTTCTAACGGGGTGTGGGCGTGCACTCACTCCGGCGCAGAAATATAAGGCACTGGGCACCAGTAGCATACCTGTGCATCCTAGGGTTGTGTCGGGCCGCCGCCATGGGTCTTGATACACCCCATGGTGGGACCAGCATAGGTAACTACAACATCGGGGGCCGTAAGACACATGTAACTATGCGAGTAGGAGCCGATCATCATAGAATGGATCACTTCACCCTGATTATGGGGTGCCAGTTGGGAACTAGTTTATATGGGTTCAGAGATTAATATGGGGTACGATAGTATATTCGACCCTAGACAACTTAACTAAGTTTATAGTGCTTTCCCACTTCTTGTTTATACTTATCATACCCAGTTCTTTATTCATAGACAGAATAGTCCTAGACTTACTCAGGCTTTATGTCTGACTCTACTTTTCTTTCGTCTTCTTTTCTTCCATTCCCCCCCCCCAGGTCCACAGGGAGGGAATACTGCAGCTTGACCAGCCTTCATATCTAGCTTGAAGAGAAAGAATGTATTGCTTGGACCTTTTCGTTTGAACTATGGCTTTGGACAACAACTATGGGACTTTTGCAGCTTATTTATGTTTTCTTTATGCTTCTTTAAATAATGTAATTCAAGACAGTTATGAAGGTGTTATGTTTTTTTTGAAAGGATGTAAGACAATCATGGTGATGTTGCTGTAACACGTATTCACTTTTATGAAATAAAAGTTGCTGCTTTTCTGCTGTTTACAAATATGTGCTCTTATATCTGTCTTGTATATCTGTGACTTATACTTATAAACCTCCACCAAAATTAGGGCATTCCCTTTGAGAGTGACTCTAATGGAGGTGGGGTGTTTCACTTGGTATCAGAGCATAGGTTTACCAGATAAGATAAAAAGTTTTGAAAATTTATTTTCAAAAAAGAAATTTAAAGAAGCATTTTTAAAAGAAAAATATTATTTTATTTTTTATTTAAAGAAAAAAAGGGCAAAGTCCCCCCAAAGCCATAGGTACTATCTCTTATCCTTCGTATTGAATCTATCCTTTTTGTTTCAGCATGTCCGAAGAACTTAACTTGCCAGAGGGTGTACCAATACCTGGTTGGTTTAGACGGTTCTTAGAAGCAAGGGCCACTCAGCCAGGTCCTACTGTTCCTCCTCCCCCAGCTGCAGGAAATCATCTAGCTACAGCAGCACCTCTTCCTCCACCTCCGCCACGGGGAAACACGTTTGCTAAGATATGTAAAGATTTTAAAGCTATGGGAGGAAAGGATTTTCATGGAACTGAGTCCTTCGTGGCAGCTAGAAATTGGCTGAAAGAAACCGAGGACTTATTCACCATCTTTGAGGTAGAAGATAGACAGAAAGTACAACTGGCAGTATGGCTACTAAAGGGTGAGGCTTCCTACTGGTGGGAAATCACTAATGCAGAAAGACCGGTGGAAACATGGGAGGACTTTAGGGAAAGGTTTGAGGCTAAATTTCTCTCGGAAGCTGAAAGGAGTCTTCAGTTGGAAAAATTCTTATTTCTTAAGCAAGGGAATATGACAGTCAAAGAGTATGTTAATCAATTCGATGAGCTGGCTAGGTTTGGGCTGGACCTAGTCAACACCCCGCACAAGAAGGCTCTCCGCTTTGTCAAAGGGTTGAATGAGCCATTACACAGTTTGGCCATGACCCATATACCCATGGGAGCTACGTACGAAAGGTTGGTGCAGATGGCATTGCTGAACGAGGAAGATAAGGACAAGAAGGAAACAGGGGCAGAAAACTCTCAAGGGAAGAAAGAGGTCAAGCCCAACGATTCTAAGAATAAGAAGGTAGACCCCGAGAAAGGAGGCAAGAACAACAACTCACGTGATAAAAGGAAATGCAATTACTGTGGTACGGAAGGGCACATAGCCAGGGATTGTAGAAAGAGGAAGAGAAAGCAAGGTGAATGTTTTCATTGTGGGAAGACTGGACACATCAGCAAAGACTGCCCTGAGAAGCAGACCGGACCTTCTGGCGGTACATCGTTAACTTATTCTAGATGCTTTGTTTTATCCTATTTCTCTCCTCGATCCTATCTTGAGAACCATAGGTAGAATCTTTTTGGATGTAAACATGTAGTTGAAACATGTTATGGATGATGGTTGCAAGTGGTTGCAAGTGATTGCTAGTGGTTGCTCGTGGTTGCATATACACACACAATCTAGGTTTTAGATCGGCTCAGTCACTTCATATTGCATATGCATATATGTTTGCATTCGTATATGGTTGAACCTTAATGTGTTGTCATATGGATGTTGCATTTGTATTGAATGATTGTGCACTCATGTAGAATCATGAATAGGAAAATTTGCATACATGATGGATTCATGGCACTTACATAATTCGCATTAAGGAGGTCAACTGAATCAGTAGACCGCCTGATTTTGCATTAGATAAGTTCATGTACACACACACTTCGCATATGATCATGAAGCATTAGAAGTCTTTTAAGGAAAATGGATGCTCGTGTTTGATGGATGAGTAGATGGATGATTGGATGTTAGGATATACATTCCTCCTAACTTGAAGATTTCGGGGACGAAATCCTTGTAAGTGGGGGAGAATGTAACACCCCGCGAATTCTATAACTGTGAAATTCACAAATTAAAGTATAATTAATTTCAAATCAAAGAACTAAGGGAAACGGGATACGCCATTGCGTTCGTCTCGGAAAAATATGCGAAATAGAATCCGAGTTTTCGAAAAACGGAGTCCGTATGAAGAAGATATAGCCTCCGGAAGTTTCTGAATTAAGTTTAAAATTCGAGCATAAGAAAAACAGCTCAGAAAAACAATTCAAAATTCAAAATCGGGCCCAATTGGCCAGGGCGGGAAAACTCCCGCCTAATGCACCCAGGTCGACTGGGTTGTCGACCTGGTCTAGCCAGGTTGACAGGGCTGTCGACAGGGCTGTCGACCTGGTCCAGAGCCAGGTCGAACCCAGCCCACCCTGGCTGGCCAAGTCTATGTTGGTCGATTTTTAGAAGCTTGCTTTGTCATTAGGGCTAGGTGGCAGGCTCTAATTGGTCTCTCTTTCGAATGAATGGCTACGATCTATCTAAGCAACATCGATGGTCCTAATCAGTTCATAAATTCTATAAAAATGACCCTAGACTCTACCTAATCTATTCATTCAAAAATAAGAACTAGGCCATCATGCTGCAGGGGAGCGACTAGGAGTAGCCACCAATTTGAGAGAAGATTAAGAGGCAAATTCTAAAGCATAAAGCAACTTAAACAAATCAAATCAACAAGGAATCGCATCTCCAAATTCCTGAATTGGAGAATTCGCCACACGATTGTAAGTAGAGTATTATTTTGGTATGAACAAATAACTGTGTTGGTTTGTATACTTGATTTGTGGTGATAAGTAATTCATATATTTGTGCGTTACTATGATTCTTATCGATTTGGAATATTGTATACGTTTGGATATTCTCAAATTATGTTATTCATTATAAAAACTACATGTTTGCGGTAGTTTTATGCAAGTATACGTTTGGATATTCACAAAGTATGTAATTCATGTTGAGGCTACATGTATGTAGTTGTTTAATTGAAATTCATGCAAGTTTGTGGTTTAGCTACTATGCCATCATAATGTGTATTTTTGTACAAAAATCATTTTGTGTGTAATTGGAACAAAATCTGGGTTATTATAATTCATATGGAATTATGTTGAAAATTTGGCATCATGTATTAAGCCATACTTTTGTACTAGAAAACCTCTTTGCGAACTTATGAATATGACTAGGCTATGATTGATATTTTGCATAATTGAAAACCATGTTAGGTCTATATTGTTAACAAGAATTATATGATGACATATGTGGTACATAGCTATGCTAGATTCAAAATCCCATTAGCAAGTTTGCATGACTAAAGTAAAAATAATGATTTCATGTTAGAAATATTTATGCCATAAGTATATGTGTGCCATGTTTATGTGAATAGATTTAAAATCATGATTAAGTTGGAATAATTCTAGTTGAATTATACTTTTGTATTAGTAACAAAAGTAAGCCCCTTTGTAAACATGTAGTAACCTTATGAACATGATTTGCTTATGTTTGACATTATGCCTAAAGAAAAATATAGGTTTATGTCGTAGTTAAGACTATGTGTCAATAATGATATCCAATTTAGATTCTTAACTTAACTACAAGTTTACATGCTTTGATTCATGTCACTTATGCTTTATGACCAAAGTATACGTTACTACTATGCAAGTACACTAGTTTCTATTTTGTAGTTCCAACGTTATGTTGCAAGTTCATGCGTTCACATTCCCCTTTTTGTGTATATAATCACGCTTTAAGCCTCCCCTTTTTCACATGGCTAAGTTGGGCTTAAAAAGGCTAAGCCCAACATATATATATAACGAACGTATTAAACGGTGGAAAATAGCGTTGGGCCAAATTAATTAATAAATGAAAATATAAAGTAAAGGGGCCCAAATTCCAGTATGGGTTGGGCCCATGATTGGTGTAACCTTCACACCATTGATTTTTAATAATGGGCCGCAAATATTTACATATAAGAAAATAAAGAAGAAAGACAAAATATGTAAATGTAGAAAATACGATGTGTTTAACCCGAGGTTGGATTGAGTTGTGATGTAAACCTGCCCGGAACCGCCCGGCTGTCCAGTAGTCACAACAATACCTATCCAATGTGGGTGGTTAAACATGGAGCCCAATAAGGACCCGAGGTTAGACTGAGTTGTGGCGTAAGACTGCCCGGAACCAACCGGCAAACGGCAGCCACAACAATACCTGTCTAATGTGAGAGGTCAAGGCTTTAAAAAGACAATTAAGGCTGAGTCAGGATTGTTAGGATTAAGTGGACTAAAGACTTAATCAAAATGGAACATGCTAAACTAAACAGACTGATTGGGGGTTAGGTTATAAAACACTTAACTAACTTAGCATGTTGGCTAGAAATAGAAAACCTAGTAGCGGGGGACCCTTTTCAGCAGTAACCCTATAAGGTGTATCATGATACCCTGAAACTAGGCAGGGTGGGGCACGATTACTAGGCTGATTGTAAGAGGTCAAATCGACGGCGGTGGTGCAGCAGTGTAGGTTCTAACGGGGTGTGGGCGTGCACTCACTCCGGCGCAGAAAAATAAGGCACTGGGCACCAGTAGCATACCTGTGCATCCTAGGGTTGTGTCGGGCCGCCGCCATGGGACTTGATACACCCCATGGTGGGACCATCATAGGTAACTACAACATCGGGGGCCGTAAGACACATGTAACTATGCGAGTAGGAGCCGATCATCATAGAATGGATCACTTCACCCTGATTATGGGGTGCCAGTTGGGAACTAGTTTATATGGGTTCAGAGATTAATATGGGGTACGATAGTATATTCGACCCTAGACAACTTAACTAAGTTTATAGTGCTTTCCCACTTCTTGTTTATACTTATCATACCCAGTTCTTTATTCATAGACAGAATAGTCCTAGACTTACTCAGGCTTTATGTCTGACTCTACTTTTCTTTCGTCTTCTTTTCTTCCGTTCCCCCCCCCCCCCAGGTCCACAGGGAGGGAATACTGCAGCTTGACCAGCCTTCATATCTAGCTTGAAGAGAAAGAATGTATTGCTTGGACCTTTTCGTTTGAACTATGGCTTTGGACAACAACTATGGGACTTTTGCAGCTTATTTATGTTTTCTTTATGCTTCTTTAAATAATGTAATTCAATACAGTTATGAAGGTGTTATGTTTTTTTTGAAAGGATGTAAGACAATCATGGTGATGTTGCTGTAACACGTATTCACTTTTATGAAATAAAAGTTGCTGCTTTTCTGCTGTTTACAAATATGTGCTCTTATATCTGTCTTGTATATCTGTGACTTATACTTATAAACCTCCACCAAAATTAGGGCATTCCCTTTGAGAGTGACTCTAACGGAGGTGGGGTGTTTCATGCTTACTTTTGTTACTAATACAAAAGTATGGTTTTACTAGAATTATCCCAACCTAATTCTTATATGAATCATGGTTTTCATTCTATTCATAGAATTATAGCATAAACATATCTAAACTTACATCATGGTTTGTATTTTATCTATGTAAACTTGTAAGAGGAATGTAATTCTGATGTAATTCTAATGTAACTTATGATAACAACATGAGCCTAAAAACATGTTTTCCAATTGGGCATAATAACGAACATAGTTTAGTCATGTTCATAAAATTAATACAAATTTACAAAGATGCGTGCTTTTGTCACTATCACAAAAAAATATGATTTTTATACATAACCTTCATATGAATCATAATACTTAAGTGGATCAAATTACACTAAAGATGACCATAGAATTATACATCATGTTGTCATAACAATAGATCATAGACTTGCATGAATTTCAAAATAAACTATTACAACATATAGTTGTTGTTTGAACATGAATCTTATACTTGCATTTACCAAATGGGTGTTGTAAATAACTACCACAAACATGTAGTTTTCAATATGAATCATATGCTTGCATAAGTCCCAATCAAAATTCCACAACATGTGGTTGTCAACATAAGCCACATACTTGTATGAATCAAACCATAGCATTGCCAAATCGTTTAGAATCAAAATAACATACAAATATAATTCATTATCGCCACAATTCCATTTCGTTTCCAACGCAAAACGCGTACTTGCAAATACCCAATCGTATACCATAATATTCCCAAATCGTTTTGCATCAAAGCAATATACAAACATAGATTATTATCGCCACAATTCCATTTCTTACATTACACAAATCAACACAATTATTTAATTCATACCGGAATAGCACTCTACTTACAGCGTATGGCGAATCTTCAATTCAGAAATCTGAATTCTGAATTTGGAGATGCTATCCTTTGTTGTAGGCGTTGCTTTGATTTGATTAACGTTGCTCTAAGCTTTGAATTATCTCCTAGTTGCCTCTCAATTTCTGACGGCTATACTTAGTCTCTCCTTAGCAACATGACGGTCTCATCTCCATTTTAGTTTATGTGAATTAGGGTTAGTCTTAGGTCCTTTTTATAGAGTTTGTGAGTTGATTTAGACCGTCGATGAAGCTTGGTTTAATAATAGCCGTTCGTTCAAAGGAGGGACCAATCAGGAGCTGGCACCTAGCCCTAGTGACAAGGCAAGGCTCAGAAAATCGACTAAACACAGACCAGGCCAGCCAGGGTGGGCTAGGTTCGACCTGGCTCTGGGGCCAGGTCGACAGCCCAGTCGACAGCCCTGTCGACAGCCCTGTTGACCTGGCTAGCCCAGTTCGACTGCCAAGTCGACCTGGGTGCCTTAGGCGGGAATTTTCCCGCCCTGGCCAATTGGGCCCGATTTTGAATTTTAAACTTGTTTTCTGAGCTGTTTTCGTCTGTTTGGATTTTAACCTGAATTCTGAAACTTCCGGAGGCCATATCTTCTTCATACGGACTCCGTTTTTCGAAAACTCGGACTCTATTTCGCGTATTTTTCCGAGACGAACACAATGGCGTATCCCGTTTCCCTTAATTCTTTGATTTTAAATTATTTATGCTTTAATTTATGAATTTCACTGTTAAAGAATACACGGGGTGTTACATTCTCCCCCAATTATAAGGATTTCGTCCCCGAAATCTTCAAGTTAGGAAGAATGTATATCCTAACATCCAAACATCCATCTACTCATCCATCAAACACGAGCATCCATTGTCCTTAAAAGACTTCTAATGCTTCATGATCATATGCGAAGTGTGTGTGTACATGTACTTATCTAATGCAAAATCAGGCGGTCTACTGATTCAGTTGACCTCCTTAATGCGAATTATGTAAGTGCCATGAATCCATTATGTATGCAAATTTTCCTATTCATGATTCTACATGAGTGCACAATCATTCATACAAATGCAACATCCATATGACAACACATTAAAGTTCAATCATATACGAATGCAAACATATATGCATATGCAATATGAAGTGACTGAGCCGATCTAAAACCTAGATTGTGTGTGTATATGCAACCACGAGCAACCACTAGCAATCACTTGCAACCACTTGCAACCATCATCCATAACATGTTTCAACTACATGTTTTCATCCAAAGAGTTTCTACCTAAAAGATAGGGTCGAAGAGATATACCTAAAAAGATAGATAAAAGCGCAACTTAAGGAAAAAGGAAAGATCAAAGAAGTACCCTCGAAAAGAAAAGGGTAGGCTGCGCGTATTCTAGCTTCAGTTTCCCATGTTGCATCTTCTTCAGCATCGCTCCACTGAACTTTGACGAGCTTGACTTCGCGGTTGCGTAGCTTCTTCACTTCCGTTTCTAATATGCGAGTTGGAACTTTCCTTATGGTTGCTTCGTGTTCCACTTCAGCTTCTTCTAGGATATTTGGCTCTACCACTTCAGCAGACTCATGTAGACATTTTCGGAGATGTGAAACATGAAAAACGTTGTGAACTCCGGCCAATCTTTCGGGTAGCTCTAATCTATAGGCCATTTTCCCAATTGTTCCTATCTAAAGGTATTGTCGAATGATAGAAGCAAGTAAAAACTTTGTGCCCATTAGGCAATGTCAAAACTGGAGATCTATGCCACATACATATTGATTAGGAGAAGAACTCTCTAAGCATCAGCCTCGAAGACCGAAATCAACATCAGACTGACACCCAAAGAATTACTCAACCCAACCACCATATATGATTCTAGGAAACTAAGCATGATGGACTCCTTTTAGGTCACAAGGGAGTCCCTTCCTAAGACAAATCCGTATCCTATAAAAACCCAAAAACTTTAGTCAAACCAATGAACACCCTCGAGCCCCAACATGTGCTACTAACAGATGAGTCATACTCCCTATGGGGTTTGCAACAGAAATTGGATTGAGAATGGGACCGAGAGGATATACACAAAAGATAGCATGCAAGTAAGCTCTACAGGAAGAGAGGGATCAAGGATATACTCTTAAGAAGAGATATGATGCACGAATCTAGTCTTAAACCTTCTAAGTCGCATTTCTTGAGCTTAACTCCATTATACTTTGTCCGTCTTTAACTTCACAATTTCGTAGCTTCTTAATTCTTGTTTCCAAAATATGAGTTGGAACCTATTTTACCGTTGCCTCTCCTTCCTCTTTCACTTACTCTACATCTAGTATACTCGGCCCAAGCGTGACGGCGTACTCATGGTTCCATGCAAGCTCTCCAAAATTCACTAGTGAATCTTGGATCTCGTCCACTTACTATCAGGTATTCCACGTAGGAGAACTATCTCTTGGAAATAAATGCCAACCATGTTGCCAAATGTACTTACTAAGGTGATTCTCCACAACTTATGCATAAGAGAAATGAACCTTCTGCCTTAGTGGCGAACACTACTGGAGCGCCCCATTCTGAAATGCTCCTCCCAATGAACCCCTTTTCTAGAAGCTCCTTAATCTGTTTACTGAGCTCTTTCCTTTCCTGTGGAGCCATGTGTCTAACGGGCGACGCAACGGGCTTTGCATTATCTACAAGATGTATATGCGGAAGTCTATCTCCCGCTTCGGAGGCAAGCCCTTCACCTCTTCGAAGACATCCGGATATTCCCGGACCACTCTAATCGATTGCAAATTTTTCAACGGAGGCATCTAGCGATTCAAGATAACTAAGCATAACCGCATACGAGGGATTACAAGAAATTTCCAAAGTATTACCGAGTTGGGTTAGGAGCCTAACAACCCTTTTCTCACAATCAAGGATGGCCCCATTATTGGATAGCCAATCCATGCCCAAAATCAAACCATATCCCGAAAAGCCCAAAACAAAGGCACTACATTGAAATTCTACGCTTAGAATAGAAATTTTCAATCCCAAACAGATCATAGACAAATGAGCTGGGCCCCCAATTGGGTTTGAAACAATTAAGGGGTCCTCTACCATACTAGTTTTGAGGTGCAGAGATTCTACCAAAGCAGACAAGATAAAGGAGTGTGATGCGCCAGAATCAAATAAAGTGCGAACGGGGTGATCATAAAGATAAACTACACTTTCTACAGAAGTATTTATACATCGCTGTTGCAGAGGTGGCGCTTCTAGCACATGAACTTGTGCCCCTGAGGTGGATCCAGCCCTCTGCCCCTGTCCTCGTTTCTTTGGGCAGTCCTTAGCCCTGTGGCCTGTCTCACCGCAAGAAAGCACCCACCATTCATCTTGGCCTTCTTTTTCCGGCAATCCTTCACTAAGTGCCCCACTTTGCCATAGAATTTACACTCCCTCTTCTCTCGGGACTTGTTGTCTTTCCCGCCCTTCTCAAAGTCTGTCTTCTCAGGGCAGTCTTTGCTGATGTGTCCAGTCTCCCCACAATGAAAACATTCTCCTTGCTTTCTTTTCCTCTTTCTACAATCCTTGGCTATGTGCCCTTCCATACCACAAAAATTGCATTTCCTTTTTTCCTTTTTCTTATTATTACTGTTACGATCCTTTCTTGTTTGACTATTATTCGCCTTCCTACTCTGGGACTCTTCCGCTTGCTGGTTTACGTGGAGGAGGAGGAGTGAAAGCATCAGCAGCCGGGGAGTAAGGTCTCCAGACATGTTGAAACAGAAAGGATAGATTCAAAACGAAGGATAGAAGATAGTACCTATGGCTTTGGGGGGGACTTTGCCTTTTTAAAATAAATAATATTTTATCTTTTTAAAAAAAATGCTTCTTTAAATTTCCTTTTTGAAAATAATTTTTCATAACTTTTTATCTTATCTGGTAAACCTATGCTCTGATACCAATTAAAACACCCCACCTCCGTTAGGGTCACTCTCAATGGGAATGCCCTAATTTTGGTGGAGGTTTATAAGTATAAGTCACAGATATACAAGACAGATATAAGAACACATATTTTTGAACAGAGGAAAACAACAACTTTTATTTCATTAAAATATGTGTTACACAAACCATGCCATAATTGTCTTACAATACTTCCAAAAACATAACATCTTCATAACTGTCTTGATTACATTATTTAAAGAAGCATAAAGAAAACATAAATAAACTGCAAAAGTCCCATTGTTGCTGTCCAAAGCCATAGTCCAAAAAGAAAAGACCCAAGCAATACATTCTTTCTCTTCAAGCTGGATATGAAGGTTGGTCAAGCTGCGGTATTCCCTCCCTGTGGACCTAGGGGGGAAACGGAAGAAAAGAAGACGAAAGAAAAGTAGAGTTAGACATAAAGCCTGAGTAAGTCTAGGACTATTCAGTCTATGAATAAAGAACTGGGTATGATAAGTATAAACTAGAAATGGAAAAGCACCCTATACTTAGTTAAGTTGTCTAGGGTCGAATATACTATCGTACCCCATATTAATCTCTGTACCCATATAAACTAGTTCCCAACAGGCACCCCATAATCAGGGTGAAGTGATCCATTTTCTGATGATCGGCTCCTACTCGCATAGTTACATGTGTCTTACAGCCCCCGATGTTGTAGTTACCTGTGCTGGTCCCACCATGGGGTGTATCAAGTCCCATGGTGGCGGCCCGACAAAATCCTAGAATGCACAGGTATGCTACTGGTGCCCAGTGCCTTATTTTTCTGCGCTGGAGTGTGTGCACGCCCGCACCCCGTTAGAACCTACACTGCTGCACCACCGCCGTCGATTTGACCTCTTACAATCAGCCCAGTAATCGTGCCCAACCCTGCCTAGTTTCAGGGTATCATGATACCTTGTAGGGTTACTGCGAAAAGGGTCCCTCGCTACTAGGTTTTCTATTTCTAGCCAACATGCTAAGTTGGTTAAGTGTTTTATAAACCTAACCCCCAATCAGTCTATTTAGTTTAGCATGTTCCATTTTGATTAAGTATTAATATAATTTACTTAATCCTATCAATCCTGACTCAGCCTTAATTGTCTTATTAAAGCCTTGACCTCTCACATTAGAGAGGTATTGTTGTGGCTGCCTGTTGCCGGTTGGGTCCGGGCAGTCTTACGCCACAACTCAGTCTAACCTCGGGTCCTTATTGGGCTCCGTGTTTAACCACCCATATTGGATAGGTATTGTTGTGACTACTGGACAGCCGGGCGGTTCCGGGCAGGTTTACATCACAACTCAATCCAACCTCGGGTTAAACACATCGTATTTTTCTACATTTACATATTTTTTCTTTCTTCTTTTTATATGTAAATATTTGCGGCCCATTATTCAAATTCATCTTTATTGGTTAAGATTTATTTATGCCACTTAATTGTTTTTCAAAGTTATTGGCGTGCGTCAAACAAGCCAACACATATGTTCTATATTTTCAACCCAAACGTCATTTCCCCCGTTTTATTCGTTCGTTCCAATGTAAGGTGTGTTGGGTTTAATACTTAAACCCAATTTAGCCATATGAAAGGGGAGGCTATAACATGGTGTTTATAAATTAACATGAAAAAGGGGAGTGTGAACGCATGAACTTGCAACGAACGATTCAATTAACATAAAATAGGCACATGTGAACTTGCAATTGTAACATCATATAATCATGGCATAACATGAATCATTTTATCCACATAATCATAGCATAAACAATACTTAAACATAAATCATTCTATTTATATGGTTAATGCATAGACAATACTTAAACATGAATTATATGATTATGGCATAAACAGTACTTAAACATGAATCATTTCTTCATATGACTATGGCATAAACAATACCTAAACATGAATTATTCTATCCATATGATTATGGCATAAACAATACCTAAGCATGAATTATTCAATTCATATGATTATGGCATAAACAATACTTAAACATGAATCATTTATTCATATGACTATGGCATAAACAATACCTAAACATGAATTATTCTATTCATGGCATAAACAATACCTAAGCATGAATTATTCAATTCATATGATTATGGCATAAACAATGATTAAACATGAATCATAGGTTCAACTAACCATGTAAACTTGAAATTAAGAATCTAACTAAATTAGATTGGCACAGGGTCTTGACTAGAAATATAAGCCTATATTTTTACTTAGGCATAATGTCAAACATAAGCAAATCATGTTTATAAAATTACTATATGTTTACGAAGGTGCTTACTTTTGTTACTAATACAGAAGTATGGTTTTACTAGAATTATCCCAACCTAATTCTTATATGAATCATGGTTTTCATTCTATTCATAGAATTATAGCATAAACATATCTAAACTTACATCATGGTTTGTATTTTATCTATGTAAACTTGCAAGAGGAATGTAATTCTAATGTAATTCTAATGTAACTTATGATAACAATATGAGCCTAAAAACATGTTTTCCAATTGGGCATAATAACGAACATAGTTTAGTCATGTTCATAAAATTAATACAAATTTACAAAGATGCGTGCTTTTGTCACTATCACAAAAAAATATGATTTTTATACATAACCTTCATATGAATCATAATACTTAAGTGGATCAAATTACACTAAAGATGACCATAGAATTATACATCATGTTGTCATAACAATAGATCATAGACTTGCATGAATTTCAAAATAAACTATTACAACATATAGTTGTTGTTTCAACATGAATCTTATACTTGCATTTACCAAATGGGTGTTGTAAATAACTACCACAAACATGTAGTTTTCAATATGAATCATATGCTTGCATAAGTCCCAATCAAAATTCCACAACATGTGGTTGTCAACATAAGCCACATACTTGTATGAATCAAACCATAGCATTGCCAAATCGTTTAGAATCAAAATAACATACAAATATAATTCATTATCGCCACAATTCCATTTCGTTTCCAACGCAAATCGCGTACTTGCAAATACCCAATCGTATACCATAATATTCCCAAATCATTTTGCATCAAAGCAATATACAAATATAGATTATTATCGCCACAATTCCATTTCTTACATTACACAAATCAACACAATTATTTAATTCATACCGGAATAGCACTCTACTTACAGCGTATGGCGAATCTTCAATTCAGAAATCTGAATTCTGAATTTGGAGATGCTATCCTTTGTTGTAGGCGTTGCTTTGATTTGATTAACGTTGCTCTAAGCTTTGAATTATCTCCTAGTTGCCTCTCAATTTCTGACGGCTATACTTAGTCTCTCCTCAGCAACATGACGGTCTCATCTCCATTTTAGTTTATGTGAATTAGGGTTAGTCTTAGGTCCTTTTTATAGAGTTTGTGAGTTGATTTAGACCGTCGATGAAGCTTGGTTTAATAATAGCCGTTCGTTCAAAGGAGGGACCAACCAGGAGCTGACACCTAGCCCTAGTGACAAGGCAAGGCTCAGAAAATTGACTAAACATAGACCAGGCCAGCCAGGGTGGGCTGGGTTCGACCTGGCTCTGGGGCCAGGTCGACAGCCCAGTCGACAGCCCTGTCGACAGCCCTGTCGACCTGGCTAGCCCAGGTCGACTGCCAAGTCGACCTGGGTGCCTTAGGCGGGAATTTTCCCGCCCTGGCCAATTGGGCCCGATTTTGAATTTTAAACTTGTTTTCTGAGCTGTTTTCGTCTGTTTGGATTTTAACCTGAATTCTGAAACTTCCGGAGGCCATATCTTCTTCATACGGACTCCGTTTTTCGAAAACTCGGACTCTATTTCGCGTATTTTTCCGAGACGAACACAATGGCGTATCCCATTTCCCTTAATTCTTTGATTTTAAATTAGTTATGCTTTAATTTATGAATTTCACTGTTAAAGAATACACGGGGTGTTACATTTTCTCCATGGGATATATAGGTTGGGACTGGGAAATAAAATAAATAATCACTTCGGTGTGGTTCGTTAATCCCGACTAGTTTGAAATGATATCCAAAGGAAGATTATAGGATAAATTTGGAAGAATTTATCTTGGATAAAATTAATGGGAACCTTTCCCTAAGAATGTGATTTTGTGAATAAAAGAATATTCTGAATTGGAATGAGGCGTTTGTTGTGTTTGTGTAACATTCGTTTATTATATACGTGGGTTATTCAGAAAGGCCGGGTTTATACCCATTCTGAATAACCGATTCGACGTGATGTCGAAGATGAAGACGGTGGTTGAAGACCGGAAGTCTTCACATCGTTTGGGTGATTACTGATGATCTTGATTGGGTTGTACACCCAGGATGAGGGAATCAGTTGGTGATCGTCCAGACGTACTTGGAGATGGATGGATATGCGAGGAAAGTGCCTCCGGTTTCGTTCAGACCCAGAACGAACTTGTAAATGGATTGTGTGTCTGACATTGGATTTTATTCTGTGTTGATTGATCTCTATTAAATATACATCTGTTTGGCGGCGGAGAATTTATTCTCTTGCTTAACGCCCTTCTCTGAGACGTACGAGCTCAGAGGTTGTATATCGATGGACATCAGTCGCACGGAGTGAATTGCCAGTGTGGCATGCGTAAGTGACAATTGATCAAGGCTTCTGTTGAAAAGCAAAGTCTTGTGGTTGATGATCAAAGCACGGCCTGTGTGGCGTAGCTTTGTGTATAACGTGAATTCGCGAGCCTCACACCTCGGTATGAGTCAAAAACGGGATAGTGACTACAGGGAGAGCACGACGTTTCTTTCTAGCTAGGGTGGTGTCAGTGACCTACCAGCCCTAACATTTATATACTTTTCACCTGCGTGGTTGTTGGATACGAGGCGCCTCGGATATAGGTCTGTAAGGACTGGGAAACGTGTGTTCAGGAATTGCAAATCCTCAAAAGTAAGAGAGGACCGGCCCCGAAGATCCAAGGATCATAGTGGGGTCCTGAGGCATTTGCTAGAGTGTCTCGAACGCGGAGAGGAGCTTGCCCCTTGCCTCGACTCATGACGAAAATCCAATTTCCAATACGTGTATTGCGGTTTTAATTGTAGAACTAGTATGGCGACATGATATATGGTACCCATGCCGTCTATGATTTATATTTATGATTGAAATTGTTTTGACACTATACACTTATTATAGTATCAAATGATTTGTTTTAAACGTACCAAGCATGTTTGGCGATTATAAGGGAAAACCCTATCCTCCGGCTTGCGTTGCATTGTGTGATGGGACCTGGGTCTTATAATAGCTTCATTTTTCGAGAAAGCATTGCGTTGTTTATTCTATGCACTGGTATTCTTGGGAGGAAACCCGTTCCGTGTTATACGGCGTGGTCCCTTGAATTACCCCCTTTTGAAGTAAAGTTTTTAAATACCTGTTTTAGTTCTTACACCAGTCACATGACTGACCTGGAGTTTATTGTTTTAACCTAAACTCTGGGTGCCCCTATTTTCCACACGGGCAGCTAGTAGTTTTGGTTTTGCAGATTTATATTCACAGGATCCTGGTTTACAGCTGGAATGATATCCGGAAAGCTCTGTATCCGTATATCACCTTCAGTTGTGCTTTGTATTATTTTCCGCTGCTATGTAATTTATTCATTTATATTCTGTATATTCTTGTATCTGATGGAATTGTTGTAATAACAATGAAATGTTCTTCTGTATGCGTTCTATTTTGTCTTGTCCTCAATTCTATTCGTGCTTTCCTTCACGGGGAAGTTCGGGTCGTCTCAGAAACGCAGTGTTCAGGCATTTTAATCCACATCAGTGGACCGGCCCTGACGATCCAAGGTTTGTTTGCGTGCTTGCCTGAGACACGGGCTAGAGTGTCTCGAATCGGTAGAGGACTATCTTTTGCCTCGGTTCACAGATGGAAATCCAACTTCCAATACGTGACTTTGCAGTTTTATTTGTAGAGCCTAGTTTGGCGACATAGTGGTATGGGGCACTTATGCCGTCTATGATTGATACTTATGATTAAAATTGTTTTATACACTATGCACTTATAATAGTATCAAATGATTTGTTTTTAGCATATCAAGCATCCTTTGGCTATTATAAGGTAAAAACCCTATCCACTGGCTTGTGTTGCATTATGTGATGGGACCTAGGTCTTATAATAGCTTCATTGTTCTTTATTTAGCATTGCGCTGTTGTTTTATGCACTGGTATTCTTGGGAGGAAACCCGTTCCGTGCTATACGGCGTGGTCCCTTGATTTACCTAACTTTAAAATAAAGATAAATAACTGTATTAGTTCTCACACCAGTCCCATGACTGACCTGGAGTTTATTGTTTTAACCTAAACTCTGGGTGCCCCTATTTTCTGCACGGGCAGCTAGTAGTTTTGTTTTGCATATTTATAATCTCAGGATCCTGGTTTACAGCTGGAATGATATCCGGAAAGCTCTGTATCCGTATATCTCTTTCAGTTGTGTATTGTATTATTTTTCCGCTGCTATGTAATGTATTGTAATCTTGATATTTTGTGATGTATAATATTTATTCATACTCTGTATATTCTTATATTCTGATGTAGTTGTTGCAATAAACAATGAAATGTTCTTCTGTTTGCGTTCTGGTTTGTCGTGTTGTCAAAACAATCAGGGGTTTCGAACGGTCTTGGTCGGTTTAGCGATCGATTCGGATCGAGCAAAATTCACGATCGTTACAAAAAATAATGTCTCCTCTCCCTTTAAAAAATCCAAATCTCCAAATCCATCCTCTTTCAGCTTATATGATTCACGTGAGAGTTGTTCGGAACATCGTTTATGATTTTTAAAAATCATTGGATCCAAATTTCATCCACTATTGATAAAGAAACCGTGAAATTACAGGAAATGGAAAAATGGGTTCAAAGAATTCGAAAAATAATATCTCTCAAACCGTGAAGAATTGAATCGTGTCGTCTGCGCCATTGTGATCTGCTAGTGATGTTGTATTTTTGGAGTAAATTCGAGAGAATTCCGTGTCGGCGATTTGAGAAGTCGGAAAATAGGGTTAAAGTTCATCGGAGAATCGTGAGGCGATATGAGAAGCGGATAGTGGCACTGCGACGAGAATCGAGCAAGCTTTCTGGTGGCAAAAATTGGTGATGCTCGGTGTATGTTTGGTGGGTGCGACAATATGATGTCATGGTTTTTTCTGTTCGCAACAGGTCAGGTTTGGGTCGGATTTCGAACAGAAGCATTTGGGTGGTGGCAAGTTGGTGCATTCAGAAAAGGATGCGATGAGAAGTTCGTAGGCGGTTTTGGTTATAAGAATGGTGGAGTGGTTGGGCGGCGCATATGCACAGCCGTGCATATTTGGGTGGGTTCCAGGCGTGAAGGAAGAAAGGAGGAGAAGAAGAAGGGGCCGCGGGCCTTGGAGCTTGGATCGGTGCTGTTGTGATGGGCTTTGGGCCAATATGTATGGGTATAGTTTTATTTAATCTAAGTTTAAATAGTTTAAACTTTGTAACCTCATATCGTACTCATTTTAACTCGGATTTAAACACCGTTGGATGCATTAAAATCATATCGGAAAATAGAATCCGTCTATATGTAAGTTTGAAATTTTAGTAAAGTTAAAATTATGGAAAATAAAAATGAAGTATTCTTATATATATATTACAAAATATAATAAAAAAACATTACTAATTCAATTCCAACATGTAAAATTAGCAGAACGATCATCGGATGCTAATGGAATGGAATGGAAAGCAGTACGTATAGCAGTAGCAGTGTTCGTTGGATGTCGTCCTGACAATAAAGATTTGGAGCTGTGTCAGTGAAAACATTTAATCTAATTTAATTATTTATTAAATTAGTAATTATTGTATAATTATAATTAGTTAAGATTAATTATAATCAATTGTTGGTTGGATATGGATGTTCGTGTGTGAATGGATGTGCATGTAATTAGATGACACTGAACACTGAAAGCGTTATTGACCGTAACACTTGTGCACAGCTGAATTGTTTGTGTATGGGTGTTGTTTATATGATCATCTGATTTATATGGTTGTTTTATTTTGTTTGCATGAAAGTACACACGACACCGTAGTTGTGGAATCATACAGACGATCGATTTAATTTTCCTTCCATATAAATAAGATCGATTTTCAAATTATTAAAATATTGTTTTATCCAGTTAATTTGAAAAGTGATTTGGAATTTAAATATAATATTCTATAATATTGTATACCAGACCATTCTAGGATGACAGAGAGGATGGTGTCTAGGCTTGGGTTTGGAAATCCAGTTTCCTGCTCTCCCTGGCTATCTCTAACTGGTCCGATGGATGGAACGGTTAATTCAAATATAATTTGAGATTGAATTTGAAGTTGTTGTAAACCTTAGAAAACTGATGGATTGTTTATGAAATTCAAATTTAAATTTAAATAAAAGGGTTTTGAATTCCAATGGTTTACAACTTATTTAAATTTAAATTTAGATTTGGAAATGATTTTTATTTAACTAAAAAATAGGTTTTGAAATTTAGTTGTTTTGAAATTTTAAATTTAAATTCAAAAGGATTTGAAGGAATAATATTTAAATCGTTTTATAGCACGCTGCGGCATGACAGTTCGTAAATATCGATTTAAATTTTCAAACGATTATAACTTGACCATTTGAAATCGGTTTGACTCGAAACATGAAACGTGGATTTTCAAACATTAACGGTTTTTAATAGAAAAGAAATTTTCGAATTTCAATGTAAAATTTTCAAGTTATGTTCAAAAATAAATTTGGAAAAGGTCGCTGTAAGTGGAGTTCGACGACCATAGCGAAAATTCAAATAGAACCAACTTTAAATTTAGAGAGAATTCATGATAAATCTTACTTTATTAACTTAAACTAATTTGAAATGAATCGTTTGAATTTTTTAATTGACATGAAATCAATTTGAATTAAATGGCTATTGCAGGACTTTGAGTAATGTTCAAAACGTTATTATCTCATTTCCAAAGACAAATTGGTTTTGAAACTTATAAATCGTAAACCATTATTTTGAATGTTTAAAGGATTCTTAAAATGTTTGGAAAGATTTTTAAGTGATTTAATATGGAATTACTTACTAATTCTACAAAGTTAGAATTTAAAAGGGAAATGGGTTGGATAGAGTTTGTGTCGTATATTTGACATGTAATACCAAGATTGAACGAATACTATCAGAAGCATTAGAAGATTTTTACCTCGAGATTCTGATAGTGTTTGATTGAGTTGTGAATTTATATCGAATATAAATTGGTTTAACTCTATCAAATTTATGTTCGTATATAAAATTATTTAGATTATCATGTATGAAATTGTAGAGATTTGGTAAATTGAAGGACTTGAGGAAATAAATAAAGAAGTATGAGAATTGGAATATAAGGTTGGTAAATCGAATCTTTGATTTTAGATAAAGAGTTAATATGAAACTAAAATTATGAAAAATTCCAACCTTGACATTGTAATGAATTGAAATGATTGAAAGGGAATTGAATTGAAAAGCCCGCATGATCCATGACCATCAATTTAAGAATACGCTTATTACTTGGGAAGTCCAGGATAGATTTAAGTCCGAAAACCATTCCAAGTAATAATACGACGCATGAAGAAAATTCAAGACTTGGAATCGATGAATGAAGACCGTCATTCTTTATAAATCGAACAGACTATCTGCTGATTGGTTTCTTTACTAAATAGCTACAGTAGATAGATGGCCCTATTACCGGAGTGGCAGGAAGTCTGAACGTATTGGGAGAACTTTCGGATTTTTGTTCCATTCAAACATAGGACGGACTTGTATGGATTGTGTGTCTGACATTGTAATTGACGGCATAACACTGATTTCCGTTGATATGTATCTGGTTTGTGACGTATGAGCTCGAAGTGGTTATGTATGGATGGAAATCAGTAGTCATGTTGTGAATGGATAATGTGACATACTTAAGAGACGAAATGAGCTTATACGATTAGGGCATTGCTGTTCTAGGCATGCTTTGTGTATGACGTGACATCGACAAACCTCACACCCCGGATGATGAGAAACTGGCGGTTAGGTTGTGTGTGTGTGTGTCTATATATATATGTATATATATATACACATATATGAATTGATGATGACCGCTGGAGTAGTGGGAAACCACTACTGACTTATGGAATAGGGTATGTTCGGGGGGTCGTGTCTAGTCGAAAACCATTGATCTACCTCGCGATTTGTATTGGTGACCGCGTCTGGATGAAAAACCCATGATTACATTTCATTTGTGTTCCGATTGATCTTTTGTGCCAGGAATCATCAAGTTGGAAACCCAGATCTCCAATACGAGCCATACGGTTTTTGTTTATATATATATAAGGCGACATAATAAGATAGGGTATTATGTTGTCTAAGATTAATACATTTATTTACGAAATGTTTTCCACACTATATATATGTATTATGGCTTTGAAAGAGGATTTTTACGTATGAAAGCATATTTGGTTGTCATAAGATAAACCTCGCCCATCTGGTGTGCGCTTGCATTGTGTGATGTGGGACCAGCTTATGATAGCTTCATTTTCAAAAGTCATTGCGCATTTATATGCATGGGATTTCACATGGGGTAAACCCGTTCCGCATTAGCGGCGTGATCCGGTGAATTTCGCAACTTAAAAATGAATCCTAATAAAACAACTGTTTTATGTTCCCATACCAGTCCCATGACTGACCTGGAGTTTATTGTTCCTTTCTAAACTCTGGGTGCCCATTAGTTTTCACACGGGCAGCTAGTAGTTTAGTTTTGCAGTTATACAACGTTGGAGCGAAGTTTGGAGCATTTCTGAGTTGGAGTCCTTGCTAGGGTTGAAGCTTCCATTGTTTTCTCTTCTTCCGCTGAGAGTATATTTATATTTTTCTTCCGCAGTATGTTTATGTTGTAACTCTGATATTCATGTAACTCTAATGTAATATTGTTTAGAGCAATGAAAAGTTTTGTTAGTTTGTTCAATGAATGTATGTACCCATAACAATTCGTCTTTATGAAAGATTTAGTTGGTTTAATTACCGGCGAAAATCGGCCAAAAAGGCGGGTCATTATTGATGTCCCCAAATCATGTACCAGACCTAAGGACCACTGTTGTACCTAGACCGAACCAAGTCCCCTGATCCGAACCTAAAAATCCAACTTCACTGGCCTCTTGTTCCACTTACTGCTTTTTTTTATTCAAAATTTTTCGTTGTTTCCCATAGCCATAATTTTATAGAAACCCCAAATTGACTTTCTCTTTTTTTGAAATCAGTGGAATTGAGTTAATTAAAATTACTTTTTTGCAACTTTTGCAATTTTTTTTGTTTTACTATGTCAAAAACGTGAATATTTCAGACTAATCATAAGAGACATCCAGATTCATTTACTCTATCAATAACGAAGCCGGATTGGTTGTATCGTATCTTCCAATCTAGATTCTCTGGTCTGAAATTTTATTTTACTATTTCGTTCTTATCTCCCTGATAAATTATCAAAACCCTATTTTTCTTTTTTCAAAATTGAAGAGAAAATATTTTGCAATAATTTTTCCGTTGATCTCTTTCTCAAATTATATTGATTAACATGTCAAAAAATCAGCTTCAAAATGACCAAAAATTTATTCTATTTTTTGTAAATTCTACGTAATTAAAACCAATCTTTACTAACCAAAAACTCTACTACTTTCTTCTTCTAAATTGCTTGTGATGGTATCTTATGTCTTTACATTGGCAGTGTTATCTTCTCTTAGCCACGAACGGTGAGAACCACTTGCTCACGGCTGACTTTTTATTAAATGAATTGATTTAAATAAAATGTCATTGAAATGTTTGCTATATATTTAGATTTGTCGTTATTGACACATGACACAATATTTTGCTATGTTAAGTTGTAAATTAATAGGATATATTTGATATGCTAGGTTATATTTGGATACATTTAATATGGCACTAGGTTATATTAGGATATATTTGATATGTCATATTGCACCAAGTTATATTAGGATATATTTGATATGGTTATATTTGGTTATATATTTTAATGTTTCCTGATATGCTGGGGTTGAATATGTATATATATGGGTTTATTTTGTAATGAAAAGCAAGGTTAATTTTCTCCAAATTTTCTTGATCTTATCATGGTATCAAAGCCTCCGTAGTTAATTTACTGTTTCCATGGACAACTCTCGTCAAAGCATTTCGAGCTATATCAGTGAAGTGGATCGTGTTTCATTACCTACTCTCACAGATGCCAAGTACACCAGCTCATCACAACTCTCAAGACATCTTCATCCATGTCTTCCACTCGAAAGTTGCATGGTAAAAATGTTTAGGACCAATGGATTATTGATACTGGAGCTTCAAACCTTATGTCGGGTAATCTTGATTTGTTTGTTGACATCAAAGAAATTGCTTCAGCTTCCATTGGTTTTCCAAATGGAAACCATGCCACTACTGTAACAACCTGTATTTTCAATAACCTGTTATAACATAAATTGAGGCAGAAATTAATTCTAAAATCTGAATCAAGGGAAACGGGCTATGCCATTGCGTTCGTCTCGGAAAAATACGCGAAAAAGAGCCCGAGTTTTCGAAAATCGGAGTCCGTATGACCCAGTTAAGGCCCATTTAAGTTTTCAGAAATTTCCATAGTAAAAACAGATTTAAATTTTAAATTAAAAACAAGGATTAGGGCTAACTGGCGTCAGGCGGGAAAACTCCCGCCAAGACCCCCATGTCGACAGGCATGTCGACAGGGGTCTTAGGGTGTCGACTGCCCTGTCGACAGCCCTGTCGACACGGGGTGGCCGGGCAGTTTTGCCTGGCGCACCATTTTGATTTGGGCTTGGTTGTGTGGCTTGGTTCTAGAGAATTCCTAAATCTGACGGACCTAAACTAACCTAGGGTTAATCCTAGGGCTAAAAACACTCTAATCTTCTATAAATAAGCCCCTAATCCTACCCTAAAACCTCATTATTCATTCTAGCAACCAAACTATGTCAAATTGAATTCTCAAATGGCCTCCACCTAAAAACCCTAGCCTCCACCCTCTTCAAAAATCATACCTATGAAGATTTTGATGTTCATACAAGCTTTTCTAAGTTGTATGAATGATCATTAGCTTGCATACATCATCAAGTTGCAAGCTTTATTTGCTAAGCTAGAGTTTTTGGGATTTTTGTTAATTGGAGCTTTGTTTTGGGTTTTTATATGCTTGCATAAAAGGGCTTCTCAATCTTTATTAGTAGATTTGTGTCTTCATAATATTTGTAAGCCCTCTTACCTTCATTTTAGAAACTCTAAAGTTAATATGTGATGAAAGTTGGGATTTATGCATGTTTAATAAGTTATGCATGCTTATGCGAGTTCACTATGCTATGTTATGCATGTTTAATAAGTTATGCATGCTTATGCGAGTTCACTATGCTATGTTATGCATGTTTAATAAGTTATGCATGCTTATGCGAGTTCACTATGCTATGTTATGCATGTTTAATAAGTTATGCATGCTTATGCGAGTTCACTATGCTATGTTATGCATGTTTGACAAGTTATGCATGTTTATGCAAGTTCACTATGCCATGATTTGCAAGTTTAACAAGTTATGCATGTTTATGCAAGTTCACTACGCCATGATTTGCAAGTTTAACAAGTTATGCATGTTTATGCAAGTTCACTATGCCATGATTTGCAAGTTTAACAAGTTATGCATGTTTATGCAAGTTCACTATGCTAAGTTATGCAAGTCCAACATGTTATGCATGTTTATTATGATATGTAAGATTTATCATGTATGTTGTGCCAAGTTCCCTCTTTCTATCCTTTATGCGTTATGACGAATATGTAAGCGATAGAATGACGTTGGGGTTTTTTTTGGGTAAAACTTAAAATACATGAAAATATAAGATTGGGAATTTACCTATTAAGTTAGGTCTACCCCTTGGGAATTTACCTATTAAGTTAGGTCTACCCAAGTATTTGTTAAACTTGTGATTATGTTTGAAAATAAAGTGGACATGACACTTAGAAAACATAAGTGTGGCCAACTCGAGGTTGGGTTGAGTTTGTAGCGTAAACCTACCCGGAACCGACCGGCTTAACTAGTTGCTACAAACAATAGGACCCAATGTGAGAAGTTGGTCATGTGTACCTTGGACCCGAGGTTAGACCAAGTTGTGGTGTAAAGCTACCCGGACCCGCCCGGCTTAACTAGTAACCGCAACAAAGTCTAATGTGAGAGGTTAAGGCACAATTAAATTAATTAATGCCTCATGATTAGGGTTAAGTCATGGCCCACTAATACTTAACCAATTTTGGTGATACGAGGGATTAAATGGGGTTAAGTGGTGAACTGTTGGTTACACTTAACTAATTTAATCCATGATTAGTGAGGGGTTAAACCACACTTAACCCTCTTAGAAAACCCTAGCAACGTGGTCTGTTCCAGCAGTAATCCCAGTTGGGTATCATTCACAACCCTAGAGGCTAGGCTAGGGCGAGGCACGATCACTGGACTGATGTAAGCGACCAAAGCGACGGCTGAGTGGTACAGCGGTGCGGGTCCAGGCGGGCTACGGACGTGCACGTAGTCCGGTGTTGGACAAACTCGAGGCACGGGTACCAGTAGGTGTAGACTGTGCATTATTGCTTAGGTGTCTGGGGTTGACACCCGAGGGCTGGATACACCCGAAGGTGGACCCAGCACAGTCTGACTACAACCATATGTGGGCCGTATGGACACCAACACTTGACGTGTTAGGTTTATAGGGAGCCGATCGACTAGACCGTTGGGCTGGACCTTGTATTAAGGTCACCTCATGCTATTGGGCCAAAGTTTGGGCTGAGGGATCAATACCTGTTATGTTAGTTTGCTAGTACACTGTGGTGCAAAGCTTAATCTTCTTTATGTGATGACACCTTTATCTATTGCCAGTATGTTCATCTCAGTTTCCATCATGATGTTAACTTTATTAGTTTATAGACTGATCGTAGTAGGGCTTACCAGTCTTTTTGACTGACCTGTTTTCTTTCGCTTCTTTTCTTCCGTTCCCCCCCCCCCCAGGTTCTCAGGGAGGGAACAGTGGTGCTTAGCTTGGATCGCTTTCTTGTTTGCTGGATAGCTCATGTATGTCTGGACATTGAGCTCGCTATGGTTTATCATCTTTATTTTGGGGATAGCACTATGTATTTCAGTATTTCTGTTTATGATGTACTAGACATGTTTATTTTGGCAGTTGACTTTATGATGTACTAGACTTGTTTTGAGATGGTTTGAGATATTCCGCTGTTTTATTCTCACTTACTCTGTTTTACATATATATTTATGTTCTTGTTCCGCCTTGATATATCATTATGCATGCTTACCCAGTTCTAACGCCCCCCAGAAGCTAGTGCCCCCGAAAGAGTGACCCTAGCGGAGGTGGGGTGTTACAAATTTGGTATCAGAGCATATGGTTTACAAGAAAGAACAAAAAGTTTTTAAAAGAACTTTTGAAAAACTATTTTCAAAACAAGTATAAAGTATTTTCCAAAGAAAAGTCTAGTATTTTAAAAAGGCTATTCCCCAAAAAGCCATTAGCGTTATCCTTCGTTCCCTTGACCTAATCTTATCTTATCCTTCGTTTCAGTATGGCTGAGGATCTTGCCATCCCGGATGGAGTAAACGTACCACTCTGGTATAGGAGACTTCTAGAAGCTAGGGCGGCAGCCGGCCCCACAAACCCTACTCCCACTCCTCCTCCTGTAGTTGAGAATCCTCCCCCTAATGTCCCTCCTCTGGTGGTCCCTGCTCCTCCTCCTCCAGTGGTTAATATTCCTCCTCCCGTTGCTGAGGCTCCTCTTCCTCCTCCTCCCCCTCAGCATCCTCAGGTTGAGTTCACGAAGGTTTGTAAAGACTTCAAGGCGATGGGAGGCAAGAATTTCCTAGGCACGGGATCTTTTGTTGAAGCTAGGAATTGGCTGAAAGACACTGAGGACTTGTTTGTTATCTTTGGGATTGATGACGAGAGGAAGATCTTATTGACAGTGTGGCTTTTGAAGGATGAAGCAGCCTATTGGTGGGAGGTCACCAATGGGACGAGGCCTGTCGAGACTTGGGCCGATTTGAGGGCTAGATTTGTGGCCAAGTTTCTATCTTCTGCTGAGGCGAATTTACAGATGGAGAAGTTCATTGCATTAAAGCAAGGTGATATGTCTGTCAAGGAGTATGTGAACAAGTTTAATCAGCTGGCCCGTTTTGGTTTGGATATGGTGAACACTCCTGAGAAGAAGGCTCTTCGATTTGCTAGAGGGTTGAATGAGCCGCTGCAGGGTTTGGCGATGTCACATATTCCGCATGGGGCTACTTTTGAGAGTTTGGTCAATATGGCTCTACTTCAGGGAGATGGAAAGAAAGAGGTCAAGACGAGTGATACTCAAGCAAAGAAGACTGATTCTCAAGGTAAAGGCAATCAAGGTCGTCAAAGCAGTCAGGGGAATCAGAGCAAGAACAAGAAGGGAAACAACAACAAAGGCAAGGGAAAGTGCAATTACTGTGGTGTGCCTGGACACTTTGCTAAGGATTGTAGGAAGAAGAAAAGGAAGCTTAGTGGTGGATGTTTTTCCTGTGGTGAGGCTGGACACTTCAGCAAGGAGTGCCCGAAGAAGAAAGGACAGGCTGGACCTTCAGGAGGGCAAGTTCATGCTCTCAATACCGCTTCAGTTCCCGATCGAGGTAGTGTTTCTGTTGAGAACCTTGTTTATGTTTCTGATCTTCCAGTTCGTACCTTGTTTGATTCTGGTGCATCACATAGCTTTATTTCATCTGATCTTGTCGATAGCTTGCACCTTAGTACTAGCTTAGTGGATGATCCCGTTTGTGTTTCGAATCCCATTGGGGGTTCTGCTCATCTATCTATGATATGTGAGGATCTGAGGATCTCTATACTCAGTGTAGAGTTCTTGTGTAGTGCATATGTTCTTGGTTTCTGGGGATACGGATTGATATTGGGCATGGATTGGCTGTTCCGATATGGAGCCATTCTTGATTGTGAGCATAGGGTTGTGAGGCTTGTGACTCGCCTTGGCAACACCTTAGAGATTTCATGCAATCCGAAGGATCCTGTCATGTTGTGCTATCTTGAATCTCTCGACTCGTCAGAGGAAGCCCTTCAGTCTGTAAGGGTGGTCCGAGATTATCCAGATGTTTTTGAAGAAGTTAAGGGGTTGCCCCCTAAACGAGAGATTGATTTTCGCATTTATCTGGTGGATAATGCTAAGCCTGTTTCTTTGCCCGTTCGGCACATGGCTCCGCGTGAGAGACGGGAGCTCAGCAAGCAAGTAAAGGAGTTGCTTGAGAAGAACTTCATCAGACGAAGTATATCCGAATGGGGAGCGCCTGTGGTGTTTGCTACTAAGGCAGATGGTTCTCTTCGACTCTGTGTAGACTACAGAGAATTGAATAAGCTGACTAAGAAGAACAGACACCCGTTACCGAGGATCGATGATCTCTTTGACCAGCTTGTCGGTGCTTCTGTTTTCTCTCAGCTTGATCTTGCTACTGGATTTCATCAGCTCAGAGTGGCTGAAGATAGTATAGACAAGACTGCATTCAGAACTCCAGATGGATTCTTTGAATGGCTTGTTATGCCGTTCGGTTTGACGAATGCACCCGCGTATTTCGTGGACTTGATGAGTAGGGTGTTTCGAGAGTTCTTGAACAAGTTTGTCGTGGTCTTTGTGGATGATATTCTGATCTTCTCCAAGGATGAAGAAGAGCACGCGAGGCATCTTGTAGAGGTGATGGATACGCTTAGAGCGCATCAGTTAAAAGCCAAGTTCTCCAAGTGTCACTTTTGGAGAAGGGAAGTTAGATTCCTTGGGCATATCGTATCCAAGCAAGGCTTAGCGGTGGATCCCGCTAAGGTGGTTGCAGTTCGGGATTGGAAGACTCCAAGGAATGCAACCGAGGTGAGAAGTTTTCTAGGTCTTGCGGGTTTTTACCGGAAGTTCATCAAGGACTTCGCGAAGATATCCGCTCCTCTTACTAAGTTGACGAAGAAGAACTTAGTTTTTGCTTGGGATATGGACTGTGAGCTTGCTTTTCAGAGACTCAAGAGAGCCCTTACCTCAGCACCAGTTCTAGCTTTACCCGATGGTGGTAAGATGTTTACCGTGTACACTGATGCTTGTGGCACGGGATTGGGCGCCGTTCTGATGCAAGAGGGCAGAGTTATATGTTTTGGTGGGAGGCAACTTAAGGTGCACGAGAAGAATTATCCCACTCATGATCTAGAGCTGGCAGCGATAGTATATGCACTCAAGGCTTGGCGTCATTATCTTCTGGGAGAGAGATTTGAGTTGTATACTGATCATAAGTCTTTGAAGTATCTCTTTTCGCAGAAGGATCTGAACTTGAGGCAGCAAAGATGGATGGAATTCTTGGCGTCCTATGATTTTGATATAGCCTATACCCCTGGCAAGGGGAATGTTGTAGCGGATGCGTTGAGTAGAAAAAGGTTGACATTAAGTCCTCTATTTGTTGAGATGAAGAATTTAGAGTTCTTGGCAACCTTTGATTTCTCTTTGGCGGTTGAGTCGATGACTGGTTCTTTAGCATCTCTAGAGCTCAGGCCTACCCTTTTGGATCAAGTTGGGGCTTCGCAGAAGGAAGACCCTCAGATAATTGAGATCATGGATAAGCTGATTCGAGGGGAGACATCTAGTCACCTTGCTCGATATTCTATAGATGATAAGGGTTGGCTGAGGAGAGACGGAAGGCTTTGTGTTCCGATGGTAGAAGACTTGGTGAGGAAAGTTCTTGATGAAGCACATCGCTCCAAGCTGACTATACATCCGGGTGGAGATAAGATGTATAAGGATATGAAGCGCATTTTCTTCTGGCCTGGAATGAAGAAGGATGTGGCAGAGTTTGTCTCTAGATGTGTCATTTGTCAGAGAGTAAAAGCCGAGTCGAAGAAGCCCGGTGGGCTATTGCATCCTCTAGAGGTCCCGCTATGGAAGTGGGAGAGTATTTCTATGGACTTTATTGATGGGCTTCCAAGGTCAAGGAAAGGGAATACGAGCATTTGGGCTATTGTAGATAGGCTTACGAAGAGTGCTCATTTCATTCCGATGAAGAGCAAAAGGACCGCATCTGGACTAGCATCAGTATATCTTCGTGAGATAGTACGACTACATGGAGTCCCTTCCAGCATAGTCAGTGACCGAGACCCCATCTTTACTAGTCAGTTCTGGAACAGTTTGCAGGAAGCTATGGGCACGAGGTTGAACCTGAGCACGGCTTATCACCCACAAACGGATGTCCAAACAGAAAGGGTGAATAGGGTACTTGAGGATCTATTGAGGCTTTGCATTCTGGATTTTGGTGGTACTTGGGAAGACCATCTTCCTCTTGTTGAGTTTGCATATAATAACAGTTATCAGGCAAGCATAGGGATGGCACCATTTGAAGCTTTATATGGGAGGCCGTGCAAGTCGCCTACATGTTGGTGGGAGACTACAGAGAAGCTCATACTTGGGCCTGATATGATCAGAGATACGTCCGAGAAGATCGAGTTGATTCAGAGACGAATGAAAGCGGCCCAAGACCGACAGAAATCCTATGCTGATAAGCGAAGATCCGATTTGGAGTTTGAGGTTGGGGATAAGGTTTTCGTAAAGGTTTCTCCTTTGCGGAATGTGGTCCGATTTGGAGCCGTTGGGAAGTTAGCACCGAGATTTGTTGGACCCTTCCCTATCATAGAGAGAATTGGGAAGATGGCTTATAAAGTGCAATTGCCCGAGAAGCTGTCCGGAGTGCATAATGTCTTTCACGTCTCGCATCTCCGAAAGTGCCTACATGAGTCCGCTGAGGTGGTTGAACCTAGCATTCTTGAAGACGTGGAAGTAGAGAAAGAGGCAACCTTGAGGAGAGCTCCGATTCGTATCTTGGGGACAGAGATCAAGAAGCTAAGGAATCGTGAGGTCAAGTTGGTGAAGGTTCAATGGGGTGAAGCCGAGGAAGACGCAACTTGGGAAACCGAGGAGAAGATGCGTGGGCTTTATCCATTCCTTTTCGAGGGTACACTCTCAATCTCTTTCCTTTGTTAGCATATCTTTCTCTTTGCTATCCATGTTTATCTAGTTATCGTGCTAATCTTGTCATGAGAACCTTAGGTAGAAACCATTTGGATGAAACATGTGTTTGAGACATGTTATGATTGATGGTTGCAAGTGGTTGCAAGTGTTTGCAAGTGGTTACTCGTGGATGCATGATACACATCAGGCACTAGATCGGCTCACACACTCCTCATATTGCATGTGCATGAGTGTTTATGCTTATTCTTGGATGAAATTTGTATGCCATCACATGGATGTTGCATATGGATGTATGATTGAGCACGCATGTAGATATTATACATTATGTTAGGGATTTGCATACATATGGATAAATTTCACTAACATATTTTGCATTGATCTTTGCATTAGATAAGTACATATACACACACTTTTGCATATGTTCATACAACATTTAGAATCTTTTAAGGACAATGATTGCTCGTGGATGATGCTTTGAGTAGATGGATGATTGGATGGTAGGATACGTTCTTCCTAACTTGAAGATTTCGGGGACGAAATCCTTTAAGGAGGGGAGGATGTAACAACCCGTATTTTCAATAACCTGTTATAACATAAATTGAGGTAGAAATTAATTCTAAAATCTGAATCAAGGGAAACGGGCTATGCCATTGCGTTCGTCTCGAAAAAATACGCGAAATAGAGTCCGAGTTTTCGAAAATCGGAGTCCGTATGACCCAGTTAAGGCCCATTTAAGTTTTCAGAAATTTCCATAGTAAAAACAGATTTAAATTTTAAATTAAAAACAAGGATTAGGGCTAACTGGCGTCAGGCGGGAAAACTCCCGCCAAGACCCCCATGTCGACAGGCATGTCGATAGGGGTCTTAGGGTGTCGACTGCCCTGTCGACAGCCCTGTCGACACGGGGTGGCCGGGCAGTTTTGCCTGGCGCACCATTTTGATTTGGGCTTGGTTGTGTGGCTTGGTTCTAGAGAATTCCTAAATCTGACGGACCTAAACTAACCTAGGGTTAATCCTAGGGCTAAAAACACTCTAATCTTCTATAAATAAGCCCCTAATCCTACCCTAAAACCTCATTATTCATTCTAGCAACCAAACTATGTCAAATTGAATTCTCAAATGGCCTCCACCTAAAAACCCTAGCCTCCACCCTCTTCAAAAATCATACCTATGAAGATTTTGATGTTCATACAAGCTTTTCTAAGTTGTATGAATGATCATTAGCTTGCATACATCATCAAGTTGCAAGCTTTATTTGCTAAGCTAGAGTTTTTGGGATTTTTGTTAATTGGAGCTTTGTTTTGGGTTTTTATATGCTTGCATAAAAGGGCTTCTCAATCTTTATTAGTAGATTTGTGTCTTCATAATATTTGTAAGCCCTCTTACCTTCATTTTAGAAACTCTAAAGTTAATATGTGATGAAAGTTGGGATTTATGCATGTTTAATAAGTTATGCATGCTTATGCGAGTTCACTATGCTATGTTATGCATGTTTAATAAGTTATGCATGCTTATGCGAGTTCACTATGCTATGTTATGCATGTTTAATAAGTTATGCATGCTTATGCGAGTTCACTATGCTATGTTATGCATGTTTAATAAGTTATGCATGCTTATGCGAGTTCACTATGCTATGTTATGCATGTTTGACAAGTTATGCATGTTTATGCAAGTTCACTATGCCATGATTTGCAAGTTTAACAAGTTATGCATGTTTATGCAAGTTCACTACGCCATGATTTGCAAGTTTAACAAGTTATGCATGTTTATGCAAGTTCACTATGCCATGATTTGCAAGTTTAACAAGTTATGCATGTTTATGCAAGTTCACTATGCTAAGTTATGCAAGTCCAACATGTTATGCATGTTTATTATGATATGTAAGATTTATCATGTATGTTGTGCCAAGTTCCCTCTTTCTATCCTTTATGCGTTATGACGAATATGTAAGCGATAGAATGACGTTGGGGGTTTTTTTGGGTAAAACTTAAAATACATGAAAATATAAGATTGGGAATTTACCTATTAAGTTAGGTCTACCCCTTGGGAATTTACCTATTAAGTTAGGTCTACCGAAGTATTTGTTAAACTTGTGATTATGTTTGAAAATAAAGTGGACATGACACTTAGAAAACATAAGTGTGGCCAACTCGAGGTTGGGTTGAGTTTGTAGCGTAAACCTACCCGGAACCGACCGGCTTAACTAGTTGCTACAAACAATAGGACCCAATGTGAGAAGTTGGTCATGTGTACCTTGGACCCGAGGTTAGACCAAGTTGTGGTGTAAAGCTACCCGGACCCGCCCGGCTTAACTAGTAACCGCAACAAAGTCTAATGTGAGAGGTTAAGGCACAATTAAATTAATTAATGCCTCATGATTAGGGTTAAGTCATGGCCCACTAATACTTAACCAATTTTGGGGATACGAGGGATTAAATGGGGTTAAGTGGTGAACTGTTGGTTACACTTAACTAATTTAATCCATGATTAGTGAGGGGTTAAACCACACTTAACCCTCTTAGAAAACCCTAGCAACGTGGTCTGTTCCAGAAGTAATCCCAGTTGGGTATCATTCACAACCCTAGAGGCTAGGCTAGGGCGGGGCACGATTACTGGACTGATGTAAGCGACCAAAGCGACGGCTGAGTGGTACAGCGGTGCGGGTCCAGGCGGGCTACGGACGTGCACGTAGTCCGGTGTTGGACAAACTCGAGGCACGGGTACCAGTAGGTGTAGACTGTGCATTATTGCTTAGGTGTCTGGGGTTGACACCCGAGGGCTTTATACACCCGAAGGTGGACCCAGCACAGTCTGACTACAACCATATGTGGGCCGTATGGACACCAACACTTGACGTGTTAGGTTTATAGGGAGCCGATCGACTAGACCGTTGGGCTGGACCTTGTATTAAGGTCACCTCATGCAATTGGGCCAAAGTTTGGGCTGAGGGATCAATACCTGTTATGTTAGTTTGCTAGTACACTGTGGTGCAAAGCTTAATCTTCTTTATGTGATGACACCTTTATCTATTGCCAGTATGTTCATCTCAGTTTCCATCATGATGTTAACTTTATTAGTTTATAGACTGATCGTAGTAGGGCTTACCAGTCTTTTTGACTGACCTGTTTTCTTTCGCTTCTTTTCTTCCGTTTCCCCCCCCCCCCAAGGTTCTCAGGGAGGGAACAGTGGTGCTTAGCTTGGATCGCTTGCTTGTTTGCTGGATAGCTCATGTATGTCTGGACATTGAGCTCGCTATGGTTTATCATCTTTATTTTGGGGATAGCACTATGTATTTCAGTATTTCTGTTTATGATGTACTAGACATGTTTATTTTGGCAGTTGACTTTATGATGTACTAGACTTGTTTTGAGATGGTTTGAGATATTCCGCTGTTTTATTCTCACTTACTCTGTTTTACATATATATTTATGTTCTTGTTCCGCCTTGATATATCATTATGCATGCTTACCCAGTTCTAACGCCCCCCAGAAGCTAGTGCCCCCGAAAGAGTGACCCTAGCGGAGGTGGGGTGTTACAACTACCACTAAAGAAGACCGCATTAAATTAAGCCATGACTCAATTCTTGATAATATTTTATAAGTACCTACTCTTAGTTGCAATTTGCCGTCTGTGTCTTAACTGCTTGAAAAACAAAAATTTATTGTATTTTTCACTAACAAGCGATGCACCATTCAGGACCGGAATTTGAGGAACTTGATTGGCATATGAGAGCAGTGTAATGGGGTATATCTCTTCTGACCAGTAGTATTCAAGAAAATAACTCCACAGTTGTAGACTCTTCTCAGTTATGACATAAGCGGTTGGGACATCCTTCCATGAAAGTGGTTCATTCTTTATTAACTTTTAGAAGTTGTTGTAGTAGTAGTATGAATAAAATTTGTATGATAATTGTGGTGTTTGTTTTATGGCTAAACAGCCTCATGACTCTTTTCCATTAAGAACAAGTAAAGCAATTGATTTGTTTGATTTAATACATTGTGATATTTAGGTCCTTATCGTGTTGCTTCTAGTTGTGGATCTCATTACTTTTTAACCATAGTTGACGATTGTTCTCATGCTACATGGATATATTTGATGGTCGGTAAATATGAGGTTGGTGAATTGATTCAAAATTTATTTTCTATGGTCAAAACGCAGTTTAATAGGTCATTGAAGGTTTTGCATGGTGATAATGGACAAGAATTTAAATGTTCAAACGATTTTTTTGCTCATGTGCTCAACAAGGCACCTTGCATCAAACCTCTTGTATCTATAATCCCCAACAAAATGGTAGAGTAGAAAGTAAACATAAACATGTTATAAATGTTTCTCATGCCCTGTGTTTTCAATCTTGTCTACCTATTCATTTTTCGGGGGAGTGTGTCTTAAATACCTGTCACCTTATTAATCGAATTCCCACTTATGTTTTGGATGGTAAAACTCCCTATGAAATAATTTTTGAGAGTCCACATAGCATGTCTACTTTAGAGGTATTTTGGTGTCTTTGCTATGCTGCAAATCGAATTCGTGTCTAAGATAAATTTGGCCCTCGTTCTAGGAGATGTATCTTTGTTGGTTATCCTTTTGGTCAAAATGGATGGCATTTGTATGATTTAGATGCTCATTTTTATTTTTTTAATCGCGCTATCAAATTTATTAAGCATGTCTTTCCTTTTTTTTACCCATAATTCTAATTTCTCCGACCCCAATAAGTGTTTGAACTAGATTCTATCCTAGAATTCCACGAACTGTGTGTTTGATGATTATGATGAATGGGGTGTTAATACTGATCTGGGTAATGCACGAGATATTGAGGTTATAGAGGATATGATAGTTGAAGATATAGGTGACGTGAGTGAGCAGTAGCCAGCAGCGCTGTAACAACCCGGAAAATCATAACCAATTAAAAATTTTTAATTTGGCTATTTTAGTGGATTTTGAACATTTAAAATAAATTATTTTAAATAATAATGACCAAAAGTCTATTTGAATCGATGTTGTAAAATAAATATATTTATTTTAATTATAAAGCAAGGCCTCAAATGGCGCGGTAGTATGAAAATTTGAATTCGAACTTTGACCGACTGTACGGGATGCAAATAAAACGGATTTTAGCGAAACCAAAAATATTTAAATCTGTTTATGAATATATTTCTAACGAATCTGAAAAATCGAAATTTTGTAGCGGGTATCAAAAGTTATGGCCAAATGAATTTTCAGAAAGGTCGCTATGGAGTTTATATAGCCTTTGAAAATAGCCATTTTGCAAACGACCTCCGTTTTCAACAAAACCACTTTTGTTGGATCCAGGATGTCAAATTATTGCTAGGTTTCAAATTCAACAATTTTTGGAGTTAATATATGAGCATGGCAAAGGAAAATGTGTTTGGTTGATTTCAGTCAATTAGGATCGACCAGAAAATGGCCATTTTTCAGACGGTCTCCAAATTCGACGAAGTTAGGACCGTATCATCAATACGAAGCTAGAAAACAAAATCTGGAATTTTTGGGATCAGTATGTGGCCCCGGTTGTGACGATAAGGAATTTCGCTCGATCCGAATCGATCGCTAAACCGACCAAGACCGCTCGAAACCCCTAATTGCTTTGAGAACACGAAAAATCGAAACGCAAACAGGAGAACATTTCATTGCTTATTACAACAATTCATCAGAATACAAGAATATACAGAGTATGAATAAATGTTACACATAAAATATCAGAGATTACAATAAATTACATAGCAGCGGAAAATAACACAATACACAACTAGAAGTAATACACGGATATAGAGCTTTTCGAATATCGCTTCAGCTGTAAATCAGGATCATGTGGATATAAATCTGCAAAACCAAAACTACTAGCTGCCCGTGTCGAAAACAAGGGCACACAGAGTTTAGGTTAAAACAATAAACTCCAGGTCAGTCATGTGACTGGTGTGAGAACTAAAACGGTTATTAATGTTTATTTTAAAGTTCGGTAAATCAAGGGACCACGCCGTATAACACGGAATGGGTTTCCTCCCAAGAATACCAGTGCATGAAACAACAGCGCAATGCTAAATAAAGAACAATGAAGCTATATTATAAGACCCAGGTCCCATCACACAATGCAACACAAGCCAGAGGATAGGGTTTTACCTTATAATAGCCAAAGAATGCTTGATACGCTGAATTTCATCTTTTATTATTACTATAAGTGTATAGTGCCAAAACAAGTTCAATCATAAGTATCAATCATAGACGGCATGGGTACCATATATCATGTTGCCAATACTAGGTACTACAATCAAAACCGCAAAGTCACGTATTGGAAGTTGGATTTCCATCTGTGAACTGAGGCAAAAGATAGTCCTCACCGATTCGAGACTCTCTGGCCCGAGCCTCAGGACAAGTACTCAGTCAAGCCCTTGGATCGTCAGGGCTGGTCCACCGATGTGGATTAAAATGCCTGAACACTGCGTTTCCCCGCCCTTTGGGGCGTAAATGAGTCCAATGACTCCATCGGCTCCACACAGTCACCGATATATCCGAGCCGCCTCGCAATCCAACAACCACATAAGCCAAACTCGTCAGGGCGTGTAAAACCACAGACGCCACTTCTAGCTAGAAAGAAACGCATGTCCTCCCTGAGGTCCTTCTCCCGTTTCTGGTTCACAACCGGGGTGTGAGGCTCGCGAATCAACGCTACACAAAGCTATGCCACACAGGCCGTGCTTTGAACATCAACCACAAGACTTTGCTTTTCAATAGAAGCCTTGATCATTTGCCACTTAGGCATGCCACACTGGCAATTCACTCCCTGCGATCTATATCCATCAATATACAACCCCTGAGCTCGTACGTCTCAGAGAAGGGAGTTAAGCAAGAGAATAAATTCTCCGCCGCCAAACAGATATATATTTAATAGAAATCAATTACACAGAATAAAATCCAATGTCAGACACACAGTCTATTTACAAGTTTGTTCTAGGTCTGAACGAAACCGGAGGAACCTTGTACCTCGCATATCCATCGATCTCCAAGTACGTCTGGACGATCACCAACTAATTCCCTCCTTTTGGGTGTACAGCCCAATCAAGATCGTCAATAATCACCCAAACGATGTGAAGACCCCCGGTCTTCGACCATCGTCTTCATCCTCGACACATCGTCGAATCAATTATTCAGAATGGGATAAACCCGGTCTTTCTGAATAACTCGCGTATATAATAAACAAGTGTTACAAAAACACAACATATGCCTCATTCCAATTCATCAGTCACTAACTGTAAATTAGTAAGAGAACAATTCCCCAAATATTAACACCGAAGGCCGAAACCAACAACAGATCAATACCCAAGAAACCATTCATCTTAACTAATCTTTAGTTAGTTGCTAAATTTCACATTATTAGGGAGAGGTTCCCATTAATTTTATCAAAGATAAATTCCTTAAATTTATTCTTTAATCTTCTTTTGAATATCAATTCAAACCAAATTATGGTTTGTCCAAACTAGTCGGGATTAATGAACCTTATCGAAGTAATCATTTGTTTTAATTTCCCAATCCCAACCTATTCATCCCATGAAGTAAAACTGGTAATACTTCATATCTAACACCATGGAGTTATCGGTAAATTCAATTACCATTTCACATTCAAATCTAATTAAAGATTTAACTATCGCCTGGAGCAAAACTAGTGATACTCCATTCCCGATAATTTCAATCTAATTAAAGATTCATTAAAAATCTACTTGGTTTTAATCTTCCCAAGAATCAATATTAATGATTGTTTTACTTAGGAAATCATATCCCATCTTTAACTAGGTTAAAGAACCAATGTCATTTAAACACGGTTCACAATAAACCCAAAATCACATTCCATTCCATCAGCCTTTAACCGTAAATTAGCAAGTGAATAATTCCCTAAGTGTTAACCCCGAAGGAAGAAACCAACATCAGATCAATACCCAGAAAACCATTCAACTTAACTAATCTCCAGTTAGTTTCTGATTTTCTTAACTCTATTGGGTCTAAGAACGGTATTATTAAAGATACCATTCACGACAACCCAAATCACATTCCATTAATTATCGGGTTAAAGAACAAGTGTTATTTAAAACACCGTTCATGATAAACCCAAAAATCAATTCAAATTCAATTCCAATTAAATACCATTTAATTGGTATACTTCATTAAATCTAAATAAAAAGATTTAATCTTTTTCTCCACTGGATTTAAGAACAGTGTTAATGAAGACACCATTCACGACAAACCCAAATCACATTTGATATTAAATACAAGGCTTTGAATAGAAAATATATTGGCTTATATTCAATATCAAATTCTACGACCAACAAATATCGTATTGGAAATAACGATATAAATCTATCTTTCAAATTTCCATAACAATATCTATATAATCACGAAATCCAACATCAAAATATTCCAAAGACAATTTTGATTCAAATCTACTCCAATTCAATTATTGGAAATTCTGGTTACTTTTAAAACCTTTTCATATTCGACCTATTTATTTTAAAAATAAATGGGATTATAATTCTAGTTCAAAACTAGTTCATTTCGATAAAAATCTATTTTTATCTTTTCAAATATGGAGTTTTTCATCCCAATTCTTTCCAAATCATTTCTTATGATTTTACACGAATTATTACTATTTTTAATAATTTTATCAAGGCCCGTACAGTGGATTTCCATCAACGGCCATCGAACTGCACTTACAGCGACCTTTTCCAAATTTGATTTGGACATAATTCCAAATCCAACCGTTATATTTCAATTCTCTAATATTCTTTAGAAAACTCTTTTCAATACGAACCCAACGGTTCCGGTTTTAGGAGAATCCGATGGTCGGATCTCCCGTAACGTCCATTCGAAGTCAATGGTCGAAATTCGCGAACTACCGCAGCGCTGCGCGTTCTATTCAGGCCATTATATATATAATATATATTATATATATTTTGCCGATTTCCTTTCGAAACGTATTTTATAAATCGTTTTAAATTCGTTTCAAAACGATTTATTCAATTTCTAATCAAAATTGAATATCCCATACCATTAATCTATAAATGACAATATTTTCAAAACGTTATATTTTGAAATCACTTCCTTTTCGATATTCATTATAAAAATGAATAAACTCGATATAAATATCGTTCACGTCAAAATGGCGCATATCTAATCAACACGGCTTTATACATTTCAATAACTTCGTTAGTCAATTCAACAAGTGAATATTTTCTTCAACACTTGAATATATATTTTTATTCAACACATGAATATATATTCTATTCAACACATGAATTTATATTTTTATTCAATACATGAATTTTTTATTCTATTCAAGACATAAATTTTCTATTCTATTCAGCACATGAATTTTCTATTCTATTCAACACATGAATTTTCTTATTTTCCAAATTGGAATGAGTCCCACTCAATTACGATATAACGTTAATTATATGGACTCCCTACAACACATGTATATAATAGCAACGATAAATCATCAACCATCATCCAGAGTGCACCACACAACTACATAAGCATTAAATGTAAATAATTTATGCTTACACAGTCTGTCACCCCATCAATTGACGTACAACTAAACAATCGGGATTAGTGTACGTCAAATATCATCCTAATACCCATGTGGGGTTTCAAATCAACAAACACAGGTTTTTTTATTTGTGCAGTTGGGCGATGTGTAAAATTTATCGTCCCAATCAATATCAGTTAAATGGGTGTACATAAACAAACCGTCTGATTTGTTTATAATTATTTATTTTATATACACGTTAAAAACTATATTTTTAACTATAAAATATTTTCCACTATAAAATATTTTATTATATTCCACATCGCACAATCAAATTCCACAAGACAGCAATCAAACAAACAAGTCATCCATGGTTTGTGGACGATGGGTGTCGGGTGCTGCTAAGCACCGTCCGCATCCTAGTATATATTTCAACTAGAAAATAAAATAAAAGTGAGGAGTTCTCACCTATAAGCTAAACCAAACGCCGCGACTCTACATATGTAGGTAATCTTTGCCGTGTTTGCCTTTTGTCACTTTCGTTGCCCGTATTCACTACATATATAAAAATCACATATTTTTACTTCGCCTTCATAATAAGAACTATATTTTTATTCCGCTACTAGATAGATAAAGATTCTATTTTTATAATGGTGTTCATATAATAAAAATCATATTTTTCTCTCGTCGTTCTCTATATAAAAATCACATTTTTTATATATGAAGATCGTATTTTTATATCTCTACTACATATGTAAAAATCACTCCTTTGCACCGCTACTTTCCATATAAAAATTATATTTTTGTATCTCTACCTTCTATATAAAAATTATATTTTAATATCGTTATATATATATATATATATATATTCAAAATCACTTCTTTTTGTTTTCAAAAATCATATCTGTCTACGATGTTTACATTATAAAAATCGCATCTTTAGTTAATTAAAAATCAAACCTTTTTATTTATAAAAATTATAACTTTCTCTATGTAAAAATCTAAACTTTTCATAATAAAAATCCGATCTTTTCATAGTCAAAAATACGGTCTTTTCTATTTCAAAAATCTGACCTTTTCTATTTCAAAAATCAAACTTTTATATACTAGATAAATCATTTTTTATACATAAGAAAAATCAGATTTTAATATATTAAAGATATAAAAACTCACCCCTTTCAGTCGCTGATGATCGTTGGGCTCGGGGGAGGTACGGAGAGTTGTTGCGCGGCCGGGAGGGGGAGGCACGCGCCTGCGCTGGCGGAGCAAGGACATGGCAGTGGACTGCGGGGACCAGCGTGGCGGTTTGGGGGCTTTGTGGTTTGGGGGTCTTTAGATCGAAGGAGGAGAGGTAGGGGGTCGGAGGGATAATGGCGGCGGGGTGCTCCTGGCGTGGTGGCAGTAGGGGGAGGGCGGCGGGGTTCGGTGGCGACTAGGGCTTCGAGATCGACGCTTTCCCCTTTTTTCTTTTTTTTATTCGGGGAGAGAGAACTGAAGAGGGAGGGGGTCTGAGGGAAGGAAGAAAAGGGGACGGCCCCTTTATAAATGAATATATATTATTTAATTAAATTTCAAAAAGATACTTTCTAATTCAAACTCGAAATCGAACCCACCGATTGTCGTCCATAGCTAATTACCCCCATTCCGAACACAATGGGATATGTATCATAGGCTGATTCGACTGTTTCGATCAGTTTCCGTCAAAATCAAAATATAAATCTATATATTGAATTTGAATGCACATTTCAATTTATCGGGGCCCCATACGGATCCTAAAAATTCCTGAAAAATATTCTCTAAGCTTCGTATTGACGATACGATTCTAACAAAACTAATTTCGTCAAATTCTGAAATCGTTTGAAAAATGGTCAATTTTTGTTCGATCGAAATTGACTGAAACTGTCAAAACACGTTTTCTTTTGCCACGCTCACACATTGATTCGAAAAATTATGAATTTTGGAATCTAGCAATAATTTGACATCCCAAATCCAAAAAAGTGGTTTCGTCGAAAACAGAGGTCGTTTGCAAAATTTCCATTTTTAAGGGCCAGAATTCCATAACGACTATTCTGAATTTTCAACTGGGTATAACTTTTTATTCCCTTTATGGAATTTTGATTTTTCGGATTCGTTGGAAAGATATTCTCAAATAGATTCTAATATTTTTGGTTTTGTTAAAATCCGGTTTATTTTGAATCTTGTACCTTCATTTGAACTTTGAAATCGAATTTTCAAAGTACCGCGCAATTTTCAATTCCTTTTATAATTAAAATAAAATATTTATATTGTAACGTCGAATTATATAAATATATTCATTCTAATTCTATTCAAAATAAATTTCTCGTCGTTATTATTTAAAATAAATCATTTTAATATTCAAAATTCACTAAAATTGGCAAAATAAAAATTTTAAATTGGCTCAGATTTCGAGGTTATTACACCGGCAAATTGAAATGTACGTTCAAATCAAATATAGAATGTTATATATATTAATTTGAAGAAAAACTTACTGAAACAATCGAATGGACTTACGAAACATATTCCATTGTGTTCGGAATGGGGGAATTTAGCTAGGGACGACAATCGTTGTGTTTGGATTGGAGTTCATATGGAGTGAGGG
Source organism: Allium sativum (assembly GCA_030737875.1). Taxonomy (NCBI): domain Eukaryota; kingdom Viridiplantae; phylum Streptophyta; class Magnoliopsida; order Asparagales; family Amaryllidaceae; genus Allium; species Allium sativum. The sequence continues at coordinate 9,566,883 of JASFAX010000027.1, read as the reverse complement.
GTATTTTCAAAATTAAAAAAAAAAAAAAAATTGTAACACCCCACGTCCATTAATGTCACTCACAAAGGGAATGCATTAACTTCCATGGAGCATTTTAAGTGTGTACAGAACAGAAACTTAACAACAAGACAGATATAAATAGTAGTAAAACTTTAAAACTTTATTCATTGCAGCAGTAAACACATAAGTTTGATTACATCATCAAAAACCAGAGTCAAAGTACATAATATCCATCTTGATTAAATCAAAGTACATGAATTGAAAGACATAACCCCAGTACAAAATAGCCATAAATAAGAGAGGCTGAACTTTACTTCAGCGATCCAAGCAACTTCTAAAAGCAAGAGATACAGCTGTCCAAAATCAAGCTCCACTGGTGCTAGTTCCAACCAGAGCACCTGGGGGGGAAAAGGAAGAAAAGAGGAGGAAACAAAGGGGGTCAGACATAAAGTCTGGCGAGTGCGATAACTTTAACAATATAATTACCAAAATAACTAGGCTAAGGCATAAGTTGGAAAATAAAGAAATGACTGTGCACAATTGGGTATGACAGAGTAAACAAGAAATACGATGAACAAAGATAACTATAAAGGCGCACCTAAACCACTATAAGATAATTACTATACTGCACCACCACTATACTGCACCACCACTAGTCACCCTATGGTTGATCCCGCCTACAGAACTTAATAATGATAATGGTAGTTTCGTGCACCCCTAGCTGCCTTCATAGGTGTCACCTGCCCCTATCTCCACGAGGTGTACCCACTACCCCCATGCGATCGGCTCCCTAACTTGTAGATACCAGTGCTGGCCCCACAGTGGGGTGTATCACTCCCCAAAGTGGCAACCTGATACCACCAAGAATGCACGGCTTATACCTACACAATGCAACAACGTCTTACCTACCATCCTAGGTCCACACATGCATATGAACCCATTGGACATGCGTTGCCACCGCTAACCCGGTTTGGCCTCTTACAGTCAAGCCCAGTATGTGTGTCCCGTCCTCGACTTGGGTCGAGCCCACAAAGATACGTATGGGTTACTAGTTGAAACGGGCCCCTATTACTTGACACAAGCTATCCACCTAAGCTTGGTCTCCTCTAGTACTTCCCACTTAACCCTCTTCTTATTCATGTTCACTTACATGTTTCAATTTTGGTTAAGTGTTTCTAATCGTATTTGAAATGCCACCCAAGGAAACCACTTAATTCCACATGCCACCCAAGGCACCCACTTAACCCCCTCATGTCCCACAACATGTTTATCTAGTTAAGTGTTTCTTAATTCATTAAGACCGTAACCTCATAAAGACCTCTCACATTAGACTGGCATTTGTGGCATCTGGATTTGTCGGGCGGGTCCGGGCAGTCTTACACCACAAACGAGCCTAACCTCGTGTCTTTACAACTGTTACGCATTTAATTTATGCCTGAGACCTCTTACATTAGACTGGCATTTGTGGCAGCTGGATTTGTCGGGCGGGTCCGGGCAGTCTTACACCAAAAAAGAGCCTAACCTCGTGTCTTAGACGATTAATTACACAAAATTAATTATCCCCCAATTTGAATTACTTTCCCTATTCAAATTATCAATCAATTCCAAATTTAACTATGGCCCTAATTGACTCAATTATGTCCATTTATTTATAGTATGCAAAATCATACCAACTATCTACACATATTTATTTTCTACTATTTAAGGCATTTATGCTAATTCTCAATATTAAATCTTCTAATATTATCCCATTACCCCATGTTGTACGTTCATTTGTTTAACATAAATTATACGTTAGACTCGAATAGTCTAACTCATGGAATAAAGAGAAAACATCACAACATACATATAGATAAAACTAGATCTAAACATAGGGGTGAACTAGCATGTGTGAATGAGGTTCTACATCTAAAACTTGCATAGGACAAAGTTACAACTTGCATAAAACTACATATGTCATAGATCCAAATCTAAAGGTGTAAACTTGTTTAAATGATGGTCACAAACTTGCATAAATCTTGTATGTCATAGATCTACATCTAAAGGTGTGAACTTGCATAGGCAATAACCACAAACTTACATAACATGATTTATATTCCAAACTCATATATTTATATAAACTTGCATATGTGATTTATGTAACATAACAATGGTGTAAACTTACATCTAAACATGTAAACTAGCATGTAGAATTTAGCATATAACTCACACATGTCATAGCCTAACTTTAGATCAAATTTTCACATAAACTAGATGTCATGAAACATATAAGGTTACATATAATTTTCCCAACTTGCATATGATTCATGTCAAAATCAAAATCTAAACTTGCATTCAAACTTATGATTTATCATATGAATCAACATAACCAAACTAGCATATGAACAACATGATGATTTGATTATACATAAGCCAATCATAGAATTACAACATAGATGATAGCATTATAACTTTACAACATAGATGATAACATCACAACATAACATCATAGAATTTACAACATATATGATAACATCACAATTTTACAACATAAATAACAACATGCGGTTAATAATTCACATCATATCCATATAATCCACATCATAACTCAATCCAATTAAATTGCTAATTATTTTATTAAAGAAATCGAACTCACAACTCGAAGAAGGTCTTGAGTTCTGAATTCTGAGTTCTAAAGTTGTATTAGCTTTCCTTTGAAGAAGATTCGTTGTTAGAGTTAAAAAGAATTGAATTTGATTAGCTTTCTTCCTCTCTAATTGGTGGCGGCTATTCTGAGTTGCTAGGTGACGGCATGGAGGCCATGAATCTAATATTATTTTGATTTTAGGGTTTGAGTCTATAAATGTTTTTATAGAGTTTAGGATTAGTTTAGGCCGTCCGATCAACCCAGAATTAATCCCTGCCAATCAGAGCAGGTCAGAAACCCTAATGAGTCAACACACAGTCATTAATAGGTCATTAATCAATTATGCCCGAGGGGGTGGGGGCAGATCGACCCTATGGTCAACCTGGTCAGGGTAGGTCGACCATATGGTCGACCTGGCCCTGGCGGGAATTTTCCTGCCTAGCCTGTTTGACTCTGAAATTTGAATTTTCTGAAATCTGTTTTAAATTTTCTGAAACTTCCGATGGCCATAACTTCTTCATATGAAGTCCAATTCACACAAACTCGGACTCTATTTCAACCAGAATTCCAAGATGAACACAATGGAGCAACCCGTTTCCCTTAGTTCTCACATCTGAGATTACTTTTTTTTTGATGCAAAAAGGTAGTGAATCGCTAGATTCACGCCTTCATTCATTCGTTAAACAAAGTACAACGTGATAAGCATGCATAGGGCAAGCTACTAGTTACAAATATTTACATAAATATGTACAATCAAAATACATGCACGCAGGCATGTTTACATAGAGTTCAAAATATATGAAACAACTACAAAACAGCATGCAGACCCAGTAAAATGAAGCATGGCATCATCAAGCTCTGCTACCACGAGCCATGTCCATCACTCGAGCTCCAATTGTGTCCACAAACTTGATTTCTTCCTTGCCTGACCAAAGAGAAACAAAATTAAGGATGCGAACAATAACTGAGTTAGGCCGTTTCATTTTGCATTTAAACTTTCGTGAGTTGCGTTCATGCCAGAGGGTCCAAACATAAGCAAAGTTCAAAAGAGCAAACATATGGCGCATGTTAGTGTCAGGTAATGTAGTAAAAGTGCTATTCCAGAAAAGAAATTGATCAGTGATGAAGTGAGACCAGTCTAAGCAGATATTAAGGCTAACTAAACACTTCGTCCACACGTAAAAGGCGAAATCGCACTCAACAAAAAGATGCTGATAATCCTCGTCTTCGTCAGTGCAAAAAACACATCCCCCAATAACATGAACACCTTTTTGTCGTAATATTTTCACTGTATTGAGCTTGTTGTGCATGATCGTCCACATATGTATCTTGACCTTGGCAGGTACAGCCTTAAAACTCCAAATTCTCATAAATCCATCATACTTTCTTCCTGCGAAGTTCATCAGCTTATAAAGTGCCCTCACGCAAAAGTTACCACCAATCTTCCACACAAATTCATCCTCCTCATAGCTATGAAGATGTACATCTTCTAACAAACGAATCAGGCCACATAGCTGAAGCAGAGCATTACCAGCCACAATGCGACAGAAGGACAGGTTCCATTTAAAATTGGCAGAATTGGCATTAAACATTGCACAGAATGAAGAACTTTTGTTGCATGCAATAGCAAACATATCGGTAAATTCATCACGCAAAGGGATAGGGAGCAACCAACAATCATACCAGAAAGAGACGCTACGGCCGTTTTTAACTACAATCTCGGTCCCAATCTTCATCCAGTGAACATTTGCCATAACACCACGCCAGAATATTGAGCGATGAGAAACGTCCGCATTCCAGTCGAATCTACCATCATAGCAAGTGTTTAAGATCCACTCCTTCCAGAGAACTTTCTTTTCGCTAAGCATAATCCACAACCATTTACAAAGTAATGCAGAGTTCATGTTTATCAAGTTGATGACTCCCAAACCTCCTTGATCTTTGGACTTGCACACCTGGTCCCATGACACTAGACAGTAGGCTTTACGCGTGTCCTTCGTACCAGTCCAGAAAAAATTTCGATGAACAGCATCAATCTTCTGAACAACCCAACCCGGACACGAATAAAAAGAGAGCCAGTACAAAGGGATAGCCGCCAGAACAGAGTTCACCAGCACCAGACGTCCAGCCCTTGATAGACAATTTCCTTTCCACCTCGCTAATCGCCTGTCAACTTTATCAATCACATATTGCCAATCACTCTTCATTAATCTTTTTGGACGGATGTAAGCTCCAAGATATTTGAGGGGGAAAGAATCCGCCATGCAGTTGAGCATTTCAGCACATTTCCTGTTCACATCAACGCTACAGCCCAAAGTGTAAACACTGCTCTTATGAAAATTAATCTTTAAGCCAGATAAACTTTCAAAAGCATAAAGCAAAAATTTTAAAGAGGCAATATTCTTGCAATCAGGGTTACAAAAAATAATAGTATCATCAGCATATTGTAGTGAATTAATACCCCCAATGATGTGATCATGCCCAAAGCTTTGAATAATCTCATTAGCACTTGCCACCTGAAGAATCCGACAAAAGACATCGGCAGCCAAGTCAAAGAGGAGTGGGGAAAGTGGGTCACCCTGGCGCAGCCCTCGCTTGGATACAATAGTTTTTCCAGCCACTCCATTTACACAAATATTGGATCTGCTTGATGTTAAAATGCAATGAATCCAGTTTAGCCATTTACACGGAAAGCCTCTCGCGCTAAGAAGATCCATGATAAACCTCCAGTCAACTGTGTCAAAGGCCTTAGCGAAGTCCAGCTTCAGGATTGCGCAAGGCACATTATGTCTATCACTATGGGAGATAACTTCCTGGACAAGTACCGCTCCATCAAGAATGAATCTTCCCCTAATAAATGTTGTCTGCGAAACATCAATCAGGTCATCCATCTTCGCTTTCAGTCTATTTGCGAGAACCTTAGTGATCAATTTGAAGCTACTATTGAAAAGACTAATAGGCCGAAAATCCGCAGCCGAGACATTTCCTCCTTTCTTAGGGATCAAGACTACATTAGCGTACCCCAACATGTCCAATCTCAAGGAACCAGAGTGAAATTCTTTGAATATGTTAATAACATCATTTTTAATCACATCCCAATATTTCTTATAAAAAAATTTGGAAAACCATCAGGGCAGGGGCTTTATCACCAGGCATTTCGTTTAAAGCCGCGACAATTTCCACTTCCGAGAACTCAGTATCAATGCCACTAAGATCAACAGACGAAGGATACAGCATCTTCCAATCAACATTCACACGATTCTCAATGCGTTCACCAAAGATTCCCTTATAAAATTCAGTAAAAACCTCTTCTATCCTTTGATGATCACAAATTTCAACTCCATCTTTCCAAATGCTACATATTGTGTTAGTACGCCGTCTACCGTTTGCAACTTTGTGGAAGTAACTTGTGTTACTATCACCAAGCTTGAGCCACTGAGTTCTCAATCTCTGTTTCCAAAAAATCTCTTCTTGATCAATCACCGTTAGAAGCTCCTTTTCTTTAGTTTTTAACAAGGCTCGCTCAGCCTCACTTAGATTACGCCCTTCCTCAAGCACATTAAGCTCCATAATCTCAGATTCAAGTCTCTGCTTCTTAACTCTGATGTTTCCAAAGACTTCTCGATTCCATTTGGCTAAAAATTTACGCAATAGTCTCATTTTCCTAAAAAAAATGCTAGCTGCATCCCCAAAGCTACGAAATTCTATCCACTTCTGGCGCAACATCACGTCAAAATTTGGCTCAATGCACCACATATTTTCGAACTTAAAAAAAGATTTCCTTCTATGATCGACATTAGTGTTTAAAACAACAGGGCAGTGATCAGAAATAAGGGAAGTAAGACAATAAAAAGTCGCAGAAGCTTAATGGCGACTTCGTGGCGATCTCTTTTCGAAAATTCAAAACACGCTTTTTCTTCTCTCAAATTGTCTTTCTCCTCACAAATCTCTTCTTTACACGTTGACCAAGATGATAACGTTAAAAACGTTTCTGCTAATCCATCTTTTAAGGATATTCTGCTCAGGCCAGCTGTAAAGCGAAATCCAGATCCGATTTTTTTAAATAATAAAAGGCCTTTGTCAAAACCGTCTCCTCGCATTCTCCACAGCTATAATGAAAATCTCAATAACATCAAATCAAAAAATGGCTGCTTCAGATGTGGATCGACATATAACTGGGCGAGATCATGTCGAAATCCAGCTATTTGTTTTAAATGTCATAAAACAGGGCATAAGGGTTTCAATTGCAAATCTTTTCGGTCTCCACCCCCAAAAATGGCAGAAAGATCCAGAAAACAAATTTCCGCTAATCGCTACCAAAATTCTTTTGATTGGGCTCGATCGATGGTAATCATCTCCATTGTGAGTGGATCTTTCTCGATACGGCAGATTGAGGAGATTTTGAAAGCTAGATATGGCCGTCGTGCCCCATCCTGGGACTGGAACGTCAAGCGAATGGGCGATGTCTTTGTTGTTCGGTTCCCACAGCATCTGCTGACAGTAAACTTCCAATATAACTTCAATTTTACCATGGGGAGAATTAACCTGAGGAGGTGGAGTCCGCGTTTCGGCAGTGTCTCGAGGGAGAAGGAAACCTTTTGGATCCTCTTGAAAAATGCCCCGCTAGTATGTCGTAAACTTGACGTCCTCCAAGCAGCTCTAGAAGAATATGTAGATGTGGAGAGGGTTCAATACGTTTCAATTCATGACGTGGATTATACTTGTTTGCTTGCCAAATTTACGAAGGAGGTGGGCACCCCATTGTCGGATTCAGTGGCAATTCCTATCGAGGGTTTTTCCCATGTAGTGCAGATTGAAAGATGTGAGGAAGACTCGCCGCCGAAAATCAATGTCCCTCTTTTCAAACAGAGGGTGTTTGCAACCGATGACGAGGGGAAGCTTAAAGTTTTGAGTAGCAAGGATGGGGGTGCCAAAATGCATGTGGAGGAAGTAATTGCCTCGGTGGCAGATTCGGCTATTGAAGGAGAAGGGGATGTTTTCGCCAGGAGGAATAATGATAATTATGTGGTTCGATTTGATGATGGTGTAGCAGTTGAGGTTGATGAGGTTGGCAACATTGTGGGAGTGGGTGCAAACTCCAGAGAGATCATCGCCGTCAATGAAAATGATGGAGTAGGCTTGCAGGATCTTGGGGAGGGAGGCAACATGCGAGGTGACAGGGAGGCGTGGAAGAACAAGTCATGGACAACGAATCACAAGATTTAAATTTGGCTGGAGATTTGGCGCTGGCCCCAACCAGCTCAGGGGAATGCTCGGCTACGAGTGGTAAAGGCAAGCGTGCAATGGATCATGGTGTGGTCATGCTACGTCGCAGCGCAAGAGGGATGGGTCATCCATTGGCAGGTAGCATTTTTGTTCCTGCTATACTTAATACTTTGTCTAGTGATCAACTTCATGATATTGCAAGTAAATCTGGTTTTGTGTTGAATGACGATGTGATATGTGATATTAAGAACAAAGAAAATGAAAGGGCTAATGGTTCATCATGATAATTGTCACTTGGAATGTTAGAGGCCTAGGAACTTTTGATAAGTGTCTTAGGGTTAAAAACTACCTCAAGTCTGTAAAACCTGACATCATTATGCTTCAAGAGACTAAGCTTGAGAACCCTGAACCATTTATTTTTAAATGTCTGGGGTGGGGTGTTATTGATGAATGGGCCTTTATACCTGCTGTGGGAACCTCGGGTGGCATTTTTACTGGCTGGAATAGTAATTCTTGGTTGATTAAGCAAGAAATCAAACAAACTTACTGTCTGCATTTGGCCCTGGAATGTAAATCTACAAATGTACTTTACTTCTTTTCTAATGTTTATGGACCCAATACAAGACGTGAAAGAATGACTTTATGGGCTGAGGGTTTGGACTTTTATAAACTCATGTATGGTCCCTGGGTAATTGGCGGCGACTTTAATGTTACAAGATTTATGTCTGAACGTAATGTAGTGAAAAACACAGGCTTGGGCGACATGAACGATTTTAGTTACTTTGTTGGTAACTGTGGCCTTATTGACCTGCCCATGACTAATAGAAAATATACGTGGACTGACGGTAGGACCCCTCCTACTTTAGTTCGCCTCGATCGTTTCTTCATTAATTCTGCTTTTGATGACTTGCACCCCCTGACTCACATCTGAGATTACTTATTCTTTAATTTGTGAACATTAATATTAATAGAAATACGGGGTGTTACATTCTCCCCTCCTTAAAGGATTTTGCCCCGGAAATCTCCAAGTTAAGGAGAATGCATGTCCTACCATCCAAACAACCATCTACTCAACCATCAAACACATACATCCATCGTCCTTATAAAATTCCTAATGTTGTAGGAACATATTTAAGAAGTGTGTGTATATGTTCCTTATCTAATGCAAAATCAGGCGGTCTACTGATTCAGTTGGCCTCCTTAATGCAAACCATGATAGTGCCATGCGTCCATTATGTGTGCGAAAGAATCCTATCGATACATATTATTTCAACATGTGTGCGCAACCATTTACCAAAATGCAGCATCCATATGATAGTTCAACCATTATACATCCATTAACTTAAATATGCACACTCATTTATATGCAATATGCAATATGAGGTGACTGAGCCGATCTAGTGCCTAAAGTGTGTGTATATGCATCCACGAGCAACCACTAGCAAACACTTGCATCCACATGCATCCATCATCCATAACATGTCTCAAACACATGTTTCAACCATAGGACTACCCTGTCTAAAGGTCAAAGATACTAGCGAGAGGACATACTAAAGGTAAGATAAGTACGAGCTAAGCGATAAAGGAGAAATTAAAAGACATAGCCTCGAAAAGAAAAGGGTACAATGAACGCATCTTCTCTTCCGTCTCCCACGTAGCGTTGCTCTCGTCATCTCCTCATTGCACTTTGACTAGCTAGACCTCTCGATTCCTCGACTTCTTAATCTCCGACCCAAGAATGCACGTAGGAGCTCGTCGAATCGTCACATTGCGCTCTATCTCCACCTCTCTAAGCAAGCTCGGCTCTACCACTTCCGCGGTCTCGTGCAAACATTTCCTCAAATATGATACATGGAATACATCATGTACACCACTCAGACTCTCGGGCAACTCCACTCTATATGCCATCTGCCCAATCCTCTCCTTAATAGGAAACGACCCTACGAACCTTGGTGCCAACTTCCCAACGGACCCAAAGCGAACAACGTTCCGTAATGGAGACACCTTGACAAAGACCATATCCCCAATATCAAACTCAAGATATGTCCTACTCTTGTCTGCATAAGATTTCTGCCTATCTTGCGCCGTCTTCATCCTCCTTCGAATCAAATCGATCTTTTCTGAAGTCTCTCTAATCATATCGGGCCCAAGCAAATTCTTATCTATAGACTCCCACCAACATGTAGGCGAACGACACGGCCGTCCATAAAGAGCCTCGAACGGTGCCATGCCAATGCTAGACTGAAAGCTATTATTATATGCGAACTCTACCAACGGAAGATGTTCCTCCCATGTACCTCCGAAGTCTAAGACACACAACCTCAATAGGTCCTCTAGAATACGATTCACCCTCTCGGTCTGGTCATCCGTTTGAGGATGATATGCGGTGCTCAAACATAACTGAGTCCCTACCTCCTCTTGCAAGCTCTTCCAAAATTCGCTAGTAAAGATAGGATCGCGGTCGCTCACTATGCTAGAAGAAACACCATGCAAACGAACTATCTCTCGAATGTATACGAAGGCTAACCATGGAGCGGTCCTTTTACTCTTCACGGGAATGAAATGGGCGCTCATAGTAAGTCTATCTACCATGACCCAAATTCTCGTATTACCTTCCTCGATCTCGGTAGCACGTCAATAAATTCCATCGAGACACTTTCCCACTTCCATTGTGGGACCTCCAATGGGTGAAGCAATCCACCGGGCTTCTTTTGCTCTGCTTTTACTTGTTGGCACACCAAGCATCTAGTGACAAACTCAACAACATCCCTCTTCATACCGGCCCAAAAGTAAACCCATCTCATGTCCATGTACATCTTGTCCCCACCGGGATGAATGGTCATTTTCGAACGATGTGCATCATCAAGAATGGTCTTCCGCAAATTCTCGTCCCGTGGTACACAAAGTCTACCATCCCTATGTAACCAACCCTTATCATCTAGGGTATACCTGCTGAGATGGCTCGATGACTCCCCTCTTTTGAGCTTTTCTACTAACTCAACCAATTGAGGGTCATCTCACTGTGCCTCACTAATTCGTCCCAAAAGCGTAGGTCTGACCTCTAAGGATGCTAGCAAACCGGGTTCAAAGTCAATGGAAGGTCTAAAGTCAAATGTAGAGATGAACTCTAAGCTTCGCCGCTCAACAAACAACGGACTCAAGGACAACCTTTTTCTACTTAAGGCGTCTGCCACCACGTTACCCTTGCCAGGGGTATAGGCTATCTCGAAATCGTAGGATGCTAAGAATTCCATCCACCTTTGCTGCCTTAAGATCAAGTCCTTCTGAGAGAACAAGTATTTTAGCGATTTGTGGTTAGTGAACAATTCGAATTTGTCGCCAAGAAGATAATGACGCCAAGACTTAAGCGCGAAAACAATTGCGGCCAACTCTAGGTCGTGTGTAGGGTAATTTCTCTCATGCACTCTCAACTGCCTTCCACCATAGGCTATTACCCTTCTCTCTTGCATTAAGACTGCGCCTAGTCCTGTCCCACAAGCATCAGTATAAACGGTAAATGGCTTACTCCAATCTGGCAACACTAAGACTGGGGTTGTGGTCAATGCTCTCTTCAAACATTGGAACACATCATCACAATCTACGTCCCATGTGAAAACTAGATTCTTCTTCGTCAAGCGTGTTAATGGGGCTAATATTTTTGTGAAATTTTTGATAAACTTCCTATAGTAGCCAGCCAACCCTAAGAAACTCCTCACCTCGGTAGCATTTTTTGGGACCATCCAATCTTGGATGGCCACTACCTTCGCGGGATCCACAGTTATCCCTTCTTTGGAAACCACGTGCCCTAAGAATCGCACTTCCTTCCTCCAAAAGTGACATTTAGAAAATTTATCTTTAAGGCTATGCGCTCGAAGAGTCTCCAACACTTCCCTAAGATGTAGGGAATGCTCTTCCTCGCTCTTAGAAAAGATCAAGATGTCGTCCACAAAGACTACCACGAATTTATTAAGGCACTCCCCAAACACCCTACTCATCAAATCAACAAAGTATGCGGGGGCGTTTTTCAAACCGAAGGGCATCACAAGCCACTCGAAGAAGCCGTCTGAAGTCCTAAACGCAGTCTTGTCTATGCTATCCTCAGCCACTCTCAACTGATGGAAACCCATGGCTAAGTCCAACTGCGAAAACACTGAGGCGCCAACTAACTGATCGAAGAGATCATCAATCCTCAGCAGTGGGTGCCTATTCTTCTTAGTTAGCTTATTAATTTCTCTATAGTCCACACATAGTCTAAGGGACCCATCTACCTTCGTGGCAAATACTACTGGAGCACACCACTCCAATATACTACGTATGATGAACCCCTTCTCCAGCAATTCTTTCACTTGCTTACTGAGTTCTCTTCTCTCTCTTGGAGCCATGTGGCACACTGGCAATGCAACTGGCTTTGCATTATCTACTAGATATATTCGAAAGTCTATCTCACATTTTGGGGGGTAAACCCCTAACTTCATCGAAGACATCAACATATTCACGGACTGTACGAACAGAATGTAAATCATCATCGGATGCGTCAAGGGATTCTAGGTAGCTAAGCATTACTGGACCTCTAGGGTCACAAGAAATATCAAGGGTCTTTCCACAATGATTCAACAATCTAACTAAGCTTCTTTCACAATCTAGGATGGCCCCATATCTAGTGAGCCAATCCATACCTAGAATCAAGTCGTAGCCCATGAAGCCAAGAACAAAGGCGTTGCATCCAAACCCAACGCCCAAGATAAACACTCTCAAATCCCGACAAATCATAGAAAGATGAGCCTAACCACCAATAGGATTTGAGACTACTAAGTGATCTGTAACTAGACTGGTATTTAGGTGCAGTGTTTCAACTAATGATGTAGAGATAAACGAATGTGATGCGCCAGAATCGAATAAAGTACAGACATGATGATCGAACAGAAAAACTAAACTTTCAACGGAAATTGCTCTACCTCATTCTTGTAGCGGTGGGACCACGAGAGACTGAACTTGTCCCCTCACCTGCCCTGGTGCCATAAGAGCCTGCACCTGTCCCCCCGAGGTAGACCCTGCCCTCTGCCCTTTCTTTGGGCAGTCCTTAATTAGATGTCCCGCTTCGCCACAGTGGAAACAACTAGTCTTCTTTTTCTTCCTACAATCTTTTCTTAGATGGCCTGGTGTCCCATAATTAAAGCATCTTTTCTTCCCCTTACCATTGTTGCCTTTTCCACCTTTCTTGTTATGTTATTGCTGTTGCGGCTTCTTTTGATCCCCTTTCTTCTCGGGTGCCTTATTAGCATTGGCGCCCTTCTCCTCTTCATGCATAAGCGCCATGTCAACTAGTCTCTCAAAGGTAGCCCCCATGGGAATGTAGGTCATAGCTAACCCATGAAGCGGCTCGTTCAAACCCTTAACAAACCTCAGGGCCTTCTTTTCTGGTGTATTCACCAAATCCAAGCCAAATCTCGCCAACTGATTGAACATGTTGACGTATTCCATCACCGATAGATTCCCTTGATTCAATGCTAGAAACCTTTCCATGTATAGATTCTCTTCAGCCCGTGAGAGAAACTTCGCCTCAAACCTCCGCCTGAAATCTGGCCATGTATCAACTGGACGTTCTCCATTAGTGACTTCCCACCAAAACGAAGCTTTGTCCTCCATTAGCCAGGCAACTAACTGGACCTTTCTCCCATCTTCCACCTCAAAGATCCAAAACAATTCTTCCACCTCCTTTAGCCAATTTCGAGCTTCAACAAATGTCTCCGTCCCGTGAAAAGGTTTTCCACCCATTGCCCGAAAGTCCTTACATATCTTCGCAAAAGTATCGACACGAGGATGAGGAAGGGGGGATTTACTGGACCTGCGGTGGTGGCCCTAGTCTCCAAATACCTCCTAAACCATCCTGGTATTGGTATCCCCTCGGGTATCTCGGGAACTCCAGACATGCTGAAACGAAAAAGGAAAGATTCAATACAAAAGAACCGAAGGAAAGATATATGTCTCTTGGGGTTATGCTTCCTAAAATAAGCTTTTCTCTTGAAAATACTTTCCTTAAAACATACTTTTGAAGGTACTTCTATATAAAAATGTTTTTGAAAAACAGCTTTTCAAAATTCATATCTGTTCTGGTAACCTTCAGCTCTGATACCACGTGTAACACCCCATGACCATTAATGTCACTCACAAAGGGAATGCATTAACTTCCATGGAACATTTTAAGTGTGTATAGAATAAAAACTTAACAACAAGACAGATATAAATAGTACTAAAACTTTAAAACATTATTCAATGCAGCGGTAAACACATAAGTTTGATTACATCATCAAAAACATGAGTCAAAGTACATAATATCCATCTTGACTAAATCAAAGTACATGAATTGAAAGACATAACCCCAGTACAAAATAGCCATAAATAAGAGAGGCTGAACTTTACTTCAGCAATCCAAGCAACTTCTAAAAGCAAGAGATACAGTTATCCAAAATCAAGCTCCACTGGTGCTAGTACCAACCTGAGCACCTGGGGGGCAAAGGAAGAAAAGAGGAGGAAACAAAGGGGGTCAGACATAAAGTCTGGTGAATGCGATAACTTTAATAATATAATTACCAAAATAACTAGGCTAAGGCATAAGTTGGAAAATAAGGAAATGACTATGAACAATCGGGTATGACAGAGTAAACAAGGAAACAAGATGAACAAAGATAACGTTAAAGGCGCACCTAAACCACTATAAGATAATTACTAAACTGCACCAACACTATACTGCACCACCACTAGTCACCCTAAGGTTGATCCCGCCTACAGAACTTAATAATGATAATGGTAGTTTCATGCACCCCTAGCTGCCTTCATAGGTGTCGCCTGCCCCTATATCCACTAGGTGTACCCACTACCCCCATGCGATCGGCTCCCTAACTCGTAGATACCCGTGCTGGCCCCACAGTGGGGTGTATCACTCCCCAAAGTGGCAACCTGATACCACCAAGAATGCACGGCTTATACCTACACGATGCAACAACGTCTTACCTAACAGCCGGGGTCCACACACGCATATGTACCCGTTGGACTTGTGTTGTCACCGCTAACCCGGTTTGGCCTCTTACAGTCAAGCCCAGTATGCGTGTCCCGTCCTCGACTTGGGTCGAGCCCACAAAGATACGTATGGGTTACTGGTTGAAACGGGCCCCATTACTTGACACAAGCTATCCACCTAAGCTTGGTCCCCTCTAGTACATCCCACTTAACCCTCTTCTTATTCATGTTCACTTACATGTTTCAATTTTGGTTAAGTGTTTCTAATCGTATTTCAAATGCCACCCAAGGCACCCACTTAATTCCACATGCCACCCAAGGCACCCACTTAACCCCCTCATGTCCCACTACATATTTATCTGGTTAAGTGTTTCTTGATTCATTAAGACTGTAACCTTATAAAGACCTCTCACATTAGACTAGCATTTGTAGCAGCTGGATTTGCCAGGCGGGTCCGGGCAATCTTACACCACAAACGAGCCTAACCTCATGTCTTTACAATTGTTACGCATTTAACTAAGATCTCTCACATTAGACTGGCATTTGTGGCAGCTGGATTTGCCGGGCGGGTACGGGCAGTCTTACACCACAAAAGAGCCTAACCTCGTGTCTTATACGATTAATTACACAAAATTAATTATCCCACAATTTGAATTACTTTCCCTATTCAAATTATCAATCAATTCCAAATTTAACTATGGCCATAATTGACTCAGTTATGTCCATCTATTTATGGTATGCAAAATCATACCAACTATCTTCACATATTTATTTTCTACCATTTAAGGCATTTATGCCAATCCTCAATATTAAATCTTTTAATATTATCCCATTACCCCACGTTGTATGTTCGTTTAACGTAAATTATACATTAGACTCGAATAGTCTAACTCATGGAATAAAGAGAAAAGATCACAACATACATATAGATAAAACTAGATCTAAACATAAGGGTGAACTTGCATGTGTGAATGAGGTTCTACATCTAAAACTTTCATAGGCCAAAGTTACAACTTGCATAAAACTACATATGTCATAGATCCAAATCTAAAGGTGTAAACTTGTTTAAATGATGGTCACAGACTTGCATAAATCATGTATGTCATAGATCTACATCTAAAGGTGTGAACTTGCATAGGCAATAACCACAAACTTACATAACATGATTTATATTCCAAACTCATATATTTATATAAACTTTCATATGTGATTTATGCAACATAACAATGGTGTAAACTTACATCTAAACATGTGAAATAGCATGTAGAATTTAGCATATAACTCACACATGTCATAGCCTAACTTTAGATCAAATTTTCACATAAAATAGATGTCATGAAACATATAAGGTTACATATTATTTTCCCCAACTTGCATATGATTCATGTCAAAATCAAAATCTATACTTGCATATATACTTATGATTTATTCAACATAACCAAACTAGCATATGAACAACATGATGATTTGATTATACATAAGCCAATCATAGAATTACAACATAGATGATAGCATTATAACTTTACAACATAGATGATAACATCACAACATAACATCATAGAATTTACAACATATATGATAACATCACAATTTTACAACATAAATAATAACATGCAGTCAATAATTCACATCATATCCATATAATCCACATCATAACTCAATCCAATTAAATTGCTAACTATTTTATTAAAGAAATCGAACTCACAACTCAAAGTAGGTCTTGAGTTCTGAATTTTGAGTTCTGAAGTTGTATTAGCTTTCCTTTGAAGAAGATTCGTTGTTAGAGTTGAAAAAGAATTGATTTTGATTAGCTTTCTTCCTCTCTAATTGGTGGCGGCTATTCTGAGTTGCTAGGTGACGGCATGGAGGCCATGAATTTAATTTTATTTTGATTTTAGGGTTTGAATCTATAGGTGTTTTTATAAAGTTTAGGATTAGTTTAGGCCGTCCGATCAACCCAGAATTAATCCCAGCCAATCAGAGCAGGTCAGAAACCCTAATGAGTCAGCACACAGTCATTAATAGGTCATTAATCAATTCTGCCTGGGGGGCAGGTCGACCCTATGGTTGACCTGGTCAGGGTAGGTCGACCCCCAAGTCGACCCTATGGTCGACCTGGCCCTGGCTGGAATTTTCCCGCCTAGCCTGTTTGACTCTGAAATTTGAATTTTCTGAAATCTGTTTTAAATTTTCTGAAACTTCCGATAGCCATAACTTCTCCATACGAAGTCCAATTCACGCAAACTCGGACTCTATCTCAACCAGAATTCCGAGATGAACATAATGGCGCAACCTGTTTCCCTTAATTCTCAAATCTGAGATTAGTTATTCTTTAATTTGTGAACATTAATATTAACAGAAATACGGGGTGTTACAAAAACAAGGGCCAATGAGATTCTTCCGTTCATTCCATCGTTGACCTGGAAACCCGTTTCCCTCTCAAACTCGACGGCGACAAAAGCTTCCCGCTTCTCTCCTCCCTATCTCCTTCCACGCTCAATAAAATTCAACCCTTCTTTAGAGAATTTTGTGGAGATTTCTCCAAACTTTAAATCCATGCTGGTCTGGTAATTTATCATCGAGTATTCCTCAAGAATCAACCTCCTGAAGTTGCACCGTTCGCTGTCCGATTCCCCCTTCCTCTGACCTTCGAGTTCGACGCCGTCAGCACCCCAGGCGCTCCTCTCCGAGCACCACGTCGTGGTGGAATCCGATCCTCTCCTGGCTACACGGTTTGAATGCAAATCGGTGACCTAGTTTCGAACATTTTGTGAGAGGTAACGTCCTATATTTATTTAAACTATTTATAACACTTTAAAGCGCTACAGATTTTGATTTCACGATAAATATCATATCTTTTTGCTATGTTGTCGAAATCCAGTGAAACAAGAGACACCGGGACCGTGAGGACGTCTTCTACATTCTGGAAGAGACCAGATGTTTTTCTAAGCCTTCTACAATGTGAGATTTCTGAATTATAAACGATATGGAATAACGATGTATAAATTATACGATCGATGTATGAGTTATATAAGCGTTGTACACCTCATGTATAAGCATTGTATAAGTTGTATGTGCGACGTATAAGTTATATATGCGTTGTAAAAATCATATATGCGATGAATGGAATTGAAATGATATTGAAATGAAATCGAAATATATTTATATACCTATATATATATACTCCCCTCGTCCACAGACCATGGACGATATATATTGATTATGATTGTTTGGATTTGGTTGATGTGAAATTTGGTGAATACTACGAATGGTTGAATTGATATGATTGATTGTGGTTGAAATCCCAATAGGATTGGTTTATGGGAAAATTCGTCTGCGTGCGAAATAGATTATTGAAATCCCCATTATCAAAAGCTGCGAGGCTTTAAGGTAGAGCGAGGAGCCGTACTCGGGACGGTGCCGGTTTTAACTACCCTGCCGTTATGCTGCCGAATTTTTTTGACAAATTCCAGTGTTTGATTTATATTCATGTATTGAAATATATTCATGTGTTGGGAAAAATATTCGTTTTTGAAATAAAATGGTTTGAACGATAAAAATAACATTTTTATAGAATGTATGAAATAAATTGTTTGAACGATAAAAATAACATTTTTATTGTATGTGTGAAATATATAAAATATTCATGTTGGAAATAAATTGTTTTAACCATCAAAATCACATTTTTTTAATATATATGAATCGCTAAAATTCTTCATTTTTGAAATAAATTGTTTTAACAATAAAAATCACATTTTTATAATATATACGAAGTGTTAAAAATAATCATGTTGGAAATAAATTGTTTTGACGATAAAAATTGCATTTTCATCCGCATATGAAGTGTTAAAGATAGTCCTATTTTGAAATGAATATTTGTTGGCTAAAAATATTATTTTATCAAATATATGAAACGAATATGGTTTGGAAATCGAAGAACGGATTATATTTGTATATATATATATATAATTAATTAAAATAAATCGAATAACGAAGCTGTAGCTCGTATTTTATAACTATGATTTCAAATGATTGTACCGGGAGATCCAACCGTCGGATTTTCCCGAAACCGAAACCGTTGGGTTCGCTTTGGAAATATCTTTCCAACGATACCAACTTTGCAATGATCCAACGGTTGGATTATCTGGAATGTTTAATTAAAATCTGAATGAAAACAGCGCCAAAATGGATATTATATATATATATATATATATATATATAATTAAAATAAATCGAATAACGACGCTGCAGTTCGTATTTTGAAATCGTAACTTTAAACGATTGTACCGGGAGATCTGACCGTCGGATTTTCCCAAAACTGGAACCGTTGGGTCCGCTTTGAAAAGATCTTTCCAATGATATAAAATTTGTAAAGATCCAATGGTAAGATTTTCAGATATGTGTAAATCAAATTTGAAGAAAAACAGCACTATAGCCGCGTTATGGCCTGAAGCGTCATTTGAATAAGTTGGATATATTTAAATAAATAAAAATATCGATAAATTGTTATAAAATAATATAAACAATATGGAATGGAAATAAACTAAATTTACTTGGTTTATAGGATATTTGATGGTTGAATGTGTTTGACGTGAAAATTATATTAATCAACTGAATTATGGATGTCAAATAATTTAACCATTGAAATGAACTGATTTGAAATTCTAGATATACGTGAATTATTTGAAAAGGCCGAGTTAATTCTCATTTCAAATAATTGGTCGATGTTTAGAATTCGAAGATATGAAGACGGTGCAAGACCGAGGATCTTCACATCGAATGGATGGCTACTGATGCCTTTGATGGGAGTTGTTGCCCTGAAGGGGTTACAGTGGTGGTCGTCCAGACGTACTTGTTGATCGTTCGGATGTGCGAGGACCTCTCTCCTGTATTGGACATGCGGGAGAGGAATAAGGTGCCTCCGGTTTCGTTCAGACCCAGAACAGACTTGTAAATGGATGTGTGTCTGACGTTGTAGATTGACAACGTAGCATACAGAGATGCTGTGATCAAAGCTTTTGTTGAAAAGAAGATCTTTGTGGTTGATGATCAAAGTAGGGCTTTGAATAGCTAGTTTGTTTTTACATTGATTTGCGAGCCTCACAACCCGGTATGGATCAGAAAAGGGAGAGGGCTTCAGGGAGGACCTGCGTTTCTTTCTAGCTAGGAGTGGTGTTTTGGGTTTTACATGCCCGGGCATTTTACTTATGTGGATGATGGATAGCGAGGCGCCTCGGTTATATCGGTCGCTCCGGGGCTGATGGTTTGGTCGATATATGACTAGTTTATGCCCCATAGGGCGGAGAAACGCAGTGTTCAAGCATTTTAATCCACTCCGTGTGGACTGGCCCTGATGATCCAATGGTCACTCGAGCTCTGATCCTACGATATGGGCTAGATTATCTCGAAGCAGTAAGGATGATACCTCGCCTTGGTTCATGACGGAAATCCAATTTCCAAATATGACATCGTGTTGTTTTTATTGTATACCTATATATGGCAACATAGTGGTATGGGGCATTTATGCCATCTACGATTGATACTTATGATTGAAATTGTTTTTGAAACATATAAACACTAGTAATAATATTAAATGCTTTTGTTTTATTCGTATCAAGCATATTTTGGCCATTATAAGGTAAAACTCTATCCACCAGTGTGCGTTGCATTGTGTGATGGGAACTGAGTCTTATAATGGCTTCATTTTTGTAAAAAGCATTGTGATGTTTAAATGATTTACTTATTTTTAAAGCACTGGCAATCCAATGGAGTAAACCCGTTCCATGTTAGCGGCATGGTCCTGTGATTGGCCTTATTATTAAAATGAGTTAAGTAGATTTCTCATACCAGTCCCGTGACTGACTCGTAGTTTGTTTCACTTGCAAACTCAGGTGCCCCTATTTCTACACGGGCAGCCTTGTATTCAGGTTTTAGCAGGCTCTTTTTGGATAGCTGGAGCTGAAGCTGAATTCTATCACTTCTTTCTTTTTATGTTTTTCAGCTCCTATTGTACATATTATGTTTTGATTCTGCTGTAGACATTTTATGTAAAGCTGAACTATATTTTGTACTAAGTATGATCCTGTATACTGTGTAGCTCTGATGAATATGTTTTATCCAGTGCATTCTGTTGTAAATTATCTGGTGTATTTATATATTTTTGTTCTACTGTTATTATTCTATGTGTTATATTCCAAAGATTGCCCTTGCCATCGTGGAAAGGGGGTTTGGGGTCGTCACAAGCGATGTATGATAGGGTGGCCGTAGAGTCGAGTGGGAGTACGGGAGTTGATTTAGATGGTGTGGAGTCAAGAGAATATTCAAGCATTGTTTCAAGTGGTGATAATCTTGGTCGTGGGCACCGCATCAAGCTTCCCTCATCTCGTCTTCAAGGATATGTTACTGATACAGTTATGTGCAAGATAGACCCCCCCACATCGCATACTTCTTCTCCTACTCCACCTCGTTCCTTTGGTAAACCATTTTATATAGCTTGTTATGTGAATTATGACAAATTTTTTGTGAAACATTAGCATTTCTTAGCATCAATTTATCTCAAAAAGAGCATACTTCCTTCAAAGTGGTCGTACAGAAAGAAGGTTGACGTCAGGCAATGAAACAGGAGATTGATGCACTTATATGGAATGGAACATGGACATTAGAGGATTTGTCGTCTCGTAAGAAGGCTATTGGTAGTGTTTGGGTTTATGAAATAAAGCGACGTGTTAATGGTGATGTTGAGCATCTAAAGGGACGCTTGGTTGTGTATGGCAACTGACAGGTTGCTGGCATTGGCTATAATGAAACTTTCACTCCAGTTGCTAAGATGGGTATTGTTCATATTTTTCTTGTTGTTGATGTTGCTCGTAATTGGGCATTGCATCAGATGGATGTATGTAATGCTTTTCTTCATGGTAATTTAGAGGAAGAGGTCAATATGCAGCTTCTTCTGGGTTATAGTTGTTCCAACCCTGGGAAAGTGTGTCGGTTACGCAAGTCATTATATGGTTTACTTCAAGCTCCTCGATAGTGGTTTCCTTAATTATCTAGTGCTTTGCAGAAATTTGGTTTTATACAATCCTATGCTGATTATTCGTTATTTAGTTATTAGCATGATGAGGTTTCTTCACATGTACTAGTTTATGTGGATGATTTGATTATTGCGGTTCCTCGCATGATGTGATCTTGAGGTTCAAGCAACACTTGAGTACATGTTTTCATATGAAGGATCTTGGTGTGTTGAAATGTATTCTCTGTATTGAAGTAGCCCGTGGTGATGAGGGGTTGTTTCTTTCTCAGTGGAAATATGCTTTGGAAATATTGACAGAGACAGGTATGTTAGGTTGTAAATTTATTGATACACCAATGGAATGGAATCATCGGTTGGCTTATGCGGCGAATGATCCATATGAGCATCCAGAGTAATATAGGCGTTTGGTAAGGAGCTTGGTGTATATTTTTGTTACTCGACCTGAGTTGAGTTATTTTGTGACGACCGGGAATTTCGCTTGATCCGAATCAGTCGCTAAACCGATCAAGACTGTTCAAAACGCCTGATTGTTTTGAGAACACAACAAATTAGAACGCAGACGGAAGAACATTTCATTGTGTATTACAACAATTCATCAGATTACAAGAATATACAGAGTAAAAAATCAATATTACACATTCGATAAATACCAGAGATTACAATACATTACATAGCAGCGGAAAATAATACAAAATACAACTGAAGCAGATATACGGATGCAAAGCTTTCCGGATATCGTTCCAGCTGTAAACCAGGATCCTGTGAATATAAATCTGCAAAACCAAAACTACTAGCTGCCCGAGTCAAAATAAGGGCACCCAGAGTTTAGGTTAAAACAATAAACTCCAGGTCAGTCATGGGACTGGTGTGAGAACTAAAACTGTTATTAATCTTTATTTTAAAGTTCGGTAAATCAAGGGACCAATCCATATAACACGGAACGGGTTTCCTGCCAAGAATACCAGTGCATAAAACAAATAGCGCAATGCTAAATAAAGTAAAATGAAGCTGTTATAAGACGCAGGTCCCATCACACAATGCAACGCAAGCCGTAAAATAGGGTTTTACCTTATAACAACCAAAGAATGCTTGATACGCTAAAATTTCATGCTTTATTATTACTATAAGTGTATAGTGTCAAAACAATTTCAAATCATAAATATCAATCATAGACGGCATGGGTACCATATATCATGTCGCCATACTAGGCTCAACAATCAAAACTGCACTGTAACGTATTTGGAAATTGGATTTCCGTCTGTGAACCGAGGCAAAAGATAGTCCTCAACCGAATTCGAGACGCTATAGCCCGCCCCTCAGGCAAGTACTCAGTCAAGCCTTTGGATCATCAGGGCCGGTCCACCGATGTGGATTATTATGCCTGAACACTGCGTTTCCCCACCCTATGGGGTGTAAGTCTGGTCCATATGCCGACCAGAATGCATCGGCTGAAACCGATATAACCGAGGCGCCTCGCAATAGCAACAACCACATAAGTCAAACTCGTCAGGGCGTGTAAAACCACTGACGCCACTTCTAACTAGAAAGAAACGCATGTCCTCCCAGAGGTCCATCTCCCGTTTTTGGTTCACAACGGGGTGTGAGTCTCGCGAATCAACGCTACACAAAGCTATGCCACACAGGCGGTGCTTTGATCATCACCACAAGACTTTGCTTTTCAACAGAAGCCTTGATCAACTGCCACTTAGGCATGCCACACAGGCAATTCACTCCATGCGTTTGATATCCATCAATATATAACCTCTGAGCTCGTACGTCTCGGAGAAGGGCGTTAAGCAAGAGAATAAATTCTCCGCAGCCAGACAGATATATATTTAATAGAAATCAATCACACGGACTAAAATCCAATGTCAGACACATAGTCCATTTACAAGTTCGTTCTGGATCTGAACGAAACCGGAGGCACCTAGTACCCCGCATATCCATCGATCTCCAAGTACGTCTGGACGATCACCAACTAATTCCCTCCTTTTGGGTGTACAGCCCAATCGAGATCATCAGCAATCACCCAAATGATGTGAAGACTTCCGGTCTTCGACCACCGTCTTCATCTTCGACACCACGTCGAATCATTTATTCGGAATGGGATAAACCCGGTCTTTCTGAATAACTCGCGTATATAATAAACAAGTGTTACACAAACACAACATACGCCTCATTCCAATTCAGAATATTCTTTTGTTCAAATATTCTTATACTTTGGGAAAGGTTCCCATTAATTTTATCAAAGATAAATTCTTTAAATTTATTCTTTAATATTCTTTGAATATCAATTCAAACTAGTCGGGATTAGCGAACCACACCGGAGTAATCATTTATTTATTTCCCAATCCCCACCTATTCATCCCCTGAAGAAAAACTGGTAATACATGTTATCTAACACCACAGTGTTATCGGTAAATTCAATTACCATTCCACGTTCAAATCTAATTAAAGATTTAACTATCGCCTGGAGTAAAACTGGTGATACTCCATTCTCGATCTTTTCAATCTAATTAAAGATTCATTAAAACTTCACTTAGTTTTAATCCTTAACTGGGTTAAAGAATCAGTTTCATTTAAAACACGGTTCACGATAAACCCAAAATCACATTCCATTAATTATCGGGTTAAAGAACAAGTGTTATTTAAAACACTGTTCACGATAAACCCAAAAATCAATACCAATTCAATTCCAATTAAATATTATTTAATTGGTACACTTCATTAAATCTAAATAAAAAGATTTAATCTTTTTCTCAACTCAGTTCAAGAACAGTGTTAATAAAGACACCATTCACGACAAACCCAAATCACATTTGATATTAAATACAAGGCTCTGAATAGAAAATATATCGGCTTATATTCAATATCAAATTCTATGACCAAAAAATATCGTATTGGAAATAACGATATAAATATATCTTTCAAATTTCCATAACAACATCTGTATAATCACGAAATCCAAGATCAAAATATTCCAAAGACAATTTCGATTCAAATCCATTCCAATTCAATTATTGGAAATTCTGGTTATTTTCAAAACCATTTCAAATCCAATCTATTTATTTTAAAAATAAATAAATTATTATTCTAGTTCAAAACTAGTTCATTTCGATAAAAATCTATTTTTATCTTTTCAAATATGGAGTTTTTCATCCCAATTCTTCACAAATCATTTCTTATGATTTTACATAAATTATTAATATTTTTAATAATTTTCTCAAGGCCCGTACAGTCGATTTCCATCAACGGCCATCGAACTGCAGTTACAGCGACCTTTTCCAAATTTGATTTGGACATAATTCCAAATCCAACCGTTAGATTTCAAATTTCTAATATTCTTTAGAAATCTCTTTTCGATACGAACCCAACAGTTCCGGTTTTAGGAGAATCCGACGGTCGGATCTACTGCAATGTCCATTCGAAGTCAATGGTCGAAATTCACGAACTGCCGCAACGCGTTCTATTCAGGCCATTATATTATATATATATATATATAATATATACTTCGTCGATTTCAATTCAAAACGTGCTTTATAAATCGTTTTTAATTCATTTTCAAAACGGTTTCAACTTCATATTCAATTTCAAATCAAAATTGAATATTCCAATATAAATTCGTTTTAAATTCATTTCAAATCGATTTCCATTCAACTTCAATTCAGTTTCAATTTAATTCGAATTTCCATTCGTTTCAATTTAATTCGAATTTCAATTCTATTCAATATAATTCGAATTTCGATTATTTTCAATATAATTCAAATTTCGAAAGCACTTTCAATATACATTGAAAATTGAATAAAATCGATATAAATATCGTTCACGTCAAAATGGCGTCAATCTAATCAACACGGCTTCATATATTTCTATTTTCAAATATTCTATTTCAAATATTTCTTTTTCCAATATTTCTATTTCCAAACTGGAATGAGGCCCAATCAATTACCATATAATGTTAATTATGTGGATTTTTAAAATACATGTACAAAATAACAACGCTAAATAATCAACCATCATCCAGAGTGCGTTCTACACCGTATAAGCATCAAATATAAATATTCAACGCTCATAACAGTCTGTCAATCAATCGATCGACATACAACTAATTATTGGGATTAGTGTATGTCATCTATCATCCTAATACCCGTGTGGGGTTTCAAACAATCAAACACATATTTTATTTGTGTAGTTGGGCGATATGTAAAATTTGTCGTCCCAATCAATATCAATCAAATCAGTGTATATAAACAAATCTCCGATTTGTTTATAAATATTTATTTTAAATACACGTTAAAAAATCTATTTTTAACTATAAAATATTTTATTTCATTTCACATCACATCCCACAATCAATTACACATCAAAATCAAACAAACAAGCATACAAGCCGTCCATGGTCTGTGGACGACGGGTGTCGGGTGCTACTAAACACCGTCAGCATCCTAGTATATATTATTAACTAGAAAACAAAATTAAAAGGTGAGAAGTTCTCACCGACTAGCTAAATCCAACTCCGCGACTCTTCATATGTAGGAGTCATGGTTGTTCTCGCCTTTTTGTCACTTTCGTTGTCCGTAGCCACTACATATATAAAAATCCCATTTTTATATTGTTGCTATGTATATAAAAATCATATTTTTATATTGTTGCTATGTATATAAAAATCACATTTTAATAATCCCCTATATGGATAAACATTCTATTTTTACACCGTTACTATATAGATAAAAATTCTATTTTTATAACGGTGTTCATATAATAAAGATTATATTTTTATCATGTTATTCTTTATATAAAGATTTCACCTTTTCAAATACAAAGATTTCGCCTTTTTATTTCATCACTATAAAAATCACATTTTTATTTCAATGTATATATAATAAAAATCATATTTTTATTTCGCTACATATATAAAGATGATATTTTTACTATCAATATAATATAAAAATCATATCTTTACATTGCTACTACTATAAAGATCACATCTTTATTACTCTACATTATATAAAATCATATTTTTATTCTTTTAAAAATATAAAAATCATATTTTTAAATCTTCACATCTAATAAAAATATCGCCTTTAACATTATTAAAAATCATTTCTTTAAAATGTCGCTGTTTTTATAAAATCATACTTTACATCTTCTATATAAAAAATCAGGTTTTTATCTCTATAAAAATCAGATTTTTATCTCGCCTAAAAAAATCAGTTTTAACATAGAAATCGAAATCATAGAAGCTCACCGTGTTCATTGGAGGAGGGGGCGAGGTCGCAGCGCCTCTGACCATCGACGGATGCAGTGGGGCTTTGGGGAAGTATGAGCGAAGGAGAACGAGGGGGGCTCGAAGATGAGGGCGCGGTGGCTAGGGACTCACCGGAGATGGGGTGTGTGACGGCCGGAAATTTCGCTCAATCCGAATCAGTTGTTAAACCGATCTAGACCGTTCGAAACCCCTGATCGTTTTGAGCACAGGACAAATTAGAACACAAACGGGAGAACATTTCATTGTTATTACAACAATTCCATCAGATACAAGAATATACAGAGTATAAGGAATAAATTACATTCGATAAATATTAGAGATTACAATAAATTACATTGCAGCGGAAAAATAATACAAAGCACAACTGAAGGTGATATATGGATACAGAGCTTTCCGGATATCATTCCAGCTGTAAACTAGGATCCTGTGAATATAAATCTGCAAAACCAAAACTACCAGCTGCCCGTGCGGGAAATAGGGGCACCCAGAGTTTAGGTTAAAACAATAAACTCCGGGTCAGTCATGTGATTGGTGTGAGAACTAAAACAGTTATTTAATTCAATTTTAAAAGAGAGTAATTCAAGGGACCACGCCTATAACACGGAACGGGTTTCCTCCCAAGAATACCATTGCATATCAATAAACAACGCAATGTTTTTCGAAAAATGAAGCTATTATAAGACCCAGGTCCCATCACACAATGCAACGCAAGCCGGAGGATAGGGTTTTCCCTTATAATTGCCAAACATGCTTGGTACGTTTAAAACAAATCATTTGATACTATAATAAGGGTATAGTGTCAAAACATTTCAATCATAAATATAAATCATAGACGGCATGGGTACCATATATCATGTCGCCATACTAGTTCTACAATTAAAACCGCAATACACGTATTGGAAATTGGATTTCCTTCTTGAGTCGAGGCAAGGGGCAAGTTCCTCTTCGCGTTCGAGACACTCTAGCAAATGCCTTAGGACTACACACTTGGGCAATCCTGGATCTTCAGGGCCGGTCCTCACTTACGTTAGAGGATTATTTATTCCTGAACACACGTTTCCCAGTCCTTACAGACCTATAATCGAGGCGCCTCTCATTCCAACAACCACATAGGTGAAAAGTATATAAATGTCAGGGCTGGTAAGTCACTGACACCACCAAAGCTAGAAAGAAACGTCGTGCTCTCCCTATAGTCCGTATCCCGTTTTTGACTCATACCGAGTTGTGAGGCTCGCGAATTCACGTTATACACAAAGCTGCCACATAGGCTGTGCTTTGATCATCAACCACAAAACTTTGCTTTTCAACAGAAGCCTTGATCATTGCATCTCAGCGTGCCACACAGGCAATTCATGCCGTGCGATTGATATCTATCGATATATAACCTCTAAGCTCGTACGTCTCAAAGAAGGGCGTTAAGCAAGAGAATAAATTCTCTGCCGCCAAACAGATATATATTTAATAGAAATCAATCAACACAGAATAAAACCCAATGTCAGACACACAATCCATTTACAAGTCCGTTCTGGGTCTGAACGAGACCGGAGGCACTTTCCTCGCATATCCATCCATCTCCAAGTACGTCTGGACGACCACCAACTATTTCCATCCTCTTGGGTGTACTGCCCAATCAGGATCGTCAGTAATTACCCAAACGATGTGAAGACTTCCGGTCTTCAACCACCGTCTTCATCTTCGAATTATCGTCGAATCGGTTATTCAGAATGGGTGTAAACCCGGCCTTTCCGAACAACCCGCGTATATTAAAAACAAATGTTACACAAACACAACATACGCCTCATTCCAATTCAGATTATTCTTTTATTCACAAAATCACATTTTTAGGGAAAGGTTCCCATTAATTTTATCCAAGATAAATTCTTTAAAATTTATCCTTTAATCTTCCTTTGGATGTCATTTCAAACCAGATTATGGTTTTCTAAACTAGTCGAGATTAGCGAACCACACCGAAGTAATTATCTATTTTATTTCCCAATCCCAACCTATTCATCCCATGAAGCAAAACTGGTAATACTCCATATCTGACACCGTGGTGTTATCGGTAAATTTAATTACCATTTCACGTTCAAATCTAATTAAAGATTTAACTATCGCTTTGGAGCAAAACTGGCGATACTCCATTCTCGCTCATTTCTAAATTTGATAATTTAGATTATAGATTTACATTTCAATCTAATTGCAGATTCGTTAAAAACTCCTTTTACAGGGTTAAAGAACTAGGTGTTATTTAAAACACGGTTCACGACAAACCCAAATCACATTCTATTTATCGTCGGGTTAAAGAACTAGTGTTGTTTAAAACACAGTTCACGATAAACCCACAAATCCATTCTAGTTCAATTTAATTCAAATATATTAGGAATTCCGATTATTTAAAACCCCTTTTTATAAATCGGGTTTTAAATTTAGTTAGAACTAGTTCATTTTGATAAAAATCTATTTTTATCTTTTCAAATATGGAGTTTTTCACCCCAATTTTTCCCAAATCATTTCTTATGATTTTACACAAATTATTGATATTTTTAATAATTTTATCAAGGCCCGTACAGTCGATTTCCATCAACGGCCATCGAACTGCACTTATAGCGACCTTTTTCAAATTTGATTTGGACGTATCTCCAAATCCAACCGTTAGATTTTGAATTTCAAATATTCGTTAGAAAGTCCTTTTCGATACGAACCCAACGGTTCTGGTTTTAGGAGAATCCGACGGTCGGATCTCCCGTAATGTCTGTTTGAAATAAATGGTCGAAATTCACGAACTGCCGCGGCGCGGCGCGTTCTATTCAGGCCATTATATTATATATATAATTTATATAATATATATTTCGTCGATTACTATTCAAAACGGATTTTATAAATAGTTTTGAATTCGTTTCAAAAACAATTTCAACCTTTGTTTCAAATTCAAATCCAAAATTGAATTTTTCTATTATAAATCCTTTTTATTCTCATTTCTATTTGATTTCAATTCAAATCGATTTCAATTCGATTCGAATCCATTTTCTTTTCAGTTGAATTCGATTCGAATTCGTTTACCTTTCAATTTAATTCGATATCGTTTTCTATTCAATTCAATTCGAAATCGTTTTATATTCAATTCATTTCGAAATCGTTTTCAATTCAATTCATTGCGAAATCGCTTTATATTCAATTCATTTCGAAATCGTTTTATATTCAATTCAAATTCAAATTCGTTATATATTCAATTCATTTCGAAATCGTTTTATATTCAATTCATTTCGAAATCATTTTATATTCAATTCATTTCGAAATCGTTTTCAATTCAATTCATTTCGAAATCGTTATATATTCAATTTAAATCAAATTCGTTATATATTCAATTCATTTCGAAATCGTTTTCAATTCAATTCATTTTGAAATCACCTTTCAACATTCATTTTAAAATGAATAAAATCGATATAAATATCGTTCACGTCAAAATGGCGTTAATCTAATCAACACGGCTTCATATATTTCTATTCTATTCAACAAATGAATATTTATTTTTGTCAACACACGACTAATCTCAACGAATGAGTACTGTCCACGTGTGACTATTTTTGTTAAATTATTTCGTTCAACACATGACTAATCTCAACGGATGAGTACAGTCAACACATGAACCTTTATTTTATATTGATAAAGATGTAAATTTTATTATTAAAATATTTCGTTCAACACATGACTAATCTCAACGGATGAGTACAGTCAACACATGAACCTTTATTTTATAATATTCTTTATTTTCTAAATTGGAATGAGGCCCAATCAATCACCATATAATGTTAATTACATGGATTTTCACACATCACACTTATATAATAGCATTGAAAAATAATCAACCATCAACCAAAGTGCACTACACTGTATAAGCATCAAATATAGATGTCTAACGCTTATAACAGCCTGTCAATCAATCGATCGACATATTTAATCAATCAGGATGAGTGAACTTCAAATTTCATCCCAACACCCGTGTGGGGTTTCAAACAATCAAACACACATTTTAGTTGTGCAGTCGGGCGATGTGTAAAATTTATCGTCCCAATCAATGTCATTCAAATAGGTGTACATAAACAAACCGTCCGGTTTGTAAATGAATATTTATTTATTCGCATTCACTATATTCATATTCACGTTAAAAATTATATTTTTAACGATAAAACATTTTATTTTAACATATGAATTTCTATTCAGTTCATTCTTTAAATAAAATGATATTTTTATTTTTCTAACTCATTTTAGAAAATTTCGGCGGCATAACGGCACGATACTAGAAACGGGACGAGGCCTAGCCTTATCCCCGGTCTAGTGAAGGCCCACGCCATTCACACATCAATCAAAATCACCAAACAACCAAATTCAAATCAAATCATCTAACTAATCTATGCAACCAAACAAACAAGTCCATGGTCTGTGGACGATTGTGTCGGGTGCTACTAAGCACCGTCTGCATCCTAGTATATATATATATATATATTACTAGAAAAAGAAATTGAAAGGTGAGAAATTCTCACCGATAGCTATCCTAACTTCACGGCACTTCATTGATAGAAATCTTCAACGTTCTCGCCTTTTTTTCATCTTCGTTACTGTAGCCACTACATATGTAAAAATCGAATTTTTACTTCGCTATTCAATATATAAAAATCGAATTTTTACTATCACGCTATATGGATAAAAATTCTATTTTTACCACGATACTATATTGATAAAAATTATATTTTTACATCGTTAACGTCTATATAAAGATCTCGCCTTTTCAACTATAAAGATTTCTCCTTTTCAAATATAAAGATTTCGCCTTTTCAAATATAAAGATTTCTCCTTTTCAAATATAAAGATTTCTCCTTTTCAAATATAAAGATTTCGCCTTTTCAAATATTAAGATTTCGCCTTTTCAAATATAAAGATTTCGCCTTCATAAATATAAAGATTTTGCCTTTATAAAAATAAAGATTTCGCCTTTATAAAATTAAAGATTTTGCCTTTATAAAAATAAAGATTTCGCCTTTTCAATTTCAAAAATCTAATATTTTCTATTTCTAAAAATCGAATCTTTTCTATTTCTACCGTATAAAGATCCCATTTTTATTATCTATATAATATGAAAATTATATTTTTAACTTCTACATATAATAAAAATTATATTTTTATAAATCTACAATATAAAAGATTATATTTTTATAACTCTAAACACATTTAAAGCTGAAATTAAAGTAAAACAATTGTAAATCTATATAAAAACTCACTTATTTACGGATCTAAGCTTCGGGGGTGAGTCGTCGGGTGCTGCTGGTGCCGAGGAAGTCGCGGTGGTGGTCGGCTGGGCTGTCGGAGGTCGGGGTTTGGGCCAAGGGGGGTGCGGGTTCGGGTCTAGGGGGGTGCAGCAGGCGAAGATGGGGCCAGGGGGGTCGCGGCGTCGATGTAGGCGGTCGGAGGTCAGGGTTTCAGAAGAGGAGGGAGTGGAGAACGAGGGGAGGGCTGCGCGCGTTCTAAAGGGAGGAGGGGGTGGCCTTTGCCGTCGCAGGTGGTCGGTCTGGCAGTGGGGCCCTCGGGAGTGGGCGGCGCGATCTGATTTGGGTGGGGGGCTCGGATTTGGGTGATGCGCGCGAGGGTTCGAAGAGAGGACGGGAGAGCGAGAGTAGAGGGAGGAGAAGGTGAGGGGGGGTGCGCCTGTGGAGGCGCTGCGATGGGGGGCCCCGCGACAGTGGAAGCGGCAGCTTCCTCCCCCCGTGGATCCCTTTTTTTTTTTTGAAACTGAAATGGTCAACGGGGAATAGGAAGAGAGATAGAAAAAGGGGGGCCAACATATTAATTAATATAATTTATTATTTTTCTTCTATAAAAAGTAGGGTTTTTATTCGAACTCGAAATCGAACCTACCGACTGTCGTCTCTAGCGTATTACCCCCATTTCGAACACAATGGGATATGTATCGTAAGCTGGTTTGATCGTCTCGATCAGTTTTCGTCAAAATCAACATATAACTCTATATATTGAATTTAAACGCGCATTTCAATTTACTGGGGTCACATACGAACTCTATAAATTCCTGAAAAATATTTTCTAGCTTCGTATTGACGATACGGTCTTAACAAAACTAGTTTCGTCGAATTCTGAGACCGTTAGAAAAATGGCCATTTTCCGGTCGATTAAAATCAACTGAAGCTGGTCAAACGCGTTTTCCTTTGCCACGCTCACATATTGATTCGAAAAATTACGAAATTTGGAATCTAGCAATAATTTGACACTGCGGATCCAACAAAAGTGGTTTCGTCGAAATGCGAGGTCATTTGCAAAATTTCCATTTTTAAGGGCCTGAATTCCATGGCGACTATTCAGAATTTTCAACTGGACATATCTTTTGATTCCCGCTAAGAAATCTTGATTTTTCGAATTCGTTGGGAAGATACTATCAATTAATTCCTAATGTTTTTGGTTTCACTAAAATCCGGATTGTTTTGCACCCGGTACATTCAATTGAAGTTTGTAATCGAATTATCGAACTACCGCGCCATTTCTATTTCTTTTATAATTATATATATTTATATTCTAACGACGACGCGTATAAATATATACGTTCGAATTATATTCAAAATAAATTTTCTCGTCGATTTTATTTAAAATAATCTATTTTAAATATTTGAAATTCGCTAAAATTGCCAAAATAAAAATTTTAAACTGGCTCAAAATTTCCGGGTTATTACAATCTCCCCCACTTAAAACTTTTCGTCCCCGAAAAGGAACAAAGTCGAAAGTGGTTTGATCAATCAACTCCACGTTCGATCTGGCTTCCATTCTCCAACTTTTCAGTTTCTGAGAATTTTCAAAATTTCAAAAATTTGGCTAACACCCTAAATTTTCGAAAAATTTCGCCATAACCTCCCCTGCACCGTGAGCCACGGGAAAATCCCGAAATTGCCATAAAGGCCTTCTGATCTCAAAAAGAAAAAGAAAAAGCCAAGCGGCTAGCCAATAGGCTCATAAAATCATCATCACCCAAACAAAACAGTAAATTATGTAGTAAACATGAGCCGTCTTAGCTCAGTTGGTAGAGCGCACGGCTTTTAACATTCTCTGCTCTAGCCTCCTTGCTATGACATGTTCAATGTAAGTATATGTATATGCAAGCAAATGCGACCAATTTTCAATATAGTTCAATATTTGGTTCAATTAGGCTAAATGGTTCAAAATTATCAAACAAATAAACAAACAACACAATCATCAATCAATTAGTGAATTAACGTTTCAAATTCATAAACTTTGATACATATATAGAAAATCATGTTTTTGATGCCAATTCACAACAAAGTGTTCTAGTTATATTGGTTTTGGTTCTCACACCAGTCTAATGGAAGTATATAGAAATCACACCTTCGAAACACGAACATAAATATTGATGATGCAATGTCATTATCAACATCATCTCCGAGCGACTAGAGTGTAATTCTATATCTATCTAATATATTAAAACTTCGAATATACGTTCATGACGCGTATATGCAAAATCTTTATATATTGGAATGTCCATATTCAAAATAAATAAATAATCAAATACGTAGAATTGATTTAAATTTTCAAAACAAAAATTGTTTTCATTTGAAAAATATACTCTTCACACCCGTTCTAGGATTCTACTGATCCTATCTCTAACGAGTCATTCTAATTGGATATTACAAATCCAATATCTGATGAATTCTTTCGTATGGTTCTAACGTGTCTTGTTCTCGAGCTCTATAAACCAAAGCTCTGATACCAAATGTGATGGCCGGAAATTTCGCTCGATCCGAATCAGTTGTTAAACCGATCTAGACCGTTCGAAACCCCTGATCATTTTGAGAACAGGACAAATCAGAACACAAACGGGAGAACATTTCATTGTTATTACAACAATTCCATCAGATACAAAAATATACAGAGTATAATGAATAAATTACATTCGATAAATATCAGAGATTACAATAAATTACATAGCAGAGGAAAAATAATACAAAGCACAACTGAAGGTGATATACGGATACAGAGCTTTCCGGATATCATTCCAGCTGTAAACCAGGATCCTGTGAATATAAATCTGCAAAACCAAAACTACCAGCTGCCCGTGCGGGAAATAGGGGCACCCAGAGTTTAGGTTAAAACAATAAACTCCAGGTTAGTCATGTGACTGGTGTGAGAACTAAAACAGTTATTTAATTCAATTTTAAAAGAGAGTAATTCAAGGGACCACGCCGTATAACACGGAACGGGTTTCCTCCCAAGAATACCAGTGCATATCAATAAACAACGCAATGCTTTTTCGAAAAATGAAGCTATTATAAGACCCAGGTCCCATCACACAATGCAACGCAAGCCGTAGGATATGGTTTTCCCTTAAAATAGCCAAACATGCTTGGTACGTTTAAAACAAATCATTTGATACTATAATAAGGGTATAGTGTCAAAACATTTCAATCATAAATATAAATCATAGACGGCATGGGTACCATATATCATGTCGCCATACTAGTTCTACAATTAAAACTGCAATACACGTATTGGAAATTGGAATTCCGTCATGAGTCGAGGCAAGGGGCAAGCTCCTCTCCGCGTTTGAGACACTCTAGCAAATGCCTCAGGACTACACACTTAGGCAATCCTGGATCTTCAGGGTCGGTCCTCACTTACGTTAGAGGATTATTTATTCCTGAACACACGTTTCCCAGTCCTTACAGACCTATAATCGAGGCGCCTCGCATTCCAACAACCACATAGGTGAAAAGTATATAAATGTCAGGGCTGGTAAGTCACTGACACCACCAAAGCTAGAAAGAAACGCCGTGCTCTCCCTGTAGTCCGTATCCCGTTTTTGACTCATACCGAGTTGTGAGGCTCGCGAATTCACATTATACACAAAGCTACCACGTAGGCTGTGCTTTGATCATCAACCACAATACTTTGCTTTTCAACAGAAGCCTTGATCATTGCATCTCAGCGTGCCACACAGGCAATTCATGCCGTGCGATTGATATCTATCGATATATAACCTCTAAGCTCGTACGTCTAAGAGAAGGGCGTTAAGCAAGAGAATAAATTCTCCTCCGCCGAACAGATATATATTTAACAGAAATCAATCAACACAGAATAAAACCCAATGTCAGACACACAATCCATTTACAAGTCCGTTCTGGGTCTGAACGAGACCGGAGGCACTTTCCTCGCATATCCTTCCATCTCCAAGTACGTCTGGACGACCACCAACTATTTCCATCCTCTTGGGTGTACTGCCCAATCAGGTCATCAGTAATTACCCAAACGATGTGAAGACTTCCGGTCTTCAACCACCGTCTTCATCTTCGACTTATCGTCGAATCGGTTATTCAGAATGGGTGTAAACCCGGCCTTTCCGAACAACCCGCGTATATTAAAAACAAATGTTACACAAACACAACATACGCCTCATTCCAATTCAGATTATTCTTTTATTCAAAAAATCACATTTTTAGGGAAAGGTTCCCATTAATTTTATCCAAGATAAATTCTTTAAAATTTATCCTTTAATCTTCCTTTGGATGTCATTTCAAACTAGATTATGGTTTTCTAAACTAGTCGAGATTAGCGAACCACACCGAAGTAATTATCTATTTTATTTCCCAATCCCAACCTATTCATCCCAAGAAGCAAAACTGGTAATACTCCATATCTGACACCGTGGTGTTATCAGTAAATTTAATTACCATTTCACGTTCAAATCTAATTAAAGATTTAACTATCGCTTTGGAGCAAAACTGGCGATACTCCATTCTCGCTCATTTCTAAATTTGATAATTTAGATTATAGATTTACATTTCAATCTAATTGCAGATTCGTTAAAAACTCCTTTTACTGGGTTAAAGAACTAGGTGTTATTTAAAAAACAGTTCATGACAAACCCAAATCACATTCTATTTATCGTCTGGTTAAAGAACTAGTGTTGTTTAAAACACAGTTCACGATAAACCCACAAATCCATTCTAGTTCAATTTAATTCAAATATATTAGGAATTCCGATTATTTAAAACCCCTTTTTAAATCTAATTTATTTATTTAAAAACAAATCGGGTTTTAAATTTAGTTCAAACTAGTTCATTTTGATAAAAATCTATTTTTATCTTTTCAAATATGGAGTTTTTCAACCTAATTTTTCCCAAATCATTTCTTATGATTTTACACAAATTATTGATATTTTTAATAATTTTATCAAGGCCAGTACAGTCGATTTCTATCAACGGCCATCGAACTGCACTTATAGCGACCTTTTTCAAATTTGATTTGGATGTATCTCCAAATACAACCGTTAGATTTTGAATTTCAAATATTCGTTAGAAATTCCTTTTCGATACAAACCCAACGGTTCCGGTTTTTGGAGAATCCGACGGTCGGATCTCCCGTAATGTCCGTTTGAAATAAATGGTCGAAATTCACGAACTGCCGCGGCGCGGCGCGTTCTATTCAGGCCATTATATTATATATATAATATATATTTCGTAGATTACTATTCAAAACGGATTTTTTAAATAGTTTTGAATTCGTTTCAAAAACAATTTCAACCTTTATTTCAAATTCAAATCCAAAATTGAATTTTCTATTATAAATCCTTTTTATTTTCATTTTTATTTGATTTCAATTCAAATCGATTTTAATTCGATTCGAATCCATTTTCTTTTCAATTCAACTCGATTCGAATTCGTTTTCCTTTCAATTTAATTTGATATCATTTTCTATTCAATTCAATTCGAAATCGTTTTATATTCAATTCATTTCGAAATCGTTTTCAATTCAATTCATTTCGAAATCGTTTTATATTCAATTCATTTCGAAATCGTTTTATATTCAATTCAAATTCAAATTCGTTATATATTCAATTCATTTCGAAATCGTTTTATATTCAATTCATTTCGAAATCATTTTATATTCAATTCATTTCGAAATCGTTTTCAATTCAATTCATTTCGAAATCGTTATATATTCAATTCAAATCAAATTCGTTATATATTCAATTCATTTCGAAATCGTTGTCAATTCAATTCATTTCAAAATCACCTTTCAATATTCATTTTAAAATGAATAAAATCGATATAAATATCGTTCACGTCAAAACGGCGTTAATCTAATCAACACGGCTTCATATATTTCTATTCTATTCAACAAATGAATATTTATTTTTGTCAACACACGACTAATCTCAACTAATGAGTACTATCCACGTGTGACTATTTTTGTTAAATTATTTCGTTTAACACATGACCAATCTCAACGGATGAGTACAGTCAACACATGAACCTTTATTTTATATTGATAAAGATGTAAATTTTATTATTAAAATATTCCGTTCAACACATGACTAATCTCAACGGATGAGTACAGTCAACACATGAACCTTTATTTTATAATATTCTTTATTTTCTAAATTGGAATGAGGCCCAATCAATCACCATATAATGTTAATTACATGGATTTTCACACATCACACTTATATAATAGCATTGAAAAATAATCAACCATCAACCAAAGTGCACTACACTGTATAAGCATCAAATATAGATGTCTAACGCTTATAACAGCCTGTCAATCAATCGATCGACATATTTAATCAATCAGGATGAGTGAACTTCAAATTTCATCCCAACACCCGTGTGGGGTTTCAAACAATCAAACACACATTTTAGTTGTGCAGTCGGGCGATGTGTAAAATTTATCGTCCCAATCAATGTCATTCAAATAGGTGTACATAAACAAACCGTCCGGTTTGTAAATGAATATTTATTTATTCGCATTCACTATATTCATATTCACGTTAAAAATTATATTTTTAACGATAAAACATTTTATTTTAACATATGAATTTCTATTCAGTTCATTCTTTAAATAAAATGATATTTTTATTTTTCTAACTCATTTTAGAAAATTTCGGCGGCATAACGGCACGATACTAGAAACGGGACGAGGCCTAGCCTTATCCCCGGTCTAGTGAAGGCCCACGCCATTCACACATCAATCAAAATCACCAAACAACCAAATTCAAATCAAATCATCTAACTAATCTATGCAACCAAACAAACAAGTCCATGGTCTGTGGACGATTGTGTCGGGTGCTACTAAGCACCGTCTGCATCCTAGTATATATATATTACTAGAAAAAGAAATTGAAAGGTGAGAAATTCTCACCGATAGCTATCCTAACTTCACGGCACTTCATTGATAGAAATCTTCAACGTTCTCGCCTTTTTGTCATCTTCGTTACTGTAGCCACTACATATGTAAAAATCGAATTTTTACTTCGCTATTCAATATATAAAAATCGAATTTTTACTATCATGCTATATGGATAAAAATTCCATTTTTACCACGATACTATATAGATAAAAATTATATTTTTACATCGTTATCGTCTATATAAAGATCTCGCCTTTTCAACTATAAAGATTTCTCCTTTTCAAATATAAAGATTTCGCCTTTTCAAATATAAAGATTTCTCCTTCTCAAATATAAAGATTTCTCCTTTTCAAATATAAAGATTTCGCCTTTTCAAATATAAAGATTTCGCCGATTTCGCCTTTATAAATATAAAGATTTCGCCTTTATAAAAATAAAGATTTCGCCTTTATAAAAATAAAGATTTCGCCTTTTCAATTTCGAAAATCTAATATTTTCTATTTCTAAAAATCTAATCTTTTCTATTTCTACCGTATAAAGATCCCATTTTTATTATCTATATAATATGAAAATTATATTTTTAACTTTTACATATAATAAAAATTATATTTTTATAACTCTACAATATAAAAGATTATATTTTTATAACTCTAAACACATTTAAAGCTGAAATTAAAGTAAAACATTGTAAATATATATAAAAACTTACTTATTTACGGATCTAGGCTTCGGGGGTGAGTCGTCGGGTGTTGCTGGTGCCGAGGAAGTCGCGGTGGTGGTCGGCTGGGCTGTCGGAGGTCGGGGTTTGGGCCAAGGGGGTTGCGGGTTCGGGTCTAGGGGGTGCAGCAGGCGAAGATGGGGCCAGGGGGGTCGCGGCGTTGATGTAGGCGGTCCGAGGTCGGGGTTTCAGAAGAGGAGGGAGTGGAGAACGAGGGGAGGGCTGCGCACGTTCTACAGGGAGGAGGGGGTGGCCTTTGCCGTCGCAGGTGGTCGGTCTGGCAGTGGGGCCCTCGGGAGTGGGCGGCGCGATCTGATTTGGGTGGGGGGGCTCGGATTTGGGTGCTGCGCGCGAGGGTTCGAAGAGAGGACGGGAGAACGAGAGTAGAGGGAGGAGAAGGTGAGGGGGCGTGCGCCTGAGGAGGCGCTGCGATGGGGGGCCCCGCGACAGTGGAAGCGGCGGCTTCCTCCCCCCTTCGATCCCCTTTTTTTTTTTTTTTTGAAACTGAATTGGTCAACGGGGAATAGGAAGAGAGATAGAAAAAGGGGGGCCAACATATTAATTAATATAATTTATTATTTTTCTTCTATAAAAAGTAGGGTTTTTATTCGAACTCGAAATCGAACTTACCGGCTGTCGTCCCTAGCGTATTACCCCCATTTCGAACACAATGGGATATGTATCGTAAGCTGGTTTGATCGTCTCGATCAGTTTTCGTCAAAATCAACATATCACTCTATATATTGAATTTAAACGCGCATTTCAATTTACTGGGGTCACATACGAACTCTATAAATTCCCAAAAAATATTTTCTAGCTTCGTATTGACGATACGGTCTTAACAAAACTAGTTTCGTCGAATTCTGAGACCATTAGAAAAATGGCCATTTTCCAGTCGATTAAAATCAACTGAAACTGGTCAAACGCGTTTTCCTTTGCCACGCTCACATATTGATTCGAAAAATTACGAAATTTGGAATCTAGAAATAATTTGACACTGCGGATCCAACAAAAGTGGTTTCGTCGAAATCCGAGGTCGTTTGCAAAATTTCCATTTTTAAGGGCCTGAATTCCATAGCGACTATTCAGAATTTTCAACTGGACATATCTTTTTATTCCCGCTATGAAATCTTGATTTTTCGGATTCGTTGGGAAGATACTATCAACTAGATCCTAATGTTTTTGGTTTCACTAAAATCCGGATTGTTTTGCACCCGGTACGTTCAATTGAAGTTTGAAATCGAATTATCGAACTACCGCGTCATTTCTATTCCTTTTATAATTATATATATTTATATTCTAACGACGACGCGTATAAATAAATACGTTCGAATTATATTCAAAAAAAAAAATCTCGTCGATTTTATTTCAAATAATCTATTTTAAATATTCGAAATTCGCTAAAATTGTCAAAATAAAAATTTTAAACTGGCTCAGAATTTCCGTGTTATTACAGGGTGGCTCAGGTGATGGCTGCGGTGGAGTTTTAGGGGGGGTTTGGTCGAATAGGGGGGAAGTTGACGGGTTCTTGCGAGGGGATGGAGAGGAAGTAAGCATCAGAGGGGAAGAAGGGGAGGCGTTGGAGGGGAGTGCGGCGCCAGGGGAGTTCGTCGGCGGCGAGAGTGGGAGGGGGGCGCGATCACCAGATCTTTTTTTTCTCTTTTTTTTTCAACTGAATCGAGAAATGAATGAGGGGTGAGGGATAGAGAATAAAGGCGTTGACCATTATATAATTATATATTTAATTATCTTCAATTTAATTTCCAAAAAGTAATTTTTATTTTTGACCTCGAAACGAGACCCACCGCCTGTCGTCCATAGCTAATTACCCCCATTCCGAACACAATGGGATATATATCATAAGCTGATTCGATCGTTTCGATCAGTTTTCGTCAAAATCAACATATAACTCTATATATTGAATTTGAACGCGCATTTCAATTTACTGGGGTCACATACTAACTCGAAAAATTACAAAAAAATATTTTCTAGCTTCGTATTGACGATACTGTCCGAACAAAACTAATTTCGTCGAATTCTGAGACCGTTCGAAAAATGGCCATTTCCAGTCGATTAAAATCAACTGAAACTGGTCAAACGCATTTTCCTTTGCCACGCTCACATATTGATTCGAAAAATTACGAAATTTGAAACCTAGCAATAACTTGACATCACAGATCCAAAAAAAGAGGTTTCGTCGAAATCCGAGGTTGTTTGCAAAATGGCTATTTTTGAGGGCCGACATTCCATAGCGACTATCCTGAATTTTCAACTGGACATATCTTTTGATTCCCGCTATGAAATTTCGATTTTTCAGATTCGTTAGAAAAATATTCTCAATTAGATTCTATTATTTTTGTTTTCACTAAAATCCTGTTTATTTTGCACCCGGTATATTCATTTGAACTTTAAAATCTAATTTTCGAACTACCGCGCCATTTTCAATTCCTTTTATATATATAAATAAATATTTATATTCTAACGACGACGTATATAAATATATACGTTCTATTCAATTAAAAATAAATTTCTCGTCGATATTATTTAAAATAATTCATTTTAAATAATCAAAATTCGCTAAAATTGCCAAAATAAAAATTTTAAACTGGCTCGGATTTTTCGGGTTGTTACAATCTCCCCTACTTAAAACTTTTTGTCCCCGAAAAGGAACGAAGCCGAAAGTTGTTTTAAAAACCAACTCAACTTTCTTTGTTTTGACTACGGCTTAAGTTCTTCAACTTTTCAGTTTCTAAGAACTTTTCAAATTTTCCAAAAATTTGGCTAACACCCTAAATTTTCGAAAAATTTCGCCATAACCTCCCCTGCACCGGGGACTTCGGGATATTTCATATAGCCTCCCATGGCCTTCTTCAATCCAAAAGAAAAAGAAAAAGCCAATCGACTCATAAAATCACCCAAAATTC
The DNA here is from genome assembly GCA_030737875.1 of Allium sativum. Lineage (NCBI taxonomy): Eukaryota > Viridiplantae > Streptophyta > Magnoliopsida > Asparagales > Amaryllidaceae > Allium > Allium sativum. Next base: position 9,523,875 of record JASFAX010000027.1, on the reverse strand, counting down.
AAGAAAAACAATAAATATGTACTTATTTGTCGGCCAAACAATTGTATTCCTCTGCTCTAGCCTCTTTGCTACGACCTGTTCAATAGATACACATGTATATGCACGCAAATGCGACAAATTTCCAATACAATTCACTATTTGATTCAAATTTGGTTAAAGGTTCAACATTCAATTAATCAAAACAGTAATCAAACAACACAACCATCAATCAATTAGTTGCTTATCATTTCAAATTAATAATATTGATATATAATCAAAAATCACATTTTTGATGCCAAATCACAACAATAAATCCTAAATAGCTTTGGTTCTCACACCAGTCTAATGGAAATATATAGATATCACACTTTCGTCACTCGAACATATATCCACTGATGATGCAGCTGCTATCATCAATGTCATCTTCGGGCAACTAGAGTGTGACTCTATATCTATCCAGTATATTAAAACTTCGAATATATGTGGATCAGACGTATATACAAAATCTATATATATACTGGATTGTCCACATCAATATACATAAATAATCAAATATGTATAATTGATTTAAATTTTCAAAACAATAATTTGTTTTCATTTTCAAAAATATACTCTTCACACTCGTTCTAGGATACTACTGATCCCATCTCTAACGAGTCATTCCATTGGATATTACTAATCTAATATCTGATGAATTCTTTCGTATGGTTCTAATGTGCCTTGTTCTCTGAGCTTTGTAAACCAAAGCTCTGATACCACCTGTGACGACCGAAGAAATCCGGTAGGCTTTGCAACCATCCCTTCATCCCCCAAGCAGCAGGTAATACCCACCGTGGCTTCCACCTGGTCCCCCAGTACACTTGTTTTACGGCGACCCTCTCGAGCCTCCCGGCCACTGCCTAACCAACCCCTGTAAGGGACATGTGGGGGTAAGAGTCTCCCGTTCGCCACCAAACACACAAGCGAGAACCCCCCATCATGACTGCAACAAGAACTGGTGATACTCCATTCTCGATCTTTTCAATCTAATTAAAGATTCATTAAAACTTCACTTAGTTTTAATCCTTAACTGGGTTAAAGAATCAGTGTCATTTAAAACACGGTTCACGATAAACCCAAAATCACATTCCATTAATTATCGGGTTAAAGAACAAGTGTTATTTAAAACACTGTTCACGATAAACCCAAAAATCAATACCAATTCAATTCCAATTAAATATTATTTAATTGGTACACTTCATTAAATCTAAATAAAAAGATTTAATCTTTTTCTCAACTAGGTTCAAGAACAGTGTTAATAAAGACACCCGTTTGCCCACTTTGTGAACTAGGCAACACAAAGTAAAGATGTAAAATGTTGAAGAACTTGAAAAACTTGGGAAGCACTGAAGTGGTTCGGATCGGAGTAGTGTAGCGGTTCGGATCGGATAAAGTTTTCTGTTCGGATCGGTGAACTATTGCTGAGGAAATTAGAAAAGCACAGCTGTTCGGATCGGGGGGCAATATAGTCTCAATCGGATCGGAAAGCCACTTGATTGCTACAGAGATAGATCGGAGCGGAGCGGAATAAAGAGAGGAGAGAGTTGTTTCCAAGTCAATCCGGGTCGGATCGGATACCCCGATCCGAACCCCTTATACATGTCCCTCCGACCCGAACCCATTTTCCACATCACTCCCCTGCATGAGCGCCTGGATATCCGGATCGGCTATGACCAGTTCCTGCCCACAACGTTCATTACTCTGATGCGTTGTCAACATAGAAATCCATCCGAACCCGAGGTTGATGGGATGGATGACACGTGGCCCCGATCTGGATCGGGTTCTGAGCAAATTCACACCTATAAATACCCCGTCTGGAGACAAAGAAAAGGATCTTTTTTCTGGCACTTTGAAAGCTCAACCACCTTGATAACCCGAATTTCAGCAATCCCGGAAAATCCAAATCTTCTTTCATTATTTTCATTGTATTTGAGTGATTGTAAGTGAGTTGTGAGAGAATTCAATTGAATATTTCATTGTACTTGCAATTAAATCAGAGAAAATAGTGAAAGACAAGTGGACGTAGGCATTTCTTCGCCGAACCACTATAAATCCTGTGTGTTCATTTTTATTTTTGATTTCATTTCATTCTGGTTTTAATCAATTCGGGTGTTAGAACCACTTTTTGGTCTAACATTTTGGTGCTTTCACTGAGAAATCATCTGAATTCTTTGTTTTTCGGGATTATCGTTCTACTTTTTGGTCCGTTGAGTTCAAAGAAGTTAATCCTCAATTTTAAACGCCCTTGGATATTTGTTGAAGTGATTGTCGAAGAATCATGGCCAAAGGAAAAGGCAAAGAAGTTCAGTCTGGTCGAGGAAATGGAGCTGGTGAAGATCAGCAAAATGCGGTTGTAACAAGGTCTCGTGGGCAGAGTTCAGCAGCAGGACGAGCCAATGCAGGAAATCCGAGCCGTCTTCAGGGGGAAAGCTCCGATCCGATCCTGGTAGGAGATTCTGAAGCAGTGCATTCCCCCAATCTGAACCGACCCGAGCAGCTTGCCATGTACCGACCCGACCAAACTCCCCAGCTCTGAACCGACCCGACCTCCCATCTCCGATCCGAACCGACTCTTGGTGATGTTGGAACTTCTACTCGAGTCCCTACAAATGCTCCGATTCCAGCCGCCAGGGTCAGTGATCAGGTCAACCCATCTGCGCCCATTACTCAAGGAGATTTCTCACGCCTACTTGATATGCTTGAAAGTACAAGGGAGGCTATGAAAGTCCACGAGCGCACCAACCTCATGATGCAAGAAAACATGAGGCTCATGAGTAGGGAGATCAGCGAGCTTCGTCGACAGAGAACCCCATCTCCGGTTCGTCACACACCAGTGGATCAGTCTTCATCTTCCGAGGAAGAGCGGCCCCGTGAACGAAGGCCGCTCGGACGACCTCAGAATGTGGAGCAGCTGACATTCGGATCTTTGGGGTCTCGCGAGGATATTGCACGAGCATTAGGAAACAATGATCCCACTCGGGGGCAAAGGCTCCAGTCCCCTCTTCCCGAGACCGACCGGAATCGTAGGGAACGGAATAGAGCAGAAGCAGCTCGAAGAAGAAAGGCATCTCCTGAACAAGCGCCCAGAAGGAACCCGGACACTAGGGTCAGGGAACCTGAGCGGCCCCTAACTAATGCTGATGTACAGGCAATGGTTCGCCAGATCATGTCCGAGAGCCGGAACTATACAAATGAAGATTATGGCATTGAGCGAAGCCATACTCCTTTCACCGACGATATGCGTTTTAACCTGCCACAGATGGACAAGTACAACGGGAGAACTGATCCGGGACAGCATTTGATGCGATACTCGTGGCTCATGAATGCTGCTGCTGCCCCTGATGAAGTGAAGTGTAAAGCATTCCCAATCTATTTAGAAGATGTGGCGTTGTTCTGGTTTACCCGACTTCCCCCTCGTTCGATTTCGAATTACAGGGAACTGAGTGAACGTTTTATGAATCATTTCCGACTCCATGCCCGAAAGTCCAAAAGTGTTATTGAATTGTCAAGAATTAAGCAGGCACCAGGAGAGTCTTTGAGGTCATATCTTGACCGTTTTAACTTAGCTGTGACTGAAGTTAGTGACCCGCATGAGCCTACCATTCTGATGGCATTAAAGGAAGGAGTCGATCCTGAATCTGAGTTCGGGGATTACCTTTCTGGGAAGACACCCTCCATAAGAGAGATATTCTATGAAAAAGCCGATATTTATTTAAGGCGAGAGGAGGCCAGGGCAAACCAAAAGAGAAAGTCTGAAGCGGCTTCAAAAGAAAATGTGCAGAGTAACATCGCCGTGAAGCAGCCTGGGGAAAGTTCCGGCAAGGTTGAAGTAAATGTGGGAAACAAGGGTGGAAACAACAATGCTGGAAACGGGGGCAATAACAATAACCGTAATACGAACGGTAACAGAAGAAATAGAAATAGGGGAAGTGATCCCAACAAAAGACCCCGATTCCAGACCTACGAGAATTATACACCATTGAACGACACCCTGGAAAATATTTATCTGGATACGTACAACGTTTTGCAGTATAAAAGACCGCCACCTCGTGATTCGACCGAGAAAGAGATGGCGACAGGGAAGTTTTGCTTGTTTCATGTAACTCATGGGCATTCAACCAATGAATGTCGGCATTTGAGAGATGTGATTGAGAAGCTGCTGCGTGAAGGGAAGTTGGATGAATACAAGGTTGCCCCGAGGGACAAGGGGCAAGGAGAGCAGGCTCCAAAACAGATTCTACCTGCTCCCAAGCCTACAGCGCAGCAGAAAGGTAAAGGAATTGTTATCAACTCCATAGTGGGCGGACCTCACCCGGCAATCCGAAGTTTCAGATCAATGGATCAATATGTAAATGCTGCCAAGCACCTAGATGTGAATGAAGGTGATGATTTGGAAGATATCACCCCCATAAAACAACAGAAGACCATGTTTGACGACGTGGTATTCCACAGCCGAGATAATACTGGGATCCAATCAACCACTGATGATCCGTTGGTTATTACTACCACTATTGGGCCGGCCTTGGTCCATAAGGTATTAGTAGACAACGGAAGTTCTGTCAATATTTTATTTAAAAAGTCATTTGATCAGATGAAGTTGGAATCTGAAGATTTGAAGCCATGTGAAGGATGGATAAGAGGCTTCAACGGGGCGTCAACAGCTCCCATGGGATATGTTGAATTTCCCGTGACCTTGGGGCAAGGAGAACGCAGAAGAGTGCGGATGCTTCAGTTCGTAGTATTGGACGTAGATTCGCCTTATAATGCATTTTTGGGGAGGCCTGCCCTTGCTGAATTCAGAGTTTGTATCGCCCCCTGGTGTTTATTGCTTAAGTTCCCAACTGAAGCCGGAACTGGAGTAATGAGAGGGGATCAAGTTTCCGGACGGGCCTGCTATGTGGCCGAACTAAAGATGTTGATGAAAGGACTTAACATCGAGAGTGAAGATGCCTCGCCTCCCCCAAAGGGGGGGGGGGCTCGGCGTAGCAATTAGAGAAGTAGGCCTCGAAGGAGTTGCTTAAAGGAACGCCTGAAGACCTGGATCCCAGAAAAGACGAGGAACCAGAGACTAAGAATGCAACTCCTAATGAAGCGACGGAGGAAATTCCCATTGATGACGCTGATCCGACAAGAGTCTTGAAGATTGGGTCTCAATTGGATCCATGTCAGGCCAAAGAACTAACGGACTTTTTGAAGGCGAACTTGGACGTGTTTGCCTGGACCCACGCTGACATGTGTGGGATATCGCCATCCATTATAAGTCACAAATTAAATGTAAACCCGAAGCATCCGCCTGTGAAGCAAAAGAGACGTATGCTGGGCCCAGAGAGGTCGGCTGCTCTCAAAGAAGAAGTGGAGAAGCTGAAGAAGAATGGATTTATTCGAGATTCGACATATCCCGACTGGATATCGAATCCCGTCTTGGTAAAGAAGCCGAATGAAAAGTGGCGGACTTGCATTGATTTTTCAGATTTGAACAAAGCCTACCCAAAAGATAGTTTCCCACTTCCCAGAATTGACCAGCTTGTAGATTTGATAGCAGGTCATGAACTTCTCTCTTTCATGGATGCATATTCTGGGTACAACCAAATTCCTATGCACGTGCCAGACCAAGAACATACGAGCTTCATTACGAATTTGAGATTATATTTTTATGTCGTAATGCCATTCGGATTGAAAAACGTTGGAGCCACTTATCAGCGCTTGGTGAACAGAATGTTTATAATCAAATAGGGAAGACTATGCAAGTTTACGTGGATGATATGCTTGTCAAATCGAAACAGTCCTCCAACCATACGCAAGACTTGGTGGAAATGTTTGGTATCCTGCGAAAATATCGGATGAAGTTGAATCCTCTGAAATGTTCATTTGGAGTGGCATCGGGAAAGTTCCTAGGCTTCATTGTGAGTTCCCGAGGAATTGAAATCAATCCTATCCAGATAGCAGCGATCAGAAACATTGAAGAGCCAAGGAGAATTAAAGACGTCCAAAGCCTTGCAGGGAAAGTAGTTGCGCTGAGTAGATTCATCTCCAAAGCCACAGACAAATGCGTTCCGTTTTTTGATTTGATTAAAAGAGGAAAGAAGAACTTTGAGTGGACTCCGGACTGTGTTGAGGCCTTTCGAAATTTATTGGAACTGCTAGAGAAACCGCCGATTTTGTCAAAGCCAGTAGATCACGAAGAATTGTTTGTTTACCTGGCAGTCTCGGCTCACGCCGTTAGCACAGCCCTGGTTCGAGAAGAAGACAAAGTACAAAGGCCAGTGTATTATATAAGCAAGAAGTTAGCAGCGGCAGAGCGCAACTACCCAAAGATTGAGAAGCTCGCTTACAGCCTCCTAATCGCATCCCGAAAACTTCGTCACTATTTCCAAGCTCATCCAATAACCGTATACACCGACCAGCCCTTGAGACAGGTGTTACAGAGGCCCGAAGCATCGGGGAGGTTGATCAAATGGAATATAGAATTAAGCCAATTTGATTTAAATTTTCAACCACGAAGGTCGATCAGGGGGCAAGCTCTGGCAGACTTTATTGCGGAGTTCACCATCCCAGAGGAGGAAATAATCGATGACAGAGTGGTCAAGTCCGAGAATGAGTTGAAGATAGATCCATGGAAGCTATACACAGACGGAGCTAAGAACGACCGAAGGTCCGGAGCTGGAATCGTTTTGGTCACTCCTGAAGGACGGTCGTTATATTATGCTCTGCGATTAGAATACTCGGCAACTAACAACGACTCTGAATACGAAGCCCTGATTGCCGGGCTGAAACTCGCTAAAGACCTCGAAATAAAAGTGTTGGACATATTCTGTGACTCTAAAATCGTTGTTTGCCAAGTGCGGGAGGAATTTTTGGCTCGGGGACCTCGATTTATCGCCTACCTCAGGAAAGCGAGAGAGCTGTTGAGTAGCTCGGAGCAGTACGATATAACACACATCCCAAGAGCCGAAAACCAGAAGGCAGATAGGCTGGCAAAGCTGGCTAGTTCCGATAATCCAGAAGAGACTGAAATAATTCCAATTGAAACGTTGGAATCGCCAAGCTTTGAGTCGATGGAAGTTGAGTTCGCTTTCGAAGCAGAACCGGAGAAGGAGTCGTGGATGACCCCAATTAAGAACTTCCTCAAGAATGGGACACTCCCATCGAAGAAGAGTGAGAAAAGGGCTGTAGTTCGCAAGGCTACCAGATATGTCATGCAAGATGATACTCTTTATAGGCAAGGATTTTCTATGCCCCTGTTACGATGTATAGCACACGACGACATCAAGCGTGTATTAAGAGAAGTACACGAAGGTGAGTGTGGAGATCATACAGGAGGTCAGACTTCAGCAAAAAAGATATTGCGATACGGATACTTCTGGCCTACAATTAATAAAGATGCAGCTGATTATTCACGACGCTGCGATAAGTGCCAGAGATTTGCCAAAATCCCCAGAGCACCGTCGACCCAACTTAAATCAATGGTGAGTCCTTGGCCATTTGCCACATGGGGAATTGATATCATTGGAGTTCTATCGATTGCTAAAGGAGGAGCGAAATATGCAATAGTGGCCGTAGACTATTTTACGAAGTGGGTGGAAGCTGAGCCCTTGACCAAGATCACGGCAAGAAAGGTGATAAGTTTCGTTGTCAGAAATATTATATGCCGATTCGGGATCCCAAGGACGATTATAACTGATAACGGAACCCAATTTGATAGTACTGAATTCAAAAATTTCTGCCAGAAGTATAAGATTGACAAGCGATATACTGCAGTTGCCTATCCGCAGTCGAACAGGCAAGTAGAGGCAATAAACAAAGTAATAAAATCCATCCTCAAGAAACGGTTAGAGCATGCAAAGGCAAAATGGGTTGACGAATTGCCCCTAGCTTTGTGGGCATATCGAACAACATTTAAGACGGCCACCGGTCACACCCTTTTCTCTCTCTCCTTTGGCTCAGAAGCAGTAATTCCAGTTGAACGGGAAGTTCCTTCCCACAGGGTGACATATTATGACCCGATGACGAATCGGGCGCTCTTACTTGAGTCTCTTAATGAAGTCGAAGAAAAAAGGGACGAAGCAGATTTGCGTGCGGCAAGACATCGACGTCAGATGGCACGTTATTACGACAAAAAAGTTCGCCTCAGGACTTTTGAACCAGGAGATTTGGTGCTAAAGAGAGTCTTTCCATCCCTTCCTCACCTCGGTCCGAAGTGGGAAGGACCCTTTGTCATCCAACGGAAACTTGAAAAAGGAACCTTCAAGTTAACGACCGTAAATGGCGAAGAAGTCCCTAGAGCATGGAATGCCCAACACTTAATGCGACATTTGGATTAGAAATGTTGTACTCTTTGTTATTTTTCTTGTGAACTCTGTAATAAGGCACGACTTGCCTTGGGAAAATCTGACGATATGAATAAAGGACTATAAAGTGGATGTAGGCTACGACTTAGCCGAACCACTATAAAAATATTGTGTGTTATTTACTTTTATGCATCATACATATACATTCGTCAATTATTCTGTTGTGATTATGGAATACAGGATGATTCAAAACCTGAAAAGGTTGAAGACAGTTTAAACATAAGAAAAAGCACAACGACTATTTGTGCGATGAGACATAAAAGAATGAGAAAACGACATTCTTAACTCTAACTCTCCAGAGAGAGAGAGAGTATAAAAGCGTCTCCGACTGAGCGCTGAAAAGGAAATCTTTCCCCTAACTCTAACTCTCTAGAGAGAGAGAGAGAGAGAGTATAAAAGCGTCTCCGACTGAGCGCTGAGAAAGAAATCATTCCCCGCTGAAAGACCAGGGAATGAATAGATTGCTGAGCTCGAACTCTAACTCTCAAGAGAAAGAGAGAGAGTATAAAAGAAATGCCAGAAAAAACGACTGGTACCGACGACACAGGAAGTGCTATCCCGTCAGAAAATCGGGAGCATTCAGATTGCTTGATTAAGCATTAAATAATTTGTGAGAATTGACTGGGGGCATATATGTATACGCATATTTCCTCCTTCTGTACCTTTATTTCATAATTATAGTAAGACATGCATTTTTACATAAGTGCAGAACTACCGACGAACAGACATTGCAAAAAATGAATTATTTTCTTATTTACAAATGAATGAATTTGTACAGGAAAATAGCTAAAAAAGAAGGTGCAGGAGCCACTCTTGTGGCAGCGATTGTTGGTTCACTAAATGCTAAAACGATACAAGGCAATCCAGTATTTAGGTTTCGAGTGAGCCTTGGACTTCTTGGTAGCTTTCTCTGCATCCTTTGCTTCTTTCTCAGCCTCCGTCAAGATTCGTTTAGATTTCTTCTTTCCTGAAGATGCGGTGCTGGAACCGGTTGACTTCTTCCCAGAGGGCAGAGCGCTGGAATCAAGAGAAGATTTTTTAGCGAGTTCTTCTGTAATAGATCTAGTTGAGAGCTTAACAACTAACCTTGATCCCGCATCCACAACTGCGAGGGGCTTGAGGGCTTCAGGGTCTAGTTCTTCGGCTTTTAATTGCAAGCGTTTGTCTTGATCAGCTTTCATTGCAGCCAAAGTAACATCATCATCATTTTTTGACTCCCCGACTATTACAACTTCTGGTTCCTCCTCATGACCTCCGTCACCACCATCATCCTTTAAAGCCGCTATCATTTCTTCATCATGGGGAGTGTCGGCCTTAGTCGGCTCACTTCTTTCTCCCAAGTCTATAGGAGCAGTCTTGTCCTCCCCTCCTTTTGCCTTTTCCGTAGGCTCTACCGCAGCGATGGCTCCCTGAGTCACACTTGTCTTTCCGGATGGCTCAATACCTACAGAATGAGAAGCAACAGTTATCAACTCAGGCGAAAATAATGGGTTTTTCATCGATTGCTCAATCATGCGGTGAAAGGTAGAAATAGCCTTGACAAATTGAGGAGAAAAGGTAGGGATACCTTCCGAAGACTTCTCAGAAGGGGTAACCACTGTCTCTGATGCCATTTCAGGGATTGGAGATAGCAGAGTTGTTCGGGGGATTCCCGGATTTTTAGGGTCATACCCCTCTACTTTCGAAGTCGCGGTGGCAGCAGAAGAGGAACCAGTCTCGAGAATGTTTTTCTGTTTAATCCTCCTCCTCTCTTCTTCCATAGCCTCAGCAATGAGGCGGCTCCCTTCAGCTAGGTGTTCTGGCTCATCATCCCTCAAGTATTTTTCCATTAGCTTATCCTCATCGACAGAATCGACTTTGAGCTCCTCTTTTTCCCACTCAACAATCTAATTCCATACTTGAACTAGAGTGGATGGGTAATCTTCGATCCAAGAAATGTCTCGGCGACGGATGATATGTGCGAAGAATTCAATCATTAATTCGCCAAAACCTTGAATATCAGCCTCCGCCTCAGATAATTGTTTGCGGGCTTCCTCCGCAGATTTGATAGCACACTCCACATTGCCCTCAGCCAGGGCAGCTCTGTTCTCTGCCTCCAACAGCTTTGAAGCCAAGTCAGCATTCTTCTTTTCTAGTTCAGCACTCTTCTTCGCTAACTCAGCATTTTTCCGTTCAAGGTCAGCATAAGCAAGGCGTGTCTTAGCAGCTTCTGACTTAGCCTCATCAGCTTGCTTTTTTAACTCAGAACGCTCTTGAGTGTGAGATTCAAGCAAGTCGTGATAACGTTTTTGCATGTCCTCAAATTGTTGTTTGAAGTTAGAAGCCTCCCTTTGAGCGACAGCTAGCTGAGCTTGAGTGTCTTCCAAATCTTTTCCTATGGCTTTTAAAGCCTTGGCATCCTCCTCCACGGTCTTTTGCATTGAGTCAGTATTTGTGATTAGAGTGCGGATGATTCTGGAAAGGTTGCGTGAATATTTAAACATCTCAGAATACTGTTTTTCCACCGCATCTATCTTTGCTTTGGCCTCATCTGCCCACTTAGAAGAAATAGGTTCAAGGGCAGGTAAAAAAGTCAAAGTCTCGAAGTAGTGTTCGGGAAATTGCTCCTCCAAATATGCCCGCTTTATTGCAGTTTTCGCATCTAGTGGGGGAGGAGCGGGGATTGTCAATTCGGTGTCCCTGTGTGAGGAGGATTCGGTAGTTTCTTTGTCCGCCCTAGGTCGTTTAGTAGCTGGGACCTTGTGCTTACTCCGAGACCCGGTTTCTTTTGGAGGACTTCTCTCTCTACTGCGCTTTTCATGGAAGAAGTGGAGTCTTTAGATTGTGGTCTGTCCTCTTCCCTACGGCTTTGGTAACCTTTGTATTTCTCTTGTTCCGGCCGAACGGGTGAGCGAAAACGTGAGGGTCGAGAACGATAGGGATCATAAGGCCTTCTCTCCTCCCTACCACGATCATCCCGACGATCATACTCGATATCCTGAGGTGGATTGGACATGCTGCGGCGAAGCTTCCTGATATCATAGTAGGATCGAGACATTGTGCTTGCACAATAAGACAAACGAAATTCAGAATCAATGGATTCATGGAGAAAGAGGTGCGATGAATGCTAATACTGTTGTATAAAGTGTGTCCTAAGTGATGTGCTCCCCCCAACCAACCCGAATCTGAAGCTAGACTAGTATGGGCAGGCTCTTTGGCCTTAGCAGGAGTGGTCTCTTCAGAAGAGGTGAAGACTAGAGGATCCTTCCTAAAATCCTCTGAAGTATATATGGTTTCAGGTAAGGGGAGATTCCCAAGCTCTGAAATGTGGGGTCATCAGTACTAGGGACGTCCCCCTCAGAAGCATTAAGCGGCAATTCTTGAGAGGATGTTGACTTTTCCAGAGAAGTAGCCTCCTCGGGGGCAGTATATCCTTCACGATGCTCTTCGGCCAGGTTAGCCAATTCGTCATCCTGAGTAGAAGAAGGAGAAGGTGAAGTTCGAAGAGGCACTGTAGGAATTCCCGAGCCTTCTTCTGTCTCTGGGACTACCTCCACTGGTGGGATGTATACATATGGAGCTGCTCCATGACCAATACTACGGGAAATGGATAACAGCCCATGGAAGTGAAGATATTCATCCTTAAGGACTTCATCGATAGTCAAGAATTTCTGATCGCCATTTAAAAGTTGGTGCATCCGGTCAAAGAACGCCTGATCTGATATTTGTTTTGGATTGTCAACTGCAAGCAAAAAAGGAAAACAGGTTAAGGTGGTAACTCAAGTGTATAGAGCCCGGATTTAGAAAATCAGTGCTTTACTTGATTTTGTCCACCTCCTGACACATCCAGGCTGTTGCCGCATATAGAACCATTCTAATCTGGAATCTCCAGCTTTACTGCTGAATGGCGCCGAGATTATCTTCCTCTTAGGAACGGATTCAAAATAGTAGAAAGATGGAGTTTCTCGAGTCCGATGCTTGAAGTTATAGAAGAAATGAACGTCATCGAACGTAAGCTCTATACCTAAGACTTCACGATATGCTATGTACAAAGTGTGCAAGTAAGCATAAGAGTTGGGATGCAGCTGCATGGGGGCAATCCGCATTTGTCTTAGAAAGTCGACAATGAAGGGAGAAAATGGAGGGATAGCGCCGACCATACACATCAACCGAGTGACCGCCATATATCCTTCTGGAGGGTTGTGGGGATGGTCAGAGCTTGAAGGCACTAGAGTGTCTCTTTTTATTATCCCATATTTCAAACAAATTCGGGTAAGTCGGTTGTTATCAATCGTTGATCCAACGGAATCTTGGGGCGATGCCAATATGATAGCCGATTCAAACTCATCAGGAGCCCGGTTGTCGCCAACCCCTCCTTCTTCTTCAAACCCAAAAGAATTTTCATTCTCTGAAGACGCTTTGTCACTTTTACGATTTCCGACGTTGTAGTCTGAACCCTCATTATCCCATTCTGGATCTGACGGAGAAGATATATCCTCGAGGGTAACCTTGTGAGAGGTTTCCGGGGCTTCCTTCATTTTAGCTAGTCTGGAAGAGCGTTTGGGTCTCATGGTCATAAAACTATTGAAGAAGCAATAGCACAAATTAGAGCAAATTAGCCCGTATCCCCCCGTGCGTGTGTGCAAACTAAAGTGTAAACAGTGTGTATGAAAAGTGCAAAGTAAATGTTTAAAAGTGCGATGAAAAAGTTTGGCAAGATATAAAGAGTTGAAGTAATTCTTGATGTCCAGTTATGTTCGCAAGGCACTATCCTGACTGTCCGTAAAATTGAAGATTATACCGAAGGTCGGTTAGGCTAGTTAGACGAGTTTTTATGCGTTAAGATAGACCGTGCTTCGGTTCGGTTCGGGTTCATTCATTGGGATCGGATCGGGGGCGTGACCTTAGGCTTGGAAATCTTATTGAAGTTCAGAAATTGAAGTCGGATCGGATCGGAGGCAAAGTCCCCTAGCGGTTCGGATCAGATCACGAAGTTATATTTCTCCTCCATCATTTTACGATCCGATCCGATCCGGTTAGGGAGGCTCCTTCCCTCCTGTCTTAAGTGCTTGCTCCGACCCGATCCGATCTCCTAGATTTCTTTTCTCTTTTCTTTTTTTGCTCGCCCTGACCCGATCCGACCTCCTGAATACCCTTCCTTCTTCCTTTGTTTTTCACCTTCCATATCCTTCCGAACTGAACCAATTCTCCATCGTCTTCTTCTTCTCCTTCACCCTCTTTCTTCCCTATCCAATTCCGAGGCCAATTTCGTGCCATTCACCCAAATCGAAGCCAAGTGATTTTACGATGGTGCACTTAACAACGGGTTATAGTCTCCTCCATTCCAATCTCGAGACGACGACGAGGGAGGGTCACAGCGGCAAGTTCATCAGAATTCCATGATAAAATCATCCTAATCGCCTACGAATTCGAGTCGGAAATAATTAAAAAAGGAATCGATTGAAGTTTTATAACCTACCAGTATGATTACTTCGAGAATTAAGAAGAATTTTGAAGGTTCACGAATAAAAAATTTCTTGTTTTTACAGAACTCGAGCGGTGAAAAGTAAAAGTGAATAAAGGAAGGAGGCAGTGTTTATATAGAAGAAGAATGTGACCATTCGTCTCCCCGTTCGGATCGGAAGCCCAATAGAAGAACCCCCGTTCGGATCGGATGGACGGCCCAGAAGCGAAGCTTGGCCCAATAGTCCAGTGAAAAAAGAGAGGAAAAGAGGTCTGTTCGAATCAGAATCCGAACCGAACCGAGTCCTATAGCTCAGCAGCAAACTGAATTGAAATTTGAAGAAAAAGATAAAAACGCAAGGAAAATCAAAAGGGAAATTACCTCGAAGAGCGCTATGCATTGATGGTCAAAGCATGCTCCGTCTCCAACAGAAGCATCCTTTGAGGGGACAAAATGTTAGCCCACTTTGTGAACTGGGCAACACAAAGTCAAGATGTAAAATGTTGAAGAACTTGAAAAACTTGGGAAGCACTGAAGTGGTTCGGATCGGAGTAGTGTAGCGGTTCGGATCGGATAAAGTTTTCTGTTCGGATCGGTGAACTATTGCTGAGGAAATTAGAAAAGCACAGCTGTTTGGATCGGGGGGCAATATAGTCTCAATCAGATCGGAAAGCCACTTGATTGCTACAGAGATAGATCGGAGCGGAGCAGAGCGGAATAAAGAGAGGAGAGAGTTGTTTCCAAGTCAATCCGGGTCGGATCGGATACCCCGATCCGAACCCCTTGTACATGTCCCTCCGACCCGAACTCATTTTCCACATCACTCCCCTGCATGAGCGCCTGGATATCCGGATCGGCTATGACCAGTTCCTGCCCACAACGTTCATTACTCTGATGCGTTGTCAACATAGAAATCCATCCGAACCCGAGGATGATGGGATGGATGACACGTGGCCCCGATCCGGATCGGGTTCTGAGCAAATTCACACCTATAAATACCCCGTCTGGAGACAAAGAAAAGGATCTTTTTTCTGGCACTTTGAAAGCTCAACCACCTTGATAACCTGAATTTCAGCAATCCCGGAAAATCCAAATCTTCTTTCATTATTTTCATTGTATTTGAGTGATCGTAAGTGAGTTGTGAGATAAATCAATTGAATATTTCATTGTACTTGCAATTAAATCAGAGAAAATAGTGAAAGACAAGTGGACGTAGGCATTTCTTCGCCGAACCACTATAAATCCTGTGTGTTCATTTTTATTTTTGATTTCATTTCATTCTGCTTTTAATCAATTCGGGTGTTAGAACCACTTTTTGGTCTAACAACACCATTCACGACAAACCCAAATCACATTTGATATTAAATACAAGGCTCTGAATAGAAAATATATCGGCTTATATTCAATATCAAATTCTATGACCAACAAATATCGTATTGGAAATAACGATATAAATATATCTTTCAAATTTCCATAATAACATCGGTATAATCACGAAATCCAACATCAAAATATTCCAAAGACAATTTCGATTCAAATCCATTCCAATTCAATTATTGGAAATTCTGGTTATTTTCAAAACCATTTCAAATCCAGTCTATTTATTTTAAAAATAAACAAACTATTATTCTAGTTCAAAACTAGTTCCTTTCGATAAAAATCTATTTTTATCTTTTCAAATATTGAGTTTTTCATCCCAATTCTTCACAAATCATTTCTTATGATTTTACATAAATTATTAATATTTTTAATAATTTTCTCCAGGCCCTACAGTCGATTTCCATCAACGGCCATAGAACTTCACTTACAACGACCTTTTCCAAATTTGATTTGGACATAATTCCAAATCCAACCATTAGATTTCAAATTTCTAATATTCATTAGAAAGCTCTTTTCGATACGAACCCAACGGTTCCAGTTTTAGGAGAATCCGACGGTCGGATCTCCCGCAATGTCCATTCGAAGTCAATGGTCGAAATTCATGAACTGCCGCGGCGCGTTCTATTCAGGCCATTATATTATATATATAATATATACTTCGTCGATTTCAATTCAAAACGTGCTTTATAAATCGTTTTAAATTCATTTTCAAAACGGTTTCAACTTCATATTCAATTTCAAATCAAAATTGAATATTCCAATATAAATTCGTTTTAAATTCATTTCAAATCGATTTCCATTCAACTTCAATTCAGTTTCAATTTAATTCGAATTTCCATTCATTTCAGTTTAATTCGAATTTCAATTCTATTCAATATAATTCAAATTTTGATTATTTTCAATATAATTCAAATTTCAAAACACTTTCAATATACATTGAAAATTGAATAAAATCGATATAAATATCGTTCACGTCAAAATGGCGTCAATCTAATCAACACGGCTTCATATATTTCTATTTTCAAATATTCTATTTCAAATATTTCTTTTTCCAATATTTCTATTTCCAAAATTGAATGAGGCCCAATCAATTACCATATAATGTTAATTATGCGGATTTTTACAACATATGTACAAAATAATAATGATAAATAATCAACCATCATCCAGAGTGCGTTCTACACTGTATAAGCATCAAATATAAATATTCAACGCTCATAACAGTCTGTCAATCAATCGATCGACATACAACTAATTATTGGGATTAGTTTATGTCATCTATCATCCCAATACCCGTGTGGGGTTTCAAACAATCAAACACATATTTTATTTGTGCAGTTGGGCGATATGTAAAATTTATCGTCCCAATTAATATCAATCAAATCAGTGTATATAAACAAATCTCCGATTTGTTTATAAATATTTATTTTAAATACACGTTAAAAATTCTATTTTTAACTATAAAATATTTTATTTCATTTCACATCCCACAATCAATTACACATCAAAATCAAACAAACAAGCATAAAAGCCGTCCATGGTCTGTGGACGACGGGTGTCAGGTGCTACTAAACACCGTCTGCATCCTACTATATTTTATTAACTAGGAAACAAAATTAAAAGGTGAGAAGTTCTCACCGACTAGCTAAATCCAACTCCGCGACTCTTCATATGTAGGAGTCATCGTTGTTCTCGCATTTTTGTCACTTTAGTTGTCCGTAGCCACTACATATATAAAAATCCCATTTTTATATTGTTGCTATGTATATAAAAATCATATTTTTATATTGTTGCTATGTATATGAAAACCACATTTTTATAATACCCCTATATGGATAAACATTCTATTTTTACACCGTTACTATATAGATAAAATTTCTATTTTTATAACGGTGTTCATATAATAAAGATTATATTTTTATCTTGCTATTCTTTATATGAAGATTTCGCCTTTTCAAATATAAAGATTTCGCCTTTTTATTTCATCACTATAAAAATCACTTTTTTATTTCAACGTGTATATAATAAAAATCAGATTTTTATTTCGCTACATATATAAAGATGATATTTTTACTATCAATGTAATATAAAAATCGTATCTTTACATTGCTACTACTATAAAGATCACATCTTTATTACACTTCATTATATAAAATCATATTTTTATTCTTCTAAAAATATAAAAATCGTATTTTTAAATCTTCACATCTAATAAAAATATCGCCTTTAACATTATTAAAAATCATTTCTTTAAAATGTCGCTGTTTTTATAAAATCATACTTTACATCTTCTATATAAAAAATCAGGATTTTATCTCTATAAAAATCAGATTTTTATCTCGCCTAAAAAAATCAGTTTTAACATAGAAATTGAAATCATAGAAGCTCACCGTGTTCATTGGAGGAGGGGGCGAGGTCGCAGCGCCTCTGACCATCGACGGAGGCAGTGGGGCTTTGGGTAAGTATGAGCGGAGGAGAACGAGGGGGGCTCGGAGATGAGGGCACAGTGGCTGGGGACTCGCCGGAGATGGGGTGGCTCAGGTGATGGCTGCGGTGGAGTTTTAGGGGGGTTTGGTCAAATCTGGGGGAAGCTGACGGGTTCTTGCGAGGGGATGCAGAGGAAGTAAGCAGCAGAGGGGCAGAAGGGGAGGCGTTGGAGGGGAGTGCGGCGCCAGGGGAGTTCATGGCGGTGAGAGTGGGAGGGGTGCGCGATCACCAGATCTATTTTTTTTTCTTTTTTTTTCAACTGAATCGGGAAATGAATGACGGGTGAGGGAGAGAGAATAAAGGCGTTGACCATTATATAATTATATATTTAATTATCTTCAATTTAATTTCCAAAAAGCAATTTTTATTTTTGACCTCGAAACGAGACCCACCGCCTATCGTCCATAGCTAATTACCCCCATTCCGAACACAATGGGATATATATCGTAAGCTGATTCGATCGTTTCGATCAGTTTTCGTCAAAATTAACTTATAACTCTACATATTGAATTCGAACGTGCATTTTAATTTACTGGGGTCACATACTAACTCGAAAAATTCCAAAAAAATATTTTCTAGCTTCGTATTGACGATACGGTCCTAATAAAACTAATTTCGTCGAATTCTGAGACCATTTGAAAAATGGCCATTTTCCAGTCGATTAAAATCAACTAAAACTGGTCAAACGCGTTTTCCTTTGCCACGCTCACATATTGATTCGAAAAATTACGAAATTTGAAACCTAGCAATAACTTGACATCACGGATCCAACAAAAGTGGTTTCGTCGAAATCCGAGGTCGTTTACAAAATGGCTATTTTCAAGGGCCGAAATTCCATAGCGACTATCCTGAATTTTAAACTGGACATATCTTTTGATTCCCGCTATGAAATTTCGATTTTTCGGATTCGTTGGAAAGATATTCTCAATTAGATTCTATTATTTTTGGTTTCACTAAAATCCGGTTTATCTTGCACCCGGTATATTCATTTGAACTTTAAAATCGAATTTTCGAACTACCGCGCCATTTTCAATTCCTTTTATATATATAAATAAATATTTATATTCTAACGACGATGTATATAAATATATGCGTTCTATTCAATTCAAAATAAATTTCTCGTCGATATTATTTAAAATAATTCATTTTAAATAATCAAAATTCGCTAAAATTGCCAAAATAAAAATTTTAAACTGGCTCGGATTTTCCGGGTTGTTACAATCTCCCCCACTTAAAACTTTTCGTCCCCGAAAAGGAACGAAGCCAAAAGTTGTTTTAAAAACCAACTCAACTTTCTTTGTTTTGACTACGGCTAAAGTTCTTCAACTTTTCAGTTTCTAAGAACTTTTCAAATTTTCCAAAAATTTGGCTAACACCCTAAATTTTCGAAAAATTTCTCCATAACCTCCCCTGCACCGGGGACTTCGGGATATTTCATATAGCCTCCCATGGCCTTCTTCAATCCAAAATAAAAAGAAAAAGCCAATCGGCTCATAAAATCCCCCAAAACTCAAGAAAAACAATAAATATGTACCTATTTGTTGGGCAAACAATTTTATTCCTCTGCTCTAGCCTCTTTGTTACGACCTGTTCAATAGATACACATGTATATGCATGCAAATGCGACAAATTTCCAATACAATTCACTATTTGATTCAAATTTGGTTAAAGGTTCACTTTCAATTAACCAAAATAGTAATTAAACAACACAACCATCAGTCAATTAGTTGCTTATCATTTCAAATTCATAATTTTGATATATCGTCAAAAATCACATTTTTGATGCCAAATCACAACAATAAATCCTATATAGCTTTGGTTCTCACACCAGTCTAATGGAAATATATAGATATCACACTTTCGTCACTCGAACATATATCCACTGATGATGCAGCTGCTATCATCAGTGTCATCTCCAGGCAACTAGAGTGTGACTCTATATCTATCTAGTATATTAAAACTTCGAATATCTGTGGATCAGACGTATATGCGAAATATATATATATATACTGGATTGTCCACATCAATAAAAATAAATAATCAAATACGTATAATTGATTTAAATTTTCAAAACAATAATTTGTTTTCATTTTCAAAAATATACTCTTCACACTCGTTCTAGGATACTACTGATCCCATCTCTAACGAGTCATTCCATTGGATATTACTAATCCAATATCTGATGAATTCTTTCGTATGGTTCTAATGTATCTTGTTCTCTGAGCTTTGTAAACCAAAGCTCTGATACCACCTGTGACGACCGAAGAAATCCGGTAGGCTTTGCAACCATCCCTTCATACCCCAAGCAGCAGGTAATACCCACCGTGGCTTCCACCTGGTCCCCCAGTACACTTGTTTTATGGCGACCCTCTCGAGCCTCCCGGCCACTGCCTAACCAACCCCCGCAAGGGACATGTGGAGGTAAGAGTCTCCCGTTCGCCACCAAACCGCAAAGCTAGAACCCACCATCATGACTGCAACAAGAACTGGTGATACTCCATTCTCGATCTTTTCAATCTAATTAAAGATTCATTAAAACTTCACTTAGTTTTAATCCTTAACTGGGTTAAAGAATCAGTGTCATTTAAAACACGATTCACGATAAACCCAAAATCACATTCCATTAATTATCGGGTTAAAGAACAAGTGTTATTTAAAACACTGTTCGCGATAAACCCAAAAATCAATACCAATTCAATTCCAATTAAATATTATTTAATTGGTACACTTCATTAAATCTAAATAAAAAGATTTAATCTTTTTCTCAACTGGGTTCAAGAACAGTGTTAATAAAGACACCATTCACGACAAAACCAAATCACATTTGATATTAAATACAAGGCTCTGAATAGAAAATATATCGGCTTATATTCAATATCAAATTCTATGACCAACAAATATCGTATTGGAAATAACTATATAAATATATCTTTCAAATTTCCATAACAACATCTGTATAATCACGAAATCCAACATCGAAATATTCCAAAGACAATTTCGATTCAAATCCATTCCAATTCAATTATTGGAAATTCTGGTTATTTTCAAAACCATTTCAAATCCAATCTATTTATTTTAAAAATAAATAAATTATTATTCTAGTTCAAAACTAGTTCATTTCGATAAAAATCTATTTTTATCTTTTCAAATAAGGAGTTTTTCATCCCAATTCTTCACAAATCATTTCTTATGATTTTACATAAATTATTAATATTTTTAATAATTTTCTCAAGGCCCTACAGTCGATTTCCATCAAGGGCCATCGAACTGCACTTACAACGACCTTTTCCAAATTTGATTTGGACATAATTCCAAATCCAACCGTTAGATTTCAAATTTCTAATATTCATTAGAAAGCTCTTTTCGATACGAACCCAACGGTTCTGATTTTAGGAGAATCCGACGGTCGGATCTCTCACAATGTCCATACGAAGTCAGTGGTCGAAATTCACGAATTGCCGCGGCGCGTTCTATTCAGGCCATTATATTATATATATAATATATACTTCGTCGATTTCAATTCAAAACGTGCTTTATAAATCGTTTTAAATTCATTTTCAAAACGGTTTCAACTTCATATTCAATTTCAAATCAAAATTGAATATTCCAATATAAATTCGTTTTAAATTCATTTCAAATCGATTTCCATTCAACTTCAATTCAATTTCAATTTAATTCGAATTTCCATTCATCTCAATTTAATTCGAATTTTAATTCTATTCAATATAATTCGAATTTCGATTATTTTCAATATAATTCAAATTTCGAAAACACTTTCAATATACATTGAAAATTGAATAAAATCGATATAAATATCGTTCACGTCAAAATGGCGTCAATCTAATCAACACGGCTTCATATATTTCTATTTTCAAATATTCTATTTCAAATATTTCTTTTTCCAATATTCTATTTCAAATATTTCTATTCAAATATTCTATTTCAAATATTCTATTTCAAATATTTTTATTTCAAAACTGGAATGAGGCCCAATCAATTACCATATAATGTTAATTATATGGATTTTCCACAACACATGTATAAACTAACAATGATAAATAATCAACCATCATCCAGAGTGCGTTCTACACTGTATAAGCATCCAATATAAATACTTAATGCTTAAAACAGCCTATCAATCAATCGATTGACATACAGCTAATTAATGGGACTAGTGTATGTCATATACCATCCTAATACCCGTGTGGGGTTTTCAAACAATCAAACACAAATTTTATTTGTGCAGTTGGGCGATGTGTAAAATTTATCGTCCCAATCAATATCAGTCAAATCAGTGTATATAAACAAATCGTCCGATTTGTTTATAAATATTTATTTTATATCCTCGTTAAAAATTATATTTTTAACTATATAAATATTCTATTTCATTTCAATCCATTCCATCTCACTTCTTTTCACGTTGTTCATACATAAATAAAAATCACATTTTTATTTCAATGCTAAAATTATATTTTTACTTCGCTAAAGATTATATTTTTATTCAACCAAAGTCCTCATTTTTATACTTCTAAAAATCGAATCTTTTTATATTTCAAAACCAAATCTTTATAATGCTTTTCATATGCCAAAAATCTTATTTTCAACTTGCTTTTCACATGAGAAAATTTATATTTTTAAATCTCTACATTATATAAAAATCAAATTTTTACTTCATGTTATACATATAAAAATCACGTCGTTATTTTAACGTATTATATATAAAAATCTCTACTTTATTTTAATTCTTATCATATAAAAAAATATAATTTTTAAATTAATGATCTTCATAGAAAATAACTGATTTTTCAAACATGCTTATTTCATTAAATAAATAAAAATAAATAACAAAACTTACTGCCGGATGGAGGGGGGTGAGAATGGCACAGCAAAGGGGTCAAGGAGGGGATGGGGGTGATCGGCAGCCCTCTCTGGTGGCGGAAATGGGTCCGGGCATCGGTCAACTGTGGATTGGAGGAAGAAAAGGGGGAGGAAGGGAAGGAGAGGGTCGGGGATGAAGGGGAGTAGCCCACGCCGTCGATCTAGGGCCGGGAGGGGGGTCGCGGTGGCGCTTGGGTCTGGCGATGGCGGCAAAAAGGGGGGAGGCGTGAGCGGGTCTCGAACGAGGAAGGGGTGCGGCGCGTTTACTATGGAGAGGGAGGGAAGAGAGGGGAGGGCGTTGGGTCTGGGGGCGCGGTGGTCGTGCCTAGCGGCGGCGGTCGAGGCAGGGGGCGGGATCGACGAGGTGGCTTTCCCCCTTTTTCTTTCTTTCTGCTTTAGATCTGAACGGTGGGGGGTTAAGGAGAGAGAGGAGGGAAGAGATAAGCGAGGGTAGGGATTATATAATATATATATTTAATTAATTTAAATTCTAAAAGCAACTTTTAATTTCGACCTCTAAACGAGACCCACCGCCTGTCGTCCATAGCTAATTACTCTCATTCCGAACACAATGGAATATGTATCGTAAGCTGATTCGATCGTTTCGTTCTGTTTTCATCAAAATCAACATATAACTCTATATATTGAATTTGAATGCTCATTTAATTTACTGGGGTCACATACTAACTCGAATAATTCCAAAAAACTATTTTCTAGCTTCGTATTGATGACACGGTCCTAAAAAAACTAGTTTCGTCGAATTCTGAGACCGTTTGAAAAATGGCCATTTTCCAGTCGATTAAAATCAACTGAAACTGGTCAAACACGTTTTCCTTTGCCACGCTCACATTTGATTCAAAAAATTATGAAATTTGAAACCTAGCAATAACTTGACATCACGGATCCAACAAAAGTGGTTTCGTCGAACACCGAGGTCGTTTGCAAAATGGCCATTTTTACGGGCCAGAATTCCATAGCGACTATTCTGAATTTTCAACTGGGCATAACTTTTTATCCCCGCTATGAAATTTCAATTTTTCGGATTCGTTGGAAAGATATTCTCAATTAGATTCAAATATTTTTGGTTTCGTTAAAATCCGGTTTATTTTGCACCCGGTACATTCATTTAAATTTTGAAATCGAATTTTCAAATTATTGCGCCATTTTCAATTCCTTTTATAATTAAAATAAAATATTTATATTCTAACATCGAGCCATATAAATATATACGTTTTAATTCCATTTAAACTAAATTTTTCGTCGTTATTATTTAAAATAATCTATTTTAAATAATCAAAATTCGCTAAAATAGCCAAAATAAAATTTTTTAATTGGCTCGGATTTCCGTGTTATTACAATCTCCCCCACTTAAAACTTTTCGTCCCCGAAACTGAACGAAGTCAAAAGTTGTTTCACAAATCAACTCAACTTTCATTCTTTCCATTACGGCTTAAGTTCTTCAACTTTTCAGTTTCTAAGAACTTTTCAAATTTTCCAAAAATTTGGCTAAAACCCTAAATTTTCGAAAAATTTCGCCATAACCTCCCCTGCACCGGGGACTTCGGAATATTTCATATAGCCTCCCATGGCCTTGTTCAATCCAAAAGAAAAGAAAAAGCCAAGCAGCTAGCCATCGGCTCATAAAATCATCATCACCCAAACAAAACGGTAAATTATGGTAAACATGTACCTATTTGTCGGGCAAACAATTTTATTCTGCTGCTCTAGCCTCCTTGCTATGACCTGTTCAATGTGAGTACATGTACATGCATGCAAATGCGATAAATTTCAATATAACTCACTATTTGATTCAATTGGGCTAAAGGTTTCAACATCTAATTAGTCAAACAACACAATCAGCAATCAATTAGTGAATTATCATTTC
Source organism: Allium sativum (assembly GCA_030737875.1). Classification (NCBI taxonomy): domain Eukaryota; kingdom Viridiplantae; phylum Streptophyta; class Magnoliopsida; order Asparagales; family Amaryllidaceae; genus Allium; species Allium sativum. The sequence goes on along the minus strand of JASFAX010000027.1, from coordinate 9,499,436 downwards.
AAACTCATAACTTTGATATATAGTCTAAAAATCAGATTTTTGTTGCCAAATCACAACAATAAGCCCTATCTAGCTTTGGTTCTCACACCAGTCAATAGGAAATATATAAATATCACACTTTCGAAACTCGAACACTAATTCTGATGATGTAGCTACAATCATCAGAATCATCTCCGGGCGACTAGAGTGTGGATCTATATCTATCCAGTATATTAAAACTTCAAATGCACGTGGATCAGACATATACTAAAATCTCTATATACTGGATAATCCAAATCAATATAAATAAATATTCAAATACGAATAATTGATTTAAATTTTCAAAACAAAAATTGTTTTCATTTTATTTTTCAAAACACTACTCTTAACACTCGTTCTAGGGCACTACTAATCCCATCTCTAACGAGTCATTCTCGTTGGATATTACAAATCCAATCTCTGATGAATTCTTTCGTATGGTTCTAATGTGTCTTGTTCTCTGAGCTTTATAAACCAAAGCTCTGATACCAGCTGAAACGACCCAAACTTCCCCGGTAAGGAAAGCCCGGATTGAGTCGAGGACAAGACGAATCAGAACGCACACAGAGGAACATTTCATTGTATATTACAACAATTTCATCAGAATACAAGAATATACAGCGTATAAATAAATATTACACAGAAAATATCAGAGATTACAATACATTATATAGCAGCGGAAAATAATACAATACACAACTAGAGGTAATACATGGATACAGAGCTTTCCGAGTATCGTTCCAGCTGTAAATCAGGATCCTATGAATATAAATCTGCAAAACCAAAACTACTAGCTGCCCGTGTCAAAATAAGGGCACCTAGAGTTTAGGTTAAAACAATAAACTCCAGGTCAGTCATGTGACTGGTGTGAGAACTAAAACAGTTATTAATCTTTATTTTAAAGTTAGGTAAATCAAGGGATAATGCCGTATAACACGGAACGGGTTTCCTCCCAAGAATATCAGCGCATAAAAAAAACAGCACAATGCTAAATAAAGACAATGAAGCTATTATAAGACCCAGGTCCCATCACACAATGCAACGCAAGCCGGAGGATAGGGTTTTTACCTAATAATAGCCAAAGAATGCTTGATACGCTAAATTTCATGTTTTAATTCTTAATCAGACTCCAACCGTAAATTAGTAAGAGAACGATTCCCTAAGTATTAACCCCGAAGGCCAAAACCAACATCAGACTAATACCCAGGAAACCACCCATCTTAGCTCGTTTCCAGTTAGTTTCCGATTTTATATACAATAATAAATATCAATCATAGGCGACATGAGCGTCCCATGCCACTATGTCGCCATATATAGGTTTACAATCAAAACCGCACATATCGTATTTGGAAATTGGATTTCCATCTGTGAACCGAGGCAAAAGATAGTCCTCTACCGATTCGAGACTGTCTAGTCCAAGCCTCAGGACCCAGACACAGGTGAGCCCTTGGAGCGACAGGGCCGGTCCACCGATGTGGATTAAAATGCCTGGACACTGCGTTTCCCCACCCTTTGGGGCGTTAATGAGCCAACGAATGACTCCATCGGCTTCACATAGTCACCGATATATCCGAGGCGTCTCGCAAACCAACAACCACATAAGTCAAACTCGTCAGGGCTTGTCAAACCACTGACGCCACTTCTAACTAGAAAGAAACGCATGACCTCCCTGAGGTCCTCTCCCTTTTTGGTTCACAACCGGGGTGTGAGGCTCGCAGATCAACGCTACACAAAGCTATGCCACAAAGGTCGTGCTTTGATCATCAACCACAAGACTTGCTTTTCAACAAAAGCCTTGATCATTTGCATCTTAGCATACCACATAGGCAAACCACTCCATGCAACTGATATCCATCAATCACACAGAATGATATCCAATGTCAGACACACAGTCCATTTACAAGTCTGTTCTGGGTCTGAACGAAACCGGAGGCACCATGTACCTCGCTTATCCATCGATCTCCAAGTACGTCTGGACGACCACTAACTGATTCCCTCCTCGTGGGTGTACAGCCCAATCAAGATCATCAGTAATCACCCAAACGACGTGAAGAACTCCGGTCTTCGACCACCGTCTTCATCTTCGACTTGTCGTCGTAATAGTTATTCAGAATGGGATAAACCCGGTCTTTCCGAATAACTCGCGTATATAATAAACAAGTGTTACACAAACACAACATACACCTCATTCCAATTCATCAGTCACTAACCATAAATTAGCAAGAGAATAATTCCCCAAATATTAACCCCGAAGGCCGAAACCAACATCAGATCAATACCCAGGAAACCGTTCTGCTTAGCTAACCTATAGTTAGTTTCTAAATTTCACATTCTTTGGGAAAGGTTCCCATTAATTTTATCAAAGATAAAATCCTTAAATTTATTCTTTAATCTTCTTTTGAATATCAATTCAAACTAGTCGGGATTAGCGAACCACACCGAAGTAATTATTTATTTTATTTCCCAATCCCAACCTATTTATCCCATGAAGTAAAACTGGTCATACTTCATATCTAACACCACGGTGTTATCGGAAAATTCAATTTCCATTTCACGTTCAAATCTAATTAAATATTTAACTACCGCCTGGAGTAAAACTGGTGATACTCCATTCTCGATCTTTTCAATCTAATTAAAGATTCATTAAAATTCCACTTAGTTTTAATCTTTGGCTGGGTTAAAGAATTTGTGCCATTTAAAACACGGTTCACGATAAACCCCAAAATCACATTTCAATCAGTCCCTAACCGTAAATTAGCAAGTGAGCAATTCCCTAAGTATTAACCCCGAAGGCCGAAACCAACATCAGATCAATACCCAAGAAACCATTTATCTTACCTAATCTCCAGTTAGTTTCTGATTTTCTTAACTCCGTTGTGTCTAAGAACAGTATTATTGAAGATACCATTCACGACAACCCAAAATCACATTCCATTAACTATCGGGTTAAAGAACAAGTGTTAGTTAAAACACTGTTAACGATAAACCCAAAAATCAATACCAATTCAATTCCAATTAAATATTATTTAATTGGTACACTTCATTAAATCTAAATAAAAAGATTTAATCTTTTTCTCAACTGGGCTTAAGAACAGTGTTAATGAAGACACCATTCACGACAACCCAAACCACATTTGATGTTAAATACAAGGCTCTGAATAGAAAATATATCGGCTTATATTCATTATCAAATTCTACGACCAACAAATATCGTATTGGAAATAACAATATAAAAATATCTTTCAAATTCCCATAACAATATCTGTATAATCACGAAATCCAACATCGAAACATTCCAAAGACAATTTCGATTCAAATCCATTCCAATTCAGTTATTGGAAATTCTGGTTTCTTTTAAAACCATTTCAAATCCAATTTATTTATTTAGAAATAAATAAATTATTATTCTAATTCAAAATTAGTTCATTTCGATAAAAATCTATTTTTATCTTTTCAAATATGGAATTTTTCATCCCAATTCTTCGCAAATCATTTCTTATAATTTTACACAAATTATTGATATTTTTAATAATTTTATCAAGGCCCGTACAGTCGATTTCCATCAACACCCATCGAACTGCACTTACAGCGACCTTTTCCAAATTTGATATGGGCATAATTCCAAATCCAACCGTTAGATTTCAAATTTCTCATATTCATTAGAAAGCACTTTTCGATACGAACCCAACGGTTCCGGTTTTAGGAGAATCCGACTGTCGGATCTCCCGTAATATCCATTTGAAGCCAATGGTCGAAATTCCCGAGCTGTCGCGGCGCGGCGATTTCTATTCAGGCCATTATATTATATATATAATATATACTTTGTCGATTTCCTTTTAAAACGTATTTTATAAATCGTTTTTAAATTCGTTTTCAAAACGATTTCAACTTCATATTCAAACTCAAATAAAAATTGAATCTTTCCAATATAAATTCGTTTTAAATTCATTTCAACTCGATTACAATTCAAATCTATTTCAATTCAAATCGGTTTTAATTTAAATTGATTTCAGTTCAATTTCAATACGTTTTAAATTCAATTCAAAACGATTTCAATTCTATTTCAATCTAATTCGAATTTCAATTCTTTTCAATTTATTTCAATTATATTCGAGTTTCAATTCAATTTAATTTAATTCGAATTTCAATTCATTTCAATTTATTTCAATTATATTCGAGTTTCAATTCAGTTCAATTTAATTCGAATTTCAATTTATTTAAATTATATTCTAGTTTCAATTCAATTCAATTTAATTTGAATTTCAATTCATTTCAAAATATCATATTTTGAAATCACTTTCGATGTTCATTATAAAATGAATAAAATCGATATAAATATCGTTCACATCAAAATGGCGTAAATTTAATCAACACGGCTTCATATATTTCTATTTTCAAATATTCTATTTCAAATATTTCTTTTTCAAATATTCTATTTAAAATATTTCTATTCAAATATTCTATTTCAAATATTTCTATTTCAAAACTGGAATGAGGCCCAATTAATTACCATATAATGTTAATCATATGGATTTTCCACAACACATGTATAAAATAACAATGATAAATAATCAACCATCATCCAGAGTGCGTTCTACACTGTTTAAGCATCAAATACAAATATTTAACGCTTAAAACAGCCTGTCAATCAATCGATCGACATACAGCTAATTATTGGGACTAGTGTATGTCATATACCATACCAATACCCGTGTGGGTTTTCAAACAATCAAACACAGATTTTATTTGTGTAGTTGGGCGATGTGTAAAATTTATCGTCCCAATCAATATCAGTCAAATCAGTGTATATAAACAAATCGTCCGATTTGTTTATAAATATTTATTTTATATCCACGTTAAAAATTATATTTTTAGCTATGAAATATATTTAACTATATAAATATTCTATTTCATTTCAATCCATTCCATCTCACTTCTTTTCATGCTGTTCATACATAAATAAAAATCACATTTTTATTTCAATGCTATAATTATATTTTTACTTCGCTAAAGATTATATTTTTATTCAACCAAAGATCTCATTTTTATACTTATAAAAATCGAATCTTTTTATATTTCAAAACCAAATCTTTATAATGCTTTTCATATGCCAAAATCATATTTTCAACTCACTTTTCACATGAGAAAATTTATATTTTTAAATCTCTACATTATATAAAAATCAAATTTTTACTTCATGTTATACATATAAAAATCATGTCGTTATTTTAACGTATTATATATAAAAATCTCTTCTTTGTTTTAATTCTTATCATATAAAAAAATCTAATTTTTTAATTAATGATCTTCATAGAAAAGAACTGATTTTTCAAAAATGCTTATTTAATTAAATAAATAAAAATAAATAACAAAACTTACTGCCAGATGGAGGGTGGGGAGAATGGCGCAGCAGAGGGGTCAAGGAGGGGATGGGGGTGATCGACAGCCCTCTCTGGTGGTGGAAATGGGTCCGGGTGTCTTTCAACTGCGGATTGGAGGAAGAACAGGGGGAGGAAGGGAAGGAGAGGGTCAGGGATGAAGGGGAGGAGCCCACGCCGTCGATCTAGGGCCGGGAGGGGGGTCGCGGTGGCACTTGGGTCTGGCGATGGCGGCAAAAAGGGGTGGAGGCGTGAGCGGGTCTCGAATGAGGAAGGGGTGCGACACGTTTACTTTGGAGAGGGAGGGAAGAGAGGGGAGGGCGTCGGGTCTGGGGGCGCGGTGGCCGTGCCAGGCGGCGGCGGTCAGGGTAGGGGGCAGGATCGACGAGGTGGCTTTCCCCCTTTTTTTCTTTTTTTTCTTCCTGTTTTAGATCTGAACGGTGGGGGTTAAGGAGAGAGAGGAGGGAAGAGATATGTGAGGGTAGGGATTATATAATATAATATACATATTTAATTAATTTAAATTCTAAAAGCAACTTTAAATTTCGACCTCTAAACGAGACCCACCGCCTGTCGTCCATAGCTAATTACCCCCATTTTGAACACAATGGGATATGTATCATAAGCTGATTTGATCGTTTCGATCTGTTTTCGTCAAAATCAACATATAACTTTATAGACTGAATTTGAATGCGCATTTCAATTTACTGGGGTCACATACTAACTCGAAAAATTCTAGAAAAATATTTTCTAGCTTCGTATTGACGACACGGTCCAAACAAAACTAGTTTCATCGAATTCTAAGACCGTTTGAAAAATGGCCATTTTCCAGTCGATTAAAATCAACTAAAACTGGTCAAACGCGTTTTCCTTTGCCACGCTCACATATTGATTCAAAAAATTATGAAATTTGAAACCTAGCAATAACTTGACATCACGGATCCAACAAAAGTGGTTTCATCGAAAACCGAGGTCATTTGCAAAATGGCCATTTTTAAGGGCCAGAATTCCATAGCGACTATTCTGAATTTTCAACTGGGCATAACTTTTTATCCCCGCTATGAAATTTCAATTTTTCGGATTCGTTGGAAAGATATTCTCAATTAGATTCAAATATTTTTGGTTTCGTTAAAATCCGGTTTATTTTGCACCCGGTACATTCATTTAAATTTTGAAATCGAATTTTCAAACTACCGCGCCATTTTCAATTCCTTTAATAATTAAAATAAAATATTTATATTCTAACGTCGAGCTATATAAATATATACATTTTAATTCCATTCAAACTAAATTTTTTGTCGTTATTATTTAAAATAATCTATTTTAAATAATCAAAATTCGCTAAAATAGCCAAAATAAAAAATTTAAATTGGCTTGGATTTCCGGGTTATTACATCATTTGTCCATGCCTACGTTGGCCTTGTCAGAGCATCAAAAACAAGAACGTCCTGCCTCTTCTCTAGAGATGAGCATGCCCTGCCTCTGCTTCAACTAAGCATGTCTTGTTTCAGATGTAGAGATGAGCACGCCCTACCTCTTCTTATGTCTTCATCCTATAGTAGGGACATAGAGAGCACTTCAAGCATGCCCTGCCTCCACCCTAAAGATGAACACGCCCTCCTCTTCTTTGACTAAGCATGCCCTACCTCTACTATAAAAATGAGCATGCCCTACCTCTACTTATGTCTCGTCCCATAGAAGTGAACGAAAGCTGAAAAGGAGCACTTAAAGCATGCTCTACCTTTGTTCATTTAAAGAATAAGCCTTGCCTCTGCTTATATATCTTCCCGTAGAAGGGAACGAAAGCTCATGTGGAGCACCTAAACCAGGCATTTGCCTCTACTTATTTCTCGTCCCCTAGAAGGGAATGAAAGCACAAAGGGAGCACTTAAAGCATGTCCTACCTCTGCTTTAAAGAATAAGCCTGAAATGGGCGCTAGCATTTCAATACTCGAATCTGGGTTTCGGGTCTTCTGTCTATTATTACCAGATGTGAATTTCTAGCCTTCTATTAGTAATACCCGAATCTGAGTTTCGAGATCTCTATAATTGCCAAATGTGGATTTCTGGTCTTCTATTATTCCCGTATCTAGGTTTCGGGTCTTCTATTTATTATTGCCGAAATATGGATTTCTGCTCTTCTATTATTAATATCTGAATCTGGGTTTTGAGTCTTCTACCTATTATTGCTGTAACGACCTATATTCTACGCATTATAGGATCGTAGAATATTTATTTCTTTCACATACGAAGTCGTATGGTCATGTAACTTTGGGAGACGACCACTGGGGTCATTTCCCATGTTCATGATTTTTCCCAATTTTTAAATGACATTTTACCCCTAGTCGGCACTGTTTTGGCCATAACTTTTGACTGGAAAGGAATTTTGACCTGAAACCACTTCTATTGGCTCCGGATGATGGTTTACAATTCCGTAGAGTGGTCACATTAGCCAAACGGACTCACTGTTTGGGAGATATGGCTGAAACAAGTTTCAGATGGTGAAAAACAGCTTAATTGGGCTTAACCGGGTGATTAGCAGCTAGGCCCAGAGGGGAATTTCGGGTTTAGAGGCATAGGAGGGCTGATTAGGGTTAGGAAATCACTTTCATTTCAGTTTTGAGCCGCCACAAACCTTCTTGAGACCTTGGTAATGGCTTCCATCCTCTAAAACCACTCCAAAACACATTTTTAGTGAAGATTAAGCCTAAACTACATCAAAGCAAGGCCAAATAGCAACAAAGCAAGGTTGGAGCTGCTGCTATACATAGGAATTCGACCCAAACAAAGAGTATTTCAGATTTTGTGTTCTATTTTGTGGCCAAGGTGAGTGATTTGCATAGTTTTTGCACTAATTACGGTAATTAAGGGTAATTAGTGAAGATTAGCGAATTTATAGACTAATAAATTCTGGAAAAATGTTTAGAAATTCTTAAATAATGTTTTATGCCTCTGGTCGAAATTTGGTTCGATTTGATTAAGTTTTGTTAACCCTATGATTAGACTTGCTTAAACATACTTAAGGGAAAATAAGGGGCTTTGGGTGTATTTGATCCATTTTAACATGTAAATTCATTGTTTTGGTGTTTGTGGCTAGTTTACTATGTTGTTGTGACTGTTTAACATGATTTGTGATTGATTAGTATAGTTAGATTTTTCGAAAACGTCGTCGAACGGCGTAAACAAGTTGCTGTAAAAAGTTGCAGAAAGCTGTGCAGAGCTTCGGATCAGATCGGATGAGGGCTCGGATCGGATATGTGAACTGGGCAAGAAAACTCGATCCGAACTGGAGTTTGGCACTTAAAAGACTTGGCAAAAAGGAAGTTCGTTTACTTATTGGAGTGGACAAGGGGATCGGATCGGAAGAACAATGGAGGCCAGATCGGATCGGAAGAACATTGGGAGCGGATCGGATCGGAGTAAGCTAGGGAGCGGAGCGGATCGGACTGGAGTAAGGCGAAGGGATCGAATCGGATCGGAGTAGATGGAAAACGAGGGAGCTGATCGGAGAAGGAGCATGAACTGGAAGGAAGACAACAACCCGACCCGACTCGGAGGAGGACACCGACCCGACCCGAAGTGAAGTACCCGACCCGAACCGAATGGAAGATGATAAGGAAGGAGGACCGAACAGAACTGACGAGGGTAATGGCTACCGAACCGAACCGAATTCTAGGGCTACTACGGCATGACAACTCTTCTGAAGACCCACTCCAACTCGATCAAAACCCGAGATGCAAAGGAAGTCCAAATGGGAAGTTAGAGCTCAAGATTTAGATGGGAATCAACGAGTTCGCTTCATGATTGGGCTTTGCTGCGGGACGCGTGTTAAGGGGTTATCGATGTCTATAGCTTTGGACCACTATGGTAGGAGGTACGAAGGCGGATTCAGGGCCATTATGGCATTGGTAGGACCAAGGGCTACGACCAATGTGGTGGGTCATTGAAATGTTTGGTCATGACTCCATGGGTTTAGCTTGGTCACAGCAGGGTTTCTACAAGTCGGGGTTCGTCGTTACCTCAATTTGTCTAGTGTTCCAAAGTGGTAGATATCGTATGCTTTACGCACTAAGTGAGAGATGTGAGGATGGTTGCTATGGTTGATTTGTTTGCTATCATTATGACATGTACACCCCACCTCCGTAATCTTATACTATTTATTATGGCACCTTAGAGTATTGTACGGTATGTGGTACTAACTCTTTGGTTGCAGGTCCAGGTTCAGGTATGGTTTATTATACCTGTTATTATTTTGTTTATATGCTTATCGCTCATACTAGGCTTTATGTCTGACCCAGAGTTTTATGTCTCCTCTTATTACTCTGGGTGCTCACACGAGCAGACTAGAAACAGGCTAGCTGGTGATGCACGGGTAGATGATCCGGAGACGAGCAGGAGGCTTCCACATAACACATATATATAGTATTCTCCCTGTATTGTTGAAGATCACTGCTTGGGCATTGGTGGTGTATCTTCTACTTTGGCTTTCTTTTGTTTAGAGACAGTAGATTTTGAAAAGTTGTAATAAGCTGTATTGGGATTTCCGCTGCTTTGATGTTGATGTTGATTTTAGTTATCAACTTATGCACTGTCTCACCTGTTTTATGTCAAGTATGTTATTATTATTATATTTTATTCCATGCGCTGTGAGACATTCTACAGGTTTCTCGTTAGTTAATTCCCTTCTTTCCTTTCTTCTGACAATCGTCTCGTGCTAGTCGGGCATGTGTACAGCGCACTCTCGGAGGAAATGCAGGCTGGTATGGGGCGGGCCGTCACAACTGCAGGGTGTGGATTTCTGGCCTTCTATTATTAATACCTGAATCTGGGTTTCGGGATTTCTATTATAACCAGATGTGGATTTCTAGTCTTCTATTATAAATACCTGAATCTAGGTTTTGGGATTTCTATTATTGCGAGACGTGGATTTCTGGTCTTCTATTATTAATACCTAAATCTGGGTTTTGTGATAACCCTTAACTTCCCCGGTAAGGAAAGCCCGGATTTCTTTGAGAACAACACACAAAAGAATGCAGACAGAAGAACATTTCATTGTTTAATACAACAATTCCATCAGAATACCATAACATACAGAGTATAAATCAATATTACACATTATAAAATATCAGAGATTACAATACATTACATCGCAGCGGGAAATAATACAAAACACAACTAGAAGAGATATATGGATACATAGCTTTCCAGATATCATTCCAGCTGTAAACCAGGATCCTCTGAATATAAATCTGCAAAACCAAAACTACTAGCTGCCCGTGTCGAAAATAGGGGCACCCAGAGTTTAGGTTAAAACAATAAACTCCAGGTCAGTCATGTGACTGGTGTGAGAACTAAAACCGTTATTAATCTTTATTTTAAAGTTAAGTAAATCAAGGGACCACGCCGTATAACACGGAACGGGTTTCCTCCCAAGAATACCGGTGCATAAAACAACAGCGCAATGCTAAATAAAGAAAAATGAAGCTATTATAAGACCCAGGTCCCATCACAGAATGCAACGCAAGCCTGAGGGTAGGGTTTTTACCTTATAATAGCCAAACATGCTTAGTACGTTTAAAACAAATCATTTGATACTATTATAAGTGCATAGTGTATAAAACAACTTCAAATCATAAGTATCAATCATAGACGGCATGGGTACCATATATCATGTCGCCAATACTAGGCTCTACAATCAAAACCGCAAAGTCACGTATTTGGAAGTTGTATTTCCATCTGTGAACTGAGGTAAGGGATCGTCCTCTACCGATCCGAGACTCTCTAGCCCGAGCCTTAGGGTCAGAGCGCATCGACCCTTGGAGCGACAGGGCCGGTCCACCGATGTGGATTAAAATTCCTGAACACTGCGTTTCCCCGCCCTTTGGGGCGTCAATGAGCCAACAAATGACTCCATCGGCTTCACATAGTCACCGATATATCCGAGGCGCCTCGCAACAGCAACAACCACATAAATCAAACTCGTCAGGGCGTGTAAAACCACTGACGCCACTTCTAACAAGAAAGAAACGCATGTCCTCCCTGAGGTCCTCTCCCGTTTCTGCTTCACAACCGGGGTGTGAGGCTAGCCAATCAACGCTACACAAAGCTATGCCACACAGGACATGCCTTGATCATCAACCACAAGACTCTGCTTTTCAACAGAAGCCTTGATCATATTGCCACTTAGGCATGCCACACAGGCAATTCACTCCATGCGATTGATATCCACCAATATATAACCTCTAAGCTCGTACGTCTCAGAGAAGGGCGTTAAGAAAGAGAATAAATTCTCCACCGCCAAACAGATATATATTTAATAGAAATCAATCACATAGAATAAAATCCAATGTCAGACACACAGTCCATTTATAAGTTCGTACTGGGTCTGAACGAAACCGAAGGCACCTAGTATGAAACACCCCACCTCCGTTAGGGTCACTCTCAAAGGGAATGCCCTAATTTTGGTGGAGGTTTATAAGTACAAGTCACAGATATACAAGACAGATATAAGAACACATATTTGTAAACAGCGGAAGAACAACAAACTTTATTTCATCAAGTCAAATACGTGTTACAACAACATCCTTTCCAAAAACATAACATAACACTTTCATAATCTGTCTTGAGTACATTATTTTTAAAGAAGCATAAATAAAACATAGATAAACTGCAAAAGCCCCATAGTGGATTGTCCAAAGCCATAGTTCAAAACAGGAAAGTCCAAGCAATACATTTCTCTTCTTCAAGCTGGATGTTGAGATTTGTCAAGCTGCTGTGTTCCCTCCCTGAGGACCTGGGGGGGAAACGGAAGAAAGAAGACGAAAGAAAAGCAGAGTCAGACATAAAGCCTGAGTAAGTCTAGTACTATTTTGTCTATGAATAAAGAACTGGGTATGATAAGTAATAACAAGAAGTGGAAAGGTACTTTAAACTTGGTTAAGTTGTCTAGGGTCGAATATACTATCGTACCCCATGTTAATCTCTGAACCCATATAAACTAGTTTCCAACTGGCACCCAAAATCAGGGTGGTGTGATCCATTCTATGATGATCGGCTCCTACTCGCAAAGTTACATGTGTCTTACGGCCCCCGATGTCTGTAGTTACCTATGCTGGTCCCACCATGGGGTGTATCAAGTCCCATAGTGGCAACCCGACACAACCTTAGAGTGCACAGGTATGCTACTGGTGTCCAGTGCCTTATTTTTCTGCGCTGGAGTGTGTGCACGCCCGCACTCCGTTAGAACCTACACTGCTACACCACCGCCGTCGCTTTGACCTCTTACAATCAGCCCAGTAATCGTGCCCCCACCCTGCCTAGTTTCAGGGTATCCTGATACACCTTTTAGGGTTACTGCTGAAAAGGGTCCCCCGTTACTAGGTTTTCTATCTCTAGCCAACATGCTAAGTTGGTTAAGTGTTTCCTAACCTAACCCCACCAGTCCGTTTAGTTTAGCATGTTCCATTTTGATTAAGTCTTTAGTTCACTTAATCCTAACAATCCTGACTCAGCCTTAATTGTCTTATTAAGGCCCTGACCTCTCACATTAGACAGGTATTGTTGTGGCTGCCTGTTGCCGGTTGGTTCCGGGCAGTCTTACGCCACAACTCAGTCTAACCTCGGGTCCTTGCTGGGCTCCATGTTTAACCTCCCACATTGGATAGGTATTGTTGTGACTACTGGACAGCCGGGCGGTTCCGGGCAGGTTTACATCACAACTCAATCCAACCTCGGGTTAAACACATCGTATGTTCTACATTTACATATTTTGTCATTCTTCTTTATTTCTTATATGTAAATATTTGCGGCCCATTATTAAGTTAATGGTGTAAAGGTTACACCAATCACGGGCCCAACCCATACTTGAATTTGGGCCCTTCTATTTTATATTTTCATTCATTAATTAATTTTTAACCCAACGTTATTTTCCCCCGTTTTACACGTCCGTTTATATATATATTGGGCTTAGCCTTTTAAAGCCCAATTTAGCCATGCGAAAAGGGGAGGCTTATGGCGTATACACAAAGAGGGGAAGGTGAGCGCATGAACATGCATATGACGTTGGAAAATACATAATAGAAATTGGTGTACTTGCATAGTGGTAACATAGGTGACATGAATCAAAGCATGTGAACTTGCATAGGTTTAACTACAACATGAACCTATATTCTTATTTAGGCCTAATGTCAAACATAAGCATGGCATAAATACTGCTAGCATAAACATGGCATAATGTCAAACATAAGCATGACATAAATATTTCTAGCATAAACATAAACAAGTCATGTTCATAAGGTTTCTACATGTTTACAAAGGGATACTTTGTTACTAGCACAAAAGGCATAGTTCAACTTAATCATGATTTAAGTCTAATTACATAACAATGGTATAAACATCCTTATGCATAAATATTCCTAATCATGGCGTTTGCTTTAAACTTGCAAAAAGGGGATTTTTGAGTCCAACCTAGCCATGTTTCACATATGTCATTTAACAATATAGAACTAACATAGATTTCAATTATGCCAAATATCATTCATAGCCTAGCCATAAATTTGCAAAAGCATGACTTAATACATGGATTATGGTGTCAAAATTCCAACATAGTTTCATATAAACTATAACAACCAAACTTGTCTCAATTGCTTGCAAAACGATTTATGCACAAAGTATACATCATGACGACATAATAACAAAGCCCCAAACTTGCATAAATTTCACTCAACTACATACATGTAGCTTCAACATAGATTACATAATTTGCGCAATATTCCAAACGTATATTTGCATAGAACTACCGCATGTAGTTCTTTATAATGAATAACATAATTTTGCACAAACATGAATTACTTCCATTGCCACAATTCAAGCATACACATCAACACAGTTGTTTATTGATACCAAAGTAATACTCTACTTACAATGGTTGCGGCGAATTCTCTAATTAAGAGACACGATTCCTTTGTTGAATTGATTAGCTTTAGGTTGCTTTGAATTGCTTTAGGCTTTAGAACTTTCTTCCTAATCCTCTCTCTAGTCGGCGGCTAATCTTTGTCGTTCCTCAGCAACATGGCGGCTATAATCTTATTTTGAATGAATAGATTAGGGTTTAGTCTAGGGTTGTTTATATAGAGGTTAGGAATTGATTAGGACCATTGATGTTGCTAGGATAGATCGTAGCCATTCATTAGATAGAGAGACCAATAAAAACCCGCCACCTAGCCCTAATGATAAAGCAGACCACAGAAATTCGACCACACACCGACCTGGCCAGCCAGGTTGACTGGGCTCGACCAGGTCGATACCCCTGTCGACAGGGCTGTCGACAGCCCTGTCGACATGGGTAGCCCAGGTCGACAGCCCAGTCGACCTGGGTGGCCCAGGCGGGTGTTCTTCCACCCTGGCCCAATGGGCCCGATTTTAAATTATTTTATTCTGTTTGAATTTTAAACTTAATTCAAAACTTCCGAAGGCCATATCTTCTTCATACGGACTCCGTTTTTCGAAAACTCGGACTCTATTTCGCGTATTTTTCCGAGACGAACGCAATGGCGTATCCCGTTTCCCTTAGTTCTTTGATTTGAATTTGATTATACTTTAATTCATGAATTTCACAGTTATAGAATTTTTCGGGGTGTTACATTCTCCCCCACTTAAAAGGATTTCGTCCCCGAAATCTTCAAGTTAGGAGGAATGTATATCCTAACATCCAAACATCCATCTACTCATCCATCAAACACGAGCATCCATTGTCCTTAAAAGACTTCTAATGCTTCATGATCATATGCGAAGTGTGTGTGTGTACATGTACTTATCTAATGCAAAATCAGGCGGTCTACTGATTCAGTTGACCTCCTTAATGCGAATTATGTAAGTGCCATGAATCCATTATGTATGCAAATTTTCCTACTCATGATTCTACATGAGTGCACAATCATTCAATACAAATGCAGCATCCACATGACAACACATTAAAGTTCAACCATATACGAATGCAAACATATATGCATATGCAATATGAAGTGACTGAGCCGATCTAAAACCTAGATTGTGTGTGTATATGCAACCACGAGCAACCACTAGCAATCACTTGCAACCACTTGCAACCATCATCCATAACATGTTTCAACTACATGTTTTCATCCAAAAAGATTCTACCTAAAGGATAAGGTCGAGGAAATATACCTAAAAAGATAGATAAAAGCGCAACTTAAGGAAAAGGAAAGATCAAGGATGTACCCTCGAACAGAAAAGGGTAGGCTGTACGGATTCTAGCTTCAGTTTCCCAAGTCGCGTCTCCCTCGGCGTCGCTCCACTGAACTTTGACGAGCTTGACTTCGCGGTTGCGTAGCTTCTTCACTTCCGTTCCTAATATGCGGGTTGGAACTCTCCTTATGGTTGCTTCGCGTTCCACTTCGGCCTCTTCGAGGATGTTTGGCTCTACCACTTCAGCTGACTCATGCAGACATTTTCGGAGATGTGAAACGTGAAAAACGTTGTGGACTCCGGCCAACTTCTCGGGTAGCTCTAATCTATAGGACATTTTCCCAATTGTTCCTATCTAAAGGTATAGTCGAATGATAGAAGCAAGTAAAAACTTTGTGCCCATTAGGCAATGTCAAAACTGGAAATCTATGCCACATATATATTGATTAGGGGAAGAACTCTCTAAGCATCAGCCCCGAAGACCGAAATCAACATCAGACTGACACCCAAAGAATTACTCAACCCAACCACCATATATGATTCTAGGAATTTAAGCATGATGGACTCCTTTTAGGTCACAAGGGAGTCCCTTCCTAAGACCAACCCGTATCCTATAAAACCTAAAAAGTTTGGTCAATCCAACGAACACCCTCAAGCCCCAACATGTGTTACTAACAGATGAGTCATACTCCCTATGGGGTTTGCGACAGAAATTGGATTGAGAATGGGACCGAGAGGATAAACACAAAAGATAGCATACAAGTAAGCTCTACAGGAAGAGAGGGACCAAGGATATACTCTTAAGGAGAGATATGATGCACGAATCTAGTCTTCGATCTTCTAAGTCGCATTTCCTTGAGCTTAACTCCATTATGCTTTGTCCGTCTTTAACTTCACAATTTCGTAGCTTCTTAATTCTTGTTTCCAAAATATGAGTTGGAACCTTTTCCACTGTTGCCTCTCGTTCCACTTTCACTTACTCTACTTCTAATATACTTGGCTCAAGCCTAACTGCGTACTCATGGTCCCATGCAAGCTCTCCAAAATTCACTAGTGAATCTTGGATCTTGTTAACTTACTAGAAGGTATTCCACAACCCATTCATAAGCGAAATGAACTTTCTGCCTTAGTGGCGAACACTACTGGAGCGCCCCATTCGGAAATGCTCCTCCTAATGAACCCCCTTCTCTAGAAGCTCTTTAATCTGTTTACTGAGCTCTTTCCTTTCTCGTGGAGCCATATGTCTAACGGGCAACGCAACGGGCTTTGCATTATCTACAAGATATATGCGGAAGTCTATTTCCCGCTTCGGAGGCAAGCCCTTCACCTCTTCAAAGACATCCGGATATTCCCGGACCACTCTAACTGATTGCAAATTTTCAACAGAGGCATCTAGCGATTCAAGATAACTAAGCATAACCGCATACGAGGGATTACAAGAAATTTCCAAAGTATTACCGAGCTGGGTTAGGAGCCTAACAACCCTTTTCTCACAATCAAGGATGGCCCCATTACTGGATAGCCAATCCATACCCAAAATCAAACCATAACCCGAAAAGCCCAAAACAAAGGCACTACATTGAAATTCAACACTTAGGATAGAAATTTTCAAATCCAGACAGATCATAGACAAATGAGCTGGGCCCCCAATTGGGTTTGAAACAATTAAGGGGTCCTCTACCATACTAGTTTTTAGGTGCAGAGATTCTACTAAAGCAGACGAGATAAAGAAGTGTGATGCGCCAGAATCAAATAAAGTGCGAACGGGGTGATCATAAAGATAAACTACACTTTCTACAGAAGTGTTTGTACCTCTCTGTTGCAAAGGTGGTGCTTCCAGCACATGAACCTGTGCCCCTGGGGTGGATCCAGTGCCCTGCCCCTGTCCTCGTTTCTTTGGGCAGTCCTTAGCCCTATGGCCCGTCTCACCGCAAGAAAAGCACCCACCATTCTCCTTGGCCTTCTTTTTCCGGCAGTCCTTTACTAAGTGCCCCACTTTGCCACAGAAATTACACGTCCTCTTCTCTTTGTTGCCTTCCCCGCCCTTCTTAAAGTCTGTCTTCTTAGGCTGCAAACCCTCTTTCTTCCCTTGAGAGCTTTCTGCCTTTGTCTCCTTCTTGCCCTTATCATCTTCATTCAGCAATGCCATTTGCACCAATCTTTCATACGTGGCTCCCATGGGTATATGGGTCATGGCCAAACTGTGTAATGGCTCATTTAACCCTTTGACGAAACGGAGAGCCTTCTTGTGCGGGGTGTTGACTAGGTCAAGCCCAAACCTAGCCAGCTCATCGAACTGATTCACATACTCTCTGACTGTCTTGTCCCCTTGCTTAAGAAATAAGAATTTTTCCAACTGCAAACTTCTTTCTGCATCTGAGAGAAATTTAGTCTCAAACCTTGCCCTAAAGTCCTCCCATGTCTCCACTGGTCTTTCAGCATTGGTGACTTCCCACCAGTAGGAAGCCTCGCCCTTCAATAGCCACACCGCCAATTGTACTTTTTGTCTATCTTCTACCTCAAAGATGATGAATAGGTCTTCAGTCTCTTTCAGCCAATTCCTAGCTGCCACGAAGGACTCAGTTCCATGGAAATCCCTTCCTCCCATAGCTTTAAAATCTTTACATATCTTAGCAAACGTGTTTCCCCGAGGAGGAGGTGGAGGAAAATGTGCTGTTGCAGCTAGATGATTTCCTTCCGCTGGGGGAGGAGGAATGGTAGGACCTGGCTGAGTGGCCCTTGCTTCTATGAACCGTCTAAACCAACCAGGTATTGGTACTCCTTTCGGCAAGTTGAGTTCTTGGGACATGCTGAAACAAAAAGGATAGATTCAAAACGAAGGATAAGAGATAGTACCTATGGCTTTGTGGGGACTTCGCCTTTTTAAAGCAAAATAATATTTTATCTTTTAAAAATGCTTCTTTAAATTTCCTTTTTGAAAATAAATTTTCCAAAACTTTTTATCTTATCAGGTAAACCTATGCTCTGATACCAAGTGAAACACCCCACCTCCGTTAGGGTCACTCTCAAAGGGAATGCCCTAATTTTGGTGGAGGTTTATAAGTACAAGTCACAGATATACAAGACAGATATAAGAACACATATTTGTAAACAGCGGAAGAACAACAAACTTTATTTCATCAAGTCAAATACGTGTTACAACAACATCCTTTCCAAAAACATAACATAACACTTTCATAATCTGTCTTGAGTACATTATTTTTAAAGAAGCATAAATAAAACATAGATAAACTGCAAAAGCCCCATAGTGGATTGTCCAAAGCCATAGTTCAAAACAGGAAAGTCCAAGCAATACATTTCTCTTCTTCAAGCTGGATGTTGAGATTTGTCAAGCTGCTGTGTTCCCTCCCTGAGGACCTTGGGGGGGGGAAACGGAAGAAAGAAGACGAAAGAAAAGCAGAGTCAGACATAAAGCCTGAGTAAGTCTAGTACTATTTTGTCTATGAATAAAGAACTGGGTATGATAAGTAATAACAAGAAGTGGAAAGATACTTTAAACTTGGTTAAGTTGTCTAGGGTCGAATATACTATCGTACCCCATGTTAATCTCTGAACCCATATAAACTAGTTTCCAACTGGCACCCAAAATCAGGGTGGTGTGATCCATTCTATGATGATCGGCTCCTACTCGCAAAGTTACATGTGTCTTACGGCCCCCGATGTCTGTAGTTACCTATGCTGGTCCCACCATGGGGTGTATCAAGTCCCATAGTGGCAACCCGACACAACCTTAGAGTGCACAGGTATGCTACTGGTGTCCAGTGCCTTATTTTTCTGCGCCGGAGTGTGTGCACGCCCGCTCTCCGTTAGAACCTACACTGCTACACCACCGCCGTCGCTTTGACCTCTTACAATCAGCCCAGTAATCGTGCCCCACCCTGCCTAGTTTCAGGGTATCCTGATACACCTTTTAGGGTTACTGCTGAAAAGGGTCCCCCGTTACTAGGTTTTCTATCTCTAGCCAACATGCTAAGTTGGTTAAGTGTTTCCTAACCTAACCCCACCAGTCCGTTTAGTTTAGCATGTTCCATTTTGATTAAGTCTTTAGTTCACTTAATCCTAACAATCCTGACTCAGCCTTAATTGTCTTATTAAGGCCCTGACCTCTCACATTAGACAGGTATTGTTGTGGCTGCCTGTTGCCGGTTGGTTCCGGGCAGTCTTACGCCACAACTCAGTCTAACCTCGGGTCCTTGCTGGGCTCCATGTTTAACCTCCCACATTGGATAGGTATTGTTGTGACTACTGGACAGCCGGGCGGTTCCGGGCAGGTTTACATCACAACTCAATCCAACCTCGGGTTAAACACATCGTATGTTCTACATTTACATATTTTGTCATTCTTCTTTATTTCTTATATGTAAATATTTGCGGCCCATTATTAAGTTAATGGTGTAAAGGTTACACCAATCACGGGCCCAACCCATACTTGAATTTGGGCCCTTCTATTTTATATTTTCATTCATTAATTACTTTTTAACCCAACGTTATTTTCCCCCGTTTTACACGTCCGTTTATATATATATTGGGCTTAGCCTTTTAAAGCCCAATTTAGCCATGCGAAAAGGGGAGGCTTATGGCGTATACACAAAGAGGGGAAGGTGAGCGCATGAACTTGCATATGACGTTGGAAAATACATAATAGAAATTGGTGTACTTGCATAGTGGTAACATAGGTGACATGAATCAAAGCATGTGAACTTGCATAGGTTTAACTACAACATGAACCTATATTCTTATTTAGGCCTAATGTCAAACATAAGCATGGCATAAATACTGCTAGCATAAACATGGCATAATGTCAAACATAAGCATGGCATAAATATTTCTAGCATAAACATAAACAAGTCATGTTCATAAGGTTTCTACATGTTTACAAAGGGATACTTTGTTACTAGCACAAAAGGCATAGTTCAACTTAATCATGATTTAAGTCTAATTACATAACAATGGTACAAACATCCTTATGCATAAATATTCCTAATCATGGTGTTTGCTTTAAACTTGCAAAAAGGGGATTTTTGAGTCCAACCTAGCCATGTTTCACATATGTCATTTAACAATATAGAACTAACATAGATTTCAATTATGCCAAATATCATTCATAGCCTAGCCATAAATTTGCAAAAGCATGACTTAATACATGGATTATGGTGTCAAAATTCCAACATAGTTTCATATAAACTATAACAACCAAACTTGTCTCAATTGCTTGCAAAACGATTTATGCACAAAGTATACATCATGACGACATAATAACAAAGCCCCAAACTTGCATAAATTTCACTCAACTACATACATGTAGCTTCAACATAGATTACATAATTTGCGCAATATTCCAAACGTATATTTGCATAGAACTACCGCATGTAGTTCTTTATAATGAATAACATAATTTTGCACAAACATGAATTACTTCCATTGCCACAATTCAAGCATACACATCAACACAGTTGTTTATTGATACCAAAGTAATACTCTACTTACAATGGTTGCGGCGAATTCTCTAATTAAGAGACACGATTCCTTTGTTGAATTGATTAGCTTTAGGTTGCTTTGAATTGCTTTAGGCTTTAGAACTTTCTTCCTAATCCTCTCTCTAGTCGGCGGCTAATCTTTGTCGTTCCTCAGCAACATGGCGGCTATAATCTTATTTTGAATGAATAGATTAGGGTTTAGTCTAGGGTTGTTTATATAGAGGTTAGGAATTGATTAGGACCATTGATGTTGCTAGGATAGATCGTAGCCATTCATTAGATAGAGAGACCAATAAAAACCCGCCACCTAGCCCTAATGAAAAAGCAGACCACAGAAATTCGACCACACACCGACCTGGCCAGCCAGGTTGACTGGGCTCGACCAGGTCGATACCCCTGTCGACAGGGCTGTCGACAGCCCTGTCGACATGGGTAGCCCAGGTCGACAGCCCAGTCGACCTGGGTGGCCCAGGCGGGTGTTCTTCCACCCTGGCCCAATGGGCCCGATTTTAAATTATTTTATTCTGTTTGAATTTTAAACTTAATTCAAAACTTCCGAAGGCCATATCTTCTTCATACGGACTCCGTTTTTCGAAAACTCGGACTCTATTTCGCGTATTTTTCCGAGGCGAACGCAATGGCGTATCCCGTTTCCCTTAGTTCTTTGATTTGAATTTGATTATACTTTAATTCATGAATTTCACAGTTATAGAATTTTTCGGGGTGTTACATAGTACCCCGCATATCCATTGATCTCCAAGTACGTCTGGATGACCACTAACTGATTCCCTCCTCTTGGGTGTACGGCCCAATCAAGATCATCAGTAATAACCCAAACGACGTGAAGACCTCCGGTCTTCAACCATCATCTTCATCTTCGACTTATCGTCGTATCAGTTATTCAGAATGGGATAAACCTGGTCTTTCCGAATAACTCGCGTATATAATAAACAAGTGTTACACAAACACAACATACACCTCATTCCAATTCATCAGTCACTAACCGTAAATTAGCAAGAGAATAATTCCCCAAATATTAACCCCAAAGGCCGAAACCAACATCAGATCAATACCCAGGAAATCATTCTTCTTAGCTAACCTACAGTTAGTTTCTAAATTTCACATTCTTAAGGAAAGGTTCCCATTAATTTTATCAAAGATAAATTCTTTTAAATTTATTCTTTAATCCTCCTTTGAATATCACTTCAAACTAGTCGGGATTAGCGAACCACACCGAAGTAATCATTTATTTTATTTCCCAATCCCAACCTATTCATCCCATGAAGTAAAACTGGTCATACTTCATATCTAACACCACGGTGTTATCGGTAAATTCAATTACCATTTCATGTTCAAATCTAATTAAAGATTTAACTATCGCCTGGAGCAAAACTGGTTATACTCCATTCTCGATCATTTCAATCTAATTATAGATTCATTAAAACTCCACTTAGTTTTAATCTTTAACTGGGTTAAAGAATCAATATCATTTAAAACACGATTCGCGATAAACCCAAAATCACATTCCATTCTATCAGCCTTTAACTGTAAAATAGCAAGCGAGCAATTCCCTAAGTATTAACCCCGAAGGCTGAAACCAACATCAGATCAATACCCAAGAAACCATTCAACTTAACTAATCTCCAGTTAGTTTCTGATTTTCTTAACTCAATTGGGTCTAAGAATAGTATTATTGAAGATACCGTTCACGACAACCCAAAATCACATTCCATTAATTATCGGGTTAAAGAATAAGTGTTATTTAAAACACCGTTCACAATAAACCCCAAATCAATTCAAATTCAATTCCAATTAGATACCATTTAAGTGGTACACTTCATTAAATCTAAATAAAAAGATTTAATCTTTTACTCAACTGGGTTTTAAGAAAAGTGTTAATGAAGACACCATTCACGACAAACCCAAATCACATTTGATATTAAATACAAGGCTCTAAATAGAAAATATATCGGCTTATATTCAATATCAACTTCTACAACCAACAAATATCGTATTGGAATAACGATATATACATCTTTCAAATTTTCCTTAACCATATTTGTATAATCACGAAATCCAACGTCGAAATATTCCAAAGATAATTTCGATTCCAATTCAATTATTGGAAATTCTGTTTATTTTCAAAACCACTTCAAATTCAATTTATTTATTTCAAAAATAAATTGATTTTAATTCTAGTTCAAAACTAGTTCATTTCGATGAAAATCTATTTTTATCTTTTCAAATATGGAGTTTTTCATCCCAGTTTTTTCCAAATCATTTCTTATAATATTACACAAATTATTACTATTTTTAATAATTTTATCAAGGCCCATACAGTCGATTTCCTTCAACGGCCATCGAACTGCACTTACAACGACCTTTTCCAAATTTGATTTGGACATAATTCCAAATCCAACCGTTAGATCTTAGATTTCTAATATTCATTGGAAAGCTCTTTTGGATACGAACCCAAAGGTTCCGGTTTCAGGAGAATCCGATGGTCGGATCTCCCGCAATATCCATTCGAAGTCAATGGTCGAAATTCGCGAACTGCCGCAGCGCGGCGCGTTCTATACAGGCCGTTATATATATATATATATATATATATATATATATATATATATATACTTCGTCGATTTCCCTTTAAAACGTATTTTATAAACGTTTTAAATTTGTTTTAGAAATGATTTCAACTTAATATTCAATTTCTAATCAAAATTGAATATTCCAATATATTTTAGTTTTAATTTCAGTTCAAATCGATTTCAATTCTATTCAATTTAATTCGAATTTCAATTCTTTTCGATTTTCAATGAAAAATGAATAAAATCGATATAAATAACGTTCACGTCAAAATGGCGTCAATCTAATCAACACGGCTTCATATATTTCTATTTTCAAATATTCTATTCAAATATTCCTTTTTCAAATATTTCTATTCAAATATTTCTTTTCCAAATATTTCTATTCGAATATTTCTTTTTCAAATATTCTATTCAAATATTTCTTTTTCAAAACTGGAATGAGGCCCAATCAATTACCATATAATGTTAATTATATGGATTTTCTACAACACATGTATAAAATAACAACGATAAATAAGCAAACATCATCCAGAGTGCACCACACAACTGCATAAGCAATAAATATAAATAATTAGCGCTTACACAGTCTGTCAATCCATCGATTGACATACAACTAAACAATCGGGATTAGTGTACGTCGAATATCATCCCAATACCCCTGTGGGGTTTCAAATCAACACACACAGATTTTATTTGTGCAGTTGGGCGATGTGTAAAATTTATCATCCCAATCAATATCAGTCAAATCAGTGTATATAAACAAATCATTCGATTTATTTATAAATATTTATTTTATATACACGTTTAAAAATTATATTTTTAACTACAAAATATTTTTATTTCATTCCACATCACACAATCAACTACACATCAAAATCAAACAAACAAACAAACAAACAAGCCGTCCATGGTCTGTGGACGACGGGTGTTGGGTGCTACTAAACACCGTCTGCATCCTATTATATATTTTAACTAGAAAATTAAATTAAAAGTGATAAGTTCTCACCGAGAAGCTAAACCAAATGCCACGACTCTTCTTATGTAGAAATCTTCGTCGTGCTCGCCTTTTGTCAATTTCATTGTCCGTAGCCACTACATATATAAAAATCACATTTTTATATTGTCACTTCATGTATAAAAATTATATTTTTATATCGCTACGCGTATAGAAAAGATTATATTTTTATATTCTCGATCATATAAAAATCCTATTTTTGATTCGCTACTCATATAAAAATCATATTTTTATTATCATACATATATAAAAATCATATTTTTATTCTCTACATTATATAAAAATTCTATTTTTATTCTCCTCAAAATAATATTTTGTGCATACGATAAAAATTATATTTTTATCTAACTAAAATTTGTATTTTTATCTACTAAAAATAATATTTTCTTATCGCTATTCATATTTAAAAATCAAATCTTTTACAAGTAAAAATCAAATCTGTAACAAACAAAAGATCAAATCTTTAACTTAACAAAAGATCAAATTTTTAACTAACAAAAGATCAAATCTTTTACAAACAAAAGATATATAACTTTCCATTGTTTTATAAACAATGTAATTTAATCATAAAAACTGATTTGTATCTTCTTTTTTTTCCATTTTATAGAACAATTGCAGGAAAAAAATGGGTAAACAAACTCACTGCCATTTTTTCTGAAGAGAAGGAAGGAGCACATGATGCTGGTGCCTGTTGAGGTGTCTCGGCAGGTGGGGTAAACAACCGGAGTTGGCGGATTTCGGTGGGGAAAAAAAGGGGGTTTTAGAAGCAGAAAGGGAGTGAGAGGTGAAGGGCGTCGGAGGGGGGGAAATCGGAGGTTGAGGCGCTAGCCTGGGCGGTAGCGAGGGAGGGGGAAGGGCGCGGTGGTGGTGCCTGCAGGTGGATGGCTTCTTCGGCCTAGGGTTCGCGCGAAGTTGGAGGAAGGAGGCTAGGAACAGGAGGGAGGTCAGCGCTGACGTGGGATCGGCGGCGGGGTCCGGTCTGACCTCACCGGTGGCGGCGTGCGGCAGCGCGCACGGCGGTTGGAGGAGAAGAATCGATCGTTTTTTTATTTATTTGTTTACTTTCTGAGGGTCTCGATTTGGTCAAAGGAAGTAAGGAGTGGATTATTTAAATATATTATTATTTTATGTTATTTCCCAAAAAAGGTACTTTTTCATCCGAATCCCAAATCAAACCCAACAACTGTCGCCCCTAGACAATTACCCCCATTCCGAACACAATGGGATATGTGTCGTAACCCAATTCGACTGTTATGATCAGTTTCTGCTAAATTTAAAATATAAATCCTTATATTTTAAATTCAAACGCACATTTTAATTTATCAGGGCCATATACTGACTCTAAAAATTTCAGAAAATTTATTTCCAGCTTCGTATTGACGATACGGTCCTAATAAAACTAGTTTTGTCAAATTCAGAGACTGTTTGAAAAATGGTCATTTTCTGGTCGATCGAAATTGACTGAAACTGTCAAAACACGTTTAACTTCGCCACGCTCACATATTGATTCAAAAAATTATGCAAATTGGAATCTAGCAATAATTTGACATCCCGGATCCAACAAAATTGTTTTCGTCGAAAACCGAGGTCATTTGCAAAATTTCCATTTTTAAGGGCCAGAATTCCATAGCGACTATTCTGAAATTTCAACTGGGCATAACTTTTTATCCCCGCTATGAAATTTCAATTTTTTGGATTCGTTCGAAAGATATTCTCAATTAGATTCTAATATTTTTGGTTTCGTCAAAATCCGATTTATTTTGAATCATGTACATCCATTTGAACTTTGAAATCGAATTATCAAACTACCGCGCCATTTTCAATTCCTTTTATAATTAAAATAAAATATTTATATTCTAACAACGACGTATATAAATATATACGTTTGAATTCTATTCAAAATGAATTTCTCGTCGTTATTATTTAAAATAATTCATTTTAAATAATCAAAATTCGCTAAAATTGCCAAAATAAAATTTTTAAATTGGCTCAGATTTCCGGGTTGTTACAATCTCCCCCACTTAAAACTTTTCATCCCCGAAAAGGAACGAAGCCGAAAGTTATTTAACTAATCAACTCAACATTCATTATTTTTATTACGGCTTAAGTTCTTCAACTTTTCAGTTTCTAAGAACTTTTCAAATTTTTCAAAAATTTGGCAAACACCCTAAATTTTCGAAAAAAAATCGCCATACCCTCCCCTGCACCGGGGACTTCGGGATATTTCATATAGCCTCCCATGGCCTTCTTCAATCCAAAAGAAAAAGAAAAAGCCAATCGGCTCATTAAATCATCCAATCCCAAAGAAATACAATAAACATGTACCTATTTGTCGGGCAAACAATTTTATTCTTCTGCTCTAGCCTCCTTGTTATGACCTGTTCAATGTAAGTACATGTACATGTACATGCATGCAAATCCGATAAATTTTCAATACAATTCATTATTTGGTTCAATTTGGCTAAAGGTTCAACATTTTAATTAATCAAACTATAATCAAACAACACAATCAGCAATCAATTAGTTGATTATCCTTTCCACATTCATAACTTTGATACATAGTCAAAATCACATTTTTGATGCCAAATCACAACAATAGGCCCTATCTAATTTCGGTTCTCACACCAGTCTAATGGAAACATATAGAAATCCCACTTTCGTCACTCGAACATAAATTCTGACGATGATCGATCAATCATCAGAATCATCTCCGGGCGACTAAAATGTGATTCTATATCTACCCAATATATTAAAACTTCAAATACACGCGAATCAGACGTATACGCAAAATCTTTATATACTGGATAGTCCAAATCAATATAAATAAATATTCAAATAGAATAATTGAATTAAATTTTCAAAACAAAACTTGTTTTCATTTTCAAAAATATACTCTTCACACTCGTTCTAGGATACTACTGATCCCATCTCTAACGAGTCATTCTCATTGGATATTACTAATCCATTTTCTGATGAATTCTTTCGTTTCGTTTTAACGTGTCTTGTTCTCTGAGCTTTGTAAACCAAAGCTCTGATACCAAACTGTGATAACCTGTAACTTCCCCGGTAAAGAAAGCCCGGATTGCTTTGAGAACAACACACAAAAGAACGCAGACAGAAGAACATTTCATTGTTTAATACAACAATTCCATCAGAATACCATAACATACAGAGTATAAATCAATATTACACATTATAAAATATCAGAGATTACAATACATTACATCGCAGCGGGAAATAATACAAAACACAACTAGAAGAGATATACGGATATAGAGCTTTCGGGATATCATTCCAGCTGTAAACCAAGATCCTGTGAATATAAATCTGCAAAACCAAAACTACTAGCTGCCCGTGTCGAAAATAGGGGCACCCAGAGTTTAGGTTAAAACAATAAACTCCAGGTCAGTCATGTGACTGGTGTGAGAACTAAAACCGTTATTAATCTTTATTTTAAAGTTAAGTAAATCAAGGGACCACGCCGTATAACACGGAATGGGTTTCCTCCCAAGAATACCAGTGCATAAAACAACAACGCAATGCTAAATAAAGAACAATGAAGCTATTATAAGACCCAGGTCCCATCACAGAATGCAACGCAAGCCGAAGGATAGGGTTTTTACCTTATAATAGCCAAACATGCTTAGTACGTTTAAGACAGATCATTTGATACTATTATAAGTGCATAGTGTATAAAACAACTTCAAATCATAAGTATCAATCATAGACAGCATGGGTACCATATATCATGTCGCCAATACTAGGCTCTACAATCAAAACCTCAAATTCACGTATTTGGAAGTTGGATTTCCATCTGTGAACTGAGGTAAGGGATCGTCCTCTACCCATTCAAGACTCTCTAGCACGAGCCTCAGGGTCAGAGCGCATCGACCCTTGGAGCGACAGGGCCGGTCCACCGATGTGGATTAAAATTCCTGAACACTGCGTTTCCCCGCCCTTTGGGGCAAAAATGAGCCAACAAATGACTCCATCGGCTTCACATAGTCACCGATATATCCGAGGTGCCTCGCAACAGCAACAACCACATAAGTCAAACTCGTCAGGGCGTGTAAAACCACTGACGCCACTTCTAACTAGAAAGAAACGCATGTCCTCCCTAAGGTCCTCTCTCATTTCAGGTTCACAACCGGGGTGTGAGGCTCGCCAATCAACGCTACACAAAGCTATGCCACACAGGCCGTGCTTTGATCATCAACCACAAGACTCTACTTTTCAACAGAAGCCTTGATCATATTGCCACTTAGGCATGCCACACAGGCAATTCACTCCATGCGATTGATATCCACCAATATATAACCTCTAAGCTCGTACGTCTCAGAGAAGGGCGTTAAGAAAGAGAATAAATTCTCCGCCGCCAAACAGATATATATTTAATAGAAATCAATCACACAGAATAAAATCCAATGTCTGAAACACAGTCCATTTACAAGTTCATTCTGGGTCTGAACGAAACCGGAGGCACCTAGTACCCCGCATATCCATCGATCTCCAAGTACGTCTGGATGACCACTAACTGATTCCCTCCTCTTGGGTGTACGGCCCAGTCAAGATCATCAGTAATAACCCAAATGACGTGAAGACCTCCGGTCTTCAACCATCGTCTTCATCTTCGACTTATCGTCGTATCAGTTATTCAAAATGGGATAAACCCGGTCTTTCCGAATAACTCGCGTATATAATAAACAAGTGTTACACAAACACAACATACGCCTCATTCCAATTCATCAGTCACTAACCGTAAATTAACAAGAGAATAATTCCCTAAATATTAACCCCGAAGGCCGAAACCAACATCAGATCAATACCTAGGAAACCATTCTTCTTAGCTAACCTACAGTTAGTTTCTAAATTACACATTCTTAGGGAAAGGTTCCCATTAATTTTATCAAAGATAAATTCTTTTAAATTTATTCTTTAATCCTCCTTTGAATATCACTTCAAACTAGTCGGGATTAGCGAACCACACCGAAGTAATCATTTATTTTATTTCCCAACCTATTCATCCCATGAAGTAAAACTGGTCATACTTCATATCTAACACCAAGGTGTTATCGGTAAATTCAATTACCATTTCACGTTCAATTCTAATTAACGATTTAACTATCGCCTGGAGCGAAACTGGTGATACTCCATTCTCGATCATTTCAATCTAATTAAAGATTCATTAAAACTCCACTTAGTTTTAATCTTTAACTGGGTTAAAGAATCAATGTCATTTAAAACACGATTCGCGATAAACCCAAAATCACATTCCATTCTATCAGCCTTTAAACGTAAAATAGCAAGCGAGCAATTCCTTAAGTATTAACCCCGAAGGCCGAAACCAACATCAGATCAATACCCAAGAAACCATTCAACTTAACTAATCTCCAGTTAGTTTCTAATTTTCTTAACTCAGTTGGGTCTAAGAACAGTATTATTGAAGATAGCTTCACGACAACCCAAAATCACAATCCATTAATTATCGGGTTAAAGAATAAGTGTTATTTAAAACACTGTTCACGATAAACTCAAAATTAATTCAAATTCAATTCCAATTAGATACCATTTAAGTGGTACACTTCATTAAATCTAAATAAAAAGATTTAATCTTTTCCTCCATTGGGTTTTAAGAACAGTGTTAATGAAGAAACCATTCACGACAAACCCAAATCACATTTGATATTAAATACAAGGCTCTGAATAGAAAATATATCGGCTTATATTCAATATCAACATCTACGACCAACAAATATCGTATTGGAATAACGATATATATCTTTCAAATTCCCTTAACCATATCTGTATAATCACGAAATCCAACATCGAAATATTCCAAAGATAATATCGATTCGAGTCCATTCCAATTCAATTATTGGAAATTCTGTTTATTTTCAAAACCACTTCAAATTCAATTTATTTATTTCAAAAATAAATTGATTTTAATTCTAGTTCAAAACTAGTTCATTTCGATGAAAATCTATTTTTATCTTTTCAAATATGGATTTTTTCATCCCAGTTTTTCCCAAATCATTTCTTATGATTTCACACAAATTATTACTATTTTTAATAATTTTCTCAAGGCCCGTATAGTTGATTTCCATCAACGGCCATCGAACTGCACTTACAGCGAATTTTCAAATTTGATTTGGACATAATTCTAAATCCAACCGTTAGATCTCAGATTTCTAATATTCATGGAAAGCTATTTTCGATACGAACCCAATGGTTCCGGTTTCAGGAGAATCCGACGGTCGGATCTCCCGCAATATCCATTCGAAGTCAATGGTCGAAATTCGCGAACTGCCGCGGCGCGGCGCGTACTATTCAGGCCATTATATATATATATATATATATATATATATATATATAATATACTCCGTCGATTTCCCCTTAAAACGTATTTTATAAATCGTTTTAAATTCGTTTTCGAAATGATTTCAACTTCATATTCAATTTCTAATCAAAATTGAATATTCCAATATATTTTAGTTTTAATTTCAGTTCAAATCGATTTCAATTCTATTTAATTTAATTCGAATTTCAATTCTTTTCAATTTAATTAGAATTTCAATTCTTTTCAATTTTCAATGAAAAATGGATAAAATTGATATAAATATTGTTCACGTCAAAATGGCGTCAATCTAATCAACACGGCTTCATATATTTCTATTTTCAAATATTCTATTCAAATATTTCTTTTTCAAATATTTCTATTCAAATATTTCTTTTCCAAATATTTCTATTCGAATATTTCTTTTTCAAATATTCTATTTAAATATTTCTTTTTCAAAACTGGAATGAGGCCCAATCAATTACCATATAATGTTAATTATATGGATTTTCTACAACACATGTATAAAATAACAACGATAAGTAAGCAACCATCATCCAGAGTGCACCACACAACTGCATAAGCATTAAATATAAATAATTAGCGCTTACACAGTCTGTCAACCCATCGATTTACATAAAACTAAACAATCGGGATTAGTGTACGTCGAATATCATCCCAATACCCGTGTGGGGTTTCAAATCAACACACACAGATTTTATTTGTTCAGTTGGGCGATGTGTAAAATTTATCGTCCCAATCAATATCAGTCAAATCAGTGTATACAAACAAATCATCCGATTTATTTATAAATATTTATTTTATATACACGTTTAAAAATTATATTTTTAACTACAAAATATTTTTATTTCATTCCACATCACACAATCAACTACACATCAAAATCAAACAAACAAGCTTCCATGGTTTGTGGACGACGGGTGTCGGGTGCTACTGAACACCGTCTGCATCCCAGTATATATTTTAACTAGAAAATTAAATTAAAAGTGATAAGTTCTCACCGAGAAGCTAAACAAACGCCACGACTCTTCTTATGTAGAAATCTTCGTCGTGCTCGCCTTTTGTCAATTTCATTGTCCGTAGCCACTACATATATAAAAATCACATTTTTATATTGTCACCTCATGTATAAAAATTATATTTTTATATCGCTACGCGTATAGAAAAATTATATTTTTATATTCTCGATCATATAAAAATCCTATTTTTGATTCGCTACTCATATAAAAATCATATTTTTATTATCATACATATATAAAAATCATATTTTTATTCTCTACATTATGTAAAAATTCTATTTTTATTCTCCTCAAAATAATATTTTATGCATACGATAAAATTTTTATTTTTATCTAACTAAAATTTATATTTTCATCTACTAAAAATAATATTTTCTTATTGCTATTCATATTTAAAAATCAAATCTTTTACAAGTGAAAATCAAATCTGTAACAAACAAAAGATCAAATCTTTAACTTAACAAAAGATCAAATTTTTAACTAACAAAAGATCAAATCTTTTACAAACAAAAGATATATAACTTTCCATTGTTTTATAAACAATGTTATTTAATCATAAAAACTAATTTGTATCTTTTTTTTTTCATTTTATAGAACAATTGCAAAAAAAGGGTAAACAAACTCACTGCCATTTTTTTTGAAGAGGGGGGAGGAGCGTAGGATGTTGGTGGCTGCTGAGGTGTCTCGGCAGGCGGGGGAAACAACCGGAGTCGGCGGATTTTGGTGGGGAAAAAAGGGGTTTTAGAAGCAGAAAGGGAGTGAGAGGTGAAGGGCGTCGGAGGGGGGGAAATCGAAGGTTGAGGCGCTAGCCTGGGCGGCAGCGTGGGAGGGGGAAGGGCGCGGTGGTGGTGCTTGCAGGTGGATGGCTTCTTCGGCTTAGGGTTCGCGCGAGGTTGGAGGAAGGAGGCTAGGAACAGGAGGGAGGTCGGCGCTGTCGTGGGATCGGCGCGGGGTCCTGTCTGACCTCACCGGTGGCGGCGCGAGGCAGCGCGCACGGCGGTTGGAGGAGAAGAATCGATCGTTTTTTTTATTTATTTGTTTACTTTCTGAGGGTCTCGATCTGGTCAAAGGAAGTAAGGAGGGGATTATTTAAATATATTATTATTTTGTATTATTTCCCAAAAAGGTACTTTTTCATTTGAATCCCAAATCAAACCCAACGACTATCGCCCCTAGCCAATTACCCACATTCCGAACACAATGGGATATGTGTCGCAACCCAATTCGACTATTACGATCAGTTTCTGCTAAATTTAAGATATAAATCCTTATATTTTAAATTCAAACGCACATTTTAATTTATCAGGGCCACATACTGACTCTAAAAATTTCAAAAAAATTATTTCTAGCTTCGTATTGACGATACGGTCCTAATAAAACTAGTTTTGTCAAATTCCAAGACCGTTTGAAAAAAGGCCATTTTCTGGTCGATCGAAATTGACTGAAACTGTCAAAACACGTTTAACTTCGCCACACTCACATATTGATTCAGAAAATTTTGCAAATTGGAATCTAGCAATAATTTGACATCCCGGATCCAACAAAAGTGGTTTCGTCGAAAACCGAGGTCTTTTGCAAAATTTCCATTTTTAAGGGCCAGAATTCCATAGTAACTATTCTGAAATTTCAACTGGGCATAACTTTTTATCCCCGCTATGAAATTTCAATTTTTCGGATTCGTTCGAAAGATATTCTCAATTAGATTCTAATACTTTTGGTTTCGTCAAAATTCGATTTATTTTGAATCCTGTACATCCATTTGAACTTTGAAATCGAATTATCAAACTACCGCGCCATTTTCAATTCCTTTTATAATTAAAATAAAATATTTATATTCTAACTACGACGTATATAAATATATACATTCGAATTCTATTCAAAATGAATTTCTCGTCGTTATTATTTAAAATAATTCATTTTAAATAATCAAAATTCGCTAAAATTGCCAAAATAAAATTTTTTAATTGGCTCAGATTTCCGGGTTGTTACAGGTTTCGAGTCTTCTATCTATTATTGTGAGATGTGGAATTCTGGTCTTCTATTATTAATACTCGAGTCTGGGTTTCGGGTCTTCTATCTATTATTGCCAGATGTGGATTTTTGATCTTCTATTATTAATAAGTGAATCTGGGTTTCGGTATTTCTATTACTACCGGATGTGGTTTTCTGGTCTTCTATCATAAATACCGGAATTTGAGTCTTGAGTCTATAATTCTTATATCCTGAAGAATAGGTTACCGAAATTCTATTACACAAACTTAAGTCGAAAACTACACCAGAAAAAGGCCTTTCGTAGCATTTAAAAAACGCTACCAAAGCTTTCGGTAGCGTTTTAAAGAATGACTACTGGTCCCGCAACTAAAGTCTATTTTTGTTGCGTTTTAGTAAACGCTATCAAATGCCACATATAGTTGCATTTTTCGACCGCTACTAAAAAAATTTGCTGCGTTTGTTTTGTGCCACTATAAATTCTGATGGTATTTTTACATCTGTTTTTCTAGCATTTCTAAAAAGCTACTAAATTGTATAAATGGTTTTATAGCATATTTTAAATGCTACTATATACTATTAATGGCATATATTATTTATAACATCCAAATATGTAATAAACATGTCAAAATTAGTAACAATCGTATAATTACCATACTCAAAGCAACAATCAACCAATTATATAATCATTATATTCAAATAATTGAGAACACATTAGTTACATAAGTATTATCGACAGCGATTTAGATAATAGTTGTTAAACAAAATGAGCATATTCACATTTCACAAACATTCACAAAAATGTTTACATAACAAATACTAACTAATATCATAATACATATAACAATTGAAGTCATATCCATTATTTCTGATGGTCTTCAATCCAAAAAAAGCTAATCACCTGTAAACAAGTTCGATAACCAACAATAAGAATTTGCCATGGATTCTCAAATTGCGTTCAAACAATATTAATTGATTGTTGTTAAAACAAGAGCATAAACAATAAAGCCATCCAAGTATACCAAGCAAATTTACAGGATTACCAAACTATAGCATCAGTTATAGCAATTGGCATACATAGAAAACTGACCGGCACCGTCTACAAGAAAAATTGTCTGGTAAAGCAAAAGAAAACGTGGACATGTCATTTCAACTTAAAGAAGTTAAGATGCCTAATTTAAATTTAGGATAACCGCGCACCTGACCTGGTTGCCTTATTTCTAACAATCGGTTTATTCTCCCATTTCTATTTCCCTTTGTGCTCCAACCAGAAATTAAGTTTAAAAAGAGCATAGGTTAACGCTCTTTGCTTTCCATTTTCTTGTGAAATGAGGATAGATGAAGTTTTTATTTATTAAAGAGATTTACACTTTATTTACCTTCACTGAATATTGTTTAGACAAATAATTAATATATCAAAAGTTCGGAAACAGGGAGCAGTCCTCTTTTTTATTCAAACGCACATCAATCATTAAATAACATGTCCAATCCAACTGATATTATTCATACAAAACAATATGTATATCAGACAAACAAATTGCATGTTAAATGGGTGAAACAACCCAAACATGCCCTCACGGGAAAGCTTGGATTGCTTTGAGAACACGACGCATCAGACACAAACAATAGAACATTTCTTTACTATTACAACAATTATATCAGAGTACAAGAATATTCCAGAGTATGAATAAATATTACATATTGGAAATAAAATAACATCAGCGAATAAAATACAAAGTAGCAGAAATTTAAATGTATAAATACAATATACGGCGGAAATACATCATCTGACACAACTGAAAGGAATACACGGATACAAAGCTTTCCGAATATAGCTCCAGGTGCAATCTAGGATCCTAGAAAAAGAAGTATCTGCGAAAAACCAAAACTACTAGCTGCCCATGTGTAAATATGGGCACCTAGAGTTTAGGTGAAACAATAAACTCCGAGTCAGTTATGGGACTGGTGTGAGAACTAAAACAGTTATTAACTTTTTACTTTAAAAGTTAGGAAATCATGGGACAACGCCATATAACACGGAATGGGTTTACTCCACATGAGTGCTAGTTTAAACCATAAAACAACGCAATGCTTTTTGAAAAATGAAGCTATTATAAGACTCAGGTCCCATCACACAATGCAACGCAAGCCGGAGGATAGAGGTTTCCCTTATAATAGCCAACATGCTTGTTACGTTTAAAAAAAAAATCATTTTGATATTACTATAAGTGCATAGTGTCGAAATAATTTCAAACATAAATATATCAATCATAGACGGCATGGGCACCATATATCATGTCGCCATACTAGTTCTAGAACTAAAATCAAAAAATGTCATATTGGGAATTGGTTTTCCATATATGAGTCGAGGCAAGGGAAGGCTCCTCTCCAATTCGAGACACTCTAGCAAATGCCTTAGGATTACAACCCGTGGGGCAACCCTTGGAACGGAAGGACCGGTCCACACACACTTTAGTGGATTAATTATTCCTGAACAATACGTTTCCCGGTCCTATAGGGCCTACAAACAGGTCAGTACGTCGACCCTATGAGCATATAGCCCTATATCCGAGGCGCCTCGCAATCCATTATCCACATAAGTAAAAATGTCTGGGCTTCATACCATGACACCACTTCTGGCTAGAAAGAAATGCAAGTTCTCCCAACGGTCACTATCCTGTTTTTGACTCATACCGGGTGTGAGGCTCACGAATTAACGCTATACACAAAGCTATGCTAATTAAACTTATGCCATGATCATCAACCACAAGACTCTGCTTTTCAACAAAAGCCTTGATCATTCCAACTTAGCATGCCACATTGTCAATCCACACCATACCATTAATTTCTACCGATATACAACCTCTGTGCTCGTACGTCTCAGAGAAGGGTGTTAAGAAAGAGAATATTTTCTCCGTAACCAAACAGATATGTATTTAGCAGATATCAACGAATATAGCACACAATAAAATGTCAGACACACGTCTGTATTCAAGTCCGTTCTAGGTCTAAACAAAATTGGAGGCACCTTATTCTTTATCCCATATGTCCAACATAGGAGAGAGGTCCTCGCATATCCGGTCGATCTCCAAGTACGTCTGGACGATCATCACTTAATACCTTGTCTTAGGTGTACAGCCCAATCAAGACATCAGTGTTCATCCAAACGATGTGAAGATCTCCGGTCTTCAACCACCGTCTTCATCGTCGACTTTTAATCGTCGTATTAATTATTTAAAATGGGTTAAACCCGGTCTTTCCAAATAATTGGCGTATCTTATAATCAGGTGCTATTAAAACATATCATACGCCTCATTCTAATCCAGAATATTCTTCCATTCAAATATTCGCATTTTTATGGAAAGGTTCCCATTAATTTTATTAAAGATAAATTCTTTTAAATTTATACTTTAATCCTTTTTTGAATATAATTTTCAAAAGATTTTATTTTATCCTTTAACAATTTCAAACCAAATTAAGGTTTATAAAACTTGTCGGGATTATCAAGCCTTACCGAAGTAATCATTTATTTTATTTTCCAGTCCCAACATATCCATCCCACGGAGCAAAACTAGTAGTACTCCAATCTAACACCCACTGTGTTATCGGTGAATTTAATTACCATTTCATGTTCAAATCTAGTTAAAGATTTAACTATCTCCTGGAGTAAAACTAGTGGTACTCCATTCTCGATCATTTCATGAATTTGATAAATTTAATTGCCCTATCCTCATTTTAATCTAATTAAAGATTCATTAAAACTCCATCTCGGTTTTAATATCAAAAATCATCACTTTATGATTATTCAACTTTAAGAAATTAATCTTGTCTTAACTGGTTTAAAAAACCAATGTTATTAAAAACACAGTTCGCAATAAACCCAAATCATCTTCCATTAAAATGGAATGTACACAAAAATCATAACAATGTATAATTGATATAAATTCCCGTATCAAACTAATAATATAAATCAAATAGCGGCAAGGCCATCTAAATTACATATTTAGTAACGGTCTTCATTCACAGAAGCTCATCTCGATTATTACCAAATCGAATTCCATTCAATTCCAATTTAATATTATAAATTGGAAAACTTTACTTTGGAAAATTTCCATTAAGTCTTAATAAAAAGATTTATAAATTCCAAATCATCTCTTCACTGTTAATTGGGTTAAAGAACAAATGTTATTTAAAATACCATTCACGATAGACCCAAAAATCCAATTCTTTTATTCACTTCCAATAAAATATTAATTAATTGGAAAACTTTACTACTCTTGATTAAAAGATTTATTCTTTTCTCAACTAGGTTTAAGAAAGGTGTTATTAAAGACATCATTCACGACAAACCAAAAATCCAATTTGATATCAAATATAAAGGCTCTGAATACAAATTATATCGGCTTATATTCAATATCAAATTTTGAAACTGACGGATATCGTATTGGGAATGACGGTATCAGTATCTTCCAAATTCCTCAACAATATCTATATAATCACGAAATCCAATACCAAAATAAACAGAAGGTAATTTCCATTCCAATCCATTCCATTCATATGTTGGAAAATTCTGGTTATATCAAAACCATTTCAAATACAATTTATTTATTTAAAAACATTGGATTGTTATTCTAGTTAATAACTAGTTCATTTCGATAAAAATATATTTCTATCTTTCGAAACTTGGAATTTTTCATCCAAAATCTTTCCAAATCATTTACTATGATTTTACACAATTTTTTAACATTTTTAATAATTTTATTAAGGCCCTTACAGACGCTTCCGATAACGGCCATCGAACTGCATTCATAACGACCTTTTCCAAACCTGATTTGGACATATCTTGAAATCTAACCGTTAGATTTCAAATCTCTTATTATTATTCGAAAGCTCTTTTCAATATGAACCCAACAGTTCCATTTTTAGGAGAATCCTATGGTCAGATCTCCTGTTACCTCCATTTGAAGTTAATGGTCGAAATTCGCAAACAGTCGCTGCGCGGCGCGTTCTATTCAAGCCATTTATATATATATATATATAACGCATATCGTCGATTTCAATTCAAAACATATTTTATAATTGTTTATAAATTCATTTTAAAACGTTTTCCACTTCATTTTCAAATTAAAATTAACATTAAACATTCCATATCATTTTAATATTAAAATGATAATATTTTCAAAATATCTGATTTTGAAATCCATTTCCTTTTCGTATTTATTATAAAATGAATAAAATCGATCGATAAACCTGTATGGGTTAAAGTGGCGTATATACTTAACCCGGCTTCCATATTTCAATATTTTCGTGTCCATCCCAAATCGGACATCAAAATCACATTTTGATTATTCACTGAATATTATTTTAAAATACTAGTTATTTTAAAATATTCGTTATTTTAAAATGGTCGTTATTTTAAAATGTTCGTTATTTCTGAATTGGTATAAGACTCAATCAGTTGCTATATAAATTTTATTTATATGGATTCCATACATTGCATGTATTCAAAAATAGTGAGAAACGGCTATTAAGCAGTCAATTCACATCCAGAGTGCAATTTACTACTGTATAAGCATTAAATAATCAAATAACACTTATCATAGTCTGTCGATCAATCGAATAACAAATAATTAAATTCGGGGTAGATGTGAATAAATTATCATCCCCAGGCCCATGCGGGGTTTCCAAACAACAACAGTAATCATCGGTTAATAAATTTAACCAGTTCTAATTCAATTTGAATTATTTTTCTAATTAGCCAATTTTCACTGTTTAAGTTATAAATAGATATTTATACTTTAATTTCAACTACTACAAAATAATATTAAGTTATTTTTAATATTTTAAACATTTCAGCATCACAAACAAAACACAATATAGTCAATTAAATCGTCCATGGTCTGTGGACGAGGGAGATGAGCTAACAGGCACCGTATACAATTTATAATGATTAAAATTGATAAAAAACTACACTGGAAATTCTATATGCAGTTATAAAATAAATAACTATACAAAAAATTATAATGAGAAGTTCTCACACTGGGTTCCACTCCGTCAGTCTTTATTTGGCAATGGTTTTAGTATTGTTCGAGTTCAAATTTTCCTCTTATTTTAATTTGCTCCGTTTCAGTTCCAGTTGGTTCCATTGCGTAGATCGCGTTGAGACGATTCCAACGCATCCAGTTTCGTTTGATTCTGTTTTGATTTTAGAAAGTTATAGTAATTTAAAAATTAATTATGTAAATTGCTAAATTAAATATATAATTAAATTCTAATCACTTTACTAATCCCCTTCCATCGTCTTTCTTCCTGCCACAAACGAGAAAAACTCGACTTCCACTTTCGATTACGCACGCCGCCCGACACGCCTTGGACCCGATCGTCGTTGACCACACTGACCGCCTTGGAGTCGACGACCACTGCCTGCCACCACGTGGAACTCGCAGCCTCCTAGAGCTTGGAAATTGCATTCAGACTGCGTGACATTGAGCTGAAAATCCAGCTGCCTCGAGCCACTAAAATTGATCTTGTCTGCTCATGTTAAAGATCTAAATGTCCTCTTCAATCTTCGCTTTATATTTTTCGTGAATTGTTACTTAGATTGAATGATTTTGGGGGAGGAATTTTTGAACGAAATTTCCCTCGATTTGGAAGATGATGGCGCAGAAATGAAAAGGGTCAAGGGTTTCTAATTTTTTCAGGGGTATATATATTTTTTATATTATTTAATTCCAAAATACATGTTTATCTATTTGAACTCCAAGTCAAACCCAATGACTATCGCCCCTAGCCAAATACCCCCATTCCGGACACAATGGAATATGTTTCGTAAGCCGTTTCAACTATTTCAATCAATTTTTATCAAAATTAAAATATAAATCACTATTTATTGAATTTGAACATACATTTTAATTTACCGGGGCCACATACTGACTCCAAAAATTGCAGAACAATAAATCTAGCTATGTTTTGACGATATGGTCCTAACAAAACTAATTTCGTCAAATTTGGAGACCGTTTGAAAAATGGTCATTTTCTAGTTGATTAAATTCAAACTGAATTGACCAAAACATGTTTAAATTCACCACACTCACATATTAGTTCCAAAAATTATGAAAATTGAAACCTAACAATGATTTGACATTACGAATCCAACAAAAGTGGTTTCATTGAAAACAGAGGTAATTTGCAAAATAGCTATTTTTAAGGGCTATATAATATATTAAAATATATATAAATTCCATAGAGACTATTCTAAAGTTTAAACTGGACATAACTAACTATTTGTAAAGTGAAATATCAATTTATTACATTCGTTAGAAAGATATAGTTAAACAGATTCTAACATTTCTTGTTTTGTCCAATTCTGACTTGTATTGAATTATGTATATTCAGTTGAAATTTAAAATCGAATTTTCAAACTACCACGCCATTTCAAACTCGTTTTATAATTATAACAAATTTATACATTCTAACTTCATTTAAAATAAATTTTTAGTCGTTATTATTTAAAATAAAACTTTTTAAATATTCATAACCCTTTAAAATAGCTAAAATAAAATTTTTAAATTGGTTCAGAGAATCCTTGTTGTTACAATCTCCCCCACTTAAAATCTTTTCGTCCTCGAAAAGGAACGAAGCAAAAAGTTGTTTGACAAACCAACTCAACTTTCATTTTGGCTTTCATTCTTTAACTTTTCAGTTTCTAAGAATTTCTAAATTTCTCAAAAATTTTGCTAATACCCTAAATTTTCGATTTTTTTTGCCATAACCTCCTTTTTACAAGCTGATCGGTAAAATTGCAACTTGACTTACAGGGCCCTCATCAACCAAAAAGAAAAAGAAAATGCCAATCGGCTCATAAAACCATCAAACCCAACGAATATAGTAAACATGTACCTATTTGTCGGGCATACAATTTTATTCCTCTTTTTAGCTTCCATGCTATGACTTGTTCATTGTATACACATGTACATATATGCAATTCGAACAAATTTTCAATTCAGTTCAACATTTGATTTAATTTAGCTTAATTTACCTTGCATTTCCATATTGGTTTTATATTTCCAATATTTTTATTAGTTAACTAGTAATCACACAACACAATCATCAACCAATTAGTTGATTAAATTTTCAAACATATAATTTTCTATATATACTTAAAATCATATTTTTAGTGCTAAATCTCAAACAATAAATTCTAACTAAGTTTTGGTTCTCACACTAGTCAATTGGAAATATATAGATATCCCACTTTTGAAACTCGAACATAAACACTGATGATGGTATACCGATCATCAGAATCATCTTCGGGCGACTAGAATGTGATTCCATACCTATCCAGTATATTTGAGAATTCGAATACGTTCATGACGCATATATGCAAAATCTTCATATACTCGATTGTCCAAATCAATATCAAATATAATATTTAAATCTTTATAATAAGATATAATTTTCAAAACTAAATTCGCTTTTTAATAAATAATACTCTTCAAACTCATTCTAGGATGCTACTAATCTTATCTCTAACGAGTTATTCTTATAGGATGTTACTAATCCTATCTCTGATGAATTCTTTCGTTTGGTTCTAATGTGCCTTCTTCTCGTGCTTTGTAAACCAAAGCTCTGGTGCCACAATGAAACGACCCAAACTTCCCCTCACGGGAAAGCCCAGATTGCTGTGAGAACACAATGCATCGGACACAAACAATAGAACATTTCATTGCTATTACAATAATTATATCAGAGCACAGGAATATTCCAAATTATGAATAAATATTACATATTGGAAATAAAATAACATCAGAGGTTAAAATACAAAGCAGCGAAAATTTAAATGTACAAATACAATGTACAGCAGAAATACATCATCTAACGCAACTGAAAGGAATAAACGGATACAAAGCTTTCCGAATATAGCTCGAACTGTGTAAAGACCCGTAACTTCCCCGTAAAGGAAAGCGTCGGATAGTTCGAGAACACGACAAATCAGAACGCATACAGAAGAACATTTCACTGTATATTACAACAATGCATCAGAATACAAGAATGTACAGAGTATAAATGAATATTACACAGAAATATCAGAGATTTAAATTACATTTAAATACATAGCAGCGGAAAATAATACAATGCACAACTAGAAGAGATATACGGATACAAAGCTTTCCGGATATCGTTCCAGCTGTAAACCAGGATCCTGTGAATATAAATCTGCAAAACCAAAACTACTAGCTGCCCGTGTCAAAATAGGGGCACCCAGAGTTTAGGTTAAAACAATAAACTCCAGGTCAGTCATGTGACTGGTATGAGAACGAAAACAGTTATTATCTTTATTTTCAAAGTAAGGTAAATCAAGGGACCACGCCGTATAACACGGAACGGGTTTCCTCCCAAGAACACCAGTGCATAAAACAACAGCGCAATGCTAAATAAAGAAAAATGAAGCTGTTATAAGACCCAGGTCCTATCACACAATGCAACGCAAGCCGGGGGATAGGGTTTTTACCTTATAACAGCCAAAGAATGCTTGATACGTTTAAAACAAATCATTTGATACTATTATAAGTGCATAGTGTATAAAACAACTTCAAATCATAAGTATCAATCATAGGCGGCATGAATGCCCCATACCACTATGTCGCCATATATAGGTTATACAATCAAAATCGCAAAATCACGTATTTGGAAATTGGATTTCCGTCTATGAACCGAGGCAAAAGATAGTCCTCAACCGATTCGAGACGCTCTAGCCCGTGTCTCAGGTCAGAGCTCGAGTGACCTTGGAGCGACAGGGCCGGTCCACTG
This sequence comes from Allium sativum, assembly GCA_030737875.1. Taxonomy (NCBI): domain Eukaryota; kingdom Viridiplantae; phylum Streptophyta; class Magnoliopsida; order Asparagales; family Amaryllidaceae; genus Allium; species Allium sativum. Next base: position 9,455,560 of record JASFAX010000027.1, on the reverse strand, counting down.
ATGTGGATTAAACTTAAACCCTGAACACTGCGTTTCCCCACCCTTTGGGGTGTCAATGAGCCAACAAATGACTCCATCGGTTCGAGAACGACCGATATATCCGAGGCGCCTCGCAACAGCAACAACCACATAAGTCAAACTCGTCAGGGCGTGTAAAACCACTGACGCCACTTTTTAGCTAGAAGGAAACGCATGCCCTCCCTGAGGTCCTCTCCCGTTTTTGGTTCATACCGGGTGTGAAACACGCGAATCAACGTTACACAAAGCTACGCCACACAGGCCTTGCTTTGATCATCACCACAAGACTTTGCTTTTCAACAGAAGCCTCGATCAATTGCCACTTAGGCATGCCACACAGGCAATTCACTCCATGCGTTTGATATCCATCAATATATAACCCCTGAGCTCGTACGTCTCAGAGAAGGGCGTTAAGCAAGAGAATAAATTCTCCGCCGCCAAGCAGATATATATTTAATAGAAATCAATCGCACGGACTAAAATCCAATGTCAGACACACAGTCCATTTACAAGTCCGTTCTGGGTCTGAACGAAACCGGAGGCACCTAGTACCTCGCATATCCATCGATCTCCAAGTACGTCTGGACGATCCCTAACTGTTTCCATCTTCTTGGGTGTACAGCCCAATCAAGATCATCAGTAATCACCCAAACGACATGAAGACCTCCGGTCTTCGACCGTCGTCTTCATCTTCGACACCACGTCGAATCAGTTATTCAGAATGGGATAAACCCGGTCTTTCTGAATAACTCGCGTATATATTATAAAAGTGTTACACAAACACAACATACGCCTCATTCCAATCCAGAATATTCTTTTATTCAAATATTCCTATACTTTGGGAAAAATTCCCATTAATTTTATCCAAGATAAATTCTTTAAATTTATTCTTTAATCACCTTTGAATATCAATTCAAACTAGTCGGGATTAGCGAACCACACCGAAGTAATCATTTATTTTATTTCCCAATCCCAACCTATTCATCCCATGAAGTAAAACTGGTAGTACTTCCTATCTAACACCACAGTGTTATCGGTAATTCAATTACCATTTCACGTTCAAATCTAATTAAAGATTTAATTATCGCCTGGAGTAAAACTGGTGATACTCCATTCTCGATCATTTCAATCTAATTAAAGATTCATTAACACTCCACTTAGTTTTAATCTTCAACTGGGTTAAAGAATCAGTGTCATTTAAAACACGGTTCACGATAAACCCAAAATCACATTCATTAATTATCGGGTTAAAGAACGAGTGTTATTTTAAAAACACTGTCCACGATAAACCCAAAAATCAATATCAATTCAATTCCAATTAAATATTATTTAATTGGTACACTTCATTAAATCTAAATAAAAAGATTTAATCTTTTCTCAACTGGGTTCAAGAACAGTATTAGTGAAGACACCATTCGCGACAAACCCAAATCACATTTGATATTCAATACAAGGCTCCGAATAGAAAATATATCGGCTTATATTCAATATCAAATTCTACGACTAACAAATGTCGTATTGGAAATAACGATATAAATATATATCTTTCAAATTTCCATAACAACATCTGTATAATCACGAATTCCAACATCGAAATATTCCGAAGACAATTTCGATTCAAATCCACTCCAATGCAATCATTGGAAATTTTGGTTATTTTCAAAACCCTTTTCAAATTCAATTTATTTATTTAAAAATAAATAGAATTATAATTCTAGTTCAAAACTAGTTCATTTCGATAAAAATCTATTTTTATCTTTTCAAATATGGAGTTTTTCATCCCAAATCTTCACAAATCATTTCTTATGATTTTACACAAATTATTACTATTTTTAATAATTTTATCAAGGCCCGTGCAGTCGATTTCCATCAATGGCCATCGAACTGCACTTATAGCGACCTTTTTTTCCAAATTTGATTTGGACATAATTCCAAATCCAACCGTTAGATTTCTAATTTCTAATATTCGTTAGAAAGCTCTTTTCGATACGAACCCAACGGTTCCGGTTTTAGGAGAATCCGACGGTCGGATCTCCCGTAATGTCCGTTTGAAATAAATGGTCGAAATTCACGAACTGCCACGGCGCGGCGCGTTCTATTCAGGCCATTATATTATATATATAATATATATAATATATGCTTCGTCGATTTCTATTTAAAACGAATTATATAAATAGTTTTGAATTCGTTTCAAAAACATTTTCAACTTCCTTTTCAATTCAAATCACCATTGAATTCTTCTTTATAGATTCGTTTTAAAATTCATTTCTATTCAATTCAAATTTCAATTCAATTTGAATTCGTTTTCAATTCAATTCATTTCGAAATCGTTTTCAATTCACTTCATTTCGAAATCATTTTCAATTCAATTCATTTCGAAATCGTTTTCAATTCACTTTATTTCGAAATCGTTTTCAATTCACTTTGAAATCGTTTTCAATTCACTTTGACTTCGTTTTCAATTCACTTTGACTTCGTTTTCAATTCAATTCATTTCGAAATCGTTTTCAATTCACTTCATTTCGAAATCGTTTTCAATTCAATTCATTTCGAAATCGTTTTCAATTCACTTTGAATTCGTTTTCAATTCAATTCATTTCGAAATCGTTTAAAATCGATATAAATATCGTTCACGTCAAAATGGCGTCAAACTAATCAACACGACTTCATAAATTTCTATTTTCAAATATTCTATTTCAAATATTTCTATTTCAAATATTTCCATTTCTAAACTGGAATGAGGCCCAATCAATTACCATATAAAATTAATTATATGGATTTTCACACAACACATGTATATAATAACATTGAAAAATGATCAACCATCAACCAATGTGCACTACACTGTATAAGCATCAAATAAAGATATCTAACGCTTATAACAGCCTGTCAATCAATCGATCGACATATTTAATCAATCAGGATGAGTGAACTTCAAATTTCATCCCAACACCCGTGTGGGGTTTCAAACAATCAAACACATATTTTTTTGTGTTGTTGGGCGATGTGTAAAATTTATCGTCCCAATCAATGTCATTCAAATAGGTGTACATAAACAAACCGTCTGGTTTGTAAATGAATATTCTATTTTATTCACTTCCCGTTAAAAATTATATTTTTAACGATAAAACATTTTATTTCAACCTATGAATTTCTATTCAATTCATTTATTCAATAAAATGATCTTTTTATTTTTCTAACTTATTTTAGAAAATTTCGGCGGCATAACGGCACGATACTAGAAACGGGACGAGGTCTAGCCTTATCCCCGGTCTAGTGAAGGCCCACGCCATTCACACATCAATCATATCAATTTCAATTTCACCAAAACAATCAAATCCAAATCAAATAATCTAACCAACTACACAACCAATCAAACAAGTCCATGGTCTGTGGACGGGTGTCGGGTGCTTCTAATAAGCACCGTCTGCATCCTAGTATATATATATATATATAACTAGAAAAGTAGAATTTGAGTGAGGAGTTCTCACCGATAGCTACCCAATCATCTTGACTCTTCTTTGATATAAAGCTTCTTCGTTCTCGCCTTTTTGTCACCTTCGTTACCCGTAGCCACTACATATGTAAAAATCGAATTTTCACTACGCTATTCAATATATAAAAATCGAATTTTTATTCCGAAGTTCAATATATAAAAATCATATTTTTATTTCGAAGTTCAATATATAAAAATCATATTTTTATTTCGAAGTTCAATATATAGAAATCATATTTTTATTTCGAAGTTCAATATATAAAAATCATATTTTTATTTCGAAGTTCAATATATACAAATCATATTTTTATTTCGAAGTTCAATATATAAAAATCATATTTTTATTTCGAAGTTCAATATATAAAAATCATATTTTTATTTCGAAGTTCAATATATAAAAATCATATTTTTATTTCGAAGTTCAATATATAAAAATCATATTTTTATTTCGAAGTTCAATATATAAAAATCATATTTTTATTTCGAAGTTCAATATATAAAAATCATATTTTTATTTCGAAGTTCAATATATAAAAATCATATTTTTATTTCGAAGTTCAATATATAAAAATCATATTTTTATTTCGAAGTTCAATATATAAAAATCATATTTTTATCTCGTTTCAAAAACCGTATCTTTAATTTTTCCAAAATCAAGTCTTTATATTTTTCAATTCAAAGATATCGTCTTTTCACATTTTAAAAATCTAACTTTCTGCATTTTAAAAAAATCTGTCTTTAACATTTTAAAAATCTGACTTTAACATTTTAAAAATCTATCTTTAACATTTTAAAAATCAGTTTTTCCGACATTTTAAAAAATCAGTTTTTCCGACATTTTAAAAAATCAGTTTTTACTTTTATTTTAAAATCCGTTTTAAAATCTTATAAAATCAGTTTTTACTTTTATTTTAAATACATAAAAATAAATTAATAAAACGAAACAAAACTTACAGAGGGGGGGGTTTCACCGCGGTTGAGGAGGCGAGAGGGGGTCAGCAACGGCGGCGGGTCCCAAAGTCGGCTTCAGGTGGTGGTGGAGGGGCGCAGGTCGTCGGGGAAGGGTGCAGGGGTCGCGGCAAGTCGAGGTGTGGGGCTAGGCGGTGCTTCGGTGCGGGTTCGACGATTTTGGGATGTTGTGGCTCGAGGTTCGTGAATGGACATGGGGAGAGAGAGGGGAGGTCGTAGGGGGTGTTGTGGTCGCAGGGATGGCTGACGATGGCGGCGGCAGGGCGCTGGGTAGCCAGCGACGAGGTGGGCGACGGATTTTGGGGAGCTCCGGATTTTATTTTATTTTTTTTATTTTTTTTTAGATCTGAAGTAGATCGTTTAGGGGGGGTGAAGATAAAGGAGGGAGTTGACCTTTTTATTTATTTAATTTAATCCTAAAAAGCAACTTTTTATTTCAACTTCGAAATCGAACCCGCAGACTGTCGTCTATAGCGTTTTACCCCCATCCCGAACACAACGGAATATGCCACTCAAGCCAATTCATCTGTTTCGATTAGTTTCTGTCAAAATCAAAATATAAATCCTTTATATTTTAAATTTGAACGCACATTTCAATTTACCGAGGTCACATACTAACTAGAAAAATTCCAGAAAAATATTCTCTAGCTTCGTATTGACGATACGGTCCTAACAAAACTAGTTTCGCCGAATTCTGAGACCGTTAGAAAAATGGCCAATTTCCAGTCGATTAAAATCAACTGAAACCGGTCAAACGCGTTTTCCTTTGCCACGCTCACATATTGATTCGAAAAATTATGAAATTTGAAACCTAGCAATAACTTGACACTACGGATCCAACAAAACTGGTTTCGTCGAAATCCGAGGTCGTTTGCAAAATGTCCATTTTTAAGGGCCTGAATTCCATAGCGACTATTCAGAATTTTCAACTGGACATATCTTATCATTTATAAAGTGAAATCTCAGTTTGTTAACTTCGTTGGAAAGATATCGTCAATTAGATCCTAATGTTTTTGGTTTCACTAAAATCCGGATTGTTTTGCACCCGGTACATTCAATTGAAGTTTGAAATCGAATTATCGAACTACCGTGCCATTTTCAATTCTATTTATAATTATATATAATTATTTATATTCTAACGACGACGTATATAATATATACGTTCGAATCTATATTCAAATAAATTTCACGTCGATATTATTTAAAATAATTCATTTTAAATATTCAAAATTCGCTAAAATTGCCAAAATAAAAATTTTAAACTGGCCCAGATTTTCCGGGTTATTACAATCTCCCCCACTTAAAACTTTTCGTCCCCGAAAAGGAACAAAGTCGAAAGTGGTTTGATTAATCAACTCTACGCTCGATCTGGCTTCCATTCTCTAACTCTTTAGTTTCTGAGAATTTTCAAAATTTCAAAAATTTGGCTAACACCCTAAATTTTTGAAAAATTTCGCCATAACCTCCCCTGCACCGGGAGCATCGGGGAATTTCAAATAGCTTCCCCGGTCCTTCAGATCTCAAAAAGAAAAAGAAAAAGCCAAGCGGCTAGCCAATAGGCTCATAAAATCATCATCACCCAAACGAAACAGGAAATTATGTAGTAAACATGTACCTATTTGTCGGGCAAACAAATTTTATTCTCTGCTCTAGCCTCCTTGCTATGACCTGTTCAATGTAAGTAAAGGTATATGCAAGCAAATGCGACCAAATTTCAATACAATTCATTATTCGATCAAATTAGGCATAATGGTTCAAAATTTAGCCAACAACTAAATAAGCAACACAAACATCAATCAATTAGTGAATTTAACGTTTCAAATTGATAATTTTGATATATATACAAAAATCATGTTTTTGATGCCAATTCACAACAATGTATTCTAACTATATAAGTTTTGGTTCTCACACCAGTCTAATGGAAATATATAGAAAATCACACCTTCGAAACACGAAACTAACTACTAATGATGACGCGTCAATCATCAGAATCAGGTCCGGGCGACTAGAGTGTGATTCTATATCTATCCAATATATTAAAACTTTGAATACACGCGGATCAGACGTATACGCAAAATCTATATATTCTGGATTGTCCACATCAATATAAATAAATAATCAGATACGAATAATTGATTTAAATTTTCAAAACAAAAATTGTTTTCATTTGAAAAATATACTCTTCACACTCGTTCTAGGATACTACTGATCCCATCTCTAACGAGTCATTCTCATTGGATATTACTAATCCAATATCTGATGAATTCTTTCGTATGGTTCTAATGTGTCTTGTTCTCGAGCTCTGTAAACCAAAGCTCCGATACCAACTGTAAAGACCCGTAACTTCCCCGTAAAGGAAAGCGTCGGATAGTTCGAGAACACGACAAATCAGAACGCATACAGAAGAACATTTCACTGTATATTACAACAATGCATCAGAATACAAGAATGTATAGAGTATAAATGAATATTACACAGAAATATCAGAGATTTAAATTACATTTAAATACAAAGCAGCGGAAAATAATACAATGCACAACTAGAAGAGATATACGGATACAAAGCTTTCCGGATATCGTTCCAGCTGTAAACCAGGATCCTGTGAATATAAATCTGCAAAACCAAAACTACTAGCTGCCCGTGTCAAAATAGGGGCACCCAGAGTTTAGGTTAAAACAATAAACTCCAGGTCAGTCATGTGACTGGTGTGAGAACGAAAACAGTTATTATCTTTATTTTCAAAGTAAGGTAAATCAAGGGACCACGCCGTATAACTCGGAACGGAGAATTTGAGTGAGGAGTTCTCACCGATAGCTACCCAATCATCTTGACTCTTCTTTGATATAAAGCTTCTTCGTTCTCGCCTTTTTGTCACCTTCGTTACCCGTAGCCACTACATATGTAAAAATCGAATTTTCACTACGCTATTCAATATATAAAAATCGAATTTTTATTCCGAAGTTCAATATATAAAAATCATATTTTTATTTCGAAGTTCAATATATAAAAATCATATTTTTATTTCGAAGTTCAATATATAAAAATCATATTTTTATTTCGAAGTTCAATATATAAAAATCATATTTTTATTTCGAAGTTCAATATATAAAAATCATATTTTTATTTCGAAGTTCAATATATAAAAATCATATTTTTATTTCGAAGTTCAATATATAAAAATCATATTTTTATTTCGAAGTTCAATATATAAAAATCATATTTTTATTTCGAAGTTCAATATATAAAAATCATATTTTTATTTCAAAGTTCAATATATAAAAATCATATTTTTATTTCAAAGTTCAATATATAAAAATCATATTTTTATTTCGAAGTTCAATATATAAAAATCATATTTTTATCTCGTTTCAAAAACCGTATCTTTAATTTTTCCAAAATCAAGTCTTTATATTTTTCAATTCAAAGATATCGTCTTTTCACATTTTAAAAATCTAACTTTCTGCATTTTAAAAAAATTTGTCTTTAACATTTTAAAAATCTGTCTTTAACATTTTAAAAATCTGTCTTTAACATTTTAAAAATCAGTTTTTCCGACATTTTAAAAAATCAGTTTTTCCGACATTTTAAAAAATCAGTTTTTACTTTTATTTTAAAATCCGTTTTAAAATCTTATAAAATCAGTTTTTACTTTTATTTTAAATACATAAAAATAAATTAATAAAACGAAACAAAACTTACAGAGGGGGGGTTTCACCGCGGTTGAGGAGGCGAGAGGGGGTCAGCAACGGCGGCGGGTCCCAAAGTCGGCTTCAGGTGGTGGTGGAGGGGCGCAGGTCGTCGGGGAAGGGTGCAGGGGTCGCGGCAAGTCGAGGTGTGGGGCTAGGCGGTGCTTCGGTGCGGGTTCGACGATTTTGGGATGCTGTGGCTCGAGGTTCGTGGATGGACATGGGGAGAGAGAGGGGAGGTCGTAGGGGGTGTTGTGGTCGCAGGGATGGCTGACGATGGCGGCGGCAGGGCGCTGGGTAGCCAGCGACGAGGTGGGCGACGGATTTTGGGGAGCTCCGGATTTTTTTTTTTTTTTTTTTTAGATCTGAAGTAGATCGTTTAGGGGGGGTGAAGATAAAGGAGGGAGTTGACCTTTTTATTTATTTAATTTAATCCTAAAAAGCAACTTTTTATTTCAACTTCGAAATCGAACCCGCAGACTGTCGTCTATAGCGTTTTACCCCCATCCCGAACACAACGGAATATGCCACTCAAGCCAATTCATCTGTTTCGATTAGTTTCTGTCAAAATCAAAATATAAATCCTTTATATTTTAAATTTGAACGCACATTTCAATTTACCGAGGTCACATACTAACTAGAAAAATTCCAGAAAAATATTCTCTAGCTTCGTATTGACGATACGGTCCTAACAAAACTAGTTTCGTCGAATTCTGAGACCGTTAGAAAAATGGCCAATTTCCAGTCGATTAAAATCAACTGAAACCGGTCAAACGCGTTTTCCTTTGCCACGCTCACATATTGATTCGAAAAATTATGAAATTTGAAACCTAGCAATAACTTGACACTGCGGATCCAACAAAACTGGTTTCGTCGAAATCCGAGGTCGTTTGCAAAATGTCCATTTTTAAGGGCCTGAATTCCATAGCGACTATTCAGAATTTTCAATTGGACATATCTTATCATTTATAAAGTGAAATCTCAGTTTGTTAACTTCGTTGGAAAGATATCGTCAATTAGATCCTAATGTTTTTGGTTTCACTAAAATCCGGATTGTTTTGCACCCGGTACATTCAATTGAAGTTTGAAATCGAATTATCGAACTACCGTGCCATTTTCAATTCTATTTATAATTATATATAATTATTTATATTCTAACGACGACGTATATAATATATACGTTCGAATCTATATTCAAATAAATTTCACGTCGATATTATTTAAAATAATTCATTTTAAATATTCAAAATTCGCTAAAATTGCCAAAATAAAAATTTTAAACTGGCCCAGATTTTCCGGGTTATTACAAACTGTAATCCAGAATGCTGGAAAAAGAAGTATCTGCGAAAAACCAAAACTACTAACTTTCCGTGTGGAAATATAGGCACCCAGAGTTTAGGTAGAAATAATAAACTCCGAACTAAAACAGTTATTAACTTTTTACTTTAAAAGTTAGGAAATCATGGGACCACCCCGTATAACACGGAACGAGTTTACTCCACATGAATGCTAGTTTAAACCATAAAACAACGCAATGCATTTTGAAAAATGAAGCTATTATAAGACTCAGGTCCCATCACACAATGCAACGCAAGCCGGAGGATAGAGGTTTCCCTTATAATAGCCAAACATGCTTGGTATGTTTAAAACAAATCATTTTGATATTACTATAAGTGCATAGTGTCGAAATAATTTCAAACATAAATATATCAATCATAGACGGCATGGGTACCATATATCATGTCACCATACTAGTTCTAAAACTAAAATAAAAAAATGTCATATTGGGAATTGGTTTTCCATATATGAGTCGAGGCAAGGGAAGGCTCCTCTCCGATTCGATACACTCTAGCAAATGCCTTAGGATTTCACACCGCGGGGCAACCCTTGGAACGGAAGGACCGGTCCACACATACTTTAGTGGATTAATTATTCCTGAACAATACGTTTCCCGGTCCTATAGGGCCTACAAACAGGTCAGTATGTCGACCCTATGAGCATATAGCCCTATATCTGAGGTGCCTCGCAATCCATAATCCACATAAGTAAAAATGTCTGGGCTTCATACCATGACACCACTTCTAGCTAGAAAGAAACGCAAGTTCTCCCAACGGTCACTATCCTGTTTTTGACTCATACCGGGTGTGAGGCTCACGAATTAACGCTATACACAAAGCTATGCTAATTAAAGTTGTGCCATGATCATCAACCACAAGACTCTACTTTTCAACAAAAGCCTTGATCATTCAACTTAGTGTGACAACCCCATTCCCGATAAGACGGTGGCAAGGGTAATCTTTGGAATATAACACATAAATAGATAACAGCAGAACAGAAATAAATAAATACACCAGATAATGTACAATAGAATACACTGGATAAATATAATCATCGGAGTTGCACAGTATATAGGATCATACTTAGTACAAAATACAGTTCAGCTATACATAAATGTCTACTGCGGAAAAGAAAACATAATATGTACAACAGGAGCTGAACAGCATAAAAAGAGATAAATTATAGAATCCATCTTCAGCTCCAGCTTTCCAGAAAGAGCCTGCTAAAACCTGAATACAAGGCTGCCCATGTAGAAAAAAGGGCACCCTAGTTTGCAAGTGAAACAAACTACGAGTCAGTCATGGGACTGGTATGAGAAATCTACTTAACACATTTTCAAATATGGCTAATCACAGGACCACGCCACTTTCGCGGAACGGGTTTACTCCTTTGGATTGCCAGTACTTTAAAACAAATAGATCTTTTAAACATCGCAATGCTTCTTATAAAAATGAAGCCATTATAAGACTCAGTTCCCATCACACAATGCAACACACACCAGAGGATAGAGTTTTACCTTATAATGGCCAAAATATGCTTGATACTAGCAAAACAAATCATTTGATATTATTGCTGGTGTATATATGTTTCAAAAACAATTTCAATTATAACTATCAATCATAGGCGGCATTAATGCCCCATACCACTATGTCGCAATATATAGGTATACAAACAAAACCGCACGATGTCATATTTGGAAATTGGATTTCCGTCATGAACCGAGGCAAAAGATAGTCCTCGCCGAATTCAAGACGCTCTAGCCCGGGTCTCAGGATCAGAGCTCGAGTGACCCTTAGGAGCCACAGGGCCGGTCCACCGATGTGGATTAAAATGCCTGAACACTGTGTTTCCCCGCCCTTTGGGGCGCTAAAGAGCCCAATGACTCCATCGGTCCCGGATCGACCGATATATCCAAGGCGCCTCGCAACAGCAACAACCAACAGGTGAAAAGTATATAAATGTCAGGGCTGGTAGGTCACTGACACCACCTTAGCTAGAAAGAAACGCATGTCCTCCCTGGATCCTTCTCCCGTTTCTGGTCCATCCCGGGGTGTGAGGCTCGCGAATTCACGTTATACACAAAGCTATGCCACACAGGCTGTGCTTTGATCATCAACCACAAGACTTTGCTTTTCAACAGAATCCTTGATCATCTATCACTTAGGCGTGCCACATAGGCAATCCACCCCGTGCGATTGATTTCTATCGATATATAACCTCTGGGCTCGTACGTCTCAGAGAAGGGCGTTAAGCAAGAGAATAAATTCTCCGCCGCCTAGATATATATTTAATAGAGATCAATCTGCACAGAACAAAATCCAATGTCAGACACGCAGTCCATTTACACGTTCGTTCTGGGTCTGAACGAAACCGGAGGCACTCAATACCTCGCATATCCGTACAATCAACAAGTACGTCTGGGTGGCTACTACTTCAACCCCATCAAGGTAGCTACTCCTATCATGAGCATCAGTAGCACCCCTCCATTCGACGTGAAGATCATCGATCTTGCACCGTCTTCATATCTTCGACTTTCACTCGTCGATCAATTATTTGAAATGAGAATTAACTCGGCCTTTTCAAATAATTCATGTATATCTAGAATTTCAAATCAATTCATTTCAATGGTTAAATTATTCGACAACACCAATTTTGTTCTTTAATGTAATTTTCACACCAAACACATTCAACCATCAAATATCAAATACATCGAGCAAATTTAGTTTATTTCCATTTCATATCGTTTATAATATTTTATCACGATTTATCGCTATTTTTATTTATTTAAAAATAGCCAATTCATTCAAACAATGCTTCAGGCCATAACGCGGCCGTGGCGCTGTTTTCCTCCAGATTTGATTTACACATATCTGAAAATCTAACTGTTGAATCTTCACAAAATTTATATCATTAAAAAGATCTTTTCAAAACGAATCCAACGGTTTCAGTTTTGGGAAAATCTGACGGTCGGATCTCCCGCACTAATCGTTTGAAGTTATGATTTCAAAATACGAACTGCAGCGTCGTTATTCGATTTAATTTAATTATATTTATATATATATATAAATATAATCGATTCTGGCGCTGTTTTTCTTCAGATTTGAATCAAACATTCCAGACAATCCAACCGTTGGATCTTTACAAAGTTGGTGCCGTTGGAAATATATTTCCAAGGCGAACCCAACGGTTGTGGTTTCAGGAAAATCCGATAGTCGGATCTTCCGCACTAATCGTTAGAAGTTATGATTTCAAATCACGAACTGCAGCGTCGTTATTCGATTTAATTTAATTATATTTATATAAATATATATATATATATATAATCGATTCTGGCGCTGTTTTTCTTCAGATTTGAATTAAACATTCCAGACAATCCCACCGTTGGATCTTTACAAAGTTGGTGCCGTTGGAAAGATATTTCCAAGGCGAACCCAACGGTTGTGGTTTCAGGAAAATCCGATGGTCGGATCTTCCGCAGTAATCGTTTGAAATCATGGTTTCAAAATACGAAATGCAGCTTCGTTATTCGATATATTATAATTATATATATTTCTATATATTTCATTCTTCGATTTCAAAACCATTTTCACTTCGCACTATCGATAAAAATGATATTTTTATCCAACAGATATTTATTTCTACACATCACCATTTTCCACAGTTCATGTATATAGTAAAAATGTGATTTTTATTGTAAAACAATTTATTTCAAAACACGATTATTTTATATACATGAATTTCCACTCAACAATTGAATATAGTTTCAATAATTGAAAATAAATCAAACACATGAATATTTCAGGAAATTTCGGCAGCATAACGGCAGGGTAGTTAAAACCGGGACCGTATCGATGTACGGCTCCTCGCTCTACCTTAAAACCTTGCGGTTTTTGACAATGGGGATTCATGCATCTAGTTCGCACGCAGGCGGCATGTTTTATTTTCATTTCCACATCCTATTCTATTTTTATTTTCAACCACAAATGGGTATTTTTCAACCATAATAAATCGTTCACATCATTCACCAAATTTCACATCAACCAAATAATCCAAAAAACAACACAACCAATAAATATCGTCCATGGTCTGTGGACGAGGTGTAACAACCCGGAAAATCTGGGCCAGTTTAAAATTTTTATTTTGGCAATTTTAGCGAATTTTGAATATTTAAAATGGACATTTTGCAAACGACCTCGGATTTCGACGAAACCAGTTTTGTTGGGTCCGGGATGTAAAGTTATTTCTAGATTCCAAATTTTATAATTTTCCGAATCCATATGTGAGCGTGGCAAAGGAAAACGCGTTTGACCAGTTTCAGTTGATTTTAATCGACTGGAAATTGGCCATTTTTCAAACGGTCTCAGAATTCGACGAAACTAGTTTTGTTTGGACTGTATCGTTAATACGAAGCTAGAAAATATTTTTCTGGAATTTTTCGAGTTAGTATGTGACTCCGGTAAATTGAAATGCGTGTTCAAATTCAATGTAGAGAGTTATATGTTGATTTTGACGAAAACGGATCGAAACGATCAAATCAGCTTGCGATACATATCCCATTGTGTTCGGAATGGGGGTAATTAGCTAGGGGCGACAGTCGTTGAGTTTGATTCGGGGTACGGATGGATAAGTAACTTTCTGAAAATGAAAATTAAATAAATAATATAATTATATAATTATATATATCCTCACTACTCTCCCTCCTCTCTCTCTCTCTCTCATTCGGTCAACGCCCGATTACAGAAGAAAAAAAAAAGGGAAATCAAAATCGTCGATCGCCCCAGCCCCTCCCCGCGCCGGAGCCGACGCCGCCCGCCTCCTCACCTACGACCCAAGGCGCCACTGAACCGCCAACCCCCCCCCCCCCCCCAAACCCTTATGAAAACCGCGCCGTTCACTCCTGTTTTCTGCCCTGAAGAGATGCTCGAATTCGCCATGGCTCATGAAGGAGACGCAGCTCGTCAACGTACGTCGAGGGGGGGGGTTCAGATCTCGGTCCGACGCTTGAAATTGCGTGCGCGAGGTGGAAAATCCATACGAGCCTTGTTCAAAGCAGTTACAGGAAGGCGATGGGTTTTCAAAACCCTAACCGAAGTGATTAAGGTAATTCTTATTTATCATTTACTATATGGATTGCTTTAAAAAAAAAATTATATAGAGAATTGTTTTAAAATCAGTTTTGTTTTAAAAAAACCATAGCATTGTTTAAAAACTGAAATCTTTATTGTTTATAAAACTGAATTTTATAAAGGTTTAAAAGTATTAAAAAAAAACTGATTTTTAAAATGATTTATAAACTAATTTGTTTTAAGATTTAAAATAGAAGGAGATTAGAAATTTTAAAAAAAATAAAAATATGATTTTTATATATTGAACTTTGAAATAGAAATATGATTTTTATATATTGAACTTTGAAATAGAAATATGATTTTTATATATTGAACTTTGAAATAGAAATTCGATTTTTATATATTGAACTTTGAAATAGAAATTCGATTTTTATATATTGAACTTTGAAGTAAAAATTCGATTTTTATATATTGAACTTTGAAGTAAAAATTCGATTTTTATATATTGAACTTTGAAGTAAAAATTCGATTTTTATATATTGAACTTTGAAGTAAAAATTCGATTTTTATATATTGAACTTTGAAGTAAAAATTCAATTTTTATATATTGAACTTTGAAATAGAAATTCGATTTTTATATATTGAACTTTGAAGTAAAAATTCGATTTTTATATATTGAACTTTGAAATAGAAATTCGATTTTTATATATTGAACTTTGAAGTAAAAATTCAATTTTTATATATTGAACTTTGAAATAGAAATTCGATTTTTATATATTGAACTTTGAAGTAAAAATTCGATTTTTATATATTGAACTTTGAAATAGAAATTCGATTTTTATATATTGAACTTTGAAGTAAAAATTCGATTTTTATATATTGAACTTTGAAATAGAAATTCGATTTTTATATATTGAACTTTGAAGTAAAAATTCGATTTTTATATATTGAACTTTGAAATAGAAATTCGATTTTTATATATTGAACTTTGAAGTAAAAATTCGATTTTTATATATTGAACTTTGAAATAGAAATTCGATTTTTATATATGGAATAGCGAAGTAAAAATGTGATTTTTACGTATGTAGTGAAAGCAGCAACGAAGGTGACAAAAAGGCGAAACGACGAGGACTTCTGCAAAAGAAGAGCTGTGGAGCTAGGATAGCTATAAGTGAGAATTTCTCACTTTTCTATTTCTTTTCTAGTTATATGTATATATACTAGGATGCAGACGGTGCTTAGTAGCACCCGACACCCGTCCACAGACCATGGACTTGTTTGGTTGGTTGCATAGCTTAGTTATATGATTTGATTTGAATTTGGTTGTTTGGTGAATTTGATTGATGTGTGAATGGCATGGGCCTTCACTAGACCGGGGATAAGGCTAGGCCTCGTCCCGTTTCTAGTATCGTGCCGTTATGCCGCCGAAATTTTCTAAAATAAGTTAGAAAAATAAAGATATCATTTTATTGAATAAATGAATTGAATAGAAATTCATAGGTTGAAAAAAAATGTTTTATCGTTAAAAATATAATTTTTAACGTGAATGTGAATAAATGAATAGTTATAAACAAATCGGCCGATTTGTTTGTATATACACTGATTTGACTGATATTGATTGGATCGATAAATTTCACACATCGCCCAACTGCACAAATAAAATATGCGGTTGATTGTTTGAAACCCCACACGGGTGTTGGGATGAAATTTGAAGTTCACTCATCCTGATTGATTAAATATGTCGATCGATCGATTGACATGCTGTTATAAGCGTTGAATATCTATATTTGATGCTTATACAGTGTAGTGCACTTTGGTTGATGGTTGATTATTTTTCAATGCTATGATATACATGTGTTGTATGAAAATCCATATAATTAACTTTATATGGTAATTGATTGGGCCTCATTCCAATTTGAAAAATAAAGAATATTATAAAATAAAAGTTCATGTGTTGACAGTACTCATTCATTGAGATTGGTCATGTGTTGAACGAAATATTTTGATAATAACAACTATTTTGAAAATAGAAATTTATGAAGCCGTGTTGATTAGATTGACGCCATTTTGACGTGAACGATATTTATATCGATTGAAAACGATTTCGAAATGAATTGAATTGAAAACGAATTCAAAATGAATTGAAAACGATTTCGAAATGAATTGAATTGAAAACGAATTCAAAATGAATTGAAAACGAATTCAAAATGAATTGAAAACGATTTCGAAATGAATTGAATTGAAAACGAATTCGAAATGAATTGAAAACGATTTCGAAACGAATTGAATTGAAAACGAATTCAAATGGAATTGAAAGCAAATTGAAATGAATTGAAATTTGAATTGAATAGAAATGAATTTTAAAACGAATTTATAGAGAAGAATTCAATTTTGCTTTGAATTGAGATGGAAGTTGAAATAGATTTTGAAACGAATTTTAAAACTATTTATATAATTCGTTTTAAATAGAAATCGACGAAATATATATTATATATATTATATATATAATATAATGGCCTGAATAGAACGCGCCGCGCCGCGGTAGTTCGTGAATTTCGACCATTGATTTCAAACGGACATTACGGGAGATCCGACCGTCGGATTCTCCTAAAATCGGAACCGTTGGGTTCGTATCGAAAAGAGCTTTCTAACGAATATTAGAAATTTGAAATCTAACGGTTGGATTTGGAATTATGTCCAAATCAAATTCGAAAAAGGTCGTTGTAAGTGCAGTTCGATGGCCATTGATGGAAATCGACTGTACGGGCCTTGATAAAATTATTAAAAATAGCAATAATTTGTGTAAAATCATAAGAAATGATTTAGAAAGAATTGGGATGAAAAACTCCATATTTGAAAAGATAAAAATGGATTTTTATCGAAATGAACTAGTTTTGAACTAGAATTATAGTTCTATTTATTTTTAAATAAATAAATTGAATTTAAAAAGGTTTTAAAAATAACCAAAATTTCCAATGATTGCATTGGAGTGGATTTGAATCGAAATTGTCTTCGGAATATTTCGATGTTGGAATTCGTGATTATACAGGTGTTGTTATGGAAATTTGAAAGATATATATATATTTATATCGTTATTTCCAATACGACATTTGTTAGTCGTAGAATTCGATATTGAATATAAGCGGATATATTTTCTATTCAGAGCCTTGTATTGAATATCGAATGTGATTTGGGTTTGTCGTGAATGGTGTCTTCACTAACACTATTCTTGAACCCAGTTGAGAAAAGATTAAATCTTTTTATTTAGATTTAATGAAGTGTACCAATTAAATAATATTTAATTGGAATTGAATTGATATTGATTTTTGGGTTTATCGTGAACAGTGTTTTAAATAACACTCGTTCTTTAACCCGATAATTAATGAATGTGATTTTGGGTTTATCGTGAACCGTGTTTTAAATGACACTGATTCTTTAACCCAGTTGAAGATTAAAACTAAGTGGAGTTTTAATGAATCTTTAATTAGATTGAAATGGTCGAGAATGGAGTATCACCAATTTTGCTCCAGGCGATAGTCAAATCTTTAATTAGATTTGAACGTGAAATGGTAATTGAATTTACCGATAACACCGTGGTGTTAGATATGAAGTATTACCAGTTTTACTTCATGGGATGAATAGGTTGGGATTGGGAAATTAAAACAAATGATTACTTCGGTAAGGTTCGCTAATCCCGACTAGTTTGAATTGATATTCAAAAATAGATTAAAGAATAAATTCAAGAATTTATCTTTGATAAGATTAATGGGAACCTTTCCCTATGAATGTGAAATTCAGAAACTAACTGTCGGTTAGCTAAGCAGAATGGTTTTCTGGATATTGATCTGATGTTGGTTTCGGCCTTCGGGATCAATATTTGGGGAATTATTCTCTTGATTAATTTACGGTTAGTGACTGATGAATTGGAATGAGGCGTATGTTGTGTTTGTGTAACACTTATTTAAAATATACGCGAGTTATTCGGAAAGACCGGGTTTAACCCATTCTGAATAACTGATACGACGATAAGTCGAAGATGAAGACGATGGTCGAAGACCGGAGGTCTTCACGTCGTTTGGGTGATAACTGATGATCTTGATTGGGCTGTACACCCAAGAAGATGGAAACAGTTAGTGATCGTCCAGACGTACTTGGAGATCGATGGATATGCGAGGTACTAGGTGCCTCCGGTTTCGTTCAGACCCAGAACGGACTTGTAAATGGACTGTGTGTCTGACATTCGATTTTAGTCCGTGTGATTGATCTCTATTAAATATATATCTGTTTGGCGGCGGAGAATTTATTCTCTTGCTTAACGCCCTTCTCTGAGACGTACGAGCTCAGGGGTTATATATTGATGGATATCAAACGCATGGAGTGAATTGCCTGTGTGGCATGCCTAAGTGGCAATTGATCGAGGCTTCTGTTGAAAAGCAAAGTCTTGTGGTTGATGATCGAAGCACGGCCTTTGTGGCGTAGCTTCGTGTAACGTTTGATTCGCGAGTTTCACACCCGGTATGAATCAAAAACGGGAGACGGACCTCAGGGAGGGCATGCGTTTCTTTCTAGTTAGAAGTGGCGTCAGTGGTTTTACACGCCCTGACGAGTTTGACTTATGTGGTTGTTGCTGTTGCGAGGCGCCTCGGATTGATCGGTCGTTCTCGAACCGATGGAGTCATTTAGTTGGCTCGTTTACGCCCCATAGGGCGGGGGAACGCATGTTCAGGGTTTAAGTTTAATCCACATCGGTGGACCGGCCCTGTCGCTCCAAGGTCACTCGAGCTCTGACCTGTGGCTCGGGCTAGAGAGTCACGAATCGGTTGAGGACTATCTTTTGCCTCGGTTCATAGACGGAAATCCAATTTCCAAATACGTGACATTTGCGGTTTTATTTGTAGAGCCTAGTATGGTGACATAGTGGGATGGGGCGCTCATGCCGCCTAGGATTGATACTTATGATTTGAAGTTGTTTTATACACTATGCACTTATAATAGTATCAAACAATCTGTTTTAAACGTATCAAGCATTCTTTGGCTGTTATAAGGGAAAACCCTATCCTCGGCTGCGTTGCATTGTGTGATGGGACCTGGGTCTTATAACAGCTTCATTTTTCTTTATTTAGCATTGCGCTGTTTGTTTCATGCACTGGTATTCTTGGGAGGAAACCCGTTCCGTGTTATACGGCGTGGTCCCTTGATTTACCTAACTTTAAAATAAAGATTAATAACTGTTTTAGTTCTCACACCAGTCACATGACTGACCTGGAGTTTATTGTTTTAACCTAAACTCTGGGTGCCCTTATTTTTGACACGGGCAGCTAGTAGTTTTGGTTTTACAGATTTATATTCACAGGATCCTGGTTTACAGCTGGAACGATATCCGGGAAGCTTTGTATCCGTATATCTCTTCTAGTTGTTTATTGTATTATTTTTCCGCTGCTATGTATTTAAATGTAATTTAAATCTCTGATATTTCTGTGTAATATTTATTTTTACTCTGTATATCCTTGTAATCTGATGCATTGTTGTAATATACAGTGAAATGTTCTTCTGTATGCGTTCTGTTTTGTCGTGTTCTCAAACGATAAGGCGTTTCGAACGGTCTGGGTCGGTTTAGCGACTGGTTCGGACCGAGCGAAATTCCTTGCCGTCACAGTTGGTATCAGAGCTTTGGTTTACAAAGCTAGAGAACAAGACACATTAGAACCGTACGAAAGAATTCATCAGATATTGGATTAGTAATATCCAATGAGAATGACTCGTTAGAGATAGGATCAGTAGTATCCTAGAACGAGTGTGAAGAGTATATTTTTAAAATGAAAGTCAAATTTGTTTTGAAAATTTAAAATCAATTATTCGTATTTGATTATCTATTTATATTGATGTGGACAATCCAGTATATATAGATTTTGCGTATACGTCTGATCCGCGTGTATTCGAAATTTTAATATACTGGATAGATATAGAGTCACACTCTAGTCGCCCGGACATGATTCTGATGATGGCGCGCCATCACCAGTATTTATTTTCGTGTTTCGAAGGTGTGATTTTCTATATATTTCCATTAGGCTGGTGTGAGAACCCAAAACTTATATATAGCTAGAATTCATCGTTGTGATTTGGCATCAAAAACATGATTTTTGTATATATATCAAATTATGAATTTGAAACGTTAAATTCACTAATTGATTGATGTTTGTGTTGTTTGTTAAATTGTTTGATAATTTTTAACCAATTAGCCTGATTGAATCATATTTTGACTTATATTGAAAATTGGTCGCATTTGCTAGCATACATGTATATCTTTTGAACAGGTCATAGCAAGGAGGCTAGAGCCAGAGAATAAAATTTGTTTGCCCGACAAATAGGTACATGTTTACTACATAATTTCCTGTTTTGTTTGGGTGATGATGATTTTGTGAGCCTATTGGCTAGCCGCTTGGCTTTTTCTTTTTCTTTTTGAGATCTGAAGGACCGGGGAAGCTATTTGAAATTCCCCGATGCTCCCATTGCAGGGGAGGTTATGGCGAAATTTTTCAAAAATTTAGGGTGTTAGCCAAATTTTTGAAATTTTGAAAATTCTCAGAAACTAAAGAGTTGGAGAATGGAAGCCAGATCGAACGTAGAATTGATTAATCAAACCACTTTCGACTTTGTTCCTTTTCGGGGACGAAAAGTTTTAAGTGGGGGAGATTGTAACAACCCGGAAAATCTGGGCCAGTTTAAAATTTTTATTTTGGCAATTTTAGCGAATTTTGAATATTTAAAATGGACATTTTGCAAACGACCTCGGATTTCGACGAAACCAGTTTTGTTGGGTCCGGGATGTAAAGTTATTTCTAGATTCCAAATTTTATAATTTTCAGAATCCATATGTGAGCGTGGCAAAGGAAAACGCGTTTGACCAGTTTCAGTTGATTTTAATCGACTGGAAATTGGCCATTTTTCAAACGGTCTCAGAATTCGACGAAACTAGTTTTGTTTGGACTGTATCGTTAATAAGAAGCTAGAAAATATTTTTCTGGAATTTTTCGAGTTAGTATGTGACTCCGGTAAATTGAAATGCGTGTTCAAATTCAATATAGAGAGTTATATGTTGATTTTGACGAAAACGGATCGAAACGATCAAATCAGCTTGCGATACATATCCCATTGTGTTCGGAATGGGGGTAATTAGCTAGGGGCGACAGTCGTTGAGTTTGATTCGGGGTACGGATGGATAAGTAACTTTCTGAAAATGAAAATTAAATAAACAATATAATTATATAATTATATATATCCTCACTACTCTCCCTCCTCTCTCTCTCTCTCTCATTCGGTCAACGCCCGATTACAGAAGAAAAAAAAAAGGGAAATCAAAATCGTCGATCGCCCCAGCCCCTCCCCGCGCCGGAGCCGACGCCGCCCGCCTCCTCACCTACGACCCAAGGCGCCACTGAACCGCCAACCCCCCCCCCCCAAACCCTTATGAAAACCGCGCCGTTCACTCCTGTTTTCTGCCCTGAAGAGATGCTCGAATTCGCCATGGCTCATGAAGGAGACGCAGCTCGTCAACGTACGTCGAGGGGGGGGTTCAGATCTCGGTCCGACGCTTGAAATTGCGTGCGCGAGGTGGAAAATCCATACGAGCCTTGTTCAAAGCAGTTACAGGAAGGCGATGGGTTTTCAAAACCCTAACTGAAGTGATTAAGGTAATTCTTATTTATCATTTACTATATGGATTGCTTTAAAAAAAAAAATTATATAGAGAATTGTTTTAAAATCAGTTTTGTTTTAAAAAAACCATAGCATTGTTTAAAAACTGAAATCTTTATTGTTTATAAAACTGAATTTTATAAAGGTTTAAAAGTATTAAAAAAAAACTGATTTTTAAAATGATTTATAAACTAATTTGTTTTAAGATTTAAAATAGAAGGAGATTAGAAATTTAAAAAAAAATAAAAATATGATTTTTATATATTGAACTTTGAAATAGAAATATGATTTTTATATATTGAACTTTGAAATAGAAATATGATTTTTATATATTGAACTTTGAAATAGAAATTCGATTTTTATATATTGAACTTTGAAATAGAAATTCGATTTTTATATAATGAACTTTGAAGTAAAAATTCGATTTTTATATATTGAACTTTGAAATAGAAATTCGATTTTTATATATTGAACTTTGAAATAGAAATTCGATTTTTATATATTGAACTTTGAAGTAAAAATTCGATTTTTATATATTGAACTTTGAAGTAAAAATTCGATTTTTATATATTGAACTTTGAAGTAAAAATTCGATTTTTATATATTGAACTTTGAAATAGAAATTCGATTTTTATATATTGAACTTTGAAGTAAAAATTCGATTTTTATATATTGAACTTTGAAGTAAAAATTCGATTTTTATATATTGAACTTTGAAATAGAAATTCGATTTTTATATATTGAACTTTGAAGTAAAAATTCGATTTTTATATATTGAACTTTGAAATAGAAATTCGATTTTTATATA
This sequence comes from Allium sativum, assembly GCA_030737875.1. Taxonomy (NCBI): domain Eukaryota; kingdom Viridiplantae; phylum Streptophyta; class Magnoliopsida; order Asparagales; family Amaryllidaceae; genus Allium; species Allium sativum. The sequence goes on along the minus strand of JASFAX010000027.1, from coordinate 9,432,484 downwards.
TTGAACTTTGAAGTAAAAATTCGATTTTTATATATTGAACTTTGAAATAGAAATTCGATTTTTATATATTGAACTTTGAAGTAAAAATTCGATTTTTATATATTGAACTTTGAAATAGAAATTCGATTTTTATATATGGAATAGCGAAGTAAAAATGTGATTTTTACGTATGTAGTGAAAGCAGCAACGAAGGTGACAAAAAGGCGAAACGACGAGGACTTCTGCAAAAGAAGAGCCGTGGAGCTAGGATAGCTATAAGTGAGAATTTCTCACTTTTCTATTTCTTTTCTAGTTATATATATATATACTAGGATGCAGACGGTGCTTAGTAGCACCCGACACCCGTCCACAGACCATGGACTTGTTTGGTTGGTTGCATAGCTTAGTTATATGATTTGATTTGAATTTGGTTGTTTGGTGAATTTGATTGATGTGTGAATGGCATGGGCCTTCACTAGACCGGGGATAAGGCTAGGCCTCGTCCTGTTTCTAGTATCGTGCCGTTATGCCGCCGAAATTTTCTAAAATAAGTTAGAAAAATAAAGATATCATTTTATTGAATAAATGAATTGAATAGAAATTCATAGGTTGAAAAAAAATGTTTTATCGTTAAAAATATAATTTTTAATGTGAATGTGAATAAATGAATAGTTATAAACAAATCGGCCGATTTGTTTGTATATACACTGATTTGACTGATATTGATTGGGTCGATAAATTTCACACATCGCCCAACTTCACAAATAAAATATGCGGTTGATTGTTTGAAACCCCACACGGGTGTTGGGATGAAATTTGAAGTTCACTCATCCTGATTGATTAAATATGTCGATCGATCGATTGACATGCTGTTATAAGCGTTGAATATCTATATTTGATGCTTATACAGTGTAGTGCACTTTGGTTGATGGTTGATTATTTTTCAATGCTATGATATACATGTGTTGTATGAAAATCCATATAATTAACTTTATATGGTAATTGATTGGGCCTCATTCCAATTTGAAAAATAAAGAATATTATAAAATAAAAGTTCATGTGTTGACAGTACTCATTCATTGAGATTGGTCATGTGTTGAACGAAATATTTTGATAATAACAACTATTTTGAAAATAGAAATTTATGAAGCCGTGTTGATTAGATTGACGCCATTTTGACGTGAACGATATTTATATCGATTGAAAACGATTTCGAAATGAATTGAATTGAAAACGAATTCAAAATGAATTGAAAACGATTTCGAAATGAATTGAATTGAAAACGAATTCAAAATGAATTGAAAACGAATTCAAAATGAATTGAAAACGATTTCGAAATGAATTGAATTGAAAACGAATTCGAAATGAATTGAAAACGATTTCGAAATGAATTGAATTGAAAACGAATTCAAATGGAATTGAAAGCAAATTGAAATGAATTCAAACTGAATTGAAATTTGAATTGAATAGAAATGAATTTTAAAACGAATTTATAGAGAAGAATTCAATTTTGCTTTGAATTGAGATGGAAGTTGAAATAGATTTTGAAACGAATTTTAAAACTATTTATATAATTCGTTTTAAATAGAAATCGACGAAATATATATTATATATATATAATATAATGGCCTGAATAGAACGCGCCGCGCCGCGGTAGTTCGTGAATTTCGACCATTGATTTCAAACGGACATTACGGGAGATCCGACCGTCGGATTCTCCTAAAACCGGAACCGTTGGGTTCGTATCGAAAAGAGCTTTCTAACGAATATTAGAAATTTGAAATCTAACGGTTGGATTTGGAATTATGTCCAAATCAAATTCGAAAAAGGTCGCTGTAAGTGCAGTTCGATGGTCATTGATGGAAATCGACTGTACGGGCCTTGATAAAATTATTAAAAATAGCAATAATTTGTGTAAAATCATAAGAAATGATTTAGAAAGAATTGGGATGAAAAACTCCATATTTGAAAAGATGAAAATGGATTTTTATCGAAATGAATTAGTTTTGAACTAGAATTATAGTTCTATTTATTTTTAAATAAATAAATTGAATTTAAAAAGGTTTTAAAAATAACCAAAATTTCCAATGATTGCATTGGAGTGGATTTGAATCGAAATTGTCTTCGGAATATTTCGATGTTGGAATTCGTGATTATACAGGTGTTGTTATGGAAATTTGAAAGATATATATATTTATATCGTTATTTCCAATACGACATTTGTTAGTCGTAGAATTCGATATTGAATATAAGCGGATATATTTTCTATTCAGAGCCTTGTATTGAATATCGAATGTGATTTGGGTTTGTCGTGAATGGTGTCTTCACTAACACTATTCTTGAACCCAGTTGAGAAAAGATTAAATCTTTTTATTTAGATTTAATGAAGTGTACCAATTAAATAATATTTAATTGGAATTGAATTGATATTGATTTTTGGGTTTATCGTGAACAGTGTTTTAAATAACACTCGTTCTTTAACCCGATAATTAATGAATGTGATTTTGGGTTTATCGTGAACCGTGTTTTAAATGACACTGATTCTTTAACCCAGTTGAAGATTAAAACTAAGTGGAGTTTTAATGAATCTTTAATTAGATTGAAATGGTCGAGAATGGAGTATCACCAGTTTTGCTCCAGGCGATAGTCAAATCTTTAATTAGATTTGAACGTGAAATGGTAATTGAATTTACCGATAACACCGTGGTGTTAGATATGAAGTATTACCAGTTTTACTTCATGGGATGAATAGGTTGGGATTGGGAAATTAAAACAAATGATTACTTCGGTAAGGTTCGCTAATCCCGACTAGTTTGAATTGATATTCAAAAATAGATTAAAGAATAAATTCAAGAATTTATCTTTGATAAGATTAATGGGAACCTTTCCCTATGAATGTGAAATTCAGAAACTAACTGTCGGTTAGCTAAGCAGAATGGTTTTCTGGATATTGATCTGATGTTGGTTTCGGCCTTCGGGATCAATATTTGGGGAATTATTCTCTTGATTAATTTACGGTTAGTGACTGATGAATTGGAATGAGGCGTATGTTGTGTTTGTGTAACACTTATTTAAAATATACGCGAGTTATTCGGAAAGACCGGGTTTAACCCATTCTGAATAACTGATACGACGATAAGTCGAAGATGAAGACGATGGTCGAAGACCGGAGGTCTTCACGTCGTTTGGGTGATAACTGATGATCTTGATTGGGCTGTACACCCAAGAAGATGGAAACAGTTAGTGATCGTCCAGACGTACTTGGAGATCGATGGATATGCGAGGTACTAGGTGCCTCCGGTTTCGTTCAGACCCAGAACGGACTTGTAAATGGACTGTGTGTCTGACATTGGATTTTAGTCCGTGTGATTGATCTCTATTAAATATATATCTGTTTGGCGGCGGAGAATTTATTCTCTTGCTTAACGCCCTTCTCTGAGACGTACGAGCTCAGGGGTTATATATTGATGGATATCAAACGCATGGAGTGAATTGCCTGTGTGGCATGCCTAAGTGGCAATTGATCGAGGCTTCTGTTGAAAAGCAAAGTCTTGTGGTTGATGATCGAAGCACGGCCTTTGTGGCGTAGCTTCGTGTAACGTTTGATTCGCGAGTTTCACACCTGGTATGAATCAAAAACGGGAGACGGACCTCAGGGAGGGCATGCGTTTCTTTCTAGTTAGAAGTGGCGTCAGTGGTTTTACACGCCCTGACGAGTTTGACTTATGTGGTTGTTGCTGTTGCGAGGCGCCTCGGATTGATCGGTCGTTCTCGAACCGATGGAGTCATTTAGTTGGCTCGTTTACGCCCCATAGGGCGGGGGAACGCATGTTCAGGGTTTAAGTTTAATCCACATCGGTGGACCGGCCCTGTCGCTCCAAGGTCACTCGAGCTCTGACCTGTGGCTCGGGCTAGAGAGTCACGAATCGGTTGAGGACTATCTTTTGCCTCGGTTCATAGACGGAAATCCAATTTCCAAATACGTGACATTTGCGGTTTTATTTGTAGAGCCTAGTATGGTGACATAGTGGGATGGGGCGCTCATGCCGCCTAGGATTGATACTTATGATTTGAAGTTGTTTTATACACTATGCACTTATAATAGTATCAAACAATCTGTTTTAAACGTATCAAGCATTCTTTGGCTGTTATAAGGGAAAACCCTATCCTCGGCTGCGTTGCATTGTGTGATGGGACCTGGGTCTTATAACAGCTTCATTTTTCTTTATTTAGCATTGCGCTGTTTGTTTTATGCACTGGTATTCTTGGGAGGAAACCCGTTCCGTGTTATACGGCGTGGTCCCTTGATTTACCTAACTTTAAAATAAAGATTAATAACTGTTTTAGTTCTCACACCAGTCACATGACTGACCTGGAGTTTATTGTTTTAACCTAAACTCTGGGTGCCCTTATTTTTGACACGGGCAGCTAGTAGTTTTGGTTTTGCAGATTTATATTCACAGGATCCTGGTTTACAGCTGGAACGATATCCGGGAAGCTTTGTATCCGTATATCTCTTCTAGTTGTTTATTGTATTATTTTTCCGCTGCTATGTATTTAAATGTAATTTAAATCTCTGATATTTCTGTGTAATATTTATTTTTACTCTGTATATCCTTGTAATCTGATGCATTGTTGTAATATACAGTGAAATGTTCTTCTGTATGCGTTCTGTTTTGTCGTGTTCTCAAACGATAAGGCGTTTCGAACGGTCTGGGTCGGTTTAGCGACTGGTTCGGACCGAGCGAAATTCCTTGCCGTCAAACGAGGGGAGTGTATATATATATATATATATATTATATAAATATATTTCAATTCACTTCAACACAATTCAATATCATTTCATTGCATATATAATTTTTACAATGCATATATAACTTATACATCGACCATACAACTTATACAACGCTTATACATGAGATGTACAACGCTTATATAACTCATACATCAACTATATAATTTATACATCGTTGTTTTCCATATCATTTATAATATTAGATATCTCACATTGGATTCCACTCCACCAAAAATAGCAGAAGGTTCAGAAAAATATGCGGTCTCTTCTAGAATGTAGAAGACGTCCACATGAGTCCACTGTCTCTTGTTTCACTGAATTTCGTCAAGAAATGAAAAAGATATGATTTTTACAGTGAAAACAAAAACAGTGGCGCTTTGAACTGCTATTAAATAGTTAAAAATAAAAACAGTCGTACCTTCGTAGTTTCGTTCAAAACTAGGTTAGGGATTATCTCAAAATCCGAGCGACTAGAGGATGATCGGCCGATGCCACGACGTAGGGCTTCGAAACCAGCGCCAGGGGGTTCCCACCGCAGTCAACTCGAGCGCCTCCTGAGGGAGATTTTTGATCATGAACGGCAGCGATAGAGGGGCTCGATCCGCCTTCGACAGTCCATGATAGGGTTCGAAACTGGTATGGATGTGACGAGGAGGAGGAGTACTACAAAAACCCTAACTGGAGCATTTGATTTCGTGGAGAGAATTACGAGAAAAAGAGGAGGGAAGTGACGAACGATAGCCATCGTTCGTTCCTGATGTCGAGGGAGAGAGAATAATAAAAGGGCCAATGAGATTTTTTTTGTTTATTTATATATTTTTAAAAATCTGAAAATACCATCTTTCACACACGAACACCAATTCAAACCCAACGACTGTCGCCCCTAGCGTTTTACCCCCATTCCGAACACAATGGGATATGTTTCATAGGCCTATTCGACTGTTTCTGTCAGTTTTCCTTCAAATTAAAATATAGAATATTCAATATTTGATTTAAACGTACATTTCAATTTGCCAGGGCCACAAACTGATTCGAAAAATTCCAGAAAAATAATCTGGCTATGTTTTGACGATACGGTCCCAACAAAACTAGTTTCGTCGAATTCTGAGACCGTTTGCAAAATGGCCCATTTCTGGTCGATCCAATTTAACTATAATTGACCAAAACACGTTTTCTTTTGCCACGCTCACATACTAGCTTCAAAAATTATGAAATTTGAAACCTAGCAATAACTTCACATCCTGGATCCAACAAAAGTGGTTTCGTCGAATTCCGAGGTCGTATGCAAAATGGCCAATTTCACGGGCTATATAAATTCCATAGCGACCTTTCTAAAAATTCATTTGGCCATAACTTTTGCTTTCCGATATGAAACTTCAATTTTTCAGATTCGTTAGAAAGGCATTCACTAACAGATTTAAATATTTTTGCTTTCACTCAAATCCGTTTTGTTTTGCACCCGGTACAGTCCGACAAAGTTTGAATTCAATTTTTGAAACTGCAGCGCCATTTCAGGCCTTGTTTATAATTAGAATTAATTATATTCGTTTTCAATTGTCGATTCAAACTCAGTTTTCATTGCTATTATTAAAAATATTTATTTTAAATATTTAAAATCCACTATTTTAGCCAATTTAAAAAATTTAAGTTGGTTCAGATTTTCCGGGTCATTACAATCTCCCCCCACTTAAAACTTTTCGTCCCCGAAAAGGAACAAAGTCGAAAGTGGTTTGATTAATCAACTCTACGTTCGATCTGGCTTCCATTCTCCAACTTTTCAGTTTCTGAGAATTTTCAAATTCTTCAAAAATTTGGCTAACACCCGGAATTTTCGAAAAATTTCGCCATAACCTCCTTTGTACGGGGAGAGGTTTGGAAATTTATTGGGCCGTATTAGGTACCCAATAAATCCTAATAAGCATACACATATTTATAGTGATATATTCTGGTGTTTACAGGGGAGCGTGTATTGATAGTAACTCCAGAGAATAAATTCTCGTCACCCTGTCAAAGCTTGAGGGAGTGTGTATTTTAAATGCTCCAGAAGATAAATCCTCATCACCTCGTCCCGTGTGGGAAATAAATAGTCCATGTGTCGTATCTAATAACTAGAGAGACGTGATTATTGTCAACTCCAGACCCGTGTGGGGTTTTTATTAATCTGGCAATTTTATTGTTACAATTTAAATAGTCCATATCAGTCATCAGTTCAACCTGTAGAATATAGTCATCGCCATACAAGCCTCTCAGTCGTATGGTAAATCTTCCACCTCGTCACACAAGCTCCAAATGCTTATGTGGTATATGATAAAGTATGCCTATCTTCAGAAGTATGCCATGTAATGTAGTTCAAAATTAATTGTTACTATCTTATAGCGATATTTATTAATTACACACAGAATAACCAGCACACCGCATCCAATGGCATTCACAGGAGTTGATATAATATTATTTCGCATCCAACTCATTAAGGTTTACCTATTTGTTGGGCACGCAAATAATTCTTTACTCAACAGCTATCCATTTACCTGTTCAAACATATATAATGCACATGTATATATTTCTATTTATTTTTAAATCAGTTCAATGTGTGGTTTAATCGAATAAATTCTACCTTTCATCCTCTTATTGATTAAATTAATTATCGTTTTAATAATTTAATTAATCAAATCTACTATCCCACAACATAAACAAAAAGCAATTTGTTTTAACTTTTCAAAATCAGACAAATTAATTCATACACTCTGTTTTAAATTAATCAGACTATAGAAGTAAAAGTGCACATCCATGGAAAGAAATAACAACAGAGTAGAGAATTAAATGGTAATGCAAAGTATGGTAAATATACCTTGCACCGGAGTCAATCAGAGATATCCACTCGACACCTAGGATAGGCTTTCTGAATGCTCTCCTCAGTTTCCCAAGTACAATCTCGCGGATCTCCACTCCATTGCACTTTGACTAGGTGAACCTTCTTGTTCCTCAGTTCTTTGGTTTCTTTGCCAATGATCTTCAGTGGCTCTCTTCTCACAGCCAATTCTGGAGTGATTTCTATATCCTGTTGCGCTGCTTCTTCCACGATCAAGTCTGGATCATGAACGTGCTTTCGTAGTTGAGATACGTGAAATACATCATGCACTCCAGGCAACCAATTCGGCAACTGAACCTTATACGCGAGAGTTCCAATCCGTTCAAGAATAGGAAACGGACCAATGAATTTAGGCGCCAATTTCCCTGTTTTACCAAACTGGATAACTCCTCTCATCGGAGATACTTTCAAATATACATAGTCTCCAATAGCAAATGATATATCCCTTCTTCTCTTATCTGCATAGCTCTTTTGTTGGCTTTGGGCGGCTAGTAATCGTCTCTTAACGAAATCGACTTTGTCTGTAGCATCGCGAATCATATCCGGCCCCAATACAAGTCTGTTACCAGGTTCAACCCAACAAGCTGAGGATCGGCACGGTCTACCATACAATGCTTCGAATGGCGACATTGTCAGGCTCGCTTGGTAACTGTTGATATATGAGAATTCGGCCAAATGCAAATGGTTTTCCCACGATCCGCCAAAATCAAGAATACGAGCCCGCAATAAATCTTCAAGAATACGATTCACCCTTTCAGTTTGACCATCTGTCTGACGATGATATGCGGTGCTCAAGTTCAGTTTCGTCCCCAATTCTGCTTGGAATGCTTCCCAGAATTTACTGGCTAAAATCGGGTCACGATCACTAACGATGCTCATGGGAACTCCGTGCAGTCTAACAATTTCCTTGAAATACACCTACGCCAGACTCTGAGCATTTCTATTCGATTTGACAGGTATGAAATGAGCGGTCTTCGTAAATCGATCCACGATCACCCAAATACTGTCATTTCCTTTTCTGGTTCTGGGCAAACCATCTATAAAATCCATAGAAATCAGTTCCCACTTCCCACCTGGTACTCCTAGAGGTTGCAACAATCCAGCGAGTTTCTGCTGGTCGTTTTGACTTGCTGACAGGTGGGACACCGGCTAACATATATAGAGATATCTCTTTTCATTGCCTTCCACCAGAAAGTTCGCTTGAGTTCATTATACATTTTGCTAACCCCTTGGTGGATACTCAGCTTGGACTTGTGGCATTCATCAAGAACTTCTCTTTTGAGCTCGGAGACGTCGGGAACACAAATCCTTCCTTTTAATCTAAGAATTCCCTCGTTATCCACTTGGAAACTGTATGCATCGCCTTTTTGAATTCTTTTGATCATCTCCTTAACAAAATTATCATCTTTCTGTAGAATGGAGATCTTATCAATCAAGGAAGTCGTAACGATAAAGCTGGCGAATATTACATTCTTTCTACTTAGCGCATCTGCCACAACATTAGCTTTCCCTGGAGTGTACAAAATCTCGAAATCGTATGCCACAAGAAACTCTAGCCAACGCTGCTATCTCAGATTCAAATCCTTCTGGGTGAACAAATATTTCAATGACTGATGGTCTGTATACAGTTCGAATTTCTCACCTAAAAGGTAGTGCCTCCAGATTTTCAAGGCAAATACAATGGCTAACAACTCAAGATCATGAGTAACGTAATTCTTCTCATGCGGTTTCAGCTGATGGCTAGCATAATCAATCACTTGACCTCTTTGCATTAACACCGCGCCAAGGCCTTCTCTAGATGCGTCAGTCCAGACTTTCAAGTCCTCATTGCCATCTATTATTGTTAACACTGGAGCGGTCGTCAGTTTTAATTTCAGCTCCTGGAAAGCTTCCTCACATACCGGAGTCCAATTGAATCTCGAATGTTTCTTAGTTAATTTCGTTAAGGAACTGGATGTCTTCGCAAAATCCTTAATGAATTTTCGATAATAACTGGCCAACCGGAGAAAACTTCTGACTTCTGTGGGTGTATGAGGCTGTTTCCAATTCTGAATAGCAGTGATTTTACTGGGATCCACTGAAATTCCTTGCTTTGACACGACGTGGCCAAGAAATTTAACTTCTTCCTACCAGAATATACATTTGGAAAACTTTGCTTTTAAAACCTTCCTTCTCAGAATTTCTAACACTTGTTCCAAATGTTTTTCGTGCTCGCTTTCTGACTTAGAGAAGATCAGGATATCATCAATGAAAACCAGAACAAATTTATTCAATACTCCTCTGAATACTCTGTTCATCAGATCGATGAAATAAGCTGGAGCGTTACATAAGCTGAACGGCATTAGTAACCACTCGTAGAATAAGTCCGGACCTCTGAATGTTGTCAAAGGAAGACACTTTTCGGCAATACGAAGCTGATGGAAACCTGTAGCTAGGTCCATTCGTGAAAATACTTGTGCTCCATTCAATCGGTCCAATAAATCATCAGTCCGCGGCAATGGATATTTGTTTTTCAATGTCTGCTTATTCAAGTCGCGATAATCCACACACAGTCTAAGAGTACCGTCAGACTTCGGAACAAATACCACTGCTGCTCCCCAATCTGAAAAACTAGGCCTAATCAGACCTTTCCATACAAGCTTTCTAGTTTGGTTATCTAACTCTTCTTTCTCTTTCAAGGTCATTCTTCGAATTGCATGAACCACTGGCCTTGCATTCGGGACTAAAGAGATTTTAAAATCAATTTCTCTTTGCGGAAGTAAGCTAACAACTTCTTTGAACACATCCGCATAGTTCTTGACAACTGGGATATTTTCTATGTCGACTGGGATATTCTCTGTAACGATAGGAATAGGTTCTATTAGAGCAGGAGAAATATCTAATGCTGCCCAGAAGTCCTTTCTATCAGAATTAGGGCCTGCACAGGGAATTATAATATTGGCAAGCTTCGTTTTAACCTTGACCACCCTTTCTGCACATTTAACCTCAGCTTCGTATTTTGTTAACCAATCCAATCCTAAAATAAGATCGAATTCGGTAAAATTCATGACGATCGAGATACAAGGAAACTGATAATGAGAAAAGGAAACAGGTACCCCACAAACCCAACTAAGATCGAGGGAACCCCCAACCGGATTATGGACAGTGATGGGTTCTTTGATCTTTTTCAGTTTCAAATCTAATTTCTTAACCGCATTCTTTGCAATAAAGCTTCTCGACGCGCCTGTGTCAAACAATACTTTAACCGGAATGTTTTTGACAGTAAGCGTGCCTTCTAAAACATCTGACCTTTCCTGACTAGACGAGGATGCAGGAACTTCTGCAACTTCATTTACTTCTACTATCTCAGGTTTCATCGATAACTGGCAAGCCTTGGAAAGATGACCAGCCTGATGGCATTGACTGCATTTTCGGTTTTCTTGAAATCCCTTCTTGGATTGAAGTCCACCCTTTAATCTCTTCCTTGAGGGTCCACAGTTTATCGCCAAATGCCCTTTCCGATTACAGTTAGAGCAGGTGGCAGTTGTTACTGGCACCTTCTCAGATTTAGCCTTCTTTCGATTGACTATAGGTTTCTTTCTGGCCCCAGACGTCGTACTGGCCTCAGGTTGTGTTCTTGTCTCTGGGCTATCAGCTTCAGATTTCTTTTTACTACTAGTGCTGACTTCCTTTTTGTCGACAAAAAGGCCACGCCTATCAAGATCTTCATACTGATAAGCCATGTAAATCATTTCAGAAAAAGGAAGCTTGACATGGCCCATCACACTATTCTGGTATTTCCTTTGAAGACCATTAATAAATCTTAGATTCTTCCTCTTTGGATCTTGTATTAGATGAGGGGCGAAAGGAGAAAGTTCATTGAATTTCTTATAATATTCTAGGATTTCATATCTCCTTTTATCAAATAGTAGAATTCATCACATAACCGCTCAGTTACTTCTGGAGGAATAAATTTTTTATTGAAAAGTTGTTTGAACATACGCCAGGTGATATCACCTTCTGGATTATCTTTAATGATTATTTCCCACCAGATTAAAGCTTCTTCTTTGAGTGCCCAAGATGCCACTAATCTTTTCTGGTCATCTCTCAGTTGGAAACTTTCAAAAATTCTTTCAGCAGAACTCATCCAAGCCTGAGTTTGAATAATAGATTCACTTCCTGTGAATGGTACTCCTCCCAGATTTTGATATCTTTTCAATAGAGCTTCTATATCCGATCCTGGCTGAGGGAGTACAGCTGGCTCATTAATTTGTTGAACCGTAGGATTATTTCTCCTGCTTTTGCCACTCATTTTTTATGTCTGCAAATAGCAGACAAAGTGTTAGGCCAACAGAAAAAGTAATTTTGAAACATAGAGACATATACTTGTATGTAAATGTGTCTATCGAAGTGTATTTCATTCTGTTATACTCATACTAGGATATTACTGATCCTATCTGTAATAAGTTACACGTTCTAGAACCCTACTGGTTCTATTTTGGACGAGTTCGTTAATATGTTATATTCTAGAACTAAGTTTAACCAAAGCTCTGATACCACGTTTGTGACAACCCCATTCCCGATAAGACGGTGGCAAGGGTAATCTTTGGAATATAACACATAAACAAATAACAGCAGAACAGAAATAAATAAATACACTAGATAATGTACAATAGAATACACTGGATAAATATAATCATCGGAGTTGCACAGTATATAGGATCATACTTAGCACAAAATACAGTTCAGCTACACATAAATGTCTACTGCGGAAAAGAAAACATAATATGTACAACAGGAGCTGAACAGCATAAAAAAAGATAAATGATAGAATCCATCTTCAGCTCCACCTATCCAGAAAGAGCCTGCTAAAACCTGAATACAAGGCTGTCCGTGTAGAAAAAGGGGCACCCGAGTTTGCAAGTGAAACAAACTACGAGTCAGTCATGGGACTGGCATGAGAAATCTACTTAACACATTTTCAAATATGGCTAATCATAGGACCACGCCACTTTCGCGGAATGGGTATACTCCATTGGATTGCCAGTGCTTTAAAACAAATAGATCTTTTAAACATCGAAATGCTTTTTATAAAAATGAATCCATTATAAGACTCAGTTCCCATCACACAATGCAACACACACCAGAGGATAGATTTTACCTTATAATGGCCAAAATATGCTTGATACGAGCAAAACAAATCATTTGATATTATTGCTAGTGTATATATGTTTCAAGAACAATTTCAATCATAACTATCAATCATAGGCGGCATTAATGCCCCATACCACTATGTCGCAATATATAGGTATACAAACAAAACCGCACGATGTCGTATTTGGAAATTGGATTTCTATCATCAGGCAAAAGATAGTCCTCACCGAATTCGAGACACTCTAGCCCGTGTCTTAGGATCAGAGCTCGAGTGACCCTTAGGAGCCACAGGACCGGTCCACCGACGTGGATTAAAATGCCTGAACACTGCGTTTCCCCTCCCTTTGGGGCGCTAATGAGCCCAATGACTCCATCGGTCCCGGATCGACCGATATATCCAAGGCGCCTCGCAATAGCAACAACCACACAGGTGAAAAGTATATAAATGTTAGGGCTGGTAGGTCATTGACACCACCCTAGCTAGAAAGAAACGCATGTCCTCCCTGGATCCTTCTCCCGTTTCTGGTCCATCCCGGGGTGTGAGGCTCGCGAATTCACGTTATACACAAAGCTATGCCACACAGGCTGTGTTTTGATCATCAACCACAAGACTTTGCTATCAACAGAAGCCTTGATCATCTATCACTTAGGCGTGCCACACAGGCAATCCACCCCGTGCGACTGATTTCTATCGATATATAACCTCTGGGCTCGTACGTCTCAGAGAAGGGCGTTAAGCAAGAGAATAAATTCTCCGCCGCCAAACAGATATATATTTAATAGATATCAATCTGCACAGAACAAAATCCAATGTCAGACACGCAGTCCATTTACACGTTCGTTCTCGGTCTGAATGAAACCGGAGGCACTCAATACCTCGCATATCCGTACAATCAACAAGTACGTCCGGGTGGCTACTACTTCAACCCCGTCAAGGTAGCTACTCCTATCATGAGCATCAGTAGCACCCCTCCATTCGACGTGAAGATCATCGGTCTTGCACCATCTTCATATCTTCGACTTTCACTCGTCGATCAATTATTTGAAATGAGAATTAGCTCGGCCTTTTCAAATAATTCACGTATATCTAGAATTTCAAATCAATTCATTTCAATGGTTAAATTATTCGACAACACCAATTTTTTTCTTTAAAGTAATTTTCACACCAAACACATTCAACCATCAAATATCAAATACATCGAGCAAATTCAGTTTATTTCCATTCCATATCATTTATAATATTTTATCACGATTTATCGCTATTTTTATTTATTTAAAAATAGCCAATTCATTCAAACAATGCTTTAGGCCATAACGCGGTCGTGGCGCTATTTTTCTCCAGATTTGATTTACACATATCTGAAAATCTAACCGTTGGATCTTCACAAAATTTATATCATTAAAAAGATCTTTTCAAAATGAATCCAACGGTTTCAGTTTTGGGAAAATCTGACGGTCGGATCTCCCGCACTAATCGTTTGAAGTTATGATTTCAAAATACGAACTACAGCATCGTTATTCGATTTAATTTAATTATATTTATATATATAAATAAATATAATTGATTCTAGCACTGTTTTTCTTCAGATTTGAATTAAACATTCCAGACAATCTAACCGTTGGATCTTTACAAATTTGGTGTCGTTGGAAAGATATTTCCAAGGCGAACCCAACGTTTGTGGTTTCAGGAAAATCCGATGGTCGGATCTTCCACAATAATCGTTTGAAGTTATGATTTCAAAATACGAACTGCAGCGTCGTTATTCGATTTAATTTAATTATATTTATATATATAAAAATATAATCGATTCTGGCGCTGTTTTTCTTCAGATTTGAATAAAACATTCCAGACAATCCAACCGTTGGATCTTTACAAAGTTGGTGCCGTTGGAAAGATATTTCCAAGGCGAACCCAACGGTTGTGGTTTCAGGAAAATCAATGGTCGGATCTTCGGCACTAATCGTTTGAAATCACGGTTTCAAAATTCGAACTGCAGCTTCGTTATTCGATATATTATAATTATATATATTTCTATATATTTCATTCTTCGATTTCAAAACCATTTTCATTTCGCACTATCGATAAAAATGATATTTTTATCCAACAGATATTTATTTCTACACATCACCATTTTCCACAGTTCATGTATATAGTAAAAATGTGATTTTGATGGTAAAACAATTTATTTCAAAACACGATTATTTTATATACATTAATTTCCACTCAACAATTGAAAATGAATCAAACACATGAATATTTCAGGAAATTTCGGCAGCATAACGGCAGGGTAGTTAAAACCGAGACCGTATCGATGTACGGCTCCTCGCTCTACCTTAAAACCTTGCGGTTTTTGACAATAGGGATTCATGCATCTAGTTTGCACGCAAGCGGCATGTTTTATTTTCATTTCCACATCCTATTCAATTTTTGTTTTCAAACACAAATGGGTATTTTTCAACCACAATCAATCATTCACATCATTCACCAAATTTCACATCAACCAAATAATCCAAACAACAACACAACCAATAAATATCGTCCATGGTCTGTGGACGAGGGGAGTATATATATATTATTATATAAATATATTTCAATTCACTTTAACACAATTCAATATCATTTCATTGCATATATAATTTTTACAATGCATATATAACTTATACGTCGACCATACAACTTATACAATGCTTATACATGAAATGTACAACGCTTATATAACTCATACATCAACTATATAATTTATACATCGTTGTTTTCCATATCGTTTATAACATTAGATATCTTACATTGGGTTCCACTCCACCAAAAATAGCAGAAGGCTCAGAAAAATATGCAGTCTCTTCTAGAATGTAGAAGACGTCCACACGAGTCCACTGTCTCTTGTTTCACTGAATTTCGTCAAGAAACGAAAAAGATATTATTTTTACAGTGAAAACAAAAATGGTAGCGCTTTGAACTGCTATTAAATAGTTAAAAATAAAAACAATCGTACCTTCACGGTTTCGTTCAAAACTAGGTTAGGGATTATCTCAAAATCCGAGCGACTAGAGGATGATCGGCCGATGCCACGACGTAGGGCTTTGAAACCCGCGCCAGGGGGTCCCCACCGCAGTCAACTCGAGCGCCTCCTGGGGGAGATTTTTGATCACGAACGGCGGCGATAGAGGGGCTCGATCCGCCTCCGACAGTCCACGATAGGGTTCGAAACTAGTATGGACGTAACGAGGAGGAGGAGTACTACAAAAACCCTAACTATAGCACTTGATTTCGTGGAGAGAATTAGGAGAAAAAGAGGAGCGAAGCGACGAACGATAGCCGCCGTTCGTTCCTGATGTCGGGGGAGAGAGAATAATAAAAGGGCCAATGGGATTTTTTTTGTTTATTTATATATTTTTAGAAATCCGAAAATACCCTCTTTTACACACGAACACCAATTCAAACCCAACGACTGTCGCCCCTAGCGTTTTACCCCCATTCCGTACACAATGGGATATGTTTCGTAGGCCCGTTCGACTGTTTCTGCCAGTTTTCCTTCAAATTAAAATATAGAATATTCAATATTTGATTTAAACGTACATTTCAATTTGCCAGGGCCACAAACTAATTCGAAAAATTCCAGAAAAATAAATCTGGCTATGTTTTGACGATACGGTCCCAACAAAACTAATTTCGTCGAATTCTGAGACCGTTTGCAAAAAGGCCCATTTCTGGTCGATCCAATTTAACTGTAATTGACCAAAACACGTTTTCTTTTACCACGCTCACGTACTAGCTTCAAAAATTATGAAATTTGAAAGCTAGCAATAACTTCACATCCCGGATCCAACAAAAGTGGTTTCGTCGAATTCCGAGGTCGTATGCAAAATGGCCAATTTCACGGGCTATATAAATTCCATAGCGACCTTTCTGAAAATTCATTTGGCCATAACTTTTGCTTTCCGCTATGAAACTTCGATTTTTCAGATTCGTTAGAAAGGTATTCACTAACAGATTTAAATATTTTTGCTTTCACTCAAATTCGTTTTGTTTTGCACTCGGTACAGTCCGACAAAGTTTGAATTCAATTTTTGAAACTGCAGCGCCATTTCAGGCCTTGTTTATAATTAGAATTAATTATATTTGTTGTCAATTGTCAATTCAAACCCAGTTTTCATTGCTATTATTAAAAATATTTATTTTAAATATTTAAAATCCACTATTTTAGCCAATTTAAAAAATTTAAATTGGTTCAGATTTTCCGGGTCGTTACACTTAGCATGCCACATTGTCAATCCACACCATACCATTGATTTCTACCGATACACAACCTCTGAGCTCGTACGTCTCAGAGAAGGGTGTTAAGAAAGAGAATAAATTTTCCGTAACCAAACAGTTATGTATTTAGCAGAGATCAACGAATATAGCACACAATACAACGTCAGACACACATCCATATTCAAGTCCGTTCTAGGTCTAAACGAAATTGGAGGCACCTTATTCTTTATCCCGTATGTCTAACATAGGAGAGAGGTCCTCGCATATCCGGTCGATCTCTAAGTACGTCTGGACGATCATCACTTAATACCTTGTCTTAGGTGTACAGCCCAATCAAGACATCAGTGTTCATCCAAACGATGTGAAGATCTCCGGTCTTCAACCACCGTCTTCAATGTAAAGACCCGGAAATCCCTGGTTTTTGGAGCGACCATAAACCACACAGGTCTGATCCAAAGAGTTAGAAATCTCCGAATACTTTAACTTTGGGCATACAACACATCAGAACAACAACACAGACTTTTATAACATCAATAATAAATGTTACATCAGAGTACAGAATATCGGAGTATATCGAAAAATAATACAGTGGAAGATACATTTACAATAAATTAAATATAGTGCAGCGGAACTAATATCAACGGAAGACCATCAATATTCTGGACACAGCTTCTTCAATCCAGGATCCTGCTTAACTATATCTGCAAAAAACTCCTCGACTGCCCGTGTGGAAAGAGGGCACCCGAGTTTGCAAAGTGAAACAAACTACAGGTCAGTCGTGGGACTGGTGTGAGAACTCTTAACTTAACTTATCTAATAAGAAGGCAAATCACAGGACCATGCTGCTGACGCGGAACGGGTTTACTCCATTGGATTGCCCGTGCATAAAATAAAGTAAATCGTCAAATAATGCAATGCTTTTTAGAAACATGAAACCATTATAAGACCCAGGTCCCATCACACAATGCAACACAAACCGGAGGATAGGGTTTTACCTTATAATGGTCAAAAGATGCTTGATACGTAAAAACAATATTATTAGTGTGTATATATATATATATTTAAAACATTTCAAATATAATATCAATCCTATACGGCATAGCTACCATCTACTATGTCGCCATACTAGTTATACAATCAAAACAGCAAGGGGCGTATTGGAAATTGGGTTTCCATCATGAGTCAAGGCTAGGGAGGAGCTCCTTACCGATTCGAGACACTCTAGCAATGTCTCAGGATTCGGACGTTGGCGAACCCTTGGATACAGCAAGGCCGGTCCACAAATACTTTAGTGGATTAGTTATGCCTGAACACACGCTCCCGATCTTATTGGACCTACAAATCGGTCGTGGGCGACCGGTAAGAATAAACAGAGGCCTCGCAAAAATTCCATCATCCACATAAGTAAATGTCAGCCAGTTTAAGCATTGACACCACTTCTAGCTAGAAAGAAACGTGTGCACAACCTGCGTTCCCTTCTCCCGTTTTAGACTCTACCGGTGTGTGAGGCTCACGATGTCATGATATACACAAAGCTATGCCTAAATAGACTGTGCTTTGATCATCAACCACAAGGCTTGCTTTTCAACAAAGCCTCGATCATTTGGATCTTAGCATGCCACATTGTCAGACCCTACCATATTATTGATCATCTACCAATATATATATAATCTCTACGCTCATACGTCTTAGAGAAGGGTGTAAAGTAAAGAATAAATTCTTCACCACCAAACAGAAATATATAATTAGTAGCGTTCAACGAATACAGTAAAAAGGAATACAATGTCAGACACACAATCCATTTACAAGTCCGTTCTGGATCTGAACGAAGTCGGAGGCATTATACCTTGCATATCCGAACAATCAACAATACTTCCGGACAACTACCGTTGCGGCCCCCTCAAGGTAGTTACTCCAATTAAGGGCATCAGTAGTCCTTGTCCATTCGATGTGAAGATCGTCGGTCTTCAACCACCGCTGTCAATATCTTCGAATCTTCATCGTCGTGATAATTATTCAGAATTGGTTAAACCCGGTCTTTCTGAATAACTGGCATATTTTATAATTTAAAATCAAGTGTTATAAAAAACACATTCAACGCCTCATTCCAATTTAGTATATTATTTAAAATAGAATATTCTATTTTTTTAGGGAAAGGTTCCCATTAAATTTATCAAAGATAAAATCTTATAAATTTATTCTTCAATCTTCTTTTTAAAGATTCATTAAAACTCCAATTTGGATTTTAACATCAAAAACATTATTAAATGATTATTCCAATTTTGAAGGAATTAACCTTGGTTTTAATTTGGGTTAAAGAATCAATGTCATTTAAAACATTGTTCACGATAAACCCAAAATCATCTTCCATTAATTGTGGAATTTCCACAGAAATCAAGTCAATATGTAATCGATATAAATTTCTATATCGGACCAATACTATAAATGGAATAACGGCAAAGTCATTTTTAATTCTATATATAGTATCAGTCTTCATTTACAGAAGCCTATCTCGAATATTATCAAATCGAATTTCCATTTAATTCCAATTTAATATATTAAATTGGAAAACTTGACTTTGGAAATTTTCTTTTTTTAAAACTTAATAAAAAAGATTTATAAATTCTAAATCACATTTCCATTGTCAATTGGGTTAAAGAACAAATGTCGTTTAAAACATAGTTCACAATAAACCCATTTCACATATCTTTTCCTTTCAACTACTAAATATAATTGAAACTCTAAAAAAAATCTTAATTAAAAGATTTATCCTTTAAATCCGGGGTTTAAGAACGGTGTTATTTAAGACACCATTCACGACAATCCAAAATCTAATACTTTTATTTAATGTCAATGAAATCTTATTTAAATTATTTATCCTAATTAATAACTAGTTTACCTTAATAGAAATATATTTTTATCTTTTGTCTATTCAAGAACGGACATAGAAAACATCAATTCATTATTGGTTAAATATTATATTATAATATTCTTTATATAAAAAGATTCTTTATATAAATTATCCTTTATAGTACGGTATTCTTTATTTTAAAAGATATTTATATTACCATGTTCTTTTTCTAAATATTCCTTATTTTAAAAGATATTCTTTATTTAAAAGAAATCCTGCATTGGAATGCGACTCAATCATTTACCATATGACTTTGTTATATGGATTTCATACATTGAATGTATATAACCATAATGATAAATATCATCAAACCATCCATTCACATCCAGAGTGCAATCTATAACTGTGTGAGCATTAAAATGAAATAATAACGCTCATCGCAGCCTGTCGATCGTTCGACCGACATACAAATAAATATTGGGATTAGTGTAAGTCAATTTTCATCCCAACACCCATGTGGGGTTTTCAGCCAACAAAACAGTTCATAAAACAAATGATTGGTTAAAGGATTTAACCAATCCAATTCTGCTAGCAAGTTGATGATAATGAATCATCATGTAATTTATTTCTAATGTCGAATAAAAATGTATTTTTATTCGTAAAACTTTCTATACAATTCTAATGTCACATAAACTGTGATTTATTTATATGGCATTATTGGGGATGACAACTACAAGATACGTTTATTTGTTTTATATTTCCAATATATAATCTAACACATAAAAATGTGTATTTTAAGTTGCACACAAATTCTAATGTATGCATTACTATATAAAAATTGTCACTTTGGTTCACCTACACATTCTAATGTATGTTTTGACCAAAAATATGATTCCTATATTTGAATATAATTTCTAATGTAAGTTCGCAAATAAAAATGATCTTTATATTTACTTATAAAACCTATTTCATGTTATGCAAGTAAAAATAATTACTATATTTACAAATACGTTTTATTCCAACAAAATGTTCAAGAAATGCTACTTCTATTTGAGGTAACACAAACCTATTTTACAAAATGTCATTTGTGTTTAACTCTTTATTTAATCAAAAATGTGATTTTTGTTTTATTCTAAATTTAACAAAATGTAATTTTGCTTCAACTATTATACCTTGACAAAATAAATATATTGGTTCAATTAATCTATTTGGTCAAACAATAAAAATAATGACTTTGTTTTGTCGACAAATCTATTCCGACAAAACAAATAAGAGTGATGCGTTTGTTTAATCGAAAATTTTAAATTTACTAAACAGATAAAAGTGATATATTTGGTTTGTCAAAATTTATGCACCAAAATAATGATCATGTTTGTTTTAACTATTACAATTTGGCAAAGAGACCAATTTGTTTTAACAAGTATAAATTGACAAAGGAGAATAATTATATTTTACTATTATAAATTGATAAAGGTGAACAATTTGTATTTTAATTCTAATTTAACATACAAGTGCTAAATTTTGTTACCTTCTTTGATTTAGACAAAAATGAGTATTTTTGTATACTTCTGCTTTAATGATAAAAACATGAAAGTTTAATTATTCATTCTTTTACCATAGCTAAAATAAACAATTTCAATTCATTCTTTTAAAGTGATCAAAAGGACTCTTTTCATTTCACATAAACATATTTGACAAAATGACTCTTTTCATTTCACATAAAATTTCAATAAGAAATGAAATTCTAAAATCTATGCTTCCTATTGTCTTTTAAATGCAAATAAATGAAACATTAATTCTTACCATTTTTGCTACAACTAGAATGTAACTAAAATATAACTTTTAAATCCTATCTTTTATTTACATTTGAAAATGTGGAAAAAAGGTAATTCTTAATTTGAAAGTAAAATGAGTGATTTAATTAATGTTTTATTTGCATAAAAGGATGCAAATAAAAATGCAACCTTCAAAATGACATTCTATTTATATCAAAAATGTAATCAAAATGTAACTTACATTTTGATGTTTTGTTTGCATTTAGAATTGCAAACAAAAGTAAAACCTTAATTTTTAATGTTTTGTTTGCAATAAGGAATGTAAATAAATAAATGTAACTTTTACTTATAGCTTATTTGAAAACAAGGAATGCAAATAAAAGAACAAATTCTATTTTTAATGAATATTTGCATTTATGGATGCAAATAAAAGAACTAATTTTATCTTCAATGAATATTTACATTTGTGAATGAAAATAAAAGGACAAATTTTAATTTCCAATGTATATTTGCATTTGTGGATGCAAATAAAAGAAATATTTTCATTTCAGGGTATATTTGCATTAGTGAATGCAGATAAAGGAATAAATTTTTGTTTTCAATAAATCAAGTTCCTACAAAAGTATTATTTTTGTTCCACTACTTACGTTTTAACAAAAATGTTACCTTTAATTCACTAATCATAATTTGAAAAAAATGTTATTATTTTATACAATGTATAAAAATGTATATTTTTGACAAATACTATTCAAGGTATAAGAATGTGATATATTTGCATTAGTGCATATAGATAAAAGAATAAACTTTAGTTTCATTTTATATTTGCATTTGTAATTGCAAATAAAAGAATAAACTTTAATTTCAATGCATATTTGCATTGATAAATGCAAATAAAGGAATAAACTTTATTTTCAAATATATGTACTTGCATTGGTGAGTGTAAATGAAAGAATAATTTTTTTCAATATATATTTGCATTGGTAAATGCAAATAAAGAACAATTTCTACTTTTCAATATATATTTGCATTGGTAAATGCAAATAAAGAACAATTTCTATTTTTCAATATCTATTTGCATTGGTGAATGCAAATAAAAGGATAGATTTTGTTTTAAAGTTTATTTGCATTAGTGAATGCAAATAAAAGAATAAATTATATTTAAAATATATTTGCATTAGTAGATACAAAATAAAAGTATAATTTTCATTTCAAAATATATTTGCATCTGGGGATACAAATAAAGGATCGAACTTTAATTTCAAACTATAATTGCATTTGTAAATGCAAATAAAAGGATAAACTTCGAGTTCAATGAATATCTGCATTTGTAAATGCAAATAAAAGAGTAACTTTAATTCCAATGCAAATAAAATGTAAATTTGATCTTCATCCTTTTAAAGTAAACCAAAAAGGAATATTTCTAATTCTATATTTTAATTGATGTAAATCTAAATCTAGCCAAACAACAATCATCATCATCAAACAACTAATACAACTCAGCAATCGTCATAACAGAACAAATCAACATTGCAATAATTATACATACAGTCATGAATATGAAATAAATATAAATTTCAAATTTAATTAAATAATTAATTTTAAATTTAAATAGATATCTCACATCGCATTTTTGGCTGAAATTCAAAGTGCTTTGTTCTGGTCAAGGACAGTTCCATCGCGTAGATCTCGGAAATACGAGTCCAACAGATTCAATTTTGTCGAATTCTGATCAAAAATGAACAAGATATGATTTTATGAAGTTTAATAACATTTTGAATAGAATTAATTAAATAAAAAAATTAAGCCTTCTTCTTCCACCTTATACTGCTTAAGGCCGATGTATTCAGGTCTCATTCAAAGGTAGGGTTCCAATTCGCACGAACACCGAGGCACCGGACAACGATCAGGACCCACCACGTGGAAGGAGGGAGGGCGGCGCACGTTCACCATGGGTGGTGGCCCACTCGGTGGTGCCATGTGTGCAGGGAGACGGTGGAAACCCGCGGGGTTTGGGGGCCCTGTTCTTGGTGTCTGTGCCTCCTGGTGACGATCAACCCGTATGGAAATGGAGAGGGAAGGAAGAGCTTCGAAGTGGTGTATGGCTTGGGGTTTGGTTTGTGGAGATGGAGGAGAATTTAGTGGAGGAAGGTGACAGCGTTTCAGCCATGGGATGAATGAGGCGGCGGCTGGTTCTTTTTGGGATTAGGGTTTTCAAATGTTTTCTATTATATTTATAATATTTAAATGTTTAATTTTCAAGTTTAAGCCCGTTCATCTAACAAACTCCAAATCCAGCCCAACAAGAGTTGGTCCTAGCCAAATATCCCCCTCCCGGACCCAATGGAACATGTTTCGAGGCCCAAATCTAAGTCTACAGCTTGTCTTATTTAATTTAATATTTAAATCATTTATTTAATTAATTCAATCTTACAATTAAATTCACTAGGGCCGCATACGGACTCATAAAATTACAGAAAAAAATTATTTCTAGCTATGTTTTGACGATACGGTCCTAATAAGACTAATTTTGTCGAATTCTGAGAGACTGTTTGAAAAATGGCCATTTTTAAGTCGATTAAATTTAACTGAAATAGTCAGAACACATTTTCTTTTGCCACGCCCACATATTAATTCGAAAAACTCTGAAAATTGAAACTTAGCGATAATTCGACATTTCGGTTCCAACAAAAGTGGTTTCGTCGAAAACAGAGGTCGTTTGAAAAATGACTATTTTAAGGCCAATATATTATATTAAAATATATATATATATAAATTCCACAGCGACTTTTCTAAATTTTAAATTGGACATAACTTTTTATTTTTAAAACGAAATTTCAATTTTTTAGATTCGTTAGAAAGATATGGTTAAGCAGATTTAAATATTTCTTGTTTCACTCAATTCTGATTTATTATGAATCCTGTAAATTTGTTTAAAGTTTAAAATTAAAAATTCAAACTACCGCGCTAGTTCTAACTCCTTTTATATTCAAATTAAATTTATTCATTTAACTTCAATTAAAAATAAATTTTAACCATTATTATTTAAATAAATCATTTTGTATTCCGAAAATTCATTAAAATTTTCTTAAATAAAAATTTTAAATTGGTTCAGAATTTGCAGGTTGTTACATTCATCATCGACTTTTAATCGTTGTATTAATTATTTAAAATGGGTTAAACCCGGTCTTTCCGAATAATTTGCGTATCTTATAATCAGGTGCTATAAAAACATATCATACGCCTCATTCCAATCCAGAATATTCTTCCATTCAAATATTCGCATTTTCATGGAAAGGTTCCCATTAATTTTATTAAAGATAAATTCTTTTAAATTTATCCTTTAATCTTCTTTTAAATATCATTTTCAAAAGATTTTATTTTATCCTTTAACAATTTCAGACCAAATTAAGGTTTATAAAACTTGCCGGGATTATCGAGCCTGACCAGAGTAATCATTTATTTTATTTTCCAATCCCAACATATCCATCCCATGGAGCAAAACTAGTAGTACTGTAACAACCCGTATTTTGATAACGTGTTATAACCATAAATCTAGGAAGAATTATATATTAAAATAAGAACCAAGGGAAACGGGTTGCGCCATTGCGTTCGTCTCGGAATTCTGCATGAAATCGAGTCCGAGTTTTCGAAAATTGGAGTTCGTATGACCAAGTTATGGCCCTCCAAAGTTTCAGAAATATTCAGAGTTCAAAACGGCTCGAATTCGAATTCAAAAATTCGAATTTCAAACGCAGAACAGACTTGGCGGGAAATTTCCTGCCCAGACCCAGGTCGACTGGGGAGTCGACTGGGCAGTCGACCCCCCCTCCCCCCCAGGACGACTGGGCAGTCGACTTGGGTGTCGACCTGGTCCCCGAGCCCATTTTTGGGCCAGTGTTCGTTCTGATGTTTCTAGTCCGATTTCTGTCCAGATTCATCGGCTTAACCTATATAAACAGCCCCAAACCTAGCCTTCTCTACACACAATTCTATTCTGCTCCTACTTTGCCTCTGTTCTAAATAAAAATGAAAATGGCGTCGCTACACAGCTGGAATCAAAACTAGAAGTTAATCAACATCAACCTAAGCAACTCAATTCAAGCTTGAAACTTCAACAACGATCCTACGACAATTTCTGTTCTTAGTTCTCAAAAACCACGATCTGTAAGCCCCAGTTACTCTTAGATCTAAACTCTAACCTTAATATGGACATGTGTAAATTGAAGTTGAACATAAACATGATAACTACTTGAGACCTATACTTGTATATCTTTGATCTATGACTATTCCTTATTGATCTATTATTTTAGATCTACTCTTGTTCACCCTAGATCTATTCTCCTTGAACCTAGTACCGTTCATATTGAACCTTGATTTGTGGAATACAGATAAGAACTTGATTTAGGGGCATGTTCATGTCATAACCTAAACTCTATCATTATTTTAACATGCCTGTGATGTTGTGATGTTGAAACTATTGGTAGTCACAAGTTTAGGATTATCATCTTATGTTATTTATTGCTATGTTTATCACCCTATTTCATATGCCAGTGATGTTATGATCATATCTCAAGTTACACCATGCTTGCCTTGAAATCACCTTTGCCACTTTATACCCATCCTTGTTATGTTATTCCCTAGTTACATCTATTGCCTTGATTCGAATTCACGAGCGTTGGGG
This sequence comes from Allium sativum, assembly GCA_030737875.1. NCBI lineage: Eukaryota > Viridiplantae > Streptophyta > Magnoliopsida > Asparagales > Amaryllidaceae > Allium > Allium sativum. Next base: position 9,406,146 of record JASFAX010000027.1, on the reverse strand, counting down.
ATGCGATTTGGGTAGTTTAGGAAAACATGAATTTAGTATGAACTTGAAAACATGAATATCATTACAACTTGAGCTTGGATAGGAACATGAACTTGACATGAAATTATACTTGAAAATATGAATTTGGGACATGACACTTAGATAACTTGAACGTAGCCAACTCGAGGTTGGGTTGAGTTTGCAATATAAATCTGCCCGGAACCGCTCGGCGAATCCAGTAACTGCAAACAATAGGACATAATGTGAGTAGTTGGTCATATCGCACTCGAAACCCGAGGTTAGACTAGGTTATGGTGTAAAACTGCCCGGACCCGCCCGGCCCATCCAGTAACCATAACCAAGTCTAATGTGAGAGGTTAGGGGTGCATTAAGTAAATTAATGCCACCGGATAGGGTTAAGTCATGGACCACTTGAATATACTTAACCAATTTGACACATTGATTTGATATGATTAATTCATGAACCGCTTGAACACACTTAACCAACCTGACACATGATTCGTAGGACTAACTCTTGTACTAGAATGACACACTTAGTCAATTTGACAAGACACGTAGATGGGGTTAAGTCTCGATTTTAAATGACAACTTGACCTACTGAACGAAACCCTAGTTACGCGGTCCTTTTCAGCAGTAACCCACTAGATGTATCACGGTACCCTGGGACTAGGCATGGTGGGGCACGATTGCTGGGCTGATTGTAAGCGACCAGAACGACGGCTGAGTTGGTGCGCCATTATAGGTTCAGGCGGACTAGGGTCGTGCACTTAGTCCGGAGTTGAAAAAGCAGGCATTGGGCATCAGTAGGATTATCTGTGCATTCTTGATTCGTGTCGGTGGTTGGCACCCTAGGGCTTGATACACCCTATGGTGGACCTTGCACAGGTGACTACATTCGTGATACAGACGTATGACACATACACACGACGAGCTAGACTTGTAGGGAGCCGATCGATTAGATCATACCGTTAGACCCCGAATTGGGTCACTTCACGATATTGGGCCAAGGGATTATTGCTTGATTTATAGTTGACACGGGATTAGTATACCAGTATAGTTGGTATGGCGAACCTTGAATACGCAATGTTAGACTTAAGTTACCTTGTTAGCTTAGTTATCATGTCAGACTTATCATCATTCCTATGTTTAATTCTGGTTTATTCATGTCTTGTTAACTTTACTAGTTTCTATGCTGATAGTCACTAGGGCTTACCCGTCTTTTTGACTGACCCGTTTTCTTTCGCCTCTTTGTCTTTTGTCCCCCCTCCCCCCCCCCCCCCCCCAGTTTCTCAGGGAGGAAACTCTAGCTCTTAGCTTGGACTTTGCTTGCTTTCTGACTGCTCATGTACGGTTTGGTCTTGAGCTATGCTATGGCTGCACTCATGCACTTTTTGGGGAATAATATTTTACTTATGTTGTTTTAAGTGCTTTGCTTCTTTAGAACTTGATGTAATGAAATAATGACTTGGCATTTTGATGTAAGAGGTTTTGACTCTATTTTTCAGTAATGAGATTTGGTTTTAAAGTTTATATCCGCTGCTTTATATACTCTATTTTATCTATGTTCTGTCTTGTGTTATCTTTGTGCCTGTTTACTAGATAATACCCCTCCAAAACTAGGGCATTCCCTTTGTGAGTGACCCTAGCGGAGGTGGGGTGTTAAAAGTACTACAATCTAACACCCACTATGTTATCGGTAAATTTAATTACCAATTCACGTTCAAATCTAGTTAAAGATTTAACTATCGCCTGGAGTAAAACTAGTGGTACTCCATTCTCGATCATTTCATGAATTTGATAAATTTAATTACCCCATCCTCATTTTAATCTAATTAAAGATTCATTAAAACTCCATCTTGTTTTTAATATCAAAAATCATCACTTTATGATTATTCAACTTTAAGAAATTAATCTTGTCTTAACTGGGTTAAAGAACCAATGTTATTAAAAACACAGTTTGCAATAAACCCAAATCATCTTCCATCAAAATGGAATCTACACGAAAATCATAACAATGTATAATTGATATAAATTCCGATATCAGACTAATAATATAAATCCAAGAACGGCAAGGCCATCTAAATTACATATATAGTAACGGTCTTCATTCACAGAAGCTCATCTCGATTATTACCAAATCGAATTCCATTCAATTCCAATTTAATATTCTAAATTGGAAAACTTTACTTTGGAAAATTTCCATTAAGTCTTAATAAAAAGATTTATAAATTCCAAATCATCTCTTCACTGTTAATTGTGTTAAAGAAAAAATGTTATTTAAAATACCGTTCACTATAAACCCAAAAATCTAATTCTTTTATTCACTTCCAATAAAATATTAATTAATTGGAAAACTTTACTATTCTTGATTAAAAGATTTATTCTTTTCTCAACTGGGTTTAAGAACAGTGTTATTAAAGACATCATTCACAACAAACCAAAAATCCAATTTGATATCAAATACAAGGCTCTGAATAGAAATTATATCGGCTTATATTCAATATCAAATTTTGAAACCGACGGATATCGTATTGGGAATAACGATATCTGTATGTTCCAAATTCCTCAACAATATCTATATAATCACGGAATCCAATAGCAAAATATACCGAAGGTAATTTCCATTCCAATCCATTCCACTCATATGTTGGAAAATTCTGGTTATATCAAAACCATTTCAAATCCAATTTATTTATTTAAAAACATTGGATTATTATTCTAGTTAATAACTAGTTCATTTCGATAAAAATATATTTTTATCTTTCCAAACTTGGAATTTTTCATCCAAAATCTTTCCAAATCATTTACTATGATTTTACACAATTTTTCCATATTTGTAATAATTTTATTAAGGCCCTTACAGTCGCTTCCGATAACGGCCATCGAACTGCATTCATAATGACCTTTTCCAAAACTGATTTGGACATATCTTGAAATCTAACCGTTAGATTTCAAATCTCTTATTATTATTCGAAAGCTCTTTTCAATATGAACCCAAAAGTTCCAATTTTAGGAGAATCTGATGGTCAGATCTCCTGTTACATCCATTTGAAGTTAATGGTCGAAATTCGCAAACAGTCGCTGCGCGGAGCGTTCTATTCAGGCCATTTAAATATATATATATATATATATATATATAATGCATATCGTCGATTTCAATTCAAAACGTATTTTATAATTGTTTATAAATTCATTTTAAAACGATTTCCACTTCATTTTCAAATTAAAATTAAAATTGAACATTCCAAATCATTTTAATATTAAAATGATAATATTTTCAAAATATCTGATTTTGAAATCCATTTCCTTTTCGAATTCCTTATAAAATGAATAAAATCGATCGATAAACCCATTTGGGTTAAAGTGGCGTGTATACTTAACCCGGCTTCCATATTTCAATATTTTCGTGTCATCCCAAATCGGACATCAAAATCATATTTTGATTATTCACTGAATATTATTTTAAAATACTAGTTATTTTAAAATATTCGTTATTTTAAAATGGTCGTTATTTTAAAATGTTCGTTATTTCTGAATTGGAATAAGACTCAATCAATTGCTATATAAATTTTATTTATATGGATTCCATACTTCGCATGTATTCAAAAATAGTGAGAAACAGCTATTAAATAGTCAATTCACATCCAGAGTGCAATTTACTACTGTATAAGCATTAAATAATTAAATAACGCTTATCATAGTCTATCGATCAATCGACTAACAAATAATTAAATTTGGGGTAGATGTGAATAAATTATCATCCCCAGGCCCATGCGGGGTTTCCAAACAACAACAGTAATCACCGGTTAATAAATTTAACCAGTTCTAATTCAATTTGAATTAATTTTCTAATTAGCCAATTTTCACTGTTTAAGTTATAAATAGATATTTATACTTTAATTTCAACTGCTACAAAATAATATTAAATTATTTTTAATTTCTTAAACATTTCAGCATCACAAACAAAACACAATATAGTCAATTAAATCGTCCATGGTCTGTGGACGAGGGGGATGAGCTAACAGGCACCGTATACAATTTAAAATGATTAAAATTGATAAAAATCTACACTGGCAATTCTAATGCAATTATAAAATAAATAACTGTACAAAAAATTATAATGAGAAGTTCTCACATTGGGTTCCACTCCGTCAATCTTTATTTGACGATGGTTTTAATACTGTTCGAGTTCAAATTTGCCTCTTATTTTAATTTGCTCCATTTCAGTTCCAATTGGTTCCATTGCGTATGTTAGACCCAAAAGTGGTTCTAACACCCAAATTGATTAAAAGCAAAAATGAAATGAGATAAAAATAAAAATGAACACACAGGATTTATAGTGGTTCAGCGAAGAAATGCCTACGTCCACTTATCTTTCACTATATTCAATGATTCAGTTGCAAATACAATGTAAGCTTCACTCAATTCCACTCACAACTCACTTATATTCACTCAATAGACTAAAACAAGTAATGAAAGAAGATTTGGATTCTCCGGGAGTAATGGAGTTCGGATTAAGGGGGTGGTTGAATTCTCAAAGTGCCTAAAAAAAGATCCTTTTCTTTGTCTCCAGATGGGGTATTTATAGGTGTGAATTTGCTCAAAACTTGATCCGGGTCGGGGCCACGTGTCGTTCATCCCATTAGCTTCGGGTTCGGATGAATTATTGCGTTGACAACGCATCAAAGTAACGAACGTTATGGGTAGGAACTGGTCACAGCCAGTCCGGATATCCAGGCGCTTTTGCAGGAGAATAATATGGAACATGGGCTCGGTTCGGAGACACACAGATAAGGGGTTCGGATCGGGATACCCGATCCGACCCGGATTGGCTTGGATGCAACGCTCTCTTCTTCTCTAATCTGCTCCGCTCCGATCTATTTCCGTGGCAAACAGGTGGCTTTCCGATCCAATTGAGGTTATGTTGCCCTCCGATCCGATTAGATATGCCTTACCAATTTCCTCAGCGGCAGTTCACCGATCCGAACAGAAGATTCTATCCGACCCGAACCGATATGTTGCTCTGACCCGACCCGAACAATCGCTGCTGTCCAATCTAGGTTGTAGTGTCTTCTCCAATCCGAACCGAAGTCTTCTAATTAAAAATGCTCTTCAATGTCTGATTTCTTGACTTTGTGTTGCCTAGTTCACAAGGTAGGCTAACACTTTGCCCCCTCAAAGGATGCTTCTGTTGGAAACGGAGCATGCTTTGACTGCCATAGCACAAAAACTTTATCCTTCCTTTTGAATTCACATGCCAAGTTGTCGTACTTCATCCCGTTCGGTTCGGATTCCGACCCGAACGGATTTCTGCTTTGGGTTCCGACCCAAACTGATTTCCTTCTTCTCTGCAATGTATTAGTGGGCCAAGCTGCGTCATTGGGCTTTTCGAACCGGTCCGATCGGGAATACGAATAGTCAGCCTGCTTTTTATATAAATTCACCTCATTTCCCTTCTTTTCTTTCATTCACTATTCTTGCTCGTCCGAACCGACTCCACATCGAAGCTTTAGCTTTTCCAAGAAAGTTTAAAATTCTTGTTTCAACCTTTGAATCAAATACATAGGTAGTCTTGTAATCTTGAATCTTGCTGCCAAAATCGCTTTTAATTTGCATCCGCGGTTAGTTTAAACGATTCTAGCATAATAATTGACTGGTTCCACCACCACAGTTCCCTTCATCCTCCGCCTTCGTCGTTAATGGCATCGACACCATTTCGAGGCGTTAGAGGAGGGTATTGAAACTCGTTATTGAATACTTAAGTGTCTAATCTCTCGATTTTAATTAAGGCTTGGGATTTCGAGTTGGGTTCGCTACTTAAGAGGAGGAAGAGGAAGGAAACTGAAGAAGATTGGTTCGGGTAGGGGAACAGTAGGAGAAAAAGGAAAAAAGAGAGAAATTCACAGAGCGGATCGGGTCGGAGCAATAGGGCCAAGAAATGAGTCTTAACTTGCTTGACCGGGTCGGGTCGGATCTACAAATACAACGAAGGTCAAGACTTATGCGCTCGGATCGGACCCGGTTGTGAAACAAAAAAGAGAGAATAGGGGTCTGGTCATCCAAGTTAATCCGGCCCGCTCCGGGTGTCAATCTCCGACCCGCTCCGGGTGTCAATCTCCGAACCGATCCGGATATATCTCTCTAAGCGTGGGCCTTTGCTTATCCGATCCGAACCTGGTGTCTGCATCCGAACCGAACACTACTCAATCTAAAACACAAACTTTCGTCCAACTATTTAAAAGATATTACTTCCAACTTCATGAACAGTTAGGATAGTGCCTTGCGGACATAAGTGAACATTAAGAACTACTCTGACTATCACTTTCTCTTCAAAGTTCCGTCTTACATTGTTGCGCTTTTACTTTGCATTTCTCACATTTACTGCACATATTTTAGTTCACACACATACACAGGGGGGTACAGGCTAATTTACTCTAATCCGTGCTATTGCTTCTTCAATAGTTCTATGACAATGAGGCCCAGACGCTCTTCCCGACTAGCTGAGAGGAAAGAAGCCCCGGAAACTTCTAACAAAATCACTCTTGAGGATATATCTTCTTCTTCTGATCCAGAATGGGACAGTGAGTGTCCAGACTACGGGGTTGGAAATCGAGAAAGCAACGAGGCGTCTTCAGAGAATGGGTTTTGAGGAGGAAGGAGGGATCGGTGACGATCGAGCCCCTGACGAATTTGAATCAGCCATTATATTGGAATCACCTCCAGACTCCGTTGAATCGACAACGATCGACTTGTCCGAATTTGCTTAAAGTATGGAATAATGAAAAGGGACACTCTAGTGCCTTCACGCTCTGACCGTCCCCACAACCCTCTAGAAGGATATATGGCAGTCACTCGATTAATGTGCATGGTCGGCGCCATTCCTCCATTCTCTCCTTTCATCGTTGATTTCTTAAGACAAATGCGGATTGCCCCCATGCAGTTGCATCCCAATTCATATGCCTATTTGCACACCTTGTACATACCATATCGTGAAATCCTAGGCATAGAGCTCACATTCGATGACGTTCACTTCTTCTATAATTTCAAGCATCGGACTTGGGAGACTCCATCTTTCTGCTACTTTGAATCAGTTCCAAAAAGGAAGATAATCTCTACACCATTTAGCAGTAAAGCTGGAGACTCCAGACTAGAATGGTTCTACGTGAAGCGACAGCCTGGATGCGCCAGTAGATGGACAAAATCAAGTAAAGCACTGATTTTCTAAATCCGGACTCTATACGCTTGAATCATCACCTTGACCTGTTTTCCTTTTTGTTTGCAGTCGACAATCCCAAACAGATATCAGATCAGGTGTTCTTTGATCGGATGCACCGACTTCTTAATGGCGATCAAAAATTCTTGACTATCGACGAGGTCCTTAAAGATGAATACCTTCACTTTCATGGGCTGCTGTCCGTTTTTCGTAGCATCGGTCATGGGACGGTCCCTTACGCATACATCCCTCCAGTGGAGGTGGTTCCAGAGACAGGAGAAGGCTCGGGAATTCCTACAGTGCCTCTTCAAACTTCTCCATCTTCTACACAAGATGATGAACTGGCTAATCTGGCCGAAAAGCATCGTGAAGGATATATTGCCCCCGAGGAAACTACTTCTCTGGACAAGTCAAAATCCTCCCAAGAGTCGCCACTTCATGCTTCCGAGGGGGATGTTCCTAGTACTGATGAGCAAATATTTCAGGGTTTGGGGGATCTCCCCTTACCTGAGACTATATACACTTCAGAGGATTTCAGGAAGGATCCTCTAGTCTTCACCTCTTCTGAAGAGACCACTCCCGCTAAGGCCAAAGAGCCTGCCCGTACTAGTCTAGCTTCAGACTCGGGTCGGTTGGGGGAAACACACCACTTAGGATACACTTTACACAACAGCATTAGCATTCATTGCACTTCTTTCTCCGTGAATCCATTAATTCTAAACTTCGTTTATTTTATCGTGCAGGTACAATGTCTCGATCCTACTACGATATAAGAAAGCTTCGTCGCAGCATGTCCAATCCTCCTCAGGATGTCGAGTATGATCGCCGGGATGATCGTGGTAGGGAGGAGAGAAGACCTTATGATCCTTATCGCTCTCGACCCTCACGTTCTCGTTCACCAGTTCGGCCAGAGCAAGAGAAATACAAGGGTTATCAGAGCCGCAGGGAAGAGGACAGACCACCATCTAAAGACTCCACTTCTTCCCATGAAAAGCGGAGTAGAGAGAGAACTCCTCCAAAAGAAACTGGGTCTCGAAGTAAGCACAAGGTCCCTGCCACTAAACGACCTAGAACGGACAAAGAGACTACTGAATCCTCTTCACATAGGGACACCGAATTATCAATTCCCGCTCCTCCCCCGCTAGATGCGGGAACTGCAGTAAAGCTGGCATATTTAGAGGAGCAATTTCCCGAGCACTACTTCGAGACCTTAACTTTTTTACCTACTCTTGAACCTATTTCGTCTAATTGGGCAGATGAGGCCAAAGCAAAAATTGATGCGGTGCAAAAACAATATACTGAGATGTTTAAATATTCACGTAATCTTTCTGGAATCATCCGCACTCTAATCACAAATACTGATTCAATGCAAAAGACCGCGGAGGACGGTGCTAAGGCCTTAAAAGCTCTAGGAAAAGATTTAGAAGACACTCAAGCTCAATTAGCTGTCGCTCAAAGGGACGCTTCTAACTTCAAACAACAATTCGAGGACATGCGTTATCACGATTTGCTTGAATCTCACACTCAGGAGCGTTCTGAATTAAAAAAGCAAGCTGACGAGGCCAAATCAGATGCTGCTAAGACACGCCTTGCTTATGCTGAGCTTGAACGGAAAAATGCCGAGTTAGCAAAGAGGAGTGCTGAATTAGAAAAGAAGAATGCCGACTTGGCTTCAAAGCTGTTGGAGGCAGAGAATAGGGCTGCCCTGGCCGAGGGCAATGTGGAGTGTGCTATTAAATCTGCGGAGGAAGCCCGCAAGCAACTATCAGAGGCGGAGGCTGATGTTCAGGGTTTCGGTGAACTAATGATTGAATTCTTCGCACATATTATTCGTCGCCGAAACATTTCTTGGATCGAGGACTATCCATCCACTCTAGTTCAAGTATGGAATCAGATCATCGAGTGGGAAAAAGAGGAACTTAAGGTCGATTCCATTGAAGAAGATAAGCTAATGGAGAAGTACTTGAGGGATGATGAACCGTAGCACCTAGCTGAGGGGCGCCGCCTTATTGCTGAGGCCATGGAAGAAGAGAGACTGAAGTCTAAACAGAAGAATGCTCCCGAAGTTGGTTCCTCTTCTTCTGCCCCTGCAACTTCTGAAGTAGAGGGGTATGATCCTGAAAATCCGGGAATTCCCCGAACAATTTTGCTATCCCCTATTCCTGAAACAGCATCAGAGGTAGCAGTCACCCCCGCCGAGAAGTCTTCGGAAGGTATCTCTACCTTTTCTCCTCAATTTGTCAAGGCTATTTCTACCTTTCGCCATGTGATTGAGCAATCGCTGAAAAACCCATTGTTTTCGCCTGAGTTGATAACTGTTGCTTCTCATTCTATAGGTGTTGAGCCATCCGAAAAGACAGATGTAGCTCAAGGAGCTGCCGCTGGGACAAAGCCCGCAGATAGGGCCAACAAAGGGAAAGACAAGGCTGCTTCTATAGACTTGGGAGAAGGAAGTGAGCCAACTAAGGTCACCACTCCCCATGATGAAGAAATGATTGCAGCTTTAAAGGACGACGGCGGAGACGGGGGGCATGAAGAGGAACCAGAAGTTGCAATAACCGGGGAGTCAAAAAATGCTGATGACGTTACCTTGGCTGCAATGAAGGCTGATCAAGACAAGCGCTTGCAATTAAAGGCCGAAGAACAAGACCCTGAGGTCCTCAAGCCCCTCGCAGTTGTGGATGCGGGATCAAGGTTAGTTGTTAAGCTCTCAACTAGATCTATTACAGAGGAACTTGCTAAAAAATCTTCTCTTGATTCCAGTGCCCCGCCCTCCGGGAAGAAGTCTACTGGCTCCAGCACCGCATCTTCAGGAAAAAAGAAGTCAAAACGAATCTTGACCGAAGCTGAGAAAGAAGCAAAGGATGCGGAGAAAGCTGCCAAGAAATCCAAGGCTCATTCAAAATCTAAATAGTGGATTGCCTTTCATCTTTTTAGCATTTAGTGAACCAATAATTGCTGCTACAAAAGTAGCTCCTGCACTTTCTTTTTTAGCTATTTTCCTGTACAGTTTCATTCATTTGTGAATAAAAATAACTCATCTTTTGCAATGTTCATTTGTTAGTAGTTCTGCACTTATGTAAAAATGCATGTCTATAGTTGTGAAACGAAGTTGTGGAGGGGGGAAATATGCGTATACATACGTGTAATGCTTAGTCGAGCAATCTGAATGCTCCCGATTCTCTGACGGGATAGCACTTCCTGCGCCGTCGGTACCTGTCGCTTTCTCTGGCATTTCTTTTATACTCTTTCTCTTTCTTTTGAGAGTTAGAGTTCGAGCTCAGTCATCTATTTATTCCCCGGTCTTTCAACGGAGAAAGACTTCTTTCTCAGCGCTCAGTCGGAGACGCCTTTATACTCTCTTTCTCTCTGGAAAGTTAGAGTTAGGAGAAGAGAACTTCTTTTTCAGCGCTCAGTCGGAGACGCTTTTATACTCTCTCTCTCTCTCTGGAGAGTTAGAGTTAGGAGAAGAGAACTTCTTTTTAAGCGCTCAGTCGGAGACGCTTTTATACTCTCTCTCTCTCTGGAGAGTTAGAGTTAGGAAGAGAACTTCTTTTTCAGTGCTCAGTCGGAGACGCTTTTATACTCTCTCTCTCTCTCTGGAGAGTTGGAGTTAAGAATGTCGTTTTCTCATTCTTTTATGTCTTATCGCACAAATAGTCGTTGTGCTTCTTTTTATGTCTGAACTGTTTTCAACCCTTTTTAGGTTGTGAATTATCCTGTATCTTATAATCACAACAGAATAACTGATAAATGTATATATGTAATGCATAAAAGTAAATAACACATAGTATTTTTATAGTGGTTCGGCTAAGTCGTAGCCTACATCCACTTTATAGTCCTTCATTCATATCGTCAGATTTTCCCAAGGCAAGTCGCGCCTTATTACAGAGTTCATAAGAAAAATAACACAAAGTACAGCATTTCTAATCCAAATATCGCATTAAGTGCTGGGCATTCCATGCTCTGGGGACTTCTTCGCCATCCACGGTCGTTAACTTGAAGGTTCCTTTTTCAAGTTTCCGTTGAATGACAAAGGGTCCTTCCCATTTTGGACCAAGGTGAGGAAGGGAAGGAAAGACTCTCTTTAGCACTAAATCTCCTGGTTCAAAAGTCCTGAGGCGAACTTTTTTGTCGTAATAGCGTGCCATCTGACGCCGATGTCTTGCTGCACGCAAATCTGCTTCGTCCCTTTTCTCTTCGACTTCATCAAGAGACTCAAGTAAAAGTGCCCGATTTGTCATCGGGTCATAATATGTCACCCTGTGGGAAGGAACTTCTAGTTCAACTGGAATTACAGCTTCTGAGCCAAAGGAGAGAGAGAAAGGGGTATGACCGGTGGCCGTTTTAAATGTTGTTCGATATGCCCAAAAAGCTAGGGGCAATTCATCAACCCACTTTGCCTTTGCACGCTCTAATCGCTTCTTGAGGATGGATTTTATTACTTTGTTTATTGCCTCTACTTGCCCATTCGATTGCGGATAGGCAACTGCAGTATATCGTTTGTCTATTTTATACTTCTGGCAGAAATTTCTGAATTCAGTACTATCAAATTGGGTCCCGTTGTCAGTTATAATCGTCCTTGGGATCCCGAACCGGCATATGATATTTCTGACCACAAAACTTATCACCTTTCTTGCCGTGATCTTGGTCAAGGGCTTGGCTTCCACCCACTTCGTAAAATAGTCCACGGCTACTATTGCATACTTAGCTCCTCTTTTAGCAATTGGTAGAACTCCAATGATATCAATTCCCCATGTGGCAAATGGCCAAGGACTCACCATTGATTTAAGTTGGGTCGACGGTGCCCTGGGGATTTTAGCGAATCTCTGGCACTTATCGCAGCGTCGTGAATAATCAGCTGCATCTTTATTGATCGTAGGCCAGAAGTATCCGTACCGCAATATCTTCTTTGCTAAAGTTTGACCTCCTGTATGATCTCCACATTCACCTTCGTGTACTTCTCTTAGTACACGCTTGATGTCGTCGTGTGCTATACATCGTAACAGGGGCATAGAAAATCCTTGCCTATAGAGAGTATCATCTTGTATGACATATCTGGTAGCTTTGCGAACTGTAGCTCTTTTCTCACTCTTCTTCGATGGGAGTGTCCCATTCTTAAGGAAATTCTTAATTGGAGTCATCCATGACTCCTTCTCCGGTTCCGCTTCAAAAGCGAATTCAATTTCCATTGACTCAAAGCTTGGCGACTCCAACGTTTCAATTGGAATTATTTCAGTCTCTTCTGGATTGTCGGAACTAGCCATCTTTGCCAGTGTATCCGCTTTCTGGTTTTCAACTCTGGGAATATGTGTTATGTTATACCGCTCTAAGCTTTTCAATAGCTCTTTCACTTTCTTGAGGTAAGCGATAAGTCGAGGTCCTGGAGCCACGAATTCCTCTCGCACTTGACAAACAACAATTTTAGAGTCACAAAATATGTCTAACATTTTTACTCCGAGGTCTTTAGCAAGCTTCAGCCCGGCAATCAGGGCTTCATATTCAGAGTCATTGTTAGTCGCCGAAAATTCTAATCGCAAGGCATAATATAACGACCGTCCTTCGGGAGTGACTATGACGATTCCAGCTCCGGACCTTCGGTCGTTCTTGGCTCCATCTGTATATAGTTTCCACGGATTTATTTTTAGCTCGTCCTCGGACTTAACCACTCTGTCATTAATTACTTCCTCCTCTGGAATGGTGAATTCCGCAATAAAGCCTGCTAGAGCTTGCCCCCTGATTGACTTTCGTGGTTGAAAATTCAAATCAAACTGACTTAGTTCTATGTTCCATTTGATCAACCTTCCCGATGCTTCGGGCCTCTGCAACACCTGCCTTAAGGGCTGGTCGGTGTATATGGTTATTGGATGGGCTTGGAAATAGTGACGAAGTTTTCGAGATGCGATCAGGAGACTGTAAGCAAGCTTCTCAATTTTTGGGTAGTTGCGCTCTGCCGTTGCTAATTTCTTGCTTACATAATACACTGGCCTTTGTACTTTGTCTTCTTCTCGAACCAAGGCTGTGCTGACAGCGTGAGCCGAGACTGCCAAGTAAACAAACAATTCTTCGTGATCTACGGGCTTTGATAAAATCGGCGGTTTTTCTAGCAGTTCCAACAGATTTCGAAAGGCCTCAACACAGTCCGGAGTCCACTCGAAGTTCTTCTTTCCTCTTTTAATCAAATCAAAAAACGGAACACATTTGTCTGTGGCTTTGGAAATGAATCTACTCAGCGCCGCTACTTTCCCTGCAAGACTTTGGACGTCTTTAATTCTCCTCGGCTCTTCGATATTTCTAATTGCTGCTATCTGGCTAGGGTTGATTTCAATTCCTCGGGAGCTTACAATGAAGCCAAGGAACTTTCCCGATGCCACTCCAAATGAGCATTTCAGAGGATTCAATTTCATCCGATACTTTCGTAGGATACCAAACATTTCTACCAAATCTTGTGTATGGCTGGAGGACTGTTTCGATTTGACAAGCATATCATCCACATAAACTTCCATAGTTTTTCCTATTTGATTATAAAACATTCTATTCACCAAGCGCTGATAAGTAGCTCCAGCGTTTTTCAATCCGAATGGCATTACAACATAACAATATAATCCCAAATTCGTAATGAAGCTCGTATGTTCTTGGTCTGGTACGTGCATAGGAATTTGATTGTACCCAGAATATGCGTCCATGAAAGAGAGAAGTTCATGACCTGCTGTCGAGTGTACAAGCTGGTCAATCCTGGGAAGTGGGAAACTATCTTTTGGGCAAGCCTTGTTTAAATCTGAAAAGTCAATGCAAGTCCGCCACTTTCCATTTGGCTTCTTTACCAAGACGGGATTCGACATCCAGTCGGGATACGTCGAATCTCGAATAAATCCATTCTGCTTCAACTTCTCTACTTCCTCTTTGAGAGCAGCCGACCTCTCTGGGCCCAGCATGCGTCTCTTTTGCTTCACAGGTGGATGTTTTGGATTTACATTCAATTTGTGACTTATAATAGATGGCGATATCCCACACATGTCAGCATGGGTCCAGGAAAACACGTCTAAGTTTGCCTTCAAAAAGTCCGTTAGTTCTTTAGCTCGACGTGGATCCAATTGAGAACCAATTTTCAAAACTTTTTTCGGATCAACTTCATCAATGGGAATTTCCACTGTCGCTTCATTAGGAGTTGCATTCCTAGCCTCTGGTTCCTCGTCTTTTCTGGGATCCAGGTCTTCAGGCGTTCCTTTGGGCAACTCCTTTGGAGTCAATCTCTCTAATTGCTATGCCGAGTCCCCCTTTGAGGGAGACGAGGCATCTTTACTCTCAACGTTAAGTCCTTTCATCAACATCTTTAATTCGGCCACATAGCAGGCCCGTCCGGAAACTTGATCCCCTCTCATTACTCCAGTTCCGGCTTCGGTTGGGAACTTAAGTAACAAGCACCAAGGGGCGATACAAACTCTGAATTCAGCGAGGGCAGGCCTCCCCAAAAATGCATTATAAGGCGAATCTACGTCCAATACTACGAACTGAAGCATCCGCACTCTTCTACGTTCTCCTTGTCCCAGGGTCACGGGCAACTCTATGTATCCCATGGGGGCTGTCGACGCCCCGTTGAAGCCTCTGATCCATCCTTCACATGGCTTCAGATCTTCAGATTCAAGCTTCATCTGATCAAATGACTTCTTGAACAAAATATTAACGGAACTTCCGTTGTCTACTAATACCTTATGGACCAAGGCCGGCCCAATGGTGGTAGTAATAACCAACGGATCATTGGTGGGTGATTGTATCCCAGTATTGTCTCGGCTGCGAAATACCACGTCGTCAAACATGGTCTTCTGTTGTTTTATGGGGGTGATATCTTCCAAATCATCTCCTTCATTCACGTCTAGATGCTTGGCAGCATTTACATATTGATCCATTGATCTGAAACTTCGGATTGCTGGGTGAGGTCCGCCTACTATGGAGTTGATAACAATTCCTTTACCTTTCTGCTGCGCTGTAGGCTTGGGAGCAGGTAAAATCTGTTTTGGAGCCTGCTCTCCTTGCCCCCTGTCCCTCGGGGCAACCTTGTACTCATCCAACTTCCCTTCACGCAGCAGTTTCTCAATCACATCCCTCAAATGCCGACATTCATTGGTTGAATGCCCGTGAGTTCCATGAAGCAAACAAAATTTTCCTGTCGCCATCTCTTTCTCGGTCGAATCACGAGGTGGCGGTCTTTTGTACTGTAACACATTGTACGTATCCAGGTAAATATTTTCCAGGGTGTCGTTCAATGGTGTATAATTCTCGTAGTTCTGGAATCGGGGTCTTTTGTTAGGGTCACTTCCCCTATTTCGGTTTCTTCTGTTACCGTTCGGATTACGGTTATTGTTGTTGTTACCCCCGCTTCCAGCATTGTTGTTTCCACCCTTGTTTCCTACATTTACTTCCACCTTGCCAGAACTTTCCCCAGACTGCTTCACGGCGATATTACTCTGCACATTCTCCTTTGAAGCCGTCTCAGACTTTCTCTTTCGGTTTGCCCTAGCCTCCTCTCGCCTTAGATAAATATCGGCTTTTTCGTAGAATATCTCCCTTGTGGAGGGTGTTTTCCCAGAAAGGTAGTCTCCAAACTCAGATTCAGGATCAACTCCTTCCTTCAATGCCATCAGAATAGTGGGCTCATGCGGGTCACTGACCTCAGTTACAGCTTGGTTAAAACGATCAAGATATGCCCTCAAAGACTCTCCTGGTGCCTGCTTGATTCTCGATAATTCAATAACGCTTTTGGACTTTCGGGCGTGGAGTCGGAACTGGTTCATGAAACGCTCGCTTAGTTCCTTGTAATTCGAAATCGAACGAGGAGGAAGTCGGGTAAACCAGAACAGTGCCACATCTTCTAAGTAGATTGGGAATGCTTTGCACTTCACCTCATCAGGGGCAACAGCAGCATTCATGAGCCACGAATACCGCATCAAATGCTGTCCCGGATCAGTCCTTCCGTTGTACTTGTCCATCTGTGGCAAGTTAAAGCGTCGGGGAAATTGGAAGTCGAGGATATCGTCGGTGAAGGGAGTATGGCTTCGCTCGATGCCGTAATCTTCATTTGTATAATTCCGGCTCTCGGACATGATCTGGCGAACCATTGCATGTACATCAGCATTAGCTAGGGGCCGCTCATGTTCCCTGGCCCTAGTATCCGAGTTCCTTCTGGGCTCTTGTTCAGGAGATGCCCTTCTTCTTCGAGCTGCCTCTGCTCGATTCCGTTCCCTGCGCTCTCGGTCGATCTCGGGAGGAGGGGACTGGAGTCTTTGCCCCCGAGTGGGGTCATTGTTTCCTAATGCTCGTGCAATATCCTCACGAGATCCCAAAGATCCAAATGTCAGCTGCTCCACGTTCTGAGGTCGTTCGAGTGGCCTTCGTTCACGGGGCCGCTCTTCCTCGGAAGATGAAGATTGATCCACTGGTGTGTGACGAACCGGTGATGGAGTTCTCTGTCGACGGAGTTCACTAATCTCCCGACTCATGAGCCTCATATTTTCCTGCATCATGAGATTAGTGCGCTCATGAACTTTCATAGCCTCCCTTGTGCTCTCAAGCATGTCAAGCAAGCGCGAGAAATCTCCTTGAGTGATGGGCGCATATGGATTGACCTGATCACCAACCCTGGTGGCTGGAATCGGAGCATTCGTAGGGACTCGAGTAGAGGTTCCAGCTTCACCAAGCATCGGGTCGGATCGGAGGTAGGAGGTCGGGTCGGTTCGGAGTTGGGGAGCCTGGTCGGATCGGTACGTGGCAAGCAGCTCGGGTCGGTTCAGATTGGGGGAATGCACTGCTTCAGAATCTCCTACCCGGATCGGATCGGAGCTCTCCCCCTGCTGGCGGCTCGGATTTCCTGCATGGGTTCTTCCTGCTGCTGAACTCTGCCCCCGAGACCTTGTTACAACAGCATTTTGCTGATCTTCGCCAGCTCCATTTCCTCGAACAGACTGAACTTCCTTGCCTTTTCCTTTGGCCATGAGTCTTTGACAATCACTTCGACAAATATAAAAAAGCGGAGAAACTTAAGGATTCACTTCTTTGAACCCAACGGTCCAAAAAGTAGAAAGAGATCCCGGAAAATAAAGAATTTAGATGAGGATTCTCAGTGAAAGCACCAAAATGTTAGACCCAAAAGTGGTTCTAACACCCAAATTGATTAAAAGCAAAAATGAAATGAGATAAAAATAAAAATGAACACACAGGATTTATAGTGGTTCAACGAAGAAATGCCTACGTCCACTTATCTTTCACTATATTCAATGATTCAGTTGCAAATACAATGTAAGCTTCACTCAATTCCACTCACAACTCACTTATATTCACTCAATAGACTAAAACAAGTAATGAAAGAAGATTTGGATTCTCCGGGAGTAATGGAGTTCGGATTAAGGGGGTGGTTGAATTCTCAAAGTGCCTAAAAAAAGATCCTTTTCTTTGTCTCCAGACGGGGTATTTATAGGTGTGAATTTGCTCAAAACTTGATCCGGGTCGGGGCCACGTGTCGTTCATCCCATTAGCTTCGGGTTCGGATGAATTATTGCGTTGACAACGCATCAAAGTAACGAACGTTATGGGTAGGGACTGGTCACAGCCGGTCCGGATATCCAGGCGCTTTTGCAGGAGAATAATATGGAACATGGGCTCGGTTCGGAGACACACAGATAAGGGGTTCGGATCGGGATACCCGATCCGACCCGGATTGGCTTGGATGCAACGCTCTCTTCTTCTCTAATCTGCTCCGCTCCGATCTATTTCCGTGGCAAACAGGTGGCTTTCCGATCCAATTGAGATTATGTTGCCCTCCGATCCGATTAGATATGCCTTACCAATTTCCTCAGCGGCAATTCACCGATCCGAACAGAAGATTCTATCTGACCCGAACCGATATGTTGCTCTGACCCGACCCGAACAATCGCTGCTGTCCAATCTAGGTTGTAGTGTCTTCTCCAATCCGAACCGAAGTCTTCTAATTAAAAATGCTCTTCAATGTCTGATTTCTTGACTTTGTGTTGCCTAGTTCACAAGGTAGGCTAACAGCGTAGATCGCGTTGAGACGATTCCAACGCATCCAGTTTCGTTTGATTCTGTTTTGATTTTAGAAAGTTATAGTAATTTAAAAATTAATTACGTAAATTACTAAATTAAATATATAATTAAATTCTAATTACTTTACTAATCCCCTTACATCGTCTTTCTTCCTGCCACGAACGAAAAAAACTCGACTTCCACTTTCGATTACGCACGCCGCCTGACACGCCTTGGACCCGATCGTCGTTGACCACACTGACCGCCTTGGAGTCGCCGACCACCGCCTGCACCACATGGAACTCGCAGCCTCCTAGAGCTTGGAAATTGCATTCAGACGGCATGACATTGTGCTGGAAATCTAGCTGCTGCGAGCCACTAAAATTGATCTTGTCTGCTCATATTAAAGATTTAAATGTCCTCTTCAAACTTCGCTTTATAATTTTCGTGAATCGTTGCTTAAATTGAAAGATTTTGGGGAGGAATTTTTGAACAAAATTGCCCTCGATTTAGAAGATGATGGCGCAGGAATGAAAAGGGGCAAGGGTTTCTAATTTTTTCAGGGGTATATATATTTTTTATATTATTTAATTCCAAAATACATGTTTATCTATTCGAACTCCAAATCAAACCAAATGACTATCGACCCTAGACAAATACCCCCATTCCGGACACAATGGAATATGTTTCGTAAGCCGTTTCTACAATTTCAATAAGTTTTTATCAAAATTAAAATATAAATCACTATATATTGAATTTGAACATACATTTTAATTTACCAGGGCCACATACAGACTCCAAAAATTGCAGAACAATAAATCTAGCTATGTTTTGACGATACGGTCCTAACAAAACTAATTTCGTCAAATTTGGAGACCGTTTGAAAAATGGTCATTTTCTAGTTGATTAAATTCAAACTGAATTGACCAAAACATGTTTAAATTCACCACACTCACATATTAGTTCCAAAAATTATGAAAATTGAAACCTAACAATTATTTGACACTCCGGATCCAACAAAAGTGGTTTCATTGAAAATAGAGGTCATTTGCAAAATAGCTATTTTTAAGGGTTATATATTAAATTAAAATATATATAAATTCAATAGCGACTATTCTAAATTTTAAACTGGACATAACTAACTATTTATAAAGTGAAATCTCAATTTATTACATTCGTTAGAAAGATAGAGTTAAACAGATTCTAACATTTCTTGTTTCGTCCGATTCTGACTTATATTGAATTTTGTATATTCAGTTGATATTTAAAATCGAATTTTCCAACTACCACGCCATTTCAAACTCGTTTTATAATTATAATAAATTTATACATTCTAACTTCATTTAAAATAAATTTTTAGTCGTTATTATTTAAAATAAATCATTTTAAATATTTAGAGCCCATTAAAATAGCTAAAATAAAAAATTTAAATTGGTTCAGAGAATCCTTGTTGTTACAATCTCCCCCTCTTAAAATCTTTTCGTCCTCGAAAAGGAACGAAGCAAAAAGTTGTTTGACAAACAAACTCAACTTTGATATTGGCTTTCATTCTTTAACTTTTTAGTTTCTAAGAATTTCTAAATTTCTCAAAATTTTTGCTAATACCCTAAATTTTCGAATTTTTTTGCCATAACCTCCTTTTTACAAGCTGATCGGTAAAACTGCAACTTGCCTTACAGGGCCCTCATCAACCAAAAAGAAAAATAAAACGCCAAGCGGCTTCCCAATTGGCTCATAAAATCATCAAACCCAACGAATATAGTAAACATGTACCTATTAATCGGGCATACAATTTTATTCCTTGTAACAACCCAAAAATCTGGGCTAGTTTAAAATTTTTATTTTGACAATTTTAGCGAATTTTGATTATTTAAAATGAATTATTTTAAATAATATCGACGAAAAATTTATTTAGAATATAATTCGAACGTATATATTCGTTTGAATCGACGATAAAATATATATATTTATTTATATATATAAAAGGAATTGAAAATAGCGTGGTAGTTCGATAATTTGATTTCAAACTTCAAATGAGCGTACCGGGTGCAAAACAATCCGGATTTTAGTGAAACCAAAAATAATAGGATCTATTTGATAATATCTTTCCAACGAATCCGAAAAATTGAGATTTCATAACAGGAATCAAAAGATATGTCCAGATGAAAATTCTGAATAGTCGCTATGGAATTCAGGCCCTTAAAAATGGGAATTTTGCAAACGATCTCGGATTTCAACGAAACCACTTTTGTTGGGTCCGTGATGTAAAGTTATTGCTAGATTCCAAATTTCATAATTTTTCGAATCAATATGTGAGCGTGGCAAAGGAAAACGCGTTTGACCAGTTTTAGTTGATTTTAATCGACTGGAAAATGGCCATTTTTCAAACGGTCTCGGAATTCGACGAAACTAGTTTTGTTAGGACTGTATCGTCAATACGAAGCTAGAAAATATTTTTCGGCAATTTTTCGAGTTAATGTGTGTCCCCGGTAATTTGAAATGTGCGTTTAAATTGAATGTATAAAGAATTATATTTTAATTTAAATCAAAACTGATCGAAATAGCCGAATTAGCCTACGAAACATATCCCATTGTGTTTGGAATGGAGGTAATAAGCTAGGGACGACAGTCGGCATGTTTGATGTCGAGGTCGTATGAAAAGTCAACTATGTCGGAGAATAAAATAAATTAATAATTAATAAAATATATATAAACCATCTCTAAAACCTAACCCCCCCTTCACTATTCAACCCGTCGCCCTTTTTTTCTCAGCCTCCCTCCCCGATTCTTCGTCGCCTTTCCCTCCAGGCGGACCCACCGCCCAACGATGGCCCTCCGGCGACCCCCCTTCTTCCCCAATCTCGCTCCATCCCCTTCTCCTCCTCTGCTCGAACGCGGCTCCTCCCCCGAAGATCCAGCGCCACCCAATTCTCCCAAAACTCCAACCACGCCTAACCCTAGCCCCCCTACGCCTTTGCTCAGCCAATCCGACCCCTTGGGCGCGAGCTCCGACACCCCCTGCTCCGGTGAAGACCAACGCAATACTCCCTCCTCCAGCCGTACCTATTTCCGCCGTACCCCCCTCCTCCAAGCCCCAAATCAAATCGCACCACCCCCTTGCTCCGGCGAACTGCGTTCCCCTTTTTTTTATATATATATCGCTGTAAGTTTTCTTATTCATTAATTTTGTTTATTTTAAAACTGAAAAGATACGATTTTTGATAGGAAGGAAAATATATGATTTTTATTTATATGAACAACGGTTGAAAAATGTGATTGCTTTGATCATAAAGATATGATCTTTAGCATAGTAAAGGTATGATTTTTAATTAGCATAAGGTTAAGATTTTTTAACATAGAAAAGTTTAGATTTTTAAAATAGAAAAGGAGAAATCTTTATATAGAGAATAGCGAAGTAAAAATAGAATTTTTATCTATATGATAGCGAAGTAAAAATAGAATTTTTATCTATATAATAGCGATGTAAAAATAGAATTTTTATCTATATAGTAGCGGTGTGAAAATAGAAATTTTATCCCTATAAGTGATTATAAAAATAGGATTTTTATATACATAGCAGCAAAGTAAAAATTCGATTTTTATATATTGAATAGCATAGAAAAATTCGATTTTTATATATTGAATAGCAAAGTAAAAATTCGATTTTCATATATTGAATAGCAAAGTAAAAATTCGATTTTTATATATTGAATAGCATAGTAAAAATTCGATTTTTATATATTTAATAGCATAGTAAAAATTCGATTTTTATATATTGAATACCAAAGTAAAAATTCGATTTTTATATATTAAATAGCATAGTAAAAATTCGATTTTTATATATTGAATAGCATAGTAAAAATTCGATTTTTATATATTGAATAGCATAGTAAAAATTCGATTTTTACCTATGTAGAGAATACGGGCAACGAAGGTGACAAAAAGGCGAGAACGACGAAGATTTCTATAAATGAAGGGTCGTGAAGTTGGGATAGCTATCGGTGAGAACTTATCACTCTAAATTTCTTTTTCTAGTTATATATACTAGGATGCAGACAGTGCTTAGCAGCACCCGACACCCGTCATCCACAGACCATGGATGGCTTGTTTGTTAAATGTTTGGTTGTGTAGTTGGTTAGATTATTTGGTTTGAAATTGAATTGTTTGGTGAAATGAAATTGATTTGATTGATGTGTGAATGGCGTGGGCCTTCACTAGACCGGGGATAAGGCTAGGCCTTGTCCCGTTTCTAGTATCGTGCCGTTATGCCGTCGAAATTTCCTAAAAATAAGTTAGAAAAATAAAGACAACATTTTATTTAATAAATGAACCGAATAGAATATTCATAGGTTGAATAAAATAGTTTGATCGTTAAAAATATAATTTTTAACGTGAATGTGAATAAATAAATATTCATTTACAAACCGGACGGTTTGTTTATGTACACCTATTTGAAGGACATTGATTGGGGCGATAAATTTTACACATCGTCCAACTGCACAAATAAAAATCTGTGTTTGATTGCTTGAAACCCCACACGGGTATTGGGATGATATTTGACGTACACTAATCCCGATTGTTTAGTTGTATGTCGATCGATTGATTGACAGGCTGTTATAAGCGTTGAATATTTATATTTGATGCTTATACAGTGTAGAATGCACTTTGGATGATGGTTGATTATTCATCGTTGTTGATATATACATGTGTTGTAGAAAATCCATATAATTAACATTATATGGTAATTGATTGGGCCTCATTCCAGTTTTAAAATAGAAATATTTGAAAAAGAAATATTTGAAATAGAATATTTGAAAATAGGAATATATGAAGCCATATTGATTAGATTGACGCCATTTTGACGTGAAAGATATTTATATCGATTTTATTCATTTTATAATGAATATAGAAAGTGATTTCAAAATCTGATATTTTGAAGAGAATTGAATATAAATAAATTTGAATTGAAATTGAATATAAATAAATTCGAATTGAAATCGAATATAAACGAATTCGAATTGAAATGGAATAGAAATGAATTCGAATTGAAATTGAATTGAATTGAAATCGAACTGGAATTGAACTAGAAATCAATTTGAATTGAAATCAATTTGAAATGAATTTAAAATGAATATTGAAAAGTGATTTCGAAATCGAATATTTTGAAATGAAATTTAATTTGAATTGAATATACAACGAATTTGATTTGATTTGAAAAGAAAACGAATTTGATTTCAATTGAATATATAACGAATTTGATCTGATTTGAAAAGAAAACGGATTTGATTTCAATTGAACATATAACGAATTTGATTTGATTTGAAAAGGAAACGAATTTGATTCGAATTGAATATAGAATGAATTCGAATTGAATTGAAAACGAATTGAAATGAATTCAAATTGAATTGAAATTTGAATTGAATTCAAATGAATTTTAAAACGAAATTATAAGGAAAAATTCAATTTTGATTTGAATTGGAAATGGAAGTTAAATTGTTTTTGAAACGAATTCAGAACTATTTATAAAATTCGTTGTAAATAGGAATCGACGAAATATTTATTATATATTATATATATATATAATATAATGGCCTGAATAGAACGCGCCGCGCGGCAGCAGTTCGTGAATTTCGTCCATTTATTTCAAACGGACATTACGGGATATTCAACCGTCGGATTCTCCTAAAACCGGAACCGTTGGGTTCGTATTGAAAAGAGCTTTCTAATGAATATTAGAAATTCAAAATCTAACGGTTGGATTTGGAGATACGTCCAAATCAAATTTGAAAAAGGTCGTTGTAAGTGCAGTTCGATGACCGTTGATGGAAATCGACTGTACGGGCCTTGATAAAATTATTAAAAATAGTAATAATTTGTGTAAAATCATAAGAAATGATTTAGAAAGAATTGGGATGAAAAACTCCATATTTGAAAAGATAAAAATAGATTATTATTTTTTATCGAAATGAACTAGTTTTGAACTAGAATTATAATTCTATTTATTTTTAAAATAAATAAACTAGATTAGAAATGGTTTTGAAAATAACCAGAATTTCCAATAATTGCATTGGAATGGATTTGAATCGAATTTGTCTTCGGAATGTTTCGATGTTGGATTTCGTGATTATATAGATGTTGTTATGGAAATTTGAAAGATATTTATATATCGTTATTTCCAATACGATATCTGTTGGTCGTAGAATTTGATATTGAATATAAGCCGATATATTTTCTATTCAGAGCCTTGTGTTTAATACCAAATGTGATTTGGGTTTTTCGTGAATGGTGTCTTCATTAACACTGTTCTTGAACCCAGTTGAGAAAAGATTAAATCTTTTTATTTAGATTTAATGAAGTGTACCAATTAAATAATATTTAATTGGAATTGAATTGATATTGATTTTGGGTTTATCGTGAACAGTGTCTTAAATAACACTTGTTCTTTAACCCGATAATTAATGTGATGTGATTTTGGGTTTATCGTGAACCGTGTTTTTAAATGACACTGATTCTTTAACCCAGTCACAGATTAAAACTAAGTGGTGTTTTAATGAATCTTTAATTAGATTGAAACAATCGAGAATGGAGTATCACCAGTTTTGCTCCAGGCGTTAGTTAAATCTTTAATTAGATTTGAACGTGAAATGGTAATTGAATTTACCGATAACACCGTGGTGTTAGATATGAAGTAAGACCCGTTTTACTTCATGGGATGAATAGGTTGGGATTGGGAAATTAAAACCAATGATACTTCGGTAAGGTTCGTTAATCTCGACTAGTTGAATCGAAATTCAAAAGGAGATTAGAGAATAAATTCAAGGAATTTATCTTGGATAAAATTAATGGGAACCTTTCCCTATGAATGTGAAATTTAGAAACTAACTATCGGTTAGCCAAGCAGAATGGTTTTCTGGATATTGATCTGATGTTGGTTTCGGCCTTCGGGGTTAACATTTGGGAAATTATTCTCTTGATAAATTTACGGTTAGTGACTGATGAATTGGAATGAGGCGTATGTTGTGTTTCTGTAACACTTATTTAAAATATACGCGAGTTATTCGGAAAGACCGGGTTTATCCCATTCTAAATAACTGATACGACGATAAGTCGAAGATGAAGACGATGGTCGAAGACTGGAAGTCTTCACATCGTTTGGGTGATTACTGATGATCTTGATTGGGCTGTACACCCAAGAAGATGGAAATAGTTGGTGATCGTCCAGACGTACTTGGAGATTGATGGATATGCAGGGTACTAGGTGCCTCCGGTTTCGTTCAGACCCAGAACGGACTTGTAAATGGACTGTGTGTCTGACATCGGATTTCATTCTCTGTGACTGATATCGGTTGCATAGAATGGTTTGCCTGTGTGGCATGCTAAGATGCAAATGATCAAGGCTTCTGTTGAAAAGCAAAGTCTTGTGGTTGATGATCAAAGCACAGCCTGTGTGGCACAACTTTGAGTAACGTGAATTCGCGAGCCTCACACCCCGGTATGAACCAAAAACTGGAGACGGACATCAGGGATACGGACATATGCTGGTTTCTAGTTAGGAGTGGCGTCGGTGCTTGAACTGGCTGACGAGTTTGACTCATGTGGTTGTTGGAATTGGAGGCGCCTCGGTTATATCGGTCGTTCTCGAACCGATGGAGTCAGTAGACTCATTTTGTGACGATCCCAAAACCCCGTGGCACGGTGTTAAGGATAATCATTGGAATATAACACATTAATCATCATTAGCAGATCACAGATAATAGCATAAACAGAAAATAGAATAATTTACACACATATGACAGCGGAATCATATAGATAACATCACATCAGAGAAGCACAGTACAGGATACAACTTAGTGCATAATGATACATAATCAGTCACCATCGCCAGAGGCGGAATCATACATAAAGAGTACACAAAAGGAATATCAGTCTACATCGCCAGTGGCGGAATCATAATATAGATACAATAATGGCGGAGAAAATCCAAGTCAGCACAGTGTAGTCAAGCCTCGCCATGAGCCAAAAGGTGCATCAGAAACCTGTAACTAGGCTGCCCGTGTGAAAATAAGGGCACCCGAGTTTGCAAGGTGAAACAAACTACGAGTCAGTCATGGGACTGGTATGAGAAATCTATTCAACTTATTAACAACAATAATAAGGCAAATCAAAGGACCACGCCACTTTCGCGGAACGGGTTTACTCCAATGAGTGCTAGTGCATGAAGTAAAGTAAATGATTAAATGAACGCAATGCTTTTTCTAAAATGAAGCCATTATAAGACTCAGGTCCCATCACACAATGCAACGCAAGCCGGAGGATAGAGTTTTTACCTTATAATGGCCAAAGATGCTTCATACGAATAAAACAAAAGTGCTTGATATCATTACTAGTGCATATATGTTTCAAAAGCGATTTCAATCATAAATATCAATCATAGGCGGCATAAATGACCCATACCACTATGTCGCCATACTAGTAATACAATCACAACCGCACATATCGTATTGGAAATTGGATTCCTTCATGAGTCGAGGCAAGGGGCAAGCTCCTCTCCGATTCGATACACTCTAGCAAATGTCCCAGGACCCCACTATGATCCTTGGATCTTCAGGGCCGGTCCTCTCTTACTTTTGAGGATTAATTATTCCTGAACACACGTTTCCCGGTCCTTACAGACCTATATCGAGGCGCCTCGCATTCCAACAACCACACAGGTGAAAAGTATATATAATGTCAGGGCTGGTAGGTCACTGACACCACCTTAGCTAGAAAGAAACGTCGTGCTCTCCCTGCAGTCACTCTCCCGTTTTTGACTCATACCGAGGTGTGAGGCTCGCGAATTCACGTTATACACAAAGCTAGTCACACAGACCATGCTTTGATCATCAACCACAAGACTTTGCTTTGCAACAGAAGCCTTGATCACATGCCACTTAGGCGTGCCACACAGGCAATCCACTCCATGCGACTGATTTCTGTCAATACATAACCTCTAAGCTCGTACGTCTCAGAGAAGGGCGTTAAGCAAGAGAATAAATTCTCCGCCGCCAAACAGATATATATTCAACAGAGATCAATCAACACAGAACAAAATCCAATGTCAGACACACAGTCCATTTACAAGTCCGTTCTGGGTCTGAACGAAACCGGAGGCACCAATTCCTCGCATATCCGTACAATCAACACTATGTTTGGACGGCTGCTACTTCAATTCCTTCATGGTAGCTACTCCAATCACGAGCATCAGTAGCGCCCATCCATCTAACGTGGAGATCGTCGGTCTTCAGTCGTCTTCGACTCTTCGACTTCTCAACGTCGATCGATTATTTGAAATGAGATAAACTCGGCCTTTTCAAATAACCCACGTATTTAGATTTTCAAACCAATTAATCACAGGGTTGAACTATTCAACATTCACATTTCAGTTGTTTAGTTATAATTTTCACGTCAAATACATTCAACCATCACATATCAAGCAAACACAACAAAATTGGTTTATTTTCACTCTATATCGTCTATAGCACTTAATAACGATATATCGCCATTTTTATTTAATTTTAAACGGCCATATTTAATTAAACGACGTTTCAGGTCGTGTCGACGCACTGGCGCTGCTTTCCACTAATTTTGTTTTACACATATAGGAAAATCTAACCGTTGGATCTTCACAAAATTTACATCATTAGGAAGGTCTTTTCAAAACGAACCCAACGGTTCCAGTTTTAGGAAAATCCGACAGTCGGATCTTCCATACTAACCATTTGAAGTTACGATTTCAATTTACGAACTGCAGCGTCGTTATTCGATTTAATTTAATTATATTTATATATATATATATATAAATATAATCGTTTCTGGCGCTGTTTTTCCTTAATTTTGAATTAAACATTCCAGACAATCCAACCGTCGGATCTTCACAAGGTTGGTGCCGTTGGAAAGATATTTCCAAGGCGAACCCAACGGTTGAGGTTTCAGGAAAATCCAATGGCCGAATCTTCCGCACTAGTCATTTGAAATCACGGTTTCAAAATATGAACTGCACGGCCACGTTTCGTTTTAATTATATTTATATTTATATAAATATAGTTCATTCAATAATTTCTATATCGTTTTCACTTCAAATATTTTTCTAACACCCTAAAATTTTGGAAAATTTCGCCATAACCCCCCCTGTACCGGGGGCATCGGGAAATCGCAAATAGCGTTCCCGGTCCTTCTAATCTCAAAAAGAAAAAGAAAAAGCCAAGCGGCTAGCCAATAGGCTCATAAAATCATCACCCAAACAAACAGTAAATGTGTACCTATTTGTCGGGCACAAAATTTTATTCCTCTTCTCTAGCCCCTTTTTGCTTTAACCTGTTCAATAGATATGCATGCACATATATACAATTTCTAACATTTATCATTTTCTATTCAACTTCATATTTGATTTGCTTTGGTTTAAAAACACCACTCATTCTAATATCGCATGCATAGGCTAAAATCATAACATTAGCTAGTTAATGTATATTTCAACTCATGCACGTTTATTTGAACAAATGGCTATTTTTAACACTTCACATTTCAAAAGATGATAATTTTGGCGAACTAAAATAGATTTCAACACATGACTATTTTATTTAGTTCCTATGCATGTTAAAAATAATATTTCTATCACAAATATTTATTTCAACGTCCGCATATCTTTAGCATATCACACATATGATAAAAATCATATTTTTATCATTTAAAATATTTATTCAACCAACGTATGGTTTCAACACTTCATAGTTTCAATAAAAATGTAATTTTTATCGTTCAATCTTTTTATTCAACACATGCACCTTTCCACTACACACATTTCTCAACAAATGAGTATTTCCACACATGGACAATTTATTTATGTTGTTCATATTAGAAAGATGAAATTTTTATGATTGAAATTATTTATATAAGGCGAATATTTTTCATACTTCATATATATATAAAAATGTGATTTTTATTGTTTATACACTTCATTCATTCACAAATGAATTTTATTTTCACACAACACTTTTCAACACATGAATATTTCCACACATGGACAATTTATTTATGTTGTTCATATTAGAAAGATGGGATTTTTATGATTGAAATTATTTATATAAGGCGAATATTTTTCATACTTCATATATATATAAAAATGTGATTTTTTTATTGTTTATACACTTCATTCATTCACAAATGAATTTTATTTTCACACAACACTTTTCAACACATGAACATTTCCACACATGGATATAGTTTTCAACATATGGCTTTAATTTCTATGCATGCAAATAATTTCAACATATGAAAATAATTCTAACACACAAAGATTATTCAAAATTTCGGCAGCATAACGGCAGGGTAGTTAAACCGGCACCGTCCCTAGTACGGCTCCTCGCTCTACCTTAAAACCTCGCGGTTTTTGACAATGGGGATCATGCATCTAATTCACACGCAGGCGGCATGTTTATATTTATTTCATTACCACAAACTAATCCTATGTGGTTTCAACCAAATATTTTCCATCACAAACGGGTATTTTTCAACCTCAATCAATTCAATACCAACCACAAACAATCCCAAACAACAATTTGCCGTCAACCAATTTTCACAACAATTTCAACCAATATATATATCGTCCATGGTTTGTGGACGAGGGGGCGTATATATATATATATATATATATATATATATATATTTATATATAGCAATTCACTTTTATTTCCACACATATATATATATAAAAAGAAATTGAAGAGTGAGAATTTCTCACCAGTAGCTATCCAATAACACGACTCTTCCTTTATGGAAATCTTCGTCTATTTCGTCTTCTTGTCGCTTTCGTTTCCCGTATTCTCTACATAAGTAAAAATCGAATTTTTACTATGTTATTCAATATATAAAGATCATATTTTAAAAACAAAGATTATATTTTTAATATTCCTATGATGTAAAAATTATATTTTTATTGCTTTAAAAATATAAGAATCATATCTTACTTCTTCTACTTAACAAAAATTCCGTCTTTTCTCTTTTTAAAAATATGATCTTTATTTTTGCAAGTTCGAATCTTTTTCTAATAAAAGATTAAACCTTTTTCTTTTTCAAAGTTTAAACCCCTTTTTTTTTCTATTTCAAAGTTTAAAATAAACTCAGTTTTTATTTCTTTTAAAAATTCAGTTTTTATTTTCTTTTCAAAAATTCTGTTTTTATTTTCTTTTAAAAATTCTGTTTTTATTTTCTTTTCAAAAATTCTGTTTTTATTTTCTCTTAAAAAATTCTGTTTTTATTTTCTTTTCAAAAATTCTGTTTTTATTTTCTTTTTTAAAAATTCTGTTTTTATTTTCTAAAAAAATTCTGCTTTTAAATTCTTTTTTTAAAAAAATTCTGTTTTTACATTCTTTTAAAAATCAGTTTTAAAATTCATAAAAAAAATCAGTTTTCTAATCTTTAAAAATTCTTTTTATAAAACTAGAAAAAAACAGTTTTCAAATCTTAAAAAAAAATACAGTAATTAGTTTTAACAAAACAAAATTAAAAATAAAAATAAACTAACCTAGTTCTTACCGCAGATCTCGAAGTGGAGGAGGGAAGAAGAGGCGTCGGCAGCAGGGTGTTCGGAGGTGTCGCGGTGACTTCGAGATGTGGTTCGAGGCTTCGACGGGGGCTGCTTCGATTTGCGAGGGCGAGGGTTGCTCGAAGGTTCAGGCGATGTCTGGAGGGAGGAGGTCTGACGGAGGGCGGCGACGCGAGGGGTTCGTCGGCGGCTTCGAGGTCAGGGGGGCGGCGCGTTTTAGAATTAGGTTTTCTTTTTCTTTTCTTTTTTTTCTCTGTGAATAACTGAATCGGGGGGGGGGCCAAGGAAGAAGAAAAAAGGGGAAAGTATGTTTTTTTTTTATTTAATTATTTAATTTTGCACAAGGGTTGACTTTTATATCCGACCTCGAAACGAGGCCCACCGCCTGTCGTCCATAGCGTTTTACTCCCATTCCGAACACAATGGGATATGTATCGTAAGCTGGTTTGATCGTTACAATCAGTTTCCGTTGAATTTACATTTAAATCCTTATATTGAATTTTAAACGTACATTTCAAATTACCGGGGTTACATACTAACTAGAAAAATTCCAGAAAAATATTTTCTAGTTTCGTATTGACGATACGGTCCTAACAAAAGTGGTTTCGTCGAATTCTGAGATCGTTTGAAAAATGGCCAATTTCCAGTCGATTAAATTCAACAGAAACTGGTCAAACGCGTTTTCTTTTGCCACGCTCACATATTGATTCGAAAAATTATGAAATTTGAAACCTAGCAATAGTTTGACATCCCGGACCCAACAAAAGTGGTTTCGTCGAATTCCGAGGCCATATGCAAAATATCAATTTTTCCACCCTGCATAGTTAGTCAAAGTTCGAATTCAAATTTTCAAACTGACTTACTATTTCTAATTCACTAATTTATTGAAATATTCTATTTCAATGGTTCAAATTACTTTGAAATAATCAATTTAAAAATTTTAAATTGGCTCGTATTTTCCGGGTTATTACAATCTCCCCTACTTAAAACTTTTCGTCCTCGAAAAGGAAACAACAATAAAGTAGGAAATAAAATGTAAATGCAAAGTATGGTAAAGGTACCTTGCACCGGAGTTAGCCAGAGATATCCACTCTGCATTGTTAAGCAGAAATTCCTACGGAAAGATAACGATGGACTGATCAATTGTTTTTGCTATTCTGCTCAGCTCATTCTAGGACTTTACTAGTCCTATCTCTAATGAGCGACTCGCCTTAGAATACTACTGATTCTATCTTGACGAAGTGTTTAATGTGTTAGACTCCAGAACTAAGGTTAACCAAAGCTCCGATACCAGCTGTGACGATCCCAAAACCCCGTGGCACGGTGTTAAGGATAATCATTGGAATATAACACATTAATCATCATTAGCAGATCACAGATAATAGCATAAACAGAAAATAGAATAATTTACACACATATGACAGCGGAATCATATAGATAACATCACATCAGAGAAGCACAGTACAGGATACAACTTAGTGCATAATGATACATAATCAGTCACCATCGCCAGAGGCGGAATCATACATAAAGAGTACACAAAAGGAATATCAGTCTACATCGCCAGTGGCGGAATCATAATATAGATACAATAATGGCGGAGAAAATCCAAGTCAGCACAGTGTAGTCAAGCCTCGCCATGAGCCAAAAGGTGCATCAGAAACCTGTAACTAGGCTGCCCGTGTGAAAATAAGGGCACCCGAGTTTGCAAGGTGAAACAAACTACGAGTCAGTCATGGGACTGGTATGAGAAATCTATTCAACTTATTAACAACAATAATAAGGCAAATCAAAGGACCACGCCACTTTCGCGGAACGGGTTTACTCCAATGAGTGCTAGTGCATGAAGTAAAGTAAATGATTAAATCAACGCAATGCTTTTTCTAAAATGAAGCCATTATAAGACTCAGGTCCCATCACACAATGCAACGCAAGCCGGAGGATAGAGTTTTTACCTTATAATGGCCAAAGATGCTTCATACGAATAAAACAAAAGTGCTTGATATTATTACTAGTGCATATATGTTTCAAAAGCGATTTCAATCATAAATATCAATCATAGGCGGCATAAATGACCCATACCACTATGTCGCCATACTAGTAATACAATCACAACCGCACATATCGTATTGGAAATTGGATTCCTTCATGAGTCGAGGCAAGGGGCAAGCTCCTCTCCGATTCGAGACACTCTAGCAAATGTCCCAGGACCCCACTATGATCCTTGGATCTTCAGGGCCGGTCCTCTCTTACTTTTGAGGATTAATTATTCCTGAACACACGTTTCCCGGTCCTTACAGACCTATATCGAGGCGCCTCGCATTCCAACAACCACATAGGTGAAAAGTATATATAATGTCAGGGCTGGTAGGTCACTGACACCACCTTAGCTAGAAAGAAACGTCGTGCTCTCCCTGCAGTCACTCTCCCGTTTTTGACTCATACCGAGGTGTGAGGCTCGCGAATTCACGTTATACACAAAGCTAGTCACACAGACCATGCTTTGATCATCAACCACAAGACTTTGCTTTGCAACAGAAGCCTTGATCACATGCCACTTAGGCGTGCCACACAGGCAATCCACTCCATGCGACTGATTTCTGTCAATACATAACCTCTAAGCTCGTATGTCTCAGAGAAGGGCGTTAAGCAAGAGAATAAATTCTCCGCCGCCAAACAGATATATATTCAACAGAGATCAATCAACACAGAACAAAATCCAATGTCAGACACACAGTCCATTTACAAGTCCGTTCTGGGTCTGAACGAAACCGGAGGCACCAATTCCTCGCATATCCGTACAATCAACACTATGTTTGGACGGCTGCTACTTCAATTCCTTCATGGTAGCTACTCCAATCACGAGCATCAGTAGCGCCCATCCATCCAACGTGGAGATCGTCGGTCTTCAGTCGTCTTCGACTCTTCGACTTCTCAACGTCGATCGATTATTTGAAATGAGATAAACTCGGCCTTTTCAAATAACCCACGTATTTAGATTTTCAAACCAATTAATCACAGGGTTGAACTATTCAACATTCACATTTCAGTTGTTTAGTTATAATTTTCACGTCAAATACATTCAACCATCACATATCAAGCAAACACAACAAAATTGGTTTATTTTCACTCTATATCGTCTATAGCACTTAATAACGATATATCGCCATTTTTATTTAATTTTAAACGGCCATATTTAATTAAACGACGTTTCAGGTCGTGTCGACGCACTGGCGCTGCTTTCCACTAATTTTGTTTTACACATATAGGAAAATATAACTGTTGGATCTTCACAAAATTTACATCATTAGGAAGGTCTTTTCAAAACGAACCCAACGGTTCCAGTTTTAGGAAAATCCGACGGTCGGATCTTCCATACTAACCATTTGAAGTTACGATTTCAATTTACGAACTGCAGCGTCGTTATTCGATTTAATTTAATTATATTTATATATATATAAATAAATATAATCGTTTCTGGCGCTGTTTTTCCTTAATTTTGAATTAAACATTCCAGAAAATCCAACCGTCGGATCTTCACAAAGTTGGTGCCGTTGGAAAGATATTTCCAAGGCGAACCCAACGGTTGAGGTTTCAGGAAAATCCAATGGCCGGATCTTCCGCACTAGTCATTTGAAATCACGGTTTCAAAATATGAACTGCACGGCCACGTTTCGTTTTAATTATATTTATATTTATATAAATATAGTTCATTCAATAATTTCTATATCGTTTTCACTTCAAATATTTTTCTAACACCCTAAAATTTTGGAAAATTTCGCCATAACCTCCCCTGTACCGGGGGCATCGGGAAATCGCAAATAGCGTTCCCGGTCCTTCTAATCTCAAAAAGAAAAAGAAAAAGCCAAGCGGCTAGCCAATAGGCTCATAAAATCATCACCCAAACAAACAGTAAATGTGTACCTATTTGTCGGGCACAAAATTTTATTCCTCTTCTCTAGCCCCTTTTTGCTTTAACCTGTTCAATAGATATGCATGCACATATATACAATTTCTAACATTTATCATTTTCTATTCAACTTCATATTTGATTTGCTTTGGTTTAAAAACACCACTCATTCTAATATCGCATGCATAGGCTAAAATCATAACATTAGCTAGTTAATGTATATTTCAACTCATGCACGTTTATTTGAACAAGTGGCTATTTTTAACACTTCACATTTCAAAAGATGATAATTTTGGCGAACTAAAATAGATTTCAACACATGACTATTTTATTTAGTTCCTATGCATGTTAAAAATAATATTTCTATCACAAATATTTATTTCAACGTCCGCATATCTTTAGCATATCACACATATGATAAAAATCATATTTTTATCATTTAAAATATTTATTCAACCAACGTATGGTTTCAACACTTCATAGTTTCAATAAAAATGTAATTTTTATCGTTCAATCTTTTTATTCAACACATGCACCTTTCCACTACACACATTTCTCAACAAATGAGTATTTCCACACATGGACAATTTATTTATGTTGTTCATATTAGAAAGATGAAATTTTTATGATTGAAATTATTTATATAAGGCGAATATTTTTCATACTTCATATATATATAAAAATGTGATTTTTATTGTTTATACACTTCATTCATTCACAAATGAATTTTATTTTCACACAACACTTTTCAACACATGAATATTTCCACACATGGACAATTTATTTATGTTGTTCATATTAGAAAGATGGGATTTTTATGATTGAAATTATTTATATAAGGCGAATATTTTTCATACTTCATATATATATAAAAATGTGATTTTTTTTTGTTTATACACTTCATTCATTCACAAATGAATTTTATTTTCACACAACACTTTTCAACACATGAACATTTCCACACATGGATATAGTTTTCAACATATGGCTTTAATTTCTATGCATGCAAATAATTTCAACTTATGAAAATAATTCTAACACACAAAGATTATTCAAAATTTCGGCAGCATAACGGCAGGGTAGTTAAACCGGCACCGTCCCTAGTACGGCTCCTCGCTCTACCTTAAAACCTCGCGGTTTTTGACAATGGGGATCATGCATCTAATTCGCACGCAGGCGGCATGTTTATATTTATTTCATTACCACAAACTAATCCTATGTGGTTTCAACCAAATATTTTCCATCACAAACGGGTATTTTTCAACCTCAATCAATTCAATACCAACCACAAACAATCCCAAACAACAATTTGCCGTCAACCAATTTTCACAACAATTTCAACCAATATATATATCGTCCATGGTTTGTGGACGAGGGGGCGTATATATATATATATATATATATATATAAATATTTATATATAGCAATTCACTTTTATTTCCACACATATATATATATATATAAAGAAATTGAAGAGTGAGAATTTCTCACCAGTAGCTATCCAATAACACGACTCTTCCTTTATGGAAATCTTCGTCTATTTCGTCTTCTTGTCGCTTTCGTTTCCCGTATTCTCTACATAAGTAAAAATCGAATTTTTACTATGTTATTCAATATATAAAGATCATATTTTAAAAACAAAGATTATATTTTTAATATTCCTATGATGTAAAAATTATATTTTTATTGCTTTAAAAATATAAGAATCATATCTTACTTCTTCTACTTAACAAAAATTCCGTCTTTTCTCTTTTTAAAAATATGATCTTTATTTTTGCAAGTTCGAATCTTTTTCTAATAAAAGATTAAACCTTTTTCTTTTTCAAAGTTTAAACCCCTTTTTTTTTTCTATTTCAAAGTTTAAAATAAACTCAGTTTTTATTTCTTTTAAAAATTCAGTTTTTATTTTCTTTTCAAAAATTCTGTTTTTATTTTCTTTTAAAAATTCTGTTTTTATTTTCTTTTCAAAAATTCTGTTTTTATTTTCTTTTAAAAAATTCTGTTTTTATTTTCTTTTCAAAAATTCTGTTTTTATTTTCTTTTTTAAAAATTCTGTTTTTATTTTCTAAAAAAATTCTGCTTTTAAATTCTTTTTTTTAAAAAAATCTGTTTTTACATTCTTTTAAAAATCAGTTTTAAAATTCATAAAAAAAATCAGTTTTCTAATCTTTAAAAATTCTGTTTATAAAACTAGAAAAAAACAGTTTTCAAATCTTAAAAAAAAATACAGTAATTAGTTTTAACAAAACAAAATTAAAAATAAAAATAAACTAACCTAGTTCTTACCGCAGATCTCGAAGTGGAGGAGGGAAGAAGAGGCGTCGGCAGCAGGGTGTTCGGAGGTGTCGCGATGACTTCGAGATGTGGTTCGAGGCTTCGACGGGGGCTGCTTCGATTTGCGAGGGCGAGGGTTGCTCGAAGGTTCAGGCGATGTCTGGAGGGAGGAGGTCTGACGGAGGGCGGCGACGCGAGGGGTTCGTCGGCGGCTTCGAGGTCAGGGGGGCGGCGCGTTTTAGAATTAGGTTTTTTTTTCTTTTTTTTTTCTCTGTGAATAACTGAATCGGGGGGGGGGGCCAAGGAAGAAGAAAAAAGGGGAAAGTATGTTTTTTTTTTATTTAATTATTTAATTTTGCACAAGGGTTGACTTTTATATCCGACCTCGAAACGAGGCTCACCGCCTGTCGTCCATAGCGTTTTACTCCCATTCCGAACACAATGGGATATGTATCGTAAGCTGGTTTGATCGTTACAATCAGTTTCCGTTGAATTTACATTTAAATCCTTATATTGAATTTTAAACGTACATTTCAAATTACCGGGGTTACATACTAACTAGAAAAATTCCAGAAAAATATTTTCTAGTTTCGTATTGACGATACGGTCCTAACAAAAGTGGTTTCGTCGAATTCTGAGACCGTTTGAAAAATGGCCAATTTCCAGTCGATTAAATTCAACAGAAACTGGTCAAACGCGTTTTCTTTTGCCACGCTCACATATTGATTCGAAAAATTATGAAATTTGAAACCTAGCAATAGTTTGACATCCCGGACCCAACAAAAGTGGTTTCGTCGAATTCCGAGGCCATATGCAAAATATCAATTTTTCCACCCTGCATAGTCAGTCAAAGTTCGAATTCAAATTTTCAAACTGACTTACTATTTCTAATTCACTAATTTATTGAAATATTCTATTTCAATGGTTCAAATTGCTTTGAAATAATCAATTTAAAAATTTTAAATTGGCTCGTATTTTACGGGTTATTACACATTTATGCCCCATAGGGCAGACTAGCATATAGTTCAGGCATTTTAATCCACTCCGTGTGGACCGGCTCTGGTGATCCAAGGGCCCACCTGAGTCTGGGTCCTGAGGCTCGGGCTAGAGAGTCTCGAATCGGTTGAGGACTATCTTTTGCCTCGGTTCATAGATGGAAACCCAATTTCCAAATACGTGACTTTGCGATTTTGATTGTATAACCTATATATGGCGACATAGTGGTATGGGGCATTCATGCCGCCTATGATTGATACTTATGATTTGAAGTTGTTTTATACACTATACACTTATAATAGTATCAAATGATTTCTTTTAAACGTATCAAGCATTCTTGGCTATTATAAGGTAAAAACCCTATCCTCCGGCTTGCATTGCATTGTGTGATGGGACCTGGGTCTTATAATAGCTTCATTTTTCTTTATTTAGCATTGCGCTATTTGTTTTATGCACTGGTATTCTTGGGAGGAAACCCGTTCCGTGTTATACGGTGTGGTCCCTTGATTTACCTAACTTTCAAATAAAGAATAATAACTGTTTTAGTTCTCACACCAGTCCCATGACTGACCTGGAGTTTATTGTTTTAACCTAAACTCTGGGTGCCCTCATTTTGACACGGGCAGCTAGTAGTTTTGGTTTTGCAGATTTATATTCACAGGATCTTTGTTTACAGCTGGAATGATATCCGGAAAGCTTTGTATCCGTATATCTCTTCTAGTTGTGTATTGTATTATTTTCTGCTGCGATGTATTTAAATGTAATTTAAATCTCTGATATTTCTGTGTAATATTTATTGGTTTATACTCTGTATATTCTTGTAATCTGATGTATTGTTGTAATATACAATGAAATGTTCTTCCGTCTGCGTTCTACTTTGTCGTGTTCTCGAAACGATCAGGCGTTTCGAACGGTCTAGATCGGTTTAGCGACCGGTTCGGATCGAGCGAAATTCCTTTTCGTCACATTCCTCTTTTTAACTTCCATGTAACGACATGTTCATTTTATACACATTTACATATATGCAATTCGAACAAATTTTCAATTCAGTTCAACATTTGATTTAATTTAGCTTAATTTACCTTGCATTTCCATATTGGTTTTATTGTTCCAATATTTTTATTGGTTAACTAGTAATCACACAACACAATCATCAATCAATTAGTTGATTAAATTTTCAAACATATAATTTTCTATATATACTTAAAATCATATTTTTAGTGCTAAATCTCAAATAATAAATTCTAACTAAGTTTTGGTTCTCACACTAGTCAATTGGAAATATATAGATATCCCACTTTCGAAACTCGAACATAAACACTGATGATGGTATACCGATCATCAGAATCATCTTCAGGCGACTAGAATGTGATTCCATACCTATCCAGTATATTTGAGAGTTCGAATATACGTTCATGACGCATATATGCAAAATCTTAATATACTCGATTGTCCAAATCAATATCAAATATAATATTTAAATCTTTATAATAAGATATAATTTTCAAAATTAGATTCGTTTTTTAATAAATAATACTCTTCAAACTCATTCTAGGATGCTACTAATCTTATCTCTAACGAGTTATTCTTATAGGCTGTTACTAATCCTATCTCTGATGAATTCTTTCGTTTGGTTCTAATGTGTCTTGTTCTCGTGCTTTGTAAACCAAAGCTCAGGTGCCACAATGAAACGACCCAAACTTCCCCTCACGGGAAAGCCCAGATTGATGTGAGAGCACAACGCATCAGACACAAACAATAGAACATTTCATTGCTATTACAATAATTATATCAGAGCACAGGAATATTCCAAATTATGAATAAATATTACATATTGGAAATAAAATAACATCAGAGGTTAAAATACAAAGCAGCGAAAATTTAAATGTATAAATACAATGTGCAGCAGAAATACATCATCTACCACAACTGAAAGGAATACACGGATACAAAGCTTTCCGAATATAGCTCGAACTGTAATCCAGGATGCTGGAAAAAGAAGTATCTGCGAAAAACCAAAACTACTAGCTGCCCGTGTGGAAATATACGCACCCAGAGTTTAGGTAGAAACAATAAACTCCGAACTAAAACAGTTATTAACTTTTTACTTTAAAAGTTAGGAAACCATGGGACTACCCCGTATAACACGGAACGAGTTTACTCCGCATGAATGCTCGTTTAAACCATAAAACAACGCAATGCATTTTGAAAAATGAAGCTATTATAAGACTCAGGTCCCATCACATAATGCAACGCAAGCTAGAGGATAGAGTTTTCCCTTATAATAGCCAAACATGCTTGGTACATTTAAAAAAAATCATTTTGATATTACTATAAGTGCATAGTGTCAAAACAATTTCAAATATAAATATATCAATCATAGACGGCATGGGTACCATATATCATGTCGCCATACTAGTTCTACAACAAAAACCGAAAAATGTCCTATTGGAAATTGGATTTCCATCTATGAGTCGAGGCAAGGGATGACTCCTCTCCGATTCGAGACACTCTAGCAAATGCCTCAGGATTACATACCACGGGGCAACCCTTGGAACGGAGGGATGGTCCACACATACTTTAGTGGATTAATTATTCCTGAACAATATGTTTCCCTATCCTATCGAACCTACAAACAGGTCTGTACGTCGACCCTATGAGCATATTGCCCTATATCCGAGGTACCTCGCAATCCATCATCCACATAAGTAAAAATGTCTGGGATCCATACCATGACACCACTTATTGCTAGAAAGAAACGCAAGTTCTCCCAATGGTCACTATCCCGTTTTTGACTCATATCGGGTGTGAAGCTCGTGAATTAACGCTCTACACAAATCTATGCGAATTAAAGATGTGCTTTGATCATCAACCATAAGACTTTGCTTTTCAAAAAAAGCCTTGATCAGTGCAGCTTAGCATGCTACATTTTCAATCCACACCATACCATTGATTTCTACTAATATATAACCTCTAAGCTCGTACATCTCAGAGAAGGGTGTTAAGCAAGAGAATAAATTCTTTGCCACCAAATAGATATATATTTAACAGAGATCAATGAATATATCACACAATACAATTTCAGACACACATCCATTTTCAAGTCCGTTCTGGGTCTGTACGACACCGGAGGCACCATATTCCTCATCCTATATGTCCAATACAGAAGAGAGGTTCTCGCATATCCGGTTGATCTCCAAGTATGTCTGGACGATCACCACTTATTACTTTATCCTGGGTGTACAACCCAATCATTACGTCAGTAATCATCCAAACGATGTGAAGATCTCCAGTCTTCAACCACCGTCTTCATCGTCGACTTTTAGTCATCGTATTAGTTATTCAGAATGGGTAAAACCCGGTCTTTCCGAATAATTCGCATATCTTATAATCAGGTGCTATAAAAAAACATCATATACTTCATACAATTCCAGAATATTCTTTTATTCAAATATTCATATTTTTAGGGAAAGGTTCCCATTAATTTTATCGAAGATAAATTCTTTTAAATTTATCCTTTAATCTTCCTTTGAATATCATTTTCAAAACATTTCATTTTATCCTTTAACAATTTCAAACCGAATTAAGGTTTATAAAACTAGTTGGGAATATCGAGCCTTACCAAAGTAATCATTTATTTTATTTTCCAATCCCAACCTATCCATCCCATGGAGAAAAACTGGTAGTACTCCATATCCAACACCCACTATGTAATTGGTAAATTTAATTACCGTTTCACATTCAAATCTAATTAGAGATTTAACTATCGCCTGGAGTAAAACTACTGGTACTCAATTCTCGATCATTTCATGAATTTGATAAATTTAATTGCACCATCCTCATTTTAATCTAGTTAAAGATTCGTTAAAACTCCACTTTGGTTTCAATATCAAAAATCTTCATTTTATGATTATTCGACTTTAGGAAATTAATCTTTTCTTTAACTAGGTTAAAGAACCAATGTTATTAAAAACACAGTTCACAATAAACCCAAATCATCTTCCATCAAAATGGAATCTACACGAAAATCATAACAGTTATAATTGATATAAATTCCTATATCAGACTAATAATATAAATCAAATAGCGGCAAGGCCTTCTAAATTCCATATATAGTAACGGTTTTCATTCACAGAAGCTCATCTCGATTATTACCAAATCGAATTCCATTCAATTCCAATTTAATATTTTAAATTGGAAAACTTTACTTTGGAAAAATTACATTAAGTCTTAATAAAAAGATTTATAAATTCCAAATCATCTCTTCACTGTTAATTGGGTTAAAGAACAAATCTTATTTAAAACACCGTGCACTATAAACATAAAAATCCAATTCTTTTATTCAATTCCAATTAAATATTAATTAATTGGAAAATTTCACTAAATCTTGATTGAAAGATTTATTCTTTTCTCAAATGGGTTTAAGAATAGTGTTACTGAATACAACATTCACAACAAACCAAAAATCCAATTTGAT
The DNA here is from genome assembly GCA_030737875.1 of Allium sativum. Classification (NCBI taxonomy): domain Eukaryota; kingdom Viridiplantae; phylum Streptophyta; class Magnoliopsida; order Asparagales; family Amaryllidaceae; genus Allium; species Allium sativum. The sequence continues at coordinate 9,363,659 of JASFAX010000027.1, read as the reverse complement.
ATCAAATACAAGGCTCTGAATAGAAATTATATCGGCTATATTCAATATCAAATTCTGAAACCAACGGATATCGTATTGGGAATAACGATATATGTATCTTCCGAATTTCTCAACAATATCTGTATAATCACGGAATCCAATACCAAAAAATCCCAAAGATAATTTCCATTCCAATCCACTCCATCCATACTTTGGAAAATTCTGGTTATATCAAGACCATTTGAAATCCAATTTATTAATTTAAAAACATTGGATTATTATTCTAGTTAATAACTAGTTCATTTCGATAAAAATATATTTTTATCTTTCCAAACTTGGAATTTTTCATCCAAAATCTTTCCAAATCATTTATTATGATTTTACACAATTTTTCCATATTTTTAATAATTTTACTAAGGCCCTTACAGTCGGTTTCTAATAACGGCCCCCGAACTGCATTCATAGCAGCCTTTTCAAAAATTGATTTGGACATATCTTGAAATCTAACCGTTAGATTTCAAATCTATTATTATCATTCGAAATCTCTTTCTGATACGAACCCAACGGTTCCGGTTTTAGGATAAATCCGATGGTTGGATCTCCCGGTACATCCATTTGAAGTTAATGGTCGAAATCACGAACAGTCGCTGTGCGACGCATTCCATTCAGGCCATTTAAATATATCTATATATAATAGTAATACCTTTAAATGAAGCTTTTGAAGTTACATAGATACCCCAGCGGATTTCTATAGCAACCAAGGACAATTTTGTAGATTATTGCCCATGTTTCCCATTATCAGCTGAAACCTCTTCTTTAACTTTCCTACCCACGTTCTCATCCTCATTCACAGTCTTGCTCCCAACCCTACTTTTGCTTTCATTTACATCACAACTTCTTTATTTTTCTTAGAAGAAAATTACATCCAAACTGAAGCAGCAACCAATCTGAAGGTTGCTTAAATTTAGAACAAAGCATAGATAAAGTCTAAGGCAAACACTCTACAATTATTACACTGATTTGGAGCTTAGGGTTCGTTGAATCTTTTTTCCACTCTACTTTGTATTATGTTATGATTTTTTTCATTTAACCGCGTACCTTCTTACATTGACATCAACTGTTCTCTTCATTTCTCAATTTTTCAGTTATTTTTTATTCACCGATCCATTATTTTCAATTTTTTAGCATAATCGGGGATGATGCGCTTGAAAATTCAGGGATTGTAGAGGTGTAGCAATTTCCGAATACCTTTGTGTTATTTGAAAGTTCGATTTTGAATTCATGTGTGACTAAAACTCTGTTCTAATCATTGGCAAAGGATTATGATGATTCAGGGAGGAAAGCCACAACAGCTAAACCAAAACAAAGCAATTTCTAAATACCTTTGCGTTATTTAACAAATTGAGTTTTAATTTATGTGTGACTCAAACTTTGTTCTGATCATTGGCAAAGGATTAAGATGATTCAAGGAGGAAAGCTGCAATAACTAAACCAGAAATAAAGATGATTACAAAGAAACAGCAGAAACAAAGGCAAGTTTTCGTACTGAGCTGTGTGTTTTTCCTTTCGAATTATGGCATTTTGAATGATTAAATTGTAGATACGTATGTTAATCCTCAGTTAACCGTAAGTAGAAACGGACGGTAAAACAAATTAGATGTGTGTCTCCTTTACTAATTGTGCTAGATTTAACTTTTTTGTTTTCAATATTGCTTGAAAATTGCGGTTTTTTCTTACTTAAAAGGACAATAAAATATGTGCAAAAAGGGGTATAATTTACATTATTTATGCTAACAATGCATAATAAATATTCAAGGGTGTATTCCATCGTTATATGTTGCAGTATCTTAATTATATGAGTTTAGAATGCCATCTCGATTAATTTTTAAAACAATCCATAGATATCAATTTATGCTATGGAATGATGTTTGGAAAGGAGGGGGTATGTTCATCATCTATTGTCATTGCAGTCATTGATCTCTCAATTTGGACATCAACGGCCAACCCAGTAAGATTCTTCAACGAGTTTTCCTACTTCTTCTAATGTACCATATTGTAGTGTTTGCTTTTTGTGTTTTATAGTTAATTAACAATGCATTGATATTAATAAGTAAAATTTATTGTATATTGTTTTATGGAAACTAAAACTGAATTTCAAAGGGTGATAAAACATTACTTAAGATGTATTGTAAAAGTTAAACTTTAAATTTAATAAACATGTTTAGTAGTGAGCGAGTACCATAATAAAATTCTGCTAGAGGTAAATATCCAATGCCATTTTAATTTGAAATGTAAAATTTTTGTAACTGGATTGATATTAAAAGAGGATACCAAGCAAAATTCAATAACATTATTTTTTTTTATGGAATTCGTAACCAGTTTTTTTGCTTCTACTTAGATAAAAGACGAAGAAACCTAAGACTAAGTATACAAATGTTTGAGCTTGAGTTATTAGAAGTGCAGGCTTGTATTTTTCCTAATTTTTATCCAATGCTTAATTCAATTTATGATATTACTCTTTAGAATGTGTATTATGCACCATTGTAAATGCACATACTTGAAAATAGGAAAATGATATACCAGTACTGCAGAATAAAGATAAGGGGTGGTCGCATGTAAATGAGTCACATTGAGTACCAATAAAATCCTAATTATATTTTGTTACTTAAACCCAGTGTTTACTTATCCATTATCTATTTCGCTTTTTTAATAGATTCAAAGCCTTCATCGGTCAGGAGTAGAAAAAGGACCGTGATTGTCAATGCAGCCTCCACAAGTTCTCTCAATCTCGATGGGTAGAGCTTGGCCATGTAGGAATTGGAGCATTGGATTTAGTTTACTTTTCCCTTTGAAAAAGGATCCCTAAAGGATATTAGAGCTTTTGTAGAGGTATAACATAACAGACATGCATATATTTTAGGGAAATACCGTGTTTTTGCTGATTGTAGCGTGCACAAGTATATAATAGATATTTAATTTATTACTAAGAATTTAGTTGTGAAGCCAAATTTAGCTGTCTTACAAATTCACTTTGCTATTCTTATCGCAAATCAATTTGTAGTGCTTTACATGCTGCCAAAATATTTATTTCAACTGTATTGTGTGATAGATTGAGGCTAACTTCTACTTATATTTAAACTCGGTAGAGAGTAGAAAAGGGAATGATTATCGTCAAGATTAACTTCTAAGGCACTATAGGATATAAGATGAATTATAATTTTTATCCTCTATGATTAGTCATTTTGGATAATTCTTAGTATCATTCTACTTTATTTACCATGCAAAAGTTTCCTATTTCCATTACATCAGTTTGTGCATATAATTAATAAACTTCTAGATTTGAAGTACCAAAATTTCAGTTGGAATGATCATGTAAGAAAGATCTATACTTGCGATTTTGGCAACAAAGATCTTGAATTAATCGTACGGTGGAACTTTGCATTGCTTGAAGTTTTCAAATTATGTAGTTATGAATACTAATATATGCTCTTGCACATGTTAATACCACAGAGTTTACTATTTGCCGACAACTACTCCAAAACGCGGAGGGTAGTTCTATGAGAACGGGGATAGAACGAATGATGATACCTGAATAGTTATTGGTAAGTTCGAGGTATCTATAATTACTATTTGTTGAAAACTGATTATCTCATGATATGTAGTAGTATTTTACCAGAAATTTTCTTATTTACAAATTATAACGAGATTACTCAAATCGTAAACTGATTAGTAAGCTTACGTCTGTTTTTGATATTGGATGTTCTTTGCTGATCAGCTTTTGTTTCTTCATTTTATACTACATTTGTGTTATCTAAAATAATTCACTATATAAGATAATTAGGAATCTGAGTACCTAAAACATGCATTTCTTCATACAGAGCACTATATATACACAACATATATGTGTGTAATACTAAAATGTGTCTTTTAAGATTGCTAAAGTAGTTGCTTCATGAACCTTCCATTTTATATAATAAACAATGTGGTAACAACTACTTATCCTTAAAGAGACTACATTTTTCAATGTGTATAATGAAAAAAAGATAACTTTTCATTACTGGAATATTAGGATCTCTTCATTAGTGATTTCAACTGCATCTATATGAATGAAGTAATCCTCAGGATGTATTTGAGTTCATAAGGGTGCAGACTAGGAAAAATGTGCAGTTTTCAAAACAAATAAACAATATATTCATTTCAAGTGGTATAGTTGGTATGTACCAACCTAGACATGCCATTTCCATGTATAAAGCTCGAGTTAGAAGGTTAAGTACATTATCTTTGCATCACCTATTGTATTTTGAATGTTACAAACTAAGGGACAAATTGATTGAGATAGTGAGAAATTTGGTAAGAGTGATACACATATTATAGTATGATACAGCATCGAATAAACTTTGATCATAGTGAGCAGTGAATTGGGATGTGAGGCTGTGATAACTGGTGCAATTCTGAATTAGGTGAAGAAGACAGAGATTTTGATTTTGATCCGGTGCATCCATAATGAAACTTTCGGAGGCATCATTTTGTAGAAGTGTGAACAGCAGTCTAAATAGAATGGTAGTGTAATGACCCGCATTCGCAGAGGGTATTATAATTAATTTATTTAATTATATAAATAGTGATATAGTGAATTAAATGGTGGTTTAATTAAATAATGATGAGTATTTAATTAAAATAATATATTAAATTCTGGAATAATCAGAATTAGCTGAAAGGGCGATATGGTGTGAACTGGATCATCTGTGATATTTAATTCAGTTTAGAATTGAATTAGAATAACGAATATATTTAAATAACGACAGTTTGAACGTATAATTATATTATAATTAAAATCGAGCTTGAAATGGCGCTGTAGTTCATAAATTAGCGATTCAAACTTCAACTGAATGTACAGGATTCGTTTTAAGTCGGATTTCTGTGAAACAAGAAACGTGTGGAGCTGGTGGAATATATCTTTCTAGTGGAAGATAAAAATCAGGATTTCGTCGGGTAGATTTTGATTTACGTCCAAATCAAATTCTAGAAAAGTCGCTGTGGAATTCCTTTATAATTTATAAAGGGATTATTTATATTTTTAAAAGGAATTTCAATATAAATCGAATATCGGGTTGACCCAGAAGTGAATATCGAGTTAGAAATTCATATAGGAATATTCTAGAGCTGTATGATATTCTGTGTGAATATATACGATAATATTTATTTATAAATATTTAATTTAATTATATTTAAATATATTTACATATTTAAATGGGTCACCCAGAGCTTTAAAAATAGCCACTTTTGCAAACGAAGTCGGAATTCGACGAAACCAGTTTTGTTGGGATCGTAATGTGGAACTGTAGCTGCATGTCCAGTTTCATGATTTTTGGGTATCATATGTGATCGAAGGGATTTTTAAACACGAATTAAATATACCGGGAATATTCCTTCTACAAAATATCTAGATATTTATTCACCCTATAAATTCACTACCCTCCCTTCTAAACCGAAACCATCTTTAAAACCACAAACAGGCCGCCACAAACTTTCTTCTTACAGTAAAAAAAATGTGGATCTTCACAAATCAAAAAGAATTCGAATATAATTCTATAAATCCTGAGAACGATATTTCTCAGTTCGAAAAGGGGTTATCATCGTTTCTGTGTGGGTTTTTCTAAACTCGAGGGGTTCCAGCTTGCTACCAAAATGATGTCGTGCAGCTAGGGCTGAGGCACAGTGCCGACAGGGTGGAGTTTTTGCCAAATCGAGGTGATATTCCGACTTGGGGTGGCAAGGCACACCCAACGGTGACGACGACAGGACACTCGGTGTACTGTGGACAATTGAAGTCGGCTACAGTGGGGTACCAGGGGAGCGTCGAGTTTGATGGGTTTGGGACTGGAAGATGCAGTTTCTGATGGTAAACCAGATGGAGGTGGTTGCGGCCGAGATAGATGGTCGGAGTGATGTGAAGTGGTGGTCAACAGTGAGGTCAACATGTCGGGTTTTGGTATTTCAATTACTGGAGAGGTTCGGCTTAAAAAAGGGTTTGGGGAAGAAGTGTTTTACGGGTTGGTTCTTTTGTGTTAATGGGCCGGTAAAGGAAGAGTGAGGCCCATTTAATATGTTTAAGTTTATTTTAAATTTTTAAATAGCGTATCAACTTATGTAATGCATATCTAATTCATACGTAAACGAAATCGAATAAAACAGGATCCGTCGGGATCGTATGGACGGACACTACCCAATGGGACTGACTGGGAGTGGATTGAAGCTCATATGAATTTATGGCGGAATAAATTGTTTGATTCAAATCAAACCACAGTTTATTGTTCTTTAATGATGAACTGCAAAAGTGAGTAAATCTCACTAACTCTGAACAGTTTATAATTTCATGTTGTATTTTTAGAACTGTTAAATATTAGCTGATTGACTGTGTGTTGGCTGTGTGTTGACTGTTTGATTGAACTGCTAGTCAGTTAGTGAATTTCTATATTGATTCTGTTTAACAGAATATGTCATACGGAACTGAAAGTGATGTTGATTTTATTGTGTAACATCTGTGGATGCAGGGAGACAGGTTGGAGGAATCCGACTGGATTCCTCAGCAGTTATTTTATTGTTTTTCATATATTTTGATATATGATGTGAATTATAACCTGTTGTTGATTGTGTGTATGGACGATATTGGACAACGTAATTTGATATGTCAAACACCATAACATACCGAGATTTGGAGAAAAGGGGAATTTGTCAAAGTGAATACTGAAAAGAGAATATTTATAAAATCAAAGGATCTTATAAAAGAGAATATTTATAAATAGAAATATTTATAAATGGAATATTTATAAATAGGAAATACGTTGAAGTGGAATTATAAATGAAGGGAAATCTTTATAAATGGAATATTTATAAAGTGAATTATTTATTGTTAAATAAATAAGATAAGATAATGAATTATTTATTTGTTAAATAAATAAGAGATATTAAATGATATTTATTTGTTGAATAAATAGAAGATTATAAAGGAGATATTTATTTGTTAAATAAATAGAATAAAATAAAGGAGATATTTATTTGTTAAATAAAAAGAATGAGATAAAAGGGTTATGTTTATTGGGATAATAAATAGGATATTAAATGAATTATTTATTTAGTAAATAAATAGGATACATTAAAGAGAATATTCATTTAGGAAATAAATAAGGTATTATAAAGGAAATAATTAGAGTAGAATAAATAAAGATATACAAGGAAATATTTGTAAACCAATTACAAATAGGATTGAAAAGGAAAAAGTGTAAAACCATAATCAAATAGATGATAAAGGAAAATTTTGTTTAGAAAACAAATAGATTATAAAGGAAATATTTATCTTGGGATAAATAGATATATATAAGTCTGAACTTATATATGAAGAAGTAAACAGATAAAAAGGAACAGATTGATTTATAAATGATATTTATAAATTAAGTTAAATATTTATCATTTGGATAAATAGAATATATACGTCAGGACTTATATAAAGAAGTAAGAATCGATTTCAACATCGATGGTTGAAACAGAATAAGGACAAAGAGTTAATCAGTTAAGGTTAACCAGTTAGAGTAAAACCACTAGGGTTAACCAGTTAGGTTAAACCGTAGAGTTAAATCAGTTAGAGTTAATCGATAGAGTTAAATAAAACTATAGTTATTCGAAAGGGTTATTCGAATTAGTTATTCGAATAGAGTTAAACACATAAGAGTTATCGAATTAGTTATTCAAAAGGAGTTATCGAATTAGTTTAATCGAAAGGAGTTATCGATTATATTTTAATCGAAAGGAGTTATCGAATTAGTTATTCGAAAGGAGTTATCGATTATAGTTTAAAAGAAAGGAGTTATTGAATTAGTTATTCGAAAGGAGTTATCGATTATGGTTTAAAAGAAAGGAGTTATCGAATTAGTTATTCGAAAGGAGTTATCGATTATAGTTTAATCGAAAGTAGTTATCGAATTAGTTATTCGAAAGGAGTTATCGATTATAGTTTAATCGAAAGGAGTCATCGAATTAGTTATTCGAAAGGAGTTAAGTAAGGAGTTAAGTAAAAAGAGTTGATCGATTAGGGTTTAATAAATAGAGTTAATCGAATTTAGTTTATTCGAAGAAAGGTTTTCGAATCTAGTTATTCGTAAGAGAGATTATCAAATATAGTTATTCGAAGGGAGGAGTTATCGAATAGAGATTTATTCGAACAAGAGTTACGTAAGGAAGTGTTAAAGAGTTAAAAGATGAACTTAACCTATTTCGAGATTTGAAATGCTGTTCAGTTAAGGTCTGAGAGGTAGTTATACCCCAACTTGATTGACTTCGTTTTTAATTTAGAAATGGTTAAGGTTCGAGAGTGAAAGTGGTTAAGGTTCGAGAGTGAAAGTGGTTAAGTGAATTTAGTAAATAAGTATAGTGGTTCGAGTTGTCGTCGCGATGTTGATTTAAACGTCTGTTTAAATCCAAGTAAAGAAGATTTGGAAATGTTTTCCCATTAGAATCAGAAACGTAATCAAATATTGAAATTGGAAATATGGATTAGAAATGGGAACGTTTTCCAGGGTTAACGTATATTTTCTAAACATAGAAAATAAGGAAATATGAATATATATGTACATATATATATATATATATGACTGATGATTTGATTGATAGAATTTCCATCTGGAAATAATAGCGTTGTTTGCACACGTATCTTTCTTTGATAGTTAACTCACAGACTATCAAAGTCTTGACCATTTTAACGTTGTTAATATGGAGAGACCGGTTGGATTATTATCCAAAGAACCACTCTGTATTGGCATAAGTGTTACGAATCATATATGCCAAAGAAAATTGAAGACAGAGTAAAGTGCAAGGGCTATTGTATAAATCTTAGATAAGAGTGCCTAAGATGGATATACTGAATAGTACCTTCGGCTCATCCTGTTCCTGGATGACTTGTATGGATGAATGTCTGACAGAGTATTTCCAGAAAGGTCACGTACATTGATTTCTTCAACCGTACCAAGAGTGGAAGCGGAGAAGGAAACTTCTTTTAGCGGACACGTAATGTATGGTTGTAGACGTCAAATTAGTGATTTATATGGATCTGACAATGTGGCATTCGAAGTGAAACTGATGTGATGATGAAGCGTAACCTCAAGCCTCATCAACCGGTAAATGACAGAAATCGGGCAGGCAGCATGGCTAAGTCCGCCGCTACGAAGTAGGGTGTATAATCACCTGATCTAGAGTTTCATTTATTTCAAAAAATCTATTGTTGATGCTGTCCCATTCATGAAACGGTTGCTGATCCCAACCGTTGGTGATATACATTCGATACACTCAAGCGAAATGAGTGGTCGGGTTGCAAGATGTTCTTGTTGAACCCAGTGTATTCCTCTCTAGAGGTACACTAGCGAGAGGTGGTTCCATACCTTGTCATAGTTGGAAATCCATTACCCAATACGTGCTTGCGGTTTTGATTGTATACTATTTATGTAGAAACGTGAGATGAAAGCGTTTCTGCTAGATGATTAATATAATTGTGGTTGATAGACATTACTATAATATCAAAAGGTTTTTGATATAAAGATATTTTGGATTCTCATAAGGGAAAAACCCGTTCCGTTATACGGCGTGGTCTTATGAGATATCGTTTACTTGTTCAACTGTTTTAAACTGTTTTACTCATACCAGTCCCATGACTGACCTGGAGTTTATTTTGTTTTGTTTTCCCTAAACTCTTGGGTGCCCAATTTTGTATGGGCAGTCAAGTAGTCGGGATTTACAGATACTTGGAGAGCTGGAGCAGGAGGCTTCAGGATCATATAGCTATTGTTTATTTCCGCTGTTTTGTAAGTGTTGTACTTTGATAATGATGTATATTCAAGTACAGATGTATATTTCAAGTTATGTTATATATATTATATGTTATTCGTTCCGCTGTGAGGTTCGTGTTACTCTGATGTTGTGTTCTTCTTCTTCTTCTTCTATTCTAAGTTTCTATCTTATCTTTCCTCACCCTCTAATTTCTTTCATTAATCATCCGGTATTTTTCGATGTTTGGTTAGTCATCATTGAGTTTATGGCGATAACCAAAGTCGACAAAAACCTGGGTCATTACAGTTGGTATCAGAGCATAAGGTTAAGTGAATTACCTTGGCTTTGTGGCGTGACTCGGTAGAGATAGGATTAGTAATACCCTAGATTGAGTTTGAGTGTATATATACAAGTGAACGTATTTGTTATTCAATATAAAAATTGTTTTATATTGTGGAGATTTATTGGTTGAGTTGTTTATGGGTTCTGGTCGATCAGTTGATCCACTGTATCGATAGGAGTTTATAAACACTTGAATACGATGAATCGTCATGGTATGTTTTGAAAAGAGGGTAAATGAAATAATTTACTCAAATTATATTTTTGATATAAAGGATTTATACTGGAATGATTATAATATATTGGATATATTGGTTGTGATTATAATCGAGTAAGATTATAAATTAAATGGTTATGTAAATAACCAATCAGAATTCATATAAGTGAAATACGTGAAATCATATGAGTTAAATCTGAAATTTAAACCAGAAATTGAATTAAAATTCTGGAAAATTGGATAAGTGTTTTGTAAATGGATTTGGATTAAAAATAAGGAAAATTTAAGATCTTGGGAGATTTTAAATTGTTTTACAAGCAGTGTGAATTATATTTTGAAATGAATTTCAAAGTGGAAATGTTTAGAAATGATTTTATAGTATTGAACTCACTTCAATCGCTGGAAAATAGATTCTGATGATGACAGCTGCATCATCAGTATTCATTTTTGAGTTGTAAGTGACGAATTACTACCAGAGATACTGTTTTGAATTTGTTTTGGGAAGACAAGTTGTGTTGAATTTCAAAAAGGAAATTTTGATTTTTGAAAAGAGTAAACTATTTAAAAAAACTCCCAGGGAAAGACTGTTTGAATTAAAAACAAATTTAATAGAAATTTGTGAAAGCAAATTTGAATTAAAGTAAAGCCAGTAAAGTGGTAACTGAGATTGAATTAGAATGATATCAAGAAAAATTGGATCGTGAGATTCAAATTTGAAGTGTAATGTGATAATCAAGTTAAGAGTTGGAAATTGAGAAGAAACTCGAGTTGAAATGATATTTGGCTCGGATATAAGCAAATGGGTGTGTTGTGGATAAAAGCAGATTGGAATTTGATTGGGAAGACCCTTGTATCCGCTGAATTGATAACATGTGGAAAAGATATAATGATATGCCGACAAAAAGGTACAAGTTTATATTTCTATTGGATATAAGATTTATGAGCCGAATTGGCAAGCCGCTTGGCTATTTGATTTTCTTTTCGGATGGAGATGGCCCAGAGAGGCGAGTGGTGGTTTGACCGATTGACCAGTACAAAGGAGGTGCTGGCGAAAATTTTCGAAGAGTTAAGGCGTTAGAAAATTTTTCAGGATTTTTGGAAATTTTCGTTGATAAGAATTAAATAAATTTTAATTGAAATTAAATTGGTTCAGTTGAAACTAAAGTTAAGAAGTGAACAAATATGTTCTAACCAGTCGATAGGGTCGTTCTCTACCTTAGCAATTTCGAGGACAAAATTATTTTAAGTGGGGAAGATTGTAATGACCCGCATTCGCAGAGGGTATTATAATTAATTTATTTAATTATATAAATAGTGATATAGTGAATTAAATGGTGGTTTAATTAAATAATGGTGAGTATTTAATTAAAATAATAATTTAAATAATATATTTAATTCTAGAATAATCAGAATTGGCTGAAAGGGCGATATGGTGTGAACTGGATCATCTGTGATATTTAATTCAGTTTAGAATTGAATTAGAATAATGAATATATTTAAATAACGACAGTTTGAACGTATAATTATATTATAATTAAAATCGAGCTTGAAATGGCGCTGTAGTTCGTAATTGGCGATTCGAACTTCAACTGAATGTACAGGATTCGTTTTAAGTCGGATTTCCGTGAAACAAGAAACGTGTGGAGCTGGTGGAATATATCTTTCTAGTGGAAGAGAAAAATCGGGATTTCATCGGGTAGATTTTGATTTACGTCCAAATCAAATTCTAGAAAAGTCGCTGTGGAATTCATTTATAATTTATAAAGGAATTATTTATATTTTTAAAAGGAATTTCAATATAAATCGAATATCGGGTTGACCCAGAAGTGAATATCGAGTTAGGAATTCATATAGGAATATTCTAGAGCTGTATGATATTCTGTGTGAATATATACGATAATATTTATTTATAAATATTTAATTTAATTATATTTAAATATATTTACATATTTAAATGGGTCATCCAGAGCTTTAAAAATAGTCACTTTTGCAAACGAAGTCGGAATTCGACGAAACCAGTTTTGTTGGGTTCGTAATGTCGAACTGTAGCTGCATGTCCAGTTTCGTGATTTTTGGGTATCGTATTTGATCGCAGGGATTTTTAAACACGAATTAAAAAAAGAATATACTGGGAATATTCCTTCTACAAAATATCTAGATATTTATTCACCCTATAAATACACTACCCTCCCTTCTAAACCGAAACCATCTTTAAAACCACAAACAGGCCGCCAAAAACTTTCTTCTTACAGTAAAAAAAATGTGGATCGTCAAAAATAAAAAAGAATTCGAATATAATTCTATAAATCCTGAGAACGATATTTCTCAGTTAGAAAAGGGGTTATCATCGTTTCTGTGTGGGTTTTTCTGAACTCGAGGGGTTCCAGCTTGCTACCAAAATGATGTCGTGTGGCTAGGGCTGAAGCACAGCGCCGACAGGGTGGAGTTTTTGCCAAATCGAGGTGATATTATAACTTGGGGTGGCAAGGCACACCCAACGGTGACGACGACGGGACACTCGGTGTATGGTGGACAGTTAAAGTCGGCTATAGTGGGGTACCAGGGGAGCGTCGAGTTTGATGGGTTTGGGACTGGAAGATGCAGTTTCTGATGGTAAACCAGATGGAGGTGTTTGCGGCCGAGATAGATGGTCGGAGTGACGTGAAGTGGTGGTCAACGGTGAGGTCAACATGTCGGGTTTGGGTATTTCAATTACTGGAGAGGTTCGGCTTTGAAAAGGGTTTGGGGAAGAAGTGTTTTACGGGTTGGTTCTTTTGTGTTAATGGGCCGATAAAGGAAGGGCGAGGCCCATTTAATATGTTTAAGTTTATTTTAAATAGCGTATCAACTTATGTAATGCATATCTAATTCATACATAAACGAAATCGAACAAAACAGGATCCGTCGAGATCGTATGGACGGACACTACCCAATGGGACTGACTGGGAGTGGATTGAAGCTCGTATGAATTTATGGCGGAATAAATGTTTTGATTCAAATCAAACCACAGTTTATCATTCTTTAACGATGAACTGCAAAAGTGAGTAAATCTCACTAACTCTGAACAGTTTATAATTTCATGTTGTATTTTTAGAACTGTTAAATATTGGTTGATTGACTGTGTGTTGACTGTTTGATTGAACTGCTAGTCAGTTAGTGAATTTCTATATTGATTCTGTTTAATAGAATATATCATATGGAACTGAAAGTGATGTTGATTTTATTGTGTAACATCTGTGGATGCAGGGAGACAGGTTGGAGGAATCCGACTGGATTCCTCAACAGTTATTTTATTGTTTTTCATATATTTTGATATATGATGTGAATTATAACCTGTTGTTGATTGTGTGTGTATGGACGATATTGGACATCATAATTTGGTATGTTAAACACCATAACACACCGGGATTTGGAGAAAAGGGGAATTTGTCAAAGTGAATACTGAAAAGAGAATATTTATAAAATCAGGGGACCTTATAAAAGAGAATATTTATAAATAGAATATTTATAAATAGAAATATTTATAAATGGAATATTTATAAATAGAAATATTTATAAATGGAATATTTATAAATAGGAAATACGTTTAAGTGGAATTATAAATGAAGGGAAATCTTTATAAATGGAATATTTATAAAGTGAATTATTTATTATTAAATAAATAAGATAAGATAATGGATTATTTATTTGTTAAATAAATAAGAGATATTAAATGATATATTTATTTGTTAAATAAATAGAAGATTATAAAGGAGATATTTATTTGTTAAATAAATAGAATAGAATAAAGGAGATATTTATTTGTTAAATAAATAGAATGAGATAAAATGGTTATGTTTATTGGGATAATAAATAGGATATTAAATGAATTATTTATTGGGTGCGTTTTTTACAGGTCCCTATTAAGTTTCAAAATATAAAAAAAAACCGGTGATAAAAAGTATATAAAATACATCCTTCTTTTTGAACATCCGCTCAAAAAATACCAGATGTACCCTTACAAACTTAAAAAAATATCCAAACACAGTACGGCAACATTTACTCAGTCAATCGTTCCATGTATCTCGCTGAAAACCCTAATCCCACAACAGCCTCCGTCCCCCTTCAACGATCTGCCATCGCCCTCGTCCCCCATCCCCTCCCCTCAACCTCCACCGCAACAGAAGCCGCGCCACTAACTACCGTCCACAAACCCTTCTCTTCGTCGTCCTTCCCCAATCCGACTGCCAGCAAGCCTCTACAGCCAAAAAGCTGCACACAACCGAGAAGTTAGCATCGCCGCCACCCCTGACTGGACTGCCTTCACGTCAGGCGCAGCCAGCTCCACCTCTCCACCACCCAGCGCCGCATATTTTGTCCATTAAAATTAGTCCAGTATTTTAATATTCATTATGTGATTTTTTCCAATTTCTTTTACTGAGAGGTTATATGTATACAAATATTTTTTATAGTTGCACGGATGTATGCAATTATGCTTACTACTTGTATCAACTTTGGTAGTATTTTGCATATATTCAAAAATGTTAAAAAAAATAGTGGTAGCTACTTATTGGTACAAACTTGTTTTTATTGATGGTAAATGTATGCAAGTATTCTCCATTGTTGCATGGAATTATGCACCTATTGTTGTTATGTGCATGCAAAGATTCAACTGTTCAGCTTGTCTGCACTGAATTACGTTGTTATTTTGTGCATTGAATTGAGTCCTTTTAGTTTTACATAGAATTATGAATTGATGCTTTCTTGTGTGGAGTTTTTCTAAATATTTTGCATACTTATATGCAATTTTTCAATATAATTCCTATTACAAATGCAAATGTTCATATCAGTACACATGTATGCATATATTAACTGATAAAAACATCAAAAAATATTTAGAAAACTGTGCAACTAATCATCAGGCACGTATATGAACAGAAATATCAGTATACATGTATGCATATATTAAAAAAAATTCCACACTTATACACAAATTTTCTGAATTCATCCAAACAAACGTACATCTGCATCTACTACAAGTATACAGACACGCATATGAACAGAACTACTGGTCTTTTGAAGAACAAGTTCTTTTGTTAAGAACCAGCTTATTGCACGCACCATTTGTTGAGATTTTGACTGCTGCTCAACTCGTAATAATGCTATGTCCTTTTCAACATCTACTACAAGTTCATCTTCCACCATAGGGCTCTGTAAAAATGAATATAAATCTATTACTAAAAGATTTCAATCAGTTATAAATACATGAACACTAGCGTGAAAGTATTCTGAACAAATGCACACAAGTGTGCAACTATTGTGAAAAGATGCTCAAAAATGTGCAAGTATTTTGAATAAGAACATACCATCATGTACAAACTGTTAATAACACAAATATTGTCAATATTTGCATACATGTATGCCAATATTCCTAAAATTGGCATACATGTATGCAAATACCCTAAAAATGTGTATCCTAATATTCCTAATATTGGCATACATGTATGCAAATACCCTAAAAATGTGTATATATGTATGCAACTGTTCTGATTTTTTCCGTAATATTAACCGCAGACACATTGAAACAAATAAAAAACATCAGAATATACACTAGCGTGAAAGTATTCTGAACAAATGCCCACAAATGTGCAACTATTATGAAAAGATGCTCAAAACTGTGCAAGTATTTTGAATAAGAACATACCATCATGTACAAACTGTTAATAATACAAATATTGTCAATATTTGCATACATGTATGCCAATATTCCTAAAATTGGCATACATGTATGCAAATACCCTAAAAATGTGTATCCCAATATTCCTAATATTGGCATACATGTATGCAAATACCCTAAAAATATGTATATATGTATGCAACTGTTCTGATTTTTTCCGAAATATTAACCGCAGACACATTGAAACAAATAAAAAACATCAGAATATACACTAGCGTGAAAGTAATCTGAACAAATGCCCACAAGTGTGCAACTATTATGAAATGATGCTCAAAACTGTGCAAGTATTTTGAATAAGAACATACCATCATGTACAAACTGTTAATAATATAAATATTGTCAATATTTGCATACATGTATGCCAATATTCCTAAAATTGGTATACATGTATGCAAATACCCTAAAAATGTGTATCCCAATATTCCTAATATTGGCATACATGTATGCAAATACCTTAAAAATGTGTATATATGTCTGCAACTGTTCTGATTTTTTTCGTAATATTAACAGCAGACACATTGAAACAAATAAAAAACATCAGAATAAACAAGCAATAAAATATCCAAAAAAAATGATATCCGAATATAAATGACATTATTAAACTGCAAAATTTACCTGTAACAACAAGCATCCACCGTATAAACCAAGGATCGATCTGGTAAAAGTAATCAATCAACAAAAGATTGAAAAAAAAATGATATCCAAATAGAAACATAATTATTAACTCGTGAACATAATTATTAAAAAGTAAAATTCACCTTTAAGAGCAATAATCCACTGTATAATTCAAGAATCGATCTATTTTAATCGGCTGTTTAAAATTCTGTGTAAAAAGAATGATCGATAGTGAAATTTCTGACATCCAAACCAGGAGACCCAAAACCCACACCGTCGCTCCAGCACCAGGATCCGCCACCGCGCCGTTACCGACTGGCGCACCCCCACCTCCAGCAATAAGCGACGACCACTAGCGAGCAGGAACCCTTCAGCCGACGCCCCATTTTCAATTTTGATATCCAAAACCCTAAAATGTTGACAGCGCCGCCATGGACAAAAAAATTAGGATTGACAAAAGTGGAAATAAAATGTTAATTACGTACAAAAAATATCTGGCCTAGTTAATTACGGCGTGAAAAATGAAAAGGGGCAGTTCTGGAAACATAAGCACCGATATTTAAAATTAGGGATGAAATTTGTATGTTTTGTAACAGGAGGATGTCAGCCTAATTAACTTTAGTTTTAAGGATGTGAGCCTAATTTTCACTTATTTATTTAGTAAATAAATAGGATACATTAAAGAGATTATTCATTTAGGAAATAAATAAGGTATTATAAAGGAAATAATTAGAGTAGAATAAATAAAGATATCTAAGGAAATATTTGTTAACCAAATACAAATAGGATTGAAAAGGAAATAGTGTAAAACCATAATCAAATGGATGATAAAAGAAAAATTTGTTTAGAAAACAAATCGATTATAAAGGAAATATTTATCTTGGGATAAATAGATATATATATATATAAGTCTGAACTTATATATGAAGAAGTAAACAGATAAAAAGGAACAGATTAATTTATAAATGATATTTATAAATTAAGTTAAATATTTATCATTTGGATAAATATAATATATAAGTCAGGACTTATATAAAGAAGTAAGAATCGATTTCAACATCGATGGTTGAAACTGAATAAGGACAAAGAGTTAATCAGTTAAGGTTAACCAGTTAGAGTAAAACCACTAGGGTTAACCAGTTAGGTTAAACCGTAGACTTAAATCAGTTAGAGTTAATCAATAGAGTTAAATCGAACTACAGTTATTCAAAAGGGTTATTCGAATTAGTTATTCGAATAGAGTTAAACACATAAGAGTTATTGAATTAGTTATTCGAAAGGAGTTATCGAATTTGTTTAATCGAAAGAAGTTATCGATTATAGTTTAATCGAAAGGAGTTATCGAATTAGTTATTCGTAAAGAGTTATCGATTATAGTTTAAAAGAAAGGAGTTATCGAATTAGTTATTCGAAAGGAGTTATCGATTATAGTTTAAAAGAAAGGAGTTATCGAATTAGTTATTCGAAAGGAGTTATCGATTATAGTTTAATCGAAAGGAGTTATCGATTATAGTTTAATCGAAAGGAGTTATCTAATTAGTTATTCGAAAGGAGTTATCGATTATAGTTTAATCGAAAGGAGTCATCGAATTAGTTATTCGAAAGGAGTTAAGTAAGGAGTTAAGTAAAAAGAGTTAATCGATTAGGGTTAAATAAATAGAGTTAATCGAATTTAGTTTATTCGAAGAAAGGTTTTCGAATCTAGTTATTCGTAAGAGAGATTATCAAATATAGTTATTCGAAGGGAGGAGTTATCGAATAGAGATTTATTCGAACGAGAGATACGTAAGGAAGTGTTAAAGAGTTAAAAGATGAACTTAACCTATTTCGAGATTTGAAATGTTGTTCAGTTACGGTCTGAGAGGTTGTTATACCCCAACTTGAATGACTTCGTTTTTAATTTAGAAATGGTTAAGGTTCGAGAGTGAAAGTGGTTAAGTGAATTTAGTAAATAAGTATAGTGGTTCGAGTTGTCGTCGCGATGTTGATTTAAACATCTGTTTAAATCCAAGTAAAGAAGATTTGGAAATGTTTTCCGCTTAGAATCAGAAACGTAATCAAATTTTGAAATTGGAAATATGGATTAGAAATGGGAACGTTTTCCAGGGTTAACGTATATTTTCTAAACATAGAAAATAAGGAAATATGAATATATATGTAGATATATATATAACTGATGATTTGATTGATAGAATTTCCATCTGAAAATAATATCGTTGTTTGCACACGTATCTTTCTTTGATAGTTAACTCACAGGCTATCAAAGTTTTGACCATTTTGACGTTGTTAATATGGAGGGACCAGTTGGATTATTATCCAAAGAGCCACTCTGTATTGGCATAAGCATTGCGAATCATATATGCCAAAGAAAATTGAAGACAGAGTAAAGTGCAAGGGCTATTGTATAAATCTTAGATAAGAGAGCCTAAGATGGATATACTGAATAGTACCTTCGGTTCATCCTGTTCTTGGATGACTTGTATGGATGAATGTCTGACAGAGTATTTTCAGAAAGGTCACGTACATTGATTTCTTCAACCGTACCAAGAGTGGAAGCGGAGAAGGAAACTTCTTTAGCTAACACGTAATGTACTCTTGTAGACGTCAATTAGTGATTTTCGATGGATCTGACAATGTGGCATTCGAAGTGAATCTGATGTGATGATGAAGCATAACCTCAAGCCTCATCAACCGATAAATGACAGAAATCGGGCAGGTAGCATGTAACACCCCACATCCGTTAAGGTCACTCACAAAGGGAATGTCTTAACTTCAATGGAGCATTATGGGTACTTGAACAGAAATATTACAAGACAGACATATATAAAACAGAGGAAGGTAAAGTAGAAGTACTTCAAATCATTTATTAAATAGAATTGTTTACAATAAAAGCACATCAACTTCCAATACCCAAATACATAGCTAAAATATCTGTCTTGCTCAAAAATAAAGAAGCATAAAAACAAACTGTAGTATTCCCCAATAAAGCAAAGCAAGCCATAGCCAAGAGAAATCCAAGCCATACATGAAAGAGCCTTGGAGCTTGGTAAAAGCCGAACTAAGCTGTATTCCCAACCTGCGAACCGGGGGGGGCGGGACGGAAGAAAAAGGGGCAAAACAAAACGGGTCAGTCATAAAGACTGAGTAAGTCCTAGTGACTTTCAGCATAAAAATAGGTAAAGATAACATGGCATGAATAAACTGAAAGTAAGCATAAGCATGATGACAAGGTAGGCAAGATAAACTATGCTAACAAGATAAACTAAGGAAACAAGATAAACTTCGGGCACGATGAATCAAGTATAACATCCCATAATTTGTAATGACCCGCATTCTACGCATCGGGGGATCGTAGAATATTTATTTCTTTCCCGTATGAAGTCGTATGGTCATGTAACTTTGGGAAACATCCATTAGAGTCATTTCCAATGTTCATGATTTTTGTCGATTTTTAAATGACCATTTTGCCCCTAGTTGGCACTGTTTTGGCCATAACTTTTGATTGGAAAGGAATTTTGACCTGAAACCACTTCCATTTGATTCGTTTGATGGCTTACCATTCCGTAGAGTGGTCATTATAGCCAAACGGACTTACCGTTTGGGAGATAAGGCTGAAACAAGGTTTGGAGGGTGAAAAACTGCTTAACCGGGCCAAATCGGGTGATTAGTGAGTAGGCCCATAACCCATTTCGGGATTAGGGTTATGGGAGGGCTGAAATGAGATGGAAAATCATTCCATTTCAGTTTTCTAGCCTCCACTTATCACCAAGGAACCCTAAAAATGGCCTCCAACGTCTAAATCACCTCCAAATTATCTTTTGGTCAAGGATTAAGCTTAGCAACCCCTAATCAAGGAAGATCTTCACCAAAGCAACATAGGAGCTGCTGTTTGGCATTGAGATTCACATCAAATCAGAGAATTATTTCAGATCTTAGTTTATTTCGTGACTAAGGTGAGTGATTTGCATAGTTTTGCACTAATTATGGCTAATTAGGGGTGATTAGTGTTAATTAGCGAATTTAAGCATGATAAAATTCTGGAAAAATGTTTATAAAATTCGGAATGATGTTTTAGACCTATGATATGAATTTGAGTTAATTTGGTTAAGTTTTGATAATCCTATCATTAGTTTCACCTAAATATGCTTAAGGGAAATATGGGATTTTGGGTATGTTTGATCCCTTTTTACTTATCATATTGATGTTTTGATGTTTGTGGTTGATTATGCATGTCGCTATGACTGTATGAAATGCTTTGTGATTGGTTAGAATAGTTGGAATGGTCGAAAACGCCGTCGAGGGGCGTAAACAGTCTTTGACGGCCGAAAATTTCGCTCGATCCGAATCAGTCGTTAAACCGATCTAGACCGTTCGAAACCCCTGATCGTTTGAGAACAGGACAAATCAGAACACAAACAGAAGAACATTTCATTGCTATTACAACAATTCCATCAGATACAAGAATATACAGAGTATAATGAATAAATTACATTCGATAAATATCAGAGATTACAATAAATTACATAGCAGCGGAAAATAATACAAAGCACAACTGAAGGTGATATACGGATACAGAGCTTTCCGGATATCATTCCAGCTGTAAACCAGGACCCTGTGAATTTAAATCTGCAAAACCAAAACTACTAGCTGCCCGTTTGGAAAATAGGGGCACCCAGAGTTTAGGTTAAAACACTAAACTCCAGGTCAGTCATGTGACTGGTGTGAGAACTAAAACAGTTATTTAAACTCTACTTTAAAAGAGAGTAATTCAAGGGACCACGCCGTATAACACGGAACGGGTTTCCTCCCAAGAATACCAGTGCATATCAATAAACAACGCAATGCTTTTTCGAAAAATGAAGCTATTATAAGACCCAGGTCCCATCACACAATGCAACGCAAGCCGGAGGATAGGGTTTTCCCTTATAATAGCCAAACATGCTTGGTACGTTTAAAAAAAATCATTTGATACTATAATAAGTGTAGTGTCAAAACAATTTCAATCATAAATATAAATCATAGACGGCATGGGTACCATATATCATGTCGCCATACTAGTTCTACAATTAAAACCGCAATACACGTATTGGAAATTGGATTTCCGTCATGAGTCGAGGCAAGGGGCAAGCTCCTCTCCGCGTTCGAGACACTCTAGCAAATGTCCCAGGGCTACGCACTCTGGGCAACCCCTGGATCTTCAGGGCCGATCCTCACTTACGTTAGAGGATTATTTATTCCTGAACACACGTTTTCCAGTCCTTACAGACCTATAATCGAGGTGCCTCATTCCAACAACCACAAAGGTGAAAAGTATATAAATGTCAGGGCTGGTAAGTCACTGACACCACCAAAGCTAGAAAGAAACGTCGTGCTCTCCCTGCAGTCCGTATCCCGTTTTTGACTCATACCGAGGTGTGAGGCTCGCGAATTCACGTTATACACAAAGCTGCCACGTAGGCTGTGCTTTGATCATCAACCACAAGACTTTGCTTTTCAACAGAAGCCTTGATCATTGCATCTTAGCATGCCACACAGGCAATTCATGCCATGTGATTGATATCTATCGATATATAACCTCTAAGCTCGTACGTCTCAGAGAAGGGCGTTAAGCAAGAGAATAAATTCTCCGCCGCCAAACAGATATATATTTAACAGAAATCAATCAACACAGAATAAAATCCAATGTCAGACACACAATCCATTTACAAGTCCGTTCTGGGTCTGAACGAAACCGGAGGCACTTTCCTCGCATATCCATCGATCTCCAAGTACGTCTGGACGACCACCAACTATTTCCATCCTCTTGGGTGTACAGCCCAATCAGGATCGTCAGTAATTATCCAAACGATGTGAAGACTTCCGGTCTTCGACCACCGTCTTCATCTTCGACATATCGTCGAATCGGTTATTCAGAATGGGTATAAACCCGGTCTTTCCGAACAACCCGCGTATATTGAAAACAAATATTACACAAACACAACATACGCCTCCTTCCAATTCAGAATATTCTTTTATTCACCAAATCACATTCTTAGGGAAAGGTTCCCATTAATTTTATCCAAGATAAATTCTTTGAAATTTATCCTTTAATCTTCCTTTGGATGACATTTCAAACCAAATTATGGTTTTCTAAACTAGTCGAGATTAGCGAACCACAACGAAGTAATTATTTATTTTATTTCCCAATCCCAACCTATTCATCTCATGAAGCAAAACTGGCGATACTCCATATCTAACACCACGGTGTTATCGGTAAAATTAATTACCATTTCATGTTCAAATCTAATTAAAGATTTAACTATCGCTTTGGAGCAAAACTGGTGATACTCCATTCTCGCTCATTTGCCAAATTTGATAATTTAAATTATCAATCCACATTTCAATTTAATTGAAGATTCATTAAAACTCCTTTTACAGGGTTAAAGAACTAATGTCATTTAAAACACAGTTCACGACAAACCCAAATCACATTAATTTTATTATCGGGTTAAAGAACTGGTGTTATTTAAAACACTGCTCACGATAAACCCACAAATCAATTCTATTTCAAATTCATTTCAAATCCAATTTATTTATTTAAAAATAAATGGGTCTTAATTTTAGTTCAAAACTAGTTCATTTTGATAAAATATATTTTTATCTTTTCAAATATGGAGTTTTTCACCCCAATTTTTCCCAAATCATTTCTTATGATTTTACACAAATTATTGGTATTTTTAATAATTTTATCAAGGCCCGTACAGTCGATTTCCATCAATGGCCATCGAACTGCACTTACAGCGACCTTTTTCAAATTTGATTTGGACGTATCTCCAAATCCAACAGTTAGATTTCAAATTTCTAATACTCGATAGAAATCTCTTTTCGATACGAACCCAACGGTTCCGGTTTTAGGAGAATCCGACGGTCGGATCTCCCGTAATGTCCGTTTGAAATAAATGGTCGAAATTCACGAACTGCCGCGGCGCGGCGCGTTCTATTCAGGCCATTATATTATATATATAATATATATTATATATATAATATATATTTCGTCTATTTCTATTTAAAACGAATTTTATAAATCGTTTTAATTTCGTTTCAAAAACAATTTCAACTTCCATTTCATTTCAAATCAAAATTGAATTCTTCCTTATAAATTCGTTTTAAAATTCATTTATATTCAATTCAATTTGAATTCATTTCAATTTGTTTCCAATTCAATTCGAATTCATTTTCAATTCAATTCGAATTGGTTTTATATTCAATTCAATTCAAATTCGTTATCTATTCAATTAAAATCAAATTCGTTTTCCATTCAATTCGAAATCATTATTTATTCAATTCATTTCGAAATCGTTTTATATTCAATTCATTTCGAAATCGTTTTATATTCAATTCATTTCGAAATCGTTTTATATTCAATTCATTTCAAAATCGTTTTATATTCAATTCATTTCGAAATCGTTTTGTATTCAATTCATTTCGAAATCGTTTTATATTCAATTCATTTCGAATTCGTTATATATTCAATTCATTTCGAAATCGCTTTATATTCAATTATTCTGTTCAACAAATGAATATTTATTTTTGTCAACACACGACTAGTCTCAACGAATGAGTACTGTCCACGTGTGACTATTTTTGTTAAATTATTTCGTTCAACACATGACTAATCTCAACAGATGAGTACAGTCAACACATGAACCTTTATTTTATAGTGATAAAGATATAAATTTTATTGTTAAAATATTTCGTTCAACACATGACTAATCTCAACGGATGAGTACAGTCAACACATGAACCTTTATTTTATAATATTCTTTATCTTCTAAATTGGAATGAGGCCCAATCAATCACCATATAATATTAATTATATGGATTTTCATACATCACACGTACATAATAGCATTGAAAAATAATCAACCATCAACCAAAGTGCACTACATTGTATAAGCATCAAATATAGATATCTAACGCTTATAACAGCCTGTCAATCAATCGATCGACATATTTAATCAATCAGGATGAGTGAACTTCAAATTTCATCCCAACACCCGTGTGGGGTTTCAAACAATCAAACACAGGCTTTATTTGTGCAGTTGGGCGATGTGTAAAATTTATCGACCCAATTAATGTCCTTCAAATAGGTGTACATAAACAAACCGTCCGGTTTGTAAATGAATATTTTATTTTATTCACATCACGTTAAAAATTATATTTTTAACGATAAAATATTTTATTTTAACATATGAATATTATGTTCAGTTCATTCTTTAAATAAAATGATATTTTTATTTTTCTAACTTGTTTTAGAAAATTTTGGCGGTATAACGGCACGATACTAGAAACGGGACGAGGCCTAGCCTTATCCCCGGTCTAGTGAAGGCCCACGCCATTCACACATCAATCAAATTAATTTCTTTTCACCAAACAATTCAATTCAAACCAAATAGTCTAACTAATTTTGCAACCAAACAATTTAACAAACAAGCCATCCATGGTCTGTGGATGATGGGTGTCGGGTGCTACTAAACACCGTCTGCATCCTAGTATATATATAACTAGAAAAAGAAATTGAAGAGTGAGAAATTCTCACAGATAGCTATCCAATCATCTTGACTCTTCTTTGATAGAAATCTTCGTCGTTATCGCATTTTTGTCATCTTCGTTGCTGTAGCCACTACATATGCAAAAATCGAATTTTTTTACTTCGTTATTCAATATATAAAAATCGAATTTTTACTATGTTATTCAATATATAAAAATCGAATTTTTACTATGTTATTCAATATATAAAAATCGAATTTTTACTATGCTATTCAATATATAAAAATCGAATTTTTACTATGCTATTCAATATATAAAAATCGAATTTTTACTATGCTATTCAATATATAAAAATCGAATTTTTACTATGCTATTCAACATATAAAAATCCTATTTTTACTACGATGTTATATAGATAAAAATTCTATTTTTATCCCGCTATTCTTCATATAAAGATTTCGCCTTTTCTAAAATATAGATGTCGCCTTTTCAAAAATTTCATTATAAAAATCACATTTTTATCCTTCTACAATATGAAAGATTATATATTTAATACTTTAAAAATATAAAAATCATATTTTTAATTCTTTAAAAATATAAAGATCATATTTTTATTACTTCTTTATACAATAAAAATCACATTTTCATGCCGCTACTTTATATATAGAGATTATATTTTTATACCGTTTCTTTTAAAACAAAGAATATATTTTTATACCGTTTCTTTTAAAACAAAGAATGTATTTTTAACTTTTAAAACCTTTCTATTTTAATAAAAATTCAATCTTGTCTATTCTTAAAAATTCGATCTTTGTTTGCTAATTTCACATGTAAAAAACATATTTTTACCGTTGTCTTATTTAAAAATAAAACCTTTTGCTACTTAAAAATCAAACCTTTTGCGGATAAAAAGAAAGCCTTATATGAATAGGAATCAAAGCATTATATATTAAATCGGATTTTATTTGAAGATTATATATAATAAAAACTGAAATAAATTAAATAATTAACAAATCAGAAAACTTACAACAGCCGGGGGAGTGGGAAAATCGAACTGGAGAGAGCCTCGTCGGAGCAGTGGGCTGGCGCGGGTCTCCTGAGGCGTCGCAGTCAGGTGGGAGGTCGAGGTGGGGAGGGTCGCGGCCTACGGTGGCCGGAGGGGGTAGCTCGAGCTCCTCTGGTGATGGCAGGCGCTACGGTGCAGAGGGGGAGGGGTTCGAGAGGAGGTTGGCGCCCTCCTTTAAGGCGGCGGCGGCACCATCGGAGGAGCGGCGGCTCCTCCGCCTCTTTTCCTCCTTTTTTTTCTTTTTTAGCTGATGAATCGAAAATGAAGGGAAAGGGAGGGCCAGAGCGGGTTAAAGGGGGAGAAGGGTTGACCCTTTTTTGTATTATTTAATTTTAATTTTTATTCACATAAAGTAACTATTTCTATCGACCTCGAAACAAGGCCCACCGCCTGTCATCCATAGCGTTTTACCCCCATTCCGAACACAATGGGATATGTATCGTAGGCTGATTCGTTCGCTTTGATCAGTTTCCGTTGAATTTACATTTAAATCACTATATTGAATTTTAAACGTACATTTCAAATTACCGGGGTCACATACTAACTTTAAAAATTCCAGAAAAATATTTTCTAGCTTCGTATTGACGATACGGTCCTAACAAAACTAGTTTCGTCGAATTCTGAGACCGTTTGAAAAATGGCCAATTCCCAGTCGATTAAAATCAACTGAAACTGGTCAAACACGTTTTCCTTTGCCACGCTCACATATTGATTCGAAAAATTATGAAATTTGGAATCTAGCAATAATTTGACACTGCGGATCCAACAAAAGTGATTTCGTCGAAATCCGAGGTCGTTTGCAAAATTCCCATTTTTAAGGGCTTGAATTCCATAGCGACTATTCAGAATTTTCAACTGGACATAACTTTTGATTCCCGCTATGAAATTTCGATTTTTCGGATTCGTTGGAAAGATATTGTCAATTAGATTCTAATGTTTTTGGTTTCACTAAAATCCGGATTGTTTTGCACCCGGTACATTCAATTGAAGTTTGAAATCGAATTATTGAACTACCGCGCCATTTTCAATTCCTTTTATAATTATATATAAATATTCATATTCTAACGACGACGTATATAATATATACGTTCTAATTATATTGAAAATAAATTTCTCGTCGATTTTATTTAAAATAATCTATTTTAAATATTCAAAATTCGCTAAAATTGCCAAAATAAAAATTTTAAACTGGCCCAGATTTTCCGGGTTATTACAATCTCCCCCACTTAAAACTTTTCGTCCCCGAAAAGGAACAAAGTCGAAAGTGGTTTGATTAATCAACACTACGTTCGATCTGGCTTCCATTCTCCAACTTTTCAGTTTCTGAGAATTTTCAAATTTTCAAAAAATTTGGCTAACACCCTAAATTTTCGAAAAAAATCGCCATAACCTCCCCTGCACCGGGAGCCACGGGAAAATCCCGAAATTGCCATATAGGCCTTCTGATCTCAAAAAGAAAAAGAAAAGGCCAAGCGGCTAGCCAATAGGCTCATAAAATCATCATCACCCAAACAAAACAATAAATTATAGTAAACATGTACCTATTTGTCGGGCAAACAAATTTTATTCTCTGCTCTAGCCTCCTTGCTATGACCTGTTCAATGTAAGTATATGCATATGCAAGCAAATGCGACCAATTTTCAATACAATTCAATATTCGGTGCAATTAGGCTAAATGGTTCAAAATTATCAAACAAATAAACAAACAACACAAACATCAATCAATTAGTGGATTAGAGTTTCAAATTCATAAATTTAATATATATACAAAAAGTCATGTTTTTGAAGCCAATTCACAACAATATGTTCTAGCTATATTAGTTTTGGTTCTCACACCAGTCTGATGGAAATATATAGATATCACACCTTCGAAACACGAATATAAATATTGATGATGCCATGGTCATTATCAACATCATCTCCGGGCGACTAGAGCGTGATTCTATATCTATCTAATATATTAAAACTTCGAATATACGTTCATGACGCGTATATGCAAAACCCTTATATACAAGATTGTCCATATCAATATAAATAAAATATTCAAATACGTATAAAGCAATTTAAATTTTCAAACAAAATTGTTTTCATTTGAAAAATATACTCTTCACACTCGTTCTAGGATACTACTGATCCCGTCTCTAACGAGTCATTCTAATTGGATATTACTAATCCAATATCTGATGAATTCTTTCGTATGGTTCTAATGTGCCTTGTTCTCGAGCTCTGTAAACCAAAGCTCTGATACCAAATGTGACGACAAGGAATTTCGCTCGATCCGAATCAGTCGTTAAACCGATCTAGACCATTTGAAACCCCTGATCGTTTGAGAACAGGACAAATCAGAACATAAACAGAAGAACATTTCATTGCTATTACAACAATTCCATCAGATAGAAGAATATACAGAGTATAATGAATAAATTACATTCGATAAATATCAGAGATTACAATAAATTACATAGCAGCGGAAAATAATACAAAGCACAACTGAAGGTGATATACGGATACAGAGCTTTCCGGATATCATTCCAGCTGTAAACCAGGACCCTATGAATATAAATCTGCAAAACCAAAACTACTAGCTGCCCGTGTGGAAAATAGGGGCACCCAGAGTTTAGGTTAAAACAATAAACTCCAGGTCAGTCATGTGACTGGTGTGAGAACTAAAACAGTTATTTAAACTCTACTTTAAAAGAGAGTAATTCAAGGGACCACGCCGTATAACACGGAACGGGTTTCCTCCCAAGAATACCAGTGCATATCAATAAACAACGCAATGCTTTTTCGAAAAATGAAGCTATTATAAGACCCAGGTCCCATCACACAATGCAACGCAAGCCGGAGGATAGGGTTTTTCCTTATAATAGCCAAACATGCTTGGTACGTTTAAAACAAATCATTTGATACTATAATAAGTGTATAGTGTCAAAACAATTTCAATTATAAATATAAATCATAGACGGCATGGGTACCATATATCATGTCGCCATACTAGTTCTACAATTAAAACCACAATACACGTATTGGAAATTGGATTTCCGTCATGAGTCGAGGCAAGGGGCAAGCTCCTCTCCGCGTTCGAGACACTCTAGCAAATGTCCCAGGGCTACGCACTCTGGGCAACCCCTGGATCTTCAGGGTCGGTCCTCACTTACGTTAGAGGATTATTTATTCCTGAACACACGTTTCCCAGTCCTTACAGACCTATAATCGAGGCGCCTCATTCCAACAACCACAAAGGTGAAAAGTATATAAATGTCAGGGCTGGTAAGTCACTGACACCACCAAAGCTAGAAAGAAACGTCGTGCTCTCCCTGCAGTCTGTATCTCGTTTTTGACTCATACCGAGGTGTGAGGCTCGCGAATTCACGTTATACACAAAGCTGCCACGTAGGTTGTGCTTTGATCATCAACCACAAGACTTTGCTTTTCAACAGAAGCCTTGATCATTGCATCTTAGCATGCCACACGGGCAATTCATGCCATGCGATTGATATCTATCGATATATAACCTCTAAGCTCGTACGTCTCAGAGAAGGGCGTTAAGCAAGAGAATAAATTCTCCGCCGCCAAACAGATATATATTTAACAGAAATCAATCAACACAGAATAAAATCCAATGTCAGACACACAATCCATTTACAAGTCCGTTCTGGGTCTGAACGAAACCGGAGGCACTTTCCTCGCATATCCATCGATCTCCAAGTACGTCTGGACGACCACCAACTATTTCCATCCTCTTGGGTGTACAGCCCAATCAGGATCGTCAGTAATTATCCAAACGATGTGAAGACTTCCGGTCTTCGACCACCGTCTTCATCTTCGACATATCGTCGAATCGGTTATTCAGAATGGGTATAAACCCGGTCTTTCCGAACAACCCGCGTATATTGAAAACAAATATTACATAAACACAACATACGCCTCCTTCCAATTCAGAATATTCTTTTATTCACCAAATCACATTCTTAGGGAAAGGTTCCCATTAATTTTATCCAAGATAAATTCTTTGAAATTTATCCTTTAATCTTCCTTTGGATGACATTTCAAACCAAATTATGGTTTTCTAAACTAGTCGAGATTAGCGAACCACAACGAAGTAATTATTTATTTTATTTCCCAATCCCAACCTATTCATCCCATGAAGCAAAACTGGCGATACTCCATATCTAACACCACGGTGTTATCAGTAAAATTAATTACCATTTCACGTTCAAATCTAATTAAAGATTTAACTATCGCTTTGGAGCAAAACTGGTGATACTCCATTCTCGCTCATTTGCCAAATTTGATAATTTAAATTATCAATCCACATTTCAATTTAATTGAAGATTCATTAAAACTCCTTTTACAGGGTTAAAGAACTAATGTCATTTAAAACACAGTTCACGACAAACCCAAATCACATTATTTTTATTATCAGGTTAAAGAACTGGTGTTATTTAAAACACTGCTCATGATAAACCCACAAATCAATTCTATTTCAAACTCATTTCAAATCCAATTTATTTATTTAAAAATAAATGGGTTTTAATTTTAGTTCAAAACTAGTTCATTTTGATAAAAATATATTTTAATCTTTTCAAATATGGAGTTTTTCACCCCAATTTTTCCCAAATCATTTCTTATGATTTTACACAAATTATTGGTATTTTTAATAATTTTATCAAGCCCCGTACAGTCGATTTCCATCAAAGGCCATCGAACTGCACTTACAACGACCTTTTTCAAATTTGATTTGGACGTATCTCCAAATCCAACCGTTAGATTTCAAATTTCTAATATTCGTTAGAAAGCTCTTTTCGATACGAACCCAACGGTTCCGGTTTTAGGAGAATCCGACGGTCGGATCTCCCGTAATGTCCGTTTGAAATAAATGGTCGAAATTCACGAACTGCCGCGGCGCGGCGCGTTCCATTCAGGCCATTATATTATATATATATATATATATATATATATAATATATTTCGTCTATTTCTATTTAAAACGAATTTTATAAATCGTTTTAATTTCGTTTCAAAAACAATTTCAACTTCCATTTCATTTCAAATCAAAATTGAATTCTTCCTTATAAATTCGTTTTAAAATTCATTTCTATTCAATGCAATTTGAATTCATTTCAATTTGTTTCCAATTCAATTCGAATTCGTTTTCAATTCAATTCGAATTGGTTTTATATTCAATTCAATTCAAATTCGTTATCTATTCAATTAAAATCAAATTCGTTTTCCATTCATTTCGAATTCATTATATATTCAATTCATTTCGAAATCGTTTTATATTCAGTTCATTTCAAAATCGTTTTATATTCAATTCATTTCGAAATCATTTTATATTCAATTCATTTCGAAATCGTTTAATATTCAATTCATTTCGAAATCGTTTTATATTCAATTCATTTCGAAATCGTTTTATATTCAATTCATTTCGAATTCGTTATATATTCAATTCATTTCGAAATCGCTTTATATTCAATCATTCTGTTCAACAAATGAATATTTATTTTTGTCAACACACGACTAATCTCAACGAATGAGTACTGTCCACGTGTGACTATTTTTGTTAAATTGTTTCGTTCAACACATGGCTAATCTCAACGGATGAGTACAGTCAACACATGGACCTTTATTTTATAGTGATAAAGATATAAATTTCATTGTTAAAATATTTCGTTCAACACATGACTAATCTCAACGGATGAGTACAGTCAACACATGAACCTCTATTTTATAATATTCTTTATCTTCTAAATTGGAATGAGGCCCAATCAATCACCATATAATATTAATTATATGGATTTTCATACATCACACGTATATAATAGCATTGAAAAATAATCAACCATCAACCAAAGTGCACTACACTGTATAAGCATCAAATATAGATATCTAACGCTTATAACAGCCTGTCAATCAATCGATCGACATATTTAATCAATCAGGATGAGTGAACTTCAAATTTCATCCCAACACCCGTGTGGGGTTTCAAACAATCAAACACAGATTTTATTTGTGCAGTTGGGCGATGTGTAAAATTTATCGACCCAATCAACGTCCTTCAAATAGGTGTACATAAACAAACCGTTCGGTTTGTAAATGAATATTTTATTCACATCACGTTAAAAATTATATTTTTAACGATAAAATATTTTATTTTAACATATGAATATTCTGTTCAGTTCATTCTTTAAATAAAATGATATTTTTACTTTTCTAACTTGTTTTAGAAAATTTCGGCGGCATAACGGCACGATACTAGAAACGGGATGAGGCCTAGCCTTATCCGCGGTCTAGTGAAGGCCCACGCCATTCACACATCAATCAAATCAATTTCTTTTCACTAAACAATTCAATTCAAACCAAATAATCTAACTAATTTTGCAACCAAACAATTTAACAAACAAGTCATCCATGGTCTGTGGATGACGGGTGTTGGGTGCTACCAAACACCGTCTGCATCCTAGTATATATATAACTAGAAAAAGAAATTAAAGAGTGAGAAATTCTCACAGATAGCTATCCAATCATCTTGACTCTTCTTTGATAAAAATCTTCGTCGTTATCGCATTTTTGTCATCTTCGTTGCTGTAGCCACTACATATGCAAATATCGAATTTTTTTACTTCGTTATTCAATATATAAAAATCGAATTTTTACTATGTTATTCAATATATAAAAATCGAATTTTTACTATGTTATTCAATATATAAAAATCGAATTTTTACTATGCTATTCAATATATAAAAATCGAATTTTTACTATACTATTCAATATATAAAAATCGAATTTTTACTACGATGTTATATAGAAAAAATTCTATTTTTATCCCGCTATTCTTCATATAAAGATTTCGCCTTTTCTAAAATATAGATGTCGCCTTTTCAAAAATTTCATTATAAAAATCACATTTTTATCCTTCTACAATATGAAAGATTATATCTTTAATACTTTAAAAATATAAAAATCATATTTTTAATTCTTTAAAAATATAAAGATCATATTTTTATTACTTCTTTATACAATAAAAATCACATTTTCATGCCGCTACTTTATATATAGAGATTATATTTTTATACCGTTTCTTTTAAAACAAAGAATATATTTTTATACCGTTTCTTTTAAAACAAAGAATATATTTTTAACTTTTAAAACCTTTCTATTTTAATAAAAATTCAATCTTGTCTATTCTTAAAAATTCGATCTTTGTTTGCTAATTTCACATGTAAAAATCATATTTTTACCGTTGTCTTATTTAAAAATAAAACCTTTTGCTACTTAAAAATCAAACCTTTTGCGGATAAAAAGAAAGCCTTATACGAATAGGAATCAAAGCATTATATATATTAAATCGGATTTTATTTGAAGATTATATATAATAAAAACTGAAATAAATTAAATAATTAACAAATCAGAAAACTTACAACAGCCGGGGGAGTGGGAAAATCGAACTGGAGAGAGCCTCGCCGGAGCAGTAGGGTGGCGCGGGTCTCCTGAGGCGTCGCAGTCAGGTGGGAGGTCGAGGTGGGGAGGGTCGCGGCCTACGGTGGCCGGAGGGGGTAGCTCGAGCTCCTCTGGTGATGGCAGGCGCTACGGTGCAGAGGGGGGTTCGAGAGGAGGTTGGCGCCCTCCTTTAAGGCGAAGGCGGCACCATCGGAGGAGCGGCGGCTCCTCCGCCTCTTTTTCTCCTTTTTTTTATTTTAGTTGATGAATCGAATATGAAGGGAAAGGGGGGGCCAGAGCGGGTTAAAGGGGGAGAAGGGTTGACCCTTTTTTATATTATTTAATTTTAATTTTTATTCACATAAAGTAACTATTTCTATCGACCTCGAAACAAGGCCCACCGCCTATCATCCATAGCGTTTTACCCCCATTCCGAACACAATGGGATATGTATCGTAGGCTGATTCGTTCGCTTTGATCAGTTTCCGTTGAATTTACATTTAAATCACTATATTGAATTTTAAATGTACATTTCAAATTACCGGGGTCACATACTAACTTTAAAAATTCCAGAAAAATATTTTCTAGCTTCGTATTGATGATACGGTCCTAACAAAACTAGTTTCGTCGAATTCTGAGACCATTTGAAAAATGGCCAATTCCCAGTCGATTAAAATCAACTGAAACTGGTCAAACACGTTTTCCTTTGCCACGCTCACATATTGATTCGAAAAATTATGAAATTTGGAATCTAGCAATAATTTGACACTGCGGATCCAACAAAAGTGGTTTCGTCGAAATCCGAGGTCATTTGCAAAATTCCCATTTTTAAGGGCCTGAATTCCATAGCGATTATTCAGAATTTTCAACTAGACATAACTTTTGATTCCCGCTATGAAATTTCGATTTTTCGGATTCGTTGGAAAGATATTGTCAATTAGATTCTAATGTTTTTGGTTTCACTAAAATCCGGATTGTTTTGCACCCGGTACTTTCAATTGAAGTTTGAAATCGAATTATCGAACTACCGCGCCATTTTCAATTCCTTTTATAATTATATATAAATATTCATATTCTAACGACGACGTATATAATATATACGTTCTAATTATATTGAAAATAAATTTCTCGTCGATTTTATTTAAAATAATCTATTTTAAATATTCAAAATTCGCTAAAATTGCCAAAATAAAAATTTTAAACTGGCCCAGATTTTCCGGGTTATTACACAGTCGCTGGAACATCTGCAGGAACTATGCAGGGATCCGTATCGGATCGCATGCCACGTCCACGATCCGATGGTGCCGATCCGATCCGATCAAGACTTCGCGAGACGACCCGTGTTGCTTCATGAAGAGGTGACCCGATCCGCCCCTATCTTCCACTATCCACTCCAGCCTGGGTGTCACGATCCGCCTGAAGGAACACGTCACGATCTCAGCAAGGTGGCACGACCCGAACCAATGGGTATTCACGATCCGACCCGATCTGAAGAGCATGACCCGATCCAGTGGGAGGAGCACGAGTTGACACCATGGACGATCCGCGAGTCGCGATCCGACCCGAGCGGGGGTGATGACCACGACCCGAACCGAGAAGTTGACGATGGCGACCTGAAGCAAAACGAAGAGGAGAAATGAAGGCCAACCCGATCCGATTCGATGGTAATGACCAATAACCCGAGATGCAAAGGTAGTCCAAATGGAAGTTAGAGCTCAGGATCCCGGAACCAGTTGGGAACCAATGAGTTCACTTCATGGTTGGACTTTGCTGCGGGACGTGTGCTAAGGAGTTGTCGACGTTCATAAATTCGATTCACCACTAAAAGGAATGATGGGCTACTTATCAGTGCAGTAGGGTCATTATGACCTGAGGGGCAAGGTGATGGTAGCAAGACTACGTTATCAGTGCAGTAGGGTCATTATGACCTGAGGGGCAAGGTGATGCGTAGTAAGACTATGAGCCAGCGCAGATGGGGTGAATAACTCCATGGGGCAAGTGGACATAGTAAGGATTGGTAAGGCTATGAGCCAGTGCAGTGGGGTTCTTGTGACTCCATGGGGCAAAGTGGACATAGCAAAGGATTTGTGGCTACGTTATCAGTGCAGTGAAGCCGTTTATGACTTCATGGAGCAAAGTGATCGTAGCAAGGTATGTTGGGTGATCGAAGTGGTGAATATCGTATGCTTTATGCATTGAGTGAGAGATGTGAGGATGGATGCTATGCTTGATTGTTTGCCATCATTATGACATGCACACCTCCCCCACCTCCGTATTTTTACACTGTTTGATATGATACCTTAGAGTGTTGTACAGTATGTAGTGCTAACTCTTTGGTTGCAGGTCCCGGTTCAGGTATGTTTTAGTCTACCTGTTATTGTTCACTTTAGATGCTTCTCGCTCATACCAGGCTTTATGTCTGACCCAGAGTTTTATGTCTCCTCTTATTACTCTGGGTGCTCACACGAGCAGACTAGAGACAGGTTAGCTGGTGATGCGCGAGTAGCTGATTCGGAGGCGGGCAGGAGGCTTCCACGTATGATATATATATATATATATATATATATATATACACACACACACACATTCTCCCTGTGTCGTTGGTGGTCGCTACTTGGGCATTAGTAGTGTACCTCGTTTATCTTACTTTTGCTTTAAGACAGTTTGAAAAGTTGTAATAAGCTATATTCTGAATTTCCGCTGCTATGATGTTTAGTTCTGATTATCAGCTTATGCACTGTCTCACCTGTTTTATGTCAAGTATGTTGTTATTATATTTTATTCTATGCGCTGTGAGACATTCTACAGGTTCTTGTATGTTCATTTTCTTCTTCCCTTTCCTTCTGACGACCCGTTCCGTGCTAACTGGACATGTGTACAGCGCACCTTTGGAGTAAATGTCGGATGACGTGGGGCGGGCCGTCACACTTGGTATCAGAGCTCTAGGCTGCGTAGTTAACCTAGGGAAAGACACTAGGGAGAGATCGTACGTATAAGAGAGCGCATATTTGTGATTACTTTGGTTTTCAAAAGCTATATATGTATATACTATTAGTAGTATAAGAGTGAAGTCGCACTGCACTAGCACCACTATGGGGTCGTTAATCGTTTCCCCTTTTCAGATTGACGATGAGCCGAGACACGAGGGGTGCTGGTAAAGGGACCAACCAAGGGAATGCCGCTGACATGAGGGAGATGTTTACTAACCTCATGAGAGACATGCTTAGAGAAGTGCAAGGGGAAATTCCCAATCCCGGAGTTGGTGTTGGCCCAGTAGTGCAGGCGCCTAGGGTCGATTTTGCCAAGCTGTGCAAAGATTACACTAATCTTGGTGGGAAGCCGTTCCACGGAACGGAGTCGGCCACGGATGTTCAGGACTGGATGGATAGCTGTGACCATATCTTTGATGACTTGGGTCTTGAGGATGCGATGAAAAGGAAGGTAGCGTCTCGTCAGCTGCAAGGGCGAGCGATGAATTGGTGGAATGCTATTAGAACAGCTACTCCAGAGGATCAGGTTACTTGGGATCAGTTCAAGGCTCGCTTTAGCGAGAAGTTTATCCCAGCTGCCCAGAAGTCAGTGTTGTTTAAGAGGTTCTTGGAACTCAAGCAGAACGGAAGGGCAGTTTCTGATTATATTGCTGAGTTCGACACTTTGTCGAAGTATGGACTGTCTCTTATCGATACTCTTGAGAAGAAGAATGAGAAGTTCATTACTGGCCTGGATGGGTACTTGGGGGAAAGGCTTATTAATCCCATCGATGAGACTTTTGAATCGATCGTGGGGAAAGCTTTGAGATCAGAGAGTCTTTACCCTAAGTCAAAGACCGAGGTTGCATCTGCAGAAGGGCCAAAGCCGCAAGCAGGCGGTGGAGGCAAGAATAACTCTCAGAATAAGAGGAAGCGGGACCAATCAAAAGGTGGCCAGAAAAAGAGCAAGAAGGATGTTGAGTGCTTCAGCTGTGGAAAGAAGGGCCATTATGCTAAAGAATGTCGGGCCAAGCCAGCGGAAAGGAAGTGCTACAATTGTGGTCAAGTGGGACATCATAAGGATAAGTGTCCGCAACCTCTTAAGGAGAAGCAGATTGTGAAAGCATATGCTATTGATGTTGTTCCTTCTTCGTCGAATGCCCCAACTGCGGCGGAGAAAGGAAAGAATGTTGTTATTCAAGGTATGCTTTCTATTTATGATGTACCAGTTCGAGTTTTGTTTGATACTGGGGTTTCCCGTTCCTTCATATCTAGTGACCTGGTAGATAGGTTGGGACTGGAACCCGAGATAGTCGATAGACCATTGGTTGTGACGAACCCGATTGGTGGTTCGACTAGCCTTAGTATGATTTGCAGGAATTTGGTCTTATCGAGTCATGGATGTATGTTTGTATGTGATTGCTTTGTTTTGGGCTTTACTGGGTATGGCATTATATTGGGAGTCGATTGGCTCCAAAGATACGGGGTGGTGGTAGACTGTGAGGGCTTTTTGGTGACAGTGAGGGCGGATGATGGGCGGAGGGTAGTGTTTGGTAGCCTACCTAGTGATGGGGTTATGGCTAGTTTTGTAAATTCCCTCGACATCCCGCAAGATGAGTTGTCAGATGTGCCCGTGGTTGGCCAGTATCCGGACGTCTTCGAGGAGGTGACCGGGCTTCCACCACACCGAGAGATTGAGTTCCGTAATGATTTAGTGAAAGATGCCAGACCTATAGTGATGCCACTTCGTCGTATGGCACCAAGGGAGCAGCGAGAGCTCGGGGTGCAAGTCAGCAATCTTTTGAAGTAGGGATTTATTAGAAGGAGTGTCTCCGAGTGGGGAGCACCAGTTGTGTTTGCCACTAAGGCAGATGGTTCCCTTCGTTTGTGTGTGGACTATCGCGAGTTGAATAAGGTAACGAGGAAGAATAAGTATCCTCTACCGCGGATAGATGATTTGTTTGATCAGCTGGAAGGAGCTAGAGTGTTCTCTCAGTTGGACCTCGCGACAGGATTTCATCAGCTTCGAGTAGCAGATGAGAGTGTTCCGAAAACGGCATTTAGGACGCCGTCTGGATTTTATGAGTGGTTGGTCATGCCATTTGGGTTGACCAATGCACCAGCCTATTTTGTGGATCTTATGAATCGAGTTTTCAAAAATCAGTTGAATAAGTTTGTTCTTGTGTTCGTGGATGATATCCTTGTTTACTCAAGGACAGAGGAGGAACACAAGGGACACTTGAGGATAGTGATGGAGGTGTTGAGGAGACACCAGTTGAAAGCGAAATTCTCTAAGTGTCATTTTTGGAGAAGGGAAGTGAGATTCTTGGGCCATGTTGTTTCAGAGAGTGGTATTGCCGTGGACCCTGCGAAGGTGGCTACGGTACAGGATTGGCCTACGCCCAAGAAGGCAACAGATGTAAGAAGTTTCTTGGGATTAGCTGGATATTATCGTAAGTTTATCCAGGACTTCTCCAAGATTGCAGCACCGTTGACTCAGTTGACTAAGAAGAATCGGTCCTTCGTCTGGGACGGAGTGTGTGAGGATGCCTTCAAGAGTCTAAAGGAGAGGTTGACGCGTGCGCTAGTGTTAGTCATTCCTAAAGGGAATGAAGAGATGACGGTATACACGGATGCTTGTGGTACCAGACTGGGTGCAGTATTGATGCAAGGAGGTAGGGTTGTAGCTTATGCTAGTCGACAGCTAAAGCCGCATGAGAAGAAGTACCCTACCCATGATTTGGAATTAGTAGCGATTGTGTTTGCGCTGAAGATGTGGAGACACTATCTCTTAGGAGAAAGATTTGAGTTGTTTATCGATCATAAATCGTTAAAGTATCTCGTCTCCCAGAAAGATTTGAATCTCCGTCAGCAGAGATAGTTAGAGTTCTTGGCTTCGTATGATTTTGATATCGCATATACACCTGGGAAAGGTAATGCGGTAGTCGATGCCTTGAGTAGGAGACATGCCAGCTTAGGGGCAATGTTTCTTGAATGGAAGCAACTGGAGTATATCGCGGGGTTTGATTTCAGACCAAGGTGCGAATTGGATCCAGTTATGCTAGTTAGTTTGACGATCAGACCCACTTTGATAGAGCGGATTGGTTCTAGCCAGAGGGACGATCCTAATCTATTAGAAATCATCTCCAAGTTAGAGATGGGTATCGATGAGGATATGAATGTGTACGGGCTTGATCGAGATGGACGGCTTCGAAAGAATGGAAGACTAGTTGTGCCCAACGTGAATGGTTTGAGAGATGAAGTGCTAAGAGAATGTCATCACTCAAAACTGACTATACATCCCGGTGGTAATAAGATGTATCGAGACATGAGACAGACTTACTACTGGGAAGGGATGAAAAGAGATGTTGGAAAGTTTATATCCAAATGCATGAATTGCCAGCTAGTTAAAGCCGAGCAAAAGAAGCCTAGTGGGTTGTTACAACCATTAGAAATTCCCGAATGGAAATGGGAGCAAGTTTCGATGGATTTCATCGATGGCTTACCAAGGACTAGATCGGGATACGATAGCATTTGGGTAATTGTGGATCGATTGACTAAGAGCGCAAGATTTATACCAGTCAAATCGACAAGAACAGCAGCCAAGTTGGCAGAATTGTATATGAAGTGGGTAGTGAGATTTCATGGAGTACCCAAAAGCATTGTGAGTGACCGAGACCTGTTGTTCACTAGTGGGTTTTGGAAGAGCTTACAATAGGCTCTAGGGTCAAGATTACATCTCAGTACCGCATATCATCCTCAGACCGACGGTCAGACGGAGAGGGTAAATCGTATATTGGAAGATCTCTTGAGAGCGTGTATATTGGATTTTTGTGGATCATGGGATGACCATTTGCATCTAGTAGAGTTTGCCTATAATAATAGCTACCAATCCAGTATCGGTATGGCTCCATATGAAGCTTTGTACGGAAGACCATGCAACTCACCATCATGTTGGATAGAGACTGGCGAGAAGTTTATGCTTGGACCAGATGTGGTAAGGGAAACTTCCGATAAGATCAAGATCATTCAGCAAAGAATGAAAGCTGCCCAAGATAGGCAGAAGAGTTATGCTGATAAGAGGAGAAGAGACTTGAAATTCTCCGTTGGTGACTTGGTGTTCGTCAAGATCTCTCCGTTGAAGAGCGTGATACGATTTGGCAGGAGAGGCAAGTTGGCACCAAGATTTGTTGGCCCATTCCCTGTTCTTGAACTAGTCGGGAATTTGGCATATAGAGTTGGCTTACCAGAGAAGATGGTGGGAGTTCACAATGTATTCCATGTTTCCCAACTAAAGAAGTTCGTTCACGACTCAGATATGACTATTTCACCTGATCAGTTATAGGACTTCCAAGTAGAACCCGAGGCGGTTGGGAACCGCAAGCCGATTCGTATTGTGGGGCACGATACGAAGCAACTTCGAAGGAAGGCGGTGAAGCTAGTCAAGTTTCAGTGGGGCGAGGACGAGAATGATTGTACTTGGGAGACAGAGGAGAGCGTTAGGAAGACATATCCAGAACTCTTTGCCTGGTAAGATTTACTTTGCGATTTAGTTATTCCGCATGCTAGGATAGACTTGTTTTGCTCGTTTTGCATGTTTGATTGTTGTTTTATGATTGATAGGCATGCGGGACCTTTGCATGTGTTTTGATTAGGGAATTTCGGGGGCGAAATTTCTTAAGCGGGGAGAGTGTAATGACCCGCATTCTACGCATCGGGAGACCGTAGAATATTTATTTTTTTCCCGTATGAAGTCGTATGGTCATGTAACTTTGGGAAACATCCATTAGAGTCATTTCCCATGTTCATGATTTTTGTCGATTTTTAAATGACCATTTTGCCCCTAGTTGGCACTGTTTTGGCCATAACTTTTGATTGGAAAGGAATTTTGACCTAAAACCACTTCCATTAGATTCGTTTGATGGTTTACCTTTTCGTAGAGTGGTCATAATAGCCAAACGGACTTACCGTTTGGGAGATATGGCTGAAACAAGGTTTGGAGGGTGAAAAACTGCTTAACCGGGCCAAATCGGGTGATTAGTGAGTGGGCCCATAACCCATTTCGGGATTAAGGTTATGGGAGGGCTGAAATGAGATGGAAAATCATTCCATTTCAGTTTTCTAGCCTCCATTTATCACCAAGGAACCCTAAAAATGGCCTCAAACCTCTAAATCACCTCCAAATTATCTTTTGGTCAAGGATTAAGCTTAGCAACCCCTAATCAAGGAAGATCTTCACCAAAGCAACATAGGAGCTGCTGTTTGGCATTGAGATTCACATCAAATCAGAGAATTATTTCAGATCTTAGTTTATTTTGTGACTAAGGTGAGTGATTTGCATAGTTTTGCACTAATTATGGCTAATTAGGGGTGATTAGTGTTAATTAGCGAATTTAAGCATGATATAATTCTGGAAAAATGTTTACAAAATTCGGAATGATGTTTTAGACCTCTGATATGAATTTGAGTTAATTTGGTTAAGTTTTGATAATCCTATCATTAGTTTCACCTAAATATGCTTAAGGGGAAATATGGGATTTTGGGTATGTTTGATCCCTTTTTACCTATCATATTGATGTTTTGATGTTTGTGGTTGATTATGCATGTTGCTATGACTGTATGAAATGCTTTGTGATTGGTTAGAATAGTTGGAATGGTCGAAAACGCCGTCGAGGGGCGTAAACAGTCGCTGGAACAACTGCAGGAACTATGCAGGGATCCGGATCGGATCGCATGCCACGTCCACGATCCGATGGTGCCGATCCGATCCGATCAAGACTTCGCGAGACGACCCGTGTTGCTTCACGAAGAGGTGACCCGATCCGCCCCAATCTTCCACGATCCATTCCAGCCTGGGTGTCACGATCCGCCTGAAGGAACACGTCACGATCTCAGCAAGGTGGCACGACCCGAACCAATGGGTATTCACGATCCGACCCGATCTGAAGAGCACGACCCGATCCAGTGGGAGGAGCACGAGTTGACACCATGGACGATCCGCAAGTCGCGATCCGACCCGAGCGGGGGTGATGACCACGACCCGAACTGAGAAGTTGACGATGGCGACCTGAAGCAAAACGAAGAGGAGAAATGAAGGCCAACCCGATCTGATTCGATGGTAACGACCAATAACCCGAGATGCAAAGGTAGTCCAAATGGAAGTTAGAGCTCAGGATCCCGGAACCAGTTGGGAACCAATGAGTTCACTTCATGGTTGGACTTTGCTGCGGGACGTGTGCTAAGGAGTTGTCGACGTTCATAACTTCGATTCACCACTAAAAGGAATGATGGGCTACTTATCACTGCAGTAGGGTCATTATGACCTGAGGGGCAAGGTGATGGTAGCAAGACTACGTTATCAGTGCAGTAGGGTCATTATGACCTGAGGGGCAAGGTGATGCGTAGTAAGACTATGAGCCAGCGCAGATGGGGTGAATAACTCCATGGGGCAAGTGGACATAGTAAGGATTGGTAAGGCTATGAGCCAGTGCAGTGGGGTTCTTGTGACTCCATGGGGCAAAGTGGACATAGCAAAGGATTTGTGGCTACGTTATCAGTGCAGTGAAGCCATTTATGACTTCATGGGGCAAAGTGATCGTAGCAAGGTATGTTGGGTGATCGAAGTGGTGAATATCGTATGCTTTATGCACTGAGTGAGAGATGTGAGGATGGATGATATGCTTGATTGTTTGCCATCATTATGACATGCACACCTCCCCCACCTCCGTATCTTCACACTGTTTGATATGATACCTTAGAGTGTTGTACAGTATGTAGTGCTAACTCTTTGGTTGCAGGTCCAGGTTCAGGTATGTTTTAGTCTACCTGTTATTGTTCACTTTAGATGCTTATCGCTCATACCAGGCTTTATGTCTGACCCAGAGTTTTATGTCTCCTCTTATTACTCTGGGTGCTCACACGAGCAGACTAGAGACAGGTTAGCTGGTGATGCGCGAGTAGCTGATTCGGAGGCGGGCAGGAGGCTTCCACGTATGATATATATATATATACATATATATATATACACACATTCTCCCTGTGTCGTTGGTGGTCGCTAATTGGGCATTAGTAGTGTACATCATTTATCTTACTTTTGCTTTGAGACAGTTTGAAAAGTTGTAATAAGCTACATTCTGAATTTCCGCTGCTATGATGTTTAGTTCTGATTGTCAGCTTATGCACTGTCTCACCTGTTTTATGTCAAGTATGTTGTTATTATATTTTATTCTATGCGCTGTGAGACATTCTACAGGTTCTTGTATGTTCATTTTCTTCTTCCCTTTCCTTCTGACGACCCGTTCCGTGCTAACTTGACATGTGTACAGCGC
Source organism: Allium sativum (assembly GCA_030737875.1). NCBI lineage: Eukaryota > Viridiplantae > Streptophyta > Magnoliopsida > Asparagales > Amaryllidaceae > Allium > Allium sativum. The sequence continues at coordinate 9,319,643 of JASFAX010000027.1, read as the reverse complement.
ACCTTTGGAGTAAATGTCGGTTGGTGCGGGGCGGGCCGCCACATAATTCCTATCAAGTATCACATCGCATGGTTTCTATCAAGAATAACATCGCAAGGTTTCTAAGCTTCACCATTAAAATGATATCTATTTGCTCTGCACCACCTAACTAGCATCCTCATAAGTGTCTTACATGGAGTGATCCGTATTCCTACTAGTGTCCCAACTAGTAGCCCGTGTTATATAATAATTACAACGTGATCCCAATCCCCGTAATTATGGTAGCCTTCAGGTGTACATCGATTATGAGGATTCCACCTCGATCACCCTAATGGCCATGTATATATTCGATGCACCCTTACTACCTTATCGATCGGCTCCCTACTTGACCTAGTTCTCGTTTGTGTCACGCAGCCCCCTACTTGTAGATACCTGTGCTGGTCCCACCATGGGGTGTATCAAGTCCCGTGGTGGCAACCCTGACACAATCAAGACGCACAGCTTTATACCTACTGATGCCCAGTGGCTAAATTTTCTGCGCCGAAGTGTGTGCACGCCCGCACTCCGTTAGAACCTGCACTGCTACACCAACCGCCGCTATTTTGACCTCTTATAATCAGCCCAGTAATCGTGCCCCACCCTGCCTAGCTCAGGGTTCCGTTGATACCTAATGTGGGTTACTGTTGAAATGGGTCCCCGTTACTAGGTTTTTCTAATGGTTAAGTCTATGGGCCTATATTCTCTGATATTACCCACCAACCCTGATGTGTACTTAACCCCGCTACTGATTCAAGCATGTGTATTTAATGGTTAAGTGTATGTGGGCCTATATTTACTAATATTACCCACCAACCCTAAATATACTTAACCCTCTCCGTCCATTACGTTAAATTGGTTAAGTGTTTTCCCTTGTTTTACTTAACCCTACCACACATCATGTTATATTGGTTAAGTGTTGTTCCTTGTGTTACTTAACCCTACCGCAAGACTTGTTATACTGGCTAAGTGTTCTCCCTTGTGTTAACTTAACCCCACCGCATGTCATGTCATATTGGTTAAGTGTATATTGACTTAGCTCACCTACCTATCATGTTGTGACAGTTAAGTGTTACCCTCTGTTGTTAATTAACCTTACCATGCATCACGTTATATTGGTTAAGTGCATGTTAACTTAACCCCATCCACCAGTCGTATTATAATGGTTAAGTGTTACTCTCGTGTGTTTACTTAACCCTACCACGCATCAGGTTATATCGATTGGGTGTTATCAACCTATTCAAGTTAGCCCAACCCATCCGCCAGTCACGTTATAATGGTTAAGTGTTATTAGCTTAGCCACGTTACTTTACCCACCCACTCATATCATATTGGTTAAGTGTCATTAGTCTAGTCATATTACTTAACCCACACATTGGTCTGATCAACAGTTATGTTGGTTGAGCCTGCACTTATTAGTTTTACATGTTCTTAACTCATACCGGTTAGGTCCACATTTATATGACAAATTTCAATGTCATGCCACCTAACCCTCTAACCATACCCACGTCTTATTATGGTTAATATTCCTTAATTCATTCATTATGACGAACGAGTCATGACCTCTCACATTAGACCGTGCATTTTGTGGCCACGGGATTTGCCGGGCGGTTCCGGGCAAATTTACACCACAAACTGGGTCTAACCTCGTGTCATAAACCGTTACGCCTACAATTCGGCCTTCGACCTCTCACATTAGACTGACACTTTGTGGCTACTAGATTTGCCGAGCGGTTCCGGGCAGATTTACACCACAAACTGAGTCTAACCTCGTGTCAAAGGTTCATTAATGGTCGTATTCCACCCAAAACCCCAATATCAGTTCATGTGTTTAACATATATAAATGTTCATGATTCATGTTTTTGCCAAAAACGTATTCCCAAATTATTATCATAATTTACTCTAAGGTTATGCCAAATTATAGCCTCCTATTTCCAATACATACCAACTACCCAAAACCCAACTTAGGCGCGTTCATGTAAAACTTTCTCCAAATCATAAATTATCATATATGTTTCTACTCCAAATTTTACATAATTAACATATGCCCAAGTTCTAGGTTACATGTCAGTTTTACGTATGCGCAATTCATACCAAATTTACATATGTTCAATTCATGCCATTTTACATGTATGTAAATTTTATGCCAATTTACGCATATATCAAGTTTAATACCGTTTTACATATGTCAAGATTCATGATCTACATGTTTACAAAGATATGCTTAATTTACATAGATCCAGTTTTATACCCAAAATTACATGTTTAACATGATTACACCAATTTACCCATAACGAGTTCTAGCCAAATTACATATATCAAGATCCATGTCAAACTATATATGCCAATCCCCATTCTTGCAATTACTGTTACAATGACAATACCCAAATATTCAATTTCATGTTAATGGTATCCAATTTTTATGTTATGCCATCAATTCCACCAAACACATATATCCAATTAGGTATTAATCCAATATTTCCCCGTATTCAATCGTACGCAAATCGCGTTTTAGGCCTAGGTCCGAAATTGACCAAGGTTCATCAAAAGAAAATAAATAGGGGGAGGTAGAAGTTGCAACAAGAGAAAGATCAGAAAGGAAACAGCATAAATCATCATGATAGGCATAAAGATCACAACTTGATGATAACATCATTACGAATCAAGAAAACTGCTGAATAGATCATAAACTTGGCATGAGAATAAAGATAGACAAGTCTCAAATCTCAAGATTCAAGAAGCAACAGAAATAGATCGATAAACATACTTAAATCCAATTTCACTTCATCACATGCCCGTATTATATTTAAATTTTTTAATCTGAAAATAACTAGAACTTACAGAGCATGGCAAATGAATTACGAACTGAATTTGTTGTAAAAATGTCGCGGCGTTGTTGATTTATTGTCTTGAATCATTGTTGAAGCTTTGTTCTTCGAATTGTGTATGAAAGCTTTGGAGTTTGAATGCTTAAGCTTTAAGCTTTTGAATTGTCTCTTAGGCTTGTTGGCTTGTCTCTAGGGTTTCTAATTGACGGCCATTCCTAGTTCCTCTCCAGCAGCATGACGACTATTGTATTCTATTATTTGTGTGAGTTTAGGGTTAGGTTTGAGTTGTATTTATAGAATTTTAAATTGTTTTGAGCCGTCGGATGAAGATAGGAGGAATCTAGACCATACAAAGTTCAAAGAGCCACTCAAAAGGTGACACGTAAGCCCTAGTGACTCAGTCAAGCATCAGAATTCGACCAGACCCTGATCAGGCCAGCCAAGACCTGACCAGCAGGTCATTCTGACCTGGGCGCACTTGGCAGGTGCGCCAGGATAAAAATGTACTGGCGCACTTCCCAAGTGCGCCAGTTCATTTCTGTTCTGGCGCACTTCCCAAGTGCGCCAGTGCATTCTGACCCGTTTTCTGGTTTTTCGCCCAACTTCGTTCGTCTATATCTTCTTCATACGATATCCGTTTTACGCAAACTCGGACTCTATCTTAAGCAGAATTTCGAGACAGACGCAATGGCGCAACCCGTTTCCCTTAATTCTTCTCCTAAAAATTAATTATACCTTGATTTATTGTTTCAACATGTTATTAAAATTCGGGTTGTTACATTCTCCCCTCCTTAAAGGATTTCGTCCCCGAAATCATAAAGTTAAGAAGAATGTGTCCTACCATCCAATCACCCATCTACTCAATCATCAATCACAGGCATTCATTGTCCTTAAGAGATTTCTAATGCTGTATGAACATATGCAAGAAGTGTGTGTGTATGTTCCTTGTCTAATGCAAATGATCAGGCCAGATTGATCTTCTTAATGCATAATATGTTTTGTGCCATGAGTCCAACATGTATGCAATTAGTCCTAGTCATATAAACACTATATGTGTGCACAAACATCCATCCATATGCAACATCCACATGATAACACATTCAAATTCATCCATAAACAAGTATAAACACTCATGCATATGCAATATGAAAGTGTGTCTGAGCCGATCTAGTGCCTAATGTGTAAATGCATCCACGGGCAACCACTTGCAACCATCAATCATAACATGTCTCAAACACATGTTTACACCCAATTGTTCCTATCTAAAGATAAAGTCGAATGACAGAAGCAAGTAAAAACTTTGTGCCCATTAGGCAATGTCAAAACTGGAAATCTACTTTACATATATCCTGATTAGGAGAAGAACTCCCTAAGCATCAGCCCCGAAGACCGAAATCATCATCAAACTGACACCCAAAGAATTACTCAACCCAACCAATATATATATATATATATTTCTAGGAAACTAAGCATGACAGACTTCTTTTAGGTCACAAGAAATCCCTTCCTAAAACTAACCTGTAACGACCCGCATTCTACGCATCATAGGATCATAGAATATTTATTTCTGTCACATACGAAGTCGTATGGTCATGTAACTTTGGGAGACGACTATTGGGGTCATTTCCCATGTTCATGATTTTTCCCGATTTTTAAATGACCATTTTACCCCTAGTTGGCACTGTTTTGGCCATAACTTTTGACTGGAAATGAATTTTGACCTGAAACCACTTCCATTGGCTCCGGATGATGGTTTCTCTTTCCGTAGAGTGGTCACATTAGCCAAACGGACTTACCGTTTGGGAGATATGGCTGAAACCAGTTTCAGATAGTGAAAAAACAGCTTAATTGGTCTTAAGCGGGTGATTAGCAGCTAGGCCCAAGGGGAATTTCGGGTTTAGGGGTATATAGGGGTTGATTAGGGTTAGAAAACATTTCTTTAGACATTTTCCAGCCGCCACTTTCATTCCTCTTAACCTAGCCATGGCCTCCACTCTTTAAATCTCTCTAAAAACACCCAAAATCACTTCCTAATCAAGGATTAAGGCTTAGAGGCATCAAATCAAGGAGGATTAGCACAAGGACCGAGGTAGAGCTGCTGTTATATACTGGAATTCGTGCAAATCAGAGGTTCACTTCAGATCTGAAAGTTTTATTGTGGCAAAGGTGAGTGATTTGCATAGTTTTTGCACTAATTACGGTAATTAAGGGTAATTAGTGAAGATTAGCGAATTTATACACTAATAAATTCTGGAAAAATGTTTAGAAATTCGAAAATAATATTTTATGCCTCTGCTAGAAATCTGGTTCGATTTGATTAAGTTTTGTTAACCTTATGATTAGTTTTACTTAAACATGCTTAGGGGAAAATAAGGAGTTTTGGCCACTTTTGATCCATTTTGCTTCATTAGAATTGTTGTTTGGTGTTGGTGGTTGCTATTACATGTTGTTATGACTTTATGGAGTGTTTTGTGATTGATTAGAGAAGTTAGATTGGTCAAAAACGCCGTCGAATGGCGTAAGATAGTCGCTGGAAAGTTGCAGAAAACTGCAGGGTATCTAACCGGATCGGATCGGATAAGGGAGACCCGAACCGAACCGATGTAAGGACTCCGACCCGATCCGCTGAAAGATGGTGAGCACGAATCGATGGAGGCTATACTACCCGAACCCCTCCACGAGATGATGACCAAAGGAGATCTTGAATCGTAGCACCACGCCACGATCCGACCCGCTTGCACGATCTGAATCCCTCGTGACCAGAAAGTGCGACCCGAACCAGTGATGGCGATGCGACTTGGAGACTCCGACCCGTGTAGTCACTCTCGAACCGAACCGAGCACCACGAGACGACCCGAACCGGAGTTATGCACTGGAGGGAGCCGCCACGACCTGAGGATCACGATCCGATGGAGATGGGGAACTTGAACCGACCCGACCTGAGGAAGGCTTCCACGATCCGACCCGAGCGTGAAGGATGATCCGAACCGATCCGAGGTTGATGGCTACGGGCTGGTGACTGCGAACCGAACCAGGAAGTTACGAACAGAATGAAGACCGATCCGGAGGGTAATGACAGAAACCCGAGATGCAAAGGAAGCCCAAATGGGAAGTTAGAGCTCAAGATTCAGATGGGAATCAACGAGTTCGCTTCATGGTTGGGTTTTGCTGCGGGACGCGTGCCAAGAAGTTATCGACGTCTATAGCTTTGGACCACTATGGTAGGAGGTACGAAGGCGGATTCAGGGCCATTATGGCATCGGTAGAACCAAGGGCTACGACCAATGAAGTGGGTCATTGAAATGTTTGGTCATGACTCCAAGTGTTTGGCTTGGTCACAGCAGGGTTTCTACAAGTCGGGATTCGTCGTTACCTCAGTTTGTCTAGTGTTCCAAAGTGGTAGATGTCGTACGCTTTACGCACTGAGTGAGAGATGTGAGGATGGTTGCTATGGATGATTTGTTTGCTATCATTGTGACATGCACACCCCACCCCCGTATTCTTACACTATTTATTATGGCACCTTGGAGTATTGTACGGTATGTGGTACTAACTCTTTGGTTGCAGGTCCAGGTTCAGGTATGGTTTAGTATACCTGTTATTACTCTGTTTAGATGCTTATCGCTCATACCAGGCTTTATGTCTGACCCAGAGTTTTATGTCTCCTCTTATTACTCTGGGTGCTCACACGAGCAGACTAGAGACAGGTTAGCTGGTGATGCACGGGTAGATGGTCCGGAGACGAGCAGGAGGCTTCCACGTACTATATACATAATATTCTCCCTGTGTTGTTGAAGATCACTGCTTGGGCATTGTTGGTGTATCTTCTACTTTAGCTTTCTTTTGTTTAGAGACAGTAAATTTGGAAAATTGTAATAAGCTGTATATGGATTTCCGCTGCTCTGATGATTGATGTTGATTTCAGTTATCAGCTTATGCACTGTCTCGCCTGTTTTATGTCAAGTATGTTATTATTATATTTTATCCCATGCGCTGTGAGACATTCTACAGGTTCCTTGATTAGTTCATTCTCTTCTTTCTTTTCTTCCGACGACCGTTCTGTGCTAGCTGGGCATGTGTACAGCGCACTTTCGGAGGAAATGCAGGCTGGTGCGGGACGGGCCGTCACACTTGGTATCAGAGCTCTAGGTTGCGTAGTTAACCTAGGGAAGTTATCAGGGAGAGATAATATACGTATATGAGAGAGCGTATTTGTGATTACTTTGGTTTTTAAAAGCTACATATATATACTATTAGTAGTATAAGGATGAAGTCGTACTGCACTAGCACCACTATGGAGTCGTTAATCATTTCCTTTTTCAGATTGACGATGAGCCGATATGTTAGAGGTACCGGTAGGGGAGCCAATAATGGGAATGCTGCTGACATGAGGACGATGTTTACTGACCTCATGAGAGAGATGCTTAGAGATGTACAGAGGGCAGCTCCCAATGGTGGAAATGGTGGTGGTCCAATAGTGCAGGCGCCGAGGGTCGACTTCGCCAAGTTGAATAAGGATTATACTAGCCTTGGTGGGAAGTCGTTTCACGGAACGGAGTCGGCCACGGACGTTCAAGATTGGTTGGATAGTTGCGAACGTATCTTCGAGGATTTGGGTATCGAGGATGCGATGAAAAGAAAGCCAGCGTCCCGTCAGCTGCAAGGGCGGGCAATGAATTGGTGGAATGCTATAAAGGCAGCTACTCCCGAAGATCAGATTACTTGGGAACAGTTTAAAGCTCGTTTTAGCGAGAAGTTCATTCCAGCTGCTCAGAAGTCAATGCTGTTTAAGAAATTCTTGGAGCTCAAGCAGAATGGCAGAGCTGTCTCGGAGTATATTGCTGAATTTGACACTTTGTCAAAATATGGGTTGTCTCTTATAGATACTGCCGAGAAAAAGAATGAGAAATTCATAACTGGTTTGGATCAGTACTTGGGGGAAAAACTTATTAACCACATCGATGAGACGTTTGAATCGATTGTGGGGAAAGCATTAAGATCAGAAAGTCTCTACCCTAAGTCGAAGACTGAGGTTGCATCCGCGGATGAGCCAAAGCCACAAGCTAGTGGTGGAGGCAAAGGTGGTTCCCAGAATAAGAGAAAGCAGAATCAGGCTAAGGATGGCCAGAAGAAAAAGAATAAGCAGGATGTGGAGTGCTTCAGCTGTGGTAAGAAGGGCCATTATGCTAGTAATTGTCGGGCCAAGCCAGCGGATAGGAAGTGCTTCAATTGTGGCCAATTGGGACATCACAAGGACAAGTGTCCACAGCCCCCTAAGGAAAAGCAAATGGTGAAAGCCTACGCTCTTAATGCTATTCCTTCTTCGTCGAATGCCCCAACAGCGGCGGAGAAGGGAAAGAATGTCGTCATTCAAGGTATGCTTTCTGTTTATGATGTTCCTGTTAGAGTTTTGTTTAATACCGGAGCTTCCAGTTCTTTCATATCTAGTGACTTGGTAGATAGGTTGGGATTGGAGCCCGAGATTGTCGATAGACCTTTAGTAGTGACGAACCCGATTGGTGGTTCGACTAGCCTTAGCATGATTTGTCGCAATGTGGTCTTATCGAGTCATGGATGCATGTTTGTTTGTGATTGCTTTGTTTTGGGCTTTACTGGGTTTGGCATTATTTTGGGAGTAGATTGGCTCCAAAGATACGGGGTGGTGGTAGACTGTGAGGGCTTGTTGGTGACAGCTAGAGCGGATGATGGGCGGAGGATAGTGTTTGGTGGTCTACCCAGTAAGGGGGTATTGGCTAGTTTTCTAAACTCCCTCGACATTCCGCATAGTGAGTTGTCAGGTTTGCCCGTGGTTGGCCAGTATCCGGATGTTTTCGAAGAAGTGACCGGACTTCCACCACACCGAGAGATTGAGTTTCGTATTGATTTGGTAAAGGATGCCAGACCTATAGTGATGCCACTTCGTCGTATGGCACCAAGAGAGCAGCGGGAGCTCGAGGTGCAAGTCAGCGATCTTTCGAAGAAGGGATTTATCAGAAGGAGTGTTTCTGAATGGGGAGCACCAGTTGTGTTTGCTACCAAGGCAGATGGTTCCCTTCGTTTGTGTGTAGACTACCGCGAGTTGAATAAAGTGACGAGGAAGAACAAGTATCCTCTACCGCGGATAGATGATTTGTTCGATCAGTTGAGTGGCGCGAGAATATTTTCTCAGTTGGATCTCGCGACAGGTTTTCATTAGCTTAGAGTGGAAGCTGAGAGTATAGCTAAAACGGCATTTCGAACGCCGTCTGGATTTTATGAGTGGTTGGTCATGCCATTCGGGCTGACCAATGCCCCAGCATATTTTGTGGATCTTATGAATAGGGTATTCAGAGATCAGTTGAATAAGTTTGTCCTTGTGTTCGTTGATGATATTTTGGTCTATTCGAGGACAGAGGAAGAACACAAGGAACATTTAAGAATAGTGATGGAGGTGTTGAGAAAACACCAATTGAAAGCAAAGTTTTCGAAGTGTCACTTCTGGAAGAGGGAAGTGAGGTTCTTGGGCCATGTTGTATCAGAGAATGGTATTGCCGTGGACCCGGCAAAGGTGGCTACGGTACAGGATTGGCCTACGCCCAAGAATGCAACAGATGTAAGAAGTTTCTTGGGGTTAGCGGGATATTATCGTAAGTTTATCCAAGGTTTCTCCAAGATAGCAGCACCATTGACCCAGTTGACCAAGAAGAATCAAGCTTTTGTCTGGGATGAAAGGTGCGAGAATGCATTCAAAAGTCTAAAGGACAAGTTGACAAGCGCACCAGTGTTAGTCATTCCTAAGGGGGATGAAGAGATGACGGTATACACGGATGCCTGTGGTACCGGACTGGGTGCTGTATTGATGCAAGGCGGTAGGGTTGTAGCTTACGCAAGTCGGCAATTGAAACCGCACGAGAAAAGATACCCTACCCAAGATTTAGAATTGGCAGCGATCGTGTTCGCGTTAAAGATGTGGAGACACTATCTCTTAGGAGAAAGATTTGAGCTGTTTACAGATCATAAGTCGTTAAAGTATCTCTTCTCTCAGAAAGATCTGAATCTCCGTCAGCAGAGATGGTTAGAGTTCTTAGCTTCCTATGATTTTGACATCGCATACACACCAGGAAAGGGCAATGCGGTGGCTGATGCATTGAGTAGAAGACATGCCAGCTTAGGGGCTATGTTCCTTGAATGGAAGCAACTGGAGTTTATCGCGGGGTTTGATTTCAGACCAAAGTGCGAATTGGATCCAGAAATGTTAGCAAGTTTGACGATCAGACCCACTTTGATTGAACGGATCGGCTCTAGTCAGAGGGACGATCCTAACCTATTGGAAATCATCTCCAAGTTAGAGATGGGTATCGATGAGGAGATGAACAAGTATGGGCTTGATCGAGATAGATGGCTTAGAAAGAATGGAAAGCTTGTTGTACCCAATGTCAAAGGATTGAGAGATGAAGTGCTTAGAGAATGTCATCACTCAAAGCTAACTATACACCCCGGTGGTAATAAGATGTATCGAGATATGAAGCAGACTTACTACTGGGAAGGGATGAAAAGAGACGTTGGGAAGTTTATATCCAAGTGCATGAATTGCCAGCTAGTTAAAGCCGAGCAAAAGAAGCCTAGTGGGTTGTTGCAACCATTAGAAATTCCCGAATGGAAATGGGAGCAAGTCTCGATGGATTTCATCGATGGTTTACCAAGGACTAGATCGGGATATGACAGCATTTGGGTAATTGTAGATCGACTGACTAAAAGCGCAAGGTTTATACCAGTCAAATCGACCAGAACGGCAGCTAAGTTAGCAGAATTGTATATGAAGTGGGTAGTGAGACTTCATGGAGTACCTAAAAGCATTGTGAGCGACCGAGACCCGTTGTTCACTAGTGGGTTTTGGAGGAGCTTACAAGAGGCTCTAGGGTCAGAGTTACATCTCAGTACCGCATATCATCCTCAGACCGACGGCCAGACGGAGAGGGTGAACCGTATCTTGGAAGATCTTTTGAGAGCATGTATATTGGATTTTGGTGGATCATGGGATGACCATTTGCACCTAGTAGAGTTTGCATATAATAATAGCTACCAATCTAGTATCGGTATGGCTCCATATGAAGCTTTGTACGGAAGACCATGCAACTCACCATCATGTTGGATAGAGACTGGCGAGAAGTTTGTGCTTGGACCAGATGTGGTGAGAGAAACGTCGGATAAGATCAAGATCATTCAACAACGAATGAAGGCTGCCCAAGATAGGCAGAAGAGTTATGCTGATAAGAGGAGAAGAGACTTAAAATTCTCCGTTGGCGACTTGGTGTTTGTCAAGATTTCTCCGTTGAAGAGCGTAATACGATTTGGCAGGAGAGGTAAGTAGGCACCAAGATTTGTTGGCCCATTCCCTGTTCTTGAGCTAGTCGGGAATTTGGCATATAGAATTGACTTACCGAAGAAAATGGCGGGAGTTCATAACGTATTTCATGTTTCCCAACTAAGGAAGTTCGTTCACGACTCAGACATGACTATTTCACCTGATCAGTTGGAGGACTTCGAAGTGGAACCCGAGGCGGTTGGGAACCGCAAGCCGGCCCGTATTGTCGAGCACGACATGAAGCAACTTCGAAGGAAGGCGGTGAAGCTAGTCAAGGTACAGTGGAGTGAGGACGAGAATGATTGTACTTGGGAGACAGAGGAGAACATTAGGAAGTCCCACCCAGAACTCTTTGCCTGGTAAGATTTTGACTTCGATTTAGTTTTCCGCATGCTAGGATAGGCTTGTTCGCTTGTTTTGCATGATTGATTGTTGTATGTGGTTGTTAGGCATGCGGGATCCTTTGTATGTTTTGGGTTAAGGAATTTCGGGGGCGAAATTTCTTAAGGGGGGGAGAGTGTAACGACCCGCATTCTACGCATCATAGGATCATAGAATATTTATTTCTGTCACATACGAAGTCGTATGGTCATGTAACTTTGGGAGACGACTATTGGGGTCATTTCCCATGTTCATGATTTTTCCCGATTTTTAAATGACCATTTTACCCCTAGTTGGCACTGTTTTGGCCATAACTTTTGACTGGAAATGAATTTTGACCTGAAACCACTTCCATTGGCTCTGGATGATGGTTTCTCTTTCCGTAGAGTGGTCACATTAGCCAAACGGACTTACCGTTTGGGAGATATGGCTGAAACCAGTTTCAGATAGTGAAAAAACAACTTAATTGGGCTTAAGCGGGTGATTAGCAGCTAGGCCCAAGGGGAATTTCGGGTTTAGGGGTATATAGGGGCTGATTAGGGTTAGAAAAAATTTCTTTAGACATTTTCCAGCCGCCACTTTCATTCCTCTTAACCTAGCCATGGCCTCCACTCTTTAAATCTCTCTAAAAACACCCAAAATCACTTCCTAATCAAGGATTAAGGCTTAGAGGCATCAAATCAAGGAGGATTAGCACAAGGACCGAGGTAGAGCTGCTGTTATATACTGGAATTCGTGCAAATCAGAGGTTCACTTCAGATCTGAAAGTTTTATTGTGGCAAAGGTGAGTGATTTGCATAGTTTTTGCACTAATTACGGTAATTAAGGGTAATTAGTGAGGATTAGCGAATTTATACACTAATAAATTCTGGAAAAATGTTTAGAAATTCGAAAATAATATTTTATGCCTCTGCTAGAAATCTGGTTTGATTTGATTAAGTTTTGTTAACCTTATGATTAGTTTTACTTAAACATGCTTAGGGGAAAATAAGGAGTTTTGGCCACTTTTGATCCATTTTGCTTCATTAGAATTGTTGTTTGGTGTTGGTGGTTGCTATTACATGTTGTTATGACTTTATGGAGTGTTTTGTGATTGATTAGAGAAGTTAGATTGGTCAAAAACGCCATCGAATGGCGTAAGATAGTCGCTGGAAAGTTGTAGAAAACTGCAGGGTATCTAACCGGATCGGATCGGATCGGATAAGGGAGACCCGAACCGAACCGATGTAAGGACTCTGACCCGATCCGCTGAAAGATGGTGAGCACGAATCGATGGAGGCTATACTACCCGAACCCCTCCACGAGATGATGACCAAAGGAGATCTTGAATCGTAGCACCACGCCACGATCCGACCCGCTTGCACGATCTGAATCCCTCGTGACCAGAAAGTGCGACCCGAACCAGTGATGGCGATGCGACTTAGAGACTCCGACCCGACCCATGTAGTCACTCTCGAACCGAACCGAGCACCACAAGACGACCCGAACCGGAGTTATGCACTGGAGGGAGCCGCCACGACCTGAGGATCACGATCCGATGGAGATGGGGAACTTGAACCGACCCGACCTGAGGAAGGCTTCCACGATCCGACCCGAGCGTGAAGGATGATCCGAACCGATCCGAGGTTGATGGCTACGGGCTGGTGACTGCGAACCGAACCAGGAAGTTACGAACAGAATGAAGACCGATCCGGAGGGTAATGACAGAAACCCGAGATGCAAAGGAAGCCCAAATGGGAAGTTAGAGCTCAAGATTCAGATGGGAATCAACGAGTTCGCTTCATGGTTGGGTTTTGCTGCGGGACGCGTGCCAAGAAGTTATCGACGTCTATAGCTTTGGACCACTATGGTAGGAGGTACGAAGGCGGATTCAGGGCCATTATGGCATCGGTAGAACCAAGGGCTACGACCAATGAAGTGGGTCATTGAAATGTTTGGTCATGACTCCAAGTGTTTGGCTTGGTCACAGCAGGGTTTCTACAAGTCGGGATTCGTCGTTACCTCAGTTTGTCTAGTGTTCCAAAGTGGTAGATGTCGTACGCTTTACGCACTGAGTGAGAGATGTGAGGGTGGTTGCTATGGATGATTTGTTTGCTATCATTGTGACATGCACACCCCACCCCCGTATTCTTACACTATTTATTATGGCACCTTGGAGTAATGTACGGTATGTGGTACTAACTCTTTGGTTGCAGGTCCAGGTTCAGGTATGGTTTAGTATACCTGTTATTACTCTGTTTAGATGTTTATCGCTCATACCAGGCTTTATGTCTGACCCAGAGTTTTATGTCTCCTCTTATTACTCTGGGTGCTCACACGAGCAGACTAGAGACAGGTTAGCTGGTGATGCACGGGTAGATGGTCCGGAGACGAGCAGGAGGCTTCCACGTACTATATACATAATATTCTCCTTGTGTTGTTGAAGATCACTGCTTGGGCATTGTTGGTGTATCTTCTACTTTAGCTTTCTTTTGTTTAGAGACAGTAAATTTGGAAAATTGTAATAAGCTGTATATGGATTTCCGCTGCTCTGATGATTGATGTTGATTTCAGTTATCAGCTTATGCACTGTCTCGCCTGTTTTATGTCAAGTATGTTATTATTATATTTTATCCCATGCGCTGTGAGACATTCTACAGGTTCCTTGATTAGTTCATTCTCTTCTTTCTTTTCTTTCGACGACCGTTCTGTGCTAGCTGGCCATGTGTACAGCGCACTTTCGGAGGAAATGCAGGCTGGTGCGGGACGGGCCGTCACATAACCCATATCCTATAAAACCCAAAAAGTTTAGTTAGCCCAACGAACACCCTCAAGCCCCAACATGTGTTACTAACAGATGAGTCATATTCCCTATGGGGTTTGCAATAGAAATTGGATTGAGGATAGGACCGAGAGGATATACACAAAAGATAGCATGCAAGTAAGCTCTACAGGAAGAGAGGGATCAAGGATATACTCTTAAGAAGAGATATGATGCACAAATCTAGTCTTCAATCTTCTAAGTCGCATTTCCTTGAGCTTAACACCATTGTGCTTTGTCCGTCTTTAACCTCACAATTTCGTAGCTTCTTAATTCTTGTTTCCAAAATATGAGTTGGAACCTATTTCACTGTTGCCTCTCGTTCCTCTTTCACTTAGTCTACTTCTAGTATACTCGGCTCAAACATGACGGCGTACTCATGGTTTCATGCAAGCTCTCCAAAAATTCACTAGTGAATCTTGGATCTCGTCCACTTACTATCAGGTGTTCCACGCAGAAGAACTATCTCTTGAAAACAAACAAATGCCAACCATGTTGCCAAATGTACTTACTAAGGTGATTTTCTATAACTCATGCATAAGCGAAATGAACCTTCTGCCTTAGTGGCGAACACTACTCGAGCGGATCAATGAATGTATCAAGAGATTCTAGGTAACTAAACATGACAGAATCCTAAGGGTTACACTAGACTTCGAGGGCATTACCGAGGCAAGTCAGGAGTCTAACTACCCTCTTTTCATACTTGAGAATGGTACCATTTCTGGATAACCACTCCATCCCTAGAATCAACCCATAGCCCAAAAACAGAATCATTACTTCTAAACTCAACACTTAGCATAGACATTCTCAAATCCAAACAAGTCATGAATAAATGAGCCGATTCCCCAACAGGATTTGAGACAAAATTGGGATCCTCTACTACGTTAGTACTAAGGTGCAGAGACTCAATCATCGAAGCAAAGTAGAAAGGATGCGATGTACAAAAATAGAGTTCTAGTGGGATGATAGAAAAGAAAAGCTAAACCTTTAACAGAAACGTTACCACCTTTCTTAGGTACGCTAGTAGTGAGAGCATACAATTGCCCTCTCGACGATCTTGTCCTTTGCCCTTGTCCTTGTCCTATAATACTTAACTGCATGTCCCTTCTTACCATACTAAAGATATTCTCTCTTGTCATGGGTTTTACTATTCTTTCACTTTGGCCTCTTTCCTTTCACCTTTTTCCTCCTTCGTGGGTTATGCCATTTCAATAAGTTTCTCATCCTTAGTCTTGTGTTCTTTATCCTCGTTCTTACTATCCTTGTATAGCTTGTTGACAAGTTTTCTCGGAAGCTACCTCCATCGCATGGCAACTCTACAAAGCTCGAAATAAGACTAGACGCAGATGGGACTACTGCGGCTACAGAAGGAGGATGGACACTTCTTTGCCCTCCAACATATGTCGGATGCCTACGAAACTATGGTGAAAAGAGAGAGAAGAGATTTCAAGAGAGAATCAAAAGATAGTGCATATGGCTTTGGGGAATATTCCTTTTAATCAAAACAAAATTTTCTTGAAAATTTGCTTCTTTGTAAATGTTTTGAAAATAATTTCAGAAGATTTTTGAAAACTTTTGCCCAATCTGGTAACCTTCTGCTCTGATACCAAATGTAACACCCCACAACCGTTAAGGTCACTCACAAAGGGAATGCCTTAACTTCAATGGAGCATTATGGGTACTGGAACAGAAATATTACAAGATAGACATATATAAAACAACGGAAGATAAAGTAGAAGTACTTCAAATCATTTATCAAATAGAATTGTTTACAATAAAAGCCCATCAACTTCCAATACCCAAATACATAGCTAAAATATCCGCCTTGCTCAAAAATAAAGAAGCATAAAAACAAACTGTAGTATTCCCCAATAAAGCAAAGCAAGCCATAGCCTAGAGAAATCCAAGCCATACATGAAAGAGCCTTGGAGCTTGGTAAAATCCGAACTAAGCTGTATACCCACCCTGCGAACCTGGGGGGGAAACGGAAGAAAAAGGGGAGAAACAAAACGGGTCATTCATAAAGATTGAGTAAGTCCTAGTGACTTTCAGCATAAAAATAGGTAATGATAACATGGCATGAATAAACTGAAAGTAAACATAAGCATGATGACAAGGTAGGCAAGATAAACTAAGATAACAAGATAAACTATGCTAACAAGATAAACTAAGGTAACAAGATAAACTTCGGGCACGATGAATCAGGTATAACATCCCATAATTCCTATCAAGTATCACATCGCATGGTTTCTATCAAGAATAACATCGCAAGGTTTCTAAGCTTCACCATTAAAATGATATCTATTTGCTCTGCACCACCTAACTAGCATCCTCAAAAGTGTCTTACATGGAGTGATCCGTATTCCTACTAGTGTCCCAACTAGTAGCCCGTGTTATATAATAATTATAACGTGATCCCAATCCCCGCAATTATGGTAGCCTTCAGGTGTACATCGATTATGAGGATTCCACCTCGATCACCCCAATGGCCATGTATATATTCGATGCACCCTTACTACCTTATCGATCGGCTCCCTACTTGACCTAGTTCTCGTTTGTGTCACGCAGCCCCCTACTTGTAGATACCTGTGCTGGTCCCACCATGGGGTGTATCAAGTCCCGTGGTGGTAACCCTGACACAATCAAGATGCACAGCTTTATACCTACTGATGCCCGGTGGCTAAATTTTCTACGTCGAAGTGTGTGCACGCCCGCACTCCGTTAGAACCTGCACTGCTGCACCAACCGCCGCTATTTTGACCTCCTATAATCAGCCCAGTAATCATGCCCCACCCTGCCTAGCTCAGGGTTCCGTTGATACCTAATGTGGGTTACTGCTGAAATGGGTCCCCGTTACTAGGTTTTTCTAATGGTTAAGTCTGTGGGCCTATATTCTCTGATATTACCCTCTAACCCTGATGTGTACTTAACCCCGCTACTGATTCAAGCATGTGTATTTAATGGTTAAGTGTATGTGGTCCTATATTTACTAATATTACCCACCAACCCTAAATGTACTTAACCCTCTCCGTCCATTATGTTAAATTGGTTAAGTGTTTTCCCTTGTTTTACTTAACCCTACCACACATCATGTTATATTGGTTAAGTGTTGTTCCTTGTGTTACTTAACCCTACCGCAAGTCTTGTTATACTGGCTAAGTGTTCTCCCTTGTGTTAACTTAATTCCACCGCATGTCATGTCATATTGGTTAAGTGTATATTGACTTAGCCCACCTACCTATCATGTTGTGACAGTTAAGTGTTACCCTCTGTTGTTACTTAACCTTACCACGCATCACGTTATATTGGTTAAGTGCATGTTAACTTAATCCCATCCACCAGTTGTATTATAATGGTTAAGTGTTACTCTCGTGTGTTTACTTAACCCTACCACGCATCAGGTTATATCGATTGGGTGTTATCAACCTATTCAAGTTAGCCCAACCCATCCGCCAGTTACGTTATAACGGTTAAGTGTTATTAGCTTAGCCACGTTACTTAACCACCCACTCATATCATATTGGTTAAGTGTCATTAGTCTAGTCATATTACTTAACCCACACATTGGTCTGATCAACAGTTATGTTGGTTGAGCCTGCACTTATAAGTTTTACATGTTCTTAACTCATACCGGTTAGGTCCACATTTATATGACAAATTTCAATGTCATGCCACCTAACCCTCTAACCATACCCACGTCTTATTATGGTTAGTATTCATTAATTCATTCATTATGACGAAAGAATCATGACCTCTCACATTAGACCGTGCATTTTGTGGCCACTGGATTTGCCGGGCGGTTCCGGGTAGATTTACACCACAAACTGGGTCTAACCTCGTGTCATAAACCGTTACGCCTACAATTCGGCCTTCGACCTCTCACATTAAATTGACACTTTGTGGCTACTGGATTTGTCGGGCGGTTCCGGGCAGATTTACACCACAAACTGAGTCTAACCTCGTGTCAAAGGTTCATTAATGGTCGTATTCCACCCAAAACCCCAATATCAGTTCATGTGTTTAACATATATAAATGTTCATGATTCATGTTTTTGCCCAAAACGTATTCCCAAATTATTATCATAATTTACTATAAGGTTATGCCAAATTATAGCCTCCTATTTCCAATACATACCAACTACCCAAAACCCAACTTAGGCGCGTTAATGTAAAACTTTCTCCAAATCATAAATTATCATATATGTTTCTACTCCAAATTTTACATAATTAACATATGCCCAAGTTCTAGGTTACATGTCAGTTTTACATATGCCCAATTCATACCAAATTTACATATGTTCAATTCATGCCGTTTTGCACGTATGCAAATTTTATGCCAATTTACGCATATATTAAGTTTAATACCGTTTTACATATGTCTAGATTCATGATCTACATGTTTACACAGATATGCTTAATTTACATAGATCCAGTTTTATACCCAAAATTACATGTTTAACATGTTTACACCAATTTACCCATAACGAGTTCTAGCCAAATTACATATATCAAGATCCATGTCAAACTATATATGCCAATCCCCATTCTTGCAATTACTATTACAATGACAATACCCAAATATTCAATTTCATGTTAATGGTATCCAATTTTTATGTTATGCCATCAATTCCACCAAACACATATATCCAATAAGGTATTAACCCAATATTTCCCCGTATTCAATCGTACGCAAATCGCGTTTTAGGCCTAGGTCCGAAATTGACCAAGGTTCATCAAAAGAAAATAAATAGGGGGAGGTAGAAGTTGCAATAAGAGCAAGATCAGAAAGGAAACGGCATAAATCATCATGATAGGCATAAAGATCACAACTTGATGATAACATCATTACGAATCAAGAAAACTGCTGAATAGATCATAAACTTGGCATGAGAATAAAGATAGACAAGTCTCAAATCTCAAGATTCAAGAAGCAACAGAAATAGATCGATAAACATACTTAAATCCAATTTCACTTCATCACATGCCCATATTATATTTAAATTTTTTAATCTGAAAATAACTAGAACTTACAGAGCATGGCAAATGAATTACGAACTGAATTTGTTGTAAAAATGTCGCGGCGTTGTTGATTTATTGTCTTGAATCATTGTTGAAGCTTTGTTCTTCGAATTGTGTATGAAAGCTTTGGAGTTTGAATGCTTAAGCTTTAAGCTTTTGAATTGTCTCTTAGGCTTGTCTCCAGGGTTTCTAATTGACGGCCATTCCTAGTTCCTCTCCAGCAACATGACGGCTATTGTATTCTATTATTTGTGTGAGTTTAGGGTTTGGTTTGAGTTGTATTTATAGAATTTTAAATTGTTTTGAGCCATCGGATGAAGATAGGTGGAATCTAGACCATACAAAGTTCAAAGAGCCGCTCAAAAGGTGACACGTAAGCCCTAGTGACTCAGTCAAGCATCAGAATTCGACCAGACCCTGATCAGGGCAGCCAAGACCTGACCAGCAGGTCATTCTGACCTGGGCACACTTGGCAGGTGCGCCAGGCTAAAAATGTACTGGCGCACTTCCCAAGTGCGCCAGTTCATTTCTGTTCCGGCGCACTTCCCAAGTGCGCCAGTGCATTCTGACCCGTTTTCTGGTTTTTCGCCCAATTTCGTTCGTCCTTATCTTCTTCATACGATATCCATTTTACGCAAACTCAGACTCTATCTTAAGCAGAATTTCGAGACGGACACAATGGCGCAACCCGTTTCCCTTAATTCTTCTCCTAAAAATTAATTATACCTTGATTTATTGTTTCAACATGTTATTAAAATTCGGGTTGTTACACAGCATGGCTAAGTCGGTCGCTCCGAAGTAGGGTGTATAATCACCTGATCTAGAGTTTCATTTATTTCTAAAAATCTATTATTGATGTTGTCCCATTCGGGAAATGGTTGCTGATCCCAACCGTTGGTGATATACATTCGATACACTCAAGCGAAATGAGTGGTCGGTCATGTGTGGTCGGGTTGCAAGATGTTCTTGTTGAACCCAGTGTATTCCTCTAGAGGTACACAAGCGAGAGGTGGTTCCATACCTTGTCATAGTTGGAAATCCATTACCCAATACGTGCTTGCGGTTTTGATTGTATACTATATATGTAGAAACGTGAGATGAAAGCGTTTCTGCTAGACGATTAATATAATTGTGGTTAATAGACATTATTATAATATCAAAAGGTTTTTGATATAAAGATATTTTGGATTCTCATAAGGGAAAAACCCGTTCCATTATACGGCGTGGTCTTATGAGATATCGTTTGCTTGTTTAACTGTTTTAAACTGTTTTACTCATACCAGTCCCATGAATGACCTGGAGTTTATTTTGTTTTGTTTTCCCTAAACTCTTGGGTGCCCAATTTTGTACGGGCAGTCAAGTAGTCGGGATATACAGATACTTGAAGAGCCGGAGCAGGAGGCTTCAGGATCATATAGCTATTGTTTATTTCCGCTGTGTTGTAAGTGTTGTACTTTGATAATGATGTATATTCAAGTACAGATGTATATTTCAAGTTATGTTATATATATTATATATTATTCGTTCCGCTATGAGGTTAGTGTTACTCTGATGTTGTGTTCTTCTTCTTCTTCTATTCTAAGTTTCTATCTTATCTCTCCTCACCCTCTAATTTCTTTCATTAATCATCCGGTATTTTTCGATGTTTTGTTAGTCATCATTGAGTTTATGGCGATAACCAAAGTCGAAAAAAACCAGGGTCATTACAGGTAGACTATGTAGGAAAACTACCAGTTGTTTTGCTTTAAACTACCAGTGATAAAATTTACCTCTTTGTATGTTGAGTTTATTTTCGTATGCTTATAATCTGTTAGATGGTTATTTCATTGTGATCATGATCACGTTGTTACTTCATGTTACTTGACATGCGGAAATTTGTTTTATGTATGCGTGTTAAGCTAAGGAGCGGTTGTACGTATAGTGATTACTACAGAGCAGTTGTAATATATTGATTACAACAAACTAAAAATGCAGGATGTGAATATTATACTCTAGGTGGCGAGTCAAGCTAACTTGTGCACAAGATTACTCTATGAATGTGCATATAAATGCAAAGCAATAAAAAAATGCATGAAGATTTGAATTTTATGTTGGCTCCTAAGATAGCCGAATCATGCAAGTAAAGATGATTAATAGTATAAAACAAGAAAAATAATCAAATCAAGTAAGCATGGCATTTGAACATGGACTATTACGGATCTGGGAGGAAAAATCGTATGTATGATGCAATAATATATTATTGTTTGCAGTACAAACATGTTGTCAACTTCATTATTTTGTTGTCTTCTTGCATGGATATAATTTTATGTGAACTTTCTTTTTATCTGTGTGTTCTACACCTGGACCAGGACTTCTGTGTGCAATAATAATGCAGTGGACGGTTAATTAAGATTTTTATTATACACACACATACATATATATATATACACATATATATGTACACACACACATACACACATGTGAGCATTCAATAGCATTATGAACAGTGTTAACACCCATTAGGCCCCATTGATTTCCACCGCCCATCCTATTTCTCTTTCCCTCCACCGTCTTATTTTATTACTAATGGATGGTAGAAAGAGAAAGGCTAAAGAAGTGCTTCAATTTTAGGGTGCCATCGAGCGTGTCTCACATACACACACACACACACACACACACTCAATTTCTTCACACGGAAAATAAATTATGTTCCAACTACGAAATTTCAACTACAGATTTATATAAGGATACATTTGCTTATTTGACCATTATTTCACTATTAATAAATTTTGGTCTTAGTATTCTTTGCACACGTCCAACGGACGTGCCTAATGTACTGGTATATATAATATATATCATCGATTTGAATTCAAAACATATTTTATAAATCGTTTATAAATTCATTTTAAAACGATTTCCACTTCATTTTCAGATTTAAATTAAAATTGAACATTCCATATCATTTTATTATTAAAATGATAATATTTTCAAAATATCTGATTTTGAAATCCATTTCCTTTTCGTATTCATTATAAAATGAATAAAATCGATCGATGAACCCGTTTGTGTTAAAATGGCGTATATACTTAAACCGACTTCCATATTTCAATATTTTCGTGTTCATCCCAAATCGGACATCAAAATCACATTTTGATTATTCACTGAATATTATTTTAAAAAATTCGTCATTTTAAAATGTTCGTTATTTTAAAACGTTCGTTATTTCTGAGCTGGAATCAGACTCAATCAATTACCATATAAATTTTATTTGCATGGATTCCATACATCGCATGTATTCAAAAATAGTAATAAACAGCTATTAAATAGTCACTTCACGTCCAGAGTGCAATTTACTACTGTATAAGCATTAAATAATTAAATAACGCTTATCAAAGTCTGTCGATCAATCGATTGACAAATAATTAAATTCAGGGGAGATGTGAATAAATTATCATCCCCAAACCCTTGTGGGATTTCCAAACAACAACAGTCAATTCAAAATAATCACTGGTTAATAAATTTAACCAGTTCTAATTCGATTTGAATTATTTTTTTAATTATCCAATTTTCACTGTTTAAATTATAAATAGATATTTTGTACTTTAATTTAAACTACTACAAAATAATATTAAATTATTTTTAATACTTTAAACATTTTAGCATCACAATCAAAACACAATACAGTCAATTAAATCGTCCATGGTTTGTGGATGAGGGAGGTGAGCTAACAGGCACCGTATATAATTTATAGTGATTAAAACTGATAAAATTCTACACTAGCAATTCTATATGTAGTTATAAAATAAATAACTATACAAAAAATTATAGTGAGAAGTTCTCACAATGGGTTCAACTCTGTTAGTCTTTATTTGGCGATGGTTTTAATACTGTTCGAGTTCAAATTTGCCTGTTTTTCTAATTTGCTCCATTTTAGTTCCAGTTGGTTCCTTTGCGTAGATCGCGTTGAGGCGATTCCAACACATCCAATTTCATTTGATTCTGCTTTGATTTGAGAAAGTTACGACAATTTAAAAATTAATTACATAAATTAATTAGTTAAATATATACTTTCCTAATCCCCTTCCATCGTCTTTCTTCCTATCCCAAACGGAAAAAACTCAACCTTCGCCTTCGATTACGCACGCCACCTGACACGCCTTAGACCCGATCGTCGTTGACCACACTGACCGCCTTAGAGTCGCCGAGCACCGCCTGCCACCACGTGGAACTCGCGGCCTCTTGGAGCTCGGAAATTGCATTCGAACTGTTTAACTTTGAGCTGGAAATCCGGCTGCCTCATGCCACTAAAATCGATCTTGTACATTCATATTAAAGATCTCAATCTCCTCTTTAATCTTTGCTTTATAATTTTTGTGAATTATTGCTTAGATTTAACGATTTTGGGGAGGAATTTTTGAACGAAATCAGCCCTCGATCTGGAAGATGACAGCGCAGCATTGAAAAGGGGCTATGGTTTCTAATTTTTTTAGGGGTATATATATATATATTATTAATTCAAAAATACATTTTTATCTATTCGAACTCTAAATCAAACCCAACGACCGTCGTCCCTAGCCAAATACCCCCATACCGGACACAATGGATATGTTCCGTAAGCCAATTCGACTGTTTCAATCGGTTTTTATCAAAATTAAAATATAAATCATTATATATTGAATTTGAACGTACATTTTAATTTACCGAGGCCACATACTGACTCCAAAAATTGCAGAAAAATAAATCTAGCTATATTTTGACGATACAGTCCTAACAAAACTAATTTCATTGAATTGGGAGATTGTTTGAAAAATGGTCATTTTCTAGTCGATTAAATTCAAACTGAATTGACCAAAACACATTTAAATTCACCACGCTCACATATTAGTTCCAAAAATTATGAAAATTGAAACCTAACAATATTTTGATATTCTAGATCCAACAAAAGTGGTTTAATCGAAAACGGAGGTCGTTTGTAAAATGGCTATTTTTAAGGGCTATATATTATATTAAAATATATATATAAATTCCATAGCGACTATTCTAAATTTTAAACTGGACATAACTAACTATTTACAAAGTGAAATCTCTATTTCATACATTCGTTAGAAAGATACAATTAAACGGATCTAACGTTTC
The DNA here is from genome assembly GCA_030737875.1 of Allium sativum. Classification (NCBI taxonomy): domain Eukaryota; kingdom Viridiplantae; phylum Streptophyta; class Magnoliopsida; order Asparagales; family Amaryllidaceae; genus Allium; species Allium sativum. The sequence goes on along the minus strand of JASFAX010000027.1, from coordinate 9,295,140 downwards.
TTGTTTCGTCCAATTCCGACTTATACAGAATTCTGTATATTCAATTGAAATTTAAAATCGAATTTTCAAACTACCACGCCATTTCAAACTCGTTTTATAATTAAAATAAATTTATACATTCTAACTTCATCTAAAATAAATTTTTATTCATTATTATTTCAAACAAATCATTTTAAATATTCAAAACCCGCTAAAATAGCTAAAATAAATTTTTTTAATTGGTTCAGAAATTCCTGGAATGGGATTATGAAATAACTCAATAGGCATCAATAAAATTCACAAGAAACTATCCAAATTTTATTTGAAATCATGACGAGTTCAGGTAAACTGGTAAGGTAGCAACACTGGAACTACCAGCTTGTGCCTACCCTAGACAATTGAAACATCCAATTTTCAAACATAATAAAAAATTTCAATAAAAGAAAAATATGATGACCCCAAACTTCCGTTGACCGAAAGTAAGGATAATCATTTTGGAATACAACATATTTACAACAAAAACAGATCTCATATAATTATCATAACACATAAACATTTTAGCGGAAATAAATGTCATCAGCATCACAGCAAAACATCAAAGTATGCAGTTTTACAGGATCCACTTAGCATAATAGAAGTCTTAACAAAAGAGAGACAAATCTCAAATGAAAAGAAATGAGTTTCAAATCCCATTATATACATCAAAAGCAAGAGATAGAAAAATGTCTCAAAAGCAGAATAAAATATGGAGAAAAGGACTTCTTCTTCTTTCTCCCAAAGCAAGCTCCCACCAGAAAGTATCACCTAGAAACCTGTCAATTGGCTGCCCATGTGGAAAGAGGTCACCCGAGTTTGCAAAAGCAAAACAAAACTACAAGTCAGTCATGGGACTGGTGTGAGAATTCTTAACTAAATTAACTATCAAGATGGCGAATCTCAGGACCACGCCGCTAACGCGGAACGGGTTTACTCCATTGGATTGCCAGTGCAATATTTTATAAAGTTTATATAAGACAGCGAAATGACTTTTGAAAAATGAAACCATCATAAGACTCAAGTCCTATCACACAATGCAACGCACACAGGAGGATAGAGTTTTCCCTTATGATGATCAAACATGCTTAATACGTGAAAAGTAATATTTCAATATTATCATTAGTGTCTAGGTAGTATTAAAATACTTCAATATAAATATATCAATCCTAGACGGCATAGTACCCCATCCTACTATGTTGACGTATATAAGTTTACAATCAAAACCGAAATGTTGTCGTATTGGGAATTAGTTTTCTGTCATGAAGTCGAGGCTAGGGATCGTCCTCTTCCGATTCGAGACACTCTAGCAAATGCCTCAGGATCACACCTATGGGCAACCCTTGGATCTTCAGGGTCGGTCCCCACCTAACGGTAGTGGATTAATTATGCCTAAACACGCGTTTCCCAGTTCCTATGAACTTATAGTATGACCACTTCCGGCCTATAAAAAAAAACGAGGTACCTCAATCCAAAATCCACATAAGTAAAATGCTGGGCCGTGTTAAAACCCAAACACCACTAGCTAGAAAGAAACGTGTGCACTCCCTGCAGTCCTAATCCAGTTTTTAACTCATACCGGGGTGTGAGGCTCGCGAAGTCACGTTATACACAAAGCTATGCCTAAACAGCTATGCTTTGATCATCAGCCACAAGGCCTTCTTTTCAACAAAGCCTTGATCATTGCATCTTGGCATGCCACGTTGACAATTCAACGCCATGCTATCGATAACTACTACTACGTATCCGGGTGTTAAGTAGAGAATAAATTCTCTACCACCAAACAGACATATATTAATAGAAATCGATTTAATTACATGAAGTGGATTTCAACATCAGACACGCAACCATTTAAAAGTCCGTTCTGGGTCTGAACGAAGCCAGAGACACCAAAGAGGTTCTCGCTAGTCCGCACGATCAACACACACGTCCGGACAATTACTGCTTCAACATAATCCTGGGAGCAAGTCAGTCCAAGGTATCAGAAGTCATCGCCCATTCGATGTGAAGATCGCCGGCCTTCTACACCGTCTTGTTACATCTTTGATTTAATGGCCGTTCAATTATTTGAAATGAGTTAAACTCGGCCTTTTCAAATAATTGTCGCATAATTATAGTTTAAAACATTTCATATATATTTATAACTATTTATCGCTATTTTTATTTATTAAAAATAGCTCGAAATATATAAACGACGTTTTGGGTCAATGGGCGGCGCTGGCGCTGTTTTTACCAAAATTTGATTTGCACATATCTTAAAATCTAACCGTCGGATTTTGATGAAATTTATATCGTTGGAAAGCTCTTCCCAAAGCGGTCCTAACGGTTCTAGTTTTGGGAAAATCCAACGGTTGAATCTTTCAATATATTCGTTTGAAGTTACGATTGTCGATACGCGAACTGCAGCGTTCGTTTCGTTTAATTTTATATTTTATATTTATATATATAATATAGAAACCATTTGGGCAATTTCATTTATTGAAAATGAGGATTTCAAACAATGTATCATTTTAAATCAAATAAAAATGACATTTTTGTTCGACAATTCTAATGCGACCAAAAATGGTAGTTCAACGATGTATATTTCTATATTCAACAAAAATGACATTTTTGTTCGCCAATTCCAATGCAACCAAAAATAATATTTTAAAATGTATAATCTCAATATTCAACAAAATGACATTTTTGTTCGCCAACTCTAATGCAACCAAAAATGATGTTTTAAAGTGTATAATTTCAATGTTCAACAAAATGACATTTTTGTTCGCCAACTCTAATGCGACCAAAAATGATATTTTAAAATGTATAATTTCAATGTTCAACAAAATGACATTTTTGTTCGTCAATTCTAATGCGACCAAAAATGAAATTTTAAAATGTATAATTTCAATGTTCAACAAAATGACATTTTTGTTCGCCAACTCTAATGCGACCAAAAATGATGTTTTAAAATGTATAATTTCAATGTTCAACAAAATGACATTTTTGTTCGCCAATTCTAATGCGACCAAAAATGATATTTCAAAATATATAATAAATAAAAAGGGAAAAGCCCCTTAATCTTTTATTTACATATACAATGTAAATCTCTTTTTATTCTTTTCTATTTACACTGAAAATGAAAATGTCTCTTTATTCTATTTATTCTTTCCTATAACATTGAAAATAAAGATGTCTTTTCTATTACATTGAAAATAAAAATGTCTTTTTATTCTTTTCTATCACATTGAAAATAAAAATGTCTTTTTATACTTTTCTATAACATTGAAAATAAAGATGTCTTTTTATTCTTTTCTATAACATTGAAAATAAAGATGTCTTTTTATTCTTTTCTATAACATTGAAAATAAAGATGTCTTTTTATTCTTTTCTATAACATTGAAAATAAAGATGTCTTTTTATTCTTTTCTATTACTAAGAGAACTCAATTAAAAAGTAAATTCATCTTTCTATGTAATATTTGCATTGAAAAATGCAATTAAAAAGGTGGACTTTATTTCCAATGTAAATGTTTTTTTCTAGCGTCAATATTCCTAAAATAAAAATAATTTCTAATGTCAAGATTTGATTCATTTCAACTATATTAACATAACGATGAAATTTTGTTCATTTCAACCATATAAACATGACGATGAAATTTTGGTGTCATTTCAACTCTATAAACATGACGATGCAATTTTGGTGTCATTACAACTAATTTAACATACGATGAATTTTGTGCATTACAACAATGGCAACATATGATTGGTTGTAAAATTACTACGAATCAAAAATAATAGACCCCACCTTTATTTTGTGAAATAAAACAAAATATATGAACTTTATTCATTTTATAGGATGAAGATCAAATCTTTATTCATTGTATAAACTCAACTTCTTTTATTTTATATGTCAAAATAAAAGATCAAATCTTTATTTATTATTTAAACAAAATGAAAGGAAAATAAAAGATTGAACTTTATTTTATTTTGTTTTCAAAAAAAAAAAAGATCAAACTTTCCTTTATATTTGTTTTTGAAAAACAAAATTCTGTTAATCAAAACAAAAGACTAATTTTTTTTTTTATTCGTAGATCAAAAACAAGAGATTCAACTTTAATTTGTTTTCAAAAAAACAAAAGATTAGAACTTTATTTTGTTTTCAAAAACAAAAGATTAAAACTTAATTTTATTTCATTTCAAATCAAAAAAAAAAAATCAAAACTTTTACACAAAGATCCCAACTTTATTATATTTTATTTTCAAATCAAAAGATCAGTTCAAGAGAAAGGAACAAAAATAAAAACAAAGGCGAGAATTTTATTATGATTACATCAGAATTTTACATATCCAAACAGTCAAATTATAACATGACATCACAACGAATCAGATTCAACAATACAACAATCACCACATAACAGATCAGAATAATATACAATGATTCAACTGATCGAATAGGATTTAAAATAAATTATTTAATTATTTAAATTCAGAATCTCACAGTCATTGACGATTTTTGGCCAAAAATTCAAACTGTTCAGAATCAGCTCCAGTCAGTCTAGAATTTCATATCTCGGTCTCAAGATTCTAACGGCCCTGAAATCGTTAAATTCCGAGATCGTTTGGATTAGATATGATTTAATTTAGATAGATAATAATTTAAATTAAATAATTAAATAATTAAAAATTGAATATACCCTTCTTCCTCCTTTCTATTTTCTGGCCGATGTATTTAGGTTTTGTTCAGATTTAGGTTTCAACTTTGCGAACCAATCACTGATCGAGATGATGATCTGAAAGCACCACGAGCTCGGGCTCTGAGAGGCGCCCCTAAACCTCCCTCCTGCGTCGTACTCGCACGCCACCTACGGGTGCAGTTCACCAGCCAACGGCACTGGTTTCAGATTGGAATTCGGGGAGAGTATTGCTCCTGAGTCGATCACCACCGTACGGATTGAGAGGTGGTTCGATCTTCTTCGATTTCCCTCTGGATTTGTTAGAAAATGTGTTGTGGATCAAAAGATATTAAGGACGAAATCCCGAAGACATCGTCCATTGAACTGCTATACTGTGGCGGCAACGAAGAAGATGGATTAGGGCTTGTATGGCGTATTCGTATTTATAAGCGTATTTTATTTTTATTTTATTTATTTATTTCAATAAATTCCATTTAGTCCATACGAAATCCGATTAAAACCCAATGAGTGTCGCCCCTAGCCAAATACCCCCATCCCGGACACAATGGGATATGTCCCGTCATCCAAATCAACTGTTTCGATAGGTTTTTCTTTAAATTAAATATATATATCAATATATTTTAATTTAAACGGACATTTTAATTTACCGGGACCACATACTGATTCTAAAAATTACAGAAAAAATATTTTTGTCTTTGTTATGATGATACGGTCTCAACAAAACTAATTTCGTCAAATTTTGAGACCGTTTGAAAAATGGCTATTTTTCAGTCGTTTAAATTTTGACCGAACTGAACAAAACACAGTTTCTTTCGGCACGCTCACATACTGGCTCGAAAAATTCTAAAAATTGAAACTTAGCAATAATTCGACATTCTGGTTCCAACAATAGTGGTTTCGTCAAAAACAGAAGTAGTTTGAAAATTGACTATTTTCACTGGCTTTAATATTATTTAAAAATGGAATTTTTTGAATTTCTGCCACATTTTTCCACCAAATAATTTAAAATAAAAATTTTAAATTGGTTCGGATTTTCCGGGTCATTACAATCTCCCCCACTTAAGAATTTTCGTCCTCGAAAAGAAACAAAGTAAAGTAGGAACCAAGATGGAAAATGTAAATTGAGGAAAATGTACCTTAACACGAGAGTTATTCGGAGATATCCACTCTGCACTTGGGGTAAGCCTTTTTGATGCTATCCTCTGTCTCCCAAGTACAGTCTTTAGGATCCCCACCCCATTGAACCTTGACTAGGTTGATCTTCTTGTTCCTCAAGATTTTGGTTTCTTTTCCAATGAACTTAATCGGGTCCTTTCTCACTGTCAGATTTGGAGCAATGTCTAGGGCCTGTTGGTTTAATTCGTCCTCAATCAGATCTGGATCGTGCACATGCTTGCGGAGTTGAGACACATGAAATACATCATGCACCCCAGGCAACCAGTCGGGCAGCTGCACTCTGTAAGCGAGAGTACCAATCCTTTCGAGAATAGGGAATGGACCAATGAATCTCGGTGCCAACTTTCCTGTCTTCCCAAATCGAATCACGCCTCGCAAAGGAGAAACCTTCAAGTATACTCGATCACCCACAGAGAATTCAAGATTCCTTCTTCGCTGGTCTGCATAGCTCTTTTGTCTGCTCTGAGCAGTCAACAAGCGCTTCTTAATCAAGTCAACCTTATCTGATGCTTCTCGAACCATGTCGGGGCCCAAGACTAGTCGATTGCCTGACTCCACCCAACATGTCGGAGATCTGCACGGCCTGCCATAAAGTAATTCAAATGGTGACATCCCCAAGCGTTCTTGGTAGCTATTATTATAGGAGAATTCCACCAAGTGCAAGTGGTCCTCCTATGAACCGCCATAGTCAAGAATGCAAGCACGCAATAAGTCTTCTAAAACATGATTCACCCTCTCAGTCTGGCCATCTGTCTGAGGGTGATAGGCAGAGCTCAGATTTAACTTGGTCCCAAGTTCCTCTTGAAAATCTTCCCAGAATTTACTGGTAAATAATGGATCCCGATCACTGACAATGCTTTTGGGAACCCCATGCAATCTGACTATCTCCTTAAGATAGAGCTGTGTTAAACTTCGAGTTGTTCTATTGGACCAAACAGGGATGAAAAGGGCAGATTTTGTTAAGCGGTCGACAATCACCCATATGCTATCGTTGCCCTTTCGGCTTCGAGGCAAGCCATCTATAAAGTCCATAGAAATTTCCTCCCACTTCCAACCAGGAACTCCTAGCAGTTGCAACAAACCTGCCAGTTTCTGCTGATCACTTTTGACTTGCTGACAAGTGGGACATCTAGCAATATAAATAGAAATATCTCTCTTCATTGATTTCCACCAAAAGGTGTGCTTGAGATCATGGTACATTTTGTTTACACCTGGGTGGATGCTGATTTTAGATTTGTGGCACTAATCCATCACTTCTCTTTTTAGCTCAGCAATGTCTGGCACACAAATTCGCCCTTATAATCTAAGGGTCCCGTTATCATCAATCTGGAAACTTGAGGCTTCGCCTTTTCGGACTCGCTCGCAAAGCTTCTGAATAAACTAATCATTTTTCTGAAGAGCAGAGACTTTATCAATCAGAGAAGGAGTGATAATGAGACTGGCGATAATGAGATTGTTGCGTTCTGCATTCTTTCTACTTAATGCATCGGCTACAACGTTTGCTTTTCCCAGAGTGTATAGGATATCCAGGTCATATGATGCAAGAAATTCGACCCAGCGCTGCTGCCTCATATTCAAATCTTTTTGGGTAAAAAGGTGCTTCAAGGATTTGTGATCCGTGTAAATTTCAAACTTTTCACCCAAAAGATAATGCCTCCATATTTTAAGAGCAAACACAATGGCCATTAGTTCAAGGTCATGAGTAACATAATTCTTCTCATGCGGTTTCAGTTGGCGGCTAGCATATGCGACTACCCTGCCTCTTTGCATCAGCACCGCACCAATACCTTGCTTAGAGGCGTCGGTCCAGACCATCAAATCCTGATTGCCATCTATGATGGTCAACACAGGAGCATTGGTCAACCTCTTCTTTAGCTCTTGGAAAGCTGCCTCGCATTCCGGTGTCCACTTGAATTTCGTATGCTTCTTGGTCAGGTTTGTCAATGGACAAGCTACCTTCGAAAAATCTTTGACAAATTTCCGATAATAGCCGGCCAGTCCCAAGAAACTTCTGACCTCCATGGGAGTTTTAGGCTACTTCCATTCTTGGATGGCTGAGGTCTTTCTTGGATCTACTGAGATGCCCTCCTTTGATACAACATAGCCGAGGAATTTCACCTCCTCTTGCCAGAATATGCATTTAGAAAAATTTTCTTTCAGCACATTTCTTCGCAAAATCTCTAAGACTTCTCTCAGATGCTGTTCGTGCTCAGCAGCGGATTTAGAAAAGATGAGAATGTCATCGATGAACACGAGCACAAATTTGTTTAAAACATCTCTGAATACTCTATTCATCAAGTCAACAAAATGTGCTGGAGCATTACATAGACCAAAAGGCATTACTAGCCATTCATAAAAGATGTCAGGGCCTCTGAAAGCAGTTAAAGGCACACACTCCTCTGCAATACGAAGTTGATGGAAGCCGTAGCTAGGTCCATCCTAGAGAATACTCGTGCCCCATGCAGTCGGTCAAGCAAGTCATCAATACGAGGCAGTGGATATTTGTTCTTAAGAGATTGCTTGTTGAGATCACAGTAGTCTACACATAGCCTGAGAGTACCGTCTGATTTTGGGATGAACACCAGTGCTACTCCCCATTCTGGGAAGCTGGGCCTAATCAGACCCTTCCACAAAAGCTGCTTGGTTTTATTTTTCAGCTCCTCTCTTTCTTTTGGCGACATTCTCCGAATGGGATGTCCAACAGGCCTTGCATTCGGAGCTAAATCAATTCGGAAGTTGATTTCTCTATGTGGAGGTAGGCCCTCAACTTCTTTGAAAACGTCAGCGTAATCTTTGACGACAGGGATATCCTCAATAGAAGTAGGGGTAACTTCTAGAGAAGACCAGAAGGTTTTCCTGTCGGTGGCTGTGCCATGGCAGGGGATACATACATTTCCGAGATTAGTTTTAACTTTGACAATTCTTTCGGCACATTTGACTTCAGCCCTATGCCTCGATAACCAATCAATACCAAGGATTACATCATACCCAGATAAATTCATAACTATTAGATTTATAGGGAATTTGTAGCAAGAATAGGAGATTGGTACTCTATAGTATTTATCGAGTATAAGAGAACCTCCTATCAGAAGATTTGCTCTAATCAACTCTTTAAGTTTTCTTGGTTTCAGTTTTAACTTTTGAATCGCATCATTAGAAATAAAGCTTCGTGTAGCACCAGTATCAAATAAGACAGTAATAGGGATGTTCTTAATATTAAACGTACCTCCTAAGACATCGGGTTTATTAGGCCCCTCAGTCGAAGCTGGTGCAACTGCTCCCTCATAAACATGTGCCACTTCGGTTTTCTTCAACAGAGGACAGTTTCTGGCAAAGTGCCCCGGCTTATGGCAGTTATAGCAATCCTGAGTGTTTCTGGGGTTCTGACCACGATTCTGAGAATTCTGACCACTATTCTGGGAGCTCTGACCACAGTTCTGACTAGGGCCTGAATCATCTCTCTTGACCCTTTTTGGTGCTCTACACTCGTAATCAAAATGCCCAATCTTGTCGCAGTTATAGCAGGTCACCTTGCTCCTATCCCTCTTCTTCCCTTGGCGCTTAGCTGCAGAAGAATTGCTCACCTCCTGTTTCTTGTTAGCCTGTTCCTTCTGGTTGTTGCTTTGACCTTTCCCCCTATCCTGCGGTCCAGACTCATCATTCTCCTCATAGCGGCACGCCATTTCCACTACTTTATTGAAAGGAAGCTTAATATGGGCAGTGAGTCGATTCAAATATTTCTTAGACAGCCCCTTGATAAATTTCTTATTCTCCTCTACTTGATCTTGAATCAAATAAGGGGCATATCGTGAAAATTCATCAAACTTCCTCACATACTCAGAAACGGTCATACTGCCTTGCTGCATGTTAACGAACTACTCGCGTAGACGCTCTCTAGCTTGTAGGGGTATATACTTCTCATTGAAAAGCTCCTTGAATATGGCCCAAGACATATTGGCCACGTCATTGCAGATTTTAATTGTATCCCACCAATGCCATGCTTCCTCCTTTAGTTGCCAAACTGCCAGATAACGTTTTCGCTGATCTTCCAGTTCCAAGCCTTCTAGGATCTTTTCGCAATCTTTAAGTCATGCCTCTACTTGAATTGCAGACTCCCGCCCTGTAAAAGGTACACCTCCCAGGTTCTTGAATTTCTTTGACATTCTCTCCAAATCAAAAGGCTGTAGAGGTGGAGGTGGTTCAACTACGACCTCTGAATTATGCTGGTCTTGAGTGATGGGTGTCTCATATCTAGCTTGCCCTTCAGCTCCTACTCGAGCTCCTCCTCTAGCCCCGCCTCGAGCTCCACCACGGGCTCCGCCTCGGGCTGTTCTTGATCTAATATCCATTTAAATCAGTCTGTACCATCAAGGAAAGAGTCAGACCAACAAAAATGAGAATTTTCAAGAAAAGATAAGATAAGGACGAGATGAAAAGATGATGATGTAATGACTGGTAAATATGTGCTATTCTGCTGTGCTCACTCTAGGACATTACTAGTCCTATCTCTAATGAGCTACTCGTCTTAGAATAATATGGATTCTATCTAGACGAATTGTTCTAAATATGTTATATTCCGTAGCTAAGGTAAACCTTAGGCTCTGATACCAACTGCGATGACCCCAAACTTCCGTAGACCGAAAGTAAGGATAATCATTTTGGAATACAACATATTTACAACAAAAACAGATCTCAGATAATTATCATAACACATAAACATTTCAGCGGTAATAAATGTCATCAGCATCACAGCAAAACATCAGAGTATGCAGTTTTACAGGATCCACTTAGCATAATAGAAGTCTTAACAACAGAGAGACAAGTCTCAAATGAAAAGAAATGAGTTTCAAATCCCATTACATACATCAAAAGCAAGAGATAGAAAAATGTCTCAAAAGCAGAATAAAAGATGGAGAAAAGGTCTTCTTCTTCTTTCTCCCAAAGCAAGCTCCCACCAGAAAGTATCACCTAGAAACCTGTCAATTGGCTGCCCGTGTGGAAAGAGGGCACCCGAGTTTGCAAAAGCAAAACAAAACTACGAGTCAGTCATGGGACTGGTGTGAGAATTCTTAACTAAATTAACTATCAAGATGGCGAATCTCAAGACCATGCCGCTAACGCAGAACGGGTTTACTCCATTGGATTGCCAGTGCAATATTTTATAAAGTTTATATAAAACAACGAAATGACTTTTCAAAAATGAAACCATCATAAGACTCAAGTCCTATCACACAATGCAACGCACACAGGAGGATAGAGTTTTCCCTTATGATGATCAAACATGCTTAATACGTGAAAAGTAATATTTCAATATTATCATTAGTGTCTAGGCAGTATTAAAATACTTCAATATAAATATATCAATCGTAGACGGCATAGTACCCCATCCTACTATGTCGACGTATATAAGTTTACAATCAAAACCGAAATGTTGTCGTGTTGGGAATTGGTTTTCTGTCATGAAGTCGAGGCTAGGGATCGTCCTCTTCCGATTCGAGACACTCTAGCAAATGCCTCAGGATCACACCTATGGGCAACCCTTGGATCTTCAGGGCCGGTCCCCACCTAATGGTAGTGGATTAATTATGCCTGAACACACGTTTCCCAGTTCCTATGAACCTATAGTATGACCACTTCCGGCCTATAAAAAAAACGAGGTACCTCAATCCAAAATCCACATAAGTAAAATGTCGGGCCGTGTTAAAACCGAAACACCACTAGCTAGAAAGAAACGAGTGCACTCCCTGCAGTCCTAATCCCGTTTTTAACTCATACCGGGGTGACAGGCTCGTGAAGTCACGTTATACACAAAGCTATGCCTAAACAGGCTATGCTTTGATCATCAGCCACAAGGCCTTCTTTTCAACAAAGCCTTGATCATTGCATCTTGGCGTGCCACGTTGACAATTCAACGCCATGCTATCGATAACTACTACTACGTATTCGGGTGTTAAGTAGAGAATAAATTCTCTACCACCAAACAGACATATATTAACAGAAATTGATTTAATTACATGAAGTGGATTTCAACGTCAGACACGCAACCATTTACAAGTCCGTTCTGGGTCTGAACGAAGCCGGAGACACCAAAGAGGTTCTCGCTAGTCCGCACGATCAACACACACGTCCGGACAATTACTGCTTCAACCAAGTCCTGGGAGCAAGTCAGTCCAAGGTATCAGAAGTCATCGCCCATTCGATGTGAAGATCGCCGGCCTTCTACACCGTCTTGTTACATCTTTGATTTAATCGCCGTTCAATTATTTGAAATGAGTTAAACTCGGCCTTTTCAAATAATTGTCGCATAATTATAGTTTAAAACATTTCATATATATTTATAACTATTTATCGCTATTTTTATTTATTAAAAATAGCTCGAAATATATAAACGACGTTTCGGGTCAATGGGCGGCGCTAGCGCTGTTTTTACCAAAATTTGATTTACACATATCTTAAAATCTAACCGTCGGATTTTGATGAAATTTATATCGTTGGAAAGCTCTTCCCAAAGAGGTCCTAACGGTTCCAATTTTTGGAAAATCCAATGGTTGGATCTTTCTATATATTCGTTTGAAGTTACGATTGTCGATACACGAACTGCAGCGTTCGTTTCGTTTAATTTTATATTTTATATTTATATATGTAATACAGAAACCATTTGGGCGATTTCATTTATTGAAAATGAGGATTTCAAACAATGTATCATTTTAAATCAAATAAAAACGACATTTTTGTTCGACAATTCTAATGCGACCAAAAATGATAGTTCAACGATGTATATTTCTATATTCAACAAAAATGACATTTTTGTTCGCCAATTCCAATGCGACCAAAAATGATATTTTAAAATGTATAATCTCAATGTTCAACAAAATGACATTTTTGTTCGCCAACTCTAATGCGACCAAAAATGATGTTTTAAAGTGTATAATTTCAATGTACAACAAAATAACATTTTTGTTCGCCAACTCTAATGCGACCAAAAATGATATTTTAAAATGTATAATTTCAATGTTCAACAAAATGACATTTTTGTTCGCCAATTCTAATGCGACCAAAAATGATATTTTAAAATGTATAATTTCAATGTTCAACAAAATGACATTTTTGTTCGCCAACTCTAATGCGACCAAAAATGATGTTTTAAAATGTATAATTTCAATGTTCAACAAAATGACATTTTTGTTCGCCAATTCTAATGCGACCAAAAATGATATTTTAAAATGTATAATAAATAAAAAGGGAAAAGCCCCTTATTCTTTTATTTACATATACAATGTAAATCTCTTTTTATTATTTCCTATTTACATTGAAAATGAAAATGTCTCTTTATTCTTTTTATTCTTTCCTATAACATTGAAAATAAAGATGTCTTTTCTATTACATTGAAAATAAAAATGTCTTTTTATTCTTTTCTATCACATTGGAAATAAAGAAGTCTTTTTATTCTTTTCTACAACAATGAAAATAAAGATGTCTTTTTATTCTTTTCTATAACATTGAAAATAAAGATGTCTTTTTATTCTTTTCTATAACATTGAAAATAAAGATGTCTTTTTATTCTTTTCTATTACTAAGAGAACTCAATTAAAAAGTAAATTCATCTTTCTATGTAATATTTGCATTGAAAAATACAATTAAAAAGGTGGACTTTATTTCCAATGTAAATGTTTTTTCTAGCGTCAATATTACTAAAATAAATATAATTTCTAATGTCAAGATTTGATTCATTTCGACTATATTAACATAACGATGAAATTTTGTTCATTTCAACCATATAGACATGACGATGAAATTTTGGTGTCATTTCTACTCTATAAACATGACGATGCAATTTTGGTGTCATTACAAATAATTTAACATACGATGAAGTTTGTGCATTACAACAATGGCAACATATGATTGGTTGTAAAATTTCTACGAATCAAAAATAATAGACCCCACCTTTATTTTGTGAAATAAAACCAAATATATGAACTTTATTCATTTTTTAGGATGAAGATCAAATCTTTATTCATTGTATAAATTCAACTTCTTTTATTTTATATGTCAAAATAAAAGATCAAATCTTTATTTATTATTTAAACAAAATGAAAGGAAAATAAAAGATTGAACTTTATTTTATTTTATTTTCAAAAAAAAAAAGATCAAACTTTCCTTTATATTTGTTTTTGAAAAACAAAATTCTGTTAATCAAAACAAAAGACTAAAACTTTGTTTTATTCGTAGATCAAAAACAAGAGATTCAACTTTAATTTGTTTTCAAAAAAACAAAAGATTAGAACTTTATTTTGTTTTCAAAAACAAAAGATTAAAACTTAATTATATTTCATTTCAAATCAAAAAAAATCAAAACTTTTACACAAAGATCCCAACTTTATTATATTTTATTTTCAAATCAAAAGATCAGTTTCAAGAGAAAGGAACAAAAATAAAAATAAAAACAAAGGCGAGAACTTTATTATGATTACATCAGAATTTTACAGATCCAAACAGTCAAACTATAACATGACATCACAACGAATCAGATTCAACAATACAACAATCACCACATAACATATCAGTATAATATACAATGATTCAACTGATCGAATAGGATTTAAAATAAATTATTTAATTATTTAAATTCAGAATCTCACAGTCGTTGACGATTTTTGGCCAAAAATTCAAACTGTTCAGAATCAACTCCAGTCAGTCTAAAATTTTAGATCTCGGTCTCACGATTCCAACGGCCCTGAAATCGTTAAATTCCGAGTTCGTTTGGATTAGATATGATTTAATTTAGATAGATAATAATTTAAATTAATTAATTAAATAATTAAAAATTGAATATACCTTTCTTCCTCCTTTCTATTTTCTGGCCGATGTATTCAGGTTTTGTTCAGATTTAGGTTTCAACTTTGTGAACCAATCACTGATCGAGATGATGATCTAAAAGCACCACGAGCTCGGGCTCTGAGAGGCGCCCCCAAACCTCCCTCCTGTGTCGAACTCGCACGCCACCTACGGGTGCAGTTCGCCAGCCAACGGCGCTGGTTTCAGCGTGGAATTCGAGGAGAGTATTGCTCCTGAGTCGATCACCACCGTACGGATTGAGAGGTGGTTCGATCTCCTTCGATTTCCCTCTGGATTTGTTAGAAAATGTGTTGTGGATCAAAAGATATTAAGGATCGAAATCCCGAAGACATCGGCCATTGAACTGGTATACTGTGGCGGCTACGAAGAAGATGGATTAGGGCTTGTACGGCGTATTCGTATTTATAAGAGTATTTTATTTTTATTTATTTATTTCAATAAATTCCATTTAGTCCATACGAAATCCAATTAAAACCCAATGAGTGTCGCCCCTAGCCAAATACCCCCATTCCGGACACAATGGGATATGTCCCGTCAGCCAAATCAACTGTTTCGATAGGTTTTTCTTTAAATTAAATATATATATCAATATATTATAATTTAAACGGACATTTTAATTTACCGGGACCACATACTGATTCTAAAAATTGCAGAAAAAATATTTTTGTCTTTGTTATGACGATACGGTCTCAACAAAACTAATTTCGTCAAATTTTGAGGCCGTTTGAAAAATGGCTATTTTTCAGTCGTTTAAATTTTGACTGAACTGAACAAAACACAGTTTCTTTCGCCACGCTCACATACTAACTCGGAAAATTCTAAAAATTAAAACCTAGCAATAATTCGACATTCTGGTTCCAACAAAAGTGGTTTCGTCGAAAACAGAAGTCGTTTGAAAATTGACTATTTTCACTGGCTTTAATATTATTTAAAAATGGAATTTTTTGAATTTCTGCCACATTTTTCCACGAAATAATTTAAAATAAAAAATTTTAATTGGTTTGGATTTTCCGGCTCGTTACAAAAAACTAATGCATGTGTCTAAATTATAAATTACTGGTAGTGCCCCTACTGCTGTTGCTGCAGTAACTGGTGGTATAGTATTTGCCTTTGTTGGCTTATCAGCATTGCTAATAACAAATTTAAATCCAGATAAATGAAAGTCAAATACTCTTTTACATATATATAATAAATATATTTAGGAAAAGACCATGTCAAAATGGCAAGAAATAAACCCATTTTCACCAAATTCTCAAATCAATATCATTTACATTATACCTCTCCACCCAGGTGTTATAAATACTAGATTTTCTTGTTAAATATGATAATAACATTTAACATGCACATGGATAAAAAAGTTGAATTAACAAAAAGCACACAACAGTTCAAATTATAAAACCAGCCATTTTCTTAACATACAATTCAATTGATACGAAATAAGTAATCTAGAAGTCACTTTGTCTATATATCACTCTTAAGATATGGTTTACCATAATATGCTATAACAAAATTTTAAAATTGGGGTGTATGTCATTTGTAGAACTGATATACTAGGTAAAAAGTAAGTTATTCTAAGGAAAAAGATTTGGAGAAACCGATATATACTTCCAGATTTTTATTTTTATAAAACCAACATATATTATTTTTTGAAAACTTCTATTTATCCCAATTGAATGCCAGGTTTGGCACTGTGTAACTGAAATTTAAGAGGATTACATGAATTGATACCTACAATTTACCTATCCCCTTAATTGTTGACATATTATACTTAAGTACCTTGCAACAATAATTTTGTTCAGTAGCAGACTCATTTTGTATACAGTTTGTAATTTATCTAAGCAGTGTTACAGTTGTTTGATCTTACCCTTCATTTATAGATGGGATATACAACCATTTGGCAGTATTTTTCAAACAACTTAGCATCATCAGTTTTCAAAGTAAAAATGTTTGGATACATAAATAACTAGATAAATTGAAATTATAATGAAATTTAGTAAGTTTAAGCAGGTCTGTTAAAAGATTTCTTATTTTAATCCTAAAAAATAAAGTAGTTTCCAGGTTTGGTTCTTCAATTTAGAAAAGAGAAAAGCATTTTATAAGCTATTTTTTTTACTAAAGATGGGATAAATTTAAAAGCATAAAACTAACTGATCAACCAAAACAATCAACTAGATTTTTATATTATAAAACAATGTGCTTGAATACTTAGATTACAGGGAAACATAGAGAATTAAATTCTGGTTTTTATTACATATCATGACATGCACACGCAGAAGTAAACATAACAAAATACCAATCACATACTGCACTTGTAAAAATATTATAAAATAATGTTCTTATTTTTTACTTTTGGTTGGCCTTTGTTGGGGGGTTTTGTGCAAAGCGGAAAAGACAGAACGCCCGAAAAAAAAGAGTCTTTATCACCTAATCACTTAAAGATGAATTTGGCTGAAAATAACAACACAATAAATCAAAAATAATAACAATACACAAATATTCCACCCAACCACCCTCTTTATTGATTCACCAAAAACAAATTTTGTTTACACTCAATGGATCAAAACAAAAAGTAAACAAAATACAATTGAATAAATAACCTTATTGAGAAAGAGAAAGAATATTTAGATGAATACAAATATTGTTGGAAAAGAAGAGTAATGAAGAACAACGACAAACACTTGAATCTACCTGGAGGCACCAACTACGTCCTTCTGCAGTAAATAGGAGTAGCCACTCTTAGCCCAAATTCCTACATTTTCCTCTCCAGAAATGTTTACATGGTTTCTGATTGATTTAACCAAGAAGAATGCATATATATGAGAGTAGAAGACCTAGGAAAATATTCAAATTGCCCCTTCAAAATATTTCTAAAATATAATCATTCATTTTTTCCTTTTATGATAGAATCAATCAGTCAATAAAATCAATTATTTAATCAATCAATCAAATCAATAAATTGATTACATCCTCTCATAAAATACTTGAATCAATAAATTCAACACTCCACCTTGATTTAAATATCGCATGCCTCCAACAATTACCAAACAAGTCAACCTAGCTCTTTCAACGACACATACTCTCAATTAAAACCAACCTCGATTTCCAAGCAACGAGAAACACCCCGCCTTTTTTTGAAGTACAGGGACTCAATTGATTTCAGGGCAGCAATCACGCCTAGTCTATTTGAAAGGACTATGACCACACCTCAATTACAAACACAACCCACCGCCTGCAAAAGAAGCATCTACCACCTGAGCTGCACTGTGCAAAACTAACAGTCTAAAAGCGTTTGTAATACCACTAAGACTTCCAACTCATCTTAGTAGATTTCACAGCTCAACATCCTTCTTCTGTTTGGCACGATCTCTTAATCTCTGGGATCCCTCGAGCATCATCAACATCTAAACCCTTGTCGATACCATGACCCTCCAGCTTAGGATCATCAGTAGTGACCATATTAACCTCTCCACCTTGCTACGGACTAGGTTTGTAACAACCCGGAAAATCAGAACCAATTTAAAATTTTTATTTTGGCAATATTAATGAATTTTGAATATTTAAAATGAGATATTTTAAATAATAATGACGAGAAATTTATTATGAACAGAATTAGAACGTATATATTTATTTGAATCATCATTAGAATATAAAATATTTATTTTAATTATAAAAGGAATTGAAAATGGCGCGGTAGTTTGAAAATTCGATTTCAAATTTCAAATGAGTGTACAGGATTCAAAATAAACCGGATTTTAGAAAAACTAAAAATATTAGAATCTAATTGAAAATATCTTTCCAACAAATCTGAAAAATCAAATTTTCATAGCGGGAATAAAAGTTATGCCCAATTGAAAATTCAGAATAGTCGCTATGGAAATATAGCCCTTAAAAATGGCAATTTGCAAACGATCTCCGTTTTCGATGAAACCATTTTCGTCGGATACGGGATGTCAAATTATTGCTAGATTCCAAAATTCATATTTTTTTGATCAATATGTGAGCGTGGCGCAGTAAAACGTGTTTTGACAGTTTCAATCAATTTAGATCAACCAGAAATTGACCATTTTTCAAAAGGTCTCCAAATTCGACGAAATTAGTTTTGTTAGGACCGTATCGTCAAAACAAAACCAGATTTATTTTTTTGGGATCCGTATGTGGCCCTGATAAATTGATATGTGCATATATAGATTTATGTTTTGATTTTGACGGAAACTGATCGAAACAGTCGAATCAGCTTACCAGACATATCCCATTGTGTTCGAAATGGGGGTAATTAGCTATGGACGACAGTCGTTGGGTCTCGTTTAGAGGTCAAAATTAAAAGTTACTTTTTGGGAATAATTATATAAAAAATAGAAAAAGGGGGTCAACCCCCCTCCCCCTCTCTCTTCCAAACCCGATATCGGGTTAGCAAATAAATAAATAAAAGTCATGCCCTAGCTGCCCGTCGTCCCCACTGAGGCGATCCGCCGCCTCCCATCGGGGGACCCCCCTCTGCGCTCCAACGTGCCGCCGCCCAGGTGGGTCCACATCCCATCGCGACGCCCCCCCCCCCTCAAACCCCCATCGTTAGCCCCATCGCTGCTCAGGCAAGGAGCGCGCTGCCCCTCTTCTACCCCGCACATCCTCTAAAGACTGCAAGTTTTTTTTTAGTTAGCTAATTTAATTTTTATATAGTTTGCACTGATTTTATTTTCTGTTTTATATATATATATATATAAACAACATGGTTATTTTCAGATTTTTAAAAGGAGAAACATTGATTAAAAAAATCAGTTTTTATATGATAGTAAAAGAATATATAAAAATATGATTTTTATTTATGTAGAGTAGTAAAAATATGATTTTTATTTATGTATAATAGTAAAAATATGATTTTTATTATCTAGTAAGCGAAGTAAAAATAGGATTTTTATATGTATGAACGGTAAGTAAAAATACGATTTTTATTATGAAGTTAGCGAAGTAAAAATACGATTTTTATTATGAAGTTAGCGAAGTAAATCTACGATTTTTATTATGAAGTTAGCGAAGTAAAAAATACGACTTTTATTGTTTGAATGGTTAAATAAAAATATGATTTTTATCATGAAGAAAGCGATTTAAAAATATGACTTTCATATGTATAGTAATTTAA
This sequence comes from Allium sativum, assembly GCA_030737875.1. NCBI lineage: Eukaryota > Viridiplantae > Streptophyta > Magnoliopsida > Asparagales > Amaryllidaceae > Allium > Allium sativum. The sequence goes on along the minus strand of JASFAX010000027.1, from coordinate 9,275,284 downwards.
AAATGTGATTTTTATATATTCATTAGCGATAGAAAGATTCGATTTTTATCTATATAGTAGCAGTATAAAAATGTGATTTTTATCTATGTAGCGTTGTTATAAAAATATGAAATTATTTTTAGAAAGATAAAAATATAATTTTTATCATATGTATGTTATTTATAAAACAATCATGCAAAGAAATAATTATTGATTGGTTAAAAATATAATTTTAAATGTAGGTATACTACATAGATCGACAATCAAAGCACGGAGGAGTGGATCCCAAAGGTGAGAACTTCTCACTTTAATTTCATTTTCTAGTTAAAATATGTACTAGGATGCAGACGGTGCTTAGCAGCACCCGACACCCGTTGTCCACAGACCATGGACGACTTGTTTGTCTGTTTGATTGTGTTGTGAAAATTGATTGTGTGATGTGGAATGGAATAAAATATTTTATAGTTAAAAATATAATTTTTAACGTGTATATGAATAAAATAAATATTCATAAATAAATCGGACGATTTTTTATGTACACACATTTGACTGATATTGATTGGGACGATAAATTTTACACATCGCCCAACTGCACAGATAAAATTCATTATTTGTTGATTGAAACCCCACATGGGTATTGGGATGATATTGGACATACACTAATGCCAATATTTAGTTTTATGTCAATTGATTGGTTGACAACCTGTGTAAGCGTTAAATATTTATATTTGATGCTTATGCAGTGTAGAATGCACTTTGGATGATGGTTGACTGTGTTTGATTGTTGTTGTGTACATGTGTCTATGAAATCCATATAAATCAAATTATATGGTAATTGATTATGTCTGATTCCAGTACAGCAAGAATGAATATTTTAAAATAACGAATATTTCAAAATAATAAATATTTTAAAATAATATTCATTAAAAGATCAAAATCTGATTTTAATGTCCGATTTGGGATGGACACGAAATATTTAATATATATATAAAGTCGTGTTGATTAGATTGACGCCATTTTGACATGAACAATATTTATATCGATTTTATTCATTTTTATAATGAATATCGAAAAGGAAATGATTTCGAAATATAATGTTTTGAAAATACTATCATTTATATATCGATGATATGGAATATTCAATTTTGATTTGAAATTGAATAAGAAGTTGAAATCGTTTTGAAAACGAATTTAAAACGATTTATAAAATATGTTTTAAATGGAAATCTATGAAATATATATAATATATATATTATACATATATAATGGTATGAATAGAACGCGCCGCGGTAGTTCGTGAATTTCGACCATTGACTTCGAACGGACATTATGGGAGATCCGACTGTCGGATTCTCCTAAAACTGGAACCATTGGGTTCATATCGAAAAGAGCTTTCCAAAGAATAATAGAGATTTTAAATCTAACGGTTGGATTTGGAATTATGTCCAAATCAAATTTGGAAAAGGTCGTTGTAAGTGCAGTTCGATGACCTTTTATGGAAATCGACTGTACGGGCCTTGATAAAAAAATTATTAAAAATACCAATAATTTGTGTAAAATCATAATAAATGATTTGGAAAGAATTAGACTGAAAAATTCCATATTTGAAAAGATAAAAATATACTTTTATCGAAATGAACTAGTTATGAACTAGAATTAAAATCCAATATTTTTAAATAAATAAATTGGATTTGAAATGGTTTTAAAAATAACCAAAATTTCCAATATATAAATTGGAATGGATTTGAATCGAAATTATCTTTGGAATATTTCGATATTGGATTTCGTGATTATATGGATATTGTGGAGGAATTTGGAAGATATATATTTCGTTATTCCAATACGATATATGTTGATTTCAGAATTTGATATTGAATTTAAGCCGATATATTTTCTATTCAGAGCCTTGTATTCAATATCAAATAGGATTTGGGTTTGTCATGAATGGTGTCTTCATTAACACTGTTCTTAAACCTAGTTGAGAAAAGATTAAATCTTTTGATTTACATTTAATAAGGTATACTAATTAATTAATATTTAATTGGAATTGATTTTTGGGTTTATTGTGAATGGTGTTTTAAATAACACTTGTTTTTTAACCCGATTAAAAATGGAATGTAAATCGAGTTTATTGTGCACTGTGTTTTTGACGACATTCATTCTTTAACCCGATTTACATTGAAATATGATTTGGAATTTATAAATCTTTTTATTAAGATTTAACGGGAATTTTCCAAAGTAACGTTTTCCAATTTAATATACTAAATTGGAATTGAATGGAATTCGATTTGATAATAATCGAAATGAACTTCAGTGGAGGAAGACTGTTAATACATATGGAATTTAAAAGGCTTTGTCGTTATTCCATTTATATTATTAGTCGGATACAGAAATTGATATCGATTATATATATTGATTTGTTTTTCCGTGAAGATTCCGTGATTAATGGAATGTGATTTAGGTTTATCGTGAACTATGTTTTAAATGACATTAGTTCTTTAACCCAGTTAAAGGCAGGATTACATGTCTGTCATTGTATTTTGAACTGTGTGGTTGATCTCTGCTAAATATATATCTGTTTGGTGGCAGATAATTTATTCTCTTGCTTAACACCCTTCTCTGAGATGTACGAGCTTAGAGGTTATATATCAGCAGAAATCAATAGTATGGTGTAGATTGTCAATGCGACATGTTTGTGTTTCCAAAGTTAAATAATCATTAATATTGATTTTTGGGAAGATTAAAACTAAGTGGAGTTTTAATGAATCTTTAATTAGATTGAAATTAGAATTGATAATTTAAATTATCAAAATTGGAAAATGATCAAGAGTGGAGTATCACTAGTTTTGCTCCAAGCGATAGTTAAATCTTTAATTAGATTTGAATGGGAAATGGTAATTAAATTTACCGTTAACATCGTGGTGATAGTTATGGGGTAATACCAGTTTTGCTCCATGGGATGAATAGGTTGGGATTAGGAAATTAAATAAATGGTTACTTCGGTAAGGTGCGCTAATCTCGACAAGTTTGGAAAACCGTAACATGGTTTGAATTGATATCAAAAGGAAGATTAAAGAATAAATTTAAAGAACTTATCTTTCATAAAATTAATGGGAACCTTTCCCAAAGTATATGAATATTTGAATAAAAGAATATTCAGAATTGGAATGAGGCGTATGTTGTGTCTTTACAGCACTTGTTTATTGTATACGCGGGCTATTCGGAAAGGCCGGGTTTATACCCATTCTGAATAACTGATGCGACGATAAGTCGACTATGAAGACGGTGGTTGAAGACTGGAGGTCTTCACATCGTTTGGCTGATTACTGATGTCTTGATTGGGCTGTACATCCAAGACAAGATAATAAGTGTTGATCGTCCAGACGTACTTGGAGATCGACGGATATGCGAGGACCTCTCTCATGTATTGGACATACAGGACGAAGAATAAGGTGCCTCCGGTTTCGTTCAGACCTAGAACGAACTTGTAAAGGGATTGTGTGTCTGACATTGGATTTTATTATGTGTTGATTGATTTCTTTTAAATATATAACTTTTTGGCGGTGGAGAATTGATTCTCTTGCTTAACGCCCTTCTCTGAGACGATTGAGCTCAGCGATCATATATCGATAGATATCAGTCGCATAGCATGAATTGCCTGTGTGGCATGTTGAGATGCAGTGATCAAGGCTTTTGTTGAAAAGCAGAGTCTTGTGGTTGATGATCAAAGCACGGCTTTAATACAGCGTAGCTTTGTGTATGGCGTTAATTCGCGAGCCTCACACCTTGGTATGAGTCAAAAATGGGATCGGACCATTAGGAGAACATGACGTTTCTTTCTAGCTATGGGTGGTGTCAGCGTTTTACTAGCCCTGACATTGTTGTTATTTTATCTATGTGGTTGTTGGATTGTGCGGCGCCTTGAATATATCGGTCTCTTCGGAGCCAATGGATATAGGTCTGATTGGACCGGGAAATGTGTGTTCAGGAATTGCCAATCCACTAACGTAAGTGTGGACCGACCCAACCGATCCAGGGTTCTCTGTGGGGAATCCTGAGGAATTTGCTAGAGTGTCTCGAAACGGTGAGGAGCCATCCCTGGCCTCGACTCATGACAAAAATCCAATTTCCAATACGTTACATTTTGGTTTTGATTGTAGAGCCTAGTATTAGCGACATGATAGATGGTACCCATGCCGCCTATGGTTATACATTTATATTTGAATTTGTTTTCATACACTTTACATTATAATAGTATCAAAATGATTTGTTTTAAATGTACCAAGCATGTTTGGCTATTATAAGGTAAAACTCTATCCTCCGGCTTGCGTTGCATAGTGTGATGGGATCTGAGTCTTATAATTGCTTCATTTTTCCAAAAAGCGTTGCGTTGTTTATTCTGCGCACTAGTATTCTTGGAAGGAAACCCATTCCATGTTATATGGCATGGTCTTTTGATTTACTCCATTTTAAAGTAAAGTTTTAAATAACTGTTTCAGTTCTAACACCAGTCACATGACTGATCTGGAGTTTATTGTCTTAACCTAAACTCTGGGTGCCCCTATTTTCCACACGGGCAGCTAGTAGTTTTGGTTTTGCAGATTTCTATTCACAGGATCCTGGTTTACAGATGGAATGATACTCGGAAAGCTCTATATCCATTTATCTCTTTCAGTTGTGTTTTGTATTATTTTCCCCTGCTATGTAATGTATTTTAATCACTAATGTGTAATATTTATTCATACTCTGTATATTCTTGTACTCTGATGTAAATTGTTGTAATAAGCAATGAAATATTCTTCTATTTGTCTTCTGATTCGTCTTGTCCTCAAAGCAATCAGTTTTTTCCTTCATGGGGAAGTTTGGGTCGCCACGGTTGGTATCAGAGCTTTGGTTTACAGAGCTCGAGAACAAGACACATTAGAACCAAACGAAGGAATTCATCAGAGATTGGATTAGTAATATCCAGTCAGAACGACTCGTTAGAGATAGGATCAGTAGTATCCTAGAACGAGTGGGAAGAGTATTATTTTTTAAATTAAAATGAAAACAAATATTGTTTTGAAAATTTAAACATTATACATATTTGAATATTTTATTTGTATTGAATTTGGACAATCTAATATATAAAGATTTTGCATATACGCCTTGCAAACGTGTATTCGAAGTTTGAATATACTGGATAGATATAGAATCACACTCTAGTCTCCCATAGATGATACTGATGATAGCACGTGCATCATCAGTATTTATGTTCGAGTTTCGAAAGTGGGATATGTGTATATTTCCAATTGACTAGTATGAGAACCAAAACTAGATAGGGTTTATTGTTGTGAATTGGCATCAAAAACATGATTTTCTGTATATGTATCAAAATTATGAATTTGAAACGTTAATTCACTAATAGATTGATGGTTATGTTGTATGATTATTCCTTTAAACCAACATATGAAAGAAAGTTGAATTTAGGCCAAATTGAACCCAAATATTGAACTGTATTGAAAGTTGTTTGGAATTGCATGCATATACATGTATATACATTGAACAGGTCATTGCAAGGAAGCTAGAGAAGACGAATAAAATTGTATGCCCGACAAATAGGTACATGTTTACTAATTTCTTGAGTTTGGATGATTTTATGAGCCGATCAGCCAGCCGCTTGGCTTTTTCTTTTTCTTTTTGAGATGAGAGGGCCTATGTGGCGGTTTGGGGATTTTCCCGATGCCCCCGTACAAAGGAGGTTATGGCGAAATTTTTCGAAAATTTAGGGTGTTAGCCAAATTTTTGAAAAATTGGATAATTCTTAGAAACTAAAAAGTTAAAGAATGAATGCCAAACTGAAAGTCGAGTTGATTAGTAAAACAACTTTTAGCTTAGTTCCTTTTCAAGGACGAAAAGATTTTAAGTGGGGGAGATTGTAACAACCCGGAAAATCAGAACCAATTTAAAATTTTTACTTTGGCAATTTTAATGAATTTTGAATATTTAAAATGAGATATTTTAAATAATAACGACGAGAAATTTATTTTGAATAGAATTAGAATGTATGTATTTATTTGAATCGTCGTTAGAATATAAAATATTTATATTAATTATAAAAGGAATTGAAAATGGCGCGGTAGTTTGAAATTTCGATTTCAAATTTTAAATGAGTGTACATGATTTAAAATAAACCTGATTTTAGCAAAACCAAAAATATTAGAATCTAATTGAAAATATCTTTCAAACGAATCCGAAAAATCAAAATTTCATAGCGGGAATAAAAAGTTATGCCCAATTGAAAATTCATGGCAATTTTGCAAACGACCTCCGTTTTCGACGAAACCACTTTTGTTGGATCCAGGATGTCAAATTATTGCTAGATTCCAAAATTCATAATTTTTGGGATCAATATGTGAGCGTGGCATTGTAAAACGTGTTTTGACAGTTTCAGTCAATTTGGATCGACCAGAAATTGACCATTTTTCAAACGGTCTCCAAATTCGACGAAATTAGTTTTGTTAGAACTGTATCATCAAAACATCACCAGATTTATTTTTCTAGAATTTTTGGGGTCTGTATGTGGCCCCGATAAATTGAAATGTGCATGCAAATTCAATATATAGATTTATATTTTGATTTTGACGGAAATTGATCGAAACAATCGAATCAGCTTACCGGACATATCCCATTGTATTCGGAATGGGGGTAATTAGCTACGGATGACAGTTGTTGGGTCTCGTTTGGAGGTCGAAATTGAAAGTTACTTTTTGGGAATAATTAAATAAAAAAATAGAAAAAGGGGGTCAACCCCCCTTCTCTCTTCCAAACCAGATATCGAGATAGCAAATAAAAAAAGGCCATTCCCTAGCTACCCGTCGCCCCTCCCCCCCCCCCCCCCGAGGCGATCCGCTGCCTCCCATCGAGGACCCCTCCGCCTCTGTACTCCAACGCGCCGTCGCCCAGGTGGGCCCACATCCCATCGTGACGCCCTATCGCGAGCCCCACCACCGCTCAGGCAAGGAGCGCGCCGCCCCTCTGCTAACCCGCCGCCGCTCTGGCGAACACCCTCCCGACCTCCTACCTGAAAACAGCCCCCCATCCTCTAAAGACTATAATTTTTTTTAGTTAGTTAATTTAATTTTTATATAGTTAGCACTGATTTTATTTTCTTTTTTTTTTATATATAAAAACAACATGGTTATTTTCAGATTTTTAAAAGAAGAAACATTGGTTAAAAAAATCAGTTTTTATTTGATAGTAAAAGAAGATATAAAAATATGATTTTTATTTATGTAGAGTAGTAAAAATATAATTTTTATTATAAAGAAGATATAAAAATATGATTTTTATTTATGTATAGTAGTAAAGACAAGATTTTTATTACCTAGGAAGCGAAGTAAAAATAGGATTTTTATATGTATGAATGGATAGTAAAAATACGATTTTTATTTTGAAGTTAGCGAAGTAAAAATACGATTTTTATTATGAAGTTTGTAACAACCCGAATTTTTATAACATGCTATAATCATAAATCAAGGCAGAAATAAATTTTAAAATCAGAATAAAGGGAAACGGGCTGTGTCATTGCGTTCATCTCGGAAAAATACGCGAAATAGAGTCCGAAATTTTGTAAATCGGGGTCCGTATGACCCAGTTATGGCCCGACGAAGTTTTCAGAAAAATTCAGCCCAAAATTCAAATTCTGCACCAATCAGAGTAGGCGGGAAAAATTCCCGCCTAACCCATCAGGTCGACCTGGGGGTCGACCCTAGGGTTGACCTGCCAAGACCAGGTCGACACTAGAGTCGACCTGGGGGTCGACCTGCCCAGGCCAGGTCGACACTAGAGTCGACCTGGGGGTCGACCTCCCTGGTCGGCCAGGTCGGCCTAGTGCACTTATTTTTGCTATTTGGACCTGTTTCGTTGGCTAGTGACGTGATTTGATGGCTCAGATTTGATTTAGGGTTAATCCTTTGGCTGAAATTAATCCTAAACTCTATAAAAAGACCCCTAAGCCTACCCTAAACTCACACAAATCAATCTAGTAACTAAGTGCTGCCAAAATTCCTCTTGATCATGGCCTCCATCTTCATTCATATGAACTTGAGCTTCCAAAACTAGATTCAAGGCCAAAGTGCAATCTTTCTACATCAAACCAAGAGAGTAGAGTTAGCTTTCTTCACCAAATCAAGGGATTTGCTTCTTCTCCAACAATACAACTTGGAGCTTTGTTTGATTTGAGGGTCCCTAGAGCTTCTACAACATCCCTATCTTGTTCTATTGTGTTCTAGTTCTCATAGCCACGCTTAGTAAACCCTATTCTACTCTTATATTTAAACTATGAAGTTAATATGATCATGTAGCAAGTTGAAATGTGACTTTTGGGCTATATTTGCATGCAAAGATCCTTGTATGACCCTTTTGATCTATGATTGTGGCACTACCATGAACCTAGTATCATTTACCTTGATTTTTTGGTAGAAAGCTATGAGCTTTATTTGTTGATTATGCATAATGCAACATAGAACTTGGTAGTTATGCATAAATGCAACATAGAACCATCTTAAAACCTAGATGATAACTTGCATATGATGTTATGAACCTATATGCTAATCACAAATGTATCACCCTATTTGCTAAGTTAATGCCATACATATGTAGATTGGAATTGGACCTAAGTGCAATATTTGCCTTAAACCTATCATTGTACGCATAGATCTATTCATGTCTCTCTTGATCTATGATTGTGGACCTATCATGAACCTAGTACCATTCATGTTGACCTTTGGGAAAAATGCTATGAGATGGATTATGGCTTATGCATGTTAACAAACCTTAACCCCTCATGTTCCTTAACATGCATATAATGGTATTGAGCCTATTTGCTATTATGCATGCTTGTGGCCAAATCACCCTTATGCTATTATGCATGCTTGTGGCCAAATCACCCTTATGCTATTATGCATGCTTGTGGCCAAATCACCCTTATGCTATTATGCATGCTTGAGGCCAAAGCACCCTTATGCTATTTGATATGTTTGAGGCTAAGTCACCTTTTATGCTATCATACATGTTGAGGCCATATGCTAGTATGTTGAACACTTTTGCCTCATATATCACCATGTTGAACTTGTGATAGACTTTGCCACTTTATGCCCAACTTATCATATCATTATGTTTCCCCGTTTTGATCTATGTGCGTTGATGCGAACTTACATGCGATGGGGTTACGTTGTGGGTAAAATTAAATGACATGAAACATGACTTGAAAATACGACATGTGATTATGCTTGGAAAACATGAACATGGACATGGCATGTAGAAAACATGAAAGTGGCCAACTCGAGGTTGGGTTGAGTTTGTAGCATAAATCTACCCGGAACCGACCGTCTTAACTAGTGGCTACAAACAGTAGGATCCAATGTGAGTAGTTGGTCACATCACACATGAAACCCGAGGTTAGACTAGGTTGTGGTGTAAAGCTACCCGGATCTGCCCGGCTTAACTAGTAACCACAACAAAGTCTAATGTGAGAGGTTGGGGTGCATTAAGTTAATTAATTTCACATGGTAGGGTTAAGTCATGGACTACTTAACCAATTAAACACGATGGGTTGGTAGGGTTAATTCATGGACTACTTGAATACTTAACCAATTAAACACGATGTATTGATAGGGTTAAGTCATGAACTGCTTGGATACACTTGACCAACTCAATACATGGTTAGGATAGGGTTAACCACACTTAACCTGCTTGAAATCCTAGTTACGTGGTCCTTTTCATTAGTAACCTACTTGGGAGTATCTGGATACCCTGGACTAGGCTAGGGTGGGGCACGATTACTGACTGATTGTAAGAGACCAAAAGAGACGGCTGAATAGTGCACCGGTTGTTCAAGCGGACCATGGTCGTGCACATTAAGTCTGGAGTTGAACATGGGCACCGGTAGGTTTAGACTGTGCGTGCTTGAATTGTGTCTGTGGTTTACACCTTAGGGCTGGATACACCCTAGGGTGGACCTTGCATAGTTAACTACATTCCATGATTAGGTCGTATGACACCGATATACGACGAGTTAGGCTTATAGGGAGCCGATCGACTAGACCGAGTAGTTGGACCTTGATTTAGGTCATATCATGATGTTGGGCCAACCTTGGGCCAAGGGATCATTTCTTGTTTATACTTGACATGAACTAGAATACTAGTACACTTGGTGCAACTTAACCTTGTATATGCGATGCCACACTTGATCTATCTTATTAACTTTTCCCCATGCCAGTTATCATCCTATGTTTCATCTTTGTTTTACATGTCCAGTTAACTTTATTAGTTTTTATACTAATAGTAGGTAGGACTTACCAGTCTTTTTGACTGACCCGTTTTCTTTCGCCTCTTTTCTTCCGTTCCCCCCCCCCCTCCCCAGGTTCTCAGGGTGGGAATACTAGCACCTAGCTTGGATCGTTAGCTTACTTACTGGATGGCTCATGTACGGTTTGGACTTGAGCTTGCTATGGCTTTACCACGTCTACTTTGGGAATAGTTTACTTTATGTTATTTCCAGTTTTCAGTTTATGTTTCTAGACTTGTAGTAGTTGGAAAATAATGACTAAGTACTTTTGATGTAAGTTGACTATGGTTTTGAAATAGAAGTTTTATCCACTGCTTTACTTTCTCTGTTTTACTTGTATGTTCTGTCTTGTGATATCTTTATGCATGTTTACCTTGACTAACACCCCTCCAAAGCCAGTGTACTTGCTTAGAGTGACCCTGGCGGAGGTGGGGTGTTACATTTGGTATCAGAGCATAAGGTTTTACTAGACTGGACAATAGTTTTAAAACTTACTTTTGAAAAACTATTTTCAAAACCAATTACGTATTTTCTAAGAAAAGTCTAGTTTATTTTAAAAGGATATTCCCCAAAAGCTATTAGCACTATCCTTCGTTTCCTCGTTCTAAATCTATCTTTTTCTTCGTTTCAGTATGGCCGATAATTTTGCCATTCTGGAGGGCGTACCAGTACTTATTTGGTTTAGAAGGTACATGGAGGCAAGGGCGAATGAAGCCGGCCCCGTGGACATTCCTCCTCCTTCCCCCGTGGCTAACATTCCTCCCCCTCCCGTAGCTGAGGTTCCTCCTCCTCCTCCGCATCCACAAGCGGGTTTCATGAAGATTTGCAAAGACTTTAAGGCAATGGGTGGCAAGAATTTTATTGGGACAGAGACTTTTGTGGAGGCAAGAAATTGGTTAAAAGAAACTGAAGACCTCTTCGCCATCTTTGATGTGGAAGACCGTAGAAAAGTTCTGTTGGCAGTATGGTTATTGAAAGAGGAAGCTGCGTATTGGTGTGTAGTCACCACCACTACTAGGCCAATTCAGAATTGGGATGACTTTAGGAGAAGGTTTGGACTGAGGTTTCTATCATCGACAGAAGAGAACCTTCAGATGGAGAGGTTCCTATCTCTAAAGCAAGGGAACATGACCGTTAGGGAATACGCGGATAAGTTTAATCAGCTTGCTCGGTTCGGTTTAGACTTGGTTAACACAGCTCAGAAGAAGGCCCTACACTTTGCTCTAGGATTGAACGAGCCATTGCACGGTTTGGCCATGTCTCACATACTCATGGGGGCGACCTTCGAGAGTTTGGTAAATATGGCCCTGCTTCAAGAGGAAGATAAGAGTGGTAAGAAGGAATTCAAGTTGAATGAGTCTCAAGGCAAGAAGGAAGATTCTGAGAAAGGAGACAAGAACAACAAGAAGGGAAACAAGGGCAACAACGACAACAAGGCAAGAGAGACAAGAAAGTGCAACTTCTGTAGGATCACTGGGCACATAGCCAAAGACTGTAAGAAGAAGAAGAGGAAGCTGGGCGTATGCTTTCATTGCGGAGAGTTTGGACACTATAGCAAGGATTGCCCGAAAAAGCGAGGACAAGGGAAAAGGCAAACTCAGCAAGCAGGACCCTCTGGAGGGCAGTTGCAGGCTCTCCTTTCTCTTCCAGCTCTTGATCGATGTAGTGTTTCAATAGAAAGTCATGTTTACATTTCTGATTTCCCTGTTCGTACCTTATTTGATTCTGGCGCATCGCATAGTTTTATTTTTGATCTTGTTGAAAGTTTGCACCTAAGTACTAGTCTAGTTGAGGATCCCGTTAGTGTTTCAAATCCAATTGGGGGTTCCGCCCATCTATCTGTGATTTGTATGGATCTGAAAATCTCTATCTTGAGCGTAGAATTCATGTGTAATGCTTATGTTCTCGGGTTTATGGGACACGGGTTGATTTTGGGCATGGATTGGTTATCCAGTTATGGAGCCATTCTTGACTTTGGGCATAGGGTAGTGAGGCTCATGACTCGCCTCGGTAATACCCTAGAAATTTCTGGTAACCCCATGGACCCCGTCATGTCATGTTATCTTGAATCTCTTGACTCGTCCATCAATGATCTGCAATCTGTGAGAGTGGTCCGAGAATATCCTGGTGTCTTTGAAGAGGTTAAGGGGTTACCCCCTAAACGCGAGATAGACTTCCGTATTCATCTTGTTGATAATGCCAAGCCAGTTTCATTGCCTGTTAGGCACATGGCCCCGCGAGGAAGAAGAGAGCTTAGCAAGCAAATCAAGGAGTTGCTTGAGAAAAATTTCACTAGGCAAAGCATTTCAGAATGGGGTGCTCCGGTGGTGTTCGCCACTAAGGCGGATAGTCCATTCCGCTTAAGCATGGGTTATAGAAATCACCCTAGTAAGTACCTTTGGCAACGTGGATTGGCATTTGTTTTCAAGAGATAGTTCTTCTGCGTGGAATACTGTATAGGATGTAAACGAGATCCAGGATTCACTAATGAATTTTGGAAAGCTTGCATGAAACCATTAGCACGCAGTTATGTGGAAGCCAAGTATTTTAGGAAAAGAATAAGTGGAAGTGGAACGAGAGGCAACAGTGAAATAAGTTCTAACTCATGTTTTGGAAATAAGAATTAAGAAGCTATAGAATTGTGAAGTTAAAAGACGGTTAAGGCATGATAGGATTAAGCTCAAGAAAATGCGACTTGGAAGATAGAAGACTAGATACCCGCATTATATCTCTTTCTAAGAGTATATCCTTGATCCCTATTATTCTGTAGAGCTTACTCGCACGCTATCTTTTAAGTATATCCTCTCGGTCCTATTCTCAATCTTAGTTCTGTTGCAAACCCCATAAGGAGTATGACTCGCCTATTTGTGATATATAGTTGGGGTGAAGATGTCCATTGAGTTGACCAAACTATTTGTGCTTTATGGGATATGGGTTATAGTTGATAGGCTTACAAAGAGTGCTCACTTTGTTCCGGTGAAGAGCAAGAGGACCGCATCATGGCTGACTTCTTCGAGAGATAGTGCAGTTGCATGAAGTTCCTTCCAGCATAGTTAGCGATCGTGACCCAATCTTCACTAGCCAGTTCTGGAGTAGTTTGCAAGAAGCGATGGGTACGCGATTGAATCTAAGTACGGCCTATCACCCACAGACGGATGGCCAGACTGAAAGGGTGAATAGGGTACTAGAAGATCTGTTGAGGCTATGCATTCTTGACTTTGGTGGTACTTGGGAAGACCACCTTCCTCTTGTAGAGTTTGCTTATAATAATAGCTATCAAGCTAGCATAGGGATGGCACCATTTGAAGCTTTGTATGGGAGGCCGTGTAAGTCACCATCTTGTTGGTGGGAGACAACGGATAAGCTTATACTGCGGCTCGACATGATAAGGGGACACATCCGAGAAGGTCGAGTGGATTCGAACGCGGATAAAAACGGCCCAAGACAGACAGAAATCCTATGCAGACAAGCGAAGGACAGACATAGAGTTTGAAGTTGGAGATATGGTCTTTGTGAAAGTTTCTCCTTTGTGGAATGTGGTTCGTTTTGGAGCAGTTGGGAAACTAGCACCAAGGTTTGTTTGACCCTTCCCTATCATCGAGAAGATTGGGCAAATGGCTTATAAGGTGGAATTGCCCAAGAAGTTGGCTGGAGTGCACAATGTCTTTCATGTCTCACATCTCCGGAAATGCCTGCATAAATCAGTTGAAGTAGTTGAGCCTAGCATTCTTAAAGACGTAGAGGTAGAGAAAGAGGCAACCCTGAGGAAAGCTCCGACTCATATCTTGGGAACGGAGATCAAGAAACTAAGGAATAAAGAAGTCAAGCTGGTTAAGGTTCAATGGAGTGAAACCGAGGAGAAGATGTGTGGGCTTTACCCATTTCTTTTTTAGGATGCATTCTCATTTTTTTTCCTAGTTAGCATATCTTTCTTTCGCTATCCATGTTTATCTTGCTAATTCGTTAATCTTGTAATGAGAACCTTAGGTAGAAAACCCTATGGATGTAAACATGTATTTGAAACATGTTATGACTGATGGGTGCAAATGGCTGCAAGTGTTTGCAAGTGGTTACTCGTGGATGCATGATACACGTTAGGCACTAAGATCGGCTCATACACTTTCATATTGCATATGCATGAGTGTTTATGCTTATTCATGGATGAAACTTGTTATGCTATCACGTGGATGTTGCATATGGATGGATGTTATGTGCACTCATGTAGAGATTATAAGTTATGTTAGGAATTTGCATACATATGGATTCATTTCACTAACATATCTTGCATTAAGGAGGTTTACTGAGTCAGTAACCGCCTGATCTTCGCATTAGATAGGTGCATATACACACACTTTTGCATATGTTCATACAGCATTAGAAATCCTTCAAGGACAATGATTACTTGTGGATGATGTTTTGAGTAGATGGATGATGGATGGTAGGATACGTTCTTCCTAACTTGGAGATTACGGGGACGAAATCCTATAAGGAGGGGAGAATGTAACAACCCGAATTTTTATAACATGCTATAATCATAATCAAGGCAGAAATAAATTTTAAAATCAGAATCAAGGGAAACGGGCTGTGCCATTACATTCATCTTGGAAAAATACGCGAAATAGAGTCCGAAATTTTGTAAATCGGAGTCCGTATGACCCAGTTATGGCACGACGAAGTTTTCAGAAAAATTCAGCCCGAAATTCAAATTCTGCACCAATCACAGTAGGCGGGAAAAATTCTCGCCTAACCCACCAGGTCGACCTGGGGGTCGACCCTAGGGTCGACCTGCCAAGTCCAGGTCGACACTAGAGTCGACCTAGGAGTCGACCTGCCCAGGCCAGGTCGACACTAGAGTCGACCTGGGGGTCGACCTCCCTGGTCGGCCAGGTCGGCCTAGTGCACTTATTTTTGCTGTTTGGACCTGTTTCGTTGGCTAGTGACGTGATTTGATGGCTCGGATTTGATTTAGGGTTAATCCTATGGCTAAAACTAATCCTAAACTCTATAAAAAGACCCCTAAGCCTACCCTAAACTCACACAAATCAATCTAGTAACTAAGTGCTGCCAAAATTCCTCTTGATCATGGCCTCCATCTTCATTCATGTGAACTTGAGCTTCCAAAACTAGATTCAAGGCCAAAGTGCAATCTTTCTACATCAAACCAAGAGAGTAGAGTTAGCTTTCTTCACCAAATCAAGGGATTTGCCTCTTCTCCAACAAGACAACTTAGAGCTTTGTTTTATTTGAGGGTCCCCAGAGCTTCTACAACATCCCTATCTTGTTCTATTGTGTTCTAGTTCTCATAGCCACGCTATGTAAGCCCTATTCTACTCTTAGATTTAAACTATGAAGTTAATATGATCATGTAGCAAGTTGAAATGTGACTTTTGGGCTATATTTGCATGCATAGATCCTTGTATGACTCTTTTGATCTATGATTGTGGCACTACCATGAACCTAGTATCATTTACCTTGATTTTTTGGTAGAAAGCTATGAGCTTTATTTGTTGATTATGCATAATGCAACATAGAACTTGGTAATTATGCATAAATGCAACATAGAACCATCTTAAAACCTTGATGTTAACTTGCATATGATGTTATGAACCTATATGCTAATCACAAGTGTATCAGCCTATTTGCTAAGTTAATGCCATACATATGTAGATTGGAATTGGACCTAAGTGCAATATTTGCCTTGAACCTATCATTGTATGCATAGATCTATTCATGTCTCTCTTGATCTATGATTGTGGACCTATCATGAACCTAGTACCATTCATGTTGACCTTTGGTAAAAATGCTATGAGATGGATTATGGCTTATGCATGTTAATAAACCTTAACCCCTCATGTTCCTTAACATGCATATAATGGTATTGAGCCTATTTGCTATTATGCATGCTTGTGGCCAAATCACCCTTATGCTATTATGCATGCTTGTGGCCAAATCACCCTTATGCTATTATGCATGCTTGTGGCTAAATCACCCTTATGCTATTATGCATGCTTGAGGCCAAAGCACCCTTATGCTATTTGATATGTTTGAGGCCAAGTCACCTTTTATGCTATCATACATGTTGAGGCCATATGCTAGTATGTTGAACACTTTTGCCTCATATATCACCATGTTGAACTTGTGATAGACTTCGCCACTTTATGCCCAACTTATCATGTCATTATGTTTCCCCGTTTTGATCTATGTGCGTTGATGCGAACTTACATGCGATGGGGTTACGTTGTGGGTAAAATTAAATGACATGAAACATGACTTGAAAATACGACATGTGATTATGCTTGGAAAACATGAACATGGACATGGCATGTAGAAAACATGAAAGTGTCCAACTCAAGGTTGGGTTGAGTTTGTAGCATAAATCTACCCGGAAACGACCGGCTTAACTAGTGGCTACAAACAATAGGACCCAATGTGAGTAGTTGGTCACATCGCACTTGAAACCCGAGGTTAGACTAGGTTGTGGTGTAAAGCTACCCGGATCCGCCCGGCTTAACTAGTAACCACAACAAAGTCTAATGTGAGAGGTTGGGGTGCATTAAGTTAATTAATGCCACATGGTAGGGTTAAATCATGGACTACTTGAATACTTAACCAATTAAACACGATGGGTTGGTAGGGTTAAGTCATGGACTACTTGAATACTTAACCAATTAAACACGATGTATTGATAGGGTTAAGTCATGAACTGCTTGGATACACTTGACCAACTCAATACATGGTTAGGATAGGGTTACCCACACTTAACCCGCTTGAAATCCTAGTTACGTGGTCCTTTTCAGCAGTAACCTACTTGGGAGTATCTGGATACCCTGGACTAGGCTAGGGTGGGGCACGATTACTGACTGATTGTAAGAGACCAAAAGAGACGGCTGAATAGTGCACCGGTTGTTCAGGCGGACCATGGTCGTGCACATTAAGTCCGGAGTTGAACATGGGCACCGGTAGGTTTAGACTGTGTGTGCTTGAATTGTGTCTGTGGTTTACACCTTAGGGTTGGATACACCCTAGGGTGGACCTTGCACAGTTAATTACATTCCATGATTAGGCCGTATGACACCGATACACGACGAGTTAGGCTTATAGGGAGCCGATCGACTAGACCGAGTAGTTGGACCTTGATTTAGGTCATCTCATGATGTTGGGCCAACCTTGGGCCAAGGGATCATTTCTTGTTTATACTTGACATGAACTAGAATACTAGTACACTTGGTGCAACTTAACCTTGTATATGCGATGCCACACTTGATCTATCTTGTTAACTTTTCCCCATGCCAGTTATCATCCTATGTTTCATCTCTGTTTTACATGTCCAGTTAACTTTATTAGTTTTTATACTAATAGTAGGTAGGACTTACCAGTCTTTTTGACTGACCCGTTTTCTTTCGCCTCTTTTCTTCCGTTCCCCCCCCCCCTCAGGTTCTCAGGGTGGGAATACTAGCACCTAGCTTGGATCGTAAGCTTGCTTACTGGATCGCTCATGTACGGTTTGGACTTGAGCTTGCTATGGTTTTACCATGTCTACTTTGGGGATAGTTTACTTTATGTTATTTCCAGTTTTCAGTTTATGTTTCTAGACTTGTAGTAGTTGGAAAATAATGACTAAGTACTTTTGATGTAAGTTGACTATGGTTTTGAAATAGTAGTTTTATCCGCTGCTTTACTTACTCTGTTTTACTTATATGTTCTGTCTTGTGATATCTTTATGCATGTTTACCTTGACTAACACCCCTCCAAAGCCAGTGTACTTGCTTAGAGTGACCCTGGCGGAGATGGGGTGTTACAAAGTTAAGGAAGTAAAAATACGATATTTATTATTTGAATGGTAAAATAAAAATATGATTTTAAAATGAAGAAAGCGATTTAAAAATATGACTTTCATATGTATAGCAATTTAAAAACGTGATTTTTATATATTCATTAGCGATAGAAAGATTCAATTTTTATCTATATAGTAGCAGTATAAAATTGTGATTTTTATCTATGTAGCGTTGTTATAAAAATATGAAATTATTTTTAGAAAGATAAAAATATAATTTTTATCCTATGTATGTTATTCATAAAATAATCATGCAAAGAAATAATTATTGATTGGTTGAAAATATAATTTTTAACGTAGGTATACTACATAGACCGACAATCAAAGCACGGAGGAGTGGATCCCAAAGGTAAGAAATTCTCACTTTAAATTTTATTTTCTAGTTAAAATATATACTAGGATGCAGACGGTGCTTAGCAGCACCCGACACCGGTCGTCCACAGACCATGGACGACTTGTTTATTTGTTTGACTGTGTTGTGAAAATTGATTGTGTGATGTGGAATGGAGTAAAATATTTTATAGTTGAAAATATAATTTTTAACGTGTATATGAATAAAATAAATATTAATAAAAAAATCAGACGATTTGTTTATGTACACACATTTGACTGATATTGATTGGGACGATAAATTTTACACATCGCCCAACTGCACAAATAAAATTCATTATTTGTTGATTGAAACCCCACACGGGTATTGGGATGATATTGGACATACACTAATCCCAATATTTAGTTGTATATCAATCGGTTGGTTGACATGCTGTGTAAGCGTTAAATTTTTATATATGATGCTTATGCAGTGTAAAATGCACTTTGGATGATGGTTGACTGTGTTTGATTGTTGTTGTGTACATGTGTGTATGAAATCCATATAAATCAAATTATATAGTAATTGACTGTGTCTGATTCCATTTCAGAAAGAATGAATATTTTAAAATAACGAATATTTTAAAATAATGAATATTTTAAAATAATATTCAGTAAAAGATCAAAATCTGATTTTGATGTCCGATTTGGGATGGACACGAAAATATTTAAAATATATATAAAGCCGTGTTGACCAGATTGACGTCATTTTGACATGAACGATATTTATATCGATTTTATTCATTTTTATAATGAATATGAAGAAGGAAATAATTTCAAAATATAATGTTTTGAAAATACTATCATTTACATTTCGATGATATGGAATATTCAATTTTGATTTGAAATTGAATATGAAGTTAATATCATTTTGAAAATGAATTTAAAATGATTTATAAAATGCATTTTAAATGGAAAACAATGAAATATACATAATATATATAATGGCCTGAATAGAACGCGCCGCGCTGCGGTAGTACGTGAATTTCGACCATTGACTTCGAACGGACATTATGGGAGATCCGACCGTCGGATTCTCCTAAAACCGAAAATGTTGGGTTCATATCGAAAAGATCTTTCCAAATAATATTAAAGATTTGAAATCAACGGTTGGATTTGGAATTATGTCCAAATCAAATTTGGAAAAGGTCGCTGTAAGTGCAGTTCGATGACCGTTTATGGAAATCGACTGTACGGGCCTTGATAAAGTTAATATCAATAATTTGTGTAAAATCATAATAAATGATTTGGAAAGAATTGGGCTAAAAAATTCCATATTTGAAAAGATAAAAATGTATTTTTGTCGAAATGAACTAGTTATGAACTAGAATTAAAATCCAATATTTTTAAATAAATAAATTGGATTTGAAATGGTTTTAAAAATAACCAAAATTTCCAATATATGAATTGGAATGGATTTGAATAGAAATTATCTTCAGAATATTTCGATATTGGATTTCATAATTATACGGATATTGTGGAGGAATTTGGAAGATATATATATCGTTATTCCAATACGATATTTGTTGATTTCAGAATCTGATATTGAATTTAAGCCGATATATTTTCTATTCAGAGCCTTGTATTCAATATCTAATGCGATTTGGGTTTGTCGTGAAGGGTGTCTTCATTAACACTGTTCTTAAACCCAGTTGGGAAAAGATTAAATCTTTTGATTTAGATTTAATTAGGTATACTAATTAATTAATATTTAATTGGATTGAATTGGAATTGATTTTTGGGTTTAACGTGAACGGTGTTTTAAATAACACTTGTTCTTTAACCCGATTAAAAATGGAATGTGAATTCGATTTATTATGGACTGTATTTTTGACGACATTCGTTCTTTAACCAGATTTACAGTGAAATGTGATTTGGAATTTATAAAAAAAATTATTAAGATTTAACGGGAATTTTCCAAAGTAACGTTTTCCAATTTAATATATTAAATTCGAATTGAATGGAATTCGATTTGATAATAATCGAAATGAACTTTAGTGGAGGAAGACTGTTAATACATATGGAATTTAAAAGGCTTTGCCGTTATTCCATTTATATTATTAGTCGGATACAGAAATTGATATCGATTATATATATTGATTTGTTTTTCCGTGAAGATTTCGTGATTAATGGAATGTGATTTAGGTTTATCGTGAGATGTGTTTTAAATGACATTAATTCTTTATCCCAGTTAAAGGCAGGATTACATGTCTGTCATTGTATTTCGAACTGTGTGGTTGTTCTCTGCTAAAAATATATCTGTTTGGTGGCAGAGAATTTATTCTCTTGCTTAACACCTTTCTCTCTGACGTACGAGCTTAGAGGTTATATATTGGCAGAAATCAATAGTACGGTGCAGATTGTTGATGCGACATGTTTGTGTTTCCAAAGATAAATAATCATTAATATTGATTTTTGGGAAGATTAAAACTAAGTGGAGTCTTAATGAATCATTAGTTAGATTGAAATGTGAATTGATAATTTAAATTATCAAATTTGGAAAATGATCGAGAGTGTAGTATCACCAGTTTTGCTCCAAGCGATAGTTAAATCTTTAATTAGATTTGAACGGGAAATGGTAATTAAATTTACCAATAACACTGTGGTGTTAGTTATGGAGTATTACTAGTTTTGCTCCATGGGATGAATAGGTTGGGATTGGGAAATTAAATAAATGATTACTTCGGTAAGGTGCGCTAATGTAACACCCCACCTCTGTTAAGGTCACTCACAAAGGGTATGCCTTAACTTTGATGGAGCATTTTAGTAAACAGAACAGAAACTTACAAGACAGACAAAACAGTACTTGAAAATTTTATAACTTTATTACAACAGAAACCGAAATAAGCTTGGTTACATCCTTTCAAATCACAATATCAGAATTCAAGTACAAAATATCAGTCTTGTACAAAAGCCTTCAGAATGCATTGTTTAAAATCATAATCCCCACGGAAGAAGACAATCCATACTTTAAGCACTTCAAGCGGAAGAAATCTGGATCAAGCTAGAGTATTCCCTTCTACAAAACCTGGGGGGAAACGGAAGAAAGGAGGCGAAACAACAAGGGTCTGACAAAAAGTCTGGCAAGTCCAGTGATTTTCAGTTATGAACAGATAATAATAATATGACATGAACATAAAACTGGATGAGAGATAACTGTAACAGGTGTAGCGGAATGTAGCATAAGGTGTACACTAGTAATTGGGCCTTTACCACCCGAACAGACGGTAGCACGCAGAAACAGACAGGTGTTGCCCCCCAACAGAAACAGACGGTACCAACAGAAACAGACAGAACTAAGTGTACCCTAAAACCCTACCCCAAGCGATCGGCTTCCTAATACATAAATACCCTGTGTCGGCCCCACAGTAGGGTGTATCACTCCCTAAAGTGACAACCAATTGGCACAGACCTATTTACAGATGTCACAGCGTCTTACATCCTCAGAGGCAGACCGGAATGCATGCACGCACATGACTCGGTTGGAACGCACCATCAACACCCCTCGCCATTATCAGAATGAACCGCTTATAATTAGTTCAGTAAGTGTGCCCGGACCCTACCTACTGTTGGGTCAAAGTTTTGATACCAGAAAGGGTTACTGACTAATATGGGTCCTAAACAACAAATGACACAAGTAATTCCCCTCCTAACCTTGTGTCCCCAGACTAACAGATTTCAGATTAACTTGTTTACAAGTTTCAAACATACAGAGTTTAGATCAACTAGTTCACAGATTAACAGACTTACAGAGTTACTGGTTACAGATTAACCGGTTACAGATTATCTAACTTTGTATTGGGCCTACAGATTCACAAAACGGGTTTTATCAGATTTAATTGGCTTAACCTTACCCACCCAACACGTTTTAGACATCAAATTTATCTCATATTTTCATTAATTAAATATTATTGCCCAGACCTCTCACATTAGACTGCCAGTTTGCGGCTACTGGTTAGGCCGGTTGGTTCCGGGCAGGTTTCTGTCGCAAAATGAGTCTAACCTCGGGTTTCAAGCACGTTATGACTAACTTCTCACATTAGAACCTATTGTTTGCGGCCACTGGAATATGCCAGGCGGTTCCGGGCAGAATTACGCTGCAAACTCATTCTAACCCCGAGTTAGTCATGTTTATCTTTGCGGCCAATTAATTAATAATTTACCATTTATGCCCACACCTAATATACATGTCAATTATTCATAGCTAATTCAGATTATGTCAATAACAGACTGAATATATCAATTTAACAGACATAGCAGATAACAGATTTAGGCGACTTAACGGATTCGGCAGATTAAGCAACTAGCAGATTTAGCAGATAACAGTTTAGGCATCTCAACAGATTTAGTTTGGCATTTTCAACAGACTTAGCAGATGACAGATTCGGCAGATGAACGGATCTAGCAGACTAGGCAGTAGATTAGGCAAAATAACAGAACTAGCAGATTAGGCAAATATAGTAGAACTAGCAAATTAGGCAAATATAACAGATTTAATCATTCCTTAAAGTTTCACAAACATATTTTGCCTAAATATAAATCTTGCTTAAGTTCACGTGTATAAATAATAGTCATGATTCACAATATGATCATATACCCCATGTTTGCATTAAATTTACATAGCACAGATTATGGTCATAATTTACCATATATCGTATGTTTCAATTTTTATTAAACTTGCATAGTACAGAAGATCCATATATAATTTATACCAAATATAGCCATAGATTACTATGCTTGTCATATATCCCAAAGGTCCCTTACTTAGGTGTTTATTTACATTAATAGATATCATACATTCATGTAAATCTTTATACCTAAGCCATATTCTTTTTATCTCAAATCATATGTTCAATACAGTCTATATTTATGTCCAATTACATACCTTTTTATGTCGTGTCTACAAATCATATGTTCAACACCCTTTATGTTATAAATATAACATGTCCAGTCATATGTCTCAGATTTGTGTTCTAGTTATAGTCCATGTTCTTTCCTCAAATCAGTCACCTATTAGTCATGCATCATTCATTTTACTGTCACAAACATTTTAGCGTATGTTAATCTCTTATGAGATTGGCTCTGGCTCGTGGTAGCCTGGCTATAGAACAGAAAGAGGAAAGAGGTACAGAATAAGATAAATCTAATCAGAACAGAACAGATATAACCTCAGATTCAGATTTACAATTCATGTCACAATCAAAATTAACGTTTATATCGGAAAATAACTGCACTTGCCTTGGTTGGATTAAAGAAAGAACTTTAATTGTGGTCGAATTGTTGCAGAAGCTTTAATCTCTAATTTGAATTGAGTTGCTTAGGTTGATGTTAGTTAGCTTCTAGTTTTGATTCCAGCAGAGTAGCAACGCCATTTTTATTTTTATTAGAACAGATTTAGAGTAGAAGCTGAATAGAATTATGTGTAGAGAAGGCAAGTTCTTAGGATGTATTTATAGGTGTAGGAACTCATTTAGGCCCCTCGGATTAACCCTAGAACTCATCAGGTCCGTCTAAACACGTCATAGCCCTCAAAATCGCGCACACCGCACCAGGTTCGACCAGGGAGGTCGACCCCCAGGTCGACTGCCCAGTCGACCTGGTCTGGGGGGTCGACTGCCCAGTCGACCTGGGTCCTGGGGGGTCGACTGCCCCGTCGACTCCCCAGTCGACCTGGGTCCTGGGCGGGAAATTTCCCGCCCAGCCCGCTTCTGGGTTTGAATTCGAATTTTTGAAATCGAATTTTGAACTGTCTTCGATTCTGAAAATTTTTGAAACTTCGGAGGGTCATATCTCCCTCATACGGACTCCGATTCTTGCAAACTCGGACTCGTTTCCAAGAAGAATTCCGAAACGAACGCAATGGCGCAACCCATTTCTCTTTATTCTTATTTTAAAAATTAATTATCCTCTGATTTGTTACTTATACGTTCACAGAAAATACGGGGTGTTACATTCTCCCCTCCTTAAAGGATTTCGTCCCCGAAATCCTCAAGTTTAGAAGAATGCGTCCTACCATCCAACATCCATCTACTCAATCATTAATCACTGGTGTCCATTGCCCTTAGAAACTTCTAATGTTGTATGAACATATGCAAAGGTGTGTGTACATGTTCCTTATCTAATGCAAAGATCAGGTGGTCCACTGATTCAGTTGACCTCCTTAATGCGAATTATGCCAGTGCCATGAGTCCAACATGTATGCAATTTCCCTACTCGATACATATCATTTCTATATGAGCGCACATCCATTCAGTCATATGCAACATCCATGTGCTGAGTCAATCATTTTTGCATCCACAAAAATTGAAAATGCTCACACATCCATATGCAGTATGAGAGTGTTTTCGAGCCGATCTAGTGCCTAGTGTGTTTATATGCATCCACGAGCAACCACTAGTAACCACTTGCATCCACTTGCAAACATAACATGTCTCAAACACATGTTTACACCCATTAGTTTCTACCTAAAGTTCGAAGATTCGATCGATAGGATATAGTCGAATGATGGAAGCGAGTACAGATAAAACAAAAACTTGGTTCCCATTAGGCATGGGTCCTAAGTATTGGCCCCGAAGACCGAAACCAACATCAACTTGACACCCAGAGGATTACCCTCTTTAGATAATGTCAAAACTGGAAATCTTAACCTTATCGGGGATATTCAGATATTTACAGATTACTGGTACAGATCAGGTTACCGAACTAAGCATGATAAAACCCAGAATGTATGCGTCCTACTTGACGCCTAACACAGATATCTCTCAAACCCCAATCTATCACAACAGATGAGTCATAACCCTTATGGGTCTGAGTCTACAGCGGAATCAGAAATAATACTAGTATTAAAGTGCAGAGTATCAATTACAAAATCAAAATACCAGAATCAGAAAGGGTCTTAACTCCATAATCAGATAAAGAAATTAAACCTACTATAGGAATTTTCCTATTTCTATCTTAGCCACTAGCCTTAAGAGAGTTCGCCTGCCCTCCTTGCCCTCGTTTCTTCGGGCAGTCCCTAGTGAAGTGTCTCATTTCTCCATAGTTGAAGCAAGTGCCCTTCCTTTTTCTGCAATCCTTGTTCAGATGAGTCGAGCTCCCACAAGTAAAGCACTTTTTCCCCTTCTTATCTTCAGACTTCTCATCCTTCCTTTGTGTTTCCTTTTTGGGCCCTGCTTTCTTATTCTGTGGTTTTTCCTTCTTTGTCTTTTTCGGGGCCTTGTCTTCCTCGTGCAGTAGTGCCATGTCCACCAATTTCTCGTAAGTCGCTCCCATGGGTACATGGGTCATGGATAGGCTGTGCAGTGGCTCGTTCAATCCTTTAACAAAGCGGAGAGCCTTTTTATGCTGAGTGTTAACTAAATCCAATCTGAACCTAGCTAGTTGGTTGAACTGGTTGACGTATTCATTGACCGTCATACTTCCTTGTTTAAGAGATAAGAACTTTTCCAGTTGTAAACTTCGTTCAGCTTGTGAGAGAAATTTTGTCTCGAGCCTTGTTCTGAAATCCATCCATGTCTCAACCGGCCTCTCGGCGTTAGTGACTTCCCACCAGTAGGAAGCTTCGTCTTTGAGCAGCCATACCACCAACTGTACCTTCTGCCTATCGTCCACCTCGAAGATAACGAATAGATCCTCAGTTTCTTTGAGCCAGTTCCTCGCTTCTACGAATGATTCAGTTCCTTTGAAATCCTTTCCACCCATGGCCCTAAAATCTCAACAGATCTTTGAGAAAGTAATTGCACGAGGAGGGGGTGGAGGAGGGGGATCATTTGCTGGATCTGCGGCGGCGGTCCTAGCCTCAAGATATTGATGAAACCAACCGGGTACATGAACACCGTCTGGTATCCTAGATGCTTCAGACATGCTGAAACGAAAAAGGAAAGATTCAATTAGAAAAAGGACTGAAGGAAAGATATATGGCTCTAGGGGATCATGTTTTTCAAAATAAGCTTTATTTTTTAAAATACTTCCTTTCAAAACCTTTTTGAAAATAGTTTTCAAAAACTTTACCCCATCTGGTAACCTTCAGCTCTAATACCAAGTGTAACACCCCACCTCCATTAAGGTCACTCACAAAGGGAATGCCTTAACTTTGATGGAGCATTTTAGTAAACAGAACAGAAACTTACAAGACAGATAAAACAGTACTTGAAAAATTTATAACTTTATTACAACAGAAACCGAAATAAGCTTGGTTACATCCTTTCAAATCACAATATCAGAATTCAAGTACAAAATATCAGTCTTGTACAAAAGCCTTCAGAATGCATAGTTTAAAATCATAATCCCCACGGAAGAAGACAAGCCATACTTTAAGCACTTCAAGCGGAAGAAATCTGGATCAAGCTAGAGTATTCCCTTCTACAAAACCTGGGGGGACGGAAGAAAGGAGGCGAAACAACAAGGGTCAGACAAAAAGTCTGGCAAGTCCAGTGATTTTCAGTTATGAACAGATAATAATAATAATATGACATGAACATAAAACTGGATGAGAGATAACTGTAACAGGTGTAGTGGATATAACAGAAGAACAGAATGACATAAACTATTTCTTTACACTTCTCTGCACTAATACTAGTATAACAGAATTAGGTGTCACCCTAATGTCTAAACTGAAACAGAAACGGGTACAGAATAATTTCCACGCTGGTAATGGGCCTTTACCACCCGATCAGAAACAGACAGAAGTAGAATGTAGCATAAGGTGTACACTAGTAATTGGGCCTTTACCACCCGAACAGACGGTAACACGCAGAAACAGACAGGTGTTGCCACCCAACAGAAACAGACGGTACCAACAGAAACAGACAGAACTAAGTGTACCCTAAAACCCTACCCCAAGCGATCGGCTTCCTAATACATAAATACCCTGTGTCGGCCCCACAGTAGGGTGTATCACTCCCTAAAGTGACAACCAATTGGCACAGACCTATTTACAGATGTCACGGCGTCTTACATCCTCAGAGGCAGACCGGAATCCATGCACGCACATGACCCGGTTGGAACGCACCATCAACACCCCTCGCCATTATCATAATGAACATCTTATAATTAGTTCAGTAAGCACGCCCGGACCCTACCTACTGTTGGGTCAAAGTTTTGATACCAGAAAGGGTTACTGACTAATATGGGTCCCAAACAACAAATGACACAAGTAATTCCCCTCCTAACCTTGTGTCCCCAGACTAACAGATTTCAGATTAACTTGTTTACAAGTTTCAGATATACAGAGTTTAGATCAACTATTTCACAGATTAACAGACTTACAGAGTTACTGGTTACAGATTAACCGATTACAGATTGTCCAACTTTGTTTTGGGCCTACAGATTCACGAAACGGGTTTATCAGATTTAATTGGCTTAACCTTGCCCACCCAACACGTTTTAAACATCATATTTATCTCAGATTTTCATTAATTAAATATTAATGCCCAGACCTCTCATATTAGACTGACAGTTTGCGGCTACTGGTTAGGCCGGTTGGTTCCGGGCAGGTTTCTATCGCAAACTGAGTCTAACCTCGGGTTTCAAGCACGTTATGACTAACTTCTCACATTAGAACCTATTGTTTGCGACCACTGGAATATGCCGGGCGGTTCCGGGCAGAATTACGCTGCAAACTCATTCTAACCTCGAGTTAGCCATGTTTATCTTTGCGGCCAATTAATTAATAATTTACCATTTATGCCCACGCCTAATATACGTGTCAATTATTCATAGCTAATTCAGATTATGTCAATAACAGACTGAATATATCAACTTAACAGACATAGCAGATAACAGATTTAGGTGACTTAACGGATTCAGCAGATTTAGCAGATAACAGTTTAGGCATCTCAACAGATTTAGTTTGGCATTTTCAACAGACTTAGCAGATGACAGATTCGGCAGATGAACAAATCTAGCCGACTAGGCAGTAGATTAGGCAATATAATAGAACTAGCAGATTAGGCAAATATAGCAGAACTAGCAAATTAGGCAAATATAACAGATTTAATCATTCCTTAAAGTTTCACAAACATATTTTGCCTAAATATAAATCTTGCCTAAGTTCACATGCATAAATAATAGTCATGATTCACAATATGATCATATACCCCATGTTTGCATTAAATTTACATAACACAGATTATGGTCAAAATTTACCATATATCATATGTTTCAATTTTTATTAAACTTGCATAGTACAGAAGATCCATATATAATTTATACCAAATATAGCCATAGATTACTATACTTGTCATATATTCCAAAGGTCCCTTACTTAGGTGTTTATTTACATTAATAGATATCCTACTTTCATGTAAATCTTTATACCTAAGCCATATTCTTTTTATCTCAAATCATATGTTCAATACAGTCTATATTTATGTCCAATTACATACCTTTTTATGTCGTGTCTACAAATCAAATGTTCAACACCCTTTATGTTATAAATATAACATGTCCAGTCATATGTCTCAGATTTATGTTCTAGCTACAGTCCATGTTCTTTCCTCAAATCAGTCACCTATTGGTCATGCAAAATTCATGCATCATTCATTTTACTGTCCCAAACATTTTAGCGTATGTTAATCTCTTATGAGATTGGCTCAGGCTCGTGGTCGCCTGGCTATAGAACATAAAGAGGAAAGAGGTACAGAATAAGATAAATCTAATCAGAACAGAACAGATATAACCTAAGATTCAGATTTACAATTCATGTCACAATCAAAATTAACGTTTATATCGGAAAATAACTGCACTTGCCTTGGTTGGATTAAAGAAAGAACTTTAATTGTGGTCGAATTGTTGCAGAAGCTTTAATCTCTAATTTGAATTGAGTTGCTTAGGTTGATGTTAGTTAGCTTCTAGTTTTGATTCCAGCAGAGTAGCAACGCCATTTTTATTTTTATTAGAACAAAGGTAGAGTAGAAGCAGAATAGAATTGTACGTAGAGAAGGCTAGGTCTTAGGATGTATTTATAGGTGTAGGAACTCATTTAGGCCCCTCAGATTAACCCTAGAACTCATCAGGTCCGTCCAAACACGTCACAGCCCTCAAAATCGCACACACACGCACCAGGTTCGACCAGGGAGGTCGACCCCCAGGTCGACTGGTCGACTGCCCAGTCGACCTGGTCTGGGGGGTCGACTCCCCAGTCGACCTGGGTCCTGGGGGGTCGACTCCCCAGTCGACCTGGGTCCTGAGCGGGAAATTTCCCTCCCAGCCCGCTTCTGGGTTTGAATTCGAATTTTTGAATTCGAATTTCGAACTGTCTTCGATTCTGAAAATTTCTGGAACTTCGGAGGGTCATATCTCCCTCATACGCACTCCGATTCTTGCAAACTCGGACTAGTTTCCAAGTAGAATTCCGAAACGAACGCAATGGCGCAAACCGTTTCCCTTGATTCTTATTTTAAAAATTAATTATCCTCTGATTTGTTACTTATACGTTCACAGAAAATACGGGGTGTTACAGCTAATCCCGACTAGTTTGGAAAACCGTAACATGGTTTAAATTGACATCCAAAGGAAGATTGAGGAATAAATTTAAAGAATTTATCTTTCAGAAAATTAATGGGAACCTTTCCCAAAGTATATGAATATTTGAATAATAGAATATTCAGAATTGGAATGAGGCGTATGTTGTGTCTTTATAGCACTTGTTTGTTATATACGCGGGTTATTCGGAAAGGTCGGGTTTATACCCATTCTGAATAACCGATTCGACGATAAGTCGACGATGAAGATGGTAGTTGAAGACCGGAGGTCTTCACATCGTTTGGATGATTACTGATGTTTTGATTGGGCTGTACACCCAAGACAAGGTAATAAGTGTTGATCGTCCAGATGTACTTGGAGATCGACAGATATGCGAGGACCTCTCTCTTGTATTGGACATATGGGACGAGGAATAAGGTGCCTCCGGTTTCGTGCAGACCCAGAACGAACTTGTAAAGGGATCGTGTGTCTGACATTGGATTTATTCTGTGTTGATTGATTTCTATTAAATATATATCTGTTTGGCGGCGGAGAATTTATTCTCTTGCTTAACGCCCTTCTCTGAGGCGTACGAGCTCAGAGGTTATATATCGATAGATATCAGTTGCATGGCATGAATTGCCTGTGTGGCATGTTGAGATGCAGTGATCAAGGCTTTTGTTGAAAAGCAGAGTCTTGTGGTTGATGATCAAAGCACGGCTTTAATATAGCGTAGCTTTGTGTATAGCGTTAATTCGCGAGCCTCACAATTCGGTATGAGTCAAAAATGGGATCGGACCGTTGGGAGAACATGACGTTTCTTTCTAGCTATG
Organism: Allium sativum; assembly: GCA_030737875.1. Classification (NCBI taxonomy): domain Eukaryota; kingdom Viridiplantae; phylum Streptophyta; class Magnoliopsida; order Asparagales; family Amaryllidaceae; genus Allium; species Allium sativum. Next base: position 9,244,476 of record JASFAX010000027.1, on the reverse strand, counting down.
GGTAGTGTCAGCGTTTTACTAGCCCTGACATTGTTGTTATTTTACCTATGTGGTTGTTGGATTGCGAGGCGCCTCGGATATATTGGTCTCTTCGGAGCCGATGGATATAGGTCCGATAGGACCGGGAAACGTGTGTTTAGGAATTTTCAATCCACTAACGTAAGTGTAGATCGGCCCAACCGATCCAGGGTTCTCTGCGAGGAATCCTGAGGCATTTGCTAGAGTGTCTCGAAGTGGTGAGGAGCCATCCTTGGCCTCGATCATGACGGAAATCCAATTTCCAATACATGACATTTCAGTTTTGATTGTAGAGCCTAGTATTGGTGACATGATAGATGGTACCCATGCCGTCTATAATTGATACATTTATATTTGAAGTTGTTTTCATACACTTTACATTATGATAGTATCAAAATGATTTGTTTTAAACGTATCAAGCATGTTTGGCTAATATAAGGTAAAACTCAATCCTCCGTCTTGCGTTGCATTGTGTGATGGGACCTGAGTCTTATAATAGCTTCATTTTTCCAAAAAGCATTGCGTTGTTTATTCTATGCACTAGTATTCTTGGGAGGAAACTCGTTCCATGTTATACGGCGTGGTCCCTTGATTTACTCCATTTTAAAGTAAAGTTTTAAATAACTGTTTTAGTTCTCACACCAGTCACATGACTGACCTGGAGTTTATTGTTTTAACCTAAACTCTGGGTGCCCCTATTTTCCATACGGGCAGCTAGTAGTTTGGTTTTGCAGATTTATATTCACAGGATCCTGGTTTACAGCTGGAACGGTATTCAGAAAGCTCTGTATCCGTTTATCTCTTTCAGCTGTGTTTTGTATTATTTTCCGCTGTTATGCAATGTATTTTAATCTCTGATGTGTAATATTTATTCATACTCTGTATATTCTTGTACTCTGATGTAAATTGTTGTAATAAGCAATGAAATGTTCTTCTATTTGTCTTCTGATTCGTCTTGTCCTCAAAGTAATCTGTTCTTTCCTTCATGGGGAAGTTCGGGTCGCCATAAGGTTTTTCTACCATTACATGCACTCCTCTTCATCTTCTTCCATCTTCCCACATCCATATCAGAAGGCTTCTTCTCATCTCCATCAATTAGATCATTGAGGTATGAACACCATACCCAGTCAAAAACATTCTATGAACCTATGAAATTCCACAGCCAAAATAGCCACCACCAACACAAGTTGAAACACACCCAATACAAACCAGAAAAACCTAGGAAACTGACAATTACCCATCGAAGATTAGCTCGAACTCAAACCCCACACAATAATGCAAAACAGATAAGAGCTCAAACACAAATCACCAGCATGTCGAAGATACTTTGATCCACAACCAGATCCAAAGAGAAATGGCTATGCCTTTAGGAAAAAGTGACATGAGCAACAATGCCTGAGTTCCAGAGCAGTAAGGCGTGAAGCAAGATAGAGGTCGTGACGTATCGTCGGTAACCGCCAGGAAGAAGGACAAAGGTTTGGATGAAGGGAACACAATGTGAAGAAGAGTAATTTAGGAAAGGTGAAATACATAGATTGATCTGCCCAGAGAACGAACAAGAAACGCAAGCGCGAGGATGATGGAAGAAGAGTTAATGGTAAATCTGGAAAATGGGACGTGGCCGGTCTAAGAGACAACGACAAAAAATGGTTGTAGATCAGAAAGATGAGAGAGAAGGGAGTTGATTTAAAGGAAAGAGAGACGAAGTGAACTCCGCTGGTAGGAGCAAAGGATCGAAAGAAAAGAAAGGGGAAAGTAGTCGCCATTGAGGACATAGAAGTTTTCCTAGGTCAAATTTTAATTATCAATGTAATGTAATTATTTTTATTAAGTCATTTTTTATAGTGAAAATTAGGGACACTTCCCTAAAATCTTTCAAAATACAAACGACATCCGGTACAATTTTAAAATTGAAAGTGTGTCCCTGTTTTGCCATGTTACATGTTTTTGGAAAAAAGAAGCATTGGTATATACAAAAATCAAAAAATCGTAAATATTCACAGACGAAATCTGAAAAGAAAAAAGTTGCATACATCTCTGCATAAATATTGAATATATGCATACATGTATGCATATATTCATCCAGTGATTTACATTGAAAATCTGGACCAATATATGCATACGTGTATGCATATCTATCTATTATCTATAATAGAAAGTAAAATAAACAAATTGCTGATATGGAATGCTTTATTTTACTTTAAATCCAATGTGGCAATGTTTTACAGAATCTAACGATTACTGAGTTACTTATGGGACACATGGCACGCATCCCAAAAATCTCGAAATGTGGTGGAAAACGTCCAGATATCATTTTCAAATCGTCATATGACATGTGTAATAAGATCCATGCAAGTTGGAGTAAAAATAGCCTTGAGAATAGGTCAGAATAGGCTGTCCAGGAGCAGGTTCGGGGGTCGGATCGTGGTGGGGTGTGTGGCACACGATCCAGGATAATAGGAGCAAGATGTGGCATGAGAATAGATCAAAACAGGGAGCGTATCTACAGGTCGGAAGTTCGGATCGTGGTGATAGGATCGGATCGCGGATCAAGGGTGCGCATCACGAACGGGACGTGGTTGGAGGTAGCGAGCAGGGTGATGACGGGTCGGATCGTGGTGCATGAGGGGCGATCCGAGGGGGGCGATCCGATAGAGGGCGAGCTGATGGGAGCGATCCGAATTGGTGCTCACGAACCAGAGGGGGCGATCCGAGCCCATGATGCTTCGTCAGGAAATTGCCAGTTTACACCAGTTTACAGAAACGGGCCTAACTTTCAAACCGTAAGTCCGATTGAGCCAAACCGAAGCTCAAACTGAAGCTAACTCAGAGATCTACAAATGTTACAAAGCTCAGCTCCGTAATCGCTGTTTTCAGGCCCGAAACCAGAAGCTAACTCAAACTGAAGCTAACTCAGAAGTCGTCTGATAGGGGTTTCGGGCCTGAAAACAGCGATTACGGAGCTGAGCTCTATAACATTTGTAGATCTCTGAGTTAGCTTCAGTTTGAGCTTCGGTTTGGCTCAATCGGACTTACGGTTTGAAAGTTAGGCCCGTTTCCGTAAACTGGTGTAAACTGGCAATTTCCTGACGAAGCATCATGGGCTCGGATCGCCCCCTCTGGTTCGTGAGCACCAATTCGGATCGCTCCCATCAGCTCGCCCTCTATCGGATCGCCCCCCTCGGATCGCCCCTCATGCACCACGATCCGACCCGTCATCACCCTGCTCGCTACCTCCAACCACGTCCCGTTCGTGATGCGCACCCTTGATCCGCGATCCGATCCTATCACCACGATCCGAACTTCCGACCTGCAGATACGCTCCCTGTTTTGACCTATTCTCATGCCACATCTTGCTCCTATTATCCTGGATCGTGTGCCACGCACCCCACCACGATCCGACCCCCGAACCTGCTCCTGGACAGCATATTCTGACCTATTCTCAAGGCTATTTTTACTCCAACTTGCATGGATCTTATTACACATGTCATATGACGATTTGAAAATGATGTCTGGACGTTTTCCACCACATTTCAAGATTTTTGGGATGCGTGCCATGTGTCCCATGAACCGCCTTCAGGAAACGGCTATAAATACACCATTTGAAGGCATTTTCAAGGATCTTTTGGGCTCTAACTCTTGATAGCTTCCACCACTACTGAAGTGCAAGGACTTTGCACCTCCATACACTCGAATTCTTCTCTTTTCAATACAATTAACACACGGATTGTGTGTCTACATGTAACTGATTCTTGTAATCTGTCAGTATAACAATAAGATTATAAAGTGGACGTAGGCTACATCTACAGCCGAACCACTATAAAAACCTTGTGTGTCTCCTCTTTATTTACTGTTTTCTGCATTTTGTGATCTGCGATCTGCATTTGGGTGTTAGGCCCAATTTTTGGTCTAACATTATTTAAATTAAATTTTCTAAAGGAGATGTAATTGACTTGCCTCAATGACATCATTCCATTTTTCCGGTGGCCGAAGTATCGTATTTGTGTTGGCGTTGAATCCACGACCATATAAGTTGGTTGTTTTGGACCATAGTCCATAATCAGCCCGCAAATAGTCATAACGGTTTTTGAACTTCTTATGATCATAACTGACACCCCACTTTGAATTGAACTCTTTTTCTAGTCATTTCCATGAGTCTTGCGTAAGATGTGTCCTTGGCTGTTGACTTCTCGCAAACATAGCTCAAGAAAGTGTTTCTCCATTTCATCATTTTGAGAAAAAACAGCTCTAGTATCAGAAGACGTATTTGCTTCAGTTTCAGAGTTTTTTCCTTTGGAGCTTTTGCTTGATGCCATTCCTATTAGTTTTCAAATATTAGACTTGTAACAGAGCTATTATTTAATCAATAGTTTTAAGTATTGTTGTGCATTAGAGGTCTAAATTTGGACTGAAAAGAAATAAGACGCACTGGTACAATTATGAGTGCCTATATACAGCACAGACTACTTCATCATTTGGTAGGTATACTTGATAAGGGTAGGTTCCGTTATTAAAAAAAGATTAGTGATGATATTTCAATCAAGAACTTATCAAACAGAGTACCAAGAATACAAAAGCACATCCAGTAAAATAATACTGACTTAATCCGAATGGAAAATTAATATGGTTATCAAAAGAGATTCAACCCAATAAGTAAGTAATGAATTAAAGAGCTTCCCATATAGGACTACTATACCATACACACTATATGAAGTGGACATTAAACTTCAATATATGTGTATTGGTATTTGAAGCATATATCAATGAGTACAGGGATACAGGAAATTAACACACATCCTTATGTATGAAATGCAGGCATATAAATCAAAGGAGTACGATCACCAACCTGATAATTTTATGGTATGTTTGTAACCAGTTTAGTAGGTGTATTACCACTAAACATGACAATACATCCCATACAAACCTCCAGCTAGTAATGTTAATAATAAAGTAGCGGTTTACAAATATGCAGTTCTATCACCTATAGCTTCCATATATTCGACATTAAAAAATAAAATAAACATATATAGGATGTCAGCTGCATGTATAGGATGTCATAATTAGGCTTGATTGAAATCAAAGTGGTCTTTCTGTTTTAATATTATTAGTAAAACTCATAGGTCTTCCTGGTTGAACATTAGTTATACGAATATACTAATTTGTGCAAGAATGTCAGCTACATTTTTATGCTAATTTATGGATATATGCACTGCCTGAGTGTCACTGCTCCATTCCATAGTATAACAAGTACTCCATGCTAATTTATGTTTATCATCAACCGTATAGACATCATGCAAATAAATCAGTTGATCATCAAAAACATAATTGGGGTTGGCTGAAATCAACCGTATACCATTGTCATTAAATTGCAAAACAAAAATCAGTTGAGCAGCCAGAATTGTGAGTGACATAAACAAGCAAATGATGTACTATAAAGGGTGCCTCACTGCCTTGTACTATTTCAAGTAATGTATTTCAAATGCTTTCACCTAAAAAGGAGTATCTAAAAGGCAAAAGCAACGCATAGACAGCATGCTCATTTCACAATATGAATTAAATTGTAATATAATGTGTACCTTTCTTCCTCTTGCTTGCAGATCTCAAGTGAAGTTATTTTCTTTTAGCTTGCTTCTTTCGGCTGAAGTGATTAAAACGGTCGTACGACAACTTTTTACATAAAAGAAAAACAGGGGTATTATCGGTATATAAAGCTGATCCAGATACAGAAGAGTAGCTAAGCAATATTTTTCCGTTTAATACCAGGTCGCTGAATTGAGCTGGTACCAGTGAATCTGAGGAGGGTACAAACACCTTTTGCAGGTTCTTAACGCTGAATGTACCTGCAATCAGAAGCTCATTCAGCACCGGAAAACCTAAACAAACGGTACCTAAATCTCTTTGTTGCCACCAACGGGATTGAGTTGCCAGAGTAGTCGGTGCGTATTTTTGCTGTATTCCATCTGTTTGGTCGAAGAGAGCGCCTCATAGTAGTAAGAACTGTGTCCTTCCTCTTCCCATCGTCGTCTTTCCTCACCTATTCAAGTTTTTTTTTGGTAACCCGTTTTGTTAAAAACTATATATCGTGTTGTCAGCCGTGTTCAAAGTCTATGCTTTACCGTAGAATAATGTGCCCATGTGGGGAATAGTTGCTTATCCATCATCTTGGCCTAATTTGATGTCCAATGAAGTTTAGCTTGCAAGATATTACCTTTCAATGAAATGGTATAACGAATTTCAATTTCCAGTGTTTTCATTTGATATTCGACATGGGTCCTATAAGTTCAATTAATTTTCTGCCAATTTATCTTCGTATTTCCCTTTCAATTCCACTCAATGCATAAGGTATTGCAATATTCAGTTATTTAGTTTAATTTTTATGCATCATTTGTTCCCAAATTCAAACTATGATTCAGTTTAATGTTTGTACATCATTGTGTAAAACTTGATGCTGTCAAATCGTTGATGTCAGGCCTGCTGTTTTGTCTTACAAGTTTGATTTTTCAAGATCTGAATGATAATTTCATTTTAAATTTAAATTATGTTTATTGACTAGGTATTATTACATCATTACGTTTTGTTATTTTCATTTCCCCAGTGTAGTTGATGAGTTTGGTTGGGGGAAAATAAGAGTAGCAGTCAAAATTTTACAAATTGTTCAAGTGTTGCCGGTAGTCTAATAGCTTATTTAGTTTATAGTCATAATTTTAATTAAAAACTCTTTTTGAAATTTAATCCTAATATATATAGTAAACGTACCTTGGAAGTGCACACTAAAGGTTTGAATAGATTGTCATTATATGGTACAGTAATTTCCATGTTATTTGCAGAACGTTAACTTTATGCTACTAACCACCACTTTTTATTTTTCCTTAGAAAAACAGTTCAAAAACTAAGTTGTATACTGTATGACATGTATAATATACATGTTTATATCATTATATTTCTATTATATAATGATATTTCAAATAGACCATCGACTTTTACATAATTTAATAAGAGTGAAAATTCGCTTAAAAATCAATTTATTAATAAAACAAACCTTTTGGCTTCACAAAAGAACAGAGTGTGAAAATGACATTGTACCTTGCTGTATTATTTTTCTACCCTCTTTCCAGTTTCTTGATAAGAAGATTTCCATTCGTTGTAATTGTTAACTCACCATGGCGACACAGTTATAACATAACGTTATTAGAATGGTTATTTCTTCCTACATAATTTATAGTAATATAAATGAGACTGGTCGCAAGATACACGTATTTGCATGTGCAAATGAACCTAAACAATGTTTACTCTATTACTTCCACGTTTCAGTGTGAATTGAAATACTCTGGCTATTAAAGTGTAAGTTCCCTACGATTACTAATTGGATGTAGAACCAATAAATTATATATAAAGTTTGTATGGTATAAAATACCGTTTCCCGATACGCATCAGTTCCTTCCTCTCGACTATTTTTATTTCTATTTTACTCATTCTCAAATTCAAACAGTCTAGAAATATGCATTGCTTTGAACAATATGTAATCATGTATTACGAGTGTGTGAAAGATAAACAACTATATATATTTATAGTCGAGTCATCTTTACCGTTCGTTGAAAAAAAAAATCAAGGCTTCTGATGGTGAATCTAAACAGAGAAGAACCTACGAAGTTTATATATTCCTCTGTACTATGTGATGGATCACATAACATGTCATTTTTGGAAATTTAGTGCCAATTACAATGGGACCATGATTTTCATTTTCATTATCAACATGTTTTTCTTTGCATACGTTATTCTCATTTTCAAGGAATTCTTGCTCGCATTAAGGAACAAGACTCATGCTTGGACATGGGCTATCGATAGTATAACTTTGTTTTGATCTTTTTCCGTGTAACTGGTAAAGTTTTGAAAATCATTCTGTCCATTTACATTTAAATTCAATCTATTTATGTTTTTAACTTAAAAACATGAATTGAGATATATTTCCATGACCAAACTTTTTTCCATCAATTCAAAATGCATGTACGCAATGTATTTTAAATGCAGTCTATTTATTTTTTTTACTTAAAAACTAGAACTGAGATATGTTTCCATGGCCAAACTTTTTTCCACCAACTCAGAATGCCTACCCTATTCCACAAACTCGGCTTATTTTAATTATTACCTACATTTTGATCCACCCGCTTCCTCCTCAAATTAATTTCCAAAAGTATTTTTACCCATCTTCCACAATCCATGTGCTTTCTCTCTGCAAAAAAATGCAAAATATATTTGGAATTTTAATTTGTGAAATTTAGACGTATAATCATCGAAAGTGGATTTTGTAAACTTTAGTATTTTTTGGTAGTAAACATTAAAATTTGAAAGAATTCAAAATTTTAATGTTTGATTTATGCTCTGCACTGCGTAAAAAACTTAATTTGGCATTGTTTCTTTCAAATGTTTGCTCCTCATTACATACCTCCGCCACATAATTTCACCTTCCCATTATGCATACAGGAACGCCTCCCACTTAAATATGCGTCCCTGCTAAATTTGATATTGGTGGATTTAAATGTTTAACTTGGACATATGCTAATTTGGTTGTTATGCCATACACTACCTTATATTGCTTCTTTCAGAATATGTGTAATAAACCAAAACACATAGTCGTATCCTTCTACTTACGTTAACAAACAGTCGTGGTTCATATAGTGCTTCTTCTATTTCATTATCGAATAATATATTCTTTTAGTATCCCAGAACATACAGTGCCTGATTGTTACAATGGTTATGGACAGATCAACTACTGAACATGATAGAGCCTGTTAACTTGCGGTATTCATCTTTAAGACTGTCTTAAATTTGCAATATTATAATTTAATGTTATGTATGACTAAACTTCCACATGTGCTATGATATACCAATAGTTTCAGTTCAACACTCACCATGATAATTTATGTGCCGTTTTATTTTGATGCACTTTAGCTTTTATCATTCTTTTTAAATTAACTGTAACTGGTTTCATATGATTACTACATCGTTACAATATGTTGTACGATATTTTGAAAACAACAGAAAGCAATGTTTTGTTTATAAATTTGACAAGTACAATGTGTAATGATTGCTGCAGTTTTTGTTGCAGTTACCATTCTCGCCTAACATTTGAAACAAATGGGTTCTGTATGCGTACATGTAACTGCACCAGTCATTATCACTGTCACTTATGCCTTCTTCCAAGTATGCCTGCACTCTTGTAAAATAGTCTCAACTAAACTATAGTGCACATAAAATTTGAAGTTGGTAATGTAGAAGAAAGCGAAAGGCCATCCTCCCTTTTTAATTGTTGGACTCGAAGCTCTATTAAAATTTCCCAATACCAACCACTGCAGTATTACAGTCTGAGCATTCATAATAAGATACTCACAAATCATCTCTCTTATCTCTATTAAAATTAGTAGCATACACGAAAGTGATCACACATTCAAAACCACCGGTATTTCATTTGGGATGTTATATGTTGTTCGCTTTTATGTAGAATTTCATAAGACCAAACTGAGGAATCGACAAGTACTGGAGTACGGCCCTTGCAGCCTAAACCATTATTACGAAATGCTTCCCACGGCTTAGGCAAATAAGAATGCAGTGTGTAAATATTATTAGATTCCAATTTATTTTTCACTAAAGTTAACAATGTAAGTTCGCGGAGTTATAGAAATTTAAAAACATGATACATATCTAACGTTTCATGATCTCATATTCATTTAACAGTCGAGCTCCTTGTGTGTCTTTTAAGAGCAGCAACTTTGGGGCTTCTTTTTACGGTGCCTGGGTTCATACATAGAATTAGCTGTAACAAACTGAGATAAATAACAATTTAACATTTTTAGGCTTTTTTTGGAGTTTCTTGTACTAGAGAAACCACATCATCCATAAATTACTATGTTTTATTGCTGCTTGTGCTGCAGTTTCAAAGTCCCGAGTCATCTTAATTGCAGTTATCAACTATGACTTCATCTACATATGTTCTTTGAGAAATTTCTTTCGGATGTGTAGGCAAAGTGGATCTACCTCAGAGGATACATTGGTACAGGCAGGAGGTACTATATGCTATGTAGTTAGGGAGGTGATGGTCTGAATTTCATGTGCTGCATTGTGTGGAGCTGTTGGTATTGCGTGGAGGGATTAGAGCCCATAATAGATGAATCATTATTCATGACGGATACTATTTGATAATGTAAGGAGTCCACTAATGATGTATCTGAATCAAGACAGGAATATGGATTTGAAGTGCTAATAGTGGAACACGTGTGGACCACTTTCGTTCCTAACCTTTTAGTGGTGTGAACTGATTATTTATTTTATGTGTAGTATCTCCAGCCGTAACTGTTGCATGTGTTGCTACTAGACAGAAATGCTGGAAATATTAGTTCTGAATTGAAAGCAGAGAAATGTAAAAAATGTATTGAACTTGAATATTTTGTTGTACACAGGAAACGTGTATTTATAATACACATAATACACGGTTGGGCAAATAAAAGGTACATGCCCAATAATACATACGAACCCAGAATAGTGTAAGTCCAGAAAGAATGAATAAAGATTGTAATTTGAGTGCGTCGGCCGTATTCCATTTATATCTCTTAATACCCTCGCTCAAATTAGGGTTAGGTCTTCCATGTCGAAACCTAATTTGAAGTAAAGACAGAGGAATACGGCCTCCATCATCAATTGGTTTAGGGTATGAAGCAGCGGAATCTTCAATTAATCTGAGGAGCAGCAGCAGAGATGAACGGATCTGGTCTTCGAGAGTTCAAATTAGCTTATTTGTTCCAGTCGTTCTTCATGTTGGCAGATCCGTTCCTTTCATTCATCAAATAGATTCTCTTCGAGCTGGTTTTGGCTTCTGACTTCTCTGACAGGTCGTATTGCTCTTTTATATTTAGTTCACCTCTGAGTCTTGTGAAGTTATTAGATGATAGGGCTTTGGTAAATATATCGGCTCTCTGATGATAAGTAGGCGCATAGTTTACATGTAGATTGTTCTTCTGCATTTGCTCATGAACAAAGTATAAATCAATCTCTAAGTGTTTTGTTCTGGCGTGTTGAATAAGATCAGCAGTCATGTATATAGTACTTTGGTTGTCACACCATAACACCGGCTTTTTGTATGATGAAATCTTTAGCTCTTTCATTAGAGATTGTAACCACAATATTTCAGCAGTAGTACTTGCAACACTTCTGTACTCAGCCTCTGTGCTGGATCTAGAGATGGTAGTTTGCTTTTTTGAAAACCATGAGATCATATTATCACCAATATATATGCAGTAACCTGTTATTGATCTTCTGTCATCTTTGTCTGTTACCCAATCAGCATCACTGTATGCAGTTATGTTGTAGTTGTTGCTAGCTTTGAGTGATAGACCGTAGTTGATTGTCCCCTTTAAGTACCTCAGTATTCTTTTGACAGTTATCCAATGCTCGTCAAGAGGATTCTGCAAAAATTGTGAAACTTTGTTAACACTGAATGATATGTCAGGTCGTGTGATGATTGCATATTGAAGTGCTCCCACAACACTCCTGTATTGTTTTATATTGTCTATGGCTTCTCCCCTGTTTTTATTGTAATTCTGATTTGATATCATAGGGGTAGGCTGAGGTTTTTCTTCATGCATGTTTGCTCTAGTAAGTAGTTCTCCAATGTATTTCTTTTGGTTTAAATGCATTTCTGTTGATGATAGCTTGTTAATTTCAATGTCTAGAAAATATGAAGCATTGCCCAGATTTTTTATTGAGAATTGATCATTCAGTTGTTCAGCTAGCTTCTTGATTTCCTCACTGTTATTACCTGTAATGATAAGATCATCAACATATATCAGAATATATATAGTTGATTCATTGTTGATTTTTATAAATAATGAGGTATCTGATTTGGTTGGGTAGTAGCCTATTGAGTTGAGTGTGATTTTTAGCTTGTCAAACCACACTCTAGGTGCCTGTTTGAGACCATAGATGGCTCTTTTTAGTTTGCAGACTTGATTTTCATTTTGTTTGAATCCGGGGGTTGTTGCATATAGATTTCCTCCTGCAAATAACCATTTAAAAATGCATTATTCACATCCAAGTGATTTATAACCCAATGATTATTTAAAGCGATAGAGAGAATTAATCTAATAGTGGGTGGTTTCACCACTGGTGAATGTTGAAGTATGCGATACTATGTGTTAGATTGAGGAGGATATTTCGAATATTTAGGATCTGGAGGATATTTTCAGATCTGGAGAATATTTAGGATCTGGAGGATATTTAGGATCTTTCGGATCTAGAGGAAATTTTGGGAATTTCCATATACTTCCCTATGTCTATATAAGCTACATCGGATCCAAAAGAAGGAGGTACAACAAAATCAAGAGATTAGATCAAGGTTTATTCTAATTAGGGTTTGGGCAATCCTAATCTTCTTCAATTCCTTTCTCCAAAAAATCAAATTTTTCTAGTAAATTTGATCATTGTAATCAATCTCTTGTACTATTCTATTGATATTAATAAAGGTTTCTCTCTCAAAGTGGACGTACACTGACAAACCGTCGGTGGAACCACTATAAATCCCTGTGTGATTTAGTTTCTTGTTATTGCTCTATTATTTCCATTGTTTGGTGATTGTGATTGGCTTAGATAAGATTGAGATTATTCGATTGGTTGTTTTTGCACTATTACCACGATCTCGTTTTCCGCGGCGTTGGGGATTTTTTTGATTTGAGTGGTCTTGAATCAAAATTTCTCTACAACATTTGGTATCAGAGCATTGGTGTTGGTAGATAGTTGTAGAAATGCTGGAATCGGGTTCAAATAATCCATCAACAGTTGGTCCAAGTGGTGTAGCTCCTTATGTACCTGGATCGTATGCAGCTGCTGGTTCACAATTGGTTATCGACAAGTGGAATGGCGATAATGATTTTGAAAAGTGGCAATGGAAGATGAAAGCGGTTCTTAGGCGGAATCGGGTACATCAGATGGTGTTTGATACACATTTATTGCCAGAGGACATCTCAGAAGTGGAGAGAGAAGAAATGGAAGAGTGGGCATTCACTACACTTCAACTTGCCATGAGGGAGAATGTTATTTCCGAAATTAGTGGTGATACGACTGCTAAAGGTATTTGGAACAAGTTGGAGGAGTTGTATATGAAGAAGTCACTCACAAATCGACTAATCTTGTTGCGGACTTTCTTTACCTACAAGATGAAGGAAGGAACTTCGCTAAAGGCGCACTTAAATGTGTTTGATGATTTGTTAATGAAGATGAAGGCAGTAGATTTGAAGATTGAGGAAAATCAGAAGGCGATGATATTGTTATGTTTATTGCCGGAGCGCTATACTGGGTTCTCAAATAGTTTGATCTATGGCCGGGATGCATTGACTCTAAATGATGTCAAGACGGGTCTTCTTAGTGAGGAATTGCGAGATCAAATGAAGGAGCTGAGTGATGGTAGTAGTGGTGCCGGTAATGGTCAAGGTTTATTTGCGGAGAAAGAAAAGTCAGAGAAGAAAGGAAACCGGGGGCGTTCTAAGTCTAAGAAGCCCGGTGGAAGAGGAAAGTCAAAGGAAAGAAATGGCAAGTGCTTTATATGCAAGAAGCCTGGTCACAGGAAGAATGATTGTCCAGACAAGGGGAAGAAGGAAGTAGCATCTTCATCAGTTGCGGAGGAGAGAGATGTTAGTGAGGGTGACATAGATGTTTGGTCGGTAGTAGCATCAGATGTTTCAGGCAGCGATTGGGTGCTTAATTCAGGGGCTTCATATCACATGACGCCTAATAGGAATTGTTTTTCTTTTTATGTTGAATGGGAAGGAAAATTAATTGTTATGGGAAATGGTGCGGTTTGCAAGTCGAAGGGCATTGGATCCGTGCAAATTCAGATGTTTGACGGAGTGGTTCGTACTCTTACTAATGTGCGCTATGTTCCGGGACTACGGAAGTTGTGACGGCCCGCCCCGCACCAACCGACATTCTCTCTAAAGGTGCGCTGTACACATGTCCAGTTAGCACGGAACGGGTCGTCAGAAGGAAAAAGAAGAAGGAAATGAACTAACAAAGAACCTGTAGAATGTCTCACAGCGCATAGGATAAAATATAATAATAACATACTTGACATAAAATAGGTGAGACAGTGCATAAGCTGAAACAACCAACATAGCAGCGGAAAATGTAAGTACAGCTTATGATCCAAAGTTAATCATTATTACAACATTTCAAACTGTCTCAAAGCAAAAGCAAAATAGAGGAGGTACACTACTAATGACCAAGTAGCGACCACCAACGACACAGGGAGGATATATATAATACGTGGAAGCCTCCTGCCCGCCTCCGAATCAGCTACTCGCGCATCACCAGCTAACCTGTCTCTAGTCTGCTCGTGTGAGCACCCAGAGTAATAAGAGGAGACATAAAACTCTGGGTCAGACATAAAGCCTCGTATGAGCGATAAGCATCTAAAGTGAACAATAACAGGTAGACTAGAAACATACCTGAACCTGGACCTGCAACCAAAGAGTTAGCACTACATACTGTACAACACTCTAAGGTGCCATATCAAAGGTGTAAAGATACGGAGGTGGGGGTGTGCATGTCATAGTGATGGCAAACAATCAAACATAGCATCCAACCTCACATCTCTCACTCAGTGCGTAAAGCATACGATATTCACAACTTCGATCACCCCACATACCTTGCTACGATCACTTTGCCCCGTGAAGTCATAAATGTCTTCACTGCACTGATAACGTAGCCACTAATCCTTTGCTATGTCCACTTACCCCATGGAGTTATTCACCCCATCTGCGCTGGCTCATAGCCTTACCAATTCTTTACTATGTCCACTTGCGCCATGGAGTTATTCACCCCATCTGCGTTGGCTCATAGTTTTACCAATCATTTACTATGTCCACTTGCCCCATGGAGTTATTCACCCCATCTGCGCTGGCTCATAGTCTTGCTACCATCACCTTGCCCCTCGAGTCATAATGACTCTACTGCACTGATAAGTAGCCCATCATCCATTTTTAGTGGTGAATCGAAGTTATGAACGTCGACAACTCCTTAGCACACGTCCCGCAGCAAAGTCCAATCATGAAGTGAACTCATCGGTTCCCAACTGGATCCTGAGCTCTAACTTCCCATATTGGACTACCTTTGCATCTCGGGTTATTGGTCAATACTGGTTCGGGTCGGGTTCCTCTTCAAGCCATCGGTTCGGGTCGGGTGTCTACATTGCGTCGGTTCGATGTGTTGTCTTCCCCTGTGGCGGTTCGGTTCGGGTTCGCAGTGTTACATCGGTTCGGGTCGGGTGTCCTTCTTCGGGTCGGGTCGGGTGCCATCTCCCATCTAGTTCGTGCTTCCGCTCCCTCGTTCTTCACGTGCTCCGATCCGATCCCTCCTCCTTTATCTGATCCGATCCTTCCTCCTTTATCCGATCCGATCCCAGTTCAGTTAGCGTGGCCTTCCTTTTGCCAATTTTCTCAAGTGTCAAGTTCCGAACCGATCGAATCCCTTGCCCAGTTCACTTATCCGATCCGAGCCACCATATCCGATCCGAAACCTGCACTGTTTCCTGAAGCTTTTCCAGCAAGTGTTTACGCCATTCGACAACGTTTCGACCATTCTAACTATTGAAATCAATCATAAAGCATATCATACAGTCATAGCAACATGCATAATCAACCACAAACACCAAAACATCAATATTATAGGTTAAAATGGATCAAACATACCCAAAACCCCATATTTCCCCTTAAGCATGTTTAGGTGAAACTAATAATAGGATTAGCAAAACTTAACCAAATTAACCCAAATCCATATCAGAGGTCTAAAACATCATTTAGGAATTTATGAACATTTTTCCAGAATTTTATCATGTTTAAATTCGCTAATTAACACTAATTACCCTTAATTAGCCCTAATTAGTGCAAAACTATGCAAATCACTCACCTTAGCCACAAATAAACTAAGATCTGAAATAAATCTCTGATTTGATGCAAATCCCAATGCTAAACAACGGCTTCAATGTTGATTTGGTGTAGATCTTCCTTGATTAGAGGTTGCTAACCTTAATCCTTGATCAAAAGATGATTTGGAGGTGATTTAGAGGTTGGAGGCCATTTTTAGAGTTTCTTGGTGATAAGTGGAGGCTAGAAAACTGAAATGGAATGATTCTCTAACTCATTTCAGCCTCCCCATAACCCTAATCCCGAAATGGGTTATGGGTCTATCCACTAATCACCCTATTTGGCCCAATTAAGCAGTTTTTCACCTTCCAAACCTTATTTCAGCCATATCTTCCAAACGGTAAGTCCATTTGACTATTATGACCACTCTACGGAAAGGTAAACCATCAAACGAATCTAATGGAAGTGGTTTCAGGTCAAAATTCCCTTCCAATCAAAAGTTATGGCCAAAACAGTACCAACTAGGGGTAAAATGGTCATTTAAAAATCAACAAAAATCATGAACATGGAAAATGACTCTAATAGATGTTTCCCAAAGTTACATGACCATACGATTTCATGTGTGAAAGAAATAAATATTCTACGATCCCCCGATGCGTAGAATGTGGGTCGTTACACTCTCCCCCCCTTAAGAAATTTCGCCCCCGAAATTCCTTAACCAAAACACACAAAGGGTCCCGCATGCCTATCAACCATAAAACAACAATCAAACATGCAAAACAAGCAAGATAAGTCTATCCTAGCATGCGGAATAACTAAATTACGAAGTGGATCTTACCAGGCAAAGAGTTCTGGATACGCCTCCCTAATGATCTCCTCTGTCTCCCAAGTACAGTCACTCTCGTCCTCGCCCCACTGAACCTTGACTAGCTTCACCGCCTTCCTTCGAAGTTGCTTCGTATCGTGCCCCACAATACGAATCGGCTTGTGGTTCCCAACCGCCTCGGGTTCTACTTCGAAGTCCCCTAACTGATCAGGTGAAGTAGTCACATCTGAGTCGTGAACGAACTTCCTTAGTTGGGAAACATGAAATACATTGTGAACTCCCGTCATCTTCTCTGGTAAGCCAACTCTATACGCTAAATTCCCGACTAATTCAAGAACAGGGAATGGGCCAACAAATCTTGGTGCCAACTTGCCTCTCCTCCCAAATCGTATCACGCTCTTCAATGGAGAAATCTTGACAAACACCAAGTCACCAACGGAGAATTTTAAATCTCTTCTCCTTTTATCAGCATAACTCTTCTGCCTATCTTGGGCAGCTTTCATTCGTTGGTGAATGATCTTAATCTTATTCGAAGTTTCCCTCACCACATCTGGTCCAAGCATAAACTTCTCGCCAGTCTCTATCCAACATGATGGTGAGTTGCACGGTCTTCCGTACAGAGCTTCATATGGAGCCATACCGATACTGGATTGGTAGCTATTATTATATGCAAACTCTACTAGATGCAAATGGTCAACCCATGATCCACCAAAATCCAATATACAAGCTCTCAAGAGATCTTCCAATATACGATTCACCCGCTCCGTCTGACCGTCGGTCTGCGGATGATATGCGGTACTGAGATGTAACTCTGACCCTAGAGCCTCTTGTAAGCTCTTCCAAAACCCACTAGTGAACAACGGGTCTCGGTCACTCACAATGCTTTTAGGTACTCCATGAAATCTCACTACCCACTTCATATACATTTCTGCCAACTTGGCTACCGTTCTGGTTGATTTGACTGGTATAAATCTTGCACTCTTAGTCAATCGATCTACAATTACCCAAATGCTATCATATCCCGATCTAGTCCTTGGTAAACCATCGATGAAATCCATCGAGACTTGCTCCCATTTCCATTCAGGAATCTCTAATGGTTGCAACAAACCACTAGGCTTCTTTTGCTCGGCTTTAACTAGCTGGCAATTCATGCATTTGGATATAAACTTCCCAACGTCTCTTTTCATCCCTTCCCAGTAGTAAGCCTGCTTCATGTCTCGATACATCTTATTACCACCAGGGTGTATAGTCAGTTTTGAGTGATGACATTCTCTAAGCACTTCATCTCTCAAACCATTCACGTCGGGTACAACTAGTCTTCCATTCTTTCGAAGCCATCCATCTCGATCAAGCCCATACACATTCATCTCCTCACCATCGATGTCCATCTCTAACTTGGAGATGATTTCTAATAGATTAGGATCGTCCCTCTAGCTGGAACCAATCCGCTCTATCAAAGTGGGTCTAATCGCCAAACTAGCTAGCATGACTGGATCCAATTCGCACTTTGGTCTGAAATCAAACCCCGCGATATACTCCAGTTGCTTCCATTCAAGAAACATTGCCCCTAAACTGGCATGTCTCCTACTCAAGGCATCGGCTACCGCATTACCTTTCCCAGGTGTATATGCAATATCAAAATCATACGAAGCCGAGAACTCTAACCACCTCTGCTGACGGAGATTCAGATCTTTCTGGGAGAAGAGATACTTTAATGATTTATGATCGGTAAACAACTCAAATCTTTCTCCCAAGAGATAGTGTCTCCACATCTTCAGCGCAAACACGATCGCTGCTAATTCCAAATCATGGGTAGGATACTTCTTCTCATGCGGCTTTAGCTGTCGACTAGCATAAGCTACAACCCTACCTCCTTGCATCAATACAGCACCCAGTCCGGTACCACAAGCATCCGTGTATACCGTCATCTCTTCATTCCTCTTAGGAATGACTAACACTGGCGCACGCGTCAACCTCTCTTTTAGACTCTTGAAGGCATTCTCACACATTCCGTCCCAGACGAAGGACTGATTCTTCTTAGTCAATTGAGTCAACGGTGCTGCTATCTTGGAGAAGTCCTGGATAAACTTACGATAATATCCAGCTAATCCCAAGAAACTTCTTACATCTGTTGCATTCTTGGGCATAGGCCAATCCTGTACCGTAGCCACCTTCGCAGGGTCCACGGCAATACCACTCTCTGAAACAACATGACCCAAGAATCTCACTTCCCTTCTCCAAAAATGACACTTAGAGAATTTCGCTTTCAATTGGTGTTTCCTCAACACCTCCATCACTATCCTTAAGTTTCCCTTGTGTTCCTCCTCTGTCCTTGAGTAAACAAGGATATCATCTACGAACACAAGAACAAACTTATTCAACTGATCTCTGAATACTCGATTCATAATATCCACAAAGTAGGCTGGTGCGTTGGTCAACCCAAATGGCATGACCAACCACTCATAAAATCCAGACGGCGTCCTAAATGCCGTTTTCGAAACACTCTCATCTGCTACTCGTAGCTGATGAAATCCTGTCGCGAGGTCCAACTGGGAGAACACTCTTGCTCCTTCCAGTTGATCAAACAAATCATCTATCCGTGGTAGAGGATACTTATTCTTCCTCGTTACCTTATTCAACTCGCGATAGTCCACACACAAACGAAGGGAACCATCTGCCTTAGTGGCAAATACAACCGGCGCTCCCCACTCAGAGACACTCCTTCTAATAAATCCCTTCTTCAAAAGATTGCTGACTTGCACCCCGAGCTCTCGCTGCTCCCTTGGTGCCATACGACGAAGTGGCATCACTATAGGTCTGGCATCTTTCACTAAATCAATACGGAACTCAATCTCTCGGTGTGGTGGAAGCCCAGTCACCTCCTCGAAGACGTCCGGATACTGGCCAACCACGGGCACATCTGACAATTCATCCTGCGGGATGTCGAGGGAATTTACAAAACTAGCCATAACCCCATCACTTGGTAGACTACCAAATACTACCCTCCGCCCATCATCCGCCCTCACTGTCACCAAAAAGCCCTTACAGTCTACCACCACCCCGTATCTTTGGAGCCAATCGACTCCCAATATAATGCCATACCCAGTAAAGCCCAAAACAAAGCAATCACACACAAACATACATCCATGACTCGATAAGACCAAATTCCTGCAAATCATACTAAGGCAAGTCGAACCACCAATCGTGTTTGTCACAACCAATGGTCTATCGACTATCTCGGGTTCCAGTCCCAACCTATCTACCAGGTCACTAGATATGAAGGAACGGGAAGCCCTAGTATCAAACAAAACTCGAACTGGTACATCATAAATAGAAAGCATACCTTGAATAACAACATTCTTTCCTTTCTCCGCCGAAGTTGGGGCATTCGACGAAGAAGGAACAACATCAATAGCATATGCTTTCACAATCTGCTTCTCCTTCAGAGGTTGCGGACACTTATCCTTGAAATGTCCCACTTGACCACAGTTGAAGCACTTCTTATCTGCTGGCTTGGCCCGACAATCTTTAGCATAATAGCCCTTCTTACTACAGCTGAAGCACTCAACATCCTTCTTGCTCTTTTTCTGGCCACCTTTAGATTGGTCTTGCTTCCTCTTATTCTGAGAGTTATTCTTGCCTCCACCGCCTGCTTGCGGCTTTGGCCCTTCTGCAGATGCAGCCTCAGTCTTTGACTTAGGGTGAAGACTCTCTGATCTCAAAGCCTTCCCCACAATCGATTCAAAAGTCTCATCGATGTGGTTGATAAGCCTTTCCCCCAAGTATCCATCCAAACCAGTAATGAACTTCTCATTCTTCTTCTCAGGAGTATCGATAAGAGATAGTCCATACTTCGACAAGGTGTCGAATTCAGCAATATAGTCAGAAACTGCCCTACCACTCTGCTTGAGCTCTAAAAATCTCTTAAACAACACTGACTTTTGGGCAGCTGGAATAAACTTCTCGCTAAAGCGAGCCTTGAACTGATCCCAAGTAACCTGATCTTCTGGAGTAGCTGTTCTCATGGCGTTCCACCAATTCATCGCTCGCCCTTGCAGTTGACGAGACGCTAGCCTTCTCTTCATCGCATCCTCAAGACCCAAGTCGTCGAAGATACGGTCACAGCTATCCATCCAATCTTGAACATCTATGGCCGACTCCGTCCCGTGGAATAGCTTCCCACCAAGGTTAGTGTAATCTTTGCACAACTTGGCGAAATCGACCCTAGGCGCCTGCACTACTGGGCCGACACCAACTCTTGGATTGGGAACTGCCCCTTGCACTTCTCTAAGCATGTATCTCATGAGATCAGCAAACATCGCCCTCATGTTAGCAGCATTCCCATGGTTGGTCCCTCTATCAGCACCCCTCGTGTCTCGACTCATCGTTAATCTGTAAAAGGGAAACGATTAACGACCCCATAGTGGTGCTAGTGCAGTACGACCCCATCTTTATACTACTAATAGTATATACATATATAGCTTTGAAAACCAAAGTAATCACAAATACGCTCTCTCATTTCGTACTATCTCTCCCTAGTGTCTTTCCCTAGGTTAACTACGCAACCTAGAGCTCTGATACCAAGTGTGACGGCCCGCCCCGCACCAACCGACATTCTCTCCAAAGGTGCGGTGTACACATGTCCAGTTAGCACGGAACGGGTCGTCAGAAGGAAAAAGAAGAAGGAAATGAACTAACAAAGAACCTGTAGAATGTCTCACAGCGCATAGGATAAAATATAATAATGACATACTTGACATAAAATAGGTGAGACAGTGCATAAGCTGAAACAACCAACATAGCAGCGGAAAATGTAAGTACAGCTTATGATCCAAAGTTAAACATTATTACAACATTTCAAACTGTCTCAAAGCAAAAGCAAAATAGAGGAGGTACACTACTAATGCCCAAGTAGCGACCACCAACGACACAGGGAGAATATATATATATAATACGTGGAAGCCTCCTGCCCGCCTCCGAATCAGCTACTCGCGCATCACCAGCTAACCTGTCTCTAGTCTGCTCGTGTGAGCACCCAGAGTAATAAGAGGAGACATAAAACTCTTGGTCAGACATAAAGCCTGGTATGAGCGATAAGCATCTAAAGTGAACAATAACAGGTAGACTAGAAACATACCTGAACCTGGACCTGCAACCAAAGAGTTAGCACTACATACTGTACAACACTCTAAGGTGCCATATCAAATGGTGTAAAGATACGGAGGTGGGGGTGTGCATGTCATAGTGATGGCAAACAATCAAACATAGCATCCATTCTCACATCTCTCACTCAGTGCGTAAAGCATACAATATTCACAACTTCGATCACCCCACATACCTTGCTACGATCACTTTGCCCCATGAAGTCATAAATGGCTTCACTACACTGATAACATAGCCACTAATCCTTTGCTATGTCCACTCGCCCCATGGAGTTATTCACCCCATCTGCGCTGGCTCATAGCCTTACCAATTCTTTACTATGTCCACTTGCCTCATGGAGTTATTCACCCCATCTGCGCTAGCTCATAGTTTTACCAATCCTTTACTATGTCCACTTGCCCCATGGAGTTATTCACCCCATCTGCGCTGGCTCATAGTCTTGCTACCATCACCTTGCCCCTCGAGTCATAATGACTCTACTGCACTGATAAGTAGCCCATCATCCATTTTTAGTGGTGAATCAAAGTTATGAACGTCGACAACTCCTTAGCACACGTCCCGCAGCAAAGTCCAACCATGAAGTGAACTCATCGGTTCCCAACGGGATCCTGAGCTCTAACTTCCCATATTGGACTACCTTTGCATCTCGGGTTATTGGTCAATACTGGGTCGGGTCGGGTTCCTCTTCAAGCCATCGGTTCGGGTCGGGTGTCTACGTTGCGTCGGTTCGATGTGTTGTCTTCCCCTGTGGCGGTTCGGTTCGGGTTTGCAGTGTTACATCGGTTTGGGTCGGGTGTCCTTCTTCGGGTCGGGTCAGGTGCCATCTCCCATCTAGTTCATGCTTCCGCTCCGATCCGCTCCCTCGTTCTTCACGTGCTCTGATCCGATCCCTCCTCCTTTATCCGATCCGATCCCTCCTCCTTTATCTGATCCGATCCCAGTTCAGTTAGCATGGCCTTCCTTATTGCCAATTTTCTCAAGTGTCAAGTTCCGAACCGATCGAATCCCTTGCCCAGTTCACTTATCTAATCCGAGCCACCATATCCGATCCGATCCGAAACCTGCACTGTTTCCTGAAGCTTTTCCAGCAAGTGTTTACGCCATTCGACGACGTTTCGACCATTCTAACTATTGAAATCAATCACAAAGCATATCATACAGTCATAGCAATATGCATAATCAACCACAAACACCAAAACATCAATATGATAGGTTAAAATGGATCAAACATACCCAAAACCCCATATTTCCCCTTAAGCATGTTTAGGTGAAACTAATAATAGGATTAGCAAAACTTAACCAAATTAACCCAAATCCATATCAGAGGTCTAAAACATCATTTAGGAACTTATGAACATTTTTCCAGAATTTTATCATGTTTAAATTCGCTAATTAACACTAATTACCCTTAATTAGCCCTAATTAGTGCAAAACTATGCAAATCACTTACCTTAGCCACAAATAAACTAAGATCTGAAATAAATCTCTGATTTGATGCAAATCCCAATGCTAAACAACGGCTTCAATGTTGATTTGGTGTAGATCTTCCTTGATTAGAGGTTGCTAATCTTAATCCTTGATCAAAAGATGATTTGGACGTGATTTAGAGGTTGGAGGCCATTTTTAGAGTTTCTTGGTGATAAGTGGAGGCTAGAAAACTGAAATGGAATGATTCTCTAACTCATTTCAGCCTCCCCATAACCCTAATCCCGAAATGGGTTATGGGCCTATCCACTAATCACCCTATTTGGCCCGGTTAAGCAGTTTTTCACCTTCCAAACCTTATTTCAGCCATATCTCCCAAACGATAAGTCCGTTTGACTATTATGACCACTCTACGGAAAGGTAAACCATCAAACAAATCTAATGGAAGTGGTGTCAGGTCAAAATTCCTTTCCAATCAAAAGTTATGGCCAAAACAGTACCAACTAGGGGTAAAATGGTCATTTAAAAATCAACAAAAATCATGAACATGGGAAATGACTCTAATAGATTTTTCCCAAAGTTACATGACCATACGACTTCATGTGTGAAAGAAATAAATATTCTACGATCCCCCTATGCGTAGAATGCGGGTCGTTACAGAAGTCACTTATCTCTTTGGGACAGTTGGATTCTTTAGGTTGTAAGATCACCATTGAGAGTGATAGCTTGAGGGTTTCGAAGGGTGTGCTTGTGGTTATGAAGGGTGCTAAAACTCATGGTATCTATTTGCTTCAAGGAGTGACCGTGGAAGGCGAAACTTGTGTCAGTGTTGATAGTTCTCGTGGCTTAGATGCTACACGGCTATGGCATTTGAGATTGGGTCATGTCTTGGAGAAGAGTTTAGATGTTCTTCGTCGAAGGGAGATGATTGATGGTGAGAGTTTCAGCAAGTTGGAGTTTTGCGAGGAATGTGTCATGGGGAAGCAAACTAGAGTATCATGCGGTGAAGGAAAACATGATTCAAGAGGGATTCTTGAGTATGTGCACACGGATGTTTGGGGACCAACGCCTGTAGCTTCTTTGGACGGAGCAAGATATTATATTTCTTTAATTAATGATTTTTCTCGGAAGGTTTGGGTGTATGTAATGAAGGCCAAGTCGGACGCATTTGCACGATTCAAAGAATGGAAGGCTCTTGTTGAGAATGAGAGTGGAAAGACTTTGAAGGTTCTTAGGTCTGATAATGGCGGCGAATATGTTTCCGGAGAATTTCTGAATTTTTGCAAGCATCATGGTATTCGGAGGCATTTTACTACACTGGGAGATCCGCAATCTAATAGAGTGGCGGAGAGAATGAACCGAACTCTACTAGAGAAAGCTCGATGCTTGAGATTGACATCGGGTTTGTCTAAGGAATTTTGGGCTGAAGCTTTGTCAACCGCGGTGCATATTATTAATCGGATTCCATGCTCGGCTATTGATAACAAAATTCTGGAGGAAGTGTGGAAGGCGAAGAGCATTGACTTGAGTTATCTTCGTGTATTTGGCAGTCCTGTTTATGTGCATGATCCGGGGAATGATAAGCTCTCACCTAGAGCTTTCAAAGGGATTTTTCTCGGTTATATGGAAGGTGTCAAAGTTTATCGGATTTGGAATCCGGAAACGAAGAAGGCTATAGTTTCTCATCATGTTACTTATGATGAGTCGGCTATGTTCAAGGAAAACGAAGGCTAATCGGATGTTCCGGATTTGGTTCATGGTGAATCAAAGGAGAAGGAAGTTATTCCCACTTTCAGGCCTAGAGAGGGTAGAATTGTTGGAGGTGCTTGCGAGGTGAATGCGGTTTATGTTACATCACATAGTCCACAAGATTCCTCTAGTAGTGTTGGTGATGTGCTCGAGCCTAGAGAAGATTCAGTTCAAGGTGGAGCTGAAGAAAGACCGGGTGATGACATTGCTACTCGGGTTGGTCGTCATGCTATAAGGCCACCTTAAAGATATGGTGATTAGAAATATCTTAGCTTTTGTGAGAATTTGTACTATGCTCTTCATGTAGTCCAAGATGAGCCGATGGACCTTGATGACGTCATGGATTCGAGTGATAGCTCGAAGTGGATTTGCGCCATGGAGGAAGAGATGCAATCTTTGATGAAGAACCAGACTAGGGAGTTGGTTCCACTTCCTCAAGGAAACCGTGCTATTGGGTGCAAATGGATATATAAGGTGAAGGACGATGGAAGATACAAAGCTAGGCTAGTGGCTAAGGGGTTTGCATAGAGGAAAGGAAAAGAATATGATGAGATCTTCGCACCGGTTGCGAGGCATACTTCTATCCGGATATTACTTGCATTAGTTGCTATTTACGACTTGGAGTTGGAGCAACTAGATGTGAAAACCGCCTTCTTGCATGGAGACTTGGATGAAGACATCTACATGGAGCAACCGGAAGGGTTTGTCGTAGAAGGTAAGTCAGAATTAGTTTGCAAGTTGAAGAAATCACTATATGGTTTGAAGCAATCACCTAGGCAATGGTAAAAGAGATTTGATCATTTCATGCTTGAAAGTGGCTTCCATCGAAGCATCAAGGATGCTTGCGTTTACTTCAAGAGGTTAGGAAATGATTGTTGGGTGTATTTACTCTTGTATGTGGACGATATGCTCATTCCTTTTAAGGACAAGGCAGAAATCAACAAGTTGAAAGAAAAATTAAAGGCGGAGTTCGAATTGAAAGATCTTGGAGAAGCAAGGAAAATCTTGGGCATGGAAATTGAAAGAGATCGAAAGCATTTTGAGTTGAGATTGACTCAAAAGGAGTACATTAGGAAGGTGCTTTGCCGGTTTAGCATGGAGAATGCAAAGGCGTTAAATACACCTTTACCTTTGCATATAAAGCTTTCGAGTAAGGGATCACCTATCGAGGAGAAAGATAAGACTTATATGGCAAAGGTGCCATATGTTAGTGCGGTTAGAAGTTTGATGTATGCCATGGTGTGTACAAGACCCGATATTGCAAATGTCGTTGGGGTGGTTAGTCGGTATATGGCTAATCCGGGGAAATCGCATTGGGAAGTCGTGAAGGCTATATTGGTGTAACAACCCGTATTTTCAATAACCTGTAATAACATAAATCGAGGCAGAATTTAATTCTAAAATGGGAATCAAGGGAAACGGGCTATGCCATTGCGTTCGTCTCGGAAAAATACGCGAAATAGAGTCCGAGTTTTCGAAAATCGGAGTCCGTATGACCAAGATATGGCCTCGCGAAGTTTCACGAAAATTCCCAAATTAAAGTATACTTAATTAAGTGAAATGGGTTGTGTAGATATATATATATATATATATTGATATATATATATATATATAATTGAAAATTTAATAAATAAATATGCAAAAATGCTCAAAACAGCGAATTGGGAGAGGGGAATAACCGAACCGGCCGATTTTTGAAGTCGACCCGAGCCCGCTGGGTCGACTAGGGGTTAATCCAGGGTGTTTGGCTGTCAACCCGTGGGCCGATTCGCTCAAGTGCAGATTTTGCATTTGAATGGTTCTCATGGTCCATCTTTAATCTAAAGGCCCTAGATGGTTCCTACACTTGACTTCTTCCCCAAGACATGCTTTGATGGCTTGGATTAAATCTAGGGTTAATCCTATGGCCTAAAACACTTGCCTAATCTATAAATAAGACCCTAACCTACCCTAATTCATTCATAATTAAACCTAGTGACTAAACTATGGCAAAATGCTAGCTCTCATGGCCTCCACTAATTTTATGAAGAGGGTTGCATACTAATCACTCTCTAATCAACTTCTAATCCCTTCTTAGCATCTTAATCTTCTTCATTTGGTGTTCAAAGTTGCTAGTTGTGAGTTTCTATCACTTTGATGATCTTTTGGTAAACTAATTAGATGAGA
This sequence comes from Allium sativum, assembly GCA_030737875.1. NCBI lineage: Eukaryota > Viridiplantae > Streptophyta > Magnoliopsida > Asparagales > Amaryllidaceae > Allium > Allium sativum. The sequence goes on along the minus strand of JASFAX010000027.1, from coordinate 9,217,224 downwards.
TGTGATGAGATTTATGGTTTTGTATGTGGGTTAATGAGCTTTGAATCATATGATATGATGTTAGCATTAATCTTATGTTTATGCATGTTGAGTATGTAAGCTTATGCAAGTTTAATATGATGTATGTTATGTTTGCATGATGCTAAATATGCAAGTTGTGGGCTATGTAATCATATGCATGTTATGCAAGTTCATGGTAATATGCTATGCAAGTTACATGTATGTAAATATGCAAGTTACATGTTTGTTAATATGCAAGTTACATGTATGTAAATATGCAAGTTACATGTTTGTTAATATGCAAGTTACATGTTTGTTAATATGCAAGTTACATGTATGTAAATATGCAAGTTACATGTTTCTTTATATGCAAGTTACATGTTTGTTAATATGCAAGTTACATGTATGTAAATATGCAAGTTACATGTTTATTAATATGCAAGTTCATGATGACACATTATGCAAGTCTATAAGCTAATATGCAAGTTTGTTATGCAAAATGAATATGTAAGTTATGTGACATATTATATGCAAGTTATGTGACATGTTATGCAAGTTCATATGCAAGTTATGTGTTTGTTAATATGCAAGATGGCACCTTTGAAACATGTTCATTCATATGCAAGTTGACACCTTTTATATGTGTTATATCATGAACGAAATTACGTGGGAACGATGGGGTAATTAAATGCATAAGTTAATAAGATTGTGTGAAATTAATATAATTATGCATAACACAAAATAAATAAACATAGTATGGGAATTTGCCTATTTGGTTAGGTGTACCCATACTATGTGTTGGGAATTTACCTATTGAGTTAGGTCTACCCCATGGGAATTTACCTATTAAGTTAGGTCTACCCATGTTAAGAAAACTTGATTAATTAGGGATAATTAATATAAAATTATGAGGGTGATTAATTAGGTGTAATTAATTGACTAAGACACGAGGTTGGACTCAGTTGTAGCGTAAAACTGCCCGGACCCAACCGGCTTAACCAGTTGCTACAAATGTTAGCCCAATGTGAGAGGTCTTAGGCACAAACTAAATACGTAATTAATGTAAAGACACGAGGTTAGACTCTGTTATGACATAAGGCTGCCCGGACCCAACCGGCTTAACCAGCGGTCATAAAAGACAGTCTAATGTGAGAGGTATTTACAAAGGTTACGTTCTTAATTAATTAATTAAGAAACACTTAACCACATTAGCATGTAGAGGGACATGAGGGGTTAAGTGGGTGCCTCGGGTGGCATGAGAAAATCTAGTGGTTGCCTTGGGTGGCAATAGAAAATACGATTAGAATACTTAACCAAAATGGAACATGTAATTAAAACATGATTAAAGGGTTAAGTGGGATATACTAGAAAAAGGGACAAGCTTAGGTGGGTAGCTTGTGGAGGCCCATTTCAACCAGTAACCCATACGTATCTTTGTGGGCTCGACCCATGTCGAGGACGGGACACGCATACTGGGCTTGACTGTAAGAGGCAAACGGGTTAGCGGTGGCAACGCAAGTCCAACGGGCTTCATATGCGTGAGTGGGCCCGGGCTGGTAGGTAAGCCGTTGTTGCATCGAGTAGATATAAGCCGTGCACCTTTAGTTTCATCAGGTTGCCACATTGGGGAATGATACATCCCACGGTGGGGCCAGCACGGGTATCTACGTTAGGGAGCCGATCGAATGGGAAGTAGTGTGTACACCTAGTGGATTGTAGGGCCCCATGGCGCCTACTTGGTCACCTAGGGGTACGCAGGTACTAATTAGTAAATTTTATAAGTCCTTGGGTGGGATCAACCTTTAAGTTAGGAACGACTGGTGTGGTGCAGTTTAGTAATTTACCTTAGGGAGGGTAGATGCGTCTTTATCCTTTATCTTCGTTTAGTTGACTGCTTAGGGTAGCCATTCATCCCTATATGTTACCGTATATCAGTTTATGTCTTCTCTGGTTACTTTAACGATTGTATTGTTAAAGTTATAGGACTCGCTCAGACTTATGTCTGACCCCGTTGTTTTTATCTTTTTCCCAACCCTCAGGTCCTACGGTGGATCCTAGCAGTAGTGGAGCTTGATCGGATTGCTGTTCCAGTCTTTAGGAGCTTGGATAGATGTAAAGCTCCAGTTATCCAGTTATCTTTTCTTTTGTTTGGCTATTGTATGAGAGTGGGATTATGTACTTCTTTATTTTGATGGATATTGTACTTGACCTTTATTGTGGTTTTATGATGTAACCAGACATGTTTTACTTCCGCTGTTATGAGATGATGTTTTAAAATTTCAAGTACTATTTATATCTGTCTTGTTGTAATTTTTCTGTTCTATATTCACTAAAATACTCCACCGATGCTATGGCATTCCCTTAGTGAGTGATCATAGCGGGAGTGGGGTGTTACACGTGGTATCAGAGCTTAAGGTTACCAGAACAGATAAAATTTTTGAGAAAAACTACTTTCTAAGAGTATTTTCGAAGAAAGTATTTTTAAAAAGCATGTCTTCTAAGAGAAAAAGTTTTTGAAAAAGAAAAGCATAATCCCCAATAGCCATATCTTTATCTTTCGGAATCTCCTTTTTGAATCTTTCCTCTTTCGTTTCAGCATGGCTGAAGATCTTAACATCCCGGAGGGTTTAGTTATACCACTATGGTATAGGAGGTTGCAAGAGGCTAGGGCCGCGGCTGCGGGTCCGGCCAATGCTACTACACCAAAGACAACCGCTCCTCCTCCTCAGCCTAGAGTGGATAATTTTGCTAAGGTTTGCAAGGAGTTCAAGGCTATAGGAGGAAAACCTTTTCTTGGTTCAGAGACTTTCGTAGAGGCTAGAGATTGGCTTAAGGAAGTGGAAGAGTTGCTAGATATCTTTGAAGTGGAAGAGGGAAAGAAAGTCAAGTTGGCGGCTTGGTTAATGAAGGGAGAGGCCTCATTCTGGTGGGAGGTCACTAATGGAGAACGCCCTGTTGACTCTTGGGCAGATTTTAAGCAAAGGTTTGGGGCTAAGTTTCTCTCAAGGGCGGAAGAGAATCTGTTTATGGAGAAGTTCTTGAATTTGAAGCAAGGGAATCTCACGGTGAAAGAATATGTCAACAAATTCAATCAATTAGCAAGGTTTGGCATAGAGTTGGTGAATACACCGGAGAAGAAGGCTTTGAGGTTCGTTAGAGGCTTGAACGAACCATTGCAAGGAATAGCTATGACTCACATTCCTATGGGGGCCACTTTTGAGAAGCTTGTCTACATGGCACTTATGCATGAGGATGATAAGAATTCTAAGGCACCAGAGAAAAAGGGGGATCAGAAGAAACCGCAACAACAACAACAAGGCAAGGGCGGAAAAGGCAATGGTGACAAAAAGAAGACGAAGAAGAAGTGCTTCAATTGTGGAACACCAGGACACCTTAGTAAGGATTGTCGCAAAAAGAAGAAGACCGGTTGCTTTCATTGTGGTGAAGCAGGGCATCTTGTGAAAAACTGCCCAAAGAAGGGGCAGAAGACGGGGTCTACCTCAGGAGGCCAGGTGCAAGCTCTTATAGCACCACCTCAGTCAGGGGGGCAAGTTCAGGTTCTCTCAGTTCCACCGATTCAGCAGAGAGGTAGAACTATTTCCGTTGAAAGTCTGGTTTTTCTGTTTGATCATCCAGTTCGTACTTTGTTTGACTCTGGCGCATCGCATTCTTTTATCTCATCATCGTTAGTTGAGTCACTGCACTTAGACACCAGTCTAGTTGATGATCCCTTGGTTGTCTCAAACCCAATTGGGGGCTCCATATATCTGTCTATGATATGTTTGGGTTTGAAGATTTCTATACTTAGCGTTGAGTTTAGATGTGATGCTTTTGTATTGGGCTTCACGGGCTATGGGTTGATCTTGGGCATGGACTGGTTATCCAGTAATGGTGCCGTTCTTGATTGCGAAAGGAGAGTTGTCAGGCTCATGACCCGCTTGGGTAACACTCTCGAAATCTCTTGCAATCCCATGGAATCTGTTTTGCTAAGTTATCTTGAATCGCTCGATGCTTCGGTCGAGAGTTTGTGTTCTGTCAGAGTAGTCCGGGAATATCCGGATGTGTTTGAAGAAGTAAAGGGTTTGCCTCCGAAGCGGGAGATAGATTTCCGAATTTATTTGGTGGATAATGCCAAACCAGTGTCTTTGCCAGTACGCCACATGGCTCCTCGTGAGAGAAGAGAACTTCATAAGCAAGTAGGGGAGTTGCTTGAGAAGGGGTTCATAAGGCGAAGTATATCGGAGTAGGGAGCTCCAGTAGTGTTTGCCACGAAGGCGGATGGGTCCCTCAGACTTTGTGTGGATTATAGAGAACTTAATAAGCTCACGAAGAAGAATAGACACCCATTACCGAGGATAGATGATCTCTTTGATCAGTTGGTTGGCGCGTCAGTATTTTCGCAGATGGACTTAGCTACAGGGTTTCATCAGTTAAGAGTGGCGGAGGACAGTATAGAGAAGACTGCTTTCCGGACTCCGGATGGTTTTTATGAGTGGCTAGTGATGCCATTTGGGTTGACAAACGCCCCCGCATACTTTGTTGATCTCATGAGTAGAGTGTTCAGAGAGTATCTGAATAAGTTTGTAGTAGTTTTTGTGGATGACATCTTGGTCTTTTCCAAGAATGAAGAAGAGCATGCCTTACATCTCAAGGAAGTGTTGGAGACTCTTCGAGCGCATAGTCTTAAAGCTAAATTCTCTAAATGCCATTTTTGGAGAAGAGAAGTGCGATTCTTAGGGCATGTGGTCTCTAAGGAAGGGATAGCTGTGGATCCCGCAAAGATAGTATCTATCCAGGATTGGAAAGTTCCTAGAAATGCTACCGAGGTAAGAAGTTTCTTGGGGTTGGCAGGATATTATAGGAAGTTCATCAAAGACTTCGCGAAGATATCAGCCCCATTAACCCGCTTGACGAAAAAGAATCTGGTTTTCTCGTGGGATGTAGATTGTGATGATGCTTTCCGACGGTTAAAGAGAGCTTTGACCACCGCTCCAGTTTTAGTGCTCCCGGATGGGAGTAAGCCGTTTGTTGTTTATACCGATGCTTGTGGAACAGGATTAGGCGCAGTCTTGATGCAGGAGGGAAGGGTAATAGCCTATGGAGGGAGACAATTGAGAGTGCATGAGAAGAATTACCCTACCCATGATCTAGAGTTGGCCGCGATTGTTTTCGCACTTAAGTCTTGGCGCCATTATCTTCTTGGTGAGAGATTCGAGTTGTTCACCGACCATAAATCATTGAAGTACTTATTCTCTCAGAAGGATTTAAACTTAAGACAGCAAAGGTGGATGGAGTTCTTAGCATCCTATGATTTCGAGATAGCGTATACCCCTGGTAAGGGTAACGTGGTGGCAGACGCCTTAAGTAGAAAAAGGCTATCTTTGAGTCCATTGTTCGTGGAACGACGAAGCTTGGAGTTTCTTTCTTTGTTTGACTTCAGACCTTCTGTTGATTTTGTACCTGGTTTGTTGGCATCCTTGGAGGTTAGACCTACTCTTTTGAGACGGATTGGCGAGGCTCAGCGAGACGACCCACAGTTGGTTGTGTTGGTAGAGAAGCTTATAAGAGAGGAGTCGTCCAGCCATTTGGGTAGATACACCATAGATGATAAGGGATGGTTGCATAGAGACGGTAGACTTTGTGTACCGCAAGATGAGGGTTTGAAGAAGGCTATTTTGGATGATGCACATCGTTCAAGAATGACTATTCATCCCGGTGGAGACAAAATGTACCAAGACATGAAGAGAGTTTTCTTCTGGGCCGGTATGAAGAAAGATGTGGCCGAGTATGTGGCTAGATGCTTAGTGTGCCAACAAGTTAAAGTGGAGCAAAGGAAACCCGGTGGGTTGCTACACCCATTGGAAGTTCCACAGTGGAAGTGGGATAGTGTCTCGATGGATTTCATCGACGGGTTACCGAGATCGAGGAAGGGCAATACGGGAATTTGGGTTGTGGTAGACAGACTTACCAAGAGTGCCCATTTTATACCCGTAAAGAGTAAGAGGACCGCTCCATGGCTTGCTTCAGTCTATGTTAGAGAGATTGTTAGATTGCATGGCGTACCATCCAGCATTGTGAGTGATCGAGATCCTATTTTCACTAGTGAGTTTTGGAGAAGTTTGCAAGAGGCGGTAGGGACTCAGTTGTGTTTGAGCACCGCATATCATCCTCAGACGGACGGTCAGACTGAGAGGGTGAACCGTATCTTAGAAGATCTTTTGAGGCTTTGTATCTTGGATTTTGGAGGTACATGGGAAGAACATCTTCCTTTGGTGGAGTTCGCATATAATAACAGCTTTCAGTCCAGTATTGGTATGGCTCCTTTCGAAGCTCTTTATGGAAGGCCTTGTCGATCTCCTACATGTTGGTGGGAATCTACGGATAAGATCTTGCTTGGGCCGGATATGGTTAGAGAGACTTCAGAGAAGATTGATTTAATTCGAAAAAGGATGAAAGCAGCGCAAGATAGACAGAAATCTTATGCGGATCGGAGAAGGACGGATCTTGAGTTTGAGGTTGGGGACATGGTTTTTGTCAAAGTATCTCCATTGAGAAATGTTGTTCGCTTTGGGTCCGTAGGGAAGTTAGCACCGAGATTTGTTGGGCCGTTTCCTATTAAGGAAAGGATTGGACGGATGGCATATAGGGTGGAGTTGCCCGACAGACTTAGTGGTGTTCATGATGTATTCCATGTATCACACTTGAGGAAGTGCTTACATGAGACCGCGGAGGTGGTAGAGCCGAGCTTGCTTAGAGATGTAGAGGTAGAGCGTGATGCGACGATTCGACGAGCTCCTACTCGCATCCTTGGGTCAGAAACTAGGAAGTTGAGGAACAGAGAAGTTCAGCTAGTTAAAGTGCAATGGGGAGATGACGAAAGCAATGCTACTTGGGAGACGGAAGCAAAGATGCGTTCTTTGTATCCATTTCTTTTTGAGAGTATGTCTTTTAACTTCTCCTTTATTGCTTGTCTAGTACTTATCTTATCTTTAGTATATCCTCTCGCTAATACCTATGACCTTTAGATAGGGTAAAACCTATGGTTGAAACATGTGTTTGAAACATGTTATGGTTGATGGATGCATATGGATGCAATTGTTTGCTAGTGGTTGCTCGTGGATGCATATACACACACATTAGGCACTAGATCGGCTCAGTCACTTCATGTTGCATATTGCATAAATGGATGTGGTAGTTAGATTGATGGATGTATCATGGCTGTGTTATCATATGGATGATGCATTTTTGTGTATGGTTGTGCACGCATGTAGAAATTTGTATGTGTCAATAGGGTTTCGCATACATATTGGATGCATGGCACTATCATGGTTTGCATTAAGGAGGTTTACTGTATCAGTAACCGCCTGATTTTCGCATTAGGTAAGTACATATACACACACTTTTGCATATATCCATCCAGCATTTAGAATCTTGTAAGGACAATGATTGCTCGTGGATGATGCTTTGAGTAGATGGATGATTGGATGGTAGGATACGTTCTTCCTAACTTGAAGATTTCGGGGACGAAATCCTTTAAGGAGGGGAGAATGTAACAACCCGTATTTTCAATAACCTGTAATAACATAAATCGAGGCAGAATTTAATTCTAAAATGGGAATCAAGGGAAACGGGCTATGCCATTGCGTTCGTCTCGGAAAAATACGCGAAATAGAGTCCGAGTTTTCGAAAATCGGAGTCCGTATGACCAAGATATGGCCTCGCGAAGTTTCACGAAAATTCCCAAATTAAAGTATACTTAATTAAGTGAAATGGGTTGTGTAGATATATATATATATATATATTGATATATATATATATATATAATTGAAAATTTAATAAATAAATATGCAAAAATGCTCAAAACAGCGAATTGGGAGAGGGGAATAACCGAACCGGCCGATTTTTGAAGTCGACCCGAGCCCGCTGGGTCGACTAGGGGTTAATCCAGGGTGTTTGGCTGTCAACCCGTGGGCCGATTCGCTCAAGTGCAGATTTTGCATTTGAATGGTTCTCATGGTCCATCTTTAATCTAAAGGCCCTAGATGGTTCCTACACTTGACTTCTTCCCCAAGACATGCTTTGATGGCTTGGATTAAATCTAGGGTTAATCCTATGGCCTAAAACACTTGCCTAATCTATAAATAAGACCCTAACCTACCCTAATTCATTCATAATTAAACCTAGTGACTAAACTATGGCAAAATGCTAGCTCTCATGGCCTCCACTAATTTTATGAAGAGGGTTGCATACTAATCACTCTCTAATCAACTTCTAATCCCTTCTTAGCATCTTAATCTTCTTCATTTGGTGTTCAAAGTTGCTAGTTGTGAGTTTCTATCACTTTGATGATCTTTTGGTAAACTAATTAGATGAGATGTGATGAGATTTATGGTTTTGTATGTGGGTTAATGAGCTTTGAATCATATGATATGATGTTAGCATTAATCTTATGTTTATGCATGTTGAGTATGTAAGCTTATGCAAGTTTAATATGATGTATGTTATGTTTGCATGATGCTAAATATGCAAGTTGTGGGCTATGTAATCATATGCATGTTATGCAAGTTCATGGTAATATGCTATGCAAGTTACATGTATGTAAATATGCAAGTTACATGTTTGTTAATATGCAAGTTACATGTATGTAAATATGCAAGTTACATGTTTGTTAATATGCAAGTTACATGTTTGTTAATATGCAAGTTACATGTATGTAAATATGCAAGTTACATGTTTCTTTATATGCAAGTTACATGTTTGTTAATATGCAAGTTACATGTATGTAAATATGCAAGTTACATGTTTATTAATATGCAAGTTCATGATGACACATTATGCAAGTCTATAAGCTAATATGCAAGTTTGTTATGCAAAATGAATATGTAAGTTATGTGACATATTATATGCAAGTTATGTGACATGTTATGCAAGTTCATATGCAAGTTATGTGTTTGTTAATATGCAAGATGGCACCTTTGAAACATGTTCATTCATATGCAAGTTGACACCTTTTATATGTGTTATATCATGAACGAAATTACGTGGGAACGATGGGGTAATTAAATGCATAAGTTAATAAGATTGTGTGAAATTAATATAATTATGCATAACACAAAATAAATAAACATAGTATGGGAATTTGCCTATTTGGTTAGGTGTACCCATACTATGTGTTGGGAATTTACCTATTGAGTTAGGTCTACCCCATGGGAATTTACCTATTAAGTTAGGTCTACCCATGTTAAGAAAACTTGATTAATTAGGGATAATTAATATAAAATTATGAGGGTGATTAATTAGGTGTAATTAATTGACTAAGACACGAGGTTGGACTCAGTTGTAGCGTAAAACTGCCCGGACCCAACCGGCTTAACCAGTTGCTACAAATGTTAGCCCAATGTGAGAGGTCTTAGGCACAAACTAAATACGTAATTAATGTAAAGACACGAGGTTAGACTCTGTTATGACATAAGGCTGCCCGGACCCAACCGGCTTAACCAGCGGTCATAAAAGACAGTCTAATGTGAGAGGTCTTTACAAAGGTTACGTTCTTAATTAATTAATTAAGAAACACTTAACCACATTAGCATGTAGAGGGACATGAGGGGTTAAGTGGGTGCCTCGGGTGGCATGAGAAAATCTAGTGGTTGCCTTGGGTGGCAATAGAAAATACGATTAGAATACTTAACCAAAATGGAACATGTAATTAAAACATGATTAAAGGGTTAAGTGGGATATACTAGAAAAAGGGACAAGCTTAGGTGGGTAGCTTGTGGAGGCCCATTTCAACCAGTAACCCATACGTATCTTTGTGGGCTCGACCCATGTCGAGGACGGGACACGCATACTGGGCTTGACTGTAAGAGGCAAACGGGTTAGCGGTGGCAACGCAAGTCCAACGGGCTTCATATGCGTGAGTGGGCCCGGGCTGGTAGGTAAGCCGTTGTTGCATCGAGTAGATATAAGCCGTGCACCTTTAGTTTCATCAGGTTGCCACATTGGGGAATGATACATCCCACGGTGGGGCCAGCACGGGTATCTACGTTAGGGAGCCGATCGAATGGGAAGTAGTGTGTACACCTAGTGGATTGTAGGGCCCCGTGGCGCCTACTTGGTCACCTAGGGGTACGCAGGTACTAATTAGTAAATTTTATAAGTCCTTGGGTGGGATCAACCTTTAAGTTAGGAACGACTGGTGTGGTGCAGTTTAGTAATTTACCTTAGGGAGGGTAGATGCGTCTTTATCCTTTATCTTCGTTTAGTTGACTGCTTAGGGTAGCCATTCATCCCTATATGTTACCGTATATCAGTTTATGTCTTCTCTGGTTACTTTAACGATTGTATTGTTAAAGTTATAGGACTCGCTCAGACTTATGTCTGACCCCGTTGTTTTTATCTTTTTCCCAACCCTCAGGTCCTACGGTGGATCCTAGCAGTAGTGGAGCTTGATCGGATTGCTGTTCCAGTCTTTAGGAGCTTGGATAGATGTAAAGCTCCAGTTATCCAGTTATCTTTTCTTTTGTTTGGCTATTGTATGAGAGTGGGATTATGTACTTCTTTATTTTGATGGATATTGTACTTGACCTTTATTGTGGTTTTATGATGTAACCAGACATGTTTTACTTCCGCTGTTATGAGATGATGTTTTAAAATTTCAAGTACTATTTATATCTGTCTTGTTGTAATTTTTCTGTTCTATATTCACTAAAATACTCCACCGATGCTATGGCATTCCCTTAGTGAGTGATCATAGCGGGAGTGGGGTGTTACAATTGGGATACTTGAAAGGCACAGCATCTCATGGTCTTGTTTTTGGTGGTAGTGATGGATTGAGTTGCAAGTTAGTTGGTTATTGTGACTCGGACTACGCCGGTGATAGGGATCAGAGGAAATCAACTTCTGGGTATGTCTTCACACTTGGTGGTACGGCCATTAGTTGGAGATCGAGATTGCAAAGCATAGTTGCTTTATCCACTATGGAGGCGGAGTTGATAGCCATTGTGGAAGCGGCAAAGGAGGCACACTATTTGAAGCGACTATTGTGTGACTTGGGTTTCGAACATGAGGGTACCGATGTTCGATGTGATAGCCAAAGTGCTATACATTTGGCAGAGAATTTGGCATTTAGCTCACGAACGAATTATATTGAAGTGAGAGAGTCATTTCTAGTAGCCATGGACGAAGACAAGCAAGTATGCCTTCAGAAAGTGCACACAAAGGATAACGCGTCGGACATACTCACTTAGGCATTGCCGATTGGAAAGTTCGAGCATTGCTCAAACTTAATTCGCTTGGAGAGATGCTAGGTGCCACGTGTGGCACAGTTGAGAGAGAAACTTGGATGTAGAAGAGTATCGGTGAGAAGTTGGTGTTCTGTCTTCATGGTAAGTACTCGTTTTCACTCCCGAGTACATTGTTTTTTGGTGAGACTGGTTTCGGAGTTGGATGTTTCAACACTTCATTGACGAATGGGGGCTATGCTTGAACTCGTTAGTGAAGAGCAATGGGTGGTGGCTATGCCGGAGTTCATTGGGGAAACATTCAAGCTTTCTTGATTGAAGATAGAAGGAAATGCTTGGGTGCATTGAAGTTTGCGACGTAGATGGATATAGTATCGAGGTGGAGTGTTGAAGTATGCAATACTATGTGTTAGATTGAGGAGGATATTTTGAATATTTAGGATCTGGAGGATATTTTCAGATCTGGAGAATATTTAGGATCTGGAGGATATTTAGGATCTGGAGGATATTTCGGATCTAGAGGAAATTTTGGGAATTTCCATATGCTTCCCTATGTCTATATAAGCTACATCGGATCCAAAAGGAGGAGGTACAACAAAATCAAGAGATTAGATCAAGGTTTATTCTAATTAGGGTTTTCGCAATCCTAATCTTCTTCAATTCCTTTCTCCACAAAATCAAATTTTTCTAGTAAATTTGATCATTGTAATCAATCTCTTGTACTCTTCTATTGATATTAATAAAGGTTTCTCTCTCAAAATGGACGTACACTGACAAGACGTCGGTGGAACCACTATAAATCCCAGTGTGATTTAGTTTCTCGTTATTGCTCTATTATTTCCATTGTTTGGTGATTGTGATTGGCTTAGATAAGATTGAGATTATTCGATTGGTTGTTTTTGCACTATTACCACGATCTCGTTTTCCGCGGCGTTGGGGATTTTTTTGATTTGAGCGGTCTTGAATCAAAATTTCTCCACAACAGTGAAAATGTTTCACAGAAATCAAAACCATATTCTTGAGTGAACCCCTTTGCCACAAGTCTTGCTTTGTGTCTATTGATTGAGCCATCTGCATTCCTTTTAAGTCTGAATGTCCACTTGCACCCAATTATGTTTTTGTTGCATGGAGGATCAACTAGTTCCCATGTGTTATTTTTTATAAGGGCATTGTATTCTTCTTTCATAACAGCATTCCAATTCTTGTCTTTGATGGCTTGAATGAAATTGTCAGGTTCCTCTCCCCATGGTGTTTGCAGCATAGGCTTTAGGCTTGAATATACCACTTTTTGCTCTGGTTATCATATGATGCCTGGGTTGATTGGCTTGTTTGTTGACAGATTGGTTATCATGACTTCTCTCTGTGGATTCAATGTTTTCTTCATTGTTTTCATTGTTATTGGCGTTGTCAATTGTCTGACTCTTGCTGCTACTACTTGCTTCAGGTGGCTGATAGGCAGGGCTGAATGACTCATGGTGGCCATCAATATGGTTCTGGTGATCATCATGAGGTTCAGCAGCTTCAGTGAAACTTGTCCTCTCCCAAGCATCATTGATTATGGGCAACTCAGGTGTAGTGACCTTTTTATTATATACCTTCATGGTTGTATTCATGCTTGACTGTTTAAATGGAAATATGTTTTCGTCAAAGACAACATGTCTACTTATGAAAAAATTTCCTTTTGAGTCCAAACATTTATAACCTTTTTGATGTGAACAGTAGCCTATCAAAGTGCAAGGTCTTGATCTAAAATCAAGTTTATTAGAGTTATAGGGCCTCAGATATGGGTAGCACAAACATCCATAGACTTTTAAAGAATTGTAATCAGGTTTAACTTTGTAAAGTTTTTCAAGTGGGCTCATACCATACAAAATTTTGGATGGCATTCTATTTATTAGAAATACAGCAGAATTAAATGCTTCTGGCCAAAATTTTAATGGTAGAGCAGCTTGAGCTAATAGAGTTAAACTTGTCTCTACAACATGTCTATGTTTCCTTTCTATTAACCCATTTTGTTCAGATGTATAGGGACAAGTTATTCTATGAATAATTCCCTTATTTTGAAAGAATTTACTGAGTGGTTTGAACTCAGTTCCTCCATCAGATTGAAAAATTTTAACACTGCTGTTAAACTGATTTTCAATCATTTTTATAAAATTTAATGTCACATTGACAGTGTCAGATTTGGATTTAAGTGTATACAACCAAGTATATCTAGAGTATGCATCGATTAAGGATATATAATACTTAAATCCAAAATCTGAGTTAGTGGGTGCAGGACCTCATAAATCAGTTGCAATCAGTTCTAATGGTTTAGTATAAATTGTCTAAGAATCAGTAAAAGGCAGTTTGTGACTTTTGCCCATTTGGCAAAATTCACAAATATATGGTAAATTCACATTATCAAAGGGTATCTTGTTATCAAGAAGAATTTTCTTGACAACTTTAGCACTAGGATGACCTAGTTTGTAGTGCCAACAATCAAATACAGAATTCCTAATACTTGTACTATTATTATTAGATACATTCACATTGCTAGAACTATTTATTTCAGAAACATTGCAATAAAGAGAACCACTATCAGAATTTTTATAAGTTTGCAAGTTGAACTTATATAATCCTTTCACTTCATCACCCTGCAATAAAATGTTTTTTGTCAGTATGTCTCTAACAGTACAATGATTAGGAAAGAACTCAAAGAATACTTTGTTGTCTCTAGCAAATTGAGACACACTTATTAAATTCTTCTTGATTTCTGGTACCCTTAATAAATTATGCAAAAATAATTGTCGTTTACCATTAATGTTGCCTTTACCTATATGAGAAATATGTATGAGCTTACCGTCTCCCATGCAAACAGATTTGTTACCTTTATAATCTCTGTAGCCAAGATTGAGATTTTCAAGATTATTGGTGAGATGGTTAATTGATCTAAAATCTGGATACCAATTGTCATCATCAATATGCTCTATTCTTGCACTTTCATTTTGATTTCTTGATGATTCAGGTGGTGAAGCATCCCCACTTGCTTGAGCTAAGTTGGCACTTGGGTTGGAGTTTTTCTGATTGCTTGTATTCAGATTCACTGCATAGTTTGCATTGAATCTAAAGAAGCATCTAGGTGCTATGTGTCCAACTTTCTCGCAGATCTGGCATTTTGGTCGATTGTTATTGTTGTTCCACCTGCCTCTGCCCCTGGATGATTGACCTCCTCTTTGAAAGATTTGATCACCTTTGTTATTCTGATTCTTGTTTTTATTATTACTGGCAGCATAATTGACATTTATATCACCATCTTGAGATCTTTTGCTTTCAATTCTGGCTTCATGCGAATACAATATTGCATGAACATCATCAATTGATGAAAATTGCTTTTGTGAAGCAATAATTGCTTCGACAGCTTCATATTCTTCAGTCAAACCATTTAAAATAATAAGATTTTGCTCAGAATCATGCAATTTATGTCCTGCTGCCTCTAGCATATCACAAATTGATTTAATCTTTGCTAAATATTCTCTCATACTAATGTTCTCTTTACTGATTTTATGAAGTTGCCTTTTGTAGAACATTATCTTGGCATATGACTGATTATTGAAAGATTTTTCAACTGCACTCCAAATTTCATTGGCTGTTTTACACCCTATAACTTGAGGCAGAAGCTTTTCATTAGGAACAATATTTGTTGCCTTTATCAGTAATTAATCTCTGAGGAACATTAATGGTACCCTTGATATAGCCTTCAAGATCATACCCCTGTATGGCTGTCTCAATTTGTAGTTTCCACAACATATAGTTGTTTTCATCAAGCTGAACTGTTATTAATTGAGATTGTGGGCTAACAACAGTTTTAATCAAAATATCTGCAGGAGTATTTGTGGTATTAGAGTTGACTGAGGCATCAGAAGATGATGGTGGATTGTTGTTCGTCATTATGAACAACTTAAGTCAACACAAAAGATGAAAAGATCAAGAACAGATGTTAGGAGATACAAGAATGAAGATTTGAAACTTGCAGATGCAACCAGTAGGTTCAAGATGATGCTAGGACTGATTGAATCTCTGGATGGCTCTGTAAGGTTTAAATTGATTTCTTGCTTTTCTTGATTGGGTTTTTGATTATTATTTTTTTACAAAACAGTATTAGATGATTGAGTTGCAGCCGCTCTGTATAGAGGATGGCACTTTGTTGCAACCGTATGCGGAGTTATGGCACGGCACCAGTCACTGATGTTGTATTCTTCTTCGATGATGAGACTTAACTGAGGAGAAGAACAAATTTTCACCACAAGTGATGAGATAAATGGATCGAGGCAAGAAACAAGCCGTTAGGCGATGAAGAATGGCTCCGATACCAAGATAGAAATGCTGGAAATATTAGTTCTGAATTGAAAGCATAGAAATGTAAAAAATGTATTGAACTTGAATATTTTGTTGTACACAAGAAACGTGTATTTATAATACACATAATACACGGTTGGCCAAATAAAAGGTACAGGCCCAATAATACATACGAGCCCAGAATAGTGTAAGTCCAGAAAGAATGAATAAAGATTGTAATTTGAGTGTGTCGGCCGCATTCCATTTGTATCTCTTAATAGTCCTAGTTTGTTGACACTAGTGTCAAGTAACCTCACTTGGTGATTGGAGGAAATCAGGAGGTCCATATGGGCCCCATTAATTTCCTCCAATCAACAAGTGAGGTTACTTAACACTAGTGTCAACAAACTTCTATTCGCTGCACTAGTAGATGTATTAACAATTGTATCTTTATGTGCAGTTTGAGCTTTTGTTTATCGTGCCTTATGTACAATGAAAGTCCAAAGATTTGGGTTATGGCCACGTAGATTACAAAATGTACAGCTTTTTCATCTCATTCTGTGCCCGCATGATATATGCACACACAATTGGTACTCAGTCCATCCCTTTTGGTAACATAATTTGAAATGAAGTTTAATATATTTGATGTGCTGCACAAGATCGTCTTTCAAAGTTGCTATTTTGAGGTTAGACCGAACAGAAAGGAGTTTTAGTGCATGCTTTAAGCTTATATAATAAAACACATTTGTACACTATCATTGTCGTCAAACTAACTCTTGCATACTATCATTTTCACTTCATGCTAAAAGCAATGTTTGAACGTGGCTCCTATGAAAAATTCAAACGACAATGCTACTCATGCTTTTAAAAAGGAGTTTATTCCATAAACTTCCCATGTGTGAGGCATACAAATTTTAATTTACAAGTACAAACAATGTAGATTTGAAATTTGACCACAACCACATAAATTTTAAATGATATATTTACAAATACAACATAAAAGTGTAATCCACATAAATAGTTGAATATGAGGACATGGATACATAGTAAAAACTAAAGATAAAAATGATGTTTATATTTATCACACTATTTCATCCGGTAATCTTGGATACAAAAACCAAAATAAAAAACTATTAAAAGAACTCTGAAATCTTGCTCATATTTTAGTTATTTTGAATTAATGAAGATTCCTATCATACAATATGTTCCTCAAATGTTCAGGAGTCATGTCCCATTGTGTGGACTACTCAAGTTTGCAGGCATCTATGTTTGGGATGGATTCCTCTGTCCCACTCTACGATGTGCCCATATGCCCAATGGTCAAGATCTCTTTGATTTCTTCATTTTGCAAGTAAGCCCCTCAACATAGGAGGAGTTTAATTGCAAAATCTCGAAATCAAGGGTATCTTGGCCTTTGATGACGGGGGTACAGCGTAGAGCGGGATAGAGGAATTCATCCCTCTATGTTTCAACCTCAAATGTCGCAGCATGAGCCTGTGGGACCCTATTTGTCTACAGTGGTATATCCAGTTCATCCCCAATGCTTAGACGTTTATTGCGGCTGTTATTCTCTTTTTTCATGTATTGTTGCAAGTGCAGGTTATAGTGAGCTGATATGCAGACAAGTGCCAATATTTTACATTGGTTTCTAAAGTTGATGGTTTTGTCCTGTATTTTTTTTTTTTTTTTTTTTTGAGTGTTCATCATTTTTCTATTTTAAAGTGTCCTTAACTTTCAGTTTTAGTAAAATGAATTTTTACTGTTAACATTCATTTCGTTTTTGTAAGTAATAAACCTTATTTCATTCATTTTACATACTTTTATATTTCATTAAATGTCCTACATTCTTAACGTTTAGCCTTTGTGTTGTCTACGAGTAAATTTTGTGTTTATATATTATATTTTTACTACAACCATAAGTTGCTTGTGCATATACTGAGTGGTCAAATGATTACATATTGTCTTGGAATATTTTAGATCTAATACGTTCTTATCAATGAGTTTTTAGCAATCTTCTTAAAACTTGAAAAAATAGAACTTATTTGTCAATTATAATTCTCAAGTCCTTTAATTCTTTAAATCATAATTCCACCGGTTGTGTTGGATGTTTAACTTGATACTTTTGTGTTCTCTATGGTTGTACCACAAAGCCATGATTTGTTTGTCGACTTTGTTCACATAAATATTCAACAATCATTTTCCTCTTTGTTTATGCTTATTATGTTTTTCCAATATCATGTCATCAGTCAACGCTCATAAGTAGTATATAAATAGTTTCATATGAATAATTGGAAATCATCTTATGGTAATTTTGACAATGAGATAGTCAACTTTTTGATTACTTGAGTAATGTTATCGTAGTTATATAATGCCACTGTGTTCGAAATATTAATTACAATTTATATGGTTCGAAGATTTTTTTTTTGATGAAAAAATTCCTCTAAAAAAGCAAACTCATTTTTATTAATTAATAAGTCAAGAGATAGTCCATTAGTGTTTACACAATTATGTAAAAATCAGTTCTGAAGGAGACCATTACATAGACGGTTAATTAATAGTTAATGCAAGCATACTTTAGAATAAGCTAATATTTTGCAAAATTGCAATGACAGGCTAAACAACCGTGGAACAATATAGGAAGGGAAGCTATATGTCATGGGCTAGCTATTCAATAGGCAATAGCTGTGGGTTTCAATAGGCCAGTGCCTCTACATTGCCAGTTATTGGACAATGCGGACTAAAAGAGTTGGATATTTGAAGAATGAAGTTAAATGGAATTGCATAATGTTCGCAACAAGGCTTGCTAGGTACTAAGGTTATAGGGCAACCAATTGATGGAATTTAATGGGTGACCAAGCATGGGCTGAGTTAGTCAGAAGAAGCTCTGAGTAGAGAATAAACAGCATAGTTAAAACTGATTAGCTTGAGTCGGGGTCGCAAACAATGATTCATAGGTGGCCAATGATAAAGCATATCGAGTAGTGGTGGAGCGAGATCCATAGACTGGAATAGTTGACATTCAGCGAGGGATAATCAGATTGAGTGACTAACATCAACATGACTATTGAAAACCAATTGTTGTGTAGCGACAACCATGCAAGGGTAGCATGACGCAGCCGGTTATAGGCCTGAGGAGGGCAAAGCTTCACCAGGTGCAGATAGCATATTTGAACGACTGTGCTTCCTTGGTCTTCCTAGAGCATATAAGAAAGTGTTTGCAGAGATCATTTAAGGTATGTGAATAATTATTTTTTTGTAGTACTCATGGAATTGCAAAATTCTATGCATATGTTTTCAGTATATTAATAGAAATATGCAACAGTAAATGAATTATAGAATATGGTCAATATATTAAACTATAGCGTTTGTGTTCCTATATGCGAATGCACTGACAAAAGGACAAGTTGTAAGTTATGTATAGAAATAAGTTGTGTATCAAAGTTTTCTGAGCTTACGTATCATTTGCTGAGATGAATGTCGTGGCTGAAATTGGCCTCTTTCAATATCCTGCTTATCATCTAATTATATCATACACTCTTCCAGTGCTTAGTACATATTGAGTTCTTTTGTATTAACTACTACTATTTATTGTTCTAATTATATAAGTACATATTGAGTTTTAATTATATGATAGTTGTTTAATGTTCATCTATATAATATGATGTATTTTCGGTCTATTTGGTTGTTTGAGTTATGTTTCCTTGCTTTTATTTGTTGCTTATTTTGTTAGCTTGCCATATTTACAGCAATAAAAATGTGTTTCCTAAGCGGTTATAATAATTCAACTTTCAGATATTTATATTTGATCAACAAAGTTTTCTGTGCATATTTATATAATTATCAAATACTATCAAATATGACGACAATCAAGCGTAAATCTACTTTGATGAATTATGCATTACATAATTTAATAAGCAGTTTCATAACGTAGTGTTACAAGCTAGAAATAATTAGTGTATGATCTTTTTCTTTGTATACTTTTAATTTAATATTCTTTTAATAAAATTGTTATGATTCAAGATTATTTAAGCAGATAAATTATTAAACATTCTCCATTAATAAATAAACCAGTCAAAGTAAGCTCAATTACAAATATAGTTTTCATTTTCATATGAACAAATTTTAAAAACATGCGTCTAAACAAATTTCCGATCATCATGTGTTCGTAGCATGGGTTCACACTAGTATTATGTATTATATGGAGACATGTATGCATATAAAGATGAACTAATATTCATAGGCTACGAATTGTTGCAGAAACGTATGCATATATTTTGTTTAAATGTAGAAACATATGCATAAAAGTTAAAAAGGATGAAAGCTTACGAAAATGTGCATATATGTATGCATTTATTGACTATATATGCATAAATGTATGCATAAAAGACGTATGCTTGAAAAAACAAGCCAGGGCTGAATTAATGCATCAAAGGATGCATATATTGCGGTTTAACTACATACATTTTTGCATAAATAGTACAGTTTGATGCCTAACTATAATTTATGCAGACATGCATGCATATATTGCAAATAAATGCATCGTTTGATGCATAATACTGTTGTTTCTCTTCTTCTTCTTCTTCTTTTTTTGTTTTTGATGCTCTTTTTGTGGTTTTAATGCATGATTTTGGTGATGATTAGTTGTTGTATTTAATTATGAATTTACGTGATTTTTTGATGATTTTTCGGAAAATAGGGATGTTATTTAGAAAATATTAGGGGTGGATGTGACGTGAATTTTGAAACCTGTTAGGGACCTAAGCCAAACTTACCCTTTTTATAGCTCGTCTATTAAAATATTAAAGACAATAATGTATGATTAAATTTATATAATCGTATAAAGTTAGTGAAATCTAAAATATGAATTAAGTGATAGGATCGATTAGGGGTAACTTCAAGCTATACCCACAATATCACACACAAGACAATCAATCAACACACCATTCATATAAAAAAAGATACGATGAAAGTAAAATAGCAAGACATAAGATTTTATACGTGGAAAACCTCTTCGATGTGAAGAGCAAAAATCATGAGACCTCTTAAGGAGTCTACCCTCTTCTCTTATTGATAAACCAAAAAGGGAAAACAACCCCAAAATGTTTACAAAAGATTCGCTTCTAATCACCGGAATCCAAAAACAATAAGAGATGAAAAATGTAACACCCCACGTCCATTAATGTCACTCACAAAGGGAATGCATTAACTTCTATGGAGCGTTTTAAGTAAGTATAGAACAGAAACTTAACAACAAGACAGATGTAAACAGTACTCGAAAATTTAAAACTTTATTTCATTACAGCGGATAAACCCATATGTTTGATTACATCATCAAAAACCAGAGTCAAAGTACATAATATCCATCTTGACTACCAAAAGTACATAAATTGAAAAACATAATCCCCAATACAAAATAGCCATAAATAAAAGACAAGCTGAACTTTACTTCAGCGATCCAAGCAATCTTCTAAAAGCAGTCCAAAATCAAGCTCCACTGGTGCTAGTTCCAACCTGAGCACCTAAGGGGGGAAAAAGGGAGAAAAGAGGAGGAAACAAAAGGGGGGTCAGACATAAAGTCTGGCGAGTGCGATAACTTTAACAATATAATTAACAAAGTAACTAGGCTAAGGCATAAGTTGGAAAATAAGGAAATGATCATGAACCATTGAGTATGGCAGAGTAAATAAGGAAACAAGATGAACAACGATATCGTTAAAGCACACCTAACCCACTAAGATAATTACTAAACTACACCAACACTATAGGATAATTGCTATACTACACCACCACTAGTCACCCTAAGGTTGATCCCGCCTACAGACTTAATAATGATATTGGTAGTTTCGTGTACCCCTAGCTGCCTTCATAGGTGTTGTCTGCCCCTATCTCCACTAGGTGTACCCACTACCCCCAAGCGATTGGCTCCCTAACTCGTAGATACCTGTGCTGGCCCCACAGTGGGGTGTATCACTCCCCAAAGTGGCAACCCGATACCACCAAGAATGCACGGCTTATACCTACACGATGCAACAACGTCTTACCTACCAGCCCGGGTCCACACACGCAAATGAACCCGTTAGACTTGCGTTGCTACCGCTAACCCGGTTTGGCCTCTTACAGTCAAGCCCAGTATGCGTGTCCCGTCCTCGACTTGGGTCGAGCCCACAAAGATACGTATGGTTTACTGGTTGAAACGGGCCCCCATTACTTGACACAAGCTATCCACCTAAGCTTGGTCCCCTCTAGTACATCCCACTTAACCCACTTCTTATTCGTGTTCACTTACATGTTTCAAATTTTGGTTAAGTGTTTCTAATCGTATTTCCAAATGCCACCCAAGGCACCCACTAGATTCCACATGCCACCCAAGGCACCCACTTAACCCCCTCATGTCCCACTACATGCTTATCTGGTTAGTGTTTCTTAATCCATTAAGACCGTAACCTCATAAAGACCTCTCACATTAGACTGGCATTTGTGGCAGTTGGATTTGCCGGGTGGGTCCGGGCAGTCTTACACCACAAAAGAGCCTAACCTCGTGTCTTTACAATTGTTACGTATTTAGTTTATGCCTAAGACCTCTCACATTAGACTGTCATTTGTGGCAACTGGATTTGTCGGGCGGGTCCGGGCAGTCTTACACCATAAAAGAGCCTAACCTCGTGTCTTAGACGATTAATTACTCCTAATTAATCATTCCCCAATTTGAATTACTTTCCCTATTCAAATTATCAATCAATTCCAAATTTAACGATGTCCATAATTGACTCAATTGTGTCCATCCATTTATGGTATGTAAAATCATACCAATTTTCACCACAATTATATTTTATGCCTTTTAAGGCATTTATGCCAATTAAATCTTTTTAATATTATCCCCTTTACCCCCACGTTGTACGTTTGTTCGTTTAACGTAAAAATATACGTTAGACTCGAATAGTCTAACTCATGGAATAAAGAGAAAACATCACAATATACACATAATTAAAACATAAATCTAAACATAGGGGTGAACTTGCATGTGTGAATGATGTTCTACATCTAAAACTTGCATAGGCCAAAGTTACAACTTGCAAAAACAACATATGTCATGGATCCAAATCTAAAGGTGTGAACTTGATGAGAAAATGGCCACAAACTTGCATAAATCATGTATGTCATAGATCTATATCTAAAGGAATAGACTTGCATAGGTAATAACCCTAAACTTGCATAACATGATTCATATCCAACTCATAAACTTACATATGTGATTTATACATCGCAACAATGGTGTAAACTAGTATCTAACATGTAAAGTATCATGTAGAATTTAGCATATAACTCACACATGTTATAGCCTAAATTTCAATTAAATTTTCACATAAACTAGGTGTCATAACCATGTAAGTTCACATATAATTCTACCCAATTTGTATATGATTCATGTTTGAATCAAAATCTAAACTTGCCTACATATGATTTATCATATGAATCAACATAACCAAACTAGCATATGAAACATGATGATTTGATTGTATATAAAATTACAACATGGATGATTGCAACATAACTTTACATCATAAATGATAGCATCACAACATAACGTCATAGAGATTTCAATTACAATCCTACAACATAATTACAACATGCAATCAATAATTCATATCACATCCATACAATCCCCATTATAACTTAATCCAATTAAATTACTAATTATTTTGTTAAAACTATCGAACTCACAACTCAAAAGTAGTCTTGAGTTCTGAATTCTGATTTCTGGAGTTGAATTAGCTCTCCTTTGAAGAAGATTCGCTGTTAGGGTTGAGTAGAACTGATTTGATTTGTTGTTCTTCCTCTTTAATTTGGTGGTGGCTGCTCTAGGGTTCAAGACAACAGCATGACGGCCATAGTTTCAGTTTTAATTCTGATTTAGGGTTTGAGTCTATGGGTCTTTTTATAGAGTTTTGAATTAATTTAAGCCGTCATATGATCTTAGGGTTAATTGAAACCATTCAGTCATGATAGAGTGACACCTCAGCCCTAATGACTCAGCAAGGAGTCAGAAAGGACTCAGCAACATGGGTCAGTCTGAACCAGAAAGCTGTGTAGGTCTGCTGCCTCGGCCTGGGCGCACTTGGCAAGTGCGCCAGTGTAATCCTTTTTTTCTGCCACCAAACTTCATTCGTCCATAACTCCTTCATCTGGTACCCGTTTCTCGCAAACTCGGACTCTATTTCAACCAGAATTCTGAGACGAACACAATGGCGCAACCCATTCCTTTAATTCTAACGTCTGAGATTAATTATTCTTTATTTTAGTTAATTCGATTATTCAAAAATCCGGGGTGTTACATTCTCCCCTCCTTAAAGGATTTCGCCCCCGAAATCACCAAGTTAAGGAGAATGCATATCCTACCATCCAAACAACCATCTACTCAACCATCAAACACGGGCATCCATTGTCCTTATAAAATTTCTAATGCTGTATGAACATATGCAAGAAGTGTGTGTATATGTTCCTTATCTAATGCAAAATCAGGCGGTCTACTGATTCAGTTGACCTCCTTCATGCAAACCATGATAGTGCCATGCGTCCATTATGTATGCAAAAGAACCCGATACATATCATTTCTACATGTGTGCACAACCATTCACCAAAATGCAACATCCATATGATGGTACAACCATTATTCATCCATTAACTTAAATATGTACACACATCTATATGCAATATGCAATATGAGGTAACTGAGCAGATCTAGTGCCTAAAGTGTGTGTATATGCATCCACGAGCAACCACTAGCAAACACTTGCATCCATATGCATCCATCATACATAACATGTCTCAAACACATGTTTCAACCATAGTACTATCCTATCTAAAGGTCAAAGATACTAACGAGAGGACATACTAAAGATAAGATAAGTACAAGGTAAGCGATAAAGGAGAAATTAAAAGACATACCCTCGAAAAGAAAAGGGTATAATGAATGCATCTTCGCTTCCGTTTCCCAAGTAGCGTTGCTCTCATCATCTCCCTATTGCACTTTGGCTAGTTTGACCTCTCAATTCCTCAACTTCTTAATCTCCAACCCAAGAATGCACGTAGGAGCTCGTCGAATCGTCGCATCATGCTCTATCTCCACCTCTCTAAGCAATCTCGTCTCTACCACTTCCGCGGTCTCGTGCAAGCACTTCCTCAAATGTGATACTGGAATACGTCATGTACACCACTAAGTTTCTCGGGCAACTCCACTCTATACGCCATCTGCCCAATCCTTCCCTTAATAGGAAACGGTCCTACGAATCTTGGTGCTAACTTCCCAACGGACCCAAAGCGAACGACGTTCCGTAATGGAGACACCTTGACAAAGACCATATCCCCAACATCAAACTCAAGATCTGACCTCCTCTTGTCCGCATAAGATTTCTATCTATCTTGCGCCGTCTTCATCCTCCTTCGAATCAAATCGATCTTTTCTGAAGTCTCTCTAATCATATCGGGTCCAAGCAAGATCTTGTCTGTAGACTCCCACCAACATGTAGGCGAACGACACGGCCGTCCATAAAGAGCCTCGAACGGTGCCATGCCAATGCTAGACTGAAAGCTATTAATATATGCGAACTCTACCAACGGAAGATGTTCCTCCCATGTACCTCTGAAATCTAAGACACACAACCTCAATAAGTCCTCTAGAAGACGATTCACCCTCTCAGTCTGGCCGTCCGTCTGAGGATGATATGCGGTGCTCAAACATAACTGAGTCCCTATCGCCTCTTGCAAGCTCTTCCAAAACTCGCTAGTAAAGATAGGATCGTGGTCGCTCACTATGCTAGAAGGAACACCGTGCAAACGAACTATTTCTCGAATGTATACAGAGGCTAACCATGGAGCTGTCCTCTTACTCTTCACGGGAATGAAATGGGCGCTCTTAGTAAGTCTGTCTACCACGACCCAAATTCCCGTATTACCCTTCCTCGATCTCAGTAATCCGTCAACAAAGTCCATCGAAGCACTTTCCCACTTCCATTGTGGGACCTCCAATGGGTGAAGCGATCCACCGGGCTTCTTTTTCTCTGCTTTTAATTGTTGGCACACCAAGCATCTAGCGACATACTCAGCCACATCTTTCTTCATGTCGGCCCAAAAGTAAACTCGTCTCATGTCCATGTACATCTTATCCCCGCCGGGATGAATGGTCATCTTCGAACGATGTGCATCATCAAGAATGGTCTTCCTCAAATTCTCGTCCTGTGTAACACAAAGTCTACCGTCCCTACGCAACCAACCCTTATCATCTAGGGTATACCTACGGAGATGGCTCGTTGACTCCCCTCCTTTGAGCTTTTCTACTAACTCAACCAACTGTGGGTCATCTTGCTGTGCCTCACCATTCCGTCCCAAAGGCGTAGGTCTGACCTCTAAGGATGCTAGCAAACCGGGTACAAAGTCAACGGAAGGTTTAAAGTCAAACGTAGAGATGGACTCTAAGCTTCGCCGCTCAACAAACAACGGACTCAAGGACAACCTTTTCCTACTCAAGGCATCTGCCACCACGTTACCCTTGCCAGGGGTATATGCTATCTCGAAGTCGTAGGATGCTAAGAATTCCATCCACCTTTGCTGCCTTAAGTTCAAGTCCTTCTGAGAGAATAAGTATTTTAGCTATTTGTGGTCAGTGAATAATTCGAATTTCTCGCCAAGAAGATAATGACGCCAAGACTTAAGCGCGAAGACAATAGCGGCCAACTCTAGGTCATGTGTAAGGTAATTTCTCTCATGCACTCTCAACTGCCTTCCACCATAGGCTATTAGCCTTCCCTCTTGCATTAAGACTGCGCCTAGGCATGTCCCACAAGCGTCGGTATAAACGATAAATGACTTACTCCCATCTGGCAACACTAAGACTGGGGTTGTGGTCAAAGCTCTCTTTAAACGTTGGAATGCATCATCACAATCTATGTCCCACATGAAAACTAAGTTCTTCTTCGTCAAGCGTGTTAATGGAGCTGATATTTTTGTGAAGTCTTTGATGAACTTCCTATAGTAGCCAGCCATCCCTAAGAAACTCCTCACCTCGGTAGCAATTTTAGGAACCTTCCAATCTTGGATGGCCACTATCTTCGCGGGATCCACGGCTATCCCTTCTTTGGAAACCACGTGCCCTAAGAATCGCACTTCCTTCTTCCAAAAGTGAC
Organism: Allium sativum; assembly: GCA_030737875.1. Classification (NCBI taxonomy): domain Eukaryota; kingdom Viridiplantae; phylum Streptophyta; class Magnoliopsida; order Asparagales; family Amaryllidaceae; genus Allium; species Allium sativum. The sequence continues at coordinate 9,190,487 of JASFAX010000027.1, read as the reverse complement.
ATTTAGAAAATTTTGCTTTAAGGCTATGCGCTCGAAGAGTCTCCAACACTTCCCTAAGATGTAGGGCATGCTCTTCCTCGCTTTTACAAAAGATAAAGATGTCGTCCACAAAGACTACCACAAATTTATTAAGGTACTCCCTAAACACCCTACTCATCAAATCAACAAAGTATGCGGGGGCGTTTGTCAAACCGAAAGGCATCACAAGCCACTCGAAGAAACCGTATGGAGTCCTAAAGGCAGTCTTGTCTATGCTATCCTCAGCCACTCTCAACTGATGGAAACCCGTGGCTAAATCCAACTGCGAAAACACTGAGGTGCCAACTAACTGATCGAAGAGATCGTCAATCCTCGGCAGTAGGTGTCTATTCTTCTTAGTAAGCTTATTAAGTTCTCTATAGTTCAGACAAAGTCTAAGGGACCCATCCTCCTTCGTGGCAAACACTACTGGAGAACCCCACTCCGATATACTACGTTTGATGAACCCCTTCTTAAGAAATTCTTTCACTTGCTTACTGAGTTCTCTTCTCTCTCTTGGAGCCATGTGGCGCACTGGCAATGCAACTGGCTTTGCATTGTCCACTAGATATATTCGAAAGTCTATCTCACATCTTGGGGGTAAACCCCTCACCTCATCGAAGACATCAGCATATTCACGGACTATGGGAACAGAATGTAAATCATCATCGGATGCGTCAAGGGATTCTAGGTAGCTAAGCATTACTGGACCTCTAGGGTCACAAGAAATATCAAGGGTCTTTCCAAAACGAGTCAACAATCTAACTACCCTTCTTTCACAATCTAGGATGGCCCTATATCTAGTTAGCCAATCCATACCTAGAATTAAGCCGTAGCCCATGAAGTCAAGAACAAAAGCGTTGCACTCAAACTCAACACCCAAGATAAACACTCTCAAATCCCGACAAATCATAGAAAGATGAGCCGAACCACCGATCGGATTTGAGACTACAAAGGGATCAGTAACAAGACTAGTATCTAGGTGTAGTGTTTCAACTAGTGATGTAGAGATAAACGAATGTGATGCGCCAGAATCGAATAAAGTACGGATAGGATGATCAAACAGAAAAACTAAACTTTCAACGGAAATTGTTCTACCTCGTTCTTGCAGCGGTGGGACCACGAGAGCCTGAACTTGTCCCCTTGCCTACCCTGGTTCCATAAGAGCCTGCACCTGTCCTTCCGAGGTAGACCCTTCCCTCTGCCCTTTCTTTGGGAAGTTTTTAATAAGATGTCCCGCCTCGCCACAGTGGAAACAACCAGTCTTCTTTTTCTTCCTACAATCTTTGCTTAGATGGCCGGGTGTCCCACGGTTAAAGCATTTCTTATTCCCCTTAGCATTGTTGCCTTTGCCACCTTTCTTGTTATGTTGCTGTTGCATCTTCTTTTGATCCCCTTTCTTCTCGGGTGCCTTATTAGCATTGGCGACCTTCTCCTCTTCATGCATGAGTGCCATGTCAACTAATCTCTCTAAGGTAGCCCCTATTGGAATGTGGGTCATAGCTAACCCATGAAGTGGCTCGTTTAAACCCTTAACAAATCTTAAAGCCTTCTTTTCTGGAGTATTCACCAAGTCCAAGCCAAACCTTGCCAATTGGTTGAATTTGTTGACATACTCTTTCACTAATAGATTTCCTTACTTCAGCGCCAAAAACCTTTCCATATATAGATTCTCTTCAGCCCGCGAGAGAAACTTCGTCTCAAACCTCTGCCTAAAATCTGGCCATGTATCGACTGGACGTCCCCCATTAGTGACCTCCCACCAAAACAAGGCCTCATCCTTCATTAGCCAGGCAGCTAGCTGGACTTTTCTTCCATCATCCACTTCAAAGATTCCAAACAATTCTTCCACCTCCTTTAGCAGTTACGAGCTTCAACAAATGTCTTCGTCCCGTGAAAAGGTTTTCCAGCCAATGCTCTAAAATCCTTACATATCTTTGCAAAATTATCGACACGAGGAGGAGGAGGAGGAGCATTTGTTGGACCTGCGGTGGAGGCCCTAGCCTCGAGATATTGACGAAACTAACCGGGTACATGAACACCCTCTGGTATCTCAAACGCTTCAGATATGCTGAAACGAAAAAAGGAAAGATTCAATATAAAAGAATCGAGGAAAAGATATATGGCTCTTGGGGTTATGCTTTCTAAAATATATTTTTCTCTTGAAAATACTTTCCTTAAAAAGTACTTTTGAAGGTACTTCTTTATAAAAATTGTTTTGAAAAATAGTTTTTCAAAAATTCATATCTGTTCTGGTAACCTTCAGCTCTGATACCACGTGTAACACCCCACATCCATTAATGTCACTCACAAAGGGAATGCATTAACTTCTATGGAGCGTTTTAAGTATAGAATAGAAACTTAACAACAAGACAGATATAAAGAGTACTTGAAAATTTAAAACTTTATTTCATTGCAGCGGATAAACCCATATGTTTGATTACATCATCAAAAACCAGAGTCAAAGTACATAATACCCATCTTGACTACCAAAAGTACATAAATTGCAAAACATAATCCCCAATATCAAAATAGCCATAAATAAAAGAGAAGCTGAACTTTACTTCAGCGATCCAAGCAATCTTCTAAAAGCAGTCCAAAATCAAGCTCCACTGGTGCAAGTTCCAACCTAAGCACCTAGGGGGGAAAAGGGAGAAAAGAGGAGGAAACAAAAGGGGGTCAGACATAAAGTCGGCGAGTGCGATAACTTTAAAAATATAATTAACAAAGTAACTAGGCAAAGGCATAAGTTGGAAAATAAGGAAATGATCATGAACCATTGAGTATGGCAGAGTAAATAAGGAAACAAGATGAATAACGATATCGTTAAAGCGCACCTAACCCACTAAGATAATTACTAAACTACACCAACACTATAGGATAATTGCTATACTGCACCACCACTAGTCACCCTAAGGTTGATCCCGCCTACAGACTTAATAATGATATTGGTAGTTTCGTGTACCCCTAGCTGCCTTCATAGGTGCCGTCTGCCCCTATCTCCGCTAGGTGTACCCACTACCCCCAAGCGATCGGCTCCCTAACTCGTAGATACCCGTGCTGGCCCCATAGTGGGGTGTATCACTCCCCAAAGTGGCAACCCGATACCACCAAGAATGCACGGCTTATAACTACACGATGCAACAACGTCTTACCTACCAGCCCCGGTCCACACACGCATATGAACCCGTTGGACTTGCGTTGCCACCGCTAACCCGGTTTGGCCTCTTATAGTCAAGCCCAGTATGCGTGTCTCGTCCTCGACTTGGGTCGAGCCCACAAAGATACGTATGGGTTACTGGTTGAAACGGGCCCCCATTACTTGACACAAGCTATCCACCTAAGATTGGTCCCCTCTAGTACATCCCACTTAACCCACTTCTTATTCATGTTCACTTACATGTTTCAAATTTTGGTTAAGTGTTTCTAATCGTATTTCCAAATGCCACCCAAGGCACCCACTAGATTCCACATTCCACCCAAGGCACCCACTTAACCCCCTCATGTCCCACTACATGCTTATCTGGTTAAGTGTTTCTTAATTCATTAAGACCGTAACCTCATAAAGACCTCTCACATTAGACTGGCATTTGTGGCAGCTGGATTTGCCGGGCGGGTCCGGGCAGTCTTACACCACAAAAGAGCCTAACATCGTGTCTTTACAATGGTTACGTATTTAGTTTATGCCTAAGACCTCTCACATTAGACTGGCATTTGTGGCAGCTGGATTTGCCGGGCGGGTCCGGGCAGTCTTACACCACAAAAGAGCCTAACCTCGTGTCTTAGACGATTAATTACTCCTAATTAATCATTCCCCAATTTGAATTACTTTCCCTATTCAAATTATCAATCAATTCCAAATTTAACGATGTCCATAATTGACTCAATTATGTCCATCCATTTATGGTATGTAAAATCATACCAATTTTCACCACAATTATATTTTATGCCTTTTAAGGCATTTATGCCAATTAAATCTTTTTATTATTATCCCCTTTACCCCACGTTGTACGTTTGTTCGTTTAATGTAAAAATATACGTCAGATTCGAATAGTCTAACTCATGGAATAAAGAGAAAACATCACAATATACACATAATTAAAACATAAATCTAAACATAGGGGTGAACTTGCATGTGTGAATGATGTTCTACATCTAAAACTTGCATAGGCCAAAGTTACAACTTGCATAAACAACATATGTCATGGATCCAAATCTAAAGGTGTGAACTTGATGAGAAAATGGCCACAAACTTGCATAAATCATGTATGTCATAGATCTATATCTAAAGGAATAGACTTGCATAGGTAATAACCCTAAACTTGCATAACATGATTCATATCCAACTCATAAACTTACATATGTGATTTATACATCGCAACAATGGTGTAAACTAGTATCTAACATGTAAAGTATCATGTAGAATTTAGCATATAACTCACACATGTTATAGCCTAACTTTTAATTAAATTTTCGCATAAACTAGGTGTCATAACCATGTATGTTCACATATAATTCTACCCAATTTGTATATGATTCAAGTTTGAATCAAAATCTAAACTTGCCTACATATGATTTATCATATGAATCAACATAACCAAACTAGCATATGAAACATGATGATTTGATTGTATATAAAATTACAACATGGATGATAGCAACATAACTTTACATCATAAATGATAGCATCACAACATAACGTCATAGAGATTTCAATTACAATCCTACAACATAATTAGAACATGCAGTCAATAATTCATATCACATCCATACAATCCGCATTATAACTTAATCCAATTAAATTACTAATTATTTTGTTAAAACTATCGAACTCACAACTCAAAAGCAGTCTTGAGTTCTGAATTCTGATTTCTGGAGTTGAATTAGCTCTCCTTTGAAGAAGATTCGTTGTTAGGGTTGAGTAGAACTTATTTGATTTGCTGTTCTTCCTCTTTAATTTGGTGGCGGCTGCTCTAGGGTTCAAGACAACAGCATGACGGCCATAGTTTCAGTTTTAATTCTGATTTAGGGTTTGAGTCTATGGGTCTTTTTATAGAGTTTTGAATTAATTTAAGCCGTCAGATGATCTTAGGGTTAATCGAAACCATTCAGTCATGATAGGGTGACACCTCGGCCCTAATGACTCGGCAAGGAGTCAGAAAGGACTCAGCAACATGGGTCAGTCTGAACCAGAAAGCTGTGCAGGTCTGTTGCCTCGGCCTGGGCGCACTTGGCAGGTGCGCCAGTGCAAATTTGTACTGGCGCACTTCCCAATTGCGCCAGTGCAATCCTTTTTTTTCTGCCACCAAACTTCGTTCGTCTATAACTCCTTCATCTGGTACCCGTTTCCCGCAAACTCGGACTCTATTTCAACCAGAATTCCGAGACGAATACAATGGCGCAAGCCCATTCCTTTAATTCTCACGTCTGAGATTAACTATTCTTTATTTTAGTTAATTCGATTATTCAAAAATCCGGGGTGTTACAAAAAAGGTGTAAGAGAACACCCTATGTGTGCACTTCAGGCCAGCGGTGAATCGAGCAAGAATAAAGCTCAATCTTGAAGACCAAAACACCTTGAAGAAGATGATAAATGACCAAAAACTGCTACTGCCTTATGTGACCAGATCTGGTTATATTAACCCTCTTTTCTTTTAATGTGCATACCAAAAATGTGAGTATTATCCCAAAATGTCTTTCTTGAAAAGAAAAGATATTGTTGCACGGCATGCTTGCACAACAAATCTGGGAAAAAGACAAAACTAATAAATCTCACCCACAAATTAAGCATGGCCTGCATAAAAAGATATGCCAAATATGCCTGCATAAAATTATGCCAAATATGCCTGCATAAAATTATGCCAAATATGGCTGCATAAAATTATGCCAAATATGGGCTGGAATACCTAACAATCCCCCCCCCCCTCTAGCCCAACTTGGGGAAGATATGCATGCTTCAATCATCATTTGAAACTCATTCCCACAAGCTTGCTACAAACATCAAGCTTGTTTCCTAGAACCACTTTAGTCAACATATCTGCACCGTTCTTGTTTGTATGAATTTTCTTTAACTTGAGCATATTTTCTTCAATCACATTTCTTAACCAATGATACCGAACATCAATATGCTTAGTGCGTGCATGATACATGGAATTCTTGCTCAAATCCATAGCACCCTGACTGTCACAGAATACTATATACTCTTCTTGTTGCAAACCCAACTCTTGAAGGAACCTCTTCAACCAAAGCATCTCTTTACTTGCTTCCACAGCTGCTATATACTCTGCCTCGGTTGTAGAAAAAGCCACACACTTTTGTAACTTGGATTGCCAAGAAATGGCTCCCCCTGAAAATGTGAACACATAACCTAAGGTAGATTTTCTACTATCAATATCACCAGCCATGTCTGCATCTGTATACCCCTCAAGAACATGTTTGCTACCTCCAAAACATAAGCAAAATCTAGAAGTACCACGCAAATATCTGAAAATCCACTTTACTGCATCCCGGTGAACTTTACCAGGATTGGATAAGTATCTACTCATCAAACCAATAGAATGTGCAATATCTGGCCTAGTGCACACCATAGCATACATCAATGAACCAACTGCAGATGAATAAGGAATAGAAGACATACTTGCTTTTTCCTTCTCCGTTGTTGGACAATCCCTCTTACTTAGCTTAAAATGAGATGCGAGTGGTGTACAAACCGGCTTAGCATGCTTCATATTGAACCTTTCAAGCACACGTTCAATATATTTTTCTTGAGATAGCCACAACTTCCTAGCTTTTCTGTCACGAACAATCTCCATGCCTAAGATTTGCTTTGCAGGACCCATGTCCTTCATGTCAAATGACTTGGACAAATCTTTCTTCGAGTTGCTAATCAATTCTAAGTTTTGTCCAACTACCAACATATCATCCACATATAAAAGAAGAATAATGAAGATATCGCCAGGAAACTTTCTAAAATACACACAAGGATCTGCAACAGTCCTCTTGTAACCATTGCTTGTCATAAATGAATCAAATTTGTGATACCACTGCCTTGGTGCTTGCTTAAGTCCATAAAGACTCTTCTTCAACTTGCAAATAAGTTTTTCTTTTCCCTTTTCTTCAAATCCTTCAAGTTGTTCCATGTAGATTTCTTCTTGCAAATCACCATGTAAAAATGCGGTTTTTACATCAAGTTGTTCCAATTCAAGGTCACAACTTGCTGCTAAACCCAAAATGGTTCTGATAGAAGTCATCTTGACAACTGGTGAAAAAATCTCATCAAAATCAATGCCTTTTTTCTGATTGCGTCCTTTGACTACCAATCTAGCTTTGCGCTTTACTATCTTCTCACCATCTTTCTTGTTTTTGAAAACCCATTTGTTTTTCAAAACTTTCTTTCCTTTTAGAAGTTTCACTAGCACAAAAGTCTGATTCTTCATCAAAGAATCCATCTCCTCTTTCATAGCCTCAAGCCAAAGATTCTTGTCTTGACTAGACAACACTTCTTGGAAGCTCTCGGGCTCACCATCAGCTATAACTAAGATATAATCTGTGCTTGGATATCTTGTAGCTGGTTTATGTTCTCTGGTTGACCTTCTAACTTGAGCATCATCCACTTGTGGGGCAATTTGCTCCCCCTGCTCACAAGCCACTTCTCCATTTGTTTGAGCTTCATCATGAACATCATCATGAACATCATTATGAACATCATCAAAATGTGCACCATCAAGCTGTGCATCATCAACACCTTCATGTGTTGCATCAAGATCGGCCTGTATTGGTTGTTCAGCAAAACCACGAGTAGGGGACAAAGAAACATCAGTAGTATCAATAAAAAAAATCTGAGCTAGTATGATACCTAGCACTCAAAAGTTCTGCACCTTTTTCATGCTCAAAGAACACTACATCTCTGCTTCTTACTACCTTTCCTTTTTCTGGATCATATAGCCTGAACTCATACTCTTCATCACCATAGCCAACAAAAACACATGGATTAGTCTTGGAATCCAGCTTTGATCTTTGGTCTTTTGGCACATGCATGTATGCCTTGCATCCAAATACTCTAAGATGTGTATATACAGGATCACATCCCTTCCATGCTCTCTCTGGAATGTCAAGCCCCAATGGAATAGATGGAGAACAGTTGATCAGATAAACTGCTGTATTCACTGCTTCAGCCCAAAATGACTTTGGTAGATCGGACATCTTCAGCATGCATCGCACCTTCTCCACAATGGTTTTATTCATCCTCTCAGCTACACCATTGTGTTGGGGAGTGCCTGGAACTGTCTTCACATGTCGAATACCATATTGCACACAATAATTCTTGAACTCATGTGAAGTATACTCTCCACCATTGTCTGAACGAAGGCACTTCAACTTGCTTTCTGTCTCCCTTTCCACCATAACATGAAACTTCTGTAAAGTTTCAAACACTTGGCTTTTGGTCTTCAAAATGTAAATCCATGTCTTTCTAGTAGCATCATCAATAAAAGTGACAAAATATTTGTTGCCACCATTGGATTCAACCTCAATAGGACCACATACATCCGAATGTACAAGCTCCAACTTAGCCTGCTTTCTTGTAGACTTTCTAGCAAAAGAAGCTCTATGTTGTTTTCCTGCTAAGCAATGATCACAAGGGTTAAGAGAAATTGTAGTATTGACAGGAATAAGAGATTTACCTGCTAAACATTTCAAACCCTTTTCACTCATGTGTCCCAATCTTAGATGCCACAAATTAGGAGAATCTTTTTCTTCCATTGCATTGAGCTCACCAAAACATACAGTTAAATATGTCTTGTACAAAGAACAACAAAACTCGCCTCTTGCAATTGTCATGGATCCCTTGGATAATTTCCACTTGCCACTCTCAAATGTGTGACAAAAGCCTTCTTGATCAAGAATATGAGCTGAAAGCAAATTAAGACGCAAATTCGGAATATGGCGTACACCTTTCAATGTAAGCATGCATCCAACATTAGTCTTCACACGAATATCACCAATCCCAACTATGCTTGCTGAACTCTGGTTACCCATTTTGACACTGCCAAAATCACCTGCTTGATAATTCAAAAAATACTCTCTCTTAGGAACACAATGGTATGAAGCACCTGTATCAACGAGCCACTCAGAATTTGTACTGCTAACATGATGACATTCACTAGTTGCACAAATTAAAGTGACATCATCATCACTTTTAGAGGCTACTGCTGCAACATTTTTATCATCGCCTTCTTTCTAAAAATCATTCTTGTAACACCCCACGTCCATTAATGTCACTCACAAAGGGAATTCATTAACTTCCATGGAGCATTTTAAGTAAGTATAGAACAGAAAATCACAACAAGATAGATATAAAGCAGTACTTGAAAATTAAAACTTTATTTCATTGCAGCGGATAAGCCCATATGTTTGATTACATCATCAAAACCATAAACCAAAGTCAAGTACATTATATCCATATTGATAAAACAAAGTACACTAACTGATAGACATAATCCCCAATATCAAAATAGCCATAAATAAAGAGAAGCTGAACTTTACTTCAGCGATGCAAGCAATCTTCTAAAAGTAGTCCAAAATCAAGCTCCATTGGTGCTAGTTCCAACCTGAGCACCTGGGGGGGAAGGAAAGAGATGGAAAAAGGGGGGTCAGACATAAAGTCTGGCGAGTGCGATAATTATAACAATATAATTAACAAAGTAACTAGGCTAAGGCATAAGTTGGAAAATAAGGAAATGATCATGAACCATTGAGTATGGCAGAGTAAACAAGGAAACAAGATGAACAATGATATTGTTAAAGCGCACCTAACCCACTAAGATAAATTTACTAAACTACACCAACACTATAGGATAATTGCTATACTGCACCGCCACTAGTATACTGCACCACCACTAGTCACCCTAAGGTTGATCCCGCCTACAGACTTAATAATGATATTGGTAGTTTCGTGCACCCCTAGCTGCCTTCATAGGTGTCGTCTGCCCCTATCTCCACTAGGTGTACCACTACCCCCAAGCGATCGGCTCCCTAACTCGTAGAAACCCGTGCTGGCCCCACAGTGTTGTGTATCACTCCCCAAAGTGGCAACCTGATACCACCAAGAATGCACGGCTTATACCTACACGATGCAACAACGTCTTACCTACCAGCCCGGGTCCACACACGCATATGAACCCGTTGGACTTGCGTTGCCACCGCTAACCCGGTTTGGCCTCTTACAGTCAAGCCCAGTATGCGTGTCCCGTCCTCGACTTGGGTCGAGCCCACAAAGATACGTATGGGTCACTGGTTGAAACGGGCCCCCATTACTTGACACAAGCTATCCACCTAAGCTTGGTCCCCTCGAGTACATCCCACTTAACCCACTTCTTATTCATGTTTCAATTACATGTTTCAATTTTGTTTAAGTTTTTCTAATCGTATTTCAAAATGCCACCCAAGGCACCCACTAGATTCCACATGCCACCCAAGGCACCCACTTAACCCCCTCATGTCCCACTACATGCTTATCTGGTTAAGTGTTTCTTAATTCATTAAGACCGTAACCTCATAAAGACCTCTCACATTAGACTGACATTTGTGGCAGCTGGATTTGTCGGGCGGGTCCGGGCAGTCTTACACCACAAAAGAGCCTAACCTCGTGTCTTTACAATTGTTACGTATTTAGTTTATGCCTAAGACCTCTCACATTAGACTGACGTTTGTGGCAGCTGGATTTGCCGAGCGGGTCCGGGCAGTCTTACACCACAAAAGAGTCTAACCTCGTGTCTTAGACGATTAATTACTCCTAATTAATCATTCTCCAATTTGAATTACTTTCCCTATTCAAATTATCAATCAATTCCAAATTTAACGATGTCCATAATTGACTCAATTATGTCCATCCATTTATGGTATGTAAAATCATACCAATTTTCACCACAATTATATTTTATGCCTTTTAAGGCATTTATGCCAATTAAATATTTTTAATATTATCCCCTTTTCCCCACGTAGTTCATTTGTTCGTTTAACGTAAAAATATACGTTAGACTCGAATAGTCTAACTCATGGAATAAAAGAAAACATCACAATATATACACATAATTAAAACATAGATCTATCATAGGGGTGAACTTGCATATGTGAATGATGTTCTACATCTAAAACTTGCATAGGCCAAAGTTACAACTTGCATAAACAACATATGTCATGGATCCAAATCTAAAGGTGTGAACTTGATGAGATAATGGCCACAAACTTGCATAAACAACATATGTCATGGATCCATATCTAAAGGGGGTAAACTTGCATAGGTAATAACATGATTCATATCCAACTCATAAACTTACATATGTGATCGCAACAATGGTGTAGACAAGTATCTAACATGTAAGGTATCATGTAGAATTTAGCATATGTCATAGCCTAACTTTCAATTAAATTTCACATAAACTAGGTGCCATAATCATGTAAGGTCACATATAACTCTACACAAACTTGTATATGTTTCATGTTTGAATCAAAATCTAAACTTTCCTATATATGATTTATCATATGAATCAACTAACATATGAATCATGATGATTTGATCGTATATAAAATTACAACATGGATGATAGCAACATAACTTTACATCATACATGATAGCATCACAACATAACATCATAGAGATTTCAATCACAATCCTACAACATAATTACAACATGCAATCAATATACTTCATATCACATCCATACAATCCGCATTATAACTTAATCTAATTAAATTACTAATTATCTTGTTAAAACTATCAAACTCACAACTCAAAAGCAGTCTTGAGTTCTGAATTCTGATTTCTGGAGTTGAATTAGCTCTCCTTTGATGAAGATTCGCTGTTAGGGTTGAGTAGTTCTGATTTGGTTTGCTGTTCTTCCTCTTAATTTTGGTGGCAGCTGCTCTAGGGTTCAAGACAACAGCATGACGGCCATAGTTTCAGTTTTATTTCTGATTTAGGGTTTGAGTCTATGGGTCTTTTTATAGAATTTTGAATTAATTTAAGCCGTCGGATGATCTTAGGGTTAATCAAAACCATTCAATCATGATAGGGTGATGAGTCAGCCCTAATGACTCAGCAAGGAGTCCGAAAGGACTCAACAACATGGGCCAACCTGAACCAGAAAGTTGTGTAGGCTTTTGCCTCGGCCTGGGCACACTTGGCAGGTGCGACAGTGCAAATATGTACTGGCGCACTTCCCAAGTGCGCCAGTGCATTTTTTTTCTACTTTGCCACCAAACTTTGTTCGTCCATAAGTCCTTCATCCGGTACTCGTTTCCCGCAAACTTGGATTCTATTTCAACTAGAATTCCGAGACGAACACAATGGCGCAACCCAATCCCCATAATTCTCACGTCTGAGATTAATTATTCTTTAATTTAGTTAATTCGATTATTCAAAAATCTGGGATGTTACAATTCTTCTTCCCATGTTCTCTTTTCCAACGAAAGCAATACTTTTTAATATGGCCAGGCTTCTTGCAATAGTTGCATATGAAGTGATTCTTTCCATCACTAGGATCTTCCTCTTGAGTTATCATGGCCTTTGGGTCCTTTGCTCTTGCTTCTTCCTCTATTCTCCACAACAAGAGCTTGTGAATTGTCAACTCCAATCTCCTTTCTTATAATTTCTTCATTAAACATGCTTTCTTTGATCACATCCAAAGATAGCACACCATCTGGAGCTCAATTACTAATGGTCACAACTAAAGTTTCCCAACTATCTGGCAAAGAACTCAATAAGAACAAAGCTTACAATTCATCACCAAAAATGATCTTTATAGTTGTCAACTTGTTAATAATGTCTTGGAAATCACTAAGATGCTCAGAAACTGACTTTCCACCTTTCAACTTTAGATTAACAAGCCTTTTAATCAATGAAGCTTTGCTATGGGCGGTTTTCCTCTCATACAAACCTTCTAATTTCTTCCACAAATCATATGGATCGGTCTCTTGTGACACATGGTTAAAAATGCTAATGTCAACCCATTGTCTAATGGATCCTAAAGTTTTCCTTTTCAACTTTATCCATTCATTCTCTTCCATTTTATCGGGTTTAGAAGGTTTAGAGATAATACCACTCGAACTAGTGACGTTTCAATTGGGTCATGTAAATCCTTGCAATATAACAAGTCTTCCATCACAGGTATCCCAATAGAATAGTTGGTTGATGTCAACTTAATCATTGAGCTATGACTGCTTGTAACAACCCGAATTTTTAGCAACGTGTTAAGACAAGAATCAAGGCAGAATTAAATTATAAAATTTGAATCAGGATAAACGGTTTGCGCCATTGCGTTCGTCTCGGAAAAATACGCGAAATAGAGTCCGAAATTTCGTAAATCGGAGTCCGTATGAAGAAGATATGGACGAACGAAGTTAGGCAGAAAAACCGAAAACAAGCCAGAATGCACTGGCGCACTTGTGAAGTGCGCCAGCACAAAAATACACTGGCGCACTTGGGAAGTGCGCCCGTGTCGAGCCAGAAACCTGCACAGCCTTCTGGCTTGACCCTGGCTGGCCTGGTGCACCTGTTTTGGCCCTTGGTCTTGTTTTGGAGGCTTGTGACGATTTTTGAGGGTTGGGATCTATCCTAGGGTTAATCCTATGGCCTAAAACACTTGCCTAATCTATAAATAAGACCCTAACCTACCCTAAATCATCATTAATCTATCCTACAACTAAACTATGGCAAAATCAATCCTCTCATGGCCTCCACTCTCTTCATAAATTTCTAAATCAAATTTCTAAGAGATTTCCATGCATACAAGTGTATTTAGGCTTGTATGATCCTCTTTAGCTTGCATTAAAGTCTTGTTTCTCTATTGGCATCATAAAGGAGGAGTCTTGATCAAGTTTGCTTGCATTTTGGGGTTTTAATTTGTTGCATAAGGGGTTTCTTACATTTGCTATACTCATTTGAGTCCACATAAGCATTGTAAGCCCTTCCCTACTCTTAGATATTAACTATGAAGTTAAATGTTCATGTTGAAAGTTTGGGTTTGATTAATTAGAATGATGCATGCTATCATGTTATGCAAGTTTATGAAGTCATTATCTTGATCTTATGAGCTAAAAGCCACAACCTTTATGTTGAAATGTTGCATTATGCAACATGAGAATCTTCATAATCATTATGTCAACTTGCATATGAAGTCATAATCCTTATATGATGATATATGCGAGTTTCTAGCCATCATTCCATGTCTTTTGTCACCATGATTCGCTTATGTACCAAGTTTGGGTTGATGCATGTTTTTGAGGCTTAAGAATGTAACATGCAAGCTAATGAACACATTTGTGCCTCATTTACCACCATGATTAACTTGTGGCTTAATACCCATTTTTGTCATTCCTTTGCCAAGTCTCTTCTTTTAATCCATCACGTTGTTGCGAACGTATATGCTAGTTTAAAAAGCGTTGGGGTCACATTATGGGGAAACATAATGACATGAATATGACTTGGGTAAATGGGTATAAACATGACAACATGTAACGTTAAATATGACATGTGTTTATACTTGAAAACATGACTTGAAGTATAACATGGAAGTTGACATGTAAGTATGCATAAAAACATAAGCTTGGGAATTTACCTATTAAGTTAGGTCTACCCATTGGGAATTTACCTATTAAGTTAGGTCTACCCAATTGCTTGAAAACTTGACTATGAACATGACACTAGACTAAACATGAAAGTGGCCAACTCGAGGTTGGGTTGAGTTTGCAACGTAAAACTACCCGGAACCGACCGGCCTAACTAGTAGTTGCAAACAATAGGACCCAATGTGAGAAGTTGGTCATGTTGTGCTTGAACCCGAGGTTAGACCAAGTTGTGGTGTAAAGCTACCCGGAACCGACCGGCTTAACTAGTAACCACAACAAAGTCTAATGTGAGAGGTTGGGGTGCATTAAGTAATTAATGCCACATGATAGGGTTAAGTTAATTTGATTAATGACTCTTAACCAAATATGACATGGGTAAATGGGTTAAGTAAATTGGTTAGGCTAATGATACTTAACAAAACATGACAAGGTTGGGTAGGTTAAGTGATTTGATTTGCCTAATGACGCTTAACCATTTTTATACGACTAGTGGACGGGGATTAAGTTAACCAACACTTAATCAATCCAACATGATAATTTGGCAAGGTTAAGTAAGTTTTCTTAATGACACTTAACCATACAAGATGATTAGGGGATGGGGTTAAGTAATTTACACTTAACTAATCCGACACGGTAATTAGATGGGGTTAAGTAATCCACACTTAACTAATCTAAACACGGTAATTCGATGGGGTTAAGTTAAACACTTAACCAATTTAAACTCGGTAATTCAATGAGGTTAAGTAACCAATACTTAACCAACTTAACGTGATAATTTAATGGGGTTAAGCAACTTATACTTAACCAATTATACATGATGATTTGATGGGGTTAAGTAACTTACACTTAACCAATCTAATACGCGGACCTGATAAGGTTAAGTCACAAGACCTTTTTAGAATATACTTAACCATTATAGTACGATTAGAGGATGGGGTTAAGCCAACCTATACTTAACCAATCCGACTCGATAATTTGATGGGACTAAGATAATCTATGCTTAATCGATCTAGCAAGATAATCCGATAGGATTAAGGTAAGCTAGTACTTGACCAATTTGACTTGATAAGGTTAAGTCATGAGCCTCTGGGTACACTTAACCAACTTGTGGGACTAAGTCTTGAACTTAAATACTTAGCCAATCTTTGACGTGATTCGTGGGCGGGTTAAGTCGTGGACTTGAATGATAACACTTAACCCAATAGACAAACCCTAGCTAGAAGAACTAGGTAGAAAATCGTGGTTAATCAAGGATAACGGGAAAGAAAGCTAAGTGGTAAACCTTAGTTAAGGGTAACTAAGTAATAATTCTTAGCTAAGGACATAGGACTAATTCTCAAAACGATGAGTAACCTGATACGGTAGGTCATCGCTTAGTATACGAGGGGGAGCAAGTTATCTGACTTGGATAAAAGCTCCAGCGCACTGGGTGCCGAAGTGGAAGCTTCGGGGGACGTGAGGATATTCTTGGGATCCCTCTGTGGGCTGCCAGGTAATTATACTAGGCCCATGAGAGGTTAAGGTCTACGTTAGAAGGACCAAGAGTATGCCTTGGTTGCTATGCGAGCAACCTAAAGACTGGGATGGATTAGCGTGGAGTCGACGATTCTTGTTTTTGCCCTGGATAGCGCATCGCCGACTACCTACCATCTTTAGTCAATCGTGTACGTGCGGAAAGGCAGGGAACCCCCAACAGACCATGTGCTTGCTATCGAGTCATGGGTGAGGTTGGCCCGTAGGAAAGTGGGCTATAGTGGGGCCGTGGAGTGGTTCTTATACATGATTTTTCTTGGATTGCCTTTCAGTAGTTGAGGGAGGGGTCACGTGGGACCATAGCCACGGGTACAAAAACAGACCTTGATATCTGCATCGGCAGACAATTTAAAGCTCCCGACCGAGTTCCGTATTTCTTGATTTGCCCTGGCACGGAACTCGGATGACACATTGGGGAACATGTGCATCTAGACATGGAAAACGATTCACGATACATACGTGGGATCAAGGGCGCGGTTGACGGGTGGCGTAATCCCTAGTGGTCCTAGGTGGCCAAAACCCAAACCGAGACACGGAAACGTTCATTAGGTAGCATAATCCCTAGTGGTCCTAGGTGGCATAAATCCTAAGTGGACGCGCGATAGTTCATGGTAAGGAAACACAACTAGATCAAGGGTTGCAGTCCAAAACAACTTCAAGGATAAACCGTTTACATGGGAAAGCCCGTACAGCCTACGGCAAAGGACTGAACTTATACATGGAAAGAAACATATGAGTTGAGTAACCTATATATGCGGCATATTAGGTTGACATGGACCATTACACGACTTTTGAGTAAGGGTCATTCACGGATAACACGTAAT
Source organism: Allium sativum (assembly GCA_030737875.1). Lineage (NCBI taxonomy): Eukaryota > Viridiplantae > Streptophyta > Magnoliopsida > Asparagales > Amaryllidaceae > Allium > Allium sativum. The sequence goes on along the minus strand of JASFAX010000027.1, from coordinate 9,173,487 downwards.
ACAGTTGGGGTACTAGTACGGTAGGTGCAGAGCGGATATACAGGATAGATGCCATGGGACGTTATACGCGATAGATATCTTGGGATATTATACTTGATAGAAACCTGACAATGTGATACCTTGTTTTATCTTGACACCGTAGTTTATCACGACACCCTAGTTTATCTGAGTTCAGTAGTTCATCCTGTTATTTTGATTTAGCTTATCTATCTTGTTATCATGCTTATGTTCATCTCAGTTTCTCATGTCAGTTAACTTTACTAGTTTTTATACTAATAGTAGATAGGGCTTACTCAGTCTTTTTGACTGACCCGTTTTGTTTCGCCTCTTTTCTTCCGTTCCCCCCCCCTCCCAGGTTACAGGGAGGAAATACTGTTGTTTAGTTCGGACTTCTTCTGCTTGAAGGTCATCATGGATGGCTTGGATTTTTCTTGGCTATGGCTACTTTACTGCTTTTTCTCGGGGAATAATTTATGAAAAAGTCTTTATGCTTCTTTATTATTGCAAGACAGGTTTTGATGTACTCTGATGTAAAAGACTTTAGACCTTATTTATTCATGTTATGAAAGTTTGATTTTACTTCCGCTATTTTATATATGTTCTGTCTTGTAATATTTCTGTGCATATTTACCAATAATACTCCTCCAAACCTAGTGCATTCCCTTTGTGAGTGACCCTAGCGGAGGTGGGGTGTTACACTGCTCGACTCCATAGTGTGATAAATAACCTACCTCAAGCTCTGATACCAATTTGATAGGATCGATTAGGGGTTACTTCAAGCTACACCCACAATATCACACACAAGAAATCAATCAACACACCATTCAAATAAAAAAGATATGATGAAAGTAAAATAGCAAGACACAAGATTTTATACGTGGAAAACCTCTTTGATGTGAAGAATAAAAACCACGAGACCTCTTAAGGAGTCTACCCTCTTCTCTTATTGATAAACCAAAAAGGGAAAACAGCCCCAAAATGTTTACAAAAGATTTGCTTGTAATCACCGGAATCCAAAAACAATAAGAGATGAAAAAGGTGTAAGAGAACACCTTATGTGTGCACTTCAGGCCTGCTGTGAATCGAGCAAGAATAAAGCTCAATCTTGAAGACCAAAACACCTTGAAGAAGATGATAAATGACCAAAAACTGCTACTGCCTTATGTGACCAGATCTGGTTATACTAACCCTCTTTTCTTTTAATGTGCATACCAAAAATGTGAGTAATCTCCCAAAATGACTTTCTTGAAAAGAAAAGATATTGTTTCACAAAAGGCATGCTTGCACAACAAATCTGGGAAAAAGACAAAACTAATAAATCTCACCCACAAATTAAGCATGGCCTGCATAAAAAGATATGCCATATATACCTGCATAAAATTATGCCAAATATGCCTGCATAAAATTATGCCAAATATGGCTGCATAAAATTATGCCAAATATGCCTGCATAAAATTATGCCAAATATGGGCTGGAATACCCAACATTAAGACAACTTCCACAGCTAATTAATGCATACCTAAAGCGTTCTAAATTTTCCTTCTAAAACTTGAGATGATTTTGGTGAAATAAAATATATAAAATTACAATATAAGTGTTAAGTATTAAAATTCATTTTTCGAAAATTTATCATAAGAAATTTCTAGTTTTGTGTAATTTAGTTTTGTGGTTTAAAGAAGGAAAATAATTATGAAAATGTAAAAAAGGTAATTCTGTAAGAATCATGGTATATGTCAATTAAAATTTTGATGTATAACAATTTATTATATTTTCTAGTGTAGTAAAAAGATTACGGGTGTAAAAATAGAATTGGTCGTTGCATAAGCATGAGAGTTGGGAAAGATTATAGATGTCATGTAATACAAATGGTATATAGTTTTAGATGCCGCTATAAAAATAATTAAATTCATTTTATAAATAATATGTAATTTTAGGTAACAACAAAAAAATAGTATAGTAATACCTCCTTGGTCACATTCTAGGTTCAGAAAACAAATTTGTAAAAGAGGATTTAACGATGAATGTGTGCAATGTTGAATTTTTGTATTACCTCTATTTTTGAGACACTCACAAAGTTGGCCGAAAAGTATGAACTAACATCATGAACCTAACTTAACATTCCTTTATGTAAATGGTGGGAAATTTTCTTCAAATACAAGCAACTAGGATTGTTATGGTAATGGTTTATCGTTGCCATTTCGCAAATACAGTTACCATATTGTTTTTAATGATAAGCTAAAACTGTGTACCGTTACCGATCGACTGGTGTACCAATAATTCAGTAACTGTTACACTGGTAATGTTAAATTATCGTTTTTCCATCAAAGTCGGTATCTTGACATGTTTTTTACACTATAATGTTATCTTTATTATATTATATGTAGTATTAGTTAATAAAAGATATAAATCAGAAAGGAAACAAGTGTATTTTGAATTATTTTCACGTGATTTTAAAATTAAATTTAATCATTTATTTGGTTCTAAATGTATTAATAAATTGAATATACATGTTTTTAATGGACTCGTAATGTTGATGTGGGGAATTGTCACTATTCGCGCCCGAGTGTATGTTTGGTAGAAATACAGTAATCCAAATCCAAAGTAATGAAATGTAGAGAGAACATGGCTTTTTAAAGTGGTTCAGAACTAGTGCCTACGTCTAATTCATAGTAATCATTCATCATATAATAGTTGATTAAAAGAGTTGTACAAGTTCGGACAATATTTGTGTACAAAGTGTTACAATAGAACAACAAAATACTTGTTAATTCTTAAATTTTACCAAAATGACCTTCTTCTTCTTTGTTGGAAGAAAAATATGTCGATTGGGTCAATAATGTCCAAAAAATAGCTCCAATGTCCAGGAAATCCAAAAAAGTACAAAAATAGTGCAAATGTCCAAGAGTTGAAGGAAAACGTGTGTGCAACGTTTTAGAGGTCCAAGCTTTGTCCAATAGTCATGGAGGAGGAGATGTCAGCCATTAATGATGCTTGAGAGCTGGGAGAACTCGTGGATCCGAGCCATTTCATTGTGTCGATCAGGCAATTTGAAAGTGCCAAACATGCCAAATTAGCAAAGTGATCTGCCCAAGTTTTACATGTGGTTTTCAACTGATCCACTATGTCGATCAAACTATTTTGACTTGCTAAATCAGTTTTTCGTCAAATTGCCAGATTTGAGTGTCGTGAGTTGCGCAAGTCATTTTTCGTGGTTATGCCATGTCGATCAAATGTTTTTGAGTGTGTGACACTACTTTTTACCTAAATTCATATATTTTTCCACGACGAGTTTTGCCACATGATCGGACCGACACGCTCAAGCATTTTGAGCTGATCGGACCTTGTCGATCATGTATTATTACAATGCCAGTTTTTTTGAGTCCATCTACGATGATTTCATGAATTGAAGCCATTTCCAATCCTTTTCAGAACACATCACGACTTCGACCAAATCACTTTGTGTTTTCTAACAACGGCCTTGACGCTTGAACGACCTTGACGCTTGAGCGCGTCGATAACCAAAATTTTAACATGTGACAGTTTTGACCAAAAGGCATGTCAACAAGTAAAATTATCGTTACCGCTAGTATTGAAGAAATATTACAGATAATTTACCGTAAAAACGGCTAAATTTACCGTTACCATACCGTTTTAACTTATATACCAATTTACATCAAAGATAATTACCAATGGACTAGTAATGATTAAATTAACACTACCATAACAACCCTACAAGCAATACTGTTTGAATTCAATAGCTACTAACTCACCGTCGGGGTAATCTTGTAGGTTAAAAAGGAAGGAATTGGTGGATTTTTTTCTTTTTAATACTTTTTTTAACTTTTTTTTAAGTCAGGAATCGGTGGAGTTGGCATTGTCAAAAACGTTATATGTGCTTGAAATCCATGAGCTGAAAGGATAATAAAGAGGGTTTAACGACTAATTATCAGTGAAACCAACATATCTCACACATAAAGAATAATCATCGTGAACAAAAGTAAAGAAATCAATTAAAATAACCATTACTAAAAGAAAACCTAAAGACGGAGATGGAAGAGGATAGAAATATTTAAAAACAGAGGAAGTACAAGTGGTACAAAAACTGCCACTATGTACAGGCAACTGAAGTTTTCATGAATACATCGAAAGGAGTGGGATGAGAAGCTGCTTATTTCATGAATTTATCTTTTCTTTGTCCTAATCAGCGTAGTACAATCAATTATGTTAATAGATTGGAAGAAAATTGGAATAATAAGTTTCATCAAAGACATGTTTACATTAGACACTTGGTTTGATTTTGTTGTAGAAATTTAAGTTTAGTGAAGAAGAGGTTAATAACAGCTCCTCTCACTTCTATATGAACATGAACCAGTGCAGTTAAAGCGCGTAGCAGATCCAATGCAGTGAAGGTATAAAAAGTTGTAGCGGGGATAAAGCAAGGAAATAGCAGGATAAAGTGGATGAATCTAAAATATAATATAAAACTCGAATTTAATACTCTTACAAAAAAATAAATGGAAAATTATCAGTCAATGTAATTATTATTAGTACTTTCTTAATTTTAAATAAAAGCATCAGCAAATATATGTAAATAAGTGTAAACTTTTATTTAGCTTGACTAAATTTAATAAAATATTATAGTGTTTTATATTCAGAAAAATAAGTGTTAAAAAATTATATTAAAAATAATAATTTTATAATGCATAAATGTCATTTTTAATTCATTTCTCTTACAGAAAATATAGCAAAAATAGTGGAATATAGATGAAATAAATGGATATATCGGGAATATTGGAATATAGCGGGGCTTAAACTGGAAAGGTTATTTCAGAGGTTATTTGGAAATAGCGTAGCGTTGGAAACTCGGTACACGATATAGCGGGGATATGGCGGGGTAATAGCGGGGCATAAACTGCACAGACATGAACCGCCCATTTGTTTTGCATGGTTTGAGTTGAATGTCGACAATTAGTGGTAAACTTAGTTTCCATAACTTTTCTAACTTGATTGAATAATCATGCATAATCTTTTCCTTCTTTGTATTGAATAATTAGATTGTTCATAAATAGTCAACTTTTCTAATAAGAAAATATGATTAGCACTCCGAATTATTTAAATATAAGTTCAACTTGTCTTATTATTAATTAGTAACAAAATTTCTTTTCTAGTAGTAAAATAGGATTAGTATGTCAAAATTGTTTGACTATAAGTTCAACTTATCATATTATTAATTTGTAACAAAATATGATTACCGAATTTTCTTAGTGAATTAAATTTAAGTTCAACATATCTGATTATTAATTAGTAACAAAATATGATAACCTTGTCCAAATTATTGGAATTTGATTTGACCATATTTATCTTAAAATCAAAACATTAACAAAATATGATTACCTTATCCAAATTATATGACTTTGAGTTTATTCTATTATAAAATTAATTAGTATAACAATATGATTGTCTTGTCCAACTAATTTGAATTAGAGTTCATTATATCTTGAAATTTACTATTCATAACAAAATATGATTTCAAGTTCCAAACAATTTGAACCTAAGCTATTCAATCTCAAGCCTCAGATGGATAATAATAATTAATGAGCATCCCTGGCCTCCGTCACATGTGTTGATTTTGACTATGCTTATAAGTTCACCACATCAGTTGTCATCATCTCCAAACCAAACTAATAATATCATACTGAAAAACAAGCTTTGATACATAAAATGACGATCAAGGAAGTGATGATAGTAGGAGCAGGCCCAGGTGGCATGGCAACTTCAGCTTGCTTAAACGTGCTTGACATCCCAAACATCTTGGTCGAAAAAAAGGAAAGCTGCACACACATGTGGAAAAGAACAGCTTACGATAGACTAAATCTTCACTTAGCCAAAGAATTTTGCTTTCTTCCACACATGCCACATCCGTATTCTGCACCTACATATATTCCTAAAGGCCAGTTCATTCAATACTTGGACAACTACGCGAAAAAATTCACTATCAACCCTCAATGCAACACTAGTGTTGAATCCGCTACATTTGATGAAGTAAAGGAGGCTTAGGTTGTGAAAACTAAAAATTTAGAGACAAATAAATAAGAAGAGGTTTTAGCAAAGTTTTTGGTGGTAGCATATCAGAGCTTTGGTTTACAGAGCTCGAGAACAAGTCACATTAGAACCATACGAAAGAATTCATCAGATATTGGATTAGTAATGTCCAATTAGAATTGCTTGTTAGAGATAGGATCAGTAGTATCCTAGAACGAGTGTGAAGAGTATATTTTTCAAATGAAAACAATTTTGTTTTAAAAATTTAATTTGTTTTAAACGTATTTGAATATTTATTTATATTGAATTTGGACAATCGAGTATATAAAGATTTCGCGTATACGCGTCATGAACGTATAGTCAAAGTTTTAATATACTGTATAGATATAGAATCACATTCTAGACACCCGGGGATAATTCTGGTGATGTGGCCACATCATCAATATTTATGTTCGTGTTTCGAAGGTGTGATATATATATATTTCCATTAGGCTGGTGTGAGAACCAAAACCAAAATATAGTTAGAATACATTGGTGTGATTTGGCATCAAAAACATGATTTTCTGTATATATGTATCAAAATTATGAATTTGAAACTCTAATTCACTAATTGATTGATGGTTGTGTTGTTTGTTTATTTGTTTGATATTTTGAACCATTTAGCCTAATTGAATCACATATTGAATTGTATTGAAAATTGGTCGCATTTGCTTGCATATACATGTCCTTACATTGAACAGGTCATAGCAAGGAGGCTAGAGCAGACAATAAAATTTGTTTGCCCGACAAATAGGTACATATTTACTATAATTTACTGTTTTGTTTGGGTGATGATGATTTTATGAGCCTATTGGCTAGCCGCTTGGCTTTTTCTTTTTGAGATCAGAAGGCCTATATGGCAATTTCGGGATTTTCCCGTTGCTCCCGGTGCAGGGGAGGTTATGGCGAAATTTTTCTAAAATTTAGGGTGTTAGCCAAATTTTTGAAAATTTTGAAAAGTTCTTAGAAACTGAAAAGTTGAAGAACTTAAGCCGTAATCAAATAATGGAAGTTGAGTTGATTAATCAAACCACTTTCGACTTTGTTCCTTTTCGGGGACGAAAAGTTTTAAGTGGGGGAGATTGTAACAACCCGGAAATCTGGGCCATTTTAAAAAAATTATTTTGGCAAATTTAGCGAATTTTGGAATATTTAAAATGAATTATTTTAAATAAAAACAACGAGAAATTTATTTTGAATATAATTCGAACGTATATATTATATACGTCGTCGTTAGAATATAATAAATATATATAATTATAAAAGGAATTGAAAATGGCGTGGTAGTTCGATAATTCGATTTCAAACTTCAATTGAATGTACCGGGTGCAAAACAAACCGGATTTTATTGAAACCAAAAATAATAGGATCTAATTGAAAATATCTTTCCAACAAATCCGAAAAATTGAGATTTCATAGCGGGAATCAAAAGATATGTCCAGTTGAAAATTCTGAATAGTCGCTATGGAATTCAGGCCCTTAAAAATGGAAATTTTGCAAACGACCTCGGATTTCGATGAAACCACTTTTGTTGGATCCGTGATGTCAAATTATTGCTAGATTTCAAATTTCATAATTTTTCGAATCAATATGTGAGCGTGGCAAAGGAAACCGCGTTTGGCCAGTTTCAGTTGATTTTAATCGACTGGAAAATGGCCATTTTTCCAACGGTCTCAGAATTCAATGAAACTAGTTTTGTTAGGACCGTATCGTTAATACGAAGCTAGAATATATTTTTCTGCAATTTTTCGAGTTAGTATGTGACCCCGGTAAATTGAAATGTGCGTTCAAATTCAATATATAGAGTTATATGTTGATTTTAACGGAAACTGGTCGAAACGATCGAATCAGCCTGCGGTATATATCCCATTGTGTTCGGAATGGGGGTAATTAGCTATGGACGACAGTCGGTGGGCTTGATTTCGAGGTCGAAATAAAAAGATGCTTTTTGAAGATAAATTAATAATTAAATAAATTATATATATATTTTCATATACCCCCCCCCCTTCTCTTTCATTATACTGATCGAAAAAAAATAGAGAAAGAAAGGAGGAGGGGGGGAGCGCCGCTCCACCGCCGTCGCCCCCAGGTGGCGCGCCAACCACCGAGCACCCCCCCCTCCCCTCTCTTCTCCTCCTCTTCCTATTTCCTCCGTCCTACCCCGCCGTCCTCGCTCCTCTCGTTCTCCGCGAATCCCCTATCCCTAAACCCCCAAAAACCCATCGCCCTTAAGCTCGCCGCCCACCTCCCCCGATTGTCCTGCTCCGTCACCAACGACGTCGCTCCGACCTCCCCCCCCCCCCCCCCCCCCCCCTCTCCTTCTTCTTCTTCCTTCATCCCCTCCATCTCCGCCGATTGTCACCCCCTCCAAGCCTGTAAGTTTTTATTTATTTGTATTTGGTTTATTTAATGTTTTTAAATCAGTTTCTTTATGTTTAAACCATATTATTAAATCAGTTTTTACTTATGAAAAATGTGAATAAACGATCATGATTATTATAAACACCAAAAGATTGTTTTTTTTTTTGAAAGGTTTGATCTTTAACTATAAAAGATATAATTTTTATTATATAGAAAGATGAAAGATATAATTTTTATTATATAGAAAGATGAAAAATATAATCTTTTATATTGTAGAAGAATAAAAATAAAATCTTTAAATATGAAAAGGCGAAATCTTTAAATATGAAAAGGCGAAATATTTATATGAAAAGGTGAAATCTTTAAATATGAAAAGATGAAATCTTTTTATAAAGAATAGTGTGATAAAAATATAATCTTTATTATATGAACATCGATGTAAAAATAGAATTTTTATCTATATAGTAGCGAAGTAAAAATTCGATTTTTATATATTGAAAAGCGAAGTAAAAATTCGATTTTTATATATTGAATAGCGAATTAAAAATTCGATTTTTATATATTGAATAGCGAAGTAAAAATTCGATTTTTATATATTGAATAGCGAAGTAAAAATTGGATTTTTATATATTGAATAGCGAAGTAAAAATTTGATTTTTATATATTGAATAGCGAAGTAAAAATTCGATTTTTATATATTGAATAGCGAAGTAAAAATTCGATTTTTATATATTGAATAGCGAAGTAAAAATTCGATTTTTATATATGTAGTGGCTACGGGCAACGAAAGTGACGAAAGGCGAAAACGACGAAGATTTCTACTTAAGAAGAGTCAAGATGATTGGATTAGCTATTGGTGAGAACTTCTCACTCAATTTTCTTTTTCTAGTTATATATATATACTAGGATGCAGACGGTGCTTAGCAGCACCCGACACCCGTCATCCACAGACCATGGATGGCTTGTTTGTTTGTTTGATGTATTGTGAAATTTGTTTGTGATGTGGATGTGAAATCGATAATATAGATAATGTGTTGAAATAAATTAATTATCATTAAAAATATAAGTTTTTACGTGAATATGAATATAGTGAAAGTGAATAAATAAATATTTATAAACAAATCGGCCGATTTGTTTATATACACTGATTTGACTTATATTGATTGGGATGATAAATTTTACACATCGCCCAACTGCACAAATAAAAATCTGTGTTTGTTGATTTGAAACCCCACACGGGTGTTGGGATGATATTTGAGTACACTAATCCCAATTATTTAATTGTATGTCGATCGATTGGTCGACAGATTGTGTAAGCGTTGATTATTTATATTTGATGCTTATGCAGTTGTGTGGTGCACTTTGGATGATGGTTGATTGTTTATCGTTGCTATTATATACATGTGTTGTATGGAATCCATATAATTAAAATTATATGGTGATTGATTGGGCCTCATTCCAATCGGGAAAATAATGAATATTATAAAAGAAAATTCATGTGTTGAATATAAAAATAGTCATGTGTTGACGATGTTCATGTGTTGAAACTATTCATGTGTTGAGTAAAATATTTCAATAATAAAATTTACATCTTTATCATATTTAAAATTAGAACTACTTTCCAGCAGGAGGCTAATTAAAATCAAACGATTGATACCAAAATTTTATAAAATATTTTACGTAACAAAAATAGTGATGTGTTGACAGTACTCATGTGTTGAGATTAGTCGTGTGTTGAAAGAAATGTAGATTCATGTGTTGAATAGAATAAATATTCATTTGTTGAATAGAATATCGAATTTATTGAAATATATATAGCCGCGTTGATTAGAGTTGCGCTATTTTGACGTGAACGATATTTATATCGATTATATTCGTTTTTATAATGAATATAGAAAAGAAGTGATTTCAAAATATAACGTTTTGAAAATATTATCATTAATATAGTAATGATATGAAATATCCAATTTTGATTAGAAATTGAATATAGAGTTGAAATGGTTTTGAAAACGAATTTAAAACAATTTATAAAATACGTTTTAAAAAGGAAATCGACGAAATATATAATATATATATATATATATATATATATATTATATATATAATGGCCTGAATAGAACGCGCCGCGGCAGTTCGCGAATTTCGACCATTGACTTCGAATTGACGTTGCGGGAGATTCGACCGTCGGATTCTCCTAAAACCGGAACCGTTGGGTTCGTATCGAAAAGAGCTTTCCAATGAATATTATAAATTTGAAATCCAACGGTTGGATTTGGATTTATGTCCAAATCAAATTTGAAAAAGGTCGCTGTAAGTGCAGTTTGTTGGCCGTTGTTGGAAATCGACTGTACGGGCCTTGATAAAATTATCAAAAATATCTATAATTTGTGTAAAATCATAAGAAATGATTTGGGAAAAATTGGGCTGAAGAATTCCACATTTGAAAGGATAAAAATAGATTTTTGTCGAAATGAACTAGTTTTGAACTAGAATTAAAATCAATTTATTTTTGAAATAAATAAATTGAATTTGAAAGTGATTTAATAATCAATATTTCCAATACGTGAATTGGGCTGGAGTTGAATCGAAATTATCTTCGGAATATTTCGATATTGGATTTAGTGACTATACAAATATTGTTAAGGGAATTTGAAAGATATATTTTATATCGTTATTTCCAATATGATATTTGTTGGTTTCAGGATTTGATATTGAATATAAGCCGGTATATTTTCTATTCAGAGCCTTGTATTTAATATCAAATGTGATTTGGGTTTGTCGTGAATGGTGTCTTCATTTACACTGTTCTTAAGCCAAATAAAGGAAAATATTAAATCTTTTTATTTAGATTTAATGAAGTGTATCAATTAAATAATATTTAATTGGAATTGAATTTGAATTGCTTTTTGGGTTTATCGTGAGCGGTGTTTTGAACAACACTTGTTCTTTAACCCGATTAACAATAGAGTGTGATTTTGGGTTTATCGTGAATCGTGTTTTATATGACATTGGTTCTTTAACCCAGTTAAAGGCAAGATATTGATTTTTGTGAAGATTAAAACTAAGTGGAGTTTTAATGAATCTTTAATTAGATTGAAATGTGAATTGATAATTTAAATTATCAAATCTGAAAGGCGATCGGGAATGGAGTACCACCAGTTTTGCTTCAAAGCGATAGTTAAATCTTTAATTAGATTTGAACGTGAAATGGTAATTAATTTTACCGATAATACTGTGGTGTTAGATATGGAGTATTATCAGTTTTGCTCCATAGGATGAATAAGTTGGGATTGGGAAATAAAATAAATAATTACTTCGGTGTGGTTCGCTAATCCCGACTAGTTTGAAATGATATCCAAAGGAAGATTAAAGAATAAATTTAGAAGAATTTATCTTGGATAAAATTAATGGGAACCTTTCCCTAAGAATGTGATTTTGTGAATAAAAGCATATTCTGAATTGGAATGAGGCGTTTGTTGTGTTTGTGTAACATTTGTTTATCATATACGTGGGTTATTCAGAAAGGCCAGGTTATACCCATCCTGAATAACCGATTCGACGAGATGTCGAAGAGAAAGACGGTGGTCGAAGACCGGAAGTCTTCACATCGTTTGGGTGATTACTGATGATCTTGATTGGGCTGTACACCCAAGATGAGGGAAACAGTTGGTGATCGTCCAGACGTACTTGGAGATGGATGGAAATGCGAGGAAAGTGCCTCCGGTTTCGTTCAGACCCAGAACGAACTTGTAAATGGATTGTGTGTCTGACATTGGATTTTATTCTTTGTTGATTGATCTCTATTAAATATACATCTGTTTGGCAACGGAGAATTTATTCTCTTGCTTAACGCCCTTCTCTGAGACGTACGAGCTCAGAGGTTGTATATCGATGGACATCAGTCGCATGGAGTGAATTGCCTGTGTGGCACGCGTAAGTGGCAAATGATCAAGGCTTCTGTTGAAAAGCAAAGTCTTATGGTTGATGATCAAAGCACGGCCTGTGTGGCATAGCTTTGTGTATAACGTGAATTCGCGAGCCTCACACCTCGGTATGAGTCAAAAACGGGATACGGACCCAAGGAGTGCACGACTTTCTTTCTAGCTAGGGTGGTATCAGTGACCTACCAGCCCTGACATTTATATACTTTTCACCTGTGTGGTTGTTGGAATGCGAGGCGCCTCGGATATAGGTCTGTAAGGATCGGGAAACGTGTGTTGAGGAATAACTAATCCTCAAAAGTAAGAGAGGACCGGCCTTGGAGGTTCCAAAGGATCAGAGTGGGGTCCTAAGGCATTGCTAGAGTGTCTCGAACGCGGAGAGGAGCTTGCCCCTTGCCTCGACTCATGACGGAAATCCAATTTCCAATACGTGATATTGCGGTTTTAATTGTAGATATGGCGACATGATAGATGGTACCCATGCCGCCTATGATTGATATTAATGATTTGAATTGTTTTGACACTATACACTTATTATAGTATCAAATGATTTGTTTTAAACGTACCAAGCATGTTTGGCTATTATAAGGGAAAACCCTATCCTCCGGCTTGCGTTGCATTGTGTGATGGGACCTAGGTCTTATAATAGCTTCATTTTTCCAAAAAGCATTGCGCTGTTTTGTTATATGCACTAGTATTCTTGGGAGGAAACCCGTTCCGTGTTATACGGCGTGGTCCCTTGAATTACTATCTTTTAAAGCAAAGTTTTAAATAACTATTTTAGTTCTCACACCAGTCCCATGACTGACCTGGAATTTATTGTTTTAACCTAAACTCCGGGTGCCCTTATTTTCGACACGGGCAGCTAGTAGTTTTGGCTTTGCATATTTATATTCACAGGATCCTGATTTACAATTGGAACGATGCTCGGAAAGCTCTGTATCTGTGCATTACTTCTAGTTGTGTTTTTGTATTATTTTCCGCTGCGATGTATTTAAATGTAATTTAAATCTCTGATATTTGTTGAATGTAATTTATTCATTTATACTCTGTATATTCTTGTATCTGATGGAATTGTTGTAATAACATTGAAATGTTCTTCCGTCTGCGTTCTTTTGTGTGTTGTTCTCAAAGTATCCGCTCTTTCCTTCACGGGGAAGTTACGGGTCCTTACATAGCATCTGGCGAAAATGCACAAAGGATTATACCCAATATTGAAGGATTGGAAGGGTTTAGTGGAAAAGTTCTGCATTCTTCGGAATTTAGATCTGGAAAGGATTTTGTTGGTAAAAGGGTTTTGGTAGTTGGATGTGGAAGTTCTGGTATGGAGATTGCATATGATCTTTGTAATCATGGCGCTTTGACTTCTTTTGCCATCCGTAGCCCAGTAAGCCATGTTTATATTAATCATTTTTATGTACTTCTTCCTAATTTTTATTAGTTTGTATTAATACAATGTATTTTCGTGAATGCAGTTTCATGTCAACACCAAAGAGCTCATTCACTTGGCCATGTTCTTACTATAGTACCTACCTATGAGCTTAGTAGACAAACTTATGGCCATACTGAGTTACATCTGCTATGGAGATCTTTCAAAGTATGGCATTATCACGCCTCGTAAGGGTCCATTTTCTCTCATATTTGGTGGTGGACGTTCTCCTGTTATTGACGTAGGCACCATACAGAAGATCAAAAGTGGTGAAATTCAGGTAATTTAAACAAGTAATTAAAATGATTTGGCAATAATAAAAATATGCACATATTATTGTTAAGAGTACAAGAATTAATGCAGGTTGTCAAGGAGCCCGTTAAGATTAACGGTGATGAAGTTTTATTTAGCGATGGAACAAGCCATTTTTTGATGTTATTGTATTTGCAACTGGTTATTCAAGCTCAGTTATGAATTGGTTGAAGGTATATCAATATCTTTAATCCTTTATATATTTATGTTGCATATGGCTACGGGATTTATCTCATGTAGTATTATCAAATGTAGGATGAAGAAGGGAAGTGGCTTAACAAAGATGGATACCCAAAGAATGAATTTCCAAACCAATGGAAAGGGAAGAATGGTTTGTACTTTGTAGGATTTGCAAAGAGACGACTAGTTGCCATTGCAAGTGATTCAGAGAACGTTGCTAATGACATTGCCAAGGCTCAAGGTCAAGCTTGATTATATTCTTAACATGTGTTATGAGTAATACTGATATTGTCTGAGGCATTTGTATGCAATAATACAAATGTAATCCTTTTTTTGGTATTTTACCCTTTTGAATGTTTTTGTTCTTCTTTTAATAAATTTATATTTTTGCATAATTTTTTTGACTGTGCTTGCATTAGGGTGCAACAAACAAGTTAATAAAATTCAATAATCATAGGCTGCTCCTTCTTGTAAAATATTGCATTCCTTCTTCGCCTCATAATCCATGATTTCTGGATCCTAAAACTTAAACAAATCATAATCCATTACTTAACACTACAATCTCTTAGCGACATAATATGATTACTAAGCCTTAGTTGCGTTGATACCAACCCAATTACATATTCACTTTGAATGACAACAAGTGTTATCAATAATCAATAGAATACAAGTGATTTGTCAATGAGTTTGTGGATCTCACATCCTTTTATAATTTAGTCATGATTTCGACATCTGTAACCACCGAAACTGAGAGTAGCGGAGGGCGCCTAATTCTTCTATTTCTTTCCTAGCAACACCCCTATAGAAATGTAAATAAATATTTCCTACATTCTGACTAATTTTAAGTTAATTTGTATGGATCCTAAGAGAAAATAGATGTGCCCCCCCCCTAAATTCCACCTATTATATTTAAGAAGCCATCTCTACAAATTTCATTACATATCTTTTTCTCAATGTATATGTAAAGCGCCTACCATAAAAGCTCTACTTAAGGTAAATATTTGAACCTCTGAAAGTTAAAAAATGACAAGATCCTGTCATATTGTTGAAGATCAAAAGTTGACAGAATCATGCTTGTGCATGGTAAAATGTTATAATTTGTTTGGACAAGTCAAACCTTCGATTGATCGTTATCTTGGATTTTTTTTTCAATTTGATCTTTTCTTTTTTGAATATACTAGCATTACTATACTACGGTGAGAAAAACTGATCGTTAAGTTGTATAGTACCAAAGAAAAAGGTCTTTGTTAAAATTTTCTTTTAATTTTAAATTTGATGAAAAATTAACAGTATTGTTTGAAAAAAATGAGAATATTTAGAAAGTGTAAATCAAATTAAACTAAGGTTTAAACATGTGTAACGACCTGCCTTTTTGACCGCTTCAAGTCGGTAATTAAACCAATTCAAACTGTTCAAAATGATAGATTGTTATTTCACTTACGGGTTTAAACAAAATCAAACACATAGATCACAGAACAAATAAACTACAATATCTCACAATGGAAGCATTTTACACAAAATATCAGAGTTGTACAATAAATTTTACACAGCGGAATCACAAAGATTTTGGTTAAATAAAACTTCACAGAATTTTCGTTTTTGAGCGTATGCATCTTCACATGTCTCTAACTTCGATAGCTTAAATCTTTAAATCTGTAACACTTGGGTCTGACCCGAGCATTTCATGCAAAACACAAAATACTCGAGCTAGGATTAACTTTATTCAAGTAAGTCAATTCCAAATAAACACAAGAATTTAATAGTTAATCAACATGAATGCTAAATTCTAAACATATGTGTTTAAATTTTCCAATAACCACTGTCTGCATAAAATAGAAAGCAACAAGCAAACATTGCGGTCATGCGTGCAAGGTTCAAATTTTAAAAATATGTACTTAAATTCCTAATTTCAGGTTCACTTAGCATATACATATATATATATATATATATGTATATGTATATGTATGTATGTATGTATGGATGTATGTATGTATATGTATATTCTATATGAATGGTTAACATCATAAAAGTATATATACAAGATAGAGAGAATTGTAATATTAGGGGTGTAAATCGGTCGGACCGGACCGGACGGAGGTGTGTTCAGTTTCTGTCCTAAAAAAAATCGGACCGAACACGGACCGGACCAAAAAATTTCTCGGACAAATTTCGTTGTCCTAATTCGTGTCCTAAATAAAATTGGTCGAACACGGACATGTTCGGACCGATCGGACTCGGTCGGACATGGCTATTTATATCACATTTTGTACATTTTACTAAATTTTCTCTCAACTATATGTCGAATTACAAGTAATTCGGACGAATTCGGACAAGCTCAGACCGGACATGATTTTTTTCTTGTACAAATTTTGTTGTCCTAACTCGTGTCCTAAATGAAAATCGGACGGACTCGGACGGACGTATTTCGGTCACGGACACGAACGGACGTCGGACATTCGAACAAAATTTACAGCCCTATGTAATATATCTTGTATATATACTTTTGTGATGTTAACTGTCCAAACAAAGTAAGGGTATGCGACATCCTTGCATGCTAATAAAAAGGCAAGCAAAACAATTGATGCAAAAGTAACAGACACGATCTAATTATCACAAGAACAGTTTCAACAAAAGCATACAGCTAAGATAACACAGTTATGAACAAAACTGCAAAACACAGAGGTATGTAGAACAAAGACAACCAACAATAACCCAAGCTAGCTATTATATTTTAGTTTCTATCGACATCAAAGTGCTTGAAACAAGAAAATTGTGAGGTATACTCACCTTGCATGGATACGATGAAGACAAGAAACAAACACAGATAGCGACCAATTCTAATTAGCGAATTAGAAATTGAAAATCCTTTTTTTAAGAGGAATTTGGACAAAAATTTATGAAGAAGAGGATACCGCATTTTTTATGAAAGATGAATTTGATGAAGGTAGAAAAGAATTTAGGTTTAGTATTTTTCATGTAGAGAGGAAGAAGAAGATATAAAATTTGTAGAAGACAATTGTAGAGAAGAAAAAAAGAATGAGGAAGAAAACTGAGAAAGATACACGATTTATTTCTCACCGGGGTCTCTTCACATACGATAGGTTACTAAGGAAATAAATTAGCTGACTACGCATGAGGTGTTAATCTAATCAACATTTATTTATTATTCAAAATTCAAACGAAAATTACATAAGAAAAGAGAAAAGTGGAAAGTAATTAATGCATGATTTATGGTTTAAAGCTAATTGTAAGAAAGTTTGTCACTTTTTAAATATCAAAACACATAACATTAAATTTTCATGTGTTAAAAGATTTACATAAATAATGTTAAAAGTTGTACGATTTTTTTTTTGCTTCTGAAAAAAACAACATAATATAAAAGATAAGGAAAATACAAAATAAGATACATGAAAATAGAATGTATGGAAAGAAATTAATAAAGTGGAGGAAAGAAATGAATACATTATTAATAAAGAAATAAAATGGAGAAACAAGGCAGTCAATTTGAGGAAAGTAGAAAAAGAAGGGGAAATAAGATAAACATGCATGAAATTTGAATGAGCAGAGAAATTATGTGTATGATTTATTTGATTATTAATGTCAACATTAATTTTTGTTAACTATGCTAGTTAAAACGTGTTAGAAAATGAATGAAATGATTTTAAAAGGAAATTAAATATATTTTTCGCAAAATCTGAGGAACAAAAGGAAACGAATGAAATGAGATAATTGGTTTAAATTTTGAAAATAACGGATGTGTAAGGAAAGGAATAATATTAAGAAATGAACATTGAATTTGAAAAGGTAAAAAATGTTTACAAATAAACGGAAATAATATAAATTTTAAATTCAAAGGAACGAACGATTTTGGCAATATATATTTAACAAACGGTTCTACAAATCAAATAAAAGAAGAGCGAATGTTTTAGAGAATGAAATAAATAAAATTAGAATAAAACCAGAAATAAAAGCAAACGAACAATTTTTGGGAATATATATTAACGAACAATAAATCAAATAACAGATGATATCAAATGAGATTTGACTTTGATATGGGAACGATGAATGGATAAATTTATAATATTTTTTTCTATTATTAAATTCTACTCATATCAAGATCAAATTCATTTGTTTTATAAAATCCAAAATAAATTTAGTTTTAAATCAAAAATAAATATTATTTCAATAAAATCCAAACAAATAAATAAATAAAACCAAAAATTAAATTAAATCATTAAATAAAATACTCTTAAAATTGAGGTTGTTACAATCTCACGCACTCAAACTTTTCATCCTCGAAAAGGAATGTGGTTGGGAAATAGTAATTAAATATTTAATATATTTAAACCAACGCACTACTAGAAAACATTCTAATTTCCTACGCAAAATTTCCTACGCCTTTCCTACACCGTAAGGCGGGGCGTAGGAAAGGCGTCAAACATCTCTTACGTCTTATCTACGCCTATAAAATGCATAGAAATCTTCGAATTTCGTACGTGAAATTTCCTATGTCTTTCCAACGCCATAAGGCGGGGCATAGGAATGGCGTAGGAAATTAAGAGGAAATTTCCTATGTCTTTCCTACGCCATAAGGCGCGGGATAGGAGCAATGTTCACGACGCAGAATTTCCTATGTCTTTCCTACGCCACAAGGCCTAGCGTCGGTATGACGTAGGAATCACCTTCCTACGCCATAAGGCGGGGGGTAGGAATGAGGTAGGAAACTAATAGGCAGAGTTCATAGCGTAGAAAAGGCGTCAACCATCTCTTATGTCTTATCTAGGTCTATAGAAGGAATAGAAATATTCTACGTCACTTCCACGCCATTGTAGAAAACGTTTTAACTTTATACGCGAAATTTCCTATGTTTCCGACGTCATAAGGTAGAGCATAGAAATGGCGTAGAAAATTGATAGGCAGAGTTTACGGTATAGGAAAGACGTCAACCATCTCTTATGTATTACCCAGGCCTGTAGAAGGCGTAGAAATCGCTTATGTCATTTTCATGCCATTGTAGAAAACATTCTAATTTCATTCGTGAAATTTCCTACACATTTCCTTCGCCATAAGGCGTGACGTAGGAATGGCATAGGAAATTAATAGGCAGAATTCGCGGCTTGGAAAATACATCAACCATCTCTTATGTCTTAACTACGCCTGTAGAAGGTGTAGAAATCTTTTGCGCCAATGTAGAAACACTCTAATTTCATATGCGAAATTTTCTATGCCTTTCCTACGCCATAAGGCTTGGCGTAGGAATTTGATAGGCAGAGTCGGAATTTCCTACACCATAAGGCACGGTGTAACAACCCGGAAATGCGAGCCAGTTTGAAATTTTTATTTTGGCAATTTTAATGAATTTTGAATATTTAAAATAGATTATTTTAAATAACAGTGACGAAAAAATTATTTTGAAAAGAATTAGAATGTATATATTTATACGCGTCGTCGTTAGAATATAAATTTTATTTATAAATATAAAAGGAATTGAAAATGGCGCGGTAGTTCGATAATTTGATTTCAAATTTCAATTGAACATACCGGGTGCAGAATAAATCAGATTTTAGTGAAACCAAAATTAATAGAATCTAATTGAGAATATCTTTCCAACGAATCCGAAAAATTGAAATTTCATAGCGGGAATCAAAAGATATGTCCAGTTGGAAATTCAGAATAGTCGCTGTGGAATTTCGGCCCATAAAAATGGAAATTTTGCAAACAACCTCGGATTTCAATGAAACCACTTTTGTTTGATCCGGAAGTCAAGTTATTGCTAGATTCCAATTTTCGTAATTTTTCGAATCAGTATGTGAGCATGGCAAAGGAAAACGCGTTTGACCAGTTTCAGTTGATTTTAATCGACTGGAAAATGGCCATTTTTCAAACGGTCTCGGAATTTGACGAAACTAGTTTTGTTAGGACCGTATCGTCAATACGAAGTTAGAAAATATTTTTCTGGAATTTTTCGAGTTCGTATGTGGCCCCGGTAAATTGAAATGTGCGTTCAAATTGAATATATACTGATTTATATTTTAAATTTAACAAAAACCTATCAAAACAGCCGCATTGGCCTACGATACATATCCCATTGTGTTCAGAATGGGGGTAATTAGTTAGGGACGACAGTCGGTGGGTTTGATTTCGAGTTCAAAATAGAAAGGTACTTTTTGAAATTAAATAATAATAAAATATATAAAATTATATATATTCCTCCTTTCCCTCCTCCTTCCCCTTCCAGTCAACGATAGAAATCAAATAAAAAAATAAAAAAAAGAGAAATTCGTGCCCTAGCTTTAGCGCCTCCATTCGCTGGCTCTCCGACCGCCGCTCGCCGTCGAACTCGCCCCACCCCTGCTCCTCCACCTCTCCACGCCTCCCTCCCCTTCACCTCCGGCCATTCCCTTCTCCGTTCTCCCTCTCTACCCTATCTCAGACGTAGCCGCCACCCATAGCCGCCACTGTTCAGCGCTGCTTCGACCGATAGGAAGCCGCCGCCGGTCCCTGTGACACCTCCGCCCCTCCGGTGGCCACCGGCGCATCTTACCCGACCACGTGAGTTCTGTTTCACGATTTTATTCATTTTATCTAGTCTAGTTAGTTTTAAAATAGTTTTAAATCAATTTCTATATAGAAAGAGTTTGGTTTTAAATTTAAATATCATGGTTTAGAAAACTGAAATTTTATATAAATAAATTGGATTTAAAGAAGTAAATTTTTGAAAGAAATAACATCGTTTTGAAAAGGGATTTTTATGTACCTTAGCATTATATAGGAAAGATGTAAATTTTTTTAATATGAAGAACAAGTGTAAAAATATAATCTTTAGTGTTAGAAATATAGAATTTTGACGATGATAAAAATACGATTTTTAGGTCATAAATATTAGATTTTTGAATATCTAAAGATGTGATTTTTATCATCATAAAGATGAGATTTTTATGAAACTAAAAACATGATTCTCATCCATACAAAGATTTGATTTTTTACATTAAAAAGGTTCGATTTTTATAGTTGAAAAAAAATATGATTTTTTATAGAGTAGGTATAATAAAGATATGATTTTTATATAGTGGCGATAATAAAAATATAATTTTTATAATATAGAAAGGTTAAAAATATGTTTTCTATACTAGTGGCATATCAAAAATATGATTTTTATTTAGATAGAGTTATAAAAATATAATCTTTATTAGAAGAAGAGCGATATAGAAATATAATTTTTATAACGAAGTGAAGATAAAAATTCGATTTTTATATATGTAGCGAAATAAAAATCTGATTTTTATTATATATATATGTTGTGATAAAGATGTGATTTTTATAAGTGATAAAATAAAAATTAAATCTTTATATTTGAAAGGGCGAAATCTTTATATTTGAAAAGCCGAAATCTTTATATAGAGGATAGCGTGATAAAAATATAATCTTTATTATATGAACATCGATGTAAAAATAGAATTTTTATCTATATAGTAGTGATGTAAAAATAGAATTTTTATCTATATAGTAGTGATGTAAAAATAGAATTTTTATCCATATGGAGTGATTATAAAAATATGATTTTTATATACATAGCAACAATATAAAAATGTGATTTTATGTAGTGGCTATGGACAACGAAAGTGACAAAAGGCGAGAACGACGAAGATTTCTACATATGAAGAGTCGAGGCGTTTGGATTAGCTAGTCTGTGAGAACTTCCCACTTTAAATCTTCTTTTTCTAGTTATAATATATATACTACGATGCAGACGGTGCTTAGCAGCACCCGACACCCGTCATCCACCGACCATGGATGGCTTGTATGTTTGATTGTTTGTTGTGATGAAAATTGATTGTGTGATGTGGAATAAAATAAAATATTTATATAGTTAAAAATATCTTATCGTTAAAAATATAATTTTTAACGTGAATATGAATCAATAAATATTTATAAACAAATCGGCCGATTTGTTTATATACACTGATTTGACTGATATTGATTGGGACGATAAATTTTACACATCGCCCAACTGCACAAATAAAATCTATGTTTGATTGTTTGAAACCCCACACGGGTATTGGGATGATATTTGGCATACACTAATCCCAATTATTTAGTTGTATGTCGATCGATTGGTCGACAGACTGTGCGAGCGTCAATTATTTATATTTGATGCTTATGCGGTTGTGTGGTGCACTTTGGATGATGGTTGGTTATTTATCGTTGCTATTATGTACATGTGTTGTATGGAATCCAAATAATTAACATTATATGGTAATTGATTGAGCCTCATTCCAATTGGGAAAATGAAGAATATTAGAAAATAAAAGTTCATGTGTTGACAATACTCATTCGTTGAGAATAGTCATGTGTTGAACGAAATATTTTAACAATAAAATTTACATCTTTATCTTATATAAAATTAGAAACTAACTGGAAAATAGATAAGATGAGTGGTCTCCTGGGTATTGGTCTGATGTTGGTTTCGGCCTTCGGGATTAATACTTAGGGGATCGTTCTCTTACTAATTTACGGTTGGAGTCTGATTTGAAATCAAAATTTTATAAAATATGTTAATTAACAAAAATAGTCGCATGTTGACCGTACTCATTTGTTGAGATTAGTCATGTATTGAAAGAAATATATATTCATTTGTTGAATAGAATAACGAAGTTATTGAAAAATATAAAGCCGTGTTGATTAGAGATGCGCTATTTTGACGCGAACGATAATTATATCGATTATATTCGTTTTTAAAATGAATATTGAAAAGAAAATAAAATTAAATTCAAATTTAATAGAAAACGAATTCGATTTGAATTAAATAGAAAACGAATTCGAATTGAATTGAATAGAAAACGAATTCGAATCGAATTGAATAGAAAACGAATTCGAATCGAATTGAATAGAAAACGAATTCGAATCGAATTGAATAGAAAACGAATTCGAATCGAATTGAATAGAAAACGAATTCGAATCGAATTGAATAGAAAACGAATTCGATTTGAATTAAATAGAAAACAAATTCGAATCGAATTGAATAGAAAACGAATTCGAATCGAATTGAATAAAAAACGAATTCGATTTGAATTGAATAGAAAACGAATTCGAATCGAATTGAATAGAAAACGAATTCGAATTGAATTGAATAGAAAACGAATTCGAATTGAATTGAATTGAAAACGAATTCGAATTGAATTGAATAGAAAACGAATTCGATTTGAATTGAATAGAAAACGAATTCGAATTGAATTGAATACAAAACGAATTTGAATTGAATTGAATATAAAATGAATTCGAATTGAATTGAATAAATTAGAAATTCGAATTGAACTGAAATTGAATTAAAAATCAATTTGAATTAAAAATCAATTTGAAATGAATTTAAAACAAATTCATAAGGAAATTTTGATTTGAAATTGAAATGAAGGTTGAAATTGTTTTTGAAACGAATTTAAAACGATTTATAAAATTTATTTTAAAAAGGTAATCAACGAAATATATATTATATATAATATAATATAATGGCCTGAATAGAACGCGCCGCGCCGCGGCAGTTCGTGAATTTCGACCATTAATTTCAAACGGACATTACGGGAGATCCGACCGTCGGATTCTCCTAAAACCAGAACCATTGAGATCGAATCGAAAAGAGCTTTCCAAGAGTATGAGAAATTTGAAATCTAATGGTTGGATTTGGAGATATGTCCAAATCAATTTCAGAAAAGGTCGCTGAAAGTGCAGTTCGATGGCCGTTGTTGGAAATCGACTGTACGGGCCTTGGTAAAATTATCAAAAATATCAATAATTTGTGTAAAATTATAAGAAATGATTTGTGAAGAACAGGGGTGAAAAATCCCACATTTGTAAAGATAAAAATAGATTTTTATCGAAATGAACTAGTTTTGAACTAGAATTAAATTCAATTCATTTTTGAAATAAATAAATTGAATTTGAATTGGTTTTTGGGTTTATCGTGAGCGGTGTTTTGAATAACACTTGTTCTTTAACCCGATAATTAATGCAATGTGATTTTGGGTTGTCGTGAACGGTATATTCAATAATACTGTTCTTAGACCCAACTGAGTTAAGAAAATCAGAAACTAACCGGAGATTAGTTAAGTTGAATGGTTTCTTGGGTATTGATCTGATGTTGGTTTCGGCCTTCGAAGTTAATATTTAGGGAATTGCTCACTTGCTATTTTACAGTTAAGGGTTGATAGAATGGAATGTGACTTTGGGTTTATCGTGAACCGTGTTTTAAATGACACTGATTCTTTAACCCAATTAAAGATTAAAACTAAGTGAAGTTTTAATGAATCTTTAATTAGATTGAAATGATCGAGAACGGAGTATCACCAGTTTTGCTCCAAAGCGATAGTTAAATCTTTAAATAGATTTGAACGTGAAATGGTAATTAATTTTACCGATAACACCGTGGTGTTAGATTTGGAGTATTACCAGTTTTGCTTCATGGGATAAATAGGTTGGGATTGGGAAATAAAATAAATAATTACTTCGGTGTGGTTCGCTAATCCCGACTAGTTTGGAAAACCATAATTTGGTTTGAAACGATATCCAAAGGTAGATTAAAGAATAAGTTGAAAAGAATTTATCTTTGATAAAATTAATGGGAACCTTTCCCTATGAATGTGAAATTTAGAAACTAACTGTAGGTTAGCCAAGAAGGATGGTTTCCTGGGTATTAATCTGATGTTGGTTTCGGCCTTCGGGGTTAATATTTGGGAAATTGTTCTCTTGCTAATTTACGATTAGTGACTGCTGAATTGGAATGAGGCGTATGTTTTGTTTGTGTAACATTTATTTATTATATACGCGGGTTATTCGGAAAGGCCGGGTTTATACCCATTCTGAATAACCGATTCGACGATAAGTCGAAGAAGAAGACGGTGGTTGAAGACCGGAAGTCTTCACATCGTTTGGGTGATTACTGATGATCTTGATTGGGCTGTACACCCAAGATGAGGGAATCAGTTGGTGATCGTCCAGACGTACTTGGAGATCAATGGATATGCGAGGAAAGTGCCTCCGGTTTCGTTCAGACCCAGAACGAACTAAATGGACTGTGTGTCTGACATTGGATTTTATTCTGTGTTGATTGATCTCTATTAAATATACATCTGTTTGGCGGCGGAGAATTTATTCTCTTGCTTAACGCCTTTCTCTGAGACGTACGAGCTCAGAGGCTGTATATCGATGGACATCAGTCGCATGGCATGAATTGCCTGTGTGGCACGCCTAAGTGGCAAATGATCAAGGCTTCTGTTGAAAAGCAAAGTCTTGTGGTTGATGATCAAAGCACGGCCTACGTGGCATAGCTTTGTGTATAGCGTGGATTCGCAAGCCTCACACCTCGGTATGAGTCAAAAACGGGATAAGGACCGCAGGGAGAGCACGACGTTTCTTTCTAGCTAGAGGTAGTGTCAGTGCTTAAACAGGCTGACATTTATATTATTTTTACCTATGTGGTTGTTGGGATGAGGCGTCTCGATTTTAGGTCTGTTAGGACCGGGAAACGTGTGTTCAGGAATACTAATCCACTAACGTAAGTGTGGACCGGCCCTGAAGCATCCAAGGGTTACCCAGAGTGTGTAGTCCTGAGGCATTTGCTAGAGTGTCTCGAAGCGGAGAGGAGCTTGCCCCTTGCCTCGACTCATGATGGAGATCCAATTTCCAATACGAGATATTTCGGTTTTATTTGTAGAGCCTAGTATGGCGACATGATAGATGGTACCCATGCCGCCTAGGATTGATATTTATGATTGAAATTGTTTTGACACTATACACTTAAAATAGTATCAAATGATTTGTTTTAAACGTACCAAGCATGTTTGGCTATTATAAGGGAAAACCCTATCCTCCGGCTTGCGTTGCATTGTGTGATGGGACCTGGGTCTTATAATAGCTTCATTTTTTGAAAAAGCATTGCGTTGTTTATTCTATGCACTGGTATTCTTGGGAGAAAGCCCGTTCCGTGACATACGGCGTGGTCCCTTGAATTACTCTCTTTAAAAGTTAAAATAGTAACCGTTTTAGTTCTCACACCAGTCACATGACTGACCTGGAGTTTATTGTTTTAACCTAAACTCTGGGTGCCCTTATTTTCGACACGGGCAGCTAGTAGTTTTAGTTTTGCAGATTTATATTCACAGGATCCTGATTTACAACTGGAATGATGCTCGGAAAGCTCTGTATCCGTGTATTACTTTCAGTTGTGTTTTGTATTGTTTTTCCGCTGCTATGTAATTTATTGTAATCTCTGATATTTATCGAATGTATTTTATTCATTTATACTCTATATATTCTTGTATCTGATGGAATTGTTGTAATAAACAATGAAATGTTCTTATGTTTACGTTCTATTTTGTCGTGTTCTCAAGGTAAGCCGGGCTTTCCTCACCGGGGAAGTTACGGGCTATCACACATGGCGTAGGAAATTGATAGGTAGAATTCGCGGCGTAGAAAAGACGTCAACCATCCTTATGTCTTAACTACACCGGTTGAAGGCATATAAATCTTTTTCCGTATTTCCACGCCATTGTAAAAAACATTCTAATTTCATGTGCAAAATTTTCTACGTCTTTCCTACATCATAAGGCAGGATGTAGGAAATTGATAGACAGAGTATACGATGTAGGAAGGACATCAACCATCTCTTATGTATTATCTACGCTTGTAAAAGGCGTAGAAATCTCTTAGGCCATTTCCATGTCATTGTAGAAAACATTCTAATTTCATTTGCAAAATTTCATATGCCTTTCCTACACCATAAAGAGCGGCGTAGGAATGACGTAGAAAATTGATTGGCAGAATTCGCGGCGTAGAAAAGTTGTCAACCATCTCTTATGTCTTAACTACACCGGTCGAAGGCATAGAAATCTTCTGCGCTATTTCCACGTCATTGTAGAAAACAATCTAATTTCATATGCAAAATTTTCTACGTCTTTCCTACGCCATAAGGCAGGGCATTGGATTGGCGTAGGAAATTGATAGGCAGAGTTTACGATGTAGGAAAAACATCAACCATCTCTTATGTCTTGCCTACTCCTGTATAGGATGTAGAAATCTCTTATGCCATTTCCATGTCATTGTAGAAAACCTTCTAATTTCATTCGCGAAATTTCCTGCGCCTTTCCTACGCCATAAGGCATGGCGTAGGAAATTGATAGGCAGAATTTGTGGCATAGAAAAGACATCAATCATCTCTTATATCTTAAGTACACCGGTCGAAGGTGTAGAAATCTTCTGCGCTATTGTAGAAAACAATCTAATTTCATATGCAGAATTTTCTATGTCTTTCCTACGCCATATAGCAGGGGGTAGGATTGGCGTAGGAAATTGATAGGCAGAGTTTACGATGTAGGAAAGACATCAATCATCTCTTATGTCTTGCATACGACTGTATAAGGCATAGAAATCGCTTACTCTATTTCCGTGTCATTATAGAAAACATTCTAATTTCATTCGCGAAATTTCCTACGCCATAAGGCATGGCGTAGGAAATTGATAGGCAGAATTCGTGACGTAGAAAAGACGTCAACCATCTCTTATGTCTTAAGTACACCTATCGAAGGCGTAGAAATCTTCTGCGCTATTTCGACGCTATTGTAGAAAACGTTCTAATTTCATATGCGAAATTTTCTACGTCTTTCCTATGCCATAAGGCAGGGCGTAGGATTGGCGTAGGAAATTGATGAAATTTCCTACGTCTTTCCTACGCCATAAGGCATGGCGTAGGGTAGGAGTAGGAAATTGATAGGCAGAGTTCACGGCGTAGGAATAATATAGGAAATTGATAGACAGAGTTCACGGCATAGGAAATTGATTACAGTTATTTTTCCTTTTTGAGTTATGACCGAAATTTATTATTATTTTTTCACTTTTTTCAACGTGAAGGGCATTTTCGTAATTTTGACATATTTAGCTTTAAAAATCATAATTTTCAAATAATTCTTTTTTTACTTTTCATTTCGTAATTTTTTTTGATTTTTAAGATTTTTATTTTTTTCACTTTTTTAAACATGAAGGGCATTTTTGTAATTTTGGCCTTTTTAACTTTAAAACTTATTATTTTTGAATAATTATTTTATCACTTTTAATTTCATAATTTTCTAATTTTTTTTATTTTTTTCCACTTTTTCCAATTTGAAGGGTATTTTCGTAATCTTTATACTTTTAGCTTTAGAAATCGTAATTTTCGAATAATTCTTTTTTTACTTTTCATATCGTAATTTTATGGATTTTTTGAAATTTATTTGTTTTTTTCACTTTTTTTAAAATGAAGGGTATTTTCATAATTTTAGCCTTTTTAACTTTAAAAATTTAGCATTTGTTTTTATTAGCTAAATCAAATTTAGATACCTAAGTGGATTAAATGGGTAACCCACCTATTAGAGGGTTGGATTATAAAGAGGAGGGCTAATAAATGGGTCAAAGAGAATGGGTCATAAATGGGTTGGGTCAAAACTCGACCCTACACATTTAGACTCACCCAACCCAACCCATTTGACACCCCTATGTGTAACAACCCGGATTTTTGATCGATTTATTTTTAATATTTAATATGGTTTTAAATATTGAGTTGATAGTATAAATCAATTTTTATATTGAGTAATCGATTTAATAATCGATATATAGTTCTATTTCGGTTTTACTGAATATTTAAAATGAAATATAATTGGATCAAAATTAAAACTGAACCAAAATATTTTAGATAGTCAATATATTTTTTATTTGAAAATAAATTGTAATAAGTATAATTTATTATCGAGGAGTTGACTATCTTAAATTTAAATTATATTATCGATTTATTATGGTACTCAAGAATAATTAATTTTCCAACGACCTTTGTTTTCGACAAAACAAATTTTATTGGGTTCGGAACATCAAACCACAGCAGTATCAAGTTTCATTGAAATCGAAGATTATCTACGGCAGTTTTAGTGTGTTACTTCATACTTAAGTTACGTAAATTAATAAAATAATAAATCGTTAGCTCGATTTCTACGGCAGTTTTAGTGTGTTACTTCATACTTAAGTTACGTAAATTAATAAAATAATAGATCGTTAGCTTCTTGGATACAGGGGATGTCGCGACTTAGAAAAAGGGGGAAATGAGGATTAGCACAGGGTGGAATGGATAGGAAAGATGGTGCATTGTGCATAAATAATAGCAAAAAGTGAAGCATTGTGCATAAATTTATCTTTTTCCTTTGTAGTATGAAGAATAAAATAATATGTATTATCTTGTCTCCTGCCAAGTACCCAAGTAAATCAAATCTTAACTAGCGTAACAACAAATATATGTGCTAAAGTAAGTAGAATATCTTAAAATTTGGTAATTGTTGTAGTTTATTCTTATAACCAAAGAAGTTGACTTTGTTTATTTTTGAAGCCCTTGGATTCCAAATACTCATATTCAAACTTTGAATTCCACTGAAAATCCTAACTCAAATGCTTTTTGTCTTATGATCAAAAATGACCATTCATATCATGCTCTTTCATTGATTAAGAATTAATATTGATATTTCTCTTGTATTTATTTATAAGGTTTGAAGCGTACTGGCAAGATTAGTAGATTTGGTGGAACAATTATCAACGACCGGATATGCACAGAGGAAATATCACACCAGAGAAGTAGCTTCTTATTATGAACTTGCATTTATAAACAAGGTGAGGTATCTTGCATTTTGGTTTGGTTATTTGGACGATCTCACGTAGTCTAATTATTTTTTAAATTTATTTCTGAGGTGGTCAAAAATTATACGGTAGCTACCAAGGAGAACTGAAAATGAGT
The DNA here is from genome assembly GCA_030737875.1 of Allium sativum. NCBI lineage: Eukaryota > Viridiplantae > Streptophyta > Magnoliopsida > Asparagales > Amaryllidaceae > Allium > Allium sativum. The sequence continues at coordinate 9,143,384 of JASFAX010000027.1, read as the reverse complement.
GATTCATCATGTGCTGGATTCTTTGCATTCAATCTTAGAGTTCTGGATACTTTGGAAAATCGGCATGGTCTAACATAAATATATTGATACTTCAAGTTAGTTATTAATGTAGTTTATTCATTGTTTTTTTATTTCACATGGAACAACTAATGCTTTTAGAGTGATTGAAATTTTTGAAATGGTCGTATTTTCTTTGGAGCGTTGTGTTCACTACAATATTATTCAACGTAAATCAAGTTATTATCCAAAGGGTATCCATAGAAAGATGGTCGTTTATTCAAGTTAGGCCTTGACACCCTATTTTAGAGAAATCTATTTTCCAGAGTAATTAATAAGTTTATCATAAGTAATTAATTTGTTTGTTGTGCACAAATTGATAATTTGGTTAAGGGAGCGCCAGGACAAGCCCTTCAAAACCTAGATCTAATGCTTGGATACAAGGAGAATTTGTGCTTTGGTTTTAGCACTTTCAGTTTTTCAAATGATAATTGTATATTTTTAAGTGATTTATTTAAATTGATTACTTCAATAATTTGTGATTGATTTATTACATCTAATCTTGCATTTTTTATTTTAGTTAAATAATCACTAATATAATAATATATTTGTAATCTTTAACTCCATTTGGTGTGAATCGAATATTTTAATAGTGCTTTTGATTCTAAAATTTGTAATGTTTGAGTCCATTAAGTACAGTTTACATATCAACAGTTTTTGGTTACTCTATTTTACCTTGTAAGTTTTAGAATTAAAAGTTTCAAAACAACACTACTAAGAGGAGCTTTAAGTCGCTCAGGCTGAGCCATGGACCATGGAATCATAGAGGCGCGATCGATGTGCAGTTGCAGATTTGGGTAAAGGCAAGTGAGCACTGGAGTAAATTAACTCCGAAATTTGTTTTCTTTCTATTTTGAATTTTCATGTTTGTTTTGGACTTTACTCTCCGCTATTACTTTTCTATAATATGTATTAGGAAGTTTTTGTTTAATTACATTTATATTATATTACTTTTGATTTTATTACTATGATTGTTGTGTTCGAATGTGAAAGAGGATTTGAATTGATTTCTCATCTTACTATAAATTTATTACAAAAATAAAAGCTACTTTTTTCAAATAAGCATCAGAAGCCCTATTTTCCGTTGTAGTTTAACTTCTCTGTCCTTGATAATTACGTTTGATTACTTCAAATATTACTGTACCTTGGGTTCTATATTTTGTTGCTCATGTAATCATCTAATGCTTGATGAAACAATTAAACTTTTTGAAATACAATGGAGGTTTTTCTACAGATATGAACATGGCAGTCTCAACATTCATTTGCGTTATAGAAATATGTCAAGGGTGTATGAACTTGGAACTTATTCTTGTGTAGGTATTGCCAAGTTATATAGTTTTAGAATTCGGTTTTTTAAATATATATGATCCATGGTCTTAAACTCAATGAATTATTTTAGTATTTACCGTACATTCTGAAACTTGGGAAATACTGATTTAAAAATATAGTTTAATACATAGATGGGAATTTTTATAGTTTAAGTATTTACCGTACATCCATGGTCCCAAGTTTCAGAATGATGCCAAGTTATATAGTTTTAGTATTTACCAAATTGTTTTAATAGGATTTTATGCTAACTTATTTACAGCTACTTCAACTCCATGGTTTTAAACTCAATGTTATGGTTATGGCTATGGCTTTGATTGTAGCTTTGACTGAATACGCAGTGTATGGAATTGGAATTAGATTAGCAGAGGCTGGATAAGCAATGTATGGATGCACAGTGTATGGAATTAGATTAGCAGAGACTGTAGCTTCAGAATACATCTTCATAGCCAATTAGCATTAGAGGGATTGTTCATTGACCAATAGCATATTTTTTGATTAAATTCCCTTCTAACCTAGAGGGCCCAAAGATTAGAGTTTGGTGATAAGATGAGATTGGAAGCATATTAAATTGATATGGTTTTTTTTGTTCATGTACAATTATGATTTTCAATCAGTCAGTTATACATATAATTGTCCAATTCATGTTATTTTGATGTTGAATTGTTCTTTTCATATACATATAATTGTCCAACGGGTTCATATGCGTGTGTGGACCCGGGCTGGTAGGGAAGACGTTGTTGCATCGTGTAGGTATAAGCCATGCATTATTGGTGGTATCGGGTTGCCACTTTGGGGAGTGATACACCCCACTATGGGGCCAGCACGGGTATCTACGAGTTAGGGAGCCAATTGCATGGGGTAGGACTTAGGGTACACTTAGTTCTGTTTGTTTCTGTTGGTCCTGTCTGTTTCTGTTGGGTGGTAACACCTGTCTGTTTCTGCGTGGTACCGTCTGTTCGGGTGGTAAAGGCCCATTACTAGTGTACACCTAATTCTACATTCTGTTTCCGTAGGGATTATTCTGTTTCCGTCTCTGATTCCGTTTCAGATTCTGTTTATGTACCTTCTGTCTGTTGGGGTGGTAAAGGCCCATTTGTAGTATTCTACTTTTGTACCTTCTGTATGTTGGGGTGGTAAAGGCCCATTACTAGCATTCTGTTTCTGTATAGATTATTCTGTTTCGATTCTATTTCAGTTTAAACATTAGGGTAACACCTAATCCTGTTATACTAGTGGTGGTGCAGTATAGTAATTATCTTGTAGTGGTTTAGGTGTGGCTTTAACGTTATCTTTGTTCATCTTATTTCCTTGTTTACTCTGCCATACTCAATGATTCATGGTCATTTCCTTATTTTCCAACTTATGCCTTAGCCTAGTTACTTCGTTAATTATATTGTTAAAGTTATCACACTCGCTAGACTTTATGTCTGACCCCCCCCCCCCTTTTCCATCTCTTTCCTTTTTTTTCCCCAGGTTCTCAGGGAGGGAACACCCAGGTTTAGTCAGGATTTGGATATCATCTTCTAGGAGCTACTTCTGAAGTATGGCTCGAATCTCTGTCTCTTATGTGGCTTGCTCTTTAAATTGGGGAATGATGTTTTTCTTTTAAAATACCTATGTACTCTGATAATGTAAGACAGAAGTGTTTTGTTGTAAGGGTTTTATGACTCATGGTACTATGTAACAAAGTATTTTGGTGATTTAAATAAAGTCATTTATTTCCGCTGCAAAAAATTTAATATCTGTCTTGTGATATTCTGTGTCTCTTTACCTAAAACGCTCCACTAAAGTTCAGGCATTCCCTTTGTGAGTGACCTTAATGGAGGTGGGGTGTTACATTTTATGTGCTTGCATGTTTTTAGTTGCTCAGTTCACGTTTTATTAATGGTTGTTTTTTGTACAAATTAATTTATATAGCTCTATGTATTGAATTCTTATAGCAGATGTGTCTACTCACGGTCGTCGTAGGAGTCATAATGTGTGTGTCGATCCTCATTTTGATGATCAATCACCATCATCAGATCAGAGATCACACTCACTAGATCAGGGGGATTCTCGGGGGGGTTCACGATCGGAGGACCATAGTGGATCTCCACCTTTAGACCAGAGAGTATTATCTCTCATTGATGATCATGCTATTCCTCCATAGACCGGTGGTGCTCCAGGAACATGGACACATGCGTCTTGGACAAACTATAGCAGCTTTATTTCATTGATCGGTATTTTCAAGATAGGGAATGGGTAAGTAAGATTAGTACAATATTATGTGCACAAACATGTAAATTTTGCAAGTGATATTACTACTTATATTATATATGCAACACTTTGAACTGAAAGCAAATTGAGTACAAATAATTCGGTTCTAATTTAAATAATGTGAAGCTTAGAGTCTGTATGTTAGGTGGGAGGTCCAAACAAGTATAAAATCAGTGTTCAGGAAAAATTATAGCATGTAACAACCAGGAAAATCTGAACCAGTTTAAAAATTTTAATTTGGCTATTTTAATGGATTTTAAATATTTAAAATAAATTATTTTAAATAATAACGACGAAAATTTTATTTGAATCGATGTTTGAAAATAAATATATTTATTTTAATTATAAACAAGGCCTGAAATGGCGCGGCAGTTTGAAAATTTGAATTCAAACTTTGACTGACTGTACCGGGAGCAAAATAAAATGGATTTTAATGAAACCAAAAGTATTTAAATCTGTTTATGATTATCTTTCTAACGAATCTGAAAAATCGAAGTCTCATAGCGGGAATCAAAAGTTATGGCCAAATGAATTTTCAGAAAGGTCGCTATAGAGTATATATAGCCCTTGAAAATAGACATTTTGCAAGCGACCTCTGTTTTCGACGAAACCACTTTTGTTGGATCCGGGATGTCAAACTCTTGCTAGGTTTCAAATTCCATAATGTTTGAAGTTAATATGTGAGCGTGGCAAAGGAAAATGTGTTTGGTTGATTTTAGTTAAATTGGATCGACCAGAAAATGGCCATTTTTCAAATGGCCTCAGAATTCGATGAAACTAGTTTTGTTGGGACCGTATTGTCAAAACATAGCTAGATTTATTTTTTTGGAATTTTTGGGATCAGTTTGTGGCCCCGGCAAATTAAAATGTACGTTCAAATCAAAATTTGAATGTTTTATATTTTAATTTGAAGAAAAACTGACTGGAACAGTCGAATGGGCTTACGAAATATATTCCATTGTGTCCGGGATGGGGGTAATTAGCTAGGGACGACAGTCGTTGGGGTTGAATTGGAGTTTGTTGGGAAAAACACTATTTTTCGAATTAATACATATACGGGCTAATCAGAAAATTCCTTCATAAATAAAAAAATAAAAAGAAAACCGCGTTTCTCTCTCCCCGACTGCAACTAACGGCGGAAACCACCTCCTCCATTTCCGATCATTTTTCGACCAAACCACGCACCATTAGACCCTGCCCCTTTGGAACTTTTTTAAGCTCTCCCTTCGATCTTCTAATCCGTATAAGCCACTCCCTCCCTCGTCGACCCGAACTTTTTTAAGCTCTCCCTTCGATCTTCTAATCCGTATAAGCCACTCCCTCCCTCGTCGACCCTGCTTCGTGAATCGCGCCCCCAAAGATCCCGACTTCCTTTCGCCGCCGAGCCTACCTTGTGCCACCGAAGTGGACCCCACCCCCACGCGCCTGAGCGCCGTTCCACCCTCCTCTATGTGATACAACCCGATCTCGACATCGTGTAACGGTTTGGAAGAATTTGGCGACCCTAGTTTTGAACCCGGCGCTGAAAGGTATCGACTGTTAATTATTTAACTGATTTCAACATATAAAAGCGTTGCAAACTTGGTTAATCAAATAAAAAAAGTATCTTTTTGCTATGTTGTCGATATCCAGTGAAACAAGAGACAGTGGACTCGTGGGGACGTCTTCTACATTCTAGAAGAGACCGTATATTTTTTTGAGCCTTCTACAATTTTTGGAGGAGTGGAACCCAATGTGAGATTTCTGATTTATAAACGATATGGAATGACAATGTATAAATTATGCGATCGATGTATGAGTTATATAAGCGTTGTATACCTCATGTATAAGCGTTGTATAAGTTGTATGTTCGATGTATAAGTTATATACGCGTTGTAGAAATCATATATGCGTTGAATGAAATTGAAATCATATTGAAATGAAATCGAAATATATTTATATATGAATATATATATATATACACTCCCCTCGTCCACAGACCATGGACAATATATATTGGCTGTGATATTGTTTGGATTTGGTTGATGTGAAATTTGGTTGAATATCACGAATGGTTGACTTGAAATGATTGATTGTGGTTGAAATCCCAAAAGGATTAGTATATGGGAAAAATTTGTATGCGTACGAACTAGATATTGAAATCCCCATTGTCAAAAGCTGCGAGGTTTTAAGGTAGAGCGAGGAGCCGTACTAGGGACGGTGTCGGTTTTAACAACCCTACCGTTATGCTGCTGAAATTTCCTGAAATATTTTTGTGTTTGATTTATCTTCATGTATTGAAATATATTAATGTGATAAATGAAATGGTTTGAACGATAAAAATAACATTTTTATCGAATGAATGAAATGAAATGGTTTGAACAATAAAAATAACATTTTTATTGTATGTACGAAGTATAGAAAAATATTCATTTTTGAAATAAATTGTTTTACAAATAAAAATCACATTTTTATAATATATATATGAGCTGCTAAAAATCTTCATTTTTGAAATAAATTGCTTTAACAATAAAAATTACATTTTATCATCTATATGAAGTATATAAAATAATCGTGCTTGAAATAAATTGTTTTAACAATAAAAATCACATTTTTATTTTACATATATGAATTGTTAAAATTAGTGATGTGTTGAAATAAATATTTATTGGATAAAAATATCATTTTTATCACATATATGAAATGAATATGGTTTTGAAATCGACGAATGAATTATATTTATATATATAAATATAATTAAAATAAATCGAATAACGCAGCTGCAGTTCGTATTTTGAAACCGTGATTTCAAACGATTATTGCGGGAGATCCGACCATCGGATTTTCCCGAAACCATTGGGTTCGCTTTGGAAGTATCTTTCCAACGACACCAACTTCGTAAAGATCCAACAGTTGGATTGTCTGGAATGTTTAATTCAAATCTGAATGAAAACAGCGCCAGAATCGATTATATATATATAATTAAAATAAATCGAATAACGACGCTGCAGTTCGTATTTTGAAATCGTAACTTCAAACGATTGTACCGGGAGATCCGACCGTCGGATTTTCCCAAAATTGGAACCGTTGGGTTCGTTTTGAAAAGGTCTTTCTAATGATATAAAATTTGTAAAGATCCAACGGTTAGATTTTCAGATATGGGTAAAACAAATCTGAAGAAAAACAGCGCCATGGCCGCGTTATGGCCTGAAGCATCGTTTATATAAATTGGCTATTTTTAAATGAATAAAAATAGCGATAAATCGTGATAAAATATTATAAACGATATGGAATGGTAATAAACCAAATTTACCCGGTTTATTGGATATTTGATGGTTGAATGTGTTTGACGCGAAAATTACATTAAAGAACAGAATTATTGATGTCGAATAATTTAACCATTGAAATGAATTGATTTGAAATTCTAAATATACGTGAATTATTTGAAAAGGCCGGGTTAATTCTCATTTCAAATAATTGATCGACGGTTAGAAGTCAAAGATATGAAGACGGTGCAAGTCCGACGATCTTCACATCGAATGGATGGGTGCTACTGATGCTCACGATGGGAGTAGCTACCTTGAAGGGGCTAAAGTGGTAGCCGACCGGACGTACTTGTTGATTCTACGGATGTGCGAGGTATAAGGTGCCTCCGGTTTCGTTCAGACCCAGAACGGACTTGTAAATGGATATGTGTCTGACTTTGTATATTGACAACGTGGCATGCAGAGATGCTGTGATCAGAGCTTTGTGGTTGATGATCAAAGCACTGTTTTGAATAGCTAGCTTTGCGTTTAGCGTTGTTTCGCGAGCCTCACACCCCGGTATGAGACAGAAACGGGAGAGGACCTTAGGGAGGATCTGCGTTTCTTTCTAGTTAGGAGTAGTGCTTTGGGTTTTACACGCCTGGGCATTTTACTTATGTGGATGATGGATAGCGAGGCGCCTCGGTTAGTTCGGTCTCTTCGGAGCTGATGGCCTGGTCGGGATATGACCAGTTTACACCCCATAGGGTGGGGAAACGCAGTGTTCAGGCATTTTAATCCACTCTGTGAGGACCGGCCCTGACGATCCAAGGGCCCACCTGTGTCTAGGTCCTTAGACTCAGGCTAGAGAGTCTCAAAGCGGTAAGGACGATCCCTTGCCTTGGTTCATGATGGAAATCCAATTTCCAAATACGACATCATGCGGTTTTGATTGTATACCTATATATGGCGACATAGTGGTATGGGGCATTAATGCCGTCTATGATTGATATTTATGATTGAAATTCTTTTTGAAACATATAAACACTAGCAATAATATCAAATGATTTGCTTTGCTCGTATCAAGCATATTTTGGCCATTATAAGGTAAAACTCTATCCTCCAGTTTGTGTTGCATTATGTGATGGGAACTGAGTCTTATAATGGCTTCATTTTTATAAAAAGCATTGCGATGTTTAAATGATTTACTTGTTTTAAAGCACTGGCAATCCAATGGAGTAAACCCGTTCCGCGTTAGCGGCGTGGTCCTGTGATTGGCCATATTATAAAATATGTTAAGTAGATTTCTCATACCAGTCCCATGACTGACTCGTAGTTTGTTTCGCTTGCAAACTCGAGTGCCCCTATTTCTACACAGGTAGCCTTGTATTCAGGTTTTAGCAGGCTCTTTCTGGATAGCTATGGAGCTGAAGATGGATTCTATCATTTATCTCTTTTTATGTTGTTCAGCTCCTGTTATACATATTATGTTTTTGATTCCGCTGTAGACATTTATGTAAAGCTGAACTGTATTTTGTACTAAGTATGATCCTGTATACTGTGTAACTCTGATGATTATGTTTATCCAGTGTATTCTATTGTACATTATCTGGTGTATTTATTTATTTTTGTTCTGCTATTATCTGTTTATGTGTTATATTCCAAAGATTACCCTTGCCACCATGGAACGGGGGTTTGGGGTCGTCACAACGTGGTATCAGAGCTCTAGTTAAGCTTAGTTCTGGAATATAACATATTAACGAACTCGTCAGAAATAGAACCAGTAGTGTTCTAAGACGGATCACTCATTTCAGATAGGATCAGTAATATCCTAGAATGAGTGTAGCAGAAGTAAATACACCCCAGTAGACACATTTACGTTCAAGTATATGTCTCTATGCTTAAAAATATCTTTTTTGTTGACCTGACACTTTGTCTGCTATTTGCAGACATAGAAAAATGAGTGGCAGAAGCAGAAAAAATAATCCTATGGTTCAACGAACTAATGAGCCAGTTGTGCTTCCTCAGCCAGGATCGGATATAGAAGCTCTATTAAAAAGATATCGAAATTTGGGTGGAGTAACGTCCTTGGGCTATGAATCTATTATTCAAACTCAAGTCTGGTTGCGCTCTACTGAAAGAATATTCAAAGGTTTCAAGTTGAGAGATGATCAGAAAAGATTACTGGCATCTTGGGCACTCAAATACGAAGCTCTAATCTGGTGGGATACCGTTATTAAAGATAATCCAGAAGGTGATATCACCTAGGATAGATTTAAAGAGATTTTCAATGAAAGATTTATTCCTCCAAAAGCAACTGAGAGGTTAAGTGATGAATTCTATTATCTAATTCAAGGGGATATAACTATTCCAGAATATCATAAGAAATTCAATGAACTTTCTCGTTTTGTCCCGCATCTTATTCAAAATCCAAAGATGAAAAATCTGAGGTTTATTAATGGGCTTCAACGAAAGTATCAAAGTAAGGTAATGGCACATGTGCAACAACCTTTTTCTGAGATGATATACATGGCTTATCAGTATGAAGATCTAGATAAGCGAGGTCCTTTGGGCGATGAAGAGGAAGTCAGTTCGAGCAACAAAAGGAAATTCCAAACTGATAGCCCAGAGACAAGTACACAACCTGAGGCAAGTACGACGTCTGGGGCTAGAAAGAAGCCTAGAGTCAAGAGGAAAAAGGTTAAATCGGAAAAAGGATCAGTAACAACTGCCATATGCTCTAACTGCAATAAGCAAGGACATCTGTCGATAAGTTGCAAATCTCTAAAGAAGCATATAAAGGGTAAATTTAAATCCAAGAAGAAGTCTCAAGAGAATAGAGGATGTCGTAAGTGCCACCAGGCTGGACATATTACGAAGAATTGTTAGTTATCAAAGAAATCTGAAATGGTACAAGTAAATGAAGTGGTTGAAACTTCAGGACCCTCGGATAGTCAGGGATGGCCAGATGTTTTAGAAGGCACGCTTACTGTCAAAGATATTCCAGTTAAAGTACTATTTGATACAGGCACGTCGCGAAGCTTCATTGCAAAGAATGCGGTTAAGAAACTGGATTTGAACTTGAGAAAGCTCAAAGCACCCATGACTGTCCATAATCCGGTTGGGGGTTCCCTCGATCTTAGTTGGGTTTGTGGGGTGCCTGTCTCTTTTTCCCGTTATCGGTTCCCTACCATCGCGATCGCTATGAATTTTACCGAATTTGATCTTATTCTGAGATTGGATTGGTTAACCAAATATAAAGCTGAGGTTAAATGCACCGACAGAGTCGTTAAGGCGAAGATTAAATCAGGAGACTATATAACCATTCCATATGAAGGGTCGAATTCTGATAGAAAAGACTTTTGGTCAGCTTTGGATGTTTCTTCTGCTCAAATAGAACTGGTTCCTGTCGTTCCGGAGAATATTCCGATCGATATTGAAAATATTCCAGTTGTCAAGAATTATGCGGATGTGTTCGAAGAAGTTGTTAGCTTACCTCCGCGTAGAGAAATTGATTTCAAAATCTCTTTAGTTCCGAATGCAAGGCCAGTAGTTCACGCTATTCGAAGAATGACCTTGAAGGAGAAAGAAGAGTTAGATAGTCAAACTCGACAGCTTGTATGGAAAGGTCTGATCAGGCCTAGTTTCTCTGATTGGGGAGCAGCAGTGATATTTGTCTCGAAATCAGACGGTACTCTCAGACTATGCGTAGATTATCGTGACTTGAATAAGTTGACATTGAAAAATAAATATCCATTGTCGCGGATTGATGATTTGTTGGATCGATTGAATGGTGCACAAGTATTTTCAGGAATGGACCTAGCTATAGGTTTTCATCAGCTTCATATTGCCGAAGATTGTGTTCCTTTGACAGCATTCAGAGTTCCAGATTTATTCTACGAGTGGTTAGTAATGTCGTTCGGCTTATGTAATGCTCCAGCATATTTTTTCGATCTAATGAACCGGGTATTCAGAGAAGTATTGAATAAATTTGTTTTGGTTTTCATTGATGATATTCTATTCTTCTCTAAGTCAGAAAGCGAGCATGAAAACATTTGGAACAAGTGTTAGAGATTCTGAGAAAGAATGTTTTAAAAGTAAAAAATTTCAAATGTATATTCTGGCAAAAAGAAGTCAAATTCCTTGGACACGTCGTGTCAAAGGAAGGAATTTCAGTTGATCCCAGTAAAATCACTGCTATTCAGAATTGGAAACAGCCTCGTACACCCATAGAAGTCCGAAGTTTTCTTGGATTGGCCAGTTATTATCGAAAGTTCGTTAAGAATTTTTCGAAGATATCCAGTCCCTTAACAAAGCTCACTAAGAAACATTCGAGATTCAACTGGACTCCCGAATGTGAGGCAGCTTTCCAAGAGTTGAAGTTAAAATTGACGACTGCTCCAGTGCTCACAATTATTGATGGCAATCAAGACTTGAAAGTCTGGACTGATGCTTCTAAAGAAGGTCTTGGTGCAGTATTAATGCAAAGAGGCCAAGTAGTCACTTATGCTAGTCGTCAACTGAAACCACATGAAAAGAATTATGCAACTCACGATCTTGAATTGTTAGCCATCGTGTTTGCTATGAAAATTTGGAGACATTATCTGTTGGATAAGAAATTTGAATTATATATTGATCATCAATCATTGAAATATTTATTCACCCAGAAGGATCTGAATATGAGGCAACGGTGTTGGTTAGAATTGCTCGCGGCATATGATCTTGATATTTTATATACTCCGGGGAAAGCCAAAGTTGTGGCTGATGCGCTCAGCAGGAAGAATGTGTTCATCGCAAGTATTATCATTACACCATCGTTGATTGATAAAATATCTATTCTTCAGAAAGACGATAGTTTTGTTAAAGAGATGATCAAAAGAATTCAAAGGGGCGAAGTCTCCAGTTTCCAAGTGGATAGCGCAGGAGTTCTGAGATTGAAAGGAAGGATTTATGTTCCCGACAACCTTGAGCTAAAAAGAGAAGTATTGGACGAGTGTCACAAGTCCAAGCTGTGTATCCACCCAGGGGTTAGTAAAATGTATAATGACCTCAAGCGAACTTTCTGGTGGAAGGCGATGAAAAGAGATATCTCTATATATGTTAGTCGGTGTTCCACCTATCAACAAGTCAAAAGCGATCAAAAGAAACTGGCTGGACTGTTACAACCGTTGGAAATTCCCGGGGGGAAGTGGGAACAGATTTCTATGGATTTCATAGATGGTTTGTCCAGAACCAGAAAAGGGAATGACAGTATTTGGGTGATTGTAGATCGTCTCATGAAGACCGCCCATTTCATACCTGTCAGATCGAATAGAACTGCTCAGAGTCTGGCGCAGATCTATTTCAGAGAAATTGTTAAACTTCATGGAGTCCCCATGAGTATCGTTAGCGATCATGACCCGATTTTTGCTAGTAAATCCTGGGAAGCATTCCAAGAAGAATTGGGAACAAAACTGAACTTGAGCATTGCTTATCATCCTCAAACAGATGGTCAAACTGAGAGAGTGAATCGTATTTTAGAAGATTTATTGCGGGCTTGTGTTATTGATTTTGGCGGATCATGGGAAGACCATTTGCATTTGGCTGAGTTCTCATACAACAACAGCTACCAAGCGAGCCTGGAAATGTCACCATTCGAAGCATTGTATGGTAGACCATGCAGATCCCCTGCTTGTTGGGTAGAACCTGGTAACAGACCCGTATTGGGACCCGATATGATTCGCGAAGCTGTGGACAAAGTCGATTTCGTTAAGAAATGATTACTAGCCACTCAAAGCCGACAGATTAGCTATGTAGATAAGAGAAGAAGAGATTTATCATTCGTTGTTGGCGACCACATGTATTTGAAGGTATCTCCGATGAGAGGGGTAATCCGGTTCGGTAAAACAGGGAAATTGGCACCCAAATTTATTGGTCTGTTTTCTATTCTAGAACGGATTGGAACTCTCGCTTATAGGGTTCAATTGCCTGATTGGTTGCCTGGAGCACATGATGTGTTTCACATATCTCAACTTCGAAAGCATGTGCATGATCCATACTTGATCGTGGAAGAAGCCGCGCGATGGGATTTGGAAATTACTCCTGAATTGGCTGTGAGAAGAGAGCCACTAAAAATTATTGGCAAAGAAACCAAGGAGCTGAGGAACAAGAAGGTTCACTTAGTCAAAGTGCAATGGAGTGGAAATCCGCGAGATTATACTTGGGAAACCGAGGAAAGCATTAAGAAAGCCTATCCCAAGTGCAGGGTGGATATCTCTGATTGAATCTGGTGCAAGGTACATTTACCATATTTTGCATTTCCGTGTTATTCGCTACTTTGTTGTTGTTTTCTTTTCATGGATGTATAATTTTTAATTATATAGTCTAAAGATTTTAAAAAGAGTATATGAATTAATTAGTATATTTTTGAAAAGTTAATCAACAAATTGATTGTTGTTTGTGTGGTGTGGTTGAGAATTTGATTAATCAAATTATTGGAAGGATAGTTAATTTAATCAATAAGATAATGAAGTTAAATTTATGCAATTAAATCAAGTATTGAACTGATTTAAAAATAGATGGAAATATATACATGTACAATATATACGTTTGAACAGGTAAATGGATTTGCCGTTGAGTAAAGAATTTATTTGTGTGCCCGACAAATAGGTAAACCTTAATGAGTTGGATGCGCAATTTTATTTATTATATCAACTCCTGTGAATGCCACTGGATGCGGAGTGCTGGTTGTTCTGTGTGTAATAATAAACGTCGCCATAGGATAGTAACAATTAATTTTGAACTACGCTACATGGCATTATTCTTGAAGATAGGCATACTTCATCATATACCACATAAGCATTTGGAGCTCGTGTGACGAGGCTGAAGATTTACCATACGAGCGAGAGGCTTGTATGGCGATGACTATATATTACAGGTTGAACTGATGACTGATATGGACTATATAAAATTTAACGGTAAATTGCAAGATTAATAAAAACCCCACATGGGTCTGGAGATGACAATAAACACGTCTCTCTGGTCATTAAGGCACAAAAACCATTCATAGGGTGACGAGAATTTATTCTCTGGAGTTATGATCTATACACACTCCCCTGTGGACACCGGAATATATCACTATAAATATATGCATGCTTATTAGGATTTATTGGGTACCTAATACGGCCCAATAAATTTCCAAACCCCTCCCCGTACAAAGGAGGTTATGGAGAAATTTTTCGAAAATTTAGGGTGTTAGCCAAATTTTTGAGGAATTAGAAAATTCTAAGAAACCGAAAAGTTGAAGAATGAAAGCCAGAAAGAAAGTTGAGTTGGTTAATTAAATAACTTTCGACTTCGTTCCTTTTCGGGGACGAAAAGATTTTAAGTGTGGGAGATTATAACAACCCGGAAAATCTGAACCAGTTTAAAATTTTTAATTTGGCTATTTTAGTGGATTTTAAATATTTAAAATAAATTATTTTAAATAATAAAGACGAAAAGTCTATTTGAATCGATGTTTGAAAATAAATATATTTATTTTAATTATAAACAAGGCCTGAAATGGCGCGGTAGTTTGAAAATTTGAATTCAAACTTTGACTGACTGTATCGGGTGCAAAATAAAACGAATTTTAGTGAAACCAAAAATATTTAAATCTGTTTATGATTATCTTTCTAACGAATCTAAAAAATCGAAGTCCCATAGCGGGAATCAAAAGTTATGGCCAAATGAATTTTCAGAAAGGTTGTTATAGAGTATATATAGCCCTTCAAAATATACATTTTGCAAGCGACCTCTGTTTTCGATAAAACCACTTTTGTTGGATCCAGGATGTCAAATTATTGCAAGGTTTAAAATTCAATAATTTTTGAAGTTAATATGTGAGCGTGGCAAAGGAAAATGTGTTTGGTTGATTTTAGTTAAATTGGATCGACCAGAAAATGGCCATTTTTCAAATGGTATCAGAATTCGACGAAACTAGTTTTGTTGGGACCGTATCGTCAAAACATAGCTAGATTTATTTTTCTGGAATTTTTGGGATCAGTTTGTGGCCCCAACAAATTAAAATGTACGTTCAAATCAAAATTTGAATGTTTTATATTTTAATTTGAAGAAAAACTGATTGAAATAGTCGAATGGGCTTACGAAATATATTCCATTATGTCCGGGATGGGGGTAATTAGCTAGGGACGACAGTCGTTGGGCTTGAATTGGAGTTCGTTGGGAAAAACACTATTTTTCGAATCAATATATATACGGGCCAATCAGAAAATTCCTTCATAAAAAAAACGCGTTTCTCTCTCCCCGACTGCGACTAACGGCGGAAACCACCTCCTCCGTTCCCGATCATTTTCCGACCAAACCACGCACCATTAGTCCCTGCCCTTTTGGAACTTTTTGAAGCTCACCCTTCGAACTTCAAATCCGTATAAGCCACTCCCTCCCTCATCGACCCTGCTTCGTGAATCGCGCCCCCAAAGATCCCGACTTCTTTTCGCCGTCGAGCCTGCCTGGAGCCACCGAAGCGGACCCCACCCCCACGCGCCTGAGCGTCGTTCCATCCTCCTCTATGTGATACAACCCGATCTCAACATCGTGTAACAGTTTAGAAGAATTTGGCGACCCTAATTTTGAACCTGGCGCTGAAAGGTATCGGCTGGTAATTATTTAACTGATTTCAACATATAAAAGCGTTGCAAACTTGGTTAATCGAATAAAAAACGTATCTTTTTGCTATGTTGTTGAAATCCAGTGAAACAAGAGACAATGGACTTGTGGGGACGTCTTCTACATTCTAGAAGAGACCGTATATTTTTCTAAACCTTCTACAATTTTTGGAGGAGTGGAACCCAAAGTGAGATTTCTTATTTATAAATGATATGGAATGACGATGTATAAATTATACGATCGATGTACGAGTTATATAAGCGTTGTACACCTCATGTATAAGCATTGTATAAGTTGTATGTTCGATGTATAAGTTATATATGCGTTGTAGAAATCATATATGCGTTGAATGAAATTGAAATCATATTGAAATGAAATCGAAATATATTTATATAAGCATATATATATACTCCCCTCGTCCACAGACCATGGACGATATATATTGGTTGTGATATTGTTTGGAATTGGTTGATGTAAAATTTGGTTGAATATCACGAATGGTTGATTTGAAATGATTGATTGTGGTTGAAATCCCAATAGGATTAATATATGGGAAAAACTCGTCTGCGTACGAACTAGATATTGAAATCCCCATTGTCAAAAGCTGCGAGGCTTTAAGGTAGAGCGAGGAGTCGTACTAGGGACGGTGTCGGTTTTAACTACCCTACCGTTATGCTGCCGAAATTTTCTGAAATATTTCTGTGTTTGATTTATCTTCATGTATTGAAATATATTCATGTGATGAATGAAATGAAATGGTTTGAACGATAAAAATAACATTTTTATCGAATGAATGAAATGAAATGGTTTGAACGATAAAAATAACATTTTTATTGTATGTACGAAGTATAGAAAAATATTCATTTTTGAAATAAATTGTTTTACAAATAAAAATCACATTTTTATAATATACATGAACTGCTAAAAATCTTCATTTTTGAAATAAATTGCTTTAACAATAAAAATTACATTTTATCATCTATATGAATTATATAAAATAATCGTGTTTGAAATAAATTGTTTTAACAATAAAAATCACATATTTATTATATATATGAATTGTTAAAAATAGTGATGTGTTGAAATAAATATCTGTTGGATAAAAATATCATTTTTATCACATATATGAAATGAATATGGTTTTGAAATCGAAGAATGAATTATATTTATATATATAAATATAATTAAAATAAATCGAATAACGAAGCTGGAGTTCGTATTTTGAAACCGTGATTTCAAACGATTATTGCGGGAGATCCGACCATTGGATTTTCCCGAAACCAAAACCGTTAGGTTCGTTTTGGAAATATCTTTCCAACGACACCAACTTTGTAAAGATCCAACGGTTGGATTGTCTGGAATGTTTAATTCAAATCTGAATGAAATCAGCGCCAGAATCGATTATATATATACATAATTAAAAAAATCGAATAACGACACGCAGTTCGTATTTTGAAATCGTAACTTCAAACGATTGTACCTGGAGATCCGACCGTCGGATTTTCCCAAAACTGGAACCGTTGGGTTCGTTTTGAAAAGATCTTTCTAATGATATAAAATTTGTAAAGATCCAACGGTTAGATTTTCAGATATGGGTAAAACAAATTTGAAGAAATACAGTGCCATGGCCCGTTATGGCCTGAAGCGTCATTTATATAAATTGGCTATTTTTAAATGAATAAAAATAGCAATAAATCGTGATAAAATATTATAAACGATATGGAATGGAAATAAATCGAATTTACCTGGTTTATTGGATATTTGATGGTTGGATGTGTTTGACGCGAAAATTACATTAAAGAACAGAATTATTGATGTCGAATAATTTAACCATTGAAATGAATTGATTTGAAATTCTAAATATACGTGAATTATTTGAAAAGGCCGAGTTAATTCTCATTTCAAATAATTGATCGACGGTTAGAAGTCGAAGATATGAAGACGTTGCAAGTCCGACAATCTTCACATCGAATGGATGGGTGCTACTGATGCTCACGATGGGAGTATCCACCTTGAAGGGGGCTAAAGGGGTAGCCGTCCGGACGTACTTGTTGATTCTACGGATGTGCGAGGTATAAGGTGCCTCCGGTTTCGTTTAGACCCAGAACGGACTTGTAAATAGATGTGTGTCTGACTTTGTATATTGACAACGTGGCATGCAGAGATGCTGTGATCAGAGCTTTGTGGTTGATGATCAAAGCACGGTGTTGAATAGCTAGCTTTGCGTTTAGCGTTGTTTCGCGAGCCTCACACCCCGGTATGAGCCAGAAATGGGAGAGGACCTCAGGAAAGTCCTGCATTTCTTTCTAGTTATGAGTAGTGCTTTAGGTTTTACACGCCCGAGCATTTTACTTATGTGGATGATGGATAGCGAGGCGCCTCGGTTAGTCCGGTCTCTTCGGAGCCGATGGCCTGGCCGGGATATGACCAGTTTACACCCTATAGGGTGGGGAAACGCAGTGTTCAAGCATTTTAATCCACTCTGTGTGGACCGACCCTGACGATCCAAGGGCCTACCTAAGTCTAGGTCCTGAGGCTCGGGCTAGAGAGTCTCGAAGCGGTAAGGACGATCCCTCATGACGGAAATCCAATTTCCAAATACGACATCGTGCGATTTTGATAGTATACCTATATATGGCGACTGTAATGACCCGGATATTTGACGGTGTAATAATTAACATATTTAATTATTTAAATAACGAATATATTATTGAATCGTCGACGTTAGAACGTATAATTATATTATAATTAAAATCGTGCTTGAAATGGCGCGGCAGTTCGCTGTTTGGCGATTCGAACTTCAACTGAATGTACAGGATTCGTTTTAAATCGGATTTCCATGAAACAAGAAATGTGTGGAGCTGGTGGATTATATCTTTCTAGTGGGAGAGAAAAATCAGGATTTCGTCGCATAGATTTTGAGATATGTCCAAATCAAATTTTAAAATAGTCGCTATAGAATCGTTTATCGACCGTAACGGTTTATTCGATATAACTAGAGATCGGGTTTGAATTTAGACAAGGTCCTTTTGGGAAGTAGTGATAAATTAATTTTTAGAATTTTTTGGTAATTTTTAATTAATTAAATAAGAAACTTTTTATTTGGAGTATTTGGCACCCTGTATCGATACTTCGGGGTTTCACAATATGAGTTCATCTACCGGTATTATTACATTTTAGGGACCAGAGCGCATCACTCATTTTAATGGTATTTTTGTTTCTGTCCATAACAGTCCCTACGTGAACAGAATACTTCATAGTAGGGTACGCTATGTTTTTAACTTAAAACAAACTAAACTGAATGGTTAACTGGTCAAACGAACTCGAAATTCAACGAAACAAGTTTCATACGAAACCTTAGGAAGAGGTCTAGTGAAACGTCAAGGCCTCATATTTTTAGGATTTTTCTGTAAATTTTAATGAATTAATGCTCGGTATTTTTCATTGATATTTTCAAAAAGATTTTCACAAACGGTGTCGGAATTCGACGAAACCTGTCTCATTGGATCCGGAATATTTTTCTATGGTAGGAATAGCTTAGTTTGTCAAAAACAGAGATCATATTGATTGGTTTTAAGAGGATACTTCACGTGTAAGGTATTATATAATTAAATAGAAAATGTCTCAAAAGTTTTGTGGTCAATAAGGGAACAGCGCCTCCATTTAAAACGTATGGTAGAAATTGATCCGTATTTTTCTTTATAAATGGAGAATCCTAAACCTAATCTCAGCTCTCTGATTAAAACTTTCCGCCTCCACTATTTCTACTAAAATGAAAACAAATCGAAAGTTTTAAATCATGAAAAAAACAATGTAAATGGGTACGAATCAGTCCAAGCTTCAATTTTGAAGCGCTCAACAGATCTCGAATTGCTAGAAATACTTCTGCGCCTGGTATTTAAGGGGAAGTGGAGAACTGAGTGAACTTGCGTGTGAAATAAAGGAAGGGGTGAGGTGAGCATGGAAGCTACAGAGTGGAGCTGAAATGAGGAGGGGGTCAGACGTGGATTAACAACAGCAAGGAGCGAAGGATATAATTGGAGGGATAAGACAATATGGGTTTTGTTTGAACATTTGGGCTGCATGAGTTTCGATGGGGGTGGGACGTTGTCACGTTGTACTGAAGGAGAGGGATGGAATAGAAAAAAAAACGTGGGTGACTGGCATGCGGAAATACTGGAGATACTTGCAGAAATGTTGAGAGGGAGCTGTGTATGTTAAATGCATGGGATGGTAATTGAGTCATGGGAAGTGTTGATGTCTTTATCTGCATGGCATGAGGAGTGAAAATTGCATTGCGATGGAAGAAGTTTCGAGCGTTGGTGAGTAGCAGGAAATAAGGGAAGTGGCTGATTGTTTTAGTGGGAATGGACGTTGGTCAGTACGGGGTACACGAGTGGGAAGAAGGACTGTTTCTCGTGTTCAAGTGAGGACATGGGGAGGTTGAAATGATCGGTAGCTCAGGGAAAATATGGTGCTGATGGGAAGAAAAAGGGAACGTGAGTCAGTTGTTGGGTGATAAGGGAGGACTGACGGGTTGGAACGCATGGCATTTGGGCCAAAAGAAAGAGGACCCGTTGGGATCATAGGAACCGACAAAGTGAGTAAAGCTCACTAACTCTCCTCAATTTATATTTTAATATAAATTGTACTTTATTTTGTTGACTGTTGTATATTGATTGGTAAACTGGACTGTTAAATAGATTTGATTGAAAACGTAGATATAGCCATATATTATATCGTTAATCAAATACTGATTCTGTCCAGTAGAATATTTCATATTGAAATGAAATTGATGTATATTATACTGTGTAACATCTGTGGATGCAGGGAAACAGATTGGAGGAATCCGACTGGGTTCCTCAACAATTATTTTACTGTTTTCATATATTGTGATATATGTTGTGATTTATAATCTGTTATTGATTATGGATGTTAGAACGATATTGATCATCGTTGTTTGATATTTTGAATATCATAAGAAACCCTGAGTTGTAAAAAGGAATATTTCAATGTATATTGAAATAAAGGAATTTTATAAAATCAACCGATTTTATAAAAGGAAACAATTTGAAAAATAGAGTATTTATAAAATGAATAGAGTTTTATAAAAGGGAAAAATGTTGATAAAATAAATAGAATTGAAAAGGGAAATATTTATTTAGAAAATAAATAGAATAAAGGAATATTTATTTAGAAGATAAATAGAAGTTATAAATAGGAAATATTTGTAACGGTAAATAGAAGTTATAAATAGGAAATATTTGTAACGGTAATTAGAAGTTATAAAAAAGGGGATAGTTGTAACGGAAAATAAACGTTATAAAAAGGAAATTGACGAGATATAAAAGAGATAATCGAATAGAGTTAAATCGAATTTAGTATTCGAAGGAGCTAATCGAATTTAGTTATTTGAAAAGAGTTAATTGAATATTAGTTATTCAATTAGAGATAATCAAATAAAGTTAATCGATTAGAGATAATCAAATAAAAGTTAATCGAATTAGTCGAAGTAAGTTAATCGACTATTAGTTAGTCGAATGTTAGTTAAGAAAATAAGAGTTAATCGACTATTAGTTAGTCGAAGATTAGTTAATCGAATATGGTATTTGATGTTAGTAAATCGAATATGGTATTCGAAGGAGTTAATCGAATATGGTATTCGAAGTTAGTTAATCGAATATGGTATTCGATGTTAGTTAATCGAATATGGTATTCGATGTTAGTTAATCGAATATGGTATTCGAAGTTAGTAAATCGAATATGGTATTTGAAGTTAGTAAATCGAATATGGTATTCGAAGTTAGTTAATCGAATATGTTATTCGAAAGGGGTTAGTCGAGTCGAGTTAGTCAAATAGAGTTAATCGATTTGAGTTAACTAGTTAGAGTAATCAGTTAGAGTTAACCAATTAGAATAAATCAGTTAGAGTTAAACCAATAGAGTTAATCAGTTAGAGTTAATCCAAATAATATGCCATTTAGCACGACTGCTAGCGTAATTCGCAGGGCTGCAGATAGCCTAAGGCGGTCGGATGTTTCCTGAGGGAATCAGGCGTAACCATTGTGATCGCTGCGATCTAGAGTCAAGCGAATGGAGTTAATCGAATATTAGTTATTCGATAGGAGTTAAGATAATCGAGTTTAGATAATCAAGTTAAGTTATCGAGTTGAGTTAATTAAGTTAAGTTAGTCAATATGAGTTAATCCAAAGGAGTTAGTCGAACATTAGTTATTCGAATAGAGTCGAACGGAGTTAAATGGAGTTATCGAATATTAGTTATTCGAATAGAGTTTAACGGAGTTAAATAGAGTTAGTCGAATATAGTTTATTCGAATAGAGTTAAAGGAAAGGAGTTCTCGATTTTAGTTTAATCGAAGGGAGTTATCGATTATAGTTTAATCGGAAGGAGATTATCGAATATAGCATATTCGAAAGAAAGAGACCGAATATAGTTTATTCGAAAAAGAGAGATTTCGAATATAAGTTATTCGAAGAGAGAGATAATCGAATATAGGATATTCGAAGAAGAGCTAATCAAATAGAGATTACTCGAAAGAGAATTATACGTCGAATTCAATTATATCGAATTCGGGAAAGTAATATTTACTTTCCAGTTTTTAAATCAAAAGTATACACTGATAAATTAGGGTTAGGTTTAATTATTCGAATTAAAGAATAAAGGTTATAATTGAAGTTAGATATTGCGGAAGTAGGGATTATAACGTTATCGTTATAATCAATGTTTTCAATAAAGAAGTGGATTCGTAAATTGAATCCGAGAGTTACGTAAAGAAGTTGTTAAAGGTTTAAAAGATAAACTGTTACTATTTCGAAGTTATAACGTTGTTCAGTTAAGGTCTGAGAGGTAATTATACCCCAACTTGATTGACTTCCTTCTTAACTAAGGAATGGTAAGGTTTGATAGTGAATGATGGTTAAGTGAATTCAGTAATGGTTTGAGTTAGCATAGCGATGTTTATTTAAACATCAGTTTAAAAATCCAATGAAGGAACTTTAGAAATGTTATCCAAATAAGAAATCAGAAATGTTTTCTAATATAGGAAACAGGAAATGGAAATGTTTTCCATTGTTAATAAAGTATATTTTCTAAAATTAGAAAATAAGAAATTTAGGATATAGGGAAACAGGAGATAAGTAAATTAATGAACTAAAGAGATAAATGATGATTGGTTGATATAATTTCCATCTGGAAATAATATCGTTGTTTGCACACGAGTTTTTCTTTGATAGTTAAATCACAGACTATCAAATGTTTTGACCATTTTGCGTTGTTAATATGGAGAGACCGGTTGGATTATTATCCAAAGAACCACTCTGTATTGGCATAAGCGTTGCGAATCATATATGCTGAATATATTGAAGACGGAGTAAAGTGCAAGGGCTGTTGTATGAATCTTAGATAAAAATGGACTAAGATGGATGTACTGAATAGTGCCTTCGGTTTCGTTCAGTCCCAGAACGAACGTAAATGGACGAATGTCTGACAAAGTATTTCCAATGATCGAATGGGTTGGTCTGTATAAATATATATGGTTGCAACGGATTTATCCCTTAGCATTACATCCAGGGTATTTGTATAAACCAACTAATGATTAACGGATCTGATAATGTGGCATTCAAAGTGATCGTGTTATAAATGGAAATTAAGCATAGCTTCTAGCCTCATCAACCGGTAAATGACAGAAATCGGGCAGGCAGCATGGCTAAGTCGGTCGCACCGAAGTAGGGTGTATAATCACCTATCTAGAGAATATTCATTTGCTTCTTTAATCTATCAATGTTGTCCCCTATATATATATGGGAAACGGTTGCTGATCCCAACCGTTGGTGATGTACATTCGATACACTCAAGCGAAATGAGTGGTCGGTCATGTGTGGCTGAGTTACAAGATGTTCTTGTTGAACTCTAGTGTATCGTTCCTAGAGTACACTGATCGGAAGGTGGTTCCATACCTTGTCATAGTTGGAAATCCAATCATCCAATACGCACCCGGGGTTTTGATTGTATACTATATATGTAGAACTTGAGATGAAAGCGTTTCTGCTAGATTGATATCTAATTGTATTTAGACATTATTATAATATCAGTGATACTACTTTTCAAAGATGTTGGATTCTCATAAGGGAAAAACCCGTTCCGTTATACAGCGTGGTCTTATGAGATATCGTTTTACTAGTTCAAATAGTTTTAAACTGTTTTACTCATACCAGTCTCATGACTGACCCGGAGTTTACTTTGTTGTTTTCCCTAAACTCTTGGGTGCCTAAATTTGTACGGGCAGTCAAGTAGTCGGGATTTTTCAGATACACTTGGAGAGCTTGGAGCAGGAGGCTTCAGGATTCTAGCTATTATTATTTCCGCTGTTGTTGTAAGTGCTGCACTCTGATAAGTGCTATTGTATATATAACTGTTTGTATTTCAAAAATTATGTTATATTTTATTCGTTCCGCTGTGAGATTCGTGTTTACTCTGATGATGATGTTCTTCTTCTTCTTCTATTCTATTAGTTCTACCTTATCTATTCTCACCCTCTATCTTCTTTCTATTAGTTTCTTGAATTTCAAGTGCAATTTGGGGTTGGACTTGTGTTATTTAGTCAGCTCAAATTGGACCGGATTTTCGGGTCACTACAGCGACATAGTGGTATGGGGCATTAATGCCGTCTATGATTGATATTTATGATTGAAATTGTTTTTGAAACATATAAACACTAGCAATAATATCAAATGATTTGTTTTGCGCGTATCAAGCATATTTTGGCCTTTATAAGGTAAAACTCTATCCTCCGGTTTGCGTTGCATTGTGTGATGGGAACTGAGTCTTATAATGGCTTCATTTTTATAAAAAGCATTGTGATGTTTAAATGATTTACTTGTTTTAAAGCACTGGCAATCCAATGAGTAAACTCGTTCCGCGTTAGCGGCGTGGTCCTGTGATTGGCCATATTATAAAATATGTTAAGTAGATTTCTCATACCAGTCCCATGACTGACTCGTAGTTTGTTTCACTTGCAAACTCGGGTGCCCCTATTTCTACACGGGCAGCCTTGTATTTAGGTTTTAGCATACTCTTTCTGGATAGCTATGGAGCTGAAGATGGATTCTATCATTTATCTCTTTTTATGTTGTTCAACTCCTGTTATACATATTATGTTTTTGATTCCGCTGTAGACATTTATGTAAAGCTGAACTATATTTTGTACTAAGTATGATCCTGTATACTGCGTCTGTGAAGACCCGCAACTTCCCCGTAAAGGAAAGCGCGGATAGTTTGAGAACAAGCCACAACAGAACACATACAGAAGAACATTTCACTGTTATTACAACAATGCATCAGATTACAAGAATATATAGAGTATAAATGAATAAATATTACACAAAAATATCAGAGATTTAGATTACATTTAAATACATCGCAGAGGAAAATAATACAATACACAACTAGAAGAGATATACGGATACAAAGCTTTTCGGATATCATTCCAGCTGAAAACCAGGATCCTGTGAATATAAATCTGCAAAACCAAAACTACTAGCTGCCCATGTGGAAAATAGGGGCACCCAGAGTTTAGGTTAAAACAATAAACTCCAGGTCGGTCATGTGACTGGTGTGAGAACTAAAACAGTTGTAAATCTTTATTTTAAAGTTAGGTAAATCAAGGGACCACGCCGTATAACACGGAACGGGTTTCCTCCCAAGAATACCAGTGCATGAAACAATAGCGCAATGCTAAATAAAGAAAAATGAAGCTATTATAAGACCCAGGTCCCATCACACAATGCAACGCAAGTCGGAGGATAGGGTTTTTACCTTATAATAGCCAAGAATGCTTGATACGTTTAAAACAAATCATTTGATACTATTATAAGTGCATATTGTATAAAATATCTTCAAATCATAAGTATCAATCATAGACGGCATAAGTGCCCCATCCCACTATGTCGCCATACTAGGCTCTACAAATAAAACCGAAATACACGTATTGGAAATTGGATTTCCATCATGGTGGCTCCTGATTCGAAAGATCGATCGCGTAATGCAATTCACCGAGGCTTACGGCCCAACAAGAGAAAACACCGTCTGCACATCCGCACATTTGGGACCAGAGTACCACCGTGGCTTACGTCCCAGCGAGAGAAAACACCGCCTACTCTATATATCCCTGAGCACTAGGCTCTTCTCGGTCGACCGAATCCACGACACCACTAAGGTGCCCATCCACGAAAAAGCATACTGATCAAACCATCAGTTTACCACCATATCGGGGTGTGAGGCTCGCGGATCAACGCTATACACAAAGCCATGCTATATCAGCTGCGCTTTGATCATCAACCACCAAACTTTTCTTTTCAACAAAAGTCTGGATCACTGCATCTCAGCATGCCACACTATCAATCCATATCGTACCACTGATTTCTGCCAATATATAACCTCTGAGCTCATATGTCTCAGAGAAGGGCGTTAAGCAAGAAAATAAATTCTCCGCCGCCAAACAGATATATATTTAGCAGAGATCAACAAATACAATATAAAGGAATACAATGTCAGACACACCATCTATTTACAAGTCCGTTCTGGGTCTGAACGAAACCGGAGGCACGCATATCCATCCATCTCCAAGTACGTCTGGACGACCACCAACTATTTCCATCCTCTTGGGTGTACAGCCCAATCAGGATCGTCAGTAATTATCCGAACGATGTGAAGACTTCCGGTCTTCAACCACCGTCTTCATCTTCGACATATCGTCGAATCGGTTATTCAAAATGGGTATAAACCCGGCCTTTCCGAATAATCCGCGTATATTAAAAACAGTGCTAGAAAACACAATATACGCCTCATTCCAATTCTGAATATTCTGTTATTTAAATATTCACATCTTTTGGGAAAGGTTCCCATTAATTTTATCCAAGATAAATTCTTTAAAATCTATACTTTAATCTTCCTTTGGATGTCGTTTCAAACCAAATTATGGTTTTCCAAACTAGTCGAGATTAGCGAACCACACCGAAGTAATTATTTATTTTATTTCCCAATCCCAACCTATTCATCCCCTGAAGCAAACTGGTAATACTCCATATCTAACACCATGGTGTTATCGGTAAAATTAATTACCATTTCACGTTCAAATCTAATTAAAGATTTAACTATCGCTTTGGAGCAAAACTGGTAATACTCCATTCTCGCTCATTTCTAAATTTGAAAATATAAATTATCAATTCACATTTCCATTTAATTGCAGATTCGTTAAAACTCCTTTTACTGGGTTAAAGAACTAGTGTCATTTAAAACACAGTCCACGGTAAACCCAAATCACATTCTATTTATTGTCGGGTTAAAGAACTAGTGTTATTTAAAACACCGTTCACGATAAACCCACAAATCAATTCTAATTCAATTCAAATCAAATATATTAGGAATTCCGATTATTTAAAACCCCTTTTTAAATCTAATTTATTTATTTAAAAAAAAATTGGGTTTTAAATTTAGTTCAAACTAGTTCATTTCGATAGAAATCTATTTTTACCTTTTCAAATATGGAGTTTTTCATCCCAATTTTTCCCAAATCATTTCTTATGATTTTACACAAATTATTGACATTTTTAATAATTTTATCAAGGCCCGTACAGTCGATTTCCATCAACGTCCATCAAACTGCACTTACAGCGACCTTATTCGAATTTGATTTGGACATAACTCCAAATCCAACCGTTAGATTTCAAATTTCTAATATTCGTTAGAAAGCTCTTTTCGATACGAACCCAACGGTTCCCGTTTTAGGAGAATCCGACGGTCGGATCTCCCGTAATGTACGTTTGAAATCAATGGTCGAAATTCGCGAACTGCCGCGGCGCGGCGCGTTCTATTCAGGCCATTATATTATATATATATAATATATATTTCGTCGATTACTATTTAAAACGAATTTTATAAATAGTTTTGAATTCGTTTCAAAAACAATTTCAACTTCCATCTCAATTCAAATCAAAATTGAATCTTTCCTTATAAATTCGTTTTAAAATTCATTTCTATTCAATTCAAGTTTAAATTCAATTTGAATTCATTTCAATTTGTTTTAAATTCAATTCGAATTCGTTCTATATTCAATTCATTTTGAAATCGTTTTATATTCAATTCATTTCGAAATCGTTTTATATTCAATTCATTTCGAAATCGTTTTCAATTCATTTCATTTCGAAATCGTTTTCAATTCATTTCATTTCGAAATCGTTTTCAATTCACTTCATTTCGAAATCGTTTTCAATTCATTTCATTTCGAAATCGTTTTCAATTCATTTCATTTCGAAATCGTTTTCAATTCATTTCATTTCGAAATCGTTTTCAATTCATTTCATTTCGAAATCGTTTTCAATTCATTTCATTTCGAAATCGTTTTCAATTCATTTCATTTCGAAATCGTTTTCAATTCATTTCATTTCAAAATATTCGGTTTCAAAATTACTTTTCAATATTCATTTTAAAATGAATAAAATCGATATAAATATCGTTCACGTCAAAATGGCGTCAATTTAATCAACACGGCTTCATATATTCCTTTATTCTATTCAACAAATGAATATTTTTTTTTTCAACACACGACTAATCTCAACGGATGAGTACTGTCCACGTGTGGCTATTTTTGTTAAATTATTTCGTTCAACACATGACTAATCTCAACGGATGAATACAGTCAACACATGAACCTTTATTTAATAGTGATAAAGATATAAAATTTATTGTTAAAATATTACGTTCAACACATGACTAATCTCACGAATGAGTACAGTCAACACATGAACCTTTATTTAATAGTGATAAAGATATAAAATTTATTGTTAAAATATTACGTTCAACACATGACTAATCTCACGAATGAGAACAGTCAACACATGAACCTTTATTTAATAGTGATAAAGATATAAAATTTATTGTTAAAATATTACGTTCAACACATGACTAATCTCACGAATGAGTACAGTCAACACATGAACCTTTATTTAATAATATTCTTTATTCTCTAAATTGGAATGAGGCCCAATCAATCACCATATAAAATTAATTATATGGATTTTCATACAACACATGTATATAATAGCACTGAAAAATAATCAACCATCACCTAAAGTGCACTACACTATATAAGCATCAAATATAGATATCTAACGCTTATAACAGTCTGTCAATCAATCGATCGACATATTTAATCAATCAGGATGAGTGAACTTCATATTTCATACCAACACCCGTGTGGGGTTTCAAACAATCAAACACAGATTTTATTTGTGCAGTTGGGCGATGTGTAAAATTTATCGTCCCAATCAATGTCCTTCAAATAGGTGTACATAAACAAACCGTCCGGTTTGTAAATGAATATTTTATTTTAACATATGAATTTCTATTCAGTTCATTCTTTAAATAAAATGATATTTTTATTTTTCTAACTTATTTTAGAAAATTTCGGCGGCATGACGGCACGATACTAGAAACGGGACGAGGCCTAGCCTTATCCCCGGTCTAGTGAAGGCCCACGCCATTCACACGTCCATCAAATCCATTCAATTCACCAAACAATTCAATTCAAACCAAATAATCTAACCAACTACACAACCAAACAAACAAGTCCATGGTCTGTGGACGATTGTGTCGGGTGCTACTAAACACCGTCTGCATCCTAGTATATATTTTTAACTAGAAAAGTAAATTTAAAGTGAGAAGTTCTCACCAACAGCTATCCCAATTCCACGTCTCTTCATTGATAGAAATCTTCATCGTTCTCGCCTTTTTCTACTTCCGTTGACCGTAGCCACTACATATATAAAAATCACATTTTTACTTTGCTATTCAATATATAAAAATCGAATTTTTACGTTGCTATTCAATATATAAAAATCGAATTTTTACGTTGCTATTCAATATATAAAAATCGAATTTTTACGTTGCTATTCAATATATAAAAATCGAATTTTTACGTTGCTATTCAATATATAAAAATCGAATTTTTACGTATCTCTATTATATAAAAATCATATTTTTATTATGTTATTAATATTTTTATAATGCTCTTCATATAATAAAAATCAAATATTTATCTTCAAGAATCATAACTTCATATATTTAAAACCATAACTTCATATTTTTCAACATCAAGTCTATATAATTTTTCAACATCAAGTCTGTATATTTTTCAATTCAAAGACATTTTTATTCCTATTATACAAAATTAGATTTTTACTCCTATTCTACAAAATTAGATTTTTACTCCTATTCTACAAAATTAGATTTTTACTCCTATTCTACAAAATTAGATTTTTACTCCTATTCTACAAAATTAGATTTTTACTCCTATTCTATAAAATTTAAAAATCCTATCTTTTTCTTTTTCCAATTACAATGTTATTTCTAATTTTAATCTGAAAATAAAATCCATATTTTGATTTAAAATAATGTTGTTGTTTTTTTTTCCCCTTCTCTAAATTTTCAGATTTTAAAACCATGTATTTAATAAATAAAGAAAGAAAGAGAATCACCTTTACTCAGTCTCAGACACATCCGACCACGCCTCAGAAGCTAGGGTTTTTCCTAGCGCCGCCTATAGTTGTTGCGCCTCTGATCAGGAGCTGCCCCGAGGATCGCCTACAAGAGGCGCACCAGTTCCGACCCCCCACATCCCGCTCGCCACCCTGTACTTCGCCTGAAAACGCCCCAATCGGTGTGAGTTCATGGCCCCGTACCTCCCTGACCGCATCGCCATACCTAATCCAACTTATACGGATCCAAAGATCACGAAATTTACTTCCTTTTTCGCTTTATAATCCATTGAAATTAGTTGCTGGATTTGAAGATATTTGTGGATTATTTTCGAAGCATTTCGCCCGTCGGATTCAAAAGGAGTATGGCGGCTGATAAAGTGATAAAGGGGATAGGGTTTTAAAGGGGCTATTTATATTATTTTAAATAATATTTTATTCATTTAACTTTCTAATAAATTCGTTTCATATCTGAACTCCAATCAAACTCCAACGACTGTCGCCCTTAGCTAAATACCCCTATTCCGAACACGATGGGATATGTATCGTAACCCAACTCGGTTGTTACGATCAGTTTTCGTTTAAATTAACATTTAAATCATTATATTGAACTTTAGACGTACATTTCAATTTACCAGGGCCACATACTAACTCTAAAATTCCCAAAAAATATTTTCTAGCTTTGTATTGACGGTACGGTCCTAACAAAACTAATTTCGTTGAATTCTGAGACCGTTGGAAAAATGGCCATTTTCCAGTCGATTAAAATCAACTAAAACTGGTCAAACGCGTTTTCCCTTGCCACGCTCACATATTGATTCGAAAAATTATGAAATTTGGAATCTAGCAATAATTTGACATCACGGATCCAACAAAAGTGGTTTCGTCGAAATCCGAGGTCATTTGCAAAATGTCTATTTTTAAGGGCCTGAATTCCATAGCGACTATTCAGAATTTTCAACTGGACGTATCTTTTGATTCCCGCTATGAAATTTTGATTTTTCGGATTCGTTGGAAAGATATCATCAATTAGATCCTAATGTTTTTAGTTTCGCTAAAATCCGGATTGTTTTGCACCCGGTACATTCAATTGAATTCTGAAATCGAATTATCGAACTACCGCGCCATTTTCAATTCCATTTATAATTATATATAAATATTTATATTCTAACGACGACGTATATAATATATACGTTCGAATTCTATTCAAAATAAATTTATCGTCGATTTTATTTAAAATAATCTATTTTAAATGTTCAAAATTAGCTAAAATTGTCAAAATAAAAATTTAAAACTGGCCAGATTTTCGGGTTGTTACAATCTCCCCCACTTAAAACTTTTCGTCCCCGAAAAGGAACAAAGTCGAAAGTGGTTTGATCAATCAACTCTACGTTCGATCTGGCTTCCATTCTCCAACTTTTCAGTTTCTGAGAATTTTCAAATTCTTCAAAAATTTGGCTAACACCCTAAATTTTCGAAAAATTTCGCCATAACCTCCCCTGCACCGGGAGCCACGGGAAAATCCCGAAATTGCCATATAGGCCTTCTGATCTCAAAAAGAAAAAGAAAAAGCCAAGCGGCTAGCCAATAGGCTCATAAAATCATCATCACCCAAACAAAACAGTAAATTATAGTAAACATGTACCTATTTGTCGGGCAAACAAATTTTATTCTTCGGCTCTAGCCTCCTTGCTATGACCTGTTCAATGTAAGTACATGTATATGCAAGCAAATGCGACCAATTTCAATATAATTCAATATTCGGTTCAATTAGGCTTAACGGTTCAAAATTATCAAACAAATAAACAAACAACACAAACATCAATCAATTAGTGAATTAACGTTTCAAATTCATAAATTTTGACATATATACAAAAAATCATGTTTTGATGCCAAATCACAATCAATAAATCTATCTATATAAGTTTTGGTTCTCACACCAGTCTAATGGAAATATATAGATATCACACCTTCGAAACACGAACATAAATATTGATGATGCCATGGTCATTATCAACATCATCTCCGGGCGACTAGAATGTGATTCTATATCTATCCAGTATATTAAAATTTCAAATACACGTGGATCAGACGTATACGCAAAATCTTTATGTACTGGACTGTCCAACTCAATTTAAATAGATAATCAAATACGAATAATTGATTTAAATTTTCAAAACAAAAATTTGTTTTCACTTTCAAAAATATACTCTTCACACTCGTTCTAGGGTGCTACTGATCCCATCTCTAACGAGTCATTCTCGTTGGATATTACTAATCCAATCTCTGATGAATTCTTTCGTATGGTTCTAATGTGTCTTGTTCTCTGAGCTTTGTAAACCAAAGCTCTGATACCAACTGTGAAGACCCGCAACTTCCCCGTAAAGGAAAGCGCGGATAGTTCGAGAACAAGCCACAACAGAACACATACAGAAGAACATTTCACTGTTATTACAACAATGCATCAGATTACAAGAATATACAGAGTATAAATGAATAAATATTACACAAAAATATCAGAGATTTAGATTACATTTAAATACATCGCAGCGGAAAATAATACAATACACAACTAGAAGAGATATACGGATACAAAGCTTTCCGGATATCATTCCAGCTGAAAACCAGGATCCTGTGAATATAAATCTGCAAAACCAAAACTACTAGCTGCCCGTGTGGAAAATAGGGGCACCCAGAGTTTAGGTTAAAACAATAAACTCCAGGTCAGTCATGTGACTGGTGTGAGAACTAAAACAGTTGTAAATCTTTATTTTAAAGTTAGGTAAATCAAGGGACCACGCCGTATAACACGGAACGGGTTTCCTCCCAAGAATACCAGTGCATGAAACAACAGCGCAATGCTAAATAAAGAAAAATGAAGCTATTATAAGACCCAGGTCCCATCACACAATGCAACGCAAGCCGGAGGATAGGCTTTTTACCTTATAATAGCCAAGAATGCTTGATACGTTTAAAACAAATCATTTGATACTATTATAAGTGCATATTGTATAAAATACCTTCAAATCATAAGTATCAATCATAGACGGCATAAGTGCCCCATCCCACTATGTCTCCATACTAGGCTCTACAAATAAAACCGAAATACACGTATTGGAAATTGGATTTCCATCATGGTGGCTCCTGATTCGAAAGATCGATCGCGTAATGCAATTCACCACGGCTTACGTCCCAACAAGAGAAAACACCGTCTGCACATCCGCACATTTGGGACCAGAGTACCACCGCGGCTTACGTCCCAGCGAGAGAAAACACCGCCTACTCTATATATCCCTGAGCACTAGGCTCATCTCGGTCGACCGAATCCACGACACCACTAAGGTGCCCATCCACGAAAAAGCATACTGATCAAACCATCAGTTTACCACCATACCGGGGTGTGAGGCTCGCGGATCAATGCTATACACAAAGCAATGCTATATCAGCTGCGCTTTGATCATCAACCACCAAACTTTGCTTTTCAACAAAAGTCTGGATCACTGCATCTCAGCATGCCACATTATCAATCCATATCGTACCACTGATTTCTGCCAATATATAACCTCTGAGCTCATATGTCTCAGAGAAGGGCGTTAAGCAAGAGAATAAATTCTCCGCTGCCAAACAGATATATATTTAGCAGAGATCAACAAATACAATATAAAGGAATACAATGTCAGACACACCATCCATTTACAAGTCCGTTCTAGGTCTGAACGAAACCGGAGGCACTTTCCTCGCATATCCATCCATCTCCAAGTACGTCTGGACGACCACCAACTATTTCCATCCTCTTGGGTGTACAGCCCAATCAGGATCGTCAGTAATTATCCGAACGATGTGAAGACTTCCGGTCTTCAACCACCGTCTTCATCTTCGACATATCGTCGAATCGGTTATTCAGAATGGGTATAAACCCGGCCTTTCCGAATAATCCACGTATATTAAAAACAGTGCTAGAAAACACAATATACGCCTCATTCCAATTCTGAATATTCTGTTATTTAAATATTCACATATTTTGGGAAAGGTTCCCATTAATTTTATCCAAGATAAATTCTTTAAAATCTATCCTTTAATCTTCCTTTGGATGTCGTTTCAAACCAAATTATGGTTTTCCAAACTAGTCGAGATTAGCGAACCACACCGAAGTAATTATTTATTTTATTTCCCAATCCCAACCTATTCATCCCCTGAAGCAAACTGGTAATACTCCATATCTAACACCATGGTGTTATCGGTAAAATTAATTACCATTTCACGTTCAAATCTAATTAAAGATTTAACTATCGCTTTGGAGCAAAACTGGTAATACTCCATTCTCGCTCATTTCTAAATTTGAAAATTTAAATTATCAATTCACATTTCCATTTAATTGCAGATTAGTTAAAACTCCTTTTACTGGGTTAAAGAACTAGTGTCATTTAAAACACAGTCCACGGTAAACCCAAATCACATTCTATTTATTGTCGGGTTAAAGAACTAGTGTTATTTAAAACACCGTTCACGATAAACCCACAAATCAATTCTAATTCAATTCAAATCAAATATATTAGGAATTCCGATTATTTAAAACCCCTTTTTAAATCTAATTTATTTATTTAAAAAAAATTGGGTTTAAAATTTAGTTCAAACTAGTTCATTTCGATAGAAATCTATTTTTATCTTTTCAAATATGGAGTTTTTCATCCCAATTTTTCCCAAATCATTTCTTATGATTTTACACAAATTATTGACATTTTTAATAATTTTATCAAGGCCCGTACAGTCGATTTCCATCAACGGCCATCGAACTGCACTTACAGCGACCTTTTTCGAATTTGATTTGGACATAACTCCAAATCCAACCGTTATACGAACCCAACGGTTCTGGTTTTAGGAGAATCCGACGGTCGGATCTCCCGTAATGTCCGTTTGAAATCAATGGTCGAAATTCGCGAACTGCCGCGGCGCGGCACGTTCTATTCAGGCCATTATATTATATATATAATATATATTTCGTCGATTACTATTTAAAACGAATTTTATAAATAGTTTTGAATTCGTTTCAAAAACAATTTCAACTTCCATCTCAATTCAAATCAAAATTGAATCTTTCCTTATAAATTCGTTTTAAAATTCATTTCTATTCAATTCAAGTTTCAATTCAATTTGAATTCATTTCAATTCGTTTTAAATTCAATTCGAATTCGTTCTATATTCAATTCATTTCGAAATCGTTTTATATTCAATTCATTTCGAAACCGTTTTATATTCAATTCATTTCGAAATCGTTTTCAATTCATTTCATTTCGAAATCGTTTTCAATTCATTTCATTTCGAAATCGCTTTCAATTCATTTCATTTCGAAATCGTTTTCAATTCATTTCATTTCGAAATCGTTTTCAATTCATTTCATTTCGAAATCGTTTTCAATTCATTTCATTTCGAAATCGTTTTCAATTCATTTCATTTCGAAATCGTTTTCAATTCATTTCATTTCGAAATCGTTTTCAATTCATTTCATTTCGAAATCGTTTTCAATTCTTTTCATTTCAAAATATTCGATTTCAAAATTACTTTTCAATATTCATTTTAAAATGAATAAAATCGATATAAATATCGTTCACGTCAAAATGGCGTCAATTTAATCAACACGGCTTCATATATTCCTTTATTCTATTCAACAAATGAATATTTATTTTTGTCAACACACGACTAATCTCAACGGATGAGTACTGTCCACGTGTGACTATTTTTGTTAAATTATTTCGTTCAACACATGACTAATCTCAACGGATGAGTACAGTCAACACATGAACCTTTATTTAATAGTGATAAAGATATAAAATTTATTGTTAAAATATTACGTTCAACACATGACTAATCTCACGAATGAGTACAGTCAACACATGAACCTTTATTTAATAGTGATAAAGATATAAAGTTTATTGTTAAAATATTACGTTCAACACATGACTAATCTCACGAATGAGTACAGTCAACACATGAACCTTTATTTAATAGTGATAAAGATATAAAATTTATTGTTAAAATATTACGTTCAACACATGACTAATCCCACGAATGAGTACAGTCAACACATGAACCTTTATTTAATAATATTCTTTATTCTCTAAATTGGAATGAGGCCCAATCAATCACCATATAAAATTAATTATATGGATTTTCATACAACACATGTATATAATAGCATTGAAAAATAATCAACCATCACCTAAAGTGCACTACACTATATAAGCATCAAATATAGATATCTAACGCTTATAACAGCCTGTCAATCAATCGATCGACATATTTAATCAATCAGGATGAGTGAACTACATATTTCATCCCAACACCCGTGTGGGGTTTCAAACAATCAAACACAGATTTTATTTGTGCAGTTGGGCGATGTGTAAAATTTATCGTCCCAATCAATGTCCTTCAAATAGGTGTACATAAACAAACCGTCCGGTTTGTAAATGAATATTTTATTTTAACATATGAATTTCTATT
The DNA here is from genome assembly GCA_030737875.1 of Allium sativum. Lineage (NCBI taxonomy): Eukaryota > Viridiplantae > Streptophyta > Magnoliopsida > Asparagales > Amaryllidaceae > Allium > Allium sativum. Next base: position 9,106,818 of record JASFAX010000027.1, on the reverse strand, counting down.
CAGTTCATTCTTTAAATAAAATGATATTTTTATTTTTCTAACTTATTTTAGAAAATTTCGGCGGCATAACGGCACGATACTAGAAACGGGACGAGGCCTAGCCTTATCCCCGGTCTAATGAAGGCCCACGCCATTCACACATCCATCAAATCCATTCAATTCACCAAACAATTCAATTCAAACCAAATAATCTAACCAACTACACAACCAAACAAACAAGTCCATGGTCTGTCGACGATTGTGTCGGGTGCTACTAAACACCGTCTGCATCCTAGTATATATTTTTAACTAGAAAAGTAAATTTAAAGTGAGAAGTTCTCACCAAAAGCTATCCCAATTCCACGTCTCTTCATTGATAGAAATCTTCATCGTTCTCGCCTTTTTCTACTTCCGTTGACCGTAGCCACTACATATATAAAAATCACATTTTTACTTTGCTATTCAATATATAAAAATCGAATTTTTACGTTGCTATTCAATATATAAAAATCGAATTTTTACGTTGCTATTCAATATATAAAAATCGAATTTTTACGTATCTCTATTATATAAAAATCATATTTTTATTATGTTATTAATATTTTTATAATGCTCTTCATATAATAAAAATCAAATATTTATCTTCAAGAATCACAACTTCATATATTTAAAACCATAACTTCATATTTTTCAACATCAAGTCTATATAATTTTTCAACATCAAGTCTGTATATTTTTCAATTCAAAGACATTTTTATTCCTATTATACAAAATTAGATTTTTACTCCTATTCTACAAAATTAGATTTTTACTCCTATTCTACAAAATTAGATTTTTACTCCTATTCTATAAAATTTAAAAATCCTATCTTTTTCTTTTTCCAATTACAATGTTATTTCTAATTTTAATCTGAAAATAAAATCCATATTTTGATTTAAAATAATGTTGTTGTTGTTTTTTTTTCCCTTCTCTAAATTTTCAGATTTTAAAACCATGTATTTAATAAATAAATAAAGAAAGAAAGAGAATCACCTTTACTCAGTCTCAGACACATCCGACCACGCCTCAGAAGCTAGGGTTTTTCCTAGCGCCGCCTATAGTTGCTGCGCCTCTGATCAGGAGCTGCCCCGAGGATCGCCTACAAGAGGCGCACCAGTTCCGACCCCCCACATCCCGCTCGCCACCCTGTAGTTCGCCAGAAAACGCCCCAATCGGTATGAGTTCATGGCCCCGTACCTCCCTGACCGCATCGCCATACCTGATCCAACTTATACGGATCCAAAGATCACGAAATTTACTTCCTTTTTCGCTTATAATCCATTGAAATTAGTTGCTGGATTTGAAGATATTTGTGGATTATTTTCGAAGCATTTCGCCCGTCGGATTCAAAAGGAGGATGGCGGCTGATAAAGTGATAAAGGGGATAGGGTTTTAAAGGGGCTATTTATATTATTTTAAATAATATTTTATTCATTTAACTTTCTAATAAATTCGTTTCATATCTGAACTCCAATCAAACTCCAACGACTGTCGCCCTTAGCTAATTACCCCTATTCCGAACACGATGGGATATGTATCGTAACCCAACTCGGCTGTTACGATCAGTTTTCGTTTAAATTAACATTTAAATCATTATATTGAACTTTAGACGTACATTTCAATTTACCAGGGCCACATACTAACTCTAAAAATTCCCGAAAAATATTTTCTAGCTTCGTATTGACGATACGGTCCAAACAAAACTAATTTCGTTGAATTCTGAGACCGTTGGAAAAATGGCCATTTTCCAGTCGATTAAAATCAACTAAAACTGGTCAAACGCGTTTTCCCTTGCCACGCTCACATATTGATTCGAAAAATTATGAAATTTGGAGTCTAGCAATAATTTGACATCACGGATCCAACAAAAGTGGTTTCGTCAAAATCCGAGGTCGTTTGCAAAATGTCTATTTTTAAGGGTCTGAATTCCATAGCGACTATTCAGAATTTTCAATTGGACATATCGTTTGATTCCCGCTATGAAATTTTGATTTTTCAGATTCGTTGGGAAGATATCATCAATTAGATCCTAATGTTTTTGGTTTCGCTAAAATCCGGATTGTTTTGCACCCGGTACATTCAATTGAATTCTGAAATCGAATTATCGAACTACCGTGCCATTTTCAATTCCATTTATAATTATATATAAATATTTATATTCTAACGACGACGTATATAATATATACGTTCGAATTCTATTCAAAATAAATTTATCGTCGATTTTATTTAAAATAATCTATTTTAAATGTTCAAAATTCGCTAAAATTGTCAAAATAAAAATTTTAAACTGGCCCAGATTTTCGGGTTGTTACAGTGTAACTCTGATGATTATGTTTATCCAGTGTATTCTATTGTACATTATCTGGTGTATTTATTTATTTCTGTTTTGCTATTATCTGTTTATGTGTTATATTCCAAAGATTACCCTTGCCACCGTGGAACGGGGGTTTGGGGTCGTCACATAGCATATCCAATGGAATTCTTTGGCCATTGTTCTATGTGATATCCATGACCGACCAAGTACACCAATTTTCGACCTTTTCCATGTGCTTTTATAAATAAAGTGGATGTTAAGTCAGACTTATTTAGATAGTATGACAAATGTCAATTCTTCATTCAAAGTAAACGGAGGTATTAAATTTTATGCCACTAATATCATATATATACATTCAAACCATACAAGTAGTACATGTGGGGTATAAGTTTCTTATTGAAACGAATCTTTATTGTTCGATAAGAAGAAGCTTAAAAACCATCATAGTCATTGTGACACCCCATGCCTGTTAATGTCACTCATTAAGAGAATGCATTAAATTTCATGAAACATTATAGATAAATAGAAACATAAATATTACAAGACAGATATATAATAGCAGTGAAATTTAAAAATTTTTATTAAGCAGAAAACATAACATCGTGGTTCAAAACATCATAAGTATGAAATATGTAAACCCATTACATTAACTTAAAATTTCTATCTTGTACTTAAAACATCAGAGTGCAATAACAAAAGAAGCATAATCCCAAAAACATAGCCATAGCAGAGAGATATGAAATCAAGCAGTACATCTAAGCAGCTCCAAGCAAAATGAAAGTAGAATCCCGGTCAAGCTTGAGTATTCCCACCCTGAGAACCTTGTGGGAATGGAAGAGAAAGAAGAGGAAACAAAATAGATCAAACATAAAGTCTGGCGAGTCCAGTTACTTTTAGCATATAAATAAGTAAAAGTATCATGACAGGCATATAAAGTGGATAAGAGCGATAACATCATAAAAGGCAGGTTTGACAAGGTAAATAGGATAAACATGATAGAATATATTACGCTTCTCTAATGATTTCTCTTTCTCTGCACCAATACTAGTATAACCAGAATGAGATGATCCCAACAACTATAAGATGGTAGACTTAGGCGTACTTCTAGTGAGAGGTTCAAACCCATACAATCAACAGATATCCCAACATACCGAAGTTACCCCTAAGGATAATAACGGGCTCCTAAACATACCAGAGTCTAGATGTACCCTAATCGATCGGCTCCCTACTTTGTAGATACCCTGTGTTGGCCCCACAATAGGATGTATCAATTCCTAAAGTGGAAACCGTTCGTTTTCAGGATGTGCACAACCATATTTGCAGGTGTCACAGCGTCTAAACCTCCTCTATCGTACCCATGCACGCACATGACCCCGTCGGAATGCGCCGCCAACACCGTCCCCCACGTTTGAATCTCTTACAATCAGCCCAGTAAGCGTGCCCCGACTCCGACCTAGTTCGGAGTACTCGTTTGATACCTACATATGGGTTACTGACTGAAACGGGTCCCACACACAAGATGATACAAGCTTCCCCCTGTGCTTGCATCCACACTAGGTTTTTCACATGTTATGTCATACCAGAGTAAAAGATTGCATAACCCCACAGGTTAAATTTGTGGGCCTATACATAAATATTACCCACCAACCCAAGATTTACTTAACCCACCCACTGTTTCAAACAAGTTTACTTAACCCCTACTCAAGTTAACATGTTCATACGATCCCTATGGATTTAACCAGGTTAAGTATTTCAGTTCATTACCATATTCATTTATGGTTATAATGTGCTAGACCTCCCACATTATGCCTACCACTTGTGGATGCTGGATATGCCGGTTGGTTCCGGGCAGACTTCTTCCACAAGTCGGACTTAACCTAGTGTCTCAGCACGTCACGTGTTTATGCACTTAGACCCCTCACATTAGATTCACCACTTATGGTCGCTGGATATGCCGGTCGGTTCCGGACAGACTTCCACCACAAGTGTAATCTAACCTCGTGTCCAAGTGCGGTTATTGTAATCCTAGGCATTTCCATTATTGATCAATTATTCCTATGTCATTATAGGTTTTCACGCCCCTTTCCCAATTTATGTTCATAATGAACCATATGCCCAAATTAGATCTTTAATCACAATTTGATTTATGCCCCAAATTCATATTCATACACTTCATTCAAGTTATGCCCAAATTTCCAATTATAAGTTATGCCCCAATTTTACCGTTTTCCCCTCGTTCCTAATTTTAACGTGTTCGCATATTTCAGCGGCATGCCTAGGCTCGACGGTAGCTTGGCTATAAAAATAAAAGGGAAAAGATGAAGGGAAGAGGACAAAAATGATCATACTAACAAGTTTGACATATAACGGTAGAAATAGGCATAAACATATAGTGGCATAATGACAAGATAAGCATATAGGGACAAATCTGATGAACATGTGACAATAGAACTGATTCTAACATAATAGGGACATCATAAACAGTCAAGATAAGATATAAACAATGAATTAGATAACCAATTAACAACAGATCTGATTTAGCCACAGCATAATAGGAACCGACATGATGTTATCTAAACAATGAATTAGATCTACAAATAATGATAGATCTGACATGATTCCATACGTATAGGCTTAGATCTAGTTCATAGTCATGCCAAAATAACTTAGAAACACAGGTTATAGCAGATTTGATATGATTCAAATAGTCACAGGCTTAGATCTAAGTTATAGTCATGTCAAGATTAACTTTTAAGTATTTAGATCTAAAATTAACATTGACTCACTATGATTGGATCTAGAAAAATAGAAGAAGGATTGCAGATATTGAATCACAGATATCTAAACTTGAATGACTTGATTTAATCTGGGTAGAGGCAGCATCTAGTTCTCCATTGTTTTTGGTGTGGAGAAACAAGAGAGATGGGGTCATATATATAATCGTCCGAAACCCTAAATATCTGCCCTGATCTGTCGTAGGGGGCCGACCCATGGGTCGAAACCCCCCTTATAGGGTCAACCCTGGGGTCAACACCACCTTGTTGGGATCGACACCCCTGGGAGGGAATTTTCCCACTATATATTCTTCTTATGCGTATACAAACTTCAAACCTTAATAACTTCTTCATACGGTGCCCGTTTTATGCAATCCAGGTGTCTATTTTGACCAGAATTCCGAGACGAACACAATGACACAGTCCTTTTCCCATAATTCTGAATATTTAATTAAGTATTCTATAACTTATAATCTTTTAGTGTTGTTAAAATACGGGGTGTTACAGTCATCATATTCAGAACAATTTTCTTGTTCATGTTCTGAATCATCCAATTTGCATTCTGCTCCCATGTTCATGATTAATTGATTAAATATTTTGTTATGTTGTAAAAAGTCAAAGCAAAAGATGTTTGATGATGAAATAAGTCTGAAAAATGCTAGATAATTTTGAAGGTAGATTTCAAATTTACACAAATATATACCCCCTTAGACGTCATATCAACCATCTTTAAGTTGGTTGCAAGCTCTTATACATTTTAAGTTTTGAAATGCTTTAATGCCATGCTTCCATACGTTAGATTCGTATCTAGTTACCTTACGTTTATAACATCATCAATGGTGGGTATAGGGTAAAAGAATGTGTTCTTTGGATGTATTCGGAATCGATCCCATTGCTGAGGTGTTCAAAGCATCAATAATGGGAATCAGACATGAGGCTATTGTACTTGTTTCCTCCATAGCAAAATTGATCGTTATGGGTAAATGTATCAGAAGCATCCACACCATCAAATGCATGAACCCCAAATGATCCATTTGCCCACCCTTACTGATCCTACCATCATCAATCCTTAATTGCGATCTCCTTTTTTCTCTTAGGCGCTTTCTTCTCCTCTTCTAATGCATTAGTATCATGTTCTCCTTCAAACATACCAATGTTTTTAACTATGATGATTTGACTAATTTGAGTGCAATACATTAATTTTTGGATGGAAGAGAACCCAAAAACATGTTGGTTCACACTTCATCATATGCTATGTGTAACACCCCACCTCCGCCAATGCCACTCTTGCAAGGACATTAGCTTTGGAGGGGCGTTAAACAAGGTAAACATGCATGCAGATATCACAAGACAGAACATATAGGTAAAACAAAGTAGTAAAGCAGCGGATAAAACTTAGCATTTCAAAACCATAGTCATGTTACAACAAAGTACTTGGTCATTATTTTCCAACAACAAAGTCTAGATAAAAGCATAAACTGAAAAACTGAAATACATAAAGTACTATCCCCAAAATGAAGTGATAAACCATAGCTAGCCCAATGTCCAAAACCGTACATGAGCAAATCCAGTAAGCAAGCTGTAAAGATCCAAGCTAAGCTCCAATGTTCCCACCCTGAGAACCTGGAGGGGGAAACGGAAGAAAAGAGGCGAAAGAAAACAGGTCAGTCAAAAAGACTGGTAAGCCCTACTACTATCTGTCTATGAACTAGTAAAGTTAACTGGCATGAGAAGCTGAGATGAACATGAGGATAACAACATACTGGCATGATGATTAACTAACAAGATAGATAAAGGTGTCATCGCATAATCAAGGTTAAGTTTTGCACCACGGGTGTACTAGCATTCTAACGTGTCAAGTAAAAACAAGAATTGATCCCTTGGCCCATCATCATGAGGTGACCTAAATTAAGGTCCAACTACACGGTCTAGTCGATCGGCTCCCTATAAGCCTAACTCGTCAAGTGTCGGTGTCATGCGGCTTAATCATGTAATGTAGTTGACTGTGCAGGGTCCACCCTAGGGTGTATCAGGCCCTATGGTGTAACCATCTGACACCATTCCATGATGCACAGTCCAAACCTACCGTAGCCCGTGTTCAACTCCGGACTTGATGTGCACGACCATGGTCCGCCTGAACAACCGGGGCATCATTCAGCCGTCTCTTTTGGTCTCTTACAATCAGCCCAGTAATCGTGCCCCACCCTAGCCTAGTCCTAGGGTCTTATGATACATCTAGAAGGTTACTGCTGAAAAGGACCACGCAACTAGGGTTTCTTAACGGGTTAAATGTGGTTAACCCGATCCACACGTGGATTAAATCGGTTAAGGGTACCCAAGGCTCCCGACTTAACCTCGATTAATCCATCAAGCCCAAATTGGTTAAGTATTAAGTGGACCATGACTTAACCCTAATCAGGAGGCATTAATTAACTTAATGCGCTTTAACCTCTCACATTAGACTTTGTTGTGGTTACTAGTTAAGCCGGGCGGGTCCGAGTAGCTTTACACCACAACTAGGTCTAACCTCGGGTTCGAGCACAACATGACCAACTTCTCACATTGGGTCCTATTGTTTGTAGCCACTAGTTAAGCCGGGCGGGTCCGGGTAGATTTATGCTACAAACTCAACCCAACCTCGAGTTGGCCACACTCATATTTTCTAAGTGTCATGTCCATTATGTTTCCAAAACATAATTACAAGTTAACATATCACGTCATGTTACAAAAATCATGTTCATGTCATTATGTTACCCAACCCCAACGTAATCCCATCGTTTACATAATCGCAACAACGCATAAAGGATAAAATAGGGAACTTGGCATAACCATGACATAAAGGTGTTGAAGCCACAAGTTTAACATGGTGGCATATGAAATGAACATATGTTCATATACTTGCATATTGCATGATTAGGCTTCAAAAGCATGCATAAAACCAAACTTATCATATGAGTGATACATGGTGATAAATAACATGTAGAAGTTGCTAGAAGTTCGCATTTAGCCTCACATGCAAGTTATCATAAGTGATATGATAACTTTCATGTTGCCAAAATGCAACCTTTAACATAAAGCTTGAAACTTTAAGCTCACAACTTCAAGTTTAACATGCATAACATGATAACATGTGCATAATGATCAACCCAAACTTGCATAACATGATAACATGATCAACCCAAACTTGCATAACATGATAACATGATCAACCCAAACTCGCATAACATGATAACATGATCAACCCAAACTTGCATAACATGGTAACATGATCAACCCAAACTTGCATAACATGATAACATGATCAACCCAAACTCGCATAACATGATAACATGATCAACCCAAACTTGCATAACATGGCAACATGTGTCATACATAACTTGCATAATGATCAACCAAACTTGCATATAATGATCAACCAAACTTGCATATAATGATCAACCAAACTTGCATATCATAATGATCAACCCCAAACTTGCATCGTTCATTTAACTTTAGAGTTCAATAAAAAGAAAGTAGAAAATGGCTTACAATGCTATGAAGACACAAATAAATATTTATTATAAAGATTGAGACGAAGCCCTTATGCAAGCACCAAAAACCCAAATATGCAATCTCCAAATGAAAACCCTTGAGCCAAATCAATAAAAACCCTTGCTTTGAAATAGAAATGTTGCAACTTGACTTGAATGCAAACTAAGAATACTCATACAAGCTTGAAAATACTTGTATGCACTCAAAATCCCTCATAGAAATAAACTTAGGAATTTTAGCATGAGAGTGGAGGCCACGAGAGGAACAAATTTGACATAGTTTAGTTGTAGGATTGAATAATGATGATTTAGGCTAGGTGTTAGGTCCTTTTTATAGAAGATTAGGGTAATATTAGCCATAGGATTAACCCTAGATTCAATCCAAGCCATCAAAGATGTCTTGGGGAAGAAGTCAAGTGTAGGAACCATCTAGGGCCTTTAGATTAAAGCTGAACCATGAGAACCATTCAAATGCAAAATCTGCATTTGAGCGAATCGGCCCACGGGTTGACAGCCAAACACCCTGGATTAACCCCTAGTCGACCCAGCGAGCTCGGGTCGACCTCAAAAATCGGCCGGTTCGGTTATTCCCCTCTCCCAATTCGCTGTTTTGAACATTTTTGCATATTTATTTATTTAATTTTCAATTATATATATATGTATATATCAATATATATATATATTTCTCTGCGCAACCCATTTCACTTAATTAAGTATACTTTAATTTGAATTTTCCGTGAAACTTCGCGAGGCCATATCTTGGTCATACGGACTCCGATTTTCGAAAACTCAGACTCTATTTCGCGTATTTTTTCGAGGCGAACGCAATGGCACAGCCCGTTTCCCTTGATTCAGATTTTACAGTTTAATTCTGCCTCCATTTATGTTATAATATGTTATTCAAAAATACGGGTTGTTACATTCTCCCCTCCTTAAAGGATTTCGTCCCCGAAATCTCCAAGTTAGGAAGAACGTATCCTACCATCCATCATCCATCTACTCAAAACATCATCCTCGTGCAGTCATTGTCCTTAAAGGATTCTAAATGCTGTATGATCATATGCAAAGGTGTGTGTATATGTACTTATCTAATGCGAAAATCAAGAGGTTACTGATTCAGTAAACCCCCTTAATGCAAAATATGTTAGTGAAATGAGTCCATATGTATGCAAATTCCTAACATAATTTATAATCTCTACATGAGTGCACATAACATTCATCCATATGCAACATCCACGTGATAGCATAACAAGTTTTCATCCATGAATAAGCATAAACACTCATGCATATGCGGTATGAAAGTGTGTGAGCCGATCTTAGTGCCTAACGTGTATTATGCATCCACGAGTATCCACTTGCAAACACTTGCAACCACTTGCAAACATCAAACATAACATGTTTCAAATACACGTTTCAACCAAGGGTTTCTACCTAAGGTTCTCATGACAAGATTTACGAAACAAGATAAACTAGATAAGCATGGATAGCAAAGGGAAGATATACCAATCTAGGAAAAGAGATTGAAAATGTATCCTCCAAGAGAAATGGATAAAGCACACGCCTCTTCTCCTTGGTTTCCCAAGTTGCGTCTCCCTCTGTTTCACTCCATTGCGCCTTAACAAGCTTAACTTCTTTGCTTCTTAGCTTCTTTGTCTTCATTTCCATGATACGAATCGGAGCTCGTCTCAGGGTTGCTTCATCCTCTACCTCCATGTCTTCAAGAATACTTGGTTCAACCACTTTGGCGGGTCTGTGCAAACACTTCCGGAGATGCGAGACATGAAAGACATTATGCACTCCGGCCAGCTTCTCGGCAATTCCACCTTATAAGTCATCTTCCCGACTCTTTCTATAGTAGGGAAGGGTCCTACGATCCTTGGTGTCAGCGAACCATATTTCGCAAAGGAGAAATCTTCACAAAGACCATATCTCCAATTTTAAATTCCAAGTCTGTCCTTCGCTTGTCTGCATAGGATTTCTGTCTGTCTTGGGCCGTTCTTATCCGTCTTCGAATCAATTCAACCCTCTCGGATGTGTCCCTTATCATGTCGGGCTCAATTATAAGCTTATCCGTCGTCTTCCCACCAATATGTTGGTGGCTTGCACGGCCTCCCATACGAAGCTTCAAATGGTGCCATCCCTATGCTGGCTTGATAGTTATTATTATAAGCAAACTCTACAAGAGGAAGGTGGTCTTCCCAAGTACCACTGAAGTCGAGAACACAAAACCTCAAAAGATCTTCTAGCACTCTATTCACCCTTTCGGTTTGGCCATCCGTCCGGGGGTGATAGGCTGTACTCAGATTCAATCGCGTACCCATTGCTTCTTGCAAACTGTTCCAGAACTGGCTAGTGAAAATTGGGTCACGATCGCTAACTATGCTAGAAGGAACTCCATGCAGTCGCACTATCTTTTGAAGATAAACAGATGCTAGCCGTGATACGGTCCTCTTGCTTTTCACCGGAATAAAATGGGCTCTCTTTGTAAATCTATCAATTATTACCCATATCCCATAAAGCCCAAATAGTTTGGTGGCGAACTTCTTCACCCCAACCATGTACCACAAACAGGCGATTCATACTCCTTATGGGGTTTGCAACAGAACTAAGGTTGAGGATAGGACCGAGAGGATATACTTAAAAGATAGCATGCGAGTAAGCTCTCCGGAACAATAGGGATCAAGGATATACTCTTAGAAAGAGATTAAATGCGCGTATCTAGTCTTCAATCTTCTAAGCCGCATTTTCTTGTGCTTAATCCCATCGTGCCTTGACCGTCTTTTGACTTCGCAATTCCGTAGCTCTTAATTCTTATTTCCAAAATATGAGTTAGAACTCATTTCACTGTTGCCTCTCATTCCACTTCCACTTATTCTTTGCCTAAAATACTTGGCTTCCACCCAACTGCGTACTCACGGTTTCATGCAAGCTTTCCAAGATTCGTTAGTGAATCTCGGATCTCGCTTACATACTATACGGTATCCCACGCAGAAAACTATCTCTTGAAAACAAGTGCCAATCCACGTTGCCAAAACTGGAGCTGAGGTGAGGGCTCTTTTGAGCTTTTGAAAAGCAAGCTCACACTCCAAGTCCCATACAAAGACTAAGTTCTTCTTCGTCAACTTAGTAAGAGGGGCTGAAATCTTAGCGAAGTCCCTGATGAACTTCCTATAGTAGCCCGCCAGACCGAGAAAGCTTCTTACTTCGGTTGCATTCCTAGGGGCCTTCCAGTCTTGAACCACAACCACTTTCGCGGGATCCACCGCTATGCCTTGCTTAGAAACTATATGTCCAAGAAACCAAACTTCCCTTCTCCAGAAATGACATTTGGAGAACTTGGCTTTCAACTGATGCGCTCTAAGCGTATTCATCACTTCCTTGAGATGCCTAGCATGCTCTTCCTCATCCTTTGAGAAGATCAGAATATCATCCACGAAGACAACAACAACCTTGTTAAGGAACTCCCTGAACACCCTACTCATCAAATCTACGAAGTAGGCGGGTGCATTAGTCAAACCGAATGGCATGACAAGCCATTCAAAGAATCCATCTGGAGTCCTAACGCAGTTTTATCAATGCTATCCTCAGCCACTCTAAGCTGATGGAATCCAGTGGCTAGATCGAGCTGAGAGAAAACAGAATCACCTACAAGCTGGTCAAAGAGATCATCAATTCTCGGTAACGGGTGCATATTCTTCTTTATCAGCTTGTTCAACTCTCGATAATCAACACATAGACGAAGCGAACCATCCGCCTTAGTAGCGAATACCACCGGAGCACCCCATTCATAAATGCTTCGCCTAATAAAGTTCTTCTCAAGCAACTCTTTGATTTGCTTACTGAGCTCCCTTCTTTCACGAGGGGCCACGTGCCTAACGGGCAATGATACTGGCTTGGCATTATCAACTAGATAAATGCGGAAATCTATCTCTCGTTTAGGGGGTAACCCCTTAACTTCTTCAAAGACATCGGGATAGTCTCGGACCACCCTTACAGATTGCAGATCATCGATGGACGAGTCGAGAGATTCAAGATAACATAACATGACGGGACCTCTAGGGTTACAAGAAATTTCTAGGGTGTTACCGAGGCGAGTCATGAGCCTCTCCACCCTATGCTCACAATCGAGGATGGCTCCATAACTGGACAACCAATCCATGCCCAAGACCAACCCATATCCCGTGACCCCGAGAACATAAGCACTACACGTGAATTCTACGGCCAAGATAGAAATTTTCAAATCCACACAAATCATAGACAGATGGGCGGAACCCCCAATTGGATTTGAAACACAAACGGGATCCTCAACTAAGCTAGTACTTAGGTGCAAACTTTCAACAATATCAGAAGAGATAAAACTATGCGATGCGCCGGAATCAAATAAGGTGCGAACAGGAAAATCAGAAATGTAAACATGAATTTCTATAAAAACTCTACATCGATCAAAAGCTGGAAGAGCGAGGAGAGCCTGCAATTGCCCTCCAGAGGGTCCTACTTGCTGAGTTTGTCCTTGCCCTTGTCCATGCTTCTTGGGACAATCCTTGCTAAAATGTCCAGATTCTCCGCAATGAAAACACTTGCCTAACTTCCTCTTCTTCTTCCTACAATCCTTGGCTATGTGCCTAGTGATCCTACAGAAGTTGCACTTTCTTGTCTTTCTTGCCTTGTTGTTGTTCTTATCTCTTTTCTCGGTATCTTCCTTCTTGCCTTGGGACTCATTTGCCTTGACCTCCTTCTTGCCACTCTTATCTTCCTCTTGAAGTAGGGTCATATTCACCAAACCCTCGAAGGTCGCCCCCAGGGGTATATGAGATATGGCCAAACCGCGCAATGGCTCATTCAATCCTAGAGCAAAGCGTAGGGCCTTCTTTTGATGGGCGTTAACCCATTCTAGACCGAACTGAGCAAGTTGATTAAACTTATCCACGTATTCTCTAACGGTCGTGTCCCCTTGCTTTAGAGATAGGAACCTCTCCATCTGAAGATTCTCTTCTGTCGATGAAAGGAACTTTAGTCCAAACCTTCTACTAAAGTCATCCCAAGTCTCAATTGGTCTAGTAGTGGTGGTGACTACCCACCAATAAGCAGCTTCCCCTTTCAATAGCCGTACCGCCAACAGAACTTTCCTACGATCTTCCACATCAAAGATAGCAAAGAGGTCTTCAGTTTCTTTTAACCAGTTTCTTGCCTCCACAGAAGTCTCCGTTCCGACAAAATTCTTGCAACCCATCGCCTTAAAGTCTTTGCAAAGCTCCGCGAAATTCGCTTGTGTATGCTGAGGGGAGGAGGAACCTCAGCTACGGGAGGAGGAGAGATGTTAGCGACGGGGGAAGGAGGAGGAATGGTTGCGGGGCCGGCTTCATTCGCCCTTGCCTCCATAAACCTCCGGAACCAGACGGGTACTTGAACGCCTTCCGGGATGTTAAAGCGATCGGCCATACTAAAACGAAGAAAAAGATAGATTCAGAACGAAGAAACGAAGGATAGTGCTATGGCTTTTGGGGAATAGCCTTTTTAAAATAACTAGACTTTTCTTGGAAAATACTTAATTGGTTTTGAAAATAGTTTTTTCAAAAGGTAAGTTTCAAAAACACTTTTGCTCAAATCTTGTAAACCTTATGCTCTGATACCAAATGTAACACCCCACCTCCGCCAATGCCACTCTTGCAAGGACATTAGCTTTGGAGGGGCGTTAAACAAGGTAAACATGCATGCAGATATCACAAGACAGAACATATAAGTAAAACATAGTAGTAAAGCAGCGGATAAAACTTAGCATTTCAAAACCATAGTCATGTTACAACAAAGTACTTGGTCATTATTTTCCAACAACAAAGTCTAGATAAAAGCATAAACTGAAAAACTGAAATACATAAAGTACTATCCCCAAAATGAAGTGATAAACCATAGCTAGCCCAATGTCCAAAACCGTACATGAGCAAATCTAGTAAGCAAGCTGTAAAGATCCAAGCTAAGCTCCAATGTTCCCACCCTGAGAACCTTGGGGGGAAACGGAAGAAAAGAGGCGAAAGAAAACATGTCAGTCAAAAAGACTGGTAAGCCCTACTACTATCTGTCTATGAACTAGTAAAGTTAACTGGCATGAGAAGCTGAGATGAACATGAGGATAACAACATACTGGCATGACGATTGACTAACAAGATAGATAAAGGTGTCATCGCATAATCAAGGTTAAGTTTTGCACCACGGGTGTACTAGCATTCTAACGTGTCAAGTAAAAACAAGAATTGATCCCTTGGCCCAAGCTTGGCCCATCATCATGAGGTGACCTAAATTAAGGTCCAACTACACGGTCTAGTCGATCGGCTCCCTATAAGCCTAACTCGTCAAGTGTCGGTGTCATGCGGCTTAATCATGTAATGTAGTTGACTGTGCAGGGTCCACCCTAGGGTGTATCAGGCCCTATGGTGTAACCCTCTGACACCATTCCATGATGCACAGTCCAAACCTACCGTAGCCCGTGTTCAACTCCGGACTTAATGTGCACGACCATGGTCCGCCTGAACAACCGGGGCATCATTCAGCCGTCTCTTTTGGTCTCTTACAATCAGCCCAGTAATCGTGCCCTACCCTAGCCTAGTCCTAGGGTCTTATGATACATCTAGAAGGTTACTGCTGAAAAGGACCACGCAACTAGGGTTTCTTAACGGGTTAAATGTGGTTAACCCGATCCACACGTGGATTAAATCGGTTAAGGGTACCCAAGGCTCCCGACTTAACCTCGATTAATCCATCAAGCCCAAATTGGTTAAGTATTAAGTGGACCATGACTTAACCCTAATCAGGAGGCATTAATTAACTTAGTGCGCTTTAACCTCTCACATTAGACTTTGTTGTGGTTACTAGTTAAGCCGGGTGGGTCCGGGTAGCTTTACACCACAACTAGGTCTAACCTCGGGTTCGAGCACAACATGACCAACTTCTCACATTGGGTCCTATTGTTTGTAGCCACTAGTTAAGCCGGGCGGGTCCGGGTAGATTTATGCTACAAACTCAACCCAACCTCGAGTTGGCCACACTCATATTTTCTAAGTGTCATGTCCATTATGTTTCCAAAACATAATTACAAGTTAACATATCACGTCATGTTACAAAAATCATGTTCATGTCATTATGTTACCCAACCCCAACGTAATCCCATCGTTTACATAATCGCAACAACGCATAAAGGATAAAATAGGGAACTTGGCATAACCATGACATAAAGGTGTTGAAACCACAAGTTTAACATGGTGGCATATGAAATGTACATATGTTCATATACTTACATATTGCATGATTAGGCTTCAAAAGCATGCATAAAACCAAACTTAGCATATGAGTGATACATGGTGATAAATAACATGTAGAAGTTGCTAGAAGTTCGCATTTAGCCTCACATGCAAGTTATCATAAGTGATATGATAACTTTCATGTTGCCAAAATGCAACCTTTAACATAAAGCTTGAATCTTTAAGCTCACAACTTCAAGTTTAACTTGCATAACATGATAACATGTGCATAATGATCAACCCAAACTTGCATAACATGATAACATGATAACATGATTAACCCAAACTGGCATAACATGATAACATGATCAACCCAAACTCGCATAACATGATAACATGATCAACCCAAACTTGCATAACATGGTAACATGATCAACTCCAACTTGCATAACATGATCAACCCAAACTCGCATAACATGATAACATGATCAACCCAAACTTGCATAACATGGCAACATGTGTCATACATAACTTGCATAATGATCAACCAAACTTGCATATAATGATCAACCAAACTTGCATATAATGATCAACCAAACTTGCATATCATAATGATCAACCCCAAACTTGCATCATTCATTTAACTTTAGAGTTCAATAAAAAGAAAGTAGAAAAAGGCTTACAATGCTATGAAGACACAAATAAATATTTATTATAAAGATTGAGACGAAGCCCTTATGCAAGCACCAAAAACCCAAATATGCAATCTCCAAATGAAAACCCTTGAGCCAAATCAATAAAAACCCTTGCTTTGAAATAGAAATGTTGCAACTTGACTTGAATGCAAACTAAGAATACTCATACAAGCTTGAAAATACTTGTATGCACTCAAAATCCCTCATAGAAATAAACTTAGGAATTTTAGCATGAGAGTGGAGGCCATGAGAGGAACAAATTTGACATAGTTTAGTTGTAGGATTGAATAATGATGATTTAGGCTAGGTGTTAGGTCCTTTTTATAGAAGATTAGGGTAATATTAGCCATAGGATTAACCATAGATTCAATCCAAGCCATCAAAGCATGTCTTGGGGAAGAAGTCAAGTGTAGGAACCATCTAGGGCCTTTAGATTAAAGCTGAACCATGAGAACCATTCAAATGCAAAATCTGCATTTGAGCGAATCGGCCCACGGGTTGACAGCCAAACACCCTGGATTAGCCCCTAGTCGACCCAGCGAGCTCGGGTCGACCTCAAAAATCGGCCGGTTCGGTTGTTCCCCTCTCCCAATTCGCTGTTTTGAACATTTTTGCATATTTATTTATTTAATTTTCAATTATATATATATGTATATATCAATATATATATATATTTCTTTGCGCAACCCATTTCACTCAATTAAGTATACTTTAATTTGAATTTTCCGTGAAACTTCGCGAGGCCATATCTTGGTCATACGGACTCCGATTTTCGAAAACTCGGACTCTATTTCGCGTATTTTTCCGAGACGAACGCAATGGCACAGCCCGTTTCCCTTGATTCTGATTTTACAGTTTAATTCTGCCTCCATTTATGTTATAATATGTTATTCAAAAATACGGGTTGTTACACTATGTATAAACTGTTATGATAACATTACTACATTATTTAATAATATTTTATACTTATCAATTAGAAATCAATCACCATTATAAATAATTAGTACAATACAAATCTAATATCAATATTTTTGTTGTTATCCTCTTGGAGCATGAAGGCACATTCCTTTTTGCCAGACTAATTGCTTTCGTGCCTTGTTCATATACCCTTTTCAGTGCGCCTTTCACTTTTGGAAAAGCATGTCAGTGTTCGCTACTTTCACCTTCAGTTTATACAAATTTCTTTAGTATGGAACATATAAAGTTGATTCTATATTACCCTAAGTCCTTTTTTTCCTCCTTTATTTCCCTGAAACATGACGAATTATATCTCATTCAGATCTTCGTTGTACATCTCACCTGAGATAGTCACAAAATGTATTTTAAGATCGAAGATTTAAAGCCTTACCTATATCCAGCTTTATGGCAAGCTCAATATCATGGATCTAGATGACCTGGGATAAATGCATGCTTAACGTGATGAAAAACATTAGTTGTAAACTTTGAACTAAAGTAAATAAATTACATGATTTTATTAGATTTTGAAGTGATTCACTGTAAAATCATTGTGAATAGCAAGAAAAAGGCATATGCTTTTAGTTTCGATAAACTTGTTGGTGTAAAAGATATACATAAGTATATTACAATTGTTGTTGCAACATGAAGCAGACCTATAAACATTTATGTTGTTCGCAGTTATGTCCGTCAACGGGCTGGAATTTGTCAGAGTTCATAGGAAAAGCAAACAAGTGTTAACATGCAAACAAATAACATAAACTACACAAGTTTTGATACTATGGAAAATTGATAATCGGGTTCACTACAAAAAAACTCTAATTTAGCGTCATATGTTTAAAAGCAAAATTTTTTGTTATTAATTTGCGATTAATTTTCATATGATCTGCAAGGGCTAGTTTTTATGTTTTTTTTTTCTTTTATTTATTACCGTCGTTTTTTGTCATCCATCACTAAGTCGTTGCAAATTACGTCAAATTACCGACAGAAAATTTCTGTCGTTATTTTCCGCTGCAAATCCAAGCAGAATACCGACGAATATTTATCGAAGCTATTTTATAGCGGAATTCCAACTGATTTGCAAGAGATGAAAATATCAATTTATTATAATAATTATTTAATAATTAATAATAAAATTTAATACTTATAAAATGATGCATAGTATTCAGTAATTAATTTTAAATAATTGTATTTAATAATTACAGTTGATACTTATATTTTGTAATTATAGTCGATAAATATATTTTATATTTCGAAAATTTTAAAAGTTTGAAAGCATCTTGAATAAATTTAAAATAAATCATAAAGTTTATAAAACCAATTATAGTTTCCTTCGTAGTCTGCTTCTTAGCCGTTGATTATTTTTTATTATAAGAAAGATCGTCAACATGGATTGGTTGCTGTCATTAGCTTTGGAATGTAGATGACCACTTCCCTTGACATGGATCAGTAACTACAACCGTCGGATGATTATTGGATGGCTAAATTGTATTTTATTATTAATATCCATCATTGCCTCTACTGATCCGTGTCATATAATGGAAGGAGTGAAAACCATTCGATAATAAAATATAAACGGTAGATGTGAGCTTTCATCGGAATGGATGGATTGCTACATGCGTGGATTGGAAAAAAAATAGTGGTTCATCCCTGCTTGTTTTCGCTTCCCCTTTCTTCCTCTTCCTCTTCCCCAAAGAGCAGAAACCCTAATTTTGAATTTCAACTCGTTGATCAGTTTTAGTTCACCTCGAACAAATTTATCCTAGGCGATCGAAGTCTACTACCCATTAAATGTAATATGATTCATGGGGATGTGCACACAAGATTTGGTACTCAAAACAATATCACCTCCCTGTTCTTTCTCCCATCTTCCATCAAAACGCACGATTTCACTTCATTTTGCAGAAAAAATCTCCCAATCCCGCCAATAAATCATTTTTGCACGATCTCTATCCGCATTCACTTCGATCCTTTAATCTCAATATTATGTAATCTAATATGATTCCACAGATCCAAGAGAAGACTTTATAATTTGGGGTCTATGATGCTACGAGCACCACGTTTGAATGAGGAGCCATGGGACGCTCTGGAGCACATTATTAGAGCACTAATCGGTAGGTTTTTGGTGGAATCTTTGAAAAGTTCAGGCGACTCAAAATTATCTCAGATTCGCATTGGGAAAGCTCGCAAGGAAGCCATAATTATGAGCCACACTGCAAAAGTTTTTGATTTATACGATCTGTTGTTTGCAAGAATAGATGTTCTTCCAAATCGGTGTTCTAAGAAATCAAACTTCTCTATCACATGCGATAGACTGAATCAATAAATAAAAGCGAAGAAATCCTTTCCTGAGATTGGAAAACTCAAGTTGAATGCTTCAGCTCATGGTACTTCAATTGATTACTGTTACATAATTTTGTTCCGTCTTGCTTTATGATGAATTTATTCATGCAGAAACAGTGAATTAATAGTCATTGCATTGCTTAAATTAACATATATTGATTCAACATTGGCTTACATCCTGGAACTGTAGAGAACAAAACCTATACTACAAATCCTGAAGCGAAACAGTTAACAATATTGTACAGTTGAGAAGCAGTAAATTTTGACAATATTAAAGCCGTGAAAGCAGAAAAGTTGATTGCTTTTGCCTCATCAGTTGTTGCATCCTGACCTCTGTGTTAATGGGTCAGAAAATAGATATGCTCGTTTGTAGCTAATTGTCTTGCCTCTTCAAATGGACATGCTTAATAGCAAAATCTACAAAGTACTGTAATTCAAAATTTTTTTTTTCTAAAAAGATTGCAATATTTAAATTTCAGATACTTAACAATACAACAGTGCCCAAAGATTTTCATTCATCTATTGGTGCCTAAATGCGCAGGTGTGGTTTACATTTTTTAATTATGTGCCTGTGCACCTGCTAACATTCTTTTTCTCTAAATATGTGTCTAATGCCGAGGTTGTGTTCATTTAACCAAAATTGTTTGATCTTCAAGTCCCTTTCTTTTGTTATTGTTGTATCTGCTTTAGTTTACGTTTCTTTTTTCTTTCCAAAGGAAGGACCACGGCAAACGTTTACAATTTGTAGATAGAAACTAATTTTCTTAGATGGAAACAAACCATGAGTTCTTCGAAGTGTGGGATATCAGTTTTTTGGTTTTCCTAATTAGTTAACATTTACTTTTTTCATGTTGATGGTATATGGGTTCTTTGTTCTTTGTATATTATTACATGTTTAACTTTAATATTTAGAGTCATTTGTGTTTAAGATTTCCTGCAAACGTTTACTAAAACACATGATAATTAGAAGAAAAAAATACATTGCATACAGGTGGCTATGGTTGATTCAAATTAAACAGACATGATGCTAACTTATCCAAACAGGAATTATATTAGGTAAATTATTTTTCCTTTCCCTTTTTAGTCAGAAAATAGCTAGGAAAAAGGAATTTTCAACCTGGAAGTTGAATTTTAAATCGTTTGGTAACGGTAAAGCATGCAGTTGTCTCAAAAGTAGCTAATTTTTTTTGGTGTGTTCCTGATATTTCCTTTGTCTGTTTTGCAGTTAGCAAAGAAATTGTTGACCTCCGCCTTGACCGCATCCGAAAGCTCTCTGACAACTGTATTGGCCTTCAAGGATTTCTTGTATTCAATGCAATTGGTGAAGGCACAGGTTCTGGGTTAGGATCGCTGCTCCTTGAACGCCTCCCGTTGATTATGGCAAGAAGTCAAAACTTCCCAAGTCCGCCATGTGCTCCCTAGCCGCAAAAACACTCTAGCTGGTATCAAGAACGCGCTCCGCCTCCTCGTCCTCCTCAACTACTATGACCCCACTAAACTCCACAATCTCCCTCACGGCACCACTCTCAACACTACCCTCTACCAAACAACCGGCAATGCACCAGGCAACTTTGGATTCAACAGTATTACTAATCTCCGCGGCGGTAAGGTCGCCTTCGGCCCATCCGCTCCGAACTCCACATTGATGCCTGATTACTCAAAGTCCGTTAAGCAGTTGCCGACGCCGTACAACATCTCCATCATTGAAGTTTCCATCCCTATCACTTTTCCAGGACTTCTGGACGCGCGGTCTGCTGCAACCGCCAACATCACTGCGCTTCTACAAAAGGCCGGATGCAGAACCTTTGCTAACATTATTCAGACTTCTAGCGTCCTGAAAATCTTCGAGACGGCTGAGGATAAAGGTCTTACGCTGTTTGCACCAAATGATGAAGCGTTTAAGGTTAAAGGAGTTCCAGATCTGAGTACGTTGAGTAGTGTGGAGCTTGTTACTTTGCTGCAGTACCATGCGCTACCTAGCTATATCCTGAAAGCCACTTTAAAGAACTCGGGCAAGTCTATTTCAACAATGGCGACTAATGGGGAAGGTAAATATGCGCTGAAGGTGAACTCGGCATGGGATGATGTGAGTCTTGATACTGGAATGGATACTTCCAGAATAGCCGAAACTGTTCTTGTTGACACCCCGGTTTGCGTACTGGAACGAGTGGAAAACCGTGCGTTGCACGGAAGCATAGAGTACGGGGTGTTGTACTTTGCACGGGAGCATAGAGTACGGGGTGTTGTAGTTTGCACGCGCGTGGTCGTAACGGCATGCGCTTCGCGCGAAGAGCGTAACGGCACGCGCTTCGCACATGATGATGGCACGCGCTTCGCGCGTAATCAAGACACGCGCTTTGCGCGTGATGATGGCATGCGCTTCACGCATGATCACGGCTCGCGCTTCGCGTATGGACCGTTGTGCCACAAATATTATGTAAACAGATATAAAGCTCTGTCTCATAAACCTTTTGCTTGCTGGGCTTGCAAGCTTTCCATGCATCTTTTTGAACATTAACATAAATACACTATGTGAAGACATTAATCATATAAAAATTTCTAGCTCTTACAATTTACTAAAACTCCATGGAGAGAATTTTATTACATTTCGTGGAATAATTTCAAAAAGCATTGAAGTATATTAATAACATAACAGTTAAATGATATTTCTAAACAATTAAATGTGTATATGAATGATAAAGTATTTTTTTTGTTTTTGCAAATTAGACATTCCTGTGAAGTGTAATGTGATCACAACACTCCAATTTTACTTCATATTTGATGTTGAGTAATTAATGCTTCATAGGCTTGTGATATCATATGTTTGCATCCATTTACCTAATGAAAAGATTATTAAGTGCTAAATAAGATATACTGATAATAATATAGGTACCGTAATAAAAGGCAAACTCTGAATTAGTGCAAGTTGATTCATAAATAGCAATTCCTAATTGGTGGAATACTGAAAGTTGAAAACAAAAGTATGGTGTTAAATAATATGCAAAGAAACAAATATTTATGATTTTACATAGTTGCTCGACAACAACTTGGTCAAATTATATATGGGTGAAGAAGACAAATAACATTAAAAAAACATAGTTTATATGAAATAAAGAAAATAATTATAGCAATATTTCAAAACTTTCTAAGGAGTTATATGATATTTTTAGGAATCCAAATTAGAAAATGGAAATCTAGCAAGAGTAAAAGCTCAAATCCTATTGAACTAAATATTTCTTTAAAAATGCCTAATTTTTATAGGTGGAATAAGAAAACACCTATATCAGAAAACTACAACATGTTGACCAAAATTTGGTAAGCCAAACTATCCAAAGTTGAAACCACAACGCCAATTTCGGATGCAAGACCTAGCATAAAGACCTCATTAAATAATGATTAATTTACATATTTTGGGCTAAATCTAATTGAAATTCAGTTTTTTTTAACCAAGAGAAGAATAATATGAGGAAGATATGCTAAAATGAAAGTTACGATAGTTTTCAACCTAGGATGCCATGTAACATAAGTACATAATTATTTCAAAAATATAAAGCTGATCCTTTAGTATCTAGTTGTATTCCTACTATGTTCATCAACTAATTTAGTAAATGCAAACTGTGTTCAATAATAGTGTATTCTCTTTATAAGTAAAGACGTTAAATATGCTAAATAATACGGGTATTAAATTTTATAGAAATTCAAAGAGTGCTAGAGAAAAACGTATTTTCTTTTTATATACAGACGTTGGATACGTATGATAGAAATTCAAAAAGCATTAGAGAATGACACTCTTTGTTTTTAAGGAAAGACGTTAAATGTGCTAATCGTACGAATATTAAATTTTGATTGAAATACTATGCTATATTTAATAAACCTTTATATCCCTGCATGCCCTATTGCCTTATATCAAAGATTAAAATTACAGAAAATTATTATATACTTTTACCATGGATACTAATATCCACCAACATTTATGTAATGACAACGTTTTGAAATGTAGAACACATGTTTGGACGAAATTTAATGCCATAATCGTAAAAGCAATGACTTGTATTGAATTGTATAAAATTCAAACTCAAATTATCAAATATATCAGTTATGTTCTTTGTATTCCTTGGTTGCATTTGATTAAAATAGATTTGAATCAACAAAGGATATAATCAAGGTTTTATTGGATAACATTAATGTAAAGAAAGGAAAATGCACATTAAAGGAAGAGAAATTTAATTTCCCTATGTTGAAGATTACTAATTTTAATGTTCATAAAAAAATGAAATCAAACTCTAAGCCACTTGCCTGATAAAATTAGATTACAAACTGAACATCATTTACCAAAATCAAGTACCACTTATATGATGCATTTAAAGACTAAAAAATAAGTTGAGAGTATAAGGAAAATTTCATGTGGTCCAATATTTTAATGTCAAATATCAATTAACTGACAAATTTATCAAGCGGATTTCAACTTGCATGTTACTCCATTTCCTAAAACCTTAACTATTTAATGTAACATATATTTTAGAAAATGAAAACGGTATAGATCAATCTTTTATAGCAAGTTTTAATACATTATTATATTTCAGCTGTGCTGTAGACTATAACTTAATAAATTTCAATCACTAAAAATTCCATTCAAAAATAAAATAAAAAAACATGAAATGGTATTGGGCAAGAACTATTTTGAATTGTTTCCAGTTTTGATCAACATTTTTGGGGCAAGAAAACATACGACATACATTCAAAGGGCTATAAAATCATACAAATTGATTCCATATATCACGCAAGCTTTCAATGCCAATTCAATCCAAATAACTGCAAACAATCATGCAACAAAATCCACCGTTCCTCAATTATAGGGGATGTGTTTAAATTAGGATGGTGGATTTGTTTTTGCGGGATTAAATCTCAGCCGCTCTTTGTCTCCTTGTTTGTCTAAGGGTTTGTCTAGGGGGGGAATTTTATTATATAGATAATGCATCGTACTGTAAAATTCCGGTTTCCTTCCTTTTAAAAAAATAAATAAATAGAAAGAAGTCAAAACTTGGTTTCACTGTTTACCCCTCTCCTCAGGTCTCCACTTCAGTTGTGGAGCCATATAACAATGTGCAGTCCACTCATTCGCTTTTGGAACACACAGATGTGGCTGTGCTGCTTGACAATGAAGCTATATATGATATTTGTAGGCGTTCTCTTGACATTGAGCGATCCACTTACACTAATCTTGATCGTCTTGTCTGTCAGGTTTGCATTAATATCACATTATGCTTTTGAAGGATTTTTTTTTTTGTGTGTGTGTGTATGTGTGTGTAATCACATGAATCCAAGTGCAAAAATACAGACCGATACAAATATCTATTAGACAACTATTACAGTCTGAAACACATTAGATTTGTGATATATTAAATTTCCCATGGCTGTGGTGAGCATAGAATTTTCTAGTGTGATTTGTGACTTTATAGCATAAATATGCACCTAGTTGAACGGTGCATCTTAGCTCGCTGAGCGATGCATTGTAGTTGCATTGTTCAATTATCATCTACTTGACAATATAATTTAGTCTTCTTTTGATGGTAGTTTGTCAGACAAAAAGGTTGACAGTATAATTCACTTGGTTGTATTATTATTATTATTATTATTATTTTTATTTTTATTTTTATTTTCAAATAAAAAGCTAGAAAATATCCTCATCAACAGACGCTTATGGCCATAGCATAGAGCTATCAAACAATTAGATATCTCTCATGTTCAAATTCAAATAGGCAACAAGTTCTACATTATTGCCGATGTCATTTTGCTACCGATGATGCAAGAAAATTACACTGCTCAGCAAAACACCAATAGTCAACAAAGTATCAAGAGGAAGCTACAGCAACAGGAAACAAAGATGATGCTTTACGCACACCAACACGTGGATTCTGATCAACCTCTCTCAGGGATGTAAGTAGTTATTCTGATACTATCATCATACCTAAAACTATCATAAGCTTTTTCATCCTACAAGCTCTCATTTCTATATTATCGCTTCTGAACACAACAATTGAATTATATACGAAGGTGTAAATAAATTGTTTAAAAGGGAAAAATGGGCCAGAAATATTCAGTGACCACTTTTCCATCTGATATTGATTTAATTACATGTGAAATATAAATCTGATTTTCACAGTTCATGATTGGTTTTACATGAATTTAATTTGATTGACTGAGTGATCCATCTCCAAGAAAAGTAAATAAATTTGATTCAACTTGCATTGGCAAGAGAAAGACAACCAAACAAACCTCTGACAATAAACTGGAACTTCGGTTTTATTAATTTGCCAAAAAGAGTTTTTTTTTTGGTGATTGCAGGTTTCCATATCATCATTCAGATTAGCTGTTAGAGTTGAATTTGATATATGATAGGCCTATAGTATAAAAATGTAATGAAGTTTTTGAATGGATGTATGGCAGCTGTTGCATTTTTTTTCCAGGTACCTTTCTTATTCTTATAAACTTGCACAATGCCTATGCTGTCAAATTTGTTATTAAGGCTAACACGTAATTTTTTGACACAAACGTAAATGTTTCCAAATATCAAATAGTTTATCCTACAAATCAAGGGCTCTCCAAAATATTTATTGAAATGCTAGCAGCCTACAAATCAAGGTCTGACCTAAACTGGGCAGAATTTTGACGAAGTCGTATCTGAGCCTAACAATAATCAAATTATGCTTTGGATAGTTACAGAAAACTTACATCTATATTAACAAGTCGAGTTTTGGTCAATATCAAGCCGAAAATCATACCATTGACAAGTCTATCCATAATAGGCGATTTCAGTACTAAAGTATTAAAAATGTAATTTAGTTCGTGTGACGACTGTGGGATTAGAACCTCTGTCATCCTGAAAAGCAACATCATTTCCTATATACAATGGTAAAAGATCTTTATATTAATTTCCTGATAGCAGCATTAAGGACTACGTCTTTAAAAATCCAACATCCTCATCTTGGCAAAATTGACGAAATTACTTTCAGTTCGATATTATCAGTATGATTTCAGTGGTTTGAGTTTTATTTCTTTTAATAAAGATTACAAAGCGAATCAAGAGGAAAGGAAGAAATCTATTTGAGGAAGATATGAATCTTAGTGGTGTTCAAAATTCATTGTGAAATTTGGTTTTGCATTCAATCCAATAAAGTTTATGGAATGATGAGTGTATTGAGCATTGTTAATTTTATGTATAACAAGACCGAGCCTGTTCTTTAACTTGTGCAGTTGGTTTCGTGTTAGTGTAACTTGCTGCTGAACTTGAGTTTTTGAAGTGTCTAGGGCCTGTGCATGTCTAGCTCGTGGGATTTATATGCTTTGTTAGGTCCTTTTTGGTGTTTGCATGGGTTGTATTTTTGTTTTGGTTATTTGTTATGTATAATATTTGTTTGTTGTATGTTTTTATTTTTGGCCAAGCTTTTCTTTTTATGTACTCCTTTTTTGTAAATATAGTACTTGGTTGTTCTAAAAAAAAGGTTTAATAAAATGCAAGAATATAAAGATGCTACCTATAGCATAAGCGAGACCGATGCACAAGAGAGAATCAAGTTGAAGGAAGAACTGAAGCACACTAAAGACAAGTTGCAAGAACTTAAAAATTCTTTTTCGAAGTACAAAAATCTAGTATGTCAGCGCTTAAACGGGGATGCAGACCAAAATCAACCGGAGCAATCATGAAGTTATTCATTTTATGTTATGCATGTGTTAGCATTTAAGCAAGTCATGTATCCTTATTGATGTTAGTTTAAACTCATGGATGTAGCAACATATTTATTTAAATAAACATTATGGAGTATGGTTTATCATATAATTTAATGATTATGAAATTGTTTTTTGTTAGTGTAGTTTAGTATTATTGTTGATTATGTTATATATAAGTAATCATATTGATTGATGTTGATCAAAAATATGAGCAGTAGCAATATGGTAGAAAATGTTTAAAATGAAGTAGGAAGGGCGTAGGAAAATTTTGAATTGTATTTATTGAAGTTGAGTATTTATGACGTAACCAACGAGCAGGAAATTTTTGTCTTAGGAATGACGGAGACTTTTGGGTGTAGTAATGACGTAGGAAATTGTTAACCGTAACTACGGCGTATAAAAATTAAGCAAATATCTGGCGTAGGAACGGTGTATGAGACTTTTTGGGCGCAGTAATGGCGTAGGGAATTGTTAACCGTATCTATGGCGTAGGAAAATTAACCAAATGTTTGGCGTAGTAATGACGTAGGAAAATCTGGCGTAGGAATGACGTAGGAAATATCTGGCATAGGAAAAACGTAGCAAATTGTACTACGCCATAGAGTAGGAAAAACGTAGAAAATATTTTTGCCATGCTTGATTTTTTGACGCTGTATTGGGCGTAGGAATGACGTAGGAAACCGGAGTTTCCTACGCCTTTCCTACGCGATACAGGCATAGGAAAATTAGAACATTCTTGTAGTGATGTTCATATCTATTCTCTTACCTGTATAGATATTCTGAAATATATATACATATAAATCAAAAGTTAAAATATTTCAAAATAGTTTTAAGTATTCACTCGACGCCTCGATTGGCTATATATATCTATCCAACTTTCGAAACCCGAAAATAGATATCGATCATGCGACAGTCATCACCAGAATCATTTCCAAGCAATTAAAGTGTGTTTCTGTATCTATCTGAAACATATAGGATTTAGCATATACGTTGATTACACGTATACCCAAATCACTAAGTATTTGATAGACCAACTTAACGCCAGGTAAGTACTTAAAACATCTTCATATATTTAAATAGAATATATACCAAATTTCCAAATCATATATTATAAATAATATATTCAAATCATAAGAATTAAAAATTTAAGTAGGGAAAATTATATCTCTCCCCCACTCATTTATTTATTAAAATTCAACCTCAATCCTTAATAAATATATTAAAAATATTATTATTACATCAAATACATAACAAAATTATTCAATCAAGAAAAAATCAATTTCTTAAAAATTGTACATCTTTAAATCTTATTCAAAATATATAGCTTATAAAATATAAAGTCTTAAAGTATAAACATCAAATCTTTTCAAAATATTGGTATTACCAAACGTAATGTTATTTACATATATACATCTTACACAAAAATACATACACACACACACACACACACACACACACACACACACACACACACACACGTCAAAATTTCAATATTGCATCAAGAAAATCTTATAATTTAATACCTATTTCAAACCAATATTTAATAAGAATGAACTCGCTAGAAGATTTATACTCTTCTTCTACTTCTTACCTTGTTATGAACAAGGATAAGTTATAGAATCTGAGTTAAATGCTGAACGAACGAAAGAACCTAATCAATGAGGGACAACGAAGGAAGATAGATTCAAATGGAATGGAAAATTGAAATTTCAGTAAAAGATTTAGATATTAAACAAAAAAAATTATCCGAAAATATTTATTTTAAAAAAAAATTAAAATCATTTTAAAAACCATTTATATTTTAAAAATACGCTCTCTCTCAAGAAGAATTTTGCGACTGATTCCACTCATTATACGGTATCACTACCTTATCTCCAATGAGCTTTTACCCCATAGGCTAAAACTTTGATAAAACAAAACTTTGATACCACGTGTAACATCCCGTCTTTTTGACCATCTTAAGCTGATAATTAAACCAACTCGAACCGCTCGAAATGACAGATTGTTATTAGCTTATGAGGTAAATAGAATAAATTACAGATCATAGACACATATATAGAGTAATATAATATCCCGCAGCAGAAAATAAATAATATAATAGTAGTTCACGAAGCTACTAAATAAAAATAAAAAATTACACAAAATATTAGAGTTAAAAAATTAAATATTGTGGAAGTCTAAATACAAGGGAGAAATATCCATAATCAACACATAGAGGTGATGTCTTCAACAATGTCCAGCTACAAAAGGTTAAATCCCAGCACTGCAATACTCGATCTGACCCGAGCAATAATGCAAAACAAGACAACTCGGATCAGGACTAACATACTCATGGAAGTAAATCAACTCAAATGAAATGTCCAATGAAATGTATCAATAACTTAAAAGATGTTTGGGATCCACCATCCTCTAAGGATCCGTTAAACTAATATCATATAATATAATACGCTATTATAATAGGGTCTATGGTTAAATATAACATATTAAAATAGCATAACCGGGATTACATTTTTACCCTTACATCATTTATACATTGTCGTAAACATTGCATATAAAACACCAGTAAACGGTCGGTGGATAGGGATGCGCCGCTATACGACAACGTTAAATCAAAATCGTAGGGCACTCGATCATGATAATATGACAAGGCACACGAGGAATACCCACGATAGGAATCTACTGATGCACGCCCGGACCGATGGTAATGCATAGCCGCGACTACCGCCCACTTCGGAACACACTCCGAATCAAAGGTGTGCACCAATCAATCATAAAGTAATAGATATGGGTTCGAAGAAGTGTGTCCGATAGGAGGTGCGACCTCACTTAATCACGGTATAGCACTTGTTTTAGTCATTTTAATTATGACCCGAGGTTCAAGGCTATCCATCATCATTCTCTTTCTTCAAATCCAGTAATCGCCTCCAAATCACCCTACTTAATTCTGGAACTCCACTGCGTACATAGTTGTTAATGTGGTTTTTGGTATTGGCAGAGAGTATGACAATAGTCAATCATATTCTCTTTAACAACCAATCATTTACATTTTTCACACCGTGGTCATTGTTTTATAAATCACGTTATAAAATCATTTATAAGTAATCTTAGGTTCAAATTTAAATTAATATTTAACTTTGATTTTCTTTAATGTCCGAAATATTCACATAACGATATCAATCCAAATTCGACTTATACAAAAACAAATCTCAAATGCCATTTAAAGCAATACTAAAATACTTAATTTCAATAATATTTAGCTTGATTTATTCTAACCAAAACTCAAGTTCAAACAATTCAAAAATCTAGTTTACCTTTATAAGCATTCGTTTAAGTCGATTCATAAAGTCCAACATGTAATAACCCGGAAATGCGAGCCAGTTTAAAATTTTTATTTTGACAATTTTAATGAATTTTGAATATTTAAAATGAATTATTTTAAATAATAACAACGAGAAATTTATTTTGAATGAATGTATATATTTATATACATCGTCGTTAGAATATAAATATTTATTTTAAATTATAAAAGGGAATCAAAAGTTATGCCCAGTTGAAAATTCAGAATAGTCGCTATGTAAATTATACATGGTCCAAAAAGTCAAATTTTGCATACGGATGAATTTGAACTCGAAACCACTTCCATTGAGTTCAAAATGCCGTTTAGAACTCCGAAAAGTATAAGCTTCGATATATTCCGATATCCGGAATAGTGGGTATGGGCTGGAGTTGTTCGGTTAACAATACATAGCCCTTAAAAAGTGAAATTTTGCATACGAGCTCAGAATTCGACGAGATAAATTTTTATGGATTCATAATGACAAATTATTGTTATGTTCCAAAGGGCGCGTCGAACGGAGCCAGTATGCGGCCGTGCGAGCTAAAACAGTACAGGGTAAAACGAGCAGTCATTTTACAAAGGAACATTATTGATACGACCTCGGAATTCGATTCTACTTTTTTTTTCGAATTCGTATCGTCTAATAATGGTTAAATCCAAGAGGGCTTGATTTTTTGAGTTAGCATGTGAGCGTGCGAGAAGAAAAGGTGCGCCAAAATTGCATTTTTAGAGCTTATCTGAGCATTTTCGTGATTTTTTTTTAATGGTCAAACGAACTCGGAATTCGACGAAACTTATTTCGTTGGACTCGTCTCCACGTCTACTATCCCGTGTCCGAAATACGCGGCGATTGGAGATCGTTAGCGTTCAGGCGATACGCGAGAAATTAGCATATAAACACTTTTACTTCCTTTTCTTCTTCACTTTCTTTCTCTTCCTCTTTTCTTCCACAAAAACTCAAAAATGGCCTCCTCCTCCTTCCCCTTGGCTGCCGCCCCTCTCCCCCACCTCCACCACCACCGTCGGTCGCCGCACCCCCTCCTCCTTCCTCCCCTCCTCCTCCTCTTCCTCCTCCTCCTTTCTCTCGTCCAATTTCAAATCCCTAAACCCCCAAGTCACCACCGCCACCACCACGGGCCCCACCACCACCGCCGCCGCCCCTTAGCCGCCTCCCCACGCCCAATCAGGTCCGGCGCCCCCTTCCCCCTCCCCAACTCCGGCCGTGGGCCCCCCCGGTCACCAAAACCCATTTTACACTAATCACCCGTTTTGCAAATAAGCCCCTGACCGTATTTTGCCAATAACTCTCAAACGGTGCGTTTCTGGCCAAAGTCTCTCTAAACTAAAGTTGTAGAGCACGAAATTCTCTTCGATTTGGCTATATGGAAGTCGTGTTTTGGAGTACGGAGCTGCTCGGAAAACGCGTTCGAAGTCTGCTGTTCAAAAGTGGTAAAATTCGTGTACTTTCGCGAATTCTGGCGAATTGGAGCATTTTCGGAAAAAAGCCCCTTAGGCAAAAGTTGTTCAGAATCCCGTGCTTGTGCTAAAAAAAGATGGATTGAAGATTTGAGCTTGTATGCGAAGTCTGGAGCTCGAACAACAATTCAACAGTTCAGAAAAGGCGTTAGAAAAATCAATGCGAGAATTTCTCACTTTAACTTTTCTTTTCTAGTTATATAAATATATACTAGGATGCAGACGATATTTAGTAGCACCCGACACCACTGTCCACAGACCATGGACTTGTTTGTTTGGTTGCATAGATTAGTTAGATTATTTGATTCGAAGTTGGTTGTTTGGTGAATTGAAATTGATTTGATTGATATGTGTATGGCATGGGCCATTATTAGACCGAGGATAAAGCTAGGCCTTCTCCCGTTTCTAGTATCGTGCCGTTATGCTGCCAAAATTTTCTAAAATAAGTTAGAAAAATAAAGATATCATTTTATTTAATAAACGAACCGAATAGAATATTCATAGGTTGAATAAAATAATTTGGTCATTAAAAATATAATTTTTAACGTGAACGTGAATAAATAAATATTCATTTACAAACCGGACGATTTGTTTATGTACACCTATTTGAAGGACATTGATTGGGACGATAAATTTTATACATCGCCCAACTGTACAAATAAAATATGTATTTGATTGTTTGAAACCCCACACGGGTATTGAGATAAAATACGGCATACACTAATCCCAATAATTAGTTTATGTCGATCGATGGATCGACAGGCTGTTATAAGCGTTAGGTATCTATATTTGATGCTTATACAGTGTAGTGCACTTTGGATGATGGTTGATTATTTATCGTTGCTATTATTTACATTTGTCGTATGGAATCCATATAATTAACTTTATATGGTAATTGATTGGGCCTCATTCCAATTTAGAAAATAAAGAATATTATAAAATAAAGGTTCATGTGTTGACAATACTCATCCGTTGAGATTAGTCATGTGTTGAACGAAATATTTTAACAATAAAATTTACATCTTTATCATTATAAAATAAAGGTTCATGTGTTGACAGTACTCATTCGTTGAGATTAGTCATGTGTTGAACGAAATATTTTAACAATAAGATTTATATCTTTATCATATATAAAATTAGAAACTAACTGGAAAATAGATAAGATGAGTGGTCTCCTAGATGTTGATCTGATGTTGGTTTCGGCCTTCGGGGTTAATATTCAGGGAATCATTCTTTTACTAATTTACGGTTGGAATCTGATTTGAAATCAAACGATAGATACCATAATTTTTATAAAATATATTAAATAACAAAAATAGTCACACGTGGACAGTACTCATTTGTTGAGATTAGTCATGTGTTGACAAAAATATAGATTCATGTATTGAATAGGATAAATATTCATTTGTTGAATAGAATAACGGAATTATTGAAATATATAAAGCAGTGTTGATTAGAGATGCGCTATTTTGACGCGAACGATATTTATATCGATTATATTTGTTTTTCGAATTGAATTGAATATATAACGAATTAGAATCAAATTGAATATAAAAAGAAATTCAAATAAATTGAATTTGAAATGAATTCAAATTGAATTGAATTGAGATGAATTTTAAAACGAATTTATAAGGAAAAATTCAATTTTGATTTGAATTGGAAATGGAAGTTGAAATGTTTTTGAAACGAATTTAAAACTATTTATAAAATTCATTTTAAATAGAAATCGATGAAATATATATTATATATATTATATATATAATATAATGGCCTGAATAGAACGCGCCGCGACAATTCGTAAATTTCGACCATTGACTTCGAACGGACATTACGGGAGATCCGACCGTCAGATTCTCCTAAAACCGGAACCGTTTGGTTCGTATCGAAAAGAGCTTCCTAAAAAATATTAGAAATTTGAAATCTAACGATTGGATTTGGAGATACGTCCAAATCAAATTCAGAAAAGGTCGCTGTAAGTGCAGTTTGATGACCGTTGTTGGAAATCGACTGTACGGGCCTTGATAAAATTATCAAAAATATCAATAATTTGTGTAAAATCATAAGAAATGATTTGGGAAAAATTGGGATGAAAAACTCCATATTTGAAAAGATAAAAATAGATTTTTATCGAAATGAACTAGTTTTGAACTAAAATTAAAACCCATTTATTTTTAAATAAATAAATTGGATTTGAAATGGATTTTAAATAGAATTGATTAGTGGGTTTATCGTGAAGGGTGTTTTAAATAACACTTGTTCTTTAACCCGATAATAAATAGAATGTGATTTGGGTTTATCGTGAACTGTGTTTTAAATGACATTAGTTCTTTAACCCTGTAAAAGGAGTTTTAATGAATCTGCAATTAGATTGAAATGTGAATTGATAATTTAAATTATCAAATTTGGAAATTGAGCGAGAATGGAGTATTACGAGTTTTGCTCCAAAGCGATAGTTAAATCTTTAATTAGATTTGAACGTGAAATGGTAATTAATTTTACCAATAACACCGTGGGGTTAGATATGGAGTATTACCAGTTTGTCTTCATGGGATGAATAGGTTGGGATTGGGAAATAAAATAAATAATTACTTCGGTGTGGTTCGCTAATCTCGACTAGTTTGGAAAACCATAATCTGGTTTGAAATGATATCCAAAGGAAGATTAAAGGATAAATTTTAAAGAATTTATCTTTGATAAAATTAATGGGAACCTTTCTCTAAGAATATGAAATTTAGAAACTAGCTGTAAGTTAGTTAAGAAGAATGGTTTCCTGGGTATTGATCTGATGTTGGTTTCGGCCTTTTGGGTTAATATTTGGGGAATTGTTCTCTTGCTAATTTACGGTTAGTGACTGATGAATTGGAATGAGGCGTATGTTGTGTTTGTGTAACATTTGTTTATAATATACACGGGTTGTTTGAAAAGGCCGGGTTTACACCCATTCTGAATAACCGATTCGACGATAAGTCGAAGATGATGACGGTGGTCGAAGACCAGAAGTCTTCATATCGTTTGGGTGATTACTGATGATCTTGATTGGACTGTACACCCAAGATGAGGGAATCAGTTGGTGGTCGTCCAGACGTACTTGGAGATCGATGGATATGCGAGGAAAGTGCCTCCGGTTTCGTTCAGACCCAGAACGAACTTGTAAATGGATTGTGTGCCTGACATTGGATTTTATTCTGTGTTGATTGATTTCTGTTAAATATATATCTGTTTGGCGGCGGAGAATTTATTCTCTTGCTTAACGCCCTTCTCTGAGACGTACGAGCTTAGAGGTTATATATCGATAGATATCAATCGCATGGCATGAATTGCCTGTGTGGCACGCTGAGTTGCATGGATCAAGGCTTCTGTTGAAAAGCAAAGTCTTGTGGTTGATGATCAAAGCACAGCCTACGTGGCAGCTTTGTGTATAGCGTGGATTCGCGAGCCTCACACCTCGATATGAGTCAAAAATGGGATGAGGACCCAAGGAGTGCACGACGTTTCTTTCTAGCTATGGGTGGTGTTAGTGACCTACCAGCCCTGACATTGATATACTTTTCACCTTTGTGGTTTGGATGCGAGGCGCCTCGATTATAGGTCCTATAGGGCCGGGAAACGTATGTTCAGGAATAATTAATCCTCAAACGTAAGAGAGGACCGGTCTTGGAGGATCCCAGGGGTTACCCAGAGTGTGTAGTCCTGAGGCATTTGCTAGAGTGTCTCGAAGCGGAGAGGAGCTTGCCCCTTGCCTCAACTCATGACGGAAATCCAATTTCCAATACGTGATATTGCGGTTTTAATTGTAGAACTAGTATGGCGACATGATATACGGTACCCATGCCGTCTATGATTGATATTTATGATTGAAATTGTTTTGACACTATACACTTATAATAGTATCAAATGATTTGTGTTAAACGTACCAAGCATGTTTGGCTATTATAAGGGAAAACCCTATCCTCCGGCTTGCATTGCATTGTGTGATGGGACCTGGGTCTTATAATAGCTTCATTTTTCGAAAAAAAACATTGAGTTGTTTATTCTATGCACTGGTATTCTTGGGAGGAAACCCGTTCCATATTATACGGCGTGGTCCCTTGAATTACTCTCTTTTAAAGTAAAGTTTCAAATAACTGTTTTAGTTCTCACACCAGTCACATGACTGACCTGGAGTTTATTGTTTTAACCTAAACTCTGGGTGCCCCTACTTTCGACACGGGCAGCTAGTAGTTTTGGTTTTGCAGATTTATATTCACAGGATGCTGATTTACAGCTGGAACGATGCTCGGAAAGCTCTGTATCCGTGTATTACTTTCAGTTGTGTTTTGTATTATTTTTCCGCTGCAGTACTGTATTTAAATCTCTGAAATTCTTTGTTGTATAATATTTATTCGTACTCTGTATATTCTTGTATCTGATGGAATTGTTGTAATAACAATGAAATGTTCTTCTGGTTGCGTTCCAATTTGTCCTGTTCTCAAAACGATCAGGGGTTTCGAACGGTCTAGATCGGTTTAACGACTGATTCAGATCGAGCGAAATTCCCGGCTGTCACACAACATTTCAGTTCGGATTATATGTATATAATTCGAATCGAAATTTATATTTAATTTAAGTAAAACATATCATAACTTATAAATCTCAAGTCGTATAATCCAAAAATCATTATATATATAAATTCGAATAAATACCTTATATTTCAATTCAAATAAATTATGCCATTTAAAAACCATTCTTATAAACAGGAAAATAATGTGAAGGACAAATTGTATGAAAATTTTAACCACAAGGACAAGAGACTAAAAATTTATTCAAAAGGACAAAACATAGTCCAAATTTATTCAAAAGGACAATACACATAAAAAAATCAAACAATTTTTTTTGTAGATTTTAGGTATCAGTTTTGTATGTCTGTAGGTATCAGTTTGCTCTCTGCTGCTAAAAGGTAGCAGTTTTGTGTGTCTAAAGGTATCATTTTTTAGCCTACAGCTTGTACGTAGCAGTTTTGTATACTTGTAGGTATCAGTTTTACATGTAACGTTTTTTTTATAGAGAATGACAATGGAGGATGGAAACATTGTCAGAAGAGAGGAGCTGAACTGTTTGGTAGTGTGACGAGATTGTAGATACATCTGAGGTTTTTATGTTTAACCGTTGATGTCTAATGAATTTGCAAAGAGAGGTTGTTTATGGATGTCTATTGGTGGTTTGTTGGTGGGTTGTTCATGTATACGAGGATGTGGAGATGAAGATTGGGGTCAACTCATGCCACCAGCTCTAAGTCCAGGTTATTATTTATAATGAATTGTATTATCTCAGCTCGACTGATTCTCTTATATTTTTCTCATCTGAAGAATTGCCATATACACTAATTTTTTTTGCACCTATATCGACCAACACCTCACTTATCTACAAGCTGGAGGCTAAAAACTGATACCTCCAGACGAACAAAACTGCTACCTATTAGCTGCAAAGAGCAAACTGATACCTACAGTCATACAAAACTAATACCTAACATCTGCAAAAAAATTAAAAAGTAAAATTTTTTTTCTAATTTTTTATTAATTAAAAATGTCCTTTGTTTTGCCCTTTTGAATAAATTTGGGCTATGTTTTGTCCTTTTGAATAAATTTTTAATCTATTGTCCTTGTGGTTAAAATTTTCAAACAATTTGTCCTTGTAAATTAATTCCCCTTTTTGTAATTCTTCATATATTTTCTGTTTTTGGCGTAAATTTTGACATAACACAAATTTGGATATAAAGTAGCATTTCAGTTTATTACCAAACATAGGGCTAGATGTTCTGCATTAATTTTACA
This sequence comes from Allium sativum, assembly GCA_030737875.1. Taxonomy (NCBI): domain Eukaryota; kingdom Viridiplantae; phylum Streptophyta; class Magnoliopsida; order Asparagales; family Amaryllidaceae; genus Allium; species Allium sativum. Next base: position 9,068,607 of record JASFAX010000027.1, on the reverse strand, counting down.
GCATTGCAAACTATTACTAAGTAGAGGTCTATTTCCATCAATGGGTCATCGATGGATTTTTTTTAGTTTGTACAACTTACCAATTCATAATAAGTATTATGACATTTCAAAGGATGTTTTAAAAACAAACACTAATGTGTACTTATTTATTCCAATCCCTGCTTGGTTTACATTTCAAGACGATATGACTTAGCACATTTAGAAACCATTAATAGTAGCCACAACTTATAAATAGTTAAAATATGAGAAGTAGAAATTTGTTGCTGATGACTTATGGTCGTATTTTATAACTATTTTTCGTAAATTAGATTACTTATTTTAACTTAAAAGTCAAGTTTCAACCAAACACTTCTACTTATAAACCACTATTTAAACTACTTAGAAATTACTATCCAAATTTCCTATAAAGCAATTTCAAAATAAGTTGTCCCAAAAGTGAAGTTAGGTCATATAACCCAATGCCAGATGCAACGATCCGAAATCCCCCGATCTCCGAAGAGACGGAGGAGCCCGGATTGTGTTGAGAACACAACACATCGGAACACAAACAACAGAACATTTCATTGCTATTAAAACAATTACATCAGAGTACAAGAATGAATTAGAGTATTAATGAATATTACACAACAGAAAATATCAGAGATTTAAAATACATAGCAGCGGAAATAAAATGTATAAATACAATATACAGTGGAAAATACATCCACTAGCACAAATGAAAGAAATAGTCGGATACAAAGCTTTCCGAATATAGCTCCAGCTGTAATCCAGGATTCTGCTAAATAGAAATCTACAAAACCAAAACTACTAGCTGCCCGTGTGTGGAAAATATGGGCAACCAAAGTTTAGGTAGGAACAATAAGCTCCGAGTCAGTCATGGGACTGGAGTGAGAACATAAAACAGTTATTAAAACTTTACTTTAAAATACTGTAATTCACGGGACCATGCTGTATGTCACGGAACAGGTTTACCCCCATGAATACTAGTTTAAAATAAAACAACGCAATGCTTTTTGGGAAATGAAGCTATTATAAGTGTTAACCCTCTCATTGGCAAGAGCCTCAACAAGTCAGATCGAAGCCCAAACGCGCAACTGGATATATGTCGCGCTTCAGGAAGCCCAGCAGATGCACGATCCGAAGCAGTCACATATCGGCCCAAATCCAGCTTCACCCGTTGATAGCTCACTCCGGAAGAATCACTCTCCCAGTCGACCAAGCATCTCGCTTCCGTATAAGGCGCGTCGACCAAATATCTCGGGCCAACATGGAGATCTTCAATAGAGCTATTCCACCATATATCCCGACTTTCAAGGCAATAAAAGTGGTCAAACCATATCCGGACAAAGCTCTACTTTTGATACACCTCACAGTGGATGCCACGTCAGCCGCAACTTCCGATGATACTATTTATGAATAGTAGAATCAGTCTTCTAGCCGCTATTCTAACCAAGAAATGGAATCCACGTGTCCGGGCCTTCCCAGAATGGTCGGACCACATCGCAACAGCCCAAGCTGCTATCTCCACCTATAAATACCTCAAAGCTTAAAGAGGAAAGGGACCTTTGGACTTTTTTCTTCCAACTCCTTTACACTTCAATTCTGGAGTTCACTTCTCTCAATCTATCCCAAATGGAAGAGGAGTTAGCTGCCTTCTTTCTCTTCTTCAAATAGAAAAAAGCAATTGTATTTGTAATCCAAAAAAGTGAAATAATATATAAAGTGGACGTAGGCACAGTCTTTGCCGAACCACTATAAAAATTCTTTGTGTGCTCCCCGTTCTTTTTACTTTTTCTGCATTTTTATAATCATTATTCGTGTGTTTATCACACGATTGGGGGTTGACTGTCACTAGTGACCAACTTTTGACGTCAACACTTTGGCGCGCCAGGTAGGGGAAAGCGCACCGATATTCTGTTAGAGCCTCTGCTCACTTTTGCTTATGGAGAACAAGCAAAAGAAAGATGCAACATCCTCTCGCCCCATAACTACCGATGCTGACGATAATAACGCCACAGAAGCAAGTTTCGAAGCTTCCTCTCACGAAGATGTATCTCGACATGTTACTCGGGATGACATGGATAAGATGATGGTCGAGGCCAGAGAACAAATGGCATCTCAGGGTAAAATCCTCGAACGATAGTAGTAGCTGATGGATCACCTTCTCGGTCGACTGGAGACGGGATTGAACGCTTCAACATCAATTCCTCCACCGGCCGGGACTTGGGCAACAGCTGACCTTCAGTTTGCACGAAATCAGACCACTGAACAGGCTACACCTTTATTTCATCCTGGTTTGGTCCCACCAACCGATCGACCACAACCAGGAGTATTTCTTCCAGCGACCGGCGCAACTGTAGCAGCAGAACCTCAGGAGATGGGCGATCAAGATCTAGATCGGTCGAACATTGTGCCTCCACTCTTGGGAATATCTCGACCTATCGAACCAGCCGAGTAGCCTCCGGGTCCATCAGGATCAATGCCATTCCCATTACAACCCGGAATCTTACCTCAGACCAGTCTAACCACTCTTCCCCTTCAACGAAGAGCTGGTGCAGCCTTCCCTTCGAACGAGGGAGGCCACCCTACTATACTGGTCCTCACCGTGGCGGAAGAAAACGCTACCATAGACCCTCCTAACCTCTCTCCAAATGGGGGCAACCCCAAGCTCCGAACATCACTTGCTACGCTGGATCAGCCTAGGCCCCCTGTTGCAGGTACAGCTCGACCCGCTACTCATCAGGTTCTAGAGGGGCCATTCTTTTCAGAACCACCTACTGTGGCTCCCCTCCCCTCATACCTTCACTCAACTCCCGGAAGAGAGCCCAGCCAACGGCCGCCCTTCCGAGCATGCTTTTGCCAGACCCCCGCACATAAGCTTTTCAAAATGCAGAGCTAAATTCATGGCAATGACTCCTCGGAGACGGGAGCAAACTTGCAAGAATCATCCGACGTTTTACTCGGGGCAATTCCTCGCAGCAAGAGATAGATAATGTCAACCGCAACCCCTTCACCAGGGAAGTCATAAACTCCCGAAATCCTCCGGACTTCAAGTTCCCAGTTATCGAGCCTTATAACGCTCATACTGACCCGACCATCCACCTCATGCGATACATGCGATATATGGAAGTACTTGGCGCATCGACCAACGTCATGACTAAGTGCTTCCCCCTCTTTCTTACGGACATAGCTGTCATGTGATTTCGACAGCTGACAACGAAATCGATCGGCAGGTGGAACACTCTGGCCACCCGCTTCATCGAGCAGTTTCGAGTGCATATCTCTCGACCGAAAAGTGTTATGTTCCTATCTACCACCAAGCAGCGATCCAGAGAGATGCTCAGATCCTTCCTTGAAAGATTCAACGCGGCCGTAGCATCTATCGATCAGCCTGAGGTGCTCATGGATGCCATCGCAGGAGTTCAAAATCGATCAGAATTCTCAATCTCTTTAACCAGAGATCCACCCAAGGATATAGATGACTTTTACTCTGAAGCCGAGCGATTCCTCCGACAAGAGGATGCCAACCTTGAAATGGAGAGCCTCGAGGTTCTAGTAGCCAAACAACAAGATCCATTCGACTGCAGCGACTAGAATAAAGGAAGAGGAAAGGCCCCGGAGAAGAGCTAGCGTAATGTGCGATCTCGAAATGAAAATAAGTACGATAGGTACATTGAGCTCAATTCCTCTTTGCTCGATATCTATCCCGACATACGAGGGTCCTTGCCCACTCCAAGACCACCTCGACGAGAACCAACCCAGATGGAACTCGATTCCGGCAAGCATTGTATATTCCATAACGTAGCTGGACATAATACAAATGAATGCCGACATCTGCGCGATCTCATCGAAGGACGAGTCAGAAAAGGAGAGCTTCCCGAATATGTCAAAAATCGTGCCCCGGCCGTGCCGCCACGACTTTCTGTCCAAGCTCCTCAGGTTGGTCCTCGAGCTCCTAGAAATGGAAAGGACCCTAAGACTAGCACCCGCGGCATTATCATTAATTAGATTTTTTTCCTTTTGATGTATTTATTTCAATAATAAGGCCGCCTTGATGTACACATGCATGGGGTTAGGATTTAGCTCATAGGCATGCTTTGGAATCAACTGTTGTCCCCTTAGAATTTCTTTTCTTTGTAGTAATTATTTAGCAATTATGAGTTTTCTTTTGCAAACATGGATCATGTTTGAAAACCTCTAAGCCGAGCATGGATAATGCTCGCCCCCCTGTTTTATGTGGTCAGCGCGAAAGCCCACCACCATTTTTAAACACCTACTCCTTTAGCCGAGTGGGATCATGTTTTCTAAATATGAGTATCAATTATACTCTCTCTTTTCTTTCTACACGATGAGCATTCATGGCTCGCTGGACAAACTAACTTAACATGAGTCAAGCATAAAAAACACTTGCCCTAAGCCGATTATGGTTAGTACTCGCCACCTCTCTAAGCCGAGCATGGTTAGTGCTCGCCACTAAGCCGAACATGGTTAATGTTCGCCACTAAGGCGAACATGGTTAATGTTCGCCACTAACCCAAGCATGGTTAATGATCGCCACTAGGCCGAACATGGTTAATGTTCACCACTAAGCCGAGTATGGTTAATGCTCATCACCCTCCAAAGCCAAGTGAAATAAAATGCTCGACCCATCAACATTCTCCAAAACGAGAATGGCTTATGTTGTATTTGCAGGAACCAACTCTCATACAGGTAGCGATCATCATATCGGCCTTAATACGGTTCCCGATAGTTGTTGGTTTCCCGGCCTTAATACGACCGAGTATGGTCGTCGGTTTTCTAGCCTTAATACAACATCGGGACCGTCGGTTCTCTGGCCTTAATATGGTCCGGCGTGACCATAGCTGCTCGAGCGTTTGTGCTTCGGTTCAGATTTCAGAACACACCTCCTTCTATCGACGAAGATGCATTCTGAGGGGAAAAGTGTTAACCCTCTTATTGGCAAGAGCCTCAACAAGCCAGATCGAAGCCCAAACACGCAACTGGATATATGTTGTGCTTCAGGAAGCCCAGCAGATGCACGATTCGAAGCAGTCACATATCGGCCCAAATCCAGCTTCACCCGTTGATAGCTCACTCCGGAAGAATCACTCTCCCAGTAGACCGAGCATCTCGCTTCCGTATAAGGCGCGTCGACTAAATATCTCGGGCCAGCATGGAGATCTTCAACAGAGCTATTCCACCATATATCCTGACTTTCAAAGCAATAAAAGTGGTCAAACCATATCCAGACAAAGCTCTACTTTTGATACACCTCACAGTGGATGCCACATCAGCCGCAACTTCCGAGGATACTATTTATGAATAGTGGAATCAGTCTTCCAGCCGTTATTCTAACCAAGAAATGGACTCTACGTGTCCGGGCTTTCCTGGAATGGCCAGACCACATCACAACAGCCCAAGCTGCTATCTCCACCTATAAATACCTCAAAGCTTAAAGAGGAAAGGGACATTTGGACTTTTTTCTTCCAACTCCTTTACACTTCATTTCTGGAGTTCACTTCTCTCAATCTATCCCAAAAGGAAGAGGAGTTAGCCTCCTTCTTTCTCTTCTTCAAATAGAAAAAAGCAATTGTATTTGTAATCCAAAAAAGAGAAATAATATATAAAGTGGACGTAGGCACAGTCTTTGCCGAACCACTATAAAATTTTTGTGTGTGCTCCCCGTTCTTTTTACCTTTTCTGCATTTTTATAATCATTATTCGTGTGTTTATCAAACGATTGGGGGTTGACTACCATTAATGACCAACTTTTGACGTCAACAATAAAACTCAGGTCCCATCACACAATGCAACGCAAGGCGGAGGATATAGTTTTCCCTTATAATAGCCAAACATGCTTGGTACGTTTAAAACAAATCATTTTGATATTACTATAAGTGTATTGTGTCAAAAAGAACTTCAATATAAATGTATCTATCATAGACGTCATGGGTACCATATATCATGTCGCCATACTATTTCTACAACTAAAACCAAAGACGTACTGGAAATTGGATTTCCATCATGAGTCAAGGTAAGGGATGTACTCCTTACCAATTTAGATCACCTATAGCAAGATGACCCAGGGCTCGGACATTGGCGAGCCTCTGGATCCTCCAAGGACATTCCTCTCTTACTTTTGAGGATTAGTTATTCCTGAACACACATTTTCCGGTCCTAACGAACCTATCTATGAGCCATTAGGGACTCAATATCTGAGGCACCTCACAATCCATCATCCACATAGGTAAAAACGTCTAGGCTCAATACCATGACACCACTCCTAGCTAGAAGGGAACGTCATGCCTTCCTTGGGTCCCTTATCCCATTTCTGACTAATACCGAGGTGTGAGGCTCGCGAATTAACTCTATACACAAAGCTATGCTATTTAAAGTCGTGCTTTGATCATCAACCACAAGACTCTGCATTTCAACAAAATCCTTGATCATTCACATCTTAGCATGCCACATTGACAATTCACGCCATGCAACTGATGTCTATCAATATATAACCTCTAAGCTCGTACGTCTAGTAGAAGGGTGTTAAGCAAGAGAATAAATTCTCCGCCACCAAACAGATATATATATTTAATAGAAATCAATCAACATAGAATAAAATCCAATGTCAGACACACATCCATTTACAAGTCTTTCTGGGTCTGAACGAAGCCGGAGGCACCTTACTCCTCATCGCATATGTCCAATACAGGAGAGAGACCCTCGCATATTCGGTTGATCTCCAAGTACGTCTGTACGATCACCACTTATTACCTTGTCTTGGGTGTACAACCCAACCAAGATATCAGTAATCATCCAAACGATGTGAAGATCTTTAGTCTTCAACTACCGTCTTCATCGTCGACTTTTAGTCATCGTATTAATTATTCAGAATGGGATAAACCCGGTCTTTCTAAGTAACTCGCGTATTTTGTAATCAATAATCAATAATCAAGTGCTATAAAAACACATCATACACCTCATTCCAATCCAGAATAATCTTTTATTCAAATATTCACATTTTTAGGTAAAGGTTCCCATTAATTTTATTAAAGATAAAATCCTTTAAATTAATCGTTTAATCTTCCTTTTGACATCAATTCAAAGATTTGATTTTATCTTTTATCAATTTTAACCAAATTAAGGTTTATCAACTAGTCGGGATTATCGAGTCTTACTGAAGTAACATTTATTTATTAACCCGAACCCCAACCTATTCATCCCATGAAGCAAAACTGGTAGTACTCCATATCTAACTCCTACTGTGTTATTGGTAAATTTAATTACCATTTCCCATTCCAATCTAATTAAAGATTTAACTATCGCATGGAGTGAAACTGGCGGTACTCCATTCTCAATCATTTCCTGAATTTGATAAATTTAATTATCCCATTCTCATTCCAATATAATTAAAGATTTATTAAAATTCTAGTTCGGTTTTAATCTAAAAAATCATTACTTTATGATTATTCAACTTTAAGAAATTAATTTCATCTTTAACCGATTTAAAGAACTAATGTCACTTAAAACACAGTTCACGATAAACCCCAAAATCATATTCCATTAACTATGGAATCTTCGCGGAAAACAGATCAATATATAATCGATATAAATTTCTGTATCAGACTAATAATATAAATGGAATAACGGCCAAGCCTTTTAAATTCTATATATAGTAACGGTCTTCCTTAACAGAAGTTCATCTCGATTATTACCAAATCGAATTCCATTCAATTCCAATTTAATATATTAAATTGGAAAGCTTTACTTTGGAAAATTTCCATTAAATCTTGATTAAAAGATTTATAAATTCCAAATCATACTTTCACAGTTAATTGGGCTAAAGATATGTCATTTAAAACACTGTTCACGATAAACCCATAATCAACTTTCATTTCAATTCCAATTAAATATTAATTAATTGGTAAACTTCTCTAAATCTTAATTAAAAGATTTATTCTTTTCTCAACTGGATTTAAGGACAGTGTTATTTAAGACACCATCCACGACAAACCCAAAATCCAATTTGATATTAAATACAAGGCTTTGAATAGAAAATAATTTCGGCTTATATTCAATACAAATTCTGCAACTGACAAATATCGTATTGGGAATAACAATATCTATATCTTCCATATTTCTCAACAATATCGGTGTAATCACGGAATCCAATATCGACATATTCCGAAGATTATTTCCATTTAAATCATTTCCAGTTTAATATTGGAAATTTTGGTTATATCAAACCCATTTCCAATCCAATTTATTTATTTAAAAACATTGGATTATTATACTAGTTAATAACTAGTTCATTTCGATAAAAATATATTTTTATCTTTTAAAACTTCGAATTTTTCATCCAAAATATTTACAAATCATTAATTATGATTTTACATAATATTTCCATATTTTCAGTAATTTTGTTAAGGCCTTTACCGTGGGATTCCAATATCAGCCACCGAACTGCATTTACATCTTCCTTTTCCAAAATTGACTTGGACATATTTTAAAACCCGACCATTCAAATTTAAATCTCTTAAATTCGTTGGAAATCTCTTTTTGATATGAACCCAACGGTTTTGGTTTTATGAGAATCCAACGGTCAAATCTCCCGTTACATCAATTTGAAGTTAATGGTCGAAATTCGCGAACGGTCGCTATGCAACACGTTCTGTTTAAGCCATATAAATATATATAATATATACCGTTGATTTCTATTTAAAATGGATTTTATAAATCGTTTATAAATTTGTTTTAAAAACAATTCCAACTTCCATTTCAATTTTAAATCAAAATTGAATATTCCATATCATTATAATATTAAAATGATAATATTTTCAAAATATAAGATTTTGAAATCAATTATTTTCGATATTATTTATAAAATGAATAAAATTGGTCGATAAACCTGTTCGGGTTAAAAATGGCATTCAAGTACTTAACTTGGCTTCGTATTCATTTCAGTTCTGAATATTTCAATATTTTCGTGCTCATCCAAAATCGGACATCAAAATCATATCTTGATTCTTCACTGAATATTATTTTAAAACTATACAGAATATTAATTTAAAACTATACTGAATAATATTTGAAAACTATATTATATAACATTTTAAAACTATTCTATATAATATTGAAAACTATACTATATATTATTTTAAAACTATTCTATATAATATTTGAAAACTATACTACATATTATTTTAATACTTTTCTATATAATATTTGAAAACTATACTATATCACTACAACAAAATAGCTATATTACGACTTTTCATTTACAACTTACACAAATTTGTAGTTGTAGTATATGTACTTCTATCACCCGGTCCGCTTTCTCCTGAGAAAAAAGAATTAAATTTGGGTGCGTTTTTTACAGGTCCCTATTAAGTTTCAAAATGTAAAAAAAACCCGGTGATAAAAAAAAAAAGAAAATACATCCCTATTTTTGAATTGCTGCACAAATGATTCCAGATTTACCCTTACGTAGCTAAAAAAATATCCAAAAACAATTCGTCCTCATTCACTAAGTAAGTCACTCCTTTAATCTCGCTCAAATCCCTGATCCCACAGTTCAGCAAAACCTTCGATCGCTCATCATTTTTTCAGTCCGATCGCTCCGTTCATCTCGCTCAAACACCGATTCCTCATCTCGCTCAAAACCCTAGTTGAACGATTCATGAAAACCCTAAATCACTAAATCATGTATCAGAATCTAAAGCCTGCGTTCATCAGTTTTTGCAAGATCTCCTTTTTTGGTACTAATTTGTTGCCGGCGACATCAAGTTACAGTATATGGCGAAAAAAGGTATAAATCCGAATGTTTTTTTCCATATTCGACTGTAGATGATATCTTCTTCTATGATACCGTAATTAAAAAAAACATTGCAATTGAGTGTATAATGTTCGTAATAATTGTTGAATTTTTTGTATATTTTTTTTACAAATATTATATTTTTTATAATACTTGCACAATTTTGAGCATTTTTTTATATTATTTGCACACTTGTGGGCATTTGTTCAGAATACTTTCACAGTAATGTTCATGTAATATTAATACTTGCACACATTTGTGCAACAATTAAGAATATTTGCTCACAAGTGCGCATCAGTTTAGAAATACTTGCACATTAGTGTGCATCTATTCATAATACTTTCACACTTGTGTGAATATATTCAAAATAATTGCACATTTATATGCATTAATTTGGAAATTTAAGAATATTTATTAGAATTCTTGTATTCATATTTCCTAAATATTAGCATGCTTATATGCAGATATTCAGAAAAGTTGTATATGTTATATTGCATTCAGATATTGAGGATGCTTGCATATTTGTAAGCATGTTTTCGTATCAAAAACAAGTATTCAGACAAATTGACAACTTTTTACAATTCTACAGAGTCAATTGCAGAATGATCATTATTAGTATAATGAAACAAAGAAGCGAGGACAAAGAAATCGATAAAGGTGATGAAATATACATTGGTGATGCTGTTAAAGCTCAACGACCGGTGCGTGCACACAAAATTCTCAGTTGCAGACGTTATAGTTGGAATATTGATGGTCAACGTACATAGAATGTAACGACCCGCATTCTACGCATCATAGGATCGTAGAATATTTATTTCTTTCACATACGAAGTCGTATGGTCATGTAACTTTGGGAGACGACTATTGGGGCCATTTCCCATGTTCATGATTTTTCTCGATTTTTAAATGACCATTTTGCCCCTAGTTGGCACTGTTTTGGCCATAACTTTTGACTGGAAAGGAATTTTGACCTGAAACCACTTCTATTGGCTTCGGATGATGGTTTCTCTTTTCGTAGAGTGGTCACATTAGCCAAACGGACTTACCGTTTGGGAGATATGGCTGAAACAAGTTTCAGACGGTGGAAAACAACTTAATTGGGCTTAACCGGGTGATTAGCAGCTAGGCCCACAGGGGAATTTCGGGTTTAGAGGTATAGGAGGACTGATTAGGGTTAGGTTATCCCTTTCATTTCAGTTTTGAGCCGCCACAAACCTCCTTGAGACCTTAGTAATGGCCTCCATCCTCTAAAACCACTCCAAAACACATTTTTAGTGAAGATTAAGCCTAAACTACGTCAAAGCAAGGCCAAATAGCAACAAAGCAAGTTAGGAGCTGCTGCTACACATAGGAATTCGACCCAAACAGAGAGTATTTCAGATTTGGTGATTCATTTGTGGCCAAGGTGAGTGATAGCATCATTTTGACACTAATTACAGTTGATTAAGGGTAATTAGTGAAGATTAGCGAATTTATACGTAAATAAATTCTGGAAAAATTCTTAAAATTCTAAAATAATGTTTTAAGGCTCTGTTAGAAATTTGGGTTAATTTCGATGTGTTTTGCTAATCGTATGCTTAAACATGATTAAGAGGGATTATAAGAAAATGTGAGGTTTTAGCCACTTTTGATCCATTTTGATTCATTTAAATTGTTGTTTGTTGCTTGTGGTTGCTGTTATATGTTGCTATGACTCTTTGGTATGTTTTATGATTGATTAGAATAGTTAGATTGGTCGAAAACGCCGTCGCATGGCGCAAAACACTCGCTAGAAAAGCTGCAGGAAATGCTACAGAGATCCGGATCGGATCGGGTAGGGGATCGGATCGGGTAGGGATCGGATCGGACATATCCGAACCGGACCGGGGTGTGGTACTTTCTGGAGCATGACGTGAAGAGGCAACAAGGGAGGCCTGGTCGGATCGGAGGGGCGTAGCGTGGGATCGGAAGGAACAAGGAGGACTGAAGTGGAAGAAAGAGGAGCATGGATACCATATTCCGAACCGAGAGCAATATCCGAACCGAACTAGTGCTTACGAGACGGGGACGGAGACATTCAAGCTATGGGGTATCCGAACCGAACCGCCTCAGAATTACCGAACCGAACCGCATGAGGGAGAAGGACCCGAACCCAGAAGATGGTGGCACTCCGAACCGAACCGGGGAACGTATCCGAACCGAACCGAGCATGGGGAACTGGACGTGTACTTTTACTACTTCGTGATGACTCTTCTGAAGGCCAACTCCAATTCGACCAAACCCGAAATGCAAAGGAAGTCCAAATGAGAAGTTAGAGCTCAAGATTCAGATGGGAATCAACGAGTTCGCTTCATGGTTGGGCTTTGCTGCGGGACGCGTGCCAAGGGGTTATCGACGTCTATAGCTTTGGACCACTATGGTAGGAGGTACGAAGGCGGATTCAGGGCCATTATGGCATTGGTAGAACCAAGGGCTACGACCAATGAAGTGGGTCATTGAAATGTTTGGTCATGACTCCAAGTGTTTGGCTTGGTCACAGCAGGGTTTCTACAAGTCGGGATTCGTCGTTACCTCAGTTTGTCTAGTGTTCCAAAGTGGTAGATGTCGTACGCTTTACGCACTGAGTGAGAGATGTGAGGATGGTTGCTATGGATGATTTGTTTGCTATCATTGTGACATGCACACCCCACCCCCCGTATTCTTACACTATTTATTATGGCACCTTGGGGTATTGTACGGTATGTGGTACTAACTCTTTGGTTGCAGGTCCAGGTTCAGGTATGGTTTAGTATACCTGTTATTATTCTGTTTAGATGCTTATCGCTCATACCAGGCTTTATGTCTGACCCAGAGTTTTATGTCTCCTCTTATTACTCTGGGTGCTCACACGAGCAGACTAGAGACATGTTAGCTGGTGATGCACGGGTAGATGATCCGGAGACGAGCAGGAGGCTTCCACGTACTATATACATAATATTCTCCCTGTGTTGTTGAAGATCACTGCTTGGGCATTGTTGGTGTATCTTCTATTTTAGCTTTCTTTTGTTTAGAGACAGTAAATTTGGAAAGTTGTAATAAGCTGTATTTGGATTTCCGCTGCTTTGATGTTGACATTGATTATTAGTTATCAGCTTATGCACTGTCTCGCCTGTTTTATGTCAAGTATGTTATTATTATATTTTATCCCATGCGCTGTGAGACATTCTACAGGTTCTTTGATTAGTTCATTCCCTTCTTTCCTTTCTTCTGACGATCGTCTTGTGCTAGTCGGGCATGTGTACAGCGCACTCTTGGAGGAAATGCAGGCTGGTGCGAGACGGGCCGTCACACTTGGTATCAGAGCTCTAGGTTGCGTAGTTAGCCTAGGGAAGTTATCAGGGAGAGATAATATACGTATACGAGAGAGCGTATTTGTGATTACTTTGGTTTTTAAAAGCTATATATATATATATATACTATTAGTAGTATAAGGATGAAGTCGTACTGCACTAGCACCACTATGGAGTCGTTAATCATTTCCTTTTTCAGATTGACGATGAGCCGAGATACTAGAGGTGCTGGTAGGGGAGCCAATAATGGGAATGCTGCTGACATGAGGACGATGTTCACTGACCTCATGAGAGAGATGCTTAGAGATGTACAGAGGGCAGCTCCCAATGGTGGAAATGGTGGTGGTCCAATAGTGCAGGCGCCAAGAGTCGACTTCGCCAAGCTGAATAAGGATTATACTAGTCTTGGTGGGAAGCCGTTCCACGGAACGGAGTCGGCTACGGATGTTCAAGATTGGTTGGATAGTTGCGAACGTATCTTCGAGGATTTGGGTATTGAGGATGCAATGAAGAGAAAGCTAGCGTCCCGTCAGCTGCAAGGGCGGGCAATGAATTGGTGGAATGCTATGAAGGCAGCTACTCCCGAAGATCAGATTACTTGGGAGCAGTTTAAAGCTCGCTTTAGCGAGAAGTTTATTCCAGCTGCTCAGAAGTCAATGCTGTTTAAGAAATTCTTGGAGCTCAAGCAGAATGGCAGAGCTGTCTCGGAGTATATTGCTGAATTTGACACTTTGTCAAAATATGGGTTATCTCTTATAGATACTGCCGAGAAAAAGAATGAGAAATTCATAACTGGTTTAGATCAGTACTTGGGGGAAAAGCTTATTAACCACATCGATGAGACGTTTGAATCGATTGTGGGGAAAGCATTAAGATCAGAAAGCCTCTACCCTAAGTCGAAGACTGAGGTTGCATCCGCAGATGAGCCAAAGCCACAAGCTAGTGGTGGAGGCAAAGGTGGTTCCCAGAATAGGAGAAAGCAGAATCAGGCTAAGGATGGCCAGAAGAAAAAGAATAAGCAAGATGTGGAGTGCTTCAGCTGTGGTAAGAAGGGCCATTATGCTAGTAATTGTCGGGCCAAGCCAGCGGATAGGAAGTGCTTCAACTGTGGCCAAATGGGACACCACAAGGACAAGTGCCCACAACCCCCTAAGGAAAAGCAAATGGTGAAAGCATACGCTCTTAATGCTATTCCTTCTTCGTCGAATGCCCCAACAGCGGCGGAGAAGGGAAAGAGTGTCGTTATTCAAGGTATGCTTTCTGTTTATGATGTTCCTGTTAGAGTTTTGTTTGATACCGGAGCTTCCAGTTCTTTCATATCTAGTGACCTGGTAGATAGGTTGGGATTGGAGCCCGAGATTGTCGATAGACCTTTAGTAGTGACGAACCCGATTGGTGGTTCGACTAGCCTTAGCATGATTTGTCGTAATGTGGTCTTATCGAGTCATGGATGCATGTTTGTTTGTGATTGCTTTGTTTTGGGCTTTACTGGGTTTGGCATTATTTTGGGAGTAGATTGGCTCCAAAGATACGGGGTGGTGGTAGACTGTGAGGGCTTGTTGGTGACAGCCAGAGCGGATGATGGGCGGAGGATAGTGTTTGGTGGTCTACCCAGTAAGGGGGTATTGGCTAGTTTTCTAAACTCCCTCGACATTCCGCATAGTGAGTTGTCAGGTTTGCCCGTGGTTGGCCAGTATCCGGATGTTTTCGAAGAAGTGACCGGACTTCCACCACACCGAGAGATTGAGTTCCGTATTGATTTGGTAAAAGATGCCAGACCTATAGTGATGCCACTTCGTCGTATGGCACCTAGAGAGCAGCGAGAGCTCGAGGTGCAAGTCAGCGATCTTTTGAAGAAGGGATTTATCAGAAGGAGTGTTTCTGAATGGGGAGCACCAGTTGTGTTTGCTACCAAGGCGGATGGTTCCCTTCGTTTGTGTGTAGACTACCGCGAGTTGAATAAAGTGACGAGGAAGAACAAGTATCCTCTACCGCGGATAGATGATTTGTTTGATCAGTTGAGTGGCGCGAGAGTATTTTCTCAGTTGGATCTCGCGACAGGTTTTCATCAGCTTAGAGTGGAAGCTGAGAGTATAGCTAAAACGGCATTTCGGACGCCGTCTGGGTTTTATGAGTGGTTGGTCATGCCATTCGGGCTGACCAATGCCCCAGCATATTTTGTGGATCTTATGAATAGGGTATTCAGAGATCAGTTGAATAAGTTTGTCCTTGTGTTCGTTGATGATATTTTGGTCTATTCGAGGACAGAGGAAGAACACAAGGAACATTTAAGAGTAGCGATGGAGGTGTTGAGAAAACACCAATTGAAAGCAAAGTTTTCTAAGTGTCACTTCTGGAAGAGGGAAGTGAGGTTCTTGGGCCATGTTGTATCAGAGAGTGGTATTGCCGTGGACCCAGCAAAGGTGGCTACGGTACAAGATTGGCCTACGCCCAAGAATGCAACAGATGTAAGAAGTTTCTTGGGATTAGCTGGATATTATCGTAAATTTATCCAAGGTTTCTCCAAGATAGCAGCACCATTGACCCAGTTGACCAAGAGGAATCAAGCTTTTGTCTGGGATGAAAGGTGCGAGACTGCATTCAGAAGTCTAAAGGACAAGTTGACAAGCGCACCAGTGTTAGTCATTCCTAAGGGGGATGAAGAGATGACGGTATACACGGATGCCTGTGGTACCGGACTGGGTGCTGTATTGATGCAAGGCGGTAGGGTTGTAGCTTATGCAAGTCGGCAATTGAAACCGCATGAGAGAAGATACCCTACCCATAATTTAGAATTGGCAGCGATCGTGTTCGCGTTAAAGATGTGGAGACACTATCTCTTGGGAGAAAGATTTGAGCTGTTTACAGATCATAAGTCGTTAAAGTACCTCTTCTCTCAGAAAGATTTGAATCTCCGTCAGCAGAGATGGTTAGAGTTCTTAGCTTCCTACGATTTTGACATCGCATACACACCAGGAAAGGGTAATGCGGTGGCTGATGCATTGAGTAGAAGACATGCCAGCTTAGGGGCTATGTTCCTTGAATGGAAGCAACTGGAGTTTATCGCGGGGTTTGATTTCAGACCAAAGTGCGAATTGGACCCAGAAATGTTAGCAAGCTTGACGATCAGACCCACTTTGATTGAACGGATTGGCTCTAGTCAGAGGGACGATCCTAACCTATTGGAAATCATCTCCAAGTTAGAGATGGGTATCGATGAGGAGGTGAACAAGTATGGGCTTGATCGAGATAGATGGCTTAGAAAGAATGGAAAGCTTGTTGTACCCAATGTCAATGGATTGAGGGATGAAGTGCTTAGAGAATGTCATCACTCAAAGCTGACTATACACCCCGGTGGTAATAAGATGTATCGAGATATGAAGCAGACTTACTACTGGGAAGGAATGAAAAGAGACGTTTGGAAGTTTATATCCAAGTGCATGAATTGCCAACTAGTTAAAGCCGAGCAAAAGAAGCCTAGTGGTTTGTTACAGCCCTTAGAAATTCCCGAATGGAAATGGGAGCAAGTCTCGATGGATTTCATCGATGGATTACCAAGGACTAGATCGGGATATGACAGCATTTGGGTAATTGTAGACCGACTGACTAAAAGTGCAAGATTTATACCAGTCAAATCGACCAGAACTGCAGCCAAGTTAGCAGAATTGTATATGAAGTGGGTAGTGAGATTTCATGGAGTACCTAAAAGCATTTTGAGCGACCGAGACCCGTTGTTCACTAGTGGGTTTTGGAAGAGCTTGCAAGAGGCGCTAGGGTCAGAGTTACATCTCAGTACCGCATATCATCCTCAGACCGACGGTCAGACAGAGAGGGTGAATCGTATTTTGGAAGATCTCTTGAGAGCGTGTATATTGGATTTTGGTGGATCATGGGATGACCATTTGCATCTAGTAGAGTTTGCATATAATAATAGCTACCAATCCAGTATCGGTATGGCTCCGTTTGAAGCTTTGTACGGAAGACCGTGCAACTCACCATCATGTTGGATAGAGACTGGCGAGAAGTTTATGCTTGGACCAGATGTGGTGAGGGAAACTTCAGATAAGATCAAGATCATTCAGCAACGAATGAAGGCAGCCCAAGATAGACAGAAGAGTTATGCTGATAAAAGGAGAAGAGACTTAAAATTCTCCGTTGGCGACTTGGTGTTTGTCAAGATTTCTCCGTTGAAGAGCGTAATACGATTTGGCAGGAGAGGCAAGTTGGCACCAAGATTTGTTGGCCCATTCCCTGTTCTTGAACTAGTCGGGAATTTGGCATATAGAATTGACTTACCAGAGAAGATGGCGGGAGTTCATAATGTATTTCATGTTTCCCAACTAAGGAAGTTCGTTCACAACTCAAATATGACTATTTCACCTGATCAGTTAGAGGACTTCGAAGTAGAACCCGAGGCGGTTGGGAACCGCAAGCCAGCCCGTATTGTCGAGTACGACATGAAGCAACTTCGAAGAAAGGCGGTGAGACTAGTCAAGGTTCAGTGGGGCGAGGACGAGAATGATTGTACTTGGGAGACAGAGGAGAACATTAGGAAGACACACCCAGAACTCTTTGCCTGGTAAGATTTTGACTTCGATTTAGATTTTCCGCATGCTAGGATAGGCTTGTTTGCTTGTTTTGCATATTTGATTGTTGTGTATGGTTGTTAGGCATGCGGGATCCCTTGTATGTTTTGGGTTAAGGAATTTCGGGGACGAAATTTCTTAAGGGGGGGAGAGTGTAACGACCCGCATTCTACGCATCATAGGATCGTAGAATATTTATTTCTTTCACATACGAAGTCGTATGGTCATGTAACTTTGGGAGACGACTATTGGGGCCATTTCCCATGTTCATGATTTTTCTCGATTTTTAAATGACCATTTTGCCCCTAGTTGGCACTGTTTTGGACATAACTTTTGACTGGAAAGGAATTTTGACCTGAAACCACTTCCATTGGCTTCGGATGATGGTTTCTCTTTCCGTAGAGTGGTCACATTAGCCAAACGGACTTACCGTTTGGGAGATATGGCTGAAACAAGTTTCAGACGGTGGAAAACAGCTTAATTGGGCTTAACCGGGTGATTAGCAGCTAGGCCCACAGGGGAATTTCGGGTTTAGAGGTATAGGAGGACTGATTAGGGTTAGGTTATCCCTTTCATTTCAGTTTTGAGCCGCCACAAACCTCCTTGAGACCTTAGTAATGGCCTCCATCCTCTAAAACCACTCCAAAACACATTTTTAGTGAAGATTAAGCCTAAACTACGTCAAAGCAAGGCCAAATAGCAACAAAGCAAGTTAGGAGCTGCTGCTACACATAGGAATTCGACCCAAACAGAGAGTATTTCAGATTTGGTGATTCATTTGTGGCCAAGGTGAGTGATAGCATCATTTTGACACTAATTACAGTTGATTAAGGGTAATTAGTGAAGATTAGCGAATTTATACGTAAATAAATTCTGGAAAAATTCTTAAAATTCTAAAATAATGTTTTAAGGCTCTGTTAGAAATTTGGGTTAATTTCGATGTGTTTTGCTAATCGTATGCTTAAACATGATTAAGAGGGATTATAAGAAAATGTGAGGTTTTAGCCACTTTTGATCCATTTTGATTCATTTAAATTGTTGTTTGTTGCTTGTGGTTGCTGTTATATGTTGCTATGACTCTTTGGTATGTTTTATGATTGATTAGAATAGTTAGATTGGTCGAAAACGCCGTCGCATGGTGCAAAACACTCGCTAGAAAAGCTGCAGGAAATGCTACAGAGATCCGGATCGGATCGGGTAGGGGATCGGATCGGGTAGGGATCGGATCGGACATATCCGAACCGGACCGGGGTGTGGTACTTTCTGGAGCATGACGTGAAGAGGCAACAAGGGAGGCCTGGTCGGATCGGAGGGGCGTAGCGTGGGATCGGAAGGAACAAGGAGGACTGAAGTGGAAGAAAGAGGAGCATGGATACCATATTCCGAACCGAGAGCAATATCCGAACCGAACTAGTGCTTACGAGACGGGGACGGAGACATTCAAGCTATGGGGTATCCGAACCGAACCGCCTCAGAATTACCGAACCGAACCGCATGAGGGAGAAGGACCCGAACCCAGAAGATGGTGGCACTCCGAACCGAACCGGGGAACGTATCCGAACCGAACCGAGCATGGGGAACTGGACGTGTACTTTTACTACTTCGTGATGACTCTTCTGAAGGCCAACTCCAATTCGACCAAACCCGAAATGCAAAGGAAGTCCAAATGAGAAGTTAGAGCTCAAGATTCAGATGGGAATCAACGAGTTCGCTTCATGGTTGGGCTTTGCTGCGGGACGCGTGCCAAGGGGTTATCGACGTCTATAGCTTTGGACCACTATGGTAGGAGGTACGAAGGCGGATTCAGGGCCATTATGGCATTGGTAGAACCAAGGGCTACGACCAATGAAGTGGGTCATTGAAATGTTTGGTCATGACTCCAAGTGTTTGGCTTGGTCACAGCAGGGTTTCTACAAGTCGGGATTCGTCGTTACCTCAGTTTGTCTAGTGTTCCAAAGTGGTAGATGTCGTACGCTTTACGCACTGAGTGAGAGATGTGAGGATGGTTGCTATGGATGATTTGTTTGCTATCATTGTGACATGCACACCCCACCCCCCGTATTCTTACACTATTTATTATGGCACCTTGGGGTATTGTACGGTATGTGGTACTAACTCTTTGGTTGCAGGTCCAGGTTCAGGTATGGTTTAGTATACCTGTTATTATTCTGTTTAGATGCTTATCGCTCATACCAGGCTTTATGTCTGACCCAGAGTTTTATGTCTCCTCTTATTACTCTGGGTGCTCACACGAGCAGACTAGAGACATGTTAGCTGGTGATGCACGGGTAGATGATCCGGAGACGAGCAGGAGGCTTCCACGTACTATATACATAATATTCTCCCTGTGTTGTTGAAGATCACTGCTTGGGCATTGTTGGTGTATCTTCTATTTTAGCTTTCTTTTGTTTAGAGACAGTAAATTTGGAAAGTTGTAATAAGCTGTATTTGGATTTCCGCTGCTTTGATGTTGACATTGATTATTAGTTATCAGCTTATGCACTGTCTCGCCTGTTTTATGTCAAGTATGTTATTATTATATTTTATCCCATGCGCTGTGAGACATTCTACAGGTTCTTTGATTAGTTCATTCCCTTCTTTCCTTTCTTCTGACGATCGTCTTGTGCTAGTCGGGCATGTGTACAGCGCACTCTTGGAGGAAATGCAGGCTGGTGCGAGACGGGCCGTCACATAGAAGTACCTGGTATTAGATGCAAACGTCCTAGTGATTAAAAATATGAAAAAATTGTTGTCTTTATTTCTTGTAAAAATGTAGACTGATATTCTGTTTTCGAAGTATGCAAAGATATTTATGTAGTTTATAGACTGAATTTCGGGGGAATTTTATGTATTGAAATAATGTCTTATGAATTTAAGTGGTATTTTGAAAATTTGCATATATGGGTACAGTTATTCGTAATAATTGCATACTTATTTGCAAATATTGTGTAATGTTACGCAATTTTATTTTTTTTGCAACCCAAAATGTTCCGCATATTTGAATTGCCAAAATATTCAGGATACTTTCATACCTGTATGAAGGTATTATTATTAGTTGCATACATGTATGCAAATGATGTAAATGTTTGATGTGTGATTTTTTTGAATACTTACATACATTTATGCAACATTTACTATTAATGGCGTACATAACAGCAAATATTTGCAGGATTAATCAAATAGCTAATGCTGTTTTTGATGTTTAAAATACTTGCTGTGCGAAAAGAACTGCAAAAGTTATACAGAATATGTAACAAAAATAACTACAAACATATAATTGTGAACATATAAGCTAATAATGTAAACATCATATAAATTACTGCAAACATATCAATGTAAACATCACAGAAATTAACAATTTGAAGAATCCACATTAGAAAAAAAACTGCAAACATATAAATGTAGAATTCAGCAACATAACAATAATATCTGCATACTTATATGCAAGTTTTCTAAATATATGCATACAAATACACATATATTCTATATTCTGTTTTTCTGCATGTTTGATAAAAAGTTGCATAGAAATATGCATATATTAAAAATAAATGCATATTTCTATGCAACTTTTTAACATAAATGCTAAAAACAAATATTTAAAATATACAGATATTTGTATGCATATATCTAGAATATGTGCACACATATACGCACCTTTCCTATATATATCTGCAAACATATATACACGAGTTATAACAATAGTTGCATACACATATGCTCATATTAACAATATATGCATATTCTTCTACACGTATTAAGAACAAAAGATCAAATAAATTGAAAAAATAATACATACGATTGTATGATAAAAAAAACCATAAATTTTATACAAAGATTGCGTTAATTCCAGTATGAATGACTTATCCACCTCCACAAATCCTCCTTTCAATCGTCTGCATCACCAATAAACCAATATTTGCAGGACCACTGGATGAAAAAAAAAAACAGGTTAAACTGCATTAATCAAACAAAAGTACAAAAAGAAATTCAGTTAATTATAACTATATGCATTCATATACGCAAATAATAGAAATATATGCATACTTATATGAAAATTTAAAGTATATTTGCACAAACTATACTAAAAAAAATTCCAGAAAACCTGTAATATGAAATCAATACAACTATATGCATAATGATGTACACAACTGATCATCAGGCACTCAAACAAATAAAAAATAAAAATATTTGAAAAATAGAACACATATAAACAAAAAATATGCATACATCGCCGTCGATGGATCACGCCGCCGCAATTGACACCTCCTCCCTCCGATCTCGCTCCTCCGCTTTTCTCTTGCATCTTCCCTTCGAATCCAAGCCACCCATGCCCAAATCAACCCAAGCCCAATCGGAAAACCCACCGCCTCCAGCACCCTAAGCCCTAACGCCTTCTTCCTCTCCGCCTTCTCCCTGGCCAGCAAGCCCGGTCTTCTAAGTAAAAGTTGATCGATCGAAATTCATAAAAAAAAAAGAAGCAGCCGCCATTAGGAAGAAAAAAACGAACCCTAAAAACTAATCCAGTATGTGAAAAATGAAAAAGGAAGGATCCAAAGAAAAAAAAATACCTATGAAGCCGCCGCTGCCATGAATCGTAAAAAAAAAAAAAAATTCTGGAATAAATGGGACCTGTAATACGTACATCCTAATACATGTTACTTATTAGATTAATAACGCGTTAATTAAGGAAGAAGGGTAGTTCTGGAAATAAGAGAGGCGCAATTCAAAAATAGGGATGAAATTTATATGTTTCAAAAAGGGAGGATGTGAGCCTAATTAAGTTTAGTTTTAAGGATGTGACCCTAATTTTCACATTAAATTTCCTCACTTTTTTATTTCTCCCGCTATACGTATCAAAGTAAAGTAAAATGGCCGCAAAATTTCCTAATTCCAAACCCTAGCGGCATCCCGCTGCTCTCCGCCATTACCATCCTCGAAATTAAACCAAAATCCTTAAAATTGACAAACTCTCTTGCAAACCCTAACCTGCTACTCTCTGCCTTCCGCTCGCTGGGTTGCTTCCCGTGGTTCGTCTCCGTTGCTACTCAATTTGTTCGCTGATTGTTGAATTGAACAGGTATTCACAATTATTTTCTATGATAATATATGACCTTTTTAATATAACTTATGGTGTATGATTTTTTCTGAACTGAGACTTATTAGAGTGCAACATTGGACCTGGAGTTCATCTGTTGCAAGATCGGTTGTTTAGTTTAATCTTTGGGTTTTATTGTTTTGGTTTTTTCGAATTCTAATTTGGGATTTCTTATGTGTTAGTTGATAAATATTTTTGCTTTTACACGCTAGGGTTTCCTATTTGTTTAATAGACTGTAAAAAGGTAAGGTTGTCCTGAGAAACACATTATCAATTCACATGTTCATGTGGGTATTGTTTTGTACATTTTTCCAGATTTTCCCATCTAGAATTTCAATAGTCTGTAAATATAGTTTGTTACTTCAAGTTTTCTTAAGTAGAAAATATAATGCATTTAAGCATTTCAAATATAAATTAAAATAAAGTGTAATCTATCTTACTTCAACTTTTCTTAGGTAGAAAATATAATACATTTAAGCATTTCAAATGTAAATTAAATCAAAGTGTAATTTATCTCTACTTGTTACTGCTTTCATTGAATGCATTCAAGCAACATTGGATAAACAATATATTAGGGATTTTGGATCTATGTATCTTTGTTGTTCATCTATCATCATTGAGGATGGCATTTATGTGCTTAAAGACAAAATAAATTAAATTTCAGTATTTATTTCATCCTTATAACATAGATATAGATGGCATTCAATTGTTTATTCATGTAATTTAACCAACTTTAACATTTTCCCTTATGGCATGTGCTAGCAATTTCCGTTTATGGATTGATCCTCAAAAGACAACTAAAAGCTCTGTATTAAGGAAAATTGCCTAACAAATGCATTGGTTATTTGATTAGTTGAACTTCTTTCTCTGTCTGTAAATAGTGGGTTGCACTTCGTTTAAACAATAGATGATGAAGCAAGCTAGCATGTTTAGTTAAATGTAATTAATTAGTTTAACTAATAAGAAAATACATTTCTTATATATATGTATGTATGTGTGTATGTATGTATTCATACTGAATGTTTTTAAATTATCTATGTTTTATCTGATTTGATAATCAACTTGGAAGTTGTATCAGGCACATGCACCCACTCACATTGATTACGTTTATGTTGCAATATTCATCTAATTCTGTAGTAACATAATTCAACATTATCTATCTAGCATAATTGAATTAACTAAAACCAGTTTTCTTAACTAATTGAATTTTAACCTCAAATAAATCATTTACTTTATTTACATAACTAAAATCACATTTCTATTTTTAACTAATTAATTGATTGAATTCCATCAAAAATTTCAGGATATGCATTAATATATCAGGTTTAACTATAAAATTAGTTCTGACTGTTTTTTACATCTTACTGTTACTTTAATGATATATTAGTTTTATTGTAGTTAAATTATTTTTTCACAGGTCTAAGTTGAAGTTACAATGTGGGTAATGCTGCTGAAACATCGTCACCTTGGTAGAAAGTAGTGGCTTGACTGTCATTCTAGGATTGATGTAAGACGGCTGTGGATGACCAGAGATTAATTCCATGTGGTAACGAGGACCAAGACAATTAGGTACATCATATTTTTTTGTACTTGATTCAATATAGAATTTGCATATTTTTTTCATTTCTCAACTGATTTAAAAGTTCAACATGGTCAAAGCTAAGCCAAATTTAGCAGTCATACTTGATTAAATTTCCTTAAAATAACGTTTGACATATGTTACAAATTTTATTTCTTTGCATAAATTAATTTGACTAAGCATTTAATAATCATTCTCAAGCTTAAGTTGATTTCATTATTTGTTTATTAGGTTGATTACACCAATCGTTCAATGTTCATTTTGTGAATTTTGTAACGTATAAGGTAAGTGACTATTGTTATAATATTATTATTTGTAAGTACCATGATGCTACACGAATACATAAATCATTTTATCTTTGGGTTATTGGACTTGGAAACAAATGATACCTGTTAGTTCATGAAATAAGTTCTTACTTAAGATTTTGAATTCCTAAATAAAAAAATTTGTCGATTTTTGTGTATGTCGAAGTTTTGGATTATATTTCAATTTTTGCCACATATGGTTTCTAAGACCTAAAATAAAAAGGTTGATTCCATATGAGATTGTTTTGGATTATATTTTAGTTTAGTGATAATTGATTTGAATATGGGACATATGGAATAGCTGGGTTTTGAATTATTTTCACTTACTGCTAAAACCAAAAAACATAAATACATAATTTATTTATTTATATTACATCCCTTAGTTCTGCAATTGATTGTGCATTTTGTTAAATTAATCAAATATAATTCATAGGCTTTTGACTCTTCTATACAACAATTCAATGCACTTACTTAAGGCATTAATGAAATGAGATTTTTAATTTGAAATGTTGTAATGTGTGCCAAATTGGTTTCTTTAGCTACACTGGGAGGATCTAATACATGCTTAGCTATGGCAGTTTATACCTGGTTTTGCCACAAATATAGACAAAATTATTTTGATTAAATGTGTAATCGAAAAAATTGTTTGTCGTAATGAGATTAATAACTTATTTGTAAATTGTTTCAGTTTCAGGTTTTCAATTTTTTGTTCATTTCCTTGTCTATATGTGTTTTAAATGATATATTTTCTCTGTAAGTGTCACCCATCCTATAAGTTAGCCCAAACAAATATGGATGTCAACTGAGTTTTTGTACGAAAAAGTTCACCATTTCAATAAATATATTGATATTGATAGGCTGTTTTGCTTTTGATCTTACAGTCTTTTATTAATTGTTTTTTTTTGCATAGCAAGCGGGTTTGAATGGCCCTAACCATTTTATTAAAAAACCAAAACAGAATACAAGGAATAAGAACTATAGATACATCATCAAATACACGCTATGATAGTACGGACCAATACATGTTTAGCAAGACTTTCATTACTAAACACCCTATTGTTCCGCGCCATCCACAAATGGTACAGAGTCTTCTTCAAAACTTTTAATAATAAGCTTCCACTAATACTTTTCCATCTCGTGAATTTGAAAATCAAATACCATTCCTATGCCGAATTCTTCAAAGGACAATTGGTATTTTCATTTTGTACAGAGTCTTTTATTAATTGTTGTTTCCTGTTAAGAGTGATAAAATATAGTATGTTTTATTTGATATCTTTTATGGTTAATTAATACATATTGGTATTTTCATTTTGATGGCTCCAACCATATATGGTTGCATTATATTTACTCTTTTTACCCCTTAGGCTGTACCAAATATAGATTTATTAATTTTTCCCATCTTATTATGATAATGTATAGGCTGTAGAAGATGATTTTATCATTCTTGATGTCTTTTAAAGGACACTGATGTCAGTACTTTTTCTTTTGGTTGGTACAACATTAATTATGTTTAACATGTTTATTGCATTGTTTTGAGGCTATTTTTGCTGTTTGATTATTCCATCAACAGAATTTCACCTCTCCCATTATTCACTTTCTAGGATTTCAACTGAAAATGAACACTAAATTTAATCACTAAGTTGTTACTCAATTTTTTTCCTTGGTTTACTATACAATTTCAGGTTGGGGTTCACAATGCCTATTCTCAGGCTATTTTTGTTGTTTCACTATTCCATGAACATAATTCCACCCCTCTTCCTACTCTCATGTCTTTCACCTTTTTTATGTACTCTTTCTTTTTTCCTCTACAAATTCATGCACACAAGTGCAGAATATATGGTATATATCGCCAGCTATTATTTTTAAAATTGTAAAAAAACAAAAAAACAGGACCGTTACTTTGGAGGTGTAAGGAATAAGTTTCCGATTTATTTTGGATTTTTTCCCTTTCTTTCACCACCTTACTTTATTTTATATATTTGAAACTTTATCACTTATACTTAAAAAGATTCTAACCAATTAATATTTAACTGAGGATGCAAACCATCATGTTACAATTTATTAGTCAATTTGTAGAAAGTTTTAGTTTCCCATTTTGAACTTTCTGTGTTTGGTTTTTTTTCCTCCATAATTTCAATATTAGCATTAGTTTTCTTTAAGTTTCTTTTATTTAGATGTCTTTTTAATTTTTCTTATATCGTTTTTTTACTAATGTTATTCAAATGGTTAAATTTTGAAAAGGTGTTACTGTATATTTGTTCTTATTCTCAGTGTCTTTGGTATTTTTTTCTTTAAAAATTCTATACTCTTTTAATGTGGTTGTATATAGTCCCCCTCACTCTATCATTCGTAAGAAAATGGAATTTTTCATGCCCTCTTCCATCTACCTGTGTTAAAAGTTGCAAAAGCATGCAAAACCCAAACAAGATAGGATTATCTTTACGTTATATTATTAAATTAAAGGGGTCAAGCCAAATCTAAGTATTCAAACGAATATCCTTGTTATCAATACATCGTGGTTTTGGTTACAAACACATCAGATAATATTCACTGTTAATAAGAGTGCAATTAATATTAACAGTTATTTTTTGGTCATACATATTAATTGTTTTGGGATATACATATTGCAAAATTAATTGTGCATACACATTACCTGAAGTAGTTAATATAAATTGATGTTATTTGTAGCAGTGCCATTTATTTATCCTTAAACTATGTCATCATAAGCTATTCAGTTATGTTTCTAGTAATGTGTATAGTTTATACATACTGTTAGTAGTTTATTCTTAATATCCATTTATTGTTATATCCTATTTACAGATAGGCATTCATTTTAGCAACTCAAACACTGTAGCCGCGCACATAAAAACTGGCTGATAGGCAAGCTGAGCTAGCAAAATACCATGAAGGAGCTTCGGGTAGACCATATGCCAATTGGGCAGCAAACATGGCAATTGGATCAAACACATGAGTGCCATGGGCTATGTTTAAACAAGATGTTGCACATGATCCAGTGGTATGTAAAAGATATAATGCATATGTTGTATAGTTTATGAAAACTACGATGGAACTCGGATTCAACTGTCTTATTTTGACTGTGCTGTTACTTTATGGTCATTTGGATTATGAAGTTGTGATTATTATCAATGAATGGATTATGATGCCTTTAAACTTACATTTATTTCTTATGTTATTTATCTATTTATTGTTGCACATATAAAATATATATATATTCTTATGCATATAATTTGTGGATATATTACAATTGTAAAATAAAAGTTGTAATAAAATATATCACAACAGTTACAAATAGTTGTAAAAATTACAACAACAACAGTGCATAACTGTTGTAATAAAGTTTATTACAACAGTGGAAAAAAGTTGTAAAATACACATATTACAACAGTGTTGCAACAGTGCAAAAAAATTGTAAAAGATTTTAGTCTATTACAACTTCTTAATACACGACGGTTAGCCCACCGTTGTAAAATGTATATTACAACGGTTTTCCACCATTGTAATATGGTCATTTTGTTGTAGTGTATATTATTTCAAAACTATTCTTGTAATGACCCGCATTGGCAGAGGTATTATAATTTATTTATTTAATTATATAAATAGTGATATAGTGAATTAAATGGTGGTTTAATTAAATAATGGTGAATATTTAATTAAAATAATAAATTAAATAATATATTTAATTCTGAAATAATCAGAATTGGCTGAAATGGCGATATGGTGTGAACTGGATCATCTGTGATACTTAATTCAGCTTGGAATTTAATTTGAATAACGAATATATTATATAAACGACAGATTTGAATGTATAATTATATTATAATTAAAATCGAGCTCGAAATGGCGCTGCAGTTCGTAATTTGGCGATTTGAACTTCAACTGAATGTACAGGATTCGTTTTAAGTCGGATTTCTGTGAAACAAGAAACGTGTGGAGCTGGTGGAGTACATCTTTCTAGTTGAAGAGAAAAATCGGGATTTCATCGTGTAGATTTTGATTCACGTCCAAATCAAATTTCAGAAAAGTCGCTGTGGAATTCCTTTATAATTTATAAAGGAATTATTTATATTTTAAAAAGGAATTTCAATATAAATCGAATATCGGGTTGACCCAGATTGAAATATCAAGTTAAAAATTTCATATAGGAATATTCTAGAGCTGTATGGTATTCCACTATGAGTATATATGATAATACAAATTTATTTATATTTAATTTAATTATATTTAAATATATTTATATATTTAAATGGGTCATTCAGAGCTTTAAAAAAATAGCCAGTTTTTCATACGACCTCAGAATTTGACGAAACTAATTTTGTTGGATCTGAAATGTTAAATTATTGCTAGAGGTCAAGTTTCGTGATTTTTAGAGTCACTGCGTGGCCGTACGGACTTTTAGAGTGAAAAACAGTCAGTATTTTGACAGTTAAAAATACGCTGTGTGAGCAAACGGAGTCAGAATTCGACAAAACCAGTTTCGTTGGGACCATAATGTCGAGCTCTAGCTACATGTCCAATTTCGTGATTTTTAGGTATCGTATGTAATCACTGGGATTTTTAGAAGGCAGATACAAGGAGAAAATCGATAAAATAAAATATAAAAATATCCACCCATTTTTCTTGGACAATATGGAGGCCACGCAGCCTATATTCCCAGCCACAAGTACCACCAACCAAGAACGGTGTATATATACCACATAAAACCCAAAACGCAGCAAAAAAAATTCAAAAGAAAAATCAAAGAATATACAAATAAATTCCTATAAAATCTAAAACATATATATATATATATATTCATGATCCTCTAATGATTTTCTATGGCCCGAGGATCGTTTGGAGCAACTCGATGTTAGTTCCGGGGTTCAACGCAGACAGCAGTAGCCGCTCGTTCTAGGGTTCCAGAGATATGAAGTTGAAGCCTCGATTTTGTATTTTTGGGTATCGTAGTT
This sequence comes from Allium sativum, assembly GCA_030737875.1. Lineage (NCBI taxonomy): Eukaryota > Viridiplantae > Streptophyta > Magnoliopsida > Asparagales > Amaryllidaceae > Allium > Allium sativum. The sequence goes on along the minus strand of JASFAX010000027.1, from coordinate 9,038,956 downwards.
GAGATCGTGAGATCAAATGGAGGGTGATGGATGAAATATGAGGGGTTCGGTGGAATTTTCTGTCGCAAGTTTTATTGTCGTCGCGAGTAGATGGTGAACGATGGAATCACCTCAGGCGTGCGAGATTGAATTCAGGGGTATAGGGAGAAAGAGGAGAAGAAGTGAAAGATTGTGGTGTTTTTGGTTTTTAGTTCGTTGAAGAAGAATGGCAGATGGAGGCGTGGGAAGTCATGGAAATGGTTGAAGTTTCCTGGAGCACGACAGTTTGATTTGGGGAAGATAAGTAAAAGGAGCGGACGGGTTTAAGGGGTAGTTGGGTCGGATCTCATATGGTAAGCCCAATATGGAAATTAAATTAAGTTTAATTCAAATTAAATAGAGTACAGACTTGTAATGCTAATATCTAACACATACAGTATCAGACTGATTAACCATAAGTTGCGTTGGGATCGTATGGACAGACACTACACAATGAGACTGACCGGGAGTGAATCCGAGCTCGTTACAATTTATGGCGAAATAAATTGTTTGATTCAAATCAAACAACAGTTTATTGTTCTTTAACGATGAACTGCAAAAGTGAGTAAATCTCACTAACTCTGAACAGCTTATAATTTCATGTTGTATTTTTAGAACTGTTAAATATTGGCTGATTGACTGTGTGGTGACTGTTTGATTGAACTGCTAGTCAGTTAGTTGAATTTCTATATTGATTCTGTTTAACAAAATATATCATATGGAACTGAAAGTGATGTTGATTTTATTGTGTAACATCTGTGGATGCAGGGAAACAGGTTGGAGGAATCCGACTGGATTCCTCAACAGATATTTTATTGTTTTTCATATATTGTGATATATGATGTAGTTTATAATCTGTGGTTGATTATATGTGTTCGGACGATATCAATCATTTGTGATATGGTATGTTAAGTACCATAAGAATACCAGAATGATATAAGGGGATTTTCAAAGTATAATTTTAAAATAATTTATTTATATAAAATCAATGGATTTTATATATAAAAGGAAAAAGGATTTTTAAAAGGAAATATATTATAAATATCCAAAGAGTTAAAAAGAATATATTTGGGAAACAAATATAAAGGGAATATATTTGTAAACCAAATACAAAGGAAGATATTTGCAAAACAAATAGAAAAAAGAAATATTTGTAAAAACATTTACAAATAGAATTAAAAGGGAAATATTTGTAAAACATTTACAAATAGATTTAATGAGATATTTATTTGTTAAATAAATAGAAAGATGAAAAGGAGATATTTAGTTGTTAAATAAATAGAAAGGATAAAAGAAATATTTAGTTGTTAAATAAATAGAATTGAAAGGGAATAGTTATTTGTTAAGTAAACAAATAGAAAGGGAAATGATTCAAAGGAATAAATCAAAGTAGTTAATTCAAAAGAGTAAATCGAAATGAGTTAATCAGATATTAGTTATTCGATTAGAGTACATCGAATAGAGTTAATCAGTTAGAGTTAATTAAATAAAGTTAATCAAATTTGAGTTAATCGAATATTAGTTATTCGAATTAAGTCGAAAGGAGTTAATCGATGTTAGTTTAATCGAAAGGAGTAAATCGATGTTAGATTAAGTCGAAAGGAGTAAATCGATGTTAGTTTAGTCGAAAGGAGTTAATCGATGTTAGTTTAATTGAAGGAGTTATCGATTATAGTTTAATCAAAAATAGTTATCGATTTGTTTAATCGAAGTGAGTTATAGAATATTAGTTATTCGAATAAGAGTTAAATAGAGTATCGAATATTAGTTATTCGAATGGAGTTAAAGGAATAAATTGAATATAGTTTATTCGAGTGGAGTTAAAGGAATAAATCGAATATAGTTTATTCGAATGGAATTAAAGGAGTTAATCGAATTTGGTTCATTCGAATAGAGTTAAAGGAGTTTCGACTAGAGTTAAATCAAATAGATTTAATCCAATAGCGTTAGTCCAATAGAGTAAATTGATAAGGGTTAATCGAATAGAGTAAATTGAATAGAGTTATCGAATATACCTTATTCGAAGGAAAGAATTATCGAATAGAGTTATTCGAAAAGAAAAGTTAAGTAAGGAAGTTAGTTAAAGAAATATAAAGTGAACTTTGTCTATTTCAAGTTTAGAAACGTTGTTCAGTTAAGGTATGAGAGGTAGTATTACCCCAACTTGATTGAATTCATTTTTAACTAAGGAATGGTTAAGGTTCGATAGTGGTGGTGGGTTAAAGGAATTTAGTTAATAAGCGTAATGGTTTGAGTTGGCATCGCGATGGTTTGTTTAAACATCTGTCTAAGTCCAATGAAGGAGTTTTGGAAATGTGTTCCAACTAAGAACTAGAAATGTTTTCTGATATAGAAAACAAGAAATGGAAATGTTTTCCAATGGTAACAACATATATTTTCTAAATTTAGAAAATAAGAAATGTTGAATATAGGGAAACAGGAGATAAGTAAATTAATGAATTAAAAAGATAAAGGTTAAATGATGATTGATCGATATAATTTGCACTTGGAAATAATATCGTTGTTTGCACACCTGTTTTTCTTTGATAGTTAAATCACAGACTATCAAAGTTTTGACCATTTTAACGTTGTTAATATGGAGAGACCGGTTGGATTATTATCCAAAGAACCACTCTGTATTGGCATAAGCGTTGCGAATCATATATGCCAAAGATAATTGAAGACGGAGTAAAGTGCAAGGGCTATTATATAAGCCTTAGATAACAGTGTCTAAGATGGATATACTGAATAGTACCATCGGTTCATCCTGTTCCAGGATGACTTGTATGGATGAATGTCTGACAGAGTATTTCCAGAAAGGTCACGTACATTGATTTCTTCAACCGTACCAAGAGTGGAAACGGAGAAGGAAACTTCTTTTAGCTAACACGTAATGTATGGTTGTAGACGTCAATCGGTGATTTGATGGATTTGACGATGTGACATTCGAAGTGAATCTGATGTGATGATGAAGCGTAACCTCAAGCCTCATCAACCGGTAAATGACAGAAATCGGGCAGGCAGCATGGCTAAGTCGGTCGCTCCGAAGTAGGGTGTATAATCACCTGATCTAGAGTTTCATTTATTTCTAAAAAAATCTATTGTTGATGCTGTCCCATTCGGGTACGGTTGTTGATCCCAACCGTTGGTGATATACATTCGATACACTCAAGCGAAATGAGTGGTCGGTCATGTGTGGCCGGGTTGTAAGATGTTCCTGTTGAACCCAGTGTATTCCTTTCTAGAGGTACACTAGCGAAAGGTGGTTTCATACCTTGTCATAGTTGGAAATCCATTACCCAATACGTGCTTGCGGTTTTGATTGTATACTATATATGTAGAACATGAGATGAAAGCGTTTCTGCTAGATGATTATTATACTGTGGTTGATAGACATTATTATAATATCAAAAGGTTTTGATATAAAGATATTTTGGATTCTCATACGGGAAAAACCCATTTCGTTATACGGCGTGGTCTTATAAGATATCGTTTACTTGTTCAAACTGTTTTTAACTGTTTTACTCATACCAGTCCCATGACTGACCCGGAGTTTATTTTGTTTTGTTTTCCCTAAACTCTTGGGTGCCCAATTTTGTACGGGCAGTCAAGTAGTCGGGATTTACAGATACCTGAAGAGCTTGGAGCAGGAGGCTTCAGGATTATATAGCTATTATTATTCCACTGTGTTGTAAGTGCTGTACTTTGACAATGATGTATATTCAAGTACAGATGTATATTTCAAAGTTATGTTATATATTATATGTTATTCGTTCCGCTGTGAGGTTCGTGTTACTCTGATGTTCTTCTTCTTCTTCTTCTATTCTAAGTTTCTATCTTATCTATCCTCACCCTCTGTCTTCTTTCTATTAGTTTCTTGAATTTCCAGTGCAATTTGGGGTTGGACTTATGTTTTTGGTCAGCTCAAATTGGACCGGATTTTCGAGTCATTACAGTTGGTATCAGAGCTTAAGGTTAAGTGAATTACCTTGGATCTGTGGCGTGACTCGGTAGAGATGGGGTTAGTAATACCCTAGATTGAGTTGAGTTTATATATACGAGTGAGCGTATTTGTTATTGATATAAAAAAATTATTTTATATTGTGGTGATTTATTGGTTGAGTTGTTTATGAGTTCTGGTCGATCAGTTTGATCCACTATATCGGTAGGAGTTACTAAACACTCGAATACAATGGGTCGACACGATATGTTTTGAAAAGAGGGTAAATTAAAATAAGTTTACCCATGGTATATCTTGATATAGAGAAGATATATATATATCAAAATTATAATATATTGGATATATTGGTTGTTATTATAATCGAGTAAGATTATAAATTAAATGGATATGTAAATAACCAATCAGAATTCATATAAGCGAAATACGTGAAATAAGATGAGTTAAATCTGAAATTTAAACCAGAAATTGAATTAAAAACTCTGGGAAATTGGATAAGTGTTTGTAAATGGATTTGGATTAAAAATAAGGAAAATTTAAGATCCTGAGAGATTTTAAATTGTTTTACAAGCAGTGTGAATTATATTTTGAATTTCAAAGTGGAAATGTTTAGAAATGGTTTTTGTAATGACCCGTATTCTACACATCGGGGGATCGTAGAATATTTCTTTCTTTCTTGCATAAAGTCGTATGGTCATGTAACTTTGGGAAACATCCATTAGAGTCATTTCCCATGTTCATAATTTTTGTCGATTTTTAAATGACCATTTTGCCCCTAGTTGATCTTGTTTTGGCCATAACTTTTGATTGGAAAGAAATTTTGACCTGAAACCACTTTTATTAAATTTGTTTGATGGTTTACCTTTCCGTAGAGTGGTCATAATAGTCAAACGGACTTACCGTTTGGGAGATATGGCTGAAATAAGGTTTGGAGGGTGAAAAACTGCTTAACCGGGCCAAATAGGGTGATTAGTGAGTAGGTCCATACCCCATTTCGGGATTAGGGTTATGGGGAGGCTGAAATGAGATAGAGAATCATTTCATTTCAGTTTTCTAGCCTCCACTTATGTAATAACCCGGAAAATCTGGGCCAGTTTAAAATTTTTATTTTGGCAATTTTAGCGAATTTTGAATATTTAAAATAGATTATTTTAAATAATATCGACGAGAAAATTTATTTTGAATATAATTAGAACGTATATATTATATACGTCGTCGTTAGAATATAAATACTTATATATAATTATAAATAGAATTGAAAATGGCGCGGTAGTTCGATAATTCGATTTCAAACTTCAATTGAATGTACCGGGTGCAAAACAATCCGGATTTTAGTGAAACCAAAAACATTAGGATCTAATTGATAATATCTTTCCAACGAATCTGAAAGATCGAAATTTCATAGCGGGATTCAAAAGATATGTCCAGTTGAAAATTCTGAATAGTCGTTATGGAATTCAGGCCCTTAAAAATGGACATTTTGCAAACGACCTCGGATTTCGACGAAACCAGTTTTGTTGGGTCCGTGATGTCAAATTATTGCTAGGTTTTAAATTTCATAATTTTTCGAATCAATATGTGGGCGTGGCAAAGGAAAACGCGTTTGACCAGTTTCAGTTGATTTTAATCGACTGGAAATTGGCCATTTTTCAAACGGTCTCAGAATTCGACGAAACTAGTTTTGTTAGGACCGTATCGTCAATACGAAGCTAGAAAATATTTTTCGAGAATTTTTAAAGTTCGTATGTGACCCCGGTAATTTGAAATGTACGTTTAACATTCAATATAGTGATTTAAATGTAAATTCAAAGGAAACTGATTCAAACGATCAAATCAACCTACGATACATATCCCATTGTGTTCGGAATGGGGGTAAAATGCTATGGACGACAGGCGGTGGGCCTCGTTTCGAGGTCGTATGTAAAAGTCAATTTTTTTGAAATAAAATAATAATAAAAAAATAATATAGAAAGCCTCTCTCCTCTCTTCCTTAATTCCTCTCAGGCCCCTCCCCCCGGTCAGTTCATTCAATCGAAGAGAAAAAAAATATAAAAATAAAAAAACCCAGACATTGACGGAATCGCCCCCCCTTCCCATCGCCGGCGACCGCTCACCCCACCGCCATGGCCCCTCGACGCCGGCGCACCTCCTCACGAGCCCCCCCTTCTCGATTTTGAAGACCACGAAGCCCCCCCAAAACATCGACAGTCGCGCCCCCGACTACCTCGCCAGAGCAGGGAGGCGTCGATCTCGAGGAGGTTCAGGGCAGATGATGGCGGCGCGAGCAGCTTCGGCTTGGTGGCAACGGATCCGGCTCCGATCAACTACAGGCGGCGCAAATCGCAGCTCCGGTGATGGTTCGAACGATTCCCAGGTGATTTTCAAAATATAAAATCATGGTTTTAATTTAGTTTTTTTTATTAAAAATGATGGTTTTAATTCAGAATATTAAAATATATATAAATCAATTTTTAAAATATATATAAATCAGTTTTTAAAATATATATAAATCAGTTTTTAAAATATATATAAATCAGTTTTTAAAATATATATAAATCAGTTTTTAAAATATATATAAATCAGTTTTTAAAATATATATATATAGCTTAAGTAAAAATATGATTTTCATTATAACTGATTTTTATAAAATGAATAGCATAGAAAAAAATGTGATTTTTATAAAATGAATAGCATAGAAAAAATATGATTTTTATAAAATGAATAGCATAGAAAAAATGTGATTTTTATATAATGAATAGCATAGAAAAAATATGATTTTTATATATTGAACTTCGAAGTAAAATGTGATTTTTATATATTGAACTTCGAAGTAAAAATTCGATTTTTATATATTGAATAGCGAAGTAAAAATTCGATTTTTACATATGTAGTGAAAGCGGACAACGAAGGTGACAAAAAGGCGAGAACGAAGGAGATTTATATCAAAGAAGAGTCAAGATGAGTGGATAGCTATCGGTGAGAATTTCTCACCTTTCAATTTCATTTTCTAGTTATATATATATACTAGGATGCAGACGGTGCTTAGTAGCACCCGACACAATCGTCCACAGACCATGGACTTGTTTGTTTGATTGCAAAAATTAGTTAGATCATTTGATTGAAATTGAACTGTGTGGTGAAATGAATGGATTTGATTGATGTGTGAATGGCGTGGGCCTTCACTAGACCGGGGATAAGGCTAGGCCTTGTCCCGTTTCTAGTATCGTGCCGTTATGCTGCCGAAATTTTCTAAAATATGTTAGAAAAATAAAAATATCATTTTATTTAAAGAATGAACTGAATAGAAATTCATATGTTAAAATAAAATGTTTTATCGTTAAAAATATAATTTTTAACGTGAAGTGAATAAAATAGAATATTCATTTACAAACCGGACGGTTTGTTTATGTACACCTATTTGAATGACATTGATTGGGACGATAAATTTTACACATCGCCCAACTGCACAAATAAAATATGTGTTTGATTGTTTGAAACCCCACACGGGTGTTGGGATGAAATTTGAAGTTCACTCATCCTGATTGATTAAATATGTCGATCGATTGATTGACAGGCTGTTATAAGCGTTAGATATCTATATTTGATGCTTATACAGTGTAGTGCACTTTGGTTGATGGTTAATTATTTTTCAATGCTATTATATACATGTGTTGTATGAAAATCCATATAATTAACTTTATATGGTAATTGATTGGGCCTCATTCCAATTTGAAAAATAAAGAATAATATAAAATAAAGGTTCATGTGTTGACTGTACTCATCCGTTGAGATTAGTCATGTGTTGAACGAAATATTTTAATAATAAACTTTACATCTTTCTCAATATAAAATAAAGGTTCATGTGTTGACTGTACTCATCCGTTGAGATTAGTCATGTGTTGAACGAAATATTTTAATAATAAAATTTACATCTTTCTCAATATAAAATAAAGGTTCATGTGTTGACAGTACTCATCCATTGAGATTGGTCATGTGTTGAACGAAATATTTTGATAATAACAACTATTTTGAAAAAGAAATATTTGAAAATAGAAATTTATGAAGCCGTGTTGATTAGATTGACGCCATTTTGACGTGAACGATATTCATATCGATTTTAACGATTTCGAAAAGAATTGAATTGAAAACGATTTCGAAATGAATTGAAAACGATTTCGAAAAGAATTGAATTGAAAACGATTTCGAAAAGAATTGAATTGAAAACGAATTCAAATTGAATTGAAAGCGAATTGAAATGAATTCAAATTGAATTGAAATTTGAAATGAATAGAAATGAATTTTAAAACGGATTTAAAAAAGAGGAGTTCAATTTTGATTTGAATTTGAAACGGAAGTTGAAATTGCTTGTGAAACGAATTTAAAACTATTTATATAATTCGTTTTAAATAGAAATCGACGAAATATATATTATATATATTATATATATAATATAATGGCCTGAATAGAACGCGCCGCGCCGCGGCAGTTCGTGAATTTCGACCATTTATTTCAAACGGACATTACGGGAGATCCGACCGTCGGATTCTCCTAAAACCGGAACCGTTGGGTTCGTATCGAAAAGAGCTTTCTAACGAATATTAGAAATTCAAAATCTAACGGTGGGATTTGGAATCATGTCCAAATCAAATTTGAAAAAGGTCGCTGTAAGTGCAGTTCGATAGCCGTTGATGGAAATCGACTGTACGAGCCTTGATAAAATTATTAAAAATAGTAATAATTTGTGTAAAATCATAAGAAATGATTTAGAAAGAATTGGGATGAAAAACTCCATATTTGAAAAGATAAAAATAGATTTTTATCGAAGTAAACTAGTTTGGAACTAGAATTATAATTCTATTTATTTTTAAGTAAATAAATTGAATTTGAAAAGGGTTTTAAAAATAACCAGAATTTCCAATGATTGCATTGGAGTGGATTTGAATCGAAATTGTCTTCGGAATATTTCGATGTTAGAATTCGTGATTATACAGGTGTTGTTATGGAAATTTGAAAGATATATATTTATATCGTTATTTCCAATACGACATTTGTTAATCGTAGAATTTGATATTGAATATAAGCCGATATATTTTCTATTCAGAGCCTCGTATTGAATATCAAATGTGATTTGGGTTTGTCGTGAATGGTGTCTTCACTAACACTGTTCTTGAACCCAGTTGAGAAAAGATTAAATCTTTTATTTAGATTTAATGAAGTGTACCAATTAAATAATATTTAATTGGAATTGAATTGATATTGATTTTTGGGTTTATCGTGAACAGTGTTTTAAATAACACTCGTTCTTTAACCCGATAATGAATGGAATGTGACTTTGGGTTTATCGTGAACCGTGTTTTAAATGACACGGATTCTTTAACCCAGTTAACGATTAAAACTAAGTGGAGTTTTAATGAATCTTTAATTAGATTGAAATGATCGAAAATGGAGTATCACCAGTTTTGCTCCAGGCGATAGTTAAATCTTTAATTAGATTTGAACGTGAAATGGTAATAGAATTTACCGATAACACTGTGGTGTTAGATATGATGTATTACCAGTTTTAATTCATGGGATGAATAGGTTGGGATTGGGAAATTAAAATAAATGATTACTTCGGTAAGGTTCGCTAATCCCGACTAGTTTGAATTGAGATTCAAAAATAGAATAAAGAATAAATTCAAGGAATTTATCTTGGATAAAATTAATGGGAACCTTTCCCTATGAATGTGAAATTTAAAAACTAACTGTCGGTTAGCCAAGCAGAATGGTTTTCTGGATATTGATCTGATGTTGGTTTCGGCCTTCGGGGTTAATATTTGGGAAATTATTCTCTTGATTAATTTACGGTTAGTGACTGATGAATTGGAATGAGGCGTATGTTGTGTTTGTGTAACACTTATTTAAAATATACGCGAGTTATTCGGAAAGACCGGGTTTATCCCATTCTGAATAACTGATACGACGATAAGTCGAAGATGAAGACGATGGTCGAAGACCGGAGGTCTTCACGTCGTTTGGGTGATTACTGATGATCTTGATTGGGCTGTACACCCAAGAAGATGGAAACAGTTGGTGATCGTCCAGACGTGCTTGGAGATCGATGGATATGCGGGGTACTAGGTGCCTCCGGTTTCGTTCCGACCCAGAACGGACTTGTAAATGGACTGTGTGTCTGACATTGGATTTTAGTCCGTGTGATTGATCTCTATTAAATATATATCTGTTTGGCGGCGGAGAATTTATTCTCTTGCTTAACGCCCTTCTCTGAGACGTACGAGCTCAGGGGTTATATATTGATGGATATCAAACGCATGGAGTGAATTGCCTGTGTGGCATGCCTAAGTGGCAATTGATCGAGGCTTCTGTTGAAAAGCAAAGTCTTGTGGTGATGATCAAAGCACGGCCTTTGTGGCGTAGCTTTGTGTAACGTTTACCTCGCGAGTTTCACACCCGGTATGAACCAAAAACGGGAGACGTACGTCAGGGAGGGCATGCGTTTCTTTCTAGCTAGAAGTGGCGTCAGTGGTTTTACACGCCCTGACGAGTTTGACTTATGTGGTTGTTGCTGTTGCGAGGCGCCTCGGTTATATCGGTTTCGGCCGATGCATTCTGGTCGGCAGACGGACCAGACTTACACCCCATAGGGTGGGGAGACGTAGTGTTCAGGCATAATAATCCACATCGGTGGACCGGCCCTGAGGATCCAGGGGGCAGTTGCGGCTGTTCCTGAGGGGCGGGCTAGAGCGTCTCGAATCGGTTGAGGACTATCTTTTGCCTCGGTTCATAGATGGAAATCCAATTTCCAAATACGTGACTTTGCGGTTTTATTTGTAAACCTATATATGGCGACATAGTGGGATGGGGCACTTATGCCGCCTATGATTGATACTTATGATTTGAAATTGTTTTATATACTATGCACTTATAATAGTATCAAATGATTTGTTTTCAACGTATCAAGCATTCTTGGCTATTATAAGGTAAAAACCCTATCCTCCGGCTTGCGATTGCATTGTGTGATGGGAACTGGGTCTTATAATAGCTTCATTGTTCTTTATTTAGCATTGCGCTGTTGTTTTATGCACTGGTATTCTTGGGAGGAAACCCGTTCCGTGTTATACGGCGTGGTCCCTTGATCTACCTAGCTTTAAAAATAAAGATTAACTGTTTTAGTTCTCACACCAGTCACATGACTGACCTGGAGTTTATTGTTTTAACCTAAACTCTGGGTGCCCCTATTTTCCGCACGGGCAGCTAGTAGTTTTGGTTTTGCAGATTTATATTCACAGGATCCTGGTTTACAGCTGGAACGATATCCGGAAAGCTTTGTATCCGTATATCTACTTCTAGTTGTGTATTGTATTATTTTCCGCTGCGATGTATTTAAATGTAATTTAATTCTCTGATATTTCTGTGTAATATTCATTTATACTCTGTATATTCTTGTAATCTGGTGCATTGTTGTAATATACAATGAAAAGTTCTTCTGTATGGGTTCTGTTGTGGCTTGTTCTCGAACTATCCGCCGCTTTCCTTTACGGGGAAGTTACGGGTTTTCACAGTTGGTATCAGAGCTTTGGTTTACCAAGCTCAGAGAACAAGGCACATTAGAACCATACAAAAGAATTCATCAGATATTGGATTAGTAATATCCAATGAGAATGACTCGTTAGAGATAGGATCAGTAGTATCCTAGAACGAGTGTGAAGAGTATATTTTTAAAGTGAAAACAAATTTTGTTTTGAAAATTTAAATCAATCATTCGTATTTGATTATTTATTTAATTGATTTGGACAATCCGATATATAAAGATTTTGCATATATGTCTTGCAAACGTGTATTCGAAGTTTTAATGTATTGGATAGTTATAGAATCATACTCTAGTTGCCCGGGGATAATTCTGGTGATGTGGCACTGTCGCCAGTATTTATTTTCGAGTGACGAAAGTAAGATTTCTATATATTTCCTATTGACTGGTGTGAGAACCGAAATTAGATAGGGCTTATTGTTGTGATTTGGCATCAAAAATCTGATTTTTTGACTATATATCAAAGTTATGCATTTGAAAAGCTAATCAACTAATTGATTGATGTTTGTGTTGTTTGTTTATTTGTTTGATAATTTTGAAACATTTATGCCTGATTGAATCAAATATTGAACGATATTGAAATTTGGTCGCAATTGCTTGCATATACATATACTTACATTGAACAGGTCATAGCAAGGAGGCTAGAGCAGAGAATAAAATTTGTTTGCCCGACAAATAGGTACATGTTTACTACATAATTTACTGTTTTGTTTGGGTGATGATGATTTTATGAGCCTATTGGCTAGCCGCTTGGCTTTTTCTTTTTCTTTTTGAGATCTGAAGGACCGGGGAAGCTATTTGAAATTTCCCGATGCTCCCGGTGCAGGGGAGGTTATGGCGAAATTTTTCAAAAATTTAGGGTGTTAGCCAAATTTTTGAAATTTTGAAAATTCTCAGAAACTGAAAAGTTGGAGAATGCAAGCCAGATCGAACGTAGAGTTGATTGATCAAACCACTTTCGACTTTTTTCCTTTTCGGGGACGAAAAGTTTTAAGTGGGGGAGATTGTAATAACCCGGAAAATCTGGGCCAGTTTGAAATTTTTATTTTGGCAATTTTAGCGAATTTTGAATATTTAAAATAGATTATTTTAAATAATATCGACGAGAAAATTTATTTTGAATATAATTAGAACGTATATATTATATACGTCGTCGTTAGAATATAAATATTTATATATAATTATAAATAGAATTGAAAATGGCGCGGTAGTTCGATAATTCGATTTCAAACTTCAATTGAATGTACCGGGTGCAAAACAATCCGGATTTTAGTGAAACCAAAACATTAGGATCTAATTGAAAATATCTTTCCAACGAATCTGAAAGATCGAAATTTCATAGCGGGATTCAAAAGATATGTCCAGTTGAAAATTCTGAATAGTCGCTATGGAATTCAGGCCCTTAAAAATGGACATTTTGCAAACGACCTCGGATTTCGACGAAACCAGTTTTGTTGGGTCCGTGATGTCAAATTATTGCTAGGTTTTAAATTTCATAATTTTTCGAATCAATATGTGGGCGTGGCAAAGGAAAACGCGTTTGACCAGTTTTAGTTGATTTTAATCGACTGGAAATTGGCCGTTTTTCAAACGGTCTCAGAATTCGACGAAACTAGTTTTGTTAGGAACGTATCGTCAATACGAAGCTAGAAAATATTTTTCGAGAATTTTTAAAGTTCGTATGTGACCCCGGTAATTTGAAATGTACGTTTAACATTCAATATAGTGATTTAAATGTAAATTCAAAGGAAACTGATTCAAACGATCAAATCAACCTACGATACATATCCCATTGTGTTCGGAATGGGGGTAAAATGCTATGGACGACAGGAGGTGGGCCTCGTTTCGAGGTCGTATGTAAAAGTCAATTTTTTTGAAATAAAATAATAATAAAAAAAATATAAGCCTCTCTCCTCTCTTCCTTAATTCCTCTCAGGCCCCTCCCCCCGTCAGTTCATTCAATCGAAGAGAAAAAAAATAAAAAAATAAAAAAACCCAGACATTGACGGAATCGGCCCCCCTTCCCATCGCCGGCGACCGCTCACCCCACCGCCATGGCCCCTCGACGCCGGCGCACCTCCTCACGAGCCCCCCCTTCTCGATTTTGAAGACCACGAAGCCCCCCCAAAACATCAACAGTCGCGCCCCCGACTACCTCGCCAGAGCAGGGAGACGTCGATCTCGAGGAGGTTCAGGGCAGATGATGGCGGCGCGAGCAGCTTCGGCTTGGTGGCAACGGATCCGGCTCCGATCAACTACAGGCGGCGCAAATCGGAGCCCTAGCTCCGGTGATGGTTCGAACGATTCCCAGGTGATTTTCAAAATATAAAATCATGGTTTTAATTTAGTTTTTTTTATTAAAAATGATGGTTTTAATTCAGAATATTAAAATATATATAAATCAGTTTTTAAAATATATATAAATCAGTTTTTAAAATATATATAAATCAGTTTTTAAAATATATATAAATCAGTTTTTAAAATATATATATATAGCTTAAGTAAAAATATGATTTTCATTATAAATGATTTTTATAAAATGAATAGCATAGAAAAAAATGTGATTTTTATAAAATGAATAGCATAGAAAAAATATGATTTTTATAAAATGAATAGCATAGAAAAAATGTGATTTTTATATAATGAATAACATAGAAAAAATATGATTTTTATATATTGAACTTCGAAGTAAAATGTGATTTTTATATATTGAACTTCGAAGTAAAAATTCGATTTTTATATATTGAATAGCGAAGTAAAAATTCGATTTTTACATATGTAGTGAAAGCGGACAACGAAGGTGACAAAAAGGCGAGAACGAAGGAGATTTATATCAAAGAAGAGTCAAGATGAGTGGATAGCTATCGGTGAGAATTTCTCACCTTTCAATTTCATTTTCTAGTTATATATATATACTAGGATGCAGACGGTGCTTAGTAGCACCCGACACAATCGTCCACAGACCATGGACTTGTTTGTTTGATTGCAAAAATTAGTTAGATCATTTGATTGAAATTGAACTGTGTGGTGAAATGAATGGATTTGATTGATGTGTGAATGGCGTGGGCCTTCACTAGACCGGGGATAAGGCTAGGCCTTGTCCCGTTTCTAGTATCGTGCCGTTATGCTGCCGAAATTTTCTAAAATATGTTAGAAAAATAAAAATATCATTTTATTTAAAGAATGAACTGAATAGAAATTCATATGTTAAAATAAAATGTTTTATCGTTAAAAATATAATTTTTAACGTGAAGTGAATAAAATAGAATATTCATTTACAAACCGGACGGTTTGTTTATGTACACCTATTTGAATGACATTGATTGGGACGATAAATTTTACACATCGCCCAACTGCACAAATAAAATATGTGTTTGATTGTTTGAAACCCCACACGGGTGTTGGGATGAAATTTGAAGTTCACTCATCCTGATTGATTAAATATGTCGATCGATTGATTGACAGGCTGTTATAAGCGTTAGATATCTATATTTGATGCTTATACAGTGTAGTGCACTTTGGTTGATGGTTAATTATTTTTCAATGCTATTATATACATGTGTTGTATGAAAATCCATATAATTAACTTTATATGGTAATTGATTGGGCCTCATTCCAATTTGAAAAATAAAGAATAATACAAAATAAAGGTTCATGTGTTGACTGTACTCATCCGTTGAGATTAGTCATGTGTTGAACGAAATATTTTAATAATAAACTTTACATCTTTCTCAATATAAATTAAGGTTCATGTGTTGACTGTACTCATCCGTTGAGATTAGTCATGTGTTGAACGAAATATTTTAATAATAAAATTTACATCTTTCTCAATATAAAATAAAGGTTCATGTGTTGACAGTACTCATCCATTGAGATTGGTCATGTGTTGAACGAAATATTTTGATAATAACAACTATTTTGAAAAAGAAATATTTGAAAATAGAAATTTATGAAGCCGTGTTGATTAGATTGACGCCATTTTGACGTGAACGATATTCATATCGATTTTAACGATTTCGAAAAGAATTGAATTGAAAACGATTTCGAAATGAATTGAAAACGATTTCGAAAAGAATTGAATTGAAAACGATTTCGAAAAGAATTGAATTGAAAACGAATTCAAATTGAATTGAAAGCGAATTGAAATGAATTCAAATTGAATTGAAATTTGAAATGAATAGAAATGAATTTTAAAACGGATTTAAAAAAGAGGAGTTCAATTTTGATTTGAATTTGAAACGGAAGTTGAAATTGCTTGTGAAACGAATTTAAAACTATTTATATAATTCGTTTTAAATAGAAATCGACGAAATATATATTATATATATTATATATATAATATAATGGCCTGAATAGAACGCGCCGCGCCGCGGCAGTTCGTGAATTTCGACCATTTATTTCAAACGGACATTACGGGAGATCCGACCGTCGGATTCTCCTAAAACCAGAACCGTTGGGTTCGTATCGAAAAGAGCTTTCTAACGAATATTAGAAATTCAAAATCTAACGGTGGGATTTGGAATCATGTCCAAATCAAATTTGAAAAAGGTCGCTGTAAGTGCAGTTCGATAGCCGTTGATGGAAATCGACTGTACGGGCCTTGATAAAATTATTAAAAATAGTAATAATTTGTGTAAAATCATAAGAAATGATTTAGAAAGAATTGGGATGAAAAACTCCATATTTGAAAAGATAAAAATAGATTTTTATCGAAGTAAACTAGTTTGGAACTAGAATTATAATTCTATTTATTTTTAAGTAAATAAATTGAATTTGAAAAGGGTTTTAAAAATAACCAGAATTTCCAATGATTGCATTGGAGTGGATTTGAATCGAAATTGTCTTCGGAATATTTCGATGTTAGAATTCGTGATTATACAGGTGTTGTTATGGAAATTTGAAAGATATATATTTATATCGTTATTTCCAATACGACATTTGTTAATCGTAGAATTTGATATTGAATATAAGCCGATATATTTTCTATTCAGAGCCTCGTATTGAATATCAAATGTGATTTGGGTTTGTCGTGAATGGTGTCTTCACTAACACTGTTCTTGAACCCAGTTGAGAAAAGATTAAATCTTTTATTTAGATTTAATGAAGTGTACCAATTAAATAATATTTAATTGGAATTGAATTGATATTGATTTTTGGGTTTATCATGAACAGTGTTTTAAATAACACTCGTTCTTTAACCCGATAATTAATGGAATGTGACTTTGGGTTTATCGTGAACCGTGTTTTAAATGACACGGATTCTTTAACCCAGTTAACGATTAAAAATAAGTGGAGTTTTAATGAATCTTTAATTAGATTGAAATGATCGAAAATGGAGTATCACCAGTTTTGCTCCAGGCGATAGTTAAATCTTTAATTAGATTTGAACGTGAAATGGTAATTGAATTTACCGATAACACTGTGGTGTTAGATATGAAGTATTACCAGTTTTACTTCATGGGATGAATAGGTTGGGATTGGGAAATTAAAATAAATGATTACTTCGGTAAGGTTCGCTAATCCCGACTAGTTTGAATTGAGATTCAAAAATAGAATAAAGAATAAATTCAAGGAATTTATCTTGGATAAAATTAATGGGAACCTTTCCCTATGAATGTGAAATTTAGAAACTAACTGTCGGTTAGCCAAGCAGAATGGTTTTCTGGATATTGATCTGATGTTGGTTTCGGCCTTCGGGGTTAATATTTGGGAAATTATTCTCTTGATTAATTTACGGTTAGTGACTGATGAATTGGAATGAGGCGTATGTTGTGTTTGTGTAACACTTATTTAAAATATACGCGAGTTATTCGGAAAGACCGGGTTTATCCCATTCTGAATAACTGATACGACGATAAGTCGAAGATGAAGACGATGGTCGAAGACCGGAGGTCTTCACGTCGTTTGGGTGATTACTGATGATCTTGATTGGGCTGTACACCCAAGAAGATGGAAACAGTTGGTGATCGTCCAGACGTGCTTGGAGATCGATGGATATGCGGGGTACTAGGTGCCTCCGGTTTCGTTCCGACCCAGAACGGACTTGTAAATGGACTGTGTGTCTGACATTGGATTTTAGTCCGTGTGATTGATCTCTATTAAATATATATCTGTTTGGCGGCGGAGAATTTATTCTCTTGCTTAACGCCCTTCTCTGAGACGTACGAGCTCAGGGGTTATATATTGATGGATATCAAATGCATGGAGTGAATTGCCTGTGTGGCATGCCTAAGTGGCAATTGATCGAGGCTTCTGTTGAAAAGCAAAATCTTGTGGTGATGATCAAAGCACGGCCTTTGTGGCATAGCTTTGTGTAACGTTTACCTCACGAGTTTCACACCCGGTATGAACCAAAAACGGGAGACGGACGTCAGGGAGGGCATGCGTTTCTTTCTAGCTAGAAGTGGCGTCAGTGGTTTTACACGCCCTGACGAGTTTGACTTATGTGGTTGTTGCTGTTGCGAGGCGCCTCGGTTATATCGGTTTCGGCCGATGCATTCTGGTCGGCAGACGGACCAGACATACACCCCATAGGGTGGGGAGACATAATGTTCAGGCATAATAATCCACATCGGTGGACCGGCCCTGAGGATCCAGGGGGCAGTTGCGGCTGTTCCTGAGGGGCGGGCTAGAGCGTCTCGAATCAGTTGAGGACTATCTTTTGCCTCGGTTCATAGATGGAAATCCAATTTCCAAATACATGACTTTGCGGTTTTATTTGTAAACCTATATATGGCGACATAGTGGGATGGGGCACTTATGCCGCCTATGATTGATACTTATGATTTGAAATTGTTTTATATACTATGCACTTATAATAGTATCAAATGATTTGTTTTCAACGTATCAAGCATTCTTGGCTATTATAAGGTAAAAACCCTATCCTCCGGCTTGCGATTGCATTGTGTGATGGGAACTGGGTCTTATAATAGCTTCATTGTTCTTTATTTAGCATTGCGCTGTTGTTTTATGCACTGGTATTCTTGGGAGGAAACCCGTTCCGTGTTATACGGCGTGGTCCCTTGATCTACCTAGCTTTAAAAATAAAGATTAACTGTTTTAGTTCTCACACCAGTCACATGACTGACCTGGAGTTTATTGTTTTAACCTAAACTCTGGGTGCCCCTATTTTCCGCACGGGCAGCTAGTAGTTTTGGTTTTGCAGATTTATATTCACAGGATCCTGGTTTACAGCTGGAACGATATCCGGAAAGCTTTGTATCCGTATATCTACTTCTAGTTGTGTATTGTATTATTTTCCGCTGCGATGTATTTAAATGTAATTTAATTCTCTGATATTTCTGTGTAATATTCATTTATACTCTGTATATTCTTGTAATCTGGTGCATTGTTGTAATATACAATAAAATGTTCTTCTGTATGGGTTCTGTTGTGGCTTGTTCTCGAACTATCCACCGCTTTCCTTTACGGGGAAGTTACGGGTTTTCACAACTTATCACCAAGGAACCCTAAAAATTGCCTCCAACCTCTAAATCACCTCCAAATCACCTTTTGATCAAGGATTTGGCTTAGCAACCTCTAATCAAGGAAGATCTACACCAAATAAACATTAGAGCTGTTGTTTAGCATTGGGATTTACATCAAATCAGAGATTTATTTCAGATCTTAGTTTATTTGTGGCTAAGGTGAGTGATTTGCATAGTTTTGCACTAATTATGGCTAATTAAGGGTAATTAGTGTTAATTGGCGAATTTATACACTAATAAATTCGGGAAAAATGTTCATAAATTCCTAAATGATGTTTTAGACCTCTGATATGAATTTGGTTAAGTTTTGCTAATCCTATCATTAGTTTCACCTAAACATGCTTAAGGGGAAATATGGGGTTTTGGGGTATGTTTGATCCATTTTAACCTATCATATTGATGTTTTGATGCTTGTGGTTGATTATGCATCTTGCTATGACAGTATGAAATGCTTTGTGATTGATTTCAATAGTTAGAATGATCGAAAATGTCGTCGAATGGCGTAAACACTTGCTGGAACAGTCTCAGAAAACAGTGCAGGTTTCGGATCGGATCGGATATAGGGCTCGGATCGGATATGTTGAACTGGGCAAGGGATTTGATCGGATCAGAACCTGACACTTGAGGAAATTGGCAAAAAGAAAGGCCACGCTAACTAAACTGGGATCAGATCGGATAAAGGAGAAGCGATCGGACCGGAGTACGTGAAGGATGAGGAGGCGGATCGGAGCAGAAGCACGAACTGGAGGGGGATGGAACCCGACCCAACCCGAGGAGAAACACCAGACCCGAACCGATGGAGGACACCCGACCTGAACCAATGCGATGGAGTGGACTCAACCCGAACCGTACCAGAAGACGACCCGACCCGAACCGATGGAGAACACCTGACCCGAACCGACGGCTTGAGGAGGAACCCGACCCGACCCAGTATTGACCAATAACCTGAGATGCAAAGGTAGTCCAATATGGGAAGTTAGAGCTCAGGATCCAGTTGGGAACCGATGAGTTCACTTCATGGTTGGGCTTTGCTGCGAGACGTGTGCTAAGGAGTTGTCAACGTTCATAACTTCGATTCACCACTAAAAATGAATGATGGGCTACCTATCAGTGCAGTAGAGTCATTATGACTCGAGGGGCAAGGTGATGGTAGCAAGACTACGTTATCAGTGCAGTAGAGTCATTATGACTTGAGGGGCAAGGTGATGCGTAGTAAGACTATGAGCCATCGCAGATGGGGTGAATAACTCCATGGGGCAAGTGGACATAGTAAAGGATTGGTAAGACTTTGAGCCAACGCAGATGGGGTGAATAACTCCATGGGGCAAGTGGACATAGTAAAGGAGTGGTAAGGCTATGAGCCAGCGCAGATGGGGTGAATAACTCCATGGGGCAAGTGGACATAGCAAAGGATTAGTGGCTACGTTATCAGTGCAGTGAAGCCATTTATGACTTCATGGGGCAAAGTGATCGTAGCAAGGATGGGTGATCGAAGTGTTGAATATCGTATGCTTTACGCACTGAGTGAGAGATGTGAGGATGGATGCTATGTTTGATTATTTGCCATCACTATGACATGCACACCTCCCCCACCTCCGTTTCTTTACACTGTTTGCTATGGCACCTTATAGTGTTGTACAATATGCAGTGCTAACTCTTTGGTTGCAGGTCCAGGTTCAGGTATGTTTTAGTCTACCTGTTTTTGTTCACTTTAGATGCTTATCGCTCATACCAGGCTTTATGTCTGACCCAGAGTTTTATGTCTCCTCTTATTACTCTGGGTGCTCACACGAGCAGACTAGAGACAGGTTAGCTGGTGGTGCGCGAGTAGCTGATTCGGAGGCGGGCATGAGGCTTCCACATATGATATATATATATATATATATATATATATATATATATATATATATACACATTCTCCCTGTGTCGTTGGCGGTCGCTACTTGGGCATTAGTAGTGTACCTCCTTTATCTTACTTTTGCTTTGAGACAGTTTGAAAAGTTGTAATAAGCTATATTTTGGATTTCCGCTGCTATGATGCTTAGTTATGTTTTTTAGCTTATGCACTGTCTCTCCTGTTTTATGTCAAGTATGTTATTATTATATTTTGTTCTATGTGCTGTGAGACATTCTACAGGTTCTTTGTATGTTCATTTCCTTCTTCCTTTTTCCCTTCTGACGACCCATTCCGTGCTAACCGGACATGTGTACAGCGCACCTTTGGAGTAAATGTCGGTTGGTGAGGGCGGGCCGTCACACTTGGTATCAGAGCTCTAGGTTGCGTAGTTAACCTAGGGAAAGACATTAGGGAGAGATAGTACGTATATGAGAGCGCGTATTTATGATTACTTTGGTTTTCAAAAGCTATATATATATATATACACTATTGGTAGTATAAGAATGAAGTCGCACTGCACTGGCACCACTATGGGGTCGTTAATCGTTTCCCTTTTTCAGATTGACGATGAGCCGAGACACGAGGGGTGCTGGTAGAGGGACCAACCATGGGAATGCCGCTGACATGAGGGCGATGTTCACTAACCTCATGAGAGACATGCTTAGAGAAGTGCAAGGGGCAGTTCCCAATCCCGGAGTTGGT
This sequence comes from Allium sativum, assembly GCA_030737875.1. Taxonomy (NCBI): domain Eukaryota; kingdom Viridiplantae; phylum Streptophyta; class Magnoliopsida; order Asparagales; family Amaryllidaceae; genus Allium; species Allium sativum. The sequence goes on along the minus strand of JASFAX010000027.1, from coordinate 9,017,306 downwards.
GTTGGCCCAGTAGTGCAGGCGCCTAGGGTCGATTTTGCCAAGTTGTGCAAGGATTACACTAATCTTGGTGGAAAGCCGTTCCACGGAACGGAGTCGGCCACGGATGTTCAGGACTGGATGGATAGCTGTGACCATATCTTCGATGACTTGGGTCTTGAAGATGCGATGAAGAGAAGGCTAGCGTCTCGTCAGCTGCAAGGGCGAGCAATGAATTAGTGGAATGCCATTAGAACAGCTACTCCAGAAGACCAGGTTACTTGGGATCAGTTCAAGGCTCGCTTTAGCGAGAAGTTTATTCCAGCTGCCCAGAAGTCAGTGTTGTTCAAGAGGTTCTTGGAACTCAAGCAGAACAGAAGGGCAGTTTCTGACTATATTGCTGAGTTCGACACATTGTCAAAGTATGGACTATCTCTTATCGATACTCCTGAAAAGAAGAATGAGAAGTTCATTACTGGTTTGGAATGATACTTGGGGGAAAGGCTTATCAATCACATCGATGAGACTTTTGAATCGATTGTGGGGAAAGCTTTGAGATCAGAGAGTCTTTACCCTAAGTCAAAGACTGAGGCTACATCTGCAGAAGGGCCAAAGCCGCAAGCAGGTGGTGGAGGCAAGAATAACTCTCAGAATAAGAGGAAGCAGGACCAATCTAAAGGTGGACAGAAAAAGAGCAAGAAGGATGTTGAGTGCTTCAGTTGTGGTAAGAAGGGCCATTATGCTAAAGATTGTCGGGCCAAGCCAGCGGATAAGATGTGCTTCAACTGTGGTCAAGTGGGACATTTCAAGGATAAGTGTCCGCAACCTCTTAAGGAGAAGCAGATTGTGAAAGCATATGCTATTGATGCTGTTCCTTCTTCGTCGAATGCCCCAACTGCGGCGGAGAAAGGAAAGAATATTGTTATTCAAGGTATGCTTTCTATTTATGACGTACCGGTTCGAGTTTTGTTTGATACTGGGGCTTCCCGTTCCTTCATATCTAGTGACCAGGTAGATAGGTTGGGACTGGAACCCGAGATAGTCGATAGACCATTGGTTGTGACGAACCCGATTGGTGGTTCGACCAGCTTTAGTATGATTTGCAGGAATTTGGCCTTATCGAGTCATGGATGTATGTTTGTGATTGCTTTGTTTTGGGCTTTACTGGGTATGTCATTATATTGGGAGTCGGTTGGCTCCAAAGACACGGGGTGGTGGTAGACTGTGAGGGCTTTTTGGTGACAGTGAGGGCAGATGATGGGCGGAGGGTAGTGTTTGGTAGTCTACCTTGTGATGGGGTTATGGCTAGTTTTGTAAATTCCCTCGACATCCCGCAGGATGAGTTGTCAGATGTGCCCGTGGTTGGCCAATATCCGGACGTCTTCGAGGAGGTGACCGGGCTTCCACCACACCGAGAGATTGAGTTCCGTATTGATTTAGTGAAAGATGCCAGACCTATAGTGATGCCACTTCATCGTATGGCACCAAGAGAGCAGCGAGAGCTCGGGGTGCAAGTCAGCAATCTGTTGAAGAAGGGATTTATTAGAAGGAGTGTCTCCGAGTAGGGAGCACCAGTTGTGTTTTCCACTAAGGCAGATGGTTCCCTTCGTTTGTGTGTGGACTATCGCGAGTTGAATAAGGTAACGAGGAAGAATAAGTATCCTCTACCGCGGATAGATGATTTGTTCGATCAGCTGGAAGGAGCAAGAGTGTTCTCCCAGTTGGACCTCGCGACAGGATTTCATCAGCTTCGAGTAGCAGATGAGAGTGTTCCGAAAACGGCATTTAGGACGCCGTCTGGATTTTATGAGTGGTTGGTCATGCCATTTGGGTTGACCAATGCACCAGCCTACTTTGTGGATCTTATGAATCGAGTATTCAGAGATCAGTTGAATAAGTTTGTTCTTGTGTTCGTGGATGATATCCTTGTTTACTCAAGGACAGAGGAGGAACACAAGGGACACTTGAGGATAGTGATGGAGGTGTTGAGGAAGCACCAATTGAAAGCGAAATTCTCTAAGTGTCATTTTTGGAGAAGGGAAGTGAGATTCTTGGGTCATGTTGTTTCAGAGAGTGGTATTGCCGTGGACCCTGCGAAGGTGGCTACGGTACAGGATTGGCCTACGCCCAAGAATGCAACAGATGTAAGAAGTTTCTTGGGGTTAGCTGGATATTATCGTAAGTTTATCCAGGACTTCTCCAATATAGCAGCACCGTTGACTCAGTTGACTAAGAAGAATCAGTCCTTCGTCTGGGACGGAGTGTGTGAGAATGCCTTCAAGAGTCTAAAAGAGAGGTTGACGCGTGCGCCAGTGTTAGTCATTCCTAAGGGAATGAAGAGATGACGGTATACACGGATGCTTGTGGTACCGGACTGGGTGCTGTATTGATGCAAGGAGGTAGGGTTGTAGCTTATGCTAGTCGACAGCTAAAGCCGCATGAGAAGAAGTATCCTACCCATGATTTGGAATTAGCAGCGATCGTGTTTGCGCTGAAGATGTGGAGACACTATCTCTTGGGAGAAAGATTTGAGTTGTTTACCGATCATAAATCGTTAAAGTATCTCTTCTCCCAGAAGGATCTGAATCTCCGTCAGTAGAGATGGTTAGAGCTCTTGGCTTTGTATGATTTTGATATCGCATATACACCGGGGAAAGGTAATGCGGTAGCCGATGCCTTGAGTAGGAGACATGCCAGTTTAGGGGCAATGTTTCTTAAGTGGAAGCAACTGGAGTATATCCCGGGGTTTGATTTCAAACCAAAGTGCGAATTGGATCCAGTCATGCTAACTAGTTTGACGATCATACCCACTTTGATTGAGCGGATCGGCTCTAGTCAGAGGGACGATCCTAACCTATTGGAAATCATCTCCAAATTAGAGATGGGTATCGATGAGGAGATGAATGAGTATGGGCTTGATCGAGATGGATGGCTTCGAAAGAATGGAAGACTTGTTGTGCCCAACGTAAATGGTTTGAGAGATGAAGTGCTTAAAGAATGTCATCACTCAAAACTGACTATACACCCCGGTGGTAATAAGATGTATCGAGCCATGAAGCAGACTTACTACTGGGAAGGGATGAAAAGAGACGTTGGGAAGTTTATATCCAAATGCATGAATTGCCAGCTAGTTAATACCGAGCAAAAGAAGCCTAGTGTGTTGTTGCAACCATTAGAAATTCCCGAATGGAAATGGGAGCAAGTCTCGATGTATTTCATCGATCGTTTACCAAGGACTAGATCGGGATATGATAGCATTTGGGTAATTGTGGATCGATTGACAAAGAGCGCAAGATTTTTACCAGTCAAATCGACCAGAACGGCAGCCAAGTTGGCAGAATTGTATATGAAGTGGGTAGTGAGATTTCATGGAGTACCTAAAAGCATTGTGAGCGACCGAGACCCGTTGTTCACTAGTGGGTTTTGGAAGAGCTTACAAGAGGCTCTAGGGTCAGGAATACATCTCAGTACCGCATATCATCCTCAGACCGACGGTTAGACGGAGAGGGTGAATCGTATATTGGAAGATCTCTTGAGAGCTTGTATATTGGATTTTGGTGGATCGTGGGATGACCATTTGCATCTAGTAGAGTTTGCATATAATAATAGCTACCAATCCAGTATCGGTATGGCTTCATATGAAGCTTTGTACGGAAGACCGTGCAACTCACCATCATGTTGGATAGAGACTGGCGAGAAGTTTATGCTTGGACCAGATGTGGTGAGGGAAACTTCAGATAAGATTAAGATCATTCAGCAAAGAATGAAAGCTGCCTAAGATAGGCAGAAGAGTTTTGCTGATAAGAGGAGAAGGGACTTGAAATTCTCCGTTGGTGACTTGGTGTTTGTCAAGATCTCTCCGTTAAAGAGCGTGATTCGATTTGGCAGGAGAGGCAAGTTGGCACCAAGATTTGTTGGCCCATTCCCGGTACTTGAACTAGTCGGGAATTTGGCATATAGAGTTGGCTTACCAGAGAAAATGGCAGGAGTTCACAATGTATTTCATGTTTCCCAACTAAGGAAGTTCGTTCACGACTCAGATATGACTATTTCACCTGATCAGTTAGAGGACTTCGAAGTAGAACCCGAGGCGGTTGGGAACCGCAAGCCGATTCGTATTGTGGGGCACGATACGAAGCAACTTCGAAGGAAGGCGGTGAGGCTAGTCAAAGTTCAGTGGGGGCGAGGACGAGAATGATTGTACTTGGGAGACAGAGGAGAGCATTGGGAAGGCATATCCAGAACTCTTTGCCTGGTAAGATTTACTTTGCAATTTAGTTTTCCGCATGCTAGGGTAGACTTGTTTTGCTTGGTTGCATGTTGATTATTGTTTTATGATTGATAGGCATGCGGGACCTTTGGGTGTGCTTTGATTAGGGAATTTCGGGGGCGAAATTTCTTAAGGGGGGAGAGTGTAATGACCCGTATTCTACGCATCGGGGGATCGTAGAATATTTATTTCTTTCCCGCATAAAGTCGTATGGTCATGTAACTTTGGGAAACATCCATTAGAGTCATTTCCCATGTTCATAATTTTTGTCGATTTTTAAATGACCATTTTGCCCCTAGTTGATCTTGTTTTGGCCATAACTTTTTATTGAAAAGGAATTTTGACCTAAAACCACTTCCATTAGATTCGTTTGATGGTTTACCTTTCCGTAGAGTGGTCATAATAGTCAAACGGACTTACCGTTTGGAAGATATGGCTGAAATAAGGTTTGGAGGGTGAAAAACTGCTTAACCGGGCCAAATAGGGTGATTAGTGAGTAGGCCCATAACCCATTTCGGGATTAGGGTTATGGGGAGGCTGAAATGAGATAAAGAATCATTTCATATCAGTTTTCTAGCCTCCACTTATCACCAAGGAACCCTAAAAATGGCCTCCAACCTCTAAATCACCTCCAAATCACCTTTTGATCAAGGATTTGGCTTAGCAACCTCTAATCAAGGAAGATCTACACCAAATAAACATTGGAGCTGCTGTTTAGCATTGGGATTTACATCAAATCAGAGATTTATTTCAGATCTTAGTTTATTTGTGGCTAAGGTGAGTGATTTGCATAGTTTTGCACTAATTATGGCTAATTAAGGGTAATTAGTGTTAATTGGCGAATTTATACACTAATAAATTCGGGAAAAATGTTCATAAATTCCTAAATGATGTTTTAGACCTCTGATATGAATTTGGGTTAATTTGGTTAAGTTTTGCTAATCCTATCATTAGTTTCACCTAAACATGCTTAAGGGGAAATATGGGGTTTTGGGGTATGTTTGATCCATTTTAACCTATCATACTGATGATTTGATGCTTGTGGTTGATTATGCATGTTGCTATGACTGTATGAAATGCTTTGTGATTGATTTCAATAGTTAGAATGGTCGAAAACGTCGTCGAATGGCGTAAACACTTGCTGGAACAGTCTCAGAAAACAGTGCAGGTTTCGGATCGGATCAATTATGGGGTTTGGATCGGATATATTGAACTGGGCAAGTGATTTGATCGGATCGGAACCTGACACTTGAGGAGATTGGCAAAAAGGAAGGCCACGCTAACTGAACTGGGATCGGATCGGATAAAGGAGAAGCGATCGGACCGGAGTACGTGAAGGATGAGGAGGCGGATCGGAGTAGAAGCACGAACTGGAGGGAGATGGAACCCGACCCGACCCGAGGAGAAACACCCGACCCGAACCGATGGAGGACACCCGACCTGAACCAATGCGATGGAGTGGACTCAACCCGAGCCGTACCAGAAGAAGACCCGACCTGAACCGATGGAAAACACCCGACCCGAACCGAAGGCTTGAGGAGGAACCCGACCCGACCCAGTATTGACCAATAACCCGAGATGCAAAGGTAGTCCAATATGGGAAGTTAGAGCTCAGGATCCAGTTGGGAACCGATGAGTTCACTTCATGGTTGGGATTTGCTGCGGGACGTGTGATAAGGAGTTGTCGACGTTCATAACTTCGATTCACCACTAAAAATGAATGATGGGCTACCTATCATTGCAGTAGAGTCATTATGACTCGAGGGGCAAGGTGATGGTAGCAAGACTACGTTATCAGTGCAGTAGAGTCATCATGACTTGAGGGGCAAGGTGATGCGTAGTAAGACTATGAGCCAGCACAGATGGGGTGAATAACTCCATGGGGCAAGTGGACATAGTAAAGGATTGGTAAGACTATGAGCCAGCGCAGATGGGGTGAATAACTCCATGGGGAAAGTGGACATAGTAAAGGATTGGTAAGGCTATGAGCCAGCGCAGATGGTGTGAATAAATCCATGGGGCAAGTGGACATAGCAAAGGATTAGTGGCTACGTTATCTTTTGCAGTGAAGCAATTTATGACTTCATGGGGCAAAGTGATCGTAGCAAGGGTGGGTGATCGAAGTGGTGAATATCGTATGCTTTACGCACTGAGTGAGAGATGTGAGGATGGATGCTATGTTTGATTATTTGCCATCACTATGACATGCACACCTCCCCCACCTCCGTATCTTTACACTGTTTGCTATGGCACCTTAGAGTGTTGTACAAAATGTTGTGCTAACTCTTTGGTTGCAGGTCCAGGTTCAGGTATATTTTAGTCTACCTGTTATTGTTCACTTTAGATGCTTATCGCTCATACCAGGCTTTATGTCTGACCCAGCGTTTTATGTCTCCTCTAATTACTCTGGGTGCTCACATGAGCAGACTAGAGACAGGTTAGCTGGTGGTGCGCGAGTAGCTGATTCGGAGGCGGGCAGGAGGCTTCCACGTATGATATATATATATACACATTCTCCCTGTGTCGTTGGCGGTCGCTACTTGGGCATTAGTAGTGTACCTCCTTTATCTTACTTTTGCTTTGAGACAGTTTAAAAATTTGTAATAAGCTATATTTTGGATTTCCTCTGCTATGATGCTTAGTTATGGTTTTTAGCTTATGCACTGTTTCTCCTGTTTTATGTCAAGTATGTTATTATTATATTTTGTTCTATGCGCTGTGAGACATTCTACAGGTTCTTTGTATGTTCATTTCCTTCTTCCTTTTTCCCTTCTGACGACCCATTCCGTGCTAACCGGACATGTGTACAGCGCACCTTTGGAGTAAATGTCGGTTGGTACGGGGCGGGCCGTCACAGTTTTATAGTATTGAACTCACTTCGATCGCTGGAAAATAGATTCTGATGATGACAGCCGCAACATCAGTATTCATTTTCGAGTTGTAAGTGACGAATTACTACCATAGATACTGTTTTGAATTTGTTTTGGGAAAGACAAGTTGTGTTGAATTTCAATATAGAATTTGAATATATAGAATTTGAATATAGAAATTCTAATGGGATTTATAATATAGAATTTGAATAGAATTTGATATATAGATTTGAATAATAGAAGTGATATAAAATTTGAATAGAAATTAAATAGAATTAACTAAGTCGAAGAGGAATTAGTTAATCGAGTTTTGAATTTGAAATTGAACTTTGAAAGGTGAATTGGATTTGTAAATGGATATTCGAAATCGAATATAGAACTTAAATTTGAAATTTGGATTCAAATTAGTTAATAAGCAAGTTAAAATATATTTGAACATGTCATGTTCAAATATAAAAGTGAAATAGACTAAAGAGTTAATTAACAGATTAATTAACGAACTGAGTTAAAACGATCAGGTATAGTTAAAATAGATTGGGCTGGTATAAATATACATGAGATAGGTATGGATAAGGTATGAAGGAATAAATAGAATGCTCGACGAAAAGGTATGTATTTAATTCATATATGAAATTTTATGCGCCGTATCGGCTAGCCACTTGGTTTTTCTTTTTCTTTTGGATTGGTGAGGGCCATGGGATGCTATTTGAAATATCCCGATGCTCCTGGTACAAAGGAGGTTATGGCGAATTTTTCCGGGAATTTAAGGAGTTAGAATATTTTTAAGATAATTTGTTAGTTAGAAATCAACGTATCGATATATATGGAGAAGTCGATAAGGAACCGAACTTAGAAATAGAATAGTAAAAATCAAAAAGGAATACTAAGAATAAATTCTAGTAAGAATAAAAAGAGGAAGCGTATACGTGTTTAAAAGTGAATAAGTTGTTGTATGGTATTGATTGTTCGAGTAAGTAGTCATATCTGTTTTGACGTTATAAATGTTATTCATTCAAGGTCTGAGAGGTAGTTATACCCCAACTTGATTGATTTCATTATTAACAAATAAATAGTAAGATTTTAGGCTCGAAGATCAAGGTTGAATAAGAGTTAGTTGAGTATAGTATTTGGGTTGTGGTAACGATGTTTTACGCAACATCTGTTTTAACCCAAATAAGTGTAAGCTTGGAAATATAATAAAGAATATTTCCTAAGTATAGAAATAAACGAGATCGGAAAAGAGATATGTAATTGGAATATTTTTTAATTATAAATAGCATATATTTTCTAAAGTTTAGAAAATAAAGGAAGGCGATATTCAGAAATGTTTTCCAAATAACATAAAAGGCCAATATGGTTATTGAAAATATTTGGTTAACAAATATTGATAAAGAAATAGAGAAGTGATTTAACTAATGGAATATTAATTAAGGGCTCAGTGACATGTTTAAAAGGAAAATTTGATTTTTGAAAAGAGTAAACTGTTTGAAAACTCCCAGGAAAAGACTGTTTGAATTAAAAACAAATTTAACAGAAATTTGTGAATGCAAAATTGAATTAAAGTAAAGACAGTAAAGTGGTAACTGAGATTGAATTAGAATGATATCAAGACAAATTGGATTGTGAGATTCAAATTTGAAGTGTAATGGGATAATCAAGTTAAGAGTTGGGAATCGAGAAGAAACTCGAGTTAAAATGATATTTGGCTCGGATACAAACGAATGGTTGTGTTGTGGATAAAAGCAGATTGGAATTTGATTGGGATGACCCATGTATCCGCTGAATTGACAGCAGGTGAAAGTAATAGAGTTGATATGCCCAACAAAAAGGTACAAGTTTATATTCAATATAAGCATGAGATTTGTGAGCCGAATTGGCAAGCCGCTGGCTGTTTGATTTTCTTTTGGGATGGAGATGGCCCAGAGAGGCAAGTTGGAGTTTGACCGATTGACCAGTACAAAGGAGGTGCTGGCGAAGTTTTTCAAAAAAGTTAAGGTGTTAGAAAATTTTCAGGATTTTTGAAAATTTTCGTTGATAAGAATTAATTAATAATTTAATTAAAATTTAATTAAAATTAAATTGGTTCAGTTGAAACTGAAGTTAAGAAGTGAACAAATATGTTCTAACCAGTCGATAGGGTCATTCTCTACCTTAGCAATTTCGCGGACGAAATTATTTTAAGTGGGGAAGAATGTAATGATCCGCATCGACATAGGTATTATTATTAATTTATTTAATTATATAAATAGTGATATAGTGAATTAAATGGTGGTTTAAATAAATAATGGTGAATATTTAATTAAAATAATAAATTAAATAATATATTTAATTCTGAAATAATCAGAATTGGCTGAAATGGCGATATGGTGTGAACTGGATCATCTGTGATATTTAATTCAGCTTGGAATTTAATTTGAATAACGAATATATTATATAAATGACAGATTTGAACGTATAATTATATTATAATTAAAATCGAGCTCAAAATGGCGCTGTAGTTCGTAATTTGGCGATTTGAACTTCAACTGAATGTACAGGATTCGTTTTAAGCCGGATTTATGTGAAACAAGAAACGTGTGGAGCTGGTGGAGTATATCTTTCTAGTGGAAGAGAAAAATCGGGATTTCGTCATGTAGATTTTGATTCACATCCAAATCAAATTTCAAAAAAGTCGCTGTGGAATTCCTTTATAATTTATAAAGGAATTATTTATATTTTAAAAAGGAATTTCAACATAAATCGAATATCGGGTTGACCCAGATTGAAATATCAAGTTAGAAATTTCATATAGGAATATACTAGAGCTGTATGGTATTCCACTGCGAGTATATACGATAATAAAAATTTATTTATATTTAATTTAATTGTATTTAAATATATTAATATATTTAAATGGGTCATTCAGAGCTTTAAAAAAATAGCCAGTTTTTCATTCGACCTCAGAATTCGACGAAACTAATTTTGTTGGATCGGAAATGTTAAATTATTGCTAGATGTCAAGTTTCGTGATTTTTAGAGTCACTGTGTGGCCGTACGGACTTTTAGAGTGAAAAACAATTAGTATTTTGACAGTTAAAAATACGCTGTGCGAGCAAACAGAGTCGGAATTCGATGAAACGAGTTTCATTGGGACCGTAATGTCGAGCTCTAGCTACATGTCCAGTTTCGTGATTTTTAGGTATCGTATGTAATCACTGGGATTTTTAGAAGGCAGATACAAGGAGAAAATCGATAAAATAAAATATAAAAATAAAATATAAAAATATCCACCCATTTTTCTTGGACAATATGGAGGCCATGCAGCCTGTATTCCCAGCCACAAGTACCACCAACCAAGAACAGTGTATATATACCACATAAAACCCAAAATGCAGCAGAAACAATTCAAAAGAAAAATCAAAGAATATACAAATAAATTCCTATAAAATCTAATATATATATATATATATATTCATGATCCTCTAATTATTCTCTATGGCCTGAGGATCGTTTGGAGCAACTCAATGTTAGTTCCGGGGTTCAACGCAGACAGCAGTAGCCGCTTGTTCTAGAGTTCCAGAGATCTGAAGTTGAAGCCTCGATTTTGTATTTTTGGGTATCGTAGTTGATATCGTGAGATCAAATGGAGGGTGTTGGATGAAATATGAGGGGTTCAGAAGAATTTTCTGTCGCAATTTTTATTGCCGTCGCGAATAGATGGTGAACGACGGAATCACCTCAGGCGTGCGAGATTGAATTCAGGGGTATAGGGAGAAAGAGGAGAAGAAGTGAAAGATTGTGGTGTTTTTGGTTTTTAGTTCGTTGAAGAAGAATGGCAGATGGAGGCGTGGGAAGTCATCGAAATGGTTGAAGTTTCCTGGAGCACGACAGTTTGATTTGGGGAAGATAAGTAAAAGGAGCGGACGAGTTTAAGGGGTAGTTGGGTCGGATCTCATATGGTAAGCCCAATATGGAAATTAAATTAAGTTTAATTCAAATTAAATAGAGTACAAACTTGTAATGCTAATATCTAACACATACAGTATCAGACTGATTAACCGTAAGTTGCGTTGGGATCGTATGGACAGACACTACACAATGAGACTGACCGGGAGTGAATCCGAGCTCGTTACAATTTATGGAGAAATAAATTGTTTGATTCAAATCAAACAACAGTTTATTGTTCTTTAACGATGAACTGCAAAAGTGAGTAAATCTCACTAACTCTGAACAGCTTATAATTTCATGTTGTATTTTTAGAACTGTTAAATATTGGCTGATTGACTGTGTGTTGACTATTTGATTGAACTGCTAGTCAGTTAGTTGAATTTCTATATTGATTCTGTTTAACAGAATATATCATATGGAACTGAAAGTGATGTTGATTTTATTGTGTAACATCTGTGGATGCAGGGAAACAGGTTGGAGGAATCCGACTGGATTCCTCAACAGTTATTTTATTGTTTTCCATATATTGTGATATATGATGTAGTTTATAATCTGTGGTTGATTATATGTGTTTGGATGATATCGATCATTTGTGATATGGTATGTTAAGTACCATAAGAATACCAGAATGATATAAGGGGATTTTCAAAGTATAATTTGAAAATAATCTATTTATATAAAATCAATGGATTTTATATATAAAAGGAAAAAGGATTTTTAAAAGGAAATATATTATAAATATCCAAAGAGTTAAAAAGAATATATTTGGGAAACAAATATAAAGGGAATATATTTGTAAACCAAATACAAAGGAAGATATTTGCAAAACAAATAGAAAAAAGAAATATTTGTAAAAACATTTACAAATAGAATTGAAAGGGAAATATTTGTAAAACATTTACAAATAGATTTAATGAGATATTTATTTGTTAAATAAATAGAAAGATGAAAAGGAGATATTTAGTTGTTAAATAAATAGAAAAGATAAAAGAAATATTTAGTTGTTAAATAAATAGAATTGAAAGGGAATAGTTATTTGTTAAGTAAACAAATAGAAAGGGAAATGATTCAAAGGAATAAATCAAAGGAGTTAATTCAAAAGAGTAAATCGAAATGAGTTAATCGGATATTAGTTATTCGATTAGAGTAAATCGAATAGAGTTAATCAGTTAGAGTTAATTAAATAGAGTTAATCAAATTAGAGTTAATCGAATATTAGTTATTCGAATTAAGTCGAAAGGAGTTAATCGATGTTAGTTTAATCGAAAGGAGTAAATCGATGTTAGATTAAGTCGAAAGGAGTAAATCGATGTGTAACGACCCAGAAAATCTGAACCAATTTAAAATTTTTAAATTGGCTAAAATAATGGATTTTAAATATTTTAAATAAATATTTTAAATAGTGGCGATGAAAAGTGAGTTGAATCGACAATTGAAAACGAATATAATTAATTATAATTATAAACAAGGCCTGAAAGGGCGCTGCAGTTTCAGAAATTGAATTCAAACTTTGTCGGATTGTACCAGGTGCAAAACAAAACGGATTTGAGTGAAACCAAAAATATTTAAATCTGTTAGTGAATACCTTTCTAACGAATTTGAAAAATCGAATTTGCATAGCGGAAAGCAAAAGTTATGGCCAAATGAATTTTCAGAAAGGTCGCTATGGAATTTATATAGGCCGTGAAATTGGCCATTTTGCATACGACCTCGGAATTCGACGAAACCACTTTTGTTGGATCCGGGATGTGAAGTTATTGCTAGGTTTCAAATTTCATAATTTTTGAAGCTAGTATGTGAGCGTGGCAAAGGAAAATGTGTTTTGGTCAATTACAGTTAAATTGGATCGACCAGAAATGGGCCTTTTTGCAAACGGTCTCAGAATTCAATGAAACTAGTTTTGTTGGGACCGTATCGTCAAAACATAGCTAGACTTATTTTTCTGGAATTTTTCGAATCAGTTTGTGGCCCTGGCAAATTGAAATGTACGTGTAACGACCCAGAAAATCTGAACCAATTTAAAATTTTTAAATTGGCTAAAATAATGGATTTTAAATATTTAAAATAAATATTTTAAATAATGGCGATGAAAACTGAGTTTGAATCGACAATTGAAAACGAATATAATTAATTATAATTATAAACAAGGCCTGAAATGGCGTGGCAGTTTCAAAAATTGAATTCAAACTTTGTCGGGCTGTACCAGGTGCAGAACAATCCGGATTTTAGTGAAACCAAAAACATTAGGATCTAATTGATGATACCTTTCCAACGAATCTGACAAATCGAATTTTGATAGCGGGAATCAAAAGATATGTCCAGTTGAAGATTCTGAATAGTCGCTATGAAATTCAGGTCCTTAAAAATGGACATTTTGCAAACGACCTCGGATTTCGACGAAACCACTTTTGTTGGATCCGTGATGTCAAATTATTGCTAGGTTTCAAATTTCATAATTTTTCGAATCAATATGTGAGCGTGGCAAAGGAAAATGCGTTTGACCGGTTTCAGTTGATTTTAATCGACTGGAAATTGGCCATTTTTAAAACGGTCTCAAAATTTGACGAAACTAGTTTTGTTAGGACCGTATCGTCAATACGAAGCTAGAAAATATTTTTCTGGAATTTTTCTAGTTAGTATGTGACCCCGGTAATTTGAAATGTACGTTTAAAATTCAATATAATGATTTTAAATGTAAATTCCACGAAAACTGATCCAAACGATCAAATCAGCTTGTGATACATATCCCATTGTGTTCGGAATGGGGGTAGAACGCTAGGGACGACAGTCGTTGGCTCTCGTTTCGAGGTCAAATAAAAAGTCAACCTTTTTGATAATTTTAATAATTAAATATATATAATATAATAACCCCCACACCCTTTTTTCCTCTCTCTCCCTCATTCAATTCGTTCAGACCCGAATTAGAAAAAAAACCCGACCTGCTCGAATCGAACTCCCTCCCATCCTCCACGCCACCGGACGCGCTCCCCCAGGCGCCGTCGATCACCAACCTCGGCGACCCCCTCCCCCTAAACCGCGAAGCCCTACCTCCCCATACCCGAACCCGATACCCCCAAAGCCCCCTTACGACGGAAACACCCTGCGCCCGCCTCCACAGACGGCGCTCAGCCCCTCCATCGCCTAGCCGTGCTCTTCCCCGACCACCAGAGGTCCGACGCCTCCGACAGCGCTACCCACTTCGACGCTCAGCAACCCCATTCCCCCCTTCTCCCAATTTATATGGTAAGTTTTTTTACTTTCTATTTTGTTTGTTTAGGAAGGAAAAACAACAATCTTTAACAGTGAAAAACAATGATTTTATTTGACTAATGAAGATAAAGAAAATCAGATTTATTTATTTATATTATAGCAAAGAAAGATAAGATTTTGTTTAAGGAAAGATTAGAATTTGTTCATTAAAAAGATTCGACCTTTAGTAGAAGAAAATTAGATATAGAATAGCGTTGAAAAAAATATATATTCTTTTCATATAGAATATAACGAAGTAAAGTATTAAAAATATAATCTTTACTATGTAGAAGTGGTAGAAATATGACTTTTATATTTTTAAAGTATTAAAAATATAGTCTTTACTATCTAGATGATATAAAAATATGATTTTTGTTTAGGTAGAGAATTAAAAATATAATTTTTACATGATAGGAATATTAAAAATATCATCTTTATTTTTGAAAAAGCGAAATCTATATTTTTGAAAAGGCGAAATCTTTATATGAAGAATAACAGGATAGAAATGGGATTTTTATTTATATAATAGCGAAATAAAAATTCGATTTTTATATATTGAATAGCGAAGTCAAAATTCGATTTTTATATATTGGATAGCGAAGTCAAAATTCGATTTTTATATATTGAATAGCGAAGTCAAAATTCGATTTTTATATATTGAATAGCGAAGTAAAAATTCGATTTTTTTTATATATGTAGTGGCTACGGGCGAAAGCGACAAAAGGCGAGAAAGGCGAAGATTTCTCTAAGTGAAGTGTCGTGAAGTTGGATAGCTATCGGTGAGAATTTCTCACTCTTCAATTCCTTTTTCTAGCTATATATATATGTGTTGAAATAAAAGTGAATTGCTATATATATATATATATATATATATATATATATATATATATATATATATATACACGCCCCTCGTCCACAAACCATGGACGATATTTATTGGTTGAAATTGTGTGAAAATTGATTGATAACAAATGGTTGTTTGGGATTGTTTGTGGTTGATATTGATTGATTGTGGTTGAAAAATACACGTTTGTAGTTGAGAAATATTTGGTTGAAACCACATAGGATTAGTTTGTGGAAATGAAATAAATATATACATGCCGCCTGCGTGCGAACTAGATGCATGATTCCCATTGTCAAAAACCGCGAGGTTTTAAGGTAGAGCGAGGAGCCGTACTAGGGACGGTCCCCGTTTTAACTACCCTGCCGTTATGCTGCCGAAATTTTGAATAATATTCGTGTGTTTGAATTATTTTCATTTGCTTAAACTATATTTATTCATCGAATAGAAAACCTTCATGTGTTGAATTGATATTCATTCGTTGATTAGAAATTCATGTGTTGAATGGTATTCGCGTTTTAAATATAAAAACCACATTTTTATCTATATATAGAAACTATAGAAAACCTTCATGTGTTGAATCGATATTCATTCGTTGATTAGAAATTCATGTGTTGAATGGTATTCATATTTTAAAATAAATTGTTTGATAATAAAAAAAATCACCTTTTATCGACTATATGAACTGTGTAAAATAATCTCGTTTTAAAAGAAATTGTTTTATCATAAAAATCCTATTTTTGTCACCTATATGAACTATATAGAAAAATAGTGTTTTGAAATGAATTGTTTTACAATAAAAATCACATTTTTATTGTATGCATGAATCGTTGAAATGTGAAGTGTTAAAAATAGCCACTTGTTCAAATAAACATATATGAGTTGAAATATTCATTAATTAGCTAATGAAATGATTTTTACCTATGTATGTAACATTAGAATGAATGGTGTTTTTAAACCTAATAGAAATCAAATATGAAGTTGAATAGAAAATGATAAATGATAAGAACCGTATATATACGTACATGCATATTCATTGAACAGGTTATAGCAAAGGGGCTAGAGAAGAGGAATAAAATTTTGTGCCCGACAAATAGGTACACATTTACTGTTTTGTTTGGGTGATGATTTTATGAGCCTGTTGGCTAGCCGCTTGGATTTTTCTTTTTCTTTTTGAGATTAGAAGGACCGGGAAAGCTATTTGCGATTTCCCGATGCTCCCGGTGCAGGGGAGGTTATGGCGAAATTTTCCAAAATTTTAAGGCGTTAGTGAAATATTTGAAGTGAAAACGATATTGAAATTGTTGAATGAACTATATTTATATAATTATATAAATATAAATAAAATTAAAACGAAACGTGGCCGTGCAGTTTGCATTTTGAAACCGTGATTTCAAACAACTAGTACGGGGAATCCGACCATTGGATTTTCCCGAAACCGCAACCGTCGGGTTCGCCTTGGAAATATCTTCCCAACGGCACCAACTTTGTAAAAATCCAACGGTTGGATTGTCTGGAATGTTTAATTCAAATCTGAAGAAAAACAGCGCCAGAAGCGATTATATTTATATATATATAAATATAATTATATATTTAATCGAATAACGACGCTGCAGTTCGTATTTTGAAATCAAAACTTCAAACGATTGTACCGGGAGATCCGACCGTCGGATTTTCCCGAAACTGGAACCGTTGGATTCGTTTTGAAAAGACCTTTCTAATGAAGTAAATTTTGTGAAGATCCAACGGTTAGATTTTCGGATATGTGTAAATCAAATCTGAGGAAAAACAGCGCCACGGCCGCGTTATGGCCCGAAGCGTCGTTTTGAATAAATTGGCTATTTTTAAATAAATAAAAATAGCGATAAATCGTTATAAAGTACCATAAACAATATGGAGTGGAAATAAACTGAATTTGCTCGATTTATGTTGTATTTGATGGTTGAATGTGTTTGGTGTGAAAATTACATTAAAGAACAATATTGGTGTTGTCGAATAATTTAACCGTTGAAATAAATTGATTTGAAATTCTAAATATACGTGAATTATTTGAAAAGGCCGAGTTAATTCTCATTTCAAATAATTGACCGACGATTGAAAGTCGAAGATGAAGACGGTGGTCGAAGACCGGAGATCTTCACCTCGTTTGGATGGTAACCGAGGTCCTGATTGGGAGGCATCCCGAAATATGGATAATGAGTGGTGATCGTCCAGACGTACGTGGTGATCGAAGGGTTTGCGAGGTATTTAGTGCCTCCGGTTTCGTTCAGACCTAGAACGGACTTGTAAATGGACCGTGTGTCTGACATTGGATTTTATTCTATGTTGATTGATCTCTATTAAATATACATCTGTTTGGCGGCGGAGAATTTATTCTTTTGCTTAACGCCCTTCTTTGAAACGCACGAGCTCAGAGGTTGTATATCGATGGACATCAGTCGCATGGCATGAATTGCCTGTGTGGCATGCTAAGATGCAGTGATCAGGACTTCTGTTGAAAAGCAAAGTCTTGTGGTGATGATCAAAGCACCGCCTGTGTGGCGTAGCTTTGTGTATAACGTAAAATCGCGAGCCTCACACCCCGGTATGAACCAGAAACGGGAGAGGACATCAGGGAGGGCTTGCGTTTCTTTCTAGCTAGGGTGGTGTCAGTGACCTACCAGCCCTGACATTTATATACTTTTCACCTGTGTGGTTGTTGCTGTTGCGAGGCGCCTCGGTTTGATCGGACGATCCGGGTCCGATGGAGTCATTCGTTGGCTCATTTACGCCCCAAAGGGTGGGGAAACGTATTGTTCAGGCACTATAATCCACTCCGTGTGGACCGGCCCTGACGATCCAAGGGGCAGTTGCGGCTGTTCCGGAGGCTCGGGCTAGAGAGTCTCGAATTCGGTAAGGACTATCTTTTGCCTTGGTTCATGACGGAATCCAATTTCCAAATACGACATCGTGCGGTTTTGATTGTATATATATATGGCAACATGATATATGGTACCCATGTCGTCTATGATTGATAGTTATGATTGAAATTGTTTTTGAAACATATAAACACTAGTCGTAATATCAAATCCTTTTGTTCTATTCGTATCAATCATATTTTGGCCGTTATAAGGTAAAACTCTATCCTCCGGTTTGCGTTGCATTGTGTGATGGGAACCGAGTCTTATAACGGCTTCATTTTTATAAAAAGCATAGCGATGTTTAAAAGAAAGATTTGTTTTAAAGCACTGGCAATCCAATGGAGAAAACCCGTTCCACGAAAGTGGCGTGGTCCTGTGATTAGCCAAATTATATATATGTGTTGAGTAGATTTCTCATACCAGTCCCATGACTGACTCGTAGTTTGTTTCACTCTCAAACTCGGGTGCCCCTTTTTCTGCACGGGCAGCCTTGTATTCAAGTTTAGCTGGTTCTCTTTCTGGATAGCTGGGGCTGAAGATGGATTCTATCATTTATTTCTTTTTATGCTGTTCAGCTCCTGTTGTACATATTTTGTTGGTTTTCCGCCGTAGACATTTATGTATAGCTGAACTGTATTTGTACTAAGTAAGATCCTGTATACTGTGTATCTCTGATGATTACTTTTATCTAGTATATTTTATTGTTCATTATCTGGTGTATTTATTTAATTCTGTTCTGCTATTATCTGTTTTTGTGTTATATTCCAAAGATAACCCTTGTTTCCATCAGAACGGGATTTTGGGTCGTCTCAACGTGGTATCAGAGCTTTGGTTAAGCTTAGTTCTGGAATATAACATTTGAACGAACTCGTCAGAAATAGAACCAGTAATGTTCTAGGACGGGTAACTCTATACAGATAGGATCAGTAATATCCTAGCATGAGTAGCAGAATGAAATTACACCTTGATAGACACATTTACATTTGAAGTATGTGTTTCTATATTTTAAACTACCTTTTCTGTGACCTGACACTTGATCTGCTGTTTGCAGAAGTACTAGAAAATGAGTGTCAGAAACAGAAGGAATGCAGAACCGGATATTGAGGCCCTATTAATCAAATATCGAAATATGGGTGGAATACCGTTCTCCGGTGAAGAATCTATTATGAAGACACAAGCTTGGATTCGTTCGGCTGAGAAAATCTTCGAAGCATTAAAGCTGAGGGATGACCAGAAAAGATTACTGGCCTCCTGGGCACTCAAAGATGAAGCTTTGTTCTGGTGGGATTCTGTTGTTAAGGATAATCCAGAAGGTGATATCACCTGGGATAGATTCAAAGTGATTTTCTTGGAAAGATTTACTCCTCCCGAAGCAACTGAGCGATTATGCGATGAATTTTCTTATCTGATACAAGGAGACATGACAATTCCCGAATATCATAAGAAATTCAATGAACTTTCTCACTTTGCTCCTCATCTAATTCAAGACCCAAAGAGGAAAAATCTGAGATTTATTCATGGCCTTCAAAGGAAATACCAGAATAAAGTATTGGGGCATGTAAAGCTTCCTTTTTCAGAAATGATTTATATGGCTTATCAATATGAAGATCTAGATAAGAAAGGTAAGCTACAGTACGAAGAGGAAGTCAGCTCTAGTAATAAAATTGAGTCTGAAACTGATTATCCTGAGGCAAGTACAATGTCTGAGATCAGTAAGAAGGCCAGTGCCAAGAGAAAAAGGGCCAAATCTGAGAAGAAACCAGTAACGACAACTGTATGCTCTAACTGCAATAAGCAAGGGCATCTCTCGATAAGTTGCCGATCTCTAAAGAAACAAAGAAAGGAAGGATCTAAGTCTATTAAGAAGTTTCAAGAGACTAGAGAATGCAACATTTGCCATCGGTTTGGCCATGTAAGACAGGATTGCCGGCTGTTAAAGGCAACCAAGGAGGCTCAAATAAATGAAGTAGCAGAAACCTCAGCACCCTCAGATAATCAGGGAAGATCTGATGTTTTAGAAGGCACGCTTACTGTCAAAAACATTCCAGTTAAAGTATTGTTTGACATAGGCGCGTCGCGAAGCTTTATTTCAAAGAGTGCCGCTAAGAAACTAGATTTGAACTTGAGGAAGCTCAAGGAACCAATGATTGTCCAGAATCCGGTCGGGGGTTCTATCAATCTCAGTTGGATTTGTGCAGTACCTGTCTCCTTTTCTTGCTATAAATTCCCTATTGTCTCTATCGTCATGAATTTTAACGAATTCGATCTTATTCTGGGATTGGATTGGCTAACCAAATATGAAGCAGAGGTTAGATGCGCCGAGAGAGTTGTTAGAGCTAAGATTAAATCAGGGAGTTATATAACCATACCGTGTGAAGGTCAGAATGCTAATAGAAAAGACTTCTGGGCAGCTTTGAATGTTTCTCCAGCCCAAATTGAAAATGTTCCTGAAATCGCAGAGAATATTCCTGACCTCATCAAAGACATTCCTGTCGTCAAAAATTATGCGGATGTTTTCGAAGAAGTTGTTCGCTTACCTCCGCAGAGAGAGATAGATTTCAAAATTGCTTTAATTCCCAATGCAAGGCCGGTAGTTCACGCTATTCGAAGAATGTCCTTGAAAGAGAAGGAGGAATTAGACAATCAAACAAGACAGCTAGTATGGAAAGGTCTGATCAGGCCTAGTTTCTCTTATTGGGGTGCAGCAGTGGTATTTGTCCCAAAATCTGACGGTACTCTACAGCTATGCGTGGACTATCGAGATCTGAACAAGCAGACAATAAAGAACAAGTATCCATTGCCGCGGATAGATGATTTGTTGGATCGATTAAATGGAGCACAAGTATTCTCACGAATGGACCTAGCTACAGGCTTCCATCAACTTCGAATTACCGAAGAGTGTGTTCCAATGACAGCGTTCAGAGGTCCCGACTTATTCTACGAGTGGTTAGTAATGCCGTTCGGCTTATGTAACGCTCCAGCTTACTTCGTCGATCTGATGAACAGAGTGTTCAGAGGGGTTTTGAATAAATTTGTTCTGGTTTTCATTGACGATATCCTAATCTTCTCTAAATCAAAGGCCGAACATGAAAAGCATCTGGAACAGGTTCTAGAAATCCTCAGAAGGAATGTATTGAAAGCCAAGTTTTCCAAATGTATCTTCTGGAAAGATGAAGTAAAATTTCTGGGCCACGTCGTATCGAAAGAAGGAATCGCTGTGGACCCAAGTAAAATCACAGCTATTCAGAATTGGAAACAGCCCAGTACCCCCACTGAAGTCCGCAGTTTTCTCGGATTGGCTAGTTATTACCGGAAGTTCGTCAAAAACTTTTCGAAGATATCTGGCCACTTAACAAAGCTTACAAAGAAGCATTCTAAATTCAAATGGACTCAAGAAAGTGAGGAGGCTTTCGAAGAGCTAAAGTTGAGATTAACCACAGCTCCAGTGTTAACCATCATCGATGGCAACCGAGATCTAAAAGTCTGGACTGATGCTTCTAGAGAAGGCCTTGGGGCTGTGTTAATGCAAAGAGGCCAAGTGATTGCTTATGCTAGCCGTCAATTGAAGCCACACGAGAAGAACTACGTAACTCATGATCTTGAGTTATTGGCTATTGTGTTCGCTTTGAAAATCTGGAGGCACTATCTTCTGGGCGAGAGATTTGAACTGTTTACAGATCACCAGTCGTTAAAGTATCTGTTCACTCAGAAAGACTTGAATTTGAGGCAGCAACGTTGGCTGGAGTTTCTTACAGCATACGACTTTGAAATTATATATACTCCAGGGAAAGCCAATGTCGTGGCCGATGCGTTAAGCCGAAAGAATGAGATGATCGCCAGTTTTATTATCACGACTTCATTGCTAGATAAAATATCTGCTCTTTAGGAGGATGATCACTTCATTCAGAAGATCAGAGGGATAATTCAATAAGGCGAGCCCTCGAGTTTTCAAGTGGATAATGATGGAATTCTAAGGCTCAAAGGTCGAATCTGTGTCCCTAACATTCCTGAGCTTCGAAAGGAAGTACTGGATGAATGCCACAAGTCAAAACTCAGTATCCATCCAGGAGTAAGCAAAATGTATAATGACATCAAACGCACTTTCTGGTGGAAGTCGATGAAGAGGGACATTTCTTTATATGTTAGCCGATGCCCTACTTGTCAGCTAGTCAAGAGCGACCAACAGAAATTGGCTGGATTGTTACAACCGCTAGAAGTACCTGGTTGGAAGTGGGAACATATTTCTATGGATTTCATTGATGGTTTGCCCAGAACCAGGAAAGGAAATGACAGTATTTGGGTGATCGTAGATCGCTTCACGAAGACCGCCCATTTTATACCTATCAGATCAAACAGAACTGCTCAGAGTCTGGCGCAGATTTACTTCAGGGAAATAGTTAGACTACATGGAGTGCCGCTCAGTATAGTCAGTGATAGAGATACAATATTCACTAGCAAATTCTGGGAAGCATTTCAAGTCGAGCTGGGAACGAAGTTAAACCTAAGCACCGCTTATCATCCTCAGACAGACGGTCAGACTGAGAGGGTGAATCGCATTTTAGAAGATCTGCGGGCTTGTGTTCTAGATTTCGGTGGATCATGGGAAGACCATCTGCATTTGGCTGAATTCTCTTATAACAACAACTACCAGGCGAGTCTGACAATGTCGCCATTTGAAGCATTGTACGGTAGACCGTGCCGATCTCCTGCTTGTTGGGTCGAGCCTGGAAATAGACTTGTGTTGGGTCCTGATATGATTCGAGAAGCTGCCGACAAAGTCGATTTTATTAAGAAGCGATTACTCGCCGCTCAAAGCCGACAAAAGAGCTATGCCGATAGAAGAAGAAGAGATATATCCTTTGCTGTTGGCGACTACGTATATTTGAAAGTATCGCCGATGAGAGGAGTTATCCGTTTCGGTAAAACTGGAAAGTTGGCGCCCAAATTCATAGGTCCGTTTCCTATTCTGGAACGGATTGGAACTCTCGCTTATAGGGTCAAACTGCCTGACTGGCTGCTTGGAGTTTATGATGTATTTCACATATCTCAACTTCGAAAGCACGTTCATGATCCAGACTTGATCGTGGAAGAAGCAACTCAACAAGATATTGAAATTACTCCGGAATTAGCTGTGAGAAGAGAGCCGCTAAAGATTATAGGCAAAGAAACCAAAGAGCTGAGGAACAAGAAGGTTCGCTTAGTCAAAGTCCAGTGGAGTGGAGATCCGCGAGATTGTACTTGGGAAACAGAGGAGAGCTTCAGAAGGCTTATCCTAGATGCCGAGTAGATATCTCTGTTTGACTCTGGTGCAAGGTACATTTACCCTACTTTGCATTACCATTTAATTCTCTATTCTATTATTATTTTCTTCCCATGGATGTGCACTATTTATTCTATACTCTGAATATTTTTTTTTTTTTTAAAAAAAAGGAATATAGGATTTGATTAGTATATTTTTTTTGGAAGGTTAAAACAAATTGGTTGTTGTATTGTGGGATTGTAGAGTTATCAAACCACTTTCGACTTTGTTCCTTTTCGGGGACGAAAAGTTTTAAGTGGGGGAGATTGTAACGACCCAGAAAATCTGAACCAATTTAAATTTTTTAAATTGGCTAAAATAATGGATTTTAAATATTTAAAATAAATATTTTAAATAATGGCGATGAAAACTGAGTTTGAATCGACAATTGAAAACGAATATAATTAATTATAATTATAAACAAGGCCTGAAATGGCGTGGCAGTTTCAAAAATTGAATTCAAACTTTGTCGGGCTGTACCGGGTGCAGAACAATCCGGATTTTAGTGAAACCAAAAACATTAGGATCTAATTGATGATACCTTTCCAACGAATCTGACAAACCGAAATTTGATAGCGGAAATCAAAAGATATGTCCAGTTGAAGATTCTGAATAGTCGCTATGGAATTTAGGCCCTTAAAAATGGACATTTTGCAAACGACCTCGGATTTCGACGAAACCACTTTTGTTGGATCCGTGATGTCAAATTATTGCTAGGTTTCAAATTTCATAATTTTTCGAATCAATATGTGAGCGTGGCAAAGGAAAACGCGTTTGACCGGTTTCAGTTGATTTTAATCGACTGGAAATTGGCCATTTTTCAAACGGTCTCAGAATTTGACGAAACTAGTTTTGTTAGGACCGTATCGTCAATACAAAGCTAGAAAATATTTTTCTGGATTTTTTCTAGTTAGTATGTGACCCCGGTAATTTGAAATGTACGTTTAAAATTCAGTATAATGATTTTAAATGTAAATTCCATGGAAACTGATTCAAACGATCAAATCAGCTTGTGATACATATCCCATTGTGTTCGGAATGGGGATAGAACGCTAGGGACGACAGTCGTTGGCTCTCGTTTCGAGGTCAAATAAAAAGTCAACCTTTTTGATAATTTAAATAATTAAATATATATAATATAATAACCCCCACACCCTTTTTTCCTCTCTCTCCCTCATTCAATTCGTTCAGACCCGAATTAGAAAAAAAACCCGATCTGCTCGAATTGAACTCCCTCCCATCCTCCACGCCGCCGGACGCGCTCCCCCAGGCACCGTCGATCACCAACCTCGGCGACCCCCTCCCCCTAAACCGCGAAGCCCTACCTCCCCATACCCGAACCCGATACCCCCAAAGCCCCCTTACGACGGAAACACCCTGCGCCCGCCTCCACAGACGGCGCTCAGCCCCTCCATCGCCTAGCCGTGCTCTTCCCCGACCACCAGAGGTCCGACGCCTCCGACAGCACTACCCACTTCGACGCTCAGCAACCCCATTCCCCCCTTCTCCCAATTTATACGGTAAGTTTTTTTACTTTCTATTTTGTTTGTTTAGGAAGGAAAAACAACAATCTTTAACAGTGAAAAACAATGATTTTATTTGACTAATGAAGATAAAGAAAATATGATTTATTTATTTATATTATAGCAAAGAAAGATAAGATTTTTTTTAAGGAAAGATTAGAATTTGTTCATTAAAAAGATTCGACCTTTAGTAGAAGAAAATTAGATATAGAATAGCGTTGAAAAAAAAAATATATTCTTTTCATATAGAATATAACGAAGTAAAGTATTAAAAATATAATCTTTACTATGTAGAAGTGGTAGAAATATGACTTTTATATTTTTAAAGTATTAAAAATATAGTCTTTACTATCTAGATGATATAAAAATATGATTTTTGTTTAGGTAGAGAATTAAAAATATAATTTTTACATGATAGGAATATTAAAAATATCATCTTTATTTTTGAAAAAGCGAAATCTATATTTTTGAAAAGGCGAAATCTTTATATGAAGAATAACAGGATAGAAATGGGATTTTTATTTATATAATAGCGAAATAAAAATTCGATTTTTATATATTGAATAGCGAAGTCAAAATTCGATTTTTATATATTGGATAGCGAAGTCAAAATTCGATTTTTATATATTGAATAGCGAAGTCAAAATTCGATTTTTATATATTGAATAGCGAAGTAAAAATTCGATTTTTTTATATATGTAGTGGCTACGGGCGAAAGCGACAAAAGGCGAGAAAGGCGAAGATTTCTCTAAGTGAAGTGTCGTGAAGTTGGATAGCTATCGGTGAGAATTTCTCACTCTTCAATTCCTTTTTCTAGCTATATATATATGTGTTGAAATAAAAGTGAATCGCTATATATATATATATGTATATATATATATATATATATATATATACGCCCCTCGTCCACAAACCATGGACGATATTTATTGGTTGAAATTGTGTGAAAATTGATTGATAACGAATGGTTGTTTGGGATTGTTTGTGGTTGATATTGATTGATTGTGGTTGAAAAATACCCGTTTGTAGTTGAGAAATATTTGGTTGAAACCACATAGGATTAGTTTGTGGAAATGAAATAAATATATACATGCCGCCTGCGTGCGAACTAGATGCATGATTCCCATTGTCAAAAACCACGTGGTTTTAAGGTAGAGCGAGGAGCCGTACTAGTGGCGGTCCCGGTTTTAACTACCCTGCCGTTATGCTGCCGAAATTTTGAATAATATTCGTGTGTTTGAATTATTTTCATTTGCTTAAACTATATTTATTCATCGAATAGAAAACCTTCATGTGTTGAATTGATATTCATTCGTTGATTAGAAATTCATGTGTTGAATGGTATTCGCGTTTTAAATATAAAAACCACATTTTTATCTATATATAGAAACTATAGAAAACCTTCATGTGTTGAATCGATATTCATTCGTTGATTAGAAATTCATGTGTTGATTGGTATTCATATTTTAAAATAAATTGTTTGATAATAAAAAAAAATCACCTTTTATCGACTATATGAACTGTGTAAAATAATCTCATTTTAAAAGAAATTGTTTTATGATAAAAATCCTATTTTTGTCACCTATATGAACTACATAGAAAAATAGTGTTTTGAAATGAATTGTTTTACAATAAAAATCACATTTTTATTGTATGCATGAATCGTTGAAATGTGAAGTGTTAAAAATAGCCACTTGTTCAAATAAACATATATGAGTTGAAATATTCATTAATTAGCTAATGAAATGATTTTTACCTATGTATGTAACATTAGAATGAATGGTGTTTTTAAACCAAATAGAAATCAAATATGAAGTTGAATAGAAAATGATAAATGATAAGAACCGTATATAAATGTACATGCATATTCATTGAACAGGTTATAGCAAAGGGGCTAGAGAAGAGAAATAAAATTTTGTGCCCGACAAATAGGTACACATTTACTGTTTTGTTTGGGTGATGATTTTATGAGCCTGTTGGCTAGCCGCTTGGCTTTTTCTTTTTCTTTTTGAGATTAGAAGGACCGGGAAAGCTATTTGCGTTTTCCCGATGCTCCCGGTGCAGGGGAGGTTATGGCGAAATTTTCCAAAATTTTAAGGCGTTAGTGAAATATTTGAAGTGAAAACGATATTGAAATTGTTGAATGAACTATATTTATATAATTATATAAATATAAATAAAATTAAAACGAAACGTGGCCGTGCAGTTTGCATTTTGAAACCGTGATTTCAAACAACTAGTACGGGGAATCCGACCATTGGATTTTCCCGAAACCGCAACCGTCGGGTTCGCCTTGGAAATATCTTCCCAATGGCACCAACTTTGTAAAAATCCAATGGTTGGATTGTCTGGAATGTTTAATTCAAATCTGAAGAAAAACAATGCCAGAAGCGATTATATTTATATATATATAAATATAATTATATATTTAATCGAATAACGACGCTGCAGTTCGTATTTTGAAATCGAAACTTCAAACGATTGTACCGGGAGATCCGACCGTCGGATTTTCCCGAAACTGGAACCGTTGGATTCGTTTTGAAAAGACCTTTCTAATGAAGTAAATTTTGTGAAGATCCAACGGTTAGATTTTCGGATATATGTAAATCCAATCTGAGGAAAAACAGCGCCACGGCCGCGTTATGGCCCGAAGCGTCGTTTTGAATAAATTGGCTGTTTTTAAATAAATAAAAATAGCGATAAATCGTTATAAAGTACCATAAACAATATGGAGTGGAAATAAACTGAATTTGCTCGATTTATGTTGTATTTGATGGTTGAATGTGTTTGGTGTGAAAATTACATTAAAGAACAATATTGGTGTTGTCGAATAATTTAACCGTTGAAATAAATTGATTTGAAATTCTAAATATACGTGAATTATTTGAAAAGGCCGAGTTAATTCTCATTTCAAATAATTGACCGACGATTGAAAGTCGAAGATGAAGACGGTGGTCGAAGACCGGAGATCTTCACCTCGTTTGGATGGTAACCGAGGTCCTGATTGGGAGGCATCCCGAAATATGGATAATGAGTGGTGATCGTCCAGACGTACGTGGTGATCGAAGGGTTTGCGAGGTATTCAGTGCCTCCGGTTTCGTTCAGACCCAGAACGGACTTGTAAATGGACCGTGTGTCTGACATTGGATTTTATTCTATGTTGATTGATCTCTATTAAATATACATCTGTTTGGCGGCGGAGAATTTATTCTTTTACTTAACGCCCTTCTCTGAAACGCACGAGCTCAGAGGTTGTATATCGATGGACATCAGTCGCATGGCATGAATTGCCTGTGTGGCATGCTAAGATGCAGTGATCAGGACTTCTGTTGAAAAGCAAAGTCTTGTGGTGATGATCAAAGCACCGCCTGTGTGGCGTAGGTTTGTGTATAACGTAAAATCGCGAGCCTCACACCCTGGTATGAACCAGAAACGGGAGAGGACATCAGGGAGGGCTTGCGTTTCTTTCTAGCTAGGGTGGTGTCAGTGACCTACCAGCCCTGACATTTATATACTTTTCACCTGTGTGGTTGTTGCTGTTGCGAGGCGCCTCGGTTTGATCGGACGATCCGGGTCCGTTGGAGTCATTCGTTGGCTCATTTATGCCCCAAAGGGCGGGGAAACGTATTGTTCAGGCACTATAATCCACTCCGTGTGGACCGGCCCTGACGATCCAAGGGGCAGTTGCGGCTGTTCCGGAGGCTCGGGCTAGAGAGTCTCGAATTCGGTAAGGACTATCTTTTGCCTTGGTTCATGACGGAATCCAATTTCCAAATACGACATCGTGCGGTTTTGATTGTATATATATATGGCGACATGATATATGGTACCCATGCCGTCTATGATTGATAGTTATGATTGAAATTGTTTTTGAAACATATAAACACTAGTCGTAATATCAAATCCTTTTGTTTTATTCGTATCAATCATATTTTGGCCGTTATAAGGTAAAACTCTATCCTCCGGTTTGCGTTGCATTGTGTGATGGGAACTGAGTCTTATAACGGCTTCATTTTTATAAAAAGCATAGCGATGTTTAAAAGAAAGATTTGTTTTAAAGCACTGGCAATCCAATGGAGAAAACCCGTTCCACGAAAGTGGCGTGGTCCTGTGATTAGCCAAATTATATATATGTGTTGAGTAGATTTCTCATACCAGTCCAATGACTGACTCGTAGTTTGTTTCACTCTCAAACTCGGGTGCCCCTTTATCTGCACGGCCAGCCTTGTATTCAGGTTTAGCTGGTTCTCTTTTTGGATAGCTGGGGCTGAAGATGGATTCTATCATTTATTTCTTTTTATGCTGTTCAGCTCCTATTGTACATATTTTGTTGGTTTTCCGCTGTAGACATTTATGTATAGCTGAACTGTATTTGTACTAAGTAAGATCCTGTATACTGTGTATCTCTGATGATTACTTTTATCCAGTATATTTTATTGTTCATTATCTGGTGTATTTATTTAATTCTGTTCTGCTATTATCTGTTTCTGTGTTATATTCCAAAGATAACCCTTGTTTCCGTCAAAACGGGATTTTGGGTCGTCTCAGTACGTTCAAATCAAATATTGAATGTTTTATATTTTAATTTGAAGGAAAACTGACTGAAACAGTCGAATGGGCCTACGAAACATATCCCATTGTGTTCGGAATGGGGGTAAAACGCTAGGGACGATAGTCGTTGGGTTTGGATAGGGGTTCGTGGGCGAAAGGGGTATTTTGGAGATTTTAAAAATTATAAAATAAAATAAAAAAATTTGATTGGCCAGTATCTTCTTTCTCTCTCCCTGATTAGAGCTGCGCACGACGGAAATGATGTCGCCACCTTCTCTCTTCGATTTCTCCCATGTTTCACAATGAAATCGAGTGATTCTTGATTCATTTCAAAGCTCTTCGTCTCCTCTTCAAATCCATCTAAGGTTTGCTAGTTATCATCAAGTGTGGAGGGAGTTACGGGTCCTCAAAGTCAACGACTTTGGACCGCCGCCGCGACGTACAGGCGCCACCGAACGGAGTGAAACCACCAGCGCCGGGAAGGTGGTTCAAAGCACTTCGACGCTGTGTGAGCTGATTCTCCTATCGCGCAACGGTTTGATCGAAAGATCAAAACCTAGTTTTGAACCATCGTGGAAGGTGCGTCTTTTATTACATCTGAACTTTGAAAAATCATATCTTTTTCGATTCTTGACGAAATTCGATGAAACAGGAAACATCGTGACCGTGTGGACGTCTTCTACATTTTAGAAGAGACCGCATATTTTTCTGAGCCTTCTGCTATTTTTGGTGGAGTGGAACCCAATGTGAGATTTCTAATTGATAAACGATATGGAAAATGACGATGTATAAATTATATAGTCGATGTATGAGTTATATAAGCATTGTACACCTCTTGTATAAGCGTTGTATAAGTTGTACGTTCGATGTATAAGATATATATGCATTGTAAAAATTATATAGGTGTTGAAATAAAATTGAATTGCTATATATAAATAAATAAATAAATAAATATATATATATATATATATATACGTCCCTCGTCCACAAACCTTGGACGATATTTATTGGTTGTGATTAGTGTGAAAATTGATTGATAGCGAATGGTTGATTGGAATTGTTTGTGGTTGATATTGATTGATTGTGGTTGAAAAATACCCATTTGTGGTTGAGAAATATTTGGTTGAAACCACATAGGATTAGTTTGTGGAAATGAAATAAATATATACATGCCGCCTGCGTGCGAACTAGATGCATGATCCCCATTGTCAAAAACTGCGAGGTTTTAAGGTAGAGCGAGGAGCCGTACTAGGGACGGTCCCGGTTTTAACTAACCTGCCGTTATGCTGCCGAAATTTTGAATAATATTCATGTGTTTGAATTATTTTCATTTGCTGAAACTATATTTATTTGTTGAATAGAAAACCTTCATGTGTTGAATTGAAATTCATTCGTTGATTAGAAATTCATGTGTTGAATGGTATTCGTGTTTTAAATATAAAAATCACATTTTTATCTATATATCTAGACTATAGAAAACCTTCATGTGTTGAATTGAATTTCATTCGTTGATTAGAAATTCATGTGTTGAATGGTATTCATATTTTGAAATAAATTGTTCTATAATAAAAATCACCTTTTTATCATCTATATGAACTATGTAAAATAATCTCGTTTTAAAAGAAATTGTTTTATAATAAAAATCCTATTTTTATTACCTATATAAACTATATAAAATAATAGTGTTTTGAAAAGAATTGTTTTACAATAAAAATCACCTTTTTATTATATACATGAATTGTTGAAATGTGAAGTGTTAAAAATAGCCACTCGTTCAAATAAATATGCATGAGTTGAAATATTCATTAATTAGCTAATGATATGATTTTTGCCTATGCATGCAACATTAGAATGAATGGTGTTTTTAAACCAAATTGAATCAAATATGAAGTTGAATGGAAAATGATAAGTGATAAGAACTGTATATATGTACATGCATATTTATTGAACAGGTTATAGCAAAAGGGCTAGAGAAGAGGAATAAAATTTTGTGCCCGACAAATAGGTACACATTTCCTGTTTTGTTTGGGTGATGATTTTATGAGCCTATTGGCTAGCCGCTTGGCTAGCCGCTTGGCTTTTTCTTTTTCTTTTTGACATGAGACGCCCGTGTGGCTATTTGTGAATTTTCCCAGCCCCTCCCATACAAAGGAGGTTATGGCGAAATTTTCCAAAATTTAAAGGCGTTAGTGAAATATTTGAAGTGGAAACAATATAGGAATTTTTGAATGAACTATATTTATATAAATAAATAAATATAAGTAAAATTAAAACGAAATGTGGCCGTGCAATTCGTGTTTTGAAATCGTGATTTCAAACAACTAGTGCGGGAAATCCGACCATCGGATTTTCCCGAAATCGCAACCGTTGGGTTCGCCTTGGAAATATCTTTCCAATGGCACCAACTTTGTGAAGATCCGACGGTTGGATTGTCTGGAATGTTTAATTCAAATCTGAAGAAAAACAGCGCCAGAATCGATTATATATATATATATAAATATAATTATATTTAATCGAATAACGACGCTGCAGTTCGTATTTTGAAATCGAAACTTTAAACGATGATACCGGGAGATCGACCGTCGGATTTTCCCGAAACTGGAACTGTTGGATTCGTTTTGAAAAGATCTTTCTAATGATGTAATATTTGTGAAGATCCAGTGGTTAGATTTTCAGATATGTGTAAATCAAATCTGAAGAAAAACAGCGCCACGACCGCGTTATGGCCCGAAGCGTCACTTTGAATAAATTGGCTATTTTAAAATAAATAAAAATAGCGATAAATCATTATAAAATATCATAAACGATATGGAATGGAAATAAACTAAATTTGCTCGATTTATGTGGTATTTGATGGTTGAATGTGTTTGGTGTGAAAATTACAATAAAGAACAAAATTGGTGTTGTCGAATGATTTAACCATTGAAATAAATTGATTTGAAATTCTAAATATACGTGAATTATTTGAAAAGGCCGAGTTAATTCTCATTTCAAATAATTGACCGACGATTGAAAGTCGAAGATGAAGACGGTGGTCGAAGACCGGAGATCTTCACCTCGTTTGGGGGGGGGGGGTAACCGAGGTCCTGATTGGGAGGCATCCCGAAATATGGATAATGAGTGGTGATCATCCAGACATACGTGGTGATCGATGGGTTTGCGAGGTATTTAGTGCCTCCGGTTTCGTTCAGACCCAGAACGGACTTGTAAATGGGCTGTGTGTCTGACATTGGATTTTATTCTGTGTTGATTGATCTCTGTTAAATATACATCTGTTTGGCGGCAGAGAATTTATTCTTTTGCTTAACGCCCTTCTCTGGAACGCATGAGCTCAGAGGTTGTATATCGATGGACATCAGACGCATGGCATGAATTGCTAGTGTGGCATGCCTAAGTGGCAACGATCAGGGCTTCTGTTGAAAAGCAAAGTCTTGTGGAGATGATCAAAGCACCGCCCGTGTTGCGTAGCTTTGTGTATAACGTGAGTTCGCGAGCCTCACACCCCGGTATGAACCAGAAACGGGAGAGGACATATTTCTAAAGCAATTTCAACTTTCTTTTCAATTCAAATCAAAATTGAATTCTTCTTGATAAATTCGTTTTAAAATTCATTTCTATTCAATTCAAATTTCAATTCAATTTGAATTCATTTCAATTTGCTTTCAATCCATTTCGAATTCGTTTTCAATTCAATTCATTTTGAAATCGTTTTCAATTCAATTCATTTCGAAATCGTTTTCAATTCATTTCATTTCGAAATCGTTTTATATTCAATTCATTTCGAAATCGTTTTCAATTCAATTCATTTCGAAATCGTTTTCAATTCAATTCATTTCGAAATCGTTTTCAATTCAATTCATTTCGAAATCGTTTTATATTCAATTCATTTCGAAATCATTTTATATTCAATTCATTTCAAAATCGTTTTATATTCAATTCATTTCAAAATGAATAAAATCGATATAAATATCGTTTACGTCAAAATGGCGTCAATCTAATCAACACGGCTTCATAAATTTCTATTTTCAAATATTCTATTTCAAATATTTCTTTTTCAAATAGTTGTTATTATCAAAATATTTCGTTCAACACATGACCAATCTCAATGGATGAGTACTGTCAACACATGAACCTTTATTTTATATTGAGAAAGATGTAAATTTTATTATTAAAATATTTCGTTCAACACATGACTAATCTCAACGGATGAGTACAGTCAACACATGAACCTTTATTTTATATTGTTCTTTATTTTTCAAATTGGAATGAGGCCCAATCAATTACCATATAAAGTTAATTATATGGATTTTCATACAACACATGTATATAATAGCATTGAAAAATAATCAACCATCAACCAAAGTGCACTACACTGTATAAGCATCAAATATAGATATCTAACGCTTATAACAGCCTGTCAATCAATCGATCGACATATTTAATCAATCAGGATGAGTGAACTTCAAATTTCATCCCAACACCCGTGTAGGGTTTCAAACAATCAAACACATATTTTATTTGTGCAGTTGGGCGATGTGTAAAATTTATCGTCCCAATCAATGTCATTCAAATAGGTGTACATAAACAAACCGTCCGGTTTGTAAATGAATATTTTATTTTATTCACTTCACGTTAAAATTTATATTTTTAACGACAAAACCTTTTATTTTAACTTATGAATTTCTATTCAGTTCATTCTTTAAATAAAATGATATTTTTATTTTTCTAACATATTTTAGAAAATTTCGGCAGCATAACGGCACGATACTAGAAACGGGACAAGGCCTAGCCTTATCCCCGGTCTAGTGAAGGCCCACGCCATTCACACATCAATCAAATCCATTCATTTCACCACACAGTTCAATTTCAATCAAATGATCTAACTAATTTTTGCAATCAAACAAACAAGTCCATGGTCTGTGGACGATTGTGTCGGGTGCTACTAAGCACCGTCTGCATCCTGATATATATATATAACTAGAAAATGAAATTGAAAGGTGAGAAATTCTCACCGATAGCATCCACTCATCTTGACTCTTCTTTGATATAAATCTCCTTCGTTCTCGCCTTTTTGTCACCTTCGTTGTCCGCTTTCACTACATATGTAAAAATCGAATTTTTACTTCGCTATTCAATATATAAAAATCGAATTTTTACTTCGAAGTTCAATATATAAAAATCACATTTTACTTCGAAGTTCAATATATAAAAATCATATTTTTTCTATGCTATTCATTATATAAAAACCACATTTTTTCTATGCTATTCATTTTATAAAAATCATATTTTTTCTATGCTATTCATTTTATAAAAATCACATTTTTTTTTATGCTATTCATTTTATAAAAATCATTTATAATGAAAATCATATTTTTACTTTAGCTATATATATATATTTTAAAAACTGATTTATATATATTTTAAAAACTGATTTATATATATTTTAAAAACTGATTTATATATATTTTAAAAACTGATTTATATATATTTTAAAAACTGATTTATATATATTTTAATATTCTGAATTAAAACCATCATTTTTAATAAAAAAAACTAAATTAAAACCATGATTTTATATTTTGAAAATCACCTGGGAATCGTTCGAACCATCACCGGAGCTAGGGCTCCGATTTGCGCCGCCTGTAGTTGATCGGAGCCGGATCCGTTGCCACCAAGCCGAAGCTGCTCGCGCCGCCATCATCTGCCCTGAACCTCCTCGAGATCGACGCCTCCCTGCTCTGGCGAGGTAGTCGGGGGCGCGACTGTCGATGTTTTGGGGGGGCTTCGTGGTCTTTAAAATTGAGAAGGGGGGGCTCGTGAGGAGGTGCGCCGGCGTCGAGGGGCCATGGCGGTGGGGTGAGCGGTCGCCGGCGATGGGAAGGGGGGGGCGATTCCGTCAATGTCTGGGTTTTTTTATTTTTTTATTTTTTTTCTCTTCGATTGAATGAACTGATGGGGGGGAGGGGCCTGAGAGGAATTAAGGAAGAGAGGAGAGAGGCTTTCTATATTTTTTTTTTATTATTTTATTTCAAAAAAATTGACTTTTACATACGACCTCGAAACGAGGCCCACCGCCTGTCGTCCATAGCATTTTACCCCCATTCCGAACACAATGGGATATGTATCGTAGGTTGATTTGATCGTTTGAATCAGTTTCCTTTGAATTTACATTTAAATCACTATATTGAATGTTAAACGTACATTTCAATTTACCGGGCCCACATACTAACTAGAAAAATTCCCGAAAAATATTTTCTAGCTTCGTATTGACTATACGGTCCTAACAAAACTAGTTTCGTCGAATTCTGAGACCGTTAGAAAAATGGCCAATTTCCAGTCGATTAAAATCAACTAAAACCGGTCAAACGCGTTTTCCTTTGCCACACTCACATATTGATTCGAAAAATTATGAAATTTGGAATCTAGCAATAACTTGACATCCCGGACCCAACAAAACTAGTTTCGTCGAAATCCGAGGTCGTTTGCAAAATGTCCATTTTTAAGGTTCTGAATTCCATAGCGACTAATCAGAAATTTCAACTGGACTTATCTTTTGATTCCCGCTATGAAATCTTGATTTTTCTGATTCGTTGGAAAGATATCATCAATTAGATTCCATTATTTTTGGTTTCACTAAAATCCGGATTGATTTGCACCCGGCACATTCAATTGAAGTTTGAAATCGAATTATCGAACTACCGCGCCATTTTCAATTCTATTTATAATTATATATAAATATTTATATTCTAACGACGACGTATATAATACATACGTTCTAATTATATTCAAAATAAATTTTCTCGTCGATATTATTTAAAATAATCTATTTTAAATATTCAAAATTCGCTAAAATAGCCAAAATAAAAATTTTAAACTGGCCCAGATTTTCGGGTTGTTACAGAGGGCATGCGTTTCCTTCTAGCTAGAAGTGGCGTCAGTGGTTTTACACGCCCTGACGAGTTTGACTTATGTGGTTGTTGCTGTTGCGAGGCGCCTCGGTTTGATCGCACGATCCGGGTCCGATGGAGTCATTCGTTGGCTCACCTACGCCCCATAGGGCGGGGGAACGCATTGTTCAGGAATTTTATTCCACATCGGTGGACCGGCCCTGATGATCCAATGGCTTGACTGAGTACTTGCCTGAGGGGCGGGCTAGAGCGTCTCGAAGTCGTTAAGGACTATCTTTTGCCTTGGTTCATTACGGAAATCCAATTTCCAAATACGACATCGTGCGGTCTTGATTTATATCTATATATGGCGACATAGTGGTATGGGGCGTTAATGCCGTCTATGATTGATAGTTATGATTTGAAATTGTTTTCAAAACATATAAACACTAGCAATAATATCTAATGCCTTTGTTTTATTCGTATCAAGCATATTTTGGCCGTTATAAGGTAAAAACTCTATCCTCCGGTTTGCGTTGCATTGTGTGATGGGAACTGAGTCTTATAATGGCTTCATTTTTATAAAAAGCATTGCGATGTTTAAAGGAATGATTTGTTTTAAAGCACCGGCAATCCAGTGGAGTAAACCCGTTCCACGAAAGTGGCGTGGTCCTGTGATTAGCCATATTTGAAATGTGTTGAGTAGATTTCTCATACCAGTCCCACGACTGACTCGTAGTTTGTTTCACTTTCAAACTCGGGTGCCCCTTTTTCTACACGGGCAACCTTGTATTCAGGTTTAGCTGGCTTTCTCTGGATAGCTGGAGCTGAAGATGGATTCTATCATTTATCTCTTTTTATGCTGTTCAGTTCCTATTGTACATTATGTTTGTTTTTCCGCTGTAGACATATGTATAGTTGAACTGTATTTGTACTAAGTAAGATCCTGTATACTGTGTAACTCTGATGATTACTTTTATCCAGTATATTCTATTGTTCATTATCTGGTGTATTTATTTAATTCTGTTCTGCTATTATCTGTTTCTGTGTTATATTTCAAAGATAACCCTTGCCGCCGTTAGTACGGGGTTTGGGGTCGTCTCACGATGTTAGTTTAGTCGAAAGGAGTTAATCGATGTTAGTTTAATCGAAGGAGTTATCGATTATAGTTTAATCGAAAATAGTTATCGATTTGTTTAATCGACGTGAGTTATAGAATATTAGTTATTCGAATAAGAGTTAATTAGAGTATCGAAGATTAGTTATTCGAATAGAGTTAAATGGAGTTAAAGGAATAAATCGAATATAGTTTATTCGAATGGAGTTAAAGGAATAAATCGAATATAATTTATTCGAATGGAATTAAAGGAGTTAATCGAATTTGGTTTATTCGAATAGAGTTAAAGGAGTTTTGACTAGAGTTAAATCAAATAGAGTTAATCCAATAGCGTTAGTCCAATAGAGTAAATTGATAAGGGTTAATCGAATAGAGTAAATTGAATAGAGTTATCAAATATACCTTATTCGAAGGAAAGAATTATCGAATAGAGTTATTCGAAAAGAAAGGTTAAGTAAGGAAGTTAGTTAAAGAAATATAAAGTGGACTTTGTCTATTTCAAGGTTAGAAACGTTGTTCAGTTAAGGCTGAGAGGTAGTATTACCCCAACTTGATTGACTTCATTTTTAACTAAGGAATGGTTAAGGTTCGATAGTGGAGGTGGGTTAAAGGAATTTAGTTAATAAGCGTAATGGTTTGAGTTGGCATCGCGATGGTTTTGTTTAAACATCTGTCTAAGTCCAATGAAGGAGTTTTGGAAATGTTTTCCAACTAAGAACCAGAAATGTTTTCTGATATAGAAAACAAGAAATGGAAATGTTTTCCAATTGTAACAACATATATTTTCTAAATTTAGAAAATAAGAAATGTTGAATATAGGGAAACAGGAGATAAGTAAATTAATGAATTAAAAAGATAAAGGTTAAATGATGATTGATCGATATAATTTCCACTTGGAAATAATATCGTTGTTTGCAGACCTGGTTTTCTTCGATAGTTAAATCACAGACTATCGAAGTTTTGACCATTTTAACGTTGTTAATATGGAGAGACCGGTTGGATTATTATCCAAAGAACCACTCTGTATTGGCATAAGCGTTGCGAATCATATATGCCAATGATAATTGAAGACGGAGTAAAGTGCAAGGGCTATTATATAAGTCTTAAATAACAGTGTCTAAGATGGATATAATGAATAGTACCTTTGATTCATCCTGTTCCTGGATGACTTGTATGGATGAATGTCTGACAGAGTATTTCCAAAAAGGTCACGTATATTGATTTCTTCAACCTTACCAAGAGTGGAAATGGAGAAGGAAACTTCTTTTAGCTGACACGTAATGTATGGTTGTAGACGTCAATCGGTGATTTGATGGATTTGACAATGTGCAATTCGAAGTGAATCTGATGTGATGATGAAGCGTAACCTCAAGCCTCATCAACCAGTAAATGACAGAATTCGGGCAGGCAGCATGGCTAAGTCGGTCGCTCCGAAGTAGGGTGTATAATCACCAGATCTAGAGTTTCATTTATTTCTAAAAAAAATCTATTGTTGATGCTGTCCCATTCGGGAACGGTTGTTGATCCCAACCGTTGGTGATATACATTCGATACACTCAAGCGAAATGAGTGGTCGGTCATGTGTGGCCGGGTTGCAAGATGTTCTTGTTGAACCCAGTATATTCCTTTCTAGAGGCACACTAGCGAAAGGTGGTTCCGTACCTTGTCATAGTTGGAAATCCATTACCCAATACGTGCTTGCGGTTTTGATTGTATACTATATATGTAGAACGTGAGATGAAAGCGTTTATGATAGATGATCATTATACTGTGGTTGATAGACATTATTATAATATCAAAAGGTTTTGATATAAAGATATTTGGGATTCTTATAAGGGAAAAACCCGTTTCGTTATACGGCATGGTCTTATAAGATATTGTTTACTTGTTCAAACTGTTTTTAACTGTTTTACTCATACCAGTCCCATGACTGACCCGGAGTTTATTTTGCTTTGTTTTCCCTAAACTCTTGGGTGCCCAATTTTGTACGGGCAGTCAAGTAGTCGGGATTTACAGATACCTGAAGAGCTTGGAGCAGGACGCTTCAGGATTATATAGCTATTATTATTCCGCTGTGTTGTAAGTGCTGTACTTTGACAATGATGTATATTCAAGTACAGATGTATATTTCAAAGTTATGTTATATATTATATGTTATTCGTTCCGCTGTGAGGTTCGTGTTACTCTGATGTTCTTCTTCTTCTTCTTCTATTCTAAGTTTCTATCTTATCTATCCTCACCCTCTGTCTTCTTTCTATTAGTTTCTTGAATTTCCAGTGCAATTTGGGGTTGGGCTTGTGTTTTTGGTCAGCTCAAATTGGACCGGATTTTCGAGTCATTACAGTTGGTATCAGAGCTTAAGGTTAAGTGAATTACCTTGGCTCTGTGGCGTGACTCGGTAGAGATGGGGTTAGTAATACCCTAGATTGAGTTGAGTGTATATATACGAGTGAGCGTATTTGTTATTGATATAAAAAAATTATTTTATATTGTGGTGATTTATTGGTTGAGTTGTTTATGAGTTCTGGTCGATCATTTTGATCCACTGTATCGGTAGGAGTTACTAAACACTCGAATACGATGGGTCGACACGATATGTTTTGAAAAGAGGGTAAATTAAAATAAGTTTACCCATGGTATATCTTGATATAGAGAAGATATATATATATCAAAATTATAATATATTGGTTGTTATTATAATCGAGTAAGATTATAAATTAAATGGATATGTAAATAACCAATCAGAATTCATATAAGTGAAATACGTGAAATCAAATGAGTTAAATCTGAAATTTAAACCAGAAATTGAATTAAAAACTCTAGGAAATTGGATAAGTGTTTGTAAACGGATTTGGATTAAAAATAAAGAAAATTTAAGATCCTGGGAGATTTTAAATTGTTTTACAAGCAGTGTGAATTATATTTTGAATTGAACTTCAAAGTGGAAATGTTTAGAAATGGTTTTATAGTATTGAACTTACTTTGATCGCTGGAAAATAGATTCTGATGATGACCTCTACATCATCAGTATTCATTTTCGAGTTGTAAGTGACGAATTACTACCATAGATACTGTTTTGAATTTGTTTTGGGAAAGACAAGTTGTGTTGAATTTCAATATAGAATTTGATATATAGAATTTGAATATAGAAATTCAAATGGGATTTACAATATAGAATTTGAATAGAATTTGATATATAGATTCGAATAATAGAAGTGATATAAAATTTGAATAGAAATTAAATAGAATTAACTAAGTCGAAGAGGAATTAGTTAATCGAGTTTTGAATTTGAAGTTGAACTTTGAAAGGTGAATTGGATTTGTAAATGGATATTCGAAATCGAATATAGAACTTAAATTAGAAATTTGGATTCAAATTAGTTAATAAGCAAGTTAAAATATATTTGAACATGTCATGTTCAAATATAAAAGTGAAATACACTAAAGAGTTAATTAACAGATTAATTAACGAATTGAGTTAAAACGATCAGGTATAGTTAAAATAGATTGGGCTGGTATAAATATACATGAGATTGGTATGGATAAGGTATGAAGGTATAAACATAATGCTCGACGAAAAGGTAAGTATTTAATTCATATATGAAATTTTATGCACCGTAACGGCTAGCCGCTTGGTTTTTTCTTTTTCTTTTGGATTGGTGAGGGCCATGTGAGGCTATTTGAAATATCTCGATGCTCCTGGTACAAAGGAGGTTATGGCAAATTTTTCCGGGAATTTAAGGAGTTAGAATATTTTTAAGATAATTTGATAGTTAGAAATCAACGTATCGATATATATATATAGAAGTCGATAAGGAAACAAACTTAGAAATAGAATAGTAAAAATAAAAAAGGAAGACTAAGAATAAAATCTAGTAAGAATAAAAAGAGGAAGCGTATACGTGTTTAAAAGTGAATAAGTAGTTGTATGGTATTGATTATTCGAGTAAGTAGTCATATCTGTTTTGACGTTATAAATGTTATTCAGTCAAGGTCTGAGAGGTAGTTATACCCCAACTTGATTGATTTCATTATTAACAAATAAATAGTAAGATTTCAGGCTCGAAGATCAAGGTTGAATAAGAGTTAGTTGAATATAGTATTTGGGTTGTCGTAACGATGTTTTACACAACATCCATTTTAACCCAAATAAGTGTAAGCTTGGAAATATAATAAAGAATATTTCCTAAGTATAGAAATAAACGAGATCGGAAAAGAGATAAGTAATTGGAATATTTTCCAATTATAAATAGCATATATTTTCTAAAGTTTAGAAAATAATGGATGGCGATATTCAGAAATGTTTTCCAAATAACATAAAAGGCCAATATGGTTATTGAAAATATTTGGTTAACAAATATTGATAAAGAAATAGAGAAGTGATTTAACTAATGGAATATTAATTAAGGGCTCAGTGACATGTTCAAAAGGAAAATTTGATTTTTGAAAAGAGTAAACTGTTTGAAAACTCCCAGGGAAAGACTGTTTGAATTAAAAACAAATTTAACAGAAATTTGTGAAAGCAAAATTGAATTAAAGTAAAGACAGTAAAGTGGTAACTGAGATTGAATTAGAATGATATCAAGACAAATTGGATTGTGAGATTCAAATTTGAAGTGTAATGGGATAATCAAGTTAAGAGTTGGGAATCGAGAAGAAACTCGAGTTAAAATGATATTTGGCTCGGATACAAACGAATGGTTGTGTTGTGGATAAAAGCAGATTGGAATTTGATTGGGATGACCCATGTATCCGCTGAATTGATAGCAGGTGAAAGTAATAGAGTTGATATGCCCGACAAAAAGGTACAAGTTTATATTCAATACAAGCATGAGATTTATGAGCCGAATTGGCAAGCCGCTGGCTGTTTGATTTTCTTTTGGGATGGAGATAGCCCAGAGAGGCAAGTTGAAGTTTGACCGATTGACCAGTACAAAGGAGGTGCTGGCGAAATTTTTCAAAAAAGTTAAGGTGTTAGAAAATTTTCAGGATTTTTGAAAATTTTCGTTGATAAGAATTAATTAATAATTTAATTAAAATTAAATTGGTTCAGTTGAAACTGAAGTTAAGAAGTGAACAAATATGTTCTAACCAGTCGATAGGGTCGTTCTCTACCTTAGCAATTTCGAGGACGAAATTATTTTAAGTGGGGAAGAATGTAATGACCTGCATCGGCAGAGGTATTATAATTAATTTATTTAATTGTATAAATAGTGATATAGTGAATTAAATGGTGGTTTAATTAAATAATGGTGAATATTTAATTAAAATAATAAATTAAATAATATATTTAATTCTGAAATAATCAGAGTTGGCTGAAATGGCGATATGGTGTGAACTGGATCATCTGTGATATTTAATTCAGCTTGGAATTTAATTTGAATAACGAATATATTATATAAATGACAGATTTGAACGTATAATTATATTATAGTTAAAATCGAGCTCGAAATGGCACTGCAGTTCGTAATTTGGCGATTTGAACTTCAACTGAATGTACATGATTCGTTTTAAGCCGGATTTCTACGAAACAAGAAACGTGTGGAGCTGGTGGAGTATATCTTTCTAGTGGAAGAGAAAAATCGGGATTTCGTCGTGTAGATTTTGATTCACGTCCAAATCAAATTTCAGAAAAGTCGCTGTGGAATTCCTTTATAATTTATAAAGGAATCATTTATATTTTAAAAAGGAATTTCAATATAAATCGAATATCGGGTTGACCCATATTGAAATACCAATTTAGAAATTTCATATAGGAATATTCTAGAGTTGTATGGTATTCCACTGTGAGTATATACGATAATTAAAATTTATTTATATTTAATTTAATTATATTTAAATATATTTATATATTTAAATGGGTCATTCAGAGCTTTAAAAAAATAGCCAGTTTTTCATACGACCTCAGAATTCGACGAAACTAATTTTGTTGGATCTGAAATGTGGTCGTATGGACTTTTAGAGTGAAAAATAGTCAGTATTTTGACAGTTAAAAATACGCTGTGTGAGCAAACGGAGTCGGAATTCGACGAAACGAGTTTCATTGGGATCGTGATGTCGAGCTCTAGCTATATGTCCAGTTTCGTGATTTTTTGGTATCGTATGTAATCACTGGGATTTTTAGAAGGCAAATACAAGGAGAAAATC
Organism: Allium sativum; assembly: GCA_030737875.1. Lineage (NCBI taxonomy): Eukaryota > Viridiplantae > Streptophyta > Magnoliopsida > Asparagales > Amaryllidaceae > Allium > Allium sativum. The sequence continues at coordinate 8,973,749 of JASFAX010000027.1, read as the reverse complement.
GATAAAATAAAATATAAAAATATCCACCCATTTTTCTTGGACAATATGGAGGCCACGCAGCCTGTATTCCCAGCCACAAGTACCACCAACCAAGAACAGTGTATGTATACCACATAAAACCCAAAACGTAGCAAAAACAATTCAAAAGAAAAATCAAAGAATATACAAATAAATTCCTATAAAATCTAAAACATATATATATTCATGATCCTCTAATAATTCTCTACGGCCTGAGGATCGTTTGGAGCTACTCGATGTTAGTTCCGGGGTTCAACGCAGACAGCATTAGCCGCTCGTTCTAGAGTTCCAGAGATCTAAAGTTGAAGCCTCAATTTTGTATTTTTGGGTATCGTAGTTGAGATCGTGAGATCAAATGGAGGGTGTTGGATGAAATATGAGGGGTTCGGTGGAATTTTCTGTCGCAAGTTTTATTGCCGTCGCGAGTAGATGGTGAACGACGGAATCACCTCAGGCGTGCGAGATTGAATTCAGGGGTATAGGGAGAAAGAGGAGAAGAAGTGAAAGATTGTGGTGTTTTTGGTTTTTAGTTCGGTGAAGAAGAATGGCAGATGGAGGCGTGGGAAGTCATGGAAATGGTTGAAGTTTCCTGGAGCACGACAGTTTGATTTGGGGAAGATAAGTAAAAGGAGCGGACGAGTTTAAGGGTAGTTGGGCCGGATCTCATATGGTAAGCCCAATATGGAAATTAAATTAAGTTAATTCAAATTAAATAGAGTACAAACTTGTAATGCTAATATCTAACACATACGGTATCAGACTGATGAACCGTAAGTTGCGTTGGGATCGTTGGACAGACACTACACAATGAGACTGACCGGGAGTGAATCCGAGCTCGTTACAATTTATGGTGAAATAAATTGTTTGATTCAAATCAAACAACAGTTTTTTGTACTTTAACGATGAACTGCAAAAGTGAGTAAATCTCACTAACTCTGAATAGCTTATAATTTCATGTTGTATTTTTAGAACTGTTAAATATTGGCTGATTGACTGTGTGTTGACTGTTTGATTGAACTGCTAGTCAGTTAGTTGAATTTCTATATTGATTCTGTTTAACAGAATATATCATATGGAACTGAAAGTGATGTTGATTTTATTTTGTAACATCTGTGGATGCAGGGAAATAGGTTGGAGGAATCCGACTGGATTCCTCAACAGTTATTTTATTGTTTTTCATATATTGTGATATATGATGTAGTTTATAATCTGTGGTTGATTATATGTGTTCGGACGATATCGATCATTTGCGATATGGTATGTTAAGTACCATAAGAATACCAGAATGATAAAAGGGGATTTTCAAAGTATAATTTGAAAATAATTTATCTATATAAAATCGATGGATTTTATATATAAAAGGAAAAAGGATTTTTAAAAGGAAATATATTATAAATATCCAAAGAGTTAAAAAGAATATATTTGGGAAACAAATATAAAGGGAATATATTTGTAAACCAAATACAAAAGAAGATATTTGCAAAACAAATAGAAAAAAGAAATATTTGTAAAAACATTTACAAATAGAATTGAAAGGGAAATATTTGTAAAACATTTACAAATAGATTTAATGAGATATTTATTTGTTAAATAAATAGAAAGATGAAAAGGTGATATTTAGTTGTTAAATAAATAGGAAAGATAAAAGAAATATTTAGTTGTTAAATAAATAGAATTGAAAGGGAATAGTTATTTGTTAAGTAAACAAATAGAAAGGGAAACGATTCAAAGGAATAAATCAAAGGAGTTAATTCAAAAGCGTAAATCGAAATGAGTTAATCAGATATTAGTTATTCGATTAGAGTAAATCGAATAGAGTTGATCAGTTAGAGTTAATTAAATAGAGTTAATCAAATTTGAGATAATTGAATATTAGTTATTCGAATTAAGTCGAAAGGAATTAATCGATGTTAGTTTAATCGAAAGGAGTAAATCGATGTTAGATTAAGTCGAAAGGAGTAAATCGATGTTAGTTTAGCCGAAAGGAGTTAATCAATGTTAGTTTAATCGAAGGAGTTATCGATTATAGTTTAATCGAAAATAGTTATCGATTTGTTTAATCGAAGTGAGTTATAGAGTATTAGTTATTCGAATAAGAGTTAAATAGAGTATCGAATATTAGTTATTCGAATAGAGTTAAATGGAGTTAAAGGAATAAATTGAATATAGTTTATTCGAATGGAGTTAAAGGAATAAATCGAAGATAGTTTATTCGAATGGAATTAAAGGAGTTAATCGAATTTGGTTTATTCGAATAGAGTTAAAGGAGTTATCGACTAGAGTTATATCAAATAGAGTTAATCCAATAGCGTTAGTCCAATAAAGTAAATTGATAAGGGTTAATCGAATAGAGTAAATTGAATAGAGTTATCGAATATACCTTATTCGAAGGAAAGAATTATCGAATAGAGTTATTCGAAAAGAAAGGTTAAGTAAGGAAGTTAGTTAAAGAAATATAAAGTGAACTTTGTCTATTTCAAGGTTAGAAACGTTGTTCAGTTAAGGTATGAGAGGTAGTATTACCCCAACTTGATTGACTTCATTTTTAACTAAGGAATGGTTAAGGTTCGATAGTGGAGGTGGGTAAAGGAATTTAGTTAATAAGCGTAATGGTTTGAGTTGGCATCGCGATGGTTTGTTTAAACATCTGTCTAAGTCCAATGAAGGAGTTTTGGAAATGTTTTCCAACTAAGAACCAGAAATGTTTTCTAATATAGAAAACAAGAAATGGAAATGTTTTCCAATGGTAACAACATATATTTTCTAAATTTAGAAAATAAGAAATGTTGAATATAGGGAAACAGGAGATAAGTAAATTAATGAATTAAAAAGATAAAGGTTAAATGATGATTGATCGATATAATTTCCACTTGGAAATAATATCGTTGTTTGCACACCTGTTTTTCTTTGATAGTTAAATCACAGACTATCGAAGTTTTGACCATTTTAACGTTGTTAATATGGAGAGACCGGTTGGATTATTATCCAAAGAACCACACTGTATTGGCATAAGCGTTGCGAATCATATATGCCAAAGATAATTGAAGACGGAGTAAAGTGCAAGGGCTATTATATAAGTCTTAGATAACAGTGTCTAAGATGGATATACTGAATAGTACCTTCGGTTCATCTTGTTCCTGGATGACTTGTATGGATGAATGTCTGACAGAGTTTTTCCATAAAGGTCACGTACATTGATTTCTTCAACCGTACCAAGAGTGGAAACGGAGAAGGAAACTTCTTTTAGCTGACACGTAATGTATGGTTGTAGACGTCAATCGGTGATTTGAGGGATTTGACGATGTGACATTCGAAGTGAATCTGATGTGATGATGAAGCGTAACCTCAAGCCTCATCAACCAGTAAATGACAGAAATCGGGCAGGCAGCATGGCTAAGTCGGTCGCTCCGAAGTAGGGTGTGTAATCACCTGATCTAGAGTTTCATTTATTTCTAAAAAAAAATCTATTGTTGATGTTGTCCCATTCGGGAACGGTTGTTGATCCCAACCGTTGGTGATATACATTCGATATACTCAAGCGAAATGAGTGGTCGGTCATGTGTGGTCGGGTTGCAAGATGTTCTTGTTGGACCCAGTGTATCCCTTTCTTGAGGTACACTAGCGAAAGGTGGTTCCATACCTTGTCATAGTTGGAAATCCATTACCCAATACGGGCTTGCGGTTTTGATTGTATACTATATATGTAGTACGTGAGATGAAAGCGTTTCTGCTAGATGATTATTATACTGTGGTTGATAGACATTATTATAATATCAAAAGGTTTTGATATAAAGATATTTTGGATTCTCATAAGGGAAAAACCCGTTCCGTTATACGGTGTGGTCTTATGAGATATCGTTTACTTGTTCAAACTGTTTTTAACTGTTTTACTTATACCAGTCCCATGACTGACCCGGAGTTTATTTTGTTTTGTTTTCCCTAAACTCTTGGGTGCCCAATTTTGTATGGGCAGTCAAGTAGTCGGGATTTACAGATACCTGAAGAGCTTGGAGCAGGAGGCTTCAGGATTATATAGCTATTATTATTCCGCTGTGTTGTAAGTGCTGTACTTTGACAATGATGTATATTCAAGTACAGATGTATATTTCAAAGTTATGTTATATATTATATGTTATTCGTTCCGCTGTGGGGTTCGTGTTACTCTGATGTTGTTGTTCTTCTTCTTCTTATATTCTAAGTTTCTATCTTATCTATCCTCACCCTCTGTCTTCTTTCTATTAGTTTCTTGAATTTCCAGTGCAATTTGGGGTTGGACTTGTGTTTTTGGTCAGCTCAAATTGGACCGGATTTTCGGGTCATTACAATTCTATATAATATTTGAAAATTATACTATATATTATTTTAAAACTATTCTATATAATATTTGAAAACTATATTATATATTATTTCAAAACTATTCTATATAATATTTGAAAACTATACTATATATTATTTTAAAACTATTTGTTATTTCTGAATTGGAATCAGACTCAATCGATTACCATATAATCTTATTTATATGGATTCCATACATCGCATGTATTCAATAATAGTGATAAACAACTATTAAACAATCAATTCACATCCAGAGTGCAATTTACTACAGTATAAGTATTGAATAATTAAATAACACTTATCACAGTCTATCGATCAATCGATTGACACATAATTAAATTCAGGGGAGATGTGAATAAATTATCGTCCCCGACCCATGTGGGGTTTCCAAACAACAACAGTCAATTCAAAATAATCACTGGTTAATAAATTAAACCAGTTCTAATTCGTTTTGAATTATTTTTCTAATTAGCCATTTTTCACTGTTTAAATTATAAATAAACATTTATAATTTAATTTCAACTACCACAAAATAATATTAAATTATTTTTAATATTTTTGAACATTTCAGCATCACAATCAAAACACAATACAGTCAATTAAATCGTCCATGGTCTGTGGATGAGGGAGGTGAGCTAACAAGCATCGTATACAATTTATAATGATTAAAACTGATAAAAATCTACACTGACAATTCTATATATTTTTATACATGAATACAATAACGTGATAAAATATAATTTATTGAGAAGGAGTTCTCACAATGATTTCCACTCCGCTATTCTCTATTTGAAGGATCGTTTTAACAAAATTAAATAGCCGTTTAATTTTGTCAAAAATTCCAAATGTCTCCGTTTCTGTTCTGGTCAATTCCATGTTGTAGAGCTCAATTTTACGGTTCCAACAGATCTTACGGTTCGTCAATCCGACTTCGTATGGAAAAGATGTGGATTTTAATGCATTGGTTAATTAAGCGAGTAATTAATGAAATTAATCATATAAGTTAACCTTTAATAATGTTTATTAAAACGTTCTCCCCCAAATCAATTTCTGGAACCTCGCTTCGCCCTTAGGGCTCGACGCCGCGCCGCCTACGGCCGGCCGGACCACCATCAGAACTCCTTCCATTGATCGCCAACACGAGCTGCTCCACTGGCCGGAGTGTGAGCCAACTCGACGGCCTTTGGCGATGGAAAATCGCCTTCGACTGGCGCCCCCTTAGGTTCGAAAATCGAGCCAAAAACACAACGATAGATGATCATCCTGGTATAGATGGATTCATCACACTTAGATCTAGTATTTTCGTTTTACAATTTTCGTGGATTTCTTGGTGGATTGCAAAAAAATTGGATGGGAAATTCAAAACGACTTTAATCGTTCTTTTTGGAAACGCGGCCGCTACTGCATGATGATAGGGTTTAGAGGAAATTAGGGTTATATATATATATTAATATTAATTTAAATTCCAAGTTTTTAACGATTTACATTCGAACTCCAAATCAAACCCAATGACAGTCCCCCCTAGCTAAATACCCCCATTCCGGACACAATAGGATATGTTTCGTAAGATAATTCTATCGTTTTGATCAGTTTTTATCAAAATTAAAATATAAATTAATATATATTGAATTTAAATGTACATTTTAATTTACCAAGGCCACATACTGACTCCAAAAATTACGGAAAAATAAACCTAGCTACGTTTTGATGATACGGTCCTAACAAAACTAATTTTGTCGAATTTGGAGACAATTTGAAAAATGGCCCTTTTCCAGTCGATTAAATTCAAACTGAAATTGCCAAACACGTTTAAATATACCACGCTCAAATATTAATTCCAAAAATTATGAAATTTTGAACCTGACAATAATTTGACGTTCTGGGTCCAATAAAACTGGTTTCATCGAAAACGGAGGTTGTTTGCAAAATGGCTATTGTTAAGGGCTATATATTATATTAAAATATATAAAAATTCCATAGCAACTATTTCAAATTTTAAACTAGACATAACTTTCAATTTATATTATGAAATCTGAATTTTTCACATCCGTTAGAAAGATATTTTTAAGCAGATTCCAATGTTTCTTGTTTTACTAAAAGCCGATTTATTTTGAATTCTTTACATTCATTTGAAATTAGAAATCGAATTTTCAAACTACCATGCCATTTCAAACTCCTTTTATAATTAAAATAAATATTTACGTTCTAACTTCGACTTAAATAAGTTCTTAGTCGTTATTATTTAAAATAAACCATTTTAAATATTCAAAATACATTAAGATAGCTAAAATATAATTTTTAAATTGGTTTAGAAATTCCAGATTGTTACAATCTCCCCTACTTAAAATATTTTCGTCCTCGAAAAGGAACCGAGCTGAAAGTTGTTTAACTAAGCAACTCAACTTTCATTCTGGCTTTCATTCTTCAACTTTTCAGTTTCAAAGAATTTCTAATTTCTCAAAAATTTGGCTAACACCGTAAATTTTCGAAAATTTTCGTCATAACCTCCTTTGTACGGGCTGATCGGTAAAATCGCAACTTGCCTCACAGGACCCTCATCAATCAAAAAGAAAAAGAAAAAGCCCAACGGCTTGCAAATCGGCTCATAAAATCATCTAAACCTAAGAAATACAGTAAACATGTACCTATTTGTCGGGCATACAATTTTATTCCTCTTCTTATCTTCCATCCTATGACCTGTTCAACATATATAGATGTACATATATCCAATTGCAATCAATTTTTAATTCAGTTCAATATTAATTCAGCTTGACCAAATTTACCTTTTATTCTCTTATTGGTTTATATAATTCCAACATTTTAATTAGTTGAACTAATAATCAAACAACACAACCAACAATCAATTAGTTGATTAGCTTTTCGATCCTATAACTTCAATATACTCAGAAATCATGTTTTCACTGCAAATCACCGCAATAAACTCTAACTAAGTTTTGGTTCCCACACCAGTCAATTGGAGTCATATAGATATCCTACTTTCAAAACTCGAACATAAACTCTGATGATGCTAGCAATAATCGGAATCATCTCCGGGCGACTAGAATGTGATTCCATATCTATCCAGTATGTTTGAGACTTCGTTTATACGTTCATGACGTGTACATGCAAAATATTCATATACTCGATAGTCCAAAATAAAATACTCAAATACATATAATAAGATATAATTTTAAAAATTTAATTTATTTTTAATAAGTAATACACTTCTAACTCATTCTAGCACATTACTAACCCTATCTCTAATGAGTTACTCTTATAGGATGTTGCTAATCCTATCTCTGATGAATTCTTTTCTTTTGTTATAATGTGTCTTGTTTCCAAGCTCTGTAACCAAAGCTTTGATACCAACTATAATGATACGAAATCCCTTGATCTCCGTAGAGACGGAGGAGCCCAAATTGTGTGGAGAACACGATGCATTAAAACATAAACAACATAACATTTCATTTCTTTTACAACAATTACATCAGAGTAAAAGAATGGATCAGAGTATGAATAAATATTACACAACCAAAAATATCAAAGATTTAAAATACATAGCAGCAGAAATAAGATGTATAAATACAATATACAGTGGAAAATACATCAACTACCACAATTGAAACAAATAGACGGATACAAAGCTTTCCGAATATAGCTCTAGCTATAATCCAGGATCTTGTTAAATAGAAATCTGCAAAACCAAAACTACTAGCTGCTTATCTGGAAAATATGGGCAACCAGAGTTTAGGTAGAAACAATAAACTCCGAGTTAGTCTTGGGATTGGTGTGAGAACTTAAAACAGTTATTAAAATTTTACTTTAAAATAGGATAATTCACGGGACCACGCCGTATGTCACGGAATGAGTTTTCCCCCATGAATACCAGTTTAAAATAAAACAACATAATGCTTTTTGGAAAATGAATCTATTATGAAACTTAGGTCCCATCACACAATGCAACACAAGTCGGAGGATAGAGTTTTTCCTTATAATAGCCAAACATGCTTGGTGCTTTTAAAACAAATCATTTTGATATTACTATAAGTGCATAGTGTCAAAACAACTTCAATATAAATGTATCAATCATAGACGACATGGGTACTACATATCATGTCTCCATACTAGCTCAACAACTAAAATTGAAGAATGTCGTACTGGAAATTGGATTTCCAACATGAGTCAAGACAAGGGATGTACTCCTTACCGATTCGGATCACCTCTAGCAAGATGACCTAGGGCTCGGACGCTGGCGAGCCCCTGGATCCTCCAAGGTCGGTCCTCTCTTACTTTTGAGGATTAGTTATTCCTGAACACACGTTTACCGGTCCTAAAGGACCTGTCTCTGAGCCACTAGGGACTCAATATCTGAGGTGCCTCACAATCCATCATCCACATAAGTAAAAATGTCTCGGCTCCATACCGTGACACCACTCCTAGCTAGAAGGAAACGTCATGTCCTCCTTGGGTCCCTTATCCCGTTTCTGACTCATACCAAGTTGTCAGACTCACGAATTAACGCTATACACAAAGCCATGCTATTTAAAGTCGTGCTTTGATCATCAACCACAAGACTCTGGTTTTCAACAAAAGCCTCGATCATTTGCATCTCAGCATGCCACACTTACAATTCATGCCATGCACCTGATGTCTATCAACATATAACCTCTAAGCTCATACGTCTCAAAGAAGGGTGTTAAGCAAAAGAATAAATTCTCCGCCGCCAAACAGATATATATTTAATAGAAATCAATCAACACAGAATAAAATCCAATGTCAGACACACATCCATTTACAATTCCGTTCTAGGTCTGAATGAAACCGAAGGCACCTTATTCCTCATCCCATATGTCCAATACAAGAGATAGACCCTCGCATATCCCGTCGATCTCCAAGTACGTCTGGACGATCACCACTTATTACGTTGTCTTGGGTGTACAGCCCAATCAAGACATCAGTAATCATCCAAACGATGTGAAGATCTCCGGTTTTCAACCACCGTCTTCATCGTCGACTTTAGTTGTCGTATTAATTATTCAGAATGGGATAAACCCGGTCTTTTTGAATAACTCGCATATTTTATAATCAGTAATCAATAATCAAGTGCTATAAAAATACATCGTACGCCTCATTCCAATCCAGAATATTCTTTTATTTAAATATTCACATTTTTAGGGAAAGGTTCCCATTAATTTTATCAAAGAGAAAATCCTTTAAATTTATCGTTTAATCTTCCTTTTGATATCAATTCAAAGATTTGATTTTATCTTTTACCAATTTTAAACCAAAATTAAGGTTTATCAGCTAGTCAGGATTATCGAGCCTTACCGAAGCAATCATTTATTTATCAACTCCAATCCCAATCTATTCATCCCATGAAGCAAAACTAGTAGTACTCCATATCTAACACCCAATGTGTTATTGGTAAATTTAATTACCATTTCCCATTTTAATCTAATTAAATATTTAACTATCGCATGCAGTAAAACTAGCGGTACTCCATTCTCGATCATCTCCTGAATTTGATAAATTTAATTATCCCATTCTCATTTCGATCTAATTAAAGATTTATTAAAACTCTAGTTCGGTTTTATTCTTAGAAATCATTAATCTATGATTATTCAACTTTAAGATCTTTAACTGGGTTAAAGAACTAATGCCACTTAAAACACAGTTCACGATAAACCAAAAATCAAATTCCATTAACTATGGAATCTTCACAGAAAACAGATCAATATATAATCAATATAAATTTCCGTATCAGACTAATAATATAAATGGAATAGCAACCAAGCCTTTTAAATCCTATATATAGTAACGGTCTTCCTTCACAGAAGCTCATCTTGATTATTACCAAATTGAATTCCTATTTAATATATTAAATTGGAAAGCTTTACTTTGGATAATTTCCATTAAATCTTGATTAAAAGATTTATGAATTCCAAATCATATTTTCACTGTGAATTAGGTTAAAGAACAAATGTCATTTAAAACACAGTTCACGATAAACCCATAATCAACTTTCATTTCAATTCTAATTAAATATTAATAAATTGGTAAACTTCTCTAAATCTTAATTAAAAGATTTATTCTTTTATCAACTGGTTTTAAGAACAGTGTTATTTAAGACACCATCCATGACAAACCCAAAATCCAATTCGATATTAAATACAAGGCTCTGAATAGAAAATAATATCGGCTTATATTCAATATCAAATTCTGCAACTGACAAATATCGTATTGGGAATAACGATATCTATATCTTCCAAATTCCTCAACAATATCGGTATAATCACGGAATCCAATATCGACATATTCCGAAGATTATTTCCATTCAAATCATTTCCAATTTAATATTAGAAATTTTTGTTATATCAAACGCATTTCAAATCCAATTTATTTATTTAAAAACATTGGATTATTACACTAGTTAATAACTAGTTCATTTCGATAAAAATATATTTTTATCTTTTCAAACTTGGAATTTTTCATCCAAAATCTTTCCAAATCATTAATTATGATTTTATACAAATTTTTCATATTTTTAATAATTTTATTAAGGTCTTTACCGTCAGATTCCAATATCGGCCACCGAACTGAATTTACAGCGACCTTTTCCAAAATTGATTTGGTCATATTTTAAAAGGTGACCGTTCAAATTTTAATCTCTTATATTCGTTGGAAAGATCTTTTCGATATGAACCCAATGGTTCCTGTTTGAGGAGAATCCGATGGTCGGATCTCCCGTTACATCAATTTGAAGTTAATGGTTGAAATTCGCGAACTGTCGCTGCACGGTGTGTTCTATTCAAGCCATATAAATATATAATATATATATCGTTGATTTCTATTTAAAACAGATTTTATAAGTCATTTATAAATTCATTTTAAAAACAATTCCAACTTCCATTTCAATTTTAAATCAAAATTGAATATTCCATATCATTATAATATTAAAATGATAATATTTTCAAAATATCGGATTGTGAAATCAATTCTTTTCGATATTATTTATAAAATAAATAAAATCGAGCGTTAAACTCGTTCGGGTTAAAAATGGCGTTCAACTACTTAACTCGGCTTCATATTCATTTCAGTTTTGAATATTTCAATATTTTCGTACCCATCCAAAATCGGACATCAAAATCATATCTTGATTCTTTACTGAATATTATTTTAAAAGTATACAGAATATTAATTTAAAACTATATTGAATAATATTTGAAAACTATACCATATAATATTTTAAAACTATTCTATATAATATTGAAAACTGTACTATATATTAATTTAAAACTATTCTATATAATATTTGAAAACTGTACTATATATTATTTTAAAGCTGTTCTATATAATATTTGAAAACTATACTATATATTATTTTAAAACTATTATATATAATACTTGAAAACTATACTATATATTATTTTAAAACTATTATATATAATACTTGAAAACTATACTTTATGTTACTTTAAAACTATTCTATTTAATATTTGAAAACTATATTATATATTAGTTTAAAACCGTTCTATATAATATTTGAAAACTATACTGTATATTATTTTAAAACTATTCTATATAATATTTGAAAACTATACTATATATTATTTTAAAACTATTCGTTATTTCTAAATTGGAATCGGACTCAATTATTACATATAATTCTATTTATATGGATTCCATACATCGCATGTATTCAAAAATAGTGATAGACAACTATTAAACAGTCAATTCACATCCAAAGCGCAATTTGCTACTGTATAAGCATTAAATAATGAAATAACGATGTTAGACCAAATTATGGCTCTAATACCCAAATTGTCCAGAATTGCAGATAATAATAATTAGAATTGAAAGAAAATGTAACTAACACACCAAATTTATAGTGGTTCGGTGTTAACGAGCCTACGTCCACTTTATATATCTTTGATTATACGTCGAATGCAAGTACAATCAATGATTTCTCTCTACCTCACTTTTACAATGACGATTCACTCAATAATTTCGAGATAACACGGGTTAAAAATAATGGTGGAAGCAATACTCAGAATTGCCTAAAGATCCTAAAAAAGCCAAGTATGGGGCTATTTGTAGGTGATATCTGCAGGCGGTTCATGAGGACACGTGGCACGATTCTCGAAGATCTCGGACCCGTTCGTGGCTTGATGGAGAAATAGTCAGAATGGCCGTTAGGGATAGGTGTCATTGGATCCATGATTCTTGGTTCGTGGCTGACCAAGTCGTGGTCGTTATTCCCTGGATATGGTTCCGGTTCGTGACCAATTGGAGTGTGGTTGGATCGCGGGGATATCCACGAGCTGTGGTTGTGAAAGTGACCATGAGCCGGGTCGCTACGGGACCACGAGCCAATTCAAAAAGGGGACCACGAGCCGGGTATATGCTCTCGAGTTGATGTGTGTGAATATCTCAATCCATCCGAATACGAATCTTTATATCCTTGGTGGCTTGAACAAAAAGTTAGCCAACATTTTACCCCCTCGAAGTATGTTTTATAGAAGATGAAACGTGCTTCGAAAATTCCAGGTTGTTCTTTCTTGAAGTGGTGAGCTTCAACAGCCACATTTGTTCGTATCGTTACGTCACTACACGAAGTCATGTACCACGACCTTCGAGACCAATACAAATATGCTATCAGGCTTTCCATTTATTCTTTCATATTTGGAAATCTCTTGCCTTCAATTCTGCTTGTGAAGAAGAAGCAATTTCCCAGGTACACCCTCCGAGGTTTCACCATCCTTTAGCATCATTAAACTTCAATTGTTTTAGTCGCCATTTCGTCGATTTTATTCGTGTTTGTATACTGGAGTTTCCACATATCGCTTTCTTTTTGACCCATTTTTGCTCATTGTCGATGGGTTTCAACTGGATCGGACCCTGATGCATGCGTGACTTGGTCTGTTCGTACACGAGCGGCGGCTTGTGTGGGCTAAAGGACCGAGGCCCCCAAATCCAGTCATTCAATAGCAGGCCGCTCGAGGGCCCGTTAGGCTCGCCTCTACCATATAAATTACCTTTTCACTCTCTTCTTTTTCACCTTTTTACTTTTACCTCTGTAACTCAGGACAGAAATCATAAATTCTTGTTGTAAGTGAATCACGAATTACTCCTATTCTTAGGTATGGGAGAATCGACTGCTTTCTACTTCAAATTGCACTTTTAATCTTCTTTCTTCTCCCTTCAATCGCCTCGATACCGTAGCTTTTGGGACTACCTTCTGCAACAGCGGTTTAATCCACGTTCGAGTGATGGGTGATAAGGCATTTTAGGTCGATTTAGTGGATTAAGAAGGAGTGGATTGTGTGAGAGAGGCAATTAGTGTTGAAGCAGGGCCAATATGGTAAGCTGGATGAAGGAGACAGTCATGGATTTCTTTCGTGGTGCTAGTAGGTTGGGATCAGATCGTGGTTATGGAGGATGGGACTAGATCGCAGGGCAAAGTGGAAAGTCGGGTCGTGGACATGGTAGAGTGAAGCAGCGGCTCGGATCGTGAAGATGGAAGAAAATAAAGATTGTCTTTATAGCTCGGTTCGTGGGAAGTAGTTGGGTCGTGGTGTCATCTCATGGGTCCTTCAGCCACGAGTCGGTGAGTCCCCACGTTCTAACCCGAGACCACGGACCGTACCTTTCTTCATGAGGCGAGTGTGAAAATATGCTTGTCCATGAGCCGGACAAAGGTCACAAGCTAGTTTCATCCCTGCGAGCCAACTCATAACCACGAGCCACATCGGAGAATCCACGAATCGACCTTTCTTCGAGCAAATCTTCTTTATGCGACTACACTCAACTAAGCTACGTTTATGAATCGAATGCTTCAACTTTTTCTTTAACTAAAGATCGACTATAACTTGAACGAATCAATGAACAATTAGGTTAGATCCTTCAAACAAATTCTTCTAGAAGGAACAGGGACTAAACTTAAAGACGTGAAATAACCTATTATTCTCTAATCTGTTCTACTTCATGCTTTTCTTTTCCAGTACCTTGCACACTCGTACAAACCAGCACTTGCACACACACGGGGTTCACATGTAATTATATTCTAATCTCTCATGTTTATTTGTCAACACAGCAAACATGTCCGGTAGACACTCAGTAAAAAAATTGGAGAAGAGTGCGGCTCTAGAGTCGTCAAGTTATTACAATCCTGACACACTTCCACCAGATCAAGAATGGGATAAATCCGGATCCGATTATGAAACAGATCCGGAAACGGACTCGACGTCTTTTGAAAGTACATCACTTGAGGAAGAAGAGAATGATCGGGCTCTCGATGAAATCGAGAGTGTTAAAGAAGTAGAGAAAGAGAAACTGAGTGACTCTATAGCCTCCAAGCCGGATGATATAAAGTTAAAGAAAATCTGCTTGAGACATGGGATTCCATGGATTGACGTGAAAACTCCAAAGGACGGGGACAGACCCCATTCTGCTCCGAAAGGATACATGGCTATCAGTAGGATCATGTGCTTGATAGGTGCTATTCCCCTGTTTCCTCCAATTGTCATCGATCTTCTGAGATGATTACACATTGCTCCTATGCAGCTCCGTCCCAATGCTTATGCAGCTTTGTACACATTGTATATCGCATATGAAGAGATTTTAAAGACCGAGCTTACATTCAAAGATTTGAACTTCTATTATTATTTCAAGCATCGCTCCACGGGGACTCCGAACTTCATTTTCTTTGAATCGATCCCGGTATTATCAGACGGTCAAAGAAATTTAGGAAATGATAAGTCTGAATGGTTTTAAATAAAGCACCAAACTAGATGTGCGAGGAAGTAGTTACAGTCAAGTAGGTTCTGATTTCTTCATTGCATATTCCAACTATGTGATTGAAGTGCTAATATTTATCTTTCTTTGCACAACTCATAATTTCCAAAAGATAGAAGGTTCGGTGTACGAGGACCGATTATCTCGCCTTTTAAAGAGCAAGTCGGACTTCTATAAAATTAAGATGTGTATAACCGACAAGAACCTTCACAAGCACCACCTTTTGGATATAAGATTCAGACTCGGTCCGGGCGGCAAGCCCCACAAGTACGTGCCCCCGGCTCAGACAGTTGGAGAATCTAGTGGCATTCCCCCGGCCGAGGGAGAATTGACCATGGGAGCTACTAAGGCGACCGAGTTTTGCAAGTGTCCCTCGCCGATGATTGATTAGGATGATGAGGATATGAATATATACAAAGGAGTTGAAATTCGAGCTAATGAATCGAAGGATGTCTCAGTTTCTCAGGGGCAGTCTCCTCCGAAAACTCCACTACCAGTAGAGTCTACCACTCAGGACATATTAACAGAGGAGCAAATATTCGGGGATTTAGGATAGATCCCTTTGCCAGATAACATCTACATATATGAAGATTTCGAAAGGGAACCGTTCTTCCTTATCTCTGAGGAAGAAACCACTCCCGTCAAAGAGAAAGATATTGTACAAACGAGCCAAACTCTGGGCCCTGGTCTGTTAGGGGGGATCACATGGGATACACAAATCACATGCACCACCTGTCACGACACCCTTATTCTGTTTGTATTCATGACCCTTATACTTGCTTGTTATTCTTTGCAGGAAGAATGTCTCGCTGCCACTAATATTCTCATCGCCGACTTCGTGACTGCACACCTAGACTCAATCCTGAAACTGAGCACGAGCGCAGTGATAGTCCGGGAAGGGATAGTCAAAGACGTCATGATTCTTATCAGTCTCATTCTACACGTTCTCACTCTTCTTTTAAGCAAGATCCCGGGAAATACCATAGTCGCCAATTACCACATGCGGGAGGCAAACAAATTCCCAAGGCTCTGACTCCCCTAAAGGGCATCCCTCCTCGGGATAAACCCTCCAAGAAACATCATGAGTCTAAGTACAAGCACAAGGATCCAAGCAAAAGGTACGGAAAGGGAGAAAACAACTCTTGTCCCCTCTGGTTAGCCAAACTTGGAAACTACCACCACAAAGGAGGTGGTTTTTACTCCTGAAAATAAGGAAAAATTAGAGCGCTTGCAAAAAGATTTCCCCGACATCTATTTTGAAAGGATACATTTCGTTCCAGATCTTGAACTAGTTCCTGATGAATGGGATGTAGAGGTTGTAGGCCAAATTGGTCACGTGGCAAAACAATGTGATGAAGAAGCATGCCAAGAATCTGTCAGATGTTATTCGTCATCTGGAAATAGATGCAGACAGGGCTAGAGTAAAGATTGATCATGAAGCTAAGGCCAAGAGTAAGGCCGAGAAAGAGCTTGAAGACACTCAGGCTCAACTTGCCTTAGCTTGGCGAGATGCTAAGAATTACAGAACTGAATTAGAGAGCGCAAAGAAATGCTTCCATTTTGAGCTTGATTCCAATAGCCAGGAGCGAGTGGCTCTAAAGAAGGAGACTGAGGACCTTAAGATGGCCAGTACTGAGTTAAGGGCATCACAGGATCGTTTTGACACGGAAAGGCAGCTTGGAAGAGAGAAATGGCTGGCTTAAAAGACAAACTTGCTAATTCTGAGGAGAGAGCAGCTCTTGCTGAGGGTAATGCTAGTGTAGTCCTCGAATCTGCCTCCAACGCTACCACTAAGCTTGCTGCGGCTGAAAAAGAGATAGAGGAGTTCGATGAACTGTTAGTGGAGTTTTTTGCTCAAGTCATCCGGAATCGAGATATTTCTTGGATCAGTGACTACCACACTACTTTATTTAATGCGTGGGACCATATTTTTGAAAGTGAGAGGCAGCGCTTGAAAGTCGATAATGTCAATGGGAACCAGCTTATGCAGACCTTTCTCAAAGGTTGAGAGCCTGAGGCTTTGGCAGAGGGTAGGCGTCAGATCTAGTAGGCTATGGAGAAAGAGAGGCTCAAGCTCAAAGGTAAGAGCAAAATTGATGAAGGTTCAAGCTCAGTTGCTGAGCCCAAGGCTTCTGAGATTGAGGAGTATAGTCCAGATGATCCATTGATCCCTGGAGTCCCAGTTCCTCCTGTTGTTGGGGCTTCTACCGCAGCTTCAGGCGAGGATTCAACGGAAGGTATCTCCATATTCTCTCTGCAATTTGTCAAAGCTATTGTAACTTGTCATCTTATTATGGAGAAAACAATCGAGAAGACCACATTTTCTCCCAAACTAATAACAATTGCTTCTTATGATATATTTGCTAAGCCTACTGGTGAGATTGCAGAAAAACAAGCAGAGACTGAGAAGGCCAATGTGCCATCCCGTATCGAGGTTCCTGGGGTTCCAAAACAAATTGAAGTTGAGGCAACAGAGAAAGCCATTGTAGCATCAAGCGCTGATGTACCCAAAGATGCAGAAATCATTGGATCCTTAAGGGACACCGATGGTGACAATGGAGATGAAGAAGAGGAGGTCACCATCACGGGAGAGACAAAGGATGAAGACAGCATGACTCTGGCCGACTTGAGGGCCAAGAAGGAAGAACAGCTGGCCTTAAAAATAGAGGAACAAGAACCCTTAAATGTGCCACCTATCTCTGCAACTGATCCCATATCTGGGTTAATTATAAAGCTGTCTACTAAGTCGATAACTACACAGCTTGCATCCCATTCCATTGACCTTCCACAGGATTCTCCTTCGGATAAGAAGAAGAGGAAAAAGCAGGATAAATCTGATGCCGACAAGGAGGAGCCGGAGAAGCAAAAGAAGGATAAGAGGCCAAGGCCATCTCCAAAGCCCAAGTAGAGCCAGTTTGCTTATGTCTTTTCTCTTTTTAGTTGTTCCACTAGACTTATGATGTAGTCGCGAGTATGGCCCTCGCATTTTGTCTAGCCTTATCTTGTAAATCCGCACTTAGTAAATGAAAATCTGTTTCTTTTGCCTCATTATGTACCTGTGAATACCTTACAATTAGTTATACATTTAAATATTCGAATCGTAAGTAAGTCATGAATGAAAGCGCATCATTAGTTTTTCATCATAGACAGAGCATAAAAACTCCTATAATGCATTGTTGTGTGTCAAGTAATATGTGTACATGCCCCCAATCAATCGTCGACGTGGTGCCTGACCAGGGCTTGTTGAGGATTGAGTAGGATCGACATGGCATAGTCCTCCATGTCCGAACATGGAGGGTTCAGGCTCAGCTTTCAATCTTACCCCCGATACTTCAGCGGGGTAGGAGCCCTTTAATGGCATTTAATCAATGTGCCTTTATACTCTCCTGTCGTATGCCTAGGATAGAGTTCGTACTCAGCTTTCAATTTGTCCTCCGTTCCTTCAGCGGGGTATGAGTTCTTTCGTGATGCTCAGTCTCTGGTGCCTTTATACTCTCCCGTCGAATGCCAAGGGTAGAGTGTTGTCAAGACGGTCTTTTAAGTCACGGTGCACCTTCATGCCTCATGGACAATTCTTGTCCTTCATACTCTTTATGAGTATTAGCGTGTAGATAGTTGTGTCGTTTACTTTACTGCACCTTCCACGTTTTGCATACTCTTGAACTTCTAATTTAATAGAAGGCACTTTGAGTTACATGCTCCTAGACTGCTGTGAAGTTTATAGTGCACTTTGTAATTATGACAACTCTTGTAAGTAAAAAAATGAGAGAATAAATAAGAAATGGTGCGATAAAAGTAAATGACACACGATATTTTATAGTGGTTCGGTCGAATCATGACCTGCGTCCACTTTATAAACTTTTGCTTATATAACCGGATATTCTAGGCAAGTCATGCCTTTTTACATGGTCCTAAAAACAAAAGAGTAAAAATGACAATTTCTTGTCAAGTAGTGCCACAAATGCAGGGCGTTCCACACTCTGGGGATTTCGTTTCCATCCATAGTCGCTAGCTTGAACAATCCATCATTAAGCCTCCATAGGATGGCATATGGTCCTTCCCATTTCGGGCCTAAATATACTGGGGATGGAAACACACGCTTTAGAACCAAGTCTCCGGGTCCAAAGGTTCGGGATTGAACCTTTTTATTGTAATATCGGGCCACCTGCTGTTTGTGTCTCAAGGCACGTAGGTCTGCTTCATCCCTCTTTTCTTCAACCATATCTAGGGATTCGAGGAGCAGCTTCTTGTTTTTCATTGGGTCATAGTAAGTGACCCTATGAGATGGAACTTCTAATTCAACCAGGATAACTGTCTCAGACCTGAAAGCCAGGGAAAAAGGCGTTTGCCCTATGGCTAACTTAAAAGTTGTTCTATAAGCCCATAATGCCAAGGGTTGCTCATAGACCCATATGGCTTTGGCCCATTTCAACCGCTTCTTCAAAATGGACTTGATTACTTTGTTTGCCGCTTCTACCTGTCCATTTGATTGCGAATGCGCCACAGTTGTGAATCTCTTCTCGATACGATATATCTGGCAAAAATCCCGGAATTCAGTACTTGCAAATTGGGTCCCATTATCTGTTATGACGACTTTCGGAATTCCAAATCGACATATGATGTTTATGACGATGAAGTTTATCACTCGCTTGGTTGTGATCGTGGTTAGCGGTTCTGCTTCGATGCACTTAGTAAAGTAATCCACGGCCACAATGGCGAATTTTGCTCCACCCTTCGCTATGGGGAGGCTTCCAATGATGTCAATTCCCCAAACAGCAAAGGGCTATAGACTCATCATCTTTTTTAACTGACTAGGAGGCGCCCTGGGAATCTTTGAGAATTTTTGGCATGCGTCGCAATGTTGCTCATACTTAGCCGCATCTTTATTCACGGTAGGCCAGAAATAGCCATACCGCAATATCTTCTTCGCCAACGTTTGTCCTCCTCGCCACATTTACCTTCGTGTACTTCTTTTAGTACTCGTTTGATGTCGTCATGAGCTATACACTGGAGGAGAGGCATCGAGAATCCTTGTCTATATAGGACTTCACCTTGCATGACATACCGGGAGGCCTCTTGAATAACAGCATGCCTCTCGCTCTTCTTGGTCGAAAGGGTTCCATTCATCAGGAAGTTCTTTAGAGGTGCCATCCATGACTCACTTTCTGGCTCTGTTTCCAATACAGGATCAATTTCCATCTGATCAATGCTTAGGGAATACAGTACCTCTATCGGGACCATCTTTGTGTCCTCAGGGTTACCAAAGCTAGCCATCTTGACCAACTTGTCAGCCCTCTAATTCTCTGATCGGGGGATATGTGTTATGCTGTAGTGTTCGAGGCCACCCGGCAATTTTATCACTTCCTTTAAGTATGATACGAGCCTTGGTCCTTTGGCCTGAAACTCTTCATTAACCTAGTTCACAACTATCTTGGAGTCGCAGAAAATATCCAGTTTTGCTTTCCCCAATTCTTTTGCAATCCTAAGAATCTTCTTATGTCCAAAGAAATGATTCATCAAAATAAAGAGTCACCCGTTCCATTGATATGGGCACTACCACCTATCAAGGCTAAATACTCCTGGGTGACCGATAGTGAAGCAGTACCGTGAGGGAAAGGTGAAAATAATCCCCATCGGGGAGAAGGGGAGTTGTCGATCAATCACTTCGTAGGCATCACTTTTCCGGCACTGAAGATAGAGCCTTGCCCTATAAAGCTAGTCGCAAGCACCTCAGGAACTCCTCCATTGGTTAGGTGCTTAGCGAACATCTAGGAGTTCCGTCTAGCATAAGCCAGACTTTGCATCCATCTCTTATAGAGGTAGTTCCAACAAGCCAAGCAACCAAATCACGGTTGGCGCCCCAGTATTGCGGCCTCCTCGGGATTTCGAAGAAGCAGCAAAGGCCTCCTCTTTCTGTCCACTCTGGAATTTCATGCTTTCTAGATTTTTCTCGTCTGTGATTTAGTAATCCCAAAGTTTTTTTTTCATACTCTTTTCTTCGTAAGAGAAATATCAGAAAAAGGCTTCTGGTGTGGAAGAAAACAGTTTGTGACAGTGAAATGCACTCCCGACATAGATGATCAAGTCGGAATCAATGAGGCAAGGTGAGCTAACTTAACAACAATATGCGGGGATTTCTCTTTCCCGACAATCAGGGCTTTGTATTCTAAGTCATTATTCATGCGTGGAATTCTAATCTCAAAGCATAATATAATGATCGTTTTTTGGGAGTTACAAGTACAACTCCAGCACCAGATCGTCTATCAATCCTAGCTCCATCAGTGTACATTTTCTAGTTTCTGGGGTCAATTAGTGGTTTTGAGGCATCAACTTCTTCGTTCATTACATCATCCTCTAGGATAGTAAATTTTGCTATAAAATCTGCCAACACTTGCCCCCTTATCAATCTTCGGGGCTGAAAGTTCAGATCAAATTGACTCAACTCGATATTCCATTTGAGTAGCCTTTCTGGTGCCTCTGGTCCCTATAAAACCTGGCGGAGCGGGTGGTCGGTATACATAGTGATGGGATGAGCTTGGAAGTAGTGGCGAAGCTTTCTAGATGCGATCAGCGGACTATATGCGAGCTTTTCTATCTTTGGGTAGTTCCTCTTTATCACCGCTAATTTCTTACTTACATAGTACATAGGTCTCTGAACTTTATCTTCTTCTCTTACCAGGGCTGAGCTTATTGCGTGGGACAACACCACCAAGTAAACAAACAAGTCCTCATGGTCTACTGGGTTGAATAATATCGGGGGTTTTCCCAGATGATTCAGGAGGTTCTGGAATGCTTCTACACAATCAGGGGTCCATTTAAAATTGTGCTTCCCTTGCTTTATCAAATCAAAAAATGGAATGCATTTATCTATAGCTTTTGAGATGAATCTACTTAATGTGGCTACTTTCCCAGCGAGGCTCTGCACATCTTTGATTTGTCTTGGTTCTTGAATACTCCTGATTGCTGCGATTTGATCTGGATTGATTTCAATTCCACATGAGCTAATGATAAAGCCAAAGAATTTTCCAGAGGCGACTCCAAATGAACACTTTAGAGGGTTGAGCTTCATCCCATATCGCCTAAGGATGTCAAACATTTCTGCTAAGTTGTTAGTATGGTTGGATGACTGTCTAGATTTCACAAGCATATCATCAACATAAACTTCCATCGTCTTCCCGATCTAATTGTAGAACATCTGGTTCACTAGTCATTCATATGTAGCTCCAGCATTATTTAGACCAAAAGGCATCACTACATAGTAGTACAGTCCCAAATCCGTGATGAAGCTAGTGTGCTCTTGGTCTGGAACATGCATGGGAATTCGGTTATATCCGGAATACACATCCATGAAGGTGAGGAGTTCGTGACCCACCGTCGAATCCACCAGTTGATCAATTCTAGGAAGTGGAAAACTGTCTTTTGGACAGGCCTTGTTCAAATATGAGAAATCGATGCAGGTACGCCATTTTCCGTTGGACTTCTTCACCAAAACTGGGTTTGAAATCCATTCCGGGTAAGTTGAATCTCTAATGAATCCATTGCTCCTCAACTTCTTCCTTTAAGGAAACTGACCTCTCTGGGCCCAGCATTTGCCTTTTCTGCTTAACAGGTGGATGCTTCGGGTTGATGCTCAGCGAGTGGCGCATAATTGATGGGGATATCCCACACATGTCAGCATGGGTCCAAGAAAACACATCCAGGTTGGCCTTCAGGAAGTCGGTCAATTTTTTTGCACGAAGGGGGTCTAACTGGGATCCAATCTTCAAGACCTTCGCTGGGTCATCATCATCGATTGGAACATCCTCAATCGTTTCATTTGGAGTCGCCATTCGGCCCCCGGGTTCCTTGTCCTATCTGGGATCTATATCCTCGGGCAGTTCTCTGGGCGGCTCCTTCGGGGTCGTCTTTCATTGCTATGCTGAATCCTCCTTTGCCGGTGGAGGAGTGCCCTTTGGTTCAATGTTTAATCCTTTGAGAAACAATTTCAACTCTGCTATGTAGTAGGCTCGTCCTGCGACTTGGTCACCTCTGACTACTCCCACTCCTGCATCTGTTGGGAACTTTAACAGTAGGCACCTAGGTACAATACAAGCCCTGAATTCTGCTAGGGCCAATCGGCCCAAGAAGACGTTACAAGGTGAATGGATATCCAGTACCACAAATGGAAGAATTCTCAATCTACAACGATCTCCTACTCCTAGAGTTATTGATAATTCCACATATCCGATCGGGGATGTTGAGGCTCCATTGAAGCCACATATCTGTAACGACCCGAAATGTTCTGATCCTAGTTATCGATTCTAATACGTTTCCTGTATCACATATTGACAATCAACCGTCGAAATTTAACTGATCGTTAATAGAAAGAAGTTAGAGGATGAGAAATAGAAAGAAAGAGAGTTAGAATAGAAGAAAAAGAAGGAATTAACACAATAAAATCAGAGTATCCCGAAACTCACAGGGGAACTGAATAAAATATATTATATAACATTTTGAAATAGAAAACTGTAATTACTTACATACATCGTCAGAGTACAACTCATATACAACACAACGGAAATAAACTCTATATATGTAGTGTTGAAGACTCCTTCTCCAAGCTCCTCCAAATGAATCTGCATAATCCTGAACCACTTGACTGCCCGTACAAATATGGGCACCCAAGAGTTTAGGGAAAACATAGAAAATAAACTCTGGGTCAGTCATGGGACTGGTGTGAGTAAACGATTTTAACCAGCCTAATTTAACATTCAAAAATCCTTTTGAAATAATTGATAATCGTAAGACCGATCCACACACAAATACGAATGGTTTTTACCATACGATAACCCAAAACATCTTGAAAATCATATATATTATGATATTATAATAGTGTCTAAATACAAATAAATAACAATCTAGCGGAATGCTTGCATCTCACGCTCCACATATATAGTATACAACTCAAAACCGCGAGCACTTATTGGAGATTGGATTTCGACTATGAGAAGGTATGGAACCACCTGCCGATAGTGTATCTCTAGAGGCGAATACACTAGGTTCAACAAGAACATCTTGCAACCCGGCGCATACATGACCGACCACTCATTTCGCTTGAGTGTATCGAATGTATATCACCAACGGTTGGGATCAGCAACCATTTCCCGAAAAGGGACAGCATCGATAGATTAAAGAAGGAAATGAAGTTTCTCTAGGTAGGTGATTATACACCCTGATGGGAGCGACCCACATAGCCATGTGGCCTGCCCGATTTTTGTTATTTCCCGGTTGTGAGGCTTGAGGTTAGAATTTACCTTTAGAACATCTGGTCATTATTCACTTTGAATGCCACATTGTCAGATCCATCAAATCACTAATTGACATCCACAAATATACTCTAGATGTAAAAAAAGTGCCCTTCTTTGCCATCAACTCGGTGTATTTGTAAAAATCAATGTACGTGGTTTTTAGGAAATACTCTGTCAGACATTCGTCCATACAAGTCATCCAAGAACAGGATGAACCGAAGGTACTCTCCTGCTGCATTCAATATAGGGATCACCCCATGGATCAGCAGCGAGTAGTCCTTGTAATCCGAAGATTTCAATCACGACAGAATCACTACTGAAATATCTCTGGGAGCTTAACCAAAGAATTCCAACAAGTGGTTCTTCCGCTCATAAAGATGTACGGTCTTCAACTTCACTATTTGTATAAGTATCCTGCAAGTTAGTTTAAGAATCGTACAGTTAGTTCGAAGTGGTTTTGGGTCCAGTTCTCATCCCGGTCTCTTTGAACTAGCACGTAGGGAATATTATTTGATAGTCGGTGTTTTAACTATCAAATTTGAACAATGTAGATAAGTAAAACAATTTATTAAATTTTTAAAAGTAGTAAATTTCATAACTTGTCCATTATATTATTATTAACTTATATAAAACTAACATCTGATTTCAGAACAGAATTCAACACAAGACAATCAAAATCAAATAAAACATGTCACGTTTTATTTTAACTAGTTAAATTTCGATTGATCATTTCAAATTACAACAAATCATTTACAACAATCGTTCACCATAACACTAACAATCAACAACGTTTAGATGTTCAATTTCAAACTAAATAACAGTTGAAATATATGCTCTCAGGTAATAGCTAATTTCACATTGTATTGATCCCCATTTCTTTGGAAACAAGTATATCGATTTTATTTAAAACATTATTTTGTTTCCAAAAGATATATATATATATATATATATAACATCGGAGATTCGAATTTAAACTTAGACGACAACGCCTATTTTGAAATTACGAAACAGTTCAATACTTCACGATCTCTGCTTATTTTCATTATTTTCTTTCCTTTATTTAAAACCAATTTTTATTAAAATTGATTCGATGGATTCTTAGGCTTATTGCAGTCGAATTTATTCACATATATAAATACTTCTAATTTTATATCAAACCATGTTAAAAAAAACTTTACATTTAATCAATTCAAATTTGTATTTATTATTCAATTCATTTCTCGGTCTAATTTCAAGCACCCATCTGATGCCACTGTCCTATCCTATTTCCTATTGCCTTACATATAATAGTGATAAAAGCACAACTTTGAATTTAATATACAATATTTTACTAATATTTACGTCCGGCCAAAGCCCAAATATAAACATAGGCCAATGCTATATTCCCAATCCGACTCTTTCTGCTTGTTTGCCATTCCATATTCCCAGTTGAATCTACGAGAAAATAACGCAAGTCTGGTAATGGAAATCACAAGGATAAATACTACTTCCTTTTTCCCTGATTTCACTTCTAGCATGTTAATCAAAAGAACATGCCAACTTGTTATATTGTAAAGCTCGCTCACTTCTTTTTCCTTGATCAGATCTTCTCTTTTCCTTCCTTGGCGCCTTCTTCTTCTCTGTTGGCTTTTCCTCTCCTCGGCCAGACGATCGCAGTTCAAAACAACAAAGGTTTCGCACCTTAAATTTTCAACAAAACAAGGATCAGCTTGATCGAATCCTTCCTTTTTTCCTCTTCTTCCCCGTTCTTGTATTTCTTCTTCCTTTCTCCTGCTTTTCATCTTCACGATGTGCACCTCATCCACCGTGCATGTGCATAACAAATGCAACCATCACTTTATTAATCCGATCATTGCCACATATCACAATACATTGCCTGAATTCCCTCTTCTCATTGAAAAATTCAGTTAGTCTAACTGTATGCAAAACTGGAAGTCCGCAGGAGCTTGAGAATTTAACCACCTCTACGCAAAAACACTTCACTTCACCACCCTAGTCCATTGACCCTCACCAGACTCTGGTACAACGTTGACAACCCCTTTCCCCTTCTATCTCCCCACGTGCGCAACCTTAACCCGCCACCATGGTAAAGCAGATCACCATTAAACCCACTTACTTATAATAGCCGTGACCCCTTTATTAAACATCAAAACACTTAAATTACTCAATTAAAAATTTAAGTAACATTTTTCCTATCATTACCGACACCCAACGTCACTCTGACTCCGGCGCCATCACCCCCGACAATCTCCATCACCCCCGAAAATCTCCATCACATGAATTTGACGAAACTCCTCCTTTTGATCAACCCCAAAATCCTCACTATTCACTCCACTAAAAATCGAGGTTTCTTTATCAAAATTCATTACTTTGCAGTGCTATTCCATTCATATATATATATATATGAATTTACATATAATGATATCTGAATTTTAAGTTCTTGACATCTTCTCCTGAAATTTGACGCATTTATGGTGATATAAGTGATGGTTGGAAGTCTATTTTCTTTTAAAATATACTTAATAGACTAATGAATGACTTTCATGTTGAATACACAATATATTTCGAATGTATAGTCTTTGCTTTTTTCCTTGGAGGTGAATATTTCCTGCTGTGAACACAACAGACATATCACAAATGGTTTTTAGTGAATCAAACAACATGAATAACCGGTTTATATGTTGTTATACACTTAGTAGAAATGAAATGAGTAACATTTGTTTAAATCTTCTTGGTATTAAATATAAATAGGGGAAAGGTTCCAAGTTATTTACTCAGAAATTATACTATGCTTTCGCTAATTCGTTTACTGCCTTCCCATGGTTTCTAGTGATTTCAAATATCATGATCAATAGACATACATGGAATTATACAACCAGTAACTACTAAAAGAAGATATAGGTTTGCATCAAACTATCTAAAATAGACTTTGAATAGAAGTCTTACTCTCAAACATATAATATATATGTATACTGTCTTTTGCATTTTTTATTTCCTAGTCTATTCAAGCCCAGATCTAGTTCTATGCAAAGATCAACCTGTTTGCATATATATAGGTCAATGTATTGAAATAAACTACGAAACAATAAGTATTATGAGGTGTTTACTCACTAAAATAGCTCACTGTCTTTCCATTCTTTTTTTCTTTCCAGTTTTGTTCCAGGTTTTTGCTTTTCCCTTGGCCATTTCTATTTCAGGTTCGCCCCTTTGTTTTCATTTGGTTTCAAGTGAACTGTTGAGTTCTTGTGTGTGGCTTGTATAGGTATATATAGAAGAAAAACTTGATGCTTTACTAAGGTAGGTCTTACGTTGGGTAGCTGCTACAGGGGATATAAGTATGCGTGCTGCGGTAGCATGTTCAGGTGAGGTGATGTGTGATTGAGGAGAAGTTGCTAAGGGTCTTAATATACAAATATCTTTCAATCAGTAAGTGCATATGCATGGCCACAGCTGTAGTGTACAGCCATGTGAATCCTGCTTCTAAAAGCTAGGACTAGTGTAGGGTAGAATGTAGGCTGGCTCTAAGGTTGATGTGCAGGTGTATACGCATACTGATTTGAAATATCCATGTGCTAAGTACACATTGCTATGGGAACTTGCAAAACAACCATGTGAAATACACTTTAAAAGCTAGGCTTTTGGGTAGGTTGGCTCTAGAATGGTGATGCTGCAGCCAATTTAAGCTAAGTGTGGTGTTGTAGTAGCCTTAAGGGTGAAGTGATGTGGTTGTTTTGATTTTTCAATACAAATAAATGCTTTCAGATTGGTTCCTAGACAAACAACATATTCATGTTCAATATCTAGCTATTCAACATGTAAATGTGCATGTGCTTCATACATATGTTGATTTGAAACAATAGATGTCATATTCTAGCTATCCAATATGTTCATGTATATATACTTTATTTGTATACACACATTAACTTAACATCCAAGCAAGATCAAGACAAATCAACCCTTTTTCTTGTTATATAAGTGCATATATTTTATTTATTTAATAGCCAAGATTTCTTATGTATTTTATTTGTGAAGTAAGATGAGGTTTTACTACATGTATATTAGTTATCTTAGATAACTCAATGTTTTTCATGCATTCAAAAGCAAGGCTTAAGTGTAAACAAAAAAAAATATAAAAACAACATCCACTTGATTTTATAAAATAATCATTATGATTTAAATGAGTTAAATCTTATCAATATTATTTGATCTAGGTGACTTCATATGTCTTGAAATCAAGTTTATATGTAAATAAAGATGTGAAACAACGAGTATTGGTCAATGTGTTTATGTATGTAACAAAAATAATATATGCATAGGTTATTTAAATGAGATTGATCTTATAAATCAATTGAATAACTTGCATTTAATAATTATATGCTTGTGTTTTCTTTTTCCATGAAGTAATCTTACTTTATTTACAAATAAAAAACCATATTTGTTTATGTGAGTAATCTAATATTTTCCTTAAGTAATTTAGTTTTCACATGAGTTTTCTCTTAAAATACAATAAAATGATAAAACACTAATCACTTGTTTTATAAACACATATACATTAGTTAATGAAATTTTAAATCATCAACCATTGGATTTATTTGGAACTTCACAAATGTTCTCGCACTATATAAATCTTATTTATTTAGTTAAATTAAATCACCAGTATAATCTATACATTTTAGATTAAAAAATCAGTCCAAAGACTGGGTCATTACAATCTACCCCCCCTTAAAAAGAATTTCGTCCCCGAAATTGACGAGTAGCAAGGAGATTATCGTTAAAGACTTATCAACACATATATGGGTCATCCCCAAATAATCACAACAATCAAGGCATCCAGAAAACATAGGTTATTTACCAAAAATGTCTTTTTGCAATCAAATGGTTCAATTCACGCATTAGCAATTTGATATTTATCACAGTAATTAGAAACATCAATTATTACCGTTGGAAAATATTTTCATTTTTATATTCACATATTACTATTCTTCCACATTCAACAGTTCCTGATCGTAAATTGGTAAGAAAATAATCCTTTAAGTATCAATCCCGAAGGCCGAAATCAACATCAGATCAATACCCAGAAAATCATTTAACTTAACCAATCTTCATTCAGGTTCCAATTCCTTAACTCTATATCTTAATTCTTGTCAACCCGTATTACTTCATTTTCTTATTAAAGAAAATATCCGTGATTTCATTTGGAAAATAAATTCCAAATCTTACCTACTCCTTTAATTTGAATCAAACAGTGCAAACATATTTATCTGCTTCAAATTCTTTTTTTTTCAAACTTCAATCCGATTTAACTCAACTTTACCTTTTCAATCCGGTTGAATTTTCCAATTCCAGAATCCTAACTCCTGGTTTTATTTCAAAATGGTTTGAAATCAAAGATCTCTACCCCATTGTAAATTAAAAACCTTTGAATTTTTCACAAAACACTATGTTTTCTCATACACTTCTCCCGTTTGCCTTTATTGTATATTTCCTTATTTACACAGATTCAATTGGGTTCATCATATAACCATTTCAATTTTATAATATGATACCAGATTATAATAACACCAAACACAGCCAATAATAATAATTTTAGAAAACTATTCCTTTTATATTAAAATATAATTTTGAGTAAAACTATTTCATTTACCCAACTTTTAAAACAATACTGTGTCAGATTAATCTGTTTAAGAGTTTAGAAATTTCTATCGATACAGTTCCGACTACCGTATTGACCAAAATTCATAAATCACTCGATAGACTAATCAACACAATAGAAAAGAGTTTTTATATAATTAACAAATACACGCTCATATATACACTCAAACTCAATCTAGGGCATTACTAACCCTATTTCTATCGAGTTACGCCACAGAGTCAAGGTTATTACTAAACCTCGCTCTGATACCAACTGTAACGACCCGAAAAGTTCTGATCCTAGTTATCGATTCTAATACGTTTCCTGTATCACATAGCGACAATCAACCATTAGAATTTAACTGATCGTTAATAGAAAGAAGTTAGAGGGTGAGAAATAGAAAGAAAGCAAGTTAGAATAGAAGAAAAAGAAGGACTTAACACAACAAAATCAGAGTATCCCGAATCTCACAGCGGAACTGAATAAAATATATTATATAACATTTTGGAATACAAAATTATAATTACTTACATACATCATCAGAGTACAACTCATATACAACACAATGGAAATAAACTCTATATATGTAGTGTTGAAGACTCCTTCTCCAGCTCCTTCAAATGAATCTGCATAATCCTGAAACACTTGACTGCCCGTACAAATATGGGCACCCAAGAGTTTAGGGAAAACATAGAAAGTAAACTCTGGGTTAGTCATGGGACTGGTGTGAGTGAACGATTTTAACCAGCCTAATTTAACGTTCCAAAATCCTTTTGAAATAATTGATAATCGTAAGACTGATCCACTCATAAATACGAATGGTTTTTACCTTACGATAACCCAAAACATTTTGAAAATCATATATATTATGATATTATAATAGTGTCTAAATACAAATAAATAACAATCTAGCGGAATGCTTGCATCTCACACTCCACATATATAGTATACAATTCAAAACCGCGGGCGCTTATTGGAGATTGGATTTCGACTATGACAAGGTATGGAACCACCTGCCGATAGTGTATCTCTAGAGGCGAATACACTGGGTTTAACAAGAACATATTGCAACCCGGCCCACACATGACCGACCACTCATTTCGCTTGAGTGTATCGAATGTATATCACCAACGGTTGGGATCAACAACCGTTTCCCGAAAAGGGACAGCATCGATAGATTAAAGAAGGAAATGAAGTTTCTCTAGATAGGTGATTATACACCCTAATAGGAGTGATCCACATAGCCATACTGCCTGCCCGATTTTTGTCATTTCCCGGTTGTGAGACTTGAGGTTAGAATTTACCTTTAGAACATCTGGTCATTATTCACTTTGAATGCCACATTGTCAGATCCGTCAAATCACTAATTGACGTCCACAAATATACTCTGGATGTAAAAGAAGTGCCCTTCTTTGCCATCAACTCGGTGTATTTGTGAAAATCAATGTACGTGGTTTTTAGGAAACACTCTGTCAGGCATTCGTCCATACAAGTCATCCAGGAACAGGATGAACTGAAGGTACTCTCCTACTGCATCCAATATAGGAATCACCCCATGGATCAGTAGCGAGTAGTCCTTGTAATCCGAAGATTTCAATCATGACAGAATCACTACTGAAATATCCCTAGGAGCTTAACCAGAGAATTCCAACAAGTGGTTCTTCCGCTCATGAAGATCTACGGTCTTCAAATTCACTATTTGTTTAAGTATCCTGGAAGTAAGTTTTAGAATTGTACAATTAGTTCGAAGTGGTTTTGGGTCCAGTTCTCATCCCGGTCTCTTCGAACTAGCACGTAGGGAATATTATTTGATAGTCGGTGTTTTAACTATCAAATTCGAACAATGTAGATAAGTAAAACCATTTATTAAATTTTTAAAAGTAGTAAATTTCATAACTTGTCCATTATATTATTATTAACTTATATAAAACTAACTTCTGATTTCAGAACAGATTTCAGCACAAGACAATCAAAATCAAATAAAACATGTCACGTTTTATTTTAACTAGTTAAATTTCAATTGATCATTTCAAATTACAACAGATCATTTACAACAATCGTTCACCATAACACTAACAATCAACAACGTTTAGATGTTTAATTTCAAACTAAATAACAGTTGAAATATATGCTCTCAGGTAATAGCTAATTTCACATTGTATTGATCCCCATTTCTTTGGAAACAAGTATATCGATTTTATTTAAAACATTATTTTGTTTCCAAAAGATATATATATATAACATCGGAGATTCAAATTTAAACTTAGACGACAACGCCTATTTTGAAATTACGAAACAGTTCAATACTTCACGATCTCTGCTTATTTTCATTATTTTCTTTCCTTTATTTAAAACCAATTTTTATTAAAATTGATTCGATGGATTCTTAGGCTTATTGCAGTCGAATTTATTCACATATATAAATACTTCTAATCTTATATCAAACTATGTTAAAAAAAAACTTTACATTTAATCAACTCAAATTTGTATGTATTATTCAATTCATTTCCCGATCCAATTTCAAGTACCCATCCGTTGCCATTGTCCTATCCTATTTCCTATTGCCTTACATATAATAGTGATAAAAGCACAACTTTGAATTTAACATACAATATTTTACTAATATTTACGTCCAGACCAAAGCCCAAATATAAACATAGGCCAATCCTTTATTCCCAATCCGACTCTTTCTGCTTGTTTACCATTCCATATTCCCAGTTGAATCCACGAGAAAATAACGCAAGTCTGGTAATGGAAATCGCAAGGATAAATACTACTTCCTTTTTGCCTGATTTCACTTCTGCCATGTTAATCAAAAGAACATGCCAACTTGTTATATTGTAAAGCTCGCTCACTTCTTTTTCCTTGATCAGATCTTCTCTTTTCCTTCCTTGGCACCTTCTTCTTCTCTGTTGGCTTTTCCTCTCCTCGGCCAAGCGATCGCAATTCAAATCAACAAAGGTTTGGCACCTTGAATTTTCAACAAAACAAGGATCAGCTTGATCGGATCCTTACCTTTTTCCTCTCCTTCCCCGTTCCTGTATTTCTTCTTCCTTTATCCTGCTTTTCATCTTCACGCTGTGCACCTCATCTACCGTGCTCGTGCACACCAAATGTGACTGTCACTTTATTAATCCGATCATCGCCTCATATCACAATACATTGCCTGAATTCCCTCTTCTCATTGAAAAATTTAGTTAGTCTAACTGTATGCAAAACTGGAAGTCCACAGGAGCTTGATCATTTAACCATCTCCATGCAAAAACACTTCGCTTCACCACCCTAGTCCAGCGATCCTCACCGGACTCCGGTACGACGTTGACAACCCCTTTCCCCTTCTATCTCCCCACGTGCACAACCTTAACCCGCCACCAGGGTAAAGCAGATCACCATTAAACCCACTTACTTATAACAGCCTTGACCCCTTTATTAAACATCAAAACACTTAAATTACTCAATTAAAAATTTAAGTAACATTTTTCCTATCATCACCGACACCCATCCCCACTCTGACTCCGGCGCCATCACCACCGACAATCTCCATCACCTGAATTTGATAAAACTCGTCCTTTTGATCAACCCTAAAATTTTCACTATTCACTCCACTAAAAATCGAGGTTTCTTTATCAAAATTCATTACTTTTCAGTGCTATTCCATTCATATATCTGAATTTACATATAGTAATATCTGGATTTTAGGTTCTTGACATCTTCTCCTGAAATTTGATGCATTTATGGTGATATAAGTGATGGTTGGAAGTCTATTTTATTTTAAAATATACTTAATAGATTACTGAATGACTTTCATGTTGAATACACAATATATTTCGAATTTATAGTCTTTGCTTTTTCCGTGGAGGTGAATATTTCCTGCTGTGAACACAACAGACATATCACAAATGGTTTTTAGTGAATCAAACAACATGAATAACCGGTTTATATGTTGTTATACACTTAGTGGAAATGAAATTAGTAACATATGTTTAAATCTTCTTGGTATTAAATATAAACAGGGGAAATGTTCCAAGTTATTTACTCACAAATTATACTATGCTTTCGCTAATTCGTTTACTGCCTTCCTATCGTTTCTAGTGATTTCAAATATCATGATCAACAGAAATACATGGCATTATACAACCAGTAACTACTAAAAGATGATATAGGTTTGCATCAAACTACCTAAAATAGACTTTGAATAGAAGTCTTACTCTCAAACATATAATATATATGTATACTGTCTTTTGCAATTTTCATTTCCTAGGCTATTCAATTCCAGATCTAGTTCTTTGCAGGGATCAACATGTTTGCATATATATATAGGCCAATGTACTGAAATAAACTATGAAACAGTATAACATTTTGGGGTGTTTACTCACCAAAATTTCTCACTGTCTTTCCATTCTTTTTTTCTTTCCAGTTTTGTTCCAGGTTTTTGCTTTGCCCTCGGCCATTTCTTTTTCAGGTTTTCCCCTTTGTTTTTATTTGGTTTCAAGTGAAATGGTGTGTTCTTGTGTGTGGTTTGTATAGGTATATATAGAAGAAAAACTTGAGGCTTAACTAAGGTAGGTCTTAAGTTGGTTAGCTGCTACAGGGGATAGGAGTATACATGCTGCAGTAGCATGTTCAGGTGAGGTGATGTGTGATTGAGGATAAGTTGCTAAGGGTCTTAATCTACAAATATCTTTCAACCAGTAAGTGCATATGTATGGCCACAGCTGTAGTGTACAGCCATGTGAATCCTGCTTCTAAAAGCTAGGACTAGTGTAGGGTAGAATGTAGGCTGGCTCTAAGGTTGATGTGTAGGTATATACGCATACTGATTTGAGATATCCATGTGCCAAGTACACATTGCTATGGGAACTTGCAAAACAAGCATGTGAAATACACTTTAAAAGCTAGGATTTTGGGTAGGCTGGCTCTAGAATGGTGATGCTGCAGCCGATTTAAGCTAAGTGTGGTGTTGCAATTGCCTTAAGGGTGAAGTGATGTGGTTGTTTTGATTTTTCAATACAAATAAATGCTTTCAGATTGGTTCCTAGGCAAACAACATATTCATGTTCATTATCTAGTTGTTCAACATGTACATGTGCATGTGCTTCATACATATGTTGATTTGAAACAATAAATGTCATATTCTAGCTATCCAACATGTTCATGTACATATACTTTATTTGTATACACACATTAACTTAACATCCAAGCAAGATCAAGACAAATCAACCCTTTTTCTTGTCATATAAGTGCATATGTTTTATTTATTTAATAGCCAAGATTTCTTATGTGTTTTATATGTTAAGTAAGATGAGGTTTTACTACATGTATATTAGTTATCTTAGATAACTCAATGTTTTTCATGCATTCAAAAGCAAGGTTTAAGTGTAAACAAAAAAATATAAAAACAACATCCACTTGATTTTATAAAATAATTATTATAATTTAAATGAGTTAAATCTTATCAATATTATTTGATCTAGTGGCTTCATATGTCTTGAAAGCTAGTTTATATGTAAATAAAGATGTGAAACAACGAGTATTGTCAATGTGTGTATGTATGTAACAAAAATAATATATACATAGGTTATTTAAATGAGATTGATCTTATAAATCAATTGAATAACTTGCATTTAATAATTATGTGCTTGTGTTTTCTTTTTCCATGAAGTAATCTTATTTTATTTACAAATAAAAAACCATATTTGTTCATGTGAGTAATCCAATATTTCCCTTAAGCAATTTAGTTTTCACATGAGTTTTGTCTAAAAATACAATAAAATGATAAAACACTAATCACTTGTTTTATAAACACATATACATTAGTTGATGAAATTTTAAATCATCAACCATTGGATTTATTTGGAATTTCCCAAATGTTCTCCCGCTATACAAATCTTATTTATTTAGTTATATTAAATCACCAGTATAATCTATACATTTTAGATTAAAAAATCAGTCCAAAGACTGGGTCATTACAGTATCAATCCATCACAGGGCTTCAAATCTTTTGCTTCAAGCTTCATCTGATCAAATGCTTTCTTGAACAAAATATTGACTGAACTTCCATTGTCTACCAAAACCTTGTGGACCAAAGCAGAACCAGTGGTTGCCGTGATCACTAAAGGATCTTCGGTAGGGGCATGGACTCCGATACTATCTCTATCACGAAAGATGACATCATCCGACATTGTTTTTTGCTGCTTTACCGGGGATGCAACTTCAAGACTACTACATTCCCCTACTTTGAGGTGTTTGGGCACGTTCACATACTGATCCATTACCCTAAAGTTGTTCCCAACAGGATGAGGTGCTCCTACTATGGTGGTGATGACAACGGTTTTTCCTTTCTGCTGAGCAGTAGGCCTAGCGGCAGGTTGGTTTTGATTCGGGTTCTGCCCAGCCTACACCCTGTCTCTTGGGGAAACTTTATATTCGTCCAACTTCCCTTCACGAAGTAATTTTTCAATGACGTCTCTCAAATGACGGCATTCATTTATGGAGTGGCCATGAGTCTGATGGAAAAGGCAGAACTTCCTTGTCTCACGTTCTTTCTCCATTGAATCCTTCAGTGGAGGCCTCTTATATTGAAGGACATTGTAAGTATCAAAGAAAATATTTTCTAGTGTATCATTCAATGGTGT
The DNA here is from genome assembly GCA_030737875.1 of Allium sativum. Lineage (NCBI taxonomy): Eukaryota > Viridiplantae > Streptophyta > Magnoliopsida > Asparagales > Amaryllidaceae > Allium > Allium sativum. The sequence continues at coordinate 8,937,048 of JASFAX010000027.1, read as the reverse complement.
GAAGTTTTCAAAAGCCTTGAATTGAGGCCTCTTTTGAGAACTGTTTCCCTAATTTTTCTTCCGACCATTATTCCCAGATTGGCGGCCATTGCCCTGATTCTTATTTCCAACGTTCACCTCCACCTTTCCTGAACTGTCGCCAGATTGTTTGATGGACACGTTACTCTGTATATCTTCTTTATCAGTGGCCTTTCTCTTCCGATTTGCATATATTTCTTCCTCACATAGTCGAATGTTAGTTTTTTCATAGAATATTTCTCTGGTCAGCGGCGGCTTGCCAGCTAAGTTTCTTCCAAACTCGGTATCTTTTTCTACTCCGTCAATTACGGCCATCAAGACAGTCTGTTCATGAGGATCCCTAACCTCCGTAACCGTTAAGTTGAAACGATCTAAGTATGACCTCAGAGTTTCATCAAGGCATTGTCTAATAAGGGATAACTCAATGACATTTTTAGGCCTCTGAGCATGAAGCCGAAATTAATTTACAAAATGTTCATTCAATTCCCTGAAGATGGAGATCGATCGTGCTAGCAAGCGAGTAAACCACATTAATGCCACATCCTCCAGGAATATCGGGAATGCCTTACATTTTACTACGTCAGGAGCAGCATTAGCATTCATGTACCATGAATAACGCATTAGATGCTGAACTGGATCCGTCCTACCCGAATAGCGGTTCATAGTCGGCATATTGAATTTCCTCGGGAATCTGATGTCTAATATGTCATCAGTAAAGGGCGTATGACTACGATCTATACCCCAATCCTTGTTTCTCTGTTCACGGCTATCTACCATGATTTGCCTAACCATTGCTTCAACATCAGCACTGGTCAATGCAGATTCAGGATCAGCACTCCTTGCCCTGCGGGGTCCTCTAATGTCTCTTTGACGTGCTGCCGCGAAGTCTGGGGACCGAGTAGAACTTCCTTGTCCGCTGTTTCCATGGTCAATCACGCAGCGAGGGGGTGGTAATGGTTGATTCTGAACAGGGTCAACAATGTCTCCATTCCTAGGTAACGGAGCGGGGTTGTTCAAGTTATGGTTATCAGGTCCCATATTGAGGGCCGTCTCTTCTCAAGAAGGAAGTGATCCAAATCAAAAATGTACGTTTTCAGCTCTTTCCATCGGTCGTCGTGAAGGTCTTGGAGTCTCCTCCGACGAGGATGAGTGCTCTGGAGTAGGAGGATAAGCCGGCGGAGGTGTCGTCTGCCTTTGGAGGTCATCAATTCATCTGTCTATTGCAGTAATATTTCGTCGTAACGAGAAACTCTCTTGCCTTTGGGCTGCCAACTAATCATTTGTCCTATCCAACATATCAAGCACACGAGAGATATCTCCTTCAGTTACCGGAGCAGAGACATGTAACTGATCTTCAGCATTAGCTCTTGGACGTAAAGTACTCGAGCCAGGTTGAGCTGAAGCACCAGCACGAGCAGGACGAGCCATAATTTCCTTTCCAGGTCAATTCATGGTCCTATGGTGAGGGAGGTTCGTGATCCCCTCTTCAGGTTCCTGGCTCATGGTTCCCTCCTGAAGTCAGCTCGTGGTAGCTCCCTGAAGACGGCTCATGGTGGCATTAATGGGGTGGCTCATGGAACCCTCTACAGGGCGACTCGTGATGACATCTTGTGACCGGGTCGTGACCCCTTCCACGGGTCGGATCGTCCCCTACGAGCCACAAGCTGGGGACTACACTTCAGCCTACTCGTGACCACTCTCCCCGTTAGCTTCGTTTGCTCGCGAAGCTTGTAAATTCTTGGACTTCCTTCCAACCATAATGTCTTGACTTCGCTGAAATCTTCAAAAACCAAAACAGTGGAAACTCAGATTACTTTCTTTGGACTTGAATATCCAAATAGTAGAGAAATAATCTGATATGCCGAGACTTCGGTTCTCAGTGAAAGCACCAAAATGTTAGACCAAATTATGGCTCTAACACCCAAGTTGTCTAGAATTGCAGAGAATAATAACTAGAATTGAAAGAAAATGCAACCAACACACCAAATTTATAGTGGTTCGGGGTTAACGAGCCTACGTCCACTTTATATGTCTTTGATTATACGTCGAATGCAAGTACACTCAATGATTTCTCTCTATCTCACTTTTACAATGATGATCCACTTAATAATTTCGAGATAATACTAATTAAAAATAATGGAGACACAATAATGGTGGAAACAATACTCAGAATTGCCAAAAGATCCTGAAAAATGCTAAGTATGGGGCTATTTATAGGTGATATATGCAGGCGGTTCATGAGGAAATGTGACACGAATCCCGAAGATCTCAGAGCCGTTCGTGGCTTGATGGAGAAAGAGTCAGAATGGCCGTTAGGGATAGGTGTCATTGGATCCATGATTTGCAGTTCATGGCTGACCAAGTCGCGACCATTATTCCCTGGATATGGTTCCGGTTCGTGACCCATTAGAGTGTGGTTGGGTCGTGGGGATATCCACGAGCCGTGGTTGTGAAAGTGACCACGAGCCGGGTCGTTGGTGGACCATGAGCCGAGTCAAAAAGGGGACCACGAGCCGAGTCAAAAAGGGGATCACGAGCCGGGTATATGCTCTCGAGTTGATGTGTGTGAATATCTCCATCTATCCGAATACGAATCTTTATATCCTTGGTGGCTTGACCAAAAAGTTAGCCAACAAATGCTTATCACAGTCTGTTGATCAATCGATTGACATATAATTAAATTCAGGGGAGATGAGAATAAATTATCGTCCCCAGACCCGTGTGGGGTTTCCAAACAACAACAGTCGAATCAAAATAATCACTGGTTAATAAATTTAATCAGTTCTAATTCAATTTGAATTATTTTTCTAATTAGCCAATTTTCATTGTTTAAATTATAAATAAATATTTATAATTTAATTTCAACTACCACAAAATAATATTAAATTATTTTTAATATTTTTAAACATTTAAGCATTACAATCAAAAAACAATACAATCAATTAAATCGTCCATGATTTGTGGACGAGGGACTGGCACTGTATACAACTTATAATGGTTAAAACTAATAACAATCTACATTGGCAATTCTTTATATTTTTATACATGAATACAATAACATGATAAAATATAATTTAGTGAGAAGGAGTTCTCACACTGGTTTCCACTCCACCATTCTTTATTTGAAGGATCGTTTTAATAAAATTAAATAGCCATTTAATTTTTTCAAAAATTCCAAATGCCTCCATTTCTGTTCTAGTCAGTTCCATGTTGTAGAGCTTAATTTTACGGTTCTAACGGATTTGACGGCTCGTCAATCCGACCTCGTATGGAAAAGATATGGATTTTTATACATTGGGTAATTAAGCGAGTAATTAATTAAATTAATTATATAACTTAACCTTTAATAACGTTTATTAAAATGTTCTCCCCCAAATCGATTTCTAGAACCTCGCTTCTCCCTTAGGGCTCGACGCCGCGCCACCTACTACCGGCTGGACCACCATCAAACCTCCTCCCTTTGATCACCGACACGAGCTGCTCCACTAGCTGGAGTGTAGGCCAACTCGACGGCCTCTGGCGATGGAAAATCGCCTTCGACCGACGCCTCCTTAGGCTCAAAAATCGAGCCAAAAACGCAACGATAGATGATCATCCTAGTATGGATGGATTCATCATACTTAGATCTAGGATTTTCCTTTTACAATTTTCGTGGATTTCGGCTGGAGTGTAGGCCAACTCGACGGCCTCTGGCAATGGAAAATCGCCTTCGACCGACGCCCCCTTAGGCTCGAAAATCAAGCCAAAAACACAACGATAGATGATCATCCTAGTATGGATGGATTCATCACACTTAGATCTAGGATTTTCCTTTTACAATTTTCGTGGATTTCTTGGTGGATTGAAAGAAATTTGGACGGGAAATTTTGAACGATTTTAACCGTTCTTTCTGGAAAGGCAGAGGCTACTGAATGATGGTAGGGTTTAGAGGAAATTAGGATTATATATATATTTTAATATTAATTTAAATTCCAAGTTTTTATCGATTTACATTCGAACTCTAAATCAAACCCAACGACTGTCAGCCCTAGCTAAATACCCCCATTTCGGAAACAATGGGATATGTTTCGTAAGCCAATTCTATCGTTATGATCAGTGTTATCAAAATTAAACTATAAATTAATATTTCAATTTACCAGGGCCACATACTGACTCCAAAAATTATAGAAAAATAAATCTAGCTACGTTTTGATGATACGGTCGTAAAAAATTAATTTCGTTGAATTTGGAGACAGTTTGAACAAAGGCCCTTTTCCAGTCGATTAAATTAAAACTGAAATTACCAAACACTTTTGAATTTACCACACTCATATATTAATTCCAAAAATTATGAAAATTTGAACCTGATAATAATTTGACGTTTCAGATCCAACAAAAGTAATTTCGTCGAAAACTGAGGTCGTTTGCAAAATGGCTATTTTTAGGGCAGTATATTCTATTAAAATATATAAAAATTCCATAGCGACTATTTCAAATTTTAAACTGGACATAACTTTTAATTTCTATTATGAAATCTGAAATTTTCACATCCGTTAGAAAGTTATTATTAAACAGATTCAAATATTTCTTGTTTTATCGAAATCCGATTTATTTCAAATTCTGTATGTTCATTTGAAATTAGAAATTAGAAATCAAATTCTCGAACTACTACGCCATTTCAAACTCCTTTTATAATTAAAATAAATATGTACGCTCTAATTTCGATTTAAATAAATTTTTAGTCGTTATAATTTAAAATAAACCATTTTAAATATTCAAAATACATTAAGATAGCTAAAATAATTTTTTTAATTGGTTTAGAAATTCCGGGTTGTTACACTAGAGTTCTAGTCAATATAATATCATGCGTACATAAACTTGGAGACCATCAGTAGTTTATTTCAAGCTATTTCATATACTAGCTACGATCTCTAAAGGTGGTTCCACAAGTGTAGTGTAGAGGTGCGATATGATGCAATGTATTTGAGGATCTAAAGTTTGAATATCAAGGGGATGTTTTTAAAATTAAGATGAGGCTAAGTAGATTTTCTAAGATATTATGCAGCATGAAGTGCATAGGCGAGCTACAACCTTATTAGAAGTTATTGTATTTGTACACAGGAGATGCTAAAGTTGTGCCGAGAACTTCCATACATGCAGCAACTATCACTAAAATGAGAGGTGAAGACAAATATTGTAGTGTTGAAGGATGTCTACACTAAGTGAATTCAAAGAGCAGGCCCTTTGAACGAATATGCCGAAGCATACATGATACATGACAACTGAAATTGTATGTCGCCATGACATGCACAAAGAACTAAATATGCTTGAACTAATTCATCTATACGACAGCTTTCTAAAGCTTAAGTGATGCAACCTAGACAAACATGGCCTTGGAAGGAAACTTACTGAAGCATGCATAACAATTTAAACAAGGAAACTGATAGTAAGACAAAACTAAAGCAATGTAGTAACTATTTACTGCTATGGTTAAGACACACAAACTGATGAAAGGGAACAACGAGCTGGAGCATGTGGCAAAAATGACAACACTTTGTGGGCTTGGATCAAGAAGGTAATTAATAATCGCTTTTGTATGAAAAATCATTACCTTGTATCTTTTAGTTTTCAACTGATATCATGCTTGGTTTAAGATAATATAACAGAAACATAGAGGTTGACTTACTATCTTTATAAAAGCACAACCAAATTCAGATAGTGCCTTGCCCAAATGAAATGAAAAAAACAGTGTAGTATGTTAATCGATTTTTTTGTATTTATTCAGCTCTTTGTAAGACTAACAACTGGATGCTAATGAATTTCTAAACCTCTTATAAGTAGTTTTACACTAAATAGTAACCAAAAAGAAACCATAAGTAATACAAGGGAGAAAGAGCAAGGAAGTAAGAGAGTTTAAATTCACCTTAAAAAATTTACAGCCTTTGAGCAACCAGCCGACGCACATGCATGAAGTTATATGCATACAATGCTATTTTTCTAGACTGCCAAATTTCTCCAAAAATGCATTAACTGGAAAGCCCACTTTTTGTGACCGGAGAGAAGAAAAAAAATAACATTATTAAAAGATCAGTATCAAAGTTTGAAATGTGCAAACTATTGATTATTATGCATGACACATTAACTTTGTGCCATAAACATTTTCATCATCGTCTTCAAGTTCAAACTCAAATGTTTCTTTATTATTATTATCTTCATTGGGAATATCTTCCAAGTTCCAAGTGTACGTTAATATTAAAGTTGATTATAAAATTAAAGCTAGAGGACTGCTATTTTTTTAAAAACATCAATCTTATCCATACCGTGTATAAATACTAATTATAAGGAAGCTGGAAGCATGTAAATCCCTACACAACAAAAATCATTTACAGCTATCATTAAGTAGAAATATTCTGTCAGGTTATTATTCACATTTATAAATATTCAAAAAAAAAAAATGAAATTAGAAGCCAGAGCAAAACATCATATATGTTATTTCTATATGAAATTAAAGGAAAAAAACCTTTTTCATGAACTCTCCAATGGAAACAAAAATTTGACCCGCTGCAAGCCCATTTACTTCAATTGACATGACACCCTCTTTAAATCCCTAACTTCTATAGATAAAAGAAGGCAAGGACATGCAATTAATTATCTGAGAAAATATATAGATAATAAGTAGGGAAAAAACACTTAAATTACTTGTCTCACTACGACCTTTTAACAAGACACTAACTGTAACCTACATCTATTCTACAGCTAAAAAGGAGGAAATTCAACATTACGAACTAAAACATGATAGATGAAAACAATAAATCATAAAACATATGCCATATATTTGGTTTTAATCCTCGAAAAAAATACATTAAGTATCATAATCACAAATTGACGATGGTAGAGAAATGAGATTCATACCAAGTAACACAGAAATCAGCTTCATTTTAAATACATACCTAATTCAAGTACATGAACAACATACTAAACTGGTAAGCATATACTGAAATACATACTTGAAAAGCAGCATACCATGCCCACAACATTTTAAAAGAATTAAAGCAACTAAAAGCGGCATCAGTGAGCTTGAGATAACAAAAAATAACTATCAAATAATTAAATAGCCAAAAATCAATTTGCTAATTAAAGTACCTGATATACAACATCAATGGATCTAAGATGCGATGTTGGATTCGAAGCAAAGGTGGAGGAGATGGTGCGCGTTCGAGTCCAAGGTGCGCCGTGGGATCTGTGGTCGAGGTAGAAATGCAGCAATGTTGGGTCTGAGGTCGATACAGAGTGGGATTCAGATTATTAGATAGAAACTGTCAAATTATAGAGTAAAAAAGTGAATCAGATGATGAATTTAAAGAATAAGAGTAGGAGAAAAAACATAAGGAAAAATAGGGAGCGTGGAATATGGGTGGAACATAGGAGAGAAAGCAGACATATTATTTGGGCTTCAGACAAAATTTATTTGCATCCACACTAGGAACCCTTCCTAACGGTCGGTTTGTGCAACACCCGTAATTTTATAACATTAAAATTCACAAATTAAAGTATACTTAATTTTTAGAAGAAGAATTAAGTGAAATGGGTTGCGCTATTATGTTCGTTTCAAAATTTTGGGTCAAGATAGACATTTGGTTTGCACAAAGCGGATACCTTATGAAGATGTTATTAAGCCTTGAAGTTTGTATGCATATGAGAGAAATATATATATAAAATTAAATAAATAAATATTCAAAAAAGTTCAAAACAGCGAATCGGGAGGGGGAATAGACGAACCGCACCATTTTTGGAGTCGACCCAAGCTTCGCTGGGTCGACTGGGGGTCGATCCAGGGTGTTTGACTGTCAACCCGTGGCCCGATTCGCCCTAAGGGCTGATGTGGCATCTGAGTGGTCCTGATGGTTTCTGGGTTAATCTAAGAGCTCTAATCAATCCTAGACATCTGTATATACATAGCTAAACCTAAACCCTAATTCATTAACAAAGAGGAATGGTGCCTCCATGCTCCTAAAACCTAAAGTGACCTAGCCTCCACCCTAATCAATCAATTCAAAAGAGAAGACAAAGATAACAAATCAACGCCTACATCAATGGAAAGATAAATCAACTCCAGAAAATCAGATCCCATAATTGTTCTTCTCTTTCTTAAACCATGATTTGTGAGTATAGTTATTTTCAGATATGAAATTTAATTATGATCTTGACATGGGTATAAATCTGAATTGGAGATCTATCTTATTCTTGTTTATCAGATCTGTTTTTCTGTGTAGATCCATCTTATTCTTGTTTATCAGATCTTTTTTTCTGTGTAGATCTATCTTATTGTAACTATTCTGTATCTCTTCCTTCCTTCTTTTCTATAGCCAGGATACTACGAGGCTGAGCCAATTCTCATAAGAGATTGATACGCGAATGCTAAATTTGGGGAAATATTGAATGATGCATAATTGGACATAACTGATTTATGACTAAATTGAGAACACAACATAAGTTGTAATTTAAGATCTAGATCTAGGCATACTATATATAACGGTTTATGGTTTGGAAGAAGGAGAATTAATGTATGACAACATATGACTTGTAATTTGGGGACATAATGCATGTTATAATTCAAGATCTGATTTTGAGGACATAATACATGTTGTAATTTAAGAGCTAGATTTAGGGCATATTTCATATAACGATCTATGACTTGAAAAAAAAGGATATGAACCTATATTAAAATAGGGATAACTACTAATGTGAATACGCCTAATTCGGATTTTTGGATATTTGACATACGCGGTTATCAACGGCTATAAATTGGCATAATTCATATTGTATATCATGATTTGGGGCTTTTAGATAATATTCTGTAATGTGGAAAATCTAACTAAATTTAGGCATATGTTATGTTGAGAATTATGACCATAATTTGGGCATGTAAAATGAGGCTAAATTTATCATTAGGCAAGATATGTTAATAGAACTTTAGGATATGTTTAAATCTATTAAATTGCCCAATCCACTAGATCTGTTGGAATTTAATACTGTGATTTGGGTATGTAATCTGTAGGCTCGATCTAAAATTGAGCAAAACATGTTAATGGAACTTTGATTAATATGCTGTAACTTGTAAAGAAGTTAATTTGTTGAATTGGCATAATTAATCTGATATTGGCATAATCTGTGAATGAAAACTTTAGATACAAATAAGAATGCTGAGACACGAGGTTAGACTCAGTTTGCGGTGGAAGCCTGCCCGGACCCAACCGACTTAACCAGCAACCGCAAACTGTCAGTCTAATGTGAGAGGTCGTAGGCATAAGGATGCTTAGACACGAGGTTAGGTCTGGCTTGTGGCAGAAGCCTGCCCGGAACCGCCCGGCACATCCAGCAGCCACAAGCTACCGACCTAATGTGAGAGGTCTGTGCATTAATATTTAATTAATGCAAGTCTAAGATAAATATGATGCCTAAACCATGTTGGGTGGATATGGTTAAAACAATTGGACTAATGAATCTAATAAACCCGTTTCGTGAATCTGTAGGCCAAATACAAAGCTAGGTAAAACAATCGGTAAGTCTGTTAATCTGTATATCTGATCCGTTAGTCTGAGAACTTGTTAATCTGTACATCTGATTCGTTAGTCTGAAAACCTGTTAACTTGTATGTCTGATCTGAAAACTAGTTAATCTGAACTTTGTACATCTGAAATATGTAAACAAGTTAATCTAAAATCTGTTAGTCTGGGGACACAAGGTTAGGAGGGATAATTACTTGTGTCATCTGTTGTTTGGGACCCATATTAGTCAGTAACCCTTTCTGGTATCAAAACTTTGACCCAACACTAAGAGGGGTCCGGGCACGCTTACTGAACTAATTGTAAGAGGTTCACTCTGATAATGGCGAGGGGTGTTGATGACGCATTCCAACTGGGTCATGTGCGTGCATGGATCCGGCCTGCTCTGAGGTTGTAAGACACCGTGACATCTGTAAATAGGTCTGTGTCTATAGGTTTCCACTTTAGGGAGTGGTACACCCTTCTATAGGGCCGACACAGGGTATTTATGTATTAGGAAGCCGAACGCTTGGGGTAGAATTTAGGGTACACTTAGTTCTGTCTGTTTCTGTTGGGGTACCATCAGTTTTTGTTGGGGTGGTAACACCTGTCTGTTTCTGTGTGGTACCGTCTGTTGGGGTGGTAAAGGCCCTTTACTAGTGTACACCTAACTCTAATATTCTGTTTCCGTAGGGATTGTTCTGTTTCTGTCTCTGATTTCGTTCCCTATTCTGTTTCTGTACCGCCTGTCTCTGTTCGGGTGGTAAAGGCCCATTTCTAACATCGTGTTTCTGAAGAGATCATTCTGTTTTCTATTTAGACAATAGGACAACACCTAATTCTGTTATACTAGTATTAGTGCAGAGAAGTGAAAACTAAGTAAGGAGCTTAGCTTAGACTATATCATTTTGTTTCTTCTGTTAACCTGCTACTCCTATTACGGCTATCTCTCATCCAGTTTTATTTACATGTCATGATACTATTATCTGTTTATATGCTGAAAGTCACTGGACTCACCAGACGTATCTCTGACCTAGTTTGTTTCGCCTCTTTTCTTCCGTTTCCCCCCTAGGTACTCAGGTTGGGAACATAAGAGCTTGACATAGATTTCTCTCTTCTTGAAGTGCTAGAGTGCTTGAAGTATTGCTTGGCTTTGATTCTACCTATTTATGGCGTTTTCTGTCGGGGATTATGACTTTAAAATTACGTACTCTGAAGGCTTTTGTGCAAGACTGATATTTATGTACTTGAATTCCGATATTGTGGTTTTGAAAGATGTAACCAAACTTCTATTTCTGCTGTAATAAAGTTATAAAATTTTCAAGTACTACTTTATGTATCTGTCTTGTAATATTCTGTTCTGTTTACTTATAATGCTTCATGGAAGTTAATGCATTCCCTTTGTGAGTGACATTAACGGACATGGGGTGTTACACTTGGTATCAGAGCTGAAGGTTACCAGATTAGATAAAAGTTTTTGAAAACTATTTTCAAAAAGGTTTTAAAAAGGAAGTATTTTCAAAAGTAGAGTTTATTTTGAAAAACATAATCCCCAAAAGCCATATATCTTTCTTTCGATTCTCCATTTTGAACCTCTTCCCTTTTTCTTTTTAGCATGTCTGGGGTACCCGAGATACCCGAGGGCATTTTGATTCTGTAATTGAGACTCTGCACTTTATTACTAGTCTCGTTTCTGATCCCGCTATAGTCTCAAACCCCATAAGGGTTACGACTCATCTGTTTGTGATAAGTTGGGGTTTGAAGGCATCTGTGTTAAGCGTTAAGTTGACTGTGACGCATACATTCTGGTTTTTGTGGGATATGGTGAGGTTTTATCATGCTTAGTTTCATAAGAATCATTTGATAATCTGATCTGTACTAGTAGTCTGTAAGTATCTGAATATTTCTGAAAAGGATAGGGGTTTTTACTCGAAGCGTGAAGTATATTTCCAGTTTTGACATTGTTTAATGGGAGTAATTCTCTGGGTGTCAATCTGATGTTGATTTTGGTCTTTGGGGTTGATACTTAGGGATTTATTCTCTTAATCGATGTCTAATGGGAACATAACTTTTGTTTTAATTATATTGCTTCTATCACTCGGCTGAATCCTGTTGATCGAGTCTTCGACCTTTAGGTAGAAACTAATGGGTGTAAACATGTGTTTGAGACATGTTATGTTTTGATAGTTGCAAGTGGATGCAAGTGGTTTCTAGTGGTTTCTCGTGGATGCATATACACACACTAGGCACTAGATCGGCTCAAAAATACTCTCATACGGCATATGGATGTGTGTGCATTTTTCAATTTTTGTGGATGCAAAATGATTGACTCATCACATGGATGTTGCATTTGGATGAATGGTTTTGCACTCGTATAGAAATGATGTGTATCAAATAGGATTTCTTGCATACATAATTGGACTCATGGCACTAACACAATTCACATTAAGGAGGTTAACTGGATCAGTAGACTGCCTGATTTTGCATTAGATAAGAGACATTTACACACACTCTGCATATGTTCATATGGCATTAGAAACCTTTTAAGGACAATGTATGCTTGTGGATGATGGTTGAGTAGATGGATGATTGGATAGTAGGATACATTCTTCTTAACTTGGAGATTTCGGGGACGAAATCCTTTAAGGAGGGGAGCATGTAACACCCCGTAATTTTATAACATTAAAATTCACAAATTAAAGTATACTTAATTTTTAGAAGAAGAATTAAGTGAAATGGGTTGCGTTATTATGTTCGTTTCAAAATTTTAAGTCAAGATAGACATTTGGTTTGTACAAAACGGATACCTTATGAAGATGTTATTAAGCCTTAAAGTTTGTATGCATATGAGAGAAATATATATATAGATATATATAAAAAAATTAAATAAATAAATATTCAAAAAAGTTCAAAACAGCGAATCGGGAGGGGGAATAGCCGAACCACACCATTTTTGGAGTCGACCCGAGCCTTGCTGGGTCGACTGGGGGTCGATCCAGGGTGTTTGACTGTCAACCCGTGGCCCGATTCGCCCTAAGGGCTAATGTGACATCTGAGTGGTCCTGATGGTTTCTGGATTAATCTAATAGCTCTAATCAATCCTAGACATCTATATATACATAGCTAAATCTAAACCCTAATTCATTAACAAAGAGGAATGGTGCCTCCATGCTCCTAAAACCTAAAGTGACCTAGCCTCCACCCTAATCAATCAATTCAAAAGAGAAGATAAAGATAACAAATCAACGCCTACATCAACGGAAAGCTAAATAACCTCCAGAAAATCAGATCCCAGAATCGTTCTTCTCTTTCTTAAACCACGATTTGTGAGTACAGTTATTTTCAGATATGAAATTTAATTATGATCTTGACATGGGTATAAATCTGAATTGGAGATCTATCTTATTCTTGTTTATCAGATCTGTTTTTCTGTGTAGATCCATCTTAGTCTTGTTTATCAGATCTGTTTTTCTGTGTAGATCTATCTTATTATAACTATTCCGTATCTCTTCCTTCCTTCTGTTCTATAGCTAGGCTACTATGAGCCTGAGCCAAATCTCATAAGAGATTGACACGCGAATGCTAAATTTGGGAAAAATATTGAATGATGCATAATTGGACATAACTGATTTATGACTAAATTGGGAACACAACATAAGTTGTAATTTAAGATCTAGATCTGGGCATACTATATATGATGGTTTATGATTTGGAAGAAGGAGAATTAATGTATGACAACATATGACTTGTAATTTGGGGACATAATGCATGTTATAATTAAAGATCTGATTTTGAAGACATAATACATGTTGTAATTTAAGAGCTAGATTTGGGGCATATTTTATATGACGATCTATGACTTGGAAGAAAAAGGATATGTGACTTAGGCCTGAAAATCCTATATTAAAATAGGGATAACTATTAATGTGAATACACCTAATTCGGATTTTTGGATATTTGACATACGCGGTAATCAACGGCTATGAATTGGCAAAATTCTTATTGTATATCATGATTTGGGGCTTTTAGAGAATATTATGTATTGAGGAAAATCTAACTAAATTTGGGCATATGTTATGTTGAGAATTATGACCATAATTTGGGCATGTAAAATGAGGCTTAATTTATGATTAGGCAAGATATGTTAATAGAACTTTAAGATATGTTTAAATCTATTAAATTGCCCAATCCGCTAGATCTGTTGGAAATAAATACTGTGATTTGGGTATGTAATCTGTAGGCTCGATCTACAATTGAGCAAAACATGTTAATGGAACTTTGAATAATCTGCTGTAACTTCTAAAGAAGTTAATTTGTTGAATTGGCATAATTAATCTGATATTGGCATAATCTGTGGATGAAAACTTTAGATACAAATAAGAATGCTGAGACACGAGGTTAGACTCAGTTTGCGGTGGAAGCCTGCCCGAACCCAACCGGCTTAACCAGCAACCGAAATCTGTCAGTCTAATGTGAGAGGTCGTAGGCATAAGGATGCTTAGACACGAGGTTAGGTCTGGCTTGTGGCAGAAGTCTGCCCGGAAATGCCCGGCACATTTAGCGGCCACAAGCTACCAACCTAATGTGAGAGGTCTGTGCATTAATATTTAATTAATGCAAGTCTAAGATAAATATGATGCCTAAAACGTGTTGAGTGGATAGGGTTAAAACAACTAGACTGATGAATCTAATAAACCCATTTCGTGAATCTGTAGACCCAATACAAAGTTAGGTAAAACAATCTGTAAGTCTATTAATCTGTATATCTGATCCGTTAGTCTGAGAACTTGTTAATCTGTGCATCTGATCCGTTAGTCTAAAAACCTGTTAACTTGTATGTCTGATCTGAAAACTAGTTAATCTGAACTTTGTACATCTAAAATCTGTAAAAAAGTTAATCTGAAATCTGTTAGTCTGAGGACACAAGGTTAGGAGGGATAATTACTTGTGTCACCTGTTGTTTGGGACCCATATTAGTCAGTAACCCTTTTTGGTATCAAAACTATAACCCAACACTAAGATGGGTCCGGGCACGCTTACTGAACTAATTGTAAGAGGTTCACTCTGATAATGGCGAGGGGTGTTGATGGCGCATTCCAACCGGGTCATGTGCTTGCATGGATCCGTTGTGCTCTGAGGATGTAAGACACCGTGACATCTATAAATATGCCAGTGTCTATAAGTTGCCACTTTAAGGAGTGATACACCCTTCTGTGGGGCCAGCACAGGGTATTTATGTATTAGGGAGCTGATCGCTTAGGGTAGAATTTAGGGTAAACTTAGTTCTGTCTATTTCTGTTGGGGTACCGTCTGTTTCTGTTGGGGTGATAACACCTGTCTGTTTCTGTGTGGTACCGTCTGTTGGGGTGGTAAAGGCCCATTACAAGTTACGCCTAACTCTGATATTCTGTTTCTGTCTCTGATTTCGTTCCCGATTCAGTTTCTGTACCGTCTGTCTCTGTTCGGGTGGTAAAGGCCCATTTCTAGCATCGTGTTTCAGAAGAGATCATTCTGTTTTCTATTTAGACAATAGGACAACACCTAATTCTGTTATACTAGTATTAGTGCAGAGAAGTGAAAACTAAGTAAGGAGCTTAGCTTAGACTGTATCATTCTGTTTCTTCTATTAACCTACTACTCCTGTTACGACTATCTCTCATCCAGTTTTATTTACATGTCATGATACTGTTATCTGTTTATATGCTGAAAGTCACTGGACTCACCAGACGTATGTCTGACCTAGTTTGTATCGCCTCTTTTCTTCCGTTTCCCCCCAGGTACTCAGGTTGGGAACGTAAGAGCTTGACTTAGATTTCTCTCTGCTTGAAGTGCTAGAGTGCTTGAAGTATTGCTTGGCTTTGATTCTACCTATTTATGGAATTTTCTATTGGGGATTGTGGCTTTAAAATTACATACTCTAAAGGCTTTTGTACAAGACTGATATTTATGTACTTGAATTCCGATATTGTGGTTTTGAAAGATGTAACCAAACTTACTTCTGATTCTACTGTAATAAAGTTATAAAATTTTCAAGTACTACTTTATGTATCTGTCTTGTAATATTCTGTTCTGTTTACTTATAATGCTTCATGGAAATTAATGCATTCCCTTTGTGAGTGACATTAACAGACATGGGGTGTTACAGTTTGACTATGTAACTAGTATAACCGCATAATGGTGGAAAACGTCCGTTTAATTAAATAATTTAAAAAATATTTTATTGCACTTCTAACTAATTAGCAATAATATAATTGATTTATAATTTTTTTGCTTTTTAAATTAATCTAATTTAAATATATCAAATGATATTTCAGTAGAAATAAGATATTAACATGCAAACTATCCAGCTATTTATATTGTAATAATAACACTGAATTTGAATTCTTTTGACAGTGGTTCAAAAACTAACATAGCATAAATTCAATAATAAATAAACAAGTACTTCAACACATGCAATGCGAGCATATAGGAGTAATTAGTACTAAAAACCGTCGATTTTGACTTTTCTTGGATTATACAACATGAATTTGATGTTCACGAATCAACCGTATGTCATAAACACTAATAACACTATTAGAAAAGAAGAAAAATGGGAAAGAAAGTAATTAGAGAGATTTTATTTTGTTATAGAACTAATTAGAGAACTATTCATGGACATGCAAATATTTAACAAGGGGTTTTTAGTGTGAAGGACAAAGTCAAACAAAAATTTGTTCATAAGGACGGTCAACAAAAAAATTATCCCCAAGGACAATTTTGCACTAGATAGTGGAATTCAGGGGGGTCCATTGTTTTTCCATTTTACACTAAAAGTTGGCCTTTTGAGCAAATTTTTTGGCTCTTTTCCTTTTGGGAAAATTTTTTGCTTTTTTTGTCCTTCACACAAGTTTCCTGTATTTATTTATTGTATTTATTTAACAATTCAATGATCACATAAGAATGGTAAAAAGTAGGGTTGTACATTTTTACCATATTACCACTTACCAACCAATACCAACCGCTACAAACGAAAGTAGTACAAAAAATGGTAATTAATTCAATTGATATGGTATGCCAAACCAAATGAAAATTTGCGGTGCAATAATGGTAATCAAACATTAACAATGGTAATTATCATACCTACCATATACCTTAAATAATACATATGTATATTCTTATATTTTCATCATATATATTTATTACATAACATCTAACTTCTAATATGTAATGGTTTAACAAAATTGAAAATTAGGGAGACATCCTTATTATACTTTCATGTTGTAAAGTCGGTCCCAGTCAAAATTTCATTGTAAATCTGGTCCATGTATTCTAGAAACAAAGGAAATTATTGCTGATATGTCAGCAACTTTCCCTAGTAATGTTTCATTGTAAATTTGGTCCCTGTTTTCCAGAAACAAATGAAAAATTATTATTGAAATGTCAGCAATTTTTATAAATAATTGCTAATATGTCAGCAAATTTTACGCAGTGTACAAAAAAGTGAAAAATTATTGTTGAAATATCGACAACGTTTGTAAATAATTGCTGATATGTCAGCAATTTTTATACCATGTACATAAAAGTTTCTGATCTGTTAGCAACTTTTATGATATGTTGCTGATATGTCTCCAACAGTCGAGAATAAAAAACAGGGACATAATTTATATTAAAATTTAGTGAAGACTTTTCATGTATTTTAAACCTTAATAAGGAGATGTGTTTAAAGTACCCTTAACAAAATACCTAGTAAAATACTATTATGATACAAGATTGATTGCATTTTTTATCATATATCTTAGAAACAGTATAATTATATGATATTTTAGCTTCATCCATAAAGTTTTCTTGTATTTTTTTACTATGTAAAATAAGATAGTTAAATAATTATATAATAACAAAAAATCAATTATAATATTTAATCTTTTAACATAAAATACTATAAACAAAAATATCTCATGCTAGTAAATGGTAAAAACTTATAACCGTCCTCTACCAACCATTACCAACCATGAACCAAATTGCTGGTAATTGATTTCTTTTGAATGGTGGTAATGTTATGATTTTCCTAGTACCATATAAGTCGGTGTGGTAATGGTTTTGAATAAAAAGTTCCAGTACCGAACTGAATTCACCTGTAGTAATAAGATATACATAAATTAAAAAAAATACAGCTTTGAATTAACTAAAAATAAACCACTGGATGACTGTACACATAATGCGACACAAACTATACTAGCCCTAGTTCAGTAATTACATACATACCATCATAAATAAAGTCAACCAGAGTTCCTAATGATCCTTTGCAACACAATAGTCCTTGCCCTTCTTATATCTCTGCTGCGCCTATAAGCTTGCTTTCCTCACTCCTCCATGCTTTTCATAAACCCTTCCATCATTTTCACCGTCTCTTCAATCTCAGCTTCAATCCCTTCCTTTCAACCACGACAAACTTAGCTTTATAGGATTATACTATAAATATTTCCATATTAATTTGTTTTCCTCTTAATGTCAGCACACTTTATATTATTGTCTATGATATTGCTCAAAAATCATGGAAATAAATCATATATGATTTCTTTATTCATAGGATTATATTACAAACATTTCCATATTAATTTGGTTTCCTCCTATTGTCAACACACTTATATGTTATCGTCTATGATAATGTATTTTATGTAAAAAATGAAACTTATATCCAATGTTTTTAAAGATCATAAGAGAATAAACTTACAATATTAACACTTGCATAATAACTTTTATATTTAATGGATGTCCACATTCAATAATTTAATACTTCTAAAAGTTTAGCATCACATTACACAGTTCTCGAACAAATGCTAGTCGATCTTCCAAAAAAAATTATATGTAAATATATGCAAATAATGCAAAATTGTCTAGTATGGTAAATATTTCAGGTTTAGATCCCACATCTATGCCATTTCAAACTACATTTCACTAATGTGACAACAACCACCTACATTAGTTTTCACATTTTTTTCCTAACCAAAATAGCCATTTTAGAAAACATTTCTATCCTTAAATACATAAGTTATCAATAGTATCATTATGTACATGACAGATTAAACAAAATCCACAATGCTACCTAAACGTTCAAAATTTTATTGCTGCTTGGATATCTAGCTACAAAAAATTATACTATCATGATTTCAACCATTCTTAATGAGGTATCCAATTAAGCTGCATTAATGATTGCAATCTAAGCAAAAAAGTCATCGAAAATCAAAATGATAATGCAATTTTACGTTAATATAAGATATGATCAATACTAGGACTAACCAGCCTATTTTCCCTTGTGGCTTTATGTATATAAGTATAAAGTTTCTCGCATACGTATGCCGGTGTTATCAATTTCCTCTCCATGATATACAAATGTCTAACTTCCTCCAAGTTAGATCTCTTACCTTGTTCAAAGGTAGTACTACAAAAGGAACCCGTATGTAAA
Source organism: Allium sativum (assembly GCA_030737875.1). Lineage (NCBI taxonomy): Eukaryota > Viridiplantae > Streptophyta > Magnoliopsida > Asparagales > Amaryllidaceae > Allium > Allium sativum. The sequence goes on along the minus strand of JASFAX010000027.1, from coordinate 8,918,064 downwards.
TTAGCAGCATTTCCTTAGTAAATGGCTATAGAAATTAAATAATACAAAAGGTACCATATGGTCTTGTACTCCTCCTTCAAAACATTTTGCTTCGCAATCTATTGTGGAAGCAATTGAAAAATCAGGTTACCAAACTTGATTTTCTCAATCACCATTTCAATTCTAACATTCAATTTTATCTTAATGATCATTAACCATAATTCTATTAAACACATGAATATTTTCAATGACTTTTGTAAATTCATATTCTCACTAACATAATAAAACCAATCTCTCCATTAAGGTAGACTGTCATTGTTGCTAAGAACAACCATATTCGGTCAAGGCATTTAAACTTACGATGTCATTAAAATATATCCATACCTCCATTAATAAATTTTCGTATCTCCGCTATCGTGTTTCAACTATTATTTTTGTGAAAATATAACAATGCTTCCGTTAAGATATGTATCCTATGCTACTGTCAGCATAATCATGCATCCCCACTAGTATCTCTTAACTTATGTTTACATTAAGATACAGATATGCTTCCTTTAGGAAATACATTCTATATTTCTATCAAAAAACATATCCTGTGTTCCCATCAAGACCTACTCATATTTTGTTGATTCATCGTCCCAAGGCTTGTGTCCCATATTCCATTAACCTCTTATTCATGTTTTCATAGATAATTCTCTATTTATATTTTCATAATAAGGCTTGCATATTGCAGTTTGCATTTTAATTGATACTAAAATCTCATTAAGACATGTCAATTTTCTTTTTCTTTTTCATCTTTAATAACATTCACAAAAGTGTTGACGACAAAAAATTTCGTAAACACCAAAGATCTCAATTACTAGGAATAATTAACTTAGTTGTACTGACAAGAGTGGAAAGTAGAAAATAACACAAGAGATTTATAGTGGTTCAGCCTCGTGAGGGGCCTACATCCACTTTGAAGCGTTGTTGGAATATTATTGATCACAAAAGGTTACAAGGTTGAGACCACCTCATGACATCTCATTACATTAACTTCTAGGCTATATGATATCATCATTATCATATATGAGGTCATAATTGACATATATAACAAGATATGAGAAAAAGATACTTTTGCCCTTCTTCTTCCTCAAAGTGGAGATGCCATTAATGGAGCTCTCATGAAGGCTCATGGTCTCAAATTCCAACCACTTTGAAGTGTGAGGCCATGGACTACTTATAGGAGAGTGGTTAGGTAGGAGTAGGTGGGAGTAGGTAGGAGTAGGTATGAGTAGGTAAAAATAGGGGACCACATGCAGAAATTTGCACCCGCCACCTGCACCTGCGCAAAATTCGAACCCGGCTCTAGGTGAGAAATTTCGCACCCTAATGGGTGCGAAGTCCGCCTCTCGAGGGGCGCGAGGACCATAGATACGGGCGCTTGGGGCTTGTGACTCCTTCAGGATTTGGCGCCTCGGTTCAGAAATGTGTTTTAGATGCTGCGAGGTTCAGGGCGGCGTGGTCCCTTCTCGATCATGTTTCCTTCGCTCCTAGGTGCCCTCCTTGGCCTCGACTCGATGCGATGTGTTGAGTTGAGCATGTCCTGTGTACTTTTGGGAACCGGACCAAAAGGCCAGTTAACTTTTTCCCCCCAAAGTACGTTTTGTCTTGACATGATGTGCTTTGGATTGATTAAGATAGCTGTCGGGTTGTTGACTTGTCCTGTATGCCAAAGAAAAATAGATGTTAGTTGTCGGGCTCGTTTCGGCGGAATTGTAAACGAGATGACATTGGTGCGGCGATGAGCTCATGTTAGGTATTCGCAATGCGTCGCCTCCGCATATTTGCGGTGGTCGGTATATGCATGGAAGATATGTACATGAGTGCATGGTGTGATGCTTTGAGCCTAGGGGTACGAGACAAATCACTTTTTTTTTGAGGTTGCGAATTTCGAACCCTGGGGTTCAAAATTCAGAACCATAGAGGTTAGAAATTTCGAGACCTGGTGGTTCGAAATTCCGAACCCTAGAGGTTCGAAATTCCAATCCCTGGGGGTTCAAAATTCCAAGCCTTGGGTGTTCGAAATCTCGAACCTTGGAGGTTCAAAATTTCGAACCCTGGGTGTTTGAAATTTTGAACCCGTAGGGTTCGAGGTTCGGGGAATATCAAGGGACTTTTTCCTTTTCTTTATAAATAGCCCCCCTCATTTTCTTCCTCCCATTATATTCTTCCTTAGCTGCAATTGTTGTGAAACCTTCAGAACTCAACACTTAGGTGAGGAACGGGGTCGAAGAAAAACAAGAGGAGGGAGGTTGAAGGACCAAGACATGGAGGAGCCTCGAAAATCGAACGACTAGAGGATCGAGTTTTCGAACCCGTTGGGTGGTTCGAATTTTCAAACTTGGTGGGTTCGATTTTTTGAACCTTGAAAGGGTTCAAATATTCGAACCTTTGGGGTTTGAGTATTTGAACCTCTGGGGTTCGAATTCCCGAATCCGGAAGGGGTTCGAATATTCGAACTTCTGGGGTTCGAATCTCCGAACACCAAGTGGGTTCAAGCATCCTAACCTCTGGGGTTCGAATTTTCGAACCTTGGGGTGGTTCAAATTTTCTAACCCCGTAGGAGGTTCGAGATATCGAATCCCGAGGTGGGCTCGATCCTTCTGCCAGAGCCGCTTGGCATGGTTGCTCCATGTCATGCCTTGGCGGGGTGTTGCTTCTTTCTTTACAGAACTTCAATCCCTTATGAAGCGACCCGAACTTCCCCGGTCACCGAAGAGATGAGAAAGAACGAATTACTGCGAGGACAAGACAAATCAGAACACAAACAGAAGAACATTACATTTCTATTACAACAATTCCATCAGATATAAGAATATACAGGGTATAATTGAATAAATTACATTCGATAAATATCAGAGATTACAAGAAATTACATAGCAGCGGAAAAATAATACAAAGCACAACTGAAGGTGATATACGGATACAGAGCTTTCCGGATATCATTCCAGCTGTAAACCAGGATCCTGTGAATATAAATCTGCAAAACCAAAACTACTAGCTGCACGTGGGAAATAAGGGCACCCAGAGTTTAGGTTAAAACAATAAACTCCAGGTCAGTCATGTGACTGGTGTGAGAACTAAAACAGTTATTAATATTGGTTTTAAAGTTAGGTAAATCAAGGGACCACGCCGTATAACATGGAACGGGTTTGCTCCCGAGAATACCAGTGCATAGAATAAACAGCGCAATGCTTTTTCGAAAAATGAAGCTATTATAAGACCCAGGTCCCATCACACAATGCAACGCAAGCCGGAGGATAGGGTTTTACCTTATAACAGCCAAACATGCTTGGTACGTTTAAAACAAACCATTTGATACTATAATAAGTGTATAGTGTCAAAACAATTTCAATCATAAATATAAATCATAAACGGCATAAGTGCCCCATACCACTATGTCGCCATACTAGTTCTACAATTAAAGCCGAAATACACATATTGGAAATTGGATTTCCGTCATGAGTCGAGGCAAGGGGCAAGCTCCTCTCCGCTTCGAGACACTCTAGCAAATGCCTCGAGACTACACACTCTGGGCAACCCCGGATTCGGTTGGGCCGGTCCTCACTTACGTTAGAGGATTAATTATGCCTGAACACACGTTTCCCGGTCCTTACAGACCTATAATCGAGGCGCCTCATTCCAACAACCACAAAGGTGAAAAGTATATAAATGTCAGGGCTGGTAAGTCACTGACACCACCATAGCTAGAAAGAAACGTCGTGTTCTCCCGGCGGTCCGTATTCCGTTTTTAACTCATACCGAGGTGTGAGGCTCGCGAATTCACGTTATACACAAAGCTGCGCCACAAAGGCCGTGCTTTGATCATCAACCATAAGACTTTGCTTTTCAACAGAAGCCTTGATCCATGCAACTCAGCATGCCACACCGGAAATTCATGCCATGCGATTGATATCTATCGATATATAACCTCTAAGCTCGTACGTCTCAGAGAAGGGGGTTAAGCAAGAGAATAAATTCTCTGCCGCCAAGCAGATATATATTTAACAGAAATCAATCAACACAGACTAAAATCCAATGTCAGACACACAATCCATTTACCAGTTCGTTCTGGGTCTAAACGAAACCGGAGGCACTTTCCTCGCATATCCATCGATCTCCAAGTACGTCTGGACGACCACCAACTATTTCCATCCTCTTGGGTGTACAGCCCAATCAGGATCGTCAGTAATTATCCAAATGATGTGAAGACTTCCGGTCTTCAACCACCGTCTTCATCTTCGACTTATCGTCGAATCGGTTATTCAGAATGGGTATAAACCCGGACTTTCCGAACAACCCGCGTATATTAAAAACAAATGTTACACAAACACAACATACGCCTCATTCCAATTCAGAATATTCTTTTATTCACAAAATCACATTTTAGGGAAAGGTTCCCATTAATTTTATCCAAGATAAATTCTTTCAAATTTATCCTTTAATCTTCCTTTGGATGTCAATTCAAACCAAATTATGGTTTTCTAAACTAGTCGAGATTAGCGAACCATACCGAAGTAATTATTTATTTTATTTCCCAATCCCAACCTATTCATCCCATGAAGCAAAACTGGTAATACTCCATATCTAACACCACGGTGTTATCGGTAAAATTAATTACCATTTCACGTTCAAATCTAATTAAAGATTTAACTATCGCTTTAGAGCAAAACTAGTGATACTCCATTCTCGCTTATTTTCCAAATTTGATAATTTAAATTATCAATTCACATTTCAATCTAATTGCAGATTCATTAAAACTCTTTCTACTGGGTTAAAGAACTAATGTCATTTAAAACACAGTTCACGATAGACCCAAATCACATTCTATTTATTATCGGGTTAAAGAACTAGTGTTATTTAAAACACCGTTCACAATAAACCCACAAATCAATTCTAATTCAATTCAAATCAAATATATTAGGAATTCCGATTATTAAAACCCCCTTTTTAAATCTAATTTATTTATTTAAAAATAATTGGGTTTTAAATTTAGTTCAAACTAGTTCATTTCGATAAAAATCTATTTTTATCTTTTCAAATATGGAGTTTTTCATCCCAACTTTTCCCAAATCATTTCTTATGATTTTACACAAATTATTGCTATTTTTAATAATTTTATCAAGGCCCGTACAGTCGATTTCCATCAACGACCATCGAACTGCACTTACAACGACCTTTTCAGAAATTGATTTGGACGTATCTCCAAATCCAACCGTTAGATTTAAAATTTCTAATATTCGTTAGAAAGCTCTTTTCGATATGAACTTAACGGTTCCGGTTTTAGGAGAATCCGACGGTCGGATCTCCCGTAATGTCCGTTTGAAATAAATGGTCGAAATTCACGAACTGCCGCGGCGCGACGCATTCTATTCAGGCCATTATATATTTTATATATATAATATTTCGTCGATTTCCATTTAAAACGAATTATATAAATAGTTTTAAATTCGTTTCAAAAACAATTTCAACCTTTATTTCAAATTCAAATCAAAGTTGAATTTTCTATTATAAATCCTTTTTACATTCATTTCTATTTGATTTCAATTCAAATCGATTTTAATTCGATTCGAATTCATTTCGTTTTCAATTCAATTTAAATTCAATTCGTTTTCTATTCAATTTGCATTCAATTCAAATTCATTTCGTTTTCTATTCAAATCGAATCAAATTCGTTATATATTCAATTCATTTCGAAATCGCTTTATATTCAATTCATTTCGAAATTGCTTTATATTCAATTCATTTCGAAGTCGTTTTTCAATATTCATTTCATTTCGAAATCGTTTTTCAATATTCATTTCGAAATCATTTTATATTCAATTCATTTCGAAATCATTTTTCAATATTCATTTCGAAATCGTTTTATATTCAATTCATTTCATTTCAAAATATTCGATTTCGAAATCACTTTTCAATATTCATTTTAAAGTGAATAAAATCGATATAAATATCGTTCACGTCAAAATGGCGTCAATCTAATCAACACGACTTCATATATTTCTATTTTCAAATATTTTATTCAACAAATGAATATTTATTTTTGCCAACACACGACTAATCTTGACGAATGAGTACTATCCACGTGTGACTATTTTTGTTATTTAATATATTTTATGAAAAAATTAGGGTACCTATCGTTTGATATCAAATCAGACTCCAACCGTAAATTAGTAAGAGAACGATTCCCTAAATATTAACCCCGAAGGCCAAAACCAACATCAGATTAATATCCAGGAGACCACTCGTCTTATCTATCTTCCAGTTAATTTCTGATTTCATATATGATAAAGATGTAAATTTTATTATTAAAATATTTCGTTCAACACATGACTAATCTCAATGGATGAGTACAGTCAACACATGAACTTTTATATTATATTGATAAAGATGTAAATTTTATTATTAAAATATTTCGTTCAACACATGACTAATCTCAACGGATGAGTACAGTCAACACATGAGCTTTTACATTATAATATTCTTTATTTTCCCGATTGGAATGAGGCCCAATCAATCACCATATAATGTTAATTATATGGATTTTCATACATCACACGTATATAATAGCATGGGAAAATAATCAACCATCAACCAAAGTGCACTACACTGTATAAGCATCAAATATAGATATCTAACGCTTATAACAGCCTGTCAATCAATCGATCGACATATTTAATCAATCATGATGAGTGAACTTCAAATTTCATCCCAACACCCGTGTGGGGTTTTCAAACAATCAAACACAGATTTTATTTGTGCAGTTGGGCGATGTGTAAAATTTATCGACCCAATCAATATCATTCAAATAGGTGTACATAAACAAACCGTCCGGTTTGTAAATGAATATTTTATTTTATCCACTTCCACGTTAAAAATTATATTTTTAACGATTAAATATTTTATTTCAACACATGAATTTCTATTTAGTTCATTTACACAATAAAAATGATATTTTTATTTTTCTAACATATTTTAGGAAATTTCGGCGGCATAACGGCACGATACTAGAAACGGGACAAGGCCTAGCCTTATCCCCGGTCTAGTGAAGGCCCACGCCATTCACACATCAATCAAATCAATTTAATTTCACCAAACAATTCAATTCAAACCAAATAATCTAACTAACTACACAACCAAACAATTTACAAACAAGCCATCCATGGTCTGTGGATGACGGGTGTCGGGTGCTACTAAACACCGTCTGCATCGTAGTATATATATATAACAAGAAAAAGAAATTGAAAGGTGAGAAATTCTCACCGATAGCTATCCAATACCACGACTCTTCATTTACAGAAATCTTCATCGTTATCACATCTTTGTCATCTTCGTTGCCCGTAGCCACTACATATATAAAAATTGAATTTTGACTTCGCTATTCAATATATAAAAATCTCGCCTTTTCAAATATATCATTATAAAATCACATCTTTATTTTTCTACACATATAAAGATGATATTTCTAATATTTCTATCATGTAAAAATTATATTTTTAATTCTCTACATAAACAAAATCATATTTTTACATCTTCTATATAGTAAAGATTATATTTTTAATACTTTAAAAATATAAAAATCATATTTTTATTACTTTAAAAATATAAAAATCATATTTTTAATATCCTACTTATATAAAAATTAAAATTTTCATTCGTTTCAAAATCAAATCTTTATCATTTCTTTATTCGAGTAAAGATCATATCTTTATACGATTAAAAGTCAAATCCTTTTATAAAGAAAAACCAAACCTTTTTACAAAGAAAAATCATTTCTTTTCATAAAGAAAAACCAAACTTTTTTACAAAGAAAAATCATTTCTTTTCATAAAGAAAAACCAAACTTTTTTACAAAGAAAAATCATTTCTTTTCATATCTTCGCAAAAATCTGACATTTAAACACAACACTTTTTAATTAACTAAACTAAGCATTTAAATTAAATTAAAATAAAATCTTACAGCGTTTTCTGCGAATGGAAGGGGGGAAATGGTCCACAACCGGCGGAGTTGGTCTGAGCAGGGCGCCGGAGGGTCTGGGCGGGTCGAGGCAGTGGCGCAGCGTTCGATTTGGGGGTGATAGGAGTGTCGCGATTTTGTTTTTGAGCGGGAGGTGGGGGTCTGTGGCTCGTCGATCGAAAGGGGGGTCTGAGGGGGGAAGCGCGAGCGGCTACATGCGGCGCGTCCTGGGGCGGTGGGTGCGTGGCCGGAGGCGCCTGGAGGCGGGGAAGAAGGAGAAGGCGCGTGAGAGGAGAGGAAAGAAGGAGGTAGAGGAGGAGGGGAGAAAGGAGAGGGGGTGCGGTGGGGGAACTGCGCCTCGACGGCGGCGGTGGGCAGCGCGGCAGCAGCCGCTGCTCTTCCCTTTTTTTTTATTTTGATTCTGATTTTCTGAGATGAGAGGAGGGTAGAGAAAGAATAGAGGGGCTATATAAATATTTTATATTTTATTATTTTAATTTCCATTAAAAAGTAACTTTTTATTTCAAACTCGAAACAAGGCCCACCGCCTGTCGTCCATAGCTAATTACCCCCATTCCGAACACAATGGGATATGTATCGTAGGCTGATTCGATCGTTTCGATCATTTTCCGTTAAAATCAACATATAACTCTATATATTGAATCTGAACGCGCATTTCAATTTACTAGGGTCACATACTAACTTGAAAAATTCCACAAAAAATTTTCTAGCTTCGTATTGACGATACGGTCCTAACAAAACTAGTTTTGCCGAATTCTGAGACCGTTGGAAAAATGGCCAATTTCCAGTTGATTAAAATCAATTGAAACTTGTCAAACACGTTTTCCTTTGCCACGCTCACATATTGATTCGAAAAATTATGAAATTTGGAACCTAGCAATAATTTGACATTGCGGATCCAACAAAAGTGGTTTCGTCGAAATCCAAGGTCATTTGCAAAATTCCCATTTTTAAGGGCTTGAATTCCATAGCGACTATTCAGAATTTTCAACTGGACATATCTTTTGATTCCTGCTATGAAATTTCGATTTTTCGGATTCGGTGGAAAGATATTATCAATTAGATCCTAATGTTTTTGGTTTCACTAAAATCCGGATTGTTTTGCACCCGGTACATTCAATTGAAGTTTGAAATCGAATTATCGAACTACCGCGCCATTTTCAATTCTATTTATAATTATATATAATTATTTATATTCTAACGACGACGCGTATAATATATACATTCGAATTATATTCAAAATAAATTTCTCGCCGATTTTATTTAAAATAATTCATTTTAAATATTCAAAATTCGTTAAAATTGCCAAAATAAAAATTTTAAACTGGCCCAGATTTTCGGGTTATTACAATCTCCCCCACTTAAAACTTTTCATCCCCGAAAAGGAACAAAGTCGAAAGTGGTTTGACCAATTAACTCCACGTTCGATCTGGCTTCCATTCTCCAACTTTTCAGTTTCTGAGAATTTTCAAATTCTTCAAAAATTTGGCTAACACCCTAAATTTTCGAAAAATTTCGCCATAACCTCCCCTGCACCGGGAGCCACGGGAAAATCCCGAAATTGCCATATAGGCCTTCTGATCTCAAAAAGAAAAAGAAAAAGCCAAGCGGCTAGCCAGTAGGCTCATAAAATCATCATCACCCAAACAAAACAGTAAATTATATAGTAAACATGTACCTATTTGTCGGGCAAACGAATTTTATTCTCTGCTCTAGTGTAACAACCCGAAAATCTGGGCCAGTTTAAAAATTTTATTTCGGCAATTTTAGCGAATTTTGATTATTTAAATTGAATTATTTTAAATAAAATCGACGAGAAATTTATTTTGAATAGAATTCGACGTATATATTATACACGTCGTCGTTAGAATGTAAATATTTATTTATAATTATAAAAGGAATTGAAAATGGCGCGGTAGTTCGATAATTCGATTTCAAAATTCAAATGAATGTACCGGGTGCAAAACAATCCGGATTTTAGTGAAACCAAAAATATTTGAATCTAATTGATGATATCTTTCCAACGAATCAGACAAATCAAAATTTCATAACGGGAATCAAAAGATATGTCCAGTTGAAAATTCTGAATAGTCGCTATGGAATTAAGGCCCTTAAAAATAGCCATTTTGCAAATGACCTCGGATTTCGACGAAACCAATTTTGTTGGGTCCGTGATGTCAAGTTATTGCTAGATTCCAAATTTCATAATTTTTCGAATCAATATGTGAGCGTGGCAAAGGAAAACGTGTTTTGTCAATTTCGATCGACCAGAAAATGACCATTTTTCAAACAGTCTCAGAATTCGACGAAACTAGTTTTGTTAGGACCGTATCGTCGATACGATGCTAGAAATATTTTTTCTGGAATTTTTCGAGTCAGTATGTAGGCCCGGCAAATTAAAATGTACGTTCAAATCAGAATTTAAATGTTTTATATTTTAATTTGAAGAATAACTAACTGTAACAGTCGAATTGGCTTACGAAACATATCCCATTGTGTCCGGGATGGGGGTATTTTGCTAGAGGCGACAGTCGTTGGGGTTCATTTGAAGTTCGTGGTGATAAACAAGTTAAATTTGAATTAAATAATAATATTATATATATATACCACCTAGTCAAAACCCTATCCTTTCTCTACCCGTGGTCAAACCCAATTGTCAGCCGCCAGTTGATGAATTCAAGGGCCAATAAAACTCAGATTTTTGTCCTCATTTTTCACTTAATTCGTTCATCAATTTTCCAAGCTTTCAAAGGGGAAATTTAAGAGCAACGTGAGCTCTTCACCTTAGTACGGTTAAGATCATCATTAGGGTTTCGTTATGGCCAGGATTTACCTTGAAATGGCTGGAGTTCACATCGGTTTTGCACGGCGTCGGGGGGATCGAACGGCTCCAGGTTAGGGGCGTAGAGAGGCGCCACCTAGGGCGACATCGTGGTGTATTCTGATGAGGTTCCGATGCAGGAAGGTCGGCCAGAAGTTTTCAAAGGAAAGAAGATGGATTAAAACTGAACAGGGGGGTCTTGGGAACGCCTGGAACCGTGTGTTCCTAGAAGAAAGGTGCTGTTTTTTTTATTTATTTTATTTTACTTAAGCAAAAATATATTGTTTAAAATCAGTTTTTGATTTATAAATACATTGGATAAAAATCAGTTTTTGTTTTAAAAATAAAATTAACAAGTGTTTTAAAAAAATAAAATTAACAAGTGTTTTAAAAAAATAAAATTAACAAGTGTTTTAGAAATAAAAACATTGCTTTAAATTTCAGATTTTTAAATGTAAAAATATTGTATAATTTCAGATTTTTAAATATGAAACACAAGGGAAAAAAAAAAGATATGATTTCACTTCATAGAAATATATATATATGAGTAATGTTTTTAGAAACAAATATTTTATAGTCAAATATACATTTGTTTTTGAAGTAAAAATATACTTTGCTTTTGAAGTAAAAATATAATTTTTATATATACGAGAAGTGTTATAAAAATACGTTTTTTATATATACATTAGCGATATGAAAAATGCGATTATTTATATAAACAATATGATAAAAATGTGATTTTTAATATGAACAGCGTGAAAAGGACCGCATTGGAATTTCAAAGGAATCCAGACGGTTCAGCAGTAAAGCACGGCGGAGTGGAACCATCTGTGAGAATTTCTCACCTTTCAATTTCTTATTCTAGTTATATATATATATACTAGGATGCCGACGGTGTTTAGTAGCACCCGACACAATCGTCCACAGACCATGGACTTGTTTGATTGGTTGTGTAGTTGGTTAGATTATTTGGTTTGAATTGTTTGGTGAAATGAATGGATTTGATTGATGTGTGAATGGCGTGGGCCTTCACTAGACCGGGGATGAGGCTAGGCCTTGCCCCGTTTCTAGTATCGTGCCGTTATGCCGCCGAAATTTTCTAAAATAAGTTAGAAAAATAAAAATATCATTTTATTGTGTAAATGAATAATAGAAATTCATGTGTTGGAATAAAATGTTTTATCGTTAAAAATATAATTTTTAACGTGAATATGAATAAATGAATATTTATAAACAAATCGACTGATTTGTTTATATACACTGATATAACTGATATTGATTGGGTCGATAAATTTTACACATCGCCCAACTGCACAAATAAAATCTGTGTTTGATTGTTTGAAACCCCACACGGGTGTTGGGATGAAATATGAAGTTCACTCATCCTGGTTGATTAAATATGTCGATCGATTGATTGACAGGCTGTTATAAGCGTTAGATATCTATATTTGATGCTTATACAGTGTAGTGCACTTTGGTTGATGGTTGATTATTTTCAATGCTATTATATGTGTGTAATGTATGAAAATCCATATAATTAACATTATATGGTGATTGATTGGGCCTCATTTCAATTTAGAAAATAAAGAATAATATAAAATAAAGGTTCATGTGTTGACAGTACTCATCCGTTGAGATTAGTCATGTGTTGAACGAAATATTTTAGTAATAAAATTTACATCTTTATCAATATAAAATAAAGGTTCATGTGTTGACAGTACTCATCCGTTGAGATTAGTCATGTGTTGAACGAAATATTTTAGTAATAAAATTTACATCTTTATCAATATAAAATAAAGGTTCATGTGTTGACAGTACTCATCCATTGAGATTGGTCATGTGTTGAACGAAATATTTTAGTAATAAAATTTACATCTTTATCAATATAAAATAAAGGTTCATGTGTTGACAGTACTCATCCATTGAGATTGGTCATGTGTTGAACGAAATATTTTAGTAATAAAATTTACATCTTTATCAATATAAAATAAAGGTTCATGTGTTGACAGTACTCATCCATTGAGATTGGTCATGTGTTGAACGAAATATTTTAGTAATAAAATTTACATCTTTATCAATATAAAATAAAGGTTCATGTGTTGACAGTACTCATCCATTGAGATTGGTCATGTGTTGAACGGAATATTTTGATAATAACAACTATTTTGAAAAAGAAATATTTGAAATAGAATATTTGAAAATAGAAATTTATGAAGCCGTGTTGATTAGATTGGCGCCATTTTGACGTGAACGATATTTATATCGATTTTATTCATCTTGAAATGAATTGAATTGAAAACGATTTCGAAATGAATTGAATTGAAAACGAATTCAATTTGAATTGAAAGCGAATTGAAATGAATTCAAATTGAATTGAAATTTGAATTGAATAGAAATGAATTTTAAAACGAATTTATAAAGAAGAATTCAATTTTGATTTGAATTGAAAAGGAAGTTGAAATTGCTTTTGAAACGAATTTAAAACTATTTATATAATTCGTTTTAAATAGAAATCGACGAAATATATATTATATATATTATATATATTATATATATAATATAATGGCCTAAATAGAACGCGCCGCGGCAGTTCGCGAATTTCGACCATTGACTTCGAACGGATATTACGGGAGATCCGACCGTCGGATTCTCCTAAAACCGGAACCGTTGGGTTCGTATCGAAAAGAGCTTTCTAATGAATATTAGAAATTAGAAATCTAACAGTTGGATTTGGAGATACGTCCAAGTCAAATTTGAAAAAGGTCGCTGTAAGTGCAGTTCGATGGCCGTTGATGGAAATCGACTGTACGGGCCTTGATAAAATTATTAAAAATAGTAATAATTCGTGTAAAATCATAAGAAATGATTTAGAAAGAATTGGGATGAAATACTCCATATTTATAAAGATAAAAATAGTTTTTTATCGAAATGAACTAGTTTTGAACTAGAATTATAATTCTATTTATTTTTAAATAAATAAATTGAATTTGAAAAAGGGTTTTAAAAATGACCAGAATTTCCAATGATTGCGTTGGAATGGATTTGAATCGAAATTGTCTTCGGAATATTTCGATGTTGGAATTCGTGATTATACAGATGTTGTTATGGAAATTTGAAAAATATATTTATATCGTTATCTCCAATACGACATTTGTTAATCGTAGAATTTGATATTGAATATAAGCCGATATATTTTCTATTCAGAGCCTTGTATTGAATATCAAATGTGATTTGGGTTTGTCGTGAATGGTGTCTTCATTAACACTGTTCTTGAACCCAGTTGAGAAAAGATTAAATCTTTTTATTTAGATTTAATGAAGTGTACCAATTAAATAATATTTAATTTGAATTGAATTGATATTGATTTTTGGGTTTATCGTGGACAGTGTTTTAAATAACACTCGTTCTTTAACCCGATAATTAATGAAATGTGATTTTGGGTTTATCGTGAACCGTGTTTTAAATGACACTGATTCTTTAACCCAATCACATATTAAAACTAAGTGGAGTTTTAATGAATCTTTAATTAGATTGAAATGATCGAAAATGGAGTATCACCAGTTTTGCTCCAGGCGATAGTTAAATCTTTAATAGATTTGAACGTGAAATGGTAATTGAATTTACCGATAACACTGTGATGTTAGATATGAAGTATTACCAGTTTTACTTCATGGGATGAATAGGTTGGGATTGGGAAATTAAAATAAATGATTACTTCGGTAAGGTTCGCTAATCCCGACTAGTTTGAATTGAGATTCAAAAATAGAATAAAGAATAAATTCAAGGAATTTATCTTGGATAAAATTAATGGGAACCTTTCCCTATGAATGTGAAATTTAGAAACTAACTGTCGGTTAGCCAAGCAGAATGGTTTTCTGGACATTGATCTGATGTTGGTTTCGGCCTTCGGGGTTAATATTTGGGAAATTATTCTCTTGATTAATTTACGGTTATTGACTGATGAATTGGAATGAGGCGTATGTTGTGTTTGTGTAACACTTATTTAAAATATACGCGAGTTATTTGGAAAGACCGGGTTTATCCCATTCTGAATAACTGATACGACGATAAGTCGAAGATGAAGACTGTGGTCGAAGACCAGAAGTCTTCACGTCGTTTGGGTGATTACTGATGATCTTGATTGGGCTGTACACCCAAGAAGATGGAAACAGTTGGTGATCGTCCAGACGTACTTGGAGATCGATGGATATGCGGGGTACTAGGTGCCTCCGGTTTCGTTCAGACCCAGAACGGACTTGTAAATGGACTGTGTGTCTAACATTGGATTTTAGTCCGTGTGATTGATCTCTATTAAATATATATCTGTTTGGCGGCGGAGAATTTATTCTCTTGCTTAACGCCCTTCTCTGAGACGTACGAGCTCAGGGGTTATATATTGATGGATATCAATAGCATGGAGTGAATTGCCTGTTTGGCATGCTTAAGTGGCAAATGATCAAGGCTTCTGTTGAAAAGCAAAGTCTTGTGGTTGATGATCAAAGCACGGCCTTGTGTGGCGTAGCTTTGTGTAACGTTGATTCGCGAGTATCACACCCGGTATGAACTGAAAACGGGAGACGGACCTCAGGGAGAACATGCGTTTCTTTCTAGTTAGGAGTGGCGTCAGTGCTTGAACTGGCTGACGAGTTTGACTCATGTGGATGTTGCTATTTATTACTTGCTGAAAAGCGAGGCGCCTCGTGATATCGGTTTCGGCCGATGCTTCTGGTCGGCTGACTGGCCAGGCTTACGCCCCAAAGGGCGGAGAAACGTAGTGTTCAGGCATAATAATCCACATCGGTGGACCGGCCCTGACGATCCAAGGCTTGTCTGCGCGCTTGCCTGAGACTCGGACTAGACTGTCTCGAATCGGTGAGGATCTTGCCCCTAGCCTCGGTTCATACCATAAATGATAACCTAACTTCCAATACGACGTCTTGCGGTTTTAATTGTAAACTTATATATGGCGACATAGTGGTATGGGGCATTCATGCCGCCTGTGATTGATACTTATGATTTGAAGTTGTTTTATACACTATGCACTTATTATAGTATCAAATAATTTGTTTCAAACGTATCAAGCATTCTTTGGCTGTTATAAGGGAAAACCCTATCCCCCGGCTTGCGTTGCATTGTGTGATAGGACCTGGGTCTTATAACAGCTTCATTTTTCCTTATTTAGCATTGCGCTGTTTGTTTTATGCACTGGTATTCTTGGGAGGAAACCCGTTCCGTGTTATACGGCGTGGTCCCTTGATTTACCGAACTTTAAAATAAAGATAAATAACTGTTTTAGTTCTCACACCAGTCACATGACTGACCTGGAGTTTATTGTTTTGACCTAAACTCTGGGTGCCCTTATTTTGACTCGGGCAGCTAGTAGTTTTGGTTTTGCAGATTTATATTCACAGGATCCTGGTTTACAGCTGGAATGATATCCGGAAAGCTTTGTATCCGTATATCTCTTCTAGTTGCGTATTGTATTATTTTCCGCTGCGATGTATTTAAATGTAATTTAAATCTCTGATATTTCTGTGTAATATTGTTTCATACTCTGTATATTCCTGTAATCTGATGCATTGTTGTAATATACAATGAAATGTTCTTTTATATGCGTTCTGTTGTGGCTTGTTCTCGAACTATCCGACACTTTCCTTTACGGGGAAGTTATGGGTTTTTACAGTTGGTATTAGAGCTTTGGTTTACAAAGCTCAGAGAACAAGACACATTAGGACCATACGAAAGAATTCATCAGATATTGGATTAGTAACATCCGATGGGAATGACTCGTTAGAGATGGGATCAGTAGCATCCTAGAACGAGTGTGAAGAGTAAATCTTTAAAGTGAAAACAAGCTTGTTTTGAAAATTTAAATCAATTATTCGTATTTGATTATTTATTTATATTGATTTGGACATTCCAGTATATAAAGATTCTGGCGTATACGTCTGATCCGCGTGTATTCGAAGTTTTAATATACTGGATAGATATAGAATCACACTATAGTCGCCCGGAGACGAATCTGATGATAGTCTAGACATCATCAGAATTGGTATTCGAGTTTCGGAAGCGAGATTTCTATATATTTCCTATAGACTGGTGTGAGAACCAAAACTAATATAGATAGATTTATTGTTGTGATTTGGCATCAAAAACATGATTTTTGTATATGTATCAAAATTATGAATTTGAAACTCTAATTCACTAATTGATTGATGTTTGTGTTGCTTGTTTAGTTGTTGGTTAAATTTTGAACCATTATGCCTAATTTGATCGAATAATGAATTGTATTGAAATTTGGTCGCATTTGCTTGCATATATATGCACTTACATTGAACAGGTCATAGCAAGGAGGCTAGAGCAGAGAATAAAATTTGTTTGCCCGACAAATAGGTACATGTTTACTCCATAATTTACTGTTTCGTTTGGATGATGATGATTTTATGAGCCTATTGGCTAGCCGCTTGGCTTTTTCTTTTTCTTTTTGAGATCCAAAGGACCGGGGAAGCTATTTGAAATTCCCCGATGCTCCCGGTGCAGGGGAGGTTATGGCGAAATTTTTCGAAAATTTAGGGTGTTAGCCAAATTTTTGAAATTTTGAAAATTCTCAAAAACTAAAGAGTTGGAGAATGGAAGCCAGATCGAGCGTAGAGTTGAATGATCAAACCACTTTCGACTTTGTTCCTTTTCGGGGACGAAAAGTTTTAAGTGGGGGAGATTGTAACAACCCGAAAATCTGGGCCAGTTTAAAAATTTTATTTCGGCAATTTTAGCGAATTTTGATTATTTAAAATGAATTATTTTAAATAAAATCGACGAGAAATTTATTTTGAATAGAATTCGACGTATATATTATACACGTCGTCGTTAGAATGTAAATATTTATTTATAATTATAAAAGGAATTGAAAATGGTGCGGTAGTTCGATAATTCGATTTCAAAATTCAAATGAATGTACCGGGTGCAAAACAATCCGGATTTTAGTGAAACCAAAAATATTTGAATCTAATTGATGATATCTTTCCAACGAATCCGACAAATCAAAATTTCATAACGGGAATCAAAAGATATGTCCAGTTGAAAATTCTGAATAGTCGCTATGGAATTCAGGCCCTTAAAAATAGCCATTTTGCAAATGACCTCGGATTTCGACGAAACCAGTTTTGTTGGGTCCGTGATGTCAAGTTATTGCTAGATTCCAAATTTCATAATTTTTCGAATCAATATGTGAGCGTGGCAAAGGAAAACGTGTTTTGTCAATTTCGATCGACCAGAAAATGACCATTTTTCAAACGGTCTCAAAATTCGACGAAACTAGTTTTGTTAGGACCGTATCGTCGATACGATGCTAGAAATAATTTTTCTGGAATTTTTCGAGTCAGTATGTAGGCCCGGCAAATTAAAATGTACGTTCAAATCAGAATTTAAATGTTTTATATTTTAATTTGAAGAATAACTAACTATAACAGTCGAATTGGCTTACGAAACATATCCCATTGTGTCCGGGATGGGGGTATTTAGCTAGAGGCGACAGTCGTTGGGGTTCATTTGAAGTTCGTGGTGATAAACAAGTTAAATTTGAATTAAATAATAATATTATATATATATACCACCTAGTCAAAACCCTAGCCTTTCTCTACCCGTGGTCAAACCCAATTGTCAGCCGCCAGTTGATGAATTCAAGGGCCGATAAAACTCAGATTTTTGTCCTCATTTTTCACTTAATTCGTTCATCAATTTTCCAAGCTTTCAAAGGGGAAATTTAAGAGCAACGTGAGCTCTTCACCTTAGTACGGTTAAGATCATCATTAGGGTTTCGTTATGGCCAGGATTTACCTTGAAATGGCTGGAGTTCACATCGGTTTTGCACGGTGTCGGGGGGATCGAACGGCTCCAGGTTAGGGGCGTAGAGAGGCGCCACCTAGGGCGACATCGTGGTGTATTCTGATGAGGTTCCGATGCAGGAAGGTCGACCAGAAGTTTTCAAAGGAAAGAAGATGGATTAAAACTGAACAGGGGGGGTCTTGGGAATGCCTGGAACCGTGTGTTCCTAGAAGAAAGGTGCTGTTTTTTTTATTTATTTATTTGATTTTACTTAAGCAAAATATATTGTTTAAAATCAGTTTTTGATTTATAAATACATTGGATAAAAATCAGTTTTTGTTTTAAAAATAAAATTAACAAGTGTTTTAAAAAAATAAAATTAACAAGTGTTTTAAATAAAATAAAATTAACAAGTGTTTTAGAAATAAAAACATTGCTTTAAATTTCAGATTTTTAAATGTAAAAATATTGTATAATTTCAGATTTTTAAATATGAAACACAAGGGAAAAAAAAGATATGATTTCACTTCATAGAAATATATATATATGAGTAATGTTTTTAGAAACAAATATTTTATAGTCAAATATACATTTGTTTTTGAAGTAAAAATATACTTTGCTTTTGAAGTAAAAATATAATTTTTATATATACGAGAAGTGTTATAAAAATACGTTTTTTATATATACATTAGCGATATGAAAAATGCGATTATTTATATAAACAATATGATAAAAATGTGATTTTTAATATGAACAGCGTGAAAAGGACCGCATTGGAATTTCAAAGGAATCCAGACGGTTCAGCAGTTCAGCAGTAAAGCACGGCGGAGTGGAACCATCTGTGAGAATTTCTCACCTTTCAATTTCTTATTCTAGTTATATATATATACTACGATGCAGACGGTGTTTAGTAGCACCCGACACAATCGTCCACAGACCATGGACTTGTTTGATTGGTTGTGTAGTTGGTTAGATTATTTGGTTTGAATTGAATTGTTTGGTGAAATGAATGGATTTGATTGATGTGTGAATGGCGTGGGCCTTCACTAGACCGGGGATTAGGCTAGGCCTTGTCCCGTTTCTAGTATCGTGCCGTTATGCCACCGAAATTTTCTAAAATAAGTTAGAAAAATAAAAATATCATTTTATTGTGTAAATGAATAATAGAAATTCATGTGTTGGAATAAAATGTTTTATCGTTAAAATTATAATTTTTAACGTGAATATGAATAAATGAATATATATAAACAAATCGACTGATTTGTTTATATACACTGATTTGACTGATATTGATTGGGTCGATAAATTTTACACATCGCCCAACTGCACAAATAAAATCTGTGTTTGATTGTTTGAAACCCCACACGGGTGTTGGGATGAAATATGAAGTTCACTCATCCTGGTTGATTAAATATGTCGATCGATTGATTGACAGGCTGTTATAAGCGTTAGATATCTATATTTGATGCTTATACAGTGTAGTGCACTTTGGTTGATGGTTGATTATTTTCAATGCTATTATATGTGTGTAATGTATGAAAATCCATATAATTAACATTATATGGTGATTGATTGGGCCTCATTTCAATTTAGAAAATAAAGAATAATATAAAATAAAGGTTCATGTGTTTGACAGTACTCATCCGTTGAGATTAGTCATGTGTTGAACGAAATATTTTAGTAATAAAATTTACATCTTTATCAATATAAAATAAAGGTTCATGTGTTGATAGTACTCATCCGTTGAGATTAGTCATGTGTTGAACAAAATATTTTAGTAATAAAATTTACATCTTTATCAATATAAAATAAAGGTTCATGTGTTGACAGTACTCATCCATTGAGATTGGTCATGTGTTGAACGAAATATTTTAGTAATAAAATTTACATCTTTATCAATATAAAATAAAGGTTCATGTGTTGACAGTACTCATCCATTGAGATTGGTCATGTGTTGAACGAAATATTTTAGTTATAAAATTTACATCTTTATCAATATAAAATAAAGGTTCATGTGTTGACAGTACTCATCCATTGAGATTGGTCATGTGTTGAACGAAATATTTTAGTAATAAAATTTACATCTTTATCAATATAAAATAAAGGTTCATGTGTTGACAGTACTCATCCATTGAGATTGGTCATGTGTTGAACGGAATATTTTGATAATAACAACTATTTTGAAAAAGAAATATTTGAAATAAAATATTTGAAAATAGAAATTTATGAAGCCGTGTTGATTAGATTGACGCCATTTTGACGTGAACGATATTTATATCGATTTTATTCATTTTGAAATGAATTGAATTGAAAACGATTTCGAAATGAATTGAATTGAAAATGAATTCAATTTGAATTGAAAGCGAATTGAAATGAATTCAAATTGAATTGAAATTTGAATTGAATAGAAATGAATTTTAAAACGAATTTATAAAGAAGAATTCAATTTTGATTTGAATTGAAAAGGAAGTTGAAATTGCATTTGAAACGAATTTAAAACTATTTATATAATTCGTTTTAAATAGAAATCGACGAAATATATATTATATATATTATATATATAATATAATGGCCTGAATAGAACGCGCCGCGGCAGTTCGCGAATTTCGACCATTGACTTCGAACGGATATTACGGGAGATCCGACCGTCGGATTCTCCTAAAACCGGAACCGTTGGGTTCGAATCGAAAAGAGATTTCTAACGAATATTAGAAATTAGAAATCTAACGGTTGGATTTGGAGATACGTCCAAGTCAAATTTGAAAAAGGTCGCTGTAAGTGCAGTTCGATGGCCGTTGATGGAAATCGACTGTTCGGGCCTTGATAAAATTATTAAAAATAGTAATAATTCGTGTAAAATCATAAGAAATGATTTAGAAAGAATTGGGATGAAATACTCCATATTTATAAAGATAAAAATAGATTTTTATCGAAATGAACTAGTTTTGAACTAGAATTATAATTCTATTTATTTTTAAATAAATAAATTGAATTTGAAAAAGGGTTTTAAAAATGACCAGAATTTCCAATGATTGCATTGGAATGGATTTGAATCGAAATTGTCTTCGGAATATTTCGATGTTGGAATTCGTGATTATACAGATGTTGTTATGGAAATTTGAAAGATATATTTATATCGTTATCTCCAATACGACATTTGTTAATCGTAGAATTTGATATTGAATATAAGCCGATATATTTTCTATTCAGAGCCTTGTATTGAATATCAATTGTGATTTGGGTTTGTCGTGAATGGTGTCTTCATTAACACTGTTCTTGAACCCAGTTGAGAAAAGATTAAATCTTTTTATTTAGATTTAATGAAGTGTACCAATTAAATAATATTTAATTGGAATTGAATTGATATTGATTTTTGGGTTTATCGTGGACAGTGTTTTAAATAACACTCGTTCTTTAACCCGATAATTAATGAAATGTGATTTTGGGTTTATCGTGAACCGTGTTTTAAATGACACTGATTCTTTAACCCAGTCACAGATTAAAACTAAGTGGAGTTTTAATGAATCTTTAATTAGATTGAAATGATCGAAAATGGAGTATCACCAGTTTTGCTCCAGGCGATAGTTAAATCTTTAATAGATTTGAACGTGAAATGGTAATTGAATTTACCGATAACACTGTGGTGTTAGATATGAAGTATTACCAGTTTTACTTCATGGGATGAATAGGTTGGGATTGGGAAATTAAAATAAATGATTACTTCGGTAAGGTTCGCTAATCCCGACTAGTTTGAATTGAGATTCAAAAATAGAATAAAGAATAAATTCAAGGAATTTATCTTGGATAAAATTAATGGGAACCTTTCCCTATGAATGTGAAATTTAGAAACTAACTGGCGGTTAGCCAAGCAGAATGGTTTTCTGGACATTGATCTGATGTTGGTTTCGGCCTTCGGGGTTAATATTTGGGAAATTATTCTCTTGATTAATTTACGGTTAGTGACTGATGAATTGGAATGAGGCGTATGTTGTGTTTGTGTAACACTTATTTAAAATATATGCGAGTTATTTGGAAAGACCGGGTTTATCCCATTCTGAATAACTGATACGACGATAAGTCGAAGATGAAGACGGTAGTCGAAGACCAGAAGTCTTCACGTCGTTTGGGTGATTACTGATGATCTTGATTGGGCTGTACACCCAAGAAGATGGAAACAGTTGGTGATCGTCCAGACGTACTTGGAGATCGATGGATATGCGGGGTACTAGGTGCCTCCGGTTTCGTTCAGACCCAGAACGGACTTGTAAATGGACTGTGTGTCTGACATTGGATTTTAGTCCGTGTGATTGATCTCTATTAAATATATATCTGTTTGGCGGCGAAGAATTTATTCTCTTGCTTAACGCCCTTCTCTGAGACGTACGAGCTCAGGGGTTATATATTGATGGATATCAATTGCATGAAGTGAATTGCCTGTGTGGCATGCTTAAGTGGCAAATGATCAAGGCTTCTGTTGAAAAGCAAAGTCTTGTGGTTGATGATCAAAGCACGGCCTTGTGTGGCGTAGCTTTGTGTAACGTTGATTCGCGAGTATCACACCCGGTATGAACTAAAAACGGGAGACAGACCTCAGGGAGGACATGCGTTTCTTTCTAGTTAGGAGTGGCGTCAGTGCTTGAACTGGCTGACGAGTTTGACTCATGTGGATGTTGCTATTTATTATTTGCTGAAAAGCGAGGCGCCTCGTGATATCGGTTTCGGCCGATGCTTCTGGTCGGCTGACGGGCCAGGCTTACGCCCCAAAGGGCGGAGAAACGTAGTGTTCAGGCATAATAATCCACATCGGTGGACCGGCCCTGACGATCCACGGCTTGTCTGCGCGCTTGCTTGAGACTCGGACTAGACAGTCTCGAATCGGTGAGGATCTTGCCCCTAGCCTCGGTTCATACCATAAATGATAACCCAACTTCCAATACGACGTCTTGCGGTTATAATTGTAAACTTATATATGGCGACATAGTGGTATGGGGCATTCATGCCGCCTATGATTGATACTTATGATTTGAAGTTGTTTTATACACTATGCACTTATTATAGTATCAAATAATTTGTTTCAAACGTATCAAGCATTCTTTGGCTGTTATAAGGGAAAACCCTATCCCCCGGCTTGCGTTGCATTGTGTGATAGGACCTGGGTCTTATAACAGCTTCATTTTTCCTTATTTAGCATTGCGCTGTTTGTTTTATGCACTGGTATTCTTGGGAGGAAACCCGTTCCGTGTTATACGGCGTGGTCCCTTGATTTACCGAACTTTAAAATAAAGATAAATAACTGTTTTAGTTCTCACACCAGTCACATGACTGACCTGGAGTTTATTGTTTTGACCTAAACTCTGGGTGCCCTTATTTTGACTCGGGCAGCTAGTAGTTTTGGTTTTGCAGATTTATATTCACAGGATCCTGGTTTACAGCTGGAATGATATCCGGAAAGCTTTGTATCCGTATATCTCTTCTAGTTGCGTATTGTATTATTTTCCGCTGCGATGTATTTAAATGTAATTTAAATCTCTGATATTTCTGTGTAATATTGTTTCATACTCTGTATATTCCTGTAATCTGATGCATTATTGTAATATACAATGAAATGTTCTTTTATATGCGTTCGGTTGTGGCTTGTTCTCGAACTATCCGACACTTTCCTTTACGGGGAAGTTACGGGTTTTTACATCTAGCCTCCTTGCTTTGACCTGTTCAATGTAAGTACATATATATGCAAGCAAATGCGACCAATTTTCAATACAATTCAATATTTGGTTCAATTAGGCTAAATGGTTCAAAATTATCAAACAAATACACAAACCACACAAACATCAATCAATTAGTGAATTTAACGTTTCAAAGTCATAATTTTGATACATATACAGAAAATCATGTTTTTGATGCCAATTCACAACAATGTGTTCTAGCTATATTAGTTTTGGTTCTCACACCAGTCTAATGGAAATATATAGATATCACACCTTCGAAACACGAAAATAATTACTGATGATGACGCGTCAATCATCAGAATCAGGTCTGGGCGACTAGAGTGTGATTCTATATCTATCTAATATATTAAAACTTCGAATATACGTTCATGACTCGCCTCGGTAATACCCTAAAAATTTCTAGTAACCCTATGAGTCCCGTCATGTTGTGTTATCTTGAAGCCCTCAACTCGTCTATCGATAGTTTGCAATCGGTGAGGGTGGTCCGAGAATATCCTGATATCTTGGGTGAAGTGAAGGGGGTTACCCCTAAACGAGAGATGGATTTCCGCATTTATCTGGTTGATAATGCCAAGATAGTTTCGTGGCCGGTTAGGCACATGGCCCCGCAAGATGAGAGTTAAGAAAGCAAGTCAAGGAGTTGCTTGAGGAGAACTTCATTAGACAAAGTATATCTGAATGGGGAGCGCCTGTAGTATTTACTACCAAGGCAGATGGTTCTCTTCGGCTTTGTGTTGATTATCGTGAGTTAAACAAGGAGAATAGGCGACCATTGCCAAGGATCGATGATTTGTTTGATCAGCTTGTAGGAACATCTGTTTTCTCTTGATCTTGCTACTGGATTCCAACAGCTCAGGGTAGCTGAAGATAGTATAGACAAGACTGCGTTCAGAACTCCAGATGGATTCTTCGAATAGCTTGTCATGCCGTTCGGCTTGACTAATGCACCCGCCTACTTCGTGGACTTGATGAGTTGGGTGTTCAGGGAGTTCTTGAACAAGTTTGTCGTGGTCTTCGTAGATGATATTCTGGTCTTCTCTAAGGATGAGGAAGAGCACGCAAGGCATCTCGTGGAGGTGATGGATACGCTTAGAGCGCATCAGTTGAAGGCCAAGTTCTCCAAGTGTCATTTTGGAGAAAAAGGAGTTAGATTTCTTGGGCACATAGTTTCTAAGCAAGGCTTAGCGGTGGATCCCGCTAAGGTAGTTGCAGTTCAGGATTGGAAGACTCCAAGGAATGCAACTGAAGTAAGAAGTTCTCTCAGTTTAATTAGTTAGTTAGCGTCCCTTGAACTCAGACCTACCCTTCTTGATCAAGTTGGGGCTTCGCAGAAAGAAGACCCGCAGTTAGTCGAGATCATGGACAAGTTGATTCGAGGCGAGATGGTAAGTCACCTCGCTATAGATGACAAGGGATGGCTAAGGCGCGATGAGAGAAAGAAGGCTCTTGAAGATGCACATCACTCGAGGAGGTGGCCGAGTTTGTCCCAAGGTGCATGTTATGCCAACAGGTTAAAGGCCGAGTCATAGAAGCCCGGTGGGCTATTATATCCATTAGAGGTCCCCGCAATGGAAGAGGGAAAAGCGTCACGAAGGATTTCGTGGATGGACTGCCTAGATCAAGAAAGGGAATATGAGCATGTGGGTCATAGTAGGTAGACTCGCGAAGAGTGCTCATTTCACTCCGGTAAAGAGCGAAAGGACTGCATCATAGCTAGCGACAGTTTACTTTCAAGAAATAAAGCGGTTGCACGGGGTTCCCTCAAGTATAGTTAGTAACCGTGACTCAATCTTTACTAGCCAGTTTTGGGATAGTCTACGGGAAGTCATGGGCAAGTGACTGAATCTAAGTACGGCCTATCATTCGCAGGCAGATGGTTCATTTCGTTCGAGCATGAGTTATAGAAAATTACGTTAGTAAGAGCAATTGGCAACGTGGATTGGTATTTCCAGGAAAAGTTTTGCTGCGTGGAATACTTTATAGTAAGTAAACGAGATCCAGGATTCACTGGTGAATTTTGGAGAGCTTGCATGAAACCGTGAGGTCATAGTTATGTTTAAGCCAAGAATGATAGAAGAGTAAGTGAAAAAGGAAGACGAGAGGCGACAATGAAATGGGTTCCAACTCATATTTGGAAATAAGAGTTAAGAAGCTAAGAAATCATGAGGTAAAAGATGGTCAAAGCACAATGGAGTTAAGCTCAAGGAAACGTGACTTAGAAGACTGAAGGCTAGATACGCGCATCATATCTCTTTCTAAGAGTATATCCTTGATCCCTATTGTTCCGTAGAGCTTACTCGCATGTTATCTTTTTACGTATATCCTCTCGGTCCCATTCTCGGTCCTATTTCTGTCGGGAGGTATGACTTATTGGCTAGTAATACATGTCAGGGTTTGAAGGGGTCCGTTAGGTTGACTAAACCTTTTGGGCTTTTATAGAATATGGGTTGGGTTAGGAAGGGATTTCTTGTAATCCGAAAGGGGTATATCCTGCTTATCTTCCCGATCTCTTTGTAGCATATCTTTTGCTATCCATGTTTGTCTTGATTATCTTGTTATCGTGTTAATCTTGTCATGAGAACCTTAGGTAGAAACCCTTTGGATGAAACATGTGTTTGAAACATGTTATGCTTGGTGGTTGCAAGTGGTTGCAAGTGTTTGCAAGTGGTTACTCGTGGATGCATTATACACATTAGGCACTAGATCGGCTCACACACTCCTCATATTGCATATGCATGAGTGTTTACGCTTATTCATGGATGAAATTTTTTGTGTTATCACATGGATGTTGCATATGGATGTATGTTATGTGCACACATATAGATGTTATACATTATGTTAGGAATTGCATACATATGGATTCATTTCACTAACATAATTTGCATTGATGATATTTGCATTAGATAAGTACATATACACACACCTTTGCATATGTTCATACAACATTTAGAATCTTGTAAGGACAATGATTGCTCGTGGATGATGTTTTGAGTAGATGGATGTTGGATGGTAGGATACGTTCTTCCTAACTTGAAGATTTCGGGGACGAAATCCTTTAACGAGGGGAGAATGTAACAACCCGTATTTTCAATAACCTGTTATAACATAAATCGAGGCAGAATTTAATTTATAAATCTGAATCAAAGGAAACGGGCTATGCCATTGCGTTCGTCTCGGAAAAATACGCGAAATAGAGTCCGAGTTTTCGAAAATTGGAGTCCGTATGACCCGATTAAGGCCCAACGAAGTTTTCAGAAAAATGCAAAGTAAAAACAGATTTCAAATTCAAGTTTGAATTTGAAAAATTAGGGCAGATTGGGCCAGGTGGGAAAATTCCCGCCAGAGCACCCAAGTCGACAGCCCTGTCGACTTGGGAGTCGACTTGGTTGGACCCAAGTCGACAGCCCTGTCGACTTGGCTGTCGACTTGGTCCAGCCGGGCAGTTTTGCCTGGTGCACCATTTTGGGGTCTTGGTTAGGTTTTGGGCCAGATTCGGTTTTAAGGGCTGAGATTGGAACTAGGGTTTAATCCTAAGGTTGAAACTGTAACACCCCACTCCCGCTATGATCACTCACTAAGGGAATGCCATAGCATCGGTGGAGTATTTTAGTGAATATAGAACAGAAAAATTACAACAAGACAGATATAAATAGTACTTGAAATTTTAAAACATCATCTCATAACAGCGGAAGTAAAACATGTCTGGTTACATCATAAAACCACAATAAAGGTCAAGTACAATATCCATCAAAATAAAGAAGTACATAATCCCACTCTCATACAATAGCCAAACAAAAGAAAAGATAACTGGATAACTGGAGCTTTACATCTATCCAAGCTCCTAAAGACTGGAACAGCAATCCGATCAAGCTCCACTACTGCTAGGATCCACCGTAGGACCTGAGGGTTGGGAAAAAGATAAAAACAACGGGGTCAGACATAAGTCTGAGCGAGTCCTATAACTTTAACAATACAATCGTTAAAGTAACCAGAGAAGACATAAACTGATATACGGTAACATATAGGGATGAATGGCTACCCTAAGCAGTCAACTAAACGAAGATAAAGGATAAAGACGCATCTACCCTCCCTAAGGTAAATTACTAAACTGCACCACACCAGTCGTTCCTAACTTAAAGGTTGATCCCACCCAAGGACTTATAAAATTTACTAATTAGTACCTGCGTACCCCTAGGTGACCAAGTAGGCGCCACGGGGCCCTACAATCCACTAGGTGTACACACTACTTCCCATTCGATCGGCTCCCTAACGTAGATACCCGTGCTGGCCCCACCGTGGGATGTATCATTCCCCAATGTGGCAACCTGATGAAACTAAAGGTGCACGGCTTATATCTACTCGATGCAACAACGGCTTACCTACCAGCCCGGGCCCACTCACGCATATGAAGCCCGTTGGACTTGCGTTGCCACCGCTAACCCGTTTGCCTCTTACAGTCAAGCCCAGTATGCGTGTCCCGTCCTCGACATGGGTCGAGCCCACAAAGATACGTATGGGTTACTGGTTGAAATGGGCCTCCACAAGCTACCCACCTAAGCTTGTCCCTTTTTCTAGTATATCCCACTTAACCCTTTAATCATGTTTTAATTACATGTTCCATTTTGGTTAAGTATTCTAATCGTATTTTCTATTGCCACCCAAGGCAACCACTAGATTTTCTCATGCCACCCGAGGCACCCACTTAACCCCTCATGTCCCTCTACATGCTAATGTGGTTAAGTGTTTCTTAATTAATTAATTAAGAACGTAACCTTTGTAAAGACCTCTCACATTAGACTGTCTTTTATGACCGCTGGTTAAGCCGGTTGGGTCCGGGCAGCCTTATGTCATAACAGAGTCTAACCTCGTGTCTTTACATTAATTACGTATTTAGTTTGTGCCTAAGACCTCTCACATTGGGCTAACATTTGTAGCAACTGGTTAAGCCGGTTGGGTCCGGGCAGTTTTACGCTACAACTGAGTCCAACCTCGTGTCTTAGTCAATTAATTACACCTAATTAATCACCCTCATAATTTTATATTAATTATCCCTAATTAATCAAGTTTTCTTAACATGGGTAGACCTAACTTAATAGGTAAATTCCCATGGGGTAGACCTAACTCAATAGGTAAATTCCCAACACATAGTATGGGTACACCTAACCAAATAGGCAAATTCCCATACTATGTTTATTTATTTTGTGTTATGCATAATTATATTAATTTCACACAATCTTATTAACTTATGCATTTAATTACCCCATCGTTCCCACGTAATTTCGTTCATGATATAACACATATAAAAGGTGTCAACTTGCATATGAATGAACATGTTTCAAAGGTGCCATCTTGCATATTAACAAACACATAACTTGCATATGAACTTGCATAACATGTCACATAACTTGCATATAATATGTCACATAACTTACATATTTATTTTGCATAACAAACTTGCATATTAGCTTATAGACTTGCATAATGTGTCATCATGAACTTGCATATTAATAAACATGTAACTTGCATATTTACATACATGTAACTCGCATATTAACAAACATGTAACTTGCATATAAAGAAACATGTAACTTGCATATTTACATACATGTAACTTGCATATTAACAAACATGTAACTTGCATATTAATAAACATGTAACTTGCATATTTACATACATGTAACTTGCATATTAACAAACATGTAACTTGCATATTTACATACATGTAACTTGCATAGCATATTACCATGAACTTGCATAACATGCATATGATTACATAGCCCACAACTTGCATATTTAGCATCATGCAAACATAACATACATCATATTAAACTTGCATAAGCTTACATACTCAACATGCATAAACATAAGATTAATGCTAACATCATATCATATTATTCAAAGCTCATTAACCCACATACAAAACCATAAATCTCATCACATCTCATCTAATTAGTTTACCAAAAGATCATCAAAGTGATAGAAACTCACAACTAGCAACTTTGAACACCAAATGAAGAAGATTAAGATGCTAAGAAGGGATTAGAAGTTGATTAGAGAGTGATTAGTATGCAACCCTCTTCATAAAATTAGTGGAGGCCATGAGAGCTAGCATTTTGCCATAGTTTAGTCACTAGGTTTAATTATGAATGAATTAGGGTAGGTTAGGGTCTTATTTATAGATTAGGCAAGTGTTTTAGGCCATAGGATTAACCCTAGATTCAATCCAAGCCATCAAAGCATGTCTTGGGGAAGAAGTCAAGTGTAGGAACCATCTAGGGCCTTTAGATTAAAGATGGACCATGAGAACCATTCAAATGCAAAATCTGCACTTGAGCGAATCGGCCCACGGGTTGACAGCCAAACACCCTGGATTAACCCCTAGTCGACCCAGCGGGCTCGGGTCGACTTCAAAAATCGGCCGGTTCGGTTATTCCCCTCTCCCAATTCGCTGTTTTGAGCATTTTTGCATATTTATTTATTAAATTTTCAATTATATATATATATATATATATATCAATATATATATATATATATATATATCTACACAACCCATTTCACTTAATTAAGTATACTTTAATTTGGGAATTTTCGTGAAACTTCGCGAGGCCATATCTTGGTCATACGGACTCCGATTTTCGAAAACTCGGACTCTATTTCGCGTATTTTTCCGAGACGAACGCAATGGCATAGCCCGTTTCCCTTGATTCCCATTTTAGAATTAAATTCTGCCTCGATTTATGTTATTACAGGTTATTGAAAATACGGGTTGTTACATTCTCCCCTCCTTAAAGGATTTCGTCCCCGAAATCTTCAAGTTAGGAAGAACGTATCCTACCATCCAATCATCCATCTACTCAAAGCATCATCCACGAGCAATCATTGTCCTTACAAGATTCTAAATGCTGGATGGATATATGCAAAAGTGTGTGTATATGTACTTACCTAATGCGAAAATCAGGCGGTTACTGATACAGTAAACCTCCTTAATGCAAACCATGATAGTGCCATGCATCCAATATGTATGCGAAACCCTATTGACACATACAAATTTCTACATGCGTGCACAACCATACACAAAAATGCATCATCCATATGATAACACAGCCATGATACATCCATCAATCTAACTACCACATCCATTTATGCAATATGCAACATGAAGTGACTGAGCCGATCTAGTGCCTAATGTGTGTGTATATGCATCCACGAGCAACCACTAGCAAACAATTGCATCCATATGCATCCATCAACCATAACATGTTTCAAACACATGTTTCAACCATAGGTTTTACCCTATCTAAAGGTCATAGGTATTAGCGAGAGGATATACTAAAGATAAGATAAGTACTAGACAAGCAATAAAGGAGAAGTTAAAAGACATACTCTCAAAAAGAAATGGATACAAAGAACGCATCTTTGCTTCCGTCTCCCAAGTAGCATTGCTTTCGTCATCTCCCCATTGCACTTTAACTAGCTGAACTTCTCTGTTCCTCAACTTCCTAGTTTCTGACCCAAGGATGCGAGTAGGAGCTCGTCGAATCGTCGCATCACGCTCTACCTCTACATCTCTAAGCAAGCTCGGCTCTACCACCTCCGCGGTCTCATGTAAGCACTTCCTCAAATGTGATACATGGAATACATCATGAACACCACTAAGTCTGTCGGGCAACTCCACCCTATATGCCATCCGTCCAATCCTTTCCTTAATAGGAAACGGCCCAACAAATCTCGGTGCTAACTTCCCTACGGACCCAAAGCGA
The DNA here is from genome assembly GCA_030737875.1 of Allium sativum. Classification (NCBI taxonomy): domain Eukaryota; kingdom Viridiplantae; phylum Streptophyta; class Magnoliopsida; order Asparagales; family Amaryllidaceae; genus Allium; species Allium sativum. Next base: position 8,885,931 of record JASFAX010000027.1, on the reverse strand, counting down.
ACAACATTTCTCAATGGAGATACTTTGACAAAAACCATGTCCCCAACCTCAAACTCAAGATCCGTCCTTCTCCGATCCGCATAAGATTTCTGTCTATCTTGCGCTGCTTTCATCCTTTTTCGAATTAAATCAATCTTCTCTGAAGTCTCTCTAACCATATCCGGCCCAAGCAAGATCTTATCCGTAGATTCCCACCAACATGTAGGAGATCGTCAAGGCCTTCCATAAAGAGCTTCGAAAGGAGCCATACCAATACTGGACTGAAAGCTGTTATTATATGCGAACTCCACCAAAGGAAGATGTTCTTCCCATGTACCTCCAAAATCCAAGATACAAAGCCTCAAAAGATCTTCTAAGATACGGTTCACCCTCTCAGTCTGACCGTCCGTCTGAGGATGATATGCGGTGCTCAAACACAACTGAGTCCCTACCGCCTCTTGCAAACTTCTCCAAAACTCACTAGTGAAAATAGGATCTCGATCACTCACAATGCTGGATGGTACGCCATGCAATCTAACAATCTCTCTAACATAGACTGAAGCAAGCCATGGAGCGGTCCTCTTACTCTTTACGGGTATAAAATGGGCACTCTTGGTAAGTCTGTCTACCACAACCCAAATTCCCGTATTGCCCTTCCTCGATCTCGGTAACCCGTCGATGAAATCCATCGAGACACTATCCCACTTCCACTGTGGAACTTCCAATGGGTGTAGCAACCCACCGGGTTTCCTTTGCTCCACTTTAACTTGTTGGCACACTAAGCATCTAGCCACATACTCGGCCACATCTTTCTTCATACCGGCCCAGAAGAAAACTCTCTTCATGTCTTGGTACATTTTGTCTCCACCGGGATGAATAGTCATTCTTGAACGATGTGCATCATCCAAAATAGCCTTCTTCAAACCCTCATCTTGCGGTACACAAAGTCTACCGTCTCTATGCAACCATCCCTTATCATCTATGGTGTATCTACCCAAATGGCTGGACGACTCCCCTCTTATAAGCTTCTCTACCAACACAACCAACTGTGGGTCGTCTCGCTGAGCCTCGCCAATCCGTCTCAAAAGAGTAGGTCTAACCTCCAAGGATGCCAACAAACCAGGTACAAAATCAACAGAAGGTCTGAAGTCAAACAAAGAAAGAAACTCCAAGCTTCGTCGTTCCACGAACAATGGACTCAAAGATAGCCTTTTTCTACTTAAGGCGTCTGCCACCACGTTACCCTTACCAGGGGTATACGCTATCTCGAAATCATAGGATGCTAAGAACTCCATCCACCTTTGCTGTCTTAAGTTTAAATCCTTCTGAGAGAATAAGTACTTCAATGATTTATGGTCGGTGAACAACTCGAATCTCTCACCAAGAAGATAATGGCGCCAAGACTTAAGTGCGAAAACAATCGCGGCCAACTCTAGATCATGGGTAGGGTAATTCTTCTCATGCACTCTCAATTGTCTCCCTCCATAGGCTATTACCCTTCCCTCCTGCATCAAGACTGCGCCTAATCCTGTTCCACAAGCATCGGTATAAACAACAAACGGCTTACTCCCATCCGGGAGCACTAAAACTGGAGCGGTGGTCAAAGCTCTCTTTAACCGTCGGAAAGCATCATCACAATCTACATCCCACGAGAAAACCAGATTCTTTTTCGTCAAGCGGGTTAATGGGGCTGATATCTTCGCGAAGTCTTTGATGAACTTCCTATAATATCCTGCCAACCCCAAGAAACTTCTTACCTCGGTAGCATTTCTAGGAACTTTCCAATCCTGGATAGATACTATCTTTGCGGGATCCACAGCTATCCCTTCCTTAGAGACCACATGCCCTAAGAATCGCACTTCTCTTCTCCAAAAATGGCATTTAGAGAATTTAGCTTTAAGACTATGCGCTCGAAGAGTCTCCAACACTTCCTTGAGATGTAAGGCATGCTCTTCTTCATTCTTGGAAAAGACCAAGATGTCATCCACAAAAACTACTACAAACTTATTCAGATACTCTCTGAACACTCTACTCATGAGATCAACAAAGTATGCGGGGGCGTTTGTCAACCCAAATGGCATCACTAGCCACTCATAAAAACCATCCGGAGTCCGGAAAGCAGTCTTCTCTATACTGTCCTCCGCCACTCTTAACTGATGAAACCCTGTAGCTAAGTCCATCTGCGAAAATACTGACGCGCCAACCAACTGATCAAAGAGATCATCTATCCTCGGTAATGGGTGTCTATTCTTCTTCGTGAGCTTATTAAGTTCTCTATAATCCACACAAAGTCTAAGGGACCCATCCGCCTTCGTGGCAAACACTACTGGAGCTCCCCACTCCGATATACTTCGCCTTATGAACCCCTTCTCAAGCAACTCCCCTACTTGCTTATGAAGTTCTCTTCTCTCACGAGGAGCCATGTGGCGTACTGGCAAAGACACTGGTTTGGCATTATCCACCAAATAAATTCGGAAATCTATCTCCCGCTTCGGAGGCAAACCCTTTACTTCTTCAAACACATCCGGATATTCCCGGACTACTCTGACAGAACACAAACTCTCGACCGAAGCATCGAGCGATTCAAGATAACTTAGCAAAACAGATTCCATGGGATTGCAAGAGATCTCGAGAGTGTTACCCAAGCGGGTCATGAGCCTGACAACTCTCCTTTCGCAATCAAGAACGGCACCATTACTGGATAACCAGTCCATGCCCAAGATCAACCCATAGCCCGTGAAGCCCAATACAAAAGCATCACATCTAAACTCAACGCTAAGTATAGAAATCTTCAAACCCAAACATATCATAGACAGATATATGGAGCCCCCAATTGGGTTTGAGACAACCAAGGGATCATCAACTAGACTGGTGTCTAAGTGCAGTGACTTAACTAACGATGATGAGATAAAAGAATGCGATGCGCCAGAGTCAAACAAAGTACGAACTGGATGATCAAACAGAAAAACCAGACTTTCAACGGAAATAGTTCTACCTCTCTGCTGAATCGGTGGAACTGAGAGAACCTGAACTTGCCCCCCTGACTGAGGTGGTGCTATAAGAGCTTGCACCTGGCCTCCTGAGGTAGACCCCGTCTTCTGCCCCTTCTTTGGGCAGTTTTTCACAAGATGCCCTGCTTCACCACAATGAAAGCAACCGGTCTTCTTCTTTTTGCGACAATCCTTACTAAGGTGTCCTGGTGTTCCACAATTGAAGCACTTCTTCTTCGTCTTCTTTTTGTCACCATTGCCTTTTCCGCCCTTGCCTTGTTGTTGCTGTTGCGGTTTCTTCTGATCCCCCTTTTTCTCTGGTGCCTTAGAATTCTTATCATCCTCATGCATAAGTGCCATGTAGACAAGCTTCTCAAAAGTGGCCCCCATAGGAATGTGAGTCATAGCTATTCCTTGCAATGGTTCGTTCAAGCCTCTAACGAACCTCAAAGCCTTCTTCTCCGGTGTATTCACCAACTCTATGCCAAACCTTGCTAATTGATTGAATTTGTTGACATATTCTTTCACCGTGAGATTCCCTTGCTTCAAATTCAAGAACTTCTCCATAAACAGATTCTCTTCCGCCCTTGAGAGAAACTTAGCCCCAAACCTTTGCTTAAAATCTGCCCAAGAGTCAACAGGGCGTTCTCCATTAGTGACCTCCCACCAGAATGAGGCCTCTCCCTTCATTAACCAAGCCGCCAACTTGACTTTCTTTCCCTCTTCCACTTCAAAGATATCTAGCAACTCTTCCACTTCCTTAAGCCAATCTCTAGCCTCTACGAAAGTCTCTGAACCAAGAAAAGGTTTTCCTCCTATAGCCTTGAACTCCTTGCAAACCTTAGCAAAATTATCCACTCTAGGCTGAGGAGGAGGAGCGGTTGTCTCTGGTGTAGTAGCATTGGCCGGACCCGCAGCCGCGGCCCTAGCCTCTTGCAACCTCCTATACCATAGTGGTATAACTAAACCCTCCGGGATGTTAAGATCTTCAGCCATGCTGAAACGAAAGAGGAAAGATTCAAAAGGAGATTCCGAAAGATAAAGATATGGCTATTGGGGATTATGCTTTTCTTTTTCAAAAACTTTTTCTCTTAGAAGACATGCTTTTAAAAAATACTTTCTTCGAAAATACTCTTAGAAAGTAGTTTTTCTCAAAAATTTTATCTGTTCTGGTAACCTTAAGCTCTGATACCACGTGTAACACCCCACTCCCGCTATGATCACTCACTAAGGGAATGCCATAGCATCGGTGGAGTATTTTAGTGAATATAGAACAGAAAAATTACAACAAGACAGATATAAATAGTACTTGAAATTTTAAAACATCATCTCATAACAGCGGAAGTAAAACATGTCTGGTTACATCATAAAACCACAATAAAGGTCAAGTACAATATCCATCAAAATAAAGAAGTACATAATCCCACTCTCATACAATAGCCAAACAAAAGAAAAGATAACTGGATAACTGGAGCTTTACATCTATCCAAGCTCCTAAAGACTGGAACAGCAATCCGATCAAGCTCCACTACTGCTAGGATCCACCGTAGGACCTGAGGGTTGGGAAAAAGATAAAAACAACGGGGTCAGACATAAGTCTGAGCGAGTCCTATAACTTTAACAATACAATCGTTAAAGTAACCAGAGAAGACATAAACTGATATACGGTAACATATAGGGATGAATGGCTACCCTAAGCAGTCAACTAAACGAAGATAAAGGATAAAGACGCATCTACCCTCCCTAAGGTAAATTACTAAACTGCACCACACCAGTCGTTCCTAACTTAAAGGTTGATCCCACCCAAGGACTTATAAAATTTACTAATTAGTACCTGCGTACCCCTAGGTGACCAAGTAGGCGCCACGGGGCCCTACAATCCACTAGGTGTACACACTACTTCCCATTCGATCGGCTCCCTAACGTAGATACCCGTGCTGGCCCCACCGTGGGATGTATCATTCCCCAATGTGGCAACCTGATGAAACTAAAGGTGCACGGCTTATATCTACTCGATGCAACAACGGCTTACCTACCAGCCCGGGCCCACTCACGCATATGAAGCCCGTTGGACTTGCGTTGCCACCGCTAACCCGTTTGCCTCTTACAGTCAAGCCCAGTATGCGTGTCCCGTCCTCGACATGGGTCGAGCCCACAAAGATACGTATGGGTTACTGGTTGAAATGGGCCTCCACAAGCTACCCACCTAAGCTTGTCCCTTTTTCTAGTATATCCCACTTAACCCTTTAATCATGTTTTAATTACATGTTCCATTTTGGTTAAGTATTCTAATCGTATTTTCTATTGCCACCCAAGGCAACCACTAGATTTTCTCATGCCACCCGAGGCACCCACTTAACCCCTCATGTCCCTCTACATGCTAATGTGGTTAAGTGTTTCTTAATTAATTAATTAAGAACGTAACCTTTGTAAAGACCTCTCACATTAGACTGTCTTTTATGACCGCTGGTTAAGCCGGTTGGGTCCGGGCAGCCTTATGTCATAACAGAGTCTAACCTCGTGTCTTTACATTAATTACGTATTTAGTTTGTGCCTAAGACCTCTCACATTGGGCTAACATTTGTAGCAACTGGTTAAGCCGGTTGGGTCCGGGCAGTTTTACGCTACAACTGAGTCCAACCTCGTGTCTTAGTCAATTAATTACACCTAATTAATCACCCTCATAATTTTATATTAATTATCCCTAATTAATCAAGTTTTCTTAACATGGGTAGACCTAACTTAATAGGTAAATTCCCATGGGGTAGACCTAACTCAATAGGTAAATTCCCAACACATAGTATGGGTACACCTAACCAAATAGGCAAATTCCCATACTATGTTTATTTATTTTGTGTTATGCATAATTATATTAATTTCACACAATCTTATTAACTTATGCATTTAATTACCCCATCGTTCCCACGTAATTTCGTTCATGATATAACACATATAAAAGGTGTCAACTTGCATATGAATGAACATGTTTCAAAGGTGCCATCTTGCATATTAACAAACACATAACTTGCATATGAACTTGCATAACATGTCACATAACTTGCATATAATATGTCACATAACTTACATATTTATTTTGCATAACAAACTTGCATATTAGCTTATAGACTTGCATAATGTGTCATCATGAACTTGCATATTAATAAACATGTAACTTGCATATTTACATACATGTAACTCGCATATTAACAAACATGTAACTTGCATATAAAGAAACATGTAACTTGCATATTTACATACATGTAACTTGCATATTAACAAACATGTAACTTGCATATTAATAAACATGTAACTTGCATATTTACATACATGTAACTTGCATATTAACAAACATGTAACTTGCATATTTACATACATGTAACTTGCATAGCATATTACCATGAACTTGCATAACATGCATATGATTACATAGCCCACAACTTGCATATTTAGCATCATGCAAACATAACATACATCATATTAAACTTGCATAAGCTTACATACTCAACATGCATAAACATAAGATTAATGCTAACATCATATCATATGATTCAAAGCTCATTAACCCACATACAAAACCATAAATCTCATCACATCTCATCTAATTAGTTTACCAAAAGATCATCAAAGTGATAGAAACTCACAACTAGCAACTTTGAACACCAAATGAAGAAGATTAAGATGCTAAGAAGGGATTAGAAGTTGATTAGAGAGTGATTAGTATGCAACCCTCTTCATAAAATTAGTGGAGGCCATGAGAGCTAGCATTTTGCCATAGTTTAGTCACTAGGTTTAATTATGAATGAATTAGGGTAGGTTAGGGTCTTATTTATAGATTAGGCAAGTGTTTTAGGCCATAGGATTAACCCTAGATTCAATCCAAGCCATCAAAGCATGTCTTGGGGAAGAAGTCAAGTGTAGGAACCATCTAGGGCCTTTAGATTAAAGATGGACCATGAGAACCATTCAAATGCAAAATCTGCACTTGAGCGAATCGGCCCACGGGTTGACAGCCAAACACCCTGGATTAACCCCTAGTCGACCCAGCGGGCTCGGGTCGACTTCAAAAATCGGCCGGTTCGGTTATTCCCCTCTCCCAATTCGCTGTTTTGAGCATTTTTGCATATTTATTTATTAAATTTTCAATTATATATATATATATATATATCAATATATATATATATATATATCTACACAACCCATTTCACTTAATTAAGTATACTTTAATTTGGGAATTTTCGTGAAACTTCGCGAGGCCATATCTTGGTCATACGGACTCCGATTTTCGAAAACTCAGACTCTATTTCGCGTATTTTTCCGAGACGAACGCAATGGCATAGCCCGTTTCCCTTGATTCCCATTTTAGAATTAAATTCTGCCTCGATTTATGTTATTACAGGTTATTGAAAATACGGGTTGTTACAGAAACTAATCCGAATCTCTATAAATAAGCCCTTAACCTAACCCTAAATCATCATTATTCATTCAAGTAACTAAACTGTGGCAAAATCAATCCTCTCATGGCCTCCACTCTCTTCATAAAATTCTAAATAAATTTCTATGAGAGATTTTCCATGCATACAAGTGTTTTCAAGCTTGTATGAGCATCATTATCTTGCATTCAAGTCAAGTTTCTATATTTGCATCATAAAGCAAGGGTTTTGATCATTTTGGCTCAAGGGATTTTCTATTAGAGCTTGCATTTTGGGTTTAATTGATTTCATAAGGGCTTTGTCATATTTTTTGTGACTTCCTAAGCATTGTAAGCCCTATTCTACTTTCATACTTAAACTCTAAAGTTAAATGTATGATATGCAAGTTTGCCATGATATGCAAGTTTACTATGTCATGTTATGCAAGTTTGAGATGTTATGATATGCAAGTTTATCATGTTATGTTATGCAAGTATGCCATGTTATGATATGCAAGTTTATCATGTTATGTTATGCAAGTTTTCCATGTTATGATATGCAAGTTTACCATGTTATGCTATGCAAGTTTGCCATGTTATGCTATGCAAGTTAGCCATGTTATGATATGCAAGTTTATCATGTTATGTTATGCAAGTTTGAGATGCAAGTTCGTCGTATGATATGCAAGTATGTTATGCAAGTTTGGGGTGATCATTTTGTTCATGTTATCATGCTATGCAAGCTTATCTTGAGAATATGAACATAAAGCTTCAAGCTTTATGCTAAAGGTTGCATTTTGGCAACATGTAAGTTATCATATCCCTTATGATAACTTGCACGTGAGGCTAAATGGGAACTTATGGCCATTTCTACATGTCATTTATCACCATGTATCACCAATAAGCTAAGTTTGGTTTTATGCATTCTTTTGAGGCCTAAAAATGTAATATGCAAGTATATGGACACATGTACATTTCATATGCCACCATGTTGAACTTGTGGCTTCAACACCTTTATGTCATGATTATGCCAAGTTCCCTCTTTCTATCCTTTATGCGCTATTGCGATATGTAAGCGATGGGATTGCGTTTGGGGTTGGGTAAACTTAAAAGACATAAAAACATAAGATTGGGAATTTACCTATTAAGTTAGGTCTACCCATTGGGAATTTACCTATTAAGTTAGGTCTACCCAATTTCTTGAAAATTTGTAACATGTTTTGGAAACATGATGGACATGACACTTAGAAAAGATAAGTGTGACCAACTCGAGGTTGGGTTGAGTTTGTAGCGTAAACCTACCCGGAACCGACCAGCTTAACTAGTTGTTACAAACAATAGGACCCAATGTGAGAAGTTGGCCATGTTGTACCTTGAACCCGAGGTTAGACCAAGTTGTGGTGTAAAGCTACCCGGACCCGCCCGGCTTAACTAGTAACCACAACAAGGTCTAATGTGAGAGGTTAAGGCACATTAAATTAATTAATGCCTCGTGATTAGGGTTAAGTCATGGTCCACTTAATACTTAACCAATTTGGTCTTGGTAGATTAATCAGGGTTAAGTCGTGAACTCATCGTTACACTTAACCAAGTTAATCCATGATTAGCAAGAGGGTTAAACCGTACTTAACCCACTAGAAAAATCCTAGCAATGGGGGTCCACTCCAGCAGTAATCCCAAGTTTGTATCATTAAGGCCCTAGGGTCTAGGCTAGGGAGGGAGCACGATTACTGGACTGGAGGTAAGTGACCAAAAGCGACGGCAGAAGGGTACGCCGGTGTAGTTCCGGGCGGACTATGGTCGTGCACACAGTCCGAAGCCGGGGAAAACATGCACGGGTACCAGTAGATCGAGACTGTGCACACATGATTATGGTGTCCAGGGGTTGACACCCTAGGGCTTGATACACCCGACGGGAGACCCGGCACAATCTGACTACAATTATGTTTGGGCCGTATGGACACCAACACGTGACGAGTTAGGCTTATAAGGAGCCAATCGACTAGACCGTTTGGTTAGACCTTGTATTAGGGTCATTTCATGTTATTGGGCCAAAGCTTGGACCAAGGGATCAATACTTGTATATTCAAGTCATGTTAGTTTGCTAGTACACCTGTGGTGCAAAACTTTAATCCTGATTATGCGATGACACCTTTATCTACCTTGATAGTTAATCATCATGCTAGTATGTTGTTATCCTTATGTTCATCCCTGCTTCTCATGCCAGTTAACTTTATCAGTTTACATTGATTGTAGTAGGGCTTACTCAGTCTTTTTGACTGACCTGTTTTCCTTTCGCCTCTTTTCTTCCGTTTCCCCCCCAGGTTCTCAGGGTGGGAATATTGGAGCTTAGCTTGGATTTCTGATCGCTTGCTTGTGGGATTTAGCTCATGTACGGTTGGACATGAAGCTAGCTATGTTTATCACTTATTTTGGGGATAGTACTTATGTATTTCAGTTTTTTTTCAGTTAATGTTGTTTTTATCTAGACTTGTTTATTTGGAAAATTGACATTATGTTGTACTAGACTTGTTTTGAAATGGTTTGAAATCTTCCGCTGTTTTATCTATGTTATTTACTCTGTTTACATATATACATATGTTCTTGTTCTGCCTTGATATATCATTATGCATGTTTACCTGATTCAAACGCCCCTCCAAAGTCAGAGTGCTTGCAAGAGACACCCTGGCGGAGGTGGGGTGTTACATTTGGTATCAGAGCATATGGTTTACGAGAAGGAACAAAAAGGTTTTTGAAACTTTTGGAAAACTATTTTCAAAACCAAGTATAAAGTATTTTCCAAAGAAAATTCTAGTTTATTTTAAAGGCTATTCCCCAAAAAGCCATTAGCAAAAATTCCTTCGTTTTTCCCCATTCTGAATATATCTTTTTCTTCGTTTCAGTATGGCCAATAACTTTGCCATTCCGGAGGGAGTACACGTACCTATTTGGTATAGGAGACTTTTGGAGGCTAGGGCGACCGAAGCCGGCCCCGCAGATGTTCCTCCTCCTCCTCCTCCGTTAGTTAATGTTCCTCCTCCTCCTGTCGCTGAGGTTCCTCTTCCTCCTCCCCCTCAGCATCCACAAGAGGATTTCGCGGAGATTTGCCAAGACTTTAAGGCGATGGGTTGCAAGAATTTCTTTGGAACCGAGACTTATGTAGAGGCAAGGAATTGGTTGAAAGAAACCGAAGATCTTTTTGCCTTCTTGGATATAGATGACCGTAGGAAGGTTCTATTGGCAGTGTGGTTGCTAAGGGAAGAAGCTGCACGTTGGTGGGTGGTCACCACCGCTACTAGGCCAATTGAGGCTTGGGATGACTTTCGGGGAAAGTTTGGACTAAGGTTCCTATCACTGAAGCAAGGGGACATGACTATTAGGGAATATATAGATAAGTTTAATCAACTGGCTCGGGTCGGTTTAGACTTGGTTAACACAGCTCAGAAGAAGGCCCTATACTTTGCTCTAGGATTAAACGAGCCATTACATGGTTTAGCCATGACTCATATACCCTTGGGGGCAACTTTCGAGAGTTTAGTGAATATGGCCCTACTCAATGAAGAGAATAGGAGTGACAAGAAAGAGATCAAGATGAATGATACTCAAGCCAAGAAGACTGATTCCCAGTGGAAAGGAAATCAGGGTAATCCAAGTGGTCAGAGCAGTCAAGGCAATTAGAACAAGAACAAGAACAAGAGTCAAGGCAACAAGGGGAACAACAACAAGGGCAATAACAAAAAGGGGAAGTACCATTATTGCGGTTCAGTTGGGCATCTTATTAAGGATTGTAAGAAGAGGAAAAGGAAGAGTGGTGAATGCTATCGTTGTGGTGAGTTTGGACATTTCAGCAAAGATTGCCCGAAGAAGCAAGGGCAAGGTCAGACCCAGTGTGCAAGACCATCTGAAGGGCGAGTTCACCCACTCAACATCGTTCTTCCAGCTCTTGATCGAGGTAGTGTTTCTGTTAAAAGTCTTGTTTACATTTCTGATTTTCCAGTTCGTACCTTGTTTGATTCTGGTGCATCGCATAGCTTTATTTCATCTGATCTAGTTGAAAGTTTGCACCTAAGTACTAGTCTAGTTAATGATCCCGTGTGTGTTTCAAATCCAATTGGGATTTCCGCCCATTTGTCTATTATCTACGTGGATTTGAAAATCTCTATCTTTAGTGTAAAGTTCTCGTGTGATGCTTATATTCTCGGTTTCATGGGGTATGGGTTGATTTTTGGGCATGGATGGGTTGTCCAGTTTTGGAGCCATCCTTGGTTTTTGAGCATAGGGTTGTGAGGCTCATGACTCGCCTCGGTAATACCCTAAAAATTTCTAGTAACCCTATGAGTCCCGTCATGTTGTGTTATCTTGAAGCCCTCAACTCGTCTATCGATAGTTTGCAATCGGTGAGGGTGGTCCGAGAATATCCTGATATCTTGGGTGAAGTGAAGGGGGTTACCCCTAAACGAGAGATGGATTTCCGCATTTATCTGGTTGATAATGCCAAGATAGTTTCGTGGCCGGTTAGGCACATGGCCCCGCAAGATGAGAGTTAAGAAAGCAAGTCAAGGAGTTGCTTGAGGAGAACTTCATTAGACGAAGTATATCTGAATGGGGAGCGCCTGTAGTATTTACTACCAAGGCTGATGGTTCTCTTCGGCTTTGTGTTGATTATCGTGAGTTAAACAAGGAGAATAGGCAACCATTGCCAAGGATCGATGATTTGTTTGATCAGCTTGTAGGAACATCTGTTTTCTCTTGATCTTGCTACTGGATTCCATCAGCTCAGAGTAGCTGAAGATAGTATAGACAAGACTGCGTTCAGAACTCCAGATGGATTCTTCGAATAGCTTGTCATGCCGTTCGGCTTGACTAATGCACCCGCCTACTTCGTGGACTTGATGGGTAGGGTGTTCAGGGAGTTCTTGAACAAGTTTGTCGTGGTCTTCGTAGATGATATTCTGATCTTCTCTAAGGATGAGGAAGAGCACGCAAGGCATCTCGTGGAGGTGATGGATACGCTTAGAGCGCATCAGTTGAAGGCCAAGTTCTCCAAGTGTCATTTTGGAGAAAAAGGAGTTAGATTTCTTGGGCACATAGTTTCTAAGCAAGGCTTAGCGGTGGATCCCGCTAACGTAGTTGCAGTTCAGGATTGGAAGACTCCAAGGAATGCAACTGAAGTAAGAAGTTCTCTCAGTTTAATTAGTTAGTTAGCGTCCCTTGAACTCAGACCTACCCTTCTTGATCAAGTTGGGGCTTCGCAGAAAGAAGACCCGCAGTTAGTCGAGATCATGGACAAGTTGATTCGAGGCGAGATGGTAAGTCACCTCGCTATAGATGACAAGGGATGGCTAAGACGCGATGAGAGAAAGAAGGCTCTTGAAGATGCACATCACTCGAGGAGGTGGCCGAGTTTGTCCCAAGGTGCATGTTGTGCCAACAGGTTAAAGGCCGAGTCATAGAAGCCCGGTGGGCTATTACATCCATTAGAGGTCCCCGCAATGGAAGAGGGAAAAGCGTCACGAAGGATTTCGTGGATGGACTGCCTAGATCAAGAAAGGGAATATGAGCATGTGGGTCATAGTAGGTAGACTCGCGAAGAGTGCTCATTTCACTCCGGTAAAGAGCGAAAGGACTGCATCATAGCTAGCGACAGTTTACTTTCAAGAAATAAAGCGGTTGCATGGGGTTCCCTCAAGTATAGTTAGTAACCGTGACTCAATCTTCACTAGCCAGTTTTGGGATAGTCTACGGGAAGTCATGGGCAAGCGACTGAATCTAAGTACGGCCTATCATTCGCAGGCAGATGGTTCATTTCGTTCGAGCATGAGTTATAGAAAATTACGTTAGTAAGAGCAATTGGCAACGTGGATTGGTATTTCCAAGAAAAGTTTTGCTGCGTGGAATACTTTATAGTAAGTAAACGAGATCCAGGATTCACTGGTGAATTTTGGAGAGCTTGCATGAAACCATGAGGTCATAGTTATGTTTAAGCCAAGAATGATAGAAGAGTAAGTGAAAAAGGAAGACGAGAGGCGACAATGAAATGGGTTCCAACTCATATTTGGAAATAAGAGTTAAGAAGCTAAGAAATCATGAGGTAAAAGACGGTCAAAGCACAATGGAGTTAAGCTCAAGGAAACGTGACTTAGAAGACTGAAGGCTAGATACGCGCATCATATCTCTTTCTAAGAGTATATCCTTGATCCCTATTGTTCCGTAGAGCTTACTCGCATGTTATCTTTTTACATATATCCTCTCGGTCCTATTTCTGTCGGGAGGTATGACTTATTGGCTAGTAATACATGTCAAGGTTTGAAGGGGTCCGTTAGGTTGACTAAACCTTTTGGGCTTTTATAGAATATGGGTTGGGTTAGGAAGGGATTTCTTGTAATCCGAAAGGGGTATATCCTGCTTATCTTCCCGATCTCTTTGTAGCATATCTTTTGCTATCCATGTTTGTCTTGATTATCTTGTTATCGTGTTAATCTTGTCATGAGAACCTTAGGTAGAAACCCTTTGGATGAAACATGTGTTTGAAACATGTTATGCTTGGTGGTTGCAAGTGGTTGCAAGTGTTTGCAAGTGGTTACTCGTGGATGCATTATACACATTAGGCACTAGATCGGCTCACACACTCCTCATATTGCATATGCATGAGTGTTTACGCTTATTCATGGATGAAAATTTTTGTGTTATCACATGGATGTTGCATATGGATGTATGTTATGTGCACACATATAGATGTTATACATTATGTTAGGAATTGCATACATATGGATTCATTTCACTAACATAATTTGCATTGATGATATTTGCATTAGATAAGTACATATACACACACCTTTGCATATGTTCATACAACATTTAGAATCTTGTAAGGACAATGATTGCTCGTGGATGATGTTTTGAGTAGATGGATGTTGGATGGTAGGCTACGTTCTTCCTAACTTGAAGATTTCGGGGATGAAATCCTTTAAGGAGGGGAGAATGTAACAACCCGTATTTTCAATAACCTGTTATAACATAAATCGAGGCAGAATTTAATTTATAAATCTGAATCAAGGGAAACGGGCTATGCCATTGCGTTCGTCTCGGAAAAATACGCGAAATAGAGTCCGAGTTTTCGAAAATCGGAGTCCGTATGACCCGATTAAGGCCCAACGAAGTTTTCAGAAAAATGCAAAGTAAAAACAGATTTCAAATTCAAGTTTGAATTTGAAAAATTAGGGCAGATTGGGCCAGGCGGGAAAATTCCCGCCAGAGCACCCAAGTCGACAGCCCTGTCGACTTGGGAGTCGACTTGGTTGGACCCAAGTCGACAGCCCTGTCGACTTGGCTGTCGACTTGGTCCAGCCGGGCAGTTTTGCCAGGTGCACCATTTTGGGGTCTTGGTTAGGTTTTGGGCCAGATTCGGTTTTAAGGGCTGAGATTGGAACTAGGGTTTAATCCTAAGGTTGAAACTAATCCTAATCTCTATAAATAAGCCCCTAACCTAACCCTAAATCATCATTATTCATTCAAGTAACTAAACTATGGCAAAATCAATCCTCTCATGGCCTCCACTCTCTTCATAAAATTCTAAATAAATTTCTATGAGAGATTTTCCATGCATACAAGTGTTTTCAAGCTTGTATGAGCATCATTAGCTTGCATTCAAGTCAAGTTTCTATATTTGCATCATAAAGCTAGGGTATTGATCATTTTGGCTCAAGGGATTTTCTATTAGAGCTTGCATTTTGGGTCTAATTGATTTCATAAGGGCTTTGTCATATTTTTTGTGACTTCCTAAGCATTGTAAGCCCTATTCTACTTTCATACTTAAACTCTAAAGTTAAATGTATGATATGCAAGTTTGCCATGATATGCAAGTTTACTATGTCATGTTATGCAAGTTTGAGATGTTATGATATGCAAGTTTATCATGTTATGTTATGCAAGTATGCCATGTTATGATATGCAAGTTTATCATGTTATGTTATGCAAGTTTGCCATGTTATGATATGCAAGTTTACCATGTTATGCTATGCACGTTTACCATGTTATGCTATGCAAGTTTGCCATGTTATGATATGCAAGTTTATCATGTTATGTTATGCAAGTTTGAGATGCAAGTTCGTCATATGATATGCAAGTATGTTATGCAAGTTTGGGGTGATCATTTTGTTCATGTTATCATGCTATGCAAGCTTATCTTGAGAATATGAACATAAAGCTTCAAGCTTTATGCTAAAGGTTGCATTTTGGCAACATGTAAGTTATCATATCCCTTATGATAACTTGCACGTGAGGCTAAATGCGAACTTATGGCCATTTCTACATGTCATTTATCACCATGTATCACCAATATGCTAAGTTTGGTTTTATGCATGCTTTTGAGGCCTAAAAATGTAATATGCAAGTATATGGACACATGTTCATTTCATATGCCACCATGTTGAACTTGTGGCTTTAACACCTTTATGTCATGATTATGCCAAGTTCCCTCTTTCTATCCTTTATGCGCTATTGCGATATGTAAGCGATGGGATTGCGTTTGGGGTTGGGTAAACTTAAAAGACATAAAAACATAAGATTGGGAATTTACCTATTAAGTTAGGTCTACCCATTGGGAATTTACCTATTAAGTTAGGTCTACCCAATTTCTTGAAAATTTGTAACATGTTTTGGAAACATGATGGACATGACACTTAGAAAAGATAAGTGTGACCAACTCGAGGTTGGGTTGAGTTTGTAGCGTAAACCTACCCGGAACCGACCGGCTTAACTAGTTGCTACAAACAATAGGACCCAATGTGAGAAGTTGGCCATGTTGTACCTTGAACCCGAGGTTAGACCAAGTTGTGGTGTAAAGCTACCCGGACCCGCCCGGCTTAACTAGTAACCACAACAAGGTCTAATGTGAGAGGTTAAGGCGCATTAAATTAATTAATGCCTCATGATTAGGGTTAAGTCATGGTCCACTTAATACTTAACCAATTTGGGCTTGGTAGATTAATCAGGGTCAAGTCGTGAACTCATCGTTACACTTAACCAAGTTAATCCATGATTAGCAAGAGGGTTAAACCGTACTTAACCCACTAGAAAAATCCTAGCAATGGGGGTCCACTCCAGCAGTAATCCCAAGTTTGTATCATTAAGGCCCTAGGGTCTAGGCTAGGGAGGGAGCACGATTACTGGACTGGAGGTAAGTGACCAAAAGCGACGGCAGAAGGGTACGCCGGTGTAGTTCCGGGCGGACTATGGTCGTGCACACAGTCCGAAGCCGGGGAAAACATGCACGGGTACCAGTAGATCGAGACTGTGCACGCATGATTATGGTGTCCAGGGGTTGACACCCTAGGGCTTGATACACCCGACGGGAGACCCGGCACAGTCTGACTACAATTATGTTTGGGCCGTATGGACACCAACACGTGACGAGTTAGGCTTATAGGGAGCCGATCGACTAGACCGTTTGGTTAGACCTTGTATTAGGGTCATTTCATGTTATTGGGCCAAAGCTTGGGCCAAGGGATCAATACTTGTATATTCAAGTCATGTTAGTTTGCTAGTACACCTGTGGTGCAAAACTTTAATCCTGATTATGCGATGACACCTTTATCTACCTTGATAGTTAATCATCATGCTAGTATGTTGTTATCCTTATGTTCATCCCTGCTTCTCATGCCAGTTAACTTTATCAGTTTACATTGATTGTAGTAGGGCTTACTCAGTCTTTTTGACTGACCTGTTTTCCTTTTGCCTCTTTTCTTCCGTTCCCCCCCAGGTTCTCAGGGTGGGAATATTGGAGCTTAGCTTGGATTTCTGATCGCTTGCTTGCGGGATTTAGCTCATGTACGGTTGGACATGAAGCTAGCTATGGTTATCACTTATTTTGGGGATAGTACTTATGTATTTCAGTTTTTTTTCAGTTAATGTTGTTTTTATCTAGACTTGTTTATTTGGAAAATTGACATTATGTTGTACCAGACTTGTTTTGAAATGGTTTGAAATCTTCCGCTGTTTTATCTATGTTATTTACTCTGTTTACATATATACATATTGTAACACCCCACGCCCGCTACGGTCACTCACTAAGGGAATGCCATAGCATCGGTGGAGTATTTTAAGTGAATATAGAACAGAAAAATTACAACAAGACAGATATAAGTAATACTTGAGAATTTAAAAACATCATTTCATTCCAGCGGAAAGTAAAACATGTTTGGTTACACCAAAACCATAAATAAGAGTCAAGTACATAATATCCATCCTGATAAAAAGAAAAGTACATAATCCCACTACATAACCTAATAGCCATAATAGAAAAGATAAACTGAGCTTTTCGTCCACGGTCCAAGCTCCAAAAGATAGATAAAGTAGTCTGATCAAAGCCCAGTAGTGCTAGGCCCACTCTGAAAACCTGAGGGTTGGGAAAAAGATAAAGAAACAACGGGGTCAGACATAAGTCTGAGTGAGTCCTATAACCCTAACAATACAATCACTAAAGTAATTAGGGTATGATATAAACAAGGTACGGTACCTCTGGGGATAATGACTACACTAAGTAGCCAACTAAACACAGGATGTACTAAGATAACCGAAAAGACGCATTATCCCCCCAAGGATAATTACTAGATTGCACCACCCCAGATCTACCCACCCAAGGGTAATTCCTACACTGCACCACACCAGTTCTACCCACCCAAGGGTAATTCCTACTTAAAGGTTGATCCCACTAAGTGTACTTAGTAATTTTACCCAGTAGTTTCTTGTACCCCTAGCTGACTACATAGGTGCCGTCTGCCCCTATCTCCACTAGGTGTACCCACTACTTCCCAGGCGATCGGCTCCCTAACGTAGATACCCGTGCTGGCCCCACAGTGGGGTGTATCACTCCCCAAAGTGGCAACCCGATAATCAATGGTGCACGGCTTATACCTACACGATGCAACAACGTCTTACCTACCAGCCCGGGTCCACACACGCATATGAAACCCGTTGGACTTGCGTTGCCACCGCTACCCCGTTTTGGCCTCTTATAGTCAAGCCCAATATGCGTGTCCCGTCCTCGACTTGGGTCGAGCCCACAAAGATACGTTTGGGATATTGGTTGAAATGGGCCCCCACAAGCTACTACTTAAGCTTGTCATTTTATCTAGTGCATCCCACTTAACCCCTTTTTTTTAATCATGCCCCCTTACATGTTAAGGTTTGGTTAAGTCATCTAATTATATTTCAATTGCCACTTAAGGCCCTCACAAGCTACTACATAAGCTTGTCATTTAATTATATTTCAATTGCCACTTAAGGCCCCCACAAGCTACTACTTAAGCTTGTAATTTAACTATATTTCAATTGCCGCTTAAGGCCCCCACAAGCTACTACTTAAGCTTGTCATTTAATTATATTTCAATTGCCACTTAAGGCCGCCACAAGCTACTACTTAAGCTTGTCATTTAATTATATTTCAATTGCCACTTAAGGCACCCACTAGATTTCCGCATGCCACCTAAGGCACTTACTTGATTCCCACATGCCACCCAAGGCACTTACTTGATTCCCACATGCCACCCAAGGCACTCACTTAACCCTTTAATCATGTTTAATTACATGTTCCACTTTGGTTAAGTATTCTAATCGTATTTTCTATTGCCACCCAAGGCAACCCACTAGTTTCCTCATGCCACCCAAGGCACCCCACTAGTTACTACATGCCACCCAAGGCACCCACTTAACCCCTCATGCCCCTCTACATGCTAATTTGGTTAAGTGTTTCTTAATTAATTAAGATCGTAACCTTTGTAAAGACCTCTCACATTAGACTGTCTTTTATGGCAGCTGGTTATGCCGGTTGGTTCCGGGCAGCCTTACACCATAACAGAGTCTAACCTCGTGTCTTTACACTTGTCACGTATTTAGTTTATGACTAAGACCTCTCACATTGGGCCAATCATTTGTAGCCGCTGGTTATGCCGGTCGGTTCCGGGCAGTCTTATGCTACAAAAGGGTCCAACCTCGTGTCTTAGTAGATTAATTACACCTAATTAATCACCCCCATAATTTGTATTAATTATCCCTAATTAATTACAAATATTTAAGAATATGGGTAGACCTAACTCAATAGGTAAATTCCCAATTCCATAATATGGGTAGACCTAACTTAATAGGTAAATTCCCAATTATGTCCATCCACTTTACGGTATGTTTAATCATACCCACTTCACACAATTTTATGTGTTCATTAATTCTTTTACCCCACCGTCCCCACGTAAATACGTTAACATGACATACCTCAAAAGGGAAGATTCATCATACACACAATGGGTTCAACTTAGCATATCATTAGCATTATCATGGGTTTAAAAGGTGTCAACTTGTATATATGACCATAAACCCAACTTGCATAAATAACCAACCCAAACTTGCATGAATCACATATGTCATAAAGATGGTAACTTACTTAAATGTTCATGTCATAGACCTATCATAAAGGTGTCAACTTGTCTACATGTCATAGGTCTAAAAGGGATGAACTTGCACATGTACTTATGTCATACATAGAGGCAAACTTGCATATGAACTTGCATCATAACTTGCATATGAACTTGCATCATAACTTGCATATGAACTTGCATCATAACTTGCATATGAACTTGCATAACATGCCATACTTAGAGGCAAACTTGCATATATTATGCATATCATAAAAAGAGACAAACTTGCATATGAACTTGCATCATAACTTTCATATGAACTTGCATCATAACTTGCATAAAACCAAACACTTAGCATGCATAAAACCAAATACTTAGCATGCATAAAACCACATACATAGCATGCATAAAACCAAATACTTAGCATGCATAAAACCACATACATAGCATGCATAAAACCAAATACTTAGCATGCATAAAACCACATACATAGCATGCATAAAACCAAATACTTAGCATGCATAAAACCAAATACATAACTTGCATTACATGTTACATATAGACTTGCATATAATCTCCCATATAGCTTGCATAACATGTTATATATGAATCAATGTTCAACATAGTGATTTGCATCATAAAACATAGCATTAAACTTGCATATAGCACACAACATACACTAAACTTGCATAAACACATTGATTCCACAAACATAGCCATATCTTATCATATCCTATCATAATCAATTTAACAATTGATTGTTAAGTCTATAGAAACTCACCAAAACCAAGATTAGCAAACTTATGAAGTAGAACTAGTTGCTACATTTGAAGAAGATGATGATTAGAGGTTGATTAGCTTGCAACTTTCTTCATAAACTAGTGGAGGCTCCTCCTAAGTTTGATTTTGGCGGCATGATGGCATCAATTCTATTTTTAGTATGGATTAGGCTTGCATTAGGGTGTATTTATAGGATTACGGTGTGTTTTAGACCATAGGATTAGCCCTAGGTTAGATTAGGTCCGTCAGATTTAGGAAGTTTCCAGAACACAACCCAAACCAGCCAGAAAAACTAGACCTGGTGCACCCAGGCCAATTGGCCCGACACCCTGTGTCGACAGGCAAGTCGACAGGGCAGTCGACTTGGCCTAGCCCAAGTCGACAGGCCTGTCGACAGCCCTGTCGACATGGCTAGGGCGGGAAATTTCCCGCCTGGCCCCCGCTGGTTCCAATTTCGAAATCTGAATTTGAATTTTGAATCTGTTTTGAACTTTGAATTTTCTGTAAACTTCATTGGGCCATAACCGGGCCATACGGACTCCGATTCTCGAAAACTCGGACTCTATTTCGCGTATTTTTCCGAGACGAACGCAATGACGCAGCCCGTTTCCCCCAATTCTCACATCTGAGATTATTTATTCTGTAATTAGTGAATTTTAGCCTTAACCGAAATTCGGGGTGTTACATTCTCCCCTCCTTAAAGGATTTCGTCCCCGAAATCTCTAAGCTAAGGAGAACGCATATCCTATCATCCAAACAACCATCTACTCAATCCATCAAACATGGGCATCCATTGTCCTTAAAACAATTTCTAATGATGTATGAGCATATGCAAAAAGTGTGTGTATATGTTCCCTATCTAATGTATGAACATATGCAAACCATGATAGTGCCATGCATCCAATATGTATGCGGAAGAACCCTATCGACACATACAATATCTACATGAGTGCACAATCATTCACCAAAATGCATCATCCATATGATAACACAATCATTATACATCCATAAATATAGCTACCTACACCTAATTATATGCAATATGCAATATGAAGTGATTGAGCCGATCTAGTGTCTAGAGTGTGTGTATATGCATCCACGAGCAACCACTAGCAAACACTTGCATCCACATGCATCCATCAATCATAACATGTCTCAAACACATGTTTCAACCATAGATTTATCCTATCTAAAGGTCAAAGATACTAATGAGAGGGCATACTAAAGATAAGATAAGCACTAGACAAACGATAAAGGAGACGTTTAAAGGACATACCCTCAAAAAGGAATGGGTATAACGAACGCGTCTTCGCTTCTGTCTCCCAAGTAGCATTGCTCTCACCTTCTCCCCTTTTCACTTTGACTAGTCGAACCTCTCTGTTTCTCAACTTCCTAATCTCTGACCCACGGATGCGGGTAGGAGCTCGTCGAATAATCACATCACGCTCTACCTTTACTTCTTTAAGCAAGCTCGGCTCTACCTCCTCTGCAGTCTCATGTAGGCACTTCCTCAAATGTAACACATGGAATACGTCATGTTCCCTATGTAACCGAACTATCTCTCGAATATAAACTGAAGTTAGACATGGAATAGTCCTCTTGCTCTTTACGGGTATGAAATGGGCACTCTTAGTAAGTCTGTCTACCACAACCCAAATTCCCGTATTACCCTTCCTCGATCTTGGTAATCCATCGAGACACTATTCCACTTCCATAGCGGAACCTCCAATGGGTGAAGCAACCCACCGGGTTTCTTCTGCTCCGCTTTCACTTGCTAGCACACCAAGCATCTAGCGACATACTCGGCCACATCTTTCTCCATACCGGCCCAAAAGAAAACTCGCTTCACGTCTTGGTTCATCTTGTCCCCACCGGGATGAATGGTCATCTACGATCGATGTGCATCATCAAGTATAGCCTTCCTCAAACCCTCGTTTTGCGGTACACAAAGTCTATCGTCTCTACGCAACCACCCCTTATCATTTAGGGTGTATCTACTCAAATGGCTGGACGACTCCCCCTCCTCATGAGCTTCTCTATTAACTCAACCAACTATGGGTCGTCTCGCTGTGCTCCGCCAATCCACCCCAAAAGAGTAGGCTTAACCTCCAACGAGGCTAGCAAACCGGGTACAAAGTTAACGGAAGGTCTAAAGTCAAACATAGAAATAAACTCTAAGCTCCGTCGTTCAATGAACAATGAACTCAAGGACAACCTTTTTCTACTTAAGGCGTCCGCTACCACGTTACCCTTGCCATGGGCATATGCTATCTCAAACTCATAGGATGCTAAGAATCCCATCCAAACTCATCACAACTGCCCATCTCTCACGCAGACCACCCTAGTCGGACTCGACATCCCCTAAATGCAAGCCCCAAAGGCCTAAACCAATATCAGACAAACACCCAAGGGATACCTCCTTCGAATTCAGACGACCTACGTGAGATGATACCAGTAAAAACGGCTACTAATTAAGCCCTTGTCCAACTCTGGATGTCCTCGCCAGTCTCGCTCCAAAACCACCGTTTATCTCATAACTGGCTTTGCTCAACCTTTTGAGCAAATACGAAAACTTATTTCGCTCCTAGGAAAGACCAAGATGTCATTTACAAAGACCATCACGAACTTATTTAGGTACTCCCTGAACACCCTTCTCATCAAGTCAATAAAGTATGCGGGGGCGTTCGTCAAACCAAATGGCATCACCAGCCACTCATAAAAAAAAACCATCCGGAGTCCTAAAGGCAGTCTTCTCTATACTATCCTCAGCCACTCTCAACTGACGAAACCCCGTGGCTAAGTCCAACTGCGAAAATACTGAGGCGCCCACTAACTGATCAAAGAGATCATCAATCCTCGGCAATGGGTGTCTATTCTTCCTTGTGAGTTTATTTAGTTCTCTTTAGCCTACACAAAGTCTGAGGGACCCATCCGCCTCCGTGGCAAAGACTACTGGAGCACTCCACTCCGATATACTTCGTCTTATGAACCCCTTCTCAAGCAAATCGCCTACTTGCTTATGGAGTTCCCTCCTCTCACGAGGAGCCATGTGGCACACTGGCCAAGATACTGGTTTGGCATTGTCTATCAGATATATTCGGAAGTCAATATCCCGCTCCGGAGGTAAGCCCTTCACCTCCTCAAACCCATCCGAGTATTCCCGGACCACTCTAACAGATCGCAAACTCTCGACCGACTTGTCAAGCGATTCTAGATAACTTAGCATAACAGATTCCATGGGATTACAAGAGATCTCGAGAGTGTTACCCAAGCGGGCCATAAACCTAACAACTCTCCCTTCAAAATCAAGAACGGCACCCCTACTGGATAACCAGTCCATGCCCAAAACTAACCCATAGCCCGTGAAGCCCAAAAAGCATCACATCTAAACTCAACGCTAAGTATAACAACTTTCAAACCCAAACACATCATGGAGCCCCAATTGGGTTTGAAACAACTAAGGGATCATCTACTAAACTGGTGTCTAAGTGCAGTGACTCAACTAACAATGATGAGATAAACGAACTCGATGCGTCAGAATAAAGTTCGAACCGGATAACAAAGAAATCCAAATTCCAACCTAGACGGTCCTATCCCCATCTGGTACACTAGCCGTGAGGGAATACAACTACCCTCTAGGAGATTCCGTACCTTGCCCTTGCCTCTTTGGACAATCCTAATAAGGTGTCCTGTTCCTCCAAAAAGGATAACTACTAGCCCTCTTCTTCCCATTCTCCACTCGTAACCTCCCATCAAAATGAGGTTTCGCTCTTCATTAACCAAACAACTATTTGAGCCTTCCCCCCTTCGTCTATCCAATAGGTACCTACAAGTCCTCCTCCTTCTTGAACCAACTTCTAGTCCGACTAATGTCTAAGTCCCTTGAAGTGGTTTTCCATTCTTATCTATCTTAGAAAGATCATCTATACGCGGAGGGGAAACTCAAAACGAGAGAGGAAGAGATTCAAAACGGAGAATTTGAAAGATATAGATATGGCTATTGGGGATTATGCTTTTCTTTCAAAAACTTTTCTCTTAAAAAACATGTTTTTGAAAATACTCCTTTCAAAAATATTCTTAGAAAATAGTTTTTCTAAAAATTTTATCAGTTCTGGTAACCTTAAGCTCTGATACCACGTGTAACACCCCACGCCCGCTACGGTCACTCACTAAGGGAATGCCATAGCATCGGTGGAGTATTTTAAGTGAATATAGAACAGAAAAATTACAACAAGACAGATATAAGTAATACTTGAGAATTTAAAAACATCATTTCATTCCAGCGGAAAGTAAAACATGTTTGGTTACACCAAAACCATAAATAAGAGTCAAGTACATAATATCCATCCTGATAAAAAGAAAAGTACATAATCCCACTACATAACCTAATAGCCATAATAGAAAAGATAAACTGAGCTTTTCGTCCACGGTCCAAGCTCCAAAAGATAGATAAAGCAGTTTGATCAAAGCCCAGTAGTGCTAGGCCCACTCTGAAAACCTGAGGGTTGGGAAAAAGATAAAGAAACAACGGGGTCAGACATAAGTCTGAGTGAGTCCTATAACCCTAACAATACAATCATTAAAGTAATTAGGGTATGATATAAACAAGGTACGGTACCTCTGGGGATAATGACTACACTAAGTAGCCAACTAAACACAGGATGTACTAAGATAACCGAAAAGATGCATTATCCCCCCAAGGATAATTACTAGATTGCACCACCCCAGATCTACCCACCCAAGGGTAATTCCTACACTGCACCACACCAGTTCTACCCACCCAAGGGTAATTCCTACTTAAAGGTTGATCCCACTAAGTGTACTTAGTAATTTTACCCAGTAGTTTCTTGTACCCCTAGCTGACTACATAGGTGCCGTCTGCCCCTATCTCCACTAGGTGTACCCACTACTTCCCAAGCGATCGGCTCCCTAACGTAGATACCCGTGCTAGCCCCACAGTGGGGTGAATCACTCCCCAAAGTGGCAACCCGATAATCAGTGGTGCACGGCTTATATCTACACGATGCAACAACGTCTTACCTACCAGCCCGGGTCCACACACGCATATGAAACCCGTTGGACTTGCGTTGCCACCGCTACCCCGTTTTGGCCTCTTATAGTCAAGCCCAATATGCGTGTCCCGTCCTCGACTTGGGTCGAGCCCACAAAGATACGTTTGGGATATTGGTTGAAATGGGCCCCCACAAGCTACTACTTAAGCTTGTCATTTTATCTAGTGCGTCCCACTTAAACCCTTTTTTTTAATCATGCCCCCTTACATGTTAAGGTTTGGTTAAGTCATCTAATTATATTTCAATTGCCACTTAAGGCCCCCACAAGCTACTACTTAAGCTTGTCATTTAATTATATTTCAATTGCCACTTAAGGCCCCCACAAGCTACTACTTAAGCTTGTCATTTAACTATATTTCAATTGCCGCTTAAGGCCCCCACAAGCTACTACTTAAGCTTGTCATTTAATTATATTTCAATTGCCACTTAAGGCCCCCACAAGCTACTACTTAAGCTTGTCATTTAATTATATTTCAATTGCCACTTAAGGCACCCACTAGATTTCCGCATGCCACCCAAGGCACTTACTTGATTCCCACATGCCACCCAAGGCACTTACTTGATTCCCACATGCCACCCAAGGCACTCACTTAACCCTTTAATCATGTTTAATTACATGTTCCACTTTGGTTAAGTATTCTAATCGTATTTTCTATTGCCACCCAAGGCAACCCACTAGTTTCCTCATGCCACCCAAGGCACCCCACTAGTTACTACATGCCACCCAAGGCACCCACTTAACCCCTCATGCCCCTCTACATGCTAATTTGGTTAAGTGTTTCTTAATTAATTAAGATCGTAACCTTTGTAAAGACCTCTCACATTAGACTGTCTTTTATGGCAGCTGGTTATGCCGGTTGGTTCCGGGCAGCCTTACACCATAACAGAGTCTAACCTCGTGTCTTTACACTTGTCACGTATTTAGTTTATGACTAAGACCTCTCACATTGGGCCAATCATCTGTAGCCGCTGGTTATGCCGGTCGGTTCCGGGCAGTCTTATGCTACAAAAGGGTCCAACCTCGTGTCTTAGTAGATTAATTACACCTAATTAATCACCCCCATAATTTGTATTAATTATCCCTAATTAATTACAAATATTTAAGAATATGGGTAGACCTAACTCAATAGGTAAATTCCCAATTCCATAATATGGGTAGACCTAACTTAATAGGTAAATTCCCAATTATGTCCATCCACTTTACGGTATGTTTAATCATACCCACTTCACACAATTTTATGTGTTCATTAATTCATTTACCCCATCGTCCCCACGTAAATACGTTAACATGACATACCTCAAAAGGGAAGATTCATCATACACACAATGGGTTCAACTTAGCATATCATTAGCATTATCATGGGTTTAAAAGGTGTCAACTTGTATATATGACCATAAACCCAACTTGCATAAATAACCAACCCAAACTTGCATGAATCACATATGTCATAAAGATGGTAACTTGCTTAAATGTTCATGTCATAGACCTATCATAAAGGTGTCAACTTGTCTACATGTCATAGGTCTAAAAGGGATGAACTTGCACATGTACTTATGTCATACATAGAGGCAAACTTGCATATGAACTTGCATCATAACTTGCATATGAACTTGCATCATAACTTGCATATGAACTTACATAACATGCCATACTTAGAGGCAAACTTTCATATATTATGCATATCATAAAAAGAGACAAACTTGCATATGAACTTGCATCATAACTTTCATATGAACTTGCATCATAACTTGCATAAAACCAAACACTTAGCATGCATAAAACCAAATACTTAGCATGCATAAAACCACATACATAGCATGCATAAAACCAAATACTTAGCATGCATAAAACCACATACATAGCATGCATAAAACCAAATACTTAGCATGCATAAAACCACATACATAACATGCATAAAACCAAATACTTAGCAAGCATAAAACCAAATACATAACTTGCATTACATGTTACATATAGACTTGCATATAATCTCCCATATAGCTTGCATAACATGTTACATATGAATCAATGTTCAACATAGTGATTTGCATCATAAAACATAGCATTAAACTTGCATATAGCACACAACATACACTAAACTTGCATAAACACATTGATTCCACAAACATAGCCATATCTTATCATATCCTATCATAATCAATTTAACAATTGATTGTTAAGTCTATAGAAACTCACCAAAACCAAGATTAGCAAACTTATGAAGTAGAACTAGTTGCTACATTTGAAGAAGATGATGATTAGAGGTTGATTAGCTTGCAACTTTCTTCATAAACTAGTGGAGGCTCCTCCTAAGTTTGATTTTGGCGGCATGATGGCATCAATTCTATTTTTAATATGGATTAGGCTTGCATTAGGGTGTATTTATAGGATTAGGGTGTGTTTTAGACCATAGGATTAGCCCTAGGTTAGATTAGGTCCGTCAGATTTAGGAAGTTTCCAGAACACAACCCAAACCAGCCAGAAAAACTAGACCTGGTGCACCCAGGCCAATTGGCCCGACACCCTGTGTCGACAGGCAAGTCGACAGGGCAGTCGACTTGGCCTAGCCCAAGTCGACAGGCCTGTCGACAGCCCTGTCGACATGGCTAGGGCGGGAAATTTCCCGCCTGGCCCCCGCTGGTTACAATTTCGAAATCTGAATTTGAATTTTGAATCTGTTTTGAACTTTGAATTTTCTGTAAACTTCATTGGGCCATAACCGGGCCATACGGACTCCGATTCTCGAAAACTCGGACTCTATTTCGCGTATTTTTCCGAGACGAACGCAATGACGCAGCCCGTTTCCCCCAATTCTCACATCTGAGATTATTTATTCTGTAATTAGTGAATTTTAGCCTTAACCGAAATTCGGGGTGTTACACATATGTTCTTGTTCTGCCTTGATATATCATTATGCATGTTTACCTGATTCAAACGCCCCTCCAAAGTCAGAGTGCTTGCAAGAGACACCCTGGCGGAGGTGGGGTGTTACACGTAGAATAAACACCGCAATGCTTTTTCGAAAAATGAAGCTATTATAAGACCCAGGTCCCATCACACAATGCAACGCAAGCCGGAGGATAGGGTTTTACCTTATAACAGCCAAACATGCTTGGTACGTTTAAAACAAATCATTTGATACTATAATAAGTTTATAGTGTCAAAACAATTTCAATCATAAATATAAATCATAGACGGCATAAGTGCCCCATACCACTATGTCGCCATACTAGTTCTACAAATAAAGCCGAAATACTCGTATTGGAAATTGGATTTCCGTCGTGAGTCGAGGCAAGGGTCAAGCTCCTCTCCACTTCGAGACACTCTAGCAAATGCCTCGGGACTACACACTCTGGGCAACCCCGGATTCGGCTGGGCCGGTCCTCACTTACGTTAGAGGATTAATTATGCCTGAACACACGTTTCCCGGTCCTTACAGACCTATAATCGAGGCGCCTCATTCCAACAACCACAAAGGTGAAAAGTATATAAATGTCAGGGCTGGTAAGTCACTGACACCACCATAGCTAGAAAGAAACATCGTGTTCTCCCAGCGGTCCGTATCCCGTTTTTAACTCATACCGAGGTGTGAGGCTCGCAAATTCACGTTATACACAAAGCTGCGCCACAAAGGCTGTGCTTTGATCATCAACCACAAGACTTTGCTTTTCAACAGAAGCCTTGATCCATGCAACTCAGCATGCCACACCGGAAATTCATGCCATGCGATTGATATCTATCGATATATAACCTCTAAGCTCGTACGTCTCAGAGAAGGGCGTTAAGCAAGAGAATAAATTCTCCGCCGCCAAGCAGATATATATTTAACAGAAATCAATCAACACAGAATAAAATCCAATGTCAGACACACAATCCATTTACAAGTTCGTTCTGGGTCTGAACGAAACCGGAGGCACTTTCCTCGCATATCCATCGATCTCCAAGTACGTCTGGACGACCACCAACTATTTCCATCCTCTTGGGTGTACAGCCCAATCACGATCGTCAGTAATTATCCAAACGATGTGAAGACTTCCGGTCTTCAACCACCGTCTTCATCTTCGACTTATCGTCGAATCGGTTATTCAGAATGGGTATAAATCCGGACTTTCCGAACAACCCGTGTATATTAAAAACAAATGTTACACAAACACAACATACGCCTCATTCCAATTCAGAATATTCTTTTATTCACAAAATCACATTTTAGGGAAAGGTTCCCATTAATTTTATCCAAGATAAATTCTTTCAAATTTATCCTTTAATCTTCCTTTGGATGTCAATTCAAACCAAATTATGGTTTTCCAAACTAGTCGAGATTAGCGAACCATACCGAAGTAATTATTTATTTTATTTCCCAATCCCAACCTATTCATCCCATGAAGCAAAACTGGTAATACTCCATATCTAACACCACGGTGTTATCGGTAAAATTAATTACCATTTCACGTTCAAATCTAATTAAAGATTTAACTATCGCTTTGGAGCAAAACTAGTGATACTCCATTCTCGCTTATTTTCCAAATTTGATAATTTAAATTATCAATTCACATTTTAATCTAATTGCAGATTCATTAAAACTCTTTCTACTGGGTTAAAGAACTAATGTCATTTAAAACACAGTTCACGATAGACCCAAATCACATTCTATTTATTATCGGGTTAAATAACTAGTGTTATTTAAAACACCATTCACAATAAACCCACAAATCAATTCTAATTCAATTCAAATCAAATATATTAGAAATTCCGATTATTTAAAACCCCTTTTTAAATCTAATTTATTTATTTAAAAATAATTGGGTTTTAAATTTAGTTCAAACTAGTTCATTTCGATAAAAATCTATTTTTATCTTTTCAAATATGGAGTTTTTCATTCCAACTTTTCCCAAATCATTTCTTATGATTTTACACAAATTATTGCTATTTTTAATAATTTTATCAAGGCCCGTACAGTCGATTTCCATCAACGGCCATCAAACTGCACTTACAGCGACCTTTTCTGAATTTGATTTGGACGTATCTCCAAATCCAACCGTTAGATTTCAAATTTCTAATATTCGTTAGAAAGCTCTTTTCGATACGAACCCAATGGTTCCGGTTTTAGGAGAATCCGACGGTCGGATCTCCCGTAATGTCCGTTTGAAATAAATGGTCGAAATTCACGAACTACCGCGGCGCGGCGCGTTCTATTCAGGCCATTATATTATATATATATAATATATATATATTTTGTCGATTTCAATTTAAAACGAATTATATAAATAGTTTTAAATTCGTTTCAAAAACAATTTCAACCTTTATTTCAAATTCAAATCAAAGTTGAATTTTCTATTATAAATCCTTTTTACATTCATTTCTATTTGATTTCAATTCAAATTGATTTTAATTCGATTCGAATTCATTTCATTTTCAATTCAATTTAAATTCAATTCGTTTTCTATTCAATTTGAATTCAATTCAAATTCATTTCGTTTTCTATTCAAATCGAATCAAATTCGTTATATATTCAATTCATTTCGAAATCGATTTATATTCAATTCATTTCGAAATCGCTTTATATTCAATTCATTTCGAAGTCGTTTTTCAATATTCATTTCATTTCGAAATCGTTTTTCAATATTCATTTCGAAATCGCTTTATATTCAATTCATTTCGAAGTCGTTTTTCAATATTCATTTCATTTCGAAATCGTTTTTCAATATTCATTTCGAAATCGTTTTATATTCAATTTATTTCGAAATCGTTTTTCAATATTCATTTCGAAATCGTTTTATATTCAATTCATTTCATTTCAAAATATTCGATTTCGAAATCACTTTTCAATATTCATTTTAAAGTGAATAAAATCGATATAAATATCGTTCACGTCAAAATGGCGTCAATCTAATCAACACGACTTCATATATTTCTATTTTCAAATATTCTATTCAACAAATGAATATTTATTTTTGTCAACACACGACTAATCTCAACGAATGAGTACTGTCCACGTGTGACTATTTTTGTTATTTAATATATTTTATGAAAAAATTAGGGTATCTATCGTTTGATATCAAATCAGACTCCAACCGTAAATTAGTAAGAGAACGATTCCCTAAATATTAACCCCGAAGGCCAAAACCAACATCAGATTAATATCCAGGAGACCACTCATCTTATCTATCTTCCAGTTAATTTCTGATTTCATATATGATAAAGACGTAAATTTTATTATTAAAATATTTCGTTCAACACATGACTAATCTCAACGGATGAGTACAGTCAACACATGAACTTTTATATTATATTGATAAAGATGTAAATTTTATTATTAAAATATTTCATTCAACACATGACTAATCTCAACGGATGAGTACAGTCAACACATGAACTTTTATATTATAATATTCTTTATTTCCCCGATTGGAATGAGGCCCAATCAATCACCATATAATGTTAATTATATGGATTTTCATACATCACACGTATATAATAGCATGGGAAAATAATCAACCATCAGCCAAAGTGCACTACACTGTATAAGCATCAAATATAGATATCTAACGCTTATAACAGCCTGTCAATCAATCGATCGACATATTTAATCAATCAGGATGAGTGAACTTCAAATTTCATCCCAACACCCGTGTGGGGTTTTCAAACAATCAAACACAGATTTTATTTGTGCAGTTGGGCGATGTGTAAAATTTATCGACCCAATCAATATCATTCAAATAGGTGTACATAAACAAACCGTCCGGTTTGTAAATGAATATTTTATTTTATCCACTTCCACGTTAAAAATTATATTTTTAACGATTAAATATTTTATTTCAACACATGAATTTCTATTTAGTTCATTTACACAATAAAAATGATATTTTTATTTTTCTAACATATTTTAGGAAATTTCGGCGGCATAACGGCACGATACTAGAAACGGGACAAGGCCTAGCCTTATCCCCGGTCTAGTGAAGGCCCACGCCATTCACACATCAATCAAATCAATTTAATTTCACCAAACAATTCAATTCAAACCAAATAATCTAACTAACTACACAACCAAACAATTCACAAACAAGCCATCCATGGTCTGTGGATGACGGGTGCCGGGTGCTACTAAACACCGTCTGCATCCTAGTATATATATATATATATATATATATATATATATAACAAGAAAAAGAAATTGAAAGGTGAGAAATTCTCACCGATAGCTATCCAATACCACGACTCTTCATTTATAGAAATCTTCATCGTTATCGCATCTTTGTCATCTTCGTTGCCCGTAGCCACTACATATATAAAAATTGAATTTGACTTCGCTATTCAATATATAAAAATCTCGCCTTTTCAAATATATCATTATAAAATCACATCTTTATTTTGCTACACATATAAATATGATATTTCTAATATTTCTATCATGTAAAAATTATATTTTTAATTCTCTACATAAACAAAATCATATTTTTACATCTTCTATATAGTAAAGATTATATTTTTAATACTTTAAAAATATAAAAATCATATTTTTATTACTTTAAAAATATAAAAATCATATTTTTAATATCCTACTTATATAAAATTAAAGTTTTCATTCGTTTCAAAATCAAATCTTTATCATTTCTTTATTCGAGTAAAGATCATATCTTTATACGATTAAAAGTCAAATCCTTTTATAAAGAAAAACCAAACCTTTTTACAAAGAAAAATCATTTCTTTTCATAAAGAAAAACCAAACTTTTTTACAAAGAAAAATCATTTCTTTTCATAAAGAAAAACCAAACTTTTTTACAAAGAAAAATCATTTCTTTTCATATCTTTGCAAAAATCTGACATTTAAACACAACATTTTTTAATTAACTAAACTAAGCATTTAAATTAAATTAAAATAAAAGCTTACAGCGTTTTCTGCGAATGGAAGGGGGGAAATGGTCCACAACCGGCGGAGTTGGTCTGAGCAGGGCAGCGGAGGGTCTGGGCGGGTCGAGGCAGTGGCACAGCGTTCGATTTGAGGGTGATAGGAGTGTCGCGATTTTGTTTTTTTTTGGGGGGGGGGGGGTTCTGTGGCTCGTCGATCGAAAGGGGGGTCTGAGGGGGGAAGCGCGAGCGGCTACAGGCGGCGCGTCCTGGGGTGGTGGGTGCGTGGGCGGAGGCGCCTGGAGGCAGGGAAGAAGGAGAAGGCGTGTGAGAGGAGAGGAAAGAAGGAGGTAGAGGAGGAGCGGAGAAAGGAGAGGGGGTGCGGTGGGGGAACCGCGCCTCGACGGCGGCGGTGGGCAGCGCGGCAGCAGCCGCTGCTCTTCCTTTTTTTTTAATTTCGATTCTGATTTTCTGAGATGAGAGGATGGTAGAGAAAGAATAGAGGGGCTATATAAATATTTTATATTTTATTATTTTAATTTCCATTAAAAAGTAACTTTTTATTTCAAACTCGAAACAAGGCCCACCGCCTGTCGTCCATAGCTAATTACCCCCATTCCGAACACAATGGGATATGTATCGTAGGCTGATTCGATCGTTTCGATCAGTTTCCGTTAAAATCAACATATAACTCTATATATTGAATCTGAACGCGCATTTCAATTTACTGGGGTCACATACTAACTTGAAAAATTCCAAAAAAATATTTTCTAGCTTCGTATTGACGATACAGTCCTAACAAAACTAGTTTCGCCGAATTCTGAGACCGTTGGAAAAATGGCCAATTTCCAGTCGATTAAAATCAACTTAAACTTGTCAAACACGTTTTCCTTTGCCACGCTCACATATTGATTCGAAAAATTATGAAATTTGGAACCTAGCAATAATTTGACATTGCGGATCCAACAAAACTGGTTTCGTCGAAATCTGAGGTCGTTTGCAAAATTCCCATTTTTAAGGGCCTGAATTCCATAGCGACTATTCAGAATTTTCAACTGGACATATCTTTTGATTCCCGCTGTGAAATTTCGATTCTTCGGATTCGTTGGAAAGATATTATCAATTAGATCCTAATGTTTTTGGTTTCACTAAAATCCGGATTGTTTTGCACCCGGTACATTCAATTGAAGTTTGAAATCGAATTATCGAACTACCGCGCCATTTTCAATTCTATTTATAATTATATATAATTATTTATATTCTAACGACGACGCGTATAATATATACGTTCGAATTATATTCAAAATAAATTTCTCACCGATTTTATTTAAAATAATTCATTTTAAATATTCAAAATTCGTTAAAATTGCCAAAATAAAAATTTTAAACTGGCCCAGATTTTCGGGTTATTACACCCTGACTTGCCGCCCTTGGCTTTATGTATCATTTATTTGCTTGCATAGTTGCGCCTAGTGCACATGCAGTTAAGTGCGCGGACAGGGATTCAAACCTTTCACATTGGATAGCACATATACTTGGACTGTGACCGAACTGTTGGATTGTTTAAATTTTCTCTGTACATCTTGACTTTGCATGACACCGTACGCACTTGTTAGTTCTCACCAACACGAGGGGTACATGTTATTCCATTGTGAAGTCTAATTCTAGTGTATTAAAGTATAGCTGGCGATGCAAACAAGATCACAAACTGGAAAGAACTTGGAGGCAAAGGCTTCCTCCCTGTCGTCACATACATCTGATTCCGCCAACGGCGGTAGCTCGAATGGCAGCGAGCTTGAGACTACCGAAGGTTCCACTCCTTCCCAAATAGCCAGTTCGCCCGAAGTGTCCGAATACAGGGGACAAACTGAGAGATTACATTCTCCGATTGTATATGCGGAGGTTGAGGACATGGATATTATTAGCGGAGATGCGCCGGCGGCGCCGGTAGCCCTGGATATGTTGCCCGATACCGTTATCTTGGAAAATCCTATGGATACGGTACCGTCGTGCATGGATGCTAAGGCAGTTAGGAAAATGGCACAGCGGTGCAATATTCCAGTGGGTGACGTCCACACACTGGGAGAGGGTGGCAGAGCACATGTACCACTCGAGGGTTTGTCCGCTTGGAATATGCAAGCTTGTTTTGTGGGATGCGTGCCCCCAGCCAACGACTTTATCTGAGATATTCTATCCTATTTCTGCCTTGCACCTTCGCAACTGCACCTGAATGCTTATTCTTCGCTCTTAGGCACCTATGTTCTTTACCAGGAATATTTGCACATGGAACCTACCGGAGAGGACATTCGGTATTTCTTCGATTTGAGGAGAACATCTAGCCGGTCACCCTTTCAACGGTTCCTGGAAGCGCCGGCTACCACCAAATTCTTCGTCGGGAAATGCCCCAGGCCGTCTATGTTCAAACAAGAATGGTTCTTTGTGCACTGCCCTCTTGGATTTGCAAGGAGGTGGATAGAGGGGAGTAAGTACCTTTGAATTCTGCCCCTACTTTAAAGTTCTTGGAGCCCGAGTCTCATCATATCTTTTTTATTGTGGTAGGAAATCCAGAGACGCCAACCGGTGAAGGTACAAGCAACATCTTAATGCTTTGCGGGCGATTCCTGAAGAGTTTCGCAGAACTGATACGGTGACCAGCCAAGAGCACCTTCGCCGTGCTAGGCTACTCCCGGAAGTTTGAGCTATATTTAGGCCCGCAGTGGCGAGTAGTGCAGCAAAAAAGGTAGTGGTGAAAGGCCCTATGTCTCCTAGTCTGAAATAAAGTTGCCCGCGGCGGGGCCCAAGCCAAAAAAGGTTGTCAAGTTCAAAGGAGATGTTTGTGATGACAGGGCTCGCGGTGAGGAGGCCGCAACTGGAGACGAGGGATCGATCAATGTTCCCATCCCGCCTCCGGCAGGAGGGGCGGGAGTGCCGATCAGGCCATCGTCTCTAGTGACCTCTTCTGGAGCTGCGACCCCACTTGAAGATGAGCGCCAGTTTGATGAGTTAGATAAACTCGACCTAGAAATATCCCCACGATCGACTCCGGCTAGCATGGATGAATTAGCTCTTGTTGCAGAGGGGTTAACTCCTTCGAGTGGACCACAATCTGGTTTGTTGAGAGAACACTTAAGGCATAAACTCATACACACCATATAGCGTAGAGATTCTTCTGAATGCATGACTTGACTAGCTTTGTTTCTCTCCCTTAACATGTAATATGGTTAGAGAACGTGGAGGACGAAGTCATGGACCTAGGGACAGGTGATGACCTCAGAGTGCTTTCTTAGTGCCTTTTGGAGAGGGGACAGTTTGTATGGTGATGCACCATGTCCACGGGATCATAGTAGCGGAAGCCTTCAACCCGACAGACCCCAATTGCCTTTATTTCCTCCTTCCCTTCCTCCCATCCGAGTGTCCAAGGGAGATTCCCGACTTGTCTTAGAGGGATAGAGGCATGTGTCATCAAAAACTCCTCCTTTTACAACACCCTAGGCGGCCGCTCAGACTACCACGGGGAAGGAGCCACCGTTTGATCAGCTAAGGTCGGGTGAGGCGACCGGGATAGAGATGCAAGATCTAACGGAGCCTCAGATATTATCGCTTTCAATAGAGGAGCGAAGGGCATTCTTAAAACATTATTTCCCTCGTCATTATTTTGATGAGCTGATGTATCTCCCTGACCTCCGCCCAACCCCAACTAGGGAGTCTGGGGAAATATGGATGCATGGGAAGGCTGCATATCACCAGACCAATGAACTTACCAAGTATTCCTATTATCTTTTGGAGCTAATCAAGAAGAAGAACTTGGAGCTTATGAATCGGCAGCTGACCATTGACTGTGAGAAGACCCTCCGTTGGTAATTTGGAAAAAGAGATAGGTAGGCCTATCTATTGCGCATTGGTTGTTTAATCGTTAGCCTTTATGTTCCCAAATTCGAACTTGTAACCATGTTGATACAACGGAGATGAAGCAGGCTTATGAGACACTAAAGAGGGAGTAAGAGCATGCCCTTTCAAACTTCAAAGACACCATAGCTGACTTGACCACTGGGAACACAACTTTAAAGAAGGATAAGGCTGAGATGGTGCAAACATGTGCTGACTTGGAGAAAGACAATGAGAGAGTCATCCAGCTCCAAGATGATAATGATGCCCTGAGAGAGGAGAATGACAACATGAAGAAGCAGCTTGAGGAGATGAGGAAAGCCAAGGAGGATGCGAAGGCCAGTAATTGGGATGTGTTAGGCATGACGGATGGATTGAGAGCGGCACATCTAAGAGAGGTGGAACGACTGAGAGAGCAGCTGGAGGATACAGTTCCAGGTACAATCGTCCATGGAGGAGGATATCCAAAATATGTATGTCAAAGTTATAAGATTTCATGGGCTTCCGTGGGTTGAAGATTACCCCCGCGAACTAGCTCGAACTTGGGAGAGGTTGGTTCCGTATGAGGCCTATTTTCCCCAAGTGGATATCGGGTCCTTGGACGAGAGACAACTCATGATTGATCTCTTGACCGCTGAAGAACGCGAGAAGATGGAGGAGAGAAAGAGGTTATTGCTTGAGGATGCCGAGAGAGAGAGGCTGGAGAGGCTCACTACCGAGAAAAGGGAAGTCCGTGGTAACCAAGAGTGTGGTGGTAGTAGAGACTTTTGCGGAGGAAAGCTCTTACCGACCAATGGGCCTGGAATCTGCTATAGTAATCGGCCCTGCATCTTTGGCTCGAGTTTGGACCAAGTATGACCCTGAGCATCCGGGGCTAGGATAGACCGGATTCACCCTACCTACCCCGATGAGTACCATTCCCGTCCTTTCTACACCATCCATGACCAGAGGTAAATTCTCTTTGCCATGCATCCTCGAGGATGACATGATTACAGAATTTGCGGACTAAATGGTTGTGTTTTTACTATGCAGCCATTCCTGGACTGACCATGACTTCGGGCCCTACCCCCGCAGTTCCACAACTAACTGAATCTAGGTCGGGACCTATGGCAGTGCCATTTGGAGAAGGAGGCGATCTGTTGGATACCTACTCGGACATAAGAATTACTTCCAGCATGTATGAGAGCCTTACCAAGGAGGGAGAGGTGGTCGGTAGGCAAAGTGCGGTTTCCCGGGGCCCAGTGGAGGCCGATGTGCCTTCGATGCATGACTTGGTAGAAGCCCAAAAAGCCAGGATGGTGGCCAAAACTGAGGAAGTGTAGGATAAGCGTAATCAACATGAGGCTGCCAGGCAGGGGGTCCTAATGAAAACCAAACGGGATGTTGAGGCTAGGGCCACTGACACTGTCACGCTGAGAAAGGCTGATGAGGAGGCAGAGATGAAGTGGGCCGTTGATGAGGCCCAGAAGAAAAGGAGGACGAGGAAGCCGAGAAGAGGGCCACTGAGTCCCTTGAGAAAACCAAGGCTGGTGCTGTCAAGCCGCATAAGTCCCAGATGGTTGTTGAGCGACGGGCCGCCAGAGAGGCCAAGGAAAGGGCTGAGCGAGAGGGCAATATGATACCGGAGAAGAAGGAAGCTGCAACTGGCCTTGCTATTGGAAGTTCCCCCATGCCTATGCCACATACCACCCTTGTTGATATCATCGAGATCTCTAGCGGTGATGATGCAGACAAGAAGCGTCTCTCGGCTTCTCATGAATCGACCACTTCTTAGAAGGGCCAAAGTGGAAGGAGTGGATCTGGTAAGAAGAGGCCCAGCGCGAAGGATGAGCCGTCAAGTGCCGAATATGCAAAGAAAAACACAAGAACAAAAAGAAGAGACACGGTTAGTGTTAGCAATTTAGGTAAAAATCACCGTTTATTTTGGTAATGTAGGCCGATAGTTTACGTGAGTACGGCCCTCGCTTTGGTTTTTCAAGACGCGGTGTAGTTCTCATGTACACCCTGTCATTAGAAAGAAAGATGTTAGGCATGTAGCTTGTTTAATGTGTGTGAAAATTGAATATGAATCAGTAAAGATTGTGATTCATGTCGAGTGTTCGGATGTTCTTATGTTTTCCAGCGTCCTGTACTTGCATAAGCATACTTATCATTACACTTGACAAAAAAGTGATCGAGGGGCCATGCTCTAGGTTGATTATTCTAGAGGGGCATGATTAAGCATAGGATCCTATTAGTTTACCTCAGCTCAGGAAACCCGTAGTTTGTGAAGCCAGGCTGAGTGCCTACTATACTGGGTGGCCCGGGGTTAATCCCAAGTGTAGCGAAGTCGTATGATGTCACGTTATGCGGTCCGTCCGGTGTGTGGCGCTCCCATCGTTCATCGGGTTAGGGTGAGCCGCAGACGTCGTTTATTTGGTTGAGAGGAGAAGCCCGGATCATCAGCCCGTAAGGTTCGATCGTGTCCATTGGCTAACTCTTAGCCTTGAGAGCTTCGAGGAAGAAATGATTTAAGGTCGGTCTTGGTGCTGCGCCAAGATTCGACCAGCACCCGTAGCCAGGGGAGAAATTTACATTACTCATGGATGGCTGTTGGGTGGCCCCAAGTCGCTTGGGACTTGGGCGCGGAACGATTTATCCTCGGCCTCGGCACGGGGCCGAGGTTCGTTTTCGTGGTTATTTATACTCGGTCGCGCCGCAAGCCGGCTACTTGAGCAGCGTTGCCAGCTCCCGTG
Organism: Allium sativum; assembly: GCA_030737875.1. Lineage (NCBI taxonomy): Eukaryota > Viridiplantae > Streptophyta > Magnoliopsida > Asparagales > Amaryllidaceae > Allium > Allium sativum. Next base: position 8,845,826 of record JASFAX010000027.1, on the reverse strand, counting down.
CTCGGTGTGTCATTCGTAGCCAGTGTAGTTTGACCTTGAGGTTGGCTCGAGGTATGGATGGATGTTCCGGCTCTTGTGCTCGGGGGCCGAGACGGCGATCAATTTTTCACATACAAGCTGTTCGTCAAGATTAATCAAATGCATCATGCATGGGGGAAACACATGGAAGAGATAGAAAATTGAACATCATTTCTACTAATAACTTTGGCAGTAATAGCCTTCACAATGCCTTGAATTGCTAGAAAACAAACATTGTTGGAAAGCGTAAACACTGTTCAATAAGTTATGTAAAGTAGCAGCGGAGATGTTCATTGTTCCATTCCCTTAGGAGTTCGGCTCCATCCACAATTGCGAGTTTGAAAATTCCATCGCTGAGCCTTCGTTGTATGGAATATGGGCCTTCCCAACGAGGGGCAAGGCCTTTCGGTGGAGGAAAGACCTGTTTCAAGACGAGGTCACCGATGTTGAGGTCCTTGTGATGGACCCTGGAATTGAAGTATCGGGCTACTTGTTGCCGTTGGGCAGCGGCTCTGAGGTCAGCTTCGTTCCTTCTCTCTTCTAGCAAGTCGAGTGATCCCAGAAGTAAATCTTGGTTTGTCTTTGGGTCCAAATAAGTAATTTGGTGATATGGAAGCTTAAGCTCGATGGTAATGACGGCTTTAGATCCGTAGGCAAGGGCGAAAGGAGTGTGTCCAGTCGCTGTCTTGTGGGTGGTTCGGTAGACCCATAGGGCTAGAGGAAGTTCATCCTCCCATATGCCCCCAGCCTTTTCTAGATGTTTCTTGATAATGGATTTGATGACCTTATTAACCGCCTCGACTTGCCCGTTGGATTGGGGATGAGCCACTATCGAGAATCTTTTTTCGATGTTATGTCGTTGACAGAAAGCTTTGAATTCGATGCTCTCGAACAGAGAGCCGTTGTCGAAAATGATATCTTGAGGGACCCCATATCGAGTGATGATGTTACATATAACAAAGTTGATCATTTTCTTGGTGGTGATTGTGGCAAGGGCTTTGGCCTCTCCCATTTGGTAAATTAATCAACTGCGATGAGAGCATATCGTGCCCTACCTTTGGCCATCAGGAGAGTCCCAATGATGTCGATTCCCCACATGGCGAATGGCCATGGGCTGATCATTTGTGTCAATTCTGTAGGCGGGGCTCTCGGGATATTTGAGAAGCACTGGCACCTATTGCATTTCCGAGCATAGTTTGCGGCGTCTTGATCGAGCGTAAGCCAATAATAGCCATGTCTAATTATTTTTCTGGCTATGGTTTGTCCTCCATCATGGTCACCGCACTCACCCTCATGCATATTAGTGAGCACTCGGGTGGAATCCTAATGGACTATGCATCTGAGCAGTGTGGCAGAGAAACCCCTACGGTGGAGTGCCCTATCCGTAAGAAGATAGCGAGCCGATTGGTGGGTGAGTGATTTCCTGGAAGCGATCCATGCTATAGGTAATTTTTGGTTGGTGTTTGCTTGATACTAGGGGAGTTGAGCACTTCGACAAGGGTGAATCCCAAGAGTTGTGGGTCCTCGAAGCTTGCTAGTTTGGCTAGTGAATCTGCTTTTTTATCCTGTTCTCGGGGGATGTGCGGGATGATGAAGCTGCCGAAGTAGGTGAGCAATTCCTGAACCCGAGCTAAGTACAGAGCGAGTCATTCTCCATTAGCTTGATATTCCGCTTGCACTTGATGCACGATGAGTTGCGAACCAAAGAAAATTTGGATTGTCTTTAGTTTGAGCTCGATCACAATTCTAAGCCCAGCTATCAAGGCCTCATATTCTGCGTCGTTATTGGTACCAGGGAAGTTTAATTTTAGCACGTAGCATATCGGGTGTTCTTCGGAGGTGATGAACACGACTCCAGCCCGGAGCATTTGCTGTTGGAGGAGCCGTCCACTAACAATATCCATTGATTGTTGGGAGCTTGAGCATTTTCTACGGGAGCCTCCTCAAGGGCTGTGAATTATACGATGAAGTTGGTGAGGGCTTGTCCGAGGATGGACCGATAGGGTATAAAGATTATCTCAAATTGACTTAGTTCCATACTCCACTTTAGTAGCTATCCGGATGCTTTGGGTCGCTGTAGGACCGGTCGTATTGGTAGATCGGTCAACACCTTTATAGGGTGAGACTGGAAGTATGGCCGAAGCTTCCGAGAAGAAATCAATAGGCAAAATGCCAGCTTTTACATGTTTGGGTAGTTCTTTTCTTCTCGCGTCAATCGTTTGCTTATGTAGTATACAGGTCGCTAGACTCGGTTCTCGATGCGTATGAGTGTCGAGCTGATTTCCTACATAGAAATAGCCAAATAAACATATAAGTCCTCATGATCCACGGGCTTAGATAAGATAGGTGGTCGCTCTAAGTGGTTCAGGAGGTCCTCGAACGTGGAAACACATTCTTGGGTCCACTCGAAATTGCATTTTCCTTTTCGGAGTAAGTCGAAGAAAGGAATGCACTTGTCGGTGGCTTTAGAAATGAACCGACTTAAAGCGGTGACCATTCCGTTTAGGCTTTGGACATCCTTGATGTTCTTGGGGATCTAGATGTCCCGAATAGCTTGGATTTTTTCTGGATTGGCTTCGATTCCTAGAAAATTGACGATGAAACCCAAGAATTTTCCTGAAGCAACTTCGAAGGAACATTTCAAGGGATTGAGTTTCATGTCGTACTGGCGAAGGATATCGAACATTTCAAAGAGTTCACGGACGTGGTCATTGGACTCTTTTTATTTGACCAACATGTCATCCACGTACACCTCCATGACTTCCCAATTTGGTTCTTAAATATTCAATTAAATATTCGCTGATAAGTGGCACCGGCATTTTTGAGGCTGTAGGGCATGGCGCGATAGTAGTAAAGTCCAAGATACGTTATGAAAGAGGTATGATCCGGGTTGCGAAGATTCATCGGAATTTGATTGTAGCCTGAGTAAGCGTCCATGAAATATAGTAGCTGGTATCCAACGGTTGAATCAACTAGTCGATCAATCTTTGGGAGCGGGAAACTGTCCTTGGGACATGCCTTGTTTAAATCGGAGAAGTCAACGCATGTTCGCCATCTACCGTTGGCTTTTTTGACCAGGACTAGGTTGGAGACCCATTCGGGATAGTTGGCTTCGCGGATGAAATATTGTGAAGTAGACAGCCTACCTCTTCCTTAAGTGCTTTGGACCTCTTGGGTCCTAGAAAGCGGCTCTTCTGCTGGATTGGAGGCATTGTGGGATCAATACTTAAACAATGCCAAGCGATCGCGGGATTGATGCCTTTCATATCGGAGTGAGTCCATGCGAACGCATCCAAATTTGCCTTCAAGAAATTTACAAGATCTCCTTTGATTGCGAGGTGAAGGTGCGATCCTATCTTTAGCACCCTTGATGGATCATTGGGATTAACTGGAATATCCACTATGGGCTCGACTAGAGTGGCCCTTTCGTATTCGGGCTCTTCACCCTTCCGCAGGTCAAGGTCATCGGAAAAACGACAATGGTGCTTGAGCTAAGGCCCAGACGTCGCTGATTGCTATGCGGAGACAGTCTTGCCGCAAGAAGATGTAGGCACGACTTTGCCCTTGTCCTTATTGCACACTTTCTTCCATTCCATTGCATAACATTCCCTAGCGCTTGCTTGATCACCTCTAACTGTTCCAATCCCGTTTTATGTCGGGAATTTCATTAGGAGAGACCATGGTGACATGCAGACCCGAAACTCTATGAGAAAAGGGCATCCAAGGAAAGCGTTGTAGGGGGAGTCAATGTTTATAACCACGAAAGTGAGGATTCGAACCCCGCTCCGATCCCCCTCGCCTAGTTCTATGGGTAAATCGATCATTTCCACCTGGCAACTAGAAGCCCCACGGAAGCCGTGGATCGTGCCACGACATGGGTTTAGGTGCTTTGCTTCCAATTTCATCTGGTCATCAGCAACATTGAAAATAATGTTGACCGAGCTTCCTGGGTCAATCAATACTTTTCGAACAGATGCAACACCAATTTGAGCTGTGATAACTAGTGGACCGGTGGTTGGGATTTCAACCCCTGTAGAATCACTTTTGCAAAAAACGATGTCGTCCTGCTATAACAATTGGTAATTTCGCTTGATCCGAATCGATCGCTAGACTGACCAAGACCATTCGAAACCCCTGATTGTTTTGAGGACAAGACACATTGGAATGCAAACAGAAGAACATTTCATTATTAATTACAACAATTCCATCAGAATACAAGAATATACAGAGTATGAATAAATATTATACATCACAAAATATCAGAGATTACAATACATTACATAGCAGCGGAAAAATAATACAATACACAACTGAAAGAGATATACGGATACAGAGCTTTACGAATATCACTTCAGATATAAACCAGGATCCTGTGAATATAAATCTACAAAACCAAAACTACTAGCTGCCCATGTCAAAATAAGGGCACCCAGATTTTAGGTTAAAACAATAAACTCCAGGTCAGTCATGTGACTGGTGTGAGAACTAAAACAATTATTAATCTTTATTTTAAAGTTAGGTAAATCAAGGGACTATGCCGTATAACACGGAACAGGTTTCCTCCCAAGTCTACCAGTGCATATAACAAAATAACGTAATGCTTTTTGAAAAAATGAAGCTATTATAAGACCCAGGTCCCATCACACAATGCAACACAAGCCGGAGGATAGGGTTTTCCCTTATAATAGCTAAACATGCTTGGTACGTTAAAAACAAATCATTTGATACTATTATAAGTGCATAGTGTATAAAACAACTTCAAATATAAATAATGAAAACCGCAAAGTCACGTATTTGGAAATTGGATTTCCATCTATGAACCGAGGCAAGGGATCGTCCTCAATCGATTCGAGACAATCTAGCCCATGTCTCAGGCAAGCGCGCAGACAAGCCTTGGATCGTCAGGGCAGGTCCACCGATGTTGATTATTATGCCTGAACACTGCGTTTCCCCGCCCTTTGGGGGCGTAAATGAGCCAAATGACTCCATCGGCTCCACACATTCACCAATATATCCGAGGCGCCTCACAATCCAACAACCACACAGATGAAAATTATATGAATGTTAGGGCTGGTAGGTCACTGACACCACCCTAGCTAGAAGGAAACGCATGCCCTCCCTGATGTCCTCTCCCGTTTCTGGTTCACAACCGAGGTGTGAGGCTCGCGAATCAACGTTACACAAAGCTATGCCACACAGGCGGTGCTTTGATCATCAACCACAAGACTTTGCTTTTCAACATAAGCCTTGATCAATTGCCACTTAGGCATGCCACACAAGCAATTCACTCCATGCGATTGATATCCATCAATATATAACCCCTGAGCTCGTACGTCTCAGAGAAGGGCATTAAGCAAGAGAATAAATTCTCTGCCACCAAACAGATATATATTTAATAGAAATCAATCACACAGAATAAAATCCAATGTCAGACACACAGTCCATTTACAAGTTCATTCTGGGTCTGAACGAAACCGAAGGCACCTTGTACCTCGCATATCCATCGATCTCCAAGTACGTCTGGACGATCACCAACTGATTCCCTTCTTTTGGGTGTACAACCCAATCAAGATCATCAGTAATCACCCAAACGATGTGAAGACCACCGGTCTTCGACCACCATCTTCATCCTCGACACATCGTCGAATCAGTTATTCAGAATGGGATAAACCCGGTCCTTCTAAATAACTCGCGTATATAATAAACAAGTGTTACACAAACACAACATATGCCTCATTCCAATTCAAAATATTCCTTTATTCAAATATTCTCATACTTTGGGAAAGGTTCCCATTAATTTTATCAAAGATAAATTCTTTAAATTTATTCTTTAATCTTCCTTTGACTATCAATTCAAACCAAATTATGGTTTATTCAAACTAGTCGGGATTAACGAAACTTACCGAAGTAATGAAACGACTCGAACTTCCCCGGTCTCCGAAGAGAAGAGAAGTCGCGGATTGTTTTGAGAACACGACAAAATAGAACGCAGACGGAAGAACATTTCATTGTATATTACAACAATGCATCAGATTACAAGAATATACAGAGTATAAATGTATATTACACAAAAATATCAGAGATTTAAATTACATTTAAATACATAGCAGCGGAAAAGAATACAATACACAACTAGAAGAGATATACGGATACAAAGCTTTCCGGATATCATTCCAGCTGTTAACCAGGATCCTGTGAGTATAAATTTGCAAAACCAAAACTACTAGCTTCCCGTGTCAAAATAGGGGCACCTAGAGTTTAGGTTAAAACAATAAACTCCAGGTCAGTCATGGGACTGGTGTGAGAACTAAAGCAGTTAATCTTTATTTTTAAAGTTAGGTAAATCAAGGGACCACGCCGTATAACACAGAACGGGTTTCCTCCCAAGAATACCAGTGCATAAAACAACAGCGCAATGCTAAATAAAGAAAAATGAAGCTATTATAAGACCCAGTTCCCATCACACAATGCAACGCAAGCCGGAGGATAGGGTTTTTACCTTATAATAGCCAAGAATGCTTGATACGTTTAAAAGAAATCATTTGATACTATTATAAGTGTATAGTGTATAAAACTACTTCAAATCATAAGTATCAATCATAGGCGGCATGAATGCCCCATACCACTATGTTGCCATATATAGGTTATACAATCAAAATCGCAAAGTCACGTATTTGGAAATTGGGTTTCAATCTATGAACCGAGGCAAAAGATAGTCCTCAACCGATTCGAGACTATCTAGCCCGAGTCTCAGGATCAGAGCTCGAGTGACCCTTGGAGCGACAGGGCCGGTCCACCGATGTGGATTAAAATTCCTGAACACTGCGTTTCCCGCCCTTTGGGGGCGTAAATGAGCCAACGAATGGCTCCATCGGACCCGGATCGTCCGATCTAACAGAGGCGCCTCGCAACAGTAACAACCACACAGGTGAAAAGTATATAAATGTCAGGGCTGGTAGGTCACTGACACCACCCTAGCTAGAAGGAAACGCATGCCCTCCCTGAGGTCCTTCTCCCGTTTTGGTTCACAACCGGGGTGCGAGGCTCGCGAATTCACGTTACACAAAGCTATGCCACACAGACTGTGCTTTGATCATCACCACAAGACTTTGCTTTTCAACAGAAGCCTCGATCAATTTCCACTTAGGCATGCCACACAGGCAATTCACTCCATGCGATTGATATCCATCAATATATAACCCTTGAGCTCGTACGTCTCAGAGAAGGGCGTTAAGCAAGAGAATAAATTCTCCGCCGCCAAACAGATATATATTTAATAGAGATCAATCACACAGACTAAAATCCAATGTCAGACACACAGTCCATTTACAAGTCCGTTCTGGGTCTGAACGAAACCGGAGGCACCTAGTACCCCGCATATCCATCGATCTCCAAGTATGTCTGGACAATCACCAACCGTTTCCATCTTCTTGGGTGTACAGCCCAATCAAGATCATCAGTAATCACCCAAACGACGTAAAGACCTCCGGTCTTCGACCATCATCTTCATCTTCGACTTATCGTCGTATCAGTTATTCAGAATGGGATAAACCCGGTCTTTCTGAATAACTCGCGTATATAATAAATACGTGTTACACAAACACAACATACGCCTCATTCCAATTCATCAGTCACTAACTGTAAATTAATCAAGAGAATAATTTCCCAAATATTAACCCCGAAGGCCGAAACCAACATCAGATCAATATCCAGAAAACCATTCTGCTTGGCTAACCGACAGTTAGTTTCTAAATTTCACATTCATAGGGAAAGGTTCCCATTAATTTTATCCAAGATAAATTCCTTGAATTTATCCTCTAATCTTCTTTTGAATTTCGATTCAACTAGTCGGGATTAACGAACCTTACCGAAGTAACCATTTGTTTTAATTTCCCAATCCCAACCTATTCATCCCATGAAGTAAAACTGGTAATACATCATATCTAACACCATGGTGTTATCGGTAAATTCAATTACCATTTCACGTTCAAATCTAATTAAAGATTCAACTATCGCCTGGAGCAAAACTGGTGTTACTCCATTCTCGATCTTTTCAATCTAATTAGAGATTCATTAAAACTCCACTTAGTTTTAATCGTTAACTGGGTTAAAGAATCAGTGTCATTTAAAACACGGTTCACGATAAACCCAAAACCACATTTGATATTAAATACAGGGCTCTGAATAGAAAATATACCGGCTTATATTCAATATCAAATTCTACGACTAACAAATATCGTATTGGAAATAACAATATATATATATATATATATATATTTCTTTCAAATCCCCATAACAATATCTGTATCATTAGAAATCCAACATCGAAATATTCCGAAGACAATTTCGATTCAAATCCATTCCAATTCAAATATTGGAAATTCTGGTTATTTTCAAAACCATTTCAAATCCAATTTATTTATTTAAAAGTAAATAGAATTATAATTCTAGTTCAAACTAGTTCATTTCGATAAAAATCTATTTTTATCTTTTCAAATATGGAGTTTTTCATCCCAATTCTTTATAAATCGTTTCTTATGATTTTACACAAATTATTACAATTTTTAATAATTTTATCAAGGCCCGTACAGTCGATTTCCATCAATGGCCATCGAACTGCACTTATAGCGACCTTTTCCAAATTTGATTTGGACATAATTCCAAATCCAACCGTTAGATTTCTAATTTGTCACATTCGTTAGAAAGCTCTTTTCGATACGAACCCAACGGTTCCGGTTTTAGGAGAATCCGACGGTCGGATCTCCCGCAATATCCGTTCGAAGTCAATGGTTGAAATTCGCGAACTGCCACGGCGCGGCGCGTTCTATTCAGACCATTATATTATATATATAATATATAATATATACTTCGTCGATTTCAATTCAAAACGTGCTTTATAAATCGTTTTAAATTCGTTTTCAAAACGGTTTCAACTTCATATTCAATTTCAAATCAAAATTGAATATTCCAATATAAATTCGTTTTAAATTCATTTCAAATCGATTTCAATTCTATTTCAATTCTATTCGAATTTCGAACCATTTCAGTTTATTTCGAATTTCAAATCAATTCAATTAGATTCGAATTTCAATTCACTTTAATATTCACTTCAATTTGAATAAAATCGATATAAATATCATTCACGTTAAAATGGTGTCAATCTATCAACTCGACGTCATATATTTCGATTTTCAATATTTCTATTTCAAATATTTCTATTTCAAATATTTCTATTTCAAATATTTCTATTTCGAAACTGGAATGAGGCCCAATCAATTACCATATAATGTTAATTATATGGATTTTCTACAACACATGTATATATCAACAACGATGAATAATCAACCATCATCCAAAGTGCATTCTACACTGTATAAGCATCAAATATAAATATTCAATGCTTATAACAGTCTGTCAATCAATCGATCGACATACAACTAAACAATCGGGATTAGTGTACGTCAAATATCATCCCAATACCCGTGTGGGGTTTCAAACAATCAAATACAGATTTTATTTATGCCGTTGGGCGATGTGTAAAATTTATCGTCCCAATCAATATCAGTCAAATGTGTGTATATAAACAAATCGTCCGATCTGTTTATTTTTATTTATTTCACTTCATATACACGTTAAAAATTCCATTTTCAACTATAAAATATTTTTAACTATATAAATATTTTATTTTCATTTCACATCACATCACAAATCAACTACACGTCAAAATCAAACAAACAAACAAACAAGCCATCCATGGTCTGTGGACGACGGGTGTCGGGTGCTACTAAACACCGTCTGCATCCTAGTATATATTTTTAACTAGAAAATTAAAGAGTGAGAAATTCTCACAGAGGTTTCCACTCCGCCGTGCTTTGCTGTTGAACTGCTGAATTTCTGATCGATTGGATTTGCCCGAAATTCCTACGCCATCCTTTTCATGCTGTTTATAATAAAAAAAATCACATTTTTATTTTAACGCTATATGGATAAAAATAACATTTTTATCACTTTGCTATATTTATAAAAATCATATTTTATAATACTATTCTTATAATAAAAATCACGTTTTTATTCACTTTTCATTTTCTCATTCAAAACTGAAAAGAAATAATGCAATTTTTTATTCTCAAAACATATGTATATTTTTCTTCGCAAAATATATGAATATTTTTCTTTGCAAACTATATGTATATTTTTCTTTGCAGAATATATAAATATTTTTCTTTGTAAACTATATGTATATTTTTCTTTGCAAAATATATAAATATTTTTCTTCTCACAAAAATATGGTCTTGTCCTGTATAAGGATCATTTCTTTTTATTTTTAAAAATCACTTCTTTCCCTCATTAAAAGTATAATCTTTTCTTTGCTTAAAAATCTATACTTTCTATAATAAAAATATAAACTTTACTAATTAAAATATAATCTTAACTAATTAAAATATAACCTTAACTTCTTATATTTAAAAATCAATTCTTCATTCTCTTTTCAAACGCATAAAAATCAAATTTTTATTCTCTTTACATACATATAAAAATCCAATTTTTCTTTTTACATACATCTAAAAATAAAATCAAACCTTTATATGCTTAAAAATCTTGTTTTTAGATTAATAAAAATCTCATCTTTTCTATAAATTGAAAATCTTATTTTTAATAAACTGAAAATCCTAAATTCACTAAACGGTAATCAAAGAAGGAAAAAGAAAGGAAGGAAAAAAAAACTTACAGAAAAAAACTAGGGCTTCATTGGGTTTGGAGATGTTTGCGGACGGATGGAGGTTTAGAGAGAGGTTGGAGGGAGAGAGGTGGTCAAAGGGAGGTCGCTGGTGGTAGAAGGGGTGGCGCCGGTCTATTGGTGGCGCCAGGGGGGGTCTCACATCAGCTGGAGTGGCGGATTGGGGAGGTGGGGTTTGGGTCCTCTCGAACTAGAAGGAGGAAGGGGGGATTCGTCATGGAGGCGCCGACCGGAGGAAGAAGAGGGGGGCGAGGTCTTGGCAGCGACGGTGGCCTTGCGCTGGCGGGGCTGACGAGATGAAGCGGGTGTTTTTTTTTAATCTTCGTTCTGAAATGAATCTCGTGAGGGAGGGGGGGGGGGTTGACTTGAATTAGGAGAATATAGGGGGTGGGGGGTTATTATTTAATTAATTAATTTTTATTTCCAAAAAGGTAACTTTCTATTTTGAACTCGAAACGAGGCCCATCGACTGTCGCCCATAACTAATTACCCCCATTCCGAACACAATGGGATATGTCCCGTAAGCCAATTCGACCGTTTCGATCAGTTTTCGTTAAAATCAACATATAACTCTATATATTGAATTTGAACGCGCATTTCAATTTACCGGGGTCACATACTAACTCTAAAAATTCCCGAAAAATATTTTCTAGCTTCGTATTGACGATACGGTCCTAACAAAACTAGTTTCGTTGAATTCTAAGACCGTTTGACAAATGACCATTTTCCAGTCGATTAAAATCAACTTAAACTGGTCAAACGCGTTTTCCTTTGCCACGCTCACATATTGATTCGAAAAATTATGAAATTTGAAACCTAGCAATAACTTTACATCACAAATCCAACAAAAGTGGTTTCGTCGAAATCCGAGGTCGTTTGCAAAATGTCTATTTTTAAGGGCTTGAATTCCATAGCGACTATTCAGAATTTTCAACTGGACATATCTTTTGATTCCCGCTATGAAATCTTGATTTGTCAGCTTCGTTAGAAAGATATTATCAATTAGATCCTATTATTTTTGGTTTCGCTAAAATCCGGATTGTTTTGCACCCGGTACATTCAATTGAAGTTTGAAATCGAATTATCGAACTGCCACGCCATTTTTAATTCTATTTATAATTATATATATATATATATAATTATTTATATTCTAACAACGACGTATATAAATATATACGTCGAATTCAATTCAAAACATTTTTCTCGTCGATATTATTTAAAATAATCAATTTAAATAATCAAAATTCGCTAAAATTGCCAAAATAAAATTTTTAAACTGGCCCAGATTTTCGGGTTTTTACAAGTAATCATTTGTTTTAATTTCCCAATCCCAAACTATTCATCCCATGAAGTAAAAATGGTCATACTTCATATCTAACACCACGGTGTTATCGGTAAATTCAATTACCATTCCAGGTTCAAATCTAATTAAAGATTTAACTATCGCCTGGAGAAAAACTGGTGAGACTCCATTCTCGATCATTTCAATCTAATTATAGATTCATTAAAACTCCACTTGGTTTTAATCTTCCCAAAAATCAATGTTAATGATTATTTAACTTGGGAAATCATATACTGTCTTTAACTGGGTTAAAGAACCAATGTCATTTAAAACACGGTTCATGATAAACCAAAAATTACATTCTAATCCAATTCCAATTAAATCCCATTTAATGGGTACACTTCATTAAATATAAATAAAAAGATTTAATCTTTTTCTCAACTAGGTTTAAGAATAGTGTTAACAAAGACACCATTCATGACAAACCCCAAATCCCATTTGATATTAAATACAAGGCTCTGAATAGAAAATATATCGGCTTATATTCAATATCAAATTCTACGACCAACAAATATCGTATTGGAAATAATGATATAAATATAACTTTCAAATTTCCATAACAATATCTGCATAATCACGAAACCCAACATTGAAATATTCCAAAAACAATTTTGATTCAAATCCATTTCCACTTTATATATTGGAAATTCTGGTTATTTTCAAAACCATTTCAAATCCACTTTATTTATTTTAAAAATAAATGGGATTATAATTCTAGTTCAAAACTAGCTCATTTCAATAAAAATCTATTTTTATCTTTTCAAATATGGAATTTTTCATCCCAATTCTTCACAAATCATTTCTTATGATTTTACACAGATTATTACTATTTTTAATAATTTATCAAGGCCCGTACAATCGATTTCCATCAACGGCCAACGAACTGCACTTACAGCGACCTTTTCCATATTTGATTTGGACATAATTCCAAATCCAACCGTTAGATTTCAAATCTCTAATATTCTTTAGAAAGCTCCTTTCAATACGAACCCAACGGTTTCGGTTTTAGGAGGATCCGACGGTCAAATCTCCCATAATATCCATTCGAAGTCAATGGTCGAAATTCGCGAACTGCCGCGGCGTGGCGCGTTGTATTCAGGCCATTATATATAATATATATATATATGTATATATTATATTTCGTCGATTTCCTTTCAAAACGTATTTTATAAATCGTTTTAAATTCGTTTTCAAAATGATTTCAACTTCATATTCAATTTCAAATCAAAATTGAATATTCTGTATCATTAATCTATAAATGATAATATTTTCAAAACGTTATATTTTGAAATCACTTCCTTTTCTATATTCATTATAAAAATGAATAAAATAGATATAAATATCGTTCACGTCAAAATGACACATATCTAACCAACACGGCTTTATATATTTCAATAACTTCGTTATTCTATTCAACAAATGAATATTTTCTTCAACACATGAATATTTATTTTTCTATTCAACACATGAATTTATACTTCTATTCAACACATGAATTTTTGTTTTTCTATTCAACACATGAATATTTATTTTTCTTTCCAGCACATGAACATATATATTTCCATTCAACATATGAATTTATATTTCTGTTCAACACATGAATATTTATTCTATTCAACACATGAATTTTTGTTTTTCTATTCAACACATGAATATTTATTTTTCTATTCGACACATGAATATATATTTCTATTCAACACATGAATTTATATTTCTATTCAACACATGAATTTATATTTCTTATTTTCCAAATTGGAATGAGGCCCAATCAATTACCATATAACGTTAATTATATGGATTCCCTACAACACATGTATATAACATCAATGATAAATCATCAACCATCATCCAGAGTGCACCACACAACTGCATAAGCATTAAATATAAATAACTAACGCTTACAAAGTCTGCCAACCCATCGATTGACATACAACTAAACAATCAGGATTAGTGTACGTCAAATATCATCCCAATACCCGTGTAGGGTTTCAAATCAACAAACACAGATTTTTATTCGTGTAGTTGGGCGATGTGTAAAATTTATCGTCCCAATCAATATCAGTCAAATGGGTGTACATAAACAAATCATTCGATTTGTTTATAAATATTTATTTTATATACACGTTAAAAATTATATTTTTAACTATAAAATATTTATAATGATAAAATATTTTATTTCATTCCACATCACACAATCAAATTTCACAACACAGGAATCAAACAAACAAGTCATCCATGGTCTGTGGACGACAGGTGTCGGGTGCTACTAAGCACCGTCTGCATCCTAGTATATATTTCAACTAAAAATCAAAATAAAAGTTAGGAGTTCTCACCTTGGGGTTCCACTCCGCCATTTCATTTCAAAACGGTTCAGATTCGCTTGATATTCTAACTCAAACCTTTCCACGCCGTTCACAATAAAAATCACATTTTTAATAACGCTTTCCATAAATAAAAATCATATTTTTATGTTCTCTACATATATAAAAAGATCGAATCTTTATTTTCACTTCATATTTATTAAAATCGAATTTTTATATTTCTACTACATATGTTAAAATCACTTCTTTACACCGCTACTTCCATGATTAAAATTATATTTTTATCTTGCTAGTAATATAATAAAATTATATTTTTACTTTTCTACATACATAAAAATTATATTTTTACCTCACTATATATATAAGAATTATATTTTTAATACTCCACTAATATAAAAATCATATTTTTATTACTCCACTAATATAAAAATCATATTTTTATTTCGCTTTTCAAACAAATATAAAATCCTATCTTTATATAGGAAAAACCCTCGCCTTCACCTAAATAAAAATCTCATCTTTCGCTAATCAAAAATCTCATCTTTAGCTAAACAAAAACCTTACCTTTATTTTAAATCTACATACATAAAATCAAATTTTAATCCATGTAAAAATTGAAAAGAAAACTAAATAAATAATAAAAAAACTCACTTTTGCATTTTCAGAAAGGGTGGGGGTTCACCGTCGGGTTTGGGTGGTGGGGGAGGCGCGTCAGGTGGCGCTGGAATTAGGGGAGGCGGTCCATTCTATAATGGCGTCGGCGATATTCTTTTGGGTGGAAAGGGTTTGGGGGGCGCCTTTTTCCACGACGAGGGGGGGAGGTCGATGGTGAGGAACGGAGGTGGAGGGGATCGACCGTGGAAGAGGGGGGTGCGGCGGAGGGTGGAGGGGGAACCCGCGATGGAGGCGCGACCGACGAGGGTGGGGGGAAAGAGGTGCGATCTCGATCTCGTGTTTTTTTTCCTTTTCTTTATTTGATTTCGGGTCTAAGGGTTTGACTTTGGGAAAAGAGAGAGGGGCCTTGGTTTATATAATTTAATTAATTATTATTTTATTCTCCCAAAAATTAGCTTATAATTTCTATCTCAAAACGAGACCCACCGCCTGTCACCCCTAGCTAATAACCCTCATTCCGAACACAATGAGATATGTTTCGTAAGCCAATTCTAAAGTTTTGATCAGTTTTTCTTCCAATTAAAATATAAATCAATATATTGAATTTGAACGCACATATTAATTTACTGGGGCCGCATATTAACTCTAAAAATTCCCGAAAAATTATTTCTGGCTTCATATTAACGATACGGTCCTAACAAAACTAATTTCGTTAAATTCTGAGACCGTTTGAAAAATGGCCATTTTCAAGTCGATCAAAATTGACTCAAACTGTTAAAACACGTTTTCCTTTACCACGCTCATATATTAATTCGAAAAATTATGAATTTTGGAATTTAGCAATAATTCGACATCCCGGATCCAAAAAAAGTGGTTTCATCGAAAACGAAGGTCGCTTGCAAAATTTCCATTCTAAGGGCCAGAATTCCATAGCGACTATTCTGAATTTTCAACTGGGCATAACTTTTTATTCCCGGCATGAAATTTCAATTTTTCGGATTCGCTAGAAAGATATTTTCAAATAGATTCTAACATTTTTGATTTCGCCAAAATCCGGTTTATTTTGAATCCTGTACATTCATTTGAACTTTGAAATCGAATTTTCGAACTACCACGCCATTTTCAATTCCTTTTATAATTTAAAATAAATAATTATATTCTAACGACGATTCAAATAAATATATTTGTTCTAATTCTATTCAAAATAAATTTCTCGCCATTATTATTTAAAATAAATCATTTTAAATATTCAAAATTCATCAAAATTGCCAAAATAAAAATTTTAAATTGGCTCGGATTTCCGGGTTATTTCAATCTCCCCCACTTAAAACTTTTCGTCCCCAAAAGGAACAAAGCCGAAAGTTGTTTAACTAATCAACTCAACTTCCAGTATTTTCTTTATGGCTTAAGTTCTTCAACTTTTCATTTTCTTAGAACTTTTCAAAATTTTGCTAACACCCTAAATTTTCAAAACATTTCGCCATAACCTCCCCTGCACCGGGAGCTTCAGGATATTTTAAATAGCCTCCCATGGCCCTCACCAATCCAAAAAGAAAAATAAACAGCCAATCGGCTCATAAAATCCTCAAAAACCCGAGAAATACAATAAACATGTACCTATTTGTCGGGCTAACAATTTTATTCCTCTTCTCTAGCCTCCTTGCTATGACCTGTTCAATGTAAGTACATGTATATATATGCAAATGCGACAAATTTTCAATACAGTTCAATATTTGATCAATTTGGTTATATGGTTCAAATTCTAATTAATCAACCAATAATCAAAGAACACAATCAACAATCAATTTGTTGATTATCATTTCAAATTCATAACTTTGATATATAGCCCAAAAATCAGATTTTTGATGCCAATTCACAACAATAAGCCCTATCTAGTTTTGGTTCTGACACCAGTCAATTGGAATCATATAGATATCCCACCTTCGACACTCGAATATAAATGCTGATGATGATGCACCATCATTAGAATTATCCCCGGGTGACTCGAGTGTGATACTATATCTATCGAATATATTTGAGGCGTCAATACACGTGGATCAGACGCATACTAAAATCTCTATATGCTTGATTGTCCAAATTCAATATAAAATAAATAATCAAATATGAATAATTGATTTAAATTTTCAAAAAAAAACTTGTTTTCAATTTTATTTTGAAAAGTTAACACTCTTCACACTCGTTCTAGGATACTGCTGATCCCATCTCTAATGAGTCATTCCCATTGGATATTACTAATCCAATGTAACACCCCGTGAATTCTACAACGTTAAGCTTCACAAATTAAAGTATAATTAATTATAAATGATGAAATCAAGGGAAATGGGTTACGCCATTGCGTTCGTCTCAAAATTCTGCTTGAGATAGAGTCCAAGTTTGTGTAAAACAGATATCGTATGAAGAAGATATGGACGAACGAAGTTGGGCAGAAAAACCAGAAAACGGGTCAGAATGCACTGGCACACTTGGGAAGTGCGCCAGAACCAAGTTGAACTGGCGCACTTGGGAAGTGCGCCAGTACATTTTTAGCCTGGCGCACCTGCCAAGTGCGCCCAGGTCAGAATGACCAGCTGGTCAGGTCCTGGCTGGCCTGGTCAGGGTCTGGTCGAATTCTGATGCTTGGCTGAGTCACTAGGGCTTACGTGTCACCTTTTGATTGGCTCTTTGAACTTTGTATGGTCTAGATTCCTCCTATCTTCATCTGACGGCTCAAAACAATTTAAAGTTCTATAAATACAACTCAAGTTTAACCCTAAATTCACACAAATAATAGAATACAAAAGCCTTCATGCTGCTGGAGAGGAACTAGGAATGGCCGTCAATTAGAAAGCCTAGAGACAAGCCAACACTAAAGCCTAAGAGACGAATCAAATTAAAGTTTAATCAAATCAATCAATGCAATGTTAGTCTACCCAAAGGAGCGCATCTCAGTTTCAGGATTCAGAATCCAGAATTCAAGATTCTACATTCGTTGTAAGTATAGCGACCTTTAAGAATATGAGTAAAAACTGTGATGTGATTCGATGTAAATGAAAATAGAATCGTGTTGTTATATCGTATAAATTTTGTGTATTGTAATGGTTCTATCATGACTTGTGTATTGATGTTTGTGGCATAAATTGATTGATGCAAGCCTATTGAACAAGTGTATATAAAAACAATAGCACTTGCAAGTTTGTGGCAAAAACTTGGAATTGATCCCTTTTTGTATATGTCGATGGCATGGACTATGTATATTCCCTTAGTCTAAATTAGAATTTATGAAAACATGTTCTAGATTTGAAACCTTTTATGCCTACATGACCCAAAACCTATGATATCATTCTTATGTTTATTTGCAAATATAATTGGACCTATGTTAGGTATCGTTTGGGTTTCATAAACTATGCAAGTTCATGTTTATTTGCAAGTATAATTTGATCTATGTTAAGTTTGGGATTCATAAACTATGCAAGTTCATGTTGAAATAGGCTATATAAAAATTTGTACATTTTTGTGAATATACAACATGCTAGTTTTGTGGTTGATATTATGCCAAGTTAAACATGTTTAAACACAAGTTTGTATTAGCCTAAACTATGCCATTTCATATGTCACCTACTTAGTCATACTTTGATTTGAATGCAAGTTCACATGACCCATGTTATATGTTAGTTGAATCGCCAAATTGCAAGTTCATACCTATGATGTTCATATTGATTATGCCAAAAATGCCAAGTTTACACCTATGTCACGTTTACGTTTATGAATTCCCTTATGCCTATTTGTGTGCGCAAAATTAGGCTAAGTTTTTAGCCTAATATTATATGTTAAAAACTATGCGAACGAAGATTAGGCTAAGATTGTTAGCCTAATGTTTAAATGGGGTAACGTTGGGAATATTTGAAAACTTGACATAAAAATATACGAAATTGGCATGTTTGTCACATGCCAAAAATTAGTGGCATTTAAACAGTATAAATTCTTATACCAAAAATGTTAAACTTGGAATGTGGGCCATAATATTTAATTGTTAACAAATTTACATATATTCAGTAATAAAAACAAATATGTAAATTTAGAAAACACGATATGCTTAACCCGAGGTTGGATTGAGTCGTGATGTAAACCTGCCCGGACCCGCCCGGCTGTCCAGTAGTCACAACAATACCTATCCAATGTGGGTGGTTAAGTATTGAGCCCAATAAGGACCCGAGGTAAGACTGAGCTATGGTGTAAACCTGCCCAGAACCGACCAGCACATCCAGTAACCATAGCAATACCTGTCTAATGTGAGTGGTCTGGTGCTCCTAAGAGGCTAAGGACAGATGGTAGGGTTAAGTCAATTATAACACTTAACCAAATTCAACATGTTAACAAGAATTGATGGGTGGGGTTAGGTAAATACAGAAACTTAACCACTTAACATGTTTGACTAGAAAATCCTGGTAACGAGGAACCCGTTTCAGCAGTAACCCAAAGTTAGGTATCAATGGTACCCTGAAACTAGGCAGGGTGGGGCATGATTACTTGGCTGATTGTAAGCGGTCAAACGACGGCGGTGGGTGCACAGTGCAGGTCTAACGGGGTGTGGGCGTGCACACACTCCGGAGCAGACAACCAGGGCACTGGGGACACCAGTAGTATAACCTATGCCTTCTAGTTTTGTGTCGGGGCCGCCACCATGGGTCTTGATACACCCCATGGTGGGACCAGCATAGGTATCTACAATTCTTCGGGCCGTATGACACATGTTAACGCGAGTAGGAGCTGATCTTTAGAAAAGGGGGATCACTTCACCCTCACCACGGGGTGCCAGTCAGAATAAACTCATGTAGGTGCAGAGATATAGTATGGGTGCGATAGTACATTCGACACTTCCTTAGCTTGTGACACTTTCCTATTTTAGTTTACATCCATCATACCCTTTTCTTATTCACATACTCAAGAGTTACTAGATTTACTCTGGCTTTATGTCTGACCCTATTTTCTTTTCGTCTTCTTTTCTTTCGTTTCCCCCCAGGTCCACAGGGAGGAAACAACTCAACTCAGTCAGACTCTTTACAAGCACCAAGAACGTAGATGCATGATTTGGATCTTTCTTGCTCGGATAATGGCTTTGGATATAACTATGGAGATTTTTGTCACTTTATTTATGTTTTCATGCTTCTTTAATAATCAAGGCAGTTATGAGGTTGTAATGTTGGAAGTATTTTGAGACAATTATGGAAATCTTTTGTTTGATACACGTATTAATGAAATAAAAGTTTGTTTGGTTTCCGCTGTTTAAAATATATGTATTTATATCTGTCTTGAGTTTATCTGTGGATTTTACTTATAGACCTCCACCGAAGTTAAGGCATTCCCTTTGTGAGTGACCTTAATGGAGGTGGGGTGTTTCACTTGGTATCAGAGCATAGGTTTACCAGACAAGATAAAAGTTTTTGAAAATTGTTTTCAAAAAGAAAGTTTAAAGAAGCATTTTTTTTAGAAAAAGTGTTATATTTATAAAAAGACAAAATCCCCCAAAGCCATGTGCCCTATCTATCTCTCTCTATCCTTCGTTTTGAATTTTTCCTTTCTGTTTTAGCATGTCTTGGGACCTTACTCCCCAGCTACAGACGCTTTTACTCCTCCTTCTCCTCTACGCGAAAAAGCAAGCGGAAAAATCGCAGAACAAGAAGACGGGTAATAGTCAAGGAGGAAAGGACCACAACAATAATAACAAGACACGTGAGAAAAAGGAAATGTTATTTCTGTGGCATTGTTGGGCATATAGTCCAGGATTGTAGAAAGAAGAAGACGAAGATGGGGGCATGCTTTCAGTGTGGTGATATTGGACATATCAGTAAGAACTTCCCTAAGAAGCAAAGGCAAGGCCCGCAAGCAGGACCTTCTGGAGGTATCTCTTTAACTTCTTCTCCTAAACGCCTTGTTTTATCTTGCTTATCTTCTCAGTCCTATCTTGAGAACGAGGTAGAAATATTTCTGTAGAAAGCTTAGTTTATCTTTATGATCATCCAGTTCGTACACTTTTTGACTCTGGCGCATCACACTCTTTTATTTCATCTGCCTTAGTAGAATCTCTGCATCTAGACACTAGTATAGTAGAAGATCCCTTAGTAGTTTCAAATCCAATTGGGGGCTCCACTTACTTGTCAATGGTTTGTTTAGGTTTGAAAATCTCTATTCTTAGCGTTGAGTTTAGTTGTATTGCCTTTGTTTTGGGCTTCTCGGGATATGGTTTGATCTTAGGCATGGACTGGTTATCCAGTAATAGTGCCATTCTTGACTATGAGAAAAGAGTAGTTAGACTCTTGACTCGGCTTGGTAACACTCTAGAAATCTCTTGTAATCCATTGAATGCTGTTATGCTTGGTTATCTAGAGTTGTTTGATGCTTCTGATGAGAATTTGCAATCAGTTAGAGTAGTCCGGGAATATCCGGATGTCTTTGAGGAAGTAAAAGGCTTACCTCCGAGGCGGGAAATAGACTTCCGCATATATCTTGTGGATAACGCAAAGCCTGTAGCTTTACCTGTCAGACACATGGCTCCAAGGGAGAGAAAGGAGCTCAGTAAGCAGGTTAAAGAACTTCTCGAAAAGGGGTTCATTAGACGGAGCATTTCGGAATGGGGTGCTCCAGTGGTGTTCACAACAAAAGCGGACGGTTCGCTTTGCCTTTGCGTCGACTATAGGGAGTTAAACAAATTGACCAAGAAAAATAGGCACCCTCTTCCCCGAATCGACGATTTGTTTGATCAGCTTGTAGGTGCGACGGTCTTCTCCCAACTTGATCTGGCAACTGGGTTCCATCAGCTAAGAGTAGCTGAAGACAGCATTGATAAGACAACGTTCAGAACCCCAGACGGTTTCTTCGAGTGGCTTATCATGCCTTTCGGCTTGACAAACGCACCCGCTTATTTCGTAGACCTAATGAGCAGGGTGTTCAGAAAATTCCTCAACAAATTTGTGGTTGTCTTCGTAGATGATATCTTAATCTTCTCAAGGAGTGAGGAAGAACATGCCCATCATCTGAAAGAAATCATGGATACTCTACGTGCACATCAACTAAAAGCCAAATTCTCCAAGTGTCACTTATGGAGAAAAGAAGTAAGGTTTCTTGGGCATATAGTGTCCAAAGAAGGGTTGGCTGTGGACCCCGCGAAAGTGGTGGCAGTGCAAGATTGGAAGACACCAAGAAATGCAACCGAAGTTCGAAGCTTTCTTGGGCTAGCAGGTTTTTACCGAAAGTTTATTAGGGATTTCGCGAAAATCTCAGCCCCACTCACAAGGCTAACAAAGAAGAATCTGGCGTTCACTTGGGATTTGGACTGCGAGTTTGCTTTCTAATGATTAAAAAGGGCTCTTACAACAGCCCCAGTTCTAACTCTGCCTGACGAAAGCAAAATGTTCAGTATACACGGATGCATGTGGAACGGGACTAGGCGCTGTTCTAATGCAAGAAGGAAGGGTAGTATCTTATGGCGGAAGACAATTGAAAGTTCACGAAAAGAACTACCCAACCCATGATCTTGAGTTTGCCGCCATCGTCTTTGCACTTAAGTCTTGGCGCCATTATCTCCTAGGTGAGAAGTTTGAATTATACACTAACCATAAATCGTTGAAATATCTCTTTTCCCAAAAGGATCTTAACTTAAGGCAGCAAAGATGGATGGAGTTTCTTGCCTCGTATGATTTTGAAATTTCCTATACTCCCGGAAAAGGCAACGTGGTAGCAGACGCGTTGAGCCGAAAGAAACTGACCCTAAGCCCTCTCTTTGTGGAAAGGCAAAACTTGGAGTATATAGTCAGTTTTAACTTTAGGCCCTCCTCGGATTTTGTTCCGGGTTTGTTAGCATCTCTCGAAGTACGCCCTACTCTCTTAGACTCAATAGGGGCTGCACAACGTGAAGACCCTCAGCTTGTTGATGTGATTGATAAACTTATTAGGGGTGACACTTCTAGTCACCTCAGTAGATACGCCATCGATGATAAGGGTTGGCTGAGACGAGATGGAAGATTATGCGTCCCACAAGCAAGGGAGTTGACAGGGAAGGTTCTCGAGGAAGCGCATCATTCCAAGATGACTATACACCCTGGCAGTGATAAGATGTACAAGGATATAAAAAGGACTTTCTTTTGGAGCAGCATGAAGCAAGACGTGGCAGATTTCGTTTCTAAGTGCATGACCTGCCAACGGGTCAAGGCGGAACAAAAGAAGCCTGGAGGACTACTTTATCCTCTAGAGGTCCCACAGTGGAAGTGGGATAGCATTTAAATGGATTTCATTTATGGACTGCCTAGGTCGAGAAGAGGCAACACTAGCATTTGGGTAATAGTGGATAGGCTTACTAAAAACGCCCACTTTATACCTATCAAGAGTAGAAGGACTGCCGCATCTCTAGCATCTCTTTATCTCAAGGAAATAGTTTGACTCCATGGGATACCCTCCAGCATTGTTAGTGACCGAGACCCTATCTTCACGAGTGAGTTTTGGCGGAGTCTGCAAGAAGCTGTAGGCATGCAGTTATGTCTGAGCACGGCTTATCACCCCCAAACCGATGGCCAGACGGAAAGGGTGAATAGAGTTTTAGAGGATCTTTTAAGACTTTGCGTTCTTGACTTTGGAGGGACGTGGGAGGATCACCTTCCTTTAGTGGAATTTGCCTACAACAACAGCTACCAAGCTACCATCGGCATGGCACCCTTCAAAGCCTTGTATGGAAGATCGTGCAAATCACCAACTTGTTGGTGGGAGTCTACAGATAAGATTATACTTGGGCCAGACATGATTCGAGAAACTTCAGAGAAAGTGGACTTAATACGTAGGAGAATGAAGACAGTCCAAGACAGACCGAAATCCTACGCTGACAAAAGAAGGACCGACCTTGAGTTTGAGGTTGGGGACAGGGTTTTCCTTAAGGTATCCCCTTTAAGGAACGTCGTTCGCTTTGGATCCGCAGGAAAGCTAACACCAAGATTTGTAGGACTGTTCCCTATCATCAAGAAGATTGGTAAAATGGCTTATAGAGTAGATCTGCCTGAAAGATTGGCCGGAATTCACAACGTCTTTCACGTTTCTCATCTCCGGAAATGTCTACATGAATCAGCGGAAGTGGTGGAGCCAAGCATTCTAGAAGAAGCCGAGGTGGAATGTGAAGCAATTGTGAGGAGAGTTCCAACTCGAATCGTAGGAACTAAAATCAAAAAGCTACGCAACCGCGAAGTGAAGCTCGTTATGGTTCAGTGGAGCGACGCTGAGGAAGACGCGACTTGGGAAACTGAGGACAGAATGCGCGCTGCCTACCCTCTTCTTTTTGAGGGTACATCTTTAACCTTTCTTTTTTCTTAAGTTGTGCTTGTATCTATCTTTTTAGGTATATCTCCTCGATATTATCCTTTATCCTTAGGTAGAAACCCCTTTGGATGTAAACATGTATTTGAAACATGTTATGGTTGATGGCTACAAGTGGTTGCTAGTGGTTGCAAGTGGATGCATATACACACACAACCGAGGTCTTAGATCGGCTCAATCACTTCATACTGCATATGCATATATGTATTCTTATTTGTATATGGTTGAAAAATTGATATGCTGTCATATGGTCGTCGCATTTGTATGAATAGTTGTGCACTCAGGTAGAATTATGAGTAGGAAAAATTTGCATACATAATGGATTCATGACACTTACATGATTCGCATTAAGGAGATCAACTGAATCAGTAGACCGCCTGATTTCTGCATTAGATAAGGACATGTACACACACTATGCAAATGATCATGAAGCATTAGAAGTCTTTTAAGGACAGTGGATGCTTGTGTTTGTTGGTTGAGTAGATGGATTGTTGGATGGTAGGATATACATTCTTCCTAACTTGAAGATTTCGGGGACGAAATCCTTTTAAGGGGGGGGGGGAGAATGTAACACCCCGTGAATTCTATAACGTTAAGCTTCACAAATAAAAGTATAATTAATTATAAATGATGAAATCAAGGGAAATGGGTTACCGCATTGCGTTCGTCTCAAAATTCTGCTTGAGATAGAGTCCAAGTTTGCGTAAAACGGATATCGTATGAAGAAGATATGGACGAACGAAGTTGGGCAGAAAAACCAGAAAACGGGTCAGAATGCACTGGTGCACTTAGGAAGTGCACCAGAACAAAGTTGAACTGGCGCACTTGGGAAGTGCGCCAGTACCTTTTTAGCCTGGCGCACCTGCCAAGTGCGTCCAGGTCAGAATGACCTGCTGGTCAGGTCCTGGCTGGCCTGGTCAGGGTCTGGTCGAATTCTGATGCTTGGCTGAGTCACTAGGGCTTACGTGTCACCTTTTGATTGGTTCTTTGAACTTTATATGGTCTAGATTCCTCCTATCTTCATCTGACGGCTCAAAACAATTTAAAGTTCTATAAATACAACTCAAGTCTAACCCTAAATTCACACAAATAATAGAATACAAAAGCCGTCATGCTGCTGGAGAGGAACTAGGAATGGCCGTCAATTAGAAATCCTAGAGACAAGTCAACACTAAAGCATAAGAGACGAATCAAATTAAAGTTTAATCAAATCAATCAATGCAACGTTAGTCTACCCAAAGGAGCGCATCTCAGTTTCAGGATTTAGAATCCTGAATTCAAGATTCTGCATTTGTTGTAAGTATAGTGACCTTTCAGAATATGAATAAAAACTGTGATGTGATTAGATGTAAATGAAAATAGAATCGTGTTGTTATATCGTATAAATTTTGTGTATTGTAATGGTTCTATCATGACATGTGTATTGATGTTTGTGGCATAAATTGATTGATGCAAGCCTATTGAACAAGTGTATATAAAAACAATGGCACTAGCAAGTTTGTGGCAAAAACTAGGAATTGATCCCTTTTTGTATATGTCGATGGCATGGACTATGTATATTCCCTTAGTCTAAATTAGAATTTATGAAAACATGTTCTAGATTTGAAACCTTTTATGCCTACATGACCCAAATCGTATGATATCGTTCTTATGTTTATTTGCAAGTATAATTGGACCTATGTTAAGTATCGTTTGGGTTTCATAAACTATGCAAGTTCATGTTTATTTGCAAGTATAATTTGATCTATGTTAAGTTTAAGATTCATAAACTATGCAAGTTCATGTTGAAATAGGATATATAAAAATTTGTACATTTTTGTGAATATACAACATGCTATTTTTGTGGTTGATATTATGCCAAGTTAAACATGTTTAAACACAAGTTTGTATTAGCCTAAACTATGCCATTTCATATGTCACCTACTTAGTCATACTTTGATTTGAATGCAAGTTCACATGACCCATGTTATATGTTAGTTGAATCGCCAAATTGCAAGTTCATACCTATGATGTTCATATTGATTATGCCAAAAATGCCAAGTTTACACCTATGTCACATTTACATTTATGAATTCCCTTATGCCTATTTGTGAGCGCTAAATTAGGCTAAGTTTTAATCCTAATATTATATGTTAAAAACTATGCGAACGAAGATTAGGCTAAGATTGTTAGCCTAATGTTTAAATGGGGTAACGTTGGGAATATTTGAAAACTTGACATAAAAATATATGAAATTGGCATGTTTGTCACATGCCAAAAATTGGTGGCATTTAAACGGTATAAATTCTTATACCAAAAATGTTAAACTTGGAATGTGGGCCATAATATTTAATTGTTGACAAATTTACATATATTCAGTAATAAAAACAAATATGTAAATTTAGAAAACACGATATGCTTAACCCGAGGTTGGATTGAGTTGTGATGTAAACCTGCCCGGACCCGCCCGACTGTCCAGTAGTCACAACAATACCTATCCAATGTGGGTGGTTAAGCATTGAGCCCAATAAGGACCCGAGGTTAGACTGAGCTACGGTGTAAACCTGCCCGGAACCGACCAACACATCCAGTAACCGTAGCAATACCTGTCTAATGTGAGTGGTCTGGTGCTCCTAAGAGGCTAAGGACAGATGGTAGGGTTAAGTCAATTATAACACTTAACCAAATTCAACATGTTAACAAGAATTGATGGGTGGGGTTAGGTAAATACAGAAACTTAACCACTTAACATGTTTGACTAGAAAATCCAGGTAACGAGGGACCCGTTTCAGCAGTAACCCAAAGTTAGGTATCAACGGTACCCTGAAACTAGGTAGGGTGGGGCACGATTACTGGGTTGATTGTAAGCGGTCAAACGGCGGCAGTGGGTGCACAGTGCAGGTCTAACGGGGTGCGGGCGTGCACACACTGCGGAGCAGACAACCAGGGCACTGGGGACACCAGTAGTATAACCTATGCCTTCTAGTTTTGTGTCGGGGCCGCCACCATGGGTCTTGATACACCCCATGGTGGGACCAGCATAGGTATCTACAATTCTTGGGGGCCGTATGACACATGTTAACGCCAATAGGAGCCGATCTTTAGAAAAGGGGGATCACTTCACCCTCACCACGGGGTGCCAGTTAGAATAAACTCAAGTAGGTGCAGAGATATAGTATGGGTGCGATAGTACATTCAACACTTCCTTAGCTTGTGACACTTTCCTGTTTTTAGTTTACGTCCATCATACCCTTTTCTTATTCACATACTGAAGAGTTACTAGATTTACTCAGGCTTTATGTCTGACCCTATTTTCTTTTCGTCTTCTTTTCTTTCGTTTCCCCCCAGGTCCACAGGGAGGAAAACAACTCAACTTAGTCAGACTCTTTACAAGCACCAAGAACGTAGATGTATGATTTGGATCTTTCTTGCTCGGATAATGGCTTTGGATATCACTATGGGGATTTTTGTCACTTTATTTATGTTTTCATGCTTCTTTAATAATCAAGGCAGTTATGAGGTTGTAATGTTGGAAGTATTTTGAGACAATTATGGAAATCTTTTGTTTGATACACGTACTAATGAAATAAAAGTTTGTTTGGTTTCCGCTGTTTAAAATATGTGTATTTATATCTGTCTTGAGTTTATCTGTGGCTTTTACTTATAAACCTCCACCGAAGTTAAGGCATTACCTTTGTGAGTGACCTTAATGGAGGTGGGGTGTTTCATCCAATCTCTGAGGAATTCTTCCGTTTGGTTCTAACGTGTCTTGTTCTCCGAGCTCTGTAAACCAAAGCTCTGATACCAAATGTAACAATTAGGAATTTCGCTCGATCCGAATCGATCGCTAAACCGACCAAGACCGTTCAAAACCCCTGATTGTTTTGAGGACAAGACACATCGGAACGCAAAAAGAAGAACATTTCATTGTTAATTACAACAATTCCATTAGAATACAAGAATATACAGAGTATGAATAAATAATATACATCACAAAATATCAGAGATTACAATACATTACATAGCAGTGGAAAAATAATACAACACACAACTGAAAGAGATATATGGATACAGAGCTTTCCAAATATCACTTCAGCTATAAACCAGGATCCTGTGAATATAAATCTGCAAAACCAAAACTACTAGCTGCCCATGTCAAAATAAGGGTACCCAGAGTTTAGGATAAAACAATAAACTCCAGGTCAGTCATGTGACTTCTGTGAGAACTAAAACAGTTATTAATCTTTATTTTGAAGTTAGATAAATCAAGGGACCACGCCGTATAACACAGAACGGGTTTCCTCCCAAGTCTACCTGTGCATATAACAAAATAGCGCAATGGTTTTTGGAAAAACGAAGCTATTATAAGACCCAGGTCCCATCACACAATGCAACACAAGCCGGAGGATAGGGTTTTCCCTTATAATAGCCAAACATGCTTGGTACGTTAAAAACAAATCATTTGATACTATTATAAGTGCATAGTGTATAAAACAACTTCAAATATAAATGTATCAATCCTAGACGGCATGGGTACCATATATCATGTCGCCATACTGGGCTCTACAATCAAAACCGCAAAGTCACGTATTTGGAAATTGGATTTCCATCTATGAACCGAGGCAAGGGTTCGCCCTCAACCGATTCGAGACAATCTAGCCCATGTCTCAGGCAAGTGCGCAGACAAGCCTTGGATCGTCAGAGCCGGTCCACTAATGTGGATTATTATGCCTGAACACTGCGTTTCCCTACCCTTTGGGGGCGTAAATGAGCCAAACGACTCCATCGGCTCCACACATTCACCGATATATCCGAGGCACCTCGCAATCCAACAACCACACAAGTGAAAATAATATAAATGTTAGGGCTGGTAGGTCATTGACACCACCCTAGCTAGAAGGAAACACATGCCCTCCCTGATGTCCTCTCCCGTTTGTGGTTCACAACCGGGGTGTGAGGCTCGCGAATCAACATTACACAAAGCTATGCCACACAGGCGGTGCTTTGATCATCAACCACAAGACTTTGCTTTTCAACAGAAGCCTTGATCAATTGCCACTTAGGCATGCCACACAGGCAATTCACTCCATGCGATTGATATACATCAATATATAATCCCTGAGCTCGTACGTCTCAGAGAAGGGCGTTAAGCAAGAGAATAAATTCTCTGCCACCAAACAGATATATATATTTAATAGAAATCAATCACACAGAATAAAATCCAGTGTCAGACACATAGTCCATTTACAAGTTCGTTCTGGGTCTGAACGAAACCGGAGGCACCTTGTACCTCGCATATCCATCGATCTCCAAGTACGTCTGGACGATCACCAACTGATTCCCTCCTCTTGGGTATACAGCCCAATCAAGATCATCAGTAATCACCCAAACGATGTGAAGACCTCCGGTCTTCGACCACCGTCTTCATCCTCGACACATTATCGAATCAGTTATTCAGAATGGGATAAACCCGGTCCTTCTAAATAACTCGCGTATATAATAAACAAGTGTTACACAAACACAACATACGCCTCATTCCAATTCAGAATATTCCTTTGTTCAAATATTTTCATACTTTGGGAAAGGTTCCCATTAATTTTATCAAAGATAAATTCTTTAAATTTATTCTTTAATCTTCCTTTGAATATCAATTCAAACCAAATTATGGTTTATCCAAACTAGTCGGGATTAACGAACCTTACCGAAGTAATCATTTGTTTTAATTTCCCAATCCCAACCTATTCATCCCATGAAGTAAAAATGGTCATACTTCATATCTAACACCACGGTGTTATCGGTAAATTCAATTGCCATTTCACGTTCAAATCTAATTAAAGATTTAACTATCGCCTGGAGAAAAACTGGTGATACTCCATTCTCGATCATTTCAATCTAATTAGAGATTCATTAAAACTCCACTTGGTTTTAATCTTCCCAAAAATCAATATTAATGATTATTTAACTTAGGAAATCATATCCTGTCTTTAACTGGGTTAAAGAACCAATGTCATTCAAAACACGGTTCATGATAAACCCAAAATCACATTCTAATCCAATTCCAATTAAATCCCATTTAATGGGTACACTTCATTAAATCTAACTAAAAAGATTTAATCTTTTTCTCAACTGGGTTTAAGAATAGTGTTAAAGAAGACACCATTCACGACAAACCCCAAATCCCATTTGATATTAAATACAAGGCTCTGAATAGAAAATATATCGGCTTATATTCAATATCAAATTCTACGACCAACAAATATCGTATTGGAAACAACGATATAAATATATCTTTCAAATTTCCATAACAATATATGCATAATCACGAAACCCAACATTGAAATATTCCAAAAACAATTTCGATTCAAATCCATTTCCACTTTATATATTGGAAATTCTAGTTATTTTCAAAACCATTTCAAATATGGAATTTTTCATCCCAATTCTTCAAAAATCATTTCTTATGATTTTACACAGATTATTACTATTTTAATAATTTTATCAAGGCCCGTACAGTCGATTTCCATCAACGCCCATCGAACTACACTTACAGCGACCTTTTCCAAATTTTATTTGGACATAATTCCAAATCCAACCGTTAGATTTCAAATCTCTAATATTCTTTAGAAAGCTCCTTTCGGTACGAACCCAACGGTTTCGGTTTTAGGAGGATCCGACGGTCGGATCTCCCGTAATATCCATTCGAAGTCAATGGTCGAAATTCGCGAACTGCCGCGGCGCGGTGCGTTCTATTCAGGCCATTATATAATATATATATATATATATTATATTTCGTCGATTTCCTTTCAAAACGTATTTTATAAATCATTTTAAATTCGTTTTCAAAATGATTTCAACTTCATATTCAACTTCTAATCAAAATTGAATATTCCATATCATTAATCTATAAATGATAATATTTTCAAAATGTTATATTTTGAAATCACTTCCTTTTCTATATTCATTATAAAAATGAATAAAATCAATATAAATATCGTTCACGTCAAAATGGCGCATATCTAACCAACACGGCTTTATATATTTCAATAACTTTGTTATTCTATTCAACAAATGAATATTTTCTTCAACACATGAATATTTATTTTTCTATTCAACACATGAATTTATAATTCTGTTCAACACATGATTTTTTTTTTCTATTCAACACATGAACATTTATTTTTCTATCCAACACATGAATATATATATTTCCATTCAACACATGAATTTATATTTCTGTTCAACACATGAATATTTATTCTATTCAACACATGAATTTTTGTTTTTCTATTCAACACATGAATATTTATTTTTCTATTCAACACATGAATATATATTTCTATTCAACACATGAATTTATATTTCTATTCAACACATGAATTTATATTTCTATTCAACACATGAATATTTATTCTATTCAACACATGAATTTATATTTCTTATTTTCCAAATTGGAATGAGGCCCAATCAATTACCATATAACGTTAATTATATGGATTCCCTACAACACATGTATATAACAGCAACGATAAATCATCAACTATCATCCAGAGTGCACCACACAACTGCATAAGCATTAAATATAAATAACTAACGCTTACACAGTCTGCCAACCCATCGATTGACATACAACTAAACAATCGGGATTAGTGTACGTCAAATATCATCCCAATACCCGTGTGGGGTTTCAAATCAACAAACACAGATTTTTATTCGTGCAGTTGGGCGATGTGTAAAATTTATCGTCCCAATCAATATCAGTCAAATGGGTGTACATAAACAAATCATCCGATTTGTTTATAAATATTTATTTTATATACACATTAAAAATTATATTTTTAACTATAAAATATTTATAACTATAAAATATTTTATTTCATTCGACATCACACAATCAAATTTCACAACACAACAATCAAACAAACAAGTCATCCATGGTTTGTGGACGATGGGTGTCGGGTGCTACTAAGCACCGTCTTCATCCTAGTATATATTTCAACTAGAAATCAAAATAAAGGTGAGGAGTTCTCACCTTGGGGTTCCATTCCGCCATTTCATTTCTGAACGGTTTGGATTCGCTTGATATTCTAACTCAAACCTTTCCACGTTGTTCATAATAAAAATCACATTTTTAATAACGCTTTCCATACATAAAATCATATTTTAATGTTCTCTACATATATAAAAAGATCGAATCTTTATTTTCACTTCATATTTATAAAAATCGAATTTTTATATTTCTACTACATTTGTAAAAATCACTTCTTTACACTGCTACTTCCATGATAAAAATTATATTTTTATCTTGCTAGTAATATAATAAAATTATATTTTTACTTTTCTACATACATAAAAATTATATTTTTACCTCACATATATATAAGAATTATATTTTTAATACTCCACTAATATAAAAATCATATTTTTATTACTCCACTAATATAAAAATCATATTTTTATTTCGCTTTTTAAACAAATATAAAATCCTATCTTTATATAGGAAAAACCCTTGCCTTCACCTAAATAAAAATCTCGTCTTTCGCTAATCAAAAACTCATCTTTAGCTAAACAAAAACCTTACCTTTATTTTAAATCTACACACATAAAATCGAATTTTAATCCATGTAAAAACTAAAAAGAAAATTAAATAAATAATAAAAAACTCACTTTCGCATTTTCAGAAAGGGTAGGGGGTTCACCGTCGGGTTTGGGTGGTGGGGGAGGCGCTTCAGGTGGCGCTGGAACTTGGGGAGGCGGTCCATTCTATAATGGCGGCGACGGTCTTCTTTTGGGTGGAAAGGGTTTAGGGGGGCGCCTTTTTCCACGACAATGGGGTGGGGGGGGGGAGGTCGATGGTGAGGAACGGAGGTGGAGGGGATCGGCGGCGGAAGATGGGGGTGCGACGGAGGGTGGAGGGGGAACGCGCGATGGAGGCGCGGCCGACGAGGTTGGGGGGGTGGAAGAGGTGCGATCTTGATCTCTGGTTTTTTTACTTTTCTTTATTTGATTTTGGGTCTAAGGGTTTGACTTTGGGAAAAGAGGGAGGGGCCTTGGTTTATATAATTTAATTAATTATTATTTTATTCTCCCAAAAAGTAGCTTATAATTTCGATCTCAAAACGAGACTCACCGCTTGTCGTCCCTAGCCAATTACCCCCACTCCGAACACAATGAGATATGTTTCGTAAGCCAATTCTAAAGTTTTGATCAGTTTTTCTTTCAATTAAAATATAAATCAATATATTGAATTTGAATGCACATTTTAATTTACCGGGGCCACATATTAACTCTAAAAATTCCCGAAAAATTATTTCTAGCTTCGTATTGACGATACGTTCCTAACAAAACTAATTTCGTTAAATTCTGAGACCGTTTGAAAAATGGCCATTTTCAGGTCGATTAAAATTGACTAAAACTGCTAAAACCCATTTTCCTTTACCACGCTCACATATTGATTCGAAAAATTATGAATTTTGGAATCTAGCAATAATTAGACATCTCAGATCCAACAAAAGTGGTTTCGTCGAAAACAAAGGTCGTATGCAAAATTTCCATTTTTAAGGGCCAGAATTCCACAACGACTATTCTGAATTTTCAACTGGGCATAACTTTTTATTCCCGCTATGAAATTTCAATTTTTCGGATTCGCTGGAATGATATTTTCAAATAGATTCTAATATTTTTGGTTTTGTCAAATTCCGGTTTAGTTTGAATCCTGTACATTCATTTGAACTTTGAAATTGAAATTTCGAACTACCATGCCATTTTCAATTCCTTTTATAATTTAAAATAAATAATTATATTCTAACGACGATTCAAATAAATATATTCATTCTAATTCTATTCAAAATAAATTTATCGCCATTATTATTTAAAATAAATCATTTTAAATATTCAAAATTCATCCAAATTGCCGAAATAAATTTTTTAAATTGGCTCGGATTTCCGGGTTATTACACCTGCATGGTTTTTTGGAGCTTGGATGGGACAGATTCATTGGTAGTGGAGCAAGCTTCATAAGTATCATGTTTTATGGAACTCAAATACTCTTCCATTTTCCAAAAGCTGTCATGTATGGGTAAGGTCCTCCACATATAGTGTTGATCACGATCCCTCGCCTCAGGTTAGATGGACCCACAGCCTTCTTGGCGGATGCCTGAGGTGCTGGTGTTAGAGGCTTTGAATTTGTCTTGGGAGGAAAGGGTTCATGGACATATTGCTCGAGTTGTTTCTCATGGATAAGCTTTTCGATTGCGTCCCTAAGCTGGCGACACTCATTGGTATCATGCCCGTACACATCGTGGTATCGACATGTAACGACCCTGAAAATCTGAACCAATTTAAAAATTTTATATTGACTAAAATAATGGATTTTAATTATTTAAAATAAATATTTTAAATAATAGAGATGAAAAGTGAGTTGAATCGACAATTGAAAACGAATATAATTAATTATAATTATAAACAAGGCCTGAAATGGCGCTGTAGTTTCAAAAATTGAATTCAAACTTTGTCGGACTGTACCGGGTGCGAAAGAAAACGGATTTGAGTGAAACCAAAAATATTTTAATATGTTAGTGAATACCTTTCTAACGAATCTGAAAAATCGAATTTTCATAGCGGAAAGCAAAAGTTATGGCCAAATGAATTTTCAGAAAGGTCGCCATGGAATTTATATAGCCCGTGAAATTGGCCATTTTACATACGACCTCGGAATTCGACGAAACCACTTTTGTTGGATCCAGGATGTGAAGTTATTGCTAGGTTTCAAATTTCATAAATTTTGAAGCTAGTATGTGAGCGTGGCAAAGGAAAACGTGTTTTGGTCAATTATAGTTTAATTGGATCGACCAGAAAAGGGCCTTTTTGCAAACGGTCTCAGAATTCGACGAAACTAGTTTTGTTGGGACTGTATCGTCAAAACATAGCCAGATTTATTTTTCTGGAATTTTTCAAATCAATTTGTGGCCCTGGCAAATTGAAATGTACGTTCAAATCGAATATTGAATGTTATATATTTTAATTTGAATGGAAACTGACTGAAACAGTCGAATGGGCCTGCGAAACATATCCCATTGTGTTTAGAACGGGGATAAAACGGTAGGGATGACAGTCGTTGGGTTTGGATTGGGGTTCGTGGGCGAAAGGGGTATTTTGGAGATTTTAAAAATTATATAAAAAAAATATCATTGGCCGGTATCTATTTTCTCTCTCCCCGATCTATACCAGGCGCACGACGGAAAAGCACTCGAATCTTCTCTCTTCGATTTCTCTCTCGTTTCTTAACGAAATCAAGTGTTCTTGGATCCATTTTAAAGCCCTCTTCCTCCTCTTTAAATCCGTACCCATTACCCTCTCCATCGTTGCGGCGTTCGAGAGAACCGAGCCTGGGAAGTTGCGCCCTTTCGACCGCCGCCACCACCGGTAGGGACCACCGAACTGCACCTCACCACCACGCGCGCGAAGGTCTTTCGAAGCTCTTCGACGCTGTGTGTGCTGATCTCCTATCGTGCAACGGTTTGATCGAAAGATCAAAAACTAGTTTTGAACCATCATGAAAGGTGCGTCTTTTATTACATCTGAACTTTGGAAAATCGTATCTTTTTCAATTCTTGACGAAATTCGATGAAACAGGAAACATCGTGACCGTGTGGACGTCTTCTACATTCTAGAAGAGACCGCATATTTTTATGAGCCTTCTGCTATTTTTGGTGGAGTGGAACCCAATGTGAGATTTCTAATTTATAAATGATATGGAAAACGACGATGTATAAATTATATAGTCGATGTATGAGTTATATAAGCGTTGTACACCTCATGTATAAGTTGTACGTTCGATGTATAAGTTATATATGCGTTGTAAAAATTATATATGTGTTGAAATAGAAGTGAATTGCTATATATATATATACATATATATATATATATATATATATATATATATATATATACACACACACGCCCCTTGTCCACAAACCATGGACGATATTTATTAGTTGTGATTGGTGTGAAAATTGATTGATAGCGAATGGTTGATTGTGATTGTTTGTGGTTGATATTGGTTGATTGTGGTTGAAAAATACCCATTGGTGATTGAAATGAATTGGAAATATTTATGGAAATAAAAATAAAACATGCCGCCTGCGTGCGAATTAGATGCATGAATCCCCATTGTCAAAAACCGCGAGGTTTTAAGGTAGAGCGAGGAGCCGTACTAGGGACGGTGCCGGTTTTAACTACCTTGCCGTTATGCTACCAAAATTTTGAATAATCTTTAAGTGTTAGAATAATTTTCATATATTGAAATTATTTTCATGCGTTGAAATTAAAGTCATATGTTGAAACTATACCCATGTGTGGAAATGTTCATGTGTTGAAAAGTGTTGTGTGAAAATTAAATTCATTTGTGAATGAATGAAGTGTCTAAACAATAAAAATCACATTTTTATAATATATATGAAGTATGTAAAATATTCGCCTTATATATAAATAGTTTCAACAACAAAAATTCTATCTTTCTTATATGAACAACATAAATAAAATATCCATGTGTGGAAATGCTCATGTGTTGAGAAGTGTGTGTAGTGGAAAATTTCATGTGTTGAATAAAAAGATCGAACAATAAAAAATTACATTTTTATTGAAACTATGAAGTGTTGAAAACATCTATTTGTCGAATAAATATTTTAAATGATAAAAATATCATTTTTATCATCTATGTGATATGCTAAAGATATGCGGACGTTGAAATAAATATTTGTGAAGAAATATTATTTTCAACATGCATAGGAACTAAAAATAATAGTGTTTTGAAAAGAATTGTTTTACAATAAAAATCACATTTTTATTATATACATGAATTGTTGAAATGTGAAGTGTTAAAAATAGCCACTCGTTCAAATAAATATGCATGAGTTAAAATATTCATTAATTAGCTAATGATAGGATTTTTGCCTATGCATACAACATTAGAATGAATGGTGTTTTTAAACCAAATGGAATCAATTATGAAGTTGAATGGAAAATGATAAGTGATAAGAACTGTATATATGTACATGCATATTTATTGAACAGGTTATAGCGAAAGGGCTAGAGAAGAGGAATAAAATTTTGTGCCCGACAAATAGGTACACATTTACTGTTTTGTTTGGGTGATGATTTTATGAGCCTGTTGGCTAGCCGCTTGGCTTTTTCTTTTTGACTTGAGACGCCCGTGTGGCTATTTGGGAATTTTCCCAGCCCCTCCCGTACAAAGAAGGTTATGGCGAAATTTTCCAAAATTTAAAGGCGTTAGTGAGATATTTGAAGTGAAAACGATATTGAAATTGTTGAATGAACTATATTTATATAAATATATAAATATAAATAAAATTAAAACGAAACGTGGCCGTGCAGTTCGTGTTTTGAAACCGTGATTTCAAACAACTAGTGCGGGAAATCCGACCATTGGATTTTCTCGAAACCGCAACCTTGGGTTCGCCTTGGAAATATCTTTCCAACGGCACCAACTTTGTAAAAATCCAACGGTTGGATTGTCTGGAATGTTTAATTCAAATCTGAAGAAAAACAGCGCTAGAAACAATTATATATATAATTATATTTAATCGAATAACGACGCTGCAATTCGTATTTTGAAATCGAAACTTCAAATGATGATACTGGGAGATCCGACCGTCGGATTTTCCCGAAACTGGAACCTTTGGATTCGTTTTGAAAAGACCTTTCTAATGATGTAAATTTTGTGAAGATCCAACAGTTAGATTTTTAGATATGTTTAAATGAAATCAGAAGAAAAACAGCGCCATGACCGCGTTATGGCCCGAAGCGTCATTTTGAATAAATTGGCTATTTTAAAATAAATAAAAATAGCGATAAATCGTTATAAAATATCATAAACGATATGGAATGGAAATAAACTGAATTTGCTCGATTTATGTGGTATTTGATGGTTGAATGTGTTTGGTGTGAAAATTACATTAAAGAACAAAATTGGTGTTGTCGAATGATTTAACCATTGAAATAAATTGATTTGAAATTCTAAATATACGTGAATTATTTGAAAAGGCCGAGTTAATTCTCATTTCAAATAATGGATCGACGAGTGAAAGTCGAAGATGAAGACGGTGGTCGAAGACCGGAGATCTTCACCTCGTTTGGATGGTAACCGAGGTCCTGATTGGGAGGCATCCCGAAATATGGATAATGAGTGGTGATCGTCTAGACGTATGTGGTGATCGATGGGTTTGCGAGGTATTTAGTGCCTCCAGTTTCGTTCAAACCCAGAACGGACTTTTAAATGGACTGTGTGTCTGACATTGGATTTTATTCTGTGTTGATTGATCTCTATTAAATATACATTTGTTTGGCGGCGGAGAATTTATTCTTTTGCTTAACGCCCTTCTCTGAAACGCATGAGCTCAGTGGTTGTATATCGATGGACATCAGTCGCATGGCATGAATTGCTAGTGTGGCATGCCTAAGTGGCAAATGATCAGGCTTCTGTTGAAAAGCAAAGTCTTGTGGTGATGATCAAAGCACCGCTTGTGTGGCGTAGCTTTGTGTATAATGTGAATTCGCGAGCCTCACACCCCGGTATGAACCAGAAACGGGAGAAGGACCTCAGGGAGGGCATGCGTTTCTTTCTAGCTAGGGTGGTGTCAGTGACCTACCAGCCCTGACATTTATATACTTTTCACCTGTGTGGTTGATGCTGTTGCGAGGCGCCTCGGATATATCAGTCGATCCGGGACCGATGGAGCCATTCGTTGGCTCGTTTACGCCCCATAGGGCGGAGAAACGTAGTGTTCAGGCATAATGATCCACATCGGTGGACCGGCCCTGACGATCCAAGGGCCCACCTAAGTCTGGGCCCTGAGACATGGGCTAGATTGTCTCGAATTCGGTAAGGACTATCTTTTGCCTTGGTTCATGACGGAAATCCAATTTCCAAATACGTGACTGTGCGGTTTTGATTGTATATATATATGGCGACATGATATGTGGTACCCATGCCGTCTACGATTGATAGTTATGATTTCAAATTGTTTTTGAACATATAAACACTAGTAATAATATCAAATGCTTTTGTTTTATTCATACCAATCATATTTTGGCCATTATAAGGTAAAACTCTATCCTCCGGTTTGCGTTGCATTGTGTGATGGGAACTGAGTCTTATTATGGCTTCATTTTTATAAAATGCATTGCGTTGTTTAAAAGAAAGATTTGTTTTAAAGCACTGGCAATCCGATGGAGTAAACCTGTTCCACGAAAGTGGCGTGGTCCTGTGATTAGCCATATTAAATGTGTTGAGTAGATTTCTCGTACCAGTCCCATGACTGACCCGTAGTTTGTTTCACTTTCAAACTCGGGTGCCCCTTTTTCTACACGTGCAGCCTTGTATTCAGGTTTAGCTGGTTCATTCTGGATAGCTGGAGCTGAAGATGGATTCTATTATTTATCTCTTTTTATGCTGTTCAGCTCCTATTGTACATATTTTATTTGTTTCCGCTGTAGACATTTATGTATAGCTGAACTGTATTTGTTCTAAGTATGATCCTGTATACTGTGTAACTCTGATGATTCCGTTTATCCAGCATATTCTATTGTTCATTATCTGGTGTATTTATTTAATTCTGTTCTGCTATTATCTGTTTCTGTGTTATGTTCCAAAGATAACCCTTGTCTCCGTCTGTACGGGAAATGGGGTCATCTCACGACAGTACTTCCTGGTATCTTTCTCGCGGTCAATTGAATCCCTAACGCGCGGCTTGTTGTATTACAATGTGTTGCATGTCTTCAAGTAGATTGTTTCTACGTCTTCGTTCAACGGAGGTTACGCCTCGAAGGCCTAGTAAGGACCGAGTTTCCTTGGCTCAGTCGAGGCTTGGCCATTGTTCTAACCCCCTTGCCTACCATTGTTCGGCATTTGACCAATGGTACCCGCCCCCTTGTTTTGATCAAAGGGCTCTCCGACTTGTTTTCCTCTAAGGTTGTTATTTGCAGTGTCCACTTGGGGGTCGTTGGGGTGACTTGTGGCGGAGTGTCGGATCCGTCTTGCCTCCTCTTGGCATAAATACTGATTTTCTTTCTCATAGAAGGCATCTAGGCTTTTTGGCTGCTTCCGATCGATCCATGCCCCAAATTCGGAAGTAGGAAGGACCTTTGGCTAACTGAAAGAGTATTGTGCGAGGGTTCTTATCCTCGACCTCACCAAGGGCGATGTTGAACCAGGAGAGGTAGCTTTTGAGTGTCTTCGCAGGCCCTTGGTATAGGTTGGACAAAGTAAGGGGATTTTTCGGAGTCGGAATATGCATCCTGTATTGCTTGAATAGTTCAATTGCTAGCTGGCTGAAGTTGTTGATGGAATCAAGTGGGAGGTGAGAGAACCATAGTAAAGCGGTCCTAGGTTGGAAGACTGGGAAGCATTTTCATTTTACTGGATCATTGCCCCGACTTGAATCCATTTTCCGTTCATACTGGTTTAAGAAAGAAAAAGGATAAGTAGAGCTATCGTAGAGTGGCATTTGTGGCATACTGAAGCATCGCAACCACTCAGCTTCGTTTACTCTTCTTGTGAAGGGGTTGCGCCTAATGTGTGCACCTCCTATGAATCATCCACATTCCCTCGCATTTCCCTCATGATTCTTTGGACCATGTCAGGAAGAAAAGTTGGATGAGGATCTGCCATTGGGATCAATGGATTTTGCCGAGGTTCTGGAGTTCTGTTGCGAGGACGTCTTCGATGATGGACGTTTAGGTCGTCTTCTTCTATGTTCTTGATGTCTATAATCAGATCATGATCTGGAAGAGCGCGGGCCGCTGGCATAGTAGGTCCGTTGTCTCGATGGGCGACCATTGGGTTTTGTCGAGGAAAAGGGCCGGTTGGTCGGACCAGGTCCGTCATTGATGATCAAGCATGAGCGATTTTAGTGTTGTACCCCCTCGCTATATGTGACTATAGTTCGGTCACCGTTGTTGTTCCCATTGCTGTTGGCATGGCCATTATCTTTGCCGTTGTCGAGAGCGTTGGTGCGGACAGCGACATTGTTGATGAGGCTAAACCTCCTTCTCTGATCCTTGATTCAGAGGAAGTCGTTTCCGAGAAAATAGGTCGAGGACGAGCGTTGTTCCGAGTTAGTTGAAGTCGAGCGACAATGTGCTGACTTTCTTGAAGTTGTCACATAAGGTCCATGTTATTCTTTAATGCTTGATTGAGCTCGGCCACCATGTTCTCATATTTCTCACTAAGCTCGCGAATTTGAGCTTGTGTAGCAGGAGCTTCGGGGTCCACAGTAGGAGGGACGTTTTCATTAGTGGCCGGGATATCAGCCGGCTAAGGCTGTTGAGATATTCCGGCTTCGGCTGCGGTTGAAGAGCTAATCATTGCGTTCTTTGGTCGCTTTGCCATCGTTAGTGGACTCGGCGGCAGGTTAATCTGAACAACCTAAAGCTCGTCGGAGGTCGAGATAGCAACGTGCGACAAAAGGCACAAAAATCAGAGTTCTATCAGTGAAAGCACCAAATGTTGGCACCAGAAAATGTCGTAAACACCAAAGATTCCAATTACTAGGAA
Organism: Allium sativum; assembly: GCA_030737875.1. Taxonomy (NCBI): domain Eukaryota; kingdom Viridiplantae; phylum Streptophyta; class Magnoliopsida; order Asparagales; family Amaryllidaceae; genus Allium; species Allium sativum. The sequence goes on along the minus strand of JASFAX010000027.1, from coordinate 8,803,887 downwards.
TAATTAACTTGGTCGTATAGACAAGAGTGGAAAGCAGAAAATAACACAAGAGATTTATAGTGGTTCAGCTCGTGAGGGGCCTACGTCCACTTTGAGGCCTTGTTGGAATATTATTAATCACAAAAGGTTACAAGGTGAAGACCGCCTCATGACATCTCATTACATTAGCTTTTAGGCTATATGATGTCACCATTATCATATATGAGGTCATAATTGACATATATTGCAAGATATGGGAAAAAGACACTTTTTCCCTTCTTCTTCCTCAAAGTGGATATTCCATTAATGGAGCTATCATGAAGGCTCAAGGTCTCAAATTCCAACCACTTTGAAGTGTGAGGCTAGGGGATATTTATAGGAGAGGGGTTAGGTAGGAGTATGTAACGTCCCGTATTTTTGGTAGCCAAATATTTTATTTAATTCATTATTTTAAATATTATATTTGGAGTATTAATGGATTTTAATATTTAATTCATTATTAAAATGAAGTTTTAACATTAATTTTATTTATAAAATAAAACGAGTTCGAAATCGCGCGGCAGTTCGTAATCTGGAGTTTTGAACTTCAATTTGATATATAGGATCCGATATAAGTCGGACTTCTGTGAAACGAGAAACGTTGGAACCGTATTGATGATAATTTTCATATGAAAGACAAAAATCCAGATTTCATGTTATAGATTGTTGGTTATGGTCAAATCAAAATTTAAAATAGTCGCTATGGAAATCGTTATTAAAATATTGGCCTTTAAAATAGTCGTTTTTCAAACAGACTTCGTTTTCGACGAAATTAGTTTCATTGGGACCGTAACGTTAAATTATGGTACAGTGTTGAATTACGTGGCAAACCGATGTCGTATGTGACCACAGCAGCCATAAACGCCCAGTTATTTTCTATAACACGTAATTAATTTAATTTAATTTAATAGAGAGATATTTGAGTGTAAATTGAGCAGACGATCGAAATAAGCCACAAAACGAGTTCCGTTGAATTCTGTGCTAAGATTAGTTTTTTTATCAGAAAATAGAAGTCAATTGTGGTTAGTTTTCCGTGTTACTTCAGCGAGAAGTTTCGTTAGAAATAAAATAATGATTTGTCCTCACTATAAATACTCAACAATGGTCATAACCCTAGAATTTCACTTTCCTGGTCCATGCTATATATCCGCCGCCGCTCAAATGGAACCAACGAACCACATCTCTCGATTTTCACTCTCGTTTTTCTCCTAACCTATGAAATAAAATTGAGATTATTTTCTGTAAATTTGCTGAGGCCTTCGAGTTCTAGGATATGGACGGTTGTGATGGGGGTCAGTGTTGTATATCAACCAGAATCTGGTCTGAAGGGAGGGCAGCTTCGAGATAAATTGCTCGGGAAGAGGGCCACCGAGTGGGATGAAGTTTCGGACGGAAGTCAAGGAGGTCAAGGCGCCGTGTTTGGCCCTTGCTGATGGCGGTCCGAAGTCCGAGGCTTGGCACGGCGGTGAGGTTGAGGATGCGTGGTATCTGTATTTCGGGAGGAGCAGTTATATGAGAAGGGATATCATCTAGAGGTAGTCAGCCGTAATTCTTGTTTCAAATGTAATTAAAATTTAGGTGATTAAGAACCTTAGTATAAATTAAATTATATTAACTTAATGTGGATTTATGCAGGCGCTGATGGGTTTGTAAATGAAGACAAGAGTTGGACCGTAATTTTTAAACACACATGAATCTATTTTCAAATAGCAGATGTTTGGGGAACGAAGGACATCAACACAGTTCGGCCAATTTACTTATGTTAAATCATGTTTAAGATAAGCTAATATACATATAATTAATAGTTAACCATATAAATAAAATCCTATTATTTTATACTAAAATATGAGTTAATGTTGTAGGTGTCTATCATGGTATTTGAATAGCAACAATACTAAGAGTAAGGGAATAATCAACCTGTTAACTGTAAATACAAGTAATTAAATGATTAAATGTTAATTAAGGATATAATTAGTCAGTATAATTGTATATTCACAATAATTAATTGGTGTAGGGTTTTCCAATCGGAACAGAATCTAATGAAGAAAGTCATAAAAAGAGGACGACATGTTTATGCTTTGAACAAAAGTAATTAATAGTTTAATTGGTAAATTAATCAATGCAAATAATTATTTAAATTAACCATATTATTATTATATTTATGAGTTATGTTTGCGATATCAGAATTGGACCAAATGAAATGCGGTGGAACTATAATTGAGAACACTACAGTTTGGAGCAGTTTGGACAAAGCCGAAAGTTAGTGGAATTTTTAATTAAATTAAACGCTAGTTTAATTTAATTGAAATCAACCGCTTCATAAATAAATCAAATCAAGGCGAGTTAAACTCACTCAGCTCTTCCCATTTATATTTTATATAAATTGAGTTTTTATTTTGTGTGCTCTGCTTGCCAATGGTTGACTGTTTGCTAATTATATATTTATTTGCTGATTTAACTGATGAAATTAAACCGTCGTTTAATTTCAGTGAAATACCAAATCGTTATTCTAACGATTGGTTCCAATAAAGGTAACTTTCCTTGTTGGTCACGTTTATAAAATAAACTTGTTTAATTGGTTGAATTGTTTGAATTGCTTGCGATTGAGGTTAAATGGTCGTTAGCTGTTATCAGTTAAGTGAGTCTGAATGATCTTATTTGAGATAACCATTTTGGATACAGGGATGAACAGGTTGGAGGGATCCAACCAGTTTCCTCAATCATATTATTTATTTTCATATTATCATATATGAACTGATCTGTTGGGGTGATTGTTGACTGAAAATTCAACATGTGTTTTGTTTTAACCAATGGATAATGTTGGTTGAGTAATCGGCAGTAAACGACCTAAAAATAACTTGATTTCTTTATATTGATTTATCGTCAGGTTAATTGATAGAACTGAAGTTATAAAATTTATTTTTATAACTGAAGATAGGTTTTGAAATATATTATTTTGAATAAAAGTGAGACGACCCGAATTCCCGTTCTCACGGAAACAAGGTTATCTTTGGAATATAACACAGAAACATAAAATAGCAGAACAGAATTAAATAAATACACCAGATAATGAACAACAAAATATACTGAATAAAAGTATCATCAGAGTTACAAAGTATACAGGATCTTACTTAGTACAAATACAGTTCAGCTATACATAAATGTCTACAGCGGAAATAAACAAAATATGTACAATAGGAGCTGAACATCATAAAAAGAAATAAATGATAGAATCCATCTTCAAGTCCAGCTATCCAGAAAGAACCAGCTAAACCTGAATACAAGGCTGCCCGTGTGGAAAAAGGGGCACCCGAGTTTGAAAGTGAAACAAACTACGAGTCAGTCATGGGACTGGTATGAGAAATCCACTCAACACATATATAATTGGCTAATCACAGGACCACGCCACTTTCGTGGAACGGGTTTACTCCATTGGATTGCCAGTGCTTTACCACAAATCTTTCTTTTAAAACATCGCTATGCTTTTTATAACAATGAAGCCGTTATAAGACTCAGTTCCCATCACACAATGCAACGGAAACCGGAGGATAGAGTTTTTACCTTATAACAGCCAAAATATGATTGATACGAATAAAACAAAGGCATTTGATATTATTGCTAGTGTTTATATGTTTGAAAACAATTTCAAATCATAACTATCAATCATAGACGGCATTAATGCCCCATACCACTATGTCGCCATATATATAGGTATACAATCAAAACCGCACAGTCACGTATTTGGAAATTGGATTTCCGTCATGAACCAAGGCAAAAGATAGTCCTTACCGAATTCGAGACGCTCTAGCCCGTGTCTCAGGAACAGCCGCAACTGCTCCTTGGAGCGACAGGGCAGGTCCACCGATGTGGATTATTATACCAGAACACTACGTCTCCCCGCCCTTTGGGGCGTAAACGAGCCAACGAATGACTCCATCGGACCCGGATCGTCCGATCAAACCGAGGCGCCTCGCAACAGCAACAACCACATAGGTGAAAAGTATATAAATGTCAAGGCTGGTAGGTCACTGACACCACCCTAGCTAGAAAGAAACGCAGGCCCTCCCTGAGGTCCTTCTCCCGTTTTAGGTTCATACCGGGGTGTGAGGCTCGCGAATTCACGTTCACACAAAGCTACGCCACACAAGCGGATGCTTTGATCATCACCACAAGACTTTGCTTTTCAACAGAAGTCCTGATCACTGCATCTTAGCATGCCACACAGGCCATTCATGCCATGCGACTGATGTCCATCGATATACAACCTCTGAGCTCGTACGTCTCAGAGAAGAGCGTTAAGCAAAAGAATAAATTCTCCGCCGCCAAACAGATGTAAATTTAACAGAGATCAATCAACACAGAATAAAATCCAATGTCGGACACACAGTCCATTTACAAGTCCGTTTTGGGTCTGAACGAAACCGGAGGCACTAAATACCTCGCAAACCCTTCGATCAACACGTACGTCTGAACGATCACCACTCATTATCCATATTTCGGGATGCCTCCCAATCAGGACCTCGGTTACCATCCAAACGAGGTGAAGATCTCCGGTCTTCGACCATCGTCTTCATCTTCGACTTTCAATCGTCGATCAATTATTTGAAATGAGAATTAACTCGGCCTTCTCAAATAATTCACGTATATTTAGAATTTCAATTCAATTTATTTCAATGGTTAAATTATTCGACAACACCAATTTTGTCCTTTAATGTAATTTTCACACCAAACACATTCAACCATCAAACATCACATAAATCAAGCAAATTCAGTTTATTTCCATTCTATATTGCTTATGATATTTTTTAACTATTTATCGCTATTTTTATTTATTTTAAAATAGCCATTTTATTCAAAACGACGCTTCGGGCCATAAGGCGGCCGTGGCGCTGTTTTTCTTCAGATTTGATTTACACATATCTGAAAATCTAACCGTTGGATCTTTACAAAATTTACATCATTAGAAAGGTCTTTTCAAAACGAATCCAACGGTTCCAGTTTCGGGAAAATCCGACGGTCGGATCTCCCGGTACAATCGTTCGAAATTTCGATTTCAAAATACGAACTGCAGCGTCGTTATTCGATTAAATATAATTATATTTATATATATAAATAAATATAATCGTTTCTGGCGCTGTTTTTCTTCAGATTTGAATTAAACATTCCAGACAATCCAACCGTTGGATTTCTACAAAGTTGGTGCCGTTGGGAAGATATTTCCAAGGCGAACCCGACGGTTGAGGTTTCGGGAAGATCCAATGGTCGGATTTCCCGCACTAGTCGTTTGAAATCACGGTTTCAAAATACGAACTGCACGGCCTCGTTTCGTTTTAATTTTATTTATATTTATATATTTATATAAATATAGTTCATTCAACAATTTCAATATCGTTTTCACTTCAAATATTTTTCTAACACCTTAAATTTTGGAAAAATTTCGCCATAACCTCCCCTGCACCGTGAGCATCGGGAAATCGCAAATAGCGTTCCCGGTCCTTCTAATCTCAAAAAGAAAAAGAAAAAGCCAAGCGGCTAGCCAACAGGCTCAAAATCATCACCCAAACAAATCAGTAAATGTGTACCTATTTGTCGCGCACAAAATTTTATTCCTCTTCTCTAGCCCCTTTGCTATAACCTGTTCAATGAATATTGCATGTACATATATATATATATATACAGTTCTTATCATTTATCAATTTCTATTCGACTTCATATTTGATTTCTATTTGGTTTAAAAACTCCATTCATTCTAATGTTACATAAATAGGTGCAAATCATTTCATTAGCTAATTAATGAATATTTCATATATGTTTATTTTGAACAAGTGGCTATTTTTAACACTTCACATTTCAACGATTTATGCATACAATAAAAATGTGATTTTTATTGTAAAACGATTCATTTCATAACACTATTTTATATATAGTTCATATAGTCGATAAAAGGTGATTTTTATTATCAAACAATTTATTTCAAAATATGAATACCATTCAACACATGAATTTCTAATCAACGAATGAATATCAATTCAACACATGAATGTTTTCTATAGTTTCTATACATAGATAAAAATGTGATTTTTATTATTAAACGATTTATTTTAAAATATGAATACCATTCAACACATGAATTTCTAAACAACGAATGAATATCAATTCAACACATGAATGTTTTCTATGGTTTTTATATATAGATAAAAATGTGATTTTTATTATCGAACCATTTATTTCAAAATATGAATACCATTCAACACATGAATTTCTAAACAACGAATGAATATCAATTCAACACATGAATGTTTTCTATACAATGAATAAATATAGTTTAAGCATATGAAAATAATTCAAACACAAGAATATTATTCAAAATTTCGGCAGCATAACGGCAGGGTAGTTAAACCGGCACCGTCCCTAGTACGGCTCCTCGCTCTACCTTAAAACCTCGCGGTTTTTGACAATGGGGATCATGCATCTAGTTCGCACGCAGGCGGCATGTATATATTTATTTCATTTCCACAAACTAATCCTATGTGGTTTCAACCAAATATTTCACAACCACAAATGGGTATTTTTCAACCAATATCAATCACAAACAATCCCAAACAATCAATTGCCATCAATCAATTTTCACAACGATTTCAACCAATAAATATCGTCCATGGTTTGTGGACGAGGGGCGTATATATATATATATATATATATATATATATAGATATTTATATATAGCAATTCACTTTTACTTCACACATATATATAATTTTTAAAACAGAAATCTCACCAATAGCTATCCAACTACACGACACTTCCTTAGGGAAATCTTCGCCTTTTGTCGCTTTCGCCCGTATCCTCTACATATGTAAAAATCGAATTTTTACGATGTCATTCAATATATAAAAATCGAATTTTTACCACGCTATTCATTATATAAAAATATGATTTTTACTTCGACTTTCAATATATAAAAATCTGATTTTTACTTTTTAAAGAAATCAGTTTTCAATACCTTTTAAAAATCAGTTTTTATAACTTTTAAAAAAAATCAGTTTTTATCTCTAAAACAAAATCAGTTTTTATCTCTAAAACAAAATCAGTTTTTTTTATTTTTAAAACAAATCAGTTTTTATTTTTAAAACAAATCAGTTTTTATTTTTAAAACAAATCAGTTTTTATTTTTAAAACAAATCAGTTTTTATTTTTAAAACAAAATCAGTTTTTTTTATTTTTAAAACAAATCAATTTTTATTTTTAAAACAAATCAGTTTTTATTTTTAAAACAAATCAGTTTTTAATTTTTAAAACAAATCAGTTTTTAATTTCTGTTATAAAATCAGTTTTTAATTTTTAAAACAAATCAGTTTTTAATTTTTAAAACAGATCAGTTTTTAATTTCAAAACAAATCAGTTTTTAATTTCTGTTATAAAATCAGTTTTAATTCTTTTAAAAAAAAAGTCAGTTTTACAGAATAAATAAAAAAAAAAGAATAAAAAAAAAAGAAAATGCTCACCGAAGCTGCGAAGGGGGGGGGGGGGGGTTTCTGCAGTTCGACGGAGGAGGTGCGCGACTTCAGGCGGAGGCGGAGGAAGGGGTCGCGGGTGGTCAGCGGCAGGCCATCGGTGGGCGAGGGCGAGGTCGTCTGGGCTAGCGCGTTAGGGTTTGGGGGTAGAAGGATTGAGGCGCAGGAGGATGTAGACGGGTTCGTGGCGAGGGGAGGGAGGCACCTCTGGCGGTGGCACAGGCGGAGCAGGCGCGATGGACGAGGTCAACGATGAGGGGGGCGACGAGAGGAGTGGGTTCGGTTTTTTTTTTCTTTAACTGATTTCAGATCTGAAAGGGGAAGGGGGGGGGGTTTATATTATTTTATTTTTTTATTTAATTATTTATATTTTTGCAAAAAGGTTGACTTTTACATACGACCTCGAAACGAGGCCCACCGCCTGTCGCCCATAGCGTTTTACCCCCATTCTGAACACAATGGGATATGTATCGCAAGCTGATTTGCTCGTTACAATCAGTTTCCTTTTGATTTTTCATTTAAATCTCTATATTGAATTTTAAACGTACATTTCAAATTACCGGGGTCACATACTAACTAGAAAAATCCCAGAAAAATATTTTCTAGCTTCGTATTGACGATACGGTCCTAACAAAACTAGTTTCGTCAAATTCTGAGACCGTTTGAAAAATGGCCAATTTCCAGTCGATTAAAATCAACCGAAACTGGTCAAACGCGTTTTCCTTTGCCACGCTCACATATTGATTCGAAAAATTATGAAATTTGGAATCTAACAATAACTTGACACTGCGGATCTAACAAAAGTGGTTTCGTCGAAATCCGAGGTCGTTTGCAAAATGTCCATTTTTAAGGGCCTGAATTCCATAGCGACTATTCAGAATTTTCAACTGGACATATCTTTTGATTCCCGCTATCAAATTTCGATTGGTCGGATTCGTTAGAAAGATATTACCAATTAGATCGTAATGTTTTTGGTTTCACTAAAATACAGACTGTTTTGCACCCGGTATATTCAATTGAAGTTTGAAATCGAATTATCGAACTACTGCGCCATTTTCAATTCTATATATAATTATAATTAATTATATTCGTTTTCAAATGTCGATTCAAACTCAGTTTTCATCGCCATTATTTAGAATATTTATTTTAAATATTTAAAATCCATTATTTTAGCCAATTTAAAAATTTTAAATTGGTTCAGATTTTCTGGGTCGTTACAAAAAGTTTATTAAAAGAAAAATAAATATTTATTATTTATTTAAGTTTATAATTCAATCTAAATTGATTTTACAAAGTACATTCTGAGATTTATCAGATTTATAGATATAGGAATAGAGATTAACCTTAATGGTTAAAATTTGGATAATTGGTTGGTTAAGAAACAACTAAATGAAATTATTTAAATTAATTATATTATTAATTAATTTAAAGTGAGTACAAATTGGAATCGGTTAATGGAATAACCGTGTTTTAAATTAATTAAATCGACAGTTTTAAATTGGGTTTTGATTTTTAAATTGATGTGTTTTGAATAAAATAGTTAATGAATATCGTTTTAAATTTTAGTACGGTTCTTAAAAGGGAAATTATGTTTATTTTAGTTAATACTAAAACTAACTACGGAAGTAGTTAATAACCAAAGTAAATTATTATTTTAATTAATAAAAATTGAGAAAATTACTTTTTAATGGGAATTCATTTAAAAAGTGATCTAAGTGCAATGAAATCCAATAGAATGGTGAAAGAAGTTTATGAACATGTTTTGTTTAAACCTGAGTTTTATAAAAAGTTATAAAAGGGATTTTTAAGCGACTATTATAGCTTAAATTAAATGTTACTTAATTAATTGAATTAAGAAAACGGAAATTTAGATAAAAGGGTTTTATAATAAACTAGTGTTATATAAATGGGGTTTAAAGTGTAAAGCATTAATTTTACATTAATGTTACTAAATAATGGGATTAAGTAGAAGTGAGGATTGGAGAATAAGATTCCAAAGTGGAAAATGGTGTAATAATTTGGAAAAGGATTGGTAAAAGTGAATATGGTAAAAGAAGTGGATCATAGGATTTGATAAACAAATCCGAATTATAAAATGACTTGGTTCAAAGAGGCAGAGTTAAAAGTGATGTTTTATAAAAAAGTTACTAAATTATTGAATTAAGAAAGAACGAGCATATTCCAAGAAAGAGATTTTCAAAGCGTAAGAGGGTTGTATGAAACCATATTTTGAATAAAATAGTGAAATGGAATTTGTATTGATATTGGAATGAAGTATCAGGTTTTAAATTACAACTCGTATCCATCTTGAGATATGAATGTTGTTAATCAAGGTCTGAGAGGAAACTAAAATACCCCAATTTGAACGACTTCAGGATTATTTGAAGGTGGTATTAGCTGTAATGGTAAAAGAGGTTTGTAGTAATTTATTATTTCATTAGAGAAATAGTAACGCAACACTTTGGTGAAAATTGGGCAAGTATGTAAATAATGAGATTCTAAAGTAAAAGGGGAAATAAAAGGAGATTGGATGGCGTAAATATTAATGATATTTCCGAGTTAGAAATGAAATGTAAAAGTTGAGTTTATTCTATAAGAATAAGCGTTATGTTGTCAAGTAAGGAATAAAAGATATTCCGTAATGTTCTTTTCACGAGTAATAAGTGAATTGATTTCCAATATTAGAAAATAATGTGAATAGTGATTTGAAAGTGAAAATAGAAAACTGAATATGATATAGGATTTTACTAAGTATGAACTTGTTTAAAGAAAAGTCTTATGATAAATAAAGAAGCAAGAAAACTATATTTATAATATCGAAGTATTTAAGGGTTCTAAATTTACATTTGTTTTTAATTAAATGGCCAAGTGGTGCTGAATACTGAACCAGTGAACTCATTGGATTATCATGATTGAAACACTGTTTATTTTGATAGTTAAATTACAGACTATCAAATCAATCCAATACGATTGTTGGTACGGAAAGACCGGGATCGAATTTATTCGAAAACCAATCCGACCAACAAATACGTGAAGATACCAGAAGATGATCGAGATGGAGCATTGAAGACCTTGGATCTTCATTAAACGGAAGAACTACTAAAAATCTCTGGTTTAGCGACCAGAGATAAACTGTGGTTCTGTCGTGGTTGTAATCTACGGATTGCAAGGATTTCTCGCTACTGATCTATGGGGTGATTCCTATATTGGAAGCAGTAGCAGAGTACCTTCGGTTCATCGTATTCCTGGATGACTTGTATGGACGAATGTCTAACAGAGTATTTCCTGAAACCACGTACGTTGATTTTTACAAATATACCGAGTGGTGGCAAAGAGGGGCACTTCTTTTATACCCAGATTATATTTGTGAACGTCAATTAGTGACTTGACGGATCTGACAATGTGGCGTTCAAAGTGAGTGGTGACCAGAATATCCCGAAAGAGATTTAAACCTCAAGCCTCATCAACCGGGAAATGACAAAAATCGGGCAGGCAGCATGGCTATGTGTGTCGCTCCCATTAGGGGTGTATAATCACCTATCTAGAGAAATTCCTTTTGCTTCTTTAATCTATTTCGATGCTGTCACTTTTCGGGAAATGGTGGTTTGAGCCCAACCGTTGGTGATATACATTCGATACACTCAAGCGAAATGAGTGGTCGGTCATGTGAGGGCCGGGTTGTAAGACGTTCTTGTTGAACCCAGTGTATTCGCCTCTAGAGATACACTATCGGCAGGTGGTCCCATACCTTGTCATAGTCGGAATCTAATCTCCAATAAGCGCCCGCGGTTTTGATTGTATACTATATATGTGGAGAGTGAGATGCAAGCGTTCCACTAGATTGATATTTATTTATATTTAGACACTATTATAATATCAGAAAGGATATTGATTTCAAAATGGTTTGGGTTATTGTAAGGTAAAAACCGTCCGTATTTATGTGTGGATTTGGTCATACGATTATCCTTTTCTTTCAAAACGATTTTGACTTTAAAATCAAGTTGTGTGATACCCTTAATACTGTGCGAGTTTTTCTCACTCTGGTTCACCATACTGACCCGATGTTTTGTAAATGCTCGGGTTAGCCCGGGGTGTACAGGTCCAAGTTATCGAATGCTGTGAAGAAACAAGCTGGAAGAGTCCAGACGTATGATATTATATATCTAGTATTCCGCTGTGTGTTGTATATTAGGGAAGATTTTTATAATTGTCTAGTGGTGTTGATGTACTCTGATATTGTAAGTATTTTTAAAAGCTCTCAGTAAAGTTTAATTTCCGTATTATATTTTGTTCCGCTACGATGTGAGACTCTGTGTTGTGTTGGTTCTTCTTCTTTTTCTATTCTAAAATTTCTTTCTTTCTTATCTCACCTTCTAATTTCTTTCTAATAACTATCTAGTGTTTTCGGTGTTTGGAAGATCAACATGGATACAGAATTGTATTTATGTCAATTTCCGGGGCTGAAAATGCCTCGTCGTCACGGTGGTATCAGAGCTATTGGTTTAGTAATAACCTTGGCTCTGTGGTGTAACTCGATAGAGATTGGGTTAGTAATACCCTAGATCGAGATTGAGTGTATATATATGAGAGTGTAATTATAAATTTCATATACAAATGTTTTGTATTGTGTTGTTGTTTGGTTCAAGTGTTGAGAAGCATTGAACTGGCAATTAATACAATATTGTTTTGTTAAGAGAGTAAATGAAATAATTTTACCCAAATTATATTTTTGTATAAAATAGTAATAATTTTATCAAATTACTGAGATATTGGTGTGCTTGATTTATTTGAACAGAATTCAAATCGGATTGCAAATTTGAATTGAAACTTAAATTGGTTAAGTGGAATTAAATTAATTATGATATTGGAATTAAATTAAATAAATTGGAATTTAAATGAACGATAGCCAAATAGAAATCAATCGGATATTAATCGATTGATATTCAAATATGTGAAGCCAAAGTAAATATTAATGTTCAATATAAATTGAATGATTGATTTAGTTGATTGTGTGTTGTTGTTTAGACGCTAGATTGGTTGGATATATATTCATGAATTAACTGAACTGAAAACCAAGCAAATGAATTCTAGTGTAATAGATTGGAATGAAGCTACATATGACTTGAAATTAATAATTTATCCCTGTATTTGGAGATAAATGGTGTTCATGTTTGGTTCTGACATGTTGTGTAGTTATGCTTGTCAGTTAATGAAGTACTATTCAAGAGTTACATATATTTGTTACTCATATGTTAATTGAGTAAGTACAGGTGCCAGACTGCTTTTGAGGATTATATTTTGATTGAGTAGATCACGATAAATTAAATAGCGCTCGCAAAAAGTACGCTTATGCGAAAATATAAAATTTTAGGGTTTTGATTTTTGTTTTCCGACCGTATTGGTCGATGTATATACATTATTTGTTCCTGCGATATCGCAGATGTCACTCCGTGCAGGGGTAACTCTGCCGAATTTCTTCGGGAATTTAAGGTGTTAGAAAATTTTCAATATTTTTGAAAATATTTATATACGGTATTGAATTGTTTTCGATTTTAAAATAAACTTGATTTGGAAATTAATGGGTTTGTAATGTTCTTTTCTACCTTAGCAATTTCGAGGACAAAATTTTTTTTAGGAGGGGAAGAATGTAACGTCCCATATTTTTGGTAGCCAAATATTTTATTTAATTCATTATTTTAAATATTATATTTGGAGTATTAATGGATTTTAATATTTAATTCATTATTAAAACAAAGTTTTAACGTTTATTTATAATATAAAACGAGCTCGAAATCGCGCGGCAGTTCGTAATATGGAGTTTTGTACTTCAATTTGATATACAGGATCCGATATAAGTCGGATTTCTTTGAAACGAGAAATGTTGGAACCGTATTGATGATAATTTTCATATGAAAGAGAAAAATCCAGATTTCGTGTTATAGATTGTTGGTTATGGTCAAATCAAAAATTAAAAATGGTCGCTATGGAAATCTTATTAAAATATAGGCCTTTAAAATAGCCGCTTTTCAAACAGACTTCGTTTTCGACGAAATTAACTTCATTGGAACCATAACGTTAAATTATTGTACAGTGTTGAATTGCGTGGCAAACCGATGTCGTATGTGACCACGGCAGCCATAAACGCCCAGTTAATTTCTATAGCGCATAATTAAATTAAATTAATTTAATTTAATAGAGAGATATTTGAGTGTAACTTGAGCTGACTATCGAATTAAGCCACGAAACGAGTTCCGTCGAATTCGTATCATCGATTATAGTCAGAATAGGTATATAGTTTGTTATTTTTGAAGACCGGTTAATTTGGTGTCCAAAATGGCAATGCGGTGCATGTATAAAAATAGCCTACTGGGAAACAGTCTCAGAATGCGATGAAACTAGTGCCGTTGAATTCGTAATAATTAATTAATGTAGGATTTAAAAATTTCAAGTTGATTGGATTTAATTAGTGATCGTGGAAAATTTAAACATGTGTTTTTCGCTGGTTTTATAAAGGAATTTTTTTAAATGATGTCGGAATTCGACGAAACTTGTCCCATTGAGTCCGGAATATTTTTCCATGCTAAGATTAGTTTTTTTATCAGAAAACAGAAGTCAATTGTGGTTAGTTTTATGTGTTACTTCAGGATGAAGTTTCGTTAGAAATAAAATAATGATTTGTCTTCACTATAAATACTCAACAATGGTCATAACCCTAGAATTTCACTTTCCTGGTCCACGCTATATATCCGCCGCCGCTCAAATGGAACCAACGAACCACATCTCTCGATCTTCACACTCGTTTTTCTCTTAACCTATAAAATAAAATTGAGTTTTTTCTGTAAATTTGCTGAGGCCTTCGAGTTCTAGGATGTGGACGGTTGTGATGGGGGTTAGTGTTGTATATCGACCATAATCTGGAATGAAGGGAGGCAGCTTCGAGATAAATTGCTCGGGAAGAGGGCCACCGAGTGGGATGGTGTTTCGGACGGGAGTCAAGGAGGTCAGGGCGCCGTGTTTGGCACTTGCTGATGGTGGTCCGGAGTCCGAGGCTTAGCACGGTGGTGAGGTTGAGGATGCGTGGTATCTGTATTTCGAGAGGAGCAGTTATATGAGAAGGGATATCATCTAGAGGTAGTTAGCCGTAATTCTTGTTTCAAATGTAATTATAATTTAGGTGATTAAGAACCTAAGTATAAATTAAATTATATTAACTTAATGTGGATTTATGTAGGCGCTGATGGGTTTGTAAAGGAAGACAAGAGTTGGACCATAATTTTTAAACACACATGAATCTGTTTTCAAATCGCAGATGTTTGGGGAACGAAGGACATCAACACAGTTCGGCCAATTTACTTATGTTAAATCGTGTTTAAGATAAGCTAATATACATATAATTAATAGTTAACCATATAAATAAAATCCTATTATTTTATACTAAAATATGAGTTAATGTTGCAAGTGCCTATCGTGGTATTTGAACAGCAGCAATACTAAGAGTAAGGGAATAATCAGCCTGTTAACTGTAAATACAAGTAATTAAACGATTAAATGTAAATTAAGGATATAATTAGTCAGTATAATTATATATTCACAATAATTAATTAGTTTAGGGCTTTCCAACCGGAACATAATCGAATGAAGAAAGTCACAAAAAGAGGATGACATGTTTATGCTTTGAACAAAAGTAATTAACAGTTTAATTGGCAAATTAATAACGGAAATAATTATTTAAACTAACCATATTATTATTATATTAATGAGTTATGTTTGTGATATCAGAATTGGACCAAATGAAATGCGGTGGAACTATAATTGAGAATACTACAGTTTGGACAGAGCCGGAAGTTAGTGGAATTTTTAATTAAATTAAACGATAGTTTAATTTAATTGAAATCAACCGCTTCAAAAATAAATCAAATGAAGGAAAGTTAAACCCACTCAGTTCTTCCTATTTATATTTTATATAAATTGGGTTTTTATTTTGTGTGCTCGGCTTGCCAATGGTTGACTGTTTGCTAATTATATATTTATTTGCTGATTTAACTGATGAAATTAAACCATCGTTTAATTTCAGTGAAATACCAAATCGTTATTCTGACGATTGGTTCCAATAAAGGTAACTTACCTTATTGGTCACGTTTATAAAATAAACGTGTTTAATTAGTTGAATTGTTTGAATTGCTTGCGATTGAGGTTAAATGGTCGTTAGTTGTTATCAGTTAAGTGAAACTGACTTATCTGATTTGAGATAACCATTTTGGATACAGGGAAGAACAGGTTGGAGGGATCCAACCGGATTCCTCAATCATATTATTTATTTTCATATTATCATATATGAATTATTCTGATGGGGTAATTGTTGACTGAAAATTCAATCTGTGTTTTGTTTTAACCAAAGGACAATGTTGGTTGAGTAATCGGCAGTAAATGGCCTAAAAATAACTTGATTTGTTTACATTGATTTACCATCAGGTGAATCGATAGAACTAAAGTTATAAAATTTATTTTTATAACTGAAGATAGGTTTTGAAATATATTATTTTGAATAAAAGTTTATTAAAAGAAAAATAAATATTTATTATTCATTTAAGTTTATAATTCATTATAAATTGATTTTACAAAGTAAATTCTGAGATTTATCAGATTTATAAATATAGGAATAGAGATTAACCTTATCGGTTAAAATCTAGATAATTGGTTGGTTTAAGAAACAATTAAATTAAATAATTTAAATTAATTATATTATTAATTAATTTAAAGGGAGTACAAATTGGAATCGGGTAATGGAATAACCGCGTTTTAAATTAATTAAATCGACCGTTTTAAATAGGGTTTTGATTATTAAATTGATGTGTTTTGAATAAAATAGTTAATGAATATAGTTTTAAATTTTAGCAAGGTTCTTAAAAGGGAAATTATATTTATTTTAGTTAATACTGAAATTAACTACGGAAGTAGTTAATAACCAAAGTAAATTATTATTTTAATTAATAAATATTGAGAAAATAACTTTCTAATGGGAATTCATTTAAAAAATAATCTAAGTGAAATGCAATCCAATTGAACGGTGAAAGAAGTTTATGAACAGGTTTTGTTTAAACCTGGGTTTTATAACAAAGTTATAAAAGGGATTTTTAAGCGACTATTATAACTTAAATTAAATGTTACTTAATTAATTGAATTAAGAAAAAGGAAATTTAGATAAAAGGGTTTTATAATAAACCAGTGTTATATAAATGGGGTTTAAATTGTAAAGCGTTAATTTTACATTAAAGTTACTAAATAATGGGATTAAGTAGAAGTGAGGATTAGAGAATAAGATTCCAAAGTGGGAAATGGTGTAATGAATTTGGAAAGGGATTGGTAAAAGTGAATATGGTAAAAGAAGGATTTGATAAACAAATCCAAATTATAAAATGACTTGGTTTAAAGAGGCAGAGTTAAAAGTGATGTTTTACAAAAATGTTACTTAATTATTGAATTAAGAAAGAACGGGCATATTCCGAGAAAGAGATTTTCAAAGTGTAAGAAGGTTGTATGAAACCATATTTTGAATAAAATAGTGAAATGGAATTTGTATTGATATTGGAATGAAGTATTAGGTTTTAAATTACAACTCGTATCCATCTTGAGATATGAACGTTGTTGATCAAGGTCTGAGAGGTAACTAAAATACCCCCACTTGAACGACTTCAGGATTATCTGAAGGTGATATTAGCTGTAATGGTAAAAGAGGTTTGTAATAATTTATTATTTCATTAGAGAAATAGTAACGCAACACTTTTGTGAAAATTTGGCAAGTAGGTAAATAATGAGATTCTAAAGTAAAAGGGGGAAATAAAAGGAGATTGGATGGCGTAAATTTTAATGATATTTCTGAGTTAGAAATGAAATGTAAAAGTTGAGTTTATTCTATAAGAATAAGCGTTATGTTGTCAAGTAAGGAATAAAAGATATTCTGTAACGTTGTTTTCACGAGTAATAAGTGAATTGATTTCCAATATTAGAAAATAATGTGAATAGTGATTTGAAAGTGAAAATAGGAAACTGAATATGTGTAATAACCCAGATATCTGGGCCAATTTAAATTTTTTATTTTGGCAATTTTAGCGAATTTTGATTATTTGAAATGAATTATTTTAAATAATAATGACGAGAAATTTATTTTGAATAGAATTCAAACGTATATATTATATACGTCGTCGTTAGAATATAAATAATTATATATAATTATAAAAGGAATTGAAAATGGCGCGGTAGTTCGATAATTCGATTTCAAACTTCAATTGAATGTACCGGGTGCAAAATAAACCGGATTTTAGTGAAACCAAAAATAGTTGAATCTAATTGATAATATCTTTCCAACGAATCTGAAAAATCAAAATTTCATAGCAGGGATAAAAAGTTATGCCCAGTTGAAAATTCTGAATAGTCGCTATGGAATTCAGGCCCTTAAAAATGGAATTTTTGCAAACGACCTCGGATTTCGACGAAACCACTTTTGTTGGATCCGTGATGTCAATTTATTGCTAGGTTTCAAATTTCATAATTTTTCGAATCAATATGTGAGCGTGGCAAAGGAAAATGCGTTTGACCAGTTTCAGTTGATTTTAATCGACTGGAAAATGGCCATTTTTCAAACGGTCTCAGAATTCGACGAAATTAGTTTTGTTAGGACCGTATCGTCAATATGAAGCTAGAAAATATTTTTTTGGCATTTATAGAGTTAGTATGTGACCCCAGTGAATTGAAATGCGCGTTCAAATTTAATATATAGAGTTATATGTTGATTTTAACGGAAACTAATCGAAACAGCTGAATCAGCTTACGATACATATCCCAATGTGTTCGGAATGGGGGTAATTAGCTATGGACAACAGGTTGTGGGCCTCGTTTAGAGGTCAAATGAAAAAGTACCTTTTTGAAATATAAATAAATAAATTAAAATCTCTCTCCTCTCCTTATATTGGCCCCCCCGTTTTCTTCAAATCAGAAAAAAAAAAGAAAAAAAAACCCGACGCTGCCCTAATCCACCCCCCCAATCGTCGATCGCTCCGCCACCCCACAAGCCGCGCCGCCGCTCCCCCTTCTTCTTGTTCCTTCTGTCGCAACCCCCCTGCTGCCAACCGCGCTCCCCCCTTCAGCCTCCCCTCGCGTCGCCGAACCCCACCTCCTGCTGCCGACCGCGCACCCCCCCTTCAGCCTCCCCTCGCGTCGCCGAACTCCCCCTCTCTCGCTAGGTCACTGTAAGTTTTATTCTTTGTTTATTTATTTATATTTATTTATATTTATTTGGAGTAATTGGCTTGTGAAAGAAAAAAATCAGTTTTTGTTTGAATATAATTTACATAGTAAAAATCAATTTTTGTTTGAATATAATTTACATAGTAAAAATCAGTTTTTGTTTGAATATAATTTACAAAGCGAAAATTCGATTTTTATATATTGAATAGCGAAGTAAAAATTCAATTTTTCTATATTGAATAGCGAAGTAAAAATTCGATTTTTCTACATTGAATAGCGAAGTAAAAATTCGATTTTTTTATATTGAATAGCGAAGTAAAGATTCGATTTTTCTATATTGAATAGCGAAGTAAAAATTCGATTTTTATATATTGAATAACGAAGTAAAAATTCAATTTTTATATATTGAATAGCGAAGTAAAAATTCGATTTTTCTATATTGAATAGCGAAGTAAAAATTCGATTTTTCTATATTGAATAGCGAAGTAAAGATTCGATTTTTATATATTGAATAGCGAAGTAAAAATTCGATTTTTATATATTGAATAGCGAAGTAAAAATTCGATTTTTATATATTGAATAGCAAAGTAAAAATTCGATTTTTATATATTGAATAGCGAAGTAAAAATGTGATTTCTACATATGTAGTGTGTACGGGCAACGAAAGTGACAAGAAGCAAGAACGGCGAAGATTTCTACATAAGAAGAGTCGCGGCGTTGGATTTAGCTAATCAGAGAGAATTTCTCACTCTTTAGTTTAATTTTCTAGTTATATATATATATATATATATATATATACTAGGATGCAGACGGTGTTTAGTAGCACCCGATACCCGTCATCCACAGACCATGGACGGCTTGTATGCTTGTTTGTTTGATTTTGATGTGTAGTTGATTGTGTGATGTGAAGTGAAATGAAATAAAATATTTATATAGTTAAAAATATTTTATAGCTAAAAGTAAATTTTTTAACGTGTATATGAAATGAAATAAAAATAAACAAATCGAACGATTTGTTTATCTACACACATTTGACTGATATTGATTGGGACGATAAATTTTACACATCGCCCAACTACACAAATAAAATCTGTGTTTGATTGTTTGAAAACCCACACGGGTATTGGGATGATATATGACATACACTAGTCCCAATAATTAGCTGTATGTCGATCGATTGATGGACAGACTGTTATGAGCGTTAAATATTTATATTCGATGCTTATATAGTGTAGAATGCACTTTGGATGATGGTTGATTATTCATCGTTGTTATTGTATACATGTGTTGTAGAAAATCCATATAATTAACATTATATGGTAATTGATTTGGCCTCATTCCAGTTTTGAAAAAGAAATATTTGAAATAGAAATATTTGAAAAAGAAATATTTGAAATACAATATTTGAAAATAGGAATATATGAAGCCGTGTTGATTAGATTTACGCCATTTTGACGTGAACGATATTTATATCGGATTTATTCATTTTATAACGAATATCGAAAGTGATTTCAAAATCCGAAATTTTGAAAAGAATTGAAATTCGAATTAAATTGAATAGAAATGAATTCAAATTGAAATTGAATAGAAGTGAATTCTTATTGAAATTGAATTGAATCGAAAACGAACTGAAATTGAATTAGAAAACAGTTTGAATTGAAATCAATGTGAAATGAATTTAAAACGAATTTATATGGAAAAAATACAATTTTGATTTGAATTAGAATTGAAGTTGAAACCGTTTCGAAAACGAATTATAGAAATACGTTTTAAAGGGAAATCGATGAAGTATATATTATATATATATTATATATATATAATATAATGGCATGAATAGAACGCGCTACGCTGTGGTAGTTCGTGAATTTCGACCATTGACTTCAAATGGATATTGCGGGAGATCAAACCATCGGATTCTCCTAAAACCGGAACCGTTGGGTTCATATCGAAAAGAGCTTTCTAACAAACATTAGAAATTTGAAATCTAACGGTTGGATTTGGAATTATGTCCAAATCAAATTTGGAAAAGGTCGCTATAAGTGCAGTTCGATGGCCGTTGATGGAAATCGACTGTACGGGCCTTGATAAAATTATTAAAAATATCAATAATTTGTGTAGAATCATAAGAAATGATTTGGGAAGAATTGGGATGAAAAACTCCATATTTGAAAATATAAAAATAGATTTCTATCGAAATAAATTAGTTTTGAACTAGAATTAAAATTCTATTTGTTTTTAAATAAATAAATTGAATTTGAAAAGGGTTTTAAAAATAACCAGAATTTCCAATGATTGCATTGGAATGGATTTGAATCGAAATTGTCTTCGTAATATTTCGATGTTGGATTTCGTGATTATACAGATGTTGTTATGGAAATTTGAAAGATATAGATATATATCGTTATTTCAAATACGATATCTGTTGGTCGTAGAATTTGATATTGAATATAAGACGATATATTTTCTATTTAGAGCCTTGTATTTAATATCAAATGTGATTTGGGTTTGTCGTGAATGGTGTCTTGACTAACACTGTTCTTGAACCCAGTTGAGAAAAGATTAAATCTTTTTATTTAGATTTAATGAAGTGTACCAATTAAATAATATTTAATTGGAATTGAATTGATGTTGATTTTTGGGTTTATCATGGACAGTGTTTTAAATAACACTCGTTCTTTAACCCGATAATTAATGGAATGTGATTTTGGGTTTATCGTGAGCCGTGTTTTAAATGACACTGGTTCTTTAACCCAGTTAACGAGTAAAACTAAGTGGAGTTTTAATGAATCTTTAATTAGATTGAAAAGATCGAGAATGGAGTATCACCAATTTTACTCCAAGCGATAATTAAATCTTTAATTAGATTTGAACTTGAAATGGTAATTGAATTTACCGATAACACCGTGGTGATAGATATGAAGTATTACCAGTTTTACTTCATGGGATGAATAGGTTGGGATTGGGAAATTAAAATAAATGATTACTTCGGTGTGGTTCGCTAATCCCGACTAGTTTGGATTGATATTCAAAGAAGATTAAAGAATAAATTTAAAGAATTTATCTTTGATAAAATTAATGGGAACCTTTCCCAAAATATAAGAATATTTGAATAAAAGAATATTTTGGATTGGAATGAAGCGTATGTTGTGTTTGTGTAACACGTGTTTATTATATACGCGAGTTTTTCAGAAAGACCGGGTTTATCCCATTCTGAATGACTGATACGACGATAAGTCGAAGATGAAGACGGTGGTCGAAGACCAGAGGTCTTCACGTCGTTTGGGTGGTTACTGATGATCTTGATTGGGCTGTACACCCAAGAAGATGGAAACAGTTAGTGATCGTCCAGACGTACTTGGAGATCGATGGATGTGCGGGGTACTAGGTGCCTCCGGTTTCGTTCAGACCCAGAATGAACTTGTAAATGGACTGTGTGTCTGACATTGGATTTTATTCTGTGTGATTGATTTCTATTAATTATATATCTGTTTGGCGGCGGAGAATTTATTCTCTTGCTTAACGCCCTTCTCGGAGACGTACGAGCTCTGGGGTTATATATTGATGGATATCAAACGCATGGAGTGAATTACCTGTGTGGCATGCCTAAGTGGCAATTGATCAAGGCTTCTGTTGAAAAGAAAAGTTTTGTGGTGGATGATCAAAGCACGGCCTGTGTGGCATAGCTTTGTGTAACGTGAATTCGCGAGCCTCACACGCCGGTATGAACCAGAAACGGGAGAAAGGACCTCAGGAAGGGTCTGCGTTTCCTCCTAGCTAGAAGTGGCGTCAGTGGTTTTACACGCCCTGACGAGTTTGACTTATGTGGTTGTTGCTGTTGCGAGGCGCCTCGGTTAGATCGGACGATCCGGGTCCGATGGAGTCATTCGTTGGCTCGCTTACGCCCCAAAGGGCGGCGAAACGCAGTGTTCAGGCATTTTAATCCACATCGGTGGATCGGCCCTGACGATCCAAGGGTCACTCGAGCTCTGATCCTGAGACTCGGGCTAGGCAGTCTCGAATTCGGTAAGGACTATCTTTTGCCTTGGTTCATGACGGAAATTCAACTTCCAATACGGGACGTTTCGATTTTAGTTGTAATCCTATATATGGTGACATAGTGGGATGGGGCGCTTATGCCGCCTATGATTGATACTTATGATTTGAAGTTGTTTTATACACTATGCACTTATAATAGTATCAAATGATTTGTTTTAAACGTATCAAGCATTCTTGGCTATTATAAGGTAAAAACCCTATCCTCCGGCTTGCATTGCATTGTGTGATGGGAATTGGGTCTTATAATAGCTTCATTTTTCTTTATTTAGCATTGCGATGTTGTTTTATGCACTGGTATTCTTGGGAGGAAACCCGTTCTGTGTTATACTGCGTGGTCCCTTGATTTACCTAACTTTAAAATAAAGATTAATAACTGTTTTAGTTCTCACACTAGTCCCATGACTGACCTGGAGTTTATTGTTTTAACCTAAACTCTGGGTGCCCTTATTTTGACATGGGCAACTAGTAGTTTTGGTTTTGCAGATTTATATTCACAGGATCCTGGTTTACAGCTGGAATGATATCCGGAAAGCTTTGTATCCGTATATCTCTTCTAGTTGTGTATTATATTATTTTCCGCTGCTATGTATTTAAATGTAATTTAAATCTCTGATATTTCTGTGTAATATTCATTTATACTCTGTATATTCTTGTATCTGATGGAATTGTTGTAATTAACAATGAAATGTTCTTCCGTCTGCGTTCTATTTTGTCATGTTCTCAAAACAATCAGGCGTTTCGAACGGTCTGGGTCGGTTTAGCGACTGATTCGGATCGAGCGAAATTCCTTGTTGTCTCAATATGGTATAGGATTTTACTAAGTATGAACTTGTTTAAAGAAAAGTCTTATGATAAATAAAGAAGCAAGAAAACTATATTTATAATATCGAAGTATTTAAGGGTTCTAAATTTACATTTGTTTTTAGTTAAAAGGCCAAGTGGTGCTGAATATTGAACCAGTGAACTCATTGGATTATCGTGATTGAAACACTGTTTATTTTGATAGATAAATCACCGACTATCAAATCGATCCAATACGATTGTTGATACGGAAAGACCGGGATTGAATTTATTCGAAAACCATTCCGACCAACAAATACGTGAAGATACCAGAAGATGATCGTGATGGAGCATTGAAGACCGTGGATCTTCATTAAACGGAAGAACTACTAAAAATCTCTGGTTTAGCGGCCAGAGATAAACCGTGGTTCTGTCGTGGTTGTAATCTACGGATTGGAAGGACTTCTCGCTACTGATCCATGGGGTGATTCCTTTATTGGATGTAGTAGGAGAGTACCTTCGGTTCATCCTGTTCCTGGATGACTTGTATGGACGAATGTCTAACAGAGTATTTCCAGAAACCATGTACGTTGATTTTTACAAATATACCGAGTGGTGGCAAAGAGGGGCACTTCTTTTATACCCAGAGTATATTTGTGAATGTCAATTAGTGACTTGACGGATCTGACGATGTGGCATTCAAAGTGAGTGGTGACCAGAATATCCCAAAAGAGATTTAAACCTCAAGCCTCATCAACCGGGAAATGACAAAAATCGGGCAGGCAGCATGGCTATGTGGGTCGCTCCCATCAGGGTGTATAATCACCTATCTAGAGAAATTCCTTTTGCTTATTTAATCTATTTCGATGCTGTCCCTTTTTGGGAAACGGTGGTTTGAGCCCAACCGTTGGTGATATACATTCGATACACTCAAGCGAAATGATTGGTCGGTCATGTGAGGGCCGGGTTGCAAGACGTTCTTGTTGAACCTAGTGTAGTCGCCTCTAGAGATACACTATCGGCAAGTGGTCCCATACCTTGTCATAGTCGGAATCCAATCTCCCATAAGCGCCCGCGGTTTTGATTGTATACTATATATGTGGAGCGTGAGATGCAAGCGTTCCACTAGATTGATATTTATTTGTATTTAGACACTATTATAATATCAGAAAGGATATTGATTTCAAAATGGTTTGGGTTATCGTAAGGTAAAAGTCGTCTGTATTTATATGTTGATTTGGTCTTACGATTATCCTTTTCTTTCAAAAAGATTTTGACTTTAAAATCAAGTTGTGTGATACCCTTAATACTGTGCGTGTTTTTCTCATCTGGTTCACCAGACTGACCTGGTGTTTTGTAATTGCTCGAGTTAGCCCATGGTGTATGGTTCCAGTTTATCGAATGCTGTGAAGAAACGAGCTGGAAGAGTCCCGACGTATGATATTGTACGGCTATTATTCCGCTGTGTGTTGTATATGAGGGCAGATTGTTATGATTATCCAGTGGTGTTGATGTACTCTGATAATGTAAGTATTTTTAAAAGCTCTCAGTAAAGCTTTATTTCTGTATTATATTTTGTTCCGCTATGATGTGAGACTCTATGTTGTGTTGGTTCTTCTTCTTCTATTCTAATATTTCTTTCTTTCTTATCTCACCTTCTAATTTCTTTCTAATAACTATCCAGTGTTTTCGGTGTTTGGAAGATCGACATGGATACGTAATTATACTTGTGTCGATTTCCGGGGCCGAAAATGCCTGGTCGTTATAGAGTAGGTGGGAGTAGATAGGAGTAGGTAAAAATAGGGGACCTCATGCAGAAATTCGCACCCGCCACCTACACCTGCGCAAAATTCGGACCCAGCTCTGGGTGCGAAATTTCGCACCTGCTAGGTACGAAATTTCATACCTGCTGGGTGCGAAGTCAGCCTCTCGAAGGGCGCAAGGACCATAGATACGAGCGCTTGGGGCTTGTGAATCCTTCAGGATTTGAGGCCTCGGTTCGGAAATGTGTTTTAGGTGCTGCGAGGTTCTGAGCGGCGCGGTTCCTTCTCGATCCTGTTTCCTTCGCTCCTAGGTGCCCTCCTAGGCCTTGATTCCATGCGATGGGTTGAGTTGAGCATGTCAATTGTACTTTTGGGCACCGGACCAAAAGGTCTGTTAACAAGAAGTAATTCATCTCTTTAATTGATTAGGGTCCATCTATTTGCACACTGCAATTGCTTTTCACACCCCAGTTGTAACAAAAATTAAATCTGTCATTTTTACCCTCAAACAAATAATTAGATGTTTTTCTCTATTGTGCCTCTTTTTATATTATAATTAATTACTTTATGCATGTTGTTAAAATTAAATATTTCTTAAGGAAGAGACGTAGTCAATTGATCACAAACTCTACCGAAAACATCGAAAGCCGACACAAAAAAATAACAACATGCAACGCAAACGTGAGAACTATAAAAAAAATTAATGACTGATGTCAGAAACATATAAACAATACTATAAACTGACAAAATACTGTACACCAAAGGAATTCGCGACCCTGGTTATCGACACCAAACACGATGTCGACTAATCAAGCATCGGGAATACCGGATAGTCCATGAAAGAAATTAGAGGGTGAGGATAGAAAAGATAGAAACTTAGAATAGAAGAAGAAGAACATACAACATAAGAGTAAACACGAATCTCATAGCGGAACGAATAAATATATTTCATAACATAACATTGAAATAAACAGTATCAGTATACAATACCATTGTTAGAGTATAACACTTACAACACATCGGAAATAACAATGTATATAATCTTGAAGCCTCTTGCTCCAGCTCTTCAAGTATCTGTAAAATCCCGACTACCTGACTGCCTGTACAAAATTGGGCATGTAACACCCCGTAATTCTGTTAATATTAATATTCACAAATTAAAGAATAACTAATCTCAGACGTGAGAATTGTGGGAAACGGGTTGCACCATTGTGTTCGTCTCAGAATTCTGGTTGAAATAGAGTCCGAGTTTGCGTGATTTGGACTTCGTATGAAGAAGTTATGGCCATCGGAAGTTTCAGAAAATTCATAACAGCACGCAGGAAAATTTAAAACTTCAAACTGAAAATGCAGAAGCGGGCTGGGCGGGAAAATTCCCGCCCAGGCAGGTCGACTGGGGAGTCGACACTAGTGTTGACCTCCCCCCCAGGTCGACTGCCGTGTCGACCTCCCCCCCAGGTCGAATATAGTGTCGACCTAGGTGTCGACCTGGTCAGGCGGCTAGGGTTTTGACTGAGCCCAATCTTGAGCTGCTGATGTGTTTTTAGGGCTGAGTTGGCAAATTAAACGGTTCAGGTTAGTTCAGAGTTGATCTGACGGTCTAAATAAACCCTAAACTCTATAAATACCTAGGTAGTCTCTCACTCTAAACTCACATGAAAAATATAACAGCCACCGTCATACCGCCGCCATGGAACTCAATCTAGCCGCCGCCAACTAAGAAGGAAGAAAGCTAATCAAAACCCTAATTCTACTCAACTCTAAAGCAAATCAAGACTCTCTTTCTTCTCTAATTGTGAGTATGATGATCTTAACAAGATTATTATTGAACTAATTAGATTAAGTTATGAATGGATTATAAGTGAATGATGTGAATTGTCATATATGTTGTTGTAAACCTTATGCTATCATGTATTTTGTAAATCCTATGTTATGTGAAGATGGTATCCTATATGTTGTAAATCATGCTATGATGTTATTGCATAGGCTGTAATTTTCTATGCTAAGTTGTGGTAAATCATACATGTTATAAAATCATGATGTTGTTATTTATGCTAATTAGTTCATGTTAATCAAATCATAATGTTTGGGCTATGTTGATCTATATGACAAATCATATATGCAAGTTTAGATTGATTAGTGAAGATTATGAACATATGCCATGACATCTATTTAAATCTAGAATTGTGACATCTAGAATTATGTTACGACATATGTAAATTCTATGTATAAGATGCTAGTCCACACCATCATTATGTGCCTAAACCATATATGCTAGTTCATACATGAATTTGGATTATGATCATATTATGTGAATTGTGACATTTTAACCAAACAAGTTGACACCTTTAGATCCATAACATGTGTTGTTTTATGCAAGTTTCACCCCTATTATGATTAAATCTATTTTATTTGTCTATATGTTGTGATAATTCATCTTTGTGCTATGAGTTAGACTATTCAAGTCTAACGTATATTTTGCGTTGAATAAGCGAACGTATAACGTGGGGTAGGGGTAATATTAAGGATTTAATATTAAGAAGTTGGGGTGCAATTGATATGATTTTGCATGCCATGAATGGATGGCCATAATTGAGTCAATTATGGACATCATTAAAATTGGAATTAATTAATAATTTGAAAAGGGAATTACTAAAACTGGGGTAAAATATTATAAGTGTTAATAAATGCTTAAGACACGAGGTTGGACTCGTTTGTGACGTAATCCTGCCCGGACCCACCTGATAAATCCAGTGGTCACAAATGTCAGCCCAATGTGTGAGGTCCTAGGCCCAAATAAAAGCATAACAGTTGCAAAGACACGAGGTTAGACTCTTTTATGGTGTAAGACTGCCCGGACCCGCCCGGCAAATCCAGCTGCCATAAATGCCAGTCTAATGTGAGAGGTCTTTATGAGGTTATGGCCTGAATGAATTAAGAAATACTTAACTAGATAAACATGTAAGGTGGGACATGGGGGTTAAGTAGGTGCCTTGGGTGGCATGAGGAATCTAGTGGGTGCCCTTGGTGGCATGTGAAATACGATTAGTAAGACTTAACCAAACACACATGTAAATGAACATGACTAAGAGGGTTAAGTGGGATGTACTGGTGACAAGCTTAGGTGGGTAGCTTGTGGGGGCCCATTTCAACTAGTATCCCAAACGTATCTTTGTGGGCTCGACCCAAGTCGAGGACGGGACACGCATGCTGGGCTTGACTATAAGAGGCCAAAACAGGGTAGCGGTGGCAACGCAAGTCCAACGGGTTTCATATGCGTGTGTGGACCCGGGCTGATAGGTAAGACGTTGTTGCATCGTGTAGGTATAAGCCGTGCATCCTCAAGTTGTATCGGGTTGCCACTATAGGGGAGTGATACACCCCACTATGGGGCCAGCACGGGTATCTACGAGTAGGGAGCCGATCGCAAGTGGGTAGTGGGTTACACCTAGTGGAGATAGGGGCAGACGACACCTATGTAGTCAGCTAGGGGTACGCAAGGCTATTTATATAACTTCTAAGTGAAGCAAGTGGGATCAACTTTGAGGGTGACTGGTGTGGTGCAATGTAGTAATTATTCGTTAGTAATTAGGTGTGCCTTTAACGTTATCTTTATCTGCTCTTCCATACCCAATAGTTCATAGACATTCCCTTGTTTTCCAGCTTATACCTTAGTCTAGTTATTTTGATAATAGTATTGTTAGAATTATCATACTCGCTAGACTTTATGTTTGACCCCCTCCATTTCTATCCTTTTTCCCCCTCCAGGTCCTCAGGGTGGACCCAGCTCTAGTGGAGTTTGGTTGGATTGCTTTATCTCTTTGGGAAAGCTTGGACCGCTGAAGTAAAGTCCAGCTTGTTATCTTCTTTAATGGCTATTTATGTAATGGGGTTATGTATTTTGTTTATCAAGATGGATATTGTACTTGACTCTGATTTATGGTTTTATGATGTAACAAACATGTTTAATTTCTGCTGCAATAAAATGAAGTTTTAGATTTCCAAGTACTACTTATTATCTGTCTTGTTGTAATTTTTCTGTTCTATATTCACTTAAAACCTCCATGGAAGTTAATGCATTCCCCTTGTGAGTGACATTAATGGACGTGGGGTGTTACACGTGGTATCAGAGCTTAAGGTTACCAGAACAGATAATTTTTGTAGAAAAACTATTTTTCTAAAGTATTTTTGGAAGAAATGTTTTCAAAAACATGTCTTAATGAGTTATTTAAAGAGGAAAGTTTTCATGAAAAATATAATCCCCAATAGCCATATATATTTATCTTTCGAATTCTCCATTTTGAATCTTTCCTTTTTCGTTTCAGCATGGCTGAAGATCGAAACCTTCCGGACGGTTTAACGATACCAGGATGGTATAGGAGGTTATTAGAGGCTAGGGCCGCTGCGGGTCCAGCAAATGTTCCTCCACCACCAGTTGCACCCGCTCCTCCTCCTCCTCCTCCTCCTCGTGCTGATACTTTTGCAAAGACGTGGAAGGAATTTAAGGCTATGGGTGGAAAACCTTTTCAAGGGTTAGAAGCGTTTATGGAAGCTAGAGATTGGCTTAAGGAGGTGGAAGAATTGCTAGAAATCTTTGAAGTAGAAGAAGGGAGGAAAGTCAAATTAGCAGCTTGGTTAATGAAGGGAGAGGCCTCGTTTTGATGGGAGGTCACTAATGGGGAGCGTCCTGTTGACTCTTGGGCAGATTTCAGGCGTAGGTTTGAGGCGAAGTTTCTCTCACGGGCGGAAGAGAATCTATATATGGAAAGGTTCTTGACATTGAAGCAAGGAAGCTCATCAGTGAAAGAATATGTTAACAAATTTAATCAGTTAGCAAGGTTTGGCTTGGACTTAGTGAATATGCCAGAGAAGAAGGCTCTGAGGTTCGTTAATGGCTTGAATGAACCGTTGCAAGGGTTGGCTATGACCCACATCCCTATGGGGGCCACCTTTGAGATGCTAGTAGAAATGGCGCTCATGCACGAGGAGAATAGCGCTAATGCTAATAAGGCACTCGAGAAGAAAGGGGATCAGAAGAAACCACAACAGCAAAACAAGAAGGGTGGTAAAGACAATAATGGCAAAGGAAAGAAGAAATGCTTTAACTGTGGGACACCAGGCCATCTCAGCAAGGATTGCAGAAAGAAAAAGAAGACTGGCTAATTTCATTATGGTGAAGCGGGACATCTAGTGAGGGACTGCCCAAAGAAGGGGCAGAGGGCAGGGTCTACCTCGGGAGGACAGGTGCAGGCTTTTATGGCACTAGGGCAGGCAAGGGTTCAAGTTCAGGCTCTCGCGGTCCCACCGCTGCAAGAACGAGGTAGAACCATTTCTGTTGAAAGCTTAGTTTTTCTATTTGATCATCCTGTCCGTACCTTATTCGATTCGGGCGCATCACATTCGTTTATCTCTACATCATTAATTGAATCACTGCACTTAAACACCAGTTTAGTAGAGGATCCCTTAGTTGTTTCGAATCCAATTGGGGGCTCAGCTTATTTGTCTATGATGTGTTTGGATTTGAAAATTTCTATACTTAGCATTGAGTTTAGATGTGATGCTTATGTGTTGGGCTTCAAGGGCTATGGGTTAATTTTAGGAATGGATTGGTTATCCAGAAATGGGGCCGTTCTTGATTGTGAAAGGAGTGTAGTTAGGCTCGTGACTCGCCTTGGAAACACTCTCGAAATCTTTTGTAATCCCATAAATTCTGTTATGCTAAGTTATTTAGAATCGCTTGACGCATCTGAGGAAAATCTACGATCTGTTAGAGTGGTCCGAGAATACTCGGATGTGTTTACGGAGGTGAAGGGCTTGCCTCCGAAGCGGGAGATAGATTTTTGGATATATCTTATGGATAATGCAAAACCAGTATCTTTGCCAGTACGCCACATGGCTCCTCGTGAAAGGAGGGAACTCGATAAGCAAGTGAAAGAGTTGCTTGAGAAGGGGTTCATAAGACGAAGTATATCGGAGTGGGGTGCTCCAGTAGTATTTGCCACAAAGGCGGATGGGTCCCTTAGACTTTGTGTGGACTATAGAGAACTTAATAAACTTACTAAGAAGAACAGACACCCACTGCCGACGATTGACGATCTCTTCGATCAGTTAGTTAGCGCATCAGTGTTTTCGCAGTTGGACTTAGCCACTGGTTTCCATCAGTTGAGAGTAGCTGATGATAGCATAGACAAGACTGCCTTTAGGACTCCGAACGGTTTCTATGAATGGCTAGTGATGCCCTTCGGTTTGACAAACTCCCCCGCATACTTTGTTGATCTGATGAGTAGGGTGTTTAGGGAGTTCCTTAATAAATTCGTGGTGGTCTTTGTAGATGACATCTTGATCTTTTCTAAGGATGAAGAAGAGCATGCCCTACATCTTAGGGAAGTGTTGGAGACCCTACGAGCGCATAACCTTAAAGCTAAATTTTCTAAGTGTCACTTCTGGAGGAAGGAAGTATGATTCTTAGGGCACGTGATTTCCAAAGAAGGGATAGCTGTGGATCCCGCGAAGGTGGTGGCCGTCCAAGATTGGAAGGTCCCTAAAAATGCTACCGAAGTAAGAAGTTTCTTGGGGTTGGCTGGCTACTATAGGAAGTTTATCAAAGACTTCGAAAAAATATCAGCTCCGTTGACACGTTTGACGAAGAAGAACCTAGTTTTCACATGGGACGTAGATTGTGATGATGCGTTCCAATGTTTGAAGAGTGCTTTGACCTCATCTCCAGTCTTAGTGCTGCCAGACGGGAGTAAGCCGTTTACTATTTATACCGATGCTTGTGGGACAGTACTAGGCGCAGTCCTAATGCAAGAGGGAAGGGTAATAGCCTATGGTGGAAGGCAGTTGAGAGCGCATGAGAAAAATTACCCTACACATGACCTAGAGTTGGCCGCTATTGTTTTCGCGCTTAAATCCTAGCGTCATTATCTTCTTGGTGAGAAATTCGAATTATTCACTGACCACAAATCTTTAAAATACTTATTCTCTCAAAAGGACTTGAACTTAAGGCAGCAAAGGTGGATGGAGTTCTTAGCATCCTACGACTTCGAGATGGCATATACCC
The DNA here is from genome assembly GCA_030737875.1 of Allium sativum. Taxonomy (NCBI): domain Eukaryota; kingdom Viridiplantae; phylum Streptophyta; class Magnoliopsida; order Asparagales; family Amaryllidaceae; genus Allium; species Allium sativum. The sequence continues at coordinate 8,771,449 of JASFAX010000027.1, read as the reverse complement.
CTGGCAAGGGTAACGTAGTGGCCGATGCCTTAAGTAGAAAAGGATTATCCTTAAGTCCTTTGTTTGTTGAGCGGCGAAACTTAGAATTCATTTCGATGTTTGACTTTAGACCTTCCGTTGACTTTGTACCCGGTCTGCTAGCATCATTGGAGGTCAGACCTACACTTTTGTGGCGGATTGGCGAGGCACAGCGAGACGACCCACAGTTGGTTGAGTTAGTAGAAAAGCTCAAAAGAGGGGAGTAATCAAGCCATCTCCGTAGATATACCCTAGATGATAAGGGTTGGTTACGTAGGGATAGTAGACTTTGTGTACCACGAGACGAGGACTTGAGGAAGGCTATTCTTGACGAAGCACATCATTCGAAGATGACCATTCATCCCGACGGGGACAAGATGTACAAAGACATGAAGCGAGTTTTCTTTTGGGCCGGTATGAAGAGGGATGTGGCCGAGTATGTCGCTAGATGCTTGGTGTGCCAACAAGTAAAAGCGGAGCAAAAGAAACCCGGTGGGTTGCTTCACCCATTGGAGGTTCCACTTTGGAAGTGGGAAAGTGTCTCGATGGACTTTGTGGATGGATTACCAATATCAAGGAAGGGTATTACGGGGATTTGAGTTATAGTAGACAGACTTACTAAGAGCGCCCATTTTATTCCCGTGAAGAGTAAGAGGACTGCTCCATGGTTAGCTTCTGTATACGTTCGAGAGATAGTTCGTTTGCACGGTGTTCCTTCTAGCATAGTGAGCGACCGTGATCCTATTTTCACTAGCGAATTTTGGAGAAGCTTACAAGAAGTGGTAGGGACTCAGTTATGTTTGAGCACCACATATCATCCTCAGACGGACGGCCAGACCGAGAGGGTGAATCGCATTCTAGAGGATCTTTTGAGGCTATGTATCCTAGACTTTGGGGGTACATGGGAAGAGCATCTTCCATTGGTAGAGTTCGCATATAATAACAGCTTTCAGTCTAGCATTAGCATGGCACCTTTCGAAGCTCTTTATGGACGACCTTGTCGTTCACCTACATGTTGGTAGGAATCTACGGATAAGATATTACTTGGGCCCGATATGATTAGAGAGACTTCAGAAAAGATTGGCTTGATTCGAAGGATGATGAAGACGGCGTAAGATAGGCAGAAATCTTATGCGGATAAGAGGAGGACAGATCTTGAATTTGAGGTTGGGGACATGGTCTTTGTCAAAGTGTCTCCATTACGGAAGGTTGTTCGCTTTGGGTCCGTTGGGAAATTAGCACCAAGGTTTGTAGGGCCGTTTCCTATTAAGGATAAGATTAGACAGATGGCGTATAGAGTGGAGTTGCCTAAGAAACTTAGTGGTGTACACAACGTATTCCATGTGTCACATTTGAGGAAGTGCTTGCACGAGACCGCGGAAGTGGTAGAGCCGAACTTGCTTAGAGAGGTGGAGATAGAGCGTGATGCAACGATTCGACGAGCTCCTACACGCATTCTTGGGTCGGAGATCAAGAAGCTGAGGAATCGAGAGGTCAGACTAGTCAAAGTGCAATGGGAAGATGATGAGAGCAACGTTACTTGGGAGACAAAAGAGAAGATGCGTTCACGATACCCTTTTCTTTTCGAGGGTATGTCCTTTAATTTCTCCTTTATCGCTTATCTTGTACTTATCTTACCTTTAGAGTATCCTCTCGCTAGTATCTTTGACCTTTAGTTAGGATAATCCTATGGTTGAAACATGTGTTTGAGACATGTTATGTATGATGGATGCAAAGTGGATGCAAATTTTTGCTAGTGGTTGCTCGTGGATGCATATACACACAATATTAGGCACTAGATCGGCTCAGTCACTTCATATTGCATATTGCATATAAATGGATGTATTTAGTAAAATGGATGTATGATGATTGTATTATCATATGGATGCTGCATTCAGACGATGATTGTGCATGCATATAGAGATAATATGTAGCATTAAGGAACTTTTGCATACATAATGGATGCATGACACTATCATGATTTGCATTAAGGAGGTCAACTGAATCAGTGGACCGCCTGATTTTTCATTAGATATGGACATATACACACACTGTGCATTTAAACATGGAAGCATTAGAAGTCTATAAGGACAATGGATGCCTGTGTTTGATAGTTGAGTAGATGGACGATTGGATGTTAGGATATACATTCTTCTTGACTTGAAGATTTCGGGGTCGAAATCCTTTAAGGAGGGGAGCATGTAACACCACATAATTCTGTTAATATTAATATTCACAAATTAAAGAATAACTAATCTCAGACGTGAGAATTGTGGGAAACGGGTTGCGCCATTGTGTTCGTCTCGGAATTCTGGTTGAAATAGAGTCCGAGTTTGCGTGATTTGGACTTCGTATGAAGAAGTTATGGCCATCGGAAGTTTCAGAAAATTCAAAACAGCTCGCAGGAAAATTTAAAAATTCAAACTGAAAATGCAGAAGCGGGCTGGGCGGGAAAATTCCCGCCTAGGCAGGTCGATTGGGGAGTCGACACTAGTATCGACCTCCCCCCCCCCCCCCACCAGGTCGACTGCCGTGTCGACCTCCCCCCCACCAGGTCGACTATAGTGTCGAACTGGTCAGGCGGCTAGGGTTTTGACTGAGCCCAATCTTGAGCTGCTGATGTGTCTTTAGGGCTGAGTTGTCAAATTAAACGGTTCAGGTAAGTTCTGAGTTGATCTGACGGTCTAAATAAACCCTAAACTCTATAAATACCTAGGTAGTCTCTCACTCTAAACTCACATGAAAAATAGAACAGCCACCGTCATACCGCCGCCATGGAACTCAGTCTAGCCGCTGCCAACTAAGAAGGAAGAAAGCTAATCAAAACCCTAATTCTACTCAACTCTAAAGCAAATCAAGACTCTCTTTCTTCTCTAATTGTGAGTATGATGATCTTAACAAGATTATTATTGAACTAATTAGATTAAGTTATGAATGGATTATAAGTGAATGATGTGAATTGTCATATATGTTGTTGTAAACCTTATGCTATCATGTATGTTGTAAATCCTATGTTATGTGATGATGGTATCCTATATGTTGTAAATCATGCTATGATGTTATTGCATAGGTTGTAATTTTCTATGCTAAGTTGTGGTAAATCATACATGTTATAAAATCATGATGTTGTTATTTATGCTAATTAGTTCATGTTAATCAAATCATAATGTTTGGGCTATGTTGATCTATATGAAAAATCATGTATGCAAGTTTAGATTGATTAGTGAAGATTATGAACATATGCCATGACATTTATTTAAATCTAGAATTGTGACATATAGAATTATGCTATGACATATGTAAATTCTATGTATAAGATGCTAGTCCACACCATCATTATGTGGCTAAACCATATATGCTAGTTCATACATGAATTTGGATTATGATCATATTATGTGAATTGTGACATTTTAACCAAACAAGTTGACACCTTTAGATCCATAACATGTGTAGTTTTATACAAGTTTCACCCCTATTATGATTAAATCTATTTTATTTGTCTATATGTTGTGATAATTCATCTTTGTGCTATGAGTTAGACTATTCAAGTCTAACGTATATTTTGGGTTGAATAAGCGAACGTATAACGTGGGGTAGGGGTAATATTAAGGATTTAATATTAAGAAGTTGGGGTGCAATTGATATGATTTTGCATGCCATGAATGGATGGCCATAATTGAGTCAATTATGGACATCATTAAAATTGGAATTAATTAATAATTTGAATAGGGAATTATTAAAACTGGGGTAAAAGATTATAAGTGTTAATCAATGCTTAGGACACGAGGTTGGACTCGTTTGTGACGTAAACCTGCCCGGACCCGCCCAACAAATCCAGTGGTCACAAATGTCAGCCCAATGTGTGAGGTCCTAGGCCCAAATAAAAGCATAACAGTTGCAAAGACACGAGGTTAGACTCTTTTATGGTGTAAGACTGCCCGGACCCGCCCGGCAAATCCAGCTGCCATAAATGCCAGTCTAATGTGAGAGGTCTTTATGAGGTTATGGCCTGAATGAATTAAGAAATACTTAACCAGATAAACATGTAAGGTGGGACTTGGGGGTTAAGTAGGTGCCTCGGGTGGCATGAGGAATCTAGTGGGTGGCCTTGGTGGCATGTGAAATACGATTAGTAAGACTTAACCAAACACACATGTAAATGAACATGACTAAGAGGGTTAAGTGGGATGTACTAGTGACAAGCTTAGGTGGGTAGCTTGTTGGGGCCCATTTCAACCAGTATCCCAAACGTATCTTTGTGGGCTCAACCCAAGTCGAGGACGGGACACGCATGCTGGGCTTGACTATAAGAGGCCAAAACGGGGTAGCGGTGGCAACGCAAGTCCAACGGGTTTCATATGCGTGTGTGGACCCGGGCTGGTAGGTAAGACGTTGTTGCATCGTGTAGGTATAAGCCGTGCATCCTCAAGTTGTATCGGGTTGCCACTTTAGGGGAGTGATACACCCCACTGTGGGTACAGCAAGGGTATCTACGCGTAGGGAGCCGATCGCAAGTGGGTAGTGGGGTACACCTAGTGGAGATAGGTGCAGACGACACCTATGTAGTCAGCTAGGGGTACACAAGGCTATTTATATAACTTCTAAGTGAAGCAAGTGGGATCAACTTTGAGGGTGACTGGTGTGGTGAAGTGTAGTAATTATTCGTTAGTAATTAGGTGTGCCTTTAACGTTATCTTTATCTGCTCTTCCATACCCAATAGTTCATAGACATTCCCTTGTTTTCCAGCTTATGTCTTAGTCTAGTTATTTTGATAATAGTATTGTTGAATTATCATACTCGCCAGACTTTATGTCTGACCCCCTCCATTTCTATCCTTTTCCCCCTCCAGGTCCTCAGGGTGGACCCAGCTCTAGTGGAGTTTGATTGGATTGCTTTACCTCTTTGGGAGAGCTTGGACCGCTGAAGTAAAGTCCAGCTTGTTATCTTCTTTAATGGCTATTTATGTAATGGGGTTATGCATTTTGTTTATTAAGATGGATATTGTACTTGACTCTGATTTATGGTTTTATGATGTAAAAAACATGTTTAATTTCCGTTGCAATAAAATGAAGCTTTAGATTTCCAAGTACTACTTATTATCTGTCTTGTTGTAATTTTTCTGTTCTATATTCACTTAAAACCTCCATGGAAGTTAATGCATTCCCCTTGTGAGTGACATTAATGGACGTGGGGTGTTACAGGGCACCCAAGAGTTTAGGTAAACAAAACAAAATAAACTCTGGGTCAGTCATGTGACTGGTGTAAACTCAAATCATTTGATTTAACTTTCAAAAATCCTTTTAAGCCAAAAAAAATCGTAAGACCGATCCACACATAAACACGGATGGTTATTACCTTACGATATCCCAAATATTTTTCTAAAACGATACTTGTCTGATATTATAATAATGTCTAGATCAAGTAAATAGAAATCTAGCATAAACGCTTTCATCTCATGTTCTACATATATAAGATACAATCAAAACCGCGGGCTCTTATTAGGGAATGAATTCCAACTATGACAAGGTATGGATCCACCTTCCGATCGGTGTACTCTAGAAGCGATAAACTGGAGTTCAACAAGAACATCTTGTAGCTCGGCCACACATGACCCACCACTCATTTCTCTTGAGTGTATCGAACATATTATCACCTACGGTTGCTAGCAACATAACCATTCTCGGGAGATACAGAAGCGAAAGAAGTAAAAAATATGAATATTTTCTAGATGGTGACAATATACCCTAATTGGGTGTGGCCCACTTAGCCATGCTGCCTGCCCGATTTCTGTCATTTCCCAGTTGATGAGGCTTGAGGTTATAACGTATCTTTTAACAGATCACTCCTTCATTTACTTTGAATGCCACATCATCATACCCGTCAAATCACAAATTGATTTCCCCAAAAATACCACGGGTTTAAGCTAAGAGAAACGAATTCCTCTGCCACCAACGTAAATACGTTTTAAACGATCAACCTATGCGATCTACCAGATATACTCTGTCAGACATTCGTCCATTCAAATCGTCCTAGGATTGGACAATCCGAAGGCACTATTTTGTAAACTGGACAGCCCTTGCATAACTCCATCTTCAATTATCTTCATCATATTTGATTCGCAATGCTAATGCCATACGGAGTGGTTTTCAGATAATATATCTGATCCCGGTCTCTCCGTATTGACAACAGAAATGGTCAAAAACTTTGTTAATCGGTGATTTAACTATCAAAGGAAACATGTGTGCAAACAACAATACTATTTCCAAATGGAAATTCTATCGATCAATCATCAATCAACATTTATTCATTTCCCGATTTCTCGTTTTCATATATTCATCAAATCCTTATTTTCTAATTTTAGAAATGTTAGCCTACTTTGTGAATTAGGCTACACAAAGTTAAAGATCAATGAATGAAGAATACTCCCTCAAAAATCGGATCGAATCAGGGTTCCTTGGTCAAGGCAGAACAGCGTAGAGCAGAGAAGGAAGGAGTGCAGGCCAAACCGGATCGGTTCGGGTAAACCCGATCCGTCCCCCTAATTTTTAGTACTTCCGATCCGAACCTAGAAAATTGAAGTAGCAGCGGTTACAGCCTATGTTTCCTTAATAATCGGAGTGGTTATACCCACGTTCTACCCACGTTTGCCACTAACCTGGTGTGCTGTCACTATCATATCTCATCCGAACCCGATAGTAACGGGATGGGTGCTACGTGGATCCGAACTGAAGCCATTCCAGGAGCATTTTCCACCTATAAATACACCATCAATGGACATTTGGAAGGATATTTTGGCATTTTCAGAACTCAAACTCCTTTGCTATTCAAATTTCATCAACTTATTCAGATTACAATCACCTTTTGAAGCATATTGTGGAGGAGATTGAATGAATCAATACATCGTATGAGTGAAAATTGAGTGAGAATTATTGTTGTACTTGCATTCAAATCATCAATTCAAAGAGTAGAAAGTGGACTAGGCTATTTAACGCCGAACCACTATAAATTGTGTATTTTCTTCGTTTTTGATTTCATTTCAGTAGAATCATTACTAGTCTGGGTGTTAGAGCCAATTTTGGATCTAACATTTTGGTGCTTTCACTGAGAATTTTTTGATTTCTCTGCTTTTTGGGATTATCATTCTACTATTTGGACCTTCAAGTTCAAAGAAGCTAATCCTCTGTTTTCGACATCTTTAAGTGTCTGTTGGTTAATCACTGAAGAATTAGATATTATGGCCAAAGGAAAAGGCAAAGAAATCCAAAGTAGTCGAGAGAATGAAGTTAACGGAGATCAGCAAACAATGGTCATGACGAGGTCACGTGGTCAAGACTCTGGAGCAGGCCGCTCCGATCAGGAAGGTCCGAACTGAACAGAAGACCCCGATCTGAGCCGATCTAATGATGTTGAGGTCTCCCACTCTCCCCATCCGAACCGGTCCGGCCGTATCACTATGCTCCGATCCGACCCGAACCAAAGTGAAGCTGGAACTTCTACTCGAGCTCCCACCAATGCTCCGATTCTAGCCGCTATGACCAATGATCAACCTGACCCGTCTGCACCCGTCACACAAGGAAATTTTTCACACTTTCTTGACATGCTACAGAGTACTAAGGAGGCATTGGAAGCCCATAAGCGTGACAGTCTTCGCATGCAAGAGAACATGATCACCATGAGTAGGTAACTCAAGGAGCTCCGGAGGCAAATGACACCTTCCCCAACACACCGCCTTGCTGCAGATTATTCATCTTCTTCAGATGAGGGATGTCCTTGTGAAAGAAGGCCACTTGAACGACCTCAGAACCTTGATCAGTTAACTTTTGGATCTTTAGGATCCCGCGAAGACGTCGTTCATTTGTTAGGGCCTGATGACTTGAGCCTGAGAGAGCCTATGCTATTGCCCATGCGTGGATCCCAAGTTCTACCAAGGGATCCTAATATTACTAATCCTACGCAACAACAACTTCTCCAGCACCTTCCTCCTGAGATCGACCGGGAGCATAGGGAGCAGTGTAGAGCAGCTGCCGCTAGAAATAGGAGGTTATCCCCTAGTTAGGAAGCCATGGGTAATCCGAATATCATACCTAGAGAACCTGTGCAGACATTAACAAATGCCGATGTGTAGGCAATGGTGCATCAGATTATGTCTAAAAGTCGACGATACACTAATGAAGACTGGGGCATTGAGCGAAGTCATACCCCCTTCACAGATGATATATTGGATTTCTAGTTCCCTCAGCTGTTCAACTTTCCTTAGATGGATCGGTATTCAGGAAGAACGGACCCAGGGCAGCATCTGATGAGGTATGCATGGTTCATGAATGCCGCAGCAGCTCCAGATGCTGTCAAATGCAAGGCCTTTCCGATTTATCTAGAATACATGGCATTAATGTGGTTCACCCGACTCCCTCCATGGTCGATATCAAATTTCACAGAATTGAGTAAGCGCTTTATGAACCAATTTCGACTTCATGCCCGAAAGTCCAAGAGCGTTATAGAGTTGTCAAGGATTAAGCAGGCTCTAGGTGAATCTTTGAAATCATATTTAGACCGCTTCAACCTAGCTGTCACCGAAGTTAGTGACCCTCGTGAACCCACTATTCTGATGGTCCTAGTATAAGGAGTTGACCCGGACACAGAATTTGGGGATTATCTATCCGGGAAACCACCCCCCACTAGGGAATTGTTCTACGAAAAGGCTAATATTCGCTTATTGCGAGAAGAAGCCCATGCAAATAGGAAGAGAAAGTCCGAAGGGGTCTCGAGGGAAGGTGTCCAAAGTAATGTTGGTGTGAAGCAATCCGGTGACAGTTCGGGGAAGGTTGAGGTAAACATCGGCAACCAGAACAGAGGTAATAACAACAGAAATGGGAACAACAATAGGAGGAATAGGAACCGAGGGAATAACTCTAGTAAAAGACCTCGATTCCAAACTTTCAAAAACTATTCGCTGTTAAGTGATACGTTGGAGAATATTTACTTGGATATATACAACATATTGCAATACAAAAAGCCACCTCCTTGAGACTCCACTGAAAAAGAGATCACAACGGGAAAGTTTTGTTTGTTCCATGGAACCCATGGCCATTCCACCAACGAATGTCGTCATTTGAGAGATGTAGTTGAAAAGTTGCTGCGGGAAGGGTAGTTAGACGAATACAAGGTTGCCCCACGGGACAGGGGGCAATGGGGGAAAGGAGGGCAAGCCCTGAACCAAAGTCAGCCTACTTCCAAACCTACAGCACAACAAAAAGGTAAAGGGATTGTTATTAATACCATTATAGGTGGACCCCATCTAGCTAGCCGTAGTTTCAAAGCGATGGATCAGTACGTTAATGCCGCCAAGCACTTTGAGGTAGGAGAATGCAGTAACCTCGAAGACATTACTCTAGTAAAACAACAAAAGGCGATGTCAGACGATGTCATATTCCGTAGTAGAGATGATACCGGAATTCAATCACCAACTGAAGACCCACCGGTAATTACCACAACCATCGGCCCCGCCTTAGTCCATAAGGTGTTGGTAGAGAACGGAAGCTTAGTCAATATCCTCTTCAAGAAAGCTTTTGAACAAATGAGACTCGAAACAAAAGATCTAAAGCCCTACGAAGGATGGATACGGGGCTTCAATGGGGCGTCAACGGCTCCAATGGGCTACATAGAATTACCAGTGACATTAGGACAAGGAGATCGATAGAGAGTGAGGATCCTGCCATTTGTAGTTTTGGATGTAGAGTCACCCTACAACGCTTTCCTAGGCTGACCGACCCTCGCCGAGTTTAGGGCATGTATTGCACCTTGGTGCTTGCTGCTTAAATTCCCGACTGACGCAGGAATAGGGGTGATGAGAGGCGACCAAGCTACGAGACGAGCTTGTTACATGATGGAGTTAAATATGCTAATGAAGGGGTTGAATATAGAGTCTAAGGACGATTCTCCCCCTTCGAAGGAAAACCCGGCATAGCAATTAAAGGGTCTAACCCCAAGAGAGTCGCCCTTAGATGTGCTCGAGGATATGGATCCCAGAGAGGATAGAGAACCCGAGGATAGAAAGGCGACTCCCAACGAGACAACAATAGATATACCTATTGATGAGGCAGATTCGTCAAAAGTACTAAAAATCAGATCGCATCTAGATCCAATTTGAGAAAAAGAGTTGGCTGATTTCTTAAGGGAAAATTTAGATGTGTTTGCCTGGACTCACGCTGACATGTGTGGGATTTTGCCTGCTATTGTGAGCCACTCTTTAAGCATCAACCCAAAACACCCACCGGTCAAGCAGAAGAGACAGATGTTAGGTCCAGAGCGGTCAGCAGCTTTGAAGGAAGAGGTAGATAAATAGAAGGATAATGGATTCATTAAGGATTCGAAATATCCCGACTGGATATCAAATCCTGTACTGGTCAAAAAATCTAACGGGAAGTGGCGTACATGTATTAACTTCTCTGACTTTAACAAGGCTTGTCCAAAGGATAGCTTTCCTCTTCCCAGGATTAATCAACTAGTAGATTCGACGGCCGAACACGAGCTTTTATCCTATATGGATGCCTATTTGGGGTACAATCAAATTCCCATGCAAATACCAGATCAGGAGCACACAAGTTTCATCACAGACTTAGGGTTATATTGTTATGTGGTAATGCCGTTTGGATTAAAGAATGTAGGACCACGTATCAGCGTTTGGTCAACTGCATGTTCTATAATCAAATCGGAAAAACCATGGAGGTTTATGTGGATGACATGCTCATGAAGTCTAGACAATCTTCTGACCATACAAAGGACTTAGCCGGAATGTTCGACATTCTTCGAAGGTATGGGATGAAGTTAAACCCCTTAAAATGCTCATTTGGGGTCGCATCTGGAAAATTCCTTGGGTTTATCGTGAGTTCTCGAGGGATTGAGATAAATCCTAGTCAGATAGCAACAATAAGGAATATTGAAGAACCATGAAAGATTAAGGATGTTCAAAGCCTGGCCGGAAAAGTTTCTGCATTGAGCAGGTTTACCTCCAAAGCCACAGATAAGTGCGTACCTTTCTTCATTCTGATAAAACAAGGGAAACGAAATTTTGAGTGGGCTATTGATTGTGTGGAGGCTTTCCAGAATCTATTAGACTTGTTAGAAAAGCCTCCAATATTATCAAAACCCGTGGAACATAAGGATTTGTTTGTCTACCTAGCGGTATCATCTCATGCCGTCAGTATAGCGTTGGTACGTGAAGAAGATAAAGTCCAGAGGCCTGTATACTACGTAAGCAGGAAGCTAGCCGCTATGGAACGTAATTATCCAAACATAGAAAAACTTGCTTATTGCCTATTGATTGCTTCCCGCAAACTTCGTCATTACTTTCAGGCTCACCCGATAGTTGTATACACCGATCAACCTTTAAGGCAAGTGTTGCAAAAACCCGAAGCGTCGGGGTGGTTACTTAAATGGAACATCGAGTTGAATCAATTCAATTTGAATTTTTAGCCATGGAGATTAATAAGGGGCAGGCATTGGCTAACTTTATAGCTGAATTCACGATTCTCGAAGAGGAAACGGTGGGTGACAAGATGGTTACTTTAGACCAAGAGCTAGAGCTTAGTCCGTGGAAGCTATATATGGACGAAGCCAAAATTGATCAAAGGTCTGGCGCCAGAGTTGTTTTAATCACTCCTGAAGGACGATCTATTTACTATGCATTGCTATTAGAATTTGCTGTTACCAATAATGATTCCGAGTATGAAGCCCTCATTGCCGGGTTGAAGCTCGCCAAAGAACTAGGAGTGAAGACACTGGATATATACTGCGACTCTAAGATAGTGGTATGCCAAGTACGAGAGGAGTTTGTTACTAAAGGACCTCAACTCGTTACTTACCTCAAAAAAGTAAAGGAGTTGTTGGACAATTTGGAGCATTACAACATAATGCATATCCCAAGAACAGAGAATCAGAAAGCAGATCGGTTGGCAAAACTAGCAAGTTCTGATAACCGCGAAAAAACAGAAATGGTTCCGATAGAGATTTTGGAATCACCGAGTTTTGACCTGATGGAGGTGGAACTAGCCTTAGAAGTTGATCCAGAGAGGGAATCATGGATGACACCGATCAAGAATTTTCTCAAGAGTGGATCCCTCCCATTGAAGAAAAGCGAAAGGCGAGCTGTAACACGTAAGGCTGCAAGATACGTGTTACGGGACGACGTCCTTTATCGCCAAGGGTTTTCAATGCCCCTACTACGGTGTATCGCACATGACGACATCAAACGTATACTGCAAGAAATACACGAAAGTGAGTGTGGGGATCACACCGGGGGCCAAACCCTAGCAAAGAAAGTGTTACGGTATGGATATTTTTGGCCTACCGTGAATAAAGACGCGGCTGATTATTCGCAACGCTACGACAAATGTCAAAGATTTGCCAAAATTCCCAGAGCACCTCCGACTCAGCTTAAGTCAATGGTAAGCCCGTGGCCCTTTGTCATGTGGGGAATTGATATTATTGGAGTGTTACCTATTGCCAAAGCGAGAGCAAAGTACGCGATCATCGCCATGGACTATTTCACGAAATGGGTGGAAGCTGAACCTTTAACCACGATCACGACAAGGAAGGTGATTAGTTTTATGGTCAGAAACATCATCTGTTGATTTGGGATACCGAAGGCCATCATAACTGATAATGGGACACAATTCGACAGCGTCGAATTCAGAAACTTCTGCCAGAAATACAACTTTGATAAACGATACACCGCTGTAGTTCACCCGCAGTCAAATAGCCAGGTCGAAGCAATAAACAAGGTCATTAAATCTATTCTCAAGAAGCGGTTGGAGCGGGCCAAAGCCAAGTGGGTGGATGAGTTGCCACTAGCTTTGTGGGCCTACAGGACAACCTTTAAGACGACCACTGGCCATACCCCTTTTTCACTCTCCTTCAGGTCAGAAGCAGTAATCTCGATAAAACTAGAAGTCCCTTCTCATCGAGTAACGTACTATGACCTGATGATGAATAGAACACTCCTCCTAGAGTCTCTTGATATGGTTGAAGAAAAAAGAGACGAAGCAGGCTTGCGTGCCTCAAGACATCGACATCAAGTAGCACGTTATTATGACCGGAAAGTTCGCTTCAAAACCTTCAAACCAGGAGACTTAGTATTGAAACGAGTCTTCTCGCGTTCAACCCAATTGGACCGAAAATGGGAAGGCCAAACGCCATCCAACGGAAGCTTGATACAGGAGCATTCAAGCTAACGACCATGAATGGTGAAGAGATTCTCAGAGCTTGGAGTGCTCAGCACTTGCGACAATACCTAAGCTAAATATGAAATGTCTTCCTTTTTGTGTTTATAGGCTATGTAAAAAGGAACGACTTGCCTTAAAAAGTCTGTTTATATGAACAAAGGATTATGAAGTGGATGTACGCTACGACTTAGAGGAACCACTATAAAAATATCGTGTGTCATTTACTTTCCTGCATTATTTATATCTTCAGCAATTATTCTATCATTACTATGAAACACGAAACATTAAATTAGATTTGGAAAATTGGAGATAACCTATATGCAGGAGCGAACAAAATGACCGCTTGCATGATAAAATGCAAAGAATGGGAAGACGACATTCTTAACTCTAACTCTCATGAATCGAGAGAGAGTATAAAGGACGGGAAGACGACGTCTCTTGAGGCGTGAAGGTGCACCTCGATAAGAGACCGCCTCAGTAATACTCTAACCTGGTTATGAGACAGGAGAGTATAAAGATGCTAAAAGGAACAAGCATCAATGACGAAAGGAATATGGCCCCGTCAGAGAATCGGGGGCAACTGGATTTTGAATCTAATTAATCTCGAATAACTAGTAATCAGTTATCCAAGATTGATTAGGGGCATACATATGTACACATGTTCCCCTTAATAACGACTTTATTGTATAACTGTGATATGACATGCTGTTCATTTGCATTTTTACTTAAATGCTAAATTTATAAATATTAGACATTGCAGGGTACAAACTACTTTATTTACAAACACACGAGTTTATATAGGAAAGCTAAGCAAAAGATGCAAGGGCTGCACTCGCTGCAACAATAGCGGACCAATGGAGTATTAAAATAAAAAACAAAATGCATTGTCACTTGGACTGTGGAGTAGACTTGGACTTATTGGCAGCCTTAAGAGCTTTTTTAGCTTCTTTTTCAGCGTCGGACATGAGATGCTTTAGTTTCTTCTTCTCTGTAATTGAGGCACCAGAGTCGATAGATTTCTTCCCAGGAGTCTGAGCACTGGGATCAAGAGAAGATTTTTTAGCAAGCTCCTCTGTAATTGACCTAGTTGAAAGCTTAACAACTAACCTCGATCCAGCATCCACCACTGCAAGGGGCTTAAAGCTCTCGGGGTCTATCTCCTTGACTTTCAGCTGCATGTGCTTTTCTTGGTTTGCTTTCATTTCAGCCAAAGTCATGTCATCAACATTCTACAAATCCCCAAATATAGCAACATCAGGATCTTCTTCATGCCCATCATTACCACCGTCATCTTTCAAAGCGTCTATCATTTCATCATCATGAGAAGTGTCAACGTTAGTCGGTATGGGAGTCTTATTGATAGCCTCCTCCTTTTTACCTTCAGCTCCCCTCCGGACTCAACGATGGTAGCCTCATCCTGTCCTCCCTGAGTCTACTCCATGGATTTTCCCCAATGGTGGTTCCCCGATGCTCGTCAGTCTTCTCGGTTGGTTCAGCACCTACAGAATGAGAAGTAACAATTATCAACTCAGGAGAAAACAAAGAATCCTCGATCGATTGCCCAATGATGTGACGAAAGGTGGAGACTGCCTTGGCAAATTGGGGTGAAAAGGTGGAAATACCTTCTGATGATTTCTCAATTGGGGCGGCTACTGTCTCTGATGCTGATTCAGGTACAGGAGATAGAAGAGGCGCTCTAGGAATTCCCGGATTTTTGGGATCATATTCCTCTACTCCAGTAGCTTCGACGGTAACAGAAAAGGAACCAACTTCTAGGATATTCTTTCCTTTGACTTTGCGTTTCTCCTCCTCCATGGTAGCAGTAATAAGGCGACGCCCCTCGGCCAGGCGTGCCGGTTCATCATCTTTCATATACTTCTCTACGAGTTTGTCTTCATCAACGAAGTCTACCTTAAGTTCATCTTTTCCCCATTCGATGATTTTATTACACACATGAACTAAGGTAGTCGGATAGTCTTCAATCCAAGAGATGTTTTGGAGATGGATTATGTGTGCAAAGAATTCAATCATCAATTCGCCAAAGCCATGCAATTCTTTTTGAGCCTCTAATAGCTGTTTACGAGTTTCTTCAGCAGACTTAGTAGCGCTATCCACGTTCCCCTCAGCTAAGGCAGCTCTAGTCTTGGCTTCCATTAACTTGGATTCTAAGTCAGCATTTCATTTCTCCAACTCGGCATTCTTCCTCGCTAACTTGGCCTTTTCTTGCTTAAGAGTACTGTAAGCTAGTTGCACCTTGACACTTTCTAACTTAGCATCTTCAGCTTGTTTCTTCAACTCTAAACGCTCTTGACTGTGTGATTCCAGTAGGTCATGATAATGCTTTTGTAATTCTTCAAATTGATTTTTGAAGTAGTTGGCATCTCGTTGAGCAATGACAAGTCGAGCCTGTGTTTCTTCCAAGTCTTTCTCTAGATTTTTCAAAGCATTCTCATCGGAATCTGCAACTTTCTTCATTGCATCGACATCTGTAATTAAGTTCTGAATGATTCTGGAGAGATTGCGTGAATACTTGTACATCTCCGAGTACTATTTCTCTGCTGCGTCGATCTTTGCCTTAGCCTCATCTGCCCACTTTGAAGAAATAGGTTCGAGTGCGGGTAAGAAAGTTAGATTCTCAAAGTAATGATTTGGAAACTACTTCTCCAGATAAGCCAGTTTCATTTTGGAATCAGCATCCAGTGGTGGGGGTTTGCGATATGATAGTTCAATATGCTTCCGATTAGCAGGGACGATGGCTGGGTCACCTTTTTCAGATCGCATCTCAGAAGTTTTGTGCTTGTCTCGCGAATCAGTGTGTTTCGGTGGACTTTTTTCTCGATTATATTTATCTTAGGGAGAAATTTGGTATTCGGATTGTGATGTGTCCCCCCCACGATGACTTTGGTAGCTCTTATATCTGTCCGGATCTGTCTGAATAGGAGAATGAGAGCGTGAAGTGTGAGGTCGATGAGAATCATGATGCCTTTTGTCATCTCTGCCCCGGTTCTCACGGCGATCATGCTCGGTGTCAGAAGGAGGTCTGACATCATAATAAGGGTGTGACATTGTACCTACGCAACAATATAAGTGGAATTTAGAATCGATGTTCATATAAGACATAAATGCTGTGACGTGCGGTGCTAATGTGTTATGTGCATCGTAAGTGACATTCCCCCCAACAAACCCGAGCCTGAAGCCAGACTAGCATGAGGAGACTTTTTGGTCTTCACGGGAGTAGTATCCTCTGAAGAAGTGAAGGTTAAAGGATTCGTTCCGAAGTCCTCTGAAGTATAAATAGTTTCGGGCAGGGGAAGATTTCCTAAACCCTTTAATGTAGAATCGTCGGTAGTAGGAGAATCTCCTTGTGGAGCATCTAGTGGTAACTCTTTAGGGGATGTTGATTTTTCAGAAGAAATGGCATCATTGGGAACGGTATACCCTTCTCTATACTTCTCAACTATGTTGGCTAATTCATCATCTTGAGTTAAGGACGGAGAGGGAGGAGTCCTAAGAGGTATCGTTGGACCTTTTGAGCCCTCACCCGTCTCAGGGATAATGTCGACCGGGGGTATGTACACATATGAACCTGTCCCATGACCTATACTATGGGTAATAGATAGTAACCCGTGATGATGGAGATACTCATCCTTAAGGACAATGTCGATGGTTAAGAACTTTTGGTCGCCATTGAGCAGCTGGTGCAAACGATCAAAGTATAATTGACCCGATATTTGCTTTGGGTTATCAACTGCAAATGAAAATGAAAGCAAGTTAATGTGTTGGCATAAACATTCAAAGTTGGAATCTAGAAAGTCGGTGCTTTACTTGATTTGGTCCATCTTCTGGCGCACCCCGGTTGCTGTCTGATATAAAACCATTCAGGTTTAGAGTCACCAGCCTTGCTGCTATATGGAACAGTAATAAATTTCCTTTTTGGAACAGATTCAAAGTATGAGAAGGAGGAAGTCTCTTGAGTCTGGTGCTTGAAATTATAAAAGAAGTGAATGTCATCGAAGGTAAGCTCTTTATCTAAAATCTCTTTGTATGCTATATATAAGGTGTATAAATAAGCATAAGAGTTGAGATGTAACTACATGGGGGCAATCCGCATCTGTCTCAGAAAATCGACGACAAAAGGCGGAAACGGAGGTATCGCCCCAAGCAGACACATTAATCGGGTAATAGCCATAAATCCTTCCGATGGATTGTAGGGGCGATCTGTTTTCAAAGGCACCTGGGTATCTCTTTTTAATATTCCATGCTTTAGACATATTCGGATGAGTCTATCATCATCGATCGTCTACTCAACAGAATCTTTGGGTAACTCCAATATGGTGGCAATTTCAAACTCGTCGGGAGCACGATCATCTCCTATATCTCCTTCCTCTTCCTCACCAAGAGAGACTTCACCCCCAGAAGATACTTCACTATTGTGCGCTTCCATTTCATAATCTGGGCCCTCATCATCCCATTCTGGGTCTGCGGAAGAGGATATGTCATCAAGAGTAAGTTTCTTGGATGTTCCTGTGACCTCTCCCTTTTTTGCTAATCTAGATGAACGTCTCTCTGCCATGGTCACTAAACTACTGAAGAAGCAATAACATAAGTTAGAGTAAAATAGCCCGTATCCCCCTGTGCATATGTGTGAACTAAGGTGTGAATAGTGTGTGCAAGAGATGCAAAGTAAATACGTAATAGCATAATGCAGAAGTTTGGCAAAGCAGTAATGTTCACAATAGTCTTAAATGTTTGCTCATGTTCATAAGGCTCTATTCTAACTGTCCATAGAGACAAAGGTCGTGTTTAGTATTGGTTGAGTTGGTTATAGCATAACTAAGTTTCGAAATGCAACTTAAAGGTTCAGATCGGTTATGCAGTGTTGAACTGGATCGGTTTGGAGAATGCACATCTGAAGCAGATTGGAGCGGATCAGTACTAGAAGTGGATCGGCTTGGAGCTCTGGTTTGAGCTATATCGGATTGGTCCGGAACTCTTAAGAAGACAAGCTAGTTTTAGGATGGAGAACCTGTTCGGATCGGCTAACGCCAAGCCGAACCGATTTAGCAACCCCTCTAAAATCCGAAGCCTATCCACTCCGTCCATTGTCGTTTCTCCCGATCCGATCCGATGTTCCACACCGTATCCCAAGCGCTCTGGTGTCAGTTGATCCACCTCTTACCGATCCCACTCCTCTCTCTCTTCTCCTTCTTCATCCTCTCCATTGCTTCATCAACGCCAAACCCATTTCTCTTTAAAAACCCACTCATGACTCAACACTTGCAAGATAATCCACCCAACGCGGAATCCGATCTCCTCCACGACCATCCCGAGGTGGCGGCAGGCAACCAACGTCGATGGCCAGGGGATAACCGACGTCGCGTCGGGGTTGGCATGATAATGAATGGAGTTGTCCAAATCGCTCTTAAATTCAGAATTAAAACCAGCTAAAGAAGAATTAATTGTAAATCAGAGTTCTATGTGAGTTTATTTCGAGAAAAGATAATTTCTTTGTAATTTGAGAACTAGGGTTAGGATTTGGGTAGGTTTGAAGATGACGGTGAAATAAAGTGAAGGGAAGGGAGGATTTTAACAAATTTATATAAAGTGAAGGGGCTTTTTGTCTTCCTCGTGGGCCCCCAATGACCAAGCCGACCCGCTGGAAGTGAAGCCCACGCTTTTCAGCCCTATAATGCTGCATAAACCAAGGTTGGAACGGATAAGATGAACACGTGATATCCTAAGGTCAATTCAATATACAAGACCCATCCGAAAGGAGGAATAGTAATTTAATGAATATGCGCTATTAAAGTTTACCTGGAGAAGCGAATTGAGCATCAAGCAAAGCTCTCAAATATTATTTTAAATAGTGAAAGCAATTTGTGTATTCTATTGTATATATAGACGATAAGAGGCGTGACTTTACGAAGCAACGCAACCCTACCAACTAATGGAAGCGACTATTCAACGATTAAAATTCAGAAAACAATGGACAAACAATTTCAAAGCACACTCCATCTTCAACAGAAGCGTCCTTCGAGGGGGCAAAATGTTAGCCTACTTTGTGAATTAGGCTACACAAAGTTAAAAGATCAGTGAATGAATAATACTCCCTCAAAAATCGGATCGGATTTGGGTTCCTTGGTCAAGGCAGAACAGCGTAGAGCAGAGAAGGAAGGAGCGCATGCCAAACCGGATCGGTTCTGATAAACCCGATCCATCCCCCTAATTTTTAGTACTTCCGATCCAAACCCAGACAATTGAAGTAGCAGCAGTTACAGCCTATGTTTCCTTAATATTCGGAGCGGTTATACCCACGTTCTACCCATGTTTGCCACTAACCTGGTGTGCTGTCACTATCATAACTCATCCGAACCCGATAGTAACGGGATGGGTGCCGCGTGGATCCGAACCGAAGCTATCCCAGGAGCATTTTCCACCTATAAATACACCATTAAAGGACAATTGGAAGGATCTTTTGGCATTTTCAGAACTCAAACTTCTTTGCTATCCGAATTTTATCAACTTATTCAGATTACAATCACTTTTTGAAGCATATTGTGGAGGAGATTCAGTGAATCAATACATTGTATTAGTGAAAATTGAGTGAGAATTATTATTGTACTTGCATTCAAATCATCAATTCAAAGAGTAGAAAATGGACGTAGGCTATTTAACACCGAACCACTATAAATTGTGCATTTTCTTCGTTTTTGATTTCATTTCAGTAGAATCATTACTAGTCTGGGTGTTAGAGCCAATTTTGGATCTAACAAGAAATATACGTTATTAACTTTGGAAAACGTTTCCATTTCTGATTCACACATCACTATCTTTTCACATATATCGGTCTATAACTGTAAACTAGTAAGAGAACAACCCCCTACGTATTAACCCCGAAGGCCGAAACCAACATCAGATGGATACCTAGAAAGTCATTCAACTCAACTAATTTCTAGTCTGTTTCTAATTCCATTAATTCCCTTAAAATTCCTAATTCAAACCACAAATTCCTTTATGATATTTTATTTGCAAAATATTTACTTTAAATCAATATCATGTTACACCCATGTGCGAAGCACGGGTCTAAACCTTCCTAATGTAAAATTCTCTTTTTATAAAATATTCATTTTCCAAATATTTCCTTTTCAATATCCTATGCATGAACTATTTATTTCATATAAATGTTTCCCTTTTCAATATCCTATATATGAACTATTTATTTCATGTAAATGTTTCCCTTTTCTATAATTCTATTTATTCCATAAATAAATATTTCCTTTATAATTCCATTTATTTTCTAAATAAATATTTCCTTTTATATTTGTTTTACAAATATTTCGTTTTCTATCCAATATCCACTTTGAAATTTCTTTTTATAAAATCATTTGATTTTTTATAAATATATTTTATTTTCAACATACACATTGAAAATTCCCATTTTAATTTTAGTATTATATATGGTATTTAAAATACCAAATAACAATGATTGATATCATTCAAACACACATAATGAACAACATATTTTATATCACATCATATATTACAATATATGAACAACTGTAAAATAAATGTTGAGGAATCCAATTGGATTCCTCTGACCTGTTTCCCTGCATCCACAGATGTTAAATAATATAATAACATCGATTTCATTTCGACATGAAATATTTTAATAAACAGAATCAACATTTGATTAACGATTTATATATATATATATCGTTATCTATAATTTCAACCAATACATCAGCAATTCAACCAAACAATCAACACACAACAATTAATCACCATTTATCAATTCTAAAAATATGTTATAAAAATATGAACTGATAGAGTTGGTGAGTTTTACTCAGATTGGACGGTCATCGTTAATAACGATTAACTATCTTTGATTCTGACAGACAATTTATTTTGCTATAAATTGTAACGAGCTCCTATTCACTCCTAGTCAGTTCCAACATGTAACCCTCGTCCCTACGGTCCCAACGGGTCTTGTTTCGCCGAATTCTGATTACGTATGAATTAGTTATGAATTTCAAAAGCTAATACACCATTTTAAATTAAAAATGAACTTAATTTATTTCCAAGTGGTCATAACCTTTTGATTTTATCCGGCCCACTACCCTTTCAATCCTGTACCTGCAAAAGTCTTCTTCCCCAAATGGGTGCCGTCCTCTTCCAGTATCGGTCGCTCCAACCATTCACGAAACCTTCGCCTCCAAACTGCCTCCTCTACTTTCACTTATAAATCAAACTAAAATTACCAAAAATCACCTCGTCTCCTCCTCTTCAACCATATACTACCCTCGTTCAACTCACACGCTTGCTGCAATTTCCGTGCTCAAGCCATCTCGCGACATCCCAGTGAAAGTAGCGACATCCTTATGTTCGAAATCACCCAAAAATTCAACACAAGATGCCTTTTCCTTCCCTAAACCCAAAAACGTACTCAAATCGAGCTATAACTCCTTCCATTTGCCAAAACGTGGAACCCTAGTTTCGCTGTGATTAAAACCCATCGAACAAAAAGCTGTCGATCCCTAACAAGTGCACCTCAAGTTGAAGAGAATGCTATGGAGATTTCAATTAAAACAGTTTGGAGATTTATAGGATTTTATCCTATTTCTTTGGATTTTCAAACCACTCATTTTGTTGAAGAGAAAAGAAGAGAAGGCAGCAGCGGAATTTTTGTTGCTGTTGAATAAATTTTAGGTCATAAGGAAGTTAGTTAAGGTGATTTTATAATGTAGATATTTGTGTAAGATATTTTCATTATATTTTTATTTTAATATTCGGTTTGCCTTCTAAAAATTCATGTGATCACAGACAATACCCAAAAATCATGAAACTGGACAAGCAGCTACAGTTCGACATTACAGACCCAATGAAACTGGTTTCGTCGAATTCGGACTCCGTTTGCTTACACAGCGTATTTTTAAAGCTCTAAATAAACCCCTTTATTTAATTAAATATATTTAAAAATAATTAAATTAAATATTTATAAATAAATATTATCATGTATATATTTACACAGAATATCGTATAGCTCTAATTGGATTTATAACTCTATATTCACATACCGGTTGAATCGATATTCAATTTATATTGAAAAATCCTTTTATAATATAAATAAATCGCTCTAATTTATAAAGGAATTCCACAGCAAATTTTCGAAATTTGATTTGGAAATTAATCAAAATCTACACAATAATATCCCGATTTTTCTCTTCCACTAGAAAAATATACATCACCAGCTCCGAACGTTTCTTGTTTCACAGAAATCCGATTTAAAATGGATTCTGTATATTCATTTAAAGTTCAAATCGCCAAATAGCGAACTGCCACGCCATTTCGAGCACGATTATAATTATATGTTCAAACTTCGTTTATATAATATATTCGTGAATATAATTCAACTCTAAACTGAATTATATATTTAAAATAATCCAAATTACATAATATTGTGAATTTTACTATATTTTGATTATTTCTGAAATTAAATATATTATTCTATTATTTATTTTAATTAAATATTCACTATTATTTAATTCTACGACCATTCAAATTTCTAAATCACTATTTATATAATTAAATAAATTAATTATTATATTGCTAAAATACGGGACATTACATTCTTCCCCCCTTAAAATAATTTCGTCCTCGAAATTGCTAAGGGACAAAACAACCCTATTAACTGGTTAGAACTTATTTGTTTACTTCTTAAATTCAGTTTCAACTAAACCAATTTAATTTCAATTAAATATTTATTTATTCCTACTGACGAAAATTTTCAAAAATCCTGAAAATTTTCGAGCACCTTAACTTTTCGAAAATTTTTGCCAGCACCTCCTTTGTACGGGTCGATTGGTACAACTATAACTCGCCTCTCTGGGCCTTCTCCAACCCAAAAGAAAATCAAATAGCCAAGCGGCATGCCTATTCGGCTCATCAAAATCTCATACCATATGAAATATAAACTTGTACCTTTTTGTCGGGCATATCATTATATCATTTCCATCTGCTGTTAATTCAGCATATACCCATGTCATCCCAACCAAAATCCAATTAGTTTTTATCCTCAAACCAATCATTCACGAATATCCAAGCCAAATTCCATTTCAAACCAAAGTTCCCTTCTTGATTCTGATTTTTAACTCATTAATCCAACAAAAGTTCAGGTGTCTCCCAATCCAATTTTATTTGATATTTTCTATTACAATTCAATTTCCACTTAACTGGTTTCAATTCAAATTCCAGTTTTCTTTCACAAGTATTATTTAACCTGTTTTAATTCAAATAATCTGTTTTCTGGGAAATTTTTAACAGCTTAGCCTTATCCAAAAATCAAAATATTCATTTGGAATATCAAACAACTTGTTTACTCAAAATAATTCAAAAATAAAAACTTTGGTAGTAATCTTTCACTTACAACTCGAAAATGAACACTGATGCTGTCATGATCATCATCAAAATCGATTTCCAGTTATCGAAGTGAGTTCAATACTATATTACTTTTGAAACCATTTCTAAACATTTCCATTTTGAAATCAATTCAAAATATCATTTTCAATGCTTGCAAATCAATTTAAAATCTCCCAGGATTTTAAAATTCACGTATATTTAATCCAAATCCATTTATAAACACTTTTTCAAATTTCCAGAGTTTTAATTTCAATTCAGATTTAAATTTCATATTAATTCATTTCGTAACACTTATACGAATTTTGATTGGTTATTTACATAACCATTTCAATTATAATCTTATTTGATTATAGTCACAACCAACACATCCAATATTATAATATTTACAATATCTATATTTTCTTTATATCAAAATATAATTTGGGTAAATTATTTCATTTACTCTCTTTTAAAAACATACAGTGTCGGTTCATCGTATTCGAGTGTTTATAAACTCCTACCGATATAGTGGATCAAACTGATCGACCAAAACTCATAAACAACTCAACCAATAAATCTCCACAATATAAAACAATTTTATATTGAATAACGAATACGCGCTCATATATATACACTCACTCAATCTAGGGTATTGCTAACCCCATCTCTACTGAGTCACGCCATAGAGCCAAGGTAATAACTTAACCTTAAGCTCTGATACCACAGTAACGACCCGGGGAATTCGCGATCCTTGTTATCGACACCAAACACGATGTCGACTAATCAAGCATCGGAAATACCGGATAGACCATGAAAGAAATTAGAGGGTGAGGATAGATAAGATAGAAACTTAGAATAGTAGAATAAGAACATACAACATCAGAGTAAACACGAATCTCACAGCGGAGCGAATAAATATATTTCATAACATAACTTTGAAATAAACAGTATCTGTATACAATACCATTATTAGAGTATAACACTTACAACACAGCGGAAATAACAATCTATATAATCCTGAAGCCTCCTGCTCCAGTTCTTCGAGTATCTGTAAAATCCAGACTACTTGACTGCCCGTACAAAATTGGGCACCCAAGAGTTTAGGGAAACAAAACAAAATAAACTCTGGGTCAGTCATGTGACTGGTGTGAGTAAACTCAAATCATTTGATTTAACTTTCTAAAATCCTTTTGAGCCAAAAGAAAATCGTAAGACCGATCCACACATAAACACTGATGGTTTTTACCTTACGATATCCCAAATATTCTTCTAAAACGATACTTGTATGATATTATAATAATGTCTAGATCAAGTAAATAGAAATCCAGCAGAAACGCCTTCATCTCACGTTCTACATATATAAGACACAATCAAAACCGCGGGCTCTTATTAGGGAATGGATTCCAACTATGACAAGGAATGGATCCACCTTCCGATTGGTGTACTCTAGAAGCGATACACTGGAGTTCAACAAGAACATCTTGTAACTCGGCCACACATGACCCACCACTCATTTCTCTTGAGTATATCGAATATATTGTCACCTATGGTTGCTAGCAACATAACCTTTCCCAGGAGATACATAAGTGAAAGAAGTAACAAATATGAATATTCTCTAGATGGTGAAAATAACCCTAATTGGGTGTGGCCCACTTAGCCATGCTGCCTGCCCGATTTTTGTCATTTCCCAGTTGATGAGGCTTCAGGTCATAACATATCTTTTAACAGATCACTCCTTCATTTATTCTGAACGCCACATCGTCATACCCGTCAAATCACAAATTGATTTCCCCAAAAATACCACGGGTATAAGATAAGAGAAACGAATTCCTCTGCCACCAATGTAAATACGTTTGAAACGATCAAATTACACGATCTACCAGATATACTCAGTCAGACATTCATCCATTCAAGTCGTCCTGGGATTGGACAATTTGAAGGCACTATTATGTAAACAGGACAGCCCTTGCATAACCCCGTCTTCAATTATCTTCATCATATTTGATTCGCAACGCTAATGCCATATAGAGTGGTTTTCAGATAATATATCTGATCCTGGTCTCTCCGTATTGATAACGAAAATGGTCAAAATCTTCGATAGTCGGTGATTTAACTATCAAAGGAACCATGTGTGCAAACAACGATATTATTTTCAAATGGAAATTCTATCAATCTATCATTAATCCACATTTATTCATTTCCCCATTTCTCGTTTCCATATATTCATCAAATCCTTGTTTTCTAATTTTAGAAATATACATTATTAACTTTGGAAAACATTTCCATTTCTAATTCACGCATCACTATCTTTTCACATATATCAGTCTCTAACTGTAAACTAGTAAGAGAACAACCCCCTACGTATTAACCCCGAAGGCCGAAACCAACATCAGATCGATACCCAGAAAGTCATTCAACTCAACTAATTTCTAGTCAGTTTCTAATTCCAGTAATTCTCTTTAAATTCCTAATTCAAACCCCAAATTCCTTTATGATATTTTATTTGCAAAATATTTACTTTAAATCAATATCATATTACACCCGTGTGCGAAGCATGGGTCTAAACCTTCCTAATGTAAAATTCTCTTTTTATAAAACTCTATTCATTTTCCAAATATTTCCTTTTCAATATCCTATTTATTTCATATAAATATTCCCCTTTTCAATATCCTATATATGAACTATTTATTTCATATAAATGTTTCCCTTTTCAATATCCTATATATGAACTATTTATTTCATATAAATGTTTCCCTTTTCTATAATTCTATTTATTCCATAAATAAACATTTCCTTTATAATTCCATTTATTTTCTAAATAAATATTTCCTTTATATTTGTTTTACAAATTTTCCTTTTCTATCCAATATCCACTTTGAAATTCCTTTTTATAAAATCATTTGATTTTATATAAATATATTTTATTTTCAACATACAAATTGAAAAATCCCATTTTAATTCCAGTATTATATATGGTATTTAAAATACCAAATAACAATGATCGATATCATTCAAACACACATAATCAACAACAGATTTTATATCACATCATATATTACAATATATGAACAACAGTAAAATAAATGTTGAGGAATCCAGTTGGATTCCTCTGACCTGTTTCCCTGCATCCACAGATGTTAAACAATATAATAACATCGATTTCATTTCGATATGAAATATTTTGATAAACAGAATCAACATTTGATTAACGATTTATATATATCGTTATCTATAATTTCAACCAATACATAAGCAATTCAACCAAACAATCAAGACACAACAATTAATCATCATTTATCAATTCCAAAAATATGTTATAAAAATATGAACTGATAGAGTTGGTGAGTTTTACTCACATTGGACGGTCTCGTTAATAACGATTAACTATCTTTGATTCTGACAGACAATTTATTTTTCTATAAATTGTAACGAGCTCCTATTCACTCCTAGTCAGTTCCGGTGTGTAGCCGTCGTCCCTACGATCCCAAAGGATCTTGTTTCGCCGAATTCTGATTATGTATGAATTAGTTATGAATTTTAGAAGCTAATACACTATTTTAAATTGAAAATGAACTTAATTTATTTCCAAGTGAGCTTAACCTTTTGATTTTATCCAGCCCATTATCCTTTCAATCCCGTACCCGCAAAAGTCTTCTTCCCCAAATGGATGCCGTCCTCTTCCAGTATCGGTCGCTCCAACCTTTCACGAAACCTTCAACTCCAAACCGCCTCCTCTCCTTTCACTTATAAATCAGACTAAAATTACCAAAAATAACTCGTCTCCTCCTCTTCAACCACATACAACCCTCGTTCAACTCGCACGCTTGCTGCAATTTCCGTGCTCAAGCCATTTCATGACATCCCAGTGAAAGTAGTGACATCCTTATGTTCGAAATCACCCAAAACTTCAATACAAGATGCCATTTCCTTCCCTTAACCCGAAAATGTACTCAAATCGAGCTATAACTCCTACCATTTGCTAAAACGTGGAATCCTAGTTTCGCTGTGATTAAAACCCATCGAACAAAAAGTTGTCGATCCCCAACAAATGCACCTCAGGTTGAAGAGAACGCTATGGAGATTTCAATTAAAACAATTTGGAGATTTATAGGATTTTATCCTATTTGTTTGGATATTAAAACCTCTTGTTTTTTGAAGAGAAAAGAAGAGAAGGCAGCGGCGGAATTTCTGTTGTTGTTGAATAAATTTTAGGTCATAAGGAAGTTAGTTAAGGTGATTTTATAGTGTAGATATTTGTTTAAGATATTTTCATTATATTTTTATTTTAATATTCGGTTTGCCTTCTAAAAATTCGTATGATCACAGACAATTCCCAAAAATCACGAAACTGGACATGCAGCTACAGTTCGACATTACAGACCCAACGAAACTGTTTTCGTCGAATTCTGACTCCGTTTGCTCACACAACGTATTTTTAAAGCTCTAAATAAACCCTTTTATTTAATTAAATATATTTAAAAATAATTAAATTAAATATTTATAAATAAACATTATCGTGTATATATTCACACAGAATATCGTATAGCTCCAATTGGATTTATAACTTTATATTCACATCCCGGTTGAATCGATATTCAATTTATATTGAAAAATCCTTTTATAATATAAATAAATCGCTATAATTTATGAAGGAATTCCATAGCGACTTTTCAAAAATTTTGATTTGGACATAAATCAAAATCTACACAATGAAATCCCGATTTTTCTCTTCCACTAGAAAAATATACTTCACCAGCTCCGAACGTTTCTTGTTTCACATAAATCCGATTTAAAATGGATTCTGTATATTCATTTAAAGTTCAAATCGCCAAATAGAAAACTGCCGTGCCATTTCGAGCACGATTATAATTATAATATAATTATACGTTCAAACTTCGTTTATATAATATATTCGTGAATATAATTCAACTCTAAACTGAATTATATATTTTAAATAATCCAAATTACACAATATTGTGAATTTCACTATATTTGATTATTTCTGAAATTAAATATATTATTCTGTTATTTATTTTATTTAACTATTCATTATTATTTAATTCTACGACCATTCAAATCTATAAATCACTATTTATATAATTAAATAAATTAATTATTATATCGCTAAAATACGAGACATTACATACATCATTGTATTTAAAAGTAGGAAATTTTAAAAAAAATTCAAAGTAGTGAAATAAAGGTGAAATAAAGGAAGTAAGAAGTAGAGAAGAAAGTAAGTAAAAAGAAAAGGGGCGTTTTTGGAATAAACGGGGTGTGTAAAGCAAAAATAAATGTGAGAAGTTTATTGTGAT